>OX243846.2:18885937-21717937 GCA_945859575.2 Herminia tarsipennalis
AGGGTCTAGTATTCCTATAGTGTTGGACAGTGATGGTAGTGACGCAAAATATGTATTTGTAGTATCAGGATCGTTTACGGTTATTTGTTCAGCAAGAGTAATACCTACTCTATTAAAGTGGTCATTAATGTGGTTCGCAGAGTCAATAGGGTTATTTTTAAGGGTAATTAATTCCTTATTTTTGTTCTTTTCCTTGTTTGTATATGTTAATGTTTTGATACAGTTCCAAAGTGTTTTATTACAGCTTTTAGCATTGTCTAATAATTTCCTTTCATATTCTTTTTTCTTAATTAGATTATTGCAGTAATTGCGATACCTTCTATAGGTAATTTTGAGTATTTCATTTGCTTGATCATCACGCAACTGTTTTTGTAATTTATTTCTATTTTTAATACATTTAATGATTCCTGGGGTGATCCAGGGCTTAATTATTCTTTTATTACATGGGATTGTTCTTACAGAAGTATGTTCTTTAATACAGTTTGAGATTAGTAGAATTAGTTCACTACATATTATGTTAGGGTCCTGTAATTGAAACAATTCGTGTAAATTTTTTTCATTTAGTGTTTTTAGTGCTTCAGAATAATTAGTAAAGGTCTTTTGATGTTTAGCTATCGGTGTAGTAACCATTTTATAAAAGTTAATTAGTCCCATTTTATGGTCTGTAATTGTCGTGTCTAGGATTGCAATTAGTGCTGAATATTTTGTATTATCTATATTTGCAAAAATGTGGTCTAGGCAACTATTGATTCTAGTGACATATCGGTGACCAGATAAAAGGTTGTGTGTCGCCAGCATATCAAGGTAAGTGTCTGAGTGTGTGTTTACTTTGTTGTCATTTAAGATATTTATATTTATGTCTCCCATCAGCGTAGTGTTTTTTTTTAAGTATGGCGCCTTTAAGTAGTTGTCTAGTGACGTAATAAATTGTTCAGGATTTCTGTCAGAAGGTGAGCGATAAATGCATATTATATTGGTTATGGGTGTTCTGATTTCCAAGCATGATGCTCGGTGTAAGAAAACTTCCTTTATTGAATGTTGAAGAGGTTCTCTAATGAAAACAACAACACCATCATTTTGATTAGTTTTTGCTGTAGTGCTGTACGTTAGATAACCGGGTTTCTTTGGTAGTTGTTTAGAAGAGTTAATTCTACATTCAGTTAAGACAATTACATCTATTTCGTGTATTATCATGTTTAGGTTTATTTCCAAGTCGTCAATGTTCGAGCGTTTGTGAACACTTCTTATGTTTTGTACTATGACCGAGACATCCGGATTGCCGTGTGGTAGATGGTTTGACAGGTCATTAATTGGGCAGTTGTAGCAGGAGATATTGTTAAAATTGTCTAATTCTTGTATAATAGTAGTTGTGTTATCCATTAACAGTTTTTTGTGGGTAATGAATGTTGTTTGTTTTGTTTGAAATATGTTTTGTGTAGTTGTTCTTGATAGTATGATACATAAACAATTTACCAATTAAGATTTCTAAATACGCATATACATAGTTCGTATCACATCCAGAACAATAACAGTTTAAGTGTTTATAAAAATAAGCTGTCGCATCGTAATTGTAATTATATTGTGGAGCAATTGACATGATGCATTGATGTGACAGTTTATTACACGAGTAAAGATACATAATTAATACCTCAAAGCATACAAAATATAATTTTAAGTGGTTGATAAGGTCAACCCATGAGATCACTTTTGTACTATGAATTAAATAACAAATAAATTTGTGTTTCTTAATAAAAACTAAGTAATAATAAACTAGAAGTAAAAAACAAACATACGTACATCTCACTACATAGCATAGTCACTTTTTGAGGAGCTTAAATTTACGAAATTAAATAACTTTAACTGCATCCAAACCAAAGAACATCTCAAATGCACCTCCAATTACATAATAACGTAGCGTCCAAGGCGCATGCGCGTCGTGAATATTTTATACACTTACAAATGTATTACAATGTCACGGTTGAGGCTGCCACAATTAGGACAATGTCACTGCATCGCGCCTTGTTTAGATTTATGCATAACCAATATTAGGTAAGATAAGGAATATTCCACGTTAATGAGAAATTGCATACGCCTTTTGCAGTATTTTTTCCTTTTAAATTGGGTACGTATGTATTCATACATACTGGTTCATCAATTGCAATAAACTGTTTTATTTCGACTTCCCAATTGGCTTTACTCATTTATGAAGAGTTTGTGATGTAGCACTGTCCCTGAGTCATCAAAACAAATGGTATTTTAACCGATTTACGAACGACAAGCTTAACTTTCTCTCAGAGGCACGATTTGCTTGACATTTTTCGAAAACGGTTACTCATTTAAGGCCCAATAGTGATGATGGTGCTTATCCTCGCTTAAAGCAAAGGAACATGTAGATGAGACAATAATAATACGTTCATAATCTGTCATAAATCATCATATAATATGTTCATCACTCATCCGAAAATATTTAAATCTAAGCAAATTTATGTTATGACTGTTCGACTAAAATTATGTATACCTACATACAGTTAGCTCTCTCAGGTGTTTACTTTATACAAGGTGTAAATTAATCACTGTCCGACCCGAAAGAGGTGTGTAGGTATTCTGTTAGAAATGCTAATAAAAAATATATATCCGTCAAAATGATTTTTTATTGATTATTAAAATTCTCGTTTTAAGTACCCATTTTCGACGATATGTGTTAAATTTTCAAGATTTTTTATCAATATTGCTGCATAAAGCCTCTTTGCAATCAAAACAATATTTTCTGCCTCCACATGTTTTACCATGACTTCTATTAAGAAAAAAAATAATATAATAAAGTTTTTTTTTTCGTCGTAATGTTAAAAAAAAATTGCAATACCGAATGGGAACATGATACCTAACAACACATTAACTGGTCTGACAGGGATTAAATATACATACTGTATACAGCATGAACGTATACCAGATAAGCTTGCTGTTCAGAATATGAGGTAAAAATCCTCACAGTTATATGTACCTAATTAACTACCTGAACCAATAATTATTAAAATACCAGATGCCATTTCATTAAAATAACTAATTTAGCCGCGGCGGTGTCGACATACACAAAAGCTTAACCAAGTTCAGAAAAAAGACAATCATATCAGTCTTTAAATTTCGACATCCGATCAGTTTTTCATGAGAAACATGGCTAACATATTTTTTTCGAACAGAATACGAAATGCATCATTTGTGAACAGGTTGCTTTTATTCAGTCGTTTTTCTTGCGTTCCGTTGACAACAATGTCTTGTTATTTGAAATGTTAATTTTGCTTCATGTTTATGTCAGTTTCGACTGTTCCTAAAACGGCTGGAGATTCATCAATGTTATGCTTTTGCAAATCTATTTTGCCATTGTCAGAATGAATAGTAAACTTTATGACTTTGGACATAAGGCTGAAGTTTCTTCTTTTTCTGTTTATGCTTTGGTAAACCTCAATTTGTGTGCCTACATACATATAGATAGCTTGAGTTCGATGAATTGATGTAAAATGTACTTTTTCTCGTGCAGCATCTACTGGACAAAGAAATGTTATTGGCAGGTGAATCCTGTATTTTATATTAGCGACAGATTTCGGAATCGTCAAAGTAGCGGCATCGCGTTTACGATAGGTTGAATGTATTAGTGGTAAGGCGGGTGTTCCACAGGGACTTACAATGGGTCCTTTTTGGAAGAACTTTTTATTACTTTTGCTTTCGGCTTCAGATTTTTGATGTGCTTTCTGTAAAACCAATTAAATGTTACGTTTTAATAATGGGTTAATCGTTTTGTTATTTTCAAGATTAATAAATAATATTAAAATAATAATATTTGACAAGAATAATGTTGTTTAATTAGTTGATTATATTTCTTTTGCATACATGAGTCTAAATAAAAGATTTCCTAGCGTTGACTGATAATAATATTATTATCTGAACTCTCTTCTTAATCGTGTTCTGTATTTAGTGACCAGTATTATATGTATTAGGTTACTGCACCTACACATTCCATTTCTACATCACCCTAAAGTAGACT
Source organism: Herminia tarsipennalis (assembly GCA_945859575.2). Classification (NCBI taxonomy): domain Eukaryota; kingdom Metazoa; phylum Arthropoda; class Insecta; order Lepidoptera; family Erebidae; genus Herminia; species Herminia tarsipennalis. Next base: position 18,889,977 of record OX243846.2, read on the forward strand.
TGCAGAGAATGCTTTAAGCGTTAAGTCCAACTTTGTACAATTTTGTGCATAAAGTTTTAAATAAATAAAAATAAATAATAAGACCGTGTCTAGTCTGAAGAGGTTTTAATATAAAATTAGTAAAGTATTATTTTATCTGTTAACATTCAAAAGTAAGAATTACAGCATATGTGTTGAGATTTGAACCAAAAACTGTACGTAAGTCCTAAATACTTAACATTTGACATAAAAAAATGAATGGTGTCACCTAGCATGCAATCTGAATTCATTGCGTTAGCAATTTAATGTCTGTAAATTTATACACAATTTACATTCATGGATGCGATTGATGTCATAGATGTACATACATACATAAACCATATCATCAATGTACACGATTTTTTATTCCATTTACCGTTAAAACAGGAAGGAACGTGGTAAATATTGATTTGCAATCATTCTAAACAGGTTATTGAATATTTTTGGAATAGTACCTAAAATATGTCTACAAAATGCATGATGTTGTGGCTTTATTTTAAAATAAAATATCTAAGGATAACATACGGCCATCTGAATCCATTATAAAATTATATATACTACGGGTCTTAATCGCGTGAATAATTTAAGGTAAAATACCTTGTTTATTGCCCGACGTTTCGACCGTTTTGCTATGGCCGTGGTAGGTATCAGTACCTACTTAGTTTGGAATCAGATGATCGGGTACCTACAAGGGTATGCATGGCAGTCTAAGAAGTACATTTTATTTCTATTTCTAATAAAATACTCTTCGCTCAAACACAGAATAAACAATCGTAGAATGGCGCTTCTAATTTAACCCTCGGCCAGTCGCGTGGTGTCTTTATGAGCCCTGCTCTTTGAAAAATACTGATTTTTTACTTTTACAGTACTTCTATTGATCCAATGGTCACACTGCCAAAAAACAGTTTACAGTTACAGAGATGTGTTTTGCACAGGACTCTGTAAGACCCCACGTGACGACTAGAGTAAGTAAAATATTATTACTAATAGATCATAAAATGTAACAAATTTGTTATGTTATTTTTATAATAGTTTTATTTTATAATAATTTTATGTCTGTGTTGATATCAAATAGGTAAAAAATATTTAATTATATATAACAATTTTTATATTAGATAGTTAGGATTGTTCTTTTTTTACTTTTAAATTTGATGAAGTACAAATAAATAACCTGATTTATAGCTAAACACTTTTATTTTTATATATTACACGTATTACCTTACTGGAATAGGTTAAAATCGCATCTCGCCATCAAACGTTAAGTTTGGCGAATTTACTATGTGTTAATTATTGTAACTTTGTTTAATAAATAAACAAAAAAAAAATAACACATACAAGATGTGTTTTGGGGTCTCTGGTGACCCCGCGCGAAGATTTTGTCACAATAATGGCGTGACTGGCGGAGGGTTCAGTTAGGGTCTCTAACCATTAGATCAACAGGCTAATCAGTATTATTAATATTGTATTTCTACTGATATCTAAAATAAATTTCCTAATAGATACGTATTTGGTCAATAATCCCATCATCCAAATTTGTGTAGAACATTATCATTGACTTGACAGCTCCATCCTCTATTATATTTTGACTAAGCATAATCATTCCAAATGCATTCAAATAGACAACGTTTTCATTAATAGTTTTATTTTTCTTTTATCTCTAACAATTTTAATTTCTTTTACCATAATTCGCCGAAAATGGTGTCAAATTGTCATTGGTTTAGGTACTAACCTAAATAAGCGATGCACAAAATTTATAAACGCTATTAATCGATCAAAGTCCAAATATTAATAATCACAATCATTCAATTTAAAGTAATATAGACAAGGCAAGACATTTCTCTGAAGGCTACCATCCAATTAGTTCTTGAAACTGAACACTTAACGATAATGTTTGACCTTAATTTTCAAGTCCCGTTTAAGGTGATATTATAAAGAGGGAAACGATTATATTACTAACTAGCTTTCTTCCGAGGCTCCGCCTGCGTGGATGTCGGTTATTGTGACAAAAATTATCCTATGTCCTTTCTTGGGACTAAACTATATCCATACCAAATTTCATCTAAATTAGTTCAGTGACATAAGAGTAAAAACATAACAGACATAGAGTTACTGTCACATTTATAATATTAGTTTGTTATTCTTATCACCATACGATTTATCACCAAAATAATCTTCATAATTAATACAGGTGTCGAAGTTTCTATGCGCATTATACATAGTCCAATTTCTAATACTTCCACTTTATCTATAAATAATATTTTTATAGTGAAAGTGGAATTAATACTTCCACTGTATCTATAAATAATATTTTTTCCAAATAATTGTTTTAATAAATAATCTTAATATCATGAATGACTAATTTTCCACTACCTATTTTACATGTAGTACATCAAGACGAAAACTTCTTAATCAAACTGTAAATGTCGCTGAAATATTTTATTATAAATATCTAGATGATAAAATAAATGTCAAGTCAATGTCATATTTAGGCCTAGGAAAAATAAACTGAATTTATCTAATTATAATATATATATGTCAGAGATTCTTGCTCAAGGTACCCGCGTTCATATGATCGATTACCAATTACCATAATGTATTTCGAGTATTGAGCCGCGAAAAACTCATACGGCCTCCCTGGCCCTTCGACACATATTTATTTAAAGTACATAAAATTGCTTCTTCATGTAGAGGGAACATTAAACGGACTTTTGTTGCAATCGGAAAATCGGAATCCTACATTTTTCTAAAAACATAAAGTTAAGTTATTCAAAATATTATTATTGTTTCAATTTTGTATCAGTCAGTACTTGTGAGAAAAATCGGAACTAGGATATACTTAAAATATACATATTGGAAAATTACACATTCGAAATATAAAAACCTTAAAATAAATAATTAGGACTCTAACGAATGTATTAGATAGCTTAAGTGAAATTGAGCTTCTGGAAAATTCAGGATTAAGACTTAACCGCCGGCAAGCTCGGCAAGCAGCCCAACTCGGGCCGGGCGGTAGCCGGTACAAAAAAAACGGTTCAAACACAGCAGAGCAGAACATTCACGCCTATTTACACGCTCGTGCTCGTGTTTGTCTGCCCGTTAAATGTGCTTTGAACGCGAGCGTGTACACCTACCACTGGAACTGCCGCCTAACATATTTTTGTTTTTTTTTTCGTACAAAATAAAATATTATTATTATTTTATTTTATATTAATTTGACGTTTTAAAACAATCATTCATTTAGTTTTACGAAATAAAGATACCTACCTATTTGAGTTTAATACAATACGTACAGACATACAGAAACTTATTCAAAGAAAACAGTGTGTGGTCTTAGCGTTAAGTAAATTAAATGCACCAACAATGTTAAAATTATAAATGATGAGGAATCATAATGAAATGTAAGCATTTATTAAATTTGTTTTATGGCTTCCCATTAGTTTGTAAGGATTTTCGTGAGTAATCGAGTTTTAAACACACACTACGGTTGCCTGCCATTTGTTAAGAAAACTAATAATATATGCGACACATTTATGGTTAATAGTTTTAATAGTTAGCGTGGTTATGGGCTGTTAGTGGAATGTACATCTACAGGGGCGGAGTTGGTAGCGGCCTGGTATTGATATTAGCAATATTAGTTTTTTACTGATGTGACTTACGAGTGGTATATCTAAGCCATAGGCTGTCTTGCTAAGTACCACAGCAATGTCAGGTATTCTTGCGTGAAATAGTAATGGTAACGCATGTGAGTCGGTTGGAGGGCACTGCAGCAAGTATAATTGCTGGGAAAATGAGATTAAGAACTAATGTCTCAAATAAAGACCTCAGTCATACAAGGATTTGGGTTGCACTGACATTGTTATGGGCTAGCATGACGCTTACCATCAGGCGCGCGACCTATTCGTCACTTCATTAAGTCGTACAAATAAAAGTTTCTGACATGTTAAGCCGCACGCAGGTTAAGCCCCCTGAAGTGGCAATGGGCTAGCCAAATTTACCGATAGAACGATGACCGCAAATGAGTCCTAGAGTGGAGACCGCCACTCGGTAAACGTAAGGTAGGATGACCCTCAGCCAGATGGACCAATGACCTAAAGAGGATCGCTGGGATAAATTAGATGCGGAAGTCGGAGGACCGGGTGTCTTGGTTTCAGATTCAGTCTGAATAATGGAGCGGGACCGCTCTAGTCTAATTTTTCCCACACACATGTAGATGACTTCATTTTTTCACACAAGAATTATATTATGTGTGGTCGTCAAAATAGAGCGGGAGGATAAAATGCGGTGCGTAGGACAGGGAAGACAAAGTGAGGCAATGGTTGCGCATTTGTATTTACGTTTAATTTTTTTTATAGTTACAGTAAAAGTTTGGTCATCCTTTTTTCGGCAAGTTTTGTGGAAAAGTTTAAAATCATAAATGATTTAGAATTTCTGTCATTATTATTTTTAAATAAATTCGCTAATTTGTTAAATTGAGTCACTGATTCCTAAAATAAAGGTACAAATACCTAGTTTAGGAGTCGCGATTTTCTGTACCTTTTTCATTTTTAAAGACTCAATCAGCGGCGGCCTTAGCCCCAGATCAAGGTTGAGCGAGATTGTTTATCAGCGCTCTTTGGTCGACGATCTTACTTAACGCTTTTCAAAAGGAATCATCATAATTTTATTCTGTACTAGAATTTTTCTCGCATTTTGATTTTAGGCAACCTTATCGTCCGGCGCCCCTGTCGTCTGGCGCCCTATATAACTCTCTGGTTGCTCAATACCCACAGGTTAATATTTTTGGTATCAAATTAGGTAAATATGTTTTTTAATGCGTATTATTATTATTAGGATATAAGTACCTACAAAAGTTTCTATAATGGCTTGTTGCACGTTTTGGGTAAAACTATAAGTGCAACAAGCAGTTAAAATAAATAAATAGAGTGCCGGCTCCATTAGCTCTACCCTAAAGCCGGCCCTGACTCCATTCCATGTATTGCACTTACGGAGCCAATAAATTTATTATTATCTATATTTTATTTCAAAATAATTATATTTATTTATTTTTTATTGCAATAGTAACACATTCAAGGGTTCTTCTTTACAAAAGTAAGTACATAAATTATTACCTACCATAGTCATAAAAAAATAAAACTACTGTTAAGCAAAATAGAAAACGGGAGGAATCATTCCAAGAAAAATTATGACATTAATAAATTAATGATGATAAATACGCAGAAGCTAATAGTAATTATGATAATGCTATGATTTAATGACGTCATAACCTGTCGTTAGCCACACACGTGTTACACAAAATACCGAGAGTACAGAAGGTAACCATCACATAACGTGCACATAGGCAACGCTCACGGACACGGAATCTCCGCGCGCTTTCCGGACTATGTACTCCGAATGGGTCTGAAATTCTTGTCCATGAATGATGTCTATGCCTCTAGACATGAGAGGACTTGATGGCTGCCTCTGACAATACATTTGATTTGGCCGCGCCATGAGTCACACCGTATACGCACATATTACATTTGATGCTAACAATGTTTACTGTCGAAACAATACAAAGAAGAAAAACGTGGTATAAAATCATCATCATCATTATTCTGACTGACTACTGGATAAAGGCCTCCTAATTTACGCTATGACACCTGGTCCTTCGCTTTCCGCATCCAATTTATCCCAGCGACCTTCTTTAGGTCGTCAGTCAATCTGACTGGGGGTCATCCTAGCTTTCCTTTACCGTGAATATATTGGATCGGGACGTACCGATATTAACCTTAAACTTTCACGTTGCATGATTATAACTATTTATTATATGGGAATTAACACGCATTGTTTGTTTTAAAATTGCTTGACGTTTCGACCAGGTTGCACCGACGGCGGTGCAACCTGGTCGAAACGTCAGCATTGTTTACCTTAAAATTGCTTGACGGCGGTGCAACCTGGTCGAAACGTCAAGCAATTTTCCCGTATAATAAATCGTAACGATATTCTTTAAGTTACTTAGGGCTTCGAGCATATTACTATTATATATAAAAAGTGAACAATGAAACGAAGTCATAATATTTTGAAAACTTTCAGAAGTTGTTAAATGAGAAAGACAACCGCAAGAGGTTATTTGTATTTTTAAATTAGCCCTGTCTAAATATACATCGCAGTGGTTAGTCAGTATACTCTATAATAATATTTTTTGTACGTACAGCACTGTAGTAATTTACAAGAACTGTACTTTGTTCAAGTAGAGCATATTTGCGTACAAGCTGAGCAGGAGCTGACTTAACAGCAGTTTTGCCGCCCGGCAAATAGGTCATAAAATTTAATGACATTCCACTGGGCTCCGGTCACGAGAAACGCAATTTTTGCGATACCAACGATCAACTCTTTATACGTTTAAGTCTGAAATTGCTTAGCACAAAATATAATATAAAATATATTATTATTTACGATTAAAAATTTATAACGGGGGTCTAATATGCCGTTCGTGGAAAATATAGATTTATATATTTTAATAAGCCTTTTTTTGTCATATTAATATTATAGAAAATATGTACACATACAGGTAACATGCTTATACACTTGCCAATAAAAAGTCAACCATAACTCGTTATTTAAAGTGAGTTAGATTCCCATACGCGACACCATTTTAGGGTTTCTTAGTGTCTTGAGGCGATAAATGAAACAGTAATAGGTTTTTTGATATTTATTTCGTCATTGCTCTTAATTTATTTACATATAATACATACTAGTTGTTCTAGGCTAAGGAACTAACATTCTATTTTGACCAATCGCGATATTTCGGCATTTGTGACGTAAATTGGCCCGGGAGTATATAAACACATGCCACATATAAAAACGCGCGCCGGCGCGCGCTCGTCAGTCTCAAACAAACCACAACGCGGGGAGCACGTTCACTTGGCGCGGCGCGCGCGCGTCGCGCGCGTGCCGTTCGATGTCAGCGCAGGCGCAGGGCGTCGCTGGCGCGTAACATAAATACTGCGCCTCGCTCGGGCTCCTCAGTGCGCGGCGCGCTCTGACGGCGGCCGGACGTGTGATGCGCTTCATGTTTTGTAGGTCGCTACAGTATTCCCCCCTCAGCGAAGCGTATGGTCGGCTTTGATGTTCTACCGGATCTAGTGACGTAGCTGTGGGTGACGGGTGCTTCATCAGCTTGCTCCTCGTTGTACTGGTATGCGGGCTTCAACCGGTCTATGGATATATTCGAACTTCTGTTCTCCAACTGTACGGTGAAGTGCTTATCTCTGCGATCGATGACGCGGTACGGACCGTTATAGGTAGGTGTCAACGGTTTGCACACAGCGTCGTTGCGTACGTAAACGTGTGTGCATCTATGCAGATCGTCGTGAATGAAAACAGCTGTCCTTTTGTTTGACTCGCGCTGCACCTGTGCTTTTTTCAATGCTTCGCTTAGTTTATTCATAAAGTGCGATGACGTGTTGCATGTTGGGGTTGCTTCGCCGTAGAATTCACCGGGCAGGCGTAGTGTTTGACCGTACAATAATTCCGCGGTACTGGCGCCAATGTCCGACTTGTATGCGGCGCGTAGACCTAGTAGTACGGTGGGTAACTCGTGCGTCCAGTTCGTCGTATTCAATCTTGCGGCGAGTGACGCTTTGAGTGTGCGGTGCCAGCGTTCCACCAAACCGTTCGATTGCGGGTGGTACGCCGTAGTTCGTATGCGCTGTATTCCCATGCGACACATCAACTTATTAAACAATTCGGACTCGAATTGTCTGCCGCGGTCCGTTGTTATGGTCGCGGGGCAACCGAATCTTGCTATCCATATTTCATACAATGTATTTGCGACTTTTTCTGCCGTTATTTCTTCGATTGGTTGAGCTTCGGGCCACTTCGTTGCTCTGTCGATCATGGTGAGTATGTAACGGCAGTTGTTTGACATTGGTAAGGGACCGACTATGTCAATGTGTAGGTGACTTAAGCGATCAACTGGTGTGAAACTGGATACTGGTGCCTTCGTGTGGCGATGAATTTTCACTCGCTGGCATTGGTCGCAAGCTCTCGCCCAGTCTGTGACATCTTTCTTCATAGACATCCAGAAATAACGTGAAGTTATTAATCGTCTCGTCGCTCTTACGCCGGGGTGATTAAGGTCGTGTATGGCTTGATAGGCTTGCTTTCGGTACTGCGGCGGTAAGAACGGGCGAGGATATTTTGTTGACATCTCGCATATGACTCGGGTACTTGAGCCGGGCAGTGCTACTCGCTTGAATGAATAACGGTTGTTATTCATGAGTTGTTTGAGGTCTTCATCTTGTTTTTGAGACTTTGCTAACTCGTCGTAATTTATCGGCGATGGGCATGAGATCGTGTCCACTCGAGACATGGCGTCGGCGACACAGTTATCTTTGCCTGATACGTGCTTGATATCGGTGACGAACTGGCTGATGTATTCTAAATATATTGTGCGCCTCGGGGTTTCGTCTTTGTAGTTCGCTCGCAGCGCAGTGATGAGGGGTTTGTGGTCCGTCAATATGGTGACGTCACGGCCTTCTATCATCCGGCGAAAGTGACGTACTGCCATGTAAATGGACAGAAGCTCCCTGTCATACGTGCTGTATTTTTTCTGAGCGTCGTTGAACTTCTTTGAATAGAAACCGAGCGGTCGCCACCGGCCTTGAATTTTTTGTTGAAGTACCGCCCCCGCGCATGTGTCTGATGCGTCGGTCATAAGCACGAAAGGTAGGGTTGATGATGGGTATGACAACAATACAGCATTGGCGATGTCGTCCTTGCACTTTTCAAACGCTTGTATAGCTGCTTCACTCCACATAATCTTCGTCTTGTCGTTTTTTTTCGAATCTTTAAGGTAGATATTCAGCTCTTTGTGATACTCAGCGGCGTGTGGGATGTTTTCACGATAAAAATTTATCATTCCCAAGAATCGACGTAGTTGTTGAACTGTTTCTGGACGCGGGTATGATTGAATGGCTTCGATCTTCTCATCAGTTGGCTTAATACCTTCGGAGGATATAGTGTAGCCCAAAAAGTTGAGTGATTGTTGGCCAAAAATGCACTTGGCTACATTCAGTTGTAACCCATGGTCGTTAAGCCTTCTGAACACTTCTTCTAGCTCTCTTCTGTGCTCTTCTTTAGTTGCCGACGCCAGTAAAATGTCATCGACAAATGGAAAGACAGGCAGTCCCCGTAGAACGTTGTCGATATGTCGTTGAAACGTTTGCCCAGCGTTCCGCAAACCAAAACACATCCTTGGGAAATCATAGAGCCCAAAAGGAGTAATAACGGCAGTCTTCTGAATATCTTCTTCACGCGTTCTTACTTGATAGTAGGCTTTCTTCATGTCTATTATGGAGAAGTATTTCTTTCCCAGCAAGTTGTAGGTGAAATCGTGTAACCTTGGTATAGGGTATCGATCTGGTATGGTCACCGCATTGAGACGACGATAATCACCACAGACTCTGTATTTGCCGTCTTTCTTGAGGACAAGGTGTAGTGGGCTGGCCCAAGGACTCTTCGATGGCCGACAAATACCTTGCTCAATCATCGCGTCGAATTCTGCCATAGCTGCCTTATACTTGTGCGGTGGCAGCGGACGTGCTTTCGCGTATAACGGCGGGCCGGTGGTTTGAATGTGGTGTTCCACTTCGCTGTGACAGAGCTTCAGGGATGGTCTTGTGATGTCTGGGTACTTTGCGAGCAGGTCATGGTAGGGCTGCTGGTCATCTACGGTGTTGATGCTGGAGTCTGAAGTAGACGTAACGTAGCCGACAACGGAAAGGCCTGTTTTCTTGTCTATCAATCTTCTTGCGTGAATGTCTACTGTGAGTTGGTATTTATGTAGAAAGTCGGCTCCCAATATCGGTCTCGTCACTTCGGCGACGACGAAATTGCACATAAACGGTCGACGTAGTCCAATATTCAACGTCATAGTGCGTTCACCATAGGAGGGTATTCGTGAACCGTTAGCAGCGTAGAGGTATTCGGTCGGCGTTGATTTTTCTTTGCGTACCCTCTTGACGGGCAATACTGACACGTTGGCGCCGGTGTCGATGAGGAAGTGCAGACCAGTTCCCAATTCCTTCACGAATAGACGGTACTGAGTTATGTCGTTGACTTCGGCTCCCGTCGCAGCTAAAGTCGAAACTAGTTTCCCTGGCTCGTAAAGTTGCAGGGCTTTCGGCAGCGATACGCCTCCTTGCCAAACTTGCGATGAAAATAGCAAATCGATGTGTCACGATTCGCGGACTTGGAACGAGATCTTGATTTGTATCTGCCTCGCTGCGGCCCACGATGGTAGTTTCGCGATCTGTCCACCTTCAAAGCAGCGACTTCCTTCGTAAGTGCCTCGATCATGTTCAAAATTCTGTCGTTAGGCGATAACGTCGACGATTGTGACGCGGCGCTAGCGTGACCGCAGGAACACACGGAGTTGACGTCTTTCGCCTGCTCACCCATCTTGTCTGCCATTGCCGCTAGCGAGTCTAATTTGGATTCTTCGCTGACCGCCAATACTGCTCTCGTTGAAGAGGGTAGGTGGCTCATCCACAACATTCGGAGGGTTTCGTCGGGCATCTTGTCACGGGCCAGTTCGCGCATACGACGTAGCAGCTGGGAAGGACGCTGGTCGCCTAGTTCAACCTCGTTGAGCAGTTTCTGCAGCTGTTTATTCTCCGACTCCTCGTACACGGACAATAATCTTGTTTTGAGCGCCTCGTATCTTCCCGTTCTGGCCGATGATAATATGATGTCGCTAATTTGTTCGACATCCGCCTTGTCAAGTTGTGCCACAGCAAGTCCAAACTTCGCTTCTTCGCCGAGTTTTTTTTGATTAGACACCATGGTTTCGAATTGAGCGAACCATAGTCTAGCTTTGTCTCGCCAAAATGGAGGTATCCGGGATTTGACGGAGATCACTTCAATGTCCTCTTCAGGCAGCGTTAACCGCGGCGCTTCACTCGTGGCTTCAAAATCTTTCGACATTTTTTCTTCGTAGAATCACGTCGGGGTCACCAATTTAGGGTTTCTTAGTGTCTTGAGGCGATAAATGAAACAGTAATAGGTTTTTTGATATTTATTTCGTCATTGCTCTTAATTTATTTACATATAATACATACTAGTTGTTCTAGGCTAAGGAACTAACATTCTATTTTGACCAATCGCGATATTTCGGCATTTGTGACGTAAATTGGCCCGGGAGTATATAAACACATGCCACATATAAAAACGCGCGCCGGCGCGCGCTCGTCAGTCTCAAACAAACCACAACGCGGGGAGCACGTTCACTTGGCGCGGCGCGCGCGCGTCGCGCGCGTGCCGTTCGATGTCAGCGCAGGCGCAGGGCGTCGCTGGCGCGTAACATAAATACTGCGCCTCGCTCGGGCTCCTCAGTGCGCGGCGCGCTCTGACGGCGGCCGGACGTGTGATGCGCTTCATGTTTTGTAGGTCGCTACACCATTTTGAGCTCATGCGTAAAATGTATCTTTCGCAAAATGTCACTTGGTCACAAATGACTCTTTCGCAAAATGTCTTTGCGACCAAGCGACATTTTGCAAAAGAGACATTCTGCGCATAAAGACTTATGAGCGTAATGTCTCATAGAAAAAAATGACACTTAGACAATAACACCTAGACAATAAAAGTCATGCACGCCAAAGGCTAAGGAATCCAGCAAACTGACGGCAGGGTATTTGTTTATTTCATCAATGTAATGTAATATAAAAAAACCGAGTAAGATTTCGGACCATGTTCAGTATTGGGTTTCGGAGCCGTTGCGGATTTGAATAATGGCATCAGCAGAAGAGCGTAAGTTTATGGCACTTACACCCTTTTGTTGAGAAATGCAGTTTTTCGGCAATAACTTAATGACGGTATATCCGACCATGTCCATAATAATATTAATTTAAAGTATTTGTTAAGTGCTATCTTTGTGTTTTTTTTCATATTTTTAGTCACACGGTTCAAAAGAAAAGGGGGAGGAACAATTTGTTCAACTTTGTATCATTTCCAAAATTAACACATAATTAAAAAAAAAAACCTTAAAAAAAAATTAAAAGTCCTGACGAATGATGTGCTAAACTTTGGTATTTGCTCAAAAAAATATTTTTCAGCTTCTGTTACGTATATGGAGTCCCCCTCCTAAAAATATTTATTTTTATTATTTAGCTATCAAACTTAGTAGCGGATACTACAAGATACCTTTTTACCAAATTTAATGACTATTTATTGGGTAGTTTTTGAGTAAAATGCCTGTGACATACTGACAGACGGATAGACGGACATGACGAAACTATAAAGGTTCTGTTTTTGCCATTTTGGCTGCGGTACCCTAAAACTCACTCACCGTTGTTGTCGCTCTCCTCTCAGACTTATTAAATCACAGTTTGTGTTTTTTCGTTTTGGGTTTTGTCCATATATTTTGAGCATGGCCCTTGGCACATTTTGCACATATATCCATAGCATAGCTTCTATCAATGGAACAGTGACCGAACTAAATTGTCCTGTAATTATTTTAAACGTTTTTGCTTAATATTAAGGCAAAATGGCATGAATATTTTTATGGTAAATCCAAACGAGGTTTATAAAATAAATTACAACTTTATTCAGTCAAAGTGTTAACATCTCACGCCATTTTTGCTTTCTAACTAGTTTCTTTTTTTTAGATTATAGGTAAAGTTAGCCATAAACTAGGATACGATCACCATGGGATTACTGATGACTATATAAAGCCGTTTTCATCTTAAATAGATGATCTACACAACATATCCGTGTGGAGGGCTTTTTGGTTCGATGCGGGAGCGACAGTAGTGTCCGCATAATTGCCACTTGAACTAAAGATTTGATAGCCGAGTATAGATGGTATCTATAGCCTATAGGCAAAGATAAGTGCCCATCATAACGTCGACAGTAGGCACCTATATTTTTTACCATATCTGTGGTGTTGAAAATATTCCCTAACTTTATTTAATATCGTAACTTATTTTTATAATTATTTTTCCTATATTATACTTAATTTATATAATTTTATATATTATCATAACTTATTTATTATTATTTTTCCTTTTATACATAATTTTTTAATAGAAAAAACCTAAGTACCTATTTATAATTCATTAAGTCACATCTTATAGGTCGCGTTCCTCCTCCCATCCTCGAAACTCCTTGACAAATAACAACATGTTTTAACCGATGCAAAAGAGGGGTGTTAAAAATGTAATAAGTATGTTTGTGTGTGTGTGTGTCTGTGTCGCCCAAAGTTTTTTTTAGAATGATAAATTTAATCCGCATGTTTCTCTTGAAGAGAACCTGTTGAATGATTTGAAAGTGTTTATCTTATTTTTCGCTGGATTTTACATTAGTTTAAAATTTTGCATGAAAAATCTAAAGTAATCTAAAGTATTTTGTATACACCGATTATTCATGGTGAAATATGGAATACCCATTTTTTTTACGTTTATGTACCCATATTAATATTAATAATAAATGATTTAAAAAAAGGTAGGTTTAAACACTTCTTCTAAGTGAAAAAGTGAGGTAATAAGTTGATCACTTTTAATTAATAAGTGTTAGTTTAAGCGGGTAAGGCAAATTTTTATTTATACATATACTATAGCTGACTCGCGCAACTTCGTCTGCGTAAATTTTCTCCGTTTTTGCAACATTTCTCGTTGCTGCTCCGCTCCTTTTGGTTGTAGCATGATGTTAGCCTTCCTCGATAAATGGGCTATCCAATAGTAAAAATTCAGATCTATAGTTCCTGAGATTACCGCGTTTAAACAAACAAACAAACTCTTCAGCTTTATAATATTACCTTACCTTTACCTATAGTTACCTTTTCTCGAGTTTGATTCTTTACACAAATATTTTTATTTTATGACATAAAAAATATAAATTATTAAAAATATATTTTAATTAAAGATAATAAGTATCTATCTATATCATAAAAACATAACAACAAAACCGGGCAAGAGCATCTTGGACCATACTCAGTGTAGGGTTCCGCAGCCGTTAATAAGTTCATATTTTTTGGTCACACGGTGCAAAAGATAAGGAGAGACACAACTTAGGCAAATTTCAAAGCATTATTTTATTTCCAAAAATATTCACTAAAACACAAAAAAGTTTATTTGAAATCTTATAATATTTTTAAAAGACCTGTCGAATGAGGTAGCACATGTTGAAGTTTGCTGAAAAAACTCTGCTTCTGTTACATATTTTAAGGAACTCCCTACTCTAAAAATGTTTATTTTTATTATTTATCTATTAAACTAGGTAGCGGCTACTACAAGACAAATTTTCACTAAACTTCATTAATATGCATTGTGGAGTTTTGGAGTAAAATGCCTGTGACATACGGACGGTCCGACAGACAGACCGACTGACGGGGGCGTGACGAAACTAAGTTCCGTTTTTGCCATTTGGCTACGGAACCCTAAACGGAGAGCAAGTTTATTTGTAAGTTTTAGGATGTACCTGTGGAGTAATACTTAAATTACCTACTAAAACGAATTTAAAAGCTTAAAACTTCAGAAGAGCCATGTTTAAATGCTATAAACCCACATACATGCAAGCAGAACCGCAAGGAACAGCTAGTCCAATATATTTTACTCCCAAACAAACCATATTATATTTTAAAATTCGTATCGTGTTTAATGCGTAAATAATAAACGTTTATGAAGACGTTTCCATAATTTTATCGATAATGTGTTATTATTGCGATTTTTATTGTAATCGAACAGTTTGAAGCTTATTACTACTTTTTTATTTTTATATAATGAGGTAAGTGGGGTTATTTAGACGCCTACATCGTTCTTAATTCAGGTTTTTGAATTACTTTGTAATAAAAGCTGTTTATATTTATAAGGATCAATCGGTCACGTTCCTTGGATCGTGGATCCCGTCAGTGTACTATCAGCTTTATTTTTTTTTACAAGATTAAATTTGTTGCTTGACATTTTTTATTTAAATAGTTTCTGCTTGCTTCTCTGCTCGTGTGGATGTCTGTTGCCACGATTTACTGTTTATGTTGAGGTGTCTGTATCTCAGTGGCAAATGGCAGTGGAGGCAGGCAAGGGAGATGCGAGATTATTTTTTTTTATTAATTTAAAAAGATAACTAGCAAGACATTAAGTTACATTGTTAATAAGGGTTAGTGTTGATAAGTTACCGTTTTCTAAAAATATTACAGCCTCTGTATCTCGGAGAGTACGTTAACCCATCGGTCTTGCGCCTAATCCCGCTCCAGTCATGTCAGATTTCCGTCTCACAGGATATTTTAATTATTTTGTTAGTTAAGCTACCTAGGTAGGCATATATTAAAAAAAAAATAGATTAAATTTATTGTTTTTTGATAAGTAGTTTTTGCTCACGGCTGCGTCCGCGTGTAAGTATATCTGCCACCTTGATAGATTCTAATGCGAAATTTAATGGGCACGAATACGAGCACAAGCAAGTGACGAGACCTTCGTTGTTATAAAAAAGTTGTAAGTTCAACGTTGCCTGCCAACCACGATCCAAAACTTCATAGTTGCTGATTATAGATAAATATATGTGTAATAGTATTAAATTAAAACTGAAACATTCAATAAAAAAATAACGAACGTCTGGCTGTCGTGGGCTCTTGGGCTATTACGAATTAATCAACAATCTCTGTAAATTGATATGTCAGGGATCGTCATGCATAGATGCTAAAATGTCATTACTTATGGCAGCAGTATGGGTCAGTTTTACTTTTTTTTCTAATAGTTAGTTTATTTTTAGACTAACTAGGTAATAAAAAAAACAACAAGGATCTAAAATCTACTCGAATTAATAATGTTACTTGACGTTACCATTGTTACTCTAGAGAGGCTTTTTGGCTTTGCAAATCACTCAATAATCACCCTCTAATAATCCCTCAACTCTTTCTCAACTCGTCACCTTACATATAGACTCATCGCACCCTTAGTAAAGTAAGGGCACATCTCAAAATTGCTGGTTTTTAAGATTTTGTACTAGAGAGGCACATTATTAGAAGAATTATCAACAATCTTTCTTTGAGAAAAAGAGCATAAGTAAGGGAGAATTTACGCATCAGCGGAAGGGGTAGGGGGGGGGGCTTACACCTTTCGCATCTAGTCCATTACAGTTATCCTCTTGAGGTCATCGGTCTACCTGGCTAGAGGTCGTCCGACCTTGCGTTTGCTGAGTAAATCAATCTATCAATAAATTAATTACCTGCCTATTGATCCTCATCTATATTCGGACATTTATACCGGTCGCATACAAGTTATGAATTAATGTCTTTATATTGCAATTAGTTGATTATATTCAAACCGGTTGAACTGATCTTCATTAAACAAACCATTCCGATTAATCTAGCATTCAGAAAATAATCTGTATTCAACATCGTCTATCTGGTTGGGTATTACGATGGCACAGACATACAGATTAAACTAATAACCTGAACAAGACACCCATTTATATAGTTGAACATCTCTCATATATCAACCCATATGATGGCCCACTGCTGGGCACGGGTCTCCCCAGTAGAACCTACTGGTATGTTGATCCTGGGGGTAATTGCCATAATCGCCACGCTTGGCGAGCGGGTTGGCGATCGCAGTAAGGCTTTAAGTACGCAGAGGACGCTGCTGCCCGTCCTCCGGAGTGAAATCCCTTAGTCGCCTTGACGACACCCACGGGAAGAGATGGGGTGGTACTATTCTTAAGCCGGCACCACACGGCACCATTTATATAGTTGAACATCTCTCACCATCTAATAAACGCAGCAATACCCTCCACGCAGCTACCATGATTAAAGCTAAGGTAATGAACTACAAATATACACATATTTAGAAAGAAATAGGTTAGAAATAGCAGAATATTTACCAGAAAAATTGACGGTGCATAGTATATATGAATTCGGAATTTAGGTAGTTTAAGTAAAATAGTTACTTAATAATAATTTATATAGGAATATTGCATGTACAGGTTAGTTATTTATTTTAAAATTCTTTAGCTTAAACAAATAGTTTCTATTGTAATTCAAGTTGTATGACGTCATAATATTAAGAGAAAGCTAATTAATTTGTGATCTGATTAGCAGTGAACTTTTTGATAGCTAATATCTAGTGTAAAGGAGAGATAGAGAAACAAAATACTTTCAAAATCATAAAAATGGAGGAGGTGCGTTTAAAGTTGTCTCAAAAAAAATTTACTCAAAATGTATAGAAAACTTTTAGAGCAATTGTGAAGACCTCTGGGTTTTAGTTCATGTCTCTCCCTCTATTAAGCCAAATCAAACAGCTCTCTGCGCGATATAGTTACCTTCACCTTCAAGTACCGCAACACTTGAACAGTTCATTGAGCACTGTAATATTGTATGAGATTGAACTGACATCCCTGTATGCATAATAGGAGATTTTAACTTATGCTTAATAAACTGGGATACTAATGGGTCACTGCCTACTACTGGGTGGCGCAAAAGTAAAGACCCTATTTGGTTCAGCTATAACATTTTTTCTAAATTAGAAAACTAGATTTAGATTTTTTTAAATGTATATTTGTGCCATTAAATTTCGTACCATTAGGATTTAAAGATGATGTCTTTTAAATGGTGACCTCCAGAGTTGATACACATTTGAGCCCTATTTATGACATTTTGCATAACTTGCCGTAACACTT
Source organism: Herminia tarsipennalis (assembly GCA_945859575.2). Taxonomy (NCBI): domain Eukaryota; kingdom Metazoa; phylum Arthropoda; class Insecta; order Lepidoptera; family Erebidae; genus Herminia; species Herminia tarsipennalis. The sequence goes on from OX243846.2 coordinate 18,907,644, forward strand.
CCTGCGATATGTTCGTTATTTCTTGACGAATGTTTTCTTTTAGAGCTGCGAGTGTCTGTGGCTTGTTCACATACACCCGAGATTTCAAAAAACCCCAAAGAAAGAAGTCTGGACTGGTCAGATCGGGTGATCTTGCAGGCCAAGGCAAATCGCCAAAACGAGAGATAACTCGTCCTGGAAAAGCGTCCCTCACTAAGTCCATAGAGTCGCGCGCTGTGTGTGCCGTAGCGCCGTCTTGTTGAAACCAGATGTGCTCCAGCCCCAATTCGTCCAAACTGGGTATCAAAAACTCACGTAACATGGTTCTGTAGCGTTCTCCAGTGACAGTTATCGCATTGCCTCCAGCGTCTTCGAAAAAATAGGGTCCGATCACTCTGTCAACACAGATGCCACACCATACAGTAACTTTTAGTGGGTGTAGAGGTGTTTCTTGAATAATGCGCGGATTATCAGTGCCCCAGAACCGAGTATTCTGCTTATTGACATGCCCTGAGAGATGGAAATGCGCTTCGTCACTCATAACCAATTTTGAAGGAAAATCATCCTCTTCAAGGTTGAGGTTTATGACGCGCTGGCAGTAATCTAGACGAGCTCGGTGGTCAGCAGGCAACAGCTGATGAGTCATTTGAGTTTTATACGGAAACATCTTTAAGTCTTTCACCAAAATACGCTGCAGGGTCCGTCTGGAAATGCCCAATTGCGTGGCACGTCGCCTCGTTGATGTTTCTGGACACTCTTCCACATCTTCGCGTACAGCATCGATATTTTCAGCTGAACGGCCTGTTCTTGGTCTCCCAGACTTAGGTCTATCCAATGTTGAGCCAGTTGCTTCAAGGCGTGTGGCAAAGCGTCGAATTGTGCGACCAATCGGTGCCGGACGGTGGGGAAATCGTCGACGAAATTCACGTTGTGTTCTTATTACTGATGAATTATTCCGTAAGAACATTGACACAATTATTCCACGTTCTTGGGGAGTAAAACGGTCCATGTTTATTTTCAGTGTATTTTACATTTGTTCACTACACAATTTTCAACAACAGAATGACAGAAAATGTCATATAAAAAAAAAAAAAGTATTTTCTTTAGTGCCACTACTTTTGCGCCACCCAGTATATGTCAATCAATGTTAGACATTAAGCAAGCAATGTTACTTTTAACTTTTTCAGTAGCTGCTAGGGCTAGAGAAACTAGCTCAGTTACTCTAGCTCTAGTAGCAGCAGGTGTTGAGTCAAAGTGACCATAATCCTGGTTCCGCGCCTGTATAACACATTATCATTGTTATCTGGCATTTCTCATCAGAATGAAAAAAAACGGCTAACTAAAGTTGTCCCTGTGCACAAAGCTGACCATAAAGTTAATATAAAAAACCATAGACCAATTTCAATTGTCTGTACACCTGCGCACCTACAAAACCACTTTAAATCTTAAGTTATTAACTATCAACATGGTTTTATGGCTATGGCTATCATGGCTAGGTCGACAAGCACAAATTTAGTAACGTTTATAGAGTCTTTAATGCAAGCTCTTGATACAATTAAACAGTTTGATGTAATTTATACTGATCTAAGTAAAGCTTTCGACAACATTTCTCATCCTATACTAATAACCAAACTTAAAAACTTACGGAATTACTGGACCTTTTCTAGATTGAGTTAAAACATACCTAAGTAAACGTAAGTTCTATGTTGTTCTAATTCGTTTTCAATCTACAAACCGTGATATTACTTCTGGGGCTTCACAAGGTTCCCATTTAGCTCCAATTTTGTTTAATATATTCATAAATGATCTACTATGCTTTCATCATTCGAAATGTTTTTGTACGCTGCTTTTTTTTGTTCGCTGATAATATAAAGTTAAAATGACACAAAGTTCTTGTAAGATGATTTAAATATGGTAATTGATGATGTAGAAACAACAAAATGAATCTGAATGTCAACAAATATTACCATGTTAAGTTCACTAGGAAGATTTACAATATACAGGGTGTAACAGAAAGGTGTGGTCATATTCAAGGGTTGGTATGTGCCCATGATACTGAGTGCACATACCTAATTTTATCAAAATCAGAGTACCCTAAAAAAATATTTATTATTTTTTCATTGGTTTATTTATGAATAAAAAAGTTAATAATTAAAAATAGTATGACTTAAAAAGTTCTATGCCGTAATAATCCAATCGAATTTTGTACCAGAGGAGGTATAATTCTTATGCCACACGCCTTTCACTACTGAATTTTGACAATGAGAATTTGCTTTAACTATGAAATAATAATGCAACCAGCTATGGCACCATCTTAGGTGCAATACTGATAATATACCCTATCCGCTGCTGAAATTTGACCACACCTTTCTGTTACACTCTGTATATTATCTAATTAATTTTATGAAAATTCAAGCAGTAAAAACAATCTGGGATCTAGGAGTTATGTTTGAAAAACAGCCTTTCTTCTTGCCACACCTAGACAGCATAACTAAAAAAGTGTCTGGATTTTGTACTGCGAAATTCTAGAAGTTTTAGTATTAGCAAAACAAAGATTATGCTGTATAATAGTCTTGTAGCAGCTTATATTACTGTAGTGTTGTATTATAACCTCACTATGCTGTACATATGCTGCGACTGGAGCACGTTCAGAAACATTTTCATTGGCACCTTGCTTTCTGCGAGGAGAAAACTTAACAGCTTCTGTGGCACAACACACGTCTGCAGTACTTCAAGATGCAACCACTGTCGTTGCGCAGGGTGATTACGGTTGCATTGTTTGGATTCAAACTTCTGTGTAACCTAATTAACTGTGCCCGCTTGCTTGATTTAATTCGATTTTGGCTTCAAATAGATATCCAAGAAATGCTCTTACACCTTTACACTCCGTTACCGTTTTGGGTGCTAATTCGTCTGTTCCAGACTTTTCCAAGTAATGAATGATGGCAGTGACATAGTAGGCATTTATAACGATAACCTTAGGAATTTCAATACTATTGTCTACACTTCTAATAAGATTAGTTAATTTATAAAGTGTTAATGTGAGATCTTATTCATGTACAATACTAAATTCTGAATTTATTAATTCTTTTTAAATTTAAAAATATCATTAATAATACCTTGGATGTGTATTATAAAGCTATATTAACTAATAATGTCTCTAATTAAGATCTAATTTCTTTTCTTTTATTCTTTTAATTAATTTGCCTCAAATACTATTAGGAGTTCTTTATTAAGTTTGTTCATAAAATTACAGCGATTCCGTATTAACGATTTATTTTAAACGTATTGCTCAAACAGTGTTTTAAATATATTGTTTTTTGGCCGTATCTATTTTGTTTTTAACGCCAATTTTATGGCAGATAGAGAATTCAATTTTGCATTCGAATATGATATTAAATCAAAACTTGCGTTATGATAGTGTTGTATAATAGTGTGATATCTATATCTACTAATATTATAAAGCTGAAGAGTTTATTTGTTTGTTTGTATATTTGCACGTGTTAATCTCAGGAACTACTAGTTCGAATTTAAAAATGATTTTAGTGTTTGAAAGCCCATTTATCGAAGAAGGCTATATAATATCACGCTATGACTAATAGGAGCAGAGCATCAATTGAAAATGTTTCAAAAGTAAGGAAAATTGACGCAGACGAAACTGTGCGGGTCAGCTAGTGTAGTATTAAACTAAGTCGCTTTCCGCATCTGTCTGTATTCTATCCGCTAACACCTCCTAAACCACTCAACAGATTTTGATACGGTTTTCACCATCAGTGATATAATTTCTTCTGGACAGTTTATATGCTACGCAAGAGGTCGTGGGTTCGATCCCCACCCAGGATAAAACTTTGTGTGATGGGCACGGTGGTTTACTCTGTGTCTGGGTGTTATTTATCTATAATATGTATGTATTTAGAAATATATAAGTATGTTTATTAGTTGTCTGGTTGCCATAGTACAAGCTCTGCTTAGTTTAGGATCAGATAGCGTTGTGTGAGATGTCTCAAGATATTATTATTATTTATATAAGTAGAGAGAAGTACGGAGTTTTTTCTTATCGGACGATAAGAAAAAACTCCGTACTTCTCTCTACGGATAGTGCCGCTAGTTACAAATAAATTGGCATTTTAACTTTATTTAGGTACATCGATTTGTCTGACCTAAATGAAGATATTTCCATGACCAATACAGAATCGAAAGAATTACCACAATTTCATTTAAAAACATTTAAATACCTATTACAATCAATAACTATCCAATCTTATTTGAAACATAAAACTGCCCACTTAAGCCAAGAATAGTACCTGGTTTACACGCGAAGCAAGAACCCCATCTTACCACGCATTTCACCTTTACAATCCCTTATTACTACTGTCAATTTCACCTTGACCTCCCATGCCGACACCTAACCAAAGAAACGCAGAACATTGTTGGGAACCACGGGGGCCTACATATAATTGGTTGTTCATAAGTGGCGGCGTTATACAAAAGCTTGAAATTGAACGGCGCTTCGGCGCTTGCGCATCTAAAAGGATCGAGTTAAGCGTGTTAGCCTTTGATTACGTCAAATTGTTATTGCCAAGTTTGACATTTGAAGTGTGCACGTAAGTTTAAATTATATGATAGGTGCTACTGATTTGTTATTTGTTGTAGGGATGTTACGGAGTTGGTTTTAACGGAATCGAAGTCGGAGTCGGTGTTTTTAAATTTGGTTTGTCGGAGTCGGAATCGGAGGCGGAGGTGATGGGTGAAGACAAATATGTTGAAATAAGTTCTGATAATCCATATCCATACTAATCACACTAATATTATAAAGGCGAAAGTTTGTGAGTATGTGAGTGTGTATGTTTGTTACTTCTTCACGTCTAAACGGCTGGAGCGATTTTAATATAATTTGGTATGGAGTTAGCTGACACCCTGGATTAACACATAGGCTAATAAACCGCGGGTAGCACCGTGGGGCACAGCTAGTCACACTAATATTATAAAGAAGAAAGTTTGTGAGTATGTGAGTGTATATGTTTGTTACTTGTTCACGTCTAAACGGCTGGAGCGATTTAGATGAAATTTTGTAAGGAGATAGTTTGAGTCCCGGGGAAGGACATAGGATATCGCTATAACCGACATCCACGCGGGCGGAGCCGTGGGTGAAATCTAGTAAGTTATAAAAGAAACATTATACAGTTATTCATATTAAATGTGTGAAGGAAAACTTTGCTCGGGTGCGACTCGAACCCGCGATCATAGAGAATCCGTGACAATTTTTCCTTTATACTTTTATTATAGGTATCTATACAAATTAGCTGAGCGGCAGCCGCACGCTAGGTACCTACCTCCGATTACAACGTCCGATTTAAAAGTATCGGAATCGAAGTCAAAGTCGGAGTTGTCAAATCAATCGTAAGTTCCGACCTTTCGGAGTCGGAGTCGAAGCTCCGTAACATCCCTGATTTGTTGTATGTTGTGTAAGAAGAGGCTATTTATTGAAATAGGTAAAGCATTGTTTCTGCGGCTACCTTTATATACTGTTGACCACTTTTTTTAAATAGAAGAAGTCCCACACATTTTTACAAAGCTCCGTCTGCGTTGATATTGATTCACAATAAAAACAAATGAAACTGGAATCTAAGTTTCAATATACAAATTATTTGGCAAAAATTGATTTAGCTTCAACAACATTTCATAGTTTGTTGGAACTTTAAGTATTACTAGCGATTGTATCACACTAATATTATAAAGGCGAAAGTTGGTGAGTATGTGAGTGTGTATCTTTGTTACTTCTTCACGTCTAAACGGCTGGAGCGATTTTGATAACATTTGGTATAGAGTTAGCTGACACTGTGAATTAACAAATAGGCTAATAAACCGCGGGTAACAACGCGGGGAACAGCTAGTATTTCATATTTTAAAATCACTCACTAAGTTAACTAAGGTCTTTGCAATCCTTTTCTTTAATTTTGTTTTGTTGTAGCCATGTCATTGTATTGTCATGCCGGTTTCCACTCAAAGGGCGTAATAATTTTTATCACTACTTCAGTGCATTTTAGTAAGTTGTGTTAAAACAAATAATTACTTTTTTTCTGAATAGAAAATGTTGACGTCACCAATTTTTTTTAAACGATTCCCGCAGTAGTGTACAAGCCCTTTTTCCCAAAACAATTTGTATATGATACCAACTTTTAAGGAGAGATTTCTTCGAAAGATACTGATTTGACTTTACCATATTGTATTCTTAAATAATAATAAAGCCTTTTATTCTGGGATAAGAGATAATGTATGCGTTCATATCTTATAAAATTTTTCTAGTCTCAGTGTGCCTCTTGACATAGGCCTCCTCCAACAATTTCCACTGTGATTTGTCCTGGGTTACCCGTCTCCGTCAAGCGTGGCGATTATGGCAATTACCCCCAGGATCTACATACCAGTAGGTTCTACTGGGGAGACCCGTGCCCAGCAGTGGGCCATCATATGGGTTGATATGTACCCGTCTCCACCTTGGGCCAGCAGTCATTTTTATGTCATCCTCCCATCTTGTACACTGTCTTCCACGGTACATTGCATTCATCCACATTATCTCTCAAGAGTGATTCGGCTTTATCTGGGCAAGCGTTCAAGGAACTGGTTGTGGTTTATGTCAGCAAAGAAATCATTGAAGGTTTATGCTAGGTGTAAATTATCAGTAAAAGTCTTATTGTTAATTAATAATTCAAAGCTTTTATCCCGAGGCTTTGTCGAATTAATAATATTCAAAGTGGCTTTTATTTTATTATCAGTTTTTTGAATATTTCTATTATTATGTAAAGCTTTGACACATGCACAAGCTTTTTTAAAAGTTTTTGCAGTTTTCTCAATCAAGTTTTCTCTTTCCGTCTCTTGGTTTCCGTCATTGTATTTTTACTAATTCCTTAACTTGATCCTGCGGTCCAAAATCCTAATAATGTAAATTAATAAACAGGTCGTAAATGCTCTTACTTATAACATTAATGTACTTGGTTATAACGCTTTGTCTATCACTACACTTATCCGAGCAAAATAGGCTAGAAACATACCAGTGTCTCGTCTAAATATAATGCATAAACAAACAAAACTCTAACAACGCCATAAATACTAACTCATAAACATTTACCAACAACACATAACATCAAAAAAAATGTAAAGTCACTTACGCCGTTGTATTAAAGTTTAATTTTCGCAAATTATTGGCAAAGTGATTGTAAAAATAAATTTGCCCGATTTGCAGAATGAGTCGATATCGAGATCTGCCTATTAACGCGAAGAGCTTAAGGCGTGGTTACACTGACGTGATGATTACAACTTTTGGTACCGAAAATCTTAGTCCCGATTATATCACGGTTAGCCCACGGGTACTTCAGGGCTAATGAAATAATTTCACATGTAATTTAAGACTGTTTAAGACGTCAAATTTTAAATTGGATGCGCGAAAAGGGATGCTTTAAAATAATAAATTAATCGTTTCTGTGAAGGCGTAAAGTGACTGCGAGGGAAGTAAATGAATTTTGAATTGGGGCGGCGTCTTTGCTGTAGTTTTTTTTATTGTTTCTGTGGTGTTAAAATTATTGATGGAATGATACGAAGATGGGCGTTTGTGTTGTAACATCCATCTACTAATAAATAGTGTGTGAGCTGTTTTTACTCCCTATAACTTACTATTTTTTATTACACTTCTGTTTCGTCACGCTCTGTGAACTATACGATTGGATGGATTATAACTGAAGAGGACTAATTATAGTCTTAATTGTGAAAGTGACATTCGGGTTTGTAACCACTTGGATATACCTATTTTGTTACAGTAGAGTAATAGTATTGATGGGCCCTGTGACGCGGTAGGAGTGTGTCCGACTGCTACGCAAGAGGTCGTGGGTTCGATTCTCACACGGAACACCACTTTGTGTGATCCACAAATTGGTGTACCGAGTCTGGGTGTTCTTTGTGTATGTGACTTGTATGTTTGTAAAGTCACCCGCGACACAAGGCTTGTACCTACCCTACAGTGAGAGTCGTCTTTTTTGAAAAACAAAATAGTATACACATAATGACAATTAGGTAGGTACCACGTGCAAGGAGCTATTATACAATAATATTGTTAGCCACAAGCATGTATACCTTCGACCTTACGAGGAGCAAAACTCCCAAAAAAATGTACGCTTACCAAAATCTTTTTATAGTATTAAAAACATATTCCCTAACAAAAAACCCAACTGCTTAAAATTAATAAATCAAATATTTTGGCGCCAGAAATCCGCAATATTATATTTTTTTAGTTTTGATATACTTACTTTAATAGTCACTTTCACAACTGAGACGAATCGAACGATACCTACCTCTCAAGCTGAAATCCATCAAGCTATTTAGGCTCTAGAGCATGCCAAAGAAATATACATACATACAAACATACACTCGAAACAAATAACCCTCCTTCTTGCGCAGGCGGGTAACAAAGTCACTTCCTGTGTCTGCATGCTTACATACGAGGGGAGGTCCAAAAAATCGTGGAATGGAGGTGATGGAGTGGGGATAGGTACGCTTGCTTAGTGTCATACTAATTGGGGATTCATCATTAGTATATAAATTGAGCTTCAGCCTTATTGCGTCTTTCGTTTATGAACACTTGCCTGCTAAACAAGTCAATCCGGAAGAAAACTAAAACTATGGAAAAAATTTAACACTGTGATGTGATAAAATTCCTTACCAAGCAAGGAAAGAACGTTCAGACCATTTTGAATAAAATGGAAACCGTTTATGGGGAACAGTGCCTTAATAAATCAATGATTTACAAGTGGCATGGTCTTTTCAAACATGGTCGCGAGTCGATTGAAGACGACTCTCGCTCAGGAAGGCCAAATCAGACATCATCGGTAAAAGTTAAAAACATTGTACTAGAAGATAGCCGTTTGAAGAAAAAAACAGTTATCTGCATTAGTCCTACATGACCATCTGGGTATGACAAAAGTCAGTGCAAGATGGGTACCAAGAATGCTCACGCCGCTTCAGAAACGGCAGCGTTCATTGCGTCAAACCAATTTTTGGAGTTATATGGTGACGAACCTGTACAGATTTTGGAGCGGATTGTTATCGGAGATAAAACATGGGTTCATCACTTTGAGCCTGAGTCTAAGCAAGAGTCCATGGAATGGCACAAAAAGGGGACACCACCGCCAAAGAAATTCAAAGTGTCGGAGTCGGCGGGAAAGTTGATGGCTACTGTTTTTTTGGGATTGTGAGGGGAAAATACTAATTGATTTCAAGGAAAAGGAAAGAACGATAACCGGTAAATACTACGCAATGATACTAGAAAAATTAAAGGAGGCCATCCAGGTAAAACGTCGAGGAAAATTGACCAAAAGTTCTGCTCTTGCAAGACAACGCGCTTCACAAGAGCAGAGTTGCAATGGCTACTCTGCATACCACACCCACCCTACAATCCAGATCTGACCCCATGTGATTTTTATTTGTTCCGCAATTTAAAAAAAAACTTAAGGGGAAGAAAATTTTACTACGACAATGAGGTAAAGGAGGCAATTTTAGCTCATTTTGAGGCTAAAGATAAACAATATTTTATGATAGTTTAATTCATAGATCTAATAAATGTATTTAGCTTCAGGGTGAAAGATAATATAATAATAATAATATATATATATCAACCCATATGATGGCCCACTGCTGGGCACGGGTCTCCCCAGTAGAACCTACTAGTATGTAGATCCTGGGGGTAATTGCCATAATCGCCACGCTTGGCGAGCGGGTTGGCGATCGCAGTAAGGCTTTAAATACGCAGAGGACACTGCTGCCCGTCCTCCGGGGTGAAATCCCTTAGTCGCCTTGACGACACCCACGGGTAGAGATGGGGTGGTACTATTCTTAAGCCGGCACCACACTAATATCTTGGGACAACTCACACAACGCCATCTGATCCCAAACTAAGCAGAACTTGTACTATGGAAACCAGACAACTGAAAAACATACTTATATATTTTTAAATACATACACATTATAGACAAATAACACCCACACTGGGTGGGGATCGAACCCACGACCTCTTGCGTAGCAGCCGGATACACTCCCACCGCACCACAGATGCAGTTGACCCACCACACACCCAACGTGTCACAGAGATAGATTAGTTGTTTAATTTTATTTAAAACCCTTTCATTCCACGAACTTTTGGACTTCCCCTCGTATCAACCCATATGATGTCTCATTGCTGTACCTACTTAGAACTACTGTATAGAGTGATTTGTAATATGCTAATAACCTCCCGCTTGTGGCTTCTATAAATAACTTCGTAATATCAGTTTTGGAAAATATTTAATATATTAATCCTTAACCACCTACCACTAGTTTTTGGAATTATGACTAAATTATACTAAACCTGACAAAGAAACATCGATTTTACTTCGGGGTCTCTCAGATGTGTGGTAAATGTAGTAGGGGTTTTTTTTATTATATCTTGAAGTTATTTGGTGTAATGTAAAGAAGCCAATTAAAGGAAGAAGAAGGAGAAGGGAAGCATATTAGTATATTAAAAATCACCATGTATAGGTATTTTAAACTGCGCAACGGATTTGATGCGTTTTTCACTGTTATTTAAATAATATTGTCTGAGAAGTTAATATGTATCACACAATATAATTATAAACACATATTTTGTGCATATAATTATCTATAAGTACATAGTATAAAAATAAAGTCGCTCCTGCTGTCTGTGCGCTTATATCTTTTGAACTACGCAACGGATTTTAATGCAATTTTCAGCAATAGATAGAGTGATTCAAGAGGAAGGTTAGGTATATATATGGGTCCACGCGTAAGAAGTCACGGGTATCCGCTTGTATTTAATGAAAAATATCAGTGTAAAGCCGGAGCTATTTGCTAGTGTTTTTATAAACTGTATGTTATCATAATGATACGTGGAAATTTTTACTCTAAATTATTATGAATAGCATCGCAAAAGTAAGATTAACCTTTGTCAAGCGCGCGACCGGCCTAGCCTTAATAAGGCCTGCATGGATGGACCACATCTGAAACTATAGAAATTAATAAATAAGTATGAAATATTGCAAAGTGTATTAAGAAATATAACACTTTGTGTCACTAAGTGTGATAAATGTTACAGCAAACTAATTTACAAAATTAATCGTATCGCTAGTAATAATATCGTAAATGTATTCGTAACACTAACTTAACCCTTAGTATTACTCAGTATAGGCATCGGGTCTTATAGACCCTGGACTACTTTATGAATTCAGGGGACCAGTGTGACTCAGAAATTATTTTCAACATTGTTCAAGTATGATTATTTGACATTCATTACTCCCAAATAATGTTTACCCCCGCGGGGGTGACAACCCCTAAGTTGAGGACCCAGGCACTAGAGAAGCAGGTCAACTTAATAAAATGACAACATTAATTTGGCAGGTATATAATCTAGGTTTATATTTAATCTTGTCAATATTTAGATTAGTTTGATAAATTAAATGTCATCGGTTTCCCATGATATTTTGTCTTACACGTCGATAATACGAGTATATTTTTGCTGTGGCATCTACTAAAATTGGGCAATCATGCGCGTAGATACCACAAAATACGGAGAGTACAGACGGTAACTTAAAACAACGTGCTCGAGCATCGTACACATCAATATCGCTCACGGGCGAGGAATTTAGGGACGTCATAATCTAAACTAATATTAAAAATATGAAAGTAACTCTATCTGTTAAGTTCTCACACTTAAATCACTGAACCGATTTAGATGGCATTTGGTATAGAAGAAGATAGTTTTATTCCCGTATAGGATATAGCGGTCCGGAACTCCGGGCCCGGACATAGGATAGTTTTGCGAAAACAGCGACGGGTGAAAACTAATAGAGTATAAAATAATACTCACATATCAAAAGTAATTTAAGAAAATAAGATAAATAGATACGTCAAAATATTAACTCGAAATTATGAAATAAACGGGAATCTATATTTAATTACGAATATGAATACAATGCAATACCGAATTGATAACATTATTTTTTTAAGTTCTTTAATAGTGGTGAAGGCATAGGACTCGCAATCCTTAATGAAGGCATAGGTCGCGGGTTCGAGCCCTGCCAATAGTTGTAGGTTCATGTCATAATAGTAATAATAATTTTATTTCTGTACATTAGTACAGTAGTTGCATTACATATCATAGATTACCAAGAAATCCTTACGTTCTAAAAAGCAATGTCACTGAACCTCACACTAGGATTCCCTGTGTCGTGAGATTCAGTTTCTTCCCTATTTTAGATACAAATTGTTAAGAAATTTAGGAGCAACTCAGTTTCAATAAAATTACATCTATAATATATATAAATGTACAATTTTTGAATATAATTATATATATTTATGTGTGTGCGTGTGTGTGTGTGTGTGTGTGTGTGTGTGTGTGTGTGTGTGTGTGTGTGTGTGTGTATTATTTTCGGGTGGGTTGGTTCCGAAGAACTTGCTATACAGGTAGGGTGCCATATATGTGAAGATGTCCGTAGTTTAATAATTCTACCGATGTGAACACAAGCAATTTGGCATAGCTGGAGGGGTTACACACACACAATAATGAGAACAATCGGGATTGTAGTGGTCGTGATTTGATAAAATTTGAATTGTTTGCTACTTATTTCTCATCAGTTTACAGTATTAGCCGTACTGATAATGAACCCAATGAAAGTTACTATTCAGATTTTTTGAAAACGTTATATAATAATAGTTTATGTTTAACAAGACCTATTATAGAACATGGTACTTTGTTGGATAAATTAAAGAGCCTAGATTGTAAAAAAGGTGCCGGACCAGATGAAATACCACCTATATTTGTTGTCGCATGTGCTTGTGAGCTAACCCATCCACTTTTATTAATTTATAATAAATCATTGGTCTCGGGGACATTTCCTTCCAAATGGAAAACATCTAAAGTGGTTCCTGTATTTAAGTCGACAGATGAAAGTATAGTATCAAACTACAGACCCATCTCTATTTTATCCGTTTTTGCGAAGGTCTTTGAGTCGTTAATATGCCCACACATACAGAAACACTTACAGCTATACTTAAGTGACCACCAGCACGGATTCGTACAAGCACGATCTACATGCTCTAACTTGCTTTCTTATACAGAGTTGTTATCGAGAGCTATTGACTCAGGTCGACAAGCTGATGTAATTTACACCGACTTCAGCAAAGCCTTCGATAAAATCTCACACATTAAGCTAATTAATAAGTTGCGTGCATATGGTATTACTGGTTCACTTCTGGAATGGTTCAATTCGTATCTAACGGATAGACACTTTTCTGTGGTAATGAATGGCTTTCACTCAACATCACATAACATTTTATCCGGTGTACCACAGGGATCCCTTTTAGGTCCTATTTTGTTTAACTACTTTGTTAATGATATTCCCCAGTGTTTCATGTATTCAGACATTTTTATGTATGCGGATGACATCAAATTTGTAAAAATAATAGAGTCAGATGAAGATGCATATCGCTTGCAAAGTGATTTGAATAGACTTATCAATTGGTGCGACTTGAATGGCATGTATCTAAATCCTTCAAAATGTTATCATATAAAATTTTCGCGGAAACATAACTTATTGCAAACTAATTACTATATAAATTCACATAAACTGGATGAAGTGGATACTATTCGGGATCTTGGCATATTATACGATTCAAAATTTACATTCACGCCACATATTAGTAGCATTATTAAGAAATCTTCAAAACTATTGGGTTTTGTATTAAGAAACTGCAAAACTCTTAGAAATAGTAAGACGAAAATAGTTCTGTATTGCAGCCTTATCCGAAGTCATTTGGAATATGGCAGCGTAGTCTGGCGGCCACATTATGCAGTGCATTCATTACGCCTGGAACGTGTGCAAAAGCGCTTTCTTTGGCACTTGTCATTTTCTAATGGCTTGTGTAAACAGATTCATTCTTACAGTAAAAGATTAGAATACTTCAAGATGATATCACTTGACAAGCGCAGACAACTGCTGGATGCAATGTTTGCAATTAAAGTTTTAAAGCATAAAATTGACTCTTCGCGTCTGCTCGCCTTATTCAATTTCCGCGCCCCAGCCAGAATGCCGCGAAATGCTATTACTCCTCTTTATCCGCCACATAGAAGAACAGTATTAGGCGCCAACTCACCGTATGCAAGACTATGCAAGGTCATAAACAGCTGTAGTGACTTAATCGATTTAAACGCTGACTCCATAGCGAAACAAAAGGGCATAATAATTAAGAACCTCTCTCAGTTACAAAACACACAATAATAAAAACACGCTTACCCAAATACACCCCCAAACAAAAAAGTGTATACATTCTCTTTCTCTCACACACACACACACACACACACACACACACACACACACACACACAAACACAAACACACACACACACACAGACACGGATACGCATACACTCATACAAACTCTGTTGTCAAATATAACAGTTAAATAACTTTATTACTAAAATACTTAAAATACTTAGCATACAAAAAAAATTGTGATACATATCAATATTATATATATATTTTGTAATAAAATATTTTTGTAAGGTGTATAACTAATTACTATAAGCATGAGGTGTTTACCTATAAGTGTTTGTTACGCTATTACTGTTATTGTTGTGCATGCATAATGAATAATCTTAGTGTAAGCAAACGTTGGTAAACCTAAATAAATAAATAAATAAAAATAAAAAATAAAATTAATTATTTTTACCGCTTCATCCATAACTAATTTTAGATTAGACGGCATTTGCTTCATCGCAAGTGCTTGTCTATGCAGAATACAATGACTGGAACTACAATTAGGCGCTTTATTTTTCATTCGTGACACTGCTCCTGCTGTTTTACCTGTCATCGCCTTGGCCCCATCTGTACAAATGTCAATGCAATTGTTCCAACTGAGATTATGTTCTTCAAAAAATATATTTATTTTATTAAAAATTTCTTCCCCGGTAGTGTTTGTAAGCAGCGATGAACACATAAGCATGTCTTCTTCAAAAGAACTTTTATATGGATATCTCACAATAACCAGCAGGATAGCCAAACCAGCGACATCAGTCGACTCGTCCATTTGCAAAGCGAATCGTGTATTTTGTAGACGTGTAACTAGTTCTTGTTTGACGTAGCTTGCCAGATCATGGATTCGTCGTGAAACAGTATCGTTTGATAGCGGAACAGTAGAAAGATGCTTTGCAGATTTTTCATCAAGCATACATTTTGTTATGTCTAATACACATGGTTTTATTAATTTCTCAGCGATAGTGTGCGCTTCACCTGCTTGTGCAATGCGATAGCTAACTTAATATGATGCCTCCGTGGCCTTTTCGTTGGTAGTTTGTGTTACATGCATCATATTTTTTTGACTTTCTAATAACTGATCTTTTTTGCGAACAAAAAATTCTTTATTCTTGTCTTTAGTCTCGGGGTGTACGGTTTCTAAATGTCGACGCAATTTGGCAGGTGCCATGGAACTATTAGGAAGCAGTTTACTACAGAGCATGCAGAGAGGTGAGCCGTTGGAATCAACAAATACGAAACTGATATAATATTCATCATACTTCCTTTTTTTCGTCTTTGAAACCGTCGAGCTTGACGTCGTGGCACTCGTGGCATCATCTTCTGGATCGGTGATTGCGAAATTCTCCGCGCGCATTGCTTTTGAACATTCAGCGTCATTAGAAGATGTTGTTGGAACACGTTTAACACCTTTAAGCCAACGTTCCATTCTTCTTTATTTATAATGTTACAAGTCAGGATAGTGGGGTTTAAATAATGCACAATCGTTACTGCGTATAAGAGACTAAATTTAGAACCTACAGGGAAGAAATGTATAAAACTGAGACAACAGAATACAGCAGGCAGTAAAACAATGAACACTAGTTTCTCGCTAGCGAGCTTGTAAGTAGGTAGTAACTTATCGCTCCGAACGCTAATCATCAACTGACGACGCCAACGCGCGATCGCCGCTTTTATACTTAGTCCTAGACTCGATCTCAAATATTCTCGAAAATACTCGAGTCGGCACCTTTGATAAACAAAAAGCAAAAATAAAAACAGAAATTTAAAAATAGCGTTGTAAACAATATCGACTTTATCCTTTGAAGTTAGAGACGAAAGTCGCTTGTTGACAACTATAGCGTCTAATTCAGAGGCGGCTTTTATCAAAGAGACTGAGCGCTTACAAGTATACTACCCGCTCGTTTTAAGTTTGCCGCTGGCGATAGGTATGAGTGTATGACGTTCGAAATTTTTTATTTAATTGTAACAATAAAAATTGTGTACGGTAGATATTTGGGTAAAACTATGACACATTATAAGTTTTGTTGTCACGTGGGGGAGGGTACGCGCATTCCACAGACCGGCAAACTTAGAGCGAACGCGTTGTACAAGTATAAAATTGTTGAGACCAAACTTATAAGATATTGTACCAGCTAATGTAACACAAGCTTATACAAATACAAATAAATAAATAAATAACATTCATAGCGTTTTGTTTCCGCGCGGCCGCGGAGTCCGCACAGCCGCGGAGCGACCAGAGAGAGGTGTTTTGATTTTTTTATTTCTAAATTCTTGCGGAACCCCGACAGAGGTATCACGGAACCCTAGGGTTCCGCGGAACACACTTAGAGTATAGCTGATCTAGATCAATCAATAAATAGCCTTAATCGAGACTTTCAAGATAGTGTGGCTTAAGTGCTCAATATTTTAAGAAACCAGATGACCACGACACAAAATATTACAGAAGAAAATCTTTATACAGCATTTATTCCAGCAACGCATACATACACATAATTCCCGGATACGGAATCTCGGAACACCTTCAGAACCAAAGGTTCTGAGCACTGACCTTTATAGTAGTACCCTTACAAAGTATTTTTTATAGTTTCGTCATGTCCGTCTGTCTGTCTGTCTGTCTGTCTGTCTGTCCGTATGTCACAGGCATTTTACTCAATGACTACTCAGTACTCACTGAATATTTATGAAATTTGGTGAAAAGGTGTCTTGTAGTAGCCGCAACTTAGTTTTATAGATACATTATAAAAATAAACATTTTTAGGGGGCACTCCATGCATGTAACAGAAGCAGATTTTTTTTAAGCAAACCACAACGTGTGGCACGTCATTCCACAGGTGTTTCAAAAATATTTTAATATTTCTAATAAACTTTTTTCATTGAGTGGATATTTTTACAAATAATCGCTCCGTAAGTTGCATAAATTGTGCTCCCCCCTTAGTTTTTGATCCATGGGATCAAAAATATTTAAAAAATTACAAAGATAGCGCTTAATAAGTACATTAAACTAAAATTATTTTATACCGTAATTAAGTTATTGCCGAAAAATTGCGTTTTTCAACAAAAGGGCGTAAGTGACATGAACATACGCTTTTCTGCTGATGCAATTATTAAAGGCTGCGGAACCCTACACTGAGCATGGTCCGACATGCTCTTGTCCCGTTTTTTTTTTTACAATTATAGTACTTTATTACTCTTGACCTTCATGCCAGACTTTATCAAAAGCCTGTGTCAGCCAGCCATCAATAAGTATTGTAGCTTATACTTTTTTTCTTGTTTTTCTAAGTACCTGATCAATAGTAGAATGCTTTTCTCGGAAACCAAACTGATGGTCAGGAACAAGCTTTTTTATTTTCAATGACTGGTTTCAGTCTTCTCAATAATAATTTATCAAATAGTTTTGATATCATATGTGATAATGCGATTGATGTTGGTTCATGTGGTTATTTGACAGGTTTTGTTATCATTACGACGTCAGTAACTTTCCACAGATCAGGGACGTACCAAGGGTAAAATTTCGCCTATTATTAGGTTTTTTCACTTTTATATGTTTTAATATGTAACGAGCTTTATATATAGGCTGTTTTGGGCAGGTATAGTGTTAAAAGTCAGTGAGTCTGAGTTTCCATGTTATGTATGCGTTGCTCGGACGCGTTTGTTTAAGCTTTCCTTCTGCACTCTCGATGTTGTGTGACTACGGTTAAGAGTGTACATCAATGGAAGTTTTTAATTAGAAAATATATTGACATAAGGGTATTATGTCTATTTGAGAAATTTCAGTTGGGATTTAAATAAGACTACAAGTAAAGAAACAGGTTTGGTGATGCCTGGTCCGTTGCCAACAGTTTTGGTGCACAAATTATATCTCACTTTGGGTACCAGTGGTCAAGAAAATTATATTGTACATATTAAGGTTGTTATAACTCATGTGTTATTCCTTTGTATCTGTCTTTTTGAGACATTGTTAGTTATTGCCGAAAAACTGCGTTTCTCAACAAAAGGGCGTAAGTGCCATGAACATACGCTCTTTAAGGCTGCGGAACCCTATCCTGAGCATGGGCTTGCCCGGTTTTTTAAACTATATATTTTCCAAAACAGCACACCATTGATCGATTCTATAAAAAGTTGCAATAAAAAATAAACGGGATCGTCCTAGGTAAATATTTACTTTCGGATTGTTTGATGTTTTGGCCGTTCTTTTTTTACTATTAAAAGATACAAGCTGTAGCATGGGCATGAGCTCGCCAATAATTATTTAGAGTAACAGTCGAATGATACGTTTGCCTCCAATCAAGAAAACTGCGATAACACCTGGGTCCTTATTCATCATATTTTGTTTTGTTTTCCCGGCAAGCCCGCTCGGATTGGCGCATGCGCGGTTCGCTCAAAGATGTCCGCGCGCATGCGCGATTCACATGCGCATGCGCTCTATAAAGCATTATGACAAGATTTTGACAGTTAAAAGCGCGGGCTTGAGGCGAAAACGAAAAAAAGATAGTGAATAAGGACCCTGCTCTCTTGTCTGGATCAAGATATTGGGATATTACACAAGCGTGGACAATATTACAAAATGGAAGAACGACGAATACGATGATTGCTTAAAGCAGCCTGTGAGTTTTGAGATGGATGAGTAGTGTCAGAAGAATGAATAAAATAGTAGAGAGATGAGTATATTAGAAGCAGTTTTAAAGTGACTCTAGTAGGTAACAGAAAATTAAGAAACGTGGCACGGATAAAAGTAATATTGAAAAGTGCAAATATGACTTAAAAACCGGGCAAGTGCATGTCGGGCCACGCACAATGCAGGGTTCAGTAGTCACCCCCTCGCATCCGAAAAATGTGGGTTAAGAAGTGGGTTTTCTGTTGTTTTTGTTTCATACTTACAACGTTATATCTAAATGGAATTTGAATGAAAATTTTGTTACTTCTCATTTGATCAGCTGTTACTTGTAAACTTGTAAAGCCTACTTAGCTGTGATAGTTTTCCTATTAATGTCACTATATATACTACTACCGTGATTTTTTTTACATACCCAACATCAACCGTTTAGCTAGAAATGGGGGAGGACAATTGACAATTTTTGTTATATTCAAGTGACTATAACAAAAATTTGCACTATAAAGCTTTATATTTTACATACGTATCCCTAACTTTCCAACCCCTAAACGGCTTTAAAAGACCTATCTAATGATATCTCACACGATGGGGTAGGTAAGAAAAAAAAAAACACTCCCCTACTTTACATATAGGGGAGGTACCCTAAAAGCTAAATAGTAATAATAAAGTAATAGTAGTAATAATAAAGTAGTAGTAAGTAATAATAAATATCCCTAAAACTAAAAATCGTCTTTCCAACCCCTAAACACACGATGGGGTAGGTAAGAAAAAAAAACACTCCCCTACTTTACATACAGGGGAGGTACCCTAAAAGCTAAAAAGCGAAAAAATTACAGCCTTCTAGCACTAACAGTCTCTGAGCAAAGGTGCGGACAGATGGACGGACGGACAACTACAAGGGTTCCGTTTTATCATTTTGCCTACGGAACCCTAAAAATAGAAGGACTCTGTCAAAGATGACGTGGCAAGAAAAGGAGTGAGTACATAGGTAATAGAACTGCGTGGAACAAAATACTTATATCTATATATTCCCAGAAATGGAGAACAGATTGCCAGATACTATTTCACTTCGGACTTTCTTTGATCATACTAATCACTTAAACTTCGCTATAGTGCATGTTGTCACTTTAACTAACGAATTCCACACATATATTCGGATTAATATATCTATATGCGCAAGCGACGACAGTAATAGACTGTTATAAATGGTTTAGGAATTGCGGTGCATCGCATTCAGATATGATAAAAAGATAACATTGATGTATGTTCGTGTAACACGCGACATTCGAACGAAATGGAATTTTCGATATGTCTCTTTGGTATCGGCTATGATTTAGTGCAGATTTAATTAGGTAGGTATATTGTAAAACTTATTACTATTATTTATGGAGCCTACGCCTTAAGACTAAAACATTTTAGGAGTTTTAAAACTAACCTATACACGTACTTTGCTATATGCCTCAACATCGTTACAAACTCGCTCGTTTGTTAAATCTGGACATCTTTAGTGATACTAGGCTTAAGTATAAAAAAAAAATAGAATTCTTTAAAAGCACAAGTTAGTATGTAAGCACCATTTATTAAATTTTATTAGTTTTTATGATTATTGTTTTTAAACATTCGCGATTTTTATACATATTAGATTTATTTCGCAACTTAATCGCGTGAATTATTTAAAGGTACGAACCTTTTATTTACCCGACGTTTCGATTTCGTGCAATTCGATCAAACGTCGGGTAAATAAAAGGTTCGTGCTTTTAAATAATTCACGCGATTAAGTCTCGAAATATATCTAATATCTTTAGTGATACTAGGCTTAAGTAGTTATAAAAAAAAATTTTGAATACCTTAAAAGCAGCAGTTAGTATATAAGCATTGTTAAATAATTATTAAATTTTATTAGTTTTTATGGTTTCACAAGTTTGTTATCCACTTTTTTATAGTTTCTTTTAAGTTTAGTTTGGTTTTAGTTTAATTCGAGTTGCTACTTTCTATGTTAGCTATAGTTGCCTGTAATTGAATGAGCACATGGCATCTATTTATTATTGTTTAAGATCTGTGTATCATTTCTTGGCGATCCTAATAATAAAAAATAAAATAATCGTTCGCGGACAAGAATCATTAACTGCAGACCACTTTATTGAGAAGGCATTCCAACATTCCGTGTCCATGATTTAAAGTGTTATTTTAAAATAGTGACTTCTTTTTGCTATTTAAAGACTAGCTGTCCCGCGCAACTTCGTCTGTGTAAATTTTCCCTCAGTGCTGCTTAGCTCTTATTGGTTGTAGCGTGATGTGTTATAGCCTATAGTCTTCAACAATAAATGGGCTATCCAACATTGAAAAAAATTTTCAATTCGGATAAGTAGTTCCTGGGATTACCGCGTGCAAACAAACAAACTCTTCAGCTTTATAATATTAGTAGGTATAGATTCAAATAAAGTTGTAATCTAAAAATAGAAGTTCCTGTACTGTTGATAAAAGTATTTCATTAGTTTCATTTAAGTAGTCATTTATTAAATCCTTTTTAGGGTTCCGTACCAGGGGGTAAAATGGGACCCTATTACTAAGACTCCGCTGTCCCTCCGTCTGTCACCAGGCTATATTTAATAAACCGTAATACACACATCAAAAGTGTCTAGGGATCAACATATATTTTTGCAATAACTTTTCTCCTGATTGATTTTTTTTTTTCTTATTTCTTTAAGGATTCATCAAATAAAGTGTTTTCGTTTGTCACAGTAACGATAAACCAAGTCACCTTTGCATTAATAAAGAAATTTGCCATTTTCCTAATAAAGGGATTTTTGACATTTGAACCACTAACATTCAAGTTCGAAAAAAAGACTGAAATAACAGTTTTCTTTAAAATTTTATTGGGTAACTTAAACAATTAATAATCCGTGTTTCTACCGCGAACACTAACAACACAAGAACATCGGTTTGGCATACTCAAAATGAGTTCATCCAAATCACGCTGTGGAATGGCCGCCCATGTTCGTTGCAACAACAAAAAAAGGTCTTCTTGCGACTGGATACCCTCCATATTCGGCAGAGCTCTTCTCTGTAGCATATCCCATGCATGCTCAATCGGGTTCAAGTCTGGCGACTGAGCAGGCCAGGGCAGGACATTGATGTTAGCTGCGGCGAGAGTCTGTCTTACAACTCTTGCGGTGTGCGGTCGTGCATTATCATGCATTAACTGAAATAAGGGACCGATTTGCACTTGTAGAGGAACGATGACGTCTGATACAATCGTCTCAGCATAAATTTGAGCGTTGAGGTTGCCTCTGATCCAAATCAACTCAGTTCTTCCGCCGATCCAAATACCCGCCCATACCATGATGGTTCCACCACTATAAGGATGGACTTCCTGGCAGGATTTTAATCGCTGTTGGCGTCCAGGGGTTCTCCAGTGTCGTATACGTCTTGTATCCGGTCTCATACCAAAACGAGACTCATCAGAAAAGCACACGAAACGCCATTGTTCTTCTGCCCAATTTCTGTGTTCAAGAGCCCATTGATATCGAATCCTACGATTGTGCATTGCTATAGGTGGTACCCGTAGCGGTCTTCGGGAATGAAGGTTCACTTCATGCAAGCGGTTTCTGACTGTTTGGTCGCTAATTAAGTTCCCTGAAGAGTGATGAAGCCTCACGGCTAACATCATGGCGGTTATTGTTGGACCTCTTCGAGTTAAGATTTAAATGTATCGGTCTTGTCTCCGTGTGGTGCAGCGATACCGTCCTCCATGGCGCTCAGCCACGGTACCAGTGCTTCGGTAACGTGTCCAAAGTCGACTGATAACACTCTGACTTGTATTCAGAGCTAAAGCCACAGTACGTTGCCGGGAACCAGCTGCTATCATTCCCACGGCTCTGAGCATTTCTTCCCTGCTTAAATGACGTCGCCGCTCCATAATAACGTTGGTTTTAATCAGTAGTAGGGAAACAGTAGCACTAATAATGTCTTCAATGCGTTGTATGTTTTTATAGGGAAAATATTGACAGCTGATTTTCATCTTTTACTCGAATTTGATTCACAGTTCCTGATTCAAATTATGAAATGCACCAAAAAGGATCCATATAAATTTATAAAATCATAAATTTATTACAAAGCCACATCTCAATCTCAAGAAATCCGCATAAAAATGCTTGATCCCTAGACACTTTTGATGTGTGTAGTATTAGAATGTTTTCACAGATGATGTATTTCTGTTGCCGCTAAAATAACAAATACTACAAAACAGAATAAAATAAATATTTAAGGGGGCTCCCATACAACATACGTGATTTTTTATGCTTGTTTTTGCTTGAAATATTCACAGAATATTTAGTTAAATAATCATTTTAAAAGTTTAAAAATGAAATAAAAATAAAATTAATATTTAAGGAGGCTCCCATAAAACAGACACGACTTTTTTGCCATTTTATAGCTCCGCCCGCATGGATGTCGATTATCGCGATAAAAACTTATCCTATGTCCTTCCCCGGGACTCAAACTATCTCCATACCAAATTTCATCTAAATCGGTTTAGCTGTTTGAGCGTGAAAGCGTAACAGACAGACAGACAGACAGACAGACAGAAAGACAGAGTTACTTTCACATTTATAATATTAGTATGGATGGTACGGAACCCTTCACACTTTTATTTCAATAAAAGTTATAAGGATGAAATCGTTTGATCATAATTCCGAGTAGTCCCATAGTAGGCAAATTAATTGCAGTACAGTACAGACAAAGAGGAGAAGACGCTTTTGATTTTGAGTTAGTTATCATACAAACTAACTGTAAAGTAAAACTTTATAAACAAATTTATTTGAGTTGTATATAAAAATAGAACTAAAGTTGTTAAGAGATAAAGAAAGTTTAAGAGTTATAGCGGCGGTAGCGTAATGGCTAAGGCATCGGTCTCGCAATCGTGAGGTCGCGGGTTCGAATCTTACCTAGTATACTACCGACGTGAACCCATTCCTAACACAAGCCATTGAGCTTAGCTAGAGGGGTTAACAGGATTGCTAGTAATGTGGGACCAAAATCCCACATTGCTATTTATCTTTAAAAAAAAAAAAGTCTCTTGTAAAATAAATTGTGAAATAAATAGTCTCCTAACCGATGTCGGTTACGGCGACCAATCTCATTAAATAACCAGTGGCGAAGGGTCTTAGGAACATCATTATTTTCGGCTTCCCTTTGGATCCTATTGACATAATAATAAAGTTACAAAGAACCGTGTCCAGCTAGACATATTGTTGTATCGGGTTACCTTAGAAACATTTTAACCCTTCGTCACTGTTAGAGATTATCCAACTACACAGGAGATATTATAGAGCACAAGTGCAGTCTCTATTCTCTCACTCTCGTAGTCCGATGGGATAAAAATCCGACACGACCGGAGAGAGATTGGGCGCAAGACAAACGGCTTAACGTGGTTTCCGAGGCACGTAGGGGCATGACTATGTTCGAAAACGGTCATCCGACGATGAACCGATGGATGGGTGGTAACATTGCTTAACTTCGCAGATACCTCAATCTGTTTGGTACCCCTGTAAAAGGTTGTTAGTAGATATCTCGTTCGTCCTTAAAACAAACTGTTGTAACACGGAAAGAGCAGTTTTGAGATATGAGCATTTAAAGTTTTTTTAGACTCACCAAGGCTATAGCAATTACAAAATTATTTGTTTTAGTTTGGTGCTATATTTAAAAGAGGGTATTCTAAAAAGTGCAATATTGTTAATATTTATGGTTTTTTATTAAAATTAAAAAGACAGAAATGATATGACACTTTTTACATTAATATTAACATATTTTATTAAATAAAACACATATTTCGTTCAATTAACAAATCTTTATAAGCATTTGTACCATATTTTAATAACAGATTTTTGTTGTCCATAACAATTGATTGTCCGAAAAAGATACGAATTCCGCACCATAACGATTATAGTATTTTTCGATTCATGACTGCCTCTGTGGCGCGGTGGGAGTGTATCCGACTGCTACGCAAGAGGTCGTGGGTTCGATCCCCACCCAGGATAAAACTTTGTGTGATGAGCACGATGGTTTATTCTGGGTCTGGGTGTTATTTATCTATAATATGTATGTATTTAGAAATATATAAGTATGTTTATCAGTTGTCTGGTTTCCATAGTACAAGCTCTGCTTAGTTTGGGATCAGATAACGTTGTGTGAGCTGTCCCAAGATATTATTCAAAACGCAGGAGTCAATCTCATCAGCGCCTCGATTAGCCTCACCTTCATGCCATAGCTAACATTCAGTATGGTGTGATCCAAGTTAACAAATAGTAAAATTAAAATTATTTAGTTTTAATTATAGTTGAAGACTGACACATCTCCTCTGGGATTTTGGAGGACTGCTTGTAAATCATACAAGGCCACAATGTAATCAGAACTAGATTTTTGTTTATCATTCTCCTCATCGAGTCTTGCTATATTTTTTTCTTTTATGTATGTTGTGTATTTTTTGTTATGTTTGTCTTTACCAGAGTCATCTACATTTTCATAGCAGACACATAATTCACAACAACCTTTTTAAGAAATAAAAAAAAATACAATTAACTTGTTGTTGAATTTTTTTCCAAACAGACTTGTTTATAGTCTTTGTGTAAATCTGTTATACATTTAGATGGCGAGAGTTAATTGATATTAACTCTCGGCTAGAAGTTTTCTTGGTGTAGTGACTTTCAATACGTGGTATAGAATTTATATAATCTCTGACTGACTGTTTGATTGATTGGTCTACTTTCTTGTGGTTACCGTGTTTACCTCTTTTGTCAAGTTCTACGAATCCTAATTCTTTATTTTTGACTAGCTGTCCCGCGAAACTTCGTAAGCGTAAATTTTCCCCGTTTTTGCAACATTTCTCGTCGCTACTCCGCTCCTATTAGTCATAGCGCGATGTTATATAGCCTATGACCTTCCTCGATAAATGGGCTATCCAACAAAAAAAGATTTTTTCAAATCGGACCAGTAGTTCCTGAGATTAGCGCGTTTAAACAAACAAACAAACTCTTCCGCTTTATAATATTAGTATAGACTAGCTGTCACGCGAAACTTCGTAAGCGTAAATTTTCCCCGTTTTTGCAACATTTCTCGTCGCTACTCCACTCCTATTAGTCGTAACGCGATGTTATATAGCCTATAGCCTTCCTCGATAAATGGGCTATCCAACAAAAAAAGATTTTTTCAAATCGGACCAGTAGTTCCTGAGATTAGCGCGTTTAAACAAACAAACGAATAAACAAACAAACTCTTCCGCTTTATAATATTAGTATAGATTACTGTACGTACTACACGATCATTTATATCTAATGTAGCCAAGAAAAACTTCTTGCATACCCGTACATCAACTTTTTTGAAGAGTAAAGCCCCCAATATTTACCAAATATTATTTTTCATCATCAGCCTATCGCAGTCCACTGCTGGACATAGGCCTCTCCAATTGCACGCCACTTTGTTCTATCTTCGGCTTCTCGCATCCAGCTCCTGCCAGCCGTTTTGCGTATATCATCACTCCACCTGGCTTGAGGGCGTCCTACACTACGTTTGCCAAGCCGCGGTCTCCACTCAAGAACTCGTTTATCCCAACGGTTGTCGGTTCTTCGGCTAATATGGCCAGCCCACTGCCACTTCAACTTGCTAATCCGGTGGGCTATGTCGATAACTTTGGTTCTCTGCCGGATCACCTCATTTCTGATTTTGTCCCTAAGAGAAACTCCGAGCATAGCCCTTTCCATAGCCCGCTGAGCGACTTTGAACTTGTGGACCAGCCGTACCGTCAGTGTCCACGTTTCGGCTCCATATGTCATGACGGGTAGGACGCACTGATTAAAGACTTTAGTCTTTAGACATTGTGGGATCGACGATGAGAAGACTTGACGTAGCTTACCAAACGCTGCCCAACCCAACCGAATTCTCCTGTTCACCTCGTCCTCGAAGTTGTTTCTAACTAACTGCAAAGACTGCCCGAGGTACACATATTTTTGAACAACTTCGAGAACGGCGCCGTGCACCGCTATCGGTTCCGGTAGTACATGTTCATTGAACATGACCTTGGTTTTATCCAAGTTCATCCGTAGGCCGATGCGTACAGAGGAGTCAGCCAGGTCATTCAGCATCCGTTGCAGGTCCTGCAGCGTTTCCGCCATTATGACAATGTCATCTGCAAATCGCAAGTGAGAAATGTATTCACCATTGATGTTGATGCCCCGCCCTTTCCAGTGCAGCGTCTTGAACATATCCTCCATTGCATTTGTGAACAGTTTCGGGGAAATAACGTCCCCTTGCCTCACTCCTCGATGCAATGGTATAGGTTTTGTTTGCTGATTCTGTACTTGGACGGACATGGTGGCGGCTTCGTAGAGACATCTCATCACTTGGATATATCGCCAATCTACTTGGCATCGCTGCAGAGACTCCAGAACGGACCAGATTTCAATCGAGTCAAAGGCCTTCTCATAGTCCACGAATGCTAGACACAGGGGCTGATTATACTCCTGGGTCTTTTGTATAATCTGCCGCACTGTGTGGATGTGGTCTATGGTGCCATATCCGCTCCGAAATCCAGCCTGTTCCGTTGGTTGGAATTCGTCAAGTCTTCGCGCAAGACGGTTCGTGATGACTCTTGAAAACAGCTTATAGACGTGGCTTAGAAGAGAAATAGGTCGGTAGTTCTTCAGCCGGGTCTTATCTCCTTTTTTGAAGAACAAGACGACTACACTTCTACTCCACGCCTCCGGAGTTCTCCCTTCAAACAGGACAGCATTAAAAAGCTTTTGGAGCTCCCTCAGTACGGGTTTACCTCCAGCTTTTAACAGCTCTGTTGTAACGCCATCCTCTCCAGGGGCTTTTCCATTTTTCAGCTGTTTAAGAGCCAGCACGATTTCGTCAATGTTGACTTCTGGCAGGTCTTCGGTGTAGTGGCGTGTTAGAGTGGCTCTAGGACCCTCATTTTCAGGATCAGGTCGAGATGCATGCGAAGCGTATAACCGGCCATAGAAGCCTTCCACTTCGGAGATGACTGCCGGCTTCGAAGAAACGACTTCTCCACTTGCTGTGGTCAACTTCGTCAGGTGACTTCTTCCAAGAGATTGTACGAACACTTTTGACCCCCGGTTCTGCTCGATCGCTCTTTTAATCAAAAGAGTGTTGGAGCACCGAAGGTCGTGTCGTATAAGCCTGTTGATCTCTTGGTTTAGAGCGCGCTTTTCCGACGGAGTGACGGGTGGGTTTTCACGTCGTTCCTTCATTAGCCCTAAAGTCTTTTCCGAAAGCTTTGACTTCTTGCCCTTACGCTGCATTTCACAAAATCTCGTACCTTCTTCCCTGAGTATCCGAACCACATTTACGAGCTTCTGGTTTACGTCTGTTGTGGTTTCCATGGCAGCAAATCGGTTATCCAGGTTTGACTGGAACGCTTCGGATCCTATCATGGTTTGGAGCAAAGTAGGTCGGAGCCTGGACCTCATCAGACGGGCACGTTCCGCCTTGAAGTCGATATTCAGAGAGCCTCGGACAAGTCGGTGATCACTACCGGTATTAAACCTGTTGATCACGGTGACGTCTCTGAATATATGCTTTTTGTCCGTCATGATGAAGTCGATCTCGTTTTTCGTCATAGTGTCGGGGCTTTGCCACGTCCACTTCCTTTGGGGCCGTTTCTTGAAAAAGGAGTTCATCAAGAAGAGCCCCTCCCGTTCGAGGAAGTTGACTAGCATTTGCCCCCTATGATTTCTGCTTCCAAATCCATGGGATCCTACTACCAATTCGCTGCAATTTTGTACTCCCACTTTAGCGTTGAAGTCCCCCATAACAACGTTGTAGTGGGTCTTAGTGGTTGAGTGGAGGGCCCTCGATATGTCATCGAACATATCCTCCACTTCGTCGTCTGGATGTGCCGAGGTCGGTGCGTACACTTGCACTACTTTGAGGCTATACCTCTCGGTGAGCTTGATAATGAGGTACGCTACCCTGTTCGACACGCTAGACATTTCCACAACGTTGTCAGAAAGGGTCTTATTTACCAGAAACCCAACACCACCTTGAGATTTTTGGTCTCCCTCGCGGAAGTACATAAGGTGGCCTGACTCGAGGGTTATGGTGTCCTCTCCCTCTCTTCGGACTTCACTTAACCCGAGGATATGCCACCTAATCTTCCCAAGTTCCACCTCAAGTTGTGACAGATGCGAGTCTAGCCGTAGCGTGCGTCCGTTATACGTCGCCAGGGTCAGTCGGTTGTGGTGGCCTTCCGTAGCCCGGAGATTCTTAGCACCCCCCGCCACGCCGTTACCGTGGACGCCACCATGTCCAGGAATAGCGTGACTGCCGGGAACTGGGGGCCGTGGCCTTAGTGCTTTGTGCATTTGGGGTAATGCCCATAATCGCCACGCTGGGCAGGCGGGTTGGCGATCGCAGGGCGTAGCTCTCGCATCAGTGACGCTGCTGCCCGTCACTGACCTATTACTTCAGCTACGCCTTAAATTGGGATGGTTATACCGCCACCAGCCGGTCGCCAGAGCCTCGTTCGTTGTACAGCAGGATGTACCGCGTGCAGGTGAGGTTGGCTTGGAGCGAAAGATGGTGATGCGCCCCCTTACATCCCATTATTTTTCTGTTGTTATCATTTACTTTAGAGGTTTTTATGTTCGTGCGAGAACCACATTTTTTGTTTTTTACCTTGAAATATACTCCTGCCATAGTCTGCCAAAGTTGAAACCTAAAAATAAATATTAAATTAGAATATAATTATTTTATAAAATTATGTTAATTGAAATAAAGAGGTGCCGTGTGGTGCCGGCTTAAGAATAGTACCACCCCATCTCTCCCCGTGGGTGTCGTCAAGGCGACTAAGGGATTTCACTCCGGAGGACGGGCAGCAGCGTCCTCTGCGTACTTAAAGCCT
This sequence comes from Herminia tarsipennalis, assembly GCA_945859575.2. NCBI lineage: Eukaryota > Metazoa > Arthropoda > Insecta > Lepidoptera > Erebidae > Herminia > Herminia tarsipennalis. The sequence goes on from OX243846.2 coordinate 18,937,506, forward strand.
TACTGCGATCGCCAACCCGCTCGCCAAGCGTGGCGATTATGGCAATTACCCCCAGGATCTACTGGGGAGACCCGTGCCCAGCAGTGGGCCATCATATGGGTTGATATGAAATAAAGAGGTAGGTAGCATACAAGAGTTGATAGGGTACTAAAATATCATGCGAAAAATAGTCATTTATGATAACTGATAACTTCTTTCTGTCTATAAATAATAATAAAAAATAATTCCAAATAAGTGCCACAATACACATTACAACTGTTTTCTGTTCACCAAAATTGTGAACATGTAAATAAATTGGTGCACATATGTATTGCCATAACCTGTGATATGACACTGTTTTATATTACTTAATAAAATAACCGTTTTTTTTTCATTAAAAATATAACTAGCAATGTAGGATTTTTTGTCCCACATTACTGGCAATCCTGTTAACCCCTCCAGCTAAGCTCAAGGGCTTGTGTTACGAGTGGGTTCACGTCGGTAGTATAATGAGTAGGATTCGAACCCGCGACCTTACGATTTTGAGACCGATGCCTTAGCCATTAGGCTATCGCCGCTAAAATCAAAATACAATGTTTCGGAGAAGTTCGACCACAAAGTGTGGTGACACAAGATTTTTTTAAATAAATAAGATGTGTTAATATTTTATTAAAAAAATATTATAATATGGAGTTCCAAATTTTCGGCTCTAAAACGACTACAAATTTACGGTGTATAAACAGCGGATATTTACCTATTGTAGTTACAATAGGTAAAGGTTCAAAACCAGATCTCCGAACAGCTGGAGTTATCCGTCGGCACCGCCTTCCACAAGGCTACGAACCGGATCAGTTGGAGGCAGACAAGGATGGAGATAGGGAGTCAAAAGTTGATCCTCAGCAATGGGGGAACAAATAAGAAGAAGAAGAAGAAACACTGTAAGAACGTCATTATGAATCAAAAATTTAAAATAGTTCTCGAATGAACAGAACCGTGGACAAACATACAGAGAAACGTTGCATTTTGTAATATAAATAGTTTCCTCTTCCGCAGTATACCTAATGTACAAGCCCTATGTGGCGAGGGACTTTACAATCATACAGTTGTTGAGTACAAGATACACCCAGACTCGAAACAGCAATTTGTGGATCACACAAAGTAGGGTCCTGTGAAGGAATAGAATTCACGACCTCTGGCGCAGCAGTCACGCACTCCCACTGCGCCTCCGAGTCCGTCGATATCCCTCCGTACCAGTGCAAATGACCTTGTACCTCGTATTAACTACCAGTAATACTAGAGATACAACCATGTGTATCTAGTACTATCAATAGTACTACTGACCCCTCGTGGCCAAGAAGTATTGCTCAGTAATGCAGTTTCGGTTATAGTTATTAATCTTATTGATGGCTATGTTTATGCGCCACCGAGGCAGTCACGCTATAGTCTTCCTTGTAGCGAGGTAAAAACATGCAAGTACCTACACCGAAGAAAAAACTATGTAAATACATAAATTCAATAAATTCAAACGTCGAGTTTTGTAATATGTATACGAGTAAAATATGATATCTGACATTTTATTTGTCGGTAGATAACTTTTAATGATTAGAACAAACGATCGTATGACACATTCGTTTCCCGACACGTGTATTTGTATCCTTGATTTAGCCCACCACAATATACTGAGAGTACAGAAGCTACCCCTTATACTACTTCCTTGCTCAAGCCACGGAGACATATATATCGATCACGAACACGATCCAAAACGACGGAATCTTGGCTCCCTGAGAAACGAAGAAATACTAACCAATAAGATTGCATAGAATATCTGTACATTTAAACGGAGCAAGAGTTTGTCCATCTCCAGTCCGGTCCATTGAACAATTCTATGACATAAAGAAATGCAGTTCCGGCGAGAGAATTTGCCAGTAATAAAACCCTTAAAAAAATTGTTATAAATAGGTAGTACTAACAAGAACAAAATCTTAATAAACTTTAGCGATTTGTACACATTATGAAAATATACTGACTGCCTCTGTGGCGCTGTGGGAGTGTATCCGACTGCTACGCAAGAGGTCGTGGGTTCGATCCCCACCCAGAATAAAATTTTGTGTGATGAGCACGATGGTTTATTCTGTGTCTGGGTGTTATTTATCTATAATATGTATGTATTTAGAAATATATAAGTATGTTTATCAGTTGTCTGGTTTCCATAGTACAAGCTCTGCTTAGTTTGGGATCAGATAGCGTTGTGTGAGTTGTCCCAGGATATTTATTATTTTTATTTATTTATATATATTACGAGTCTTAATCGCGTGAATAATTTAAGGTAAATACCTTGTTTATTGCCCGACGTTTCGACCGTATTGCAACGGCCGTGGTCACGGGTAGACTGAAAACGTCGGGCAATAAACAAGGTATTTTACCTTAAATTATTCACCGTAATATATATATTTTCTTAATGTGTATAATCGCTAAAGTTTATCAAGATTTTGTTCTTGTTAGTACTACCTATTTATAACAAATTTTTTAAGGGTTTTATTACTAGCAAATTCTCTCGCCGGAACTGCATTTTGGTTGATGCACTTAATCATTGCATCACTCCTTTATTCTCTTCTCAAAATTATCAAGGCGTAGTGTTTGAATAAACAATATGTGTGTTGCCTGAGCGCGTTGTATGCAGGTTACCTTCTCTACGCTTTGTATTTTGTGGACCGAGTGACAGACTGTCCATTGTCACCGCGCCGCCCGGTTTATATTTAAAACTGAACGCGCACAGCATTCTGCGCTCGCGCATTATTCCTTTTTTTTACTTTTTTCTTTTATAGTTCGATTAATTAAATGATACATACAGAAGGCGATTGGTACATTTGATAATGCTAAATAGATGGAGATGAACTTGAATACAATGTAATGTAAATTAAAAGGATATTAAATCGTTTTTTTTCGTACTTAGGTGTACCACGCAAAAGGGCTTTTAACCTGCTATACAAATAAAGGGAGGTTGTAAGTTAAACATGTGTATGCGTTCAAACCGAAGGACACATTTTTTATTAGGAAGCTACTACAATCAGGGATCTTAGACAAGAAACATTCGTTCCGTAGTGAATTCGCTAAAGCCGTTCTAATCGTTCGCAAAAAAAATTAAAATGTCTATGGTCTCTACTGCAAACGTCAAATTCTATACTACAGTAGTTTTCAATTAACGTTATTGTGATTTAAATGTGACAGTGTTCTTAGCTTTGCTTGATGATAATCGGTTCAGCAGTTTTGAAGTTAATACACTTTTTGTCTCACTTGTCGGGGGTATTGTTATATCATAACATTTTTCTATTGTAATTTAGTTACTTATAGCAAAGCACAGATAATGTACTATATTTATACCTATAAGTTATTATGGTATGATGGTCCACTAAGCTAAGAAAACCAAAATACTCAGAAACCACTTCTTTCAAACAATCAGTTCTTTTATCCGTCTGTATTGTTTCTGAAAAGATTTTTCAAATCAAAAGTCAACTAACAACTGTTAAATCTTTTGACAGCTGTTGGTCTTAGAGAATTTAAATATCTAAGGCTGTTGGTTGATTTTTGCTTTGGCTAGCATTACTTTGATAGATTAACCTAATTACTTAATTGGCAATACCGTAGAAATAAAATGTTTTAAAGTCACAAGTGGAGTTGTAAAAATGGCGGAAAACTGACATGTCGTTATTTTGACAACTCTGCGTTTATCGTATAAAAATATAATTGAAATACGTGATAACTGGATAAAAACGAGACTTTGTGATTCAAAGAAAGAAACTAGAAACGAAATAAAGTAAAAGCTGGCGTATGCACAGAATGTGCGAGCGATAATTTAAAAAAAAAAAAAAAAATACCGAATAATATCGGAGGGAAGAGGAAAAAAAGGCACCAGTGATAGACACTATAACAAAATCTATTGTCAGATGTTACACGGGTAACATCAGACACGGACAACAATATTTGTTTGTATAAAGCTTTAAATTAATATTAATATACCTATAGGTATCTTATTTATACCTAGCTGTCCCGCGCAACTTCGTACTTTTTTTCCGTTTTTGCAACATTCTCCTACTCCGCTCCTATTAGTCGTAGCGCGATGTTATATAGCCTATAGCCTTCCTCGATAAATGGGCTATCCAACAAAAAAAGATTTTTTTAAATCGGACCAGTAGTATATATATATATATATACTACTGGTCCGATTTAAAAAAATCTTTTTTTGTGTAGCAGAAGAGTTTGTTTGTTTGCTTTGTTTGTTTGTTTGTTTGTTTAAACGCGCTATGAGATTAGCGCGTTTAAACAAACAAACAAACAAAGCAAACAAACAAACTCTTCTGCTTTATAATATTAGTATAGATAGATATATATATATATATGGTTATACTACTCTTTTAACTAGCGAATGTTTTGTCTTCTTCTATTATGTTTGAAAATAGAATGACAAACAAAGACAAAGCATTCGCCAGTTAAAATATTGTTATTATAGTATTATGGGGGTACTAAAATAATATTGGCTTATTACTATCAATGAATGAATGAATACTAAACGATATTAAAGGCGCCATATCCAACACATTATCGCATTCATGAAATGGCCAATAAAATAAGCATTTCGAAGCTCGCGCCAAGCTTGTATCCACTGTTGAACTGCAGTTTTTGTTTATTTGATAGCGTTGCATCGCTAGCTCGTACACGCATGATCCGAGCAGTCGCCATCAGGCGCGTGCGACACGCACTACGACCGAAAGCTCGCTAGATTCCGATCGCAACTCGATAATAGTCCGATTCGGATTCGGGATCGAATTATGAAAACGATTAATCGATTCAATCGTATTTCTGTTCTTTTCTAGTTATGAGTGTTTTTTTATCTGTTGCTATGTTATTTATATTTTTATTCAATTATAGTTAAGTGATTTAAATAAAGTTTGAAATGAAATGTAAGGGATAAAATGGAACTATGAAATTTTCATGTTGTGTGATAAAAATGCAATCTTCCACTTGTTAGGCGGAGTGCATAATTCATGTTCGTATTTGATTTTCGAATTTAAATTCAATCCTATTTTTCACGATCGCATTGAATTTCAAATATGTCTTTATAAACGTTGGATGTTTTTATTTTTGTGAACTATTTTTCTTCTGTACGTGGCGGGATGATGTTGTGTTAGAAAAGGTCTGAAATTCGTGTAAACTACAATGGGGTGAGTATTTCTTGTTGCTTTTACTTTATGTATCAGTTAAGTAAATTGATTGCCGGTTATAATTTTTAAAATTTTTGGAAACGTCGGGCAATAAAACATAGGTATTTAGCCCTAAAATTAAAGGATACGCACAGGATTGGTCTTAAAATTAATGAGTTATTTAGATAAATTTATTATGATTTTGAATTATTGTTTTGCACTTTCCTTCTCCATTATATTTTTTTATTGCTATAGACATACCATTTTTGTGAATAAATATTTTTTATAGGCCACATATATACCATTTACCATTTATTATAGGTAAATAGGTATAACACGTTCTTTAATTTGACAAATACTAAATTTAAAATTTTATAACTGTGGGTGATAGATAAGAATAATTAATTTTCGTATATTTCGAACGAAGTATTAAAAAAAAATCTTTTAACATAATAGTAAAAGAAAAAGTCGCTCGATATGAGTTCAGAGCCGTTCCCTAGGTATACAGTAACTTATATAAACCAAAAAAGGGTTAGGTAGGTAGGTAATGTCAAAAATATTTATGTACATTATATAGATAGTAGTAACACTAAAAAAAGTTTAGCAAAAAAGTGTCCAAGAAACAATGTATAAGAAAGGCAGGGTGTAGAAATGTTGCTGGTATATCGCACCTTTAGGCTACTGCTTAAAGAAGAGCACATATCAAAATTTTAGGTTTTTTAGTTTATTTTATTCCATAAAGTGGATTTTTGTGATATGCAATTTTATTACTAAGGGTGCGATATAATTATATCACTAACATTCTTAGATACCGCTAGTGTCTGTGAGCTCAGGGTGTTGGAAAGTATTTCCTTAGCGCACGTTATCATTTGTTTGCCGGCTGAGAGGTTAGACGAAAAAAAGCGTAACATTTGACATCGATCAAAATCTATTATTTATGATTATGTGAAGCTTGAGTAAGGAGGTTGAGTTATACCTGTAGGTTGTTTGTATTTTTGTAAAAGGTTGTAATATTTTTTTTACCTATGTCAAACTAGCTGTGTAATTTAAGTGTGAAAAATATATTTTTTAAATGTATATGTATGTTCTTCCGGGTTTTTCTTTAATTATTAGTACAAACACAAAAAAATGTATGATAAATGAACTACGGGTGGTGACCATAAGACACCTCTCTCATTTTGCACATTTAACACGTTCATTTAAAAAATTAAAAAATGAACATGATTTGAAAATTAAAAACTACTATTTGCCGCTTTAATTTTTTTTTTTTTTTAATGCGATCCATTATTTTAATTAATTTACAAAAAAAACTATTTAAAAATTTACTATTACACTAGCTTATTTTTATTTTTTATTTTTTTGTTATAAGGAAAGGTAACTAACAATGTGGGATTGGGGTCCCACATAACTAGCAATCCTGTTAACCCCTCTAGCTAAGCTAAAGGGCTTGTGTTAGAAGTGGGTTCACGTCGGTAGTATAATGGGTAGGATACGAACCCGTGACCTTTCGAGAGCTAGTCCGATGCCTTAACCATTAGGCTACCGCTTAAACTCCTTTTGTGAGGTAGGCTTGTAAAAACTAAGTTTTATCGTTATTTTATTCGCATGTAATTTTATAAATCAATCAACAATTAGCTTTCTGTTAGAAAGTAAAGTTTTTATGTGCGAAGTACTAACTTGTTGCGATGTCTATTACCTACTTCTACTTTAACTCGGTTCGTAACTCAGACGCAAACTTCGGCTCGGACTTCGGATGGGAAAAATTAAATATTTTATAAATCATTTATTTATTCATCACATTTTGGGTATTTATAATATGTTGATGGTTTTTATTTTTTATCACCAACATCTGATAAAGGAGGTGTATGAATTGCTAGGTAACGTTGCAATGCATAACACAAAACTGACTTGACTGCCTCTGTGGCGCGGTGGGAGTGTGTCCGACTGCTACGTAATAGGTCGTGGCTTTGATTCCTACACGAGACGCCACTTTGTGTGATTCACAAATTATTGTTCCGAGTTTGGGTGTACTTTGTGTCCGTGCCCTGTGTCGCGGGGGACTTTAGAAACATACCAGATATTTGTAAAGTCCCCCGCGACACAGGGCTTGTACCTACCCTAATGCGGGAGTCACCTGTAAAAAAAACGAAAAACTAAAAATGGCAAATTGAAACAATATAAACGAAATTGGTTGTGAAATTAGATGCCAAATTAAACCGTTAAATTAAAGTCAAGTGCATTAAATGACAATTACACTTAATGCACAAACAATTTTAATAATAATAATAATTTACGTTTTATTAGATACATTATTATCAGCATAGAGAAGAATTTAAAATTATTAAACAAATATTTTTAATTATTCTCTATGCTATTATTAATGTACCATACTACTGTAATGTCGCTATACTACCATTATTTACTTAATTCAATTATATAAATTAAATAAAAAAAATAAAAAAAAAATAAAAAATATAAGTTTTTAACGACGACCCGTCAGGGTTTTTGATACCTACTAAGCTTTATAATAAAATATTCTCATTGCTGGTCCTCTGCTATTGGTCGTAGCTTGATTATATTGCCTTCCTCTATAAATGAGCTATCCAACAGTAAAATCATTTTTCAATTCGGACCAGCAGTTCCTGAGATGACCGTGTTCAAACAAACTCTTCAGCTTTTTAATAAAAGTATAGATTTCATGAACTAGTATTTTTAATATATATTTATAATACTTACATACAAAGGAAGTTTAAACTTTTTTTTTTCAGTTGTGTCTCAGTTTTTACTTCCGACTCAATGTTTTTTGCCTATAACCACATGATCTATTAAATAATGAATAGGCATACTAAAGAATCTATACCTACCTTTTTTTTTCCATTTCCAAAAGTATATATACACTAGCGCATGATTTCAGAACGACTGCATCTATTATTAGTAATTATCAGGGAAAGATTTTTTACGAAAGAAATATTTTTTTCGATTATCAAAATTAATCGCGATTTGTAAACATTATAGAATTTTATAAGCTACGGGTCTTAATCGCGTAAATATTTTATTTTAAGGCTAAATGCAGTGGTCATGGGTAGCCTACCCGTTTTAAAATTCATTACATTTTGTATTGTTATGTATTTATGAGCACATCGTACATAAGATTTTCATACATAAATTGACATGCCACAGACATAATATTACTTACTACGAATTTCTCACTAAGACTACTACTTAAATTATAAATTGACCGAATAGTCCTCTTCTGCAGAACGAAAATAGTTTGAATGTCGTCAGCATTCCCCCGCAGTAGAATACCATACGAAATTACACTATGAAAATTTAATAGTTCACTGAAACATATATGTTGGAACTTTAATAATATATCCTCTGACATATACATTTTTATTATTTAAAAAAATATGAATGCTGTTTAGAACACCAATTCAACTCCCAATCGTGAGGTCGCGGGGTTGGAATCCTACCCACTATACTACCGACGTGAACCCACTCACAAGCCTTTGAGCTTAGCTGGAGGGGTTAACAAGACTGTTAGTAATGTGGGACTCAGTCCTACATTGCTAGTTATATTTATTAAAAAAAAAATCACTTGATCACTTTACAATAGACATTTTAAATAAAATTGCTGTAACTTTATCTGATTCATTATATCACATAATTAATTTATCACTAATGTAAGGACTCCCACTAGCAGTGATTTAAATAATTATAAGACCCGTTACTTTACCCAATCTTATTGAAAATCTTTGAAAGTGTAAAACATTAAAAATACATCAATTTTAGAAAAAAATACGTTTGAGACAACAAGACATGAACTAGGCGTCTTTGTAATAAAAAAATGTTTAATTCTCAATAAATTTTATTGTAATTTTAATAAAATTTATTGAGAATTAAACATTTTTTTTACAATTAATAAAAAAATGTGCACTATTTCTCCATAAAAACTTTAACTATGTCAAATGTCACGTTCCTCAGTGCGTGCAATATGGCATAAAAAGAACCATAAAAAGGGAACAAACAATTTCGCTTCATGTATTAATATATAGATATTTTATAACGAATATTTTGAAAACATATGCGATTACTTATTTACTACCATTCAAAAAGTATAAAATCAATAAAAGTGGATCGTCATAAAAATTATCTACTCACTACAATGTATTTACCAGAGTTGAGACATGATCATAAATACAAGTCTTTATAAAGAAAAAAAAAACAAAACAAAGTTAATGTTTATAGGTCGCATAAGTTCAAAACATCCTATAGTAGGTAACAAGCAGAATAAATAGGTACAACATACCGGCTCCTTATAATGATGGAAAAGACCCACGCACACATATTTGCGCACAGAAAAAGACCTGAAGAATGCCAAAACGTGTGCTTTACTGATCTCTATTAGTACTATATGTTCGTAAACTTTCGCGATTTGAACACATTATAGAATTTTATAAACTACGGGTCTTAATCGCGTAAATATTTTATTGTTTCGACCGTATTGCAATGGCCGTGGTCACGGGTATACTCAACGCCGTTGCAATACGGTCGAAACGTCGGGCAATAAACAAAGGTATTTAGCCTTAAAATAAAATATTTACGCGATTAAGACCCGTAGTTTATAAAATTATATAATCTCTATAGTACTAGTTCTTATGCTGGACTGGCTAACTAGTACAAAGTGACAACAATTTCAAATGCTGAATCTAATTACCGTCCTATGAACTTTTTTGACACTTATGCAGCACAAATGGCTGTTGTTGTTATCTTTGTTACACAAGTATAGACTTCGATTTGATTTTGTCAAATTTTCATCCAAATGTCAGTATAATATTATAGAGATATATATATATATAATATTTAGAGCTTGTATTATTGAAACCAGAAAACCGATAAACATATATATATATTTCTAAATACATACATATTGACTGCCTCTGTGGCGCGGTGGGAGTGTATCCGACTGCTACGCAAGAGGTTGTGGGTTCGATCCCCACCCAGGATAAAACTTTGTGTGATGAGCACGATGGTTTATTCTGTGTCTGGGTGTTATTTATTTATAATATGTATATATTTAGAAATATATAAGTATGTTTATCAGTTGTCTGGTTTCCATAGTACAAGCTCTGCTTAGTTTGGGATCAGATAGCGTTGTGTGAGTTGTCCTAAGATATTATTATTATATTATAGATAAACAACACCCAGATACAGAATAAACCATCGTGCTCATCACACAAAGTTTTATCCTGGGTGGGGATCGACGACCTCTTGCGTAGCAGTCGGATCCACAAATGGAAGTCTTGCTGTTATCGGCTGTAGTTAGTCCAGTCTAGTGTACTAGTACTACAGACGTCAGTGGGGTGTTGTGCGTGGACTTGCTGTTGACCGATCAGCCGGCCACCTGTACCTATGTGTTTCGTGCTTAAGTTCAAAACATTTTATAGTAGGTAACAAGTATTGACAAGTTGATACATGTAGGTTACAAGATCAGCGAACCCGTCATTAACACCATAAAACAGAGTAGAGTAGGCTAAGGGTCCGTACTGCTAAGCCAGAGGTTGTGGGTTCGATTCCCACTCAGGATAAGTCTATGTGTGAGCAGTACAATAATTTACTCTGTATTTGGATGTAATTTATCTATTTATTATATGTATTTGTAAATCTATACTAATATTATAAAGCTGAAGAGTTTGCTTGTTCGTTTGTTTGAACGCGGTAATCTCAGGAACTACTGACCCGAATTGAAAAATTATTTCACTGTTGGATAGCCCATTTGTCGAGGAAGGCTATAGGCATATATGTATAATATCACGCTACGAGCAATTGGAGCGGAACAGCAATGAGAAATGTTGCATAAGCAGTGAAAATTTACGCAGACGAAGTTGCGCGGCACAGCTAGTATATAATATACAAGTATTTTCATCAGTTGTTTGGTTGCCAGTACAGGCTCTGCCTAGTTTGGGTCCAGATGACCGTGTGTGAGTTGTCCTAAGATTTTTGTTGATAAACTTTCGCGATTTGTACACATTATTAAAATATATATATTACGGGTCTTAATCGCGTGAATAATTTAAGGTTAAATACCTTGTTTTTTGCCCGACGTTTCGACCTTATTGCAACGGCCGTGGTGGTCAGTCTTCCCGTGACCACGGCCGTTGCAATAAGGTCGAAACGTCGGGCAAAAAACAAGGTATTTAACCTTAAATTATTCACGCGATTAAGACCCGTAATATATATATTTTAATAATTGTCCTAAGATGTTATTTTATATTTAAATATTTTTCTTAATAAATTATATTATTATTATTATACTGACCTCTATAGCAGGTATTCGGTATGGACTTGCTACATTCCCGTGTGGGAATCGAACCCACAACCTCTTGCGTAGCAGTCGGACAAACTCTTTTTAAGTCGATTATTAATATTTGTCCTGATTTAATCAATTTAATAGTGACCCTACCCTACGAAATATATTTTACCGTAGTAGTAGTTCTCAAGAATGAGTTGCAATTAACAGCGTGAAGTCTAGGAATCGATCCCGGATGCCGTTTTACACAGATTTTTCTATCAACAGACTAGTTAAGTAGTCATTTTACGTTTTTATGAGCATGCTTTTACTACATCAGGGCAGAATTCACCGTATACATTACTAGCTTTCACCCGAGGCTACGCCTATGTGAATGTTGGATATCGCGATAAAAACTATCTCATGTCCTTTCCCGGGATTCAAACTATCTCCATACCAAATTTCATCAATAACAGTTCGGCGGTTTAGGGTGAAAACGAACAGACACACAGATTGACAGAGTTACTTTCACGTTTGAATTACGAAGTCTTACTGTAAAATATAACTATTTATTATACTGTACTGTAAAATGCCATTTATGTTTGTATAAGTTGATAAGTTACAACACATTAACTTATTCAAAAATCAATGACATTTTATCGCTAAATGATTTGACTCGCTTATGAAAGTCGCGGAAGGGGTGTTATAAGTATGACAGGCCTGTTGATCTAGTGATTAGTCGTGGGTTCGATCCCCGCCCAGCTAAAGCTTTGTGTGATGAGCACGATGGTTTATTCTGTGTCTGGGTGTAATTTTTCTATAATATGTGTGTATATAGAAATATATAATATGTTTATCAGTTATCTGGTTTCCATAATACAAGCTCTGCTTAGTTTGTAATCAGAAAGCTTTGTGTGAGTTGTCCCAAGATATTGTTACTATTGTAAGTTTAAAGTGCCATAAACTATATTCTAGAAATTACCTGGTTAAAATGATTGAATTAAAATTAAGCGTACATAGAAAATGACAGCAGGAAGCGATTTAAGTACTTTTATTTTATACTTCTAGCGGCCTGCCCTGACTTTGGAGGACGGACATAATAAGCCTGTATTATACATATACCTTACCATCCAAAAGAAATGATATCTAGAAAATATACCTAGCTTAGAAGACCTAAGCGTACAGATGATAAGCATAAAGATGTACACGTACAGAATTATCATAAATATCTGTCCTGTGCCCACTTTTTGGGCTTTTGACTCAAAAATAACGTGGCTTTTGGTAAAATAATTTTTAAAACGGGTCTGTAGATCCAGCAAACAACCTCAGAAACTTAAAAACTTTAGCTCTTTATAAGCTATTTACAGGGTGTTTTTTAATATACTAATAACATTCTGCTCGTGGCTTCTTTATATTACACCAAACAACTTCAGAATATCAGTTTTGAAAATAATTATAACCATAAATTAAGCCGTAACTGGGTGGTTAAGGATTAATTTATGGTTATATTTTACACCCCCTTTTTTATCACACCACCACCTTCCGCTCGTCAGCGAGACCCCAAAGTAAAATATTATTTTTGTCAGGTTTATGGTTTAAACTTCACAGTATCATAGTCTGTAGGTGGTTATGCCCATCACTTCAAAAACAGATGATAGATGTTTTAGGGGTTAAAATACTAAATATTTTTTATAACTGGTATTACGAAGTCATTTGGTTTATATAAAAAAAAACACGAGCAGGAGTTTATTAATATATTAAAAAACACCCTGTAAGTATGATATTATTGTGTAGAAAAAAAAATACAAGCAGAAGTCGTTAGTAGTATAATTATTTAGCCAGTAGTTTAAGATGTTGAACGGTAGATTATACTTTGGATGCAGTTGTCCATTCATCGAACGCAATCTTAGTCACGCGTTCTTCTATATTTAACTCAGAGACATGCGTTTAAATGTCTTATTTATCATACCATTTTAAACTATAATGGCGTGTGTACGCGATTACTAAGCACCAATATTAGTTAGCAAAAAGTATTGAGGTATTACAAGTCATGATTGAGTGAAATGCCGGATTTCACGGATTTCGGAAGAAAGTGAATGTCACCAGGTGCGGATTCAGATCTTTGTTCAGGGGGATACAACATGCAACTCAACTGGCCAAGTGTGACTCGCTTGCGTGACGAGGGGGAGGGGGTGAATGGTTAAACACCGGTACATCAGCCAACACTGCTGGAGGAGCAATAACCTGTCAAAACATACGAGTACAGTGTCAACATTTTTCCAAAATGAAGGTCATTCAGTCGTGTCTGCCCCTGTTGTCCCCATAGGGGCAACTGCCTCCTCGCAGTTGCCCCTGTGGGGATAACAGGGGCAACTTGCCCTTGGATCCGCGCCTGAATATCACTCGACATATAAATTTAGCGCTCCTTGATAGCATTTGGCGCCCTTTAACATTTCATTTTGTATTCCCCCTCCCGATCCAGTACTGGAGGCCGTGACCACATGAGGTAGTCGCTATGTCCACTCTCTCCATGCGGAACGATTTTAGGCCATCCAGACAGTCGTTTGAAAATTTACTTCTCAGACCTCCTTCATCATATATTATGTCATTCTAGTTAGTGCTCTACCTCAGTCAATTGTTCCCTTAACCTGATCAATTACTATGAGCTTATCAAAATCCGGCTCTCTTCTTGCCGCGTGTCCGAAGTTAGTTTACTCAGAAACTACACAACACATATGGATGCAATTTGGAGTACCTTTTTTTTTTAAGATAACTATCAATGTGGGATAGAGTTACACATTACTATCAATCCTGATAACACATAAAGGTGTCTTGTTTTTACTTCAGCAAACATCTACGTGAGGCACATAATTCGACAGGTCTTTTAAAAACATTTAAAGGTTTCCTAAGATTTATTTGATTAATAGAATATTTTTAGGTATATTCGCTCCGAAAGTTGCATATAACAAGACCGGATATACCAACTTTTTTTTGAGTTAGCCGAAAAACTGAGCATCTCAACAAAAACACTTATGTGCCATGAAGATATGCTCTTTTGCTGGTTCACTTTTTATGATCGTATTTTTTTATAGTGAAATTCTTTGTGGTGGTAGCTGCGGAACCCAATACTGAGCATGGTTCGACATGCTCTGCCCGGTATTTTTTTTATACAAGGGTCATATTTACCCCATATCACTATAAATCGCCATCACGTAACAAATCAATAAAGTTTAACCCTCAGTAATTCGATGAGAGGGAAGCCTCACAGGCCCTCATTGGCAATTTGTGCCGATCATATTTACACCGTGTTGTGTTAACTCGGCGTGGCAGGGTTAAGTATCAGTTACTGTTTACGATACTATTTTCTTAATCCATAAAAACGGGTTATGAAATTTTTACTACCACTATATAATGCAACGTATAACCATAAAACACCGGGAATACAAAAGGAAATCTCCATACAAATGCAACCGAGTAGCGCACTTAAAGGCAACGCTCGCGAACACAGAATCTCGAACCACTTTGTTCTGAAGATACGACGATTTGTCGACTCGACTATACCTTTTTTTTTTAAATTAAAACAACTAGCAATGTCGGATTAAATCCTACATTACTAGCAATCTTGTTAACCCCTCCAGCTAAGCTCAAAGGCTTGTGTTAGGAGTGGGTTCACGTCGGTATTATAATGGGTAGGATTCGAACTCGTGACCTCACGATTGCGAGATCGATGCCTTAGCCATTAGGCTACCGCACGTCACTCAAAGAAAATTTGTTCATAATAAATTAGCAGACGTTTTAAGAGCCTTTTAACTAGTAAATGTTTTGTCTTTGTTTTTAGTAGAAGACAAAACATTCGCTCTTTTAGCTCAGCTTCAGCACATAAGTATAGGTTAAATTTATATTTAATCATCTGTTCATATCAACCCATATTATGATGTCCCACTGCTGAGAACGGGTCTCGTCATAAACCTGGGGACAATTACCATAATCGCCACGCTTGGCTAACAGGTTGGTGATCACAGTAAAGCTTTAAAGTACGAAGAGGATACTGCTGCCCATCCTCCAGTGTGAAACCTCTTAGTCGCCTCGACGACACCCACGGGAAGAGATAGTGTGTACTATTCATAAGCCGGTACCATATGACATATCAAAATTTGTCAAAATCACCAACGAGTATTACGTTTAGTGTTCAAATCAAGAAATGCAGTGCACAATCAATAGTGTCTTACTTGCTTCGATGGCAGGATGGCGTCGCAATTGAATTGTGTCTGCTTACAGATAAATAAAAAATAAATTATAAAAATAAAAAACCCGCCTGCACAAAAAAGATGGAAACAAGATTCCCTACAGGAGGAGGCATTAATGAATCTGGATGAACTTAGTAAATTGCCTACGACTGCATGAAATTATATAATTATCTTTTATTTAATACTTTTTAGTGGTTGTAACATATAACCGATGTAACAACTAACTTTTATCACAACTTTGTCAAGTATTGAAGATTAAAAAAATAATGGTTACCAACTAACTTTTTTAGTATTACAGTCAGAATCAAGATAAACCTTTTTGAAATGCTTAAGATAAGCCCTTTAATTTGATACCCTTATTGCAGTATTCAAAACAACTTTTTTTTTCACACTTCCTTCTTTTCCACCTTTATTTTGACATCTCACAGCCGCCATGTTTGTTTTTTTTCTAACGTCACATATCTAAGAACACTTGGGCGATCAGGTCGAAACTAACGACGTCTTAATTGTATAAATCCGTTCAGTGAGATATCAGGTACCTAATAAAGAATATCACATACATACCTACATACAAGATACGCGCGAAAAACAAAACGCATCTTTATAGTCGGGTAATAATTTGGATAGTTTACAAGTAAGTTGAAGTAAGTAGGTAAGAGACAATTACTAAAACGTTACGAACAATTTTACAAAACACATTTTTAAAGTTTACATTTGCACCAAAGAAAACATATTGAGTAAAATATCAACATCGGGTAAATACAATACATAACTCATTACAGCTCACAGTGAAACATTATTTTGCATTATTTATTCTCAAAGTATTTCAACTTGTAGCACGTTCGGACCTGTTTAGCTCATATAACACGACAACGAACTTATAACAATGCCCCTTATATTTGTAAACCGTATTTCAACTAAAATCTATGTTCTTATTAAAGTTTGTTCGAAATATTAAGATTGAAATATTATTTTGTTATTGCATAGTAAAATCTATGTCGTGTTGATTTGTTTTATATAAATAATCTATACTAATGTTATAAAGCCTAAGAGTTTATTTGTTTGTTTAAACGCGATGATCTCAGGAACTACTGGTCCGAATTGAAAAATTATTTTACCGTTTGATAGTCCATTTATCGAGGAAGGCTTTAGGCTATGTAACATCACGCTACAACTAAAACGAGCGGAGTAGCAATGAAAAACGTTTCTAAAACGGGGAAAATTTACGCAGACGTTGTTGCGCGGGTTGGATAGTAAAACTATATTTCGCCCAAAACTCCGACCGCGTGGATGTCCGTTGTCATGATAAAATCTATGCCATGTCCTTTCCCAGGTCTCAAATGATCTCCATACCACATTACAGATAAGTTAGTCCAGCGGTTTAAGTGTGATAACGTGACAGACAATGTTATTTTCACATTTATAATATCCAAGTGGTACCTACCAAAATTGAAAATCGCGCAGCGGGCTATTGAGCGAGCTATGCTTTGTGTTTTTTTTTTTTTGAAGGATAAAAAACGCAATGAGGTCATCCGACAAAGAACTAAAATTGCCGACTCATCTCGCAGGTTAAGCACGCTGAAGTGGCAACGGGCTGCCCGTATCTGCCGAAGAACCGTTGGCTCCTAGAGCAAACGAGTCCTAGAGTCGAGACCGCGACTTGGTAAACATGAGGTAGGACGGCCCCTAGCCAGGTGGATCGATGACCTAAAGAAGGTAGGGACTGGATGCGGACCGATGACCTAAAGAAGGTAGGGACTGGATGCAGAAGGCAGAGGACCGGATGTTATGGCGAGGTCTATGTCCAGCCGTGGACCGATACAGGCTGATGATAAAGTGTCTTAGAGTTGTAGTGTCTTAGAATCTACCAAAAATGATATCTTTCATAAAAAAATATGTGCTGTTATATGATATTACAGAGTCTAATAAAATATCAAATATCAGTAGCTACCTACCGCCCTCTAAAAGGCATTTAAGAACACCGGCCTATTTTAATTAAATCATTTTAATATCTAATGAAAACTGAGTCTTAACTCAATCTTAGGCTATTAACACTCCTACCACAAAATACAGAAAGTACAGAAGGAAAGCTGCATACCTACGACGCGACGTTCACGTTCTTTTTTCCGTTTTCGCGGCAATACCGTGCAAACTGGCGCATGCGCGGTGCGCTCAAAGATGTCCGCTTCGCATGCGCGTTGATGCATTTCTTTCAAGATTTTGACAGTTCGCACGGTCTTGTCGAGAAAACGGAAAAAAGATCGTGAATAAGGACCCTGCTCAAGTAAGACACACATACCTATTACTTTTTTCAAGTGTTCAGGGTATGTCAGTGAACGATGTTTTGGCCGCAAATATAGACAGGCGGTGTGTTCAGCGGGGTGTTGCTTTGAGCGTGCATGCTTTGCTACTGAACGTATAGACTTCTCGGTTGATATCTTCGTAGCGTTTACAGCATGATTAGTGGAAAGCGAGGTGGAGATCAATATATATCTCATTCTTGTGATATGATGACGTTTATCCTTAAAGAGCAACCTCCGGTAGGTTGTGAATTCGGTAGGACCTCTCTCTCAAGCGGAAACTAGCAGCGTATACTCTGCAAGCGACAATGCACGCTCAATAGCACGCTGGAACCACAAAATACTCACAGTACAGAAGTTAGCCTTCATGAAAAGCATGCTGGACGCATGCCTACATACACATTGCTCTCAGGCAAGAAATATCGGAACGCTTTTTAAACAAAGTGGTTTGAAGTGGTCTGAGATTCTTGCCATGACGTCTTTGTGTGCGTTGCTCGAGCGAAGTACGTACAAAGGTCTATCAGTTTTTTTTCCTAGAACGTTTGCTGCACGCGTTGCTGCCCGTTGCGAATATGCGGCTCAGTATGCGTTGATCGCGCACGTTTCGCATGGGAGTACCTAGGATTATTTTACGAGGGGATTTCGACTTTTCGTAAATTGGGATGGGTTTTAGTTGGTACAAGTGACTAAAGATTGCCAAAAGTGATTAATTATGTTTTTTGCATGAATTTCGTGGATTTCAACCCTCAAATACCACCTCTGGATACGCGCATTACACCTTGTAGGAACTTATCCTTCTGTAGATAATCTAGTTTTGTACTCTTACAATGTAGATGATCTAATCAATTTGTGTTATAAGTATAATTAAGTACAAGTACCTTAAGCGCGTACAAGGAGAGAACAACCGGTCAGCTCGCTTAGACATCTACCTCCATCGTTTAAGATAAATCGTTAAAAAAGGGTATGTATGGAATGACGACAATGCGAACGCTATTAATGCATTAGCTTCAGTATTTCATCAAGCATTTACAAAGCTTTATTTAAAGGGCTGTTACATGCCACTTTCCTAATGCGTGTTTTTGCAATTTCATCAGAAATAAATATTAGAGGTTAACAGCGTAACGGGTTAAAAAAAAATGCTTCATACATTTAATAAGAAATATTTGAAGTTGACATCCAGCAATGCTTGCCTGAGAGTAAACTTCTATTTTTTTCCAATGCAATAAATATCATCTACTACAATATTGTGCCTCTTCCCTCAAGAGACTAGTCAAAATATCACCAGACCGGAGAGAGAGAGAAATAGGTGACAGCTTACCTGGCACTCTGAGGTCTGGGGCAAAAAGGATAAGATATTTTAGACAAGCTTATCTATACTTTTTTTCTAATATTATTAAGCTGAAAAGTTTGTTCGTTTGTGTAGGTGAACGCGATAATCTCAGGAACTACTGATTCCAATTGAATTTCTATTAAAAATTCTTTTAGTGTTTATCAAGAAAGGCTATAAGCTATATTACATCACGCTACGATCAATAGGAGCGGCGCTACAATGAAAAATGTTGCAAAAAAGAAATTTGATGCAGACAAAATTCCGCAGGTCAGCTAGCTTTTTTTTTATACTACGTCTGTGGCATACAGGCCCGATGGTAAGCGGTTTTCTTACCCTATAGACACCTGGAGCATTAAGGGTACTAGGGACGTGTTAACAACCCTAAAAAAAACTCACCTCTAGAAGAACCTCGGTCGGAAGTTCATTACATAATCTACGCTTTCGCGGGAGGAAGTGCCTTTGAAGCCGCACGGTGTGATAAATCTATTACAAAACGAAAAATTCAACAGCTAACAATTATTTAACTAAAAATACATAGTCTATATCATTCCCACAATTGAGACAAATCCAAGAACACCTATATACCTATACTATACAAATAAATTTTTTCCAAAAAATACCCTGCTTATGAAGAAGTCGAGTAACCTCCTTCTACCGCGGTAGGGTAAAAGTGATAGATACTTTCGTTTAAAAAATCAATTAAGTCTTGTTGATTTTTTGAGCGATCACGTGCGCGAGCGACAGCTGCAGATTCCTAAAATGGTGTGAGTCATTTATAAAACAATTTTTAAACATATAGAGTATGACAGGAACATCAAACGAATAAAATTATCCAACTTGGATTAACCGGTATTTATTTAATGACGACGTCGTCATATAAACTATTAGTGGTCCACTCCATGCATGGACTTTTCTCTAGGTACTATATTTACATCATGATGCATCCGGAAGAAATTGTTTGAATTACGACGTGAAAATCGCATCAAAATCCTTTACCTTGATAGAAGATCTAAGAAAATATCCATACACCTCGGGATGCGACTTTGTTTTATATGTACTATCTAAAGATACTCGTCGTGACAAAAGCTGTCGATCCGCATCCAACTAGGCATAATTACGTCAAACCTGACTAGGAGCATCCAAATTGGGAGCATCCCTTTTTGCCTTTTCATTGTCATCCATACATAGTCATAGATCAAAGATGGCCTTACCGCACTGATACATACCAAGAGTACATCCAGATGGTAATCTTTATACGTAAAGCGCTTGAGCAACTCACACAAAGACATTGCTCATGGACACAGAATTACAGACCGCTGTGTTCCGAAGGTGCTCCGATTTAGGCCTATTTTTTTTTTGTTTTTAAAATATGCTAAAAGATTTAATAGATAAGTTTATAATCGCTCCAAAAGCTATAGAAATTGCTTATTACACTTTAACTTTTAAACCGCATCGCCAAAACATTTTAGTTTCTTTCTGTACTCTTGGTATTTTGTATTTTAAGACTACCAAACTTTTGAACATACAAGAGACTGGTTAGTTAAAAAAACATACTACTCTGTATAAGAATTTAGCGACAGTTAGTCTAGTCATACAAAGTACCAATGTAAAAATGGAAGACATATTTGATTTTACTATTTTATTTTTATAAATGTAAGAATTATACATTTTATTTCATAATTTAATTTCGAAATGTAAGAAATCCATTTTTTTTATTATAAATCTAATTTAACAAATGTATATTACTCTATCCTAATTTTTTGCACGCCACTTGTGGTGGAATATGCTGTACTTAATTAAAAACCACAATACCGTGTTTCAAACCGTATTTCAAGCAAATAAAGATTTTATTATTATTATTATAACTATACTAATTTGTTCTTTATTCCACCAACGTAACGTAATATAAAAAAATATGCCTTAAGAAAATGGTATATTTATTTCGATTTTTTGTCGCTCTTCTCTCGGACTATTAGTGTTTCTGATAATTCTTATGTTTGATAATTTTATTTGTTTGCTATATTACAAGTTTACAAAAAAGAAAAAAATGCACTCACTGGGACAGCCCAGTGAGTGCATCGACATATCTCCATAAATCTATCCAACGATTTTTCAATATCATGGACCTAATTTGATGAACAACATTTTGTTTCCCCAAAACATGAATTCGCCTCAACAGCCTTCATGTTAGTAACATTTTCCAAGTACTGTAATGAGTTGTGATTAAAGAATTTCAGTTAAGTCCGGATTTGAAACATCCTGTTTTACATAAACAGGATGATTAAACACCGCTGAACACAAGATAAATTTTGTATTTTGTTAATATTTAGTCCAAGGATTTGATTTAATTAAATCCTTACTACCTGGGTGACCGCACTTTCTTCTAAACCGCTCTCGTTTAACCACTAGACTCACTAACCACAAGATCGACAGGCAAGTCAAGTCATCCAAACTAATTTTATAAAGTGAAAGTAAACTCTTTCTGTATGTAACGTTTTCACGCTGTCGCTGAACCGATTTAGATAAAATTTGAAATGTAGATAGTTTATCGCGACAACTGCAATCCACGCGAGCATAGCCGCGGGCGAAAGCTAGTATTTACATATATTTGTAGCGCTTCTAGTATTTACACGTCATCTTTGACTCCCGCTTGACCACTTTTATTTTTGTGACTAAACAGAAGCGTTTGACGGCATAAATCAGAGACCGATGGGAGACACCAAATCGTAACGTGCATAATTCAATCCTGTCACTTTGCATCTCAACAGAAACTCTTTGTACAACAGGTCGTCTGAATGTCAATTTGCAATTTACAGTTATTCTCTTTTACATTTTGTTCTTAAAAAAGATTTGTTGCCAAGTGCTGTCATGTATTTCTCATTTACATTAAACAGGAATTTAATCATGAGTTTGGTTATTTATTGCTTGACATTTTGACCAGATATCATTAAAGCGTAAACTTTTCTCGATGTTTCATTTTGACGGTTTCCAAAATGGAACATTGAAATGTTTCTCAAAAACTACTGATCCAACTTAGATGGGGGTTATTCGACTAAATATTTTGTTCTGTGAAGGTTTTAGAGTATAAATCGGTATCCACGTTTTAGACACAAAATCTATGGAGTAAGTAAGGTGTTTATTACCTTACATATGCAAAAAATCGTAACTTAAAAAGAGTGGACTGAATAAAGAGTTTTTTTTAATATCTTGGGATAACTCACACACGGCCAACTGATCCCAAACTGACACCACACAAAGATTTATTAAGGATGGGAATCGAATCTACAAACTCTGGCTTAGCAATCCCGGTAACTAACCACTGGTCAATATACAATTTACAAGTGAATCTATACTAATAATTTGAAGCTGAAGAGTTTGTTTGTTTGTTTGAACGCGATAATCTCAGGAGCAACATGTGCGAATTGAAAAAAAATCTTATACTGTTGGATAGCCTATTTATTGAAGAAGAACATTTACGAACAATAAGCAATAAAAAATGTTGCAAAAACAGAGAAAATTGACGCAGACGAAGTTGCGCGGGTCAGTTATATTGAATTATAATCACAAAAAGCTACCTCCAGCTACTGGGTATATTAATTTTCAAATGTTCTAAGCGTTATCTTATATATTCCTTCGGATACATCCGCAAGTAAAAGCTATCGTTTCTATAAATACATACAGTCTGCCCGTCCGTCTGTCCGCCACTGTTTTGTATTTCTGTCTGTCTGTGTTTTGATGTATTTTACTTTATGCAGTTCGTTTGAGAAACGTCTCGTACGTATAAATAAACTCAAGGTTTGTTACGGCTTAGTTCCTACTGAATGGAGCAGTCTTTGTATTTTCGTTTCTATTTTCGTGTTTCTTTCTTGTATGTTTATGTTACGTTGTGTCTTAATTTGTACAACAGACTACAAAAAGATGTCTCGCCGGCTTTTGAATCATTTTGGTACATTTTTTAATTAACCTAACTTCAAACGAAAAATTGAAGCTATTATAATGCAATTCGCAATTTGCTCAAATGTTTTTTAAAGGCGCTTTCGTTGAAAAACAGAAATACCAAGAGTGCAAAAGGTACCTAACTCTTATAAATGGCGCACTCAATGCACGCTCAAATAGACTGCGACAACAGACATAAAATCTCGGAACGCCTTCCGAACAAATTGGTCCGAAGTGGTCAGAGATTTTTGTCCGACACCTAATTCTTAGTAATTCGTAAGTAAACATCGTAAGAGCATCAAATATTACATGGATGTGGCCAAAACTCGGCTTCGTCAAAAAGCAACCATCAGTCCTCCTGTGTGCAGGTGATCAGATACACAGGACACGACGTAAGGAGGGCCTTTTTACACCTCTATACGAGGAGGTACAAACTGATCACCTTTCAACACTAAATAAAGAACACGGAATATCGTCACGTTTTCACGCTACTTAAACTTAAGAGCCTCTCTATAATAACGCAAAAACCAACCAGGTGGGCCCGCCTTTATAGTTATTTTATACTCGTACTACTCAATATATTTTCCCTTTTACGGATAATTACTTAAAGATAGCGCCACAAGACACAGAGATAACAGAAGGAAAGCTTTATACAAACTCTCACGACCACCGCACACAAAGACATTAGACATCCCTCGTGGATAGGGAAATTTAGATTTTTTTTTTTCGAAGATGTTCCACATTCCTACATCATGAAACAAAGTGTGTGTACAAGAAGAATTAGGGTCCCTAAACCCTTAATAAGATAGAGTAAGGACCCTTATTATCTAACTCCTTTTCAAGCCCACCCTTGATTTAGGACCCTGATTCAGTGTAGTGTAATATTTGTTTATCCCATACGTACGTCACTCGAGCAGCGCCCACATAGACATCGTTTCGAAGGCGTCTCGTGCATCTATATCTTTACTTATTAACACATTTTGCGTTATTTGCACATTATGCTATTAATCCTTCAGGAGGCGCCGCGACACTTCGTGTAATTAATTATAAACACGTCATTCGAGAAACACACATCGTTCACGGACGGCGAATTATAGGCCAGTTTGTTCAAGCGAAAGACGTATAGGCGTCCCAAGTTTGTGTGTCCCTGAGCCATGTCTATGTGTGCGTTGCTCGAGCACGCGTTGTATAAACGTTGCCTTCTGTACTCTCGGTATTCTTTGTTAGCACTAAGCATGCGTTTTATGGAAACAATTTACTGTTGACCATAAAGTCATAAAATTTAGTCAAATAATTAGTAACGATTATTTTATTATATATTTTCTGTTTAATTTTTATTTTTTAGTTTATTGTCCTGTCCTATTAATATTATAAACGTGTGGGGACAGTAACCTAGTAAAGTTAAGCAGCGTTACCACTGTCGGTCCATAGATAGGTGACCATTTTATCTATAACTAGCTTTGCCGAGCAATTCCCCGTTAATAACTTAAGCCCGTTTTTGCAACATTTCTCATTGCTGCTCCGCTCCTATTGCACTAACTGCCAACATGCGCACGGCTCCAGAAGTTAGAAAAGAGTATGCAATCACAAAAATGACATAAAAATCTTTAAGTAACTGTAATATGAATTTATCCGAAAATAACTAAAACACCAACTGTGGGCTTTGAAGAATTTTATGCGTGTTTTATTTATAGATCGAAAGATAGAACAACTCTTTGTTTATTTTATTTTGCTTAATTTTATTATAATTACTAGCTGACGCGCGCAACTTCGTATGCATCAATTACCCCCGTTTTTGCAACATTTTTCATTGCAGTTAAAAAAAAAAAATATGGCGATGGAAAAATAGGGGTTGATCGTAGAGGGTTGACAATTCAGGGTTGTATGTATTTTCTAATGCTGTATCATAAAAAAAAAATTCTAAAAATTAAAAAAAAAAATTAGGGGTGGACTACCCTTAACATTTAGGGGGATGAAAACGGATCAGACCTACCCAATATGCACACAAAATTTCATGAGAATCGGTCAAGCCGTTTCGGAGGAGTTTAACTACAAACACCAGAATGCCAAACGAGAATTTTATGTATTAGATTTACTCCAAGGACCTGTTGGAAAGTTTCTTAGGACCACAAGTGGTCCGCGGACCACCAGTTAAGAACCACTGTTCTAAGCAAAACTGCAGACGAACGGACGGACAGACAGACATGGCGAAACTATACGGGTTTTTTGTTGACCACGGAGCACTAAAAACTGACATTTAAGCTAAGTAACTTAATGAAATGTCAAATAAACGAAGTTGATTAATTTTACGGCCAATTGTTTAGTTAAGTATACGAGTATTTCTTTTACGAAAGCGGCTTTGAGAAAGTAATTTTCTTGTGTACGAGTAAACGTCAAGTATCTTTATTATTTATGTCTCTTTGTTTTATATGTTTAAACATATTTTGAAAGTTGACCCAGACATTTAGAGTTGCTACACGCATAAGCGGACAGGTATCACTCAGCACGGGCCGGGCGGTAAAATGGGATAGGTTTTTGTGGATGAATGTTCGGGAGAAAAGCCGCTCGGCTTTGCCGAACACGTACACTAGGCCGCGGGCGGGCTCAGTCGGCACACTTGGGCGGTAAAACCGAATATGTATAGATGAATGTGCAGGTGCGAATGAACATAGGCGGATCCAGAGGAGACACAGAGGCACGTGCCGCCCCTCCCCCCCAGACAGTTGTTTTGTATACTGAATTTCTTGAATTGTATTGTATTTATTTGCTAATTTTCCTCTTGTACCCCCTCTAGAACGATTTATTCTTGGGGCACCCGCCTCCGTCGTGCGTTCAACTCACACTTGGCCGGTGTCGGGTGAAACTAAATTCGCCCCCACTCTCGTCGTAAGCATGTTAGATCCGGCACTGCCATTTGCCCCTCGTGCCTCTCCCTAGAATCCTGAATCCACCCCTGCAAATTAACTACCCGATCGGCACTTGTTAATGAAGTCGAACATGTGTCGGTCGGGTCGCACTTTCGGTTCAGCAAATACTGTCGAACCGAAGCCGACATTCTTATGTGTGTAGCAACTCTAATTGACTCGATGGCGAGTACAGTTGCTGAGCCACATGTGAATTCGATTCCCAGACGGGAGCCCACTCTATGTGGTACACAAATTGTTGTTTAAGTTTGGGTGCACTTTGCGTCCGTGATTTGCATGTTTCTGAAGTCCCCGTGACACAAGACTTGTACACTATTACGGGAGTTGTCTTATTTAAAAAAATACATTAGGTATACCTACTTAATTAAATTTACAATAATGTTAAATAAATAATACCAATTATAATCAATCTAAACTCTACTCGGTTCCACCCGCGAGCATATTGGTTAACGCAATAAGAAACCTTAAGTTTTAAGCCACCTTTGTATCAAAATTTATCAAAATCGCCTAATTCGTTTCAGAGATTACCCAAAACAAATAAATCTCCATACATACCTTTTTGACTTACCATTATACGAATAAGCCTTTTTTCAAGAGTAAAAGATGTAATGAATTATATCCCATTAATACGTGGATTTAGTAAGAAACACAAGGTCTATGTTTGAATGGCCCAGCTGTGGCTGCGATGGACTCCTACTAATTCGATCCTTTTACCCTCATCTCATTTACTAATACGACTAATACATGCCGGCAATACATCTTTGTTTATTTGTTAGAAGTTGGCTTAAAGTTACTGGAGGAAAAAAATACAAATGAAAACTATTAGTATTATTAGTTCATTTAATATTATCTCGATGATTAAAACTCACAATGTTTCACGTTGTATGATACCTATATATGGGTTGATATGTATATGTATGTATGTATGATACCTATACGCTTATAACTACTACTTTTTTTTTAGGGTACCTCCCCTATATGTAAAGTGCGGTTGTGATTTTTTTTGTCACCTACCTCGCCGTAATGGGTATCATTAGATAGGTATTTTAAAACATTTAGGGGTTGTGAAGACCATTTTTCGATTTAGGGATTTGTTTGTGAAATATTAAGCTTCAAAGTGCAAATTTTTATTGGATACAAGTGTCCGTGTCCCCCCCCCCCCCCCCCCAGCTAAATGGCTGATGTTGCGTATGTGAAAAAAATCACGGTGAAATTAAAATAAAAACTATCGATGCTAAGTAGGCTTTACAAGTGCACGAGTAACAGCTGATCAAATGAGAAGTAACAAAATTGTTGTACAAATTCCATTGAAAATTATTATTAAGTACTTAGGTATCACGTTGTAAGCACGACACAAAACAACAGAAAACCCACTTCTTAAGCCGCGTTATTCAGATGAGAGGGGACTACGGAACCCTACATTGTGCGTGACATGCACTTGCCCGGTTTTTTCATATCCTATGAATAAGCTGCTTATAATATTATCTTTGCGTTTATGCTCTCTCGACATCAAAACGTCAACTTAGGAAGGTTGACCCTTTGACGTCCTGAAGGTCAACTCAATAGCAGTGAAGTTCTGATGAAATTTGAGTTTAAAGTAGATATTATAGCCAATAAAATATTTAGTACAACTCAGTAACATAATGATTTATGTGTGTTACTCCATGGTTTGCTCGTGAACAAAGACCTCTTGTGATTGGTCCCACTGTTGTCGGCTCAGTGAACTGCTCAATACTTGTATTCCCAATAACTAAATATACTTATTTTATGAACATTTCATTTCTTGAAGCTTCGGTCAAAAGTGGCGACCATATAACAACTTGAAGTTCTTTATTTACCCTTTAGGACCACAATGACCACTGCCTAAAATGACCGCTTTGTTTTGTTGTAGTCACTTTGTACTTTTTTCAAAATGACTACCTTATTTTCAAATGACTAGCTCTAAGATTATCAGGTTCTTGATGCCATAAAGTCGACTTTCCAGAATGTCCTGTTCCCATTCTAATTTCAAGTCTTTTTTAAATTGGGGATGTTCGTTCTGTCTATTTATTTCAACGGTGTATTGAGGGATTCCCTGACTAAGTAGTCAGGGAATCCCTCAATACACCAATCATTCCGATTTCCAGATCGAAGATGAGTAGATGGATTTTCGCCAAAATGACGCTTGTTTCAATCAACGGTAGGACAGTTTTTTCCTTTTGGGTACGGAAAAAAGGTATTTAACCATAAATTATCGTGTATTGTATAACGCAACAAAAGACGTCGTTGCAAATCACACATAAATTATTAGTCCCAGTTAAAATAAAGTTAGCGACCTAGATCGCCTACAATTATAATACCAACACGTATTGCCAATTCAACATTTAAAATCGTTCAAAAATAAAACGCACTTTACACGTGTCAAAATAATTGCTAGAACATTGACCCGGTTGCAACTTAGTATTACCAACCTCTGGTGTATAATCGGGAAATTCATTGAATAAACGATTTATAACAAGTGACATGGCGAATAGTTTTAAAATGTATTTTCTTTGTTTGATATAAATTTGTATTGTGTACCTCTATTGACGTAAATGTAGCGGGTTTTTTGTTTAGCGGGAAAGTATTTTTAGGTCTGATCTAAGCTAGATAATGTCCGTCTTATAAGTGAGATAAACCATAGCCAAGTTCTTGTTTCACTTGTTTTCCTAAATGTAG
The DNA here is from genome assembly GCA_945859575.2 of Herminia tarsipennalis. Classification (NCBI taxonomy): domain Eukaryota; kingdom Metazoa; phylum Arthropoda; class Insecta; order Lepidoptera; family Erebidae; genus Herminia; species Herminia tarsipennalis. The sequence continues at coordinate 18,966,406 of OX243846.2, forward strand.
AATCATTGTATTCTTAATTTTGTCTGACGTTCTGTAACACTGAATAAAGTACTTTGACTTTCAAATAAGTGCATAATTAGGTACCTACTTTATGTTTAGATAATGCGCGTTTATTATAGATGGATAAATAGTTGTAGCCCTTACACACAAAAACTAAACTGATTTCGATGAAACTTTATAGGGGCCGTATCATGACCTCTTGTAGCCGGTCAATTGTACACTGTCCGGCTAATTTCATAACATAATCCTGCCAAAAAACAGGCGAGCACAATCATCACCAAATCAGCGAGCGACCTATTGTCTATTTGTCAATTCTTTGCACTTGACAGCTGTTCAGCAATTGACATGCGTCAGGTTTAAAGATGAAGTTGCCCTGCACTTGGCAAATTGTTTAGATGTAAATGGTACGGCCCCAGTAGATATAGTTTATATATCAGACAGAATAGCACATACGTGTTCGTAAACTTTCGCGATTTGTACACGTTATAGAATTAGTACTATTACTTATTCTGTGGCAACGGGTCTTAATCGCGTAAATATCATATTTTAAGGCTAAATACCTTTGTTTTATTGTAAGTACTTATTTTTAATCGATTATACATAATTAACCTTTTCCGTAAGTAATTTTAGGGTCGCATCTCTATGACATGCGCAAAAGTGATAAGAACCTAACTTAATCCGGTCAAGTTACGTTGATACAACTATAGGTTGCAAACCTATATATATGAATTTGGGCTTACGTAGCCGTCCAAATTGCTATTACTGCTTCTTGAATTATTTATTTATTTAAAAACTATTAAATATTTTTTTTTTCCTACGTTATAAATGTTATAATTTATGCACAATAATTTCTTTCATAATTCAGGAGAAGTGAAAATCTCAATTACGAGTAAACTATAGTTGTGGTGGTTGTGGTAAAACTCATCTTACGCGCGATTCGAAATAAATCAAAATGAGATTCGAGGTAATTTGAAAAAACATTAACTATGTACCTACTGCCTATATAAATAACATAAACCTTATAATGTCACCACTAAAACTGCAATATTTTAATGAATTTTGGCAAATGTTTAGGGTAGCAATTCGTTTTATTTTTATTAAATACCTATCCGTTTTTGAATGAATTTCATATCGTCTAAGGCACGGTTCCTAAACTTTTAACCTAACGAAACGCCAACCAAATACCAGAAATTAAATGAGAACTGTCATATCTAGACACATTAACCAACGTGTTTTGTAGTTGTTCTTTCTACGCAATCACTTTTTTTAAATTGTAAATATATTAACGGAACCCTCCCAAATTTGATTCCTAATCTAAGGCTTGGGTTCCGGTCGTGTCGAGTTTCATAACCTAGGTAAGTTTTACTTACCTACTCAAAATCGAAGTAAGTTAATTAATTTAGATCACAATAAACAAATATTGAACGTCTGATTAAATTTGGAATAGAATTATTCCATAGATAATTTAAAAAAAAATGTCAAATTCGTAAAAAGTGAAGACCAAATCGGTTATTTGCTAAAATGTGATTACTTATGATGTTATATAATTTTGAAAAGGGGTTTACAATAAAAAATCATTCCTCATCAGGCCACTCCTTTAAAAAGCTAAAAATATACCCCTACTACAACAGTAAAAAAACAGGTTAGGTAGTTACACAGGTAAAACCGCTATTCATTGGGGGTGCTGAAGGTGGTATAACAACCCCACCCTCCGTCATGCGAAGTAATTATAAGGCAATTTTGCACTCCGTCGTGCGAATTGCCGTGCGTCTAAATGACATATGGTGCGTTTAGACGCACGGCATGCAGCACGTCACGGCACGGCACTGCTGGCGGCAGAAACAAGCTATCCACAAACAGCCGACGCTTTGAACGAGAGCATGTGAACTCACCAATAATGAGATCAAAAAGCCCAGGAACCATTAATCTAAAGTAATATTATTGTTGTTTCAGTAAACTAAGCATCTTCACAATAAGATTGGCGAGTCTAATAGTCTTCCACGCGGCGGGAGCAGGACTGGCGTCTCCAACAGTTTTGGTCTCCAGGCCGGTGTCCAGGGTACCAGTGGAATGGCTTCCGATAGACAACCAAACAGTATACAGACTAGGGGAAGGAGAAAGTCGAAGGTAAGGTATTAAGAAAATTGGCCAGTTTACTTAATCTGAAAATAGTTGCTTACAAAAATATAAGTAGGTAGGTAGTAGGGGTTTATTTTTAGCTTTTGAAAGGAGTGGCCATGATTTTTTATTGTCAATCAATCAATCAATCAAAATTTTATTTGTAAAACATGGGTTCAATTCATAGGTCTAAAAAACTAAACATAATGCGCCATGATTTGTCATAGGACATACAAATATGGTTTTTAGTAGTACAATACAACCGATAATATTATTATACAAAATTGAAAACAAAATAAGATAAAATAAATAATTAACTTAAACTTTTTTTTTTTAAATTATATAACATCGTAGGTAACCACATTTTAGCAAATAAACGATTTTCTTTCTCTGGTCTTTACTTTTTACGTATTTGGCTTTTTTTGGAAATTATCTATGGAATAATTCTATTCCAAATTTAGTCAGACGTTCAGTATTTGTTTTTTGTGATCTAAATGAAATAACTTACTTCGATTTTGATGTAAGTACAACTTACCTAGGTTATAAAATTATTTTATATAATCATATACCGATGACAGAAATCCGACACAACCGGAGAGAGATTACACGCAGAATCAACGGCTTAACGTGCCTGAACCCCTAGACAAATGGCATAAAGTCTAATCGAATAGAATGACGTTAGAGTGACGTCGTTTCGCGCACAAAACTACGAATCCCATATTTAAAATGTTCGTACTCCCAGTTTTACGCTCGCAACTACGTCATTCTATTCTATTGCCAATCCTTTCGATTGTCATATATTCGATTACAGTTTATGACACTTGTCCAGGGGCTCTGGACTGACGGATTTGTTTTTTTTTTTTTTAAGAAAGCTTGTAAGCAGTTCTTAGCTTTAGGTATTTGATGAAAATACATTGAGACGGTTTGAAAATAATCAACTTAACTTTTTGACTCATTTTCTGGGGATTTTGGCTGGTCATAGTAACTTATCTATTTAAATCAATGCGTAAAATTAGCTAACTTTAGTAGTGAAACTGACATTGATGCCGTTGATTAATGTGAATGCATGAATGTCAGTTCGCTACTAGAGTTAATTAATTAACAAACAGTTAACAGTAGATAAGTTATTAATATATACTAATAAGCTCCCGCTCTTGGCTTTATTATTACACCAAATAACTTGGTGATAATTTAAAAAAAAAATACAAATTAATCCTTTACCTTATAATTATCACCTACCTTTGTCACACAACCATTTACCACACATCTGAGAGACCCCGGAGTAAAATTGATAATATATATTAAAAAATATGATTGATAATATATATTTTTCAGGTTTAGGGTCTAAACCTCACAATAAACAACGATATTACTCCGGTAAAATAGTCTGTAGGTGGTTATGGTCATAACTCCAAAAACAAATCGTAAGTGATTAAGATTTTTAAAACTTTCGCTATATTTATACATATTAGATATATTTCGGGAATTAATCGCGTGAATTATTTAAAGGTACGAACCTTCTATTTACCCGACGTTTAAATAATTCACGCGATTAAGTCCCGAAATATATTTAATAAATGATTAAGGGTTCGTATAATAAATAATTTCCAAAACTAATATTACAAAGTAATTTAGCGTTTTGTAAAAAAGCAATGCGCGGGAGGTTATTTGTACATTACAGATCTCCCTGTTTATAAGTATCTTAACCTTTATACGACATTTTTGTATAGGTAGTAAGGTAAGGTATTTAAAAAAACATATTTTCTAAATTATGTTATTCTCGAGTTAATCAGGGCTACAATTCTTTCTTTTATCTAAGTGACACCTTACTAATTGCACTTGTCTTGTATCTATTGCATTAATGCATATGTAAATGACACAAAAATAACAAGAATAAGTTTGATTCTTGGTCTCGAGATGGTCTTTAGTGTATTCTAGTAGACTAAAAGGTGATAAAAGCAACTAACTAAAGTGTCTACTGATAAACGTCTGTCAAGTCGTTTATTAACTAGTTAATTTAAGTGTTAATTTAAAAAAGTGATAATTACAAATCAAATAGCAGAAACGTGACTTTAGTTGTAGTCTCTTGAACATAAAACTGAAAGCTTGTTTGTTATCTCATGAGTTTTTTTTTTAATTGTCGGAAACAGAAGGAGACTTATCTATACTAATAATAAAAGGCTGAAGAGTTTGTTTGTTTGAACGCGGTAATCTCAGTAACTACTGGTCGGAATTGAAAAAAACTGTTACTGTTGGATAGCCCATTTATCGAGAAAGGCTAAAGGCTATATAACATTACGCTACGACCAACAGGAGGGAAGCAGCAATGAAAAATGTTGCAAAAACCGGCAAAAATTACGCAGACAAAGTTGCGGCGGCTAGTATAAATATAAGTCGCGTTATAAAAACGAGCTGTAACTCGCGGTTTCGCCCGCATTTTATTCCATTAATGGTTGATTCAAAAACGCTGAAATACTATGACTTTATTTATTTAAAGCCAAATACCTTAACCACAGTTAACACTTCAAAAATGACGACGCTGAAACATGTTTCTTTATTTAAAACCAAACAGCCAGATACGAAATTTCACAGTTATAACTTATAACGTATAAACAGACGGAGTTTCACACAAACTAACGACCCCATTTTAGGAAAGATTTCTCATAAACGATGAAATACGGCTTTTTATTTATTTGTATAGATCGCAGCAAAAGCAAGTTTAAGGACAAAGCACACTGATCAACTTGGAAAGGGATCAGCACCGTATCGCTTCACCGTCAAATGTTCGTGAGCTTGTCTCGAGACGAGGTGATAACGTTACGAATCCGATTAGTGTGCGTGGTCAATCAATCAATCAATCAAATTTTATTTTTGCTGGAAACACTGATAAAAGTAATGTTATTAAATATACAATGGATACAATGGTAGAAGGAAGTTTCAAACAAAGAATACGCAGGCTCGAGTTGATACGACGCCGATTCCTTTCCGAGAGGAAGTATTTGACTAGTGTCACCAGTGTGCTCTGCAGATCCGTTCAGTCAATTTAAATAAAGACACATTATTTTATCAATTAAAAAAAAACTGCCACTACCATGTTTGTACATTTACAAGATTTGCATATTTGTTCATAAAAAACCATCGCTTTATGAAAAAAGGACAGAAGTCACAAACAGCCGATATCCGAACAAATTAAACGTGCCCAAACAACGCACTAAAATGTATAGCAAAAATTAGTATTGTATGTCTATTAGGATTTATAATAAATTACCAAATTGTTATAATAAAATTTATTCTTGTTCAAAAGTAAAGTATTTAATTTATTGCTAAGTAAATGTTATTATTCCACTGATGAATTTCTCAATCAAAAAAAAATTGTTGCATATAATTTAATAATATATGACAAATTTAATGCAGTTTATGACCTATCTAATGTAATTTGTGAATAATTTAATGTAATCTGATTCATCTAATGTAATTTGTAAATAATTTAATTTTATTGAATGTAACATGTGGAAATACTGTACACCAGAAACGGTAGAATATAAGCACTGGAAAAATAAAAAATGTTACCGTAAAACCTTGATGTACTATATTCTGACAAATTAATTTATCTTTAACTTTAATTTTTATTTTGTTTCAGCCTAGAACTTAATACCACGTTGATATCGCAGTCCGTGGTCTTTTTCACCATCAGCCCGTGTTCAAGCGACTTCCATTGGGCTCTCTACCATAGAAAGTCTTCAAGTAGCAGTGGTACGACCTTATGAATATTCTTCCTTAATCTTGCAAACGCTTTTTACTGCAAAAATATATGTACTCTATCAAAACATTAATAATTTCAGGGTTAAAAGGTAAAAGATTTTAACTCTTATAATATTTTTTATTTACAGGACAACTGATGTTACTGAAAGAAAATGGCAGAGGAGAAATGAGTACATTCTCGTTGAATTTAACACAAGAAGACAAATATGTTTTAGTGGTATGTATATGGGTTCGCCCGCGATTTTTATAGCTTGTGTGCTATTGTGATGTAGTAACTAGCTACTAATAAAACAAATTTATCCCAAGTGGACATTTTTACGGGACAAAACTTATGTACTAGCTTATGCCCGCGGCTTCACCCGCGGAGATGCCAGATTGTTACCAAAATACTTTAACGGCAAAGTTTCATACTAACTTTGCACCCCCATTTTATCCCCTCAGGGGGTGAATTTTCAAAAATCCTTTCTTAGTACTCCCTTACGTTATAAAAGTAACCCCTTTGCAAAATCAAGTTTTTAACCCTTTAAGTTTAGGCCCGCGTTGATGTGTCAGTCAGTCAGTCAGTTTCTACTTTTTTAAATAGATTCCAGACTTTTGGCAAAGAATACAAACTCTGGGTCTCTCTGTTCCAAATTTCGTTCACAACCGTTGTGGCGTGATTGAGTTACAAATATCCATCCATACATCCATACTTTCGCATTTCTAATATTAGTAAAGATAAACCACCTTACTATATAAAATAAAAAAAAACAGTAAAGGTTTTTTTATGAAATAGCTACTAACATCCACCCAGTAGAGTTCTACTGAGGGAGTTAGTAATAACAATAATAATATCTTGGGACAACTCACACAACGCCATCTGATCCCAAACTAAGCAGAGCTTGTACTATGGAAACCAGACAACCGATAAACATACTTGTATATTTCTAAATACATACATATTATAGATAAATAACAACCAGACACAGATGTGTGGTAAGTGACAGTGACTAAAGTATGTGGTAGGTGGTTAAGGGTGTGGAGGGCAAGGTGTTAAGTCCCTCCAACACAAAGGGAGGATCCTACGACCAGGCGAGGTGATCATGCCTGGCGGGCCACGAGTTGTCCTTAATATTTGTTTTTCTCACGAGTGAAGTCGCAAAAGATAGAAACATGATAATGACTATGCCATATTTTTGTGTACCAGTTATCATCGAATCGAGGAGGATCAGCAGTGGTTAGTGTCAGAGGAGAAGCAACCCGACAAGTGCGCATGCGACTACGAGTGCGTTCACGAAGACGGCTTGCAGCTAACTGGGAACCGAGGTATACTTTCGTCAATATTTACATAACATCAACTTAGCCTTCTAAAAGTTTTTTTAAAGTCGAGTTACTAAAACCTTCCTAAGTTTTCAAGGGTTAATGGTTGATTTTCACTTTAAATCGCTGCTCTTTATTTACAACCATATCTAATTTATAACCTGATAGAGTTTCATACAAACTAGTAACCCCTTTTTTACCCTCTTAGGGGTTGATTTTTCAAAAATCCCTTCATAACGTATGCCTTTATTATATAAGGCAGGGGTTCCCAAAGGGTTCCCTGGGGTCGACAAACGAAAACTGATTTTGGGGTTTGACGAGGTCTAAAAATCGACCCCTATTAATTAACACAAGCTCTTATTTGAAACTTTCAAGATACTCGCTAAGTTGTGTTACGGTTCTTTTTTTACATATATGTTACGGTAAGTGTGATCAATCGAAAATTATTAATAATTGTCTATCATTATTAATAATTACAGGAATTCTTGGTAAAAGTACGAAATTAATTACTTTTACCGGTGATTACTATTAATTTCGTGATATTCGTTTGACATTTACATTTAAAATGGCGGGAGCGTTGCAGTTTTAATTGAGCGGTCAAAGAGACAACACGTCTTTCGATAGACTTGTCACTATTTTCATAGTTGTGTGTGCAAAGTGTTAGTGTGGTTGTAGTGTCAGTGATGCAGTGGCATCGTTTTTATATGATCGATTACCATAATGTTAATTGAAATAGGCGCTTCGACATATTTTATGCGTTTTTGTACATTTTATAGTCTTTTTGTTACAAATTAATGGTTGTTGATGATGAATGGTAAGTCAAGTTCGAATGCGAACTTGACTTACCATTATATTACCATAATTTTGACTAATGAGTCAAATTATAACCGCCCAGAACTTAGAATCGCATCTTCTCCACGCTACAGCTAAACCAGAGGCGTGGAGGGAGGGCAGCCTCCACCCGCTGTAACAAAACGCCAGCACCTATGCTCGTCTTCGCGGCCTCGGTTTGTCACATGGTCGGTTTAGTACTTTTTTGACCCTGGTTTATGTCGGGTATTATTATTAACCAGGTTCAGGTGAGTACTGTGGTATTATAAATAAATACCTACTGGAGAAATAAATTCGAATCTTATTTTAATTTATTTATTTTGCCGACAAGAGTGGAGAATTATTAATAATAACCAAAGAAAGTGATGAATTTACATGTTATTATCAAATTATAGAATTTTATAAGCTATGGCTTAATCGCTTAAATATTTTATTTTAAGGCTAAATACTACAGTATTGCAACGGCCATGGTCACGGGTGGACTGAGTCTACCCGTGACCACGGCCGTTGCAATACGGTCGAAACTTCGGGCAATAAACAAAGGTATTTAGCCTTAAAATAAAACATTTACGCGATTAAGACCCGTAGCTTATAAAATTCTATAATGTGTACAAATCGCGAAAGTTTACGAATATTTATGTTATTATCAAAGTTACCAAATCATGAGGTGATTATTAAAATGACAAATAATTATTAATAAATTTTAATTAATCACTCTTACCTTAACATATACATATAGATGTTTAAGAGATATAGATATTAGCTTAAAAATGCTTAAAATCTAGAATAGTTAATTATAAAAAAAAAAAAATTCAACCGTTAGACTATTATCAGTTCTAACTTTTACACGCAAGAAAGTTTATCAACTTACGGTGTTTACAGTCATATGGTGTCATACACACAAGAAAGATTAAGACAGGCTGTGGAAATAACGTTAACACTAACTGATATTGATCCTAACGGGATATCCTATACTTTGGAATGTAGGCTCAGCATTACTCCATAGCTTATACAATTAAAACCATAGAATGCCCATATACAGTACTCTGAGCTAAACTATGACTTACACTATACGTGCTTGGCAAATAAAAAGATAGTCGTCATAAAAACCTGCACCAGGAAGTATTTCTAGCTGCCATTGAGTATACATTGGCTTGAAATATATCTTGTAAGGTTTTGTTATAATTGACTTTTTCTTACGTAGAAACTGTTAGTCCAGGAGTTTATCCACACATTTGAGGGTCGTCATCGGGACTTGAACGGATCGAGCTCCGTTAATGTAACACAAATTTAATTATGTGTATTCAAAAAAAAAGAATCTATACTATTATCTTCAGTATGAAAAGTTAAGAAAGTGTAGAGTATTGTTCTTCCAAGCAAGCGGCATGATTGTACAATATTATCTGTCCCGCGCAACTTCGTCTGCGTAAATATTTTCCCGTTTTTGCAACACTTCTTATTGCTGCTCCGTTCATATAGCCTATAACCTTTCTCGATAAATGGGCTATCCAACAGTGAAATATTTGTTCAATTCGGATCAGTAGTTCCTGAGATTACCATGTTCAAACAAACAAATAAACTCTTCAGCTTTATAATATTAAGTATAGATAACGTGTTCAATTACGTGATTCAGAATTTGAACTGAAATTTATTTAACCAAATATTAATTTTCTGATGTGGAGGTTTATGATTTTTTATAAACAATGATCTTATCTGTCTGACTGTCATCAAAAGTATTGTGTCAAGAAATTATCATAAGATCGTTTAGGTTTGGGGAAATTTTTCCTCTCACAATTAGTTTAATTGTGAGAGGAAAAATTTCCCCAAACCTTTGGGCTTATAGCTGTTACCTTTACCAGAGAGAGATTGATAAATTTGATTGAAGTTCATGTGAACGTATAACAGCTAACGAATGTTGGTATGTCTAACGGTAACAAGGCTGGGCACGTTTTTATTAAGATATTTCTAAGTGTCAACTTGCGTAGTGAGTTACGAGCTTGTTCATTGATTAATTATTATCTGCGTTCCTCTAAATTACATTGCTGAGTTTGTCGTGTTTAAGGTGTGACTTTATGATGTCAATTTCGTGCATTAGACTAGATAACAGTTATTATTAGATGACTTTCGTAATTAAGGAGGCCAGCCGGTCTCCTAACTATAAATGTATCAGCGCTAACACTAACAAAAAAATAGGCGACGAAGAAACTGTATTATACTTGACTAATGAATAAAGTAATCTTGAACATTCAAAAACCAAGAACCACGGAAGATAGGCCACGGGAAAGAGCTGGTAATAAAATAAACGTAAACTCTGATCACCGTCTAAACAAAACCAGTTCGTTTGACATATTGCAAGCTTTGCCAACATTTAATTCACTTAAAGACCACATACTTACTTTATTACAAGTTACAGTTAGTAAACTAGATAACACATGACTTGTGTAACAAACTAATGGTTATATACCTACTAACACGATTTGTTGACTTACAACTTAAGGTTTCATTCGAGCATAGTTTATAGATGTGGCTCTAGACGCCAAGGTTCTAGAATCAACATATTGAAAAACGATGGCTTAATATAATCAAAGTCTAAGTCGCAGAATAGTCACAGTTCATAGCTTGATTCAATCAACACAACAATAAAAAAGTTTGGTAATAAATATAGTTGTCAGAATTTAATTCACGTTTTTCCTTCTTTACATTTGGTTCCATCTGAGTTCAAAACATTGGGATGTAGAGAAGTATAGTCAACCAAGCCGAGCGAAAAATGCTCATCATCAAAAATTACCTTGTCCATTTCCTGTAACGAAAATACTTTCACCGTCATCATCAGCCTTTAAAGTCTGATTAGTCTTTCAGGTGATTCTTTACTTCAAGTATATTTGTCTCACCTGCGGATTCTTTACTCCAAGTATATTTTGTTTCAGTCCAATTGATCCTCAAGCAACTACCTACTGCGTTGTCGCTTCACACAGAAAGAGCTACACATCATTATGCGCTGCCCAACATGATATCAAGGCACTTCGTATGGAAAATAAATCCAACCGATTAAGACAAGAATCAGAACGGTTTAAAGAAAAACTCAATGACACTCTTACAGAAATATCATCAGAAGTCGACAACAAAATAAATGTGGATGATCCTTTTAATATCTACGAAAGCAATTTCAATTCAATTTCAAGGAGAAAGAAATTTGGTGAGTTTGTAATAATTGTACAACAAAATGCATACATAATTAACTTTAATTTTTCAATTTTCTTGCACAAGGCAGAATGGGGAGAGTGAAGGGTAACAAAAGACGAAGCTGCAAAAAGACTCTTAGTAGAGGAGACGTGGAACATCAATTTCACCTATCTAACATATTAACACATATTTTTATTAAATATGATTGATTTATTAACACGACTATTATAGTTTGCCTATCGAAAAGTTTAGGTTTGCTAAAAAAAATAGCTTCTGTTACATCTATGGAGTACCCCCGCCCCCCTAAAATTATTTATTTTTTAGCTATCAAACTAAGTAGCGGCTAATACAAGACACCTTTTCACTAAATATAATCAATATTCATTGGGTAGTCTTTGAGTAAAAGGCCTGTGACAAACGAACGGACATGACGAAACTATAAGGGTTCCGTTTTTGCCATTTTGGCTACCTTAAAAACAATTAACACATCTATTGGAAGTAAGTTATTATATTGTCCATTTTTAAAACCGTCATCCATATCTAATACTAGCATTCGCGCGCGGCTTTGCCGGCATTATTGGTTTTACTCCCATTTGAGTTGATTTTAATAAAACGCAGAAGCAAGTGTTTTTTTATATGTACAACCAAAAAGCCAAATGCGAAATTATACAGATCTAACTTCAAAACTGACGAAGTTTCATGCAACCCCTATTTTACTCCCTTAGGGGTTGATTTTCCAAAAACGCTAAAACATATGTTTCTTTATTGTAAACCAAAAAAGCCAAATACGAAGTTTCACAGATCTAACTTCAAAACTGAGTTTCATACAAACGTGCAACCACTATTTCAACCGCTTACGGGACGAATTTTCAAAAATTCTGCCTCAGTGGATATCTTTAAAAAAAACCATGATTTCCAATTCAATTAATATAGAAAATAATAACTTTCTGAAAAAAATGGACGAAGGTTCATGAAGGTCAAAAATAATAGCAACAAGTGAACTCAGTATGGCGAGAGCGGGCCACTGAGTGGTGAGTACTGTAGTGACGTCACGCGGGCTAGACGCGCCCAACGAAACATCTAAATAATGCGGAAACAAAAATGATCGTAACTTTAAAACTACTGGCTCGATTTCGTTGAAACAATAACTAATGTATTTTTAGACATAAAAGCTATAAGCTTATAACATTTTAAATTATTTGACGGACTCATTATTAGTTACGATCAACCTAATTTAAATGTAGTTATCCGAATGTTTTTTTCAGCTACTATAATAATATAATTCGAAATGTATAACAGTCTGATATTTAATGTACTATCTAATGTACTTAAGATAATGTAGTTATTAACGCAGACAACGTACAGACAAAACACAAAATTTTCCAAGTGTCTATTTGAAATTAATTTAATCTTGTTTTTAGGTCGAAGTACCAAAGTAACTGATGAAGATCCCGTAATTGCATGTGTAGGCATCAGAACTCATCACTTGATTGAAAATTTGGATCCGAGTACAGTAAGTCTTAATTATAATAAAGTAGACCCTAATCAACCTGAAGCCGGTGTAATGTAAAATGTAAAATGCACAGAAAGTTAAGATGTATGATCTAGGAGCCTAAGACATTTTAGCAGCCAAAAAGTCTCGAACGGATCAGTCAGAACTAGTAGGTGCAGTTGCTGATTTGTGATTAACAGAATGAAGAACCAAGACATTACTTACGAGTAAGATGAAAGACTAACATAATACTTTGAATTCCATACGGGAACCTAGTAACAAAAAGCCTTCCTCAGCTTTAAATTCATCTGTCGCACAAAGCATTACGCTTCTACATTCGTTTGCGAATGGTTAAAGTGTGGAACTCCCTGCTGGCGTAAGTATTTCCAATTAAAATATTACCCGGACACTTTTAACACTAGAGTGCAGCATCTTCTGGGTGCGCTCGTTCTATCGTAGGCCTCATCAGTGTATATTCAGTTATTATTTTGGATAGGTATATTTATTTTGGAATAATAGGCCTCTACAACGTCTACAACGTAATTATTTTAGTGACAGTTTAATCTGTTGTTTCTCTTGGTTTACCATACAGACTTCTTTTTCTAAGAATATTTTTTTGCCAACAGACCTATTACGTGAGTATATTTGGCGTGGCCAAAGATCGCCGGTCAGGATCCATATTGGCTACAGGCAAAGTTCGTCCTAGGACTTCTACGGCTAAGCGGCTTCGAGAAAATCTGCCCACCAAAGTCGACATCAGAGGGAAAAATGTATTTTACTTTAAGGTGAGTTAAGTTATAACGGTCTCATTTGAAAAGAAGACACGGAGAGTCTGAAATTCAAGTGCTTTGGCACATTTAAGCATATATATTTTTTTACGGAAGATATTTGTCGGCTAAGTGAAACACTTGAAACTGTAGAAAAACTATTAACTATTTATGATCGCTGGATAATGAATCCAGACGGTTTGCTTAACTGTATAGGTAGTTGACATTAATCACAAAAACAATGCATTTTTGACGTGACGTAACGTCTTAACGTGTAACGTCTTATAAATCGATGATCGGCTGCACTCACGAAAAAGGGTGAGATCACCGCTCACGTTATTAACGGATTAGGTTGTAAGCATCAACTAGCCAAGTCTCTCTTTCGACTAAATGGCTCCAGCTACTGAGTATGGGATTGTCAACTAATCTCATAGCCCGTCTGTCTACGGGGTTATTTGTACTATGTCTGTAACTCTGAATGTCCGAAATTAGTGAATCTTAAAGTACACCGGTGTTTGTCGACATTCACCAATTTTGATGGTGTAACTTAGATTTTTTCCTATTTTATGCTGTAAGCGTTGCTCTAGCGCGACAGTATAAAACTTATCTTCCGTATCTACTTTCAGTATTTTGTATCAAAGCAGTCTTTATAAAATAAAATCTTAAAATAAGGAAGAATTGTAATTTTGCAGGCAACTGTTGGGTCCGGCGGTGGTATATGGCTGACAGTATCTACTTGTGGAGGAGCTGTCGATGTAGAAGTTCTGGTTAGAGGGAAGAGGCTTGATATGATCAGAAACATAGGTAAATAAAATAATAGCTTATAGAGGTTACTAGATATAACCATCGATTGTTCTAGCTAGGATTAAATTCAACATTGTATATAAAAAATAACTAATTATTTTAATTAATATAAGCTTTAATTTCCTTATTTCATTGCTATAATACGAATATTATTTGCCATATTGATGAATTATGGAAAATTAAAGCTTTTTCGTCGGGTGTATTTACACCCGACGAAAAAGGAATATGGACGATCTTTTTTATTATTTACCTAATGAATTGTTAGATATTTAGACCGGGCTGCGCCGATCTTGGTGACCAGAAAATTAAAAAAATCCTTATTATCCTCTGTAAGTCAAGTAAGCCAGACATTCACCACCCATAACATTTTCTTATTCAGATCCTCATTCAAAATTCTTCGTATCATCTCCGATATCAACATCTTCTATCCAAGAGACAAGTGACGAGGGTTCTATACAGTTCGACTCTAGCTCCGAAGAAACCCGAATGAGATACGTCATCAAGGTTACCCCAAGCAGACGGGACAGGGATACCGCTGTTGGTATTGAGGTAACTATTATTGTCTATCATTGTGTGGCTCTGTGCAGATGTCGTCAAGGTAACTCAGGATTTTCACACTGGAGGACCTGCAGCAGCGTCTTCTGCGTACTTTGAAGCCTTACTGCAATAGCTAACCCCCTCCAGAATCTGCAACACAATAATCTATTGAGGAATTTTTTTTCTATTGAGGAAACCCGTGCTCAGCAGTGAGTGACCCACCACATGAGTTGATATCATCATTGTCTCAGGTTTAAGAACTTAAACTTAACTTACTACTACTTAGGCCATAGTGAAACCTAGGGGGGATTATCATTGGGATAAATATTATAGGTTCAATCTACTAGTTGTAGTGGGTTTTCACAATACTTCTTTTTTAACGTGTCTAATGTTATAGGTACAAAAAAACCATGTCGAGATATATTTTGTATATTTTCGCCTTAGGAAAGTCTTAACCCTTTACCCCTACAAGCTCCTCTCTCTCCGAACTAGAACTTGTATAGCATGTCTAAAAAAAAGGGCAAAAAACTGAGATCGCAGAAAAAAAACGTCATACTTTCTCACACGCATCTCGCACGCCAAACAGACACGGAATGACCATTACGAAACAAAGTTCAGTAGGTATCATTGGCGGCATTCATAAGCATTGGCACTTCGTGTGAATCTTTCCTTCAGTGCTCTCAGCTTTTTTTCCTTTTTTACAAAAGTTGTGATGCAATGACCTTCTTTTCTTTTCTAGATAACAGCATCAACAACTAGATGGGGCGTGTCAGCTCCAGAACTCACCGAAGACAGGTCCAATGTGCGAGAAGTACGACCTAGGAGATCGTGCAGATCAGTCGACGTGGCTTTCTTGCCTGCCACGCATAATGCAACGGATGTTATCAGGTAATCTACAATCATCTTACAAGATGTGATCTATACACGATGTTGAGACCTAGATGGCGACTACGGCGTCGTGTGTCGCTGTGTGGTGTCGTGACACCACGCAACGAAAGACAAGGCTATGTGTAGTCTTTAACAAAAACGTCAACACCCTTCTGCCAGAAGTCTTCCTTCATAAAGATGGACAGATGTTCAATGGGAACTCGCACCATAAACGATTTGTAGTTCTCCATATGGTCCATTAAGTCTTGATCCTGAGGTATTTGACAAGTTCCTCTGCCTTTGTGGTGTGATGCAATTGATACGTGATAACGTATAGCTACGCCCAATATAAAAGACGTTTGGAACGGTTTCCATACTGAGCATTTTTTATTAGGAGTTTGGCTTTTTTTTGCGAGAAAGAGCTGAGGCTAAATGTCACATTATGAAAAAATGGAAAAGGTTATATTTTAGAAATTCTAGAAATATTATAAATCTGTAAGTTTTTGTTGATGGATGCATCCAGGTTTATTATTCAATCACGCAATGGTTATTATTCAATGAACGGGCCTTGATTGGAATAAAACACACATAGATAAGCTATTTTAAATGTTAATCTTACAAAAACTAAATATATTCAATTTACCACATACGGGCGTAAACCCAAAAAATTGAACGTAATGCATAATGACTTTGTTATTCAGGAAGTGGATCATACAATGTTTTTAGGTATAGTTTTAGACAAAAATATTAATTGGAAGTTACATGTAGCCAAAGTGTGTCATAAAGTAAATAGTTTTGTTTATGTCTTAGCTAAATTAAGAAGAATTTCATCTGAAAATACGGTCATGAGTGCATACCATGGTTATGTCGCCTCTGTACTTAATTTATTTATTTATTGACTTCATGCACAAAATATTGTACAAAGGCGGACTTAATGCTAAAAGCATTCTCTACCAGCCAACCTTTGGGTGATGTAACATAAAATTATATAGGTGCAGATTGCAGACAGCCAATGCTAGTTATTTAAGGTATATACAATTGATTATAAAAATATATATATATATATATAAACATACGTATACTTAAAAACATAACATACATACAGATATACATAACTATACTCAAATACATTACATACATACAAAAAACATATACTAACTTAAATACATTATATACAAATAAACATAAACTTAAATTCATAACATACAGACATACGTTACAGTCATTTATGTGGCTAACGTTGAGATTCAGTTAATCCATCGAGTAACAGTGTACGAACTTTCAGCTTGAAATTGAAGCGATTAGTAGCCATTCTGATTTCAGGGGGCAATGCATTCCAGAGTAAAACAGACTGTACAAGGAAGGAGGATCCGACGAATCCAGAAGAATGAGTAGGACATTAAAGAAGCATATTGTTGGAAGAATGAAGCTCCTTACCATGGCTGGAGCACAAGTATTGAAAATTAGAAGATAAGTAAGAGGGGCTAGTAGGAGAATTAAGAATAGAATAGAGAGTAGTGAGAACGCGCAAACTACGGCGCTGACGAATAGGAAGCCATTTCAGTTCAGAACGATGAGAAGACACATGGTCAAACTTACGGAGATTGAAAATAAATCGAATGCAATTATTTAGAAGTCGATCGTATTTATTGAGGAGGTCTGCATTCAGGTCATGATAGCATACATCACCATAATCAATCAGTGGAAAAATCAGCGACTGGATGAGCATTAATTTGATTTTGAAAGGTAGAAAGTTCTTCAGGCGGTATAGACTCCGCAGGCTACCAACCACTCTTTGACTCACGCTAGTAACCTGAGCTTGCCAGTTGAGGTTGGTGTCAATTAAAATACCGAGGTCCCTGACCGAAGAATTAAAAGGAATAGTAGACCCGTTAAAAATAATTGGTTGCAATGTGTCGAGGTTAAATCGGCTTAATATTCGTTGACTGCCTACCACAATAGCCTGACACTTAGATGGGTTTACTGTCAGGCCAAATCTGTCAGACCAAGTCTTGATAGCATCAAGATCAGCATTTATTTTTGTGATGGCCTCGGATAAATTGTTCACACTGGCTTGATCATACAACTGCAAGTCATCGGCGTAAAGATGGAACGCACACTGAAGAACCTTAGTGATAAGATCAATAAAAATAGAAAATAATAATGGAGAAAGGATCCCGCCTTGAGAAACACCAGCCTCGAGATCACGCCACCTTGACGTAGAATCATTCACGCGCACAGACTGCTGGCGCCCCCGAAGATAGGACGAGAACCAGGCTAAAGCATTAGACGAAAACATGAAATGAGAAAGAATAGAGAGTAGGATATCGTGGCAAACAGTATTGAAGGCATTCGAGAAATCCACCAAAGCCAAAACTGTAACTTTGGTCTGTTCCATGCCTGCCCTGATATCTCCAGTCACTTTAAGAAGAGCAGAACTGGTGCTGTGTCCAGGTCTGAAGCCGGATTGAAAATGGCTCAACAAGTTGTTATGATACACAAATTGTGTAATTTGCCTATAAATACTGGACTCTAATACTTTAGATAGAAAAGGAAGAATAGAGATAGGTCGGAAGTGGTTAGGAAGAGTCGGATTCGAAATTTTAGGTAGAGGAATAACAAAGGAAAGGCGCCAAGAAGAAGGGTAAGTCCCAGAATCAAGAGAGAAGTTAATGATATGAGATAGAGCAGGGAGAAGAAAGTCAAGGATAGGAATTAACATGCGACGGCTAATACCATCATGCCCAACAGCATTGGATTTTATGGAAGAAATTATCTTTTTGATCTCGCCCGGTGTGATTGGAGAGAAATTAAACAAATCGATGTTTGGGCGTGGAAGATCGGCTAGGTACTCGCAAGTACGACGCTTGGTTAGATGATCAATAGGTGCAGTGGAGGTGAAATGAGTATTGATCTCATCTATACCAACCGTCATCTGAGGATCAGTACGCCTCTGTTTTCCGATTCCTAAAGTCCCTAAGAACCGCCAGATATTTTTGGGGGAAGAAGAATCCAAATAGTTAAGAACATGTCGGCGTTTAGCGTTGCGAATCATCTGGTTATTCCTTGCAGTTTTATAAAGGGCCCAATTGACATCATCACGATCCTTTCTAAATTTACGAAATGCCCGATCTCTGCGCCGCATAGCCATTCTTATGCCATTAGTCATCCAAGGAGCTGGGGGACGTTTTATTTTAATTTTCCTGAATGGAGCGTGAATGTCGTACAGCCCCACTACAATTCTACTAAAAATATTGACCTTCATATCAATCGTAGGAGCGTCGAATACAGGATCCCAATCCAAATTTGAGGCATCCTCCTGAAGTTTATCCTTATTTATCCGGCCAAAGCAACGAACGTTTAAAATCTTAGGACAAAGTTTAGGTGGTTTAAGCGAGTAAGAAAGAAAAATTAAATCATGGTGAGAGAAACCAGGGGCTAAACTTTGTCCATGACGACGGACTAGAGAAGGAGCCGAGGTAATAATTAAATCTAACCAGGTATCCATACCATCCAAGTTGTGATGAGTGGCTTGCAGTGGCAAGACATGAAAGCTGGTAGACTCGATAATCTGGAGTAACTTGAGGGAACGAAACGAGTTATTGACAGAAGATCAGTATTAAAATCGCCCATGATGATATGGTGAGTATACTCGGACCCTATAGATTCCAGAATTGATTCAAGACTGAAGAAGTAATCTACAGCGGGGGGACAGTAAACCACCCCTAGAATGACTTTAGCCCCTTTGAAACAAACCTCAAGGAAAAGAAATTCCGCCAAAGTGAAATTGCTGGAATTAGGAAAAGACAATATTTTATAGGAAAAATTGCTACGCAGGTAAATAGCTACTCCACCCCCTCTCCTATCTATTCGATCATTAATTATGGTTTGATTCTGTGGGGCAATTCTACCGAAGTAAACAGCGCGTTTATAGCTCAAAAAAAATGCATAAGATCAATTTGCGGGGTAGCACCTTGGATATCCTGCAAACCTCTTTTCAAAAAGTTACGGGTACTTACATTGCCAAGCATGTATATATTTGAAATTGCCAAATTTACAAAACTAAATAAAGATCTGTTTATAAAAGCCAAAGACATGTACTTGAGAAATACTAGAAATCTAGACAGAATTGTTTTGCCCAAAATTCCTAGAACTGAGCTTTACAAAAAGAACTGTTTTGCAATGTGTGGAGTTATATTTAATCGCATACCTAACAATATAAAGGACCTGCCCTATAATAAATTTGTAAAAAGCCTCAAGACTTGGCTAATAGATAGAGGTTTCTATACTGTAAAAGAATTTCTTAAATAATAAATAGGCAGATTAGGTAAATGCTTCAAAACACTAGTTTCTATAACGTATATTTTCTGTTGACATTTGCATGCCCGATTTAGGCAGAACATGATGTACACATTTAATTTTAAGACGACCTTCCATCTTTGTAACAATGTTCTTGCAAATAAAGATTATTATTATTATTAATATTATTATTATTTATTCTTGAACATGGACAATGGGATTGATTTGTTTTTAATTTTTTTTACGCAAACGATGTTACGGGCAACAGCTAGTTACTGGTTAACTATAGTCTAGATTGTAAAACGTCTACTTAAATTACTTTCATTAATTTCAGATATTGTATCAACGCACGAGAAATTATAAATGGAGAAAGTTACTCTTGTTGGTCAGCAAGAAAATCACCACTAAAAGGACAATGTATAAAGAATGTGCCAAAATCGTAAGTATATTATTATTATATTATTATATAACAGTAGTCAGTAAAGCATTCATAGGCTGCATTTGAAAAGTTATCTTATATGGACAGTATAATGTTGAGTAGTTCTCTTATTATTTTAGGTCCTCGACATTTTTGTCAGCCCTAAAATCAATTTCAAATTTATTTTTCCAGAGCCAGAGTGATTATGCACAAAATCATTGGACTGAAAGCTGGTAGGAAATATGCTGTTCAAGTAATGGCGGTAAATAAAGGAAACTCAGTTCCGTATAATATATTATATGTGGATACCAACTCATCGTGTAAAGAGGAAAAGTAAATAAAATATAAATTGGGTTTAAGAGCTTATGTTTTCCTTGAATGGCTTAAAATTATATAAAGGTACTCGTGTCATACTTAATATACCTAATTACCATGAGGATAAATACCTATAAATAATCGAAAATATTTACTTTCAAATAGCTACACAGTGAACTCCGTAGTACAAAAATTTAAACCCTTAAATTTGAAGTGGCAATTCTTGTTTTAAATTACCCATTTCAATTTTTGGCTTCCCCTTTAAGTTAGTTTAGTATTATTTCATAGTTTCATATTATTTTCAACAACACCTGTAAAAAGCCAAACATAACTAAATTGATTTATAAATACATAGAAAATGACCAGGTGAACTTCAAATAATGTAAAATGAATTAATTTATTCCAGAGCAAATAACACTGGCCATAATTTATTGTTCATATTTATTACCATATATCTATCTAGGTACACATCGGCGTAAGTTACTTTTCCGTCATTGGCAATTTTTTTTTAGGAATAGGTATCTACTAGAAAGAAGTTTAAGCTAACGTTATAATAATTGTAGCAGAAGCAACAGAAGCGCGACCTCGCAAAATACTAAATTTTATTTTAATGTTGTTTGAAGTTCATGTACTTAAAAAAATGGTATTATTTTGCACTACAACAGTTTTAATAACATTTTAGTACTAGTATTAGTAAACTAGATGCTAAAGAAGAAAGCAAGTGTTCTATTTCATAGAATACTTGGAATTAATCTCGGAATTATATAACTTGTTAAAGAAAAGTGTGGTGCTATCGGTGGACCTAATCTAACATATTACAAGATGGAACTGTATTATTACGGCATAGTTACATAATATATATTCTCTTTTAGTCAAATTTCTGTTTTTAATTTAATTTTTTTT
This sequence comes from Herminia tarsipennalis, assembly GCA_945859575.2. Lineage (NCBI taxonomy): Eukaryota > Metazoa > Arthropoda > Insecta > Lepidoptera > Erebidae > Herminia > Herminia tarsipennalis. Next base: position 18,988,001 of record OX243846.2, read on the forward strand.
TTGCTTATATACCTAGTCTAGCCATAAATATTGTTACGAAGAAAAAACATTTTTTTTTATTGCAAATAATATTTATTACTTTTACAGTGTGTTAGTTTAATACATAAATAAAAAACAATTCAAAATATAAAAAGCTTATTCGAAGTGGTCTCCATTGGCTGCAACACAGTCCTTTAAACGTTGAGGCCAGTTATCAATAGAAGCACGCACTCTTTCCATGGGAAAATTCTTCACTGCCAATCGTATGGATTGTTTTAGGGACTCCAAATTATCATGGCGTTTAGAGCAAGCCATACTCTCTAAAACTGACCATAAATCATAATCCAGCGGATTAAGATCGGGACTAGACGACGGCCAGTCTTCAGCTCTGATGAAGTCCGAAACGTTCACTTCCAACCAAGACTGCGTGGACCGAGCTTTATGACCCGGCGCTGAGTCTTGTTGGAAGGACCATACTTGGTTATTGAACATGGTGTTGTTAAGGGGTTTAACTACCTTCTCAAGAATGGTATCTTGATACACTTGTGCCGATGTTTTGATACCTTTTTCACAAAAATATGGCTCAGTCACTCCTTCATAGCTAACACCCCACCAAACCATCACTGAAGTCGGATAATGCCCACGTTGCACTCTGTCGACTAATTGGGAAGCTTCCTTAGAGCTTTGAGCATAAATACGGTCATTTTGTTTGTTAAAATGTTGCTCAACTGTAAAGATTTTCTCATCCGTAAACAAAATTTTTCTGTGACCTCCCTTTGCGTACCGCTTCAGTAGTTGCTTCGATTTTACCACCCTATTCTTTTTTAAATTATCAGTTAAAAAATGACCAGTGCGTCTCTTATAGGCTGCAAGTCCTAAGTCATCTTTTAAAATGCGTGACATGGTTCTGGGTGCTATCTTCATCTCCCGAGATAAAATCTTTTGCTTTCGGACAGGATTTCTTCGAATTCTTTCCCTTACTGCTTTGACCACCATTTTCGTACGAACACTACGTGGACGGCCAGATCTTTTTCTGTCACAAACAGAGAAGGTCTCATTGTACCTATTAATAGCCCGGTACACAAACATTTGACTAATACCAAGCGTATGGAGAGTTTTAAAAATTACATTCGGCTCCATACCAACTTTGTGTAATGCAATCACAGCGATTCGGTTTTCTTTATCACCCCACTCCATTTTAATATAGCAAAATATTGTACAATGTATTGGCGCCAAAATTAGAAAATACAATGAACAATCGTATAAAAATGACAGATTCCAAATTCAAATGTAATATCTTTCTTATTTTTAATTGTAACAGTATTTATGGCCAGACTAAGTATATTTTTTATTCATGCTTTTTATTGATTAATTTTCTTTTACTTAACTCATATTTTGATAAAACCAGTTATACGATATGTATTTAGTTACAACCTTGGATCATCCACTCTTTTCTTTTTCACCTTGTAAAAAATATAAACACATTCAAATGTCAAAAAAACTAAATACCTATTTTTGTTTTATTCTGTACATATTGTCAGCACTTTTTTATAAATTAATAGTACTTATATTGTTTCTTGTAATAAGACAAAACTATTATTATTTAAATTAAGTACTTTAATTTATTTGTGGCATTTATATTTTTACTTTGTATTTTTAATTTTTGTAAATCAAACAAATAAATATTAAGATTTTTTGTAAGCGATTGATTCTATTCACAAATTATTATTATTATTTAATGTTCATTTTGCTCTTATTCTAATGAAAAACAAAGAATGTCTATTTATTTATTTGTGTACAATCAGGGCCTAGTGTCTTTGACCCCCGTAAAGACGGAAATTGCTTGACGAATATTTCTCATCTCGCAGGCGGGGCGAGGCCGCTTCCTTCGCCAGTAACTCACTATATTTCAGGGAAGATGCACGTACAATGTTTTTAAAGACGGCTTAGTGTAATCATTTTAAACCTTACGCTGCTAAATTTAAGACTCATTATTCATTAAAAAAGAGAATGGCGGATGGAATGTTTTGTCTTCTGTATTTCGAAATATACTGTTACATTTTTAAACTTTATTTCTTGATCATAAAATCAAGAAATATAGCTTATGAGAATTCGTCATATTATTCGTGTTGTTCTCACAACGGATACAGAAAAGAATAAAAACTGTCCTATGTCCTTTCATTATTTTCGATTTAATATTACTCAATTTAATCTATTTTGGTTCGGCGGTTTAAGCGTGATAACGTTCACATTTTTCACATTTTTAATATTAATTAAAATTTTAATTTGCATCTGGTTTTTAACTTGAATGTTCAATATTACGGGATAAAGCCATGTTCTCATAAGTTAGAGTTAACGCAAAGGTTCACAGCCAGGCAATATTTTCAAGTTATCTTTTACACGTTCAAGTCATCACAGAAGCAATCAATCAGTCCAGGATTTAAGCAGGGGTCAAAGTAAAAAAAACAATCACTGAGAAACTTAAAAATACTGCACGGAACGTCACAAACAAGCTTGAAGCAAAGCAGCAAATTGCCAATAATCAGTAATTCGCATAAAAAATAAAAAAATAAAACAAACGTCAACAAACGCTCTCTAATTGGTTCTGTGCGCGAGAGGGTGAAGCTTGTCACGGCGCTTACGATCGAAAGCGCATAGAAATATTTCGTCTAAAGGGTCAGTCGTAGAGGGTCCTGATTTTACGTAATATAGATACACTCTCCAGCGCAGAGGCAGTGTAATACAAACTAATATTATAAATGTGAAAGTAACAACTGTTTGTCTGTCAGATAAATATACTACCCTGTATCTACATATAAAAAAACTATCCTGTCTTTTACTGGTCTTTTACTAGGACTAAAACTATTTGAATACAAAATTTTAGATAAATCGAAAACGTCGTCTGTTATTATGACTGTCTTAAGCTGAAATTTAATAATAATAATATCTTGGGACAACTCACACGACGTTATCTGATCCCAAACTAAGCAGAGCTTGAACTATGGAAGCAAAAATATTTCTAAATACATACATATTATGGATAAATAGCACCCAGACACAGTATAAATCATCGTGCTCATCACACAAAGTTTTATTCTAGGTGGGGATTGAACCCACGACCTTCAGCTTAGCAGTCAGGGTCACTAACCATTAGACCAACAGGGCAGTTAATTTGTTGTGTTTGTTCAGATAGTTTGAGTCCCAAGAAAGAACATTGGATTTTAATTGATGGGGGCTGATTTTCTAATACTCTCACAATATCAATTAGTCCTATGAAGGTAGGTTCCTAGTAATATTTTTATAGTTATTTATATGTGGCCTTTTTTGTATACTGCCGAGTCTGTGAATTATGATTTCAATCGTATTGCAAATATTTAGGTATTAGTAGAAATAATTTATGAAATGTATAAGTTCCTATTATATTGTATGTAAATAGAGTGATTACAATGGATCCGTTTGTAAATTAAACAAATATAAATAATTGGTATTTTTATTTTATGGAATTCTAACAGGTACACAGGTGGACCTATACATAGCTGTTGTAATAAATTGCTAATTTGTTTAATAGATAGGTACCTATTACATTACGCAAACCACATCAGTAATAATAATATATAATTATCTTGAGACAACTCAATCAACGCCATCTGATCCCAAACTAAGCAGAGCTTGTGCGATGGCAACCAGACAACTGATAAACATACTTATATATGTTTAAATACATACATATATTATTATAGATATTACATCCAGACACAGAATAAACCATCGTGCTCATCACACAAAGATTTATCCTGGGTGGGGTTTGACCCACGACCTCCAGCTTAGCAGTCATGGTCACTAACCATTAGGCCAACAGGCGAATCAATAATAAGCCGAAATAGGTCTAGAGTGAAAATTCCACATAATAATAAAACTGTTCATGAAACCTACTAAATTATTTTTAATTTAAAAAATATCAATGGCACTGGTTATGATGACATAGCTAAAATTTAAAAAAGTGTTTCATCATAATATCATGTGTACCCATCTCATCATCATTATCCTTACTGCATGGATTATTTCTTAATTTAATAATTAAATCAATGTTTAAGAAAAATGACATACACGACACCAATAGCACTGTTATTTCCAAAATTTACGAGAAAGTAATTAATGAAAATATCTACTATTTTTTCGTCACCAATGGTATATTTTGTTGTGAACAGGTAGGATTTAGAAAAAATAAATCCATTAATTTAGCACTCTACAACTTTCTCCATTCAATTATTTTTTCTTTTTTTTTAAAGCTACTCCCGCATTATGGAACCGTTTACGCCTAAACGCTGGTGGTAAATGCAAGAACTCCCAAAATAACCTACCAGAACGCGAGCGGTTACTAGGCACTCGTTCTTAAAGCTAAAGGTGCAGATATTCTTGCACCATTCAGTTTTTAGCTTTAAGAATCATCCAGACCTTTAGCTTTAAGAACGAGTGCATAGCAAAATATACCACCCGTGCTAAAATTTCTGCATTCCCAGACCTGAACCGCATTATATTGATAATTATGTATTGTGTACATATTGTACCATTATACCTACTACATAAAATATTCAATTAGTACTTAGTTCTTGCTCTTCTGTACACAAGTGCCTCAACTCCTGAGTGTATTGTTTTCAGTATTCATGCATATGTACGTCAGAGAGTTTCTTGATGGTTACAATAGTTAAATGAATCCGAGTAACATAGACTATTTTTCTAAATAGCCTTGCAAACAATTTGTTTTTAAACGTGATTAGAAATTCGCACTGGAATTATTTTATTCTACTGACTGTTCAACTAATAACTAAAAATAATTACACTGAGCTTAACAGATTAAATTTCGACAAAAAAAAAGAGTACATATTCAAATCAGACCGACGCACAGTCCGATACGGCGTTCCGCAAGGTAGCGTATTAGGCCCGTTATTATTCATCTTGTATACCTAGTCTAGCCATAAATATTGTTACGAAGAAAAAACATTTTTTTATTGCAAATAATATTTATTACTTTTACAGTGTGTTAGTTTAATACATAAATAAAAAACAATTCAAAATATAAAAAGCTTATTCGAAGTGGTCTCCATTGGCTGCAACACAGTCCTTTAAACGTTGAGGCCAGTTATCAATAGAAGCACGCACTCTTTCCATGGGAAAATTCTTCACTGCCAATCGTATGGATTGTTTTAGGGACTCCAAATTATCATGGCGTTTAGAGCAAGCCATACTCTCTAAAACTGACCATAAATCATAATCCAGCGGATTAAGATCGGGACTAGACGACGGCCAGTCTTCAGCTCTGATGAAGTCCGAAACGTTCACTTCCAACCAAGACTGCGTGGACCGAGCTTTATGACCCGGCGCTGAGTCTTGTTGGAAGGACCATACTTGGTTATTGAACATGGTGTTGTTAAGGGGTTTAACTACCTTCTCAAGAATGGTATCTTGATACACTTGTGCCGATGTTTTGATACCTTTTTCACAAAAATATGGCTCAGTCACTCCTTCATAGCTAACACCCCACCAAACCATCACTGAAGTCGGATAATGCCCACGTTGCACTCTGTCGACTAATTGGGAAGCTTCCTTAGAGCTTTGAGCATAAATACGGTCATTTTGTTTGTTAAAATGTTGCTCAACTGTAAAGATTTTCTCATCCGTAAACAAAATTTTTCTGTGACCTCCCTTTGCGTACCGCTTCAGTAGTTGCTTCGATTTTACCACCCTATTCTTTTTTAAATTATCAGTTAAAAAATGACCAGTGCGTCTCTTATAGGCTGCAAGTCCTAAGTCATCTTTTAAAATGCGTGACATGGTTCTGGGTGCTATCTTCATCTCCCGAGATAAAATCTTTTGCTTTCGGACAGGATTTCTTCGAATTCTTTCCCTTACTGCTTTGACCACCATTTTCGTACGAACACTACGTGGACGGCCAGATCTTTTTCTGTCACAAACAGAGAAGGTCTCATTGTACCTATTAATAGCCCGGTACACAACATACATATCAACCCATATGATGGCCCACTGCTGGGCACGGGTCTCCCCAGTAGAACCTACTGGTATGTAGATCCTGGGGGTAATTGCCATTATCGCCACGCTTGGCGAGCGGGTTGGCGATCGCAGTAAGGCTTTAAGTACGCAGAGGACGCTGCTGCCCGTCCTCCGGGGTGAAATCCCTTAGTCGCCTTGACGACACCCACGGGAAGAGATGGGGTGGTACTATTCTTAAGCCGGCACCACACGGCACACAAACATTTGACTAATACCAAGCGTATGGAGAGTTTTAAAAATTACATTCGGCTCCATACCAACTTTGTGTAATGCAATCACAGCGATTCGGTTTTCTTTATCACCCCACTCCATTTTAATATAGCAAAATATTGTACAATGTATTGGCGCCAAAATTAGAAAATACAATGAACAATCGTATAAAAATGACAGATTCCAAATTCAAATGTAATATCTTTCTTATTTTTAATTGTAACAGTATTTATGGCCAGACTAGGTATAAATGATTTACCAAAAATAACGAAGTACCCAATGACACCATTTGCTGATGACAGCACTGTAGTTGTAGAGTTTGATAGTAAACTTACTTATAGCAAAAAGTTAAACGACACCTAAGAATCATTAATTAACTGGATGGATAACAATAATTTAATAATAAATTTAACAAAAACCAAAGTAATGTGGTTCAGTCAACGTAAGGCTTTTCCAAACATTGAAATAAGCTATAAAGGTACAGTTATAAACACAGTAGAAACAACAAAATTTTTAGGTATAGTAAAAAGTTGGAAAGCACACACTGAGGAACTTAACAAAAGAATATGTTCTTCTGCATATGCTTTGTATAAATTGTCATCCGTAGTAAACCACGAGGTTCTTCTTATGGCTTATCACGGTATTGTAGGCTCTCTCTTACGTTTTGGAATTATGTTTTGGGAAAATTCGACAAATAAAGACATTTTATTTAAATCCCAAATAAGATGTATTAGGGCAATGTTTGGACTCAAAAGCACCGATAGCTGTAGACAATACTTCATTAACTTCAATATACTAACTCTTCCGTCACTTTTAATTTATGAGATAGCTGTCTTCGTCACAACAAATCCACACATATTCCATCGTGTTTCCGATATAGTCAGTTGCAGTCATAGAGATAAAAACAGACTTTATATGGTTAGAGCCAATACAACACTAATGCATAAAAGTGTTCTATGTGTAGCTCTCATAATATACACTGACGGACTTATAAACTGCATCAAAGTAATAGACGACTTTGAAATAAATATTTTAACCAAGTATGCAAACTTTCTATACAGATTTAAATTGAAACCTCTAGATTGGTTCGTGAACTTTAAAACAGCGTAGGATCATATCTTTAAGTTTAAGTTTATGTACTGGAAAGGACCTTAAGACCTTTTTTGAAGAAAAAACAGAAGTTTAAGGAAAAATTGTTTAATTAAAAAATTGGTTTTAACAATAGACACAAACTTTATGCAAGGGTTTATTTGTGTTTTAATAAGGTGTATTACCCCCACGTGCCCTTATTACGGATTCTAATCGGTTCCGCATAGATTTTATAAGGGTTTTTAAAAGATCTTGCGGAATATTGTCCCATTCTTCTGAAAGTGCTGTTCTTAGTGTTGCCACTGTCGTAGGCGAAGGGTTTCTCGCATATACAGCTCTTTTTAAATTGTCCCAAACATGCTCGATGGGATTAAGATCCGGGCTGCGTGCTGGCCAATTCATTGTACGTATCCCAACCTCTTCGCAATAATGTTGAACTTGTGCAGCTGCATGCGGCCGGGCATTATCCTGCATTAAAGTAAAATTTTCGCCTATGAATCCCATGTAAGGCACCACGTGATCTTCTAATATCTCTGTTATGTAGCGATGTGCTGTCAAACCCCCTCTATTACCGTTTTGACGGACCATGTCTATGAACACAAGTTCTGTTCGCCCGTTCATCGATATGCCACCCCAGACCATACATGAACCGCCTCCAAAAGGAACACGCTCCTCAATGCAACTTTGAGCATATCGCTCCCCACGTCGACGATAGACTCTTCTGCGACCATCTGCACCATATAAACATGTCCTACACTCGTCCGTGAACAATACAGAGGCCCACTGCTCTTCTGTCCAATTCAGGTGATGACGCGCAAATCTTAAGCGAGCTTGTCTGTGAGCTGCAGACAACTTTGGACCATTTGCTGGTCTAAAAGGGGTGATAGCCGCTTCCTTTAACCTTCTTCTTATTGTTCGTGCACACACGTTTTTTCCACGCACTTCATTAAGCTCGGTTTTGATGTTAACTGACGTGAGGAAACGATTTCGCAGGGAAGTTGTAACAATAAATCGGTCATCACGACCTGTGGTTGCTCGAGTTCTGCCTGTACCACGTCTCCTCCTGTAAGAACCTGTCTCTACAAACCTTCTGTATATTCTACAAACCGTAGACTGGTTTAAATTTAAATTTCTACCAATCGTTCGTTGATCCAAGCCCTCCCGCACCAATGCTACAATTTGTGCCGCTTGTTCGGACGAAGTATCCATATTATGGTTCAAAAACTCTCGATGTGTTAAAAAACTAACCCAACAATTATGCTGGTAACAATAATTCAATTGACCAAACAAAAAAAATCAATGAGAATTAATTTAAAACTTTGCTATAAATAACACGCAAATCTGATACTACGAGTAAATTTTCTTTTCCCGGCTATATTCATTTGTTTTACCGCAGTTCTATTTTTAAATTTAATTTTTTTTTAAGATTAAGAGCCAGTCTTTCCATATTTATATAATTTAATCTAAAAAGTTTGCATACTTATTATAAAAAAATCCTTTTAGAGTAAACCTGAACTTTGATGCAGTTTATGAGTCCGTCAGTGTATAATAAAATACCAAAACATATAAAGAATCTACACCTACAACAATTTAAACAGAAACTAAAGAAATAACATATTATTGCGAAATGTTTTTAAAAATAGACGATTTTATGAGTACGTATACTATTATGACATTTTGTTATTGTTATATTTTGTTTCGTTTTGCTAGATTTTATCATTTTTGTTTATTTCACATTCTCATATTTGTCACGTATTTTTTTAGACTAGTATTAATAGTAGATAAACCTATTGTTGTATAATGTTAAATTTAATTTCATAATTACATATAACTTGTAAGTTTGTATGCCAATGACATGGCGAAACATGCAGAGCTTCTAAAATATTTAACACCTTACTTTACAAACCTGTAAATGTATACTCATATTTCACAAATAAAAATGTTATTATTATTATTATATAAATAAATAAAAACATAATACGAGATTTTATTTTGTGTAATAATAAAATCTAATATTATTCTAACATTATTATTTTAATTTTTCATTTTATCGATTAAATAATTATATTGATAACTAGCTGTGCCCGCGACTTCGTTCGCATGGAAGTTGGGTTTATATTAAGGTGGTTTATATTACAATTTAACTTCTGTGTAAAACATATTGGAAACATGCTCCACAATGCTCTGTGACATCTATGGATATTAGGGCCTAGCTTTAATCAGGGCCCAACCTATGCCAGGGAATCCAAGCAAATGCCCAGTGGAGCAAAATGAAGGGCGACAAAGTTTATGGCGCCAGACGGTTAGAAGACAAATTATAAAAATTCCCATGCTTTCAGCACCTCGACGTAAGTACACCCACTTTGTGTCCGTGTTGTAAAGTACCCCGCGAAAAAGGGCTACTTATATCATGTATTTATATCCCTCTACGTAAGAATTTCAGATTTTTTTAAAATCAATTATCCTGATTCCTTTTAATTTGTATTTAAACGCCATCTATTTTCAAAACTGGATAAGTTTCTTTTAATACTTGATGATTTTATATTAAAGTATACTTAAACTTTCATGCATATTAAACGTAGGTAAGCAAGTTATTTAACCTTAAACTATTCACGCGATTAAGACCCGTAATATATATATTTTTATAATGTGTACAAATCGCGAAAGTTTATTAACATTTGTAGGTAAGCAGTTTTGGCACTCAGAAGAAATCGAATCACAGATGGCGCCACGTGATTTATACATAACACTAACATTTATAAATTCTAGAAAATATCAAGTAGTTACTGTTTATTTGTAATGTAATATTGTTTTTCATTTCTACATTCATAACATAATTACGATTCATGCAAAACTTGCTTAAATAAAGGTGCCTATTGAAAGTGATTGGTTAATATGAAAATTTGTTAAACAAAGTAAACATGTTAAAGTCGAAAATAAAAGCTTGGAATACATTTGGAAAAATACTTAAAAAGGAATAAAAATAATTTTAAAACAACACAAAAAGAGACTCGCTCTTGAGACTCGATCCTCCGACCTCGCTCGTACAATATCGCCATTTGTGCCATTAGACCACCTTAACCGATACGAAAGGCGGTCAAAATAGCTGATCTTAAGAAAATTGAAAATGTTGTGTTTAGCTCCTTATAGTTTTAGCGTGAAGTTACTGTTTCCATGGGTTACAATTGTAAATAATGTCTTATTGTGGAAAAAATTGTGAAAAACCATAATGGTTCGACCAAACATACGTTGCTGCTCGCTCCCCATAGATGATAGCGTAATGATTCGTAGTGTAAGTCATGACCTATAGTATTTACAATAAAACTGCAAATTTTCATGAAGATCCGTCAAGTAGTTATTGTTTTATGACGATAAATAGCTACAGACATTATCCGTTATTGCTTAGCTCCTATGGGAAATAGCGTGATAAATTATAGCCTATATGTTAATCCAGACTTATTAGAATACACATACAAAATTTTAACCGAATCTGTCCGGTGGTTTTTGCGTGATGCGTGTTCAAATAAACAGACAGACAGACAGACAGACAGACATTTCTAAAAATGTAGGAATATGTTTAGATACTCTTTTCGAACATTTCCCAATATTTTTTTTTACTATGTTCGGCCATGTACAGACACGTGAAATTTACAATTTTATTATATGTATAGATAATGACTGGTCCATGCCTAACATTAGCGTTGTTTTCTTGGCACAATTGCTGACGTCTATAAAATATCAGCGTTCTAAGGTTGGTAATGCTAATTCGCTTAAACTGCATACATCGGTTTTTTGTTGCGAAGTTCCGACTCTTATTTTACATGCACTTTGATTCAAACGAGCGATGACGCAATGCGCGAACACAGCTATGATAATGTTATGTTAAACTATTACTGTCATTCATGGTTATTGATCAGACTGTTTTGTGTATTTAATACTTAATTATTTATACTTGTGTAGAAGTATTGTTTACTCTTTAGTTCCTAAATCTTCGTCAGTTTATCTAGAAGGTAGAAGTACTATCACCTGTCGTTTGTTCCCGTACAATCTTGATAAAGCCAGAGGTAAGTTTAACTTGTTTTTCTTAACTATTCCCCGAGGTTTCGCGATCGCTATGTTTAATTTTTAGGGCCTTAGTGATATTTTGATGCTTAAACTACATTACAACAAGTTTCATCAAAAATGTTCTGTGTTTTTTTGCTTAAAAGAGCAACAAATATCCATCTGCGGTTTGGAACAACTTGGGACTTATAATATTCATAGGTTGTTACAAAAGAGATTTATTTTTAACCACCGACAAAAAAGAGACATTTTAAATATAACTTTAGCTAGTTTGTCTGTGTAGGTATCGCCATTAACGAAATTATTAATAGATTACAAAGTCAAAATCTGAACCATGGCAAGGTGTCATCTAAACTTTGTTCGTTTTGGATTTAGGTTAGTTAAACTTGTTATTTTATCAATTTCAGCCGCTAACTGCTTCTTAACTCAGTAAAAATCCTCGAGATTACATTTTTGTCTTTACTGGAACTTTACAGAGAACTTTTTTAAGGATAACTTACAACAAAAACACAAGACATAATTAATTTTTTTATCAAATAACACGCACAGAGCAGTAACGGTTACCAATATGATCACATATCTCATTTTTAGCAATGAATAACTACTTGCAATAGGTATTAATAAACAAAGAAACGACATAATCATTTTAAAAACATTACATTATCTCATGTTTTTAAAACAAGATAGGTGGCGCACTTACTGTGGTCGCAACTTACTAAAACTTGGACAGCCAATATGTTGTACTGTCCAATAGATACATAGTCGTAATAATAATATGTGTATTTACCACCATAATAAAAATACAAAAATAGAACGTTTACAGTAATATTGTAGTAATCATTAGTAAACATGTTATTTGTAATTATTTTGAAGTGGACTGGAGAAACTAGGAAGGTCATGGATTTCAGGACTCCGTATATGTCTGTGTGTTTGGAGTGTAAGTACCTACGTACGTGTGTCAATAGGATCACAAAATTATAATTTTACAAAAGTTATAAGCGTTTCTGTGTCGTTATAAATTAAGATTATGTTGGTCGTTTTATAGTATGAGTTTACAGATATATGAGTTTTTACTTGCTCTTGCCCGGTTTTTGTATATATTTCCTATATATACAAAAACCGGGCAAGAGCAAGTCGGACCATGCTCAGTGTAGCGTTCCGCAGCCTTAAATAATTGCATCAGCAGAAGAGCGTATGTACATGGCCCTTTTGTTGAGAAACGTAGTTTTTCAGCAATAACTCAATGACGGTTATATCCGATCATGTCCAAAGTAATTTTAGGATAAAGTACTTTTGTATTTTTTTTCATATTTTTTTGGACACACGGTTCAGTGAAAGGTTCTCTATTTTTATTCCTACGATTTTATGTCATAATTTAACATTGCATAATGTTTATACTCCTAATATTAGTTACGCATAATTCTCATGCGTCATAACTTTTTTAATCATAATTTTTTAATCCTAATCACTATAAGCATAATATTTAAAACGCATACTATGCCAAAGCATAACTTTACTTACGCATAACGACGCATAACCATAACTATTATAAGCATACAAACTATATGCCGAAAAATTAACTACAGAAGTTTTAATAACAATATTACACTATTTTATACATTGCTATCGTCAAACATGTAGGCGCATAAAATTGTACTATCTTCGACGGAGCCCCGCTTCGCGGGGCTCCTACTTTTGGGTGGTTTAAAAAAAAAACCTAACACGAAGACTAAGGCGGGAGCGAAGCGAAGCGGAGCTCCCGCCTTAGTCTTCTAACCTAACCTATCCGAGTCGGATTGCTCTGAGTCGGGGTGTTAAAGATAATTAATTTCGACCTAACAATATTATGTATTATTTTCATAATTATATCAAATTTTGATTATGTCAAGAGTCGATTATGAGACGTGTTACTTATGGAAACTAATTATTATGCTTTACAACTTTATGCACATCAAAGTTATGAATAAATATAATAGGATATATAATATTTATGCTTAATAACACAGTATGCTAAAAACCAGTTATGGCACACTATTTTTATGACAAAGAAAATTATGCCTAATTTATTATGACAATTTTAAATAGGACAAAAATCATTATGAGTAAAAAAGGTATCCCTCAGTGAAAGTATCAAATGAAGGGCGAAAAATAATTTATTATTACATTATGGTAAGACATAATTTGTAACATTCTGGTTTTCTAAGATTTCTACGTTTGAGCCGTAAAGAAAGGGATAATGGATAAAATTTGCCCAAAACAACCGCACTCAAAAGACCGGTTACCGGACCGGAAAGAAATTTATGCTAACGTTATAATAATTGTAGCAGGAGCAACAGAAGCCCGACCTCGCAAAATACTAGATTTTAGTATAATGTTGTGTAATTACAATTCTTCGAACGATGAAAGCTTCAGCTCGATTATTGGTACACTCGGTGACTTTGTGAGGGAAACATTTCACGAACAAAACAAATGTTTATTCAATGTCTGTCACATCAACGCACAAAGCATTCCCAGACACTATAGCGACTTGGTTGAGACGTTCTCTGACTCCAACATCCATGTCATTTTGATCTCGGAGACCTGGCTCAAACCTCATCTTCTTTCTTCCTCCTACGCTCTTCCCGGCTTCATTCTTATTCGGAATGATCGAGTCGACAGGAGAGGGGGAGGAGTGGCTATTTATTTAAGTAGCAACTTTCCTTTTAAAGTCTTATCTTCGTCAATTTCTAGCAACCATACTTCTGCGGAATTTCTTTTCCTTGAAGTTTGTGCCAATGGGGCTAAAGCCATTCTAGGTGTAGTTTATTCTCCTCCCGCAGTTGATTACTTCTCCAATCTCGAAACTATTTTAGAATCTTTAGGTTCAGAGTATACTCACCATAATTATCATCATGGGCGACTTTAACACCGATCTCCTCTCGCTTAGCTCAATCCGTTCGCGTAAACTACTCCAGCTTGTCGAGTCCAGCAGCCTCCACATTTTACCAATGCAAGCTACCCACCACAACGTTGATGGGATAGATACCTAGCTAGATTTGATTCTTACCTCTGCTCCTTCTCTAGTTCGTCGTCATGGTCAAAGTATAGCCCCGGGTTTCTCACATCACGACTTAATCTTCCTCTCATATTCCCTGAAACCACCTAAACTCTGTCCCAAGGTTATTAACGCGCGTTGTTATGGTCGGATTGATGAGGGTAAACTTCGAGAGGATGCATCAAAACTGGATTGGGAACCTATATACGAAGCTCCCATGATCAATGCCAAGGTTACTATTTTCAATAAACTGGTGGTGGGGTTGTATGACGTCCATGCTCCTTTCAGGAAAATCAAAATCAAGCGTCTCGCCGCTCCTTGGATGACGGAAGGCATCCGAATGGCTATGCGGCGAAGGAATCGAGCATTCCGCAAGTTCAGGAGAGACCGTGATGATGACAATTGGGCCCTTTTTAAGTCTACAAGGAATCGGTGTATCATCATATGTCATATCCTTAATAACATCGATTCTTCGTCTATCTGACGGTTAATAAGGACTCTAGGAATCGGTAAACAGGGCCGTATTGATTCACAGATGATGGTTGGTTACGATGATCTCAATATATATTTCACAACCTCTGCTCTTATTGATCATCAAACCACGCGTTCTACATGTGACTACCTAGCCCACCTTCCACGTCTCAACATTGACTTCTTCCACTTTTCTCAGGTTGCAGAGGCCGAGATCAAAAAAAATATTCTTTCTATTAGCCGTCGCATGGTTACACTTATCCTTGACTACATCCTTCCTGTTCTTTTTCACATTATTAATTTCTTTCTCTCCATCTTTATGGCTACGAATATAAGGAATAATAAGTAGCCTATGTGTTAATTCAAGTCTCCAGCTATCTACATACCAAGTTTCATTGCAATCGGTTCAGTAGTTTTTGCGTGAAAGAGTAACAAACATTTATCCATCCATCCAAACTTTCACACAAAAACATTTGTAGATGAAATGTACGAACGCGAGCTTAACTCAATGAGTTCTTTCTCGTAGGGGTTTCGGGTAGGGCATGCATACCCTATCCGAAATCTTTGTGCACGCCTGCGAGCAGGCATGGATGAGACCAACGTTACAGTTTTGGCCTTGGCGGATTTCTCGAATGCCTTTAATGCCGTCAGTCATGATATCTTACTTTCTATCCTCTCTCATCTGATGTTCTCGTCCAATGCTCTTAACTGGTTCTCATCCTATCTTCAGGGGCGCCAACAGTCGGTGTGCGTAAATTATTCTTCGTCGAAATAGCGCGATCTTGACGCTGGTGTTCCTCAAGGCGGAATTCTTTCTACTTTATTATTTTTCATTTTTATTGATCTTAATACTAATGTCCTTCAGTGTACGTTTCACCTTTACGCCGATGATCTGCAGATATATGCTCAGGCTAGTGTAAATGATTTATCTGAGGCCATCACAAAGATAAACGGTGATCTTGCTGCTATCAAAACCTGGTCAGACAGGTTCGGCTTGACTGTAAGTCCGTCCAAGTGCCAGGCAATTGTGATAGGGAGTCAACGCATTTTTTTTTATCCCACCACCCGATTTGTAAATCACCACGATTGAAGTAGTAAGGAAATGCCCTTAATACAACAATCGAAATAGACTGACATACCGCACTCAAAAAGAGAGACCTGCAACAAAGAAAATTAGTGACAGGTACTCTTACCAAGTCGAGTGGTAGGCACCTCCGGACCCTTGACTTCCAATATTCCGCTTCCACGAAGTGAAACTTCGACACGTGTTTCTCCTCTACACGAGGCATCCTCAGGACAGTTTGACACCGACTGAGCCGGCTCAGTCAGTGCCAGATGGATTTCCGCCATGTTACGCCTGATTCAATCGGTTATGTTTTATCGATAACAAAAGTAATTTGTTATTAGATAATTATTTTTTGTTTTAATAACAATGTTCCATCCGTAATGTCAAAATCTATCAGCGATAGCCTAGGAAAGGAATTGATCTATGCGTAGACTTCAGTATTTCAAGTTTATTTCTTAAATTTTTGGTTTTGGTCTACTAATGGCTTAATTTTTTTATCTATAGTTTTTTTCAATGTTTTTGTTTGATTTTCTGATAAAGTAGATGTTTGTTTTTGAAATTCCAATTGGAGTTTTTCAAATAATTTTACCATTTGATGCTCCATGATATGTTTTACTGGCAACCCTTCCTAAACGCTGGTAACCGTTTAAAAATGCTGGTCACCCACGTAGTTTGTAGTTTTGTACAATGTATGTAATTTGCGTCTAGTAACACAGCTGGCAAATGTCAGAAATGACTAGTGAGGTTATTAGCCGGTTGATTTATTAACAAAAGAACTTTGCTACTGAGTAAAACTACTAATTTCATACAAGTAAATATTTTACATGAGAGGCTCAACTAATACTTTGAAATTCTTGACGAACTTTTTTTTTGGAACAGGTTTCACCAGGTGTGTAGCAAATACAATTCATCACTAATAAGTACACTAATTGCCCTAAGTCTTATTACACTGCATGGTTGTAAGCACTGCGGACCGGGTCTAATCTGTGACCCTAAACTGGGTCCCTTACTCCCTAACTACCTGGTCCCTGATCAAAATAAGTAATCAATTTACAGTACAATCAACATATCTTGACCGGATTGAAGTTAGGTTTATATCACTTTCGCGCATGTCATAGAGATGCGACCCTTAAATTACTAACGAAAACGATTAACTATGTTTAATTGATAAAAAATACTAACAACATTTTCATTCAAAAATATAAAAACACTATTTAAATGAGTTCATAAAGAGAGTTTCTTTACAAAAATAATCACAAAAAAACATGAGTTATATAGTAATACTAATTATGACAATGTGATGCATAATTGCATCTCTAATTCTCTTGGATTAGTTACCGCCCCTGCCCCCGCTTCCTGTCACCATTTACTTCCAAAAAATGCATCTGCGCAACCACTTGTCGCCTACTTTAGTCCGACTGTTACACTATATGTAGTAAGTGCATACATTAATTACATATTTCAGCTTGGTGTGTCACCTTACCTAATGTGCAGTGGTAACAGTTTACCCTCAACATCCTGTATAGCAATAGGTATTCAATCAATGATATCAGTTTTCAAAAAGTACTTACATCTACTATTAACTAACAATGTCTTAAGCAGCCATCACATGCTCAATCCAGATCATGATCTGATTAATGTTGCGGATCTCAATAGATTGAAACATCTTGATTCAGCAAGTTGTAATATGTTGTGATCTGTCAATCCTACATGTGATTACTATCACTTGATCTCAATCTAGATTGAACATGTAATAGCTGCTTGTAAGTGTTTTGGTCACAGTTTTTTCTTTGCATGTATTTTACTAAGGGAACTAAACACTTTCACCTTACTGAATAAAGATATAAAGTGTTAAAATTTAAATAATTTACTTTTCAGCCCAATTTCCTGAACCATCAGGACTTCAAATAATAAAACCAGATTCTCCTTTCCCACCCTGCTCCACAATTTGATATGAAAAGAGGTATGACTACATAATAATATAATTATAGGTATTAATTACTTAACAAACATTGATTTTTGTGTAGAGTTTATGACACAAGTGATAAATAGCATAACTTTCTCATCCATACATTATATATACAGGACAATGTTTTCAATATTTACCCCATAGAGGGAAATAGACTCACATTCTGAAGTCAGATGTATAAAATGCAGTATTATAATAATAATAATATTTATTTCAAGCAACAAAAATTTATAAAAATAAAATAATTGATAAAAAGGTAAGCTATTATCTAACATTGAATTATGCTTCAAAAGCATTGGCAGACTGACTTTTTAGAGTTCCGTAGCCAAAATGGCAAAACAAAACCCTTATAGTTTTACCATGTCCATCCATCCATTCGTCCACAGTTTAGCTCAGAGACTGTTAGTCTTAGAAGCTGAAGGCTGTTACTTTTTACCCGACTGTAAAGAATCTTGTATGTATGTTTGTATGTAATATTCTTTATTACCTGATATCTCACAATCCACTGAATGGATTTACACATTCATACGTCGTTAGATTCGTCTTGATCACCCAAGTGTTCTTAGATTTGTGACATTTGAAAAAAACATGGCGGCTGTGAGAAGTCAAAATAAAGAGATGTGAAAAAAAAAGTTGTTTTGAATACTGCAATATGGGTATCAAATGAAAGAGCTCATCTTAAGCATTTCAAAAAGGTATAACATGATTATGACTGCAATACTAAAAAAGTTAGCAACCATTATTTTTTAAATTTTCAATACTTGACAATAGCTGTGATAAAAGTTAGTTGTTACGTCGGTTACATCCTACAACCACTAAAAATAACTACAACAACTAATTTTATGCAGTCGGAGGCACTTTACTAGAATCATCGAGATTCATTAATGCCTCTGACTGCATGAAATTATATAATTATGTAGGGTATCTTGTTTCTATCTTTTTTGTGCAGGCGGGTTTTTTTTTATTCTTGTATTGTAATTTTTATTTCTCACCTACCCTATTGTGTGGGATAGAATTAGATAGGTCTTTTAAAAACATTTACAGGTTGCACATACTTTGACTAATTATTTTGTGATTTAGGGATCATTTGTGAAATATTAAGCTTTAAAGTGTAAATTTTTGTCAAGTGTCCCCTGCCAGTTAAATGGTTGATGTGGGGTATACGAAAATAATCATGGTTGTAGTATATATACAGTGAAATTAAAAGGAAAACTATCATTCATAGCTAAGTAGGCTTTACAAATTAACAAGTAACAGCAGACCAAGTGAGACATATCAAAAATTCCATTGAAAAACCTACTTCTTAAGCCACGTTATTTGGAGGGGGTATTACGGAACCCTACATTGTGCGTGGCCCGACATGCACTTACCCAGTTTTTAAACAACATATCATTCTTCTTTTTGGCTAAACTTTAATACTTTGACTAATTTGTTTTTCCAGTTAATATTCGGCAATCTCAGAATGTGCTAATGCATGATGAAGGATCAACATCAAACATTTCATTATAAATGCCATTATCATCTGCTGCTGCAGCTGAGGAAATTAATAAGGGTAATTATGTTTATTACTAGCTGACCCGCGCAACTTCGTGTGCGTCAATTTTCCTCGTTTTTGCAACATTTTTCATTGCTGCTCCGCTCCTATTGGTCGTAGAGTGATATTACATAGCCTCTAGCCTTCCTCGATAAATGGGCTACTCAACAGATTCAATTTGGACCAGTAGCTCCTGAGATTACTGCATTTAAACAAACTCTTCAGCTTTATAATATTAGTAAAGATTCATTTATGATATGCAATTGTTTATGCGCACAATGGTTAGAAATATGAATAAGCATAATATGCAGTAATTAAATCAAATCAAATCAAATCATTTATTGCATACCATACGTTACATAGATGTTATAAATTAGTACAGAGTACATTAGTTACAGTATGGACCCCGTCGGGCACAACAATAATATTATTGAGAGGAAGGCGCCTGATTGCTTCTTCAGACGATATAAATATAGGTTAATAGCTAAAAACTAATTATAATATAAAAAAATAAAAATAAATTTAATCTATAAGTAGTGTGGAGATTATACATTATAGTAGTAGTAGTATTGTAGATAATAATGTTAATAGGACATGTCTGCACGTCTGAGGTGTGTGTATTTTAGGTAGAGTACTGTCGGTATATGATATGATACTTAAACAAATTAATTTTATACTTTCCCGATTTTTGCACATAGGTATTAATACCTATGATCGGCACTTCATCGGGTACTGAAATTATAGCATACACATCTTTTATTTCCAGAATCACCAACTTTGGTAGCTGAAAAGAGCTCTATTATCTTGGAACACATTTATTGTTTAAAACTGAGAGCTACAAAGAAGAGTTAGTATATTGTTTTCCTTTTATTTTATTGGAGACAGCCAACTCTCGGTATAGCATGTTGTAATCTAAATAATTTCTCTTAAGGCTTTTATAAATATTCTATTAAGAAATAAACTAGAGAGTAAACGAAATTACACTTAATATAGAAGGAAATATGATGGCAAACCTATTGACATCTACTAGGCCAAGGAAACCATAGCAATGTACTTTCAGACTTGTGAATTGAATAAATAGTGATGTTGACTGTCAAGTCAGTGTCTTTTTATGAAATGTCAAAACGACAAAGTCTATAGAAATGTGTATGGAATAGCAACCTATGACGTCATAAGTTCCTATCATCAAATTATTACTTTTAGTATTCGTTTTCTTGCTTTTAAATTCAAAAACATGTTAAATTGTAAATGAATAGTTATTTTCAGGGCATTTTAAGATCTACTATTACCTGATTAAAATAATTTACTTTTATTGTAGTCAACTACCCAATTGGCTAAATAAATAAGTGACCATAGAGAACTGAATTTCTAAGTGTAGAATTTGCATCGTGGTAATGGTAAAACATTGAATCCTAAAGCCTTATTAAATTAAATTTAGTCTTATATTAATTTTCCTTTTACAGATACTAAAACTGGAACACATTCGACATTAGACCTCGTTGAAATGAAGGTCTTAACGCGTCAAATAAGAATATTGAAACAAGAAATATTGCAGCTTCGGAAACATGGAATATCATATAAAGCTTGACTGGCGAATGCGGTCAAAATTAGTGATCCCATGGCATTTCAACAAATTACGAGAAATATGTCGGAGCCTGCTAAATTATTTACCTATATATATACAAAAAAGTCTTAAGGAAATAAGGAATATATAAAATAAAGTCTTAACATTTTGGCTCTTAAATATTGTATGTTGCCATAAAAAAACTTTGATAATGTTACTTGCTACGGTAACATTAACAACTGGTATAAACCCGATAATATTTGAAAAAAATAAAAAGTACTGTGAGTACATGAATATGAAAGACACTGCGTTTGTCTTTGATGAAATGTCAATAACGCCGCAGTTAAATTATATTGTCACTAAAGATCAATTAAAAAGCTTTACAAATTTTAATAATTTAGTAAGAATTATTGATTTTCATGATCAAAGGAAATTTTAAACAACCAATAATAGTGTACTATTTTACTGATAGCCTCAATAAAGAAGAGTTAAAATCAATAATTATAGAGGTTATAAAAAATGTAAGTACAGCTCACTGGTCTAAGAATAGTGTATACAGTGTATGATTAAGCACTGTCAATGTTAGTGCAATAAATTGTCTAATTGCTGAGACTAAAGCTAATATGTGGCGTGAAGAGCATTTGAAAATGTCATAAACATTTAAGAAACAATGTATTAACTTAAATACTTAATTTATGAGGACAATGAACTAAAATAATTGTAAAATGGTCATATTTTGGAACGCATGTATAATTTAAAGCTGCTGACAAAACATGGGGAATTGAGGTGCATGCAGAAAGTAACTAAGGAATGTTCCTTAGTTACTTTACATGTAAACAAAGACAAAATAAAAAACAAAAAAGGTAAAATTGTAGACCTTGTTCTCTTTGTGGTTTTAACAGATAACTTGTTTAACTAGCTTAACAGTAGTAGTACATTTCATATTCCAAATGGGAAGATATATAAAGCAGGCCCAAAAAGAAATTTTCTTCACCATGAATTTTGCAAAAATCCAAATCCTAAATCGACCTATCTGAAGAACAATGCTATATCTGCAAAATGTCTACTTTACGGGGAGCAATTTAAAGGTTGTCCCACACAACATTTGCTACTATTTCTTTGATTAATAAACTTTTGAAGTAAGTGCTAAGAAATAGTATTTTTGTTCAATTTAGCACCAACTTCAAAAGTACTTTATTTTAAGTCAGTTTTTAAATTATTTTTTATTAATTAAGTACAGGTAACAAAGTTAATCATACAATGCAACAATCCTTGAAGTAACGTATTAATAAATGTTTGATTTTGACGTAGAAAGTTGTACCTAAATTTATTATTTCTTTGTGTACCTTAAATAATTTTAGAAGTTCCCTTGATTTCCCCAGAATTCAATACCCAGATAGTAACACCTTAAACAGTAACAATGGCACCAATGCCGGTTGGTAAATCAGAATTGTATTCTTTGGTGAGAATTCCAACTGCAATTCCCCGTTCAACTAGATGTAATTGAATATACAAATTTCCAACTTAAACAGAATATTATTTTTTTACAATGCGACTACCTATTCAGGCCATCGGCTCTGACGGTTCTCCATTCCAATTGTTTTACTTCTACTCACTTTTAAATTCTCAAATAGTTTTCTAAATGAATGTCAAAGCAAATAGTTTACAATTTGACTGCCTCTGTGGCGCGGTGGTAGTGTATCCGACTGCTACGCAAGAGGTCGTGGGTTCGTTTTCCATCCAGGATGAAAGTTTGTGTGATGAGCATGATGGTTTATTCTGTGTCTGGGTGTTATTTATCTATAATATGTATGTATTTAGAAATATTTAAGTATGTTTATCAGTTGTCTGGTTTCCATAGTACAAGCTCTGCTTAGTTTGGGATCAGATAGCGTTGTGTGAGTTGTCCCAAGATATTATTATTATTAATTTGACTGCCTCTGTGGCGCGGTGGTAGTGTATCCGACTGCTACGCAAGAGGTCGTAGGTTCGATTCCCACCCAGGATGAAACTGTGTGATGAGCACGAAGGTTTATTCAGTGTTACTTATCTATAATATGTATGTATTTAAAAATATATAAGTATGTTTATCAGTTGTCTAAGTAGTTGCCATATTACAAGCTCTGCTCAAGATAGGTTTCATGTGAGATGTTTTTCAATAAAAAACTGAATTCAACTGAAATCTGACGACCATGTACAAAGATATACCTATACATTCATTAATTTGAAATAATTACAGGTTGGTTTGAGAATTTCCTTCGTTGTTTTTCGATTGCCTTCGAGCGCGACAGAATGTCATACGGCGCTTTATATTAGAGTTCCCTATTGGGACTGCTGTGAAAAATCTCGAATTTATGCAAAATTATAATAGCACTGCTGGATAGTTTGTTTCAGTATTCATGGCTAGGTATTTTAGTCAGATTTTAACTAAAATAACAAGCATTTATTGCCCAGCATTTTAAAATATTTGCCAAGAACACTTCCGAAAATATTTGAATCTATATTATAGATATATTATACATTATAGACGTGAGTCCCCAGCAAACGGCAAAATTGCGCCAACGGTTGCCGCAGTATTGTAAGGCACCTGTCACACCAACAACGAGAAGCGAGTGAACTAAAAACTAGTTGACGAGCAGCGAGGAGTGTGTAGTTCCAGAGTTTATAGGAGTTCGCTTTTGGTTGTATTTAAAATTACAATAAAATTTCGCTTGTACTCAGTATCTACGCTTTAACACAAAATAAAGAGAATTAATATATATATATATATATATATATATATATATATATATATATATATATATATATATATATATTTATATATATATATATATATATAATATATAATAATATATCTTGGGACAACTCACACAACGCTATCTGATCCCAAACTAAGCAGAGCTTGTACTATGGCAACCAGACAACTGATAAACATACTAAATATTTCTAAATACATACATATTATAGATAAATAACACCCAGACACAAAACAAACCATCGTGCTCATCACACAAAGTTTTATCCTGAGTGGGGATCGAACCCACGACCTCTTGCGTAGCAGTCAGATACACTCCCACCGCGCCACAGAGGCAGTCAGATACACTCCCACCGCGCCACAAAGGCAGTCTAAAAAAATTTCGAAGACAAGCTCATGTATGTAGGTATCACGACTTTTATGCCTTCACTCGACGTTCGCGCTAGGGCTGTCAACTCTGATGATGTTGCAGAAAAATAAATATATTTGTGCGGGACAGATAATACCCATTAGTTTTTATTTGTGTTTAGTATAATCGATACGAAAGTAATAGTTTTAATTTAGTTCTTTAACTTGCAACATTGATTCCTTAACTTGTAACATTGTCTGTCTCATGTCACTAGATAGAACGAACAAAGAACGAAATGATATCCAAAGAGAATTTATATCTTCGTAATAGAATTGTCCTTGACCATAGAGATTACAACGGAAATTGTATCTTTAACTTTTAATTAGTGAAATTGATTTATATAGTTTATTAATAGTTATGAATAGTGAAATGTAAAATAACAAAGTGATTATGATACATTTTCACTTATCTTTCGTGCCTTAGATACTAAGTTTGTATAATTCTAAATTCATTGTCGTAATTAGTTCAGCGACAAGACACTAAAAGCTTGTCTTTGAGGTCGCGATGTTTTTTGATTATATTTCCAATAATTGTTAAAAGTACGTGTAAATAGTATTGTTAATACACTTCTATATGGTTAAACAATATCTCTAGCACAATAGCTCTTAGTAATATTGCGTTGTTTAGCCGTAATTTGTAATTGAAATCTGATAGGCACGGTATGTACGCACCTTAGAACATTCCTATTGGTCAGAATTGTATGTAATAGCACTGTTGCCAATTTAGTGGATTTACCTCAAAATTTAGGGAGAAATAAGTGGGGTAACGGTATTTACCCGACTTCGCAAGAAGGAGGGTTATGTGTTTTAAAGACTTTTTTTGGGGAAAACCAAAGTAGTCTATATCAGTAAAAGTCCATAGCAACGGCACGCGAGCGAATCAATGTTGACCGCTCGCGCATGATTGGTTTTCATTCAGGAATGTTAAAATTTGTGATAATCATTTTATGGGTTTTTTATAACAATTTAGGGAATTTATAAATATAGGGTTGACAACATTGCTAAAAATAAATTGACCAATAGCGACAGGTTATTTCGATTTAGATGGTGTATCCGGACTATGCTATAGGAATTAACGGTTTTTCGACGGGTATAAATACAGCTGTAACCGAGTACTGAGCGGATTCGATCAAGATACTTGAGCCTAGCTCGTACTGATGGATCTCTCTTAGTAATTGAATGTACCCATGTTCTTACTGAAATATATACACTAGTCAGTCACTGATATAGTTTTATTACTATTCCTCAAACTGCGTTACCCTCCGACCTACCTCAGGCAGGTACCAGGCTTCAGGGCAAGCCGGCGCACGAATGTGCAGAGTATCTCTGTACAATATTCGTTTATAGTAGGTTCCGTACCAGTCGGTTGAAACGGAAGTACGGAACCATTAGGTAAAATAATAACTTTTTGCGATAATAGTATTATTTGCAGAAGGATCCCTGGTGTTTCTGTCTGTCCGTCTGTCACAGCCAATTTTCTCCGAATCTACTAGACCAATTATGTTCAAATTTGGCACACATATGTGTTGCTGTGACCCAAACACGGACGCTTAACGTAAATAGAAGAATTTGAAACTATAAAAATAAAAAAACCTGGCCTTCACAAAAAAGATGGAAACAAGATCCCCTACTTACTTATTTATATAATTTCATGCAGTCGGTGGCACAAATTATATAATTATTTAAGTTGGGGATCTTGTTTCCATCTTTTTTGTGCAGGCGGGTGTTTTTATTTTTATATTTTTTTTTTATTTAATATCATTTAGTAGTTTTAGGATGTAACCGATGTAACAATTGACTTTTATCACACCTGTTGTCGGGTATTGAAAATTGATAAATCAATCTAACATTCTTTATTCATTTAGGAAGCAAAATACAACACTACTTGTGGAAGGTCACGATTTATGATGTACCTACATGCAATGCCCCTTCGCAAGCAATAGGTAAAGCCGACGAAAGGAACAAATCAATAAAAACTCGCGGTCACATTTTTCAAATACACGATGTTTATTTGTTTACAAATTGTTTTAGGTAAGGTATATTGTAGGTATCTACACCATATTAAAGGACTGGTGCAAAGGCAAAAGATAAAATTATATTAAAAGAGTCCTTCTCTCAGTCAATTTTCATGAACTATCATAGTTAACTTAGAAAATGGATATTTGACACCCTTTCATTTGTTTTCTTAATATTTTTTAGGGTTGTCGTTGACCGCTGTAAAATAAATACTGCTTAAATAAAAAATAAATAAATGATTATAATTGCATAAGTTGATAAAAAATGATATGCAATTATAGCTTTACCGCGGCAGTCCCCGAGTGCCACACATTTTTATTTCAGCTAATATAGGGACTTTAAAATTTGTAGAACGGCAACCCCAGTAGAAGTGGCTGCTTAGTACGTTCTACATTCTTATCAATATTCTGTGGTGATTGATACATCCGTGATCATTGTTGTTTTATTTCCATCAAAATACCAGGTATGTGGTGCTTTTATAATGTGTTTTAATGATTCTAAATCATTAAGGTATTAATTATAACAAACTGTAAGTAGGTAATTTTACTTTGTCATAACCTATTCCGTGATACAAATATTGTTTACGTTAGGTACATTATATATGATTGACTCAGTCATATCTTATCGTATACTCGTTATTTGTTATATACAACAATTGCGGAATAAAAATGTTCGTCACCGTATACCTAGTCCAATTTTGCTTGAACCGAATCAAGGAACAATAACGTCAACATGTGTTGTTACTCAGATTTTAAACTAAATAGATGGAACCTTGAAATAACATAATTTTTCGTTATGGGAGTAGACTTAGACAACATGCCAAAAAGTTTTAGTACTTAGTTATTTCAAGGCATCGACGATTCTTACAGACGTCATATTAAATGATTTTCGTTTTAAAATGCAATCGCTGATAGTCAGCGGGGAGGGGAGGCACTTAACTCGTTGTGATTAGTCATTTCAAGGTCAAGTGTTTGCTAGTCTAAGTCACTGTGCTGAACTAAGGGTCGATACTTTATATCGATAAAATTACATTCTTATTACAAATAGTGAAAAATTGAAACCACAGTAAATAATACTATAAGATTTATATAACATATTTTAAATGACAGAAAGTAACACTGGTTTTTAACATGTATCAATTTTGTATATAGGTACTCGTCAAACAATTTGAGTCACTGTTCTTAGTGAGATAGGCAAGTTGCTTGTTTATATATTTTTTCTATTACACTTTTTGCCTAATCTATTAGGTGATTATTTAAGAACTGTGTTAAATGTTGTAAATTATAACATTTAAATCACGGCTGCATATAAGCAGTCTAACCTGCTGGCAATCATTTCCAGAATGCTGTTACCACTGCCCCGTACCCCGCTCACTAGAGATGCACATCGCTTTAGCATTATTGTGTAAAAACAATCAAATTTAGCGTCCACGAACATCCCGGAAGCGCTACAGTAACGGGGCAGTCCCACCAGCACCCTGAACGCGTTGTTGATCTGAACTCGAAGGGCGTCATAAGCTTTTCGTGTATATCTAGCCCATACCTAATGAGTTTTGGACACTTAAATAAATAATTTTAATAAAATAAAATAAAAATAAAATAGTCTGGAATAGCACATGGGCTACTTTTCATCCCGGAAAAATGTTCCCGTGGGATAAATTCGCTTTTCAAAATTTTCACGCGAACTAAGTCGCGGGCAACAGTTGGTCACATTTAAATAATTATAATAATACAATTATTTTATTTCACCACAAATGAGAGAAACATACAACATGAAAAATCAAATACACACATTAAAGCGTAACAAAAAGTCTCTTAATTACTAGGCATTTAGTGTAGTATATGACATCATAGTGTTCATATTTGTGGTGACCGACACCCTTGCTAACATAATAAAAACGACTAGTCTAGGCCCCAGGCTCCCATCCCTGGAAGGTGCAGTTTAACAAATTTAACTTAAACAATAGTCAATTTAGTTAGTTCCTTAACATAGAAGGAAGTGAAATAAAGTGTGTTATGTTTATACAGAATCAATCAATCAATCAATACTTTATTTGTGAACATAGGTACAGTACAGTATAGAACAAAGTGGCGTGCAATTGGAGAGGTCTATGTCCAGCAGTGGACTGCGATAGGTTGATGATGATGATGATGTACAGTACAGTTCTTGTTAGTGTTATAAAGATTCACTATATTCTGCCAGAGATAGGCGTACAAAATTGAGGTTAGTAGTTGGTTTAAAAAATATAAATTATGTTTTATGTTAAAAAGTATAAATTATAAAATAGTTTGAGTTTGATACCAAATTACATTCATAAGTCGAAATAACCAATTACACATGTCAAAGTTAATTATTACAATTACGAACGAATAAAAATATAAATGTTAAAGCAATTAAATAAAAATAAAACTAAAAAAATGTCATAACGTGTTGTTTGCAGCTATCTGTCTTTCGTAAATTTGAAAGGGTTATACTAATAAAAACATAACTTAAACAAAAAAAAATACATTATGCAAATATGTATATCAAATGTAACTATACTATTGTGATTATTTAAACAACCCCAAGGTGTTATCGGGTTTCTGGTAATTAAATCTCTTTCTGACAACGTTGTGGAAATGTCCAGGGTGTCGAACAGGGTAGCGTACCTCATTATCAAGCTCACCGAGAGGTATAGCCTCAAAGTGCTGCAAGTGTCCGCACCGACCTCGGCACATCCAGACGACGAAGTGGAGGATATGTTCGATGACATATCGAGGGCCCTCCACTCCATCCACTACAACGTTGCAGTGTATGAGGGACTTCAACGCTAAAGTGGGAGTACAGAATTGCAGCGTATTGGTAGTAGAATCCCATGGATTTGGAAGCAGAAATCATAGAGGGAAAATGCTAGTCAACTTCCTCGAACGGGAGGGGCTCTCCATGATGAACTCTTTTTTTAAGAAACAGCCCCAAAGGAAGTGGACGTGGCAAAGCCCGACACTACGACAAAAAATGAAATCAACTTCATCATGACGGAGAAAAAGCATATATTCAAAGACGTCTCCGTGATCAACAGGTTTAATACCGGTAGTGATCACCGACTTGTACAAGGCTCTCTGAATATCGACTTCAAGGCGGAACGTGCCCGTCTGATGAGGTCCAGGCTCCAACTTACTTTGCTTCAAACCATGATAGGATCCGAAACGTTCCAGTAAAACCTGGATAACGGATTTGCTGCCATGGAAGGAGGTACAGGATTTCGTGAAATGCAGCGTAAAGGCAAGAAGTTAAAGCTTTCGGAGAAGACTTTAGGGCTAATGAAGAAACGACGTGAAAACCCACCCGTCACTTCGTCGGAAAAGCGCGCTCTAAACCAAGAGATCAATAAGCTTATACGACACGACCTTCAGCGCTCCAACACTCTCTTGATTAAAATAGCGATTGAGCAGAACCGGGGTTCAAAAGTGTTCATACAATCTCTTGGAAGAAGCCACCTGAAGTAGCTGACCACAGCAAGTGGAGAAGTCGTTTCTTCAAAGCCGGCAGTCCTCTCTGAAGTGGAAGGCTTCTATGGCCAGTTATACGCTTCGCTTGCATCTCGACCTGATCCTAAAAATGAGGGTCCTAGAGCCACACTAACACGCCACTACACCGACGACCTGCCAGAAGTCAACATTGACGACATCGTGCTGGCTCAACCCGTACTGAGGGAGCTTCAAAAGCTCTTTAATGCTGTCCTGTTTGAAGGGAGAACACCGGAGGCGTGGAGTAGAAGTGTAGTCGTCTTGCTCTTCAAAAAGGGAGATAAGACCCGGCTGAAGAACTACCGACCTATTTCCCTTCTAAGCCATGTCTATAAACTGTTCTCAATAGTCATCACGAACCGCCTCGAGCGAAGACTTGACGAATTCCAACCACCAAAACAGGCTGGATTTCGGAGCGGATATGGCATCATAGACCACATCCACACAGTCTGGCAGATTATACAAAAACCCAGGAGTATAATCGGCCCCTGTGTCTAGCATTCGTGGATTATGAGAACACCTTTGACTCGATTGAAATCTGGTCCGTTCTGGAGTTCCTGCAGCGATGCCAAGTAAATTGGCGATATATCCAAGTGATGAGATGTCTCTACGAAGCCGCGGCCATGTCCGTCCAAGTACAGATTCACAAACAAACCCATTGCATCGAGGAGGATATGTTCAAGACGCAGCACTAGATAGGGCTGGACATAACAATGGGGAATACATCTCTCACTTGCGATTTGCAGATAGCATCCTGATCATGGCAGAAACGCTGCAGGGCCTACAACAGATGCTGAATGACCTGGCTGACTTCTCTGTACGCATCGGCCTACGGATAATCTTGGATAAAAGCAAAGTCATGTTCAATGAACATGTACTACCGAAACCGACAGCGGTGCACGGCGCCGTTGTCGAAGTTGTTCATAAATATGTGTACCTTGGCAAGTCATTGCAGTTAGCTAGAAACAACTTCTAGGACGAGGTGAACAGTCGAATTCGGGTTGGGCAGCGTTTGGGAAGTTACGACATGTCTTCTCATCGTCGATCCACCCACAATGCCTTAAGACTAAAGTCTACGGTACGGCTGGTCCACAAGTTCAAAGTCGCTCAGCGGGCTATGGCAAGGGCTATGCTCGGAGTTTCTCTTAGGGCCAAAATCAGAAATGAGGTGATTCGGCAGAGAACCAAAGTTATTGACATAGCCCACCGGATTAGCAAGCTGAAGTGGCATTGGGCTGGCCATATTAGCCGAAGAGCCGACAACCGTTGGGGTAAACAAGTTCTTCGAGTGGAAACCGCGTCTCGGCAAACGTAGTGTAGGACGCCCTCAGGCCAAGTGGAGTGATGATTTACGCGCAAAACGGCAGGCAGGAGCTGGATGCTAGGAACCGAAGATAGAACAAAGTGGGGTGCAATTGGAGAGGCCTATATCCAGCAGTGGACTGCGATAGGCTGATGATGGCGTGTGTGTGTGTGTGTGTGTGTGTGTGTGTGTGTGTGTGTGTGTGTGTGTGTGTGTGTGTGTGTGTGTGTGTGTGTTTGTGTGTGTGTGTTTGTGTGTGTGTGTGTGTGTGTGTGTGTGTGTGTGTGTGTGTGTGTGTGTGTGTGTGTGTGTGTGTGTGTGGTGCGTGTGTGTTCGCGTGTGATGATGTATTGTGAATATTTGTGTGTTTGTTGTTTGAACGGTTTGATTATCTATGTGTGATAAGTAGTTGCTCAGTTTCCGTGTAGTTCAGATTTAGAAGTAAGGTTGTGACTGTTTCTTTACATGTGTATTTAGAATTTGGGTAAATATTTAGTTTTTTATGTAGACAATTGTAGAGTTTTGGCCCTAAGTAACAGATAAATTGCTGAGAGGAAGAAAGATTGCAATTATATATTCTTAGAATTATTGAATTTTTAAATTATCTATGATTATTAAGCACAATATGGATTGGAATGGCTTTTTCAAAAATCGCTTATTTCTTTGAAATTTCATAGTAACTCAGGGGACAAAATACTATTTGTCCCCCGAGTTACTAGGTCCTTTATGAATAAGTTTTTTCCAAACGTCATGTAAAAATCTAGATGATATACAAAGATCACGAAAAAAAACAAGGGTCATGGTCGTAGATAAATATATGCAAAAATATAGAATGATAAACTTGTATTTAATATTAAATTCTGTTTAAATTCTACATGAGTATATTTACTAACTACTGCTAGGTACTTACATAATCGAAATTGTTAGTAACAGAACCGTGCGATCATATTTCATTGAATGATTTTAGGTTGTTTTCGTTTTTATAAGTTTATAATATTTACAAATATGCCTTTGCAGATAATGGATGCTTAAGACATTATCAAGCTGTACAAGATCGAAAATCAAACTAAAACAATGCAAACAGAACATCCCCGCGGAACGAAAAATGATGATGACACTAAAAACACTATTCTTTTTAGTGTCCTTAGAAGCGATTTGTCTTCAGCAGAAAAACTTAAGCAATTTGATCAATATTTAAAACAAGGGGCAGATATAAATTATCTTAATGCCAATGACAAAAATAATACACTACTACATGTTGCTGCTATCAAAAAAGACGTAGAAATAGTAAAAAAACTGTTTGACAATAACGCCGACGCTACTATTACAAACGATGACAATGATACTGTATTAGATATTATTCAACGACAGGATCCTCCAAAAAACCTAGAATTAGCGGCAATTTTATATAAAAAATATGGGTACCAAAAAAGAGACGGTACTTCAGGGGTTAAAGGACAACTGAATGAAACGAAATTGTTAAGTCTGATATTATTTAGAGCTTTGCATGACGAAGATATTAAAGAATTTATTTTGGGCACCAATCTTAATATGATAGATGCACTTGATGATATTATTTTGAGATTCAACACAAAACATCCTCAAAAAACAAAAATGTTTTTCTTGCAAGTTAAACACAACAAGACTAGCAAAAAAATTACTGTTGATGGTTTATTAAACCCAAAGAATGAAATAAATTTATATAAGTATTTTGAAAGTTATGTAAGAGTACGGCATAAATTTATCACTGACAATAATAATACAATGTTTCAAGGAATGATAAAAAACATAGATTGCAATTTCGTTATATATACATGTATGAAACACTACACTAGTAAAGACCAGAATACTCCCAGAAATATTACACTAAAAGAAATTCAAGGAGGAGAAAACCTCATCAAATCAAGCAAAGAGGGAAAAGTTTTACAGTTAAAATACGCAAATAAGTTTGAAGATTTTGCTGAATTTGTATCTACCGCCAGCAGCACACGTGCTACCGCATTATCACAATCTCTCGTGAAGTTCATAATCAAAGACAACAGTAAATATAAAACCATGATGGATGATAATTTAATTAAGGAGTATCGTATTTATTTGGCGCAAAATATTATTGAAACTAAAGTCGAAACATCAAATGATATAGCTTCAGATTTGAGTAAAGTTGTTGATCATTTAGTTGGTCGATTCTATTCATCGTTTTTGACTAGTGACAATGACAATTTGCAGTTTATAAAATCCGAAATTCACAAAGAATTAGCAAAAATCAAAGGTTTGTCACCCAATTCGGATCAAGATGAATTGAACAAAATAATGAAATCGCTTACTTTCAAATTACCTACAAATTTTGATAATACTCATTTTAGCTTTAGTTGCGAAGGTGATGAACGAAAACAACAAAACAAAGTCACTCATTTGTGTTCAATATTCGAAAAAATATTTAAAACTACTTGCGTTACAGATTCTACATACATTTATGTTCATCTTGACGACGATACGGTCGGTCCGGACGGAGTTGTACAAAGCAATGAGTTAAAAGATTGGTTGGGAGGATTAGTTGGTAATTTATTAGTGCATGATGATGAGACTGAAATGCTCAAATTCAATTTTAATGAACAAAATATGTCCGAAGACAATATTACAATTTTACAACAATTAAAAGCAAATCGGGATATCACACAGCTGACCATGTTTAGATTCAATATTAACTTTCTGTATTTTCCCAAGTTGACGCTCAATTCTAAACCTAGTAGAGAGTACGATCGCAAGTTAGTGAAACACTTCTTGGATAACCTGAGAATTTATACAAATCAAGCTACAGAAGATCAACTAGAAGAGGTGTTAAAGAAAGAAATTAATACGCTTTACAATAATCGAAAAAAGGACCCTGTTTTTACCTCAAAATTCGTGTTCTGCATTAAAAGTGATATTATTTTCTTGAAAGTCCATGACAAAATCCAAAAGTGGTGGAAACAGACCAACTGGGTTCCTTACCAGACTGAGAAATGTAAATTTTTTGAGGAAGTAGAACAAGAACTACTTGACAGCCCAGTGTTAAGTATGGTTCACTTTATCTTGTGTGTAAACATTAACAATAGTTTGGTGGAATTCGAAAAAGAAGCCATAAATCCAATGAAATTGAATGATTTTTTAAATAGTGAAGAAATCATTACTATGATTATATCGGACGATATTAAATTTTCAAGTGTTAAAGTGGTAAAATATTTGAATAAAATTGAAAAGCAAACTGATTATAAATTTATTAATTTAGATTCTAAAATTGTTGAAAATTGTTATGATATTATATTAAACGAGCTGGAAAACTCAATCCCCGTAACTTCTACATTGGTCGTGGTGTGTCAAAGCGATACTAATGTTTATTATAAGAGATTACTTGATATAACAGATATGTTTAATGGTAAAATTATTATAATAACCAATAACAGCCTTGGAGATAAATTAAAAATAAAATGTCCAGAACGATTAATTTATAGAGATACCACAAATAAATTTAGTAACCTATCGTATAGTGTTCGTAAAATAATACGTGAGGAACGTGAAATAATATTTCAAGGATTTCCAATTATTGTTAATAGAGTGTTCAGTGATTACGCGTTAGACCTTCTTAGCCCAGATTTACTTAGGAAGATAATTAATAAGGATAAAATTGTTATAACAGTCACCTAACGTTTTCATTAATACATACAGTTTCGCGATCAGGTTTCGATTTTCATTTATTAAAATGAGTGCATTTGAAACTTGGATATTTTCAAAGCTATTTACCAACTGGAGAAAAATTTAAAACAGAATGACTTCAGTAATACGAGGTTTTTTTTAATTTAATAAAGCGTAATTATATACTAAATTAACGATAAAATAAGCTATGATATGTAACTATGTATTTAGTTTTTTTAGAAATCAATTACTTCTCTTAAAAAAACACAATTCTTACTCGCCGTCTCAGATCTCTAATGTATCTACACTGACGGACTCATAAACTGCATCAAAGTTCAGGTTTACTCTAAAAGGATTTTTTATAATAAGTATGCAAACTTTTTAGATTAAATTATATAAATATGGAAAGACTGGCTCTTAATCTTAAAAAAAAATTAAATTTAAAAATAGAACTGCGGTAAAACAAATGAATATAGCCGGGAAAAGAAAATTTACTCGTAGTATCAGATTTGCGTGTTATTTATAGCAAAGTTTTAAATTAATTCTCATTATTTTTTTTTTGTTTGGTCAATTGAATTATTGTTACCAGCATAATTGTTGGGTTAGTTTTTTAACACATCGAGAGTTTTTGAACCATAATATGGATACTTCGTCCGAACAAGCGGCACAAATTGTAGCATTGGTGCGGGAGGGCTTGGATCAACGAACGATTGGTAGAAATTTAAATTTAAACCAGTCTACGGTTTGTAGAATATACAGAAGGTTTGTAGAGACAGGTTCTTACAGGAGGAGACGTGGTACAGGCAGAACTCGAGCAACCACAGGTCGTCATGACCGATTTATTGTTACAACTTCCCTGCGAAATCGTTTCCTCACGTCAGTTAACATCAAAACCGAGCTTAATGAAGTGCGTGGAAAAAACGTGTGTGCACGAACAATAAGAAGAAGGTTAAAGGAAGCGGCTATCACCCCTTTTAGACCAGCAAATGGTCCAAAGTTGTCTGCAGCTCACAGACAAGCTCGCTTAAGATTTGCGCGTCATCACCTGAATTGGACAGAAGAGCAGTGGGCCTCTGTATTGTTCACGGACGAGTGTAGGACATGTTTATATGGTGCAGA
The DNA here is from genome assembly GCA_945859575.2 of Herminia tarsipennalis. NCBI lineage: Eukaryota > Metazoa > Arthropoda > Insecta > Lepidoptera > Erebidae > Herminia > Herminia tarsipennalis. The sequence continues at coordinate 19,023,827 of OX243846.2, forward strand.
TGGTCGCAGAAGAGTCTATCGTCGACGTGGGGAGCGATATGCTCAAAGTTGCATTGAGGAGCGTGTTCCTTTTGGAGGCGGTTCATGTATGGTCTGGGGTGGCATATCGATGAACGGGCGAACAGAACTTGTGTTCATAGACATGGTCCGTCAAAACGGTAATAGAGGGGGTTTGACAGCACATCGCTACATAACAGAGATATTAGAAGATCACGTGGTGCCTTACATGGGATTCATAGGCGAAAATTTTACTTTAATGCAGGATAATGCCCGGCCGCATGCAGCTGCACAAGTTCAACATTATTGCGAAGAGGTTGGGATACGTACAATGAATTGGCCAGCACGCAGCCCGGATCTTAATCCCATCGAGCATGTTTGGGACAATTTAAAAAGAGCTGTATATGCGAGAAACCCTTCGCCTACGACAGTGGCAGCACTAAGAACAGCACTTTCAGAAGAATGGGACAATATTCCGCAAGATCTTTTAAAAACCCTTATAAAATCTATGCGGAACCGATTAGAATCCGTAATAAGGGCACGTGGGGGTAATACACCTTATTAAAACACAAATAAACCCTTGCATAAAGTTTGTGTCTATTGTTAAAACCAATTTTTTAATTAAACAATTTTTCCTTAAACTTCTGTTTTTTCTTCAAAAAAGGTCTTAAGGTCCTTTCCAGTACATAAACTTAAACTTAAAGATATGATCCTACGCTGTTTTAAAGTTCACGAACCAATCTAGAGGTTTCAATTTAAATCTGTATAGAAAGTTTGCATACTTGGTTAAAATATTTATTTCAAAGTCGTCTATTACTTTGATGCAGTTTATAAGTCCGTCAGTGTATAACCAATAACCATAATTATTATGCAAGCATAGTCAATCAAAAATAGTCTGTGGCAATCATCAATATTATTAGTCACGCTATCTTGTCGAGTGCGAATGGCCGTGTGGCCCTATTTTGGTTGGTTTTTTATGGTTGCAATGAGCTATTCTGCGAAATGGCTCTTTAATAAATATGTTTTAATTTATGTTTTAAATAGCAGAATGATTTTCTTTTTTGCGTAAATAGTGATGTAATATTTTTTCTTACGTATGAGTGAAGTAAATAACTCTTCGTGGAAAAGTGCGTACAACACTGAATACCTACTATAAACACGAGAGACCAGTTAAAACTTTTATTCCAATGTTTATTTGTAACCGATATTAGGTTTTTGTTTTATTAATGTTTCATGTAAATATTAATAGACATACATTAAAATAAATGCAATTTAATAATGAATATTACCTACAAATATAGTTTTATTTACTAAAATAATTTTGGCGCAGTGAACTATGCTCTCTTTCTGGTAACGTAATAATGGTTTAAGCAAAATAATTTAGTTTTAAATGCCAAGAAGACAAAATGTTTAAAACTTCACTTAAATCAAGAAGAAGAATCTTGGACCTAACATTACATCATCATCATCATCAGCCGTCTACCTTACATTTACCAAGTCCCGGTCTTCATTCTAGGACTCGTTTGCTTCTGCGACTATCGACTCTTCGGCAGATATGGCTAGCCCATTGCCACTTCAGCGTGCTTAACCTGCGAGCTATTTCGGCAACTTCAGTTCGTTATCGGATGACCTCATTGCGAATTTTATCCTTCAAGTGTTTACTTCAATGAAAAATACGCACTGAGCTACGCTTATGATCCAATTTTTTGCCCAAGAAATATATTTGGACAGTTTGGAGTATCAACCCTTTGACACAAATTAGTCTCGGCATGAAATTAAAAATTCTTTATTCACTTAGGATGCAAAACAACACTTGTGATATGTCGGCAATGCCAAGTTCGCAAACAGTAGGTAGGTAAAACCGAAGAAAAGAACCTGCCAATTTGCCAATTTTATAAACTTGATATGGGGATAAGGTGCTGCCACTAGTATACTATATACCATATTAAGGACTGATGCAAATTATATTTAAAAAAAAATTGTTGGAACGTGAGATGAAATAAAATCAGCCTTAGGAGGTACAACTTAGTAGCAGCATCTACTTACAACAACTATATGTGCTTAAATATTGACCAAAGTTACTGGTAACGAATTATTAAATATCAAATATTAATTTAAGAAAAAAAAAGGCTTCATTCGTCACGCAGAATCTTTAATTACACAAATAAATTGATGTTCTTAATCAATGTTATAAATAAAACAAAATGACAACAAAATTCACCCAAGCAAATAGAATCATTTTTCTTTATCATTTAAAAAATTCATCAACTGTATAACAAATAACCTCTACGTTTATGATGATTTTTGACGACATTTTTGAACTTATTCACTGATAGACTCAGTATTCTAGCTAGTATATTGTTAAATGCTCTCACAGAAGGATCCATAAATTAATTAACGGGTTTATGTAGTCTATGATATTGACTTATTAATTTATGCTTTTGTGCTTATTTCTCGTGTTTGCCGAATGTTTCTTTTTTATTCTTTATTTGAAAAAAAAAGGCTTTAATCACTGAGCGTTTATGCCAGCCTTCTATGTAGATATACAAGTACATAGGCTTATTTTAACTTAATTAGTTTGTTATACAGTTTATGTAATTTAAAAGCGAGTTCAGATGAAGGATTAGATAAAATAAGATTACAGGTACCAACGTCTCTTAACCTAATTGCAGCCTAAATTTCTAGAGCATTGCGTTCGGCCCCGATCCGAGTACACTCCACCATTGCGTGGTAGATATCCTCTCTTACATTACATATTAGACAGTTTGGTGCATCTACTACTTACATGAGATGCCCAAACGCATTCAATGGGATGTGTCCGGATCGTAGTCACATACTTGTTACAAGAAGACACAAAGTTGTCTATCTATGAGTACATCAGTGAACCAAGAAACACTAGGTGGTTCAGATTGGATTGTTCTGTACCATATATGGATCTTTTGTCAAAGTATTCTTTCCACATATTCGAGTAATCTGTTCACAATATAGGGTAGGATAGGATTGAATGGACCTCGGGACCCATTCAATCCTATATTGTGCGGCTATTGCGGCATGTCGTGGGTGGGGTCAAAGGTGGGTGTACAGAAACTGGGAGCGAGATGCTGAAGCGTCAAGCTCGTTTTTGGCGCAACATTATTTTGGACCATGTCGGTCAGTCACCAGTACCTTTTTTAAAAATGTTAAAGGAAAAGTTTGTGAGTGTGTGAGGGTGTAATTACTGGATCTACTGAACCGATTTTGAAAATTCTTTTACTAATAGAAATCCACGTATGTAAGTGTTATCGACTATATTTTATTGATATTTTTTTAGAACACTGACGGTTGTACAGGCGCGTAGGTGTAGGCGGTAGCGGTAGAACACACACAGGGAGGCGTAGCTTCTCTCACAGCGCGTCTTTGGACCGAGTCAAATGGCTCAAGCTGATACTTTTCGCTTTCGTCCTTTTCGCGATCGTAACCAATGAGTATATAATCAATACGTTTTTAATCGCAACACGACTGAAGAACCACTGCCTACACACGCACAGTTTAAACTGATCAGTTTCGTCAGTTCGGTTAGAAATATGGGGCCACAATATATCATCACTTTTACTGATAATAAAAAACTCAGTTTTCATCCTACACACACTCAGAGCTAAAACTGACAGTTAAAAGTGATGGTTTGTACTCACTATCTCAGCGATAAGCAAATTACGCTCACAGTGAACCCGACGGCCCTGCGCGCCTGCCAGACCGCGCCAATTTAACGCGCACTCTGTCTATTTTTTTTTAATATTCGTCCAATTTAGATACGTTTTGTCGTTCACACCACGTGAACGACAAAACTTATCTGCATTCAATCAAAAGTGTTAAAAGTATTTATTTTGATTTAAAATATTTTGCTGATTAATAAAAAAATGATTAATGAAATATTTTTTTTTTATAATAATAAAGTATCCAATTTTATTGCGTTTATGATTTACTAGCTATGCCCCGCGGTGTTACCCGCGGTTTTTTAGCCTATGTGTTAATCCAGGGTGACAGTTAACTCCATACCAAATTTTATTAAAATCGCTTCAGCCGTTTAGACGTGAAGAAGAAACAAACATACACACTCACATACTCACAAACTTTCGCCTTTATAATATTAGTGTGACTATTTTAGCAATAATAGTTTTTACATAAAATATAGATAATAGAATACAATTATGTAGCTTAAAGGTAGGTACCTACCTTTAAGCTACATAATTGTAAAGTTTTAGTCCATTTCATTTACTTTGTAGTGTTTGCGTGAAAGAGTATCTAACAAACATATAAAAATAAATCTATACATTTTACAAACTTTCATATTTAAACTAGGTATTAGTAGGGATAAGGGGGGCTAATTAAATGATTAAATTATGTTAATTATTAATAAATAATTTACTTATGAAGCTAAATTTTCGGTATGTCATTTGGACACTTTTATTTCACTTTAATTTTTGTTTAACTTGAATTCACTCTATTTCCTAGGGTTGTACCTAACTTTTAAAATGATTGTCTAATTGACACATGCAGTGTTAACGACATACCGACATAAATATCAGAAGCGATAAATGTATTTGTTTTGATAAAAAATATGTTGTTACTGATAAATGTTCAATATAAATAAAGTAAGGTTATATATTACCTGCTTACACCTGGCGGCGAAGGGGTTGCGGGCAATTGCGCAAAGGCACCTATCGCTTTTCAAGTTCTCTTCGTCTATTTCTATAAAGTAGAGTGTATTTCATTGTAATAACATGTGAGACTTTTTTTCCCAGTAAGTCGATTAATATTAATTTAATTAAAAATACTAGCGAGCAAAATCTGATAGGCAGACTGCCCAAAACATATTGCCATTTTTATGATTGTATATAAAAACATAATTTTATTACAATACTCGATAAACGATGCGAATCTGCAGCCGTATCTCTGTCTATTACCTACTTTATTGATACAGGGTGCCGATTTAGTCAGTCGAATCCTTACAGGGGGGGTGATCAAACCGTGATATTTAACTGTTTTTTTTTAATACGTATTTTTTTTAAATACCTATGAAGTAGAAGACACGGCCTTCTTGACCTTCACCCGTCCGCGGGTGTATGAAACAAATCCGATGGCTTGTATCAAATCTAATTTGATTAAAACAAAACTTTGCGTGAACAATCTTTTAAATTACAGCCAAGTCACGCATCGTTGGTTACTTGATTCAAATCATCAGATCACAATATAAGATAATCTGTTTGCCATGTGATTCACTCGTAAACCAGTAACCTCCGGTTACTTAACCATTCAAATGCGCATCCCAACTGGATCGCCAAGTCTCTATTGACTTCGTGGTTTCTTGCAAAACTCAGACACCCACCACAGTTTATTTCAATAGCGCGTACTTACGGACTACTGTTACCAGCAGATACCGATTTCTACTAAGCTACGGCTACAAATCAACATGTGGTACCGTCCCATCACAATATGAAATTCAACTGACTCGTTTATAGTTACACTCTCAGTTTGACCATCCACGATTTCATCAATGACATTCTTATTCTTGGCATATTTTTTATATATAATAATAATTTCTTATTACTTGGCACATTTTAAATTAAAGGCTTTTATCATTTTATTAAAATATATATATTACGGGTCTTAATCGCGTGAATAAATACGGTCGAAACGTCGGGCAATAAACAAGGTATTTTACCTTAAATTATTCACGCGATTAAGACCCGTAATATATATATTTTAATAATGTGTACAAATCGCGAAAGTTTATCAACATTTATAACTTTTATCATTAAACCACAAGCGTATAGCATCAAAATACTATAATTATAGCATTATTATAATAAATATAATAATAGTTCGCTCAGCTATCCTGACTTATACAAAACTATTACAGAAAATGATTCAAGTAATTTTAATCTTGACCGACATTAAACATTGGTACTATCACAACAACAGTCATAGTCATTCCTGTGACTATAAAAACAACTCATTGTCATCTCTGTGACTAACATCGAAACATAGTAATTCCCGTGACTAACACATAAGTATGGTCATCCTGTGACTATACACAAACATAGTCATCATGACTATCATACAATCATAGTCACCCCTGTGACTATCACATAAACACAGTCATCACTGTGACTATCATACAAACATGTCCTTGCTACACAGGTTAGTCAATGCCACACAGGCTAGCCATTGCCACGCAGGCTAGTCATTGCCATACAGGCTAGTCATTGCCACACAGGCTATTCATTGCCACACGGGCTAGTAATTGCCACACAGGCTAGTCAGTGCCACACAGGCTAGTCAGTGCCACACAGGCTAGTCATTGCCACACAGGCTAGTCATTGCCACACAACACAGTCTAGTAAGTGGGGCAAGTCAAGGTCAAGTCAAAACTACACTCGTCAAATCAATATGACGTAAGTTAGTCCAGCGCTAAATTCCTATTAGGACTGAGCAGCACCTTACCACCTTCTACCATACACCCCAAACCGCAAACGGTTGCTCTCATTCTCCATCGCACTTATATCACGAAGCACGAAAAATACTATGTACTCAGGTTATTTTTGCAAAAAATCTGATAGATATATCACTTTACTCAAAATTATCTCCAAAGCTATAGCTAGTAGATAAAATTACGTTTGTGAAATATGAAGCCTTAAAGTTAAACGTGAAATTATGGCAGTTGATGCCTTTTATGTTGCAGGCATCTAATAAGAACGGATTTTTGGAAGTTTATGGCTGGTGTGTTGGTCTAGCGGTTAGTAATCCTGACTGCTAAGCTGGTCGTGGGCTGGATCTCGTCACACAAAGTTTTATCCTCCATCCCTCTGCTTAGTTTGAGATCAGATGGCGTTGTGTGAGTGGTCCTAAGATATTATTATACTCGCCTAAGGGGGTAAAATAGGAATTGCAAGGTTGTATGAAACTCCGTCAGTTTTAAAGTTGGAGCTCTGAAATTTCGTATTTGGCTTTTTGGATTACAATTTATCACGTATATCATATTTTCAACCCCTAAGGGGGTAAAATAAGGGTTGCAAGTGTGTATGGAACTCCTTCAGTGTTTAGTTAGATCTGTGAAATATAAATAAAAAAAATTGTAAATTAATTTATTCCCTAAGTGCTAGAGGTGTTTTATTTTTTTTAAGTTTTAAATTTATTTTTTATCCATCCATACTTTAATATTATAAATGTGAAAGTAACTTTGTCTGTCTGTCTGTTACGCTTTCACGCTCAAACAGCTAAACCGAATTAGATGAAATTTGGTATGGAGATAGTTTGAGTCCCGGGGAAGGACATAGGATAGTTTTTAAAGCGATAACCGACATCCAAAGCCGCGGGCGAAAGCTAGTATATTATATGTTCATAAACTTTCGCGATATGTACACATAATAGAATTTTATAAGCTATGGGTCTTAATCGTGTAAATATTTAATTTTATGAATAAATACCTTTGTTTTATTGCCCAACGTTGCAACGGCCGTGGTTATGGGTAGACTGGCTAAAATCTACAGTAGTTATTAAAAAAATGCAAAAAAACGCAGACCTTTTTTTATTTTTCAGTTAAATGTCCGTAACTAATTTTCTTCAAAAATCATCTACATTCTATTCCTAACTAACTAATTTTTAACTAGTGTTGCGGCTAAGCGCCTCTCAAATATCGTCTCGTTTTAAACGCATCGGATTAATTGCTATTGATTTTGTGTAGGCGATTACTGTTTATAATGTAGTGTAGTTTTAATGAAATAATATTGTCAATCCACCGTCGACCGCGCTACTGTACGCACGAATAAATTTTAAGTAACGAATATCTTGACTTTGATTAGCCCCAGTGTATAACAAATATACATATTGGTGGCCCATGAGGGGAACATAAAATTAAGAAAATACAATTAAGAAGAAAATCGCGACGAAATACGGGAAAATTTCGCCAACGTAACACCGGCCGATTGGCGTGCAACCATCGTTGGCGTAATTGAAGATTGAAGAAAGGCGTTCAAGAATCGAGGTCCAGCCAGGATCATCTACGAGTTCTGAGCTGATGCGAACAGATTTGGCGAAAGAATCTCATCGCGCTTCGGTCTTCTGCAAAACCAGATGAGTGGCCCTTTCTTTCCTATTTAGTGAATCTTCCAAATATCCCATACCAAATTCCTTACTAAATTCATACAACGAGTTAATTAAAAGTCAAATTCATTTGTGCAAATTATAAATTGTAATCTGAGAAAAATTTGCAATATCATTGTATTTTTTTTTTTTTTTTTTAGAAATTGCCTACCTTCATATTTATGAAAAAATTATAAGTGGTTTCTTTGTTCAGTAATTTAAAATTTTAACATAAATTCATAATCTTTCGGGAAATAGTAAAGTAAATTAGTTATTTGTTTCAAAATAGTATTCTTTATGGACTTGTAATATCGAAAGATAATATAAGCATTTTTTTTTTTTTTTTCTAACCACCTGCCTTTAGGTATATTAAGCGTTGGTGACCTATTAGGTTGCTAACACTATTTTGGTGATATATACTTAGCCAAACCGCCGACAATTTCAGGTTAATATCGACGGCCGGCAGCGGCTGCATTATCTCCGCGCTTGCAATCAGCTGGGCGAGCGAACCGGTTTCTTATCACCTGTGTCGCCGAGTCGAGGAGCGTGAGCCAGTCTTTGTTTAATTACAACACAATAGTAGTTTTATAGTTTGTTTTTGTAGTTTATTGAATTTAATATTTACTTACAATGTCTAGCGACGATAAGGATTCTTTGAAACGTTTAATTACAAAAAGATCGTCGGCTAAAGGACAAATAACTGAATTTAAGAATTATTTGAACAGTTTAACCAATGTCTCTGTATTAAATAACATACAATTAACTGAATTAACATTGAAACTTGCAAAATTTGAGGCATTGTCAGTGAGGGTTGATGACTTGCAGAATGAGATTGAGGTGTTAAATTCTGATAATTTGTCCGCTGAAATTGATGAACGTGATGTAATCGATCGTGATATTATTGTTAATATTGCCACCGCGAAGACTTTATTAGCTAAATTTTCGAAAATAGATAGCGATCAGAGGCGTACATCTATTTACGACAGTTCTTGCTGCTCGGATAGCCACGCAGCGGGTTTAAAATTACCTCAAATACAAATAGCCAAATTTGATGGCGCTTATTTCCGATGGTTGGAGTTTCGCGAAACGTTTGAGAGTCTAATTCACAGAAATGAACGTATATCACCTGTTCATAAATTCCATTACCTGTTGTCGTACTTGGAAGGCGATGCTGCCAGAATCATATCGAATCTTGAAGTATCGTCGGCTAACTATACCGAGGCATGGCAGTTGCTTTGCAATCGATATAATAATAAAAGAATTTTAATAAATCATCATTTAAATTCGTTGTTTAACGTAAAGCAGCTTCCACGTGAATCGGAAAGGTCATTAAGGTTCCTAGTGGACCATGTCACAAAAAAATTACGTGCCTTGGCCAGCTTAGGACAACCCACCGACAAATGGGACGTTCTGATTATTTTTATGCTGTCATCAAAGTTGGATGGCAACACTTTAACTAAGTGGGAAGAATATCGAAACAATTTGCCCAGTGATACTCCAACATTAGACCAATTTTACAGATTTATGACTGATCGTGCAGATGTTCTAGAATCATTAAATCGTAACAAACATGATAGCTACAACACTATGTCTAAGCCCCATATAGCCAATACGCGTAACGCTGTCGCGAGCAATCACAAACCTATCCAAAATGCGTATACCAAATCGTTTGCCTCTTCTCACACTAAATCTAACAAGCCTAACAATCCTAATGCGTATTTGTGTATCATTTGTGGTGAAAATCACAGGATTTTCGACTGCTCCATATTTAAGTCAAGAAGCGTAGATGAAAGGATGAAAGAAGTTAACAAATACAAATTATGTGTTAACTGTTTAAGGCAGGGACACCATGTAGGTGCATGTCGCATGGGTTCGTGCCGCGAGTGCAATAAGAGGCATCACTCACTACTGCACCGCCCAGTGATATCAGATAATGCTAATAATTATGTCTCATTAAATAATCCTAGTAATAATAGTTGTGAAACAATTTCTAGTTTTTCAAAGCGAAGTTCTAGTCAAATTCTATTATCGACGGCAATAATTGAGGTCTCGGATCCATTGACCAACCAAAGGACCAAGGTTCGAGCGCTTCTAGATTGTGGTAGTCAATCGTCTTTTATTTCCAAGACATTAAAGGATAAAATTTCCATTTCATCATTCCCAATTGACTCACTAAAGGTCATAGGAATCGGTAATACCGTTACTTCGTGCATTTCAGAAAGTTGTAATATTCAAATAAATTCATTGACTAAAAATTACAGTGCTAATTGTGCCTGCCTTGTCTTAAATGAATTAACCGGTTTAATACCGAAGTTTCCGGTCAATGCACAATCATTGAACCTACCTAAAAACATAATGTTAGCTGATCCAACGTTTAATCAGCCAGCACCGGTCGACGTCTTAATAGGCGCCGACCTATTTTGGGACATATTGGGTGACGAACAGATTTCCCTTGGCCCTCAAAATCCATTTTTAAGAAACACGCATCTAGGCTGGATTATATCCGGTCCCGTATATGCAAATGTTAGCCCACCTATTCATTGTAATCATGCAATCATAGGTAAAGAATCAAACCAAAGCAATTTTGATAATTTAATCACCAAATTTTGGGAGTTAGAAGAAATTCCTACTAGGCGTATCATTAGTGAAAGTGAAAGGGTTTGTGAGCAACATTTTATTGCTCACACTCGTAGAGAAGTCAATGGTAGATTTCGTGTGAAACTTCCACTTAAGGACACTCCAGACTGCCTCGGAGATACTTATAGATTAGCTAAGAAACGATTACATTGTTTAGAAAAACGTTTTAATAAAAATCCGGAATTAAAGTCCGAATATACTAAGTTTATAAATGAGTACGCCGAATTAGGACATCTCTCATTAGCTAAAGATGAGAAACGAATATCGTATTTTTTATGTCACCACGCTGTGCTAAAGCACGAAAGCGAGTCTACTAAATTGCGGGTAGTTTTTGATGGCTCCGCAGCTTCTACGTCGGGAGTTTCATTGAATAATATCTTAATGGTAGGCCCTACGTTGCAAGATTCATTGTTTGCTATCTTAATACGTGCTAGACAATACAAATATCTGTTAACCGGGGACATTGAAAAAATGTACCGCCAGATTCTCGTAGATGAAAGTGACCGCAGTTTACAAAATATTTTATGGCGAGAGAACGAAGCTCAGCCAATCAAGAAGTTCGAATTAAATACGCTTACATATGGCACAGCTAGTGCAAGCTACCTAAGTACACGTTGTTTATGGCAGTTAGGTGAGGAACAGGATGATGAGTTGATCAGAAATATAATTCAGAAGGATTTCTACGTCGACGACCTTATAACAGGTGCCGACAATGAAATGGATTTACTGCATATACAAACGTGTGTAGCTAAAGCTCTAAAAAATGGTCAATTTAATTTAAGAAAATATAAATGCAATAATTCAGCAATATTTCAGAATTTGAACATAAATCATGAGGATAATTTAACAATCAGTGAGTCTTCCAGTACACTTGGCCTTGGCTGGATTCCATCCAGTGACATGTTATATTTTCCGATTAAACATTTCACGCTGGATAAAGAAATGGTCATAACAAAACGACTTGTTATGTCTAATTCGTTTAAAATATTCGATCCTTTAGGTATTTTAAGTCCAGTGATTATTCTGCCTAAAATTATTTTACAAAAAATATGGCAGCAAGGGTTGGATTGGGATGAACCGGTTACAGAAGATTTAAAAAACGATTGGCTTAATTTTACTAATAATGTAATGTGGTTAACAACGGTTCAAATTCCTAGATTAGTTTTGTGTGATAAACCCCATAGTATTGAATTGCATTCATTTAGTGACGCCTCTCAGCGCGCATATGGTGCATGTATTTATTTAAGGTCAATTGATGGTAACGGTCACTGTGCTGTCAAGCTTTTATGCGCTAAGTCAAAGGTGTCGCCTTTAAAACCTACGACAATACCCCGCCTTGAGTTATGCGCTGCATTAGTAGCAGCTAAGTTGTGCAAGTCTGTAACTGACTCTCTGCGGTATGCTCCGACAAGATTAGTGCATTGGTGTGACTCAAGTGTTGTTTTGGGTTGGATAAATTGCAATCCAACAAAATTAAAAATGTTTGCCGCAAATCGTGCTTGCGAAATCGTAGAGTTGACTAAGGCATCTTCTTGGCGTTATGTACCGACTGCGATGAATCCGGCTGATTTAATTTCAAGGGGAGTAGACGCTAAAAATCTACTGGCCATGGATCTGTGGTGGTCCGGCCCTCAGTTTTTGCATGAAGACGAATCACATTGGTCTATATTAAAGGAAGTGCAGTTAGATAATTTGCCCGAGATAAAGGCGCATACGTCTACAATAATTGAAGACAAATTTATTAATTTTGATAATTTTTCGTCGTTTAACAAACTTCAGAAGGTTGTTGCATACATTCGTAGATTCATATTTAATATTCGTAATTCTTTCAATAAAAGAATAGGTATAGTTACTGCAGATGAATTATTAGAATCGTTTCATACGCTGTGCCTTATTGCCCAGCGTGAGTCTTTTAATGTTGAATTTAATCTGCTTGTAAAAGGTAAACAGTTACCATCTAAAAGTAAAATTTTATCATTATCTCCGTTCTTAGATAAGGATAATTTAATTAGAGTCGGTGGTCGAATAGATGCGTCAGCGTGTGATTATGAGAAAAGGCATCCGATACTTCTGCACGCCTCACATAAGCTGACTAAATTATATTTTACAAAAGAACATATTATTAATTTACACGCGGGTCCGCAGTTGTTGCTAGCGACTATCAGAGAAGTAGTCTGGCCTGTTAATGGTAGGTATCTCGCAAGGCGTACTGTTAACAACTGCGTACGATGCAGGAGAGTAAATGGCAAAACACTATGTCCTAAGATGGGCAACTTGCCGTCGCAGCGTGTCACTCCAGACTTTCCGTTCTTGTCTGTGGGTTTGGACTTCGCTGGACCATTTTTTATTATAAATAAGAAAGGGCGTGGAAGTCGCCTGTTAAAATGTTACATGTGTATTTTTGTATGTTTGCGTTACAAATGCATTCATCTTGAGGCCGTCAGTGATTTAACTAAGGATGCATTTGTAATGACACTCAGACGATTTATTGCACGCAGAGGAAAACCATCGGAAATATTCAGCGACAATGGGCGTAATTTTGTAGCTGCCGCAAAGGAAATCGGGAGTTTTATAGAACAAAACAAGGAACCTATATCTCATTTTGCAAGTCAGCAAGGCATTTTGTTTAGTTTCATTCCTACTTACGCTCCTCATTTCGGCGGCATTTGGGAGGCTGGTGTAAAATCGGCCAAATACCATATCAAAAGAGTTATCGGCAATACTCATTTAACTCTAGAAGAGATTATGACTTTGTTTGCACAAGTGGAGGCGATTCTTAATAGCCGTCCCTTGTGTCCCCTGTCGTCCTGTCCTAATGACCTCCTTTCCTTATCCCCAGGGCATTTCATCATAGGACGTCCGCTAACTGCGTTACCCTGGCCAACCTTGGATGGCAGAGATGACATTAACAATATGAACAGATATGAACGAATAGAGAGAATAAGGCGTCACTTTTGGCAAAGATGGCAGAAAGAGTACCTGTCGGAGCTTCAGCAGCGTACTAAATGGCGTAAAGGCAATGGGCAGCTCAATGTTGGAGACATGGTACTTTTAGCAGAAGATAACGTGCCTCCGCTAAACTGGCGTCTAGGACGTGTTCTACGGCTATTTCATGGACCTGATGGAGTGGCCCGTGTAGCAGAGATCAAGACTACAAGAGGCTGCGTGAGAAGACCCTTCACACGACTCTGCCCACTACCCACTGCTGATGAATTAAGGGGTTGAAAGGACGTAACCTTTATATGGTACGTGGTGGTGGTGGATTGACAATATTATTTGAAATAATATTGTCAATCCACCGTCGACCGCGCTACTGTACGCACGAATAAATTTTAAGTAACGAATATCTTGACTTTGATTAGCCCCAGTGTATAACAAATATACAACTAGACTAATTCATTGTATTGTTTATTTATGTAGGTATAAGGTCTTTGTTACAATAAACATTGTAGTGTTATGAAATTTAAAATAATAGCCATTTCATTGTATTATTTTTATGAATAAGTTTTGGCACTAAAGTTATATTTTTGCTTACATTAAATCGTTAAAAAATGCATTTGAACACATATACTTAACGGTTTCTTCATACGGTTTTTATAATTCCTTTGTATTTATTTACCTTACTAACGATATTCGTTCTACTTACATACCATCACATATTTGGTTCAAACTGCTGCCATGCTGTATAAAATATGTAACAAAAACTTTTAAATACATTTACAAATACCTATTTATTTGCAGAGATCCAGAATAAAACTGAAACAATGCAAAACGGACAACCATGCGAAGGTACGGAGGATGATGACGTAAATAAATGTTCGCGTCTAGAATTAGCGGCAAATTTATATAAAAAATATAGTTTAAAAAAAAGAGTTGGTATGTCAGGGAATATGGGACAACTGTATGAAACGAAGTTGTTGAGTCTCATATTATTTAGAGCCCTGCATGACGAAGATATTAAAGAATTTATTCTGGGTAACAATCTTAATGAAATCGGTGCATTTGATGATATAATTTTGAGGTACAACACAAAATATCCTGAAAAAACAAAAATGTTGTTCTTGCAAGCCAAATATAAAGAATATGAAATAATAACTGTTGATGATTTATTGAATCCAAAGAAGTATACATATTTACTTATGTATTTTGAAAGTTATATGAGAGTGCGCCAAAAATTTATTTCTGACAAAGATAATCCGATGTTTCAAGGAATGATTAAAAACATAGATTGCAGTTTCGTTTTATATACATGTATGAAACACTACAATAGTAAGGACCAGAGCACTGTCAGAAATATTACACTAGAAGAAATTCAAGAAGGGGAAAATCTCATTAAATCAAGCAAAATTGGAAAAGTTTTACAATTCAAATACGCAAATGAGTTTGATGATTTTGCTGAACTTCTATCTACCATCAGCAGCACACGTGCTACCGCATTATCACAATCTCTCGTGAAGTTCACAATCAAAGACAACAGTCAATATAAAACCATGATGGATGATAATTTAATTAAGGAGTATCGTATTTATTTGGCGCAAAATATTATTGAAACTAAAGTCGAAACATCAAATGATACAACTTCAGATTCGAGTAAAGTTACTGATCATTTAGTTGGTCGATTCTATTCATCGTTTTTGACTAGTGACAATGACAATTTGAAGTTTATTAAATCCGAAATTCACAAAGAATTAGCAAAAATCAAAGGTCTGTCACCGAACTCGGATCAAGGTGAATTGAACAAAATAATGAAATCGCTTACTTTCAAATTACCTACAAAGTTTGATAATACTCATTTTAGCTTTAGTTGCGAAGGTAATAAACGAAAACAACAAAAAAAAGTCACTCATTTGTGTTCAATATTTGAAAAAATATTGAAAACTACTTGCGTTGCAGATTCTACATACATTTATGTTCATCTTGATGACGATACGGTCGGCCCTGATGGAGTTGTACAAAACAATGAGTTAAAAGATTGGTTGGGAGGATTAGTTGGTAATTTATTAGTGCATGATGATGAGACTGAAATGCTCAAATTCAATTTAAATGAACAAAATATGTCCGAAGACAATATTACAATTTTACAACAATTAAAAGCAAATCGGAATATCACACAGCTGACCATGTTTAGATTCAATATTAACTTTCTGTATTTTCCCAAGTTGACGCTTAATTCTAAACCTTGTAGAGAGTACGACCGCAAGTTAGTGAAACACTTTTTGGATAACCTGAGAATTTATACAAATCAAGCTAAAGAAGATGAAGTAGAAGAGGTGTTAAAAAACGAACTTTATTCATTTTACTATCGCTCTTTACTACACCTTGACCCTATGTTTCACATTAAATGTGATGCAATTTTCTTGAAATTCCATTACGAGATCCAAAAGTGGTGGAAACAGTCTGACTGGGCTCCGTATCTGACTGAGAAATGGAATTTTTTTCAGGAAATACAAGCCGCAATACTAGACAACCCAATGTTAAATTTGGTTGACATAATCTCTTGTAAAAACATTAATACTAGTTTGGTGGAGTTCGAAAAAGAAGCCATAAATTCAATGAAATTAAATGATTTTTTAAATAGTAAAGAAAGCATTACTATAATTGTGTCGGACGACATTGATTTTTCAATTGTGAAAGTGCTTCAATATTTGAATGAATTAGAAAAACAAACTGATAATACATTTATAAATTTAGATGATCAAATTGTTAAAACTTTTTATGATATTATTTTAAATGAGTTGGAAAAGTCAATTCCCGTAACTTCTATTTTAGTCGTGGTGAGTCAAAGTAATACCGAGGTTGATAATAAGAGATTACTTATTATACCAAAAATATTTAAAGGTAAAATTATATTATTAACCAAAAACAGCCTTGGAAATAGTTTAAAAAGAAAATATCCGGGACAATTAATTTATAGAGATACCAAAAATAAATTTAGTAACCTATCGTATAGTGTTCGTAAAATAATACGTGAAGAACGCGAAATAATATTTCAAGGATTTCCAGTTATTGTTAATAGAGTGCTCGGTGATGACGTTTTAGAATTGTTTAGCCCAGCTTTACTTAGAAGAATAATTAATAAGGACAAAATTGTTATTACAGTCACCTAACGTTTGTAACAAACTGGATGTATTGATGAAAACGTTAAGTTATCCTTATTGAATACGTACTAATTAGATAAAGCGTTATATAAGTCGAATTATAGCAATAAGTACAAAAAAAGATGTTTATAGCGAACTATACTATAAAAAAGGAAACGATAAAAACTGTTTATTAAAACACAAAAAAAAACAGATTTGTAAAGTACACTGGTTTACAAGAACGAATACATGGGATTAAATAATTTGGAATAAATTACACGGTAATCATATGAACTTAATGAAGTTTGTACATATATTCTTGTCGTTACCCATTGGGTACCAATATATGACAAAATTAAAAAATCTTGATTATATTTAAAACTAGTTGTCCCGTGCAACTTCGTCTGCGTATTTTTTCCCCGTTTTTGCAACATTTCTCATTGCAGCTCCGCTCCTGTTAGTCGTAGCGTAATGTTCTATAGCCTGTAGCCTTCCTTAATAAATGGGCTATCAAACAGAATTTTTCAATTCGGATCAGTAGTTCCTGAGATTACCGCGTTCAAACAAACAAACAAACTCTTCTGCTTTATAATATTAGTATAGATAATGACATTAAAATAAACACAAGACAGAACAGTTTTAATAAATGCCGAACCAGTATGAGAAAAAGAAGAGACAAGATATTAAAAATAAATTTACTTGGTAGTCAAATTCTTGATCATTGGAGTAAATGTAATCTAAATTGATGTAGTTCATGTACATGATATTTATAAATAGCGCCATCGATAAAAAAATACACAAATAATGCATGAATATTTTCTAGCTCATTACAGTAAATAACATAAAAGAAGTACATTAAAAGTGTTTCTGACGACCAAAACCTACCTGAAATTTATTTGTGGGAAATAGAGCTGTTAAATTATTTTTAAAATCTTGATAAACTAGTTGTACTTTTGAATGGTTTTGATTTTGATTAAATTTGTCTAGATTACACAGGCGAGGTAGTACTTTCTAAATACTTCAAAAGTTGCACATTTGTGGATTACACGAGACCTTACAACGGCGTAGAAGTTGGAATTGGCATTATAAACATTATCTTATCCGTTAGATATGCTCAAACAAATCTACAAAACACGGTTTTTCAGGAGAGCTAAAAAGGTTTTTTTTTACAAATTGTAACTTTTTGTCGTCTTATCTGTTATCAGTGGTGTCTAAGTCTTATTTGTTTCATGATCACTTTTAACTCTGACTCAAAAGGGAGTTGTTCCTGTTATATATATTAAAATCTGATAATTTGTGCAGGTTGTTATGGCAATACCTATATGATAAAGAATATTTTATTAATAAATGATAAGCAAGGTTCATAAACAGTAAATTATAGAGAAGCCAATACTTAGTTACCGTTAACATATGACCATCGTGTTCGATATATTACAGTTTAGAAATTTACTAACCTGCCTTTGTTGCTAGGTATTATGGACAATGTTGAGTAGGTAGGTACTTAACAGTATGTCTGATAGAATGCATCAAAGCGCCTGTAAACAAAGACGATCTACGTACTCTCATCAATATATTGCACAAGAAGATATATAATTTCATGCAGTCGAAGTGCAATGAATCTCGATGAACTTAGTGAAGTGAATCCGACTGAATAGGTAAAATATATAATTATGTAGGGGATCTTGTTTTCATCATTTTTGTGCAGGCGTTTTTTTTTATTTCTATATTTTTTTTCATTTAATACTTTTTAGTGCTTGTAGGATGTAACCGATGTAACCATTAACTTTTATCACAGCTAAAAGCTTGTGGATTATTGAAAAAGGAATGGTTGCTAACTAACTTTTTTAGTATTACAGTCATAATCATGTTATACCTTTTTGAAATTCTTAGGATGAGCCCTTTAATTTGATACCCATATTGCAATATTCAAAACAACTTTTTTTTACACCTCGTTATTTTGACATCTCACAGTGGCCATGTTTGTTTTTTTTCTTCAAACGTAACATACCTAAGAACACTTGTGCGATCAAGACGAATCTGCCGACGTCTTAATTGTATAAATCCGTTCAGTGGATTGTGAGATATCAGGTAATAAAGAATATTACTTAAGGTCAAGGGGTGGAAGTCCGGCAGCGGGTCAAGTCCGTCTGTCTACATCTCCTTTACGCACTTTAATAACTACCTACAGCAGCTAGAGTGTTTGTCGGCAAAACAGTTTCTCTTGCTGGTTTTTGCATCAAATGACAAATGTCACTACGACTCACATAGAAATAGAAAATACGTAACAACTCAAATGAAGTTTTTAATCTAAACTTAACAAAAATTTGTAGTGTCGGTAATGACGGTAACCAAGTTAGACATGTCATAAGTTTCGACAAAATTCGGTGTAAATACCATAAAATTCTCGGGTGTTTTTGCAGTAAGTGGCTATATTATATTCTAAATTTCTAGTTTAATATGTTTTCAAGTGAATATATTGGTCAGAAAAAAACTTAACCTTAAAAAGTAATGTTGAGGTAATGCCGTATACTAGTTGAGGGAAATCCCGTCATTTGCCGGTCTTACCCCGTTCTAGACATAGTAAACCTTTTTTGTAGTGTATTAATTTGTTTAGTTATCTACTGCGCTTTTTTTGGAATGCAGGTAGTTTCACTTTACTTTACCTACCAATAAGCAATAAATTTGTCTCTTGTTTAGTACAATTTGACTAAATATTCTAGTTAATAAGTAAATACCTAAAAAAGTCTGTTTATGACCTTACCGTTCAAGTTTCAGTTAAAGACCAATTTGATTAACGAATATATTCTTCACAACTTAATATGTTATTTTTACTTTTAGGTGAACATAATTTAAATGAAGCACCAATAAAGCATCATATCCAAAATATAATTACTGAGATAGGTAGGTACTTACTGTGATTGTTGAACCTATTACATAAATAAATATTGTACTTCTGTATACTAATTCTTATCGACTGATACAGTACAATTATATTAAAATAAACCTATATAGTTATATAAAATATTGTTTTATTCTTCCTTAAGTAAGGTCATGCACACTGCCCGCTTATTATGTTTACAACCGCTGGCCTAAAAAATACGACGGCATTACCCCGTTTTATGTTTTTAGTGCAACAAAATGCAAATTGTATCTTAAATCTATGAGCTGAGAGTTTACTTTTGTTAAGTGTTCATTTTTATGTATTAAAATCACAAACACACTCTATAAAACCATTATACAACTACATGACGAACTTACCCCAAAAATGGTATACGGACCGAATTTAAAAAAATGGCCTTTAAAATTCACAATGGAGTCTATTACGATTACTAGACTACTAGACTAGACTAGACTAGAGCATTGACGATTTAAGGAATTTGTAGATATGCGTTACAAAAAACTAAGTTATGTTCAATAAGTGCTCCAAGATGATCAATAAAAATGAAATATGCTGCCATTCCCCCCCCCCCCATTAACCTCACATACATACATACATACAAGATAGACAGGGTAAATAGACTGTCATCGTGGCTTATTCAGTGAAAAGTATCTTTCGTTAAATGCCTTATTACATCATGATCTACTTACAGTCTACACTGTTGAACAATTTCTAACGAAACATAGTGAACATTGGGGTACCTATGAACACGGCTCATTATACTATACTACGTAGGGATGAATTTTTGGCAATATTATTATTAAAGTAGTACTACAAAATCGAAAACAATTTTTTTAAATTTTTGGTATTAGACTTCTATTGAGGGCTATCGCGTATGAATTCGTCCTTAGAGACGCTAGTGTAAAGACACGTTTCCGAAATGTACAATTTTATAGTTTGTGGATGGGTTACGCGGGTTTATTTCTAAGACTATTGTTGTGAATATTTTGCAGTACCTGAGATGAGTTCTGGTAAATATGACGTGTGTGACGGAATTCATTGCAATATAGCTCTAGTATTGTTCTTATTAAGAAAATTTATTAATTTAAGGATATCATAAGCTATCGATGCGCCTCTGAAACCAGAGGTACACCGAGCCATACGTAATAAAGCACTTTAACTGTCAGTAAAGATAACTCTGCTTAAATTTTTATTCGCTATGAAACACACTGCTTGGAATATTGCAATGAGTTCGACTCACATTAAGGAAACATTTGCAATAATGTTGAAACCACTTTCATGCCCAGTATTTTGAAGAAAAAAGGGTTGCCCCACATTTATTTGCTTGTTTTGATTTTACTATATTTGTTAGCCAGTTCTTCCTTATTATACCAATAGGTTAGGGTCATAATACTTTTTAGAATACTGTATACAATCTAGATCACAATATGGTATGGGAATTATTTCAATGTCTCTTCACTGGTGGGGAACTGTTCCAAAGTTGAAAATGTGATTGTATAGAATTTTATAAGCTACGGGTCTTAATCGCGTAAATATTTTATTTTAGGGCTAAATACCTTTATTTATTATTATTAACGGCCGTGGTCACGGGTAGACTACCCGTAGAGTCAACCCTTGACCACGGCCGTTGCAATACAGTCGAAACGTCGGGAAATAAATAAAGGTATTTAGCCTTAAAATAAAATATTTACGCGATTAAGACCCGTAGCTTTTAAAATTCTATAATTTGTACAATTCGCGAATGTTTACGAACATATAACTTATAATGTGATTGTGTATACGTTGTAAAAAGTGCTTTCCTAAAACGGATAAGTTATATCATCGAATATAATATTTCGTGCTGTCCTGGAGCGGAGTCTTTCTTTTTTAAGACAGTTTTCGAATTCTTGGCTAGTAAGTTTATTTTCTAAGGTTTCATTTTTGGACTTATAACTAGGAATGTTTTGAGACGCATGTGAGTGAATATAACAGTTCAGCTTGTTTTTCAGTGGAATAGCACATCCCTCGCTGTTTAAAACCTTTTATTTACTTTATCTCGGATACAGTGGTAGTCTCATTTATGCGATCACAAAATGCTTACCAACTACGACACCTTACTTTCTTAATTAGAGATTGAGATTCTGAAGTTTATTTAGATTTTCTGGGGTGGGGTGTTTACGGATATTTGACAGTGTTAACCGTCGTTCAGGAGTCCTGTAGTTTTTAGGTTTGATTTTTTCAACTAGTTTATTACAATATTTGATAAAAGGAATATTTATATTACCAGAGTCTTCTCTTGTTTATAAGACAATCATACATTTTCTGGACGTTATCATTTGTATAATCAATTACACGTTGAAATTTCTTACATATTGTCTGGCGATATTTACCCCAGTTAACGTTTTTAAATTTCGCTTTTTAACATCGTGAGTACCAGTGCATAGATAAGCTGTCTTTTTAATTATGAGGTGGTCGCTGCCTAGATTTTCATTGTGTATCTGCCGGTCAAATTTGATTGCGATATCCGAAGAGATAAATGACTGCCTCTGTGGCGCGATGGGAGTGTATCCGATTGCTACGCAAGAGGTCGTGGGTTCGATCCCCACCCAGGATAAAACTTTGTGTGATGAGCACGATGGTTTATTCTGTGTCTGGGTGTTATTTATCTATAATATGTATGTATTTAGAAATATATAAGTAAGTTTACCAGTTGTCTGGTTTCCAAGCTCTGCTTAGTTTGGGATCAGATAGCGTTGTGTGAGTAGTCCCAAGATATTATTATTATTATATACGCCAGAGAAGTCTGCTGTAAGTTACCATCACAGATAATAGATCTAGCGTTACCATTTACTAATAATAATTTGACTCAGGTTGGCATGTCGTTATTTAAAGAGATGAAGTCGTTCTCAATGGCGAAATCCATAATCTGTACGCCTCTAAGGTCGGATTTTGTCCACCAATTTTTGTGGTGACCGTTAAGTCACTTACCGCATCTTTCATGTGACTTTTGATGAGTGCTTTATACGAGCTTTTGTATTTCACTCTTAGTACATTCTTCATTTTTTCAGATAGTAGTAGTTTAGCCATAGCCATTGGTTTTGGCAATTGATTCAACGATGTAACACATACCTCGTTATTTGTTATCATTTCGTGTAGATCTTTATTTATTCCATTGCTATTTCCTTTTTCCGATGATTCGCTCCTTAACAAACACTTCGCTTTTCGTATTCACTATAGTTATTTTTTCTTCTCCGCACTCCTAATCTCTCCATTACGGCTATTTTCTGTCTGTCCATCCATCGTTTCTACCGCATTTAGCTGTTGTACGCGTTTCTCTAAGAGTTCTGTTTCACTCAAATCTCCTACAGATTCCACTTCCATTTTAACAAACGTTGTTACTGTGGTGTTGAAAAAAAATAAGCGTCACTCGCGTCGGGGGCAAGAATGCGTGCGCACGGCTCGAGCTCCCGCAGCACACTAAAATGTGATCATATCACATTTTAGTGTGCTGGTTGGCAGGCATATGGGTCTATATTTCCCTATATCCAAGAAGTTTCCTTTCTTGAAGAGTAGAATTATGTCTGATGTACACCATTGTTTTGGTACTTTTCTTCGTCTAGTATCATATTGAATAATTGCGTGAAATGGCGTGTTAAAATAGGTGCTTCTATTTAAATATAGGGCCTCATTGCATAATCTATCTGGTCCGGGACTCTTCTCAGCCTTCAGTTTTTTTATATGTTAATAAACTTTGAAGTCTTCAATTTGTCTGATGCAGTCTGTCGTGTTTATGTGGGTTGTTTGCACTTTTATTTCAATGTTACTTTGTTTCCTGTATACGTTTTTGTAGAAGTTAGTTGCACGGTTTATTACATCTTTTCTAGATTTTGTTTCTAATGAGTTATGCTCAAGTTTTTGAATCTATAATTTGTGTGTAGTTAATTCTTTGTATGCTTTTTTGGCACTTCTATATTTTTTGATCTTTCTTGAAATATCTCGTCTTTGGTTGTTGTAGTCCTTACGGATTCACCTCTTTGTAAGTTCTTTTTTCATAACTTTGGTTTTATTCTTTGTGTGTAGTAGTTCTGTAAGCCTTTTTATAAGTTGGATTGCGTCTTTGGACAAAATATTGTGTTGATGAGGGTGTCTACCGTTTTTGTATTTTAAGCTCTCTGTTATGCCTCTTTCCAGAATATTATAGTATGTTTGGATATCATAAATATACATTTTCTTGATTAGGAATCCCACTCCATGTAGTCTTTTAGTTAGCAATAGATAAGGTCACTGAACTCTTTGATCTTACACCCCATTTTTAAAATTTCTGCGAGACCTAATATATCCCAATTTATATTTTTTAGAGAATTAGTTAATTGCATCTTAGGTGCAAATTTTGAGGGTTTGTATCCCATTGTCTGTGTTATTTTTGCCAATTCTGTAGATTGTGTATAAAAGTAATATTTAAATCATCTTTTTATTTCTTTTTAACGATTTCGATGAGATTGACAGCATTTTTTTTTGTTTCTTTTACTCCATATAATTTTATAAGGAGTAAAAGATTTTGTTGAGTCTTTTTTGTGTTTCAAGATCGTATATATTTTCCTTTAAATTTTCACTTTTTGACCTTAATTCCTACATTTATAGTCTAAAAGGAACAAAAATTTTCATCAATTCGTGTCTTATTGTCATCGGTTTGTTTTCTATTTTCATTTCATCAAAAAAGATTGCAGGTTATCCATTTTTAATATTGTCCCTTGCGTAGAGTGGAACGTAGTATTGTGAACACAGCTTGATGAGGCTCTAAAGTTTCTACGGTTTTTTTTTGCAATAAAATTTTGCACAATATGTACGGCGTTCAAATGTTCTAAACAGGATTTTACAGTATGGATATAGTATATACGTCGAAATTTGGAGCTTTTTAACACTATGTCTTTACATCTAGACAGCCATATATTTGCCAAATTTTATGTTTATACTATTTTATTATTATATTTCTTTTACGTTTATAAATAAATTATTAATATGAATAATTTTGGGTTAATTTTAATTTTGGTATAACACTGGTAAAAGTGTAGCTTTTTAGAATTCTTGGTATGGCAACACTATCTGTCAAAATTATTTCGTGCAGTTGTCTAGCACAGAGTACATTTTATATACTGAGATTTTATATAAGTAAAGTGTAAATTGTGTGTGGTATAAAAGTAAGAGCATGAGCTAACTGTACTCTGTTTACTTTGAGGTTAAATCCTTGTTTAAAAAGTCACATTTGAGCACTGTTTATAAATGTTCTTGAGTTATTTACGTTTGAAGCGTCTATAATGAGCTAAAGCACTGATGACTCACATAACACTGGATATACAGAAGTAATAAGGTAAAACAATTTTATTTTACGAGCAATTTGACAATGTTTAGGTACTTTATCACCCGAACCGAAAAACCTTGATTTTGGAACCTCGGTTGGGCATTGACCTTGGAACCTTTGTTGTGCATTATAGACGTAGTACCTCAATGATTATAGACAAGTAAATAAGGTTACTTTTTAAAGTACGGAAAAGTGTAGATTTTAAATGTACGAAATTCATCGTACTTGTTTTAGGCATCTAGTGCCAATGTCATGTTGTGCCTTATGTTGAACGAAATTAGATTTATTTTAATCGTGAAATATAAGTAGTAAACGAAATCGATTGTAATTTCAAACGTACAGTACTCCAAAAGTAATAATGCGCATAGAAATCTTCGGAAATCTTCGTCATTGTTCGGCAACGGTCGTATTACCCGAGCGTCGAAAGACGATATTTATATAGAGTGGTTAAGAGCAATTTCTCTATGCCTAATTTTATATATTATGTGTTTTGTGCTAAAACAGATTTGATTTACCTGTAACGAAATTTGATTCGATAATTCCATGTAAGTAAATAGCGAAAACGCTACAATCATTGTTGGAGTGATTAGTTTTCAAGTGTCTTACCGAAGTTGGTGTAATTATGGAGGAAAAGGTTTAAATAACATAAGGTTTTATTAGAAGGAGAAAAAAACGTTTTCAAATAGAGGTTTACATAAAATATAATCAAAATCTCAGTTCAAATTTGTTTACAGCACTAATCATTCCAGAAAAATAATACAATTATAAAAAAATTAATCAGAATCGAGGAAGACCTCTATTCCCGACATCGCAGATTCATCAGAAGTTTCATTATGCTCTTGTTCATTTACACTTTCCTCACTGCTATCACCTGTGTAAATAATCAGTTTATCGGAATAACTATCGATTCTTGGCTCAAATTTTCTATATTCATCTTCGCATTGAACCGCATGATCAGAAACTTTTTTCCATTCTTCTGGTCCTATTTTATTGATTTTTTCTAATATAGCATCTTTAACTGACGTCACAGTCATTGCAATATTTCTCTTGGCCACGTGTTGCTTTATTTGGGACCAAATATTTTCAATAGGGTTAAAATCGGGATGATATGGTGGCAATCGTATAATTTTATGCCCATGTTCCTCCATTATACGGTCAATGGCAAATTCTGTGTAATTTTCTTTGTATCTTTGTATAATTTTATACAAATCGGGTTTCAGTTTCTTTGGGTCATGCGGAATGTTGTGTTGTTGTAACCAAGCTGTCATTTGTGGTTTAGATGTGTTTGAGTTTGGTGGTTTCACAGACAGCTTATTATGATATGGGGCGTTGTCTATTACCAACA
Source organism: Herminia tarsipennalis (assembly GCA_945859575.2). NCBI lineage: Eukaryota > Metazoa > Arthropoda > Insecta > Lepidoptera > Erebidae > Herminia > Herminia tarsipennalis. The sequence continues at coordinate 19,050,241 of OX243846.2, forward strand.
CACTATTAGGAGGCAAGTTGGGAATCAATTGATTGCGTAGCCAAGTTTGATAACGTTCCGCGTTTATTTCTTTATGATAGTCACCTTCTGAGTCGACACATTTATGTAACATTAGAGCCCCTGGGACGAAGCCTTTTTCATTGCCTGCGTGTACAATAATTATTCGCTCTCCTTTGGAAATGGGTTGTTTGATACCTTTTTTGTTGCTATCTTGCCAAGTTTTACCCTTAGTATGTGATGTGTGCACATACGACTCGTCCATAAATACTATGTTTCTACCAGAACTCCTCAGCTGTTGTATTTCTCTGAGATATTTGATCCTTTTTAGGCGTATATCATGTTTTTCCATAAGTAATTGTCTGTTATTATCAGTTTTCAGAAACCTAAACCCCATGTCTTTCAAGATCAACCTTAAAGTCTCGGCACAGCCTTTGAAATTAATAGCTTCGATCAACTTTATTCTTAAATTATTTACAGTTGGGAGTTCTTTCAGCGTCAATTGAAAATTGTATATCATATTACGAATAACACAGTAGTCGAAATCATCAAGTACCAGCCGAAATCTACTTTTAGGTCTTCCTTTTTTCGGTGTAGAAAATTTCTTTGATTGATTATGTTTTTTTTCGTTTAAGATATTACTCAAAGTTCGTCGCGAAATTCCTGTAGCTTTTGTAACACGGTCTTGAATTTTTTTAAAATAACCATCATGGTCTCTGTTGAAAACATTGGCTTCATTTAAGAAATAAAGGTACACATTAAATACCATTTGCCGTGCTTGTGAATTAAGCGGTTTTCCACGTTTAAATTTATCCATTTTGGAAGAATTCGTCTGAAAGAAAATGGCATGGGCAGAGTTAGGTATATATTTTTTATGCATGTTTATCTATTTATTTAATTTAAATAAATCTCATTTTTTAAATGTTTTTCTAGTACTTAATATGTATTTAATGTAGGTATTTTATTTTTTTAATATTAAAAAAACGTGAAATATGTTATTTATTTTCCTTTTTTCAAAATATACTATTTAAATCTGAATAAGCTAATTAATGTTGAAATTATATTTACCAAGAAGGGTGTGTAATAGCAGCTCTATATATTTCCACAAATAGAGAACACGTGCAGTCACTACCAATATATAAAGACGACTGACAGACATTTCGCTGACCGGCGACAGCTGCCGAACGCCCGATTTGTTTTCGATTGTGCACACATGATATTGACTCCTATCTCTTTTAAACAAGGTGCAAAATGCAAATGCCTTGTTTAGGGCTCTTACGATTCCATGATTCGAGTGTTTCCGGGAATACGACAATTAGCGAAGATCTGCATGTGCATTATTAATTTGGGAGTACTGTACTTATTGTTTTTTTATTGAAAAGAGTTTTAGAAGTGAAAACTTCTTTGACGTTGTGCACATGCTTCATGACAAAATATCGAAAAATTAAATAGTTTTTAGATTTACGTAATGCCAAGTACCTAAACGTATTTTTGAAGATCGTGCGATGTATATGCCGTCAAATAGAGTTAGCCGTTTTTATGCCGGCACCGCACCTTTTATATGCGGGAACACAATCCGACAACGTGAGAAGGCGGGGTACTGTGCGGCGGAAGTGTGAAGTTGCCGGCGTGTCACTCGATCGTACATGTTTTTAATTGTAAAAATTATACCGTGAGCATTATTTACTTAATTAAATTGTCATTGTGGCCAAATCTATAATCTATGAATAAATATCAAAATCTCCGGGAATCGTGCTAAATATCTAGTCGAATTATGTAGAGCAAAAGGTGATCAGCACAGAAGTAATGATCAACATAGCGTGATATTTTAAGCCTAGTAGTCCTGAGATTATCAAACAAATCTTTGCTTTATAATATTAGTATAGATTAAGGCCCAACGCAAAACCTCGCGCGGACCAATGCGGCGGTTGTTTACACGCATAGAGGGCAGTGGTTGCACGGGCTAGTTCTGGCTAGTTGTACCAGCGCTGTTTCAGACGGATCGCACGCGCCTAAGGCAGTTTGTTGCACAAAATATATGAATACAAGTAACTACATCAAGAACTAGCGCGACAAAATTAGGTGGGCACACGTGGCGGAAGCCCACCGCGGTTCTAGCGTAGGGCTTTATTAAGTAAAAAACCGGACCCGAACATCTCGGACCATGCTCAATGTATTATCTAACTAATATATAAAATTCTCGTGACACGAGAATTTTATATATTAGATAATACATTGAGCTATGATTATTTCGGATGAAGTTTTCGTTCACATACTTCTCCGAAACGGCTTGACCGATTTTGATGATTTTTTTTGTGCTTATCCGGTATCTATGAGAATCGGCTACTATCTATTTTTCATACCCCTAAGAGTTTGTTTGTTTGTTTGAATGCGATAATCTCAGGAACTACTGGGCTGCACTGAAAAAATATTTTATTGTTGAATAGCCCATTTATCGAGGAAGGCTATAGGTTATAACATCACGCTACGACCAATAGGAGCGGAGCAGCAATGAAAAATGTTGTAAAAAAAAAAGGAAGAAAAAGAAAAAAGGGAAAATTCACGCAGACGAAGTTGCGCGGGTCAGCTAGTATAATATAACAAAATTATGAAAAAATACGATCGGTAAAAGTTCACTAGCAAAAGAGTGTATCTTCATGGCACTTACGTCCTTTTGTTGAGAAGCGCAGTTTCTCGACAATAACTCAGTGACGGTATATCCGATGACGTTGAAAATATTTTTCGTTAAAAGTATTTATTAAGCGTTACCTTAGTAGTTTATTTCAAATTTTTGGTCAAACGGTTTTAAAGTTGTGAATGCCTCATAGTCAACGAGTGGACATCGCTTGGTCCACGAATTTTTACGATACGTCCGACTCGTTCGTAAGAAAGGCTGGGAATTAAGGGAGGGTTGGGAGCGACGCATCGCCAAGTATCGTCCTAGCGTGAACCATTCGCGGGCAGCACTATCTACTCGGGGCCCGCGCGTTGGTAATGCGCAGTGGTCCACCCGCCGTCTGCGCGTGGAGAGCTTACGAGAGGCGATCCGGTGCCGCTACGGAATTGATGTAATGAGCGCATACCCATACAAGTCCATCTAAAGAATACTAGCCGCAGGAAACGAGCCAGAGTGGGTGCCGGATGGCTCTAATGAGCTGTGACCTTAAAAAACGATGAGGCGTCTTAAGTGCCCTACGCCGCTGTAGGGTGTCAGATTACGGCTTCTATATATTTAAATTTATATTTTTTTGCCTTACTAACGATATTCGATCTACTTAAATATCATCACATATTTTGTTCAAACTGCTGTCATGCTGTATAAAATATTCTGTATAACAAAAACTTTTTAATACATTTATAAATATTTATTTGCAGAGATCCAAAATAAAACTGAAACAATGCAAAAGGAACAACCCTGCGAAGAAACGGAGGACGATGGCGTCAATAAACGTTCGCGTTTAGAATTAGTGGCAAATTTTTCTGAAAAATATAGATATAAAAAAACACTTGGTACGTCAGGGATTAATGGAGCACTGTATGAAACGAAATTATTGAGTCTTATATTATTTAGAGCCCTGTATGACGAGGATATTAAAGAATTTATTCTGGGCACCAATATTGAAGGCATCGGTGCACTTGATGATGTTATTTTGAGGTATAATACAAAAAAATCTCAAAAAACAAAAATGTTGATCTTGCAAGCCAAACATAGAGAAAATGAAAAAATTACTGTTGATGATTTATTGAATCCAAAGAGTTATACAAATTTACATACGTATTTTGAAAGTTATTTAAGAATACGGCAAAAATTTATTACTGACAAAGATGATCCAATGTTTCAAGGAACGATAAACAACATAGATTGCAATTTCGTTTTATATACATCTGCAAAACGATACAATAGTATGAACCAGACTACTGTAAGAAATATTACACTAGAAGAAATTCATGAGGGGGAAAACCTCATCAAAACAAGCAAAGATGGAAAAGTTTTACAGGTTCAATACGAAAATGAATTTGATGATTTAATTTCTACCGTCAGCAAGACACGTGCAACAGCATTAGCACAATCTCTTATATACTTCATAATCAACCGCAATAGTTTATATGAACGTATGATGCTAGATAATATAATTAAGGAATATCGTATTTATTTGACGCAAAATATTATTGATATTGAAGTCGGAACATCAAATGAGACAGCTTCACATTCGAGTAAAGTTACTGATCATTTAGTAGGTAGATTCTATTCATCGTTTTTGACTAGTGACGATGAATATTTACAGTTTATAAAATCCGAAATTCACAAAGAATTAGCAAAAATCAAAGGTCTGTCACCCAACTCGGATCAAGATGAATTGAACGAAATAATGAAATCGTTTACTTTTAAATTACCTACAGATTTCGGTAAAACTCATTATAGCTTTGGTGGCCATAAAACGAAACAACAAAGGAAACTCACTCTTTTGTGTTCAATATTTGAAAAAATATTTCAAAGTAGTAGTGTTGCAGATTCTACATACATTTATTTTCATCTTGACGACGATTCGGTCGGCCCTGATGGAATTGTACAATTCAAAGATTTAGTAAACAATTGGTTGGGTGGATTAGTTGGTAATTTATTGATTAATGATGATGAGACTGAAATGCTCAAATTCAATTTAAATGAAACAGATCTGTCTGAAGATAACATTAAAATTTTACAACAATTAAAAAAAAATAGGGATATCACACAGCTGAGCATGTTTAGATTCAATATTAACTTTCTGTATTTTCCCAAGTTGACGCTTAATTCTAAACCTTGTAGAGAGTACGACCGCAAGTTAGTGAAACACTTTTTGGATAACCTGAGAATTTATACAAATCAAGCTAAAGAAGATGAAGTAGAAAACGTGTTAAAAAATGAACTTTATACATTTTACAAAAATCGAAAGAATCTTGACTTCATGTCCCACATTAAATGTGATGCAATTTTCTTGACATTCCATGACAAGATCCAAAAGTGGTGGAAACAGTCTATCTCGGCTCCGTATCTGACTGAGAAATGGAATTTTTTTCAGGAAATACAAGCAGCAATACTAGACAGCCCAAGGTTAAATTTGGTTCACTTTGTTTGTTGTGAAAACATTCACAATAGTTTGGTGGAGTTCGAAAAAGAAGCCATAAATTCATTGAAATTATATGATTTTTTTAATAGTAAAGAAACCATTACTATGATTATTTCGGATGAAATTCATTTTTCAAGTGTTAAAGTGGTTAAATATTTGAATGAATTTCAGAAACAAATTGATTATAAATTTTTAAATTTAGATTCTGAAATTGTTCAAAGTAGTTATGATAAAATAATAAATGAGTTGGAAATTTCATTTTCCGTATCTTCTACATTAGTTGTGGTCTGTCAAGGCAATACCGATGTTGATTATAAGAGGTTACTTGATATATTAGATATATTTAAAGGTAAAATTATAATAGTAACCGATAACAGCCATAGAGATAAATTAGTAATAAAATATCCAGGACAATTAGTTCATAGAGATACCACAAATAAATTTAATAACCTAGCGCATAGTGTTCGTAAAATAATACGTGAAGAACGCGAAATAATATTTCAAGGATTTCCAGTTATTGTTAATAGAGTGCTCGGCGATGACGCATTGGACCTTTTTAGCCCAGTTTTACTTAGGAAGATAATTAATAAGGATAAAATTGTTATTACAGTCACCTAAAGTTTGTAACAAACTGGATGTATTAATTAAAACGTTAAGTAATCCTGATGCAATAAGAACTAATTAGATAAAGCGAATGATAGCAATAAATACCAAAAAAATATGATTATAGCGAATTATGTTTCAAAGAAGAGAACGACAAAGACTGTTTATAAAAACACAACAAAATTTAGTTGTTATAACAGATTCCGAAGATACATTTAAACAGACTTGTAAAGTACACAATAAAACTAATACACTGGTTTACACGGTATGAAATAATATGGAATAAATTACACGGTACTCATAAGAACTTAATGAAATTTGTTCATAGATCCTTGTCGTTACCCACTGGGTACCAATATACGACAAAGTTAAAAAAAATTGAGTACAAAATAATGAAATTAAAAGAAACACAAGACAAAACAGTTATAATAAAAGCCGAACCAGTATGAGAAATGATTTTCTCATACTGGTGTTTGGTATTAACTGCTCAAAAAGTTAGTAAAGTTGATACTTTACTAACTTTTTTAGCAGTTAATACCAAACAAAAGTATCCAACCTTTAGATATTAAAAATAAATTTACTTTATAGTCAATTTCTTGATCATTGAACTGAAAGTACCTAACCTAAATATTGATGTAGTTCACGTACGTGAAATTTTTATATAGCGCTATTGACAAAAAAACATTTCACAAATAATGCTATCTTCATGAAGATTTTCAAGGTCATTACAGTAAATAACTTAGATGAAGTAAATATCAGTGTTTCTGACGACCAAAACCTGCCAGTTGTCGGAAGTAAAGCTGTTAAATTATTTTTAATATCTTGATAAACTAGTTGTAGTTTTGAATGGTTTTGATGAAATCTGTCCAAATTAAACAAGCGAGGTAGTACAGTTATTGAACTATATAAATACTAAAAAAAATGCGCATTTGTGGATTCCACGAACGGCGTAGAAAAGTTGGAATTAGCATTATAAACATTATCTTTATCCGTTAGACATGCTGAAACAAATCTACAAAACACGGTTTTTCAGGAGAGCTATAAAACTTTTTTTTTACAAATTGTAACTTTATGTCGTCTAATCTGATATCAGTGGTGTCTAAGTCTGACTCAAAAGGGAGTTGTTTCCTATTATTTATATTAAAATCTGGTAAATTGTGCAGGTTGTTATCGCAATTTTAAGATAGAACATATTTTAATAATAAATGATAAGCAAGGTTAATGAACGGTAAATTACAGCGAGGCTAATATATAGTTACCGTTAACATTTGACCGTCATGTTCGATATATTATTAACTCAGGTTTGAAATTTACTAACCAGGGTCTTTATTCACTATGTTTTTTTCGTATTCGCGAAAAGTTCTCGCGAACTGTCGCCCGCTCCGCGCGCATGCGCAATGCATTTCTTAGCAAGCAGCTCTCTATTTACCATTATGACAAGATTTTGACAGATAGACGCGCGGGCTTGTCGCAAAAAACAAAAAAAAAACAGATAGTGAATAAGGATCCAGTGCATTGGTAACTTTGTAGGTATTGAGGAAAATTTTGAGTAGGTACTTATCAGTGTTTCTGATAGAATGCATCAAAACGCCTGTAAACAAAGACAATAAACTCTTTATAAATTTTGTGTTATTTGATTAAATGTATAATACATTTAACGTTCGTGGTTTTATTTTATCTGATATCATACTTTCAACATGTACAAAATATAGTCAAAAATGATATTGTTCCTCAGACAAAACTATTGCTGTCCCGATTCTTTTTATGTATTAAATATGTAGTTTGCCTGGCCTAAACGGTTCAGACAAATGCATACACACCACGGGCCTACACTACAAATCATTGTATATTATAGGTATACTGGGCATAAAGCTGCCTGTTCATTGAAGTGGAGGGAGGTTGCGGAGCGGACAAATAATAACCAATAGGATTGCAAAAAATCTGAACTCCGCTCCAATGATGTTTTCTACGTATTTTACTCCCTTGGTCGCCTTTCACGATTTCAGGATTTCATGTTTGTACTGGGGCACAGTACCATACAATTTTTGGCCATCTCTTTTGCAGAAATAGATGCTATAGAGAGCAGAAGCTGCAGAGACTGTAATCGTGTCTTATTCAGTAAGTAAAGGGTATTCCTTTCTTCCTGAACAAATTCCAGGGCCTTTTCTGTGGTTTCGGGAGCCCAGTGGGTCGCGAAGGCCCCGCAGGTACGACTGAAGAATTTCTTTTTATACAGAGCACGTTCGGATTGTATAGTAGAATAGTAGTTGCAACAGTTTCGTGTTAGCTCACATACGTAAAAAATAACCAATGCACTACGGATACATGCCTAGTTCTCAGGAATACTGTTGGTATTATTTAACCTAGCAGTGGGTCCCGTGACCTTATTAAGATACCGTTTAATAACGCTAAATTTATAAACTCGCTTCCTGGCTCTTGCGATAGGTACCTACGTATGTTACAACTACTCGGTCACATATTTTTATAAATCTTGTAAGTAATATTGGTCTTCCCGTCGAATTTGGGCACCATGCGCAGGGCTTTAAATGTCTCCTCCACGTTCGGCATGGTTCCTAAGTTATTTGGGCTAACTAAGTCTAGATTTCTAATTGAATTAAATAATACTAATCTCGACTCTCTCCGCCTTATTCCAAAAGCTGGACTAAACCTGGTTTGACGAAAATCCTAGTTTAAACCGAAAATCCTTATTACAAAACGAGGTTCATCGCTTAATCGATGATCATCTTGGGTCTATAGATTAGTCTTTCGATCACCCTAGTTTAACTATGGTAATAACCTTAAAATGTCAAAAATTTTGACATTTTAAGGTTATTTTATTTACAATTTTGCGTATTTTAGTTTCAATTATTAATGACGAATAATGCGTGTTTAGTGACTTTAAATTATTAACTAACTAAATATGGTGTGGCAACAAAATAAACGCAAAAATCGAGTGAAATGCGATGTGTGACCAAAGATTTAATAATATTGTTTTTCAAAACATTTATCACAGCTTGGAATTGAGAGAGAAGATTTAATATACAGAACTCAGAGATGTCCTAAAATTAAAGTGGTCTGTGCAATGTTTGGGTCAACCAGACTCGACGTGAAGTGTACCTATGCAGTGTGGAAAGTTGAAGATCAACACAGATTAATTTTGTTCGACAATAGTATCATTAACTAGTGCTCTATGTAAAACAATCTGATGCAGTCCACTTATAATATGTCACATTATTTATATTGAAGTTGGAAAATCACATTTGGAATGTCTGATAGGTGGTCTGGAGTAGTGCGGCAAAAACCAATGTTGAATTTACTCAAAATGCACAAAACAAAGTAATAGAAACATCATTATGACAAAATTTCTTACCTAAAACTTACTACTGAACTATACATATTATAGTGGAACTAAATAAACATTGATCAATTTAAAATTTAGTTGGTAAAGTGTAACCATGGGTATACCTATCACTAGAAACAGATGTAAACTTAGGTTATAGGTAGGTACCAAGAACTGAATATTATGGTTATAAGAGCTCAGCTAGTTAATACATTGCTACAATGTTCCTTTAAACATAGTTTAAACACTAAACAGAGAGTACAGATTAGTTACAGTTTATTGAAATTGTGATGTAATAACTATTATGCACTACTTAACAGTTTAGATAATTATATTTAAGATTCTCTGATAGATGAACTATGTTCTTAGGGAGAATAAATGGTATCTAATAAATAATGATTCTATGTATAATGTACCTAAAACTTACTAGTGAACTATAAGGTGGATCTAAATATAGAATTATCAATTTTATTATATAAATATATTATTGATCACTGTTTATATATTATACAAAAAATGCATACAATTTAAAATTTATTGTAAAATACTAATATTATAAAGCTGAAAAGTTTGTTTGAACGGGGTAATTCTTTTGAACTTTTTACTGTTGGATAGCCCATTTGTCGAGGAAGGCTATAGGCTATATAATATCACACTGCAACCAATAGGAATGGAGCAGCATTGAGAAATGTTGCAAAAACAGGGAAGATTTATGCAGACTAAGTTGTGCGGGAAAGCTAGTCTATCTAAATAGAATTAAGGGATATCAACTCAATATTCCTTTTCAAACATAGTTTGAACAGGGAATACAGAATGGTTACAGGTTATTGAAATTGTAAACATCCATTTTGTTGTCAAATGGAATAACTATTAAGTGCTACCTAACAGTTTAGATAATTATATTTATGATTCTCATGAAAATGAACTCTGTTCTTAGGGAGAATAAATGGTATCTAATAAATAATGATTCTATGTAGATAATTGAGATTTTCATTTCATAGCAAGCTCACTGATATTAAATAATAAATATCTTATTCATAAAATTTGTTTCAATTGTTTGTTGTGCTTCAGCCGAAGCTTCAGTACCTATGTTGAATCTAGGCATACTTTCTCCCAATACATTCAGAACAACGAGTGCAACAAAGAAAACAGTAAGTATATCAAAAATGGATTATCTTATTGAGTAAGTATCCTTCCATGCTAAGACCTGTTCCAATGAAACTAGCTTTGTAATAAAAACTCGCATCCAAGTTCCTCTAAGTGTTTGGGCGCTATAGTTACTCAGATTAAACTTCTAACATCCCTAATAATGTCTGAGTTAGTTAAATTTAGGTTATCATCATTTGTTTACATTTTTAGTACTAATGACAACTACTTGTGTAACGTTCCGATCCTGACAGAATTTATTTGATTTTTCGTAAATTGCAGGCCGAGGGCTTTTATGTCAGGTTAATATTTTGAAAATTACGTAGTGCTGGCGAATAATTTAGCTACATAGAACGTCTAAATATTTTATTCTCAATGAAAACTTTACTTTCAAATTATATTGGTATAAAACGGAACGTTATATTTGAATGATAGGAACAATGAATGAACTAAATTGATTATAATCTGTGGCTGATTGCTAGATCCTTTGGTATCAGCTGGTCCACGGATTATCTAAGTTTTGTAATAAGACCAATAGCACTGTACTATATCCTGGACTTGAAAGTCTTGGTTTAAACTTTGATTTGGTCTTTTCTTTGTAATAAGGCGGTCTATCTAAACTAGGGTTCCGCGATTGCCTGGTATGGAAATCCTGGAAAATGATATATAGGTACAATACTAGGATAAAAGGACGCAACTCGAGAACAATTTTAAAGTAATTACATGTGCACAATTCTAGAGTACTTACATGTGCATGTGCATAATCAAATTTAATTAAAAATAAAATTTGATTACAATTTAAACTAAAATTTAAAACAATGATAATTGGTCGATGTGTGTACCTTTCTAAATATAATTTATAAAAATTGTTGTAAATCGAAGTGGCGAGATGTGGAAATCACGTAGCGCTGATTCGATAATAATAATAATATCTTGGGACAACTCACACGCTATCTGATCCCAAACTAAGCAGAGCTTGTACTATAGAAACCAGACAACTGATAAACATACTTATATATTTCTAAATACATACATATTATAGATAAATAATACCCAGACACAGAATAAACCATCGTGCTCATCGCACAAAGTTTTATCCTGGGTGGGGATTGAACCCAAGACTTCTTGCGTAGTAGACGAATACACTCCCACCGCGCTACAGAGGCAGTCACAGTCTCTATGCCACGTGGCGGTAGGCAGTTGCGATGCTGCGTGGTAGAAGATGTGGAAATCACGTAGCGCTGACTCGATGTCTTATGTCGGTCCGCAGTTGCGACCATAGATGTGTAGAATCGAATCGTAACTCGAACTACTAGTAAGTTCGAGTTACGATTCTATTCCTTTAATATTGTATGTACCTGATACTTCGGCTTCATGACATTATATAGTAGAGCTGATAGTCAGCAGGTGAACTCCTTAAAAATTAACGGCCTTGCATTGCAATATTTTGTAAAAGGAAAATATTAGTTTAAAACTTTTGCCTTGTAATAAATTATCGGCTAGTTGTTTATCAACTAGCTGACCCATGCTAACTTCGTCTATGATACTTGCAAATAACGTGGTTTTCTATTGGTAATAGAATTTTCAAAATCGGTTCCGTAGATTCAAAGATTACCCCATACAAACTTTAACTCTTTTTAATAATAATATAAAAGTATAGATAATTTTGATTATATTATAAATATAGATAATATATAAACAACTCGACTCGGAATTAAACGCGTTTAAACTAAGTGAGTTATGCTTGACGTTTCGAGTGAGTTACCACGACCGTAGTCATAAGCAGCAAAAATAGATAAACATTTTAAATTTCGTGCCTAAATCATAAAAACTACATTTCCTGGCACCATCTTAATGTTTATCTATTTTTATTATTGTACCTACCTTTATTATTTTATGTTTGTTAGTTGTATTACCATAATACTTCCCCACCTTGTATTATTTTTTTATGTAGCGGACATATTTTTATTATTGCATTGTCACCAAAGATACATAATTATGTACACCAATGAAAGCCCAATCGGACACTGAGAAGTTGTTCTAATTTAACTTCAAAAATTCGTGCTGAACGCATAAATATTGCTAATTAAATAAAAACTTGTAACTTCCAGTTCCACCATAAGACCAGCTTCATTATATCATATTATTGTATTGTCACCAAAGATCATGTATCTTTGGTGACAATACAATAATATCTTGTAGGTACGCCAAATTTAAGCCTTTATTGCACATTGCTAGTGATCTATAAAAAAAAAAAAAAAAAAAAAAAAAAAAAACAAATGTCGGGAAGTGGTTTTAATTTAGCTTCCAAGATTTGTGCCGAACACTAACATTGCAAGATAATTTAAAGCTTGTAAAATAATAGCTTCAGGAATTTGTGACGTCAATGTCACAGTTACCTATGATCCTGTGATCTATTGACGCTAGAGATGTGATAAACGGCTTTTTTTTTTTTAAACGTTTTATCATTGTACTTATTTTTATAAAAACGTTTAAAAAACGCTTTATACTTAAAACGCTTTTTAATAATAGGTACGTCTAGAACCTATATATCAATATGTAGGAGGATTGTATTTATAAGAATTTTATTACATTTAAATAATCCTTCTATTTTCCCAACATTTTATTTGATGCGGAGGAAGTAGATTGTCCTTCAAGATAGTCCCAAATGAAAAAGTTCCAGGCTCTCGACATTGTTCAATAAGTACCTATAGTAATATATTATTGACACTAAAACTGTACACATAACGTAATTTGGTAATAGTTAAAAACAATTATTTACAGATTTACAATGAGTTTTTTATATTAACACTGTGTCCAACTCACAAAATCACAATAAGTAGTTAACTAAAACAAACATTTAAACTTTCGCGTTGCATGATTATAACTATTTATTATACGGGAATTTGCGCGCATTGTGACCACGGCCGATGCAACCTGGTACCAATGCGCGTTAATTCCTGTATAATAAATAGTTATAAAACAAACATGTATCTATTTGTTTACACAAAAATATTACCGACTTCAAAAATAAATACAAGGCAACTAAGAAGCAAAAAATATTATACCTTGAATAACAAAAACAAATTAAACATTTTGAAGTTGGTGCCGAATAAAACATAAAGACTACTATTTCATGGCACCAACTTCAAAATGTTTAATTTGTTTTTGTTATTCTAGGTATATTATTTCTTGCTTTTTAGTTGCCTTGTATTTATTTTTGAAGTCGGTAATATTTTTTGTTAAAAAGTTTTTATTTTTCACTTTTTAGTGGGTTGGTTTATAATTCACTTAAGTTACAATAGGCTTATGTCATCTGCTCAAATCCTTTTACGAAATATTGCTTGCCCCGATGCAGGGCCGTTAATTGTTGAGAAGTTCACTATCAGCTTTATTACATTGTATAATAGTAGTATATCGAGATTAAAGTGCTACTCAATAGCTTATTAAAGTACTTAATTGAATCGCAAACTGTGAAATATTGAATAGGTCTGCTCGTAATTTTTGGTCTTCATCATCAGTTCCACTTCACCAATTGGTGTTTTTTAAGAGTAAATGCACGAATCACTATGAAATATACCTAAATCACTGTAGGTGTGCTTTTAATATTTTAAGAGTTCCCTCGATTTCTCCAGGATCCCATCATCAGATCGTGATCTGATGGCAATGGGACCAACTTGGAAGTATACCTTTCAAACCCAAAAACAATTTTTCAAATCGGTCCAGCCGTCTTTGCGTAATCACATACAAAAAAAAAAACATACAAAAAAATAAAAAAAACATACAGACGAATTGAGAACCTCCTCCTTTTTGAAGTCGGTTGAAAACACGAGATCGTCAATTCGTCAGCAAGCGAGTCATACACTCATCCGAGGGCAACGAAAGGCGAACTAAACAAAACTTTGCATTGCACTGATTACGTAAAAAAGCGTTAAATGTCAAGTACGTAAAAAATAAAAAATAAAACGAAAGTGCTGCTTTGACAACAATAAGCTATAAGTATATGAAATACGTAGTACTTTTGAACTTTGAAGTACTTTTTTTAAATGTCTGATATCAATTTGTGACTTATTGAAGAAATAAGATTGTTCAAACATAAGTGTAGGCAATAAGTAAAAAACGAATTTGTTTGTATTTTAAAGTGTACTTATTGCTTTTTATTGAAAACGTTTTTTTAAAGAGCTTTTCGTTTAAACGCTCATCTCTGATTGACGCCACAGAAGTAAATTGAATGTGTACTTTACATATGCGCGGTCTTGTATCATCCCGTCGCACTCACTCTCACAATCAGGCGTGATTCAAGGAACCGATGACGCAATGCGTGAACGCAAGATAACATATTGTTATTTTAAAATAATACTGTCCTGTTATTCGTGGTTAGTGTAGGATCAGACTGTTTTCTGTATTTTTATACTATATTTATAATGTTTGAGTGTTTTTGCCTGTAATTTGTACCCGTTTGCCCGTACATCTTACTAAGCTAAAGGTAAGTTTAACCTTGTTTTAATTACCTTTTCCTGCGGTTTCACTTGCGTTACGATTGATTTTATAGCCTATGTATATTCTATTTTGATGCATACCTGTGGCGTTTCATCATTCTTTTCGGTTTCCCTTTAAATTGTAGTTACTTGATATTTTAAGCAAAGAAATTCGATGAATCATTTCTCGGCCGCACATCCAAAAAATTTAACTCCCTTCCAGCATATGTGTTCCCTCCTACCTACGACATGGGGTCTTTCAAAAGAGGCGTAAAGAATCACCTTGCAGGTGAGCAAAGTAAGGACAGTCAATGCTGCACATAATGCTGTACTATCTGGTCTTGCGTTTGGACTCTTATTTCCACTTAACATCAGGTAGAATGGAGTCATTTGCTTAAACTGGTAAATAATGATCATAGTCTAATGAAGAAAGTATTGATACTTATTTACTAGATCGTGAGTGAATTACTATACTAAAATGAATTTATCAAATACAAAAAAAAAGACGTTATTTTTATATTTGAATATCTAGATTTTGAATAATTGATAAAGCCTTACTAACTTTTTATTCTTCGCCATTAGTTTTACTTCATTACTTATTACGCATAGAGCCATACTCAAGAGATTCAAATATAGTTTGCTAGAAACAATCTAGAGAATCTTTTGACTGCTCATGGCTGAAGAAAATCAAGCTTGTGATTATTACAACGATTTAGCGAGCAAAATAAATACAAAAATTCTTTAGTATGCTCCAGAGCCGATACATCATGCTTGATGTAAAAACATACATGCTGTGAAGATTTTTCTCCTAAGGAATAATTTAAAAGAATTTAAGCTTACCCAAACTTAGGGAAAATAAAAACAAATTGTTTGATTTATTACTTTTAGCGCTTTACCAAGAGGAGGATTAACGCGCCTCGCCTTTGTCAGTAGATGCACTAATTAATGACTTCGCAGTTTAGAAGAGTTTAAAAATAAAATATGCCATTGATTCTGAGACCGGCACTCCATGAAGGGGTATCTTATAGGATCACTTTTAATCAGTTATTTGTTTCGCGAACTAGTTTCTTTAGCATACCTCGTTTCTATTGAAACATCCAAAAACAGCTAATGAACTTGGTTTTAGGATGAGTAAATGAACTATGAATAGCATGATTTTAACGTGTGTATATCATAAAAACATTTTCAGCTCCATTTAAACAAAAATATTCACTTTTCAAATGTATATACTGCACGTTTTTTATTTAATATCCTGACCGTTTTATTTATTTATAATACTAACTTTTTTTATAGTATCTTTTTATTTACTCACTATTTCAATTTTCTATAATACCATGGATTGGAACCCCTTCTCGGGTAAAGCCCTCCTCCAGTTTTTTCCAAACCTCTCTGTCCATAGCTTTCTTTCTCTATTCGCTGCCTGATATCGCTTAAAATTTTCTATATCTCTTTTTCTTCCTCTTGGTCCTTTCCATATATAATAACGTAATGCCCATCTTTTGTCTATGCATCTTACTATATGTCCTGCCCACCGCCACTTCTGTTGTAGGGCTTAATTATTGTAAGGCGTCTTTATCTTTAGTTTTTTTGTTTAATTTTCTCGTTATTTACTTTTGTATTCTTCTTATTTTGAATAAGCTTCTTTCCATTGCTTTTTAACATGCTCCTAGTTTAGTTTTTATTTTTGTGTTATATGTCCATGTTTGGCATCCGTATGTAAGAGTGGGTAAGACACAGATGTCCAAGACAATTTTCTTTAGGTGAAGGGGGAATTCCCCTTTTAAGATTTTCTTCAGCGACCAAAACTTTTTCCAGCTCATATTGATACGCCGCTCGATCTCTTTTTCTTCATTTATGTCTTCGAAACATAGTTGTTTCGGTTCAAGCATATGGCGTTAGCGTAGATGTTAGTCGCTGTTTTAGTTTTGTTCTCGTTATTTTTGAGGCCCACCTTTTCTTCATTCAAACTGCCTAACGTTCTTTCTAATCCTTTGCTTGTTTCAGCGAATACGACAATATCGTCCGCCAATCTGAGGTGTGTAAGTCGATCTTTGTTTACTGTAATCACTTCCAACTGACAGTTAAGGTTGTCAAAAATGTGTTGTAGTACCTTTATGAACATCTTGGGTGAGAGGGGTCTCACTCCTCTGCAGATCAGTGTATCAGGACCTCGCTTCTTCAGTTTGACTTGACTTACGCCACCCTCGTAAATGTTTTTTAGTACTCTTTCATAATATTCGTTTATGTGGCATTTTTTCAGCTCTTCCCTAATAGCATCATGAGAGATCGTGTCAAACGCTTTGGTATTATCAATGAAAGCAATGTAAAGTGGCCTGTTGAACTCCTTGTGTTTCTCCATTACTTGTTGTAGCAGGTGTATATGATCCGTTGTAGAGAATCCTGAGCGAAACCCTGCTTGTTCCACTGACTTGTATTTATCGATCTTCGGGCTCAGTCGGCTTTGTAGAATTGACTTATGTACACTTGAAAGAAACTAATCGGGCCGTAATTAGAGATGTCTTGAGGGTCTCCTTTCTTGTATATAAGGATTGTATCAGATCTTTTCCACTGCATCGGTACCTGACCTGTGTTCAGAACCTTATTGAACAGGTGCGTAAGTGTAGGGGTTAGTAGGGTAGCGCCAGCTTTCAGTGCTTCATTTTGTATGCCGTCGGGACTAGGGCTTTTATCTACTACTGTAAGTTTCCTCATGTGCTTGATGGCTTCCTTCTCTTCCCCTGGTGGCAAATCGTTCATGTTTTTGGAATTTTCTATTGCCGCGTCGGTTGTTGTGGTGCACGAAATTGATTTCGCAAACTATTCCTTATAAAAGTCAGTGGCGCAGTTCATGAAATCATTTCTGGTTTTTGTTTCATCTGATTTTGATTTTAAGTTTGGAATCCATTTTTTTTTGTTTTTGTACATATTCAGGTTATTTTCAATGATTTTATGTCTATATTCTTTGTAGTCTTTATCAATTGCCTTACTTTTGGTTTTAAATGCAGAGTTCTTCCTTCATTTCTTTGGTTTTTCGTTTAGTTTTCAGAAGTTTAGTTCGTCTTATGAGAAGAGTTACACTCACTAAGTATTTTGTTGCTAGTTTTAATTTCTTTACATCTTCTTTCTTTCTTTCTTACAAGACTGGTGTTGATGATGTTATCTAGTTTATTTTAGGAAGTTTGAACGTCATCTTCTTTGTGTGTTTCCAGTTGACGTATATTGATTTCAAGGTTTCTTAAATATAATGATTTATCCTCATTCGTCCTTAGTGTTGGTTCTTTCCTTGGACTAGCGTGTATGTAGCACTAATTAAGCGATGATCAGATCTGAATCCAAAGCCGTGTAATACTTCTATAGTTCTTATTCTTCTATATTTATACTTCAGCACCTGTTTATGTATACCCCATTTACTGCGAATAAAATTTATTTGTATTTGTATTTGTATTCTCATGGGGTGTTTTGACAATATAAAATCAATTTCATTTTTTATTTTACCACAGGGGGAGAGCCACGTCCATTTGTGGTACTTTCGAGCTTTGAAAAAGGAGTTCATAATTGTTAGTTTATGTTTCAATGCGTATTTAATTAGTTTTTCGCCCCTTTTATTTCTATTCTCGTATTCAAATTTTCCCAGGACAAAGTTTTCACTGTCTTCTGTTCTCAGTTGGACAACTTTTGCATTTTTTTTTTAAATCACCTATAACAAATACGTTATGATGTATTTGTATATAATACGTTCTGGCCCAGGTTTGGCTACGGAAGTCTCGGGTTCGATTCCTGAGTCTGGATTTCAACTTTTTCTATCTTTCAAAATGCAATTATTGTATACGTTATCTTCTGCCTGACTTCGGGCTATCTGCAGAGTTGCTTAGAATGAGTTGATTTTTTCGTTGGTAGCTTTTTCAGTAAGTGCTTAAACTTGTATTATTGAAAGCAGTCGGTTGTTGTTCTCGTATTTCATTTTTAATAGAGCGACCCGATCAGAAAAAGCTAAAAAACTAACAATGTTATTTTTGTGCTTTTTGTTTTATAAGAATGAAACTCCATATAGGCTGAGTTACAAAGTTGTTACAAAGGAGAAACCTTTGTAACAGAATACATACTTTTCATATCCTTCAATTGCATAGCCCATGTTTCTAACTTCTGCTAAGCCGAGTATATCGATTTGATTTTTTTGTAACGTATATGTTAGTTCTATGAATCTTTTTGTTGTTGCTAGTGATCTTACGTTGAATGTTCCAATTTTGAGTTTGTCGTGATTGTTTTATTATTCTAATTCTATTTTTTTTTGTAGTTTCCGATCGCTGGTATCTTATTGTTATTGCTTCGTTATTGTTGAGATTGTTAAAAGCGAGTTAAAACGTCCTCTCAACTTATCAAATGCATTATTTTATTATTTTTAGACAAGCTTATTGTTTGTTGTTTCCTTGGTTGAATTTCGACTTAAAACTAAAAAGAGAGATACGAGTATAACCTCACGGATTAATATCTCTCTTTTTCTTTTAACTTTGGCTCCTGCATTTTCCTTTACAATAAGTTTATCATATTTTGTGTACGCCAAGTTCATTTTTTCCCTTTTTTTTATTAGTTTCAGTTCCAATGACTTCCTTATTTTTAAGATTTCTTTTGAGTAGTCTTCTGTTATGTACCTATATCTCTTTTAATTTCGTTTTGTTTCTCATGATTTTGGTCTATTTCCATCTACTAACTAATGCAAGGAGCGTAGGCTTCTAATTTTGAATTCTTGTGCCAATATTGTAGATTTTATTTATTTTAAAATGTTCTATGATGATGCCTAGTTCATCTAAAAAAAGACTTTTTAAAATGCATTTGATTAAATCCAGTGTCGGTTCCTCTTTTTCCACTAAACCATGAATTATTACATTATTACTTTTCATAGCTTTCTCTAAAAGTTCCATCTTCTTTTCTACTTTACGTAAATATTAGGTTTCTTCTAGGACGGGTTTTAATTTTTCTTCTATTTTATCAATTAGTTTTGTATTAGTTTCTTCATCTTGTCAAATAATAGTTAAAATTATTTGTCCATATTTTACGTGTAATGGATGTTTTTTTTGCTGCTGGCAACACTGAGGTAGCGCTGACTATGGTTTTGACAGCAAAGTGCCAGATGTATAATGTGACGGCGGTGTATTCGTATATTTAAATAGTCTATAGGTATAATTTAATGTCAATATTTAGAAAAAAAAAAATTGTTTATGTGTAACAAATTAAGGGGGTTATGGAACCTCTACTTGATTTTTTTTTCGACCTACTAAGTAGCCTACTTAGAAGAAGGTGATAAAATAAAATTTTAGTCATTATTATGTGTTTGTGTTTTATTGACAAATACCGCAACAAGGGGGCACTGCCGTGCCCCCGCCAAGCAGCGAAACTACTTTTTCTCGAAGCATTTCGTCGTATTTTTGACCCCAATTGATTTTGTCTGGACAGTAGTAGAAAGTTTAAATATTACGGGTCCTAATCGCGTGAATAATTTAAGGTAAAATACCTTGTTTATTGCCCGACGTTTCGACCGTATTGCAACGGCCGTGGTCACAAGTAGACTAGTTGAGCTCAGCGTCGCCTCCCTGAAGCGCGGGAAACTACCCTCGCTTGATTTTTATCACTCACTATTACGGAACTGTCGGTACTTCGACACACAACACTAAGGACATCTGCACACTGGCGTGTAATGTTTGTTCGGCGATGTATACACTTGCTGATTACGGGATTCCACGATGTTGACAAACGGTATTCGTCTTCTCGGTTGAAATTGACATGTTTTTTTATTTCAACCGCTTCCCTCGCCATCCTGGAGTAATAGTGACGGTCAGTAGTGAGGACCTGTGGTTTGTGTAGTTCAATCCAGTGGTAATATATATACACACATCAAAAGTGTCTAGGGATCAAGCATTTTTATGCGGATTTCTTGAGATTGAGATGTGGCTTTGTAATAAATTTATGATTTTATAAATTTATATGGATCCTTTTTGGTGCATTTCATAATTTGAATCAGGAACTGTGAATCAAATTCGAGTAAAAGATGAAAATCAGCTGTCAATATTTTCCCTATAAAAACATACAACGCATTGAAGACATTATTAGTGCTACTGTTTCCCTACTACTGATTAAAACCAACGTTATTATGGAGCGGCGACGTCATTTAAGCAGGGAAGAAATGCTCAGAGCCGTGGGAATGATAGAAGCTGGTTCCCGGCAACGTACTGTGGCTTTAGCTCTGAATACAAGTCAGAGTGTTATCAGTCGACTTTGGACACGTTACCGAAGCACTGGTACCGTGGCTGAGCGCCATGGAGGACGGTATCGCTGCACCACACGGAGACAAGACCGATACATTCAAATCTTAACTCGAAGAGGTCCAACAATAACCGCCATGATGTTAGCCGTGAGGCTTCATCACTCTTCAGGGAACTTAATTAGCGACCAAACAGTCAGAAACCGCTTGCATGAAGTGAACCTTCATTCCCGAAGACTGCTACGGGTACCACCTATAGCAATGCACAATCGTAGGATTCGATATCAATGGGCTCTTGAACACAGAAATTGGGCAGAAGAACAATGGCGTTTCGTGTGCTTTTCTGATGAGTCTCGTTTTGGTATGAGACCGGATACAAGACGTATACGACACTGGAGAACCCCTGGACGCCAACAGCGATTAAAATCCTGCCAGGAAGTCCATCCTTATAGTGGTGGAACCATCATGGTATGGGCGGGTATTTGGATCGGCGGAAGAACTGAGTTGATTTGGATCAGAGGCAACCTCAACGCTCAAATTTATGCTGAGACGATTGTATCAGACGTCATCGTTCCTCTACAAGTGCAAATCGGTCCCTTATTTCAGTTAATGCATGATAATGCACGACCGCACACCGCAAGAGTTGTAAGACAGACTCTCGCCGCAGCTAACATCAATGTCCTGCCCTGGCCTGCTCAGTCGCCAGACTTGAACCCGATTGAGCATGCATGGGATATGCTACAGAGAAGAGCTCTGCCGAATATGGAGGGTATCCAGTCGCAAGAAGACCTTTTTTTGTTGTTGCAACGAACATGGGCGGCCATTCCACAGCGTGATTTGGATGAACTCATTTTGAGTATGCCAAACCGATGTTCTTGTGTTGTTAGTGTTCGCGGTAGAAACACGGATTATTAATTGTTTAAGTTACCCAATAAAATTTTAAAGAAAACTGTTATTTCAGTCTTTTTTTCGAACTTTAATGTTAGTGGTTCAAATGTCAAAAATCCCTTTATTAGGAAAATGGCAAATTTCTTTATTAATGCAAAGGTGACTTGGTTTATCGTTACTGTGACAAACGAAAACACTTTATTTGATGAATCCTTAAAGAAAAAAAAAAAAAAAATCAATCAGGAGAAAAGTTATTGCAAAAATATATGTTGATCCCTAGACACTTTTGATGTGTGTATTTTCATAATGTGTACAAATCGCGAAAGTTTATCAACATTAGTAGTAGAAAGTCCAATTTCTTAGGATATGATGTATTGTAGAATAGAGTATTTATTGAACACACTAAGTTTCAAACGTATAGCTATTATACTTTAAAAATATTTTTCATCATCATCATCAGCCTATCGCAGTCCACTGCTGGACATAGGCCTCTCCAATTGCACGTCACTTTGTTCTATCTTCTGCTTTTTGCGTAAATCATCACTCCACCTGGCCTGAGGGTGTCCTACACTACGTTTGCCGAGCCGCGGTCTCCACTCAAGAACTCGTTGACCCCAACGGTTGTCGGTTTTTCGGCTAATATGGCCAGCCCACTGCCACTTCAGCTTGCTAATCCGGTGGGCTATGTGGATAACTTTGGTTCTCTGCCGGATCACCTTATTTCTGATTTTGTCCCTAAGAGAAACTCCGAGCATAGCCCTTTCCATAGCCCGCTGAGCGACTTTGAACTTGTGGACCAGCCAAAACATTTTTAGGATATTAATAATACCTAAAATATCCTGACTCACACAGTTTTTTTTTCTTTGTTTAAAGAACTTAGTCAAAAGGAGACTACGTCACTCCATTGGACCAGTTTTACTATGTAGTACCTACCCAGTCTTAGATTCCGCACAAAAAAAAAATGTTTCTGTCTCTCTAAATTATAGGTAAACAGTTTATTCAAAATTTATTTTCATAGTAAAAATCGTAGGGACTCAACATTTTGAGAAATCATAACTGCATTTTTAAAAAAATGGAAATGACGGACCCTATTAAAAAAAATAATACACTACTACTTACTTTCAGTATTAAAATTAACAGTTTAAAGACGCACGTGCTAGATATCTGCACGTGCGTCTTTAAATTTACTTTTTCCTCATACTTTTTAATACATGTATAAATATTTATTTGCAGAAATACAAAATACCGAGAAAATAAAACTGAAACAATGCAAACAGAACTACCCTGTGCAGGTACGGAGGACGATAATGTTAGTAAGAGTAAAAATACTATTATTTTTGGCGTCATTCGAAGCAAGTTGTCTTCAGCGGAAAAAATTAAACTACTTAGTCAATATCTGAAGGAAGGGGTCGATATCAATTCTCTTAATACAAATGATAAAAATAATACACTTTTACATGTAGCTACTGTCGAAGGAGAAGTAGAAATAGTAAAACTGTTACTAAACAAAAACGCTGACGCTACTATTACAAACGATGACAATGATACTGTGTTAGATATTATTTCACAGCAAGATACCCAAAAAAGTCTAGAATTAGCGTTAATTTTACATAAAAAATATGGTTTCCAAAAAAGACTTGGTACGTCAGGGATTAGAGGACAACTGTATGAAACGAAATTGTTGAGTCTCATATTATTTAGAGCTCTTTATGACGAGGATATTAAAGAATTTATTTTGGGCACCAATATTGATGGCATCGGTGCACTTGATGATATTATTTTAAGGTACAACACAAAATATTCTCAAAAAACAAAAATGTTGTTCATGCAAGCCAAACATAGAGAAAACGAAATAATATCTGTTGATGATTTATTGAATCCAAAGAAGGATACAAATTTACATAAGTATTTTGAAAGTTATGTGAGAGTGCGGCAAAAATTTATTACTGACAATGATAATACAATGTTTCAAGGAATGATAAAAAACATAGATTGCAATTTCGTTATTTATACATCTGCAAAACAATACAATAGCAAGAACAAGAATACTATAAGAAATATAACACTACAAGAAATTCAAGAAGGGGAAAATCTCGTCAAAGCAAGCAAAACAGGAAAAGTTTTACAGTTTAAATACACAAATGAGTTTGAAGATTTCGCTGAATTTGTATCTACCGCAAGCAAAACACGTGCTATCGCATTAGCACAATCTCTCATAAAGTTCCTAATCAAAGACAACAGTAAATATAAGAACATGATGCTAGATAATTTAATTTCTGAGTATCATATTTATTTGGCGCAAAATATTGTGAATACTAAAGTCGAAACATCAAATGATACAGCTTTAGATTCGAGTAAAGTTTCTAACCCTTTAATAGGTCGATTCCATTCATCGTTTTTGACTAGTGACAGTGAAAATTTACAGCTTATAAAATTCGAAATTTACAAAGAATTAGCAGAAAGCAAAGGTCTGTCACCCATCTTGGATCAAGTTGAATTGAACAATATAATGAAATCGCATAGTTTCAAATTACCTTCAGATTTTGGTAATCATCAGTTTAGCTTTGGTAACAATAAAGCGAAACAACAAAATAAACTAATACATATTTGTTCAATATTCGAAAAAATATTCCAAAGTACTTGTGTTGCAGATTCTAAATACATTTATGTTCATCTTGACGACGATTTGGTCGGCCCTGATGAAAATGTTCAAAGAAAAGATTTAGGAAACCATTGGTTGGGAGGATTAGTTGGTAATTTATTGATTTATGATGATGAGACTGAAGTGCTAAAATTTAATTTAAGTATACAAAATTTGTCTGAAGACAATATTAAAATTATACAACAATTAAAAGTAAATCGAGATATCACACAGCTGAGCATGTTCAGATTCAATATTAACTTTCTGAATTTTCCCAAGTTAGCGCTAAATTCTAAGCCTTGTAGAGAGTACGACAGAAAGTTAGTAAAACATTTTTTGGATAACCTGAGAATTTATACAAATCAAGCTAAAGAAGATGAAGTAGAAAATGTGTTGAAGCACGAAATTTGTACGCTTTACAAGAATCGAAAAAAGAACCCTGATTTTCTGTTCCACATTCAATGTGACGCAATTTTCTTGACCGTCCATGACAGTATCCAAAAGTGGTGGAAAGAGCCTATCTCTGCTCCGTACCTAACTGAGAAATGTCAATATTATCAAGAAGTAGAACGAGAAATACTTAACAACCCAGTGTTAAGTGTTGTTCACTTTATCTGCTGTAAGAATATTAACAATAGTTCAGTGGACTTTGAACAAGAAGCCATAGACACTTTAAAAGTAAAAGAGTTTTTAAATAGTAAAGAAACCACCAGTGTGATTGTTTCAAATGAAATTAATTTTACAACTGTTAAATTGGCTAAATATTTTAATAAAAATGATAATCAAGTAGATTATAAATTTATAAATTTAGATTTTGAGATTGTTAAAACTTGTTACGATATTATAATAAATGAATTAAAAAACTCAACTCCCGTAACATTTACGCTGGTCGTGTTGATTGAAGGATGTACTGATGTTGATTATTGGAGACTGTATAATATTACTGAAATATTTAAAGGAAAAATAATAATAATAACCAAAAACAACCTCGGTGACAATTTCAAAGTAAAATGTCCGAAACGATTTTTTTACAGGGACACAAATAATTATTCTAACCTATCAAAAAGTGTTCGGAAAATAATACGTGAGGAACGAGAAATCATATTTCAAGGATTTCCAATTATTGTTAATAGTGTGTTTAGTGATTCCGCGTTAGATCTTTTCAGCCCTGCTTTACTTTGGAAGATAATTCATAAGGATAGGATTGTAATAGGTAACAAAATAGATGCATTGAATTATTTTATAACGCGAAATATAAGAGCAATTAATACAAACTATCGTTTTAGCAACAAAGAAGAAGGCACAAAAATAATGACATTGAAAAATGTACAAGATAAAATAGTTATAATAAACGCCGAACCAGGTATGGGCAAATCAACTTTACTAAATTATTTAGCAATTACTACTAAACGTAGTTTTCCAAACCTTTGGATTTTAAGAATAAATTTACTTGAAAGTCACTTCCTTGATCAATTTAGCATCTGGAAAGAGGGTAATTTGATTATTGATATGGTTAATGTGATGATGTTTTTGTATAGCTCTATTGATATAAAATATTATACAAATAATGATATCTGCATGAAAATTTCCAAGCTCATTACAGTAAATAACTTAAATGAAGTACAAATCAGTGTTTCTGACGACAAAAACATGCCTGAAACAGATTTGTCAGAAATAAAGCTGTTTAATTATTTTTACAACCATGATAAACTGATTGTACTTTTGGATGGTTTTGATGAAATATGTCCAGATTACACAGTCAAAGTTTTGCAGTTATTGAAACTTCTAAAGAATACAAAAATTCGTCAACTGTGGGTTACGTCGAGACCTTACAGCGGTCTTAAGAAGTTGGAATTAGCATTAGAAACATTCTCCTTTACCATAAATCCGTTAGACATGGAGGAACAAAGAGAATATTTATGTAATGTGTGGTCAGAGAAATTCTGTTTAGATGAGACTTCAGAATTACGCAAATATATTACTAACTTTCATATAGTGCTTACATATAACCTACATGACTGTAGTTTTACCAGTACACCTTTAAATTTGTATATGATCTCCGAAATATTTGAAAATTTATTGGCAGATCAGATCAAGAGTAGGTTATTCGAAGACTGTACCCGAATACCCGATCTTAATGTTATTTTAAATTTTGTTACACTGTATGAAAAATATACAGAAAAGGCGTTTCATATGCAATATGAAAAGAATAATAGTGCAATAAACTCTAAAGATCCATACAGAATTAAACTAAAACAAGATGCATATAAACTGTTTACTAAAAATCATAAAAATGTCGCCGCATACTTACTTTTAGATAAAAGCATAGTACTTTCAGAATATACTATTGAAAGTATACAAGATTTTATAAAGGATGTGAGGTCAGATATTGAAAAGACGAACATTATAACCTACAAAAATGACAACCCCATGTTTGTTCATCATACTTTCACTGAATATTTTGCCGTCGAATTTCTCTTTGATGAATTTATAAATTTATCAAAGAGGAATTCTGATACATCGTATCGAATGTTATGGCAATATATGATTGACAATATTTTATTGAAAGGTGATAAGCAAGGCATTCGAAAGTTCATAAACAGTAAATTACAAAGGAATCCAGAATATATACTAACCTCATTAAAGTCTAAAGAAGAATATGTTATGACCTTTGTATTCGATGTATTATTAGCTCAGTTTAAAAACCTAGCAATCAGTTCTCTGTTGGTTGCTATTAAGGAAAATTTTGAGTATATAGCGGTGTTTCTGATTGAATGCATAAAAACGCTTGTAAACAAAAGTAATCTTTCTACCCTACTCAACATTTTTCACGCGAAATGTAATAAAGATTGTGTTATATGCTTAGCTATAGAAAAACGCAACCAATCTGTTATCAAGCATTTGATAGAATTATTTACAAAAAAACCCTACAACAAACAAAACACTCTTGACCGTCGCCCTTGTAAAATTAGTGACATAATCAATAAAAATAAACAAAGCTGTATTTCTTTGAATACACTAATACATTGTGATCAACTTACAGTCTACACTGTACGTCAGTTTCTGACGACAGTTCACGAATATCATAGGACTCCTACCAACACTCATTATGTTTTAGGTAGGCATGGATTTTTGATAAAATTATGCCATGACTACATAGCAGGATTTAGTGCAGACGAACGTTTACAACTTTTTAGTGATTACGACTTAGACCCTTCAGTGCATGATGCTTTGAAACAATTACATGAGAACTGGAGTACGGTGGGAGCAATGAATACGGCAGAAGCAAAAAAAGAAGAATTCATAAAAATGTGTATGACACTCGATGTATCCACCATTAAATCTATTATGCTAATGCTAAAAAGATTTTTTATAACATTATATAGTAAAAGGAATACAGATGTAGAAGGTTTCTTATTTGAAACATTGCCTAAATTAGAATCTAACTTCGGAATAGAGTTAGAGATAGGAAAAAGACTAAATAAATATAAAGTATACATAAGTTCCTTTATGTCAAATCTATTACTAATAAGACTGTTGTTTAATGATCAAATCAAAGAATTTACTTTCAGCAGCTCCGTCGAACACATTGGTACTGTTTTAAGATATAAAACTGATGACTCTCTGAAACCAAAGATGATATTTCTACAGTTACAAAATTCCTACAATTTTGATGGCTATGACTGTCGTTTGGCATATTTTCAAATCTATTTACTAATCAGAGAAAAATTTAGAACTAACAAAGGTAACACTTTGTTTGAAGGAGCCATGAAAGATTTAGACTACAAATTTATAGTAAACAAAATAGACAAAACAAAATTTTCCGAAAACACATTTTTCCAACATTCGGATGAAAATTGTCTAATTAAAACTAGCGATAGTTTAAAAATATTTCAATATATTATGTGTAATAAAAAAAATATCGAATATTTAGTATGTCATCAACGTCATTCCCGAGCTGTTGAGTTGGGAAAATATATATCAACAGGAGTCAGTCAAGAGTTTATGATGAAAGATAATTTAATGAAAATATACCATATTTTTATTGCTGAAAAGATTATCAAAAAACACTCGTTACCTGATTCATTATTAAAATCCTCTATTGGCCGATTCCGGTTGTCATTTTTGACAAGTGACGACAAAATCTTAGGAGCAATTAGAAATGAAATTTATAAATACAGAAAGTATGCACAAGAGAATGGAATAAATTTAAATGATAAAATTGGCGTAGAAAATGAGATGAAAAAATTAAAATTTGTATTACCTCCTAATTTTGGTGAATACTGTTTTTCTTTTTCTGGGAATGATATAGAACAGCAAGAAAAACTTGACCGCTTGTTATCTTTTCTTTTGATAATATGTAAAAAGCAGCAACACAATGACTCAGAATATACAGTTGTCGAATTTGACGACTTTACGATTTCTTCTTATAATTTGAAAATTATAGATAATTTCCATATCAACGATTTACTAGAAAGTGACAGTTTAGCCGGATTAGTAGGTGATTTGCTAATATTCGATGAAAAAACTGAAGCTCTAAAAATTAATCTCAACGAAGAAAGTCTAAGCAAAGACAGTATTAGAGTTTTAGAAGGATTAAAACAAAACTTTGATGTTGGTCAGCTCGGTAAATTTAGATTTGATATTAACATTCATGGTTTTCCGAAATTGTCTTTGAATAATACAGAGTATGACCGAAAATTAGCTACTGATTTTTTGAACAATCTACAGTTTTATACAAACCAAGCGAATGAAATTGATGTAGAAGACGTGTTAAAACAAGAGTTATACAAATACTTTTGTGTTTTAAAAAAACATAATGATTTTCTATTTCGTGTAAAATGCGATGCCATTTTTTTTTCTCATTTAAGTATGAGTGAACATGATATCACTTCAGGGACGTACAGTACTGAGGGGTACTCACTTAGCGATCTTGTGTTTGTTTGTAACCAATAGTTATTATATTATGTAATGATACTATGTTATAAATATGCAATAAGTATGTATACTTAAAAAAATATATTGCTTACGTTTATTTTATTTACTAATTCATTACACTATTTGTGCCGTGCAAAAGTTGATGCGCCGATTAGGTATGTGGAGGGCAAGGTGTCAAGTCAAAGGGAGGATCCTCCGACCAGGCGAGGTGATCGTTCCTGGCGGGCCGCGGCCCAACGGTTAACGTTGAGAACTTGTATTTATAGATAAACAGCTGTGAAAACTTATATATCGCGATTCAGGATTTGACGCGAGCTGTCAAGTGTCAATTTATTTTATATTATTACTAGCTGTGCCCCACGGTGTTACCCGCGTTAAATTAGCCTATGTGTTAATCCAGGGTGTCAGCTAACCCCAAACCAAATTTTATTAAAATCGCTCCAGCCGTTTAGACGTGAAGAAGTAACAAACATACACACTCATATACTCACAAACTTTCGCCTTTATAATATTAGTGGGATGGGATATATGGGCACCGCCACAGGTACTCACGAGTCTAGGTAAACGTTGTATTATTGTAGTCTGTGGTCCTGTGTGCGACTTAGCTTACTATGGAAGGTTCTCACCAACTTTTCATCTTCAAACAGGTTATAATTCTCGATGATTTATTCGTTGTCGTTCTGAGTCTAGGTTTTTTTCTTTGTGTTCGTGGTTTTAATATTTAGGTGTAGAATCAGAAACACGAAGTCTATACCTACTATAGCCTATACTTAGTCTAAACTGAACCGCTCAGTGGAACCAGCTCGTATATTCGGCCTGACGTCTAGCGGAAGCACCAAAAGCTGATATACTGGACTATTTAATATTTTTTAGATAATATTATGCCATGACTATGTAAAGCAAGATTTAGTACAGAGCAATGTTTTCACACTACTTCATGCTCTGAAAAAAATACTTTATAACTAGATTATTTGACTGGCCTATCGGTCTAGTGGTTAAGGACCCTGACTGCTAAGCCGAAGGTGGTGGGTTCGATCCCCACCTAGGATAAAACTTTGTGTGATGAGCACGATGGTTTCTTCTGTGTCTGGGTATTATTTATTTTTAATATGTAATTATGGTTATCAGATGTCTGGTTTCCATAGTACAAGCTCTGCATAGTTTGGGATCAGATAGCGATGTGTGAGTTGTCCGACGATATCGTTATTTTTGTATTATTTTTAAAGCGGCCTCAACAGGCAGATAAGAATTCGTATAAGTATACAACATCGATACATCCACTTTTAATTAATGAAATATGATTCCCTAAATTAGAACCGAAATTATACGCAAGTCCATTATAAAATCTTGTACCTACTTACTACTTAGACTGTTGTTTGATGACCACATCAAAGAGTTTACATTAAGTAGTTTCTTCCCTTTCGGAGCAGAATGTACAAAAGCAAAATGAGCACCACACGCAAAATGTACAAAACGCAGAATGAACAAAAGCAAAATGTTCAATACGCATAATGTACAAAACGCAGAAAGTGCAACATACAAAATTACTACCACACGCGTAATGCACAAATCGCAAAATGAACATCTTCGCCCGTATTCACACTGTTTTTATTTTATGTTTTGCATTTATAAATAAAACAGTACAAATAGTTAGGTTTTTTTTACTATCTTGTTACAAAATTACACTTATGAAAAAAAATTAAAATAATAAGGCCTTCAGACGATAAAAAACCAAATGTACCCCCGACAAAATCAAAGTAGGCCTTATAACCTTAATGTTAATATATATTTTTTTAAGAATTATTTACGCAAGACTCGACTAGAACTTAAGTCTTGCATAAATTATTCTCAAAAGGAATTGCGCCACGGAAATTTGTTTTAAATTAAATTCGTTTAATATTTTTTTATATTTAATGTCAAATACCACATCACGTTTTCTGCGATTTCTTTGTGCTGGTGCAAACAAGCTTTTATTAATTTTCCGGTCACTGAACATGGCTTCCTTTCGTAATTTAAAAATAAAAAACAATAAATTGGTCTTTTTTGGGATTTTAGCGTGTAAGCGCCTGTGCCAACCTTCTACAGGATTGGTCGTACGGTGTCGTTGGTAAGCACAACTTAGTACTCTTGGGCTTAATCTGGGATACCAAGTTCTTTCAAAATATGTCCTAAAAGCAGTCATAGCACCGGTGTTTGGAGCTGATTCAATGATTTGGTACCATGCTTCAGGAATCATATTTTCAGGGTACTAATGGCAATTGATGTCTTTCGCACTACCATCCTCTCTTCTTTCGTCAAATTCGCTTTAAGCTGTTTTGCTTTCTTGTGAATAGCAGCACTGAAGTGGTGAAAACAACCACTTAGATCACTACCCGGAAACACTTTTAGAAAAGCATTTAATAGAGCTACCTCATAGTCACACTTAAAAAAAATTATATTGACTCCCAAATTTTTAATTATTTCAAATAATCGTGTATAGGTGTTTTCGTTCTTGTTTGCCATTAAAGCGAAAATAACTGGAACCACATTAGTGCCATTCGCATCCGAATTAATATCCATATGCACTGAATATAATTGATAATATGGCTTGGGCACGCATTTAAAAGTGGCATCACCAAAATAGGTACCATCTTCACAGGTTTTCATAAACATCAGCGATTGTTTTGTTATAGATATAATTATTTCATTGGAACCATTATCAGTACTCACTTTAAAATCTTTAGATAATGAACTGGGAATAAATACTTCTTCTATTGTATCATATACCAACTTTTCCGCTTTTAAAGATTTTTTAAATGATCTAAGTAGCGTGTCTCTTTTGGAAATGTAAGTCGGAACGAGATCCAAGTCATTGTCCTTAAATTGCGACAAGTTTTTTTCAAAATTTTCTTGTAACGAGCCTAATGTATTACACACCTCTTTCTTTGTTTTATTCATAGCAATAAACAATTCATTTTCAATAGTATTATGCTCACATGTATGACTGGATTGACGTAAAATATTTGACACAGTTGCATCAGTCGTCAACGATGCAGTGCACATCGATCTTTTTACGCACCTCCACAGGATGGAGCGATTTTTATTACGCCGATCGGTACCCATCAAGTAACAATGATGGTTTGCCCTTTTGATTTTTTTCAATAATGGGTATGCTGTCCATTTTCAATACAAACATACAAACACTAGAATGATTAGACTTATGTCAGATTGCCTATATATTTTTATGCAGAAGCTACCTAACATTCTCAAGTGCCAGTACTTGTGTTACCTATTGACGTAGATAAAAACTTATTTTATTCTAAGTGTTTGATATTACTATCATAGATAGAAACCGTTTATTTTAAAGGCACACACATATCAAACTAGTGAACTCCCAGGTCCATTCCCGATCAGAAGGAAAAAATTGTTGTGAACATGTCCTAAGAATAATATGTTCATTTTGCGATTTGTGCATTACGCGTGTGGTAGTCATTCTGCGTGTTGCACTTTCTGCGTTTTGTACATTATGCGTATTGAACATTTTGTTTTGTTCATTCTGCGTTTTGTACATTTTGCGTGTGGTGCTCATTTTGCTTTTTGTACATTCTGCTCCGAAGGCGTTTCTTCAAGATATTGGTCTATTCGAGAACATTGTTTCAAGATAAAAAACTTTGAATCTTCTGAGTTTTGATATCTCTAGGATTACAGAATCTAATTGATGATGATAATGTTCCACCGGACACCGCATATTACAAAAACATGTATTATAAAGATACGATATTTGTGCATTTATAACCTTCATAATTCACGTTTCTTCCAATGTTTTAATCGATAATTTTCAATCAAATATTTAAAATCTAGGCCGATTAATAAGGAGGTCTGAACTTTTAAAAGATATGACCAAGAGATAGAATTATGATATTGTAGATAACGATAGGCATAACTTGTTTTATTTGGCTGGTACATAAATTATTATTTTATCGTGTGTGTAGTCTTATTGTTCAGGCTCAACGTTAAACTGAGAAATGCCTCAGAATAAGTAGTGTAATGTAATATAAGATTAGTTAAGTGGGATGGCAAAGCCTCAGAATAAAAGCTTTGAATTATTAATTATACGCAAAACGGCTGGCAGGAGCTGGATGCGAGAAGCCGAAGATAGAACAAAGTGGCGTGCAATTGGAGAGGCCTATGTCCAGCAGTACTCATTACAAACATACACACACACACAAAAATACTTTCCTCTTTATAATATTAGTATAGATTTACCATTTTATATTAATAACTTCTGTGACATCATTCTAGTTGCTGATGACACTTCTCTAATTTTCAAAATTAATCGTAAAATATACATTTTTGTTGAAATAAATAAAACACTCGCACTAGTTTAAGATTGGGTTACTACGAACAACCTACTTCTAAATTCCAAAAAAATCTAAATGTATTAAGTTTAGTTTACCAAATGTAAAAAGTACTAATACTAGTAGCTTTGTCGACTCAATATTTTTTTTGAGAATTACATTAGACAGTAGTTTACAGTGGGGCACCCAAATATCATGTCTCGCAGGAAAACTCAGTTCTGCAGCGTATGTTGTCAGCAAAGTTCGACAACTTACGAATGTAGAAACAGCTCTTTTTCAGTTCTTTTTACAGCGTCATGTCCTACGGCAAATTGCTTTGGAGCAAGGCGGCTGATATTACAAACTATTTTCATTCTTCAAAAACGTGCAGTGCGTGCGATATATCGACTAGGAGCACGAGTTTCTCTTAGAGAAAAGTTTAAAGATAGGTAATATGACAGTTGCATTACAATATGTTTATACAAACGTTATATTTGTAAAACAAAACTTACATTTATATTACAAAAATAGTAATATTAACTCATTTAATTCAAGAAATAATTAAGCGGCGGTAGCTAAGGCATTGTACTCGCAAAAAAAAAAAAAAATTCGATGGGATGTAAATCGATGCATCGGTGTAAACATAAAGCACTTATCCTACTCTATTTCAACATTCAGAATTAGTACAGTAGCAACCCTAGGTAGTCAACCCAGTTTAGGTATTACTAAATCTGAATGTTGAAATAGAGTAGGATAAGTGCTTTATGTTTACACCGATACATCGATTCGTTTATACATTCATATTATCATACCTACGTGCAGTCTAAATGGGTAGACAGAGCATCATTAAATAATTCGAGATCTTCTGTATACTTTTGTACCTACATGCATTTATCTTTTATATCGATAACGACGACGCGCGATGGCGGTAACTATGCTATGGTGACTTGCCGCCATTTTACGTGCATTGTGCTAAGGTGTTATATCTAGTGATCCCGCCAAAAACATAAAAGACACGGTATCCATTTCCAGTTTAAGCTGAAACATGACGACTTATGTAGCAGGAAGCACAGCAAGACCCGCTTATACTGGTATATTGTAGCTCATGTTGAGGTCGACTGTACCTAGCCAGATTCATGCGCCTCGTTTAAGATTTTGCGTGATAAATTAAGGCCATTCTTTTCATTCTTTTGCAAAACATGTATACTTATTCAATATGTAGCAGTAGATTGGCTAATATATAAGCACATAAAGTTTACATTGTAAGTGGATGCTCCTGCTATGTTGTGCCCATTGAGGCTGATTTATATATACAGGGTGTAACAGAAAGGTGTGGCCACATTCAAGGGTTTGTATGTGCCCATGATACTGTGTACATATACCTAATTTTATCAAAATCGGAGTACCATAAAAAATATTTATTATTTCTTCATTCATTTATTTATGAATGAAAAAGTTATTAATTAAAAAAAGTATGACTTAAAACGTTCTATGCCATAATAATCCAATCTAATTTTGTACCAGTGGAGGTATAATTTTCATGCCATACGTCTTTCACTACTGAATTTGGACAAAAAGAATATGCTATAACTATGTAATAATAATGCAACCAGCTATGGCACCATGGTAGATGCAATACTGATAACATATCCTATCCGCTGCTGAAATTTGACCACACCTTTCTGTTACATCCTGTATATCCAATCTCATGTACTCTTTTAATATTTTTGACCTCTTGGTTTTGCATCAGTTCTCTAATATGGTGTTTAATATAATGATGGCAGCACCTTACCTGTCTTTTTTTAATGTTCTAAGATTTGGTATATTTGAGCTTTCAATTGTCAATAATTACGAAATCATGCGTACACAAAACATCACTTTGAGATCAATTAATCCTTATTTTATTTATGGTATATGTTTGGCATACGCAACATTGTATCAATCCCTTTTTCCTGTTATTTTTTGGCAAATGTTTAGGTGCCGTATAAACCTTCTGTGTTTACGGGATATTTTCTTTATTCTTTTTGACATTCCTTTAACAACTTCTGTCCCTATCTGTAATTTTAAGAATAGTTTTTTTTTACATTGTTCTTGTTTGTATTCTTCTACTTTATTAGTATTTTCATTTGTTTCTTCTTCTACATAATTATTATTTATATGGCGTGTAAGTTAGCAACACAAAAAGGTTACTATCGTTATGAATTCAATCCTTTCTGGTTCCGTGCGATACACTTCGATGTTTTGATTTGATGATTTATTCGAAGCAATTTATTCAGAGTCTTTCGACCCATTACCACGATTGATTTTTCTTTTATAAAATGCATGACATAGTCTATCAATACTTGAAAAGTATTTTTTTATTGATTTAATATAAATGTATTTTAAACGAATTCAGATACCAATCACTGTTTTTCTGTATATCCATATATTTAAGTACATATAAAGTGAAGTTCTAAAAGCAATAGGTTAAGCCGGAAAAAATAAAAGGCAATAAAAACTCGCATAAACTCTTTTCGAATCAATATTAATATTATAAATGTGAAAGTATCTCTTTCTGTCTGTCTGTTACGCTTTCACGCTCAAACAGTAGAGAGACAAACTCACAATAGAGAATACATGCATGTGACGCATATTTTTTCCTAAACTTTATCACGTTGGAATAGTGTCTACATCAATATACTTTTAATATAAATATCTAAAATTATGAAAATCTGGTAGTAAATTCAAGGTAGTTAGGTATAACGAATGCTATTGGTCAGATCAAATTATGACTTTTTACGCGCCAAGATGGCGTGCTTTTGGAAATGCTTTTATTAGTTTGTAATTTTAAATGTTTTGTTTTTCTAATAGGATTAGTTTTTTGCCGCTGCATATTTTTTTTCAATGATATGTCGATGTAAGCCATTGTAAAAGAACTAAAAAAATGCAAGCATATTCCCTATTGAATGTATATGCGTACCCTTGTATCCTTGTATCATCCCGTCTCACTCACTCTCACAATAAGATGTGATTCAAGCAAGCGGTGACGCGATGCGCGAACGCAAATAGCATATTAATAGGTTATAATAATACATTCATTCGTGGTTCGTGGTTCGTGGTTAGGGTACCATCAGACTGATTTGTGTATTTTTATACTTTATTATTAATACTTGTGTAGAAGTATTGTTTACCTCTTAGTTCCATGTCAAATCTTTGTCAGTTTATCTAGAATGTAGTAGCGTTTTCGCCTGTAATTTGTGCCCGTTTGCTAGAACAATCTTGATAAAGCTAGAGGTAAGTTGCTGTTTTATTTATGTTTATACGACATTACTGCAAAGTTTCATCAAAAAAAATCTGTAGTTCTTTGCTTGAAAGAGAAACAAATATCCAACCATCGTCAATAACTTTGAATTTATAATATTTATAGGATGTTACAAAAGAACGATTTCTTATTCACCACCGACAAAAATAAATGTGTTAGAATTTTAGCATGTTTGTCTGTGTAGGTATGGGCATTTAGGAAATTATCAATGTACTATCTAATGAAAAATCTAAATCTGGACCATTGAACGGTAAGTGTTTTATTACAGAGGTCCTGTAGATACAATGTTGTCATCTATACCTACTTTGTTCGATTTGGATTTAGGTTAGACATACTTGTTATTCTATCAATTTTAGCCGCTAACCGCTTTTGTTTCAGTTAATATTCTTGATTTACAATTCTACGATATATTTACACAATAACATCACATATTTTTCCTTACTAGAACTTTATTGGAAACTTTTTAGGATAACCAACAAAAAAATAACAATAAATAATTCATTTTTTCGTTAGATAATAGAAACACAGAGTATAAACGGATACCAACGTGATAACTTCACTCATTTTTTTAGTATCCATAGCCAAAATGGCAAAAACAGAACTCTTATAGTTTCGTCATGTCCGTCTGTCTGTCTGTCAAAGACTACTCATTAAATCTTGAAGAAATTTGGTGAAAAGGCACCTTGTAGTAGCCGCTACTAAATTTGATAGCTAAAAAATAATAATAAATATTTTTAGCGGGGCACTCCATACATGTAACAGAAGCTGAAAGCTTTCAGCAAACATCAACGTGTGGCACATCCTTCGACAGGTCTTTTTAAAATATTTTAAGTTTTCTAATAAACTTTTTTATTGAGTGTAGGTACTCAATAAAAAAGTTCTAAATGTTTTTGAAAATAATCGTTTTGAAAGTTGCATAAATCGTGTTCCCACCTTCTTAACTTTTGAACCTTGTAACCCAAAAATATAGGAAATCACAATGATAGCGGTTAACAAATATTTTAAACTAACATTATTTTGAATAAGATCGGATATATCGTCGTTGAGTTATTGCCGAAAAACTGATTTTCTCAACAAAAGGGCGTACATAAGTGCCATAAACATACGCTCAAGCAATTGCAATTGTTCAAGGCTGCGGAACCCTAAACTGAGCATGGTCCGACATACTCCTGCCCGGTTTTTTAACAATTAAGAACTACTTGCAATACTAAAAAGAAAAGAAACTAGAAAATAATTACATTACAATAACCCTTCTATACTAATATTATAAAGCTGAAGAGTTTGTTTGTTTGAACGCGATAATCTCAGGAACTAAAAAAAAATATTTTTCTGTTGGGTAGCCCATTTATCGAGGAAGGCTATTGGCTATATAACATCACGCTACGACCAATAGGAGCGGAGCAGCAATGAAAAATGTTGCAAAAACGGGGAAAATTGACGAGATGCGCGGTATAGCTAGTTTGTTATAAACATGATAGGTGGCGCTATTGTGGTCAAAACTTACTAAAACATATTCGAAAGCCAATACATAGTCGTTATGTATCTATTTGATGAGTGTACCTATTTGAAAACTGATGATCTCTGTACAAATACTGTCACATCTTTCATTATGTACCTACATGTTTTGGGCAATCTTAGAATCCTAAGATTCCCCAAAACATGTACATAAACAGACCCTCAAAATTTAGCCTCTCTGTAAAATAATTATAGTATAGATGTAAATATTGCATTATTCTATTTCATAGTATCATAAAAATATGAAAAATAAAATTGGATTACTGGAAGGGTTATTCTGAGTTGTGTGTTTGTTGTCTGAATGGTTTGATTATCTATGTGTGATAAGTAATTACTCAGTTTCCGTGTAGTTCAGATTTAGAAGTAAGGTTGTGATTGTTTCTTTACATTGGGTAAATATTTAGTTTTTTACAATTGTAGAGTTTTGGCCCTAAATAACAGATAAATTGCTGAGAGAAAGAAAGATTGCATTTATATATTCTAAGAAATAATGAATTTTCTATTAGAAATGTAGGTATCCATGATTATTAAGCACAATATGGATCCAAATGGCTTTTTCAAAAATCGCTTATTTCTATGAAATTTCATAGTAACTCAGGGGACAAAATACTATTTGTCCCTCGAGTTACCAGATCCTTTATGAATAAGTTTTTCCAAACGTGATGTAAAAATCTAAATGTTATACAAACTGTAGATAAATTTATACAAAAATGCAGAATGATAAACTTGTATTTAATAATAAATTCTGTTTAAATTCTACATGAGTATACTTACTAACTACTACTGGGTACTTACATAATCGAAATTTTTAGTAACAGAACCGTGCGATCATATTTCATTAAATGATTTTAGGTTGTTTTCGTTTTTATAAGTTTATAATATTTACAAATTTGCCTTTGCAGATAATGGATGCTTAAGACATTATCAAGCTGTACAAGATCGAAAATCAAACTAAAACAATGCAAACAGAACAACCCCGCGGAACGAAAAATGATGATGTCAATGACAGTAAAAACACTATTCTTTTTAGTGTCCTTAGAAGCGATTTGTCTTCAGCAGAAAAACTTAAGCAATTTGATCAATATTTAAGACAAGGGGCAGATATAAATTATCTTGATGCCAATGACAAAAATAATACACTACTACATGTTGCTGCTATCAAAAAAGACGTAGAAATAGTAAAAAAACTGTTTGACAATAACGCCGACGCTACTATTACAAACGATGACAATGATACTGTGTTAGATATTATTCAACGACAGGATCCTCCAAAAAACCTAGAATTAGCGGCAATTTTATATAAAAAATATGGCTATCAAAAAAGAGACGGTACTTCAGGGGTTGAAGGACAACTGAATGAAACGAAATTGTTAAGTCTGATATTATTTAGAGCTTTGCATGACGAAGATATTAAAGAATTTATTTTGGGCACCAATCTTAATATGATAGGTGCACTTGATGATATTATTTTGAGATTCAACACAAAACATCCTCAAAAAACAAAAATGTTTTTCTTGCAAGTTAAACACAACAAAACTAGCAAAAAAATTACTGTTGATGGTTTACTGAACTCAAAGAATGATATAAATTTATATAAGTATTTTGAAAGTTATGTAAGAGTACGGCATAAATTTATCACTGACAATAATAATACAATGTTTCAAGGAATGATAAAAAACATAGATTGCAATTTCGTTATATATACATGTATGAAACACTACACTAGTAAGGACCAGAACACTGCCAGAAATATTACACTAAAAGAAATTCAAGAAGGAGAAAACCTCATCAAATCAAGCAAAGAGGGAAAAGTTTTACAGTTAAAATACGCAAATGAGTTTGAAGATTTTGCTGAATTTGTATCTACCGCCAGCAGCACACGTGCTACCGCATTATCACAATCTCTCGTGAAGTTCATAATCAAAGACAACAGTAAATATAAAACCATGTTGGATGATAAATTAATTAAGGAGTATCATATTTATTTGGCGCAAAATATTATTGAAACTAAAGTCGAAACATCAAATGATATAGCTTCAGATTTGAGTAAAGTTACTGATCATTTAGTTGCTCGATTCTATTCATCGTTTTTGACTAGTGACAATGAAAATTTACAGTTTATAAAATCCGAAATCCACAAAGAATTAGCAAAAATTAAAGGTCTGTCACCCAACTCGGATCAAGATGAATTGAACAAAATAATGAAATTGTTTACTTTTAAAATACCTACAGATTTTGGTAAAACTCATTTTAGCTTTGGTAGCAATAAAACAAAACAACAAAGCAAACTCACTCGTTTGTGTTCAATACTCGAAAAAGTATTGAAAACTTGCGTTGCAGATTCTACATACATTTATGTTCATCTCGACGACGATATGGTCGGCCCTGATGGAGTTGTACAAAGCAATGAGTTAAAAGATTGGTTAGGAGGATTAGTTGGTAATTTGTTAGTGCATGATGAAGAGACTGAAATGCTTAAATTTAATTTTAATGAACAAAAGATGTCCGAAGACAATATTACAATTTTAGAACAATTAAAAACAAATCGGGATATCACACAGCTGACCATGTTTAGATTCAATATTAACTTTCTGTATTTTCCCAAGTTGACGCTTAATTCTAAACCTTGTAGAGAGTACGATCGCAAGTTAGTGAAACACTTTTTGGATAACCTGAGAATTTATACAAATCAAGCTACAGAAGATCAAGTAGAAGAGGTGTTAAAGAAAGAAATTAATACGCTTTACTATAATCGAAAAAAACACCCTAATTTTAACTCAAAATTCGTGCTTTGCATTAAAAGTGATATAATTTTCTTGAAAGTCCATGACAAAATCCAAAAGTGGTGGAAACAAACCCACTGGGTTCCTTACCAGACTGAGAAATGTAAATTTTTTGAGGAAGTAGAACAAGAACTACTAGACAGCCCAGTGTTAAGTATGGTTCACTATATCTTGTGTATAAACATTAACAATAGTTTGGTGGAATTCGAAAAAGAAGCCATAAATTTAATGAAATTGAATGATTTTTTAAATAGTGAAGAAACCATTACTATGATTATTTCGGACGAAATTATTCTTTCAAGTGTTAAAGTGGTTAAATATTTGAATGAATTCCAAAAACAAACTGATTATAAATTTATACATTTAGATTATGAAATGGTTAAAACGTGTTATGATATTATTATAAATGAGTTAGAAAACTTAATCCCCGTAACTACTACATTGGTCGTGGTGAGTCAAGATAATACTGATGTTGATTATTGGAGATTACATAATTTAATAAATATATTTAAAGGTAAAATAATAATAGTAACCAATAACAGCCTTGCAGATAGTCTGAAAAAAATAATTCCGGGACAATTATTTTATAGAGATACTACAAATCATTTTAGTAACCTATCATGTAATGTTCGTAAAATAATACGTGAAGAACGCAAAATAATATTTCAAGGATTTCCAGTTTATGTTAACAAAGTACTTGATGATGACGCGTTAGACCTCCTTAGCCCAGCTTTACTTAGTAAGACAATTAATAAGGATAAGATTGTAATAGGTAACAAAATAAATGTCCTAAGTGACACGGACAGTTATGTAAGTCGTAATGTAAGTCGAATAATAACAATAAATTCAACGAAAAATAATTATAACGAACTATGTTTCAAAAAAGACGGCAACAAAGACTTTATATTTGAAGAAAATAAAGACATAGTGGTAATAACAGACTCAGAAGATACATTTAAAGAGACATGTAAAATATTTAAGACAACTAACATACACTGGTTTATAAGAATTAAAACATGGGACATAATATTATGGATTAAGTCACACGGTACCATTGAGACCTTATATAAATATGTTAACAGATCCTTGAGGCTTCAAAATGCGAAGAATTTAAGAAATTTTGAATTAGATTTATATGTTAGCCCTGTGAGTAAAACATTGTATGATATAAGGTCATTGGAAGACGTACAAGATAGAATAGTTATAATAAACGCCGAACCAGGTATGGGCAAGTCCACTTTACTAACTTATTTAGCAATGAACACCAAACGTTTGTATCCAAAACTTTGGATTTTAAGAATCAATTTACTTGAAAGTCACTTTCTTGATCAATTTAGCCTTTGGAAAGAGAGTAATCTAAATATTGATATGGTTAATGTCATGATATTTTTGTATAGCTCTATTGATAAAAAATATTACATAGATAATGACCTCTGTATGAATATTTCTAAGCTTATTACTGTAAACAACATAAACAAAGTACAAGTTAGTGTTTTCGATGACAAAAACATACCTGAAATCGATTTGTCAGAAATAAAGCTGCTAAACTATTTTTACAACCATGATAAACTGATTGTACTTATAGATGGTTTTGATGAAATCTGTCCAGATTACACAGGCGAGGCATTACAGTTATTGAAAATTCTAAAGACTTCAAATGTTAGGCAATTGTGGATTACATCGAGACCTTACAACGGTCTTGAGAAGTTAGAATTAGTATTAGAAACATTCTCCTATACCTTAGATCCGTTAGACAGCGATGAACAAATAAATTATTTATGGAAAGTGTGGCCAAAGAAATACAGTCTAAGATATGAGAATTTTCGATTTGATCATTGTGTTAAATTTTATAGAGCTATTACAAATGCCCTAAACAACA
Organism: Herminia tarsipennalis; assembly: GCA_945859575.2. Classification (NCBI taxonomy): domain Eukaryota; kingdom Metazoa; phylum Arthropoda; class Insecta; order Lepidoptera; family Erebidae; genus Herminia; species Herminia tarsipennalis. The sequence continues at coordinate 19,093,430 of OX243846.2, forward strand.
AGGAATTTACAAGTATACCTTTAAATTTGTATATGATCTCCGAAATATATGTTCAACACATTGCCAGTAGTTTATTCCAAGACCATACTGGATTACCCGATTTTACTGGTATTTTAAATTTTGTTACTCTGTATGAAAAATTTACAGAAAAGTCTTTTAATATGCAATTTGAAAAAAATAATAGTGCAATAAACTCAAAAGATCCATTCAAAAATAAAGTAAAACAAGATGCTTATAAACTGTTTATTAAAAATCATAAAAACGTCGCCGCATATTTACTTTTAGATAAAAGCATAGTACTTCCTGAATACATTATTGAATGTATAGAAGATTTTATTGTAGACCTGAAATCAGATTCTGAAAAGACGAGCATTATTACATACGTGAATCACAACCTCAAATTCTTTCACTATACGTTCGGTGAATATTTTGTCGTTGAATTCTTCTTTGATAAATTTATAAATTCATCAAAGAGGAATTATGATAAAACGTATCGAATGTTATGGCAATATATGATAGACAATGTTTTATTACAAGGTGATAAGCAAGGCATTCGGAAGTTTATTAACAGTAAATTACAAAGTGAAGATATAATTACCTCATTAAAATCTAAAGAAGAAAATATGACCACCGTATTCAATATATTATTAGTTCAATACAAAAACCTAGCAACCAGTGCGCTATTTATTGCTTTTGAGGAAAATTTAGAATACATAGCGGTGTTTTTGATAGAATGCATTAAAGCTCCTATAAACAAAAGTAATCTAAATACCATCATCAATATTTTTCACACGAAATGTAATAGAGGTTGTGTTATGTGCTTGGTTATAAAACAGCGCAACCAATTTGTAATTAAGCACTTGATAGAATTATTTACAAAAATTCACTGCAACAAACTAAAAACTTTTGACAGCCGCAATACTAGTGACTTTTATAGTGAAAATAAACAAAACTGTATTTCTTTCAATGCATTATTACAACTTGACAGACTTACAGTCAACACAGTAGGACAATTTCTGACAGAACAAATCAAATATTATGGGAAACCTATCAACACTCATTATGTTTTAGGTAGACATGGATTTTTAATAATATTATGCTATGACTACATAGCAAGATTTAGTGAAGACCAACGTCTACAACTTTTTACTCATTACGACTATAAAGACCTTCCAGTACATTGTGCTCTAGAAAAATTACATTACAACTGGATTACGGCGGCATCAACAGACAGAGGAGAATTTGTAAAGATGTGTAAAACACTCGATATAATCACTCTTAAATCTATAATGATAATGCTAAAAAAAAAATTAATAAAAGTATATAACAAAAGAGATGCAGATGTAGAAGGTTTTATATTTGAAACATTGCCCAAATTAGAATCTAATTTCGAGAAATCCTTAAAAAAAGAGTGTACAATTAAACATCATATAAGACATACATCATACACAAGTTCTTATATGTCAAATTTAGTACTACTTAGACTGTTGCTTGACAATCACATTAAAGAGTTTACTCTAATAAGCTTCGTCGAACATATTGGTACTGTTTTTAGATATAAAACTGATGACTCACCTAAACCAAAGATGATATTTCTACGGTTACAAAAAGTAATTGATAATGATAGTGTCTTGCTTAGTAACTATTTTCAAATCTTTTTACTAATCAGAGAAAAATTTAGGACTAGCAAAGGTAACACTTTGTTTCAAGCAACCATGATAGAACTTATAGACTTCAAGTTCATAATAAGCACAATAAACAAAAAAACATTTTCCAAAAAAACATATTCCCAACATTTTGATGAAAATAATCTAATTAAAACTAGCGATGATTATAAAATATTTCAATATAAGCGTACACAAAAAAATATCGATATTTTATTATCACATCTATGTTATTCCCGAGCTGTTGAATTAGCGAAATATATTTCAGCCGGAGTTAGTAAAGAGTTCATGATGAAAGATGATTTAATGAAAATATATCATGTCTTTATCGCAGAAAAGATTATCAAACAGAAAAAAAAACCTAATTTATCAGATAAATACTCTATTGGCCGATTCCGTTCATCGTTTCTAACAAGTGACGACGAAAACTTAGAACTACTTAGAAACGAAATATATAAAAAGTATGCGCAAGATAATGGACTAAATTTAAAAAATAAAATTAACGTAGAAAGCGAGATGAAAAAAATAATGATTGTATTACCTTCAAATTTTGGTGAATACTCTTTTACTTTTCATGGAAATGAAATAGAACAGCAAGAAAAACTTGACTGCTTGTTATCTATTCTTCTAAAAATATGTAAAAATCAGCACCACGATGACTCAGAATATACATTTGTCGAATTTGATGACTTTTCGATTTCTTCTTATAATTTGAAAATTAACGATGTACTAGAAAGTGACAGTTTAGCTGGATTAGTAGGTGATTTGCTTGTATTCGACGAAAAAACTGGAGTTCTAAAAATTAATTTCAACGAAGAAAATCTTAGTAAAGACAGTATTAGAGTTTTAGAAGGATTAAAACAAAACTTTGATGTCTTTCAGCTAGGTAAATTTAGATTTGATGTTAACATTCGTGGTTTTCCGAAATTGTCTTTGAATAATACAGAGTATGACCGAAAATTAGCTACTAAGTTTTTGAACAATCTACAGTTTTATACAAATCAAGCGAGTAAAGATGATGTAGAAGACGTGTTAAAACAAGAGTTAAATAAATGTTTTTGTGTTTTAAAAAAACACAATGATTTTATGTTCCGTGTCAAATGTGATGCAATTTTTTTTTCTCATTTAAGTATGAGTGATGATGATAAAGCTTTAGGAACGTACAGCACTGAGTAGTTTTCACTTGGCAAGTTTATATTGTTTGTAACCAATACAAATGTATGTAGAATTGAAGACATTTGACGACAATAACAGTCGAAAAATTCACCAATCGCAGACGGTTTATGTAAACAAAGGTTTTTTTAAATTTTTCTAATGATTTAAATAAATGTGTTGAACATTTTGATTCTGATATTAGTCTAGTTGTTTTTGCTGACGATATCAACGCAATCATTAGTTCTAAACGCATAGAAGATTTGAGCACAAAAATTAACGCAGCTCTCAGCATGTTACAAACATGACTTGGGACAAATAACCTAATTATTCATACAAAAAAGACTGATCTTATTTTATTTAAATCAACAGCTCGACGTAATGATAAATTAGATATAGGTTTGGGGAAAGGAACAATTGAAATGGTTGATTATGTTAGGTTTTTAGGTGTATGCATTGATGCCATGCTTAACTGGAAAAACGAGCTAGATGCTATAGATAGCTTATGTTGTCGGTATGAACGATTTAAAAACTGTCTATCATGCCTTGGTCGAGTCTAGGCTGCGCTATAGTATACAACTCTGGAGTAATAGCTATAAGTATAATTGTGACAGAGCATTCATACTACAAAAAAGGGACCATACGAACTATTGTAGGTATTCCACAAAGAGATTCCTGTCGAGAATAAATAAAGAAAAAAAAATATTTTCAGTACCTAAAGTAGGGACAAGATAATAGGTCACTTTTGACATTTCATCAAAATTCAACAACGTAACCTTGTAACGGCGGGCATAAAATAAGAACTGCACAATTGCTTAACTTTTTTCAATTACGTTTACATATTTATTGTAATAATGACCGATACGAGTAATTTTACGATTTGCTTTCACTAATAAACCATTCTAAACATAATAAACAATTTCTGATCTAAAGAACTAAACGTCGTTACAATGTTGCGTCAGTCAACCCTTTTTCTTTTTAAACACTAGGGATGTTACTCTAAAAATCGAAAGCTGATAGGATTGTAAGTTGAATCGAATGCAATGATTACTTGTGAAGAAAATCACCATAAATTTATAACCACGTTGTGATTATAATAAAACCTAATTATACATATTTATTATTCTTTTAACTAACTATGAAAATACAAAAAAATAACTAAATAGAAAGGTCATTGATGTTGGGTGCAATTTAGGTGGATGTTGCTGGCAACACCAGTGCCTGTCGATGACGCATGTCATGTCGCCATAACATGATGATGACGCAGTCTTTTGTTGTTGTGCGAAGTGACTGTGCGTTTTTGGTGTGCTCTCTGTTATTTTTTTCTGATCCGGCTTTTTCATTGAACTGATCTTACTGACTACGTTTACCTGGCTATAAATTGGACTCCGATTGCTTAACGATTATTAAACAAGAAAAACATTACAGTCTTACTATGTCGAAACGAGGGAAAACTCTAAACAGTCAATCTCGCGCTAAAACGCGAACTCAAACTCTGAAAGAGAAATACGGACCATCAGGCTCAGAAGATAATACTTTACGTACACCGAAAAAACGAAAGAGGGACAAGAAAATTGTTGACGTTGATAATTTTGATGCTGCTGCAATTCGCAACCACATTTATGGATATTACTCGAGAAAAGAATATCCTACACGGGAAAAGCTATTGAGTTCGTTAAAAGGCGCAGGCTTATTTTTTGGAGGCAAATCGTCTCTATCAAAGGTTTTGAAATCGATTGGCTTTAGATTTAAAAAATCCGACAAGCGGAAAATCCTGCTAGAACGCTACGATATTATTTTGAAGAGAATAACATTCTTACGTCAGGTAAATAAAATTACGGATTGGGACAATGTCCTGTTTATTGACGAAACATGGTTGAATGCGAACCATACGGTTGCGCGGACATGGACCGATGATACAGCGGCCTCCACCTCAAAAGTTCCATCGGGAAAAGGAGCCCGACTTATTATATGTCACGCAGGATCAGCTTCTCAAGGTTTTATTCCAGACTGCCTCCTCGCATTCGCCTCTAAAACTACAACAGATTACCATGAGGAAATGAACTTTGATGTTTTTAAAGAGTGGTTTGAGAAGCTGCTAGTCAGCTTAGAAAACCCATCGAAAACTATAATGGACAATGCTCCGTATCATTCTGTACAAGTTGATAAACCACCAACTCAAGCAAATAAAAAGCAAGAAATTGTCTCGTGGCTGGTAAGAAATGGTGTGGAGGCAAGTCCAACTTTATTAAAAGTTGAGTTGTTAAATCTGGTAAAAGCAACTAAGCCGTCCAAGCTCCGCTATGTAATCGATGAACTAGCCCTAGAGCATGGACACGAAGTTATTCGATTGCCTCCCTACCATTGCCAGTATAACGCCATCGAGCTTATTTGGGCACAAATAAAGGGTCATGCAGCGCGGAACAATACTGAACCACCCTTCAGTACTGCTAAAATGATGACTCTGCTACAAACTGCATGTGCAGAAGTCACTATAGAAGACTGGCGAAAAGTCGTGGAGAAGACAAAGAAAATAATTTTACAAGATTTTGAACGAGATGTGAGAATAGACAATATTATTGAAAATGAATTAATAATATCTCTGAGTGCTGACAGCAGTGATGAAGATAGCAGTTCCGATAGTTCAAGTGAATAAAAGCAATTTTTTTGTTAAATTACGTAGGTACTTGTCTTATTTTGCTCCTTTAATTTATGAAAGAAAAAATAATAATGGGACAGGGATTCGCATGATCATTTTTAAAATTCACATATGTTTCAAGTCTGTATCGATTCATTCGATTCATTCATTTAATCGATGTTTTTAAGCAGGTCACCTCACTATGAATATAAAACTGACATCTGTCAAAAGTGACCTATTATCTTGTCCCTACTTTAGTCTATATATTCAAGTAGTATTACATCATTTGGTAAAGAATATAAAGAATTTTGATACTGAAGATGAAAGGAGGTTAAGAGAAATTACGAGGACCAACAATTTAAAAAATTAACTTAATCCAACTTTAAATATAGTTAAACACGGTATTCAATATCAAGCAGTAAAACTTTATTATAAATTGCCTCATGAATTGAAGAAAGATATATACACTATGCAACTATTTAAGAGGAAACCTAAACTATATTTACTAGAAAAATGTTTTTGTTCCGTAGAGGAATTTATAGCCCTGTAATTTTTTTGATTAATTTTATAACAACTTACTTATGATGATATGTGTGTCATCTTGTTTGTGACATGTCTTACTTATTTAAACTTAATGATCTATATTTTGATTCAAATACAATGTAAATAAATAATTGAAATTTTATCATTAGATATACATGGGTATAACTAATGATAATTCAGCAATTATGTAGCGATTAGAGTAGTTATTAAGAATTTAATGTCAAACACAATTGTTTTATTGTTATCTATTGATAAATCAATAAATATATTATATGATACAATATTGAAAATAGGCAATAAGACAGTACATTTAATTAAAAGCAATTAAAAAAAAATACCTAATTTTATTTTATTTACCTATTGTCTAGGTGATGCAACGTAATGTGCAACTGCTGTCAAGATGTAGAGAATTCGATTCTTACGTGGATTCAGCTGGTCCCGAGTACTCACTAGTCTGGGTTAACTTCTATTAAAACATGTTGTTTAATTTTGCAATATAGACATAACCAATTTATTCCGTATAGGATGCTAACATGAATAGACAACACAAAGAAATTACACACAATGCAGTTTATACACACATTTGATGTATTCATTACATAATTACATAATTATAAAGTTCTTTTTAACACCCCCCACTACATCAAATGGAAAAACAATCACATATTACACATCTCTACAAGACCTAAACCTTTTACACAATTATAATGTTATACAGGACTAAGCGCTTTCGTCAACACATCAGCTGGCATCTTATTAGTTTGCAAATACTTAAGAACAATTATTTTATCTTTAACAGCTTCTTTCACAAAATTATATTTAATATCGATGTGTTTACTTCTTTTATGAATATTATAATTAGCAGCCAGCTTCTGCGCACTTTGACTATAATTAAACAGTATTTATAAAAAAAATCTCAAATTGTAAATTTCTGAGGTTCATAGCCTTTTTACAAGCTTTTGCTATTGCCATGTATTCTGCCTCCATACTAGAAACAGCCACTGCCCTCTGTTTCTTACTTTCCCAAGACACAGTTGCCCCTGACAGAGTAAAAAATATCCTGTATAGGATCTACGATCCACACAATTACTTCTCCCGTTAGCATCTACATAGCCTTCCAGTTCAGTTGTCTGATTTACATATCTCATACAATAATATTTAGTCCCTTTTAAATATTTAAGTACACGTTTAGCATAACTCTAGTGAGAATTAGCATAACATTGACTAAATTGACTTAAAAAACTTATATTAAGAGACACGTCAGGTCGTGTCATCACTGGTAGGGAAACTGACTATCACAGCTGTTACTTTCTTGTAATTCTAGTTTACATTCAAATGTACTATATATAATTTTAACTGTACAGACAGAGCAAATAGCATTCTAAGTGTAGAATGACGTACTGCAGGTGAAAAAGTCTCATCATAGTATACACCTGGTTTCTGCGTGAAACCCTTAGCCACAAGACGCGCTCTATAACGCACACTATTATTACCTTCCAATTTTCTTTTGAACACCCACTAGCACTTTACTAATGTCTTGTCTGATGGTACTCCATCCACAACAGTCCAAGCATTGTTCTTGTTAAATGTATCAAGCTCTTCCCTCATCCAATGGATATTCCAAAACCTTAACAAACAAACACTTACTGGATCATTAGGTATTTCACTGTTTGAGGTACATAAATTTGAATATCCGTAACGATCTGGGGGTCGTCTTATCCTTTTACTTATTTCCGGCATTATCTTCTTTTCAGCATCGTGTAATGTGAAATCTAAATCAGTCTCAACATCATCATACTCAGACTCTGAAGAAGTATTTGATTTATGTTCATCCTTTACTTCCTCAACTCTCTTCGCATTACCGTCAACATCTTCTACTGAGAAAACATCCCCCACTATTACCATTCATAGCATTATTTTCTAATTTCTCTTGTATAATGACATCTCTTCCTATCACTACAGTCCTTTTAACTCATCATATATTCTGTACCCTTTGACATTCTCCGCATACCCAACAAGTATACACGACTTTGACTTGGTATCCCATTTAAGGTGTTTCTCCTTAGGTAGTTATATACATCATAATCTGACTGCCCAACATTTTTATATAACACAAATCTGGTTTATTATTCGTCCCGAGTTCAATAGGTGTAATGTTATTTAGTCCTGATGCTATAGATCTATTCCTGAGATAAACTGCTGTATTGACAGCCTCAGCCCAAAATCTCTTATCAAGCCCTGCATCAAATAACATACAGCGAGCTCTCTCCACAATGGTTCGATTCATTCGCTCACTAATACCGTTTTAATAATACCAGCATCAGCTAAATATCTGTCAAATTCAGTGTTACAAAATTCTAGGCCATTCATAGCATTATTTTCTAATTTCTCTTGTATAATGACATCTCTTCCTATCACTACAGTCCTTTTAACTCATCATATATTCTGTACCCTTTGACATTCTCCGCATACCCAACAAGTATACACGACTTTGACTTGGTATCCCATTTAAGGTGTTTCTCCTTAGGTAGTTATATACATCATAATCTGACTGCCCAACATTTTTATATAACACAAATCTGGTTTATTATTCGTCCCGAGTTCAATAGGTGTAATGTTATTTAGTCCTGATGCTATAGATCTATTCCTGAGATAAACTGCTGTATTGACAGCCTCAGCCCAAAATCTCTTATCAAGCCCTGCATCAAATAACATACAGCGAGCTCTCTCCACAATGGTTCGATTCATTCGCTCACTAATACCGTTTTAATAATACCAGCATCAGCTAAATATCTGTCAAATTCAGTGTTACAAAATTCTAGGCCATTATCAGTTCTAAATATTTTAAATCTTTTACTTTGTTGGATTTTTTGGTCACTTGATTTTTAGCTTTGAGAAAATATACAAATACCATACGAGTGTAATCATCAACTAAGATTAAGAAATACCTACATCCGCTAATCGAGGTTGTCTCCATGGGACCACACAGATCTGCATGAATAATATACAGAGCCTCTGTGCTTCTTTTACCAACATGATCGAAGGGAAGTCTTGCTTGTTTTCCTTTGCAACAGACACTGCATGTACTTTTATAAATTAAAGCTTTACCCTTGTAATTCATGCTTGTTACTACACCATCCTTCATTTTATTCAAATTATTACTGTTAAGGTGACCTAACCTGGTGCCACACTACACTGTTATCTGCAGACGATGATGCAAACAAACAATTTTTACTTTCTATGTTTAACTTGTACACACTATCTATTAAATCTGCTACAGCGACCAACTCTCCTTTCTTGTTGTGACAACAATTCTCTTTAAACTTACTCTATTGCCATTCTGTATCAACTTACTAACAGACATCAAGTTTATAGCAATATCAGGTATACACAACACCTTATTCACTACAAACTTAACCTTTTGTTTTGGAATAATCGTCATGATTTCAACATCCCCCGAGCATACCTAATACTGGCATAGCGCACTTATTTACAGCTATAATCTCCTTAATACTCGTTTCATTGGATTAATATCGAACAATATCTGCATCACTAACCATGTGTGCTCCTGAATCCAAATACAATATTTTTTATTAAAATTTCCACTTAAAAACACTCCTGAGAAAGCATTAGTATTCTTCATTTTTGACTGATTCTGAGTACACTGATTCTTATAATGCCCCGTCTGTTTACGACGATAACACTTTATAATCTTTCTTTTGCTGTTCTGAGAAATAAAAGACGATTCGCCCTCTGTTGAATGCCAAGCTCCAGGGGTGGGATTCTGGTGGTCTTGACTAGAATAATAAAACTGCTTCTTGACTTGGAAGACTATATTTAGGTAGCTGGTAGGTACAGATAGCCGATGCGTGCGCGCGTCGTAGGAAGCGGTGAGCGAGTGTCTGCGGTGAGGCGCGGAGCGGGGAGCGGGCGGCAAACCGTGGCAGTAGAACCGGTCCGCCGAAGACTCGCTTGGCGCGCCGCGATGTGACGTAGGAACAGATTCCCCGGGTTGAAGTACTTTGAAGCCGCTGGAGACGCTGAAGACTTCAAAGAGTGATAAACCTTAAATAGGGAGAGCGCAAATATTATTGTAGGTACGGGTAATAGTGCATTTTTTCGTTCGAATGTCGGCCACTCTGTTAAGACCGTCAGATCCTGGCCTGACGGCGGTTGTTCTGCCCAGTAGCCATAGAAGAGGGGGCAAGTTGGCGTCCCTCACTAAGATCATGGCTCCGGTCTTTAGGTCCGCCCCGGTTGTCTGCCAGTTTGTCCGCTGCTGCAGAAGAGAGACGTATTCGTTAGAAAAACGATGCCAAAAGTGTTGCCTCAGTTTTTCTATACGGTCGAAGCGCTGCAGTTGACTGATGTTCTTGTCTATGATTTGCGGACGAGGAAATGAAGTGAGCGTTCGTCCGATAAGGAAGTGTGAAGGTAACAGATATGAAAGATCGGAAGGATCTGTGGATAGAGGTGTTAAAGGTCTAGAATTTAAAATAGCCTCCACTTGGATGAGACACGTTGAAAGCTCTTCGTACGTTAAATGGGTTAAGCCCATGACTTTACGCAATAAATGTTTGGTAGACTTAACTGCTGCCTCCCAAATGTCACCGAAATGTGGGCTATATACAGGTATAAATTTGAACACTATGCCCTGATTTGTAATGTCTGACTCTATGTCGTCAGATGAAGCTTGCAAGAATCGTGACAGTTCATTAAAAGCTAATACAAAGGTGGTGCCGTTGTCGGAATAGACGCGCCGAGGTTTGCCCCGACGGCTGATGAAGCGACTGAAGGCCGCTAGAAACGCCTCTTTAGTGAGATCAGAGACCAACTCTAGGTGAACGGCTCTGACTGCGAAGCACACAAAAACACAAATACAAGATTTAATTAATTTACAACCTCTGCCCTTGCGGTCGGCTATAAGCACTGGCCCGGCGTAATCAAGACCTGTATTTAAGAAAGGGAACTCTAGCTGGATCCTATCGCTAGACAGGTTCCCCATTATGACCTGGATTGGCTGCGCCTTAAAGCGAGTACAGCGAACACAATTACAAACTGTTTGTTTGGCTAGATTCTTGCCTGCTAGAGGCCAGTAGGTAAGTCTGATTGCTGCAAGATACCCAACGTGGAATACGAAGAGAATTAAGAGCTGGAAGTAATTTAATATTTCTTCATCCCAGTTGCATTTTAGTACCCACAACTGTTGTAGGATGAATTTGAATAGTACTATGCACGGGCCAACAACATCTAGGGGATCAAACACCTGACTTACTAACGATAAAATGTTACGTTTAGTAATTTTAAACTTTGAAATTTTAAGATTAACTGAATAGAACAAATTGTCGGTATTGCAATCCCAATATAAGCCAAGGGTTTTATTTAAATGTGAATCATTTAAATTTAATTTTTTATTTGAATATTCTGAATTAGTGCTAGTGATCGCCTTAAGGATTTCTGGACTATTTGATCGCCACTTACGAAGGTGAAACTTATGTTTTTAAAGGCTCAGAGGAATCAAACCTGAACACGATTTGTTGTAAAGAGCGTTGAGACGGCTGAACTAAAATAGCTCGGTACATCTTTTCGACGTCGCCTGTTACAACAAATGTATGCTGTCTGTACCTCAGTAGTATAGATAGTAAATCCTCCTGTACGGTGGGCCCTACCAACTGGATGTCATTAAAGGACTTACCCGAAGTGCTGGCGGCCGAAGCATCAAACACTACGCGAAGCTTGGTAGTTGAACTAGACTCACGCACAACACCGTGATGAGGCATATAATAATTAAATTTTAATTGTTTTGACTCTGGCATATGATGTAAATTAAGATATTCTCGCATGAATTGTAAATACTGATTTTTGAATTCTGGATTACGCTCGAATCTACGTTCTAGAGAGAGAAACCGAAGCTTGGCCATCGCGTAAGAATCACCTAAGCACTCGGGTGAGTCCTTCAATAGAATGGTAACAACAAATTGACCACTGGCATTACGTTGTGTCGTCTCTTGAAAGAGCTTTTCACAAGCCTGCTCATCTGAAGAGAAACAGTTACTAGACGACACAGAATCAAGTTCCCAGAAACGAGTGAGCTGATCGGACTCCTCTTGTGAGAGGAAATTCCATATAGTAGGTTGTTGAGGAGTAGGTTGAGATACACAACCTGAAATAAGCCAACCTAATTTTGATGACTGCAATTTGGGTTGAATTTTAATTTTAAATTGATAGTAGAGGAACCTAAGACGTTCAAAAATACCTCCACTCCCATAAGAATATCGATAGCTGAAGGTATATTAAAAGAGGGATCGGCTAACTGAAGACCTGGCGGGATAGAAATATGTCTTTTGTCCACATAGGTGCCAGGCAGCGTTTGCGTGCTATTAGGTAATATAAGACAGCTTACGTTCGCCCGATATCCACCATGGCAAGACTGCACAATGAAGCTACAGCTCTCTGAGGTAAACGAAGTTAGCCCGTTTATGCCTGAGACGGTTGAGCTTGTGCTTTGTCTTACCAATCCAAGCTTCTTACAAAGGTTTTGGGTGATAAAGTTGGAGGTACTTCCGTTATCCAGTAGGAGTCTGACGGTGTGTAGCCTTCCCTTGACGTCGGCCACCTTCGCCAAAGCTGTGGATAAGAGTACGAGGGCTTTGTTATGTGCTGTATAGGGTAAAGTTGTATTAGTTGACAATGCTACGTTGTTGTCTCCCAACTGATTGTCTGTTGAGTCCCTATGTAAGAGGGTATTATGTTTTAAACTGCAATATTTGCAATGCGATAGTTTGCAACGCTTATCTGTATGTCCAGGTCGCAAACAATTCGTACAAACATTGCTGTCTGAAGCCTTATTAATGCGTGATTCAACATCTAGATTTCTGAAATGTTGACAACTGAATAAGTAGTGATTCTGGGAACATATAGGACATGTATATTTGTAATTATTTTCAATAGTTTTAGAATGAGTTGCTGTAAGGTAATTTCTATGTTTATTGTTGTTGAAGTTGAACTATCTGTAGTTTTTTTGCCGCGATGTGACGTAGGAACACCCTCTTTGTTTTTGTTAGAGTTGCTAGTATTTTGTTCCCTTTGGTAATGGTGCTGCCCTCTACTGAAGAATGCTTTATTCGGCTCATCATCATTTTCGTCTATGTCTAATAATTTTGACTTGATTGGATCCGCTGTAATGGCGATGCCCGAATGTTCAATAGCCATAATCATAGGGAAATATTTATCCGGCAATCCTGCTAGCATCAACCAACCAATCCATTCGTCATTCACATTAAATCACGTACCTGACAATTTTTGTCCCCTTGTAATAATCTGGGTCACGTAACTCGTCATTGAGTAACAATTTTCAAGGCCTACGTCTTAAAAATTGTTACTCAATGACGAGTTACGTGTACTGATATTAGGTTACGTAGTAACTTAATTCTTCTTGAAAATCCCGAATTATCAAACATTTTTTTTAAATTTCAGGCACAGCTCTTTTGTGGTTTAAGCATCTCTAATGTGTACGTATAACGACGTATCAATAGTTAAAACTAATTTGGCTTTCGCAAAACGATCATCCGCAGCTACCTCAATACTCTCAGACTTTATGTAATCCAGCTTACCTTCGAGTACAAGTAAATTCTCTGCATCGAACGCCCACTCATTATAATTTTCTCGGCCTTTTAACTTTGACTGAGAGAACTAATAGAAACGGCTGTAAACTCATATATAACAAGTGTATATATGAGTTTACAGCCATTTCTATTAGTTCTTGCACTCCTTCCTGGGCAATATACTTCGGAAGAAACTTAATCTGGGCCCATAACCTATTCAAACACGTTATATAATTTTGCAATATTGACACAACCAGCTTTATTCATAAAGGATGTTAACATGAATAGACAACACAATGCAGTTTATACACACATTTGATGTATATGTAGGCTCAGGATGCCGCAGGTTATAGCTTGCCATCGTTCACGAACACTGGGAGATCACTAGGTTTAGATTTTACCATTACTAATTTAAATTAAAATCTTAACTTCACCACAAATAATTTAATAAACGAAATAATACTAGACGCGTCTAAATTATATAGCTAATAATTGATTCCACATATCACTATATGAAAAAATAAAATGATCGGGTCGGAAATTAGCGATTCGTCGGGCACGTCGTGCGCAAACGGCTCTCGTCGGCGAACTGCCTACAAGATGGCCGCCCCGCCATCACGTCCATGTGACGTTCCGCAAGAATGATCAACTACCCTCATTCTTTTCCGACGTAAATGACAGTGAATGTCAAGTGTTGCCATATGTTGCGCCGTCATATACTACTTACATAATTAAATAAAGTTCATTTTAACAATTTCACTGACCTCTATAGTACTAGTACGCTAGAATAGGGTACCACTGCCGACAGTAACAATACTTCCGTTTGATTTTACATTCGGAGACGGTAAGTCAACTCTTGTGTAACATGGTTAACAATAACGGCCATTAGTCATAAGTGTCATAGAGTTCACAAGACTGTAATTCGATTCGACATTTGAAATAGCTGTCACTTTGTACGGAGTAGCCAGTCCAGCGTATTAGTACTAGGTACAGAAGTCAGTGGTTAACTCAATATGATTGCAGTGTCTGTGGCCCTGCGATATAATATATGGCTTCTACTTCTACCTACCCTACTGCCAGAATTTATCACAAACTGCAAATCAACTAATAGGATATAATTTTCGATGAATTACTAGTTGTTGTTCTCAGTCTGGGCTGGGTGTCACCACCACCGAGGAAGGGAGCAATTGCCTCCGGCACAGTGTCAAAACATCCCAAAAAAAGGTCTTTCAGTCGAAGGCTCCCGTGGCCTTCCCCTCCCTCCCTCTTGGATCTGCGCCTAGTAGAGTCTGTAGTTAAATAATTCTAATAGTTCACTTTAATCTTATAAAACCACTATTGTAGGTATATACGTATTATTTCAAACATTTATTACGCAATTTTTAGTAAATCGACAAATAGTGACATTATTAGTATGCTAATTTGGGTATTACAGAACTAGCTGTCCCGCGCAACTTCATCTGCGTAAATTTAGTCGTATTCGTCGTAGCGTAATGTTATATAGCCTATAACCATCCTCGATAAAATGTCTTAATTCTGCCAAGCTATGTATTGTGCATAATTTGTAGAAATTGTTGTAAACACTCTGTACATTTTGTGGCACATTAAATTATTATTATTATTATTATTTTGTTCTTTTGTTTTACTCGGTCTCATTGACCGGTAGAACTGATGACACGGGCCTAGGCCAGGTGGGCATCAGTGAGATCATTGGAAGTATGGGATGTGGAGGGTATGATTGGCGGAGTGACTGTGTGTGTGTGTTCTGCGTATGCAATGTCTGAATCACATTGTAGAAATTTTCTTACTATTCGGCATGCGTTAAGTATACTGCTTTTTGCATAAGAAGGTAAGTATTCGGTGGTAGGTTTAAGAGTTGAGGGATTGTGTAGTTGCTTTGGTATGACTGCAGTTGTTGAGATTACTATTGGAAGTATTGTTACTTTTTGTAGGTGCCACAGCCGTGTTATTTCATCCTTGAGTTCAATAAATTAGCTTAATTTTTTGGCTATGGTGGTTTGTAGGTTGTGTGTATTTGGGACAGAAATGTCTATAAGGTAACTAGTTTTTGTGTTTTTGTTTATTAGCGTTATGTCTGGTCTATTGTAATGGATGGTGTGGCCTGTGAGGATGGCTCGATCAAAATAAAGTTTTGTAGTTGTATTCTCATGTACGGTTTGGGGTTCGTTTCTTTTCGTTTTTTTTCTTTTGAGGTACGGAATCCTATTAAATGATGATTACATAAATATCTGCTTCCTACCTTTGAAATAATCAGGTGGTATGGTATCAATGATATTGATAGGAACTTCATATTCGTTGCTTGTATTTCTCAATTAGTAAATCTGTCAACTGTGTTTGTTGTACTAGACTAGAAAGTATTAAAAATGTAAACTATGGGCGTATCCGGGATTTTGGCGGTGCAATTCATTTCACTTAATCTCGCACGACGGGGGGCAGTGAAAATCATTTCACTCGAGTACTACAAAGCGCCATCGTAATTTCGGGGAGTTTTAGGCGATACTATTGACTAAACACCGGCCAGATTTTGATGTACGAGTTCAAAACTGAGTTGATAACCTGTACCTGAACGCTAAGTCCTTTCCGATTAAATGAATTGAGAAAAAGTAATGCCACTGCCATGTCAATTCATACTCTTTTTATCATTGGTAAGTAAGTAAAAATAATACGCTTCAAGAATTTGTGACACAGAACTTCAGAAGTCAAAAACTCAATTTGCCAATTAAATGCGTACGCGCGGTCTTATATCATCCCGTCTCACTCACTCTTTCGATAAGGCGTGATTCAAGCGAGCAATGACGCAATGCGCAAACGCAAGATAACATGTTGAAATAATATTTTCATTGGTGGTCAGTTTATATTGGGCTCTTTTGTATATTTATAAACTTAGCTACTAATACTTTGGTGCTAGTATTGTTTACCTCTTAGTTGCATGTTAAACCTTCACCAGTGAATTTCGCCTGAATTTGTGCATTAGTGCTCGTTTGTCTGTACAATCTTGATAAAACTACAGGTAACTTTATTTTTTACTAGCTTTTCCCCACAGTTTCACGCGCTTTATGTTTCATTTATATAGCCTATGCGCTGTTTTGATGCATAGACTATATTACTGCAAAGTTTCATGAAAATCCTTCCTGTAGTTTTTGCGTAATAAAGCACCAAACATCCATCTGTCCTCACAAACTTGTGTATTTATGATATTAGTAGGATGTTTCAAACGAACGATTTTTTTCTAACCACCGACAAAAAGAGATGAAGTCGTGTTATAACTTTAGCAAGTTTGTCTGTGTTTGCCATTAACGAAATCATCTATGGTTGATTACAAGGTCAAAAATATATATATTGGTTATTCGTGAAATTGAGCGTACCGCGCATGCGCCTGTTCACACGGCCTTTTCACGACAACGAAATAAAGATAGTGGATAAGGACCCTGGACCATTGCAAATTGCAATGAGACGAATAACGTACACATGACAATAGACTTTGGATAAAAATACTACGTAGACGAACAAAGAGCTCATTTACGTGTGACGATTTTTGATTTATCAGTGTATGCGTGAGTTAGTAACGAGATGTCTAAAAGTCGAGCAATATCGATAAGTACTATTACAAAATATGCCTAGTATATCCTAAGTTTATACAATATGCCAGATTTACCATTATGTTGTTGAATTATAGTAAAATAATTCAGAAATATCACATACGATTAGCTAGTACTTACATAATATAAATAAAAAATCTCAAAAATCAAAAATATTTAATTATGTAATGTTTTATGTTTCATTGAGTGGTAACTTTAGGTCCTCTGACTAAAACAAAGTTAGGAGAAACATCGCGAAAGCGGCCGGCGAAGCTATAGAAACGTTTTTGGTTATTTGTGAGCCAGTCTGTTACTTTTGGCTGCCAAACTACGTATTTGCTTTTGTTTTACTTCTATCTTTTGCTTCTGTCTTATTAGGCCAAAAACATGAGGTTCAAGTCACAGATTAACTTGAACCTCATCTTTTTGGCCTAAAGATGAACATGGCGGCGGAGTAATAGCTCACCTCTCATGTTTCAATGGCATTTATAACAAAAAAGTTATTAAATTATTATAGTACAGGATATTTCGTAATACCAAGCTGAAATAGGCTTGCTTCCTAACCAAAAAAAATGTTAAATTATATTGTTATTGCCGTTATTATGGCACTTTGGCATGATAATAATATCATATGCAATTGCATATTCTGTAATATTCATAAAATAATTGTGTGATTGAACATAAACAAAAGTAAGATTTAGATAGGCTTCCATCCCAATAATATAAATTTAAGTACAAATAGTTACTATCCCAATAATATAAATTTAAGTTCAAATATGTCTAAATAGGCACAAAAAAAGCAAGCGACAATCACCGGTATTGACTGCAAGTATCAATACCTATAATATAAAAGTGAGCATTTTAGAAAAAAAATGGTACCTACTTAATGGTACAAAGTGGAAATCGCTCCTTTCAACAAAATTGTATTCATATTGTTTATTGTATATTTATTTTAAAAATGTGTGTCCAATCATACCAATTTTTTTCAAAATCGGAGTACCCTACATTTTTTTTTATTATTTTTTCATTCGTTTATTTATAAATAAAAAGTTATTAAATAAGAAAAGTTTGACTTAAAAAGTTCTATGCCATAATAATCGAATCGAATTTTGTATCAGGGGAGGTATAATTTTTATGCCTTACGCCTTTCACTACTGAATTTTGACAAAAAGAATATGCTATAATTATGTAATAATAATGCAACCAGCTATGGCACCATGGTAGGTGCATTACTGATGACGTACCCTATCCGCTGCTGAAATTTGACCACACCTTTCTGTTACACCCTGTATATATATATATATATATATATTTTTTTTTTTTTTTTATTGATAGAAGATGATTTTATGTATTCGTTTTAATAGAACTATTAAAATCAGACGAAGAGGAGAAATACATATGTGCGTTGAGATCTATTGGTTTAAGGATTGTATCTTGTCTTTGTTTTCCAACGCCTAATGTTCTAAGAAATTTCCATATTTTAATTTTTTTCTAAGAATTTTTGGACTTACTTTAGGTGGAAGAAGTTTATAAGAAAGGCATAGTGTAAGAGCCAGATGGGAGACTAGGTTTTAACCATGACTCGGAAACAAGAATTAAATGTATGTTGTTACAGTCAAAACTGGCCAACATGTCAGAGAAATGGGCGGGAATACTCTGGGCGTTTATATGGACTACATTAAGATTTCTAGAAACATCGGAGAACGTGGCTTGAAGTGTTTTACTAAGAGATGGTATACTGATATAGCTGTTTGAATTTAAAAAAAATAATAAAAAAATTAAATTGACGCTACTGACGGCAGAGTGAAAACTTTCAGTGTCACCTGAAGCATCAATATCCTTCACAAGAGAAAGAATGATTATATTAATAAGTATAATAATAAATAAAAACAATAAATTAATATCTTTAAACATAATAACAAAAAAGAAAAAAAAAGTTCTATCCACCAACCAAAAAAAAAACAAAAAGAAACAAAAAAATAAAAATAAAAATAAAGTAATGAATAAAATGTAAAAACATTGTAAAAAGTAAACTCAGACTATATTAAAAATAATCGGCAGGATCCGATACAAACACAAGACAGAAAAAAATAATGAAATCCAAAAGACTTGTATCTAAATGCTTGTCATTGTGACATTGACATTCGGATTGTTTGAAGAATGAGTTTCTGAACTTTTGACAGCAAAAATATTTAAAGTTAATGAGGGTTAGATTAGGCTATTATAAAGTAGAGGCCCACCGGGCAATCATGGCCCGGTGGTAGGGCCGACTCGAGGCTCCACGGGCAGGTGTTCGAACCGTGGAGGCGCCTCAGCCGGTCCTGGAGGAGTGGGCGTGGCGGCAACACGGTACCCTTTCCTTCCGGCTGGTGCTGGTTGCAAGGAGGGAACAGAGTTCCGGCTGCCACCACTGCGACTGCGGTGAGGACTCGGCGCAACACACCCTCCAGCATTGTCCAGCTTGGGAGGGGCAGCGTCAAGTTCTCACCGCAGTGGTCGGAAGTGACCTCTCGTCGCCGGCCGTGGTTCCCTGGCGGATCCGCTTCGTCGCCGGCGAACCAGGCGGCGTCGGCGCGCGCATCTGCGCCTGATGCCGCCTTAGATGGGGCTGCAGGCGGGCGTACGGGGTAATCTGCCCCGCCTTCCATTGAGGCGCGGCACCCAGTCTGTATCAGGGGCCGCGTAGGTGTGAAATGCCCGGAACGCAACAACGTCGCTTCCGGGTATTGCCACTGGGCAGGCCGCCGACGGTATAACAAATTCTGGTGGCCCGTTTGCGAAGGTGGCGAGCGATACACGGCGGGTTTTTTAGTGGGTGCAAACCCCACACTACCTCCACCGTCTTCCCTGGACGGTGGGGGTGTTCGTCAGAAATTTTTACCGCAAAAAAAAAGGCTATTATAAAGTGTTAAAATGGAGGTAGAAAGCGTTATATTCAGAAAGAAGGTGAAGTTGTTTAATAATGTAATCTAATTACCCAGATCCTGCAGTTGTGTGAAGCTATATAAAAAAAAAACATGGTCCTTAAGCTGGCAAAAAACTCCTGCACAGATTTCGATGTGAGTGTGTCGATGTACTTAATTGTTGGAGATAACACTCTGCTTGGTAGGTGACAACTATATAATAATGTATGGTGTACATTAAACTTATTATGTACTTTTAAAACTCTATTTATTAAATATTTATCTTGAGAGCAAATAAAAACGTTACTGCTACGTCAGCTACAAAAAACACTTAAAATCGTTTTTGCAAATACTTATCTACTTACCTATATATAGTTCTTTAGTAATTCAATTTCTGTTTTATTAATTAGCAAAACGAAAATTTACAATGGTATTAAAATACAAGCTAGATTACTATTAACATTATTTACAACTTACCTAGTAAACTACAAAAAAAAATACTAGTAAATTACTTAAAAAGGGAGTAAAAAAAGGAGTTAGGCGTCGAAGAATTCCTCCCCATCGATGTGAACCGGTATAGTATCCAGAAGGCTGGCAGTATTGCCATGTTGTATGGCAATGCTTATTCTCTGTGGAAAGAAAAGGCCAGCCTTCTGGTCACGAGATACACTGACAAGACGTTGGGAAATGTCTTTGAATAAAAGGCGAGTACTTGGACCCCATGGCCCTAACATCTCAACCCCAAACGGCTCAAATATGTAATCTTCGACTAGATTACTATATTTGCACCGTTTGAGAGTCTCCGCAGATGCAGCAGCAGCGCAGGCACAGCTCGCAGTGTTTGGAAGAAGGGAAGGCGCTTGGGTGTCGACGCAGGTTGCATCCCACACAAAAGGTCTTCCCATTTTCCAAGGTAGCAAAGATATACCGTCCGGCCTCTTGCCATCGCTGCGTGCCAAACCATTAAGTTCAGCAACAGTTGGCACACCAGTGCTGACAAGAGCCCGACGGATGATGTCATTAAGGCTGTCGTGATATGCGGCCTGCGCTCCTGCCGCATGTGGCATTCTCCACAGTGGCATCGATGAGGAGAGACACATGGGGCACCAAAACGCACGTCCAACACCCGGATGGAAGAGCCTGAAGCCAAACACCTGATTCCGATTCACCCACAGCCAGCAGGCGAGCTCGCTCTGAAAGATTTAATGTAGTATTTAAAAGGTATTATCTCACTGAACTGCAGAGCGGGCCGTCCCACTGTCCCTGGGCGAAGGGGTTGGTGGGCAAAGTAACGTTTAGGTAAGCCATTTTCCAAGAGTTCAAGGCCTTAGACTTGTACCCGGACTTCAGAACTAACCAGTGTAGGTCCTAAAATTTTCCTGGTTAACTCCTTAGTGCTGTGAGAAGAACGCCGGTAAACTAACATCAGAAGGTTTTATAAATAATGTTGTCTAGTTTACTCAAAAGCTCAGTATGTTTCCAAAATTGAGTAGGTCTGAGTACGTATGTGAATTTAGGAACAAAAAGACAATATCAAACCTCTGTAAAAGCCGAATTTTTGCTGGAATTTGCTCGATAATAAGCATGTAAAAACGTACAGCACATTTTGGCTACCATACACAGTAAGTACACCTAACGGCGATTGGACGAATGCCACCATCACTTTTGCGCAGGGTGCATAAATTTGCGCCATATAAGACATCGATGATGCCATCGTCTACATCGCCGGAGATCATTAGGTTTATTGAGGTCTTTTAGGAGAGCATTACCAGCTTCTCCGGCACCAAGCACCACCGACGAGGTGTCAAGCCATCAATTCCTTTAGCAGATCCACTCCGAACGGACCCGGCGGCTGTCAATACGTCCTTAGAAGTGACGCATAAGCATTCCGCATCAGAGTCAAGCGGCTCGGGGAAGCAAAGACCCGCGAGCGTTTCTGCAAAATAAGGCGCCACCACGTCGCTGCTAAATAAAAGCGTAGAGACTCCCCTATGCTACTTTCCCTTAGTTTTGATTCTACGTAATTAAATTTTATTTTTTTATGAAAAGAGGGTTCAAAAATATTGGCTGGTTGCAATTTTCTTTAATTTGTGTTGTAACAGTTTTTTTGCTTGTTTGATCATTATTTACATGCAGAATTCGGTAGGGGAAAGTGAGTAGATGTTCTCAAGCCCTTTGACAGTTTTCCCGTAGATTAAGACCTATGCAGTGGGTCAAATTTTAAGCCACTGAAGGTCTCGCACCACGGAGAACCCGGAACTGATTTTTTGTATTTTGAAAAGATTTGCCAAAAAGGAATTTGGGGGCTCGGTGGTTCAGTAAATACATAGCAATGTTGGACTTGGAAGCACATTTTAGTATTTGTGGACTTTACCAAAATGTACTTTCAAGCCCCGTTCGCCTTTAAAGAACCGAGCTTGGGGACAGTTAGGACAACGCCCATGGACGTTGTTGACTTACATCCGCGGTACTGCCGCTGTGGTTATTTAACATAAAAATATACTTACATTATATTTACACACAAAGTATTTTTCAAAAATCACAATATACACAATACGCTAAATAAACGTTCAAGGAAGTGTGTCATCATTTGGAACCTATTCACTGCGCCGCCGCGTTGTGCGTGGGGGACTCCACGCATAAATTTTAATAATATTGTAGTTTTGTAGATAACAAGTATGAATTTAAGCCTTGACAGTTCACACAAACCCTTCAATACCAACGTAAGTTCAAAAGCACAGTTGTATTATGTTGTATATGTGTTTAAGTGTTCTATGTGTGCGTGGCTGCGCCCGCGCCATGTTTTAACGAACAATAAATCAGTGTGTCTATAGCTGTCACGTCTTTCACTTGTCTCCCGTATTTAGTACCTAACAGTGGCGACGAGTTTTTACCCACATTTAAAAATTAGTAATCGGAAGATGAATTGCATCGGCATTTTGTCTACGTTTGATCACAACGTGCAGGAATGGAAGTCGTACAAAGGCCGAATTACGCAATGGTTTATTGCAAATGATATCGACCCGAAGAATGATGCAGCTGGAGCCAAGAGGCGCGCGATCCTGCTCAGCGCATTTAGTGACGGTACATATAAGTTGGCAGCGGATCTGGCCCTGCCAAAAGACATCCAGGTAGTGCCATATGACGAAATAGTGCAGTTACTAGATGGACATTTCATTCCGAAGATATGCGGCTTCAGCGAGCGTTATAATTTTTACGCAGCGGTACAGCAGCAGGGCGAGACATATACGCAATGGGCGTCAAGACTACGAGGACTTACGGCACATTGTAGGTTCAGTAACGTAGAGGAAGCGTTACGAGATCGGTTCGTGATGGGAATGGCAGCAGGGCATGAACGTGAGAAGCTGTTCGCGCAGGACATCGACAAGCTGACCCTGGCCAAGGCGGTGGAGCTAGCGGAGAGCGTGCGGTGCGCGCGAGCTGGCGCCGCCACTACTTCGGCTGTCGTGGGGCAGCAGACGCCGGTGTTCAAGATTGCCAAGGAAGTAAATAGTGCCAAAACCATCAGTGCCGGTAAATTAAAGTGTACAGTGTGCGGCCGTAATAATCATGAGTCGTCCAAATGTCGGTTTGCAAACTACAAGTGCAATAAGTGTAACACTAAAGGTCATTTGCGTAAAATGTGTAATAAGGTTAATTACGTGTCGACAGGTGATGTGAGCGGGGACGACGACGATGGTAAGTCATTGTTTAACATACGCTCAGTCCGTGGGGAACCTATGACAGAAACGGTTTCAGTTTTTGGGAATGATTTGCAATTTCAAATAGATAGTGGATCAGCGGTGACAGTTATATCCGAAGGTACCTATATAAAAATGTTCCGTAATATTCCGTTATTAGAATCAAAAAGAAGTTTTTTTAGCTACACCGGTAATATATTATGAATTGTGTAGGGTACGTAAATCTGCCAGTGACGTATATGCGACACACTCACACGTTGGACGTGTACGTCATTCGCAATGGCGGACCGCCGTTATTGGGCAGAGATTTTATTTCAATGTTTAAACTTAAGATGACGCCTTGTCACTTTATGAATGGTAAGCAGAGTATTGTAGACCAATTGCAATCACGTTTTCCAGCAGTATTTTCTGATAAGCTTGGTAAATTTAATAAGTATCGTGTTAAACTAAAATTAAAGGATAATGTGAAACCGATATTCTGTAAAGCGCGTCAAATTGCATTCGCGTTACGTGATAGGGTTGACGAGGAGATTACACGTTTAGTGGACCTAGGTATTTTGAAACCAGTAGCGCACTCTGAGTATGCGTCACCTATTGTTCCCGTACTTAAGCACAACGGGTCGGTTAGATTGTGTGCCGACTACTCCGTTACTATTAACAAACAGCTGATAATCGAACAATATCCTTTACCCACGGTACATGAACTGTTTTCAAAATTATACGGGGGCCATCAGTTTTCAAAAATTGATTTGTGTATGGCTTATAATCAATTTTTGTTAGACGAGGAATCTCAACCGATAACTTGTATCAATACACATCGGGGTTTATTTAATTATACTCGATTAGTGTTCGGACTGTCTAGTGCGCCGTCTATATTCCAGCGCGCTATGGAAACGGTGCTTTCGGGACTCGACGGGGTCTTATGTCTGCTCGACGACATTTTAGTGACTGACCGGACACCGGAAGGGCATTTGAACAAGTTGAATATAGTCCTGCAAAGGCTCCAGGATGCCGGGTTAACTGTCCAGAAAGAAAAATGCGATTTTTTTTAAAATGAAATTAAATACTTAGGGTATGTAATAAACAAAGATGGCTTACAGAAAGATCCGGCAAAGGTGAAAGCCATAGCTGATGCGCCCGTTCCTACCGAAGTCAGGACATTGCAATCATTTTTAGGACTCATAAACTATTACAGGAAATTCGTGCCAGGAGCATCATGCATCCTGAATCCTTTGTATGAGCTATTAAAAAAGGGAGCTAAGTGGGAGTGGTCTACGTCACACCAACGAGCATTTGACGAAATTAAGAAACGGTTAGCGTCCGATCAGGTTTTAACACACTTTAATTCAAACGCTAAAATAGTTTTAACCGTCGATGCATCGCCGTATGGCTTGGGTGCTATTTTATCCCAAACAGATTATGACGGGTTAGTAGAGCGCCCGGTGGCTTTCGCTTCCCGCACGTTGAACGCGGCCGAGAAAAATTACTCACAAATACAAAAGGAGGCAACAGCAATAATATTCGGAATACGCCGGTTCCATCAATATTTATATGGCAGGTCAGATCCATTTATATTACGCACGGATCACAAGCCGTTAATTTCTATTTTCGGAAAACATAAAGGTATTCCGGAAGTGTCCGCTAATAGATTGCAGAGATATGCAATGATTTTAAGTGCATACAATTATTTAATAGAATATGTTCGGAGCGCTGATAATAACGCGGATTATCTGTCCCGGGCGAGTTTAAAGGGTGAGTCAGAGCGCACTCGCGCCGAGAGCGAGGGAGACAACATAGGCGCACACGCCGCTGCGGCCGCGGCTCCCATTGATCGCGCATCATATGTAAACTTTGTTGTAGAAGGCGACATGCCGTTGACCTTGAATGAGTTACGCAACGCTACTAATGACGATACGGTATTAAAATTAGTTGTAAATTATGTTCAAAACGGGTGGCCTAAGAAGGTGTTAGACTTGCAGTTAAAACCTTATCATTTATGTAAGACTGAATTTTCATATGAAAACGGTTGCTTAATGAGAGGACATTAGGTTGTTCTCCCCGAATCATTGCGGACAAAGGTGTTATTAGAATTACATAGCTCGCATTTAGGCATCGTAAAAACGAAATCGGAAGCTAGGTCACGGTTTTGGTTCCCAGGCATTGATGCAGCGCTAGAAAAAATGATACTTTCGTGTGAAATATGCAAACAGCTACGGCCCTCGCGACCCCGGGCGCCGTTAGCACCATGGAAGTTTCCTCATGCACCATTCTATAGAATACACTTAGACTTTCTGGGGCCACTGAATAATCAAATGTTTTTGGTAGTGGTAGATGCGCACACGAAATGGTTAGAGGTATATGACGTGAGTACTTCTACCACCTCGGCAACCGTTATTGAAAAACTTTACGATTTTATGTCTAGGTACGGGTTACCTCACACGATTGTTAGTGATAACGGCACTGCGTTTACATCTGCTGAGTTCACAAAATTTTGTTTATTAAATGGTATTGCTCATCTTACATCACCGCCTTACAATCCGGCTAGTAATGGACAGGCAGAGAGTTTTGTTAAAATTGTCAAAAAGGGTATAAAGTCAAGCGTTTTAAGTTCTCGAAATAAGATGGAGTGTAAGCTAAAAATGTTAAAATTTTTATTTGATTATCGTAATTCAGTTCATTCTGTCACAGGGGTCTCACCGGCTGAATTGGTGTTTGGGCGAAAGCTCAGAACACGTCTTGATTTAATTCAACCAAACTTAACGTCGCCCCCACTCACATCACTAATCGATGATGTTAAACAAAAACAGTGCTCGCAGATTAAGTGCTATGGCGGCAATAATAAACAAGTGTTTAAGCCGGGCGATGAGGTCATGTTTAAAAAATTTTTGAACAATTGTTAATTCCTGTGGTGCAAAGGTACTGTTATAAAAAGACTGGGTAAAGTGTTGTATCTAATTAAAGACCATGTCTCTTCGTCGGACGTCAAAAAACATAAAAATCAAATAGTGTTATATAAAGGTACATCTCCACCCGGTGACGTCGACGATTTCACATTGGACAGCGACCCAATTCAAAGCGAACCCAGCGTTTCTCAATCGCTTGAGAGTGGGGAGGGAGGAAGAAATGAGGTGGAATTATCATACTCACCATCACCCCAGAATTCTAGATATTGCAGCAGGCTGCGTGGCAAACCCAGGGTTGATTACAAACCATTATTTTAAAAGTAAATGTATTTTCTATTTATGTTAAATAGGGGGAGGAACTGTTGTATATGTGTTTAAGTGTTCTATGTGTGCGTGGCTGCGCCCGCGCCATGTTTTAACGAACAATAAATCAGTGTGTCTATAGCTGTCACGTCTTTCACTTGTCTCCCGTATTTAGTACCTAACATATTAAAAATAAACAAACTTTTTTGCAGAACACAGATATTTTCGTTTTAATTTTTTTCAAGCATATTCAAAAACGAGCGTTTTCCATTATAAACTATATAACATGACAAAAAACTACCCCATTGGATTGTTTTACTGATTCTTCCTCTCTTCTTCTGCTCTCTTCTTCTGTTCTTAATGCTCTCCGGCGATCTGGCCCAGGAATCGAACCCCAGACTTCCGTATGCCAAACATCATCCGTATGCCAATCCTCTATCTGGACTATGTTACTGGACTTCTTTAGTATCTATGTGTTTATTTATTTATCTAATAATATCTTACTGGCAATATTAGATCTACTTAGATACAATCACATATTTCATTCGAACTGCGGTCATGCTGTATAAAATATGTCACAAAAACTTTTCAATACATTTACAAATGTTTATTTGCAGAAATCCTAAATCCAACACCGAGAAAATAAAACTAAAACAATGCAAAAAGAACAACCCTGCGAAGGTACAGAGGACGATGATATCAATAAGAGTAAAAATTGTCTGTTTAGCGTCATTAGAAGCAAGTTGTCTTCAGCAGAAAAACTAAAGCAATTTACTCAATATTTGAAGGAAGGGGCCGATATAAATTCTCTTGATGCAATTGATAAAAATAATACACTATTGCATGTAGCTACTATCAAAGGAGAAGTAGAAATAGAAAAACTGCTATTAAATAAAAACGCTGACGCTACTATTACAAACGATGACAATGTTACTGTCTTAGATATTATTCAACAACAAGCTACTCCAAAAAGTCTAGAATTAGCCGCAATCTTGTATAAAAAATATGGTTATCAGAAACGGCCTGGTACGTCAGGAGTTAGAGGGGAACTTTATGAAACAAAACTGTTAAGTCTCATACTATTTAGGGCTCTGTATGACGAAAATATTAAGGAATTTATTCTGGGCACCAATCTTGATGACATCGGTGCACTTGATGATATCATTTTAAGGTACAATACAAAACAATCTCAAAAAACAAAAATGTTGTTCTTGCAAGCCAAACATAGAGAAAATGAAATAATTACTGTTGATGACTTATTAAATCCAAAGAAGGATACAAATTTACATAAGTATTTTGAAAGTTATATAAGAGTACGCCAAAAATTTATAACTGACAATGATAATACAATGTTTCAAGGAACGATGAAAAACAAAGATTGTAATTTCGTTATATATACATCAGCAAAACAATACAATAGTAAGAACAAGAATACTAAAAGAAATATTACACTACAAGAAATTCAAGAAGGGGAAAATCTCATCAAAGCAAGCAAAACAGGAAAAGTTTTACAGTTTAAATACGCAAATGAGTATTATGATTTTGCTGAATTTGTATCTACCGCCAGCAGGACACGTGTTACCGCATTAGCACAATCTCTCGTAAAGTTCATAATCAAAGACAACAGTAAATATAAAAACACGATGCTTGATAATTTAATTAAGGAGTATCATATTTATGTGGCGCAAAATATTGTGGATACCAATGTCGGAACATCAAATAATACAGCTTCGAATTCAAGTAAAGTTAGTGATCATTTAATAGGTCGATTCCGTTCATCATTTTTGACGAGTGACAATGAAAACTTTCAGGTTATAAAACTCGAAATTCACAAAGAATTAGTAGAAATCAAAAGCCTGACATCCAACTCAGATCAAGTTGAATTGAACAAAATAATGAAATCGTTTACTTTCAAATTACCTACAGATTTTGGTGATCATCAGTTTAGCTTTGGTGGCAATAAAACGAAACAACAAAGCAAACTCACGCATTTGTGTTCAATATTCGAAAAAATATTTCAGAGTACTTGTGTTACACATTCTACATACGTTTATGTTCATCTTGACGACAATTTGGTCGGCCCTGATGGACTTGTACAAAGCAAAGATTTAGGAAACTATTGGTTGGGAGGATTAGTTGGTAATTTATTGATTCATGATGATGAGACCGAAATGCTCAAATTTAATTTAAATGAAGAAAATCTTTCTGAAGACAATATTAAAATTTTACAAAAATTGAAAGAAAATCGGGATATCACACAGCTGAGCACGTTCAGATTCAATATTAACTTTCTGAGTTTTCCCAAGTTGACATTAAATTCTGAACCTTGTAGAGATTACGATAGAAAGTTAGTGAAACACTTTTTGGATAACCTGAGAATTTATACAAATCAAGCTAAAGAGGATGAAGTAGAAAAGGTGTTAAAGGAAGAAATTTATACGCTTTACAATAATCGAAAAAAGCACCCTGATCTTCTGTTCAATATCAAATGTGATGCAATTTTCTTGACAGTCCATGACTATATCCAAAAGTGGTGGAAACAGCCTAACTCGGCTCCATATCTGACTGAGAAATGCAAATTTTATCAGGAAGTAGAACGAGAAATACTAGACAGCCCAGTTTTAAGTGTTGTTCATTTTATCTGTTGTAAGAACATAAACAAAAGTTTAGTGGAATTTGAAAAAGAAGCCATGGATTCAATAAAATTAAATATTTTTTTAAAAAGTAAAGAAACCATTGCTATCATTATTTCGGACGAAATTATTTTTACAAGTGTTAAAGTGGTTAGATATTTGAATGAATTCGAAAAACAAACTGATTATAAATTTATTAATTTAGATTATGAAATTGTTGAAGCTTGTTATGATATTATTATAAATGAGTTGGAAAACTCAATCCCCATAACTTCTACATTGGTCGTGGTATCTGAAGGCAAATCCGATATTGATTATTGGAAATTATGTAATATAACCAATATATTTAAAGGTAAAATTATAATTGTAACCAATAACAGCCTTGGAGATAGTTTGAAAATACAATTTTCGGGAAAATTAATTTATAGAGATAACACAAATAATTTTAGTAGCTTATCATGTAGTCTTCGTAAAATAATACGTGAGGAATGCGAAATAATATTTCAAGGTTTTCCAATTATTGTTAATAGAGTGCTCGATGATGACGCGTTGGACCTCTTTAGCCCAGCTTTACTAAGAAAGATAATTAACAAGGATAAGATTGTAATAGGTAACAAACTAGATGTAATAATGGAAACATTGGGTGATCCTGATGGAATAAGTTCCAATTATATAAAGCGTAACATAAGTCGAATGATAGCAATAAATACAAAAAAAGATGATTATGACGAATTATATTTTAAAGAAGACAACGAAAAAGACTGTGTATTAGAACACGATAAAGATATAGTCGTTATAACAGATTTAGAAGATACATTTAAACAGACTTGTAAAATTCATAATGAAACTAATATACACTGGTTTACAAGAACGAATATACGGGACGAAATAATATGGAATAAATCACACGGCACTCTAAAGAACCTAATGAAGTTTGTTCATAGATCCTTGTCGTTTCTCCTATTGGCTACCAATTTAATACAAAATTTAAAAAATTTGGTTATAAAATAATGACATTAAAAGAAACACAAGACAGAACAGTTATAATAAACGCCGAACCAGGTATGGGAAAATCAACTTTACTAACTTATTTAGCAATTAATACCAAACAAAAATATCCGAACCTTTGGATATTAAAAATCAATTTACTAGATAGACATTTTCTTGATCAATTTAGTGAATGGAGTGACAGTAATCTAAATATTGATATTGTTCACGTTATGATATTTTTGTATAGCGCTATCGACAAAAAATATTACACAAATAATGATATATGCATGAAAATGTCGAAGCTCATTACAGTAAATAACATAAATGAAGTACATATAAATGTTTCTGACGACAAAAACTTGCCTAAAATAGATTTGTCGGAAATAAAGCTGTTAAATTATTTTTACAATCATGATAAACTAGTTGTACTTTTGGATGGTTTTGATGAAATCTGTCCAGATTACACATGCGAAGTAGTTCAATTATTGAACATTCTAAATACTTCAAAAATTGCGCATTTATGGATTACATCGAGACCTTACTATGGCCTAGAGAAGTTGGAATTATCATTAGAAACATTTTCTTTTACATTGGATCCGTTAAACATGCGCGAACAAATGCAGTATTTGCAAAATGTATGGTCAAAGAAATTCTGTCGAGACAAGACTCTAGGCATAAAAAAGAAAATTTATATATGTATAAGTAAAGTTTATACAGTTATTAAAGATGCCCTAGATGACAACATTACGTTTACAAGTATACCTTTACATTTGTACATGATCTCCGAAATATATGAAAACTTATTAAGACAACACATTGAATACAGACTGACTGATAGTTTTTCCCAAGACTATAAGTTAGACTCGAAGGACTTTAATTTGATTACACTTTATGAAAAATTTACGAAAAAGAAGTTTCATGTGCAATTTGAAGAAAAAAATAGTTTCTTGAATTCTAAAGATCCATACATAAAAAAACTAAAACAAGATGCTTATAAACTATTTATTAAAAATCATAAAAATATAGCTGCATACTTTCTTTTAGATAGAAGTATTGTGCTGTCTGAATATGATCTTGAAGGTATACAAGACTTTATGATGGATTTGAAATCAGATTCTGAAAAGACGGGCATTATTAAATGCATTGACAATAACCCCAAGTTTGTTTAATATACTTTCGCTGAATATTTTGCCGTCGAATTCTTATTTGACAAATTAATATCTGGTAAATCGTGCAGGTTGTTATGGCAATATATGATAGAAAATATATTATTAATAAGTGAAAAGCAAGGCATTCGGAGGTTCATAAACAGTAAATTACAAAGAGGGCAACATACAGTTACCGCGCTAAACTCTAAAGAAGAAAATATGACCATCGTGTTCGATATATTATTAACTCAGTTGAAAAATGTGCTAACCAGTGCATTATTTGTTGCTATTGAGGAAACATTTGAGCACATAGCAGTATTTCTAATAGAATGCATTAAAGCTCCTATAAACAAAAAAAATCGACCTACCCTCATAAATTTATTGCACAAAAAATGCAACAAATTTTGTGTTATTTGCATGGCTCTAACTAGGCGCAATGAATCTGTAATCAAGCATTTGATGAAATTATTTACAGAAATATAATGTAATCGTGACTTATTAGGTGAGAATAAACAAATGTGTGTTTCCATAAATGCCTTAGCACATCTTGATCAACTTACAGTCCACACTGTAGGACTATTTCTGACGAAACAAGCAAACAAACATTCCTACAAACATTGGATACCTAACACGGCTCATTATATACTAGGTAGGCATGGATTTTTGGTAATATTATGCTATGAATATATAGCTAGATTTAATAAAGAGCAATGCTTGCAACTTTTTAATGATAAAGACTTTCAAAGCTCTTCAGTAGGTCAAATTCCAGAAAAATTACATTATAACTGGGTTACTGCGGTATCAGTAGGCAGAGAAGAATTTATAAAGGTGTGTGCGACTCTCGATGTATCTACTCTTCAGTCTATTATGCTAATGCTGAAAAGAATTTTAATAAAAGTTTATGTAAAGTCTGATGCGAATGTAGAAGAGTTCATATTTAAAACGATACCTAAACTAGAATCGAATTTTGTCGAATCCACAATAAGAAGTAAAATAACTAAAAATAAATCATACGAAAGTCTATTACTAAATCTTGTTCTACTGAGGCTGTTGTTTGATGATCAAATCAAAGAGTTTACTTTAACAAATTTTATCAGAGATACTGATCTTTTTGATGACGTTGTTTTAAGATACAAAACTGACAATTCTTCGAAATTAAATATGATCTTAGTGATGATACAAAATGTTATCGATGATGATCTTTTGAGTTTGAATATGAAAAACAAATTGCTTAAGTATTTTCAAAGCTATTTACTAATTAGAGAAAAAAATAAAACCGACAATGAAAACACTTTGTTTCATGATAATTTAAATGATTTAGAATACAAATTAATAATATACACAACAAGTAAAAATAACTTTTCTAAAAAAACATTTTGTCAACAGTTGGATGAAAATTATCTAATTAAAACTAACGATGATTTAAAAATATTTAAATATAAGTATACTAAAGAAGATATTGAATCTTTAGTAACTTGTCTAAGTCATTCCCGAGCTGTTGAGTTAGGAAAATATATAGCAACAAATATCTTTAACCGTTTTAGAGACAAGTCCATGATGAAACAACATTTCATGAAAATATATCATGTTTTTATTGCTGAAAAAATCATCAAAATAGATCCGTTATCTGATGAATCACATAATTTGTCTTCTGGCCGATTCCGTTCGACGTTTTTGAAAAGTGACGACAAAAATTTAAGATTAATTAGAAATGAAATATTTATCAAGTATGCAAAAGAGAATGGACTTAATTTAAATGAACAATTTGACGTGGAAAAAATTCTGGAAACATTAATGTTTGTATTACCTTCAAAATTTGGTGAATACTCTTTTACTTTCTATGGGAATGAAACAGAACAACAAGAGAAACTTGATCGCTTGTTATCTGTTTTTCTAAAACTATATAAAAATCATCAACGAGATGACTCGGAATATACTAATTTCGACTTTGACGACACTTCGAATACTTCTGATGATAATTTTCAAATTAAAGACTTATTAGAAAATGACAGTTTGGCCGGATTGGTAGGTAATTTACTTATATTTGACGAAATAACTGGCGCTCTAAAATTTAATTTTAATGAAGAAAATCTAAGCAGAGACAGTGTTAAAGTTTTAGAAGGTTTGAAACAAAACTTTAATATTCGTCAGCTCGGTAAATTTAGATTTAATATTAACATTCATGGTTTTCCAAAATTGTCTTTGAATAATACAGAGTATGACCGAAAATTGGCTACTGATTTTTTGAACAATCTCCGTTTTTATACAAATCAAGCGAGCGAAGATGGTGTAGAAGAAATTTTGAAACAAGAGCTAAACAAATATTATTTGATTCTAAAAAAACAGAATGATTTTCTTTTTCGCGTTAAATGCGATGCAATATTTTTTTCTTATTTATGTATGAGTGAAGAAAATGACTTTACGTGGATAAGTACGTACAGCACTGAGTACTATAAACAGAAGGGACCAGTTGAAAATTTCATTAAAATGTTTACTTAGATATTTTTTATGAACCCAATATTTTGTTATTCTTATATTAACGTTTAATGTAAATATTGTAAATAGACACCGATTTCATATAAATAATAATGCATATTACCTACGAATATTATTTTATTACCAAATATAAATTTTAAACGGAAAATGAACTGTCCTGCTGATTTCGGACATTATTCTGCCAAAAAGCAGGCGAATCAGTGATGACGTCACTAAACCGGCGAGAAGCCGGCCTATTGTCTTTTTGTCAATTCTTTGCACTTGACAGCAGGTCAGAAACTGAAAATTGAACTGCCTTGCTGTGCTGTCACATTTTGCAGCTAAGAGAAACTAACTTTAATTGAAATATTTATAGTATTATCAATACAATACGTATAATTCATGTAAAAAGTGTTGTGTTTTTGTGAATCAAACTGATAATACTTACTTACATTTATTTGAGACTAGCTGTGCCCGCGACTTTGTACGCGTGGGAGTCGGGTTTATAATAAGGTTATGGTATGTTACTATATAACTTCTGTGTAAAACATATTGGAAACATGCTCCACAATGCTCTGTGGCATCTATGGATATTAGGGCTTAGCTTTAATCAGGGCCCGACCTATGGCAGGGCAAGCAAATGCACAGTGCAGCAAAAGTGAAGGGCGGCGGTTTATATCGCCAGGCGGTTAGAAGACAAATTATAAAAATTGCCGTGCTTAGCACCTAGACAAAAAAGTATTTTACCAAAATGATTTGATTTTATCAAATATTATTAATATTGCAGTTTTTTTTTGAGTTTAAATACTATTTCTAAACTTAAAAATTTTGTGAAAAACCATAATGGTTCGACCAAAAATACTTTGCTGCTCGCTCCCCATAGGCGATAGCGTAATGTTTCATAGTGTACGTAATGAATGACCTATACAGGTTGACTTTGAAATCAGTCGACAAATTGATAGGGGAGTATCAGCACCGTTAGTACTTACATTATGCATTGACAAATTGCGAATTTATGTTGTCAAAAACATCAGATTTTATTGTTTACAAGGATGGTGACAGATCTATTAAGGTTTAGTAAACTAAAATAATCAGTACATTATCATTATTTCCTTAGGTCTGAAACTTAAAAAAATAAATAAAATGATCAAAGTTTCAAAATCGTACGACGCGCATTAGAAGTCATATGATCATAATTTCGTAAATACGTAGTTCATTCAAAGGGTCATTGGTCATAAACACAAAATAAAGAAAGTGCAGCAGGTAACCTTTAAACGCGCGCAATAACAACAGACACTTAACACCGTTCACGGATACGAAATCTCGCCTTCCGAACAACGTGGTCTAAAGTGATCTTTGATACCCTGTTCCATGAGAACGATGTGTATATGTGCGTGGCTATGTATGAAGGTTACCTTCTGTACTCTCGGTATTTTATGTAATGCACTCCCGGCGACAAACCCGATCGGGGATACCCCCGGCCGGGCCGGCACGTGTAAAGCGGGTTGTGCCGCAGGCAGGAATGAAACATACCGATATCGATACTTTTACTCGAAATTGTAATGAATTGATTTTTTACAAATGTTAATAGTTATTTAGAAATAAACTGATTTAAAATTTCTAGGATGTTTGTATACTCTATCCAGTATCCTTATAAACTGAGGATTAAAGGTTGCTGTTGAGTACATTTTTAACAAACTTCATTTATTTATAAAAATAGGAATTGGAAACACAAATCATACTAAGAACAATACATTAATACCAACACAGTATGCGAGTCACTTCAGTTATCGTAAGAACAAGTACTTACGAGTAAATAATTACCAGTATGTAGGTAAATAAAAAAAGTAATGATCATTATCTACGGAAATATCGATATATTTATTTTTGATTGAATTTACAGCTAGCCACTTTAAATAGTACTTAGTTATGTTTTACACACTAATAAGAAAGGGTAAAAAAGGAGGGAAGGAAAAATGAGGAAACGATTTTATTTTATTTTACTGTCAAATAAAATAGCAGATAATTTTTATTGTAGTTTATTTTTATTGTGCCCTGTCTGGCATTGGCAAAATGACTAGCATCAATTTGTGACTCAATATCAGCACCCGGCTCTTGTGATTCAGCATTATCAACAATAATTCTTTGATATTTATCAAGTTTCCGCTTATATATAACATGTCTATGATGTCACAAATTTAAAAACGGATTACTAAACTTATCTAGTCTAATTTTAAATACCCTAAGAATAAATAAAAAAACTATTTTTATGTAAGTTTTTTTTTTCCCTTTGCATCTGCAATCAGTCTTCGGATTTTGAGCAGGTGTGTTGGCGTCAATAGTCTTTGGGAGGAGCCGTCCATTAACATTTCTTCCCTTTACTTCAAATCTTGTTCGATTATGTGGTTGCGTTTAAGCCTCTTTGGGTGGTCAATCGTCAGCAGCACAGTTGCTAGAGGGTTCGGGTGCGTTTCTAGTCTCTGTTTGTAACTGACTGAGTGCTGCTTAATCTTAAAGTTAAGTTCTTCATGAAGTTCGGCATTTCTTAGAAACCATGGGGCGTTAGACAGGTTTCTCAGAATGCTATTTTGGGCTCGTTGGATCATGGCAATGTTGGAATTGCATGCCGATCCCCATAGCTGGATTCCATATGTCCAAGTTTGTTCATATGTTCATATTTTTATGGAAGTACACCTGCCGACCCTTATTTTTTTTACGTGTGCAAAAATCCCCACGGATCCCACTCCTACGAGGGCACGTAGATGAGGGTATGTCGGAGTCGAACCGACTAAAAATCACACGGTGTTCCTTCATAACCGCCTATGGCCGAGGGTGAGGGTGTCCCCATCTTAGAACGACGACATCGGTGTTGCTTACGTTGACTTCGTGTAAGGAGGCGCGCGTAATACGTCGCGACACCGTCTAGGCATTTCTTCTGTTAGGACGACAGGTTGCGCTCCCTGTCGCCCTCAGGCCAACACTTATGGAGGTCGAAGGTTGTTTAACGCCCTTCGGCGCCCCGTTCGTCTGCTGCGGGATGGGAATGAGCTGGACCTCTCCCGTTCTCTCTCTGCCGCCTCTTTGGCACTCATAATTTCGTGGCAGAAGTTATCCACAGATTCCCATGACCTCTCGTTTCGCACCATCGTTTATGTGAATACGTTTACGATACGAAAGTACAATAGCCATATTTCTTAGGTAAAACGGAAAGTAAAATGCTATTGTTTTTGAGTACTGATTACTTTTTTTCTTGACTATTAATCTTGATCGTGTTTACGAAGTTTATTATGGAAAAAAATACCTTTTTTTAAACACGGCATAAAATGACAAAAAATGTGACAGGGCTCTTTGAGCTTTAAAATTCTGGTGTTGCCATTTTAAGAATGAAATAAAAGAAACGATAAAATCTAGAGCTAGCAACAATAATCCAATCCATCCAAAATTAATACGCTCGAAATGCGCTCGAAGAACTTGTGACGCCAAAGTCTCAGTTTCTGGTCAATTGATTTATTTATTGTCTGCCTATGCGTGGCCTTGTTTTATTCCGTCTCACTCACTCTCACGATAACGCGTGATTCCAGCGTGCAATGACGCAATACGCAAACCCAAGATAAACATGTTGTTATTTAATATTGTCATTCGTGTTCAGTTTATGATCGGGCTCTATAATATATTTTTTATTCTTAGCTACTAATACCTACTTTTGTGCAAGTATTGTTTAACTTTTAGTTCCATGTTAAATCTTCGCCAGTTATTTAAGAATGTAGAAGCGCTTTCACCAGAATTTGTGGATATGTGCTCGTTTGTCTGTACCTACAATCTTGATAACAGGTAACTTTATTTTTTACTAGCTTTTCCCCACAGTTTCACACGCGTTGTTTCATTTGTATAGCTTATGTGCTATTGTGATGCTTAAACTACATTACTACAAAGTTTCATTAAAATCCCTTCTGTAGTTTTTGCGTGAAAGAGCAACAAACATCCATCCGTCCTCCAAACTTTTGTATTTATGATTTTGTAGGATGTTTCCAAATAACGATTTCTTTTTTATTTAACTTTAGGAAGTTAGTCTATGTTTGCCATTACCGAAATCATCAATGGATGATCACAAGTTCAAAAATATAAATCTGGACCATTGAAAATTGCAATAGGACGAACAAAGTACAGATGACAACATTGTTCAGGACATAGACAAAAGATACTTGACTGCCTCTGTGGCGCGGTGGGAGTGTATCCGACTGCTACGCAAGAGGTCGTGGGTTCGATCCCCACCCAGGATAAAACTTTGTGTGATGAACACGATGGTATATTCTGTGTCTGGGTGTTATTTATCTATATTAAGTATGTATTTAGAAATATTTAAGTATTTTTATCAGTTGTCTGGTTTCCATAGTACAAGCTCTGCTTAGTTTGGGATCAGATGGCGTTGTGTGAGTTGTCCCAACATATTATTACATATTATTATTATACTAGTTAGTAGTATTAGGATATAAGTATAATGTTGTCATTCGTTTTGGGTTTAGAATATTTATCTAGTAAACAAACAACAGGTTACAGGTTAGACATACCTACTTGATAATCTATCAATTTTGGCCGCTAACTGCTTCTTGTTACAAAACTACGATATTTAAACAAAGGCATTACAATTTTTTTCTTACTGGAACTTTATTGAGAACTTTTTTTAGGATAACCTACAAAAATAAATCCCAAAAAATAATTTCATTTTTACGTCAGACAACACAATCACGAGTACAAACGACTACTAACATGATCTTTTCACTTATTTTTTAACAAATAATAACTACTTGCAATAATAAAAAAGCAAAGAAACGAAAAATATTAACATTTCATTAACTCATGTTTGTTATAAA
This sequence comes from Herminia tarsipennalis, assembly GCA_945859575.2. NCBI lineage: Eukaryota > Metazoa > Arthropoda > Insecta > Lepidoptera > Erebidae > Herminia > Herminia tarsipennalis. Next base: position 19,132,557 of record OX243846.2, read on the forward strand.
CATGATAGATGCCGCTACTGTGGTCGCAAGCGACTAAAACATATTAGACAACCATTACTTACCTACATAGTCGTTCTACGGAATAGATGCACTTTATATATTAGATTAGTTCCTACTTCATTCAAAAACTGTTTTGTCGGTATTTTTAGGCTTTCTAGGTTTAAAAAGGTTAAAATGGAACCCTTATAGTTTCGCTATGTCCGTCTGTATGACGGTCCCTCCATCTGCCTTTTTCAAACAAACCTATTCGGATTTTATGCCCGCGGCTTCGTCCGCGTAAGGTGTGATTTTATAGATCCCTTAGATTATCTACCACTACGGCTTAAATATGCCAAAAGTAAGGCAGACTTTTAGTGGGTTATTTGAACCACTTTGGCGACTGTGGAATCATGTGAAATTAAAATGCTACCTGCGTAATGTTCGTAATTTTTATTTTTGACAGTACAATTTAGATTTTCTATCACTTTAAAAGTCCAGGGGGCACAGGGGTCCGTGTCACCTATCTAAGAACACTTGGGCGATTAAAACGAATCTAACGACGTCTGAATTGTATAAATCCGTTCAGTGGATTGTGAGATATCAGGTAGTAAAGAATATTACATACATACATACATACAAGATACGCGCGAAAAACATAACCCTTCTTTATAGTCGGGTAAAAAAAAAAAAAAGAAACAGAAGCTGCAAACACACAACAACATCTAAAAACTTTTTTGATTAAGTGAATATTTTTGGAAACAATCGCTCCGAAAGTTGCATACTTGTTGTGAACCCCCCCCCCCCCTTTGTCTTTTGAACCGTGTGACAAAAATTTGAAAAAAAAATCAAAGGTATCGCTTATTAAATACTTTAACTAACATTATTTTGGTCATGATCGGATCCACTGAGTTATTGCAGAAAAACTGCTCTTCTCCCAAAACGAACATAGTGCCATGAACATACGCTGTTCTGCTGGTGCATGAAAGCATTTTACTCTATAATATATTTTATTTATAAAATTTGGTGAAAATATGTCTTGTAGTAACCGCTACTACTGTTGGATAGCTAAATGATAAAAATAAATATTTCATGTAACAGAAACTGTTTTTTTTTTTTAGCAAATGGCAATATGGTACATTATTCCATATGTCTTTCAAAAACATTTTAAGGTTTCTAATAAACTTTTCTGACTATGTGAAAATAGGATATATGGAAATAATCGCTCCAAAAGTTTCATAATTGTGACCGCCCCACCCCCCCCCCCCCCCTATCTTTTGAACTGTGTGACCAAAAAATATGAAAAAAACAAAGGTAGCGGATAATGAACACTTTAAACTAAAATTATTTCCGACATGATCGGATATACCGTCATTGAATTATGGCTGGAAAACTATGTTTGTCAACAAAAGGGCATAAGTGCCATGAACATACGCTTATCCGCTGATGGAATTATTCAAGGCCTTTATTAGGGTTCCCTAAACTGAGAATGGTCCGAGATGCTCTTGGCGGTTTTTTTAATATGTAGTGCATTTATTTGTAATAATGGCTGCGGATATGCTCTTGCTCAGTTTTTCTTACTATTATCATTTTTATGCCCGTTGTAACTTCTAAACAAAAGGTCCGATTTGAATAATTTAAAAAGGAATTTACGCTTAAATAATCGACCTTAATTATCAAACCACTTAACTGAATAAGGATAAATAACTTGATACGAATATCATAATATTTCGATTCTACCTGTATTTCGATGGCCAAATATGAACAAAAAGTGGTTATTGTGACTTAACTATTATAGTTAGACATATACCCTTGCAGACTTTTTTATGGGAAATAATAAGTACTATAAATATGTAGAACATTGTTTTGATGTATCATCAATAGCAATCGCAGCGCACGCAAAATAAGCAATAAGTTTATACTTTGAGTTACATTATTGTAATTTTCGAAGGGATCTCTAATTTTTTGACAATAAAATATAGCCTATATCACTCCCCGATAATGTAGCTTTCTAATGGTGAAAGAATTTTTAAAATCCGTCGCGTAGTTTCGGAGCCTATTTAATACAAACAAACAATCAAACAAACAATCAAATCTTTCGTCTTTATAATATTAGTATAGATATAGATTACAAGCAAGATACGGCCTTTATTGCGTTGATAGTCCTTCCCTAATTTTCACGTAATTGTGTGTACACATAGGTAACACACTATAGATAATAATATGCTATTTTACGTAACAATTTTTTCGTGCTGTTTTATTAGCCTTTAATGTCTCTTTATGTAAAACATCAATGACAAATTCCATTAAGAATTACTTATATAACGTTTCAAGTAGTTTGAAACAAAAACATAAAAAAACCCACTTCTTAAAAGTCCGCATTATTGTGCTAGGTAACTACGGAACCCCTTCATTGTGCATGGCCCGACATGCACTGCCCGGTTTTTTATAGTTGACTGATTACAATACTTTACATTTTCATCACAAATTTTAATTAATTAATTATTCTCATGGTTTTTTTATGTAGATATAATTTCAGAATGTAATAAGTATCTGCTTTCATTTGTAAGAATATAGTTGAAATAAGTACGTTGTGCTAACTGGAGATAAATACTTTCGTTCAGGGTCCAATTAACGTAGGTACTAAAAAAAACCGCTTTACTATGGCTATTAATTATTCTGTGATATGGTCTATTTACCTGAGGAAATAAGTCACACTTCACGTGGACGAAGCCACGGGCATAATTAGGTTTATTTGAAAATCTTACGACAATATGACAACCGTAGCTAGTTTATGTTGATGATATGTAGGTTCTTAATTACAAATACATTGTAGTGTTTATCAGATAAGTTATCGACAGATTGTTTAATCATGTACTACTAGTAAGTACTTATCTATACAAATAATATAAAGCTGAAGAGTTTGCTTGTTTGTTTGTTTGTTTAAACGCAGTAATCTCAGAAACTACTGGTTCAAATTGAAAAGTTATTTTACTGTTCGGGGACAGGCTGTATAACATCACGCTATGACCAATAGGAGCAGAGCAGCAATGAAAAATGTTGCAAAAACGGGAAAAATTTACTCAGAGAAGTTGCGCGGGTCAGCTAGTGCTGTATAAAATATGTCATAAAAACTTTATAAAATTATTTTCATTGTTTATTTTCAGAAATCCAAAATCCAATACCTAGAAAATAAAACTGAAACAATGCAAAAAGAACAACCCTGCGAAGATACTGACGACAATGATGTCAATAAGAGTAAAAATTGTATTCTGTTTAGCGTCATTAGAAGCAAGTTGTCATCAGCAGAAAAAAATAAGCAATTTATTCAATATTTAAAGGAAGGGGCCGATATAAATTCTCTTGATGCGATTGATAAAAATAATACTTTATTGCATGTAGCTACTATCGGAGGAGAAGTAGAAATAGTAAAACTGCTATTAAATAAAAACGCTGACGCTACTATTACAAACGATGACAATGATACTGTCTTAGATATTATTCAACAACAAGCCACTCCAAAAAGTCTAGAATTAGCGGCAATCCTACATAAAAAATATGGTTATCAAAAACGGCCTGGTACGTCAGGAGTAAGAGGGGAACTTTATGAAACAAAACTGTTAAGTCTTATACTATTTAGAGCTCTATATGACGAAAATATTAAGGAATTTATTCTGGGCACCAATCTTGATGAAATCGGTGCACTTGATGATATCATTTTAAGGTACAATACAAAACGTTCTCAAAACACAAAAATGTTGTTCTTGCAAGCCAAACATAGAGAAAATGAAATAATTACTGTTGATGATTTATTGAATCCAAAGAAGGATACAAATTTACATAAGTATTTTGAAAGTTATATAAGAGTACGCCAAAAATTTATAACTGACAATGATAATACAATGTTTCAAGGAACGATGAAAAACATAGATTGCAATTTCGTTATATATACATCAGCAAAACAATACAATAGTAAGAACAAGAATACTAAAAGAAATATTACACTACAAGAAATTCAAGAAGGGGAAAATCTCATCAAAGCAAGCAAAACAGGAAAAGTTTTACAGTTTAAATACGCAAATGAGTATGATGATTTTGCTGAATTTGTATCTACCGCCAGCAGGACACGTGTTACCGCATTAGCACAATCTCTCGTAAAGTTCATAATCAAAGACAACAGTAAATATAAGAACATGATGCTTGATAATTTAATTAAGGAGTATCATATTTATGTGGCGCAAAATATTGTGGAAACCAATGTCGGAACATCAAATAATACAGCTTCGAATTCAAGTAAAGTTAGTGATCATTTAATAGGTCGATTCCGTTCATCATTTTTGACGAGTGACAATGAAAACTTACAGGTTATAAAACTCGAAATTCACAAAGAATTAGTAGAAATAAAATGCCTGTCGCCCAACTCAGATCAAGTTGAATTGAACAAAATAATGAAATCGTTTACTTTCAAATTACCTACAGATTTTGGTGATCATCAGTTTAGCTTTGGTGGCAATAAAACGAAACAACAAAGCAAACTCACGCATTTGTGTTCAATATTCGAAAAAATATTTCAAAGTACTTGTGTTACACATTCTACATACGTTTATGTTCATCTTGACGACGATTCGGTCGGCCGTGATGGAATTGTACAAAGTAAAGATTTAGGAAACTATTGGTTGGGAGGATTAGTTGGTAATTTATTGATTCTTGATGATGAGACCGAAATGCTCAAATTTAATTTAAATGAACAAAATCTTTCTGAAGACAATATTAAAATTTTACAAAAATTAAAAGAAACTCGGGATCATATCATACAGCTGAGCATGTACAGATTCAATATTAACTTTCTCAATTTTCCCAAGTTGACATTAAATTCTGAACCTTGTAGAGAGTACGATAGAAAGTTAGTGAAACACTTTTTGGATAACCTGAGAATTTATACAAATCAAGCTAAAGAGGATGAAGTAGAAAAGGTGCTAAAGGAAGAAATTTATACGCTTTACAATAATCGAAAAAAGCACCCTGATTTTCTGTTCAACATCAAATGTGATGCAATTTTCTTGGCAGTTCATGACTATATCCAAAAGTGGTGGAAACAGCCTAACTCGGCTCCATATCTGACTGAGAAATGCAAATTTTATCAGGAAGTAGAACGAGAAATACTAGACAGCCCAGTTTTAAGTGTTGTTCATTTTATCTGTTGTAAGAACATAAACAAAAGTTTGGTGGAATTTGAAAAAGAAGCCATGGATTCAATAAAATTAAATATTTTTTTAAATAGTAAAGAAAACTTTACTATCATTATTTCGGACGAAATTATTTTTACAAGTGTTAAAGTGGTTAGATATTTGAATGAATTCGAAAAACAAACTGATTATAAATTTATTAATTTAGATTATGAAATTGTTGAAACTTGTTATGATATTATTATAAATGAGTTGGAAAACCCAATCCCCACAACTTCTACATTGGTCGTGGTGTCTGAAGGCAAATCCGATATTGATTATTGGAAATTATGTAATATAACCAATATATTTAAAGGTAAAATTATAATTGTAACCAATAACAGCCTTGGAGATAGTTTGAAAATACAATTTCCGGGACAATTAATTTATAGAGATAACACAAATAATTTTAGTAACTTATCATATAGTGTTCGTAAAATAATACGTGAGGAACGCGAAATAATATTTCAAGGTTTTCCAATTATTGTTAATAGAGTGTTCGATGATGACGCGTTGGACCTCTTTAGCCCAGCTTTACTTAGGAAGATAATTAACAAGGATAAGATTGTAATAGGTAACAAATTGGATGTCTTAATGGAAACGTTAGGTGATCCTGTTGGAATAAGTTCCAATTATATAAAGCGTAACATAAGTCGAATTATAGCAATAAATACAAAAAAAGATTATTATGACGAATTATATTTCAAAGAAGACAACGAGAATGATTGTGTATTAGAACACAATAAAGATATAGTCGTTATAACAGATTTAGAAGATACATTTAAACAGACTTGTAAAATTCATAATGAAACTAATATACACTGGTTTACAAGAACGAATACACGGGACGAAATAATATGGAATAAATCACACGGCACTCTTAAGAACCTAATGAAGTTTGTTCATAGATCCTTGTCATTACCTATTGGATACCAATATACGACAAAATTAAAAAATCTTGATCATAAAATAATGACATTAAAAGAAACACAAGACAGAACAGTTATAATAAACGCCGAACCTGGTATGGGAAAATCAACTTTACTAAATTGTTTAGCAATGAATACCAAAGAAAAATATCCGAACCTTTGGATATTAAAAGTCAATTTACTAGATAGACAATTTCTTGATCAGTTTAGTGATTGGAGTGACAGTAATCTAAATATTGATATAGTTCACGTTATGATATTTTTGTATAGCGCTATCGACAAAAAATATTACACAAATAATGATATGTGCATGAAAATTTCCAAGCTCATTACAGTAAATAACATACATGAAGTACATATAAATGTTTCTGACGACAAAAACTTGCCTGAAATAGATTTGTCGGAAATAAAACTGTTAAATTATTTTTACAATCATGATAAACTAGTTGTACTTTTGGATGGTTTTGATGAAATCTGTCCAGATTACACATGCGAAGTAGTTCAATTATTGAACATTCTAAATACTTCAAAAGTTGCGCATTTATGGATTACATCTAGACCTTACTATGGCCTAGAGAAGTTGGAATTAGCATTAGAAACATTTTCTTTTACCTTGGATCCGTTAAACATGCGCGAACAAATGCAGTATTTGCAAAATGTATGGTCAAAGAAATTCTGTCGAGACAAGACACTAGACATAAAAAAGAAAATTTATATATGTATAAGTGAAGTTTATACAGTTATCACAGATGCCTTAGACGACAACATGAAGTTTACAAGTGTACCTTTACATTTGTACATGATCTCCGAAATATATGAAAACCTATTAAGACAACACATTGAATACAGACTGACTGATAGTTTTTCCCAAGACTGTATGTTAGACTTGAAAGGCATTAATTTTATAACACTTTATGAAAAATTTACGAAAAAGAAGTTTCATATGCAATTCGAAGAGAAAGATAGTGCCATGAATTCTAAAGATCCATACATAAAAAAACTAAAACAAGATGCTTATAAACTATTTATTAAAAATCATAAAAACATAGCTGCATACCTACTTTTAGATAGAAGTATCGTACTGTCTGAGTATGACCTTGAAGGTATACAAGACTTTATGATGGATTTGAAATCAGATTCTGAAAAGACGGGCATTATTAAATGCATAGACAATAACCCCAAGTTCGTTCATTATACTTTCGCTGAATATTTTGCTGTCGAATTCCTATTAGACAAATTAATATCTGGTAAATCGTGCAGGTTGTTATGGCAATATATGATAGAAAATATATTATTAATAAGTGAAAAGCAAGGCATTCGGAGGTTCATAAACAGTAAATTACAAAGAGGGCAACATACAGTTACCGCGCTAAACTCTAAAGAAGAAAATATGACCATCGTGTTCGATATATTATTAACTCAGTTGAAAAATTTGCTAACCAGTGCATTATTTGTTGCTATTGAGGAAACATTTGAGCACATAGCAGTATTTCTAATAGAATGCATAAAAGCTCCTATAAACAAAAAAAATCGACCTACCCTCATAAATATATTGCCCAAGAAATGCAATACATTTTGTGTTATTTGCATGGCTCTTACTAGGCGCAATGAATCTGTAAAGCATTTGATGAAATTATTTACAGAAATAGACTATAATCGTGACTTATTCAGTGAAAATGAACAAATGTGTGTTTCCTTAAATGCCTTATTACATCATGATCAGCTTACAGTCCACACTGTAGAACTATTTCTGACGAAACATAGCAAAAATTGGTTACCTATTAACACGGCTCATTATATACTAGGTAGGCATGGATTTTTGGCAATATTATGCTATGACTATATATCTAGGTTTAATACTGAGCAACGCTTGCAACTTTTTAATGATAAAGACTTTAAAAGCTCTTCAGTAGATCAAATTCCAGAAAAATTACATTATAACTGGGTTACTGCGGTATCAATAGGCAGAGAAGAATTTATAAAGATGTGTTCGACTTTCGATGTATCCACTCTTAAGTCTATTATGCTAATGCTGAAAAGAATTTTAATAAAAGTTTATGAAAAGACTGATGCGAATGTAGAAGAATTCATATTTAAAACGATACCTAAACTAGAATCGAATTTTGCGGAATCCCTAAAAAGAAGTAATATAACTGAAAATAAACCATACGAAAGTCAATTACTAAATCTTGTACTACTTAGACTGTTGTTTGATGATCAAATCAAAGAATTTACTATAACAAGTTTCATTAGAAATATTTATCTTTTTGATGACGTTGTTTTAAGATACAAAACTGGCAACTCATCGAAATCAAAAATGATGTTCCTACAAATACAAAATAACATTGATGTTGATCTTTTGACTTTGAACATGAAAAATAAATTGCTTAGATATTTTCAAAGCTACTTACTTATTAGAGAAAAAATTAAAACCGACAATGAAAACACTTTGTTTCAAGAAACTTTAAAAGATTTAGAATACAAATTAATAATATACACAACAAGTAAAAATAGCTTTTCTAAAAAAACATTTTGCCAACAATCGGATGAAAATAATCTAATTAAAACTAACGATGATTCAAAAATATTTCAATATAAGTATACTAAAGAAGATATTGAATCTTTAGTAACTTGTTTAAGTAATTTCCGAGCTGTTGAGTTAGGAAAATATATAGCAACAAATATCTCTAACCGTTTTGGAACCGAGTTCATGATGAAACAACATTTCATGAAAGTATATCATGTTTTTATTGCTGAAAAGATCATCAAAATATATCCATTATCTGATGAATCACATAATTTCTCTTCTGGCCGATTCCGTTCGACGTTTTTGAAAAGTGACGACGAAAATTTAAGACTAATTAGAAATGAAATATTTACAAAGTATGCAAAAGAGAATGGACTTAATTTAAATGAACAATTTGACGTGGAAAAAATTCTGGAAACATTAATGTTTGTATTACCTTCAAAATTTGGTGAATACTCTTTTACTTTCTATGGGAATGAAACAGAACAGCAAGAGAAACTTGATCGCTTGTTATCTGTTTTTCTAAAACTATATAAAAATCATCAACGAGATGACTCGGAATATACTGTTATCGAATTTGACGACACTTCGATTAATTCTGATGATAATTTTCAAATTAAAGACTTATTAGAAAATGACAGTTTGGCCGGATTGGTAGGTAATTTACTTATATTCGATGAAATAACTGGCGCTCTAAAATTTAATTTCAATGAAGAAATTCTAAGCAGAGACAGTGCTAAAGTTTTAGAAGGTTTGAAACAAAACTTCAATGTTCGTCAGCTCGGTAAATTTAGATTTAATATTAACATTCATGGTTTTCCAAAATTGTCTTTGAATAATACAGAGTATGATCGAAAATTAGCTACTGATTTTTTGAACAATCTCCGTTTTTATACAAATCAAGCGAGTGAAGATGGTGTAGAAGAGATTTTGAAACAAGAGCTGAACAAAAACTGTTTTATTCTAAAAAAACAGAATGATTTTCTTTTTCGCGTTAAATGCGATGCGATATTTTTTTCTTATTTAAGTATGAATGAAGTAAATGACTTTTCGTGGAGAAGTACGTATAGCACTGAGTACTATAAACATAAGAAACCAGTTTAAAAATAATTCCAATGTTTAATTAGATATTTATTATGTAACCAATATTATGTTTTTCTTTATTAACGTTTTATGAAAATATGGTAAATAGACACTGAATTTATATAAATAATAATGCATATTACCTATGGATATTGTTTTATTACCAAAAATCTATTTTTTTGTCCTGCTAATTTTGGACATTATTCTGCCAAAAAGCAGGTCAGAAACTGACATGCGCCTATTTTAGACCTTTGCACTTCAAACCCGAAAATTGAACTGCCTTGCTGTGCTGTGAAATTTTGCAGCTGAGAAACTAACTATAAGTAATTGAAATGTTTATCGTATTATCAATACAGTACGTATTATAAAAGTAAACAATGACATATTTCTACGATTGCAGTGTTAATCTAACTATATCATTCATGTAAAAAGTGTTGTGTTTCTGTGAATAAAACTGATAATAATGATGACTTATATTTATGTGCGATGAAAATAAGTTCGTGTTTCTCGGACAGAATTCAGCGAAATCTTTCTAATTTTTAGTTATTCTAACCTTATTATTACGCGTATCAACGACCTACCTAAAGCCATCGACCAAAAGCTAACAAGACACAAAATCATATTTATTTCATATTAACAACATATATGCTAAGTAACAAGACACAAAATCAAACTAAAACAATAGAACATTCCCACGTAATGAAAAACAATGACATCCATAACAGCAAAAACACTATTCTTTTTAGGGTTATTAAAAGCAAATTGTGTTAAGTAGAAAAACTGAAGCAATTTACTCAATATTTAAAGGAAGGAGCCAATATAAATTCTCTTGAGGCCAATGACAAAAATATTTACTATTACTGTTGTGTTGCTGCTATCAACGGAGACGTTGAAATAGTAAAACTGCTCTTAAACAGAAACGCTGACGCCACTATTACAAACGATGACGATGATTCTGTCTTAGATATTATTCAACAACAGAACACTCCAAAAAGCTTCGAATTAGCGGCAATTTTATATAAAAAAATATGGATTCCAAAAAAGACTTGGTACGTCAGGGGTTAGAGGACAGCTGTATGAAACAAAATTGTTAAGTCTCATATTATTTAGAGCTCTATATGATAAGGATATTAAGGACTTTATTTTGGGCACAAATATTGATGACATAGGTGCGTTTGATGATATTATTTTGAGATACAATACAAAACATCCTCAAAAAACAAAAATGTTGTTCTTGCAAGCGGAACATAGAGAAAATGAAATAATGACTGTTGATGATTTATTGAATCAAAAGAAGGATACAAATTTTAGTATAAGTATTTTGAAAGTTATGTAAGACTAAGACATAAATTTATCACTGACAAAAGGAATAATAAAAAACATAGATTGCGAATTCGTTATATATACAACTGCAAAACAATACAAAAATAAGGAACAGAACACTATAAGAAATATTACCTTAAAATAAATTCGCAAAATATAAGTACCTGGGTCATCGGGTTACGGAGAACCTTAAAGATGACCTAGATATTGAACGTGAACGTAGAGCGTTGGCTGTTTGGTGCAATATGTTGGCCCGTAGATTTGCTAAAAGTACAAAATATGTGAAGGCGACGCTTTTTAGGGCATACTGTCAATCATTTTATACATACAGTCTATGGGTCAACTACACGCAGAGGGCATACAACGCGCTGCGTATTCAATATAATAACGCGTATCGGGTGTTGATGAGGCTGCCGCGGCACTGTAGTGCATCTAGCATGTTTGCCGAAGCACGGATAGATGGTTTTTACGCCATAATGCGCAAACGGTGCGCATCCATCATGCGCAGAGTGCGCGACAGCCCCAACAACATACTGCTCACAGTAGCAGATCGTTGGGATAGCCCGATGTTGGAACATTGGATACGCCTACATGCAAATGTCGCGCGGTGGTTGTAACATAGACGTACTAACATTAGGTATTTAAAATCATGTATACTAACAAAATGGACTGTGTCTGAAATAAAAAAAAGTTATTATTATTATTATAAAAACCTCATCAAAGCAAGCAAACAGGAAAAGTTTTACAGGTTTAGTACGCAAACGAATTTAATGATTTTGCTGAATTTGTATCTTCCACCAGCAGGACACGTGCTACCGCGTTAGCACAATCTCTCGTAAAGTTCATAATTAAAGACAACAATTGTAAGCCCGCATTCTCTCTATTTCTACTCTTTGACTTTCTGACTTGGCGGACTTTTGGGCTCTAAACCCACTGTCTCTAGCCTTGTTGGTGTCACACCCCTTTGTTCTAAAGCAACTTGTCTTTTTCTTCACGAGCGGGTTATGACTCGTTAAACAAGCCCACATTCTCTCTATTTCTACTCTTTGACTTTCTGACTTGGCGAACTTTTGGGCTCTAAACCCACTGTCTCTAGCCTTGTTGGTGTCACACCCCTTTGCTCTAAAGCAACTTTTCTTTATCTTCACGAGCGGGTCATGACTCGTTAAACAAGCCCATATTCTCTCTATTTTTACTTCTTTGACTTGTACACTTGGCGGACTTTTAGGGCTCTAAACCCACTGTCTCTAGCCTTTTTGTCGGGTCTCTTTGCTCTAAAGCAACTTGTCTTTTCTTCACGAGCGGGTTATGACTCGTTAAAGAAGCCCACATTATCTCTATTTCTACTCTTTGACTTTCTGACTTGGCGAACTTTTGGGCTCTAAACCCACTGTCTCTAGCCTTGTTGGTGTCACACCCCTTTGCTCTAAAGCAACTTTTCTTTATCTTCACGAGCGGGTCATGACTCGTTAAACAAGCCCATATTCTCTCTATTTTTACTTCTTTGACTCGTACACTTGGCGGACTTTTAGGGCTCTAAACCCACTGTCTCTAGCCTTTTTGTCGGGTCTCTTTGCTCTAAAGCAACTTGTCTTTTCTTCACGAGCGGGTTATGACTCGTTAAAGAAGCCCACATTATCTCTATTTCTACTCCTTTGACTTGTACACTTGGCGGACTTTAATGTCTCTAGCCTTGTTGTCGGGTCTCCTTGCTCATAAGGAACTTGACTTGTGCCTAACTTGGAACGGCGCAATACTTCTTCTTCTACTACTGAGCTTCTTGTGCTCATATGCCTTAAGGTGCTAAATGTACTTCGTAATTTTTAGAGACTCTTGAGCTCCGTCTTCATCTTTTGCATTTCTATTGCATCTTTGTGACATTTCCCTGGAGTACGCGTCATTGAATGTGAACGCTACCTCGCTTTTGTTTGGTGATGGATACTAGGTTATTTATGTTTGTATGAGTATGTTTGCTGTGGGATTTTTGTCTTTCCAACTTCAAAGACAAGGAAATTTTCGTAAGTCGAAAATTTTCCGGGTTTTTGGGGTAATGTAGCGATAATCCTTACCTCATATATATATATGTCCTTGTAGTGTTATTTCGTGGCATTTCTGTATATACTCCATTAGTTATGTATTTCGCCATTTTTAACATAATATATCTTCTTAAACATCTCTGTAATACTTATTGTTAACAATTATTTTTGATAAATCAAATCTGTCATGTCGACAAATATTTCCTATGGTTTCTATGACAACAAGATAAGCATAGAGTTCATTGTAAAGTATGTACTACATTTTGCAACTGGCTGTGCGTAAATCCTAAATTTAAAATAAGATACGCTTTAAAATTTTAAATGCTTCTAGAGAGTTTTCTTTATGAAGAAAAATCCGAAGAAAGGGCAGTGAAGAAATAGCTCTCTAAAAGAGAAGTCAAACTCTCCAAGTGGAAATTCAGATAAAAGACAACTCACCGGCGTCACCTCTCTACCTACCGGCGTCGCCTCTCTACCTACCGGGCCGCCTCTCTACCTACCGGCGTCGCCTCTCTACCTATCGGCGCCGCACCTCTACCTACCGGCGCCGCGCCTCTACCTACCGGCGCCGTGCCTATTGACGCCAGATCTGCCGACGTCGCATCTCTGCCGACGCCGCACCTCTACCTACCAGCGCCACATCTCCGCCTGGACGCCGCATCGGTTTTCTAAATTTATTTTTAATTTTAAGTAGTTGTTAAGTTCTTTTTGTAAATATAGTCCTATCTTTCAAACCTAAAACTTTCATTTCACTACACAATAAATATAAAAACATGATGCTTGATAATTTAATTAAGGAGTATCATATTGTGGAAGCCAACGTCGGAAATTCAAATGATACAGCTTCATTTAAAGTTACTGATCATATTAAAGGTCGATTCCATTCGTTTTTGACTAGTGACAATGAAAATTTACAGATTAAAAAACTTGAAATTTACAAAGAATTAGCAGAGATCAAAAGCCTGTCACCCAACTCAGATCAAACTGAATTGAACAATATAATGAAATCGTTTACTTTCAAATTACCTACAGATTTTGGTTTGGATCATCAGTTTACCTTTAGTAGCAATAAATCGAAACAACAAAGCAAACTCACTTATTTGTGTTCAATATTCGAAAAAATCAATCATTCAATCAATCTTTTTATTTGCGAAATGGGTAAAAGGTAAGGTGTAACAATGGTTATATGTGTCTCCATAATCTATCTGTAGGCATGCACATTTTAACAATTTGTTGGAGTGCTTCTACAAAATAGTAGGTAGATACATATTTTAAACATTATATAATCCAGTATGCAATAATATTTAACATGTCAATGGTTAAATAACAATAACACATTACAATACATCATTACAATCATATTATATACATACAAAATATTTCAAAGTACTTGTGTTGCACATTCTACATATGTTTATGTTCATCTTGACGACGATTCGGTCGGCCCTGATGGAATTGTACAAAGCAAAGATTTGGGAAACTAATAGTTGGGAGGATTAGTTGGTAATTTACTGATTCATGATGATGAGACTGAAATGCTAAAATTCAATTCAAATGAACAACATCTATCTGAAGACAATATGAAAATTTTACAACATTTAAAATTAAATTGGGATACCTCACAGCTGACCATGTTCAGATTCAATATTAACTTTCTGAATTTTCCCAAGTTGACGTTAAATTCCAAACCTTGTAGAGAGTACGATCGAACGTTAGTGAAACACTTTTATGTTAACCTGAAAATTTATACAAATCAAGCTAAAGAAGATGAAGTAGAAAAAGGTGTTAAAAAACGAAATTTATACGCTTTACAATAATCGAAAAAAGCACCCCGATTTTATGTTCCACATCAAATGTGATGCAATTTTTTTGACAGTCCATGACAATATTCAAAAGTGGTGGAAACAGTCCAACCCCGCTCCATACCTGACCGAAAAATGCAAATTTTATTATGAAGTAGAACAATAATTATTAGATAGTTTGGTGGATTTTAAACAAAAAACCATAGACTCAATAAAATTAGGTGAGTTTTTAAAATGCAAAGAAACCATTTGTATGATTGTTTCAGATGAAATTAATTTTTCAATTGTTAAAATTACAAAATTTTTAAATATATTTGAAAATCAAGTAGATTATAGGTTAATAAATTTAGATTTTGAAATTGTTAATACTTGTTACGATTTTATAATAAATGAATTATAAAAACCAATCCCCGTAACTTCTATACTGGTCGTGGTAATTCAAGTAAGTACTGATGTTGATTATTGGAGATTGGGTAATTTAACTGAAATATATAAAATATATAACTGAAATAATTATATAAAATATTTCAGTTAAATTACCCAATCTCCAATAATCAACATCAGTACTTACTTGAATTACCACGACCAGTATAGAAGTTACGGGGATTGGTTAAATTATTATAATAACCAATGACAGCATTGGATACAATTTTAAAGAAAAATATCCGGGACGGCTTATTTACAGAGGCACCACAACTAATTACGCTAACCAGTCAAGTAGTGTTCGTAAAATAATACGTAAGGAACGAACAATCATATTTCTGCTTAGTGATACCGCGTTAGACATTTTTAGCCCTGCTTTACTTTGGAAGGTTATTCATAAGGATAAGATTGTAATAGGTAACAAAATAAACGTACTAAACGACACATTTAATAATCCTTATATAACAAGCGCCAATTATTTAAATCGTAATTTATGTCAAATAATAGCAATAAACCCTTCGGCCACATTCGAAACCAAGTTTCGAAACCGGTTTCGAAAACAGAATATTTATACAAAAATAAATGATTATAGCGAACTATGTTTCAAGGAAGACGAAAACAAAGATTTTCTATTAGAAGAAAGATAATTTATATTAGAAGAAAGTAAAGATATAGTAGTAATAACAGATTCTGAAAATACATTCAAAGAGACTTGCAAAATATTTAACACAACTAACATACACTGGTTTAGAAGAATTAAGACACGAGATGTAATAGTATGGATTAAGTCACAAGGTACTATTGAGACCTTAAAGAAATATGTGCACCTTAAAGAAATATGTCTTTGTGGCTTGAAAATATGAAAAGTTTAACAAAATTTGGTTACATAAATGGTACAAAAATAATGACATTGAAAGATGTACAAGATAGAATAGTTATAATAAACGCCGAACCAGGTATGGGCAAGTCAACTTTACTAACACATTATGCAATTAATACCAAATGTAGTTATCCCAACCTTTGGATTTTAAGAATCAATTTACTTGAAAGTCACTTTCTTGAACAATTTAGCTTTTGGAAAGAGAGTAATCTAAATATTGAAATAATTAATGTCATGATATTTTTTGTATAGCTCTATTAATAAAAAATATTATACAGATAATGACATCTGTATGAAAATGTCTAAGCTTATTACTGTAAACAACATAAATAACGTAAAAGTTAGTGTTTCCGACGACAAAAACATGCCTGAAATCGACCTGTCGGAAATAAAGCTGTTAAATTATTTTCGCTTAATCGCATAATACCAAAATCGCTAAATATCAGATTCGCAATATACCAGACTCTCAAAACACCAGATTCGCAAAATACCAGTTATGCAAAATACCAGATACGCAAAATAGCAGAAGTACAGTCGTAATTAGTTGAATTCAGACTATACTGTAATAATATTATAACTTCATCAGAGTGAAAATTTCAAAGCATTTGCTACGATAGATAAAATGAGATCGTTATACAGAAAAGATCGTAACCTTATTTATTATAAACTGCACTGGCCACTTTTGCTTTAGAAAATAAGATGATAATCAGATGACACTTATCTTTCTAACATTGTCGTTGGTGTACTATTGCAAATATTTTGTTACAATATTTATATTAAAATGAACAGTGGTCAGAAATTAAAGTTCATAAAAAGCAATAAGGGAAAACCAGCACTCCTCTGTGATGGTTACCGCTATAATTTTGTTTTAAAAAATAAATCTGGGTCTACAAATTGGCGCTGTTATAATCAAAAGACTTGCAATACATCGGTTACTCTAAATAAAGACAATGAGATTGTAAAAAAACCTTCCCATATTTGTAGTGCTGATTATGTGCGTAACTTAATTGATGAAACCATTGATGCATGTAAAATAGAGGTATGCTCTGATTTTCAATCTGTCCAAAAAATATATGAAAAGAACTTTTTTAATGCACTACCTAAATTTGAAATGATAAAAGCAGAACATGAAATACCGAACTTTGCTAGTAAAAGAGATACCCTTTATAGAACCCGCAGTAAATTTCTTAAATTAAAAAGCACTTCTTTCAAAACACCTGCACAAGTTAAGTTGCCAGACCATATTGTTGATAACTTCTTTTTATACAGTGATGGGCATGAAGACCAAATTATAATATTTGGGACTTCTAGCGCCAGAGAGTTGATTATGAGAAATTATGTGTACTACGGAGACGGGACTTTCAGAATAACGCCAAAACCATTTTATCAAGTATATGCACTCCATGTTGACTTATCTCCCAACGCGAATGTTGTATCATTTGTACCAATAATTTACGTACTGCTTCCTAAAAAATGTCAAAACACATACAAACGTCTATTCTACATTTTAAAAGAACAGTTCAAGATGAACATAGCGGTGTATAAATGTGATTATGAAATAGCTGTAATACAAGCTGTCACTGAAATATTTCCAAACGCTCAAATTAAAGGTTGTTACTATCACTACATGCAAGCTATATATCGCATGAGTAAAAAGCTAAATTTCGGAAAAAGGACTGAAGAACGGCGTGTCGTCACACTTTGCACAATTTTAGCTTTATTACCCAAACATTTGATACCAGAGTCATATTTACATATATGCGAAATAGCACCAAAAACTGACATATTTTATAAATTCAAAGAATATTTTGAAAGTCAGTGGTTACAAAAAATAACTGCAGATATTTTTTCTTGCTTTGGAGAAAAAAATCGTACAACAAAATTTGTTGTACGATTTTTTTCTCCATGTGCCATCCCTCTATAGCATTTAATGCTATAGAGGGATGGCACAGACGCATAAATACTAAGATTCCGCCTAAACCGATACTATTTCAGTTTATTATATTATTGAAGAAAGAGGCACTTTTACAGGATGTAAAAATAAAGAAGAATGCTGTTTTTTCTCCAGGCCAGAAGCGAAACTTAAAATTTATCGAGAAAGATGACAAAATTAATAAAATTATTACAGCTTGCGTCACTAATGAAATCGCGGTAGAAGTGTGCCTACAAAGATTGGAATTACTAATTAGGAATGATTATTATTAATAGCCTATTTGTCTTTAGTCTTAAGGTAATGTCAATTGTTTCAATTAAATTTCGTTTTGACTGTACAAAATCTGCTATTTTGCGTGTCTTGTATTTTGCATAACTAGTATATAGCGATTCTGGTGTTTTGAGAGTCTGGTATATTGCGAATCTGATATTTAGCGATTCTGGTACTATGCGATTAAGGGATTATTTTTACAACCATAACAAACTGATTGTACTTATGGATGGTTTTGATTACACAGGCGAGGTTATTAAAAATTTTAAAGACTTCAAACGTTTGCCAACTGTGGATTACATCGAGACCTTGCGACGGTCTTAAGAAGTTGGAATTAGTATTGGAAACATTCTCCTTTATCTTAGATCCGTTAAACATTCCCCAACAAATAAAGTATTTATTTAATGTGTGGTCAAAGTTATTCTGTCAAGATGAGACCTTTAAATCATTTAATTGTAATTTATACATTAATAACTTTTATAAAGCTATAACACGTGCCCTAGACAACTAAGAGTTTACAAGTAGACCTTTACATTTGTATATGATCTCCGAAATATTTGAAAATTTATCAGTCTCTTGGACTATACTGGAATACCCGATCTTACTGGTATTTAAATTTTGTTACACTGTATGAAAAAAAATCAAAAAAGGCGTTTCATATGCAATTTGAAAAGAATTATAGTGCAATAAACTCTAAAGATCTATACGTAAATAAACTAAAACTAGATGCTTATAAACTGTTTATTAAAAATCATCAAAATATCGCCGCATACTTACTTTTAGATAAAAGCATTGTACTTCGTAAATATAATATTGAAAGCATAATAGATTTTAAATGTAAGATTAGATATTGAAAAGACGAGCATTATTACATTCATAGATAACAACTCCACGTTTGTTAATTATACTTTTACTGAATATTTTGCAGTCGAATTCCTCTTTGATGAATTTATTTATTTATCACAGAGGAATTCTGATAAATCGTATCGATTTTTATGGTAATATATGATAGATAATATTTTATTAATAAGTGATAAGCAAGGGATTCGAAATTGCCGTGTGGTACCGGCTTAAGAATAGTACCACCCCATCTCTTCCCGTGGGTGTCGTCAAGGCGACTAAGGGATTTCACAACGAAGGACGGGCAGCAGCGTCCTCTGCGTACTTAAAGTCTTACTGCGATCGCCAATCCGCTCGCCAAGCGTGGCGATTATGGCAATTACCCCCAGGATCTACATACTGGTAGGTTCTGCTGAGGAGACCTGTGCCCAGCAGTGGGCCATCATATGGGTTGATATGTGAAGGGATTCGAAAATTAACAAACAGTAAATTACAAAGAGAACAACTTATAGTTACTTCATTAAAGTCTAAAGATGACTATATGACCACCGTGTTCGATATATTATTAGCTCAGTTCAAAAACCTACAAGCCAGTGCACTATTTATGGCTATTAGGGAAAATTTTGAGTACATAGCGGTTTTTTTGATAGAATGCATCAAAGCGCCTGCAAACAAGGGTAATCTACATACCCTCCTTAATATTTTTCATACGAAATGTAATAAATGTTGTGTTATTTGTTTGGCTCTAAAAAGGCGCAATGAATCTGTAACCAAGAATTTGATGGAATTATTTACAATGTGGCACTGTGACAAATTAAACATTTTTGACATTCGTGATACTATTGACATATTCAGTGAAATTGAACAAAAGTGTGATACACTAAATGCAGTATTATATCTTGATCAACTTACAATCAATACTGTAGGACAATTTCTGACGAAAAATGGCAAATATTTGGGAAAACCCAACAACACGGCTCATTATGTACTAGGTAGGCATAGAAATTTGATAATATTATGCCATGACTACATATCAAGGTTTAGTGTACACCAACGTTTACAACTTTTTAATAATAAAGACTTTAAGAATCCTTCCGTATATTATGCTTTAGAACAATTACATTATAACTGGATTACGACGGGAGCAATAAAAGAAGAATTCATAAAGATGTGTACGACACTCGATGACTCCGCTCTTAAATCTATTATTCTAATGCTAAAAAGAATTTTAATAAAAGTATATGATAAAAAAGATCCAGATTGTCCTTCATATTTGGAACATTGCCTTAATTAGAATCCAATTTCGTGAAATACCTAAAACAAAATTGTCCAACTCAATATTTATCATACACAAGTTTAGTATCAAATCTAGTACCACTTAGACTGTTTTTTGATGATCACATCAAAGAGTTTACATTGAGAAGTTTCGTCAATGGTATTGGTCTATTTGATGACATTGTTTTAAGATATAAAACTGGTGACTCACCCAAATCAAAAATGATATTTCTACATTCACAAGATCATATTAATATTGATAGTGACTTGTTTATGTGTTTTCAAAGCTATTTACTAATTAGAGAAAAAAATAGAACTAACAGTGGGAACCCCTTGTTTCTAGGAACCATGAAAGATTTAGACTACAAATTTATAAACACAATAGGCAAAAATAACTTTAAAAAAAAAAACATTTTTCTAACGTTCGGATAAAAATAATTTAATTAAGTATATATATACTAGAGAAGGTATTGAAACTTTAATGTCTCGTCTATGTAATTCCCGAGCTCTTGAGTTAGGAGAATGTTTATCCTCACCTGGCTTAGGCCTCTCTCTCTCTCTCTCTCTCTCTCTCTCTCTCTCTCTCTCTTATTCGGTCTAGGTATTCTTAATCCAGTCTGTCAATTTGATATCCAGAATACTCCGTTCCTTTGCTGTTTGGCATACCCCGAGCGTGGACCTCTGCTGAAATGACAAGATCTAAATAGTTATCTGCTGAATGCACACGTCTTTATGAGATTTTCATAAAACAATAGCTCTTCAAGGCGTTATCGGATTTGTCTCTAAAAATAGACTTTTTGGTTCAAATCGAGATACTCATCGACGTATGCAGCCTCCACTCCTCCTACTTTGACTTTTGTGATGCGGTCTGTTCATCATGATTTTGGTCTTCGACATAGTCATAATTATGAAGTCCGGCCTCAAGGCAAAATCAGGCATCGGATGAAAAAAAGACAATGTAGTCGTCAAAGCAGAAATTAAATAACTTCTCTTTTCCAGCAACAATATCTCTTTCTGTATCCAGCTTTTTAAGACTTCTTATTAGAAGAGTCTCCGAAAAGCTGGAAACTGAACTGGTTGGACATAAATAGGCAGTGAATATTGTCTTCGATAGTGGATATATAACTACATATTAATTTACTTAACTATATATTAATTTACTTGTAAATAGACAATAATAATTAAATGCAAATTTGAAATAATGTTACCGAAGTTTGTTTTATTTACCAATTCTTATAACTGTATGGCTAGGTGGTGCTGCAGAAGTATGTGCGACTGCTACTGCTGTGCAAGATATTGTGGATTCAAGTCTCCCGACTTTGTATGTTTTAAGTAGACCCGCGAGTCTCGCGACACATAGCTTCTATCCTGTTGCTTTTTCACATTTTGTTAGAAAAGCATTTGAAAATTCATTCTAGGTTGATTCATATACGTCAAAAGGGAAATATCATAGTGAAGAACTTGAAGTGGCCAGTACCTACTTAACGAAAGAGTAACACTTGCTGGATGCGGGAACCAATCACTGGATTGAACTACACAAACCACAGGTCCTCTCCACCGACCGTCACTATTACTCCAGGATGGCGAGGGAAGCGGTTGAAATCAAAAAACATGTCAATTTCAACCGAGAAGACGGATACCGTTTGTCAACATCGTGGAATCCCGTGATCGGCAAGTGTATACACCGCCGAACAAACATTACACGCCAGTGTGCAGATGTCCTTAGTGTTGTGTGTCGAAGTACCGACGGTTCCGTAATAGTGAGTGATAAAAATCAAGCGAGGGTAGTTTCCGAAACCCGCGCTTCACGGAGGCGACGCTGAGCTCAACTAGTCTTCCCGTGACCACGGCCGTTGCAATACGGTCGAAACGTCGGGCAATAAACAAGGTATTTTACCTTAAATTATTCACGCGATTAAGACCCGTAATATATATATTTTAATAATGAAAGAGTATCTTTATCAACATGAGCTCGAGTACTTACCTCAATAACAGTGACTAATTTATGCAAATAGGTTCTAGTACGTATTGGTTATTATGCGAAAATATTATGTGTCTTTCCTAATAAGTCTTTGTACGTATTGGTCATTATGCGTATTAGTCTTTATTTTTTTTTGTCTTAAAGCGATAAGGTCTTTGTACGTATTGGTCGTTACACGTATTGGTCGACATGCGGTGTGGTCATAATGCGTTTTTGGTCGTTATGCGTCAAAAGGAGAATCTTTACTTACAAAAGTCAAATCATGCTCTTAATCAATGTGACAATTAAAACAAAGTCACAACAAAATTCACCCAATAAAGCTATTAAATAAAGCATATTAAAGTAACAAGGCGCAAGCAACTAGATCCATTTTTTTTTGTCATTTAAATATTCATCCACTCACAGAAAGACTCATAAATGAATTATGAGCTTTATGTAGCCTATGTTATTGACCTACTAATTTGTGCTTATTTCTCGTGTTCACCGGGTGAACGTCACTATTTTTGTGATATAAATGCATATTTTGTTTAACAAACATAATGTTTGCAAATATATACTGAGATGCAACTGTCATAATACCTATCTCCAAGGGTAACTCGTGCACCTAGTTTTTAAATCGCACGCACTGCACGTTTTTGAAGAATAAAAATTGTTTCAATATCAGCCGCCTTGCCCCAAAGTAGTATGCCATACGACATGAGGCTGTGGAAATAACCAAAATAAACTAGCCTTGCTGTTTCCACATCGGTAAGCTGTCTGACTTTGCTGACAGCATATGCTGCAGAACTGAGATTCCCTGCGAGACATGATATTTGGGCGCCCCACTGTAACTGCTATCTAAAGTAATTCCCAAAAAAAAACCGTTGAATAAACAAAATGAATATCTTCATTGTTTATAACAAGATAATGTACTTAATGATATTTCTTACATTTGGCAAACTAAATTTAATGCATTTGGTTTTTGTAGTTTACTGATAGGGTGTTCAGTCTTGAGGTTGCAAAATAAAACTCACGTGTGATGTATAAGTAAAAGGTGAAAGAGATATATTAAATAAAAGTGGCACGTTATATTTACAAAATAAGGTTCGCAAGTTGTATTGCATGTAGCAAGTCAGTGCATCGCGACCGACCAATCACGACGGCTGCGGTGCATTCTCGGCGCCATATATAAACGTGTGGCACAGCGCGCGGCTTAGTGCATAAATAGTTATTGCGTTGGGATGTCGTCTTTTTCAGCACGCGCGCTACGGTGTCGGCGTCGCGATGTCGGGCGCTATCGGCGGCTTGGCATGTAGGACGCCACATCACTCCCCCTCAAGCGAAGCGTACGTTGTGTTTCACCGTGCGGCCGGATCTTGTGACGTAGGCGCTGCTCGGTGAAGACGATGACGTTGCGTTGTCGCTAGGGGTCATGATCGAAGATGCAGTGTCGCTCGATGCGTGGATCCGTGGCACTGCGCCGCATGATGCTGTGCTCGATGATCTAGTGGGTGAAGCTGTGTCGCTCGGTGCGTGGATCGGTAGCGCTGCGCCGCTCGGTGCTGTGTTGCAGATATAGGCCGGCTTTAATCTGTCGACAGAAATAACAGCGGTGCGAAGCGGTAACCGCAGTGTAAAGTGTTTCCCGTCTGGGCTGCGCTGTAAAACTTCGTACGGGCCATCATATGGAGGTGTGAGAGGTTTGCGTACGGTATCGTTGCGCACAAACACATGTGAGCAGGTTGCGAGATCCTTGTAGACGAAAGTGTTCATCGTTGATGCTCGAGCTCTCGGAGAAGGTGTTAGTGACGTCATCGTTTCGGTCAGCTGACGGACGAAATCCGCGTCTTCAATGTTCGACGTTGTAGGTACGAAGAAATCAGACGGAATGCGAAGAGTCGAGCCGTATGTCATTAATGCCGGGCTGACAGATGAGTCGTCACGTAGTGCATTTCTAAGCCCTAGTAGTACCGTAGGAAGTTCGTTGACCCACCTCCCGTCGTTCGTTCTCGCCATCAGTGCCGCTTTGAGGGAACGATGCCATCGCTCGATTTGTCCGTTCGCTTGGGGATGAAAAGCCGTAGTCCGTATTCGAGTTACGCCGAGTTTCTTCCTGAGTGAGGTAAACAGTGACGACTCGAATTGTCTCCCTTGGTCCGTAGTAATCTGCAGAGGACAGCCGAATCGTGCTATCCACCCGTCGTACACAGCCTTCGCGACGGTCTCAGCTGTGACGTCACGTGTGGGAATTGCTTCAGGCCATTTGGTACAGCGATCTATCATCGTCACGAGGTATCTATAATCTTCCGATGGAGGTAAGGGCCCGACTATATCGACGTGCACATGTTCGAAACGCGACGACCGTTGAAACTCGCCGAGTGGACTCACGACGTGTCGTTGAACTTTAGCGCGTTGACAGCTGATACATGATTTCGCCCAAGTACCTACGTCCTTGTTGATCGACGGCCAGAAGAACTTTGTAGTCATAATTCTTCGCGATAGTCGTACTCCCGGGTGACTAAGTTCGTGCTGCGCTTTGAAAGCTGGGACGCGATACGGCGGTGGTAGGTATGGACGAGCGTTCGCTGTTGATGTTTCGCACCATATCGGTCGTTGAACTCCCGGTAGGTTGACGCGCGTAAACTTGAGATTCGGATTTTTCATAGATTCGCGTAGTTCGGAGTCCTCTTGTCCCTCCGCGAGTCTATTATAGTCGACGGTTGCGTTGAGTACTTCGACTTCAGCGATACGTGACAACGCGTCAGCTGCTTCGTTCTTATCACCGTGAATGTACTTGATGTTAGTGCAAAATTGACTGATGAAGTGTAGTTGTCGCTCTCGTCTCGGTGTGTCGCTGCTACTCGGCGTTCTTGTTAGCGCGTACGTCAGTGGCTTGTGGTCGGTACATATTGTGAGGTCATTGCCCTCTACGAGTCGGCGTAAGCTCTTAACAGCTGTATACATTGCTAATAATTCGCGATCGTATACACTGTACTTACGTTGCGTCTCGCTCATCGTTTTGGAGTAGAAAGCGAGTGGTTTCCACGTATTGTCGATCTTCTGTTGTAGAACGGCACCAATACTGCTGTCAGATGCGTCGGTGAGAAGACATAGTGGAGCGTTAGGTATGGGATGCGATAAGACGGTGGCCTCGAGTATGCTTTGTCGGCATTGCTCAAAGGCTTGTTCGGCTTCGGGTGTCCATAATATTGGTGATTTATCGTTTTTCTTACTATTGTGTAGGTATTTGTTTAACAGATGTTGATGTTCGGCTTGGTGGGGTAGGCAGCTACGGTAGAAGTTTATCATACCTAGGAATCTTCTTAATTCTTGAACTGTGCTTGGTTTTGGAAACTTGAGTATGGCTTGTATGCGATCTTCAGTGGGTTTGATACCGGCCGATGAAACTTCGTAGCCGAGGAATTGTATCTTGTCCTTGCCGAACTCACACTTGTCGACGTTAAGTGAGACACCGTAGTTGTTCAGTCGTTCGAGTACCTGATGTAAGTGACGCTCGTGTTCCTCTTCTGTTTTCGAGTGGACCAACACGTCGTCGACGAAACAGAATACATTGTCGTCGAGTCCTCGCAGTACTTCATGCATAAAACGTTGAAATGTCTGACCTGAGTTACGAAGACCGAATGTCATGCAGTTAAACTGAAAGAGGCCAAATGGGGTTATTATGGCCGTCTTCGCAGCATCTTCATTCTCCATTGGTATCCAAAAGTACGCCATTTTTAAATCGATTTTTGAAAATATTTTCTTTCCGTGCAGTTGGTACGTGAAATCCTGAATTCGCGGAATGGGGTACCGATCGGGGGTTGTCACGGCGTTGAGACGGCGATAGTCGCCGCATACGCGAAGTGAACCGTCCTTCTTCTTAACGACGTGTAGTGGACTAGCCCATGGACTATTCGACGGCTTGCAGATACCCATCTCCATCATCTTCTCGAACTCTAACTTCGCTGCTTTGTACTTATCTGGTGGCAGGGGGCGTGGCCTCGAGTAGATCGGTTGTCCTGTTGTCTCGATGCGATGTGTTACTTCGTGTTTCGTCGGTACTTTGAGTGACATGGATCGCAGAACGTCTGGGTATTGTTTCAGCAGGTCGTGATAGGCGTGGTTGCGGTTGATGACGTAAACGGCTTCGGTACTTTGCACTGTGATGGTGTTTACACTGAGGTCGGTGATGCGGTCGATGAGTTTGCGGTGATGTAAATCGACTAGCAATTCGTGCCTCGCTAGAAAATCTGCGCCTAGAATTGATGTTTTCACCTCAGCGACCGTGAACGTCCACTTGTAGGCTCTACGTAAACCCAGGTTGAGCTCGAGTGTACGTTCTCCGTAGGTACGTATCTCCGTTCCGTTTGCGGCGAACAATCTGTAGGTATTTTCTGTCGGCTTCGTGGGTTTCTTATTTCTAGCGGCTAACACAGATATGTCGGCTCCGGTATCGACGAGAAACTTCTCTCTGCTGTTAACATCGACGACACATAGGCGGTAACTTGGTTTGTTAACATCGACGCCCGCCAACGTGGATGAACGTTCTAGTTTTCCGACTTCTGCTTCTGTTTAGCACACGGCGGTTCACATTTTCGGGCTTCGTCACCAAATTGAAAATGATAATAACATACCCAATCTGGATCTCCGGGCTTACGGTTCGTGTAGGCACGTACTCGCGAGTTCGACCGCGATCGATTTTGGCGGTAACGGGAATGATGCGTCGAATTTTGTTGTCTCGTGCGAAGTTCGGCGATTTCTAGCGATAATTTCTCGATCTGTTTAGATAGTAGGTCAAACTGCAGGTTTTCGTTTGGTACGTGTTTTCTTTCGAGCGTATGCGCGGAGTTTAACGATGTTGATGGCGACGGACACGTGGGACGCACGGCGACCGCGGCAACCGTCGCAGGTTCGAAGTGTTCCACCATTTTGTCAGCCATCGCAGCTAGGCCTTCGAGCGACGATTCGGTGTTCACGGCGAGCACGGCGCGCACTTGCGTAGGTAATTGATTGAGCCACATTACCTTTAACGCCTCTTGGGTCAGCAATTTCCCGCCTAAATCAGTCATCTTGCGCAGTAACTGGCTAGGCTTCATGTCGCCGAGTTCTAAGCCGCTGAGCAGCTTCTGCAACTGGCGATGGTCGGACTCTTGAAACGTGGAAATCAGCCTATTTTTCAGTGTAGCGTATTTGTTGCTCGCGGGCGGGCTCAGCACGATGTCGGCGATCTGCTCCAGGTCGTTGCAGCCGAGCAACGGGACGACGAGATTGAACTTCTGATCTTCTCCAATTCTGCTAGCCGCAACGGCGGCTTCAAACTGCGCGAACCATAGGCGTGGGTTTTGGCGCCAAAATGGCGGCAGACGCGCAGGCAGCGAGATTGTGGCGACGTCACACGTAACGGTCGTTACCTGTTCTTTCACGTCTTCTACTTCTTGTGGGCTGGTTTCCTCTGTAGACATCTTGGAGTTGCTCCTTGATCACGTCGGGGTCACCAATTTACTGATAGGGTGTTCAGTCTTGAGGTTGCAAAATAAAACTCACGTGTGATGTATAAGTAAAAGGTGAAAGAGATATATTAAATAAAAGTGGCACGTTATATTTACAAAATAAGGTTCGCAAGTTGTATTGCATGTAGCAAGTCAGTGCATCGCGACCGACCAATCACGACGGCTGCGGTGCATTCTCGGCGCCATATATAAACGTGTGGCACAGCGCGCGGCTTAGTGCATAAATAGTTATTGCGTTGGGATGTCGTCTTTTTCAGCACGCGCGCTACGGTGTCGGCGTCGCGATGTCGGGCGCTATCGGCGGCTTGGCATGTAGGACGCCACAGTAGAATTTAAAAGCAAGTTATTTGATGTAAAACCAGTCAAGAATTAATGCAAGGGACCTTAAAAATAAATATTGATAAAACCAAAATAGTTAATTTTAAAACCTACAAGAGCAAGCCCTTAAAACTAAACATTGCCTATATAGACCGACAAATAAATCAAATACATAGTACAAAGTTCCTTTATGAACACTTAGTATGGAAGGAACATATTGATTTTAACTGCATTAAAATAAATAGATTTGTGTTTGCATTATCCATACTAATATTATAAATGTGAAAGTAACTCTGTCTGTCTGTCTGTTACGCTTTCACGCTCAAACAGCCAAACCGATTTAGATGAAATTTTGTATGGAGATAGTTTGAGTCCCGAGGAAGGACATAGGATAGTTTTTATCGCGATAACCGACATCCACGCGGGCGGAGCCGCGGGCGAAAGCTAGTAAAAAAATAAATAGGAGACATCCAGGTCTACTTCCATGATGGTTTACCACGCTTACCTTACACGTGTGTTCTATAATTAGATATGGAATAATTGTTTGGGGCAATTCCTCAGAGATATCACGTGTTCTCTTAGCTCAAAAAAAAATGGATTAGGGCAATTTTTGATATGGACTGGACCGACTCTTGTAAGCCCGTATACAAAGAAAATAGTTTACTTACTGTGCCATGTATTTAAATGAAATCGCGCGTAAAGTAAACCAATATTGAAATTTTTAGACGCAGCTGTGTGTACATGTCACATTTATTATTTACTAGCTTTCGCCCGCGGCTCCGCCCGCGTGGATGTCGGTTATCGCGATAAAAACTATCCTATGTCCTTCCCCGGGACTCAAACTATCTCCATATCAAATTTCATCTAAATCGGTTCAGCTGTTTGAGCGTGAAAGCGTAACAGACAGACAGACAGACAGACAGACAGAGTTACTTTCACATTTATAATATTAGTATGGATTGCATTAGGTACCATAGATCTGCCCTATAAACAGTTTTGTATTGCTTTGCATAAATGGTTGATGACTGAGAGTTTTTACTCGATTGAAGAATATTACAAAAAAAAAACCCGCCTGCACAAAAAAGATGGAAACAAGATCCCATAATAATTTCATGCAGTCCAAGGCATTATTGAATCTCGATGAACTTAATAAAGTGCCTTGCTCTTGTATCTTCTACCTGTAAACGAACAATTCTTATATATATGTAACCAGAATCTCGGCAACGGCTCCAGCTATTTCATGAAATTTAGTATGCAGGGGGTTTCGAGGGCGATAAATCGATCTAGCTAGGTTTCATTTTTAGAAAACGTCGTGTAAAACAAACGAGCAAAGTTCGGTCATCCAGGTACACGCTAGTATATTGTAGAACCGATTTAATAGATCACATTTGACAGTTCATGATAATAATTCTACAACGTAACCATGTAACGGCAGGCTTACGATTTGTTATTTTCTTCAAACTTAGAACTGCGCAATTGCTAACCAGTTTTGAGTGTAAATATAATGGGGCGGTGGGAGTATATCCGACTGCTACGCGAGAGGTCGTGGGTTCGATCCCCACCCAGGATAAAACTTTGTGTGATGAGCACGTTGGTTTATTCTGTGCCTGGGTGTTACTTTTCTATAATAAGTACGTATTTAGAAATATAAGTATGTATCCCGTCAGACACTTTAATCTAAAGGCTATGTGACACAAACCGGCGATTATCGCTGTAAACACTATAAAAATGTACCCAAAAACAATTCCCGGTTAGTGTAAAAACTATTGTCAAAAAGTGGCAACCAAGAAACTGGGTTATCGAGGTGATGTGTTAATGGAATAGCTAGTACTATTGAAGGACTATGGCGCCTGCCCCGTAACACACGAATAAAGCATACGAGCTAAACATGCGACAGGGAGCAACATGGGTGTGAGCAGCTTGGGGTGTCGAGCGGTGCGGCGCCGATTTCACCATCACGAAGAAGGCCCGTGAGCGGGTTTCCCGTAGTCATGCCCTTGAAAATGACACTTCCACCCCGAGCATACAAGCTTTAGCGACCTCGCGGGCGCTCTTGGTATTCCACTCCCGCCGGCCAGTAAAGGCAAGCGAGAGACGAGGTCCTGGCCGACTCTCTGAGACATCGGGACCGCAGTGTCGCCACGCACATTCAGCTGGCCACAAAGCTGCCCCTGCGGTTTGTGTACTCTTATTTCACCTTCATGAGACATTTTTTTATTAGTGTCATAAGGATTTCAAAAGCTGCTACTATGCTCCCAGAGTGCTGCGTTAACCTCATATAGGGAGACAACGACTAGTCCATTATTGTTATATAATTATTTATTGTAATAATAACCAATAAAGGCAATTTTACGGGTTACTTATAAACCATTACCTATAACATAAATTAACAATAGGTATGTCGCAGAATTATTAAGTCGCTAATTGATTTCCGTTGACACATGTGTTTTAATTATATGACAGTTGTATTGACTCGTTTAAAACATGGCCATCATTATTGCGTGACATTATTTGACGTTTACATTTGAAATGCAGGGACGGTGGTAGTCAGTCTCAAGCAGGTCTTAGTCGAACAGTCGACAGGAAAGGCACCCCTCTGGTGACTGGTGAACTTGCTTGCGCGCTTGTCGCTAATTAAATTCGTGTGTGCAAGGTGCAAGACTATAGTATCGGTAATGTGGTAGCGTTTGTGTGATCGAAATTATTTGAAAGCGTAACGGACTTTACCTGAATTATGATAAACGCCCAAGTTTTCTACGGATATGTAAGTATTTTCCTTCATCAGCTACAACTGTAAGGTTATGTGCATAGCTAAATTTACCAATAATCAACATTTAATTCAATATTTGGGTCGACAATTCGTTGTTGAGCAATTTTTTTTTTTCTCAAAATATCGAATAACATGGGTTTCAAAACCAAATTTGCAAAAAAATAACAAAAAATAATTTTTAGGACTTACATTTTTTTTTTAAGATTTTTTTGTAACAAATTAGGATAAGTTAGTTTAGAACTGTGATCCCCTACGCACGAGGCGAGCGCGCGAAGTGCGCATGCCGCGGCAAAAATACATAAGTGCACCCCCTTTGGTACACCTTGACCCAAATATGGCCTGTATGACATAAAAACCAGTTTAAGAACTATGGTAAATGTGGCGTAACTTTTTAAATTGGCGTTTACATTCTTAAAGTAAACGACGCGTCGTTTACTTTAAGAATGTAAACGCCAATTTAAAAAGTTTCTTATTAAAATGGCTGGGCAACCCTGATGTTTTGACATAAGTAACTACTATCTAATAATAGAAATAAAGTCAAGTAACCCGTATGTGAAAAAGAGCTAAAAAAAATGTGAAATATTATTATTTTATTCTATATTTTAATAATGTTTTTTAACCTTACACCAATTCACAAATTAAAGTCGGAATATAATCAACTGGAGAAGACACCAAATTAGATTGATAAAATGATAAGTCTCTCAAGATCTCAGTCTTAAGTCATAATTGAGAATTAACCAGATCTAGGTCCTAGTCGCAAGTAATTTGACAGTTTGTTAACTCATTTAACAAATATGAAATAGACATAGCGTCACACGTCGTGTGAAATTGATGACGAAATAAAAATTCGCAAAAAAAGCCTTTTTTTTCTACTTTTCAGAAAATATGCAAAATTTTTGAAAGAATGTGGTTTTTTCCAACGGCCTATGGCTGTTAAATTTCAATGTAACATGTGAAAAATAACGGAAAAACACGTTTTATTTTTATGAACAAGAAACAAATGTTTTTATAAGAATTATTAACTCTAATCCAGATACAACAAAAAAACAAATAATTATTAAATTAATGTTGGCGCTGGGCGGAATTCGACCCCACGATCCTGTGTTTTGTAGCCTTCTTGGTAGTAACCAACAAGGCTACGGGGCCGGCCTGTATACGATTAATAACAACGTTCAAAATAAGAGGTAGCAGGTCGCTCAGACCCAATAATTCATGTCATCTTTGAATTTTACAAAATAAATAATAATGGCCCAAAATGTTAGCTTAATCGGACATCGGGAAGTGGTAATTTAACTTCCAAGATTCGACGAACACTTATAGGTACTTTATATAAATACCTTACCTTTTTTTTTAAACATTGCAAGTTAAATAAAAGCTTGTAATAAAATGAAACGCGCGAGCGCGAGCCGTCTCGCTTTGGTTTCAGTTTCGCAACGTCGCACCATAGAAGATTCGTTCAAGCAATTCGACGGACGTTTTTTTGTAATCGTCCTCTTTGTCCTAATTCTCCATGAGTCAAACGAATCTGACAATCTGTCAGGAGCTAGAGAGCAAAGAGCAATAGAGAGAACCAATTTGATATCATCGACATTCGACATGACAGATGTGATGACGATTATTTCAGGAAAATCCATTTTTGGATCAATTTGATTCGAATGTTAAAATATTGATTTACAAAAAAATTTAACATTTGAACACTAAAATATCGATTTCTGATAAATAGATCTTTTTCGATTCGTTCTGGGTTTTAATTTATAAAAGAAAAGTAAATCCATGATATTGATCCTTCAGGGTCTTCTTACAATTTTTTTGTACAATTTTTCAAATTTACCATCATAAATTCCCAAAGAGAAATCTTTTTTTAACTTTTTTCCTATAAACTGAAATAAATCAGTATCATGTACATTAAAGGTAGGTACAAAAAATAAGTCGTCAGTTCTGCGTGCCAGTGGTTATATTTATATTATTATATTTTTATAAATTAATTCGTGGTTAGCCAATTTCTTGTCGGGGTCACCAATTTCAATGTGAGCCTTTTTCTTGTCGGGATCACCAATTTTGCTAATATGGTGGTGTTTATACAATATTGCAATATTTATTTGTCGCCAGTATTGCAAATATTGTTACCACCAGTTTTGCGCATCTGACGTAGAAGGTAAACTACAGGAGTCGCGCCGGGAACTCTGCATTAAAACATGTCTGTCACATAACGAGTTTAATACTGTGACACAAGGAACACAAAGCACGATAGCGGATAAATACTTGAGAGGACATTATGGGATGGCGGAATGTGAGCAACTGTCGAGCCCCGTGACTGAATGCACATTATCGGATAAGTATATCCCATTGGAATTAAACACTAAGAAATATTAAATAAACTTATGTGTCGACAGGCCGCTAAATATACAATTTATACTAATATTAAAAAGCAGAAGAGTTTGTTTGTTTTGTACGCGATTGTCTCAGAAACTATTAGTTGCACGGGTTAGCTAATAAAAATACAAAATATAATACTTTTTCCAAAAATTGAGTATATAGTCAAAACCTGAAAACACAAACGCAGCACTGATTACAAAATACTACTTTTGTTTCTTTTAGCCCCGGAAACAAGGCACACAGCCATCTCGTAAACAATACCGTACTGTTTCTACTTAATATAATTTGTAGTGTTACAAGTATGACTAGTATAATGTATATAAAAAAAGCCATATCATTCAACAAAACCATAATATTTTACTTATTAGGTATGTACTCATTAAAACAGAAAAATTGAATCTCGATATTCTAAGGTCAAATATCGATTCGTTTGATCGATACAGTCCGTCGTACGATTAAAAATATCGATTCTTTGCCCTAAAAATCGGTAATTTGAATAACCGACATCCCTAAACTATGTCAAAGATGCAGTGTCAACTGTCAAATAAGTACATTACATTTATTGATAAATTTTCTCAATAATTTGAGATTGCAATAAAAATTGTGCTACATTAATAATGTCAGTGAAGGAAAAGGAGTTTTTTGGGCCACTGACATTGCATCAGAAGAAAGAAAACCCATCTATTTTTAAGAGCGAAGAATTGGTAGAATGTTCTTGCCTTTTGTGCGATGAAAACTATACTTTACCGGAGCAAGAGAAACAGTTACTGACGCATTTGTTTATGATACATCGTTTGGTGATAGCTGATGTCAACCAAATAGCAGATTTTAAAGAGTATTTGAGATATTGGGGCTACAGATTTAAAGGTTAGTTTCACTTTTGCTAGTTTTGTCCAGAAGGCGCTATGAGTTCCAATTCCCCTAAAATAGTAATCGAATATGTGAAAGGCTAAAAATAAAAAAAATCGAATAACTGTTTATTTAAATGAATTGCAAAATGTGTTGCTAAGCTGAAACCTCAAGAATGGTTAGACTAATCGGCTAATTTATTTTTAAAATATTTTTTTAAGCCGAGGAAGGTTAAACTCAAATTCTATTTTTCTATTCCATAAAAACTGAGGGATTAAACATTTACACATTACAATTTATTCAATATGAAAATTAATGCGAGCAAAGCAGGAAAAAGCTAGTTTATAATAATGAATGGTTATTATTTACTCATGTAACATAATCTGACTTCTCTATGTTATTATATGTTTTTAATACCAACTTAAAAGAGGGGGGGACTGTGTATCTTAGGATCGTAGACATTTACCAAACACATTGGTTCATTTAATCAAATCATTACTGTTATATAACTTAATGAGTTTAAAAGAGTGACTTATGAAGGATTGAAACCGCTGCCTAACTTTATTTTATTATATAATATCATGTTATATTTATTTGATGTTTTCAAACTTTCATTTATTTGTTTTTATTAAATAAAGATAATAAAATAATATTATATAACGTAAAATGTATGTTTATATTTTGTACCGTAATGATCTGTCAACATACTACTGATAAACTCACGATAGTTTGTGTGGCATGTTTATTAACTTCTTTGTTTATGAAATAATTTGAGAAAATAAAACAAAAAAAAAAACCAAATAAAGACATTAATATAATATAATATAATATGTTGTGACAACTCGCACAACGTCATATCCGAAGCTAAGCAGAGTTTGTACTATGATAATCAGACAATTGATAAACATACTTCAATATTTCTAATTAAATACACATTATAGATAACACACAAGTTTTATCCTGGGTGGGGATTGAACCGACAACTTGACAACTTCCGGCTTATTAGTCAGGGTCACTAATCACTAAACTAACAGGCCTGTCACTTAAACTTTGTGTCTGTTTGTGGGATTGTAGCCTCCAAACAAATGGTGCAGTTTTTTTTATTAGGGGGGTACAATTGCCATAAAATTGTATTATGTGGAGGCTAAATTCGACTTTCGCAGACATGTCTCGGTGCTAGAGTTGGTAACAGCTTAAGGCCCGTACCTCTAAGGTTGCGGGTTCAAGTCCCGCCTGAGACAAATTTTTCCTCCATACATTTAAAATAATAATAATATCTTAGGACAACTCACACATCTGATCCCAAACTAAGCAGAGCTTGTACTATGGAAACCAGACAACTGATAAACATACTTATATATTTCTAAATACATACGAATAAACCATTATGCTCATCACACAAAGTTTTATCTTAGATGGGGATCAAACCCACAACCTCTTGCATATTGCACCGCACCACAGAAGTAGTCAGTCAAAGCTAGTATCAATGTTGCCTGTGGACAATAAGTTATTGCTCAAAAACTCTGTTCTTAAACTAATTTGTACATATGGGATCCAGCTGTGGGTTATTGCAAGCAAAAGCAACATTCTGTGTCTCAATAAAAGTAACCAGATCCTACGGACAGTAGTCAACGCAACATGGTTTTCTAAAAAATCAAACATTCACCAATATCTGAACGTGCAAACTATTGCAGCAGAGATTGAGCATTTTAAACTAAAACATTTAAAGCACTTATGTAATCATCCAAACCCCCTATTCCTTGAGCTACTTACTCCTGGAAATGCTGCTCAAAGATACATAATAAAGAGATGTAATCAATATTGATATTATAAAGCTGAAGAGTTTGTTTGTTTGAATGCGATAACCTCAGGAACGACTGGTCCGAATCGAAAAATTATTTTACTGTTGGTTAGCCCAATAATCAAGTAAGGCTATATAATATCACGCTACGGCCAGATAATAATTATAGAAATGGGAATTGGACAGTCGGGCCTTGTTTTTAATCATCTCCTTTCAACACATTCAATTATAGTACAATAAACTGATTGCAGATATTAAAAAAAGAACAAAGAAAGCTACTTACAGCTTTGTTTGATGGAAATTGGTTCAATTATTTTGAATTTTTATCTTCTACTAGCTGTAACCGGGGCTAGGATTGTGGGCTAGGAACTCTTGTGGGTGCCAACAGAACACCCTACCAAAGTTTCATCACAATCTGATTGATGGTTTCGAAACATATAGAGGACATACAGACAAACATTCATTTTTATATATATAGATGTTAGGCATCTTTGAGTGTGATTAGCTTGTATGTTATATTAATGAGAACTTATGAAATTACAGATCAAAATCTGCCATACTTCTGCACAACGATGCTACTCGACAACAAACCTGATGGTACTAAGTCGAAAAACGAGGAATATTATTTATTAAGTGATGTTTTACCAGAGGATAAGGAATTACGTACCAATTTACAACAGACCAAGTTAGAGAAATTACTACAGAGACACCAGTTTGAGAGGGAGGCCAAGGATTACGTGAGAGAATGTCTCTTCTGCCGTAACATTTCAACCACAACAAGAGCAAATTACTTGAACCATTTGTATGAAAAACATAACTTTCACATCGCCAAACCGGACAACTTGATATTCATTGATGAATTAGTTGACACTATTGCAGCAAAACTTGAAAGGTTACAGTGCATCTTTTGCGAAGGAAACTTCAAAGATCGAACCATACTTAAAGAGCATATGCGTAAAAAAGGACACAAGAGGATTAATCCAGAGAATAAAGAATATGATAAATACTTTTTGGTGAATTATATTGGTGATAAACAGACAAATCATAAGCCTCATAAAAGTTATAATACTGTTAAGAAACCTGTGGAATTTGACAATGATTCCAATGTTGATAGTGATCCAGAATGGTCCGAATGGACTGAAGAAAATGGCCCATTAATCACTTGTCTTTTATGTCACCACACTGAGACAGAATATGACAATATTTTGGACCACATGAAGGCTCAACATGAATTTTCATTTTTGAAGGCTACAGATGGTATGGATTTTTATCATAAGGTTAAAATTGTTAACTATATTCGTCGACAGATACATTTAAAACAGTGTTTGGCTTGTGAAACTAAATTTGAAGATTCGAAAAATTTGGAAAAACATATAAAGGAAATGAAACATTGGGTTCTGCGTAAGGAAAAGTGGGATCAACCCGAATACTACTTCCCGACATATGAAGATGACTTGTTTCTTTGTTTTATACAGGATGATGATGAGAGTTGGTGGTCCAATGATGAACAGGAAGTTGATAGGAGAAATAGTATGTCCGATAATATTTCTAAAGAAATGGCTATGGCCGTACTGGATGATTAGGTATTGAAACAGTACCTAATATTATGTTAATAGTAATATTGCAATGAATTAAAAGATTACAAGTGATTTATTTACAACAAACAATATGTTACTTTAATTAAATATGATTATATTTAATAAAAATATTTCAACTGTGCAATAAGAAGCAAGGTAAGGGAGTAATTGTAGACAAAACAAAAGAATATATATATATTTTTTTTTATAAAGATAACTATCAATGTGGGATTGTTGTCCCACATTACTAGCAATCCTGTTAACCCCTCCAGCTAAGCTCTATGGCTTGTGTTAGGAGTGGGTTCACGTCGGTAGTATAATGGCCAGGATTCGAACCCACGACCTCACGATTGCGAGAACGAAGCCTTAGCCATTAGGCTACCGCCGCTTCAAATATATAATGTTGTAACATAATATATTATAACATGTTGTCTTTATTATTAGGTAGTGAATTTGAATCCCACATGGAACAAATCTTTTAGTCTGAAATTGCAGTCGAGACAAAAAGGGCTTCTTACAGGCATAAGCTCACGAACTTTAAAAAGACCACTCTGTCTAGTCATAACACATTTATTGACTGTATCTTTCATGTACAAGGTCTTAAATGGTATCGTCGACTGCCTGGGGCTCTTGAGCAAAGTGAGCTATCGTGTACAAACTAGGTATCCACGGAATTGCATAAGGCCTCTTTATCCGCTACATAGAAGAACATAACTAGGTGCTAACTCATTACCTAGATCCTGCACTGTTGAATGACTGTAGTGATTTAGTTGATATTCACTTTGATTCGCTTGGTTGGTTCCGATCTATCCTGAAGAAGTCTTTCTCAAAAATAATACAAAATCAAAAATAGTCTTAACTAATTTTTAGTTAGTAGTTTAGTTTAAGCTGTTTATTTTTTGTAAATGCTGTATTTACCTATAATTGTATGTTACACATGGGCTATCTGTAATTTTCAGTTATTTTTATAAAATAAAATGGTGTTAACAAATGTTGGTAAATATATGTAAATAAATAAATTAATGTCTTTGTCCCATGTGGGAATATTCATGCAGGGAAAAATTTAATTTTTTTCAAACAAAATAATATTGTTGATAAACTTTCGCGATAAGTACACATTATTAAAATATATATATTACGGGTCTTAAGAGTCTTCCCGTGACCACGGCCGTTGCAATACGGTCGAAACGTCGGGCAATAAACAAGGTATTTTACCTTAAATTATTCACGCGATTAAGACCCGTAATATATATATTTTAATAAAATAATATTGTATAATATTTTTTGCAACATACTGTGAAGATTCTGAATTACCTTCACATACCTCTATGAGCTTTGTAAATTTATATTATAGTAGGCATTTTAATTTATTGATTTTGAAATCTTTATTAAGGGATTTTAGAGTTCTTAATGAAGTGGCACTAATACCATTACTGTCTTAATGAAAGTTAAGTGCGTACATACAATAGCAATACTTTTCTGGCACATTAAGTACATGAAGTGTTATTGTTATAAGTTGATGTTCCTACTACGTTGTACGACAGAAGGACAAGAATACAGAAGGTAACCTTCATATTTACTTCACTCAAGTAACGGACATGAATTGAAGACCACATCGGTGCACTAAGCTCGGTTGGCGTGGCAGGATTGCGTCCGTGTGAGATGTCTTTGTGTGCGTGCGTCAAGAGTGTTTTCTATGTAGGTTGTCTTCTGTACTCTCAGTATTCTGTAGATGTACTCTAAGACCTCATTTACGGAAACGCGGGGAGTCGCGTGTGGCGTTGGACGGCGCGTCCCGTACGACGTTGCATGAGTGCGTTCAAGTTTAAAATTCTATGTTTAAAAGTGAATTATTTAATACCATTTTATACCATAGTATAAAAATCGTATATTGCCATATGTTTGTGTTTATGCTCCGTGAACAGAAAAAAACGTCGACGTGAGACGCCACGCGTCTCCGTAAACAAGGCCTAAGGCAGATATACAAATTACATTTTTAAGGTTTATAATAAGTACCTACTAGAATTTTGATCAGTCTTCTAATATAGTGTACGATGTATTAGCGTACTTGCAGCATCTGGATAATTTTATAGATTGTAAACAAACAAACAATGTAAATATTAACTGATTGAATCAGACGTAAGATGGCGGAAACCCATCTTAAATTGATATTATTAAGGAACTCCGGACCCTTGACTTGCAATATTACGCTTCCACGAAGTGAAACTTCGGCACTTGTTTCACCTCTACACGAGGCATCCACCGTTTGGCACTAACTGAGCCTCGAAACTCAAGAGGGAAGGGACTGAAGGTGCCTACCACTTGAACTTGATAGAGTACCTGTCACTAACTTTCATCGTTTCTATCTTTTTGAGGGTGTTGGTCTGTCAATCTATTTCGATTGTGATGGTGACACATGTGGTGATTCACAGATTAAGAGTGAGAAATGGGTTCTCTTCCTAATATTAATCAATTGTGGTTATAGCCATTTATAATTGGAGTTTTTATTGCCTTGTTCTTGTTTCCCGCTTCACCTGTTGCTTTGTAAACTTGGCATTTTATTACAAAACATAAATAATAAACATATAACTGCATTTGGATTTGTAAGTTATCACAAACTAGATGTAGTAAGTACTTAGCTTCCTAAGCAAATAAAAAGTATTAAGTTTAATTTGTATAACCTACTTTTAGAAAGCTGGTAGCTAAAATTTCTAAGTACTGTATTGAACTGATTATATTAATGTGCTAGATAATTTCTAATTATGGTTATTTATCATTTGTTTTACAAGACTATACCTACTACAGTGTTAAGCTTGGATAGTAAAATATTTCAAGTAAGTATTGCATATTATTTATTTCTTTGTACATAAATAACTTCCTTAATTTATATTCTAAAACTAGCTGACCCGCACAACTTCGTTTGCGTCAATTTTCCAATTTTCCGAACTATAGAGCAAACATATACATGGTAGGTATATCGCAGTTTTTTGACGTTTCATATTTTACCTATTTTAGTGCATAGGTACATGAAGTTGTTTTTTTTTTTAAAGACGTCTCCTGCAGTAAGGTACAAGCCCTGTATAACAAACATTCAAGTCACGGATACAAAGTACTCCCAGATTTGGAACACAGTTTGTGGATCACACAAGTGGTGTCCCGTGTGGGAATCGAACCCACGACCTCTTGCGTAGCAGTCGGATAGGTACACTCCCATCGCGCCACAGAGGGTTGTATACGGATTGTGGCAATATGATCCTTCCAAGTTAAGTGTCCATCTAGTTATTAGATGAACACTTCTCTTGGAAGGATCCAATAATGTTTCTGGGTGATATACTAGATTCTAGTATACTCCTTTTGTAAGTAAAGATTCTGCGTGACGAATAAAGGCCATTCTTTTCTTCCTTTTGATATCAGAATTAATATTTTATATTGAATCATTCGTTACAAGTATTTTGGCCAATATTTAAGCACATATAGTTTTTACCTTTGTTGTAAGTAGATGCTCCTACTATAATATACCCACTAAGGCTGATTTTGCTTTATCCCATATTCCAACTTTTTGATAATATAATTGGCATCAGTCCTACATGGTGTATAGTATATTAGTCGCAGCACCTTACCTTGTTTATAAACATTCAAACATTGTAAAATTGGCAATTTGAAAAGAGTGGCCGCGAGTTTTTATTGCCAGGTTCTTTTCTCCGGCTTTACCTATTGTTTGCAAACTTGGCATTACATGTACATGTAGAATCCCGACGTATCACAAGAGTTGTTTTGCATCCTAAGTGTACAAAGAATTTTGAATTTGAATTTTGTATGACATCCAGAAACTTTATTTTATTTACTTGCTCAACTGATTTCATATTACCTTCATGTTATAAGTTTTAGACTTATTGATTTCACACAAAGTATTAACAATTTCTGATTCGCAGATTTTTTCGTTGTCACTACCTTATAATAACTGTTCATAGGACACAATCATGTTCCATTGCAGTGGGAATGTCATTTACTTATTTAACAAACAATATAGGCCCCGTTCCAAATTTTACGTTATGCCTCGCTGAGGGACACATATATTTATTTTGAGGCATCGCTGCGCCGCACGCGGGTACTTAATAAGTCAGTTTATTATAGAATATTATATCTACTTACTAAAAAAACCTTTAAATATTTTTTATTCATTGTTATTTTTAATAATTTTCTTTATAAAATAAGGTTTCGATGCGGGTATCGCTTCCTCGAGAATTGCCGCTACTTGTGCCGCCGCTGCTCCGTAAACGCACTCATACAACGCAATTACGCAACGCAACATTTGTTTGAATTTAGTGGGGCCGCGCCGCCCAACGCGACACGCGACGCCCCGCGTCTCCGTAAATGAGGCCTTATATTTTGTAATAATAATAATACCATTTATTTCAGGCATCAATGACCCATAGAAATATATACCTACCTACCTTACAGACTAACACATACAATATTACAATAAGTGTCAATAAATACAACTTAAACTATGTTAGTACCTACGTTTTTTTGCACCTTCACGAAACAATCTTCTGTGTCTTCTTTGCCCTTGTTCGTTGTCCCTTTTGGCTGATGCTTAGGGCGAGTGACAGGGGTGCTTCGGGCTACACTGGCAAAATCTTTTGATGGTGGTATCTGAGATTTCACCGGGGCAGGCAATGCAGTCGACACAGCGGGGTGGCTGGGAACGGGCGTAGGTATGCGGGGCGCGTGGGCGAAGGTACTGAGCGCATTAGCAGCGCATTCCGCTCGGTCAGTCAGCATTAGACACGGGCTTCACAGCTGATGCGAAACTTGAGTCTAAGCATGCACCGACGCGTATTTACATGCGACGGTGACCTAGATCTCGTTACAACATTGCGTAACTCGTTAATTTGTCTGCGCAAATCTTCCACATTGGCTTCAGAATCCGCGAGGCTCGCCTTTAGAAAGACTATGTCTTTCAGCCTTCTGGCCATTTAGGACGGATTCCATCTTGAACGGATTCCATAGGTATAGGACGGATTCCATTTTGGACGGGTTCCATATTGGGCGGAAACGGTACAGTCATTACCTTTCAAGTGAAACTATGGACTAGTTCAATGTTATAATGAACAGAATTATCAAATATTCAGTTAAATACTTGTAGTTTCGTAAAACTCACTTTATACCTATTATCTATGCACTGTTACCGGACAAAAGTGAAGTTACATATAAACGGTTTTTTTTACTATTGAAAGATCGTTTTGGCTTGTCCATGGTATCATACAAATGTGATTTTGAAGTAGCTACAATTAACGCGGTAAGATATGTTTTTCCAAACATTGCCGTCACGGGTTGCTACTATCACTATAAAAAGGCCTTGTGGAAGAAATCAAAGCAACTTGGCACTTTCTCTACCTCGGATGGACGTAAGTTAACGAAATTATGCACAATGTTGCCTTTACTAACGCCGCCTTATATACCAGAAGCTTTTCTTGCAATTTGTGATGTAATCCCAGACAATGAAGAAAATACAGGAGGCTGATGACGTCGACGTGGTCGAAGGTGACGGAATGGAGCTTGTTGAGGTCCCTCACCACAAACGTAGGCACGTCGTCAGGATCAGCCTCCTTT
The DNA here is from genome assembly GCA_945859575.2 of Herminia tarsipennalis. NCBI lineage: Eukaryota > Metazoa > Arthropoda > Insecta > Lepidoptera > Erebidae > Herminia > Herminia tarsipennalis. Next base: position 19,175,856 of record OX243846.2, read on the forward strand.
TTAGTCCCGTCGCGTCGATGAGACACCATCATCTGGGCGGTCTTGTTGAGAACGCCGTACAGTAGCCGCTTGGCTGCAGCTACGTCGTCCTCGCTGAAGTTTGTGCAGCAGATTTGGACAGCGGACACCGTGTCCATCACGTCCAGTTTCTGCTGCAAGAACGCCAGCAGCTCGTTTGCCACGAGCTCGTTGCTCATGGTTGTTTACTTGCAACGTAGATCTCACGCCGTTCGACAACACGTGTAATTGCTAGTCACACGTAAACACACGTCCGCATTCAATCGCGGCTGACTGATGATTTATAAATGCCTATTATTGTTTTTTGTTTTAAAGTTTTAATTTTGTGCGTTTACCATTTATGAACATAACAAATTTACTATTATGTATCTATTTTATATTGTTTATATCTCTAAGTTATATCATATGCGTCCATTTACCCTATTCGCGAACTTACCCAAACGATTGCGTATATTTCACCCATATGTGTCGGGGCAATGGCAAGCACTTCAACTATTTCCTAATTATTCTGAATAAACAAAAAAACTTTTTTACAAAAAAATATTACCGACTTCAAAAATAAATACCTACATTTTGAAGTTGGTGTCATGAAATAGTAGGGTAGACCGGGTACAATAGTAACATTTTTTACATAAACTTCGATTGTGAGGACCCTATTAAGATTTAAGGAATGCAGGATGTAAATTTAGAGACTTAATTTCCCTACCTACAGGATTTTAAAGCCACCCTGTACTTAAATGGACTAAAACATGATGTGGCGGTACCCACATATAATAATATAAAATAAATCCTGAATCGCGATATAGAAGTTTTCACAGCTGCTAACTATAAATACAAGTTCCCAACGTTAACCGTTGGGCCGCGGCCCGCCAGGCACGATCACCTCGCCTGGTCGGAGGATCCTCCCTTTGTGTTGGAGGGACTTAACACCTTGCCCTCCACAGTGGTGACCCCGACGTGATTGGAAGCAGCCTTCGTCATCAGCAGCAGCAGCATCGTCATCGCCACACTCGCCGTCACTCCCACAGATATGAGCGGTAATCAAGTCACAGCCAGCCAGCATCCGGCCTCTACTGGGATACCACACGCCTGCAGCGAACGCTCCAGCTTGGTCATCCCTACGGCCTCTCCAGCGTCTAGGCACAGCACACTGCACCTACGGTACTCGTAAGCAGAGCACATCTCTCCCGTCTACGCAGCAGCCAGCCACTACGCAGCACCGCACACCGCAGCTACTACCCGACTCACTGGGTTCAGCGGATTTCAGTTCCGACTCACTGGAACTAGCGGCATTCAGTTCCGACTCACTGGGACTAGCGGAATCAAGTTCCGACTCACTGGAACTACTCTACACTGGCACTGGCACGCTCCTCAACAAAGCGACGACAGCTGACTCATCAAGACAATCAACCTCCGGTCTCGGAGGGGAGTGATGTGGCGGTACCCACATATAATAATATAAAATAAATCCTGAATCGCGATATAGAAGTTTTCACAGCTGCTAACTATAAATACAAGTTCCCAACGTTAACCGTTGGGCCGCGGCCCGCCAGGCACGATCACCTCGCCTGGTCGGAGGATCCTCCCTTTGTGTTGGAGGGACTTAACACCTTGCCCTCCACAATGGTTAATTTCAATCTTAAAGTGATCACTAAACAGCGTTACTATTGACCCCAACACAGGGTCATTTGTAACAGATGTTTAATTCAAAATAAAACGCTGAATAATAAACAAATCAGTCTTTTTTATTAAACAATGAAAACTTTAATTCTTCTTTGGCGCATTTTTATATATAGCACTAGAATATTGTAAAATTACACATAAAATAAACTCATTAAACTAAATAGTCCGTCTTCTATGTATAATATAACAAAAATACAGAGTTCTTAAACTAATGAAATAATTCTGTTATGCTTATCTTAGTAGCATGGCAATTAACACAAAAACATATGATTTAAAGTCGTAATCAACCACAAATATTCTACATACAAATCAAGCATGTTACAATTGCCCCGTGGTACAATTGACCCAAGATGTTACCCGACTGTGGCAGTCAAAAGGTAGGGTTATGTTTATTAGTTATAACAATATCATAAAAATGTGAAAAATTATCCTCGGTCTGTTGTTTTGTTTCGGTGTCTTGGCATCTGTAAAATAATAAGGAAATTGTTATTCTTATACAATGTGTCCTGAACTTGTTAAAAAAAATGTTATACCTTAAAAAAGGAGTCTGATTTTTTTACGAACTAGTATAATGATTTTATCATATTAATGACATGACATATTTTTTATGCAAAAATAGATGTTATAAAACAAAGATAAATTAAATATAACATTTTCTTAACAAAATATGTTTTATAACATGTTTTGTATCTGTACGCATTCTTACAAATAATTCTTATATGAATAGGTATTAAAACAAATGGGGGCAATAGTACCACGGGGTTAATTGTAACGTTACAACCGACCCCGGCAAAACTGTTACAATTGTGCCCGAGTAGCCATTTTGGAGAAATAGTAAAAAAACTCCGGCACGGAAACGAAAGAAATGGTCAAAATATATCTTAATAGATACCCTAATCTATAATTAAACACGTAGTACTTAGAACTATTTGAAACGTGCTTCTTTTAGGAAGTAATAAAGCAATTAATTAGCTTAATAAAACTTACGGCGACGTCTTCGAATTTTCAATGAAGCATAGCACACGTCCGGCTCACACTGGGCTCGCGGCTGATTGGTGAGTTAAGCCGCACACGCATAAGCCGTCGCCGCTTGCATTCACACATTGATACGTGGCTTAGTTATCGAAATATTGGCAACGTTACTATTGACCCGCGTTACTATTGTACCCGGTCTACTTTAGTCTTTATGTTTTATTCGGCACCAACTTAAAAATGTTTAATTTGTTTTTGTTATTCTATGTATATTATTTTTTGCTTTTTAGTTGCCTTGTAGGTATTTATTTTTGAAGTCGATAATATTTATTTGTAAAAAAGTTTTTATTTCTCATTTTTTAGTGGCTTGGCTTGTAATTCACTTATGTTACAATAGGCTTATGTCAACTGCTCAAATCCTTTTACAAAATATTGCTTGCCTTGATGTAGGGCCGTTAATTGTTAAGGAGTTTACTATCACCTCTATTTCATTGTGTAATAGTAGGTAGTATGACGAGAATAAAGTGCTACTCAATACCATATTAAAGTAACTTAATCGCAAACTGTGAAATATTGAATAGGTCCGCTCGTCATTTGTGGTCTTCATCATCAGTTCCACTTCACCAATTGGTGCTTTTTAAGAGTAAATGCACGAATCACTATTAAATATACCTAAATCACTGTAGGTTTGCCTTTAATATTTTAAGAGTTCCCACGATTTCTTCAGGATCCCATCATCAGATCGTGATCTGATGACAATGGGACCAACTTGGAAGTATACTCTTTCAAACACAAAAAGAATTTTTCAAATCGGTCCAGCCGACTTTGCGTAATCGGTGAACAAACATACAAAAAAAAACATACAGTCGAATTGAGAACCTCCTCCTTTTTGAAGTCGGTTGAAAAACCGTTGTGTTTACCAAAATTTTAGTATTACAAAACCCTATTATATGTGCTTCATCAGATACAATAGTAGTTTTAATCCATTATAGGAAACAATATAAAAGTGCATACTTTTGACCCGTGTAAATCTACTTCCAAAGTCGATCTGTTCAATAATGCCTGTTCCAGGCAAATTTAAATTAACTAGACAAGTTAGAAATTTGAAACATCCAGTCTGAAAAGGAATTGTTTAAACAGACTTAATTATTATGCTCCTCATTCAAAATGTCGGATAAACTTTCAAAAGTATGATCCTTGTTTATCTTTAAACAAACAGTTTGCTGGATTATTTATGAATTGAAGAAAACAATTTATATTTTAATGAGCTTTATTGAACTTGGTAAAGTTGAAAATAGGACTTAGGGGGTACCAACTATATATAGTCTACCTATACGTTATTTCAGATTATAGTACAAAGCTATCATCTAGAAAGTTTCTACTAATGTAGGTTCTATGTTTCTAAATTTACGTAAAGTGCTGTTGTAGGTATGGAAAGTAGTTCTGAATGCCTTTGCACTACATTTCTGATACCCTGACCGATATTTCCTAGCGCGAATCCACCATTGTGAGCACTACAGTGAGCATGCCTAAAACCCTGATTGAGTAAACGGAGACATACTATTAGGCCGTCATTCTCACGAGCGTTAAAAACCGGGCGTCAGCGTATTTTTAACGCGCTCGATGTGGTTGTTCATACGAACGATTTTTTAACGCGCGTTGCTAGAAGACAAACAATGATGTCATTCTGGGTATATCCTCTGAATTAACAGATATACTAGAAAGGACAGCTTGGGGCACTGTATCAAGATTTAAAGCAATCTCAACTGCAAATCATTTTGTATGCTATCACAAATCTACCTATTTGCAGTTGATATACTATTGCCCCTTAAATTTGCCAACAGCAAAGTTAAGTTTGTCATAATTGTTTTTAAACTTGCGCGATTTTTATAAATCTATACGAATATTATAGTTGTTAGTAGTAAGTTTTTTCCATCCACTATCATCCGCGCCACTTACAGTCCGTTGTAGTTTCTTTAATAAACAGAGCATACGACCTTTGCGACCCCGAACACTTGGAGGGTGAATTTGCACACGTTCGGGAGGTACTATGAAACAACGGATACAATCATAACCTTCAACGTCCAAAGAGCAGAAAAGCAGCAAAGGTAAATGCCGACAGAGTGCCAGCTTTCATGCCGCACATCAAAGGAGTTACGGGCAAAATTGGAACAGTATTGAAGAATTACGTAAATTAGAAAATGTAATACTGTAAATAGTCCACACTCTAAGGTTTTGATACTTTTACGACCGGCAAAGGTTGTTATTCCGCTCCAAACACCTGGCGTGTACAAGGTGGATTGCAATTGCGGTAGTTTCTATATCGGACAGACCAAAAGGAAAATCGCAGAAAGGGTCAAGGAACATATTACTGCTGTAAAAAACCGTCAAGTCTGCTATCGCTGAGCATTTGCTGGAATCAGGACCAAATCACAAGCCACAGGTACTTTCCATCGATCGCCACTATTATTCCAGGATAGTGCGCGAGGCGGTTGAGATCAAGAACCTACAAGAATTTCAACTGAGAAGATGGATACCGCCTCTCACCATCTTGGAACCCTCTTATCAGCAAATGCAATCGTAGCCGTAACGACACCGCGGTTCAGTGTAAAGACGTTGTAAGTGTAGTGTGTAGAAGAACCCACAGTACAATTAACAAGACCAGGCGAGGGTAATTGAAAAACCCCGCGCTTTACGGAGACATCGCTAAGCTGCCATCAGTCGACCCGTGACCACGGTATGTGCCATTCGATCGAAACGTCGGGTAAATAAATGGTTCGTACCTTTAAATAATTTACGCGATAAAGTCCCGAAATATAGCGCTTTTTGGTTGACTTTTAAGTGTCTTTGTACACTTAAAAGCCAACCAAAAAGCGCTCCAATTAGTTACCTAATACAATTTAATTACTTTTTATTATTTATTATTAAAAACAAGCTTTTAATTAACTTGCCCTGTTAGTTAGTTTGTATGTTATTTTATGTGGGTAAAATCTTAGATTTTTTTGAAATTCGATTGAGCTCTAATTTTATACACTGGTGTATCTTTGATGACAATGCAATATCATGGTACCATAGACCTATTCTTATGTTGGAGTCGAAAGGTTGCCATAGGAATTTCTAAAATAAAAAAATATAGCAAGATTGGGTTCATAACAAGTAGGTATCTAGGTAGGTATGTAGGTATTATATTCTCATGGTGGGCACTTTTAGTATCTACTTGCTTATATTTCATATTGCTTTAGTTCATATTGCTACCGTCCGATTCTATGCTTAGCAAGTTAGCAACATATCTAAGTAATAGGAAAGTATTTTCTTTACTCTGTGACCTCGCTTTAAAACTTACCTAGAAATATAAAATATTAAACATAATAATACCTTGAAAAGTAGATTAGGTAATATTTTTACTATTTTCTTAATAAAAAGAAAATACTTAGATAAGTACCTACTACTTACATAATAGGTAGGTATATCTAAGAATGTATGTTTAACGTTCATTTCCGTACCGTAAAGCTTAAGAAGGCTGACGAAAATTGATTACCTCCGTGTAGAAAGCTTTAGTTAATGCAATGCCGCTGTACAACACACCGCGTTTTGACACTCAATAGAATAAAGTTGTTAAATAACTACTTTATTCTATTGAGTGTCAGCTGGTTTAAGTTTCGTGCATTTGCTGATAGATGATGATAGGATGAATGTCACGTTTATTTAAGCAATGGGCAAGAAATGACTATAATATTCGGCTTGCGACATCATATTTTGTTAAAAATGCTGTTTGTAACGAAGCAATAACGAAGGTCGGAAAAGGTCTCAAACTATCGGCTAGATGGCGCAAGCGAGAGCCCGACTCGCGTGCAAGAAGGAAAGAAGAATTTGAGTCTTAGTAACATAGTCCCGGTTACATGGTTCGATTCCGGCGGATTCCGGATACGGAAGTCTCGGGTTCGATTCCTTCTTAGACTTCAAACTTTTCTATCTATCAAAAATGCAATTAGTGTATTATTAAAGTAATTGGCAAGAAATGCCTATAAAATTACTATAATGGTATTAACCAATTTTAAAATAAATTAAAAGTGGCCAGTACCAAAGACATAAAACTTTTTTTTGCCAAAATGTCAGAGTGGCCTGATACTGTTGTTTATCATTTTAACGTTAGTAAGGACATTAAAAAGTGATAAAATACTTATAAGAAGAAGGGTAGAAAAATAAAACTCAAAGTCAAAGGAGTAGAATAAGATAGAACAAGGGGTAAAAGTAATATCTCGTTCTCATAGAACGAGAATTTACATAAAAAGTATAGGCGTAATCGCAGTGAACTAACTGGCAGCGCGTTCCCCACGAGAGGGTGGTGCATTTAAAATCGATCGAGCCACGGTGCAAGCCGATTCACTACTCATAGCTTCGGGATCATTTGTAGTTGGTAGTGTTACATGAAGTGGGTGTGTGGTAGCTTGTATGTGGCTTTATGTTTTTGTTAGTATTTGTATAAATGTTTGTATTTAGAATATAGGCTGACTTAAGTCGGTCTATGCAAACAGTAATGGCTTTTCCCTTTATAGGCGCATTTGGAACACCTTAGTGAGTTAGTGCGAAGTAATATTTTGGATGGACTAGTATAGGTAGGCTTAAGCGAGCTTATGGTTTCGTCCCTGACAAATACATGCATGGATGAATTAAGGTCTTTATTCTCTAGTCTTTATCTTAATTCTTGGCCCTACTACCATGGCGAGAAGTTGGAGTTGGTTGGAGTCGCCTGGCAAAAGTCCTTAAACGCGCTAAATAGTCAGACATCCCCACCGTGTCGTTGACTTTAGTCTGAAGTAATTCTATAGGCAGTCTGAGAGTTCACCGTATCAGGAGTTACACCAGTTCGGCAGGTGTAACTCTTAAGTCCTCAATAAAAGCATTTCGTATGCCTAGAAGTACCAAGTGACGAGACACGACTCAGTTTTTAGTCGCATGACATATGATTGCTGCTTTGAGTTGTCTGTAAAACCTCTCAATCACACCATTGCAGGCCCAATTATGAGCCTTTGTACGTCTGTATTGAAGATTAAATAGATGATTGAAGAGTGCAGATGAATGCTTATAATGCAGAATGCTTATAATCAGGACTTAGGAGTTACACCAGTTCGGCTGGTGTAACTCCTAAGTGCTCATTATAAGCATTTCGTATGCCTAGAAGTACCAAGTGACGAGACACGACCCAGTTTTTAGTCGCATGACATGTGATTGCTGCTTTGAGTTGTCTGTAAAACCTCTCAATCAGACCATTGCAGGCCCAATGGTAAGTGTTACAGTACAATATCTTTGTGCTGTATCTACAATCTACATCACAATCTTTTGTTCCTTATCGCACGTTCAGTATCTATTAAATGTTTCTACTATCTGTTATCAACACGAAGTCGTTAGTATATAAGATGCACCTTTGGATAATTATAACCAGACTATACTACATCTTTTGTCTCATTTATACCTAATCATATACTGCCAAGAAGTTTGGCAAATTGGTGACCCCGACGAACGAATACGCAGCAAGAAACATGGCACAATCACCGTGCAAGGCGAACATAAATCAGCAAGGAACACTTGAAGTAGCTGCTGGCACCTCGGTTTTATCCCGCATTCCGGAATTTTGGAAAGACCAACCAAGATTATGGTTCACGCAACTAGAAGCCATATTAGCACCACAGAAGCAAGGAGACGAATACAAATACTGTACAGTAATAGCAAAGTTATCCAAGGAAGAAATACTACAAGTTAGTGACCTAATCACTTCACCACCGACTACAGATAAATACAAAAACATCAAGGAACGTTTAATTGATTGTTACGAAGAAACAGAACAGCGACAGTTTCAAAAATTAATATCAGAGACAGAACTCGGTGATCAAAAACCTTCGCAGTTATTACGTCAAATGCGAGTCCTCGGGAGAGGAAAAATCAGTGACGAAACAATTAAACTACTATGGTTCAGGCTTTTACCAACATCAGTTACTACGGTTCTAGCAGTTACGGAAGACATGGAAATTGACAAACTGAGCCAAATTGCAGACAAAATAATAATGAATTCAAAAGTAACCGAAATATCAGCTGTTAGCAACGACACTTCAAACGACAACAATACAGCATGCATTTTAGCCCAGCTAGCAAAATTACAGATAGATATTGACGCAATTCAGCAAGGTCAATATGGCTATCGACCCAACACGCACAATCATTTCAAGAAACGTCAACAATTCCCGATTATGAGGCCGAGAACAAACTATAGAGGAGCAAATCGATTTTGTTACTACTGATTCGGAAAATATGCAAAGAACTGCATTAAACCATGCGGTTGGAAACCAATGACTTACGTACGGAACCAGGGAAACGAATAAGAGCACAGACAACGGCGAAACTCTGTGCAATCCACCCATCCAATCGCCTCACCATTACCGACCGAAAAAGTGGTATGAAGTTTTTGATTGACACGGGCGCAAATATTTCAGTCATTAGCAAGCAACAGAGACATTCAATTTTACAAAATGAACAATACACACTATACGCTGCAAATGGGACTAAAATTAGGACTTACGGCGAGAAGACGCTTACCTTGAATTTAGGACTACAACGATGTTATAAATGGAATTTTGTAATCGCCGATGTTACACAACCAATAATTGGAGCAGATTTTCTAGAGCACTATAAACTATTAGTCGACATAGCAGGTCGCAAACTTATCGACAAAGTTACAGAGCTGACAACGCATGTAACTTCGGAAAAAGCGACACAACAAACAATTCGTACTATCGCAGTGGGAACGAATCCACGTATTACGCAACTTTTAAACAAATACGAAGACATCACGAAAGGGTCCTCTCTCCGCAATGCGCCCAAACATAAGATTGAACATCACATTATCACTACAGGACCACCCGTCGCAGCTCGGGCAAGACCATTACCTCCAGAAAAATACGACATAGCCAAAAAGGAATTTCAAATTATGATAGAACTCGGAATTTGCCGACCGTCAGATAGCCCATGGGCAAGCCCATTACATATGGTAAAAAAGAAAAATGGCGAATGGAGACCGTGCGGAGACTATCGAATGCTCAATAGCACGACAGTACCGGACAAATACCCACTACCAAGATTAACTGACTTTACATACATATTAGAAAATAAGAAGATACTAAGCAAGATAGATATACGTAAAGCATACCATTGTATTCCTGTTAAAGATATAGAAAAAACCTGTTTACGTCTATATTGAAGATTAAATAGATGATTGAAAAGTGCAGACTCGAATTGTTGGCTACAATCAGTACTATGTAGGTTGGAGATCCAAATCTAGTCAACCAACCGGACACCAAAGCTTTGGCTACAGTACTAATTCGGTGGAAGATAATATACTGTATAATTCTAAATACTTCTGGACTTATATATTAAGAACCGTAAAAATCAATCGCACATTTCCATTAGTGTTTTATCTATAACAATACTGAAGCGAATACCCCCGAGAGCATTTGTGATCTATTTACTTCATTCTTTCGTTCAGTCTTTCAGCCTTCCAATATAACAGAGTCCTTTAGTATCGGTGATATACCTGAATATCATACCAAAATGCCTAATAATAATATAATTGGTGATATAAATTTATCAGAATCGAGTGTATTGAGAGAACCTAAGGCATTAGACGTTACCAAAGGTTCTGGACTTGACAATACCTCCCCAATTTTTAAAAATACTGCTGCAACTATATATAAGCCCTTAGTTGTACTATTTAACAAATGCCTATTGAAGGGTACATTTCCTGCAATATGGAAATCAGCTAGAATAACCCCAATACATAAAAAAGGATCAAAAACAGACGTGTCCAACTATCGTCCAATTTAAATCCTTCCTACACTATCTAAGCTCATGGAGAGGCTGTTGCATAATATCATCTATCCGACATTACATCATACAATTATTCCTCATCAGCATGGCTTTGTTCGTAAACGATCCACTACTACTAATCTTACCGTGTATACCTACGAGTTATTCGACAACCTAGACGATAACAGACAAACAGACAGCGTCTATACAGATTTCCGAAAAGCATTTGACCGGGTGGATCACAGGATATTGTTGGAAAAACTCGCTTATAACGGTATACGTGGTAACCTTTGGAAGTGGTTTAAGTCTTATGTTGTGAACCGAACACAAAGGGTCGTCATAAATGGATACGAGTCTGATACGGTTGTTATAACATCTGGAGTACCACAAAGATCTATTCTGGGACCACTCCTTTTTGTTCTCTTTATTAACGATATACATACATGCTTTAAATATTGTAATTTTCTTTTGTATGCTGACGATCTAAAAATTTACAGAACCATAAACGATCAAAATGATCATCGTAAATTCCAGGAGGACCTACACAGATTTACCAAATACTGCAATGACAACAAACTGCAGCTTCTCGAAAAATGTAAAATTATCACATTTACTAGAAAGCGATCCTGTAGTACGTTATCTTATTCCATAGGCGGCCATCATCTTGAAAGAGTACAGACCATCCGCGATCTTGGAGTCACATTAGACTAACACTGGATACACATGTTGATTATATCTGCAGTAAGGCTTACAAGATGTACGAGAGACAGTAACGATTTCAAGCGCCCACATACATATCTACATCTTTATAAAACGTTAATTCGCTCCCAGTTGAAATATGCTGTATGCGTTTGGGACCCACTGTATGCGAAATACTCTTATAGCATTGAAAGAGTGCAAAAGAAATTTCTGCGCTGCATGCACTATAAATTATGTACCCCTATGGGTACATAATTTACTACTCTTACCCTATGCTGTTACAAAAATATAACCTTCTAGATTTGAAATCTAGGAGACTAAAAATGCAAGCAATGTTTTTGTATGACGTCTACCATAATATATATGACTGTATTGATATTGTCAATAACATTAAATACAGAGTGCCTGCCAGACTGAACCCTCGAACCTCACGTAAAACTCCACCTTTTGCAACACGAACACCACGTACAAATGCCGGCAAGCGCTCACTCATTTGACGCGTACTTGAATTATATAACTGCAATTTCAGTAACATCGATATCCACGCGAATGGTGTGGGTGCCTATAAACAATTAGTGGTTAGGGCAATGCATAATTTAAATAAATTAAATATGTAACTAGCTTTAAGTATGTTAATAATTCACAACATTTTACACTATAGTTAAATTAAAAAAAAATATATTTTCTATTAATCTAAGCACCACTTCCAGCTTGTACTATTTTTATCTACAAATAACATATCCGTGGTAAACAGTATATTAATTTTGTATAACATCATACTATTTTAACCATTTGTTATTGTGATATTGTCTGTTTACCCAAAAAAAAAAGTACTGTAATATTTGGTATGGTTATTACATCAGGCCGACGTGAAAACCGATCGATGGCGGTGAGTCACTAATGGTAAACTAGGGATGACGGGCCTATGAGATCAATATGAATGAACCTAAATCGGGCTTTAGACAGGTCAAAGGTTCCTAGAGATGCGGAAGCGTAACGTATGACCTTAGACGGCTGACATGCTAGGCAGGAGCGTCTCCACTGTCTGCAATCCTTTTTTATGCCATGACAAACAAACCTTTTAGCGACTAATGCAATAGTTGCGTTTGCACCCGGGTGACTTAGCGACTCTGGAAAATACGAAAGGGGTGTTCCTAAGTAACATATGGTCGAGGGCCAAGGGATTGCTTGCTTGCTTGCTATTCTACTACTACAGTTCAGACATCGATCCTGGCGGTTGACTTTGGTAAGACATCTCCACCGTCGACAAGGTTTCGCTAGCGAGTAACTTGGCCAGTTCTGCGTGGTCAAACTGAGACTGCCCCAACTTATCTAAGTCCACTGGTTGTATGATTTCCTCGATCCTTAAGAGGCTGTCGGCGACGACATGTCTCATAAGTTAGTCGTAAACTGTGAGATGAAATCCAAGTGTCTGAAATGTCTTGATGAGCAGTTTTCTTTTCGCGAATGGAATGCAAAGCAGATGTGTTTGTGGTCCGTATAGATAATAAAATTGCGCGCCTCGACCATATGCCAAAAATGTTTTATCGGTTGTTAAATTGCCAGCAGTTCTCTATCGTATGGTGAATATTTTTTTGTGACGGGCTTAAGCTTGGAAATAGAATGCTAGTGGCTGCTACGGTTCTCCGTCTCTGCATTGCTGTAGTACCGTACCTACCGCTGTGTTTGAGGCATCAGTCACCAGGACGAGCTTAGCTTCGCAGTCTGTGTGCGCCAGCATCGCAGCTTCACACAGGCTTGTTTTGCAGCTGTTATAGGCTTCTATCTCCGTAGGTGTAAAGTGCACTAGATGCGAACCTTTTAACGAACCAGTCAGCAAGATATTAAGGGAAACCTGGTTGCTTTAGGGATGAACCGCCGGGAAAAGTTTGACCCCTCAAATCCCTGGAAAAATTGTGTCGGTCCATGCAGCAAACACCCTGTATATATATATATATATATATTTTCTACTGTACGTGTGTATGTTACTGAACTCCTCCTAAACGGCTGGACCTATTTTGACGAATTTATTTGTGTGTTCAGTGGATTTGAACTAACTTTACACCTCCCTTATACCCCCATTGAGGGTGAATTTTCAAAAATCATTTCTTAGTGCTCCCCTACGTTATAAAAATTTCAAGCTAACCCTTATAGTTTAGGCCCTGCGTTGATATGTCAGTCAGTCAGTCAGCTTCTCCTTTTATATGTAATAGATTGAAACCGATTAAAAAAAAAGAAGCGATTGTAGTTCGCCGGGACAGCTAGTTATTTAAGTAATTATTCTGTACGTGTGTTTGTCTCCTAACTGCTCCTAAACAGCTGGGCGGATTTTGCGAAAAAAAAACAAGGCGGAACGAAATTCGCAGGCACCGCTAGTGTATCTATAGGTTTTTTTTATTTTTTTTTTATAAAGATAACTAGCAATGTGGGATTTTGGTCCCACATTACTAGCAATCCTGTTAACCCCTCCAGCTAAGCTCAATGGCTTGTGTTAGGAGTGGGTTCACGTGTGCGCATTAGCCGGAACTCCCCCGTGGGATTTGGAGGCGGAAGTGCTCGCCAAAGTCTATCGGCAGGCGGTGGCTGTTCGGGCAGGGGGTTCGGTACCCCTGCCCGAGGAGCTTCGCGCTTGGCGTGGTGAGGCCCACCGGGCTATCATCGCCCGGTGGCAGGGCCGACTGGAGGCTCCACGGGCAGGTGTTCGAACTGTGGAGGTGCTCCAGCCGGTCCTGGAGGAGTGGGCGGGGCGGCAGCACGGGACCCTTTCCTTCCGGCTGGTGCAGATCCTTTCTGGGCACGGGTGCTTCGGGAAGTACTTGCACACGGTCGCTAGGAGGGAACCGAGTCCCGGCTGCCACCACTGCGACTGCGGTGAGGACTCGGCGCAACACACCCTCCAGCATTGTCCAGCTTGGGAGGGGCAGCGTCGAGTTCTCACCGCAGTGGTCGGAAGTGACCTCTCGTTGCCGGCTGTGGTTCTCTCCATGGTCAGGGGCGAGGGGTCGTGGAACGCGGTCGCATCCTTCTGCGAGGACGTCATCTCGCAGAAGGAGGCGGCGGAGCGCGTCAAGGAAGAGAGCTCCCTGGCGGATCCGCTCCGTCGCCGGCGAACCGGGCGGCGTCGGCGCGCACATCTGCGCCTGATGCCGCTTTAGTTAGGGCTGCGGGCGGGCGTACGGGGTAATCTGCCCCACCCGCGGCCTTCCGTGGAGGCGCGGCACCCTGTGTGTATCCAGGGGCCGCGTAGGTGTGAAATGCCCGGAACGCAACAACATCGCGTCCAGGCATTGCCACTGGGCGGGCCGCCGACGGTATAACAAATACCGGCGGCCCGTTCGCGAAGGTGGCGGGCGATACACGGCGGGTTTTTTAGTGGGTGCAAACCCCACACTACCTCCACCGTCTTCCCCGGACGGTGGAGGTGTTCGTAAGGAATTTTTCCAGCCACATCAAAAAAAAAAAAAAAGGAGTGTGTTCACGTCGGTAGTATATTTATTTATTTATTTATTTATTTAAAACTTTATGCACAAAATTGTACAGAGGCGGACTTAATGCTAAAAGCATTCTCTGCCAGTCTACCTTAGGGCGATGTAGAAATGTAGTATGTAGGTGCAGTAAACCTGTAGATATTACATACAATCAGACAAAGAAAACTAAAAAATATATATATAAATAATAGTATAACAAAACTAATTAAATATACTTACATAAATACACAGTAAATAAATACCATAAATACATATATACCTACATACCATAAATTCTATAAATATACCTACATAAATTACATATAAGTTACAAATGTAGAGGTGATTCAACTAGTTCATCCAGGAACAGAGTACGTACTTTCGATTTAAAATTAAGACGATTAGGTGCTTGTCTAATTTCGGGGGGCAGCGAATTCCAGAGGGAAACAGACTGAACAAGGAAAGAGGTACCAACGAATCCAGAAGAATGAGAGGGACATAGAAGAAGCAGATTGTTGGTAGATCGTAGATCTCTACTATGAGAGGAGTGCAAGTACTGGAAGTTAGAAGTCAAGTATAAGGGTGCAGTAGGAGAATTGAGAATTGAATAGAGTGTAGTGAGAGCGCGCAAACTACGACGCTGGCGAATAGGGAGCCATTTCAGTTTGGAACGGTAAGAAGAGACATGGTCAAACTTGCGAAGATTAAAAATGAATCTAATGCAGTTATTTAGAAGGCGGTCATATTTATTAAGGAGTTCTGCATTCAGGTCAAGATAGCATACATCACCATAGTCAATCAAGGGAAATATCAGCGCCTGGACAAGCATTAACTTGGTATTAGAGGGAAGAAAATTCTTTAGACAATATAAAGCCCGCAGTGTACCCGTAACCCTTTGACTAACACTAGTTACCTGAGCTTGCCAGTTGAGGTGGGTGTCCATGAAAATACCAAGATTCCTAACCGATTCATTAAAAGGGATAACTGAGCCGTTAAATATTATTGATGGCAATGTGTCGGTGTTCAATCGGCTTAAAATTCGTTGACTCCCTATCACGATGGCCTGACACTTGCAAGGATTTACTGTTAGGCCAAACTTATCTGACCAGGTCTTGATCGCGTCAAGGTCCTCATTAAGCTTTGTGATGGCCTCGGACAGATCATTCAAACCAGCCTGAGCATACACCTGCAAGTCGTCAGCGTAAAGATGAAACGCACACTGAAGGACTTTAGTAATGAGGTCAATAAAAATAGAAAATAATAAAGGAGATAGAATACCGCCTTGAGGAACACCAGCGTCGAGATCACGCCACCTCGATGAAGAATTACCCACGCGCACGGACTGCTAGCGTCCCCGAAGATAAGAAGAGAACCAATCCAGAGAATCTGGCGAGAACATCAGATGGGAGAGAATGGAAAGTAAGAAATTATGGCTGACGGCATTGAAGGCATTGGAAAAGTCCACCAAAACCAAGACAGTAATTTTAGTCTCATCCATGCCTGCTCTAATGTCACCAGTCACTTTGAGAAGAGCAGATGTGGTGCTGTGTCCTGGCCTGAAGCCTGACTGATAGCGACTTAACAAATTGTTTCGGTATACAAACTGTGTCATTTGCTTATGTACACAGGCCTCCAGCACTTTAGATAGAAAAGGTAGAATAGAGATAGGCCGAAAATGATTAGGAAGAGTAGGATTTGAAATTTTCGGTATAGGAATGACAAAAGCATACCGCCATGAAGATGGATATGTCCCCGAATCGAGAGAGAAGTTTATGATATGTGATAAAGCAGGAAGAAGATGATCAAGAATAGACATAACCATGCGACGGCTAATACCATCGTTACCGATAGCGTTAGATTTAATGGAAAGAATTATCTTTTTGATCTCGCCAGGATCTACTGAAGAAAAGTGAAAGAAGTCTATGTTGGGGCGGGGAAGCTCAGCTAAGTACTCACAAGTGCGACGCTTGGTTAGATTATCAATAGGTACAAGAGAGGAGAAATGATCATTGATGTCATCTATACCAACCGTCGTGTGAGGGTCACTACTACCTCGTTTGCCTATTCCCAGAGTACCTAGGAACTGCCAAATACCCTTTGGGGACGATGAATTTACATTTATTAGAATATGGCGGCGTTTGGCGTTGCGAATCATCTGATTACACCGATTCCTTGCAGTTTTATACAGGGCCCAATTGTCCTCGTCACGGTCTTTTATAAATTTACGGAAAGCTCGATTTCTACGCCGCATAGCCATCCTGATGCCATTAGTCATCCAGGGGGCAGGAGGGCGCTTAATTTTTATTTTTTTAATAGGTGCATGAATATCGTACAGGCCCACGACCAGTTTATTAAAAATGTTGACTTTGGTATCAACCGTAGGAGCCTCGAATACGAGTTCCCAGTCTAACCTCGACGCATCTTCCCGAAGTTTTCCTTCGTCAATCCGCCCAAAGCAACGTATGTTCAAAATCTTAGGGCCAGGTTTTGGTGGTTTCAGTGTGTAGGAGAGAAATATTAAATCGTGGTGTGAAAAACCTGGAGCTAAAGATTGCCCGTGACGACGAACTAAAGAAGGAGCCGTGGTAAGAATTAAGTCTAACCAGGTATCCATTCCATCCGCGTTGTGGTGAGTAGCTTGTAAAGGTAGGATGTGAAAGTTAGTTGATTTAGCGATCTGGAGTAACCTACGAGAACGGAGGGAGTTACACGAGCGTAGATCGGTATTAAAATCGCCCATGATGATATGGTGAGTATACTCTGACCCTATAGATTCCAGAACCGTTTCGAAACTGGAGAAGTAATCCGCTGCGGGAGGAGAATAAACCACACCTAGAATGACTTTGGCTCCTTTGAAACAAACCTCAAGAAAAAGAAATTCAGCAGGAGTAGAGTTACTAGAAATCGGAGAAGATAATAGTTTAAAAGAGAAGTTACTACGCAGATAAATAGCCACTCCACCCCCTCTCTTACCCACCCGATTATTCCTAATAAGAATGAAGCCAGGGAGAGCGTAGGAAGTAGAAAGAAGGTGAGGTTTGAGCCAAGTCTCCGAAACTAAGATGGCATGTACTCGTATGTTGGAATCGGCGAACGCCTCCACTAAATCACTGTAATGACTAGGGATACTCTGAGCGTTGATATGGCAAACATTAAATAAAAAATTGTGTTGCTCGTTAAATGTTACTCGCAAAAAGTCACCAAGTGTATCTGTAACCGAACTGAAACTGTCGTCAATCGATGAAGCAATTGAATCGTTTGCAGAATGAAATGATTCATTATCAGACATGAATTATATTCAATTTAAATATGATATCTATATATTCTATAATAAATAAATATAATAAACTAAACATATAAAAAATAATTTATATGTATATTCCTTTAAATAAATAAATGAATGTTAATATATATATATAAATTTATGTACTACTTGAAACTACTACTTACTTGAAACTATGACAAAACCTTTCTGCACCACCCGCCAGTCAACACTCACAAATTAATAAACAATAATACGGACAAGTCAGAAAACCAGTAAACTAAACGTAACAATGAAAGTAGGTAGTGCATTTCTGAACGCAACCAGTTGGACAGATTTATGGACTGTCATGTGTCAAACGGAAACTGACAATAAATAAAACTTATCTAACGAAAATTTATTCAAAAGTTGTGGGTATAGAATCTGTAAAAGAGAAAAAAAAGAAAAAAAAATAAAAAAGTATAAGGTAGTTATTTGAGGTGTTTACGTACCAACTAGTAGCGATTGAATTAGTCACTGGGCAAAGAATGTAAACAAATTATTTACACTACACAAAATATCACAAAATAAGCGCAATGAAGCTATTTATGCGAAGAAGTAGCCTTAGCAGACTTAGATGTATTAAGAGGGTGCTTCTCAATCAGAAGCTCCTGCTCCTCAATCGAAGACAGCTTGTGGCGGCTGCTGTCCGGCGTCTTAATGTTGATAGTGGCTTCCAAAGTCCATACAGCTCGCATCCCAAAATGCTGACGAGCCCTGCTGAAGACTGCCTGTCGAGCTTTGGTTAGGAATTCTCTAACCGACGCTGAAGAGCCTTTTAATGCGGACTTTGCTCTCCAGACAGCAGATCTGAGATCTGTATTGGCGAACCGGATAAGTATAGGTCGGGGCCGATCTCCACTTTTTGTTCCTATCCGGTGGCAGACTTTGATGTCACACTGACCAATATCCTTGAGACCGAGCTTATTCTGCACTAAGTTAAGTGTTTCAGCAGTGCAATCTTCTTTCACTGATTCAGCGACACCTATGAAAAGAAGTGCTTTGCGTCTTGAACGTGTCTCCAGCTCGTCTACAATCTTGAGGCAGTCATTGACTTGGTTGCGGAGCATACCAAGCATATCAAATACAAGCTCCCTAAAGGTGCGAAACTCCTCGGCTACTTTCGCAACAGTATCTCTGGAAGATACTCCACTAGTTAGTTGCGCTTCAAGCTCATTCATTCTACGGGTGAACATCTCTTCTAGTGACTTTTGAGAGGACCTAATTTCGTTGACTTGTGACATATTGAAGGTGTGAGTGGTATGCTGGTAGGTGGTGCAAAACTTGTTGTTAATACTGCATAAGAGGCTGTACAAACGTGAGTACTATGTAATTATAATGCATGAAGTACAGAAAAGTTGCACAATACACTTAAAACTTAATATTTTATTTAAAAATAAATTTTTAAATCGCAGCAAAGTGTAAACTTATTTAACACCTACCCGCAAAAAAAAAAGGTATACTGGGTAGGATTCGAACCCGCGACCTCACGATTGCGAGACCGATGCCTTAGCCATTACGCTACCGCCGCTTTTGTTTTTTATAGGTATGAGTAAATATTTGTATAGTTATATGTAACTTATTCTTCTCTGCATAACCGTAAGGTTGACTGGTAGAAAATGCCTGTTTAAGTCCGCCATTGTAACAAATTTTGTGTGCAATAAGTTTAAATAAATGTAGTACACCCAGACTCGGATCAACTATTTGTGGTTTACACAAAGTGCTAATGGTACCCTCATGCGCATAGATAAACTCACCAAAAACTATCAATTAAGTATGTTGTACTTATCGGTGCGACTCGTAAGCATAAACGTAGGTACGTGGTCCACGTTGATGTCCACCGGCTAAATATATGTTTTGATTTTAAAGCAAGTCTATTTACTCATTTTAAACATGGCCGCCACAATATGGCGTGACTTTAGTTTGACGTTTACATTTAAAATGGCGGGAGCGTGGCGTTATATATATATATATATATATATAACGCCACGCTAAAAAAAAATCAGCATATATATATATATATATGCTGATTTTTTTTTTAAAGATAGAATTAATGGAGTAGGCGTAATTTTCCATTTGCGCAAAAATGATTATACCTACTAAAAAATCTAAAAACTTCTGTGCAACGTAACACAAATTTTAAATCGAATAAATTCAAATATAAAAGAATAATCATAAAATAAAGCAAATCTGTCCTAAAGCGCTTTTTATCAACAAAAGAATAATCCAAAGAATCGATTTGAACAGGAAAGGCATGACCAGAAAATTCAAATGTTAAAGAAGTTGGCGGAAACCTAATGTGAATTTAATTTAAAACTATGGTATGGGATGACAATGTTTTGCTGTTTACATAACTTCAATGGCATACATACTTTCTACATGTCTATGCGGGGCATGCGCGGAGCCCCTTTCATCGATGCGGCGGCGCGGCTTTGCCGTCATATTCTGACATTTTTTAATATAATTTGAAGTGTTGTTTATAATGTATCGTTTTTTATAATTTAAAATAGTGTTCCTGTACGTGTATATACAGTGTAAGTGTATTTTTTATGTCGCAAAACGTGAGCGGTAGTGATGCAGATGTGAGTCAACCTACCACGTCGCTAGTGCGTTGCCCTAATTGTCCCCAAGCTCGATATTTTAAAGGCAAACGGGGCTTGAAAGTACATTTTGGTAAAGTGCACAAATCCCAAAATGTACTTTCGAGCCCAGGTCCATCTAGCCAAAGTACCTCTACTCAAAATACTACGTTTTGGCAAATGTTATCCAAATTCAAAAATTCTGTTCCCGTTTTAAAGAGGATCGACCGTGGTGCAAGACCTGTCCCACGGCATAGGTCTTGTACTACGGGAGAACTCTCAGAGAGTTTGGGAACAATTGTTCACCTTCCCTTACCGAATTTTACATGCCAGATATAATGATCATACCACCAAAAAATCACTCACCTCACAAATCAAGGAAAATTGCCATATTTCATCTCCATCTTTTGAGCCCCAGTTTGTTACTTTCCATAATAATTCCAAATTTCATTACATAGAATCTAAACTAAGGGAAGGCGACATTAGGGGAGCGGCTAGACTTTTGTTTAGTAGTGACATGGTGGCGCCTGGCTCTACTGACGCGCTTGCGGGCCTGCAGAGCAAACATCCAGCGCCAAGGGATGACCTTGCCTTCCCCGACCCACCTGACACTGATGCAGATTACCTTAGTGTCACTGCCAACGACGTGTTGACCGCCGTTAACTCCTTTCATAGTGGTTCTGCCGGCGGAATCGATGGCTTGACCCCACAGCATCTAAAAGACCTTTTAAGTTCCAGTGCTGGGGAACCTGGCAGCACACTCTTGAAGGAGTTGACGGCTTTAAAGGGTAAACTTCCAAATTAGAGATTCCCATTGTCATCAAAGTTTGGATTCTCTAGGCAAAAAAAAAATACAAGAAGTCCTTTCCTTCCTTCAGTTATAAAAGGATAATCAGGCGTACCTACTGTTTCAATTTCCTAGTGAAATATCAAATTAACAGCTAAGTTATTCAATCTCGCAATTTACGATTTGCTAAAAAAATATTTTTGTTTGAACACCTTTTGAAGCAATTTCAAAGGAAATTGTGCAATTTTGTATTTCTGTCAATCTAGGTGTAGTAGGTAAATGATAGGCATAAAGCTCAAAATCAGGAATACATTCAAAGAGTCGGGATGACTGTCGAATCAAATTAGTGTCTTTTTACGAAAAATCAATATTATGCGTTTAGCGAATAGACAGTGGACTCTAACGAATATAATATATGTATTAGATAGAATAATATGTGAAATGAACTTTTAAAAAAATCGGATATATATATAGATAAGTCCTTACTTAGCCGCCGACGGTTAAAACATTTACCTACTTTTAGATAGTTTTGTTATGATGACTATACATTTTGAACACGTTAACAAGGACATACTATTTATTCAGAGTTATTTTGTTTCTTGCAATTGCTTGATTATTATTATTATTATTACTAGCCTGTATTGTCACACTGCAGAGTAAAGGCCTTCTTACTCTCTCTACACCGCTCTTTATTTCGATTCGATTAGTAAAACATATTTAACATTTATTTTCATTGTAGTTGTATTATCCACCCAATTGTAGAGTATGTATCAAGGGATCCGTGACTCAGTGGCGACCGAGTAGATTAGAGATCGGCGAGTTAAGCAATGTTACAACTAGCGATCCATAGACTTTTTAAAAAAATGTCACATCCGTACCTCGGAGAACACGGTCAGCACGTCGGCCTTATGCGATTATTATCCCATCTGACCGTGGAAATATGAGAGTGATGGAACAGAGAGTGCAAAGATAATTGTGTGTTCTGAGAGAGAGTGTGTGGAGGGCAAGGTGTTAAGTCCCTCCAACACAAAGGGAGGATCTTTCGACCAGGCGAGGTGATCATTCCTGGCGGGCCGCGGCCCAACGGTTAACGTTGGGAACTTGTTTTTATAGTTAGCAGCTGTGAAAACTCTATATCGCGATTCAGGATTTGACGCGAGCTGTCAAGTGTCAATTTATTTTATAATATATAAACTGTAACTTATGACAGCGCACATACTTGTGCACTAGAGTAAAAGATGGATAGAATCCCCAGTACGATAGTTGCCCGAGTTATGAATGCATTATGTTAGTGATGTTAGTGGTGAAAGAGCTTCATTATGGTTTAAGGACCTCTTCTGCAAACCATATTGCCATGTAAACCATCGATGAAGGCGCAAGTGTTTTGTCGGTGTGAGCAAAAATCTTCCGCGGCGATACTTTGACGAGTGTCGAACTATTGATGAGTAATTTCTATTGATTATTTTTATTAGGTACTGACTGTGGATGCAGTAAATTTGAATGTTTGTTTGAATGTTTGACTTACACTGTTTATTACGTTTTATTGGTATAGCATTTTCATTTATTTCGCAAATCAAAAAAGCAAATATCCATTTCAAAGAAGAGTCGCTCTAATTACTTATGCGGATAGTCCCCTTGTGGTTTTATGCTCTTTGCTTGTCAAAATCTAGTGGTGGTTTAGCCACAAGTTTTTTGACGACAAGACAGAATTATTCTTTTGGTGTTTTTCCAATCTACGAGTTATGACTATAACTCGTTACCCAACTGCCTAAGATAGCTGGGTAACGTTATTTATGCGGTTTATTTATGAATATTGGATTGGAGTACGTGTTCTTATTTTTTCTATTCTTTACTTTCACCCACTCAGTCTTTTTTTTTTCGTCTGTACAGTAGTCAGTGCATTGAGTCGAATTTTCCATCAAGATAGTGACGGTTTCATTCTCAGACACTAGGTTTTCTCGTTAGGTAGTTACTGCGTTAATCTGAGTTTGCATGTTTTATATGATTTGACGTAATATTTTATTTTCCGAATTTTCATTGCAGTATACCATAAACAGATAGCGATCTGTTTCGGTCTTTAATTTCATTGGAGTTCCGCAGGCCATGTTTTATAATTGATTTGATATTGTTAGCTAATAAGTGTAGTGTTTACCTTATCTTGATCAAGCTTTACACAGTGCCATTGAGGCGAGCGCGCGACGCCCGAGTTGCTGCGTCTGACCCAACTGACCTAGAAGGCTGGGTAAGGGTATTCGTGTGTATTTATAAGTTTAAATTAGTAAGTTACGCGTCAGCTGTGATAACATCGCCACATGCGTCGAATGCTGACCATGCGGAATGCGCTGCAAGTGCGCATAGTAATCCCGCCCGCACACCCTGCAAGCCAGCGCCCGTGCCCGTAGTTGTTACCTGCAACGCTGCCAAGGTCAGCCAACCCGTTATACAACAGGAAGGGGAGATGAAGACTATAAGCGAGCGTTATAGCAAGAGCGTATACACAGTCCCTGCTAAAGGCAAATAGATGCAGAAGGTTTCATAGAGGTTGAAAGGAAGCAAAAGAATCCCTCCAAACGAAACCAATATGGTACCTTCGTGATGGGACCTAACATGCTGCTGCGTCCGACAATACCAGGTATATGTATCTCTTTCGCGATGTTTACATATATTACAGTAATATCCGAATCTAATGGCGTGCAATGTTTAAAGCCACCTTTAAATATTTCACGCGATTAAGTTCCGATAGTATACTAATATGTGTCACGTCTCCATCACACAACAAAGGCAGAGGAACTTGCGGCTACTCCGCAAGTTCCTCTGCCCTCTGCCTCTGGATCAAGACGAAGTGGGCCTTGAGGGTGGCGAAGATGCGGGTTTCCAGTGAACATCTGTCCATCTCCATGAATGAGGACTTCTGGCCGAAGGATGTAGCGTACCGACGTTTGCGTGGCGGGTTACGTGACACCATGAAGCAAAACACGACGCCGCCATCTTAATCTCAGTGTGGTGTATAATTTTATAATTATTGTGTACTAGTTTTTTTTATGTATTTTTGTAACAGTAATTTTAATTATGTATTACTTAATTAAGTTTTTATGTATATATTTGTATGATACTGAGCCCTTATAATTGTTAATATTATTTATTATAGATTATGTTACTTTAATGATGGAATGTCGATGGTATTGGATGCAAATAATCACATCCCCACTTTACATATAGGTAAGGTACAGTAAAAAAAAAATGTTTTTCAAGATTTTATTACAGGCTTCTAGCACCAACAGTCTCTGAGCTAAGCTGTGGACGGACGGACGGACGGGCATGGCGAAACTATAAGGGTTCCGTTTTGCCATTTTGGCTACGGAACCCTAAGTTTCAACAAAACGCCAGTCTGAATCCGTCCTTAATCCACAAAAAGGAGTCTCAGTATGGGTGTTCCATTAGGTACAAATTTCTAAACTAATATTATAAATGTGAAAGTAACTCTCTCTGTTTGTTAGTTACGTTTTCACACATAAGCCGCTCAATTGATTTAGATTAAATTTAATGAAAAAAATATCTTTAGGCCTTTCTTGGAACTTAAACATAGTTTATATCGCGATTGAGGATAGCGGGCGAAAGCGAGGAATACAATATAGAGATGTTTTGAACACAATTATTATCTAATGTATTCATATTACAGAGTTACATTATTCTCAGAGTAATTAACGTTTCAATTAGTCTTAAGCAAAGGAAACCAGACTCGGCAGGTATAGTGTGTACTTAATTAAGTTAATAAACACGCTTAAGAGTACATACAAAATGTAGTAAAATACTTAACACCACAACACACCAAGAGACTCTTCTCTATAGAAGAGGTTCACATAACGCACACAATAGACATCGATGACTCACGGACATGGAATCTAATATCTGTGGATGGAGTCCATGGGCTTGAGACCCCTTTCCCCTCCTGCTGGTTCCGACAGTATATCCTACTAATCTAATGACTGCCTCTGTGGCGCGGTGGGTGTAGGTGGCAGTGTATCCGAGTGCTACACAAGAGGTTGTGGGTTCGATCCCCACCCAGGATAAAACTTTGTGTGATGAGCATGATGGTTTATTCTGTGTCTGGGTGTTATTTATCTATAATATGTATATATGTAGAAATATATAAGTATGTTTATCAGTTGTCTGGTTTCCATAATAATAATAATGGGCAACACCGAGCAGTGCAAACGTCGTTTCTTAATAAAATATTTTTTTCGATTATTTTTAAATAAATCACCTCAAAATCACACATAAACTATTATATCAACCCAGTAAAGTATTTATTACATACAATAAACTATAAAAAACGCCATAAATCAAAATATCTACAAGAAAACCATAAAAAATTGAATAAAGGAAAATGACATCTGTCAAGATGAAACCACACGAACAACAGAAATGCACGAAATAAAATATGATAACTCGAAGCAGAGCCCAGTTACAACTACAAACACACCTTCCACCTCCGGACTCGTCGCTACGCTCCACCTCGCAACCTCCAGGATCACCAGCAGTTGAATTCAAATTCAAAATTCAAAATTCTTTATTCACTTAGGATGCAAAACAACTTTTGTGATACGTCGGGATTCTACATGTTCATGTAATGCCAAGTTCGCAAACAATAGGTAAAGCCGGAGAAAAGAACCTGGCAATAAAAACTCGCGG
Organism: Herminia tarsipennalis; assembly: GCA_945859575.2. Lineage (NCBI taxonomy): Eukaryota > Metazoa > Arthropoda > Insecta > Lepidoptera > Erebidae > Herminia > Herminia tarsipennalis. The sequence continues at coordinate 19,201,911 of OX243846.2, forward strand.
CCACTCTTTTCAAATTGCCAATTTTACAATGTTTGAATGTTTATAAACTTGATATGGGGGTAAGGTGCTGCGACTAATATACTATACACCACGTTGAAAGGACTGATGCAAATTGTATTATCAATAAGTTGAAACATGAGATAAAGCAAAATCAGCCTTGGGTACAAAATAGTAGGAGCAACTACTTACAACAAAGGTAAAAAATTTATGTGCTTAAATTTTGGCCAAAGAACTTGTAACGAATGATTAAATATAAAATATTAATTCTGATATCAAAAGGAAGAAAAGAATGGCCTTTATTCGTCACGCAGAATCTTTACTTACAAAATTCAAATCATGCCCTTTATCAATGTGACAATTAAAACAAAGTGACAACAAAATTCACCCAAGCATATTAAAGTTACAAGGAGCAAGCAACTAGATCCATTTTTCTTTACCATTTAAATATTCATCCACTGTATAATAACCTCTACGTATAAGATGACTTTTGACTACATTTTTGAACTAAATCACTGATAGACTCATAATTAGAGAATTCGATCGGATCCCTAATCCTAAATTACTGTCCCGAAATTTTCGGGATTGAATTCAATGAATCCCGGGATTTTCGGAACTTATATATTTTTTATTTAAGTCAATAAAAATGTGCGTGAAACGTGTTTACACAGCTGATTGCGTTTGTTTCTGCTAACGACCGATGTCAGATTAAGTACCTATGTATGTAAAATAGTGTAAAAATTACGCTTCAGATCGTGTAAGTATTAATACTTATATTGTTAATTGGTAATAAACAATTAATTTATTAAAAAAACAACAATGCATTAATGTGTATAAGTAAATATAGAAAAACAGCGAATGTTTATATTGTGAAATTCCACACGAGGTTATAATTTGGAGGCTTATAAAAAATTATTGATGATTCCTCCAACTTCCATCGAGCCTGTTCTTGAACGACGAAGAACGCGCGTTTTCCGCTACTTCATATTTGTGCAACAAATTAAGAAGTATGCTTTCGGATGAGACGTTGGATGCGTTGTTATTTCTTAGATTTTATTTTTGTGGCTTAAATAAGTTAATTATAGTTTTTAGTTTATTTGATTTAAAATATGAGTACCTATTAACATTGATCTCTTTTGACAAATTTTAAGAAGTTGATTTTTTTAAATTTATTATAAAATAAAATAAACAAACTAAGCAAATATTTCATTAAACTTTTTTATAAGGGCCTAGTATGTTAATTTTATTAGAAGAAATTATAATTTTGTTTTGTTTTTCAAGATTTAAGTAAAGATTTAAAATAAAAGGTTGATTGATATGTTTTACTATCTTTTTGCTACCACTTTCTATTACCAATACAACCCCGGGACTATCCCGGGATCCCGGTATTAACTGTTGATAATCCCGAATCCCGGGACTAGAAAAATCGACCGGGATCGAATCCTCTACTTATAATACTAGCTGGTATCTTGTTAAATACTCTAACAGAAAGACCCATAAATGAATTATGAGTTTTATGCAGCCTATGATATTGACCTACTAATTTGTGCTTATTTCTCGTGTTCACCTAGTGAACGTCACTATTTTTGTGATATAAATGCATATTTTGTTTAACAAACATAATGTTTGCAAATATATACTGAGATGCAACTGTCATAATACCTATCTCTTTAAACTTTTCTCTTAGGGAAACTCTTGCACCTAGTTTGTTTATCGCACGCACTGCACGTTTTTAAAGAAAAAAAATTGTTTGAATATCAGCCGCCTTGCCCCAAAGCAGTATGCCATACGACATGACGCTGTGTAAATAACCGAAATAAACTAGCCTTGCTGTTTCCACATCGGTAAGCTATCTGACTTTGCTGACAGCATATGCTGCAGAACTGAGTTTCCCTGCGAGACATGATATTTGGGCGCCCCACTGTAACTTACTACCTAAAGTAATTCCCAAAAAACCGTTGAATCAACAAAATGAATAACTACATTGTATAAAACAAGATTTGGACTGATATTTCTTACATTTGGTAAACTAAATTTAATACATTTGGTTTTTTTAGAATTTAAAAGCAAGTTATTTGATGTAAACCAGTCAAGAACTAATGCGAGGGACCTGTTTACTTCGTCAGAGTAATCATTTTTACGATTGGTTTTGAATATAAGAGAAGTGTCATCACTCCTACAAATACCTCACAAATATGCCAATATCTATGTCATTCTTATGAAAATAAGCAGCAAAAACCATTATGAGTACCTAATGATTAAAGCCTTTACTTGCAGGGACGGTCATTCGATTCGACATTTAAAATTTGCTTTTACTTTGTACGGGGTAGCCAGTCCTGCATGCTAGTAAGTCAGTGGTGCTAGGGTTCAAAGCTGAAAAACAATTAAAAATATGTCCTATGAATTCCTAAAATATAATGAGTTCTTAACATCTAGAAATAATATAGCTAAATATTAAAAATGGACTCTTGGCAAGGATTCAAACCGAACATTACCGAGTTTCTCATCGCTGTACACTCAGTGCCAAAACTATCAATTTAGTATTTGTCAATATTGCTACGATATCCTATTCTAAATACATTTTAAGCATTATTTAATATTTTTAGGAGTGCTAGAGTATAACTGGTAAAAGGTATAGGGAAAGTTCAGAGTACCTCAGGACCAAAATACAAAACCTATTTTAACATTAAAGCATGTACCCCCACAGACATTCATACAGTAGGATGGTGCAATAACACAACGTTTTTTTTAAATCATTACTTTACAAACTTACAATCAACTGATACACAGTACATCAAATATCTATAATAATAATAATATCTGGGGACAACTCACAGTAGGGTAAAATTGGGGCTTCTGCATCACTTGCTCTCGCGCCGCCGCTCGAGCTGCGTGATGCAGAAGCCCCAATTTTTACAATCGAGAATGAATAATGCTATGTATCTGTAGTAATCTATTGGCATCGATTCAAGTGCATGTTAATTAAATTATGAACGAGCCTGTTTCTCTAAATTAGGTTTCTTCTATCAAATCTACGAAATTGTTGTAGATTCTAATTATTCGAGCCCTTAACTTAATCCCTTTAAAGCGAATTTTAGAGCATTTGTTGTTATCTCTAAAGCAAGGTATTAAGATTGCATTATACTGTTCATGGTTAGTTATTTCTACAATATGAAGCCCGCATAATCGCTTTTTTACAATCAATACCTGTACACAATCTCCAATTCTCAATTTGGAAAATCTATATTTGCTTTAGTCAACTTCTTCACTTTTTTCTGACGTCTTTGTGTCTTAGTGGTCGTAGAAGAAATAAAACGTTTTACTTTGACTGAAGGGTTTATATTAAATTGTATCATTTTATTTTTCTTATATGAAGACGCAGTTGAATATGTTCTATGAAGTTAATATTGTAACCAAACTGATCGACAACTTTAACAGATATAGTAATATATAGATATATAAAATTGTATTTTTGTTTACCGGAAAATAAATTACGTTCTGTGGTGTTTCTATATTGTCCGTCAGCAGCAGTATTAGGCATAAATTCATGAATAATGTGAGTTGGTAATCCGTTGGTATAGGATCCGTATAATAAATCAAGTTCAATTCTAATTACGGACAGGGTATTATTACTAAAACGATCAGCTGATGATGATTTTAGTATCGAAAAGTATAATAATCCGCACTCATATTTTCCAGATAAACTCAGAGGTGGTTGAAAATATGATTCTAATTCTGATTCGCTGTAGTAGACATACTTGCATACTGAACTCTTTTAGAAAATTCTGTTTATTTTACTCCATGTTTAATCCAAAAAAATCGAATTGAAAGGATGATTACCTTGCTCATTTTCATAATTGTAGTGAATTTTAGAGCCTAAATATTTTATTAATTCTTTTGGAGGTTTAAGATTTCCATAACTATCAAAATATTCGATATAATCTTTACATTTTGCATAGGCTACCCAATGAGAGCCAGGATTTTTAGAACTATCTAAATTAATAACACCGTATTCATATTTAAAAGGGTGTGTAGGAAGTTCATCTCTCATAAAGACACCTCTGAAATAAGGAATATTACTTCCATACTTCACAATGTCAAAATTAGTTAAGGCTCGTTTGGGTAGCCGATACTTTGGTTTTTTTCTTTTGATACAAAAATTCCGAAACCATTTTTATGTGGTTTAACATGTAATCCTTTTCCAATGCAAAGGGCTTCCATTTTTTCATTGTGTCTCTTCGATTCATCATATAGTTTTTTAGCCATCTTGAATTCATTTATAGTTTTAGCTATAGCAGCCGCCCCGCCTTTTTTTTTTTTTTACTTGTGCAAAAATCCCCACGGATCCCACTCCTACGAGGGCACGTAGAAGAGGGTATGTCGGAGTCGAACCGACTAAAAATCACACGGTGTTCTACATAACAGCCTATGCCGAGGGTGAGGGTGTCCCTTGCGGATTTGGTGCCTCCACCATCAGCAGGCTCGGTCATCGTAGAACGACGACATCAGTGTTGCTTACGTTGGCAGCTTTACTACCACTTCGAGTAAGGAGGCGCACGTAGTACGTCGCGACACCGTCTAGGCATTTCTTCTGTTAGGACGACAGGTTGCCCTCCCTGTCGCCCTCAAGGCCAACACTTACGGAGGTCGAAGGTCGTTTAACGCTCTTCGGCGCCCCGTTCGTTTGCTGCGGGATAGGAATGAGCTGGACCTCTCCCGTTCTCTCTCTGCCGCCTCTTTGGCACTCATAACTTCGTGGCAGAAGGTATCCACAGATTCCCATTACCTCTCGTTTCGTACCATCGATAGTATCATAGTTTCCAGAGAGAGACTTTCTACATCGATTTCCGTGATAAGGTCGCGGCGCTGTTCCGCCCAAGCTGGGCATTCTCTTAAGGTGTGCAGCGCCGTATCCTCGTTGATGTATTTATAGAATCAATACTGTACAATTTTGCTCTTAAGCCAACAAATTCAGATATAACATCGCCACCCATCTCGTCCTTAAAAAAACCTGGTATTTTACAGTTCATTTTAGGCATATTACATTTCTTGTTTTCAATGAAACGTAAGAACCAGCTCGTAAAGGATTATATTTTAAAAATATTTATTTCTAAATGACTTACTGATTCGATCGTCCACCTGATTTGCAAAGTTTGAACTCTAAACATTTATTTATAACTAGCTGTGCCCGCGACTTCGTTCGCGTGGAAGTTGGGTTTATATTATGGTAATTTATATTACAATTTAACTTCTGTGTAAAACATATTGGAAACATGCTCCACAATGCTCTGTGGCATCTATGGATATTAGGGCCTAGCTTTAATCGGGGCCCAACCTATGGCAGGTCAAGCCAAGGAAATGCCCAGAGCAGCAAAATGAAGGGCGACAAAGTTTATGGCGCCAGACGGTTAAAAGACAAATTATAAAAATTCCCATGCTTAGCACCTCGACAAAAAAGTATTTTACCAAAATGATTTGCATCACATCAAATATTATTAATATTGAAAAATTCCCCCTCTCCCCCGTCACGCGAGTACTTGGGCGGTTTCGGGTAAAATGAAGCCCGAAACCGCCCAAGTACTCGTGCGAAATTTTGTGTTAAAGAGCTTCGATTCTGACTCCGAAAGGTCGAAAATTCCGATTGATTTTAAACCTCCGACTCCAACTTCGGCTCCGACACTTTTAAATCGGACGTTTTAATCGGAGGTACCTAGCCGCTCCTTCAAGTTAATTAAACATATGTAATAAAGGTATGATGGAAAAAACTCTCACAGATTCCCTATGACCGCGGGTTTTGTCCTGCCCGAGCGATCTTTTCCGAGTCTTAACACGGACACAAAGTGGGTGTACTTTAGTACACCCACTTTGTGTCCGTATTTGTAAAGTCCCCCGCGAAATAGGGCTAGTGTGAGTTATGTTTTTAAAAAATATCCTGTTTTTAAAACATTGCATTCCCGCGGTACTGTGATGCGTGTTCAAACAAACATACAACATTCAAACGTTTCTAAAAGATATACTCAGATATCTTTTTTTGTGTTTAAATACTATTTATAAACTTATTTCAATATTTTTTTTCACTTACTTTTGAAGATTTAAATATTATTTTATAATGTCTACATTGGTGAATAAAAAAATAGGTGTGTCAACCTGACGCAAATTAAGATCATCATATATTCATATTCCTCTACGTAAGAATTTCAGATTTTTTTTTAAATCAATTTCACCGATTCTTTTTAATTTGTATTTAAACGCCATCTATTTTCAAAACTGGATAAGTTTTTTTTAATACTTGATGATTTTATATTATATTATACTTAAATTATCATGCATATTAAACGTAGGTAAGCAAGGTATTTAACCTTAAATTATTCACGCGATTAAGACTTGTAATATATATATTTTCATAATGTTAAAAAATTGCGAAAGTTTATCAACATTTGTAGGTAAGCAATTTTGGCACTCAGAAGAAATCGAATCACAGATGGCGCCACGTGTTTTATTTTGATATGTTTTATTTTGATATAACACGGACTTAATCTTTCATTTTTTTTTAAGCAACTAACATTTATAAATTCTAGTAGTCTTCAAGTAGTTACTGTTTATTTGTAATGTAATATTGTTTTTCATTTCTACATTCATAACATAATCACGATTCATGCAAAACATTTCATGATTAATATGAAAATTTGTTAGACAAAGTAAACATGTTAAAGTCGAAAATAAAAGCTTGTATAATGAGTTTACATTTAGAAAAATACTTACAAAAAGAATAAAAAGAATTTTAAAACAACATAAAAAGAGACTTGGATACTCGAGACTCGATCCTCTGAACTCGCTCGTTCAACACCGTTACTTGTGCCGATAGACCACCTCAACCGATACAATAAGGGTTAAATTAGGTGATCTTAAGAAAATTGAAAATATTGTGTTTAGCTCCTTATAGTTTTAGCGTGAAGTTATTGTTTCCATGGGTTACAATTGTAAATAATGTCTTATTGTGGAAAAAATTGTGAAAAACCATAATGGTTCGACCAAACATACGTTGCTGCTCGCTCCCCATGGACGATAGCGTAATGATTCATAGTGTAAGTAATTACTTATAGTATTTACAATAAAACTGCAAATTTTCATGAAGATCCTTCAAGTAGTTATTGTTTTATAACGATAAATAGCTACAAACATTATCCGTTATTGCTTAGCTCCTGTGGGAAATAGCGTGATAATTTATAGCCTATATGTTAATCCAGACTTATTAGAATACACATACAAAATTTCAACCGAATCTGTCTGGTAGTTATTGCGTGATGCGTGTTCAAACAAACAGACAGACAGACAGACAGACATTTCTAAAAATGCAGCAAAGTGTTTAAATACTCTTTTCGAACATTTCCTAATATTTTTTTTCACTAAGTTCGGCCATGTACAGACACGTGAAATTTACAGTTTTATTATATGTATAGATATAGATATAGATATAGATATAGATATATATATAGATATAGATATAGATATAGATATAGATATAGATATAGATATAGATATAGATAGATGTCAAATTAGTATTTTGTGAAATTATTTCATATTTGGTATTTTTAGGTAAAATATATGAGACAAACAATCAAAATTAACTTTTAATGAAGTATGTGCTTTTAATTTCTCTCTAATAAGATAGTAACATGTGTGTAAGATATCATGAAAAAAAAGTTCAGGTGAAATTGTTTCATTTTGAGAATCTATTTTGTAACTGACAATTTTTTTCTTAAAAGCACATGCAATTATACGAACATTATCAAGTTTTGTTTGCAACAAGCTATTAGATTTATGAATATTCGACTTTTTGTGACTTGAATATTGTTTAACGTGCATATTACAGGACTGGCAAAAATACATTGTTTTTTTTTTTTTTTCTAATTAAATAACTGTGATTCGATTTCTTTTTTTTTATGAGTTTTAATTTATGAGATTTGCTTTGTTTTTTATTTTTAATTTTAGTGTACTTAACTAATATTTATTACTGCAATAAGATTTTATGCTTTTATTTATTGGTTCTGCGTTTATTGACTTTTTATTTTTTTTTATAGCAAATACATTTCATCTTTTTAATTTACTTTATATTATTATCTTTTTAACTTAAATATAAAACATATTTTTTAGATATCTTTTGTATGGGTTTATTATTATTTTAGGGTATCAAATATTTATTACTAAAGTAACTTCTTTATTAGATTTTAAGCTTTTATTTAATGGTTCTGAGTCTATTGACTTTTAATTTTTTTTTGTCTAATATATTTATTACATAATATGCTTTAATGATTTTATTGGTTTTGCTTTACAGATTTATATAAAATATGTTTATTTCTTTTTTATTTACTTAGTGATTTTTTATTCTTTTATATCATAGTTTTGCTATAAATCTTTAGTTTTTATTTATTTTATTTAGTTTTTGGTTTTTTTTTAGTCTTTGTATTTTTTGGTTTATTGGTTTTCTTTTTGTTTAAAAGTAGAGACTGTAAGAAACATAGCATTAAATTAAACTAGATCTAATATAACAAATGGTAGTTATGAAAAATATTTTAAAGCAAAATAAAGTAGGAATACAAGTTTAAGAAAAAAAAAGTTATTCAGTTTTAGAGGTGTACAGAACCGGGGGAATTTTACGGAAATCTTGTTTTACCGCTGAGACCAGCTGGGTAACAGCTTTCCATACAGGTGTTTTAACATCAGCTGAAGTTTTAAAACTAATAAGGGAATGTTGCCACCTGTTTGCAGTGATCGCCTCCAACTCGTGACTGTTTGAGATGCGTACTTCTATGTAATACTCGCCGTACTTGGTGGGATCGCTTTGATGTGTGTTACCGGAAGCGACGCGACGTGATAAAAAAAATTTCAATGTGGCAGCCCGAACGGGTACAGCCTCGTCACCCTGTAATAAATAAAAAGAAATGTTAAGTTACTTTATTCGCTATAGCACATATTCCGTTACCGTTTGCTAGCAAGTTTACATACATATATCCACATAATTGTGATTTTTGGGAGTAAATTTAAAAATGTCTCATAAAATATGCGCTAAATTGAAAAAAAAAATATCACAATGTTAGGTATATTAATTCGCATTCGAACATATGCACGAACACAAAATAAATAGCATCATGCCTCTATCTCATACAGTTTAACAATTACGGATTCGGGGGTTGTAGTAATCCGATATTTCATAACACTTTACTTGGAAACGAACTCAAGACCTTACATCGACATCATCAGCACACACCTATGCCTCTGACCTAGCGAAACGCTTCCTTAAAATATATCGAAACACTGCTTAAATATTATTTAATTTTGACTCACCTCAAAATCAGGGAAGACATTCATTTTTTTTTTCTTAATTGGGGCTGGCTCTAAGCCGGTCTCAGATTTCGAATCACTCTGAAATGCCAATCTTTTCTTCGGCTTCGGAGGCTGTTGAGGCTGTTTTTTGGGTGCGCGGTGCTTGATTTTTTTTACTTTTGTTGTAAATAGTCCTTCTTCATCTGACTGAAAGGGATTCGAAGACCTGCAAAAAGAAATAAATTAATAAAGTTAAAACAGACCAGAAATATTATTTTACGTAAAGCAAATGATTTTACATACACACTTAGCGCCTGAGCAGTGTCTGCGATGATAAATAGTATCTATGATGTATTACAAAACACCTCAAGCGTCTATATTTATAGGCTAAAATTATAAAGCAGCGATCAGAGTAATACTTCTTATATTAGTTTTAAATTTCAAGCTCAGATAATCAAATTAATTTATTTTAAACTAGGTTTTATAGGCATGCAGTGTAGAGCTTAGTTTTAATTATCACATGTTAAAATTAGGCGCCGTTCTGTCGCTGCAATTTGAGATGAAATTTTTATAAGGCAGTGATATGTACTCGCAAGTAACGTTAGATGCTTGAAGCAGCTTCATTTAAAATGGTTTGTAGTACTTACATAATTAGATGTCCATTATAAATTGATGTTCATACTAAGACAACGGTTTGTAATAAAATTTTGTAATATCCATTTTTAATGGAAATTCATAAAATATAATAATGAACAGTAAAAGTATTTTATTATAGGTAATTCTATTGTTTTTTTACTTATTATTTTAAATTAAAATTAATACTTAGTCTGCTCCTTTTCGTAGATTATATTATTAAGGAAAAGCAAAAATATTGCAACCCACCAGCAGCATTAAGGTGCTGTAGAAAGAAATGTAGTTTTTTTTTGTTTTTAGAAATTGATAACTTTTCATTTCCAAATTCAATTTTTATAATACGACTATTTTTATCTTTACTACCTAAAATTATTTACTGTAATTTATCCGCGACTTACCATAACTGTTACCATAACTAGATAATAGTAAATCTATTACACTATAAATAAATTATATCACATTGATCCAGGCTGCATGCAAATATAAAAAAAAGGGTAACGCTGACAAAAAACAAATGAAAAAAGAACATTGTTGTAGTTCCTATGGGAATCGAACCTGTATTATCCGCTTTATTAGCATGACGCACAGAGCAGAGTATGTAAACGTGATATTAGCGATTATATGCTTTTATCAAACCAGAAGATTTATAAAGTCGTCCGATGTCATATAACAATCGTATCGCTAAAATAAACGAAGTGTTCATACACTTCGTTTATTTTAGCGATACGATTCAAATAAATACATTTGCAACATTTAAGAACAAACGTATTTAATTTAACGACTGTCTTAATATTAACTATGATTAAGAAACAGATCAGACCTGTGTCCGAATTTAAAATATATTGAAAATACAAAGAATCATCAGATCAGGTCAGAATTTATCTGCATTGTTTATAATATACCTATATAATAATGACTCTAGTCAGTATCAAGGAATATATTAAAATTACTGGTAAATATTGAAGAAATAAAAAAATCGTGAAGAAAATGGCTGAGATCTCCAAACAACTGAGTTTGAATAAGATTTGCATAAGTTCGTAACTCAAATAAAGAGTTCTAAATAGGATTTCAATCGAGTAAATGTTCACCGATTGACTCAACGTAATATCATGTTCAAACATTGTAAGCAGACGATCGAACCATAACTGCAAACAATAATATAATTAACGTGCACTTAAATCGATGCCAGCAGATTACTACAGATACATAGCATTATTCATTCTCGATTGTAAAAATTGGGGCTTCTGCATCACGCAGCTCGAGCGGCGTCGCGAGAGCCCCAATTTTACCCTACTACTCACACAACAGCATCTGATCCCAAACTAAGCAGAGCGTGTATTATGGCAACCAGACAACTGTTAAACATACATAAATATTTCTAAATACATTCATATTATATATAATTGACACCCAGGCACAGAATAAACCATCACCAAAAATAACCTGGATGGGGATCGAACCCACAACCATTGGATTAGTAGTCAGGGTCAGTCGAATCTGTAGACCGTGCTTAGACTTTGCTCAAGATTAGCTCAGATAAAACTTAGCAAAAATCTAAGATTGAGCTAGCTCTAAGCATGCTGCTGTGTTATTTTGGAGTCGGCGATACAGTCCGAAATTATAATTGTTCTAGATGATCTTCCAATTTCCTTTTTTTCCGTTTTTTTTTACACATTCATCTTTTCCTTATTATTATATTTATATATTCACTTTTTGCGAGTTCTATTTTAATCCACTTTTTACTATTTTCCTTACGTATGTACAATCACTCTCATCTATCAATGCCACAGACCTAATAAACTTTAATAATATGTCTGTGATCAATACCGGTTTGAAGAACGAATACTACAGAAAATACTTAAAAAAAAATAAGGCATTATAAAAAAAAAAAAAATCTTAAGTTTAAAGAAAAGATAAAATGATCAAAATTTATATTGAAATATAAATGATTTATTAAAAGGAACAATTTCACCAGAAGAAGTATTAAAAAAAAATTTGGTTCAAGTAAAAATAAGTATTATGTATTGTTTCATTTTTAGGTAATAATCGTAATGTTTACTAGTCCTTAGTTATTGTCCTTGTTGCTCAGCGAAAAAATATTTTTTTATTTAACTGAAAGCTTTAATTTTATAAAATGCTATACTTTTGACCCTGATGTCGATATGCTTTCTGTATCGAACTATACATATTAGGAAAATTCTAGAATCAGTATATTACCCACTTAAAAAAAAATAGTAATTTTGAAAAATGGGGATTCTACAAATTAGTAATTAAGAAAATTTTTTTTTTCATAAAAAGGAACTCGGAATATTAACAATGTTAAAAATTATGAATTGAGATTTTAGTGCTGACTCCGTTTTTTTCATAGGATATATTTTCCTTTTTAAAATACTTCGTTCTTATTAGGCTATAAGCCCTGCGTCGTTTGAACATTCTTATAAATCACGGCCCTAAATTACATCCAGACTCGGAACACAATTTGTGGATCACATAAGGTTTTGACTCGTGTGGGCATCGAAACCCCAACCTCTTCCACAACAGTCGTATGAACGCACTGATCACCAAGGCGGACATAATAGTAATTATCTATTGCAAATTAATTTACGTCTAATCTAGAGAGTGACATCTCTACACTGAACACGCTATATCGGGTTTCCGTATCAATAGGTTTCTTGTTAATGATCATTATTGTCCAATGAGCTACGTCACCAATCTCGATGCCTTATCGTATGTGGTATAGTGTGTGCAAGACACGATAAGGCGAGTAGATACTGCAAGTTCCGCTAAGAAAATATATTACTTTCTTTATCTCAAAATAGTAAAAGCAACTTCGCTGTTTTCGCAAGTCTATTTCCTTGCAGTTTTCTAAATTTCGATACAGTTTCCGCTATCATTTAGATATTTATTCCGGAAAGAGATTTTTTTGTATAATTACACCCATGTTATGTTTAAGATATTGGATAATCCTGAGCCTAAGTCGTAGTAAAAAATAAATAGGTAGATATTTGTTTTTTTTTTGTAGTAACAGTTCATTCTGTTTATGTTCCAAAACAAAGTTATTAACAGTTTGCCTGTTTTATACTCGTAATTCTACTAAAGCTTATGGGGATAGATGAATGTTTGCAACCCTTACACGCAAAAGCTACTGGACAAATTTGAATGAAACTTTACGTGTTACCTGACCGTTTATTGTCGGAGAGAATTACAAATGAACTCCAGTATACGATGATCAACGCAAGTGTGACACAAAAAGTCGTTCCAAAACAAAAAAAAAATTCAATTGGTATTGCTTACTTTGTGCTGAAACGGTCCAACAAAATTGGGCATTACAAAAAGTCGGTCGTTTCTAGGTACGAAAAATGTCATATTAGTACTAAAGAGGTCAGTGTCTACAATAAAAAAAATGAATCTGTAAAATATAATAAGCTGTTCAAAACTAGAAATAATTTATCTAAATATTAAAAATGGACTCTTAGCAAGGATTCAAAAAATAAATAGAAAAACAATGCCGGGTTTCTCTTCGCTATACACTCAGTGCCAAAACTTTCAATTTAGTATTTGTCAATTTATATATATATATATATATATATATATACCCTATATGTATATATATATATATATACCCTATATGTATATATATATATATATACCTAGTCCGGCCATAAATACTGTTACATAAAAAAAATCTTTTTTTCAACTATTAATTACTTTGAATTTGGAACGCGTTTATTATTTTTAAAATGCTCTCTTAAAGGAGTTGACGACTTTAATGCTTTCCAACAATGTGGACGATGACATCATCGATGTCTTGTAAAAGTGATGGTGGAATTCGTCCAATCACCGTGGGGTGTACGTGCCGGCGTATGGCAGCCAAAATGTGCTGTACGTTCTATCGGTAATTTTTATAAAGCAAATTCCAGACTCTTCAATTAGGCTTTGGCTCGCGAGTAGGCTGTGAGGCTGCCATATATGCTAGTCCACCTACCTTGGCTCGGGTAAGGCAGAAGTCATCTTTAAGGTTGACGTGAAGCACGCCTTTAATTCCGTCAACCGGGATACCTTGTTGGCACAAGTAAAATTGGAATCCCGTTTAGTTTAGTTTAGTTTATAAATATCTCATTGTCTATTTATCTAACATTGTTTCATTTTATTAAACGAATTAATATATTTTTTCGTTACCTTTGTTTTATAAGTCAGTTTAATATTTTTTTGTAAAAAGTATTTAGTAATTGTGGCGGCCACATGCAACCTGCGGACCGCAAGTATAGCTGCACTAGACCAACAGGCGAGTCGATTTGCCACGTTATCTTAACTTTATAGACTATTTTTTTTTAATTGTCGGCTCAATCATTTCAAAGAGATAGAGGATGTTTTCACGCTAAATCACACCCTTGTAAATACGTTTTTTTTTTGTTAAATTTTTAGGCATTTCTAGCTTAAACAATAAAGCTTGAAGATGCAACAATCGAACCCCATACTTTCGATTGCCATACAGGCGCCGAAGGTGAACCATCAACCAGAACTATACCGCTAAACCTTCATTTTTTATTTCCCTTTTGCATAAGAGTAAGGTCCTTCCTATTATCTCCTGGATAGATGGTTAGTCTCTACTAATGGGATTGGCGGGCGTGACCGAAATCGATTTGAAGATTTATTATTATTTTAAATGTAGGTACATACAGCCGTGTGTATACCGCGTGACTATACAATTAGCCCCAAAGTTAACGCGTCCCATTTGAAGCTTATCGCAAAATAAAAATTGGCTTGCTTGAATTGAGATTATTTGCTTGAGTGCCAATTTTCCGCTTGGCTCGCATCCCGAAATTTTTCACACGTATGAGAGTACAATTACCTGAAGGATATCTGCGATTTTTAACCGCTATACCTTTTTTTTTATTTTTGGATTTTGTGATTTATTTCGTGGAATCACTTTAATATCTGCTTATGTTTTTCTTTTCAGACCATGACTTTATCAGACAATATTCTCTTTACCGTCGACGGCCATGGAGACGGTATATGCGTTTAGGGTAAGAGGTGTTTGGGTAGTTCTTTGGGAGACGAAGCTGCTCACGTCCGTAGGATATTCTTGGCCGTCCTGTTCATGGCCACCCTACACTTGTCCCCCGGGTGGTGCCAAATGAGCAACATTCAATAACCATGAGCATTCAATAAACAGAAGAAACGAATTTTCCTAAAAATCGATTCAAAATATTGTACATTTTGTAGTTGTTCAGAATATATTAGCTTTGAAAATGAATACAAAGACGAAATGTTTATACGGACAATAGTTAACAGCTTCATAGAAAAGGAGTTAAAAATAAATATTAATTAAAAAACCATTTATATTTTTTATAAAGAAAAAATAAAAATACGACTCTCGCAGTAGGGTACAAGCCTTATGTCGCGGGGGACTTTACAAACATACAAGTCACGGACACAAAGTACACCCAGACCCGGAACAACAATTTGTGGATCACACAAAGTAGTGTCCTGTGTGGGAATCGAACCCACGACCTCTTGCGTAGCAGTCGGACACACTCCCACTGCGCCACAGAGATATATATTAACAAAATATTAAAAATATATAACTCATCATGTGCAACTGCATTGTAATTACATCTAGGTACATGTCAATAATCTATAAGACGCAATAATGTCCCTTTTTACTATTTATTTTCGATTACTTAGTGTCGTTTTGAAATCGCCCCATAACTATTACTGGTTGTCATAACTCTTGTATTTTCGTATCTCTTGTATTTTCGTATAGTTATAGTAAAGCTGTTTTGTTTGTTTCAGTATTTGTTAGAAAGATATTAATTAAATTATTTTATTTAAATTACATTAATACTCGAATTTCCAATGGCTTATTTATACATTGTAAAAGTAAAGTTATCTTATTTGTTGAATATGATATTAACAAGCTCATTTAACAGCGATCTGTTATAGCGTGCACACAGTGGATTTTATATAGGACAGTCTTAAAAGCTCATCAAGCTATGACGACAATATAGAAATTGACTCTAGCTTGACATTGCTGCTACATACTAAGTAAAATACCAGACTCTGGATATAAAATCATATAACGTTCAGAGAAGAGTGGGTTGCCATCTCTTAAAATTTGCAACCAAGACAAGAAGCGTAAGAATTTTGGATTTGAAGGACTAGACATGTCAACACTTTATGTGCGGCATTCGCGGCGCAATGCGGGTGTCGGGCCGATGCCCGTTGGCGTCCCAAGTCTTGAAACCTTTATACTCGGTCTGCAATTGGGACCTACCTGGATACTTCCCGGATATCCTTTAAACTAGGACCATTCCAGGAAAAACCCAGACGGATGGCATAGTGCAACGTATCGCTCAGTTTCATAGCGCATAGCAAACCATAGTATATAGTATTGCTAAATGGACAATGAATTTGCCATCATTGCGTCAATATGATATCCTGATGTATGAACTCGCAGACAACAACTAGGAAGCTATAAATCAGATATGCATAAAGTATGTGACCCACTTGCACGGCACGTCAACCGGTACGATTGACGTTGATTAATGGCAATGTATAATCGGGAATTGTTGACGTTTCTTGAAATGATTGTGCGTGTTGGGTCGATAGCCATATTGACCTTGCTGAATTGCGTCAATATCTATCTGTAATTTTGCTAGCTGGGCTAAAATGCATGCTGTATTGTTGTCGTTTGAAGTGTCGTTGCTAACAGCTGATATTTCGGTTACTTTTGAATTCATTATTATTTTGTCTGCAATTTGGCTCAGTTTGTCAATTTCCATGTCTTCCGTAACTGCTAGAACCGTAGTAACTGATGTTGGTAAAAGCCTGAACCATAGTAGTTTAATTGTTTCGTCACTGATTTTTCCTCTCCCGAGGACTCGCATTTGACGTAATAACTGCGAAGGTTTTTGATCACCGAGTTCTGTCTCTGATATTAATTTTTGAAACTGTCGCTGTTCTGTTTCTTCGTAACAATCAATTAAACGTTCCTTGATGTTTTTGTATTTATCTGTAGTCGGTGGTGAAGTGATTAGGTCACTAACCTGTAGTATTTCTTCCTTGGATAACTTTGCTATTACTGTACAGTATTTGTATTCGTCTCCTTGCTTCTGTGGTGCTAATATGGCTTCTAGTTGCGTGAACCATAATCTTGGTTGGTCTTTCCAAAATTCCGGAATGCGGGATAAAACCGAGGTGCCAGCAGCTACTTCAAGTGTTCCTTGCTGATTTATGTTCGCCTTGCACGGTGATTGTGCCATGTTTCTTGCTGCGTATTCGTTCGTCGGGGTCACCAATTTGCCAAACTACTTGGCAATATATGATTAGGTATAAATGAGACAAAAGATGTAGTATAGTCTGGTTATAATTATCTAAAGGTGCATCTTATATACTAACGACTTCGTGTTGATAACAGATAGTGGAAACATTTAATAGATACTGAACGTGCGATAAGGAACATAAGATTGTGATGTAGATTGTAGATACAGCACAAAGATATTGTACTGTAACAAGCACCTTCATTAGATAAACGAGGTTATGTTAAACTAGCTTTTCCCCACGGATACACAAAGACGAGATATTTATTTTTCGAATATGAGTGGCACATAATATGTAGTGTAACGTATCAAAAACAAGTGCCACCATAATATTCACCAGCATTATGTTTGACTGTTGCTCGCGGCTAGTCAAATTGTTATGTTCGCGTAAAAAAATAATAACGAGAACATTTTTCCGGAAAAAACAGCCTATGTGTTCTAGACTTTAATCTATCTTTGCACCAAATTTCATCTTGATCAGAATATCCGTTGTTAAACATCCAAAGTTTTGCATTGATAATATTAGTATAGATTTGTATAGTCTGTGTGCTAGTACGGACATGCCATGAGAAGGGATGAAAGAAATATTCAAAAGAGGGTACTAAATATGAATGTAGAAGGTATTTAGAGGATGTAGAAGAGAAAAGAATGTAGAAGGTATTTTAAATTATTTAGAGGATGACCAGGAAAAGATGAATGGACTGTGTGAAAGCAGACGTGGCGAGAAAGGGAGTGAGTACAGATAATATGACATTTGGTATAAGTGAGTGAAGGGAATGACATCATGAGTCGACCCCAAATAATTGGGATGAAGGGCAAAAAGATGATGATGTGCTAATAATATGTATAAACTACATTACTGTAAACTTTTATCATCATCCGGTCAGAAGTTTTTTCGTGACAGTGCAATAAACATCCATCTATCCATCCTCACAAACTATCGGATTTTAAATTTACTAGCTGTTGCCCACGACTTAGACTATAAATTTGGAAAACAAATCCAAAAAGCGTCTGAATAAAAATATTCTCCTCGTGCACATGCAAATATGTTGTTGGTGACGAATAGCTAGTACACATTATTTCCTAAGGAATTCCTGAAACCAACGCTATGGTTAGATGGCTGGCATCCTCGCCATCCAAGCTTTGTAAAGAATGCCTTAAAACTATGCAGTGTTTATGCACAAAGTTGTACTTAATGCTAAAAGCATACTCTGCCAGTCTACCTTAGGGTCATGTAGAAATGGAATGTATAGGTGCAGTAACCTAATTGGAAATTAAAAACTTCATATTATTCTTATATATTACATATTCTTACTTATAAAATAAATACTGAAATACAATATAACTATCCAATAATATACATACTTACAAAATTACATACATTTTTCTTTTTTTTATATAACTAGTCAGGCGCCTTAAGTTCTATTCGTTCGCGATCTGTTCGTTTCTTCATTCAGTGTTATGAAAAAAACCTTTCATTTTAGTAACAATACCTAAGGAAACTGTAATCTGTCACAAAGGGACGAAGGCGAGGCTTTTCATCTAGTAATGTCGGAAAATAATTAATTTATCTGAGATACCACTTTCTGAACATTAAACTAATGAAATGACTGTAATTTTGCTTTTAATATATATTGTTATCTAATATGTTATGTGAATAGACTAGCCAGCCTAGCAAACCTAATAATTGAACACAATATAAGATACATACATACATATGTTGCCATTATATTTTTGGTCTTTTAGAATTTTATATCCGTAACCGAAACCGATATATTATAATTTTTATATCCGTGTCCGTATCCAGACCCGAAATGTCATAACCGTAACATCCCTAGTAAAAACCATGCCAACTTTTTTTTGTTTTTAGAGATGGAATTACAAATGACTCAATGTCCATGATCAACTTTTTTTGCTTGCTTTTAGTTTATTTTAATTATAAAATACTACATAACATATACTTCACTACATCGTATAAAACAAAGGCGCTTTCTCTGTCCCTATATCCCTATGTATGCTTAAATCTTTATAACTACGCAACGGATTTTGATGCGGTTTTTTTTAATAGATAGAGTGATTGAAGAGGAAGGTTTATATGTATAATAACATCCATTAAATAGTGGAGAAATGAGGAGCGGAGAATTTACGTAGACGAAGTTGCACGGGTCAGCTAGTATATTATAAAGCTGAAGAGTTTGTTTGTTTTTTTGGTTGAACGCGACAATTTTTGGAACTACTGGTCCGAATTTAAAAAATACTGTTGGATTGCCCATTTATCGAGGAAGGCTATAGGTTATATAACATCACGCTACGACCGATAGGGGCGGAGCGGCAATAAAAAATG
Source organism: Herminia tarsipennalis (assembly GCA_945859575.2). Lineage (NCBI taxonomy): Eukaryota > Metazoa > Arthropoda > Insecta > Lepidoptera > Erebidae > Herminia > Herminia tarsipennalis. Next base: position 19,221,531 of record OX243846.2, read on the forward strand.
TTGCAAAAACGGGGATTATTTACGAAGATGAAGTTGCTCGGGTCAGCTAGAGTCAATCTAGTCTCTATGTCTATATCTATCACTTAAACTTACCTAGCTGAAATATTCAATAACAAGCCAAAGAAATTAAATTTAAACAAACTCACTGTTTTATTTTTGTTGTTTCTTTATTTTTCTAAGAACATATAAGAGCAAAGTAAAATAAATACTACTTATTCTTTCACTTGAAATAACAATTTCTATTTACTTCACCGTTTGAGATTGATATTTTGTTTGCGCCACGCAAACTATTCTTCTTTAGTAAACATCAAAAACTCATAATCTTCAAGCCCAATGTCAACACTGATATATAAAAATATATGTGTACTTGTTAAATATTCATACCTGAATATTTCATCAAACCCGCTAAATGAATAATAATAATAACAAACATTCCGAATTTCATAATGCACATTAAAAGGGTCAATCACAAGGAATAAATCTCTCTAATAAACATTGCATCTAAAATCTGAAGAAATTAAGGTAGGTAATAGTATAATAAAAAATATATATATATATTCGTTGAGATAACGCACACTACCTAATAATTATGATACAGTACAGTATATAACAATAGGCAGGTAGATAGATAACAAACCAAACACACATACATATTTACAGGTTACACTGAGTTACACATACAGACACAAGCGAGATCAAGGCGAGGGACCGCGGGCGACTGCGGCGGGCGGCCTGCCTGCCATGTTATTAATAAATAACCGTAGTAGTGAAAAGTGGCGCCCGTGTTAGATTTTACATAGGGGTCGTAGCGATTTGTAATAAAATACTAAAGCTTTTATTGTTGAACTACGTAGAAGTCCTACGACTCCTTCTTGTAGAAGTCCTACGACTCATCGTAGAACTACACTTACTACTGTGTCAGGATATTTGGATCATATACCCAATCAGTTGCAATCTAACCTTATCAATCAGTATAATATCAATAGGAAATAGAATAAATTAGGGAGGTAAATAATACAAAGGAATAAATGACAAGTATCATATATTTTCAACCTTGTTTGGTCTAGTTATATCAAAGGTTTCATAATAGCCAGTCTCCTAATAAACATTTGCCGTACTACATTTCATACATCCTAAATACAATATACCACAGATACTTTCTAACATAACCAATTCACAACATTATTGCAATGTACGACCATATCGCTGTAGAACAGCTGATAAGTATCACACCAGGCAATATTCATCAAATCATATCACATTGCAATATATTGTTATTAGTCAATATCTATACATAATATACAATAATAGGATATCAGCACAAAAGAACCAGCAATAAGTATAATCTGAATCGGATCGTACCTGTATCCACAAATGTTGCAATCAGACTGAGCCTCGATCACAATCTGTCAGTCCTTTTATAAAACAAATACACTGAATATTAAAGAACATGTGGGTACTTCGCCAATACTCTTAATTATTATACTTTAACCCATAAAATTATTTAATACACCGAATTATGTTATTTAAATAAATGAATAATAATAAAACTATTACACAGATAAAACACACTACCTTTTAATTTTCAATAAAAGAAGTGAAATATAACAACAACAATATTTGACGTTTCAAGCAGTACCTACATTTGTGACCAGTGGATATTTATTGTTTTAATTCATTTATAATACTGTGTGGTGCTTTTATAATGTGTTATAATCATCTTAAGTAATTTACATGTTAATTACAACATAAACTGTAAGTACTTGTACTTTGTCATAACCTATTCCGTGATACAAATTATTGTTCAGGTTACTAAAAACACAATTGACATATAGACATGGCTACTTGCATATCCATGGCTATTGTTATAATATAAACAAACTGTACCTACTTCTATAATATCAATTTACTCTGCCATAATGTATTCCGTTATTCTAATGTACAAATACTGTCACATATTCTACAGTTAACAACATTACAGTGGTATTTAGGATTCCTTATTAAAGTGGTCATTATGTCTACGATTTATTGACAGGCTAAACAAATTCATCAAACATATTCATCCCTTAGTACACAGGTATAATATTTACCTGAATATATTTATTACGATGGCTATTTATCTATGTAAATAGCCATTAATATATCCCTTATCTATCACCCGCGTATCGCAGCGCATTTAACAAAACGATTACGGCGTAACGTAATAACCTTATGAAAAAAAGATTTTCTAATAGTAAAATAAATACAAGTTAGCGTAGTTTTTTAATAATAAGTATAATTTTGCTATCTACAATTTCGATTAATTAATTTAATATCTTAATCATAAGTATAAATCATTTGCCATACCTAGTATAAAGGTAAAATCTTTTTATAAATTACTAGCTGTCTCGCGCAACTTCGTATGCGTAAATTTTCCCCGTTTTTGCAACATTTCTCGTCGCTGCTCCGCTCCTATTAGTCGTAGCACAATGTTATATAGCCTAAAGCCTTCCTCGATTAATGGGCTATCCAACAAAAAAAGAATTATTAAAATCGGTCCTGTACTTTTTGAGTTTATTCGTTACATACAAAAATACAAAAATATAAATCTTTCCTCTTTATAATATTAGTGTAGATTTGCATATCACTTAGCTGAAGGTGATAGGTATGATGACTAATTAATTTAAAAGCACATCTTGATCTATTTGGATATTACCAATAGTTAGTGAATTAAATTTTATTGTTAAATTTCATGTCCTTCCTTAAATTTTAGATGCAATATTTATTTGAGAGTTATGTTCCCTATGATTTACCCTTTCAATAGGTATCATAAAAACACAGCTTGTTTTTTTTTGCATATGCCAGGTGACATTCCCGGTTCTGTCAAGTAAGTTTTAGAAAATCTTTGAATGCAGTTCTTTAAAAGGTTTTAAAGTAAAAGAATTTTTACTATGAGTAAAATTTGTGAACTGAAATATTTAGGGAACTTGTTTGTGATTTGTTCCACCTTGTATAATAAAAATAGGAAGAATAGATAGAAGGATAAGAACCTGTACACATTAGGCGTTTTAAGAACAAAGAGGTCTGTCGGAGGCGTACACATTCAAGCTCGTGCGTTAAATGCCTCGCTAAGCAACTTGTGTGTATGCTACCAACGCGCGTTGAACACAACGCCAAGCGCCTAATGAATACTGCCTCTTATACAAAGGTAAGATAGATTTTCGGTATAGTCTGGGCAAAATTTGGGATAATTGCTAAAATTCGGGTTGAAAAAAATAAAAATGATTTGTATAATTATGTTTAGTCTATTGTAGTTGATTACTACGATTAGACCAAACATAAATAATCAAATCATTTTCATTTTGTGCTGGTAGAATGAAGTTAGAAAGTTGTGCGTGTGAAAATATAATCTTCAAAAAATGGATTCATTGTAATTAACATCTTTGAACACGAAATTCCAGAGTTCATTCTCCTCTAACAAAATTGAAGTGAACGAACTCGTACATTTAGGTTGTCACTCTCTCAATAGCATAATGTAACACATTTAGCTATTTGACATTAATTTTCTTCCAAAGCTGACCCATTATTGCTAGACTCATTTATCATCACACAATGTTAACGACCGAACTTATATACCGGCATAGAATTACTATTTTAGATTCTAGTCAACTATCTTTTTATAAGTAACTAAGTCTAGTCTGTCCTCGTTTTACAGTAAATTGTTCCAACTACTATAAAAAAGGTGTATATAACACTACACTGAATCTTACTTATACACCGTATAACAGAGAGGAATGTTTGTTCCAGCAAAAAGTATATGTATTAACAATAAAAACAACAATGAAAACATGACAGAACTAAAATCAGCTCCAACTCTGAATAAAGTGATAGCCTGTCGGTAGCCTAATGGCTAAGGCATCGGTCTTGAAATCGTGAGGTTGCGGGTTCGAACCCTGCCTATTATACTACCGACGTGAACCCACTTCTAACGCTGCCCATTGAGCTTAGCTGGAGGGGTACCCATAATCCCACATTGCTAGTAACCTAAATATAATATATATATATAATATATAATTACACTATTTAGTCAATATTCATAATATATCCAGATTTTATGCGTCTCACATTGGAATTAACATACTTACATACCTATGTACGCTTTCCAAAAAATACTTAATGAAAAGCAGATATAAAAAAACATAAACATCTAGTTTTCGTAAGGATAAAGACACAAATATTCAAATTATAATATTACCTAGGTGTTGTAGAGTCACCCGTATGAGTGGGGAATTTTATCGTCCGTTTGTCAGAAGGCAACAAAGAGGTTGTATCGTGAAAGAGCCCGTATTTTTCAGGGCGTGAAAACTTCACAAAGAAGGGCATTTAGCCACAGCAAAGATGAAACGAACGTAAGTGAAGAAGTGTAAGTATTTATTAGTTCGAAATTTTAGATTTAGGACTTTTAGTACAAATTTCTTCTACAATTCTTTGACATTTATTATCTAACTAGCTGTCCCGCGCAACTTCGTATGCGTAAATTTTCCCCGTTTTTGCAACATTTCTCATCGCTGCTCCACTCCGTAGTTTAGTCGTAGCGCGATGTTATATAGCCTATAGCCTTCCTCGATAAATGGGCTATCCAACAAAAAAAGAATTTTAAGCTATTGCATAGCTTCTATCGCGGGCCTTGAGCGCGGGAACCGAATCCAGAAATTCCGTAATGAAAAAACCTTACGCTCCCCACTCCGACGGGCACGGAGGTGTGGCTTGAAGGCCGTGCATCGTCTAACGTCGTTTCATTTTGTACTTATGTTTCTGGCTGCAAAAATCATAATAGCGCGATTCAGACCGTAGTACATTTTGTATTGAATAGTAACAAAATTAAATACAGCGCCATCTATTGACATTATGTTACCTATTGTCATTTTAGTCTTTCCCTTTCTTGTGGTTTCTATTATAAAGGCCACAGCAAAGGGCCACACAGGAGTTGTGGTTATGTTTTGGTTTAGGTGTTGGTTCATTTTCCACCCTATTGTGTTGTGTTATTGTATTATTATAAGTAGGTATACTATTTTATGTTCTGTCGCTGATCTAATTAATATAAACTTAATATTATTATTTTTTTTTTTTTATTGCTTAAATTGATAAAAATGCTATGCAATAGCTTTACCGCGGCAGTCCCTGAGTGCCACATATTTTTTTTTTTAAATCGGACCAGTAGTTCCTGAGATTAGCGCGTTTAAACAAACAAACAAACAAACTCTTCCGCTTTATAATATTAGTATAAATAATATATTTTTTCAACTTATTTAGTTTACAAATTTAATAAAAACACAGCATGTTCGACTGCGGTGGAAGTGTGTCCGACTGCTACGCAAGAGGTCGTGGGTTCGATTCGCACATGGGACATCACTTTGTGTGATCCACAAATTTTTGTTCCGAGTCTGGGTGTACTTTGTGTCCGTGATTTGTAGCTTTGTAAGGTACCCCGGGCTTGCACCCTACTGCGGGAGCCGTCTTAAAAAAAAAAAAGATATTATTTTCATAAAAAGCGTTAGAATTGAATTGATGTGACTAGCTCTGAAAATTTGAGGTCGAACTCCTCCGAAATGGCTCGACCGGTTTTTTTTTGTTATTTGATAGGTATAAGATTAGGTAGTAAAGTTTTTTTTTGTAATCACCGTTTTAGTATTTCTGTATAAATTGCAAAAACGCAGAAACGAAGAAACGAGAAAGTTGCGAGGGTCAGCTAGTTTATGAAAGGGCTTCCAATCTCACAGCTTGTCTTCAATCTCGGTATCTGCAGGATTATACAATTTCAATCCTGCGGAATCCCGGTATTTACAGGATCCTGAATATAAATTAATATTATTTATCTATACTAATATTATAAAGGTGGTTTGTCTGGTTGAACGTGATAATCTCAGGAACTACTGGTTCGAATTGAAAAATTACGATACGACTAATAGGAGCAATGAAAATGTTGCAAAATAAAACTGCTAAAAACATTACCCTTCCTTTTTGGCTTCGCCATAGTCGGGTAAAAACGAGGAAAATTGACGCAAACGAAATTGTGCGGGTCACCTAATAAAAGATAAATAAAACAACGGAATAATCAACTTGACTTAATTTAACTGCCTCGGTGGCGCGGTTGAAGTACTTATGTAAGACTGCGGCGAGTTAGGTCAAGGCTCGATTCCCACACGGGACACCACTTTGGTACAGTATGTGACTGTCCTCAACTTGTTTTTCTGAATCTGAGTGTACTTTGTGCCTGTAATTCTATAGTCTCCTATTTAAGTTGCAAAGGGCTTGTACCCTACTGCGGAAGATGTCTTTTATTAGGTTTTACTATGATTTAGAAATTAAAAAAATGCACTGTCTGATAAAAGTAGAGATCAAAAATACTAATGAAATGAATTTACATCTGAACGTCATCAAAACTAATATAATAAAAGCTTTAAATATTTGGTCAGTAGTCAGTTTGAAATGTTTATATGTAAAAAAATACATCTAAACTATCGTCTACATGCCTTTATCTATCCAGCATCAGGAAAAAAAATGGCAACCAGACAACTGATAAACACACCTAAGTACTTAATTTATTTAAAATTAATGCGTATAATACCCAAAATAAACAACGAAACGTGGGAATCGAAAATATGTTGCTCTGCAAATCCCGCGGGATCCCGCGCTTGTAATCACTTGCGGGATTGCCAAAATAGTTCGGGATCCCGCAATATCGGGATTGGTAGCCCTAGCTTATCTTATAATTTTCGCTCAATACCGCTTCGGTATTAAAAATAATCCTTGCACGTATTTGGTCTACTGAGTTCAGACTAAGTTGTTGTACACAAAAATTTGAAACGTTCCACGTCAGTGCCATTAATCATTCTGAAATTAAAACTTCAAGCAAAAGTCTTATCGTTTAATTAAAGTGAACGCGCAATCATTTTTTAATTTGTCACCATTTTACTTAAGTTTTTTTGGTTATGCCAACTCATTGTATACACTTCATTAAGCGTCGCACACATGACATCGTTCTTGGACATAAATATAAGAATACATCGCTGAGGAAGGCGTGCCTCGATCAGGCGCGGATCCAGGACCGTGTTCGGGGGGAGGTACCTTGACCCAATACCGGCGAAGTGTGAGTAGTTTTGGCCGTCAAGGTCAAATGTATGGCGAACACTTGAAAATTCATAAGTATGGGGGGCTCTGTTGCCCCCCCCCCCCTTGAATCCGGCCTGGCGATTCCGCGTCCGTGTGCAAAGTTTATGTGACATGTGTGCGTGCAGTAGCATTTTGTATGTTGCTTGTTTTTTATACTTTCGGTATTCTGTGGTGGATTTGTCAACTAAAAATATTTAAGTACACATATACAAGTGGGCTTCTTTTATGACGGAAGAGGGAGGGGGGGTAGCGTGAGTCTCTTAACACCACTACCCCTTAAGTATTACCGTTATTTCACCCACGCATGCTGAAAATAAATGAAAAGTTGTTATTATAATTACCTAAGTACTTATGTGGTAATATTAGCTCGCATATGATTCAAACAAATGGCGCATTTTGTGAAAACACATAATATCGAGAGTACAGAAGGCAACCTTCATAATATATAATTCACACTCGACAAACGCACACAGTCATCACAGATTATACACGTATAGATACCGAGCTTCATACAAAACCCTCTTGACTTATCTATGTGTGCGTGCGTCAAGAGCGCGTAACTGAGCATCACAGACGCGGACACTCGGAACGAGTAGTAACTGTTCAGCGCGTGTGTGAGTGTAGGTATAAAAGTCATGGTACATACATGAGTTTGGATTCTGTACTCTCTTTACTTTGTGTAGAAATCTCTCAAGGACACGGAATCTCAGACCACTTCAAACCAGTGTCAGCACGAGTGCTACGCGCATTGTGTCATCTTCTAAACTACGTAACGGATTTTAATGTGTACTTATTTCAGATACATTTCATTCAGATAATTTTACCTAGATGCTTTGTTATTACGTGAATATTATGTGTATAAATAGTGGAAAAAAACTCCTTGCGAACCCAGGGCGAGCCGCTAGTATAATATATGACATAAATATTGCATCTAACAACAACAAGCTACGTCACAGTAGTCCTAATTTATCTAAATTACACTTTTTTTAATATGTCAGAATTGACAGCCCTATTGCGACCGCCAAGCGTAGGTATAGAATGAGGTTGGTTACCTTCTGTACTCCCTGTAATTTGCGATGAAAACTGATTTATTACAGATGATATTTGCGGATCTACTTATTTACCTACTTACACGATGATATTAGTTTATGAAAGCACATAATTTTATTTAAGAAATGGAGGTGCAAACACTAATAATAATAATATTAAACCCCTCGGGGCTAGTCGTTGTCTCCCTATATGAGATTAACGCAACACTCTGAGGGCATAGTAGCAGCTCTTGAAATCCTTATGACACCAATAAAAAATGTCTCATGAGGGTGAAATAAGAGTACACAAACCGCAGGGCAGCTTTGTGGCGAGCTGAATGTGTGTGGCGACACTGCGGTCCCGATGCCTCAGAGAGTCGGTCAGGGCCTCGTCTCCCGCTTGCCTTCACTGGCCGGCGAGAGTCGAACACCAAGAGCGTCCGCAGGACTCTCAACTCTGTCTTGCCTTAATCGGCCAGAGGGAGGTCGCCAGAGCTTGTATGCTCGGGGGTGGAAGTGTCATTTTCAAGGGCATAACTACGGGGAAACCCGCTCACGGGCCTTCTTCGTGATGGTGAAACCGGCGCCGCACCGCTCGACACCCCAAGCTGCTCACACCCATGTTGCCCCCTGTCGCCTGTTTGGCTGTATGCCTGTGGCGGCCAGAAGGGGGCCCATCTAGTGAGTGGCGAGTCACCGCCTGCCCATTTGTCTGTGTGTTTTTACCATGTGTTGCAGGGCAGGCGCCATAGTTCTTCAATAGTACCAGCTAACCATTCCACTAACACATCACCTCCATAACCCAGTTTCTTAGCTACCACTTTTTGACAATAGTTTTTACACTAACCGGGGAATGTCGTTGGGTACATTTATATAGTGTATACAACGATATTCGCCGGTTTGTGTCACATAGCCTTTAGATTAAAGTGTCTAACGGGCCTCTACGTGTTGGCTTCGGCCCCACGTACGCCTCCCAAATGACCGGGACTCCATAGTCTCGTGATATGGAAACGACATACATAATAATAATAAAAATGATTTATTCACTTAGGAAGCAAAATACTACACTTGTGAAAAGTCGATTCTACATTTATTGGTAATGCTTGTTCGCAAACAATAGGTAAAGCCCGAGAAAAGAACAGGCAATAAAAACTCGTGGCCACTCTTTTCAAATTGCCAATGTTTACAATGTTTCTCTGTTTATAAACTGTATTATGCCGGTAAGGTGCTGCCACCATTATATTATACACCATTTTAGAGGACTGATGCAAAAAAAGAGGTCATATTAGAAGAGTACACGAGATCGGATACATCAGCCTCAATGGGCACAACATTGTAGGAGCATCCACTTACGATGTAAAAACTTTATGTGCTTAAATATTGGCCAATTTACTGCTACTTAATGAATAAGTATACATGTTTTTCAAAGGAAAGAAAAGAATGGCCGTAATTTATCACGCAGAATCTTTACTTACAAAAGTAAATCGTTTTCTTAACTAGTACCTAAGTAATTTTATATATATAATATATTATCAAACTGTGACAACAATATTCACCTAGTAAAATGCAATAAACTATACAACACAATACATTAATAGGGAGCAACGAACTACATCCATTTATCTTTATCAGTCAAATAATCATCGATACAATAGTAAGCTCTTTGTATAAGATGTCTCTTGACTACATTCTTAAATTTATTTACTGGTAAACTCGATATGCTGACTGGGATTTTATTGAAAAATTTAACACCTAGTCCCATGAATGAGTTATGAGTTTTATGAAGCCTATGATATTGACCTACCAATTTGTGCTTATTTCTTGTATTCACAGAGTGAATATCACTATTTTTGTTATATAAATGTAAGTTTTGTTTTACAAACATAACGTTTGCATATATATATATTGTGATGCAACTGTTATAATGCCTATCTCTTTAAACTTTTCTTTAAGGGAAACTCGTGCTCCTAGTTGATATATCGCACGCACTGCACGTTTTTGAAGAATAAAAATAGTTTGTATATAAGCCACCTTGCCCCAAAGCAATATGCCGTAAGACATGACGCTGTGAAAATAACCAAAATATACTAGTCGAGCTGTTTCTACGTTCGTAAGCTGTCTGACTTTGCTGACAGCATATGCTGCAGAACTGAGTTTCCCTGCGAGACATGATGTACACTATAAACATACATTATCTTTTTAAATATTTTAGTTTTTATAGTGAACGCTCCTTTTATTCTCCAAGATTGATCAATAAACCGGCAGGCGGAAACCAAGTCCGTAGCTTGAATTGAACAACAATTATATTTTCATATTACTAGTCGGGTAACCATTTGTAGCGAGATGCTATAGAGTACATGAGTCAAATAAGAGACGAGATTTTATGTTACTTATTGACTAGTTTATTGTGGTTAAAACTAAGCTACTTATACTAAATTCTAAACAAATAAATTTATAATAAGAGGTTGTTAAATTCACAATTGTTACATATACGTGCTTGGGTGTTTGTGTTAATTTTGCATTATTTAAAAGAACTTAATAACTAATCAGGAACAGGCCGGTTATTGAATGGCTCTTTGTTATATCTCTATAAGGATTGTAACCCGAGTAAGCGGCGAGTCCTCCCAAAGGTAGTTTAAAATCAAAGGTAGGATTTCACATCAATCGATTTGATGCAAACGCAAACGCACAAATGTCAATTTTGCAGCTAGAGTTAGTTATTTTAAAACATAGTTATTGGTAGTTACGTTATCGAGACCGGCCGTAAGAGAATAACTAGATAGGAAGGTTAAAAATTATTTATTTTGCGCTTGTAGAGTCGAAGCTATAGCATATAGATATAGCATACAATGTTGTGGCCATAGATATCGTTACAATATGTAAAGTGCCTTTATGCTACCAAAATGAGCAAATAGAATTATGGTTCGTAAATCACAAAGAAAGAGTTGTATATCTTATTTCAAAACCCTAAAGAATAGCTAGAAAAAACTCGCAGAATTCTTTCTGCGAGTTTTTACCCTGTTTTTATGTTCTCATAAAGACACATATTCTTCCACAATTAAATAGAGAAGGTACAGGAATATACTAATCTAAGTGTTACATTCTCTTTCGTAGAATATAATATCTATCGTTTGAAATTATACAGGTAGATAGGTATCCACATGTATCCACAGACGTTAAATTTATTACACCACTTTATTTGGACTTGGGGTTAAAAATGCTTATTAATTCTTAAGCATTCTATTTTGTATAGGCAGATGCCTCAAAAAAATTTGTTGGTTATTTCGTCTTAGGACCATTATTCTTATTTTTACTTCTGAACGAAAGTTGTTGTCTCAAAATTTTCAAGGGCCGAGGTCTGCAATATTAATCTACAATTCTAATGCAAAACATTCTACATTAACTTGCTGAAACAGACATTGCTAAATTAAATTTTTTAAAGACACGTTATTGGTCAAGTCTTAAGGAAAGTACCGTGATGATATATAGTCTTTATAACTTAATCCGGACATAAGAGATTATGCTCCGAAAATTTGAATAGAATCTGTTCAGTAGTTTTTGCGTCAATCCCGAACAAAGAAACACGAAAAAGAATAAACGTGGTTTTGGATTCAGAAACTCTTAATTAGTCGATCTAGGTTAGTTTTAAAAAAATATCTTTAATGTACATTAAAGATATTTTTACAGACACAGCTACTTTACAATTTTATTATAGTATAGACTCTTAATTTGTGTTTTTAACCGCCTTTGAAAATGGTGGTTCTCTGTTTGACCTGTATGTATGTTTGCGATTTTCTCGAAAACTAGTAATTCTATTTAGATGGGGTTTTTCGACTGCATATTTTTTTGGAAAGGTTTTAGTGTATAAAACGTTATCCTGGCTTATAACACTAGATATATAAACTAAAACATAGGAGTGAGTCAGAGAAATTTGCATTCGGTGATGTGCTTCATATTTCTTTTCCATGAAGGTGGTTCATTTTTAAAGCCTCTTGTTTGAAGCGAACTTAGTTAAATGCGGAATTTACTTAGTTTGATTTTAATTATTTTGCTTTTGCTGTATTCAAAGGGTAGCTACAGAAAAGATACTCTTGTTGACACAATTTGGCAGTGCCGGTACTTTAAGCCCTCCAATTCGGGCCATGTGCCCCGATCGCCACGTGTTAGGGCCTCCAAATACCATGTTTAAGCCCCCAACCTCGTAATCATGTTCGTCATCATAAAACACTAATGTCACAAATGTTAATATGAAGAGTAACTCTATATGTGTTGCACATAGGCTACGGATTGAACACTACCCATCTAAGAAATTTGGACACCTTATAGACAAGATGACTGGCCTAGTGGTTCACTAACCACTAGACCAACAGGCCAGTCATCCACGAGTATCGAATGCAGTCAGGGTCACTAACCTGACAGCTAAGCCGGAGGTCATGGATTCGATCCCCATAAAACTTTGTGTGATGACTACGATGGTTTATTCTGTGTCTGCGTGTAATTTATTTAAAATATGTATGTATTTAAAATATACAAGTATGTTATCAGTTGTCTGGTTGCCATAGTACAGGCTCTGCTTAGTTAGGGATCAGATGACGTTGTATGAGTTGTCCAAAGATATTATATTATAATTAAGATAGACTCTCCAAATTGTGAAGTATGCCATGTCGTAGAAGACGTTCAGCACATATAGGCTTAATTTAAAATGTCCTGGCAGACCCTGGGTCAGATCAAGTTCAGATGCTTTATAGTTTAGTATTTAGGGAAGTAGGCATACCCAAAGGGTAGAGTAAAAAAAAAGAATTAAAGTAGTAATGATAACTGAAGACGATGATCATTATCAGTTTTTCAGTCGTCTGTCTGTGTATCGTTTCTTTAAAGGTTTCTATCAATACAGGGTGTGACAGAAAGGCGCTGTCAAATTTCAGCAGAAAACAGTGTACAGGTAGGCTTAAGTTAACCTACATTTTTTTTTTTTTTTTTTGGTTCGGCGGGAAAAAATCCTGACGAACACCCCCACCATCCGGGGAAGATGATGGAGGTAGTGTGGGGTTTGCACCCACTAAAAAACCCGCCGTGTATCGCTCGCCACCTTTGCGAACGGGCCGCCGGAATTCGTTATACCGTTGGCGGCCCGCCCAGTGGCAATGCCCGGACGCGATGTTGTTGCGTTCCGGGCATTTCACACCTACGCGGCCCCTGGATACACACAGGGCGCCGCGCCTCCACGGAAGGCCGCGGGCGGGGCAGATTACCCCGTACGCCCGCCCGCAGTCCCACCTAAGGCGGCATCAAGCGCAGATATGCGCGCCGACGCCGCCCGGTTCGCCGGCGACGGAGCGGGTCTGCCAGGGAACTCTCTTCCCTGACGCGCTCCGCCGCCTCCTTCTGCGAGATGACGTCCTCGCAGAAGGATGCGACCGCATTCCACGACCCCTCGCCCCGGACCATGGACAGAACCACGGCCGGCAACGAGAGGTCACTTCCGACCACTGTGGTGAGAACTTGACGTTGCCCCTCCCAAGCTGGACAATGCTGGAGGGTGTGCTGCGCCGAGTCCTCACCGCAGTCGCAGTGGTGGCAGGCGGGACTCGGTTCCCTCCTAGCGACCGTGTGCAGGTACTTCCCGAAGCACCCGTGCCCGGAAAGGACCTGCACTAGCCGGAAGGAAAGGGTCCCGTGCTGCCGCCCCGCCCACTCCTCCAGGACCGGCCGGAGCGCCTCCACGGTTCGAACACCTGCCCGTGGAGCCTCCAGCCGGCCCTGCCACCGGGCCATGACTGCCCGGTGGGCCTCACCGCGCCAAGCGCGTAGCTCCTCGGGCAGGGGCACCGAACCCCCTACCCGAACAGCCACCGCCCGCCGATGCACTTCGGCGAGCACTTCCGCATCCAAATCCCACGGGGGTGTGCCGGCCAATGCGCCGCCTCTGCAGACACCGTGCGGTACCCGCGTATGGCCCTGACCGCCATGGTCCGCTGGGGTCTCCCTAAGCGGACCCTATTCTGGGCGGTCTGGGACGCCGCCCACATGGTGCGCCGTACAAAGCCATTGACCGCACCACCCCCGTGTACAACCGTCTACTCGAGGCACTGGGTCCGCCCAGGTTCGGCAACAGCCTCCCCAGTGTGGACGCTGCAGCCTCGAGTTTTGGCGCCAAAATGCGAAAGTGCTCGTCGAAGAGCCGCCGCCCGTCTACTACCAGGCCCAGATACTTCATCTGGGCCCGGACCCGTACGAGGACCGAGCCGACGGCTATCGAGGCGCCAGCAGGTGGTCCGCGACGGGGCCCATTGAATAATAGGGCCTCCGTCTTGGAAAGGGCCACCCTAAGCCCCAGCGCCTCGATGCGCCCGACCATTCGGGAAATCCCTAGGTTGGCCAGGCGCGCCGCCTCCTCAAAATTCCCACCCCGGGCCGTGATGAGGGTGTCATCCGCATAGCAGATGACCCCTATCCCGGGGGGGAAGCCACACCGCAGGGCCCAGTCGTAGCCAATGTTCCACAAGAGGGGCCCTAAGACAGAGCCCTGTGGAACACCGCACGAGACGTCCCTGCGGATTACCTCACCCTCTCGGTCCTCGTACAGGATCCTTCCGCGTATTTGAGTTTTTTTTCAAAGACAACTCCCACTGTGAAGTACAAATCCTGTGACGCGGGAGGATAAACATACAAATCACGAATACATGAATTACTGAGCTAAATCACGGACAACTATAAAAAAAATGGTCATGAGTTTTATTATCAAGTTATACTCTCTTCTTTCACGACTTTACTCTTGCGAAATTGTCATTGAATGTAGATCATTTTATTTTAAATGTTGTCTGACGTTCATAGGCGTTGCATTCTGTAACCTAAGTTATGCACTTTGAACTTAACCCTGCTGAGAAACCCATATTACGAAGGTGGGTCAAGATGACGTAATAATAACATATATCTGTGACTGACTGATTGATATGTATTCCAACAGAGTTTTGTTCTAGCAATATTTTCACAAAGAGTATTCGAGCTGTTATGAGCAATACACCAATATTTATAGACTTAAATATATGTGACAAGTAAAACTCTGTTAATACAACAACTCATTTCATGTCTATTATTTACATCAATTATCAAATATTCTCTTACAATTATTATTAATTATATCTAAATATAATCGATCATAAATCGTTTTTAACAATAATAGTACTGCAATAGTTATTAATATTGCGTTAGGTTGATGACGTAACGTAAGCTGGTTGTAGCGTCGGTAACGGTTAATAACACCCATGAATTTGGTTTGGGAGGCTTGACGCGTTAAAAGTAAACATAATAAATTTATCCACACCTTTCTGTTGCACGTTGTTTTTCAGTTGCAATTTAAATATATTATTGTTGTGTTTTAATAAAACTCATTTGAAGATGTCAAAATCTTACCTTGAAATAAAAAGAATTCGTAATTCAACTTAATTTTTTTTGGAATAATAATAATACTTTATTTGCACAAATATGGTGCTAAGAATGTTAACGCAAATAATAAATAAGTTTCACATATTTCGTCAGTAGGTGCAGTTTATAAACATTAAGAATCACATTGCAAATCATATCTAAAGTTTTTTTTTAAATTGCATTACAGGCAGTTCCTTAATAGTTGACGGTAACTTATTAAATTCTTTTATGCACATAGCGTAACAGTTTATTTTAAAATAATAATGTGGTTCTAGGCACATTATCTAGTACTAGTCTTTTACCATCGCGGGGAGACGTATATCCATTGCGTGGATATACGTCTTTAGCTTTTATAAATAGATGGTAATTGGTTTTTACAAATACACTTAATTCAAAGGTGTACATACAAGGCAATGGCAATATTATAAGGATGAATACCTTTGTTTATTTTACTAAGCAAAATGTTCCCAATTGAATCAGTATTTTTAAACTACAATATCTTATCATAACCTATTTCATGTAAATAAAAAGAGCAGCGGTATGGCGTTGCTTCGTATTTTTAATAACTTTGTCGTAACTTTGTACCCCGCTGTCATGTGGCTATCTTTCTCAAAGTTTTGCGAACACAGTCAAGTTTCTTTCAACAGACTTTCGGTCTCCTTTGTACTTTTACATTTTCCATGCTTCATGAAGGTGAAGATGGTTAGGAAGTTCTTTTTTTTTGTTTCGGTCCATGAGATCTATGACCTCTTTGAGCCGACAGTGGTAACGTTACTTAACCATGCAGATTTTACCTTTTGATCTTTTTCCAATTGATCGATAAATCGGTATCGGTTAATAGATTAAGTAATAAACGGTTTTCTGAAACCAACTGTTCGCAATCGTAACAGCGGTTTTGTATGCACATTAACCAGCGCCAATAAGTTTTAAAATTTGCTATACATAATTATATATTACTGGCTGGTTTCACCAAACCACCCTTGTTATTTTTACGGTTGAAGAATAGAAACAATGCAATTACCTATCCGTATGTTTTACGAGATGGCGTTCTTATAAAAAATAGGACTTTTATAAAAAATATTTTTCGAAATAAAAAAAGCAAAAATGTCGAAAATCTTACAAAGCGAAATAATCTATCTATTTAAACATAAATAATGGCAATCGTTAGGGCCCTTTTCGAGAAGGCCTTCATATATAGTTAACACTAGAATTGCTCGTTTAAATATATTAGATAGATACTACTACGATAGTAAGTTAACTTTGAGATACCGTGTAGAAAAATATGAAATTAAAAAGTAGTAGCCACTAATACCAAAGGTCGTTAGTTTAAATTATATTTTAACTGGAAAAGTTAAGTTTATAGCGTTAACGTTGTAATATCCAGCGTAACTATTGGTAGCGTAGATGCAATCTCTATGGAATGTGCCTAAAATACGAGGATCTTGACTTGTTCTTGTAGTTACACTAGTGTGGCTACGGATTAATTTAATAAAACATAGTGACACCAGTGTTGCAATTTGGTGTGACTATGGATCGGTTGGGTACAATACAAGCAATAGTTTCTGAGAAAAAAACATACATACTTTCGTACTTTTTTTATTTCATAAATTTGTTTAGAATCAGCATTGTGAATTTTTATTAGAAATTTAAAACCGCAGACGATGTACGATGACGATTAGTACTCATTGATTTTCCGATACTAACTGAATGTAATAAAAGCTGCTTGGCAACGTAAAATATTTAAATATGAGATTATTTACTAAACTAGCGGACGCCTCGCGGTTTCAGCCGCGTATTTCCCGTTACCGCGGGAATACAGTGATAAAAGTAGCCTTTGTAACCCGGGGATAGTGTAGCTTCCCAACAGTTAAAGAATTTTTAAAATCGGTTTTGCAGTTTTAAGTTTATTCGTTACATACAAAAATACAAATCTTTCCTCTTTATAATAATTTTAGTATAGATAGATATACATACATACATACATAACAACCCATATGATGTCCCACTGCTGGGCACGGGTCTCCCCAGTAGAACCTATTTATTAGTTCCTGGGGGTAATTACCATAATCGCCACGCTTGGCGAGCGGGTTGGCGATCGCAGTAAGGCTTGAAATACGCAGAGGACGCTGCTGCCCGTCCTCCCGTGTGACATCCCTTAGTCGCCTTGACGACACCCACGGGAAGAGATGGGGTGGCACTATTCTTAAGCCGGTGCCACACAGCCTAGATAGATATAGATAAAACGCAATTTCTATAGCATTAAAGAATTTATGGATGGAAATTTAATAATATGTTTTGTTACGAATAGGTTAAGAAACTAAAATTTCTGCATGCTGTGTATTGTAACAGCAGAAACATGTACGTACTATTACAATTTTGTAACACCTTTTTAACAAACCCATATGATATCCCACTGCTGGGCACGGGTCTCCCCTGTAGAACCTACTTAGTATAGGTCCATATCACTACATAGTATAAAACAAAGTCGCTTTCTCTGTCCCTATATCCCTATGTATGCTTTAATCTTTAAAACTACGCAACGGATTTTGATGCGGTTTTTTTTAATAGATAGAGTGATTGAAGAGGAACGTTTACATACATATAATAGGTATAATAACATCCATATATTTTATACCGGTGCGAAGCCGGAACGGGCTGCTAGTGTAAGACAATTGCGATAATCGCCACGCTTAGTGAGCGGGCTATCAACCGCAGTTAGGCTTTCAAATACGCAGAGAACGCTGGCGAGTCGCACTGACGACACCTACAGAAGAGATGACAGAGACACAGCAATTTTATACTTTGTTTTTACTATTTATGGTTTTTTTAATATTTTCATTTATTTATGGTTTTTTTCTACGTTTTATTCTACAAACTATAATAGAAATACAGTCGTCATTTTCATTATTAAAACCAAAACTGGAGCCGCAAGTCGTCTGCAGACCTTATGCTCGGTAATGTTTCAAAGGATTTTTGTACAAAAGGTTATTTTAATTAGGCCGGCCAAATGCGTGTCTACACATGCCTAGTTAGGCAATCCTTTAATTAAGGTGCTCTTAAAATAACTGACACTACGAACTATATTTTTCTCACAGTTCCGTCCACATGGATGATAATTATTGCGTTAAAGTTTGATGACTTTTCATACAAACTTTGACCTCTTTTGTGGAGTTTTCATATGAAATTTGACATCCTTTGTGGCATACTTTGACATCTTTAGTTGCTTGTAGAATTTTGAAAAATCCATCTTTAGCCGATTTCTTTAGATATATAGATAACAAGATTACGTGTCTCAACGACTTACTGAATGTAACTGGCTGGTTTAATACCTCTTTAGAAAAGATAAAGTTAACCTCAAAAGATCGGTCAAAACGGCACATACATATTATAAATAATAAAAAAAAATACCTAAACATTGTTTATTCTTTGTATGAAAAAAATACGATTGATCTTACATCTTTTGTTGCCATATCTAACTTCCACGGGATTAGAATCGCGGTCAAAAGCTAGTAAAGTTATAAATTTAGAGAAACATTATATTATTGTTTTTAAACTTTCGCGATTTTTATACATATTAGTTATATTTCGGGACTTAATCGCGTGAATTATTTAAAGGTACGAACCTTTTATTTACCCGACGTTTTGATCGAATTGCACCGATCGTGGTCACGGGTCGACTAGTCGACCCGTGACCACGATCGGTGCAATTTTAAATAATTCACGCGATTAAGTCCCGAAATATAACTAAAACATTATATTAATTAGTTGACTTGTGTTTTAAAAAAATACAAAAACTTTTGAATGTTTTTAGTGCTAAAAACAAAACAAAATAAGTGTAAATTTCATATTATCTTGGCAAACATCAAAATAAAATTTTAAGTATTGAAATGCTGTAATCGATTTACTATTATATATTTTTTATTATTGTATCTATATGTATTGGAAGCGAGAAAAGCCCTACAGCCAAAACTAATAGAAGAAAAAGAGAAGGGAAACTTAGCCTATATTAAGTATGATAAGCTAGTAGTTAAAGAAAATAATTATAAAAAAGACAAAAAGAAAAGAGAAACATCAACGTCACCTCAAGGTAACACAGCCTAGACCTCAACTGGGACAAACCGAAAAAATGCCTTTGACGTTATGAGGGCGAGATCAAACTCTCTCTCAGCCTTTTCAGAAACCAAACAATAGCAATTAAACATCGGCAAACGGAAAACCAAACAGACCAAGACAACCGAAATAAGTACTACAGAAAAGTTATTAAAACAACCAAAAATATCTAGGAATAACGTCGAAACAAAACTCTCTCCCTACCCGACTGGTCATCGGGAAAATGACCACGACCCTTAAAAGGCTGAAAATAAAAAATCAACAAAAACCACAGAATCAATAAAAACTACAAATATCCACATATCTACATTTAATACTAGATCTTTAAGAACACCTGAGAAACTTATAGAATTAGAACAGGCTCTAGAAAATATTAGCTGGGACATAATAGGAATCAGTGAGATGAGACGCCTACGGGAACGAATAGAAGACCACGGAGGATTTATTCTACACTACAAAGGCGAAAAGAAAAGAGAGAGAAAATAATTAATTCAATATGTAGAAGAATTTAGAGGTATCTCAGAAAGAATATCCATCATATATATAAAAAAATACCTTTATATCACTTAAAAGATAAAACATGGTCAAAGTCATGGTCAGAGTCATGGTCCAAGATTATTCTCCAACTGAACCTAATAAAAAACAAGATATAGATAAGATTGAAAAATTCTACTACGACTTGCAAACCGCCATACAAAATTCACACAAAAACATTATAGTAATGGGGGACATCAATGGACAAGTTGGCATGTGTGACCAAGGAGAAGAATCTACAATTGGCAGACATGGCTATGGAAACAGAAGTAAAAACGGAGAAAGACTGGTTACACTGGCTCTAGAGAACAAATTAAAAATCTTAAACACCTATATGGACTATAAATGGACCTGAATCTCTCCAAATGGGCTACACAAAAACGAGGTAGATTTTATTTTGTCCAACAACAGCAAAGTAGTCAAAAATGTATCAGTAATTAATCAACTTAATTTCAATTCTGACCATCGAATGGTTAGGGCAACCCTAACTGTAGCACATGTAAAGAAAAATAGAAGACTTCGAAGCAAAATTATCAGTCTATCCTGTCTCGGCAACAATGACAGGCTTTTAAATAACCTAAAAATAGCAATGGACAGAGTAGAACAAAACAACACAAAAAAATATGATAACCTATTGAATCTACTTAAAACAGAAACAACCAAAATAAATAAAGAAGTAAAAATGAAAGTACTCTCAAGTGAGTCTATACAACTGCTAGAGCAACGAAAGGAAATAATAAAGGAAGGGAAGGTAGCAAAGTAAACAGACAAAAAATAAGCAGCCTAAGCAAACAAATAAACCTGAGTATAAGAAAAGATCGTAAGATAAGAAGGCAAAATACACTGCAAAAAGATATAGAAAGAACCGGAGGACTAAAGAAAGCTTTCAAAGAATTTAAAAAAAAACATAAATGGCTGCCTAACCCTAAGAATAGATATAACGAAAGTACTAGTAAGAGACATAAAATACTTCAAATTGCCACCGAATACTATAAAGATTTGTATAAAAGCAAAACAGAGAAGCAAATTGAATATAACATCGAACCGGAGGCTGGGCCTGATAAGGAACCAGTGCCACCCGTATTGAAGGAAGAAATAATAAAGGCTATAAACTCACAATAACTAGACAAAGCTCCAGGATCAGACCAAGTGACAAATTAACTCTTAAAACTTAGAGTACCTGTTATAGCTCCCGCACTGGAAAACATATTCAACGAAATTCTAGTATCCGGAAAAATACCTAATGATTGGATGAAATCAACCATAATACTGTTACACAAAAAAGGAGATAGAGGTGAAATTAATAACTACAGACCTATAAGCTTAATGTCCAACGTCTACAAAGTGTTTTCCAAAATAATTCTCTCCCGTATTGCAAACTCTTGATGAAAACCAACCAAAAGAGCAAGCAGGTTTCCGGAGCAAGTTTTCAACAATTGACCACATACATGCTTTTAGACAAGTACTTCAAAAGTACCAAGAATACAACAAAATCTACTACATAGGGTTTGTTGACTTTCAAAAGGCATTTGACACTCTAAAACATGAGTATGTTACCTTGGCATCTCAATGCTTCCCATATGGAAGCATTGAGATGCCAAGGTGTTCAAACGACATACATCAAAACGCTTCAAATTATATACTCAGGAAGCACAGCCCAAGTGAAGTTGAAAACCACGGGAGAACAATTTAATGTCTAAAGAGGAGTACGCCAGGGGGATCCCATCTCACCCAAATTATTCTCTGCGGTACTAGAGATGATTGTTCGGATCCTGGAGTGGAATAATTTAGGTCTGAATATAAATGTGTAAAGAAATAGACAGAAGGATAAGAAATACGTGGAATAAGTTTTGGAGTCTTAGCCAAATAATGAAGAACAAAGATATGTCATTAAAAAGTAAAAGAACCGTATACAATATGTGCATACTCCCTTGTTTAACATACGGATGCCAAACATGAGCTCTAACTCACCAACTAGCTAATAAAATAAAAGTCTGTCAGAATAGCATAGAACGGAGTGTCATTGGAGTGAAAATAATAGACAAGGTTAACTTGGAAAAGATTAGAAATAAAACAAAATTCAAAAATGTACTCAGGGTGTGTAAAACACTAAAGTGGCGATGGACAGGGCATATGTTGCGGGAAACTAAGGAAAAGTGGACCAAAGCTATAACAGAATGGTACCCAAGGGGCAACGTAAGAAATCCGCGCAAACGCTGGGAGGATGATATCAGACAAGTCGCAGGGTCAGAATGGACTCGCATAGCTAGAGATAGAGAGTCATGGAAATCTTTGGAGGAGGCCATGTCGTAGGACAAGCTGTAGCAGAAAACGATCCGATCGCCGATATTTAAATTAAGTAGTATTAGTATAAGTGCAATAGTTTAATAGATTAAGGAAACATACTGTATAGAAAAAACTAGCAGCAATAAAGGCTTATTTTATTTTATTTTATTTTTTATTTTATTATTATTGTATCATTAAGAATTTCTGTAGTGATAGACCTTTTAGCAAATTGATTAAGAATGGTTTTATGAAAATGAGTCGTTTAGTGGCACTCTCGAAGCTTATTTAATTAGAGGGAAAAGAAATTATTGGAATTGATCGGTTCAATAT
Organism: Herminia tarsipennalis; assembly: GCA_945859575.2. Lineage (NCBI taxonomy): Eukaryota > Metazoa > Arthropoda > Insecta > Lepidoptera > Erebidae > Herminia > Herminia tarsipennalis. The sequence goes on from OX243846.2 coordinate 19,244,396, forward strand.
TCTTAATTTTTGGCAATAATGAATAATTTTTTTTTTTTTATCTAATCCTTATAGTGACTTGTTGATTTCTTGACTTTGAAGCGGTTTAGCTTACAGCCTAAAACTCATAAAAGGAAATTGGTGACAATTTTTTGTCGACCTGTGATTGTGATGGAGAATACCAAAGCCCTCGGAAAAAGAAGTACAAAATCCGTACTCTAGAATTGCACTATGTTATATGATATTATTACAATTATATGATAGAAATATTTCAGTGATACATACTTTATTTGCAAACATATCTGCTATTCGACGGCACGGTCTAAACGTTGAGAAAACTTTCATAAGCTTTCACGTTGCATACATGAGTGTGCAAATCGTCAAGTTTAAGAACTTTTCAAAGTTTTATAATACCCATCTTAGATGTTCTTCAATCTCAATACAAACGGTACTGAACATTTTCACATTTTTCTTGTCGTTTCTTGAAATCTCTCTACGTTCACGTTCAAGCTATAATGTGCAATAACGTCCATCGACAAAGGCGGGATGTGTTACAATTTATTTTAAATGTACTTTATTGCGTTAGTTACCGTATCTTAACGATACATCGCTTAATAGCCTTTTTCTCAACTAATTCTCTAATTAATCTATTTGAAGCTTACAGGGTCTCTTAAAGGGTCTCTGCATACATACAGATTATGAGACAAAATAATAAAAATAAATCCATGCAAAATTAGAGCCGTCTAGCACTAACAGTCTCAGAGCTAAGCTGCAGATGGACAGAAGGACGGAGGGATAGACGGACGGACGGATAAGGGTTCCGTATTGCCATTTTTGCTACGGAATACGGAACGTTAACAAAAAAAAAACTATTTATCTTCTATTCAGCCTGCACAAGTGTTGTACACATTTCAGAACTGAAATTTCGTGAGGGGTAATTAACATGATACCGACAGGAAAACTAAAGGAGCTTTCTGTGCTTCACAACATACCTGTGTATCAAGCAAAAGCAGGTCCCGACCTGTCCACCTGTTGGACTTTCCCACTCGTGGGTGGACGAGTAATTCACGTTTACCTCTTCACCTACTGCAATAGTGGGTACTGAAATACCTATAAATAGAGTAATCGATAAGTTTAAAAAATTATATATTTTATTCTGTAAATATATGTATTTATTATACATTAGAATTATTGTGTTCTACAACTTTGTCCACGGGAAGACAACAACAGAGAAATAGCTAAAAAGTACCAGGAGCAAATAGTTTGCCAGGAGGTATGTATGTAGCTGGTTTGGTATTTATAATATCATATTTGATAAACAATTTTTAACACCCAGTTTAGTGTTTCACAACAGTAAGAATTATAATAAAATAAGGAAATGTGAAAAACATTTTAATTTTTTATGACGTGATGACGTTTTACAAATTGATGACCGGCTGCGCTAACCAAAAAGTGTCTAGAAAAAGTCACGTTTTTGATTGGTTGCTAAGTAACAGCGAATGGCGATTGCAGATATGCGATACAATTGGAACTAACGTTATTGATTGGTTGCTAAGTAACGCCAATGTCATTAATATTTTCATATGACGTTATCGCGTAAAATTATCGTCAGTAAACTGTTACAGTTTTTTTATTAATTTATTGTTTCTAGCATTGAAACTCCCAGAAACATTATTAATTGGACACACTCCCACCGCGCCACAGAGTCAGTCAGACTCTGTGGCGCGGTGGGAGTGTGTCCAACCGCTACGCAAGAGGTCGTGGGTTCGATTCCCACACCACTTTGTATGATCCACAAATTGTTATTCCTAGTCTGGGTATACTTTGTGTCCGTGACTTGCACGTTTGTAAAGTCCCCCGCGACACAGGACATGTACCCTACTGCGGGAGTCGTCTTTATTTGAAAAAAGAAAAAAAAAAAACTTATACATACTCGTAATATACGGGTTGGACGTGGGGATCATTTCAACACGACTGTACAATTTCTGCCGTAATGCGAATCTGTCTTAAAGCGAATCTGTCCTAATGCGAACAAGTGAATACACAGCCATCTTGAAAAAGCTAGAATAAATAGTATAAACTTTTACAAAAATACAATGAATCTCTTTGCTAATTTGTCAGTCTTACGAGAAAGTATATAAACAAAGGTTTTATAATTATTTACAATCTGATTGCAATTTCGAGCATACAAACCGATAAATGTTAATAAACTTTTGCTATATATACACATTATAAAATTATATATACTACGGGTTTTAATAGCGTGATTAATTTAAGGTAAAATATCTTGTATAATGCCTGACGTTTTGACCGTATTGCAACGGTCGTGGTCACGAGTAGACTTTATCGGGCGACTCTATTTTTGTATAATTTTATGATAAACAAACATATATTAAAAAAATAAATCCTAGTTTCTAGTTACAGTGTCTGCCTTATTTTGTTTTGTCGCACATATCGTGTCGGCAACATTTCTCCAAGAAAGTTGCTCAATTTGTAAGAGGGTTTTCAGATGCTGCAGATGCAGGCGAAATCAGCTCGGCAAGTAGCACGGCACGGGCCGGCGCGCGGCGGTTCCAACAAGCTGTTCACAAACAGCCGAGTAATACATTCACACGCTCGTGCTCATGTTCGTGCCCGTGTAACATGCTTGCGTTTTATTATTCCAATAAACATTAAAGTTTTTATTGCTTTCAAGTCAGCAATGGCTGTTTTATCTGTTAAACGTTTTATTTATTTGTAGCACAATTCAAATGGAATATATAATTTTAGATATATGTAGAGTATAGTATATAATATAGTATGTAGAATATTAGGTAACACTCCTCTTCAGAACACAGTCAAATCACTCTGTTCTGAAGAGGAGTTTCTATTGTTATAAGAATTAATCCTTATACGTAATTAAGTAGTGGCGAAACTAAATATTTGATTTGGCAAACCTGGTCCTAAGGACCCAAGATTTTGGTTGTGATTATGGTGAGGATAGGTTTTATCAAGGAAAATTACATAATTATAATATTAATCGATAAACTCAAAAATGTCAAAAAAGGACAAATGTCTATGAGTCTCGATGACTATGCGAATAATATGGCATCTGAGACACACGGAGTGCTGACCGTTTTATACTATACTAGCGGACACTCGCGACTTCGTAGACGTGGATCCCGTTCCGGCGGGATGATGTATTTATACATATAAACCTTTCTCATAAATGACTCTATCTATTGCTGAAAACTGCACTAAAATTCGTTGCGTAGTTCAAAACATCTAAGCGCACAAACAGCGGGAGTGTCTTTATTTTTTGCTTTGTAAAGATTATTAATAAATTAGTAAGTTATTTATAGAACAGAATCCCATCAATGTCTTTTTGATCCAACACGTTACACAGACAATCTGGATCAAGATCACGGGATATCGATCTAGATTGAATGTGTAATGGCTGCCTTAGGCCTCATTTACGCAGACGCGGGTCGTCGCGCGTAGTGTTGGGCGGCGCGGCCCGCTTTGATTTCAAACATATGGCGTTGTATGGGTGCGTTTACGGAGAAACGATTGTACATTGTGTATAAAATGGAACGTTTTTTTTTTGCGGCGAAGCCCGCGCTTTTTATCGCGGCGGCACACGCGGCGGTGCAAGCGGCGGTGCAAGCTGCGGCGCATGCAGCCGCAGTTCTGAAGCTATGCCCGCGGCGAAACTTTTTGCCAGTCTTATTTGGAAATCGCACAACCCAGACTCCACATTTTTTTTAAAAAGAAAACTCTATGTTTAAAGTGAATTATTTAATACCATTCCATACCTAAGTATAATAATATTCTTAGTTAAACGTGAATTATTGCATGCGCGGCAGGCTACGCTGCATGCGCGCAGCAGCGATGCCTGCCGCGTGCGGGGCAGCTATAGCCGCCGCCTGCTTCACAAGATGCTGCGGGGGCCACGCTTCCCGTCTCGCATCTCTATAAACAACATTGTTTATTGCCATATGTTTGTGTTTACGTGTGCGATGATAAGTGTGGCCTAAGGCGCCACCACTCCATAAACGGAAAACACATCCAACACCACGCGACGCTTGACGCCCCGCGTCTCCGTAAATGAGGCCTTAGTCTCAAAAAATTCCATGTAAGCTTTTTTAAAATGAGGTTATGTAGGTAAGTGCTTATTAACATAAGCGTTTAAACATTCGTACAAACAATGAAAGAATCTTTTCACGCGTTTGAGCACAGTAAGTGTTATCTTATGAAATCAGCGTTTATTATTCTGTAAACAAAGACAGAAAAGGCTTAATAACACAGGTTCATTAATGACACTTTTTAATGCCTTACAGCTGTTCCCAAGAGCCAAATTGCTTTGAACTTGAAATTAGGGTGTCTGCGCCTTCTATTTAAAATGCAAGTTTCAGTGCCAAAATGTTGTTTTAGGCCTTGCCATAGTGCAGAGTCTCATTGGGCAAATATTTTGCGACAAAGCTGTATATCTCCTATCTTCCCGGCTTCACTCTATAAAAAGTCTTCCATATAAATACAGGGACACTGGCTTTGAGAGTGAGTAGGGTAGTAATCCAACACGAAGGCCATTTGCGAATTGGTATCTACTTACAATGTTTTTCTTTGCCGTTATGCACCTGTGTCTGCGCGCACACTTACATTTTCTGCGTAGTTAGGTAGTTTCTATTGAGCTTGACCAAACTCAGTTATATTATTATTATTCAAAGCCATAAGAAAAATAGATGTTAAATTTGCCTAGCCCTCAGTAGGCCTAGTCAGAATATGCCCTTATCAACCGCGAGTTAGCCAATTTTACTATTCAAATGAAGTTGACTGGAATATGCAGCAGTTAAATTTGCAGCATAATTACTTTTGTGATTACAATATGAATGTTGCTTTGCTTGCACAACCTCGCATTTAAATATTTGACTTTAAATATTATTAATGTAGTATCGTAATCGGTGGTGGTTGGTGATACTAATAATTAGTGGAATCACAGGGCAAAGAAATATCACAAGTGTGTATGTGCTTCTTTTATTTGGTAGACAAGTGATTGTCTTATTTAAAGTTACGTCTTAAAACTACTTAAGAATACGTCGTGTGCATCTACGACTGATGCTCGTCGTCAACTGATGACTTATAACTAAACTTACATTAAAACATCTGAGTGCTACTGACTACCTGGGCCTCTCACCCCACTTAACGATACCCTTACTTTAACAACTTAAAACCCTAATAACACTTACGGATGCCATTAAATCACCATTGTCTGACATAGGCACCAAGAATTCCTTAGAAATCTCTTCCGCCTACATCTGGTATACATTATAATCTTAACTATTTAAAACGACATAACACGAATACAAAAACTGACACTCTTAAATCTAAAATACCACATTCGGCCATCCTGCAATGACATTTGCCCTCAAATGTCGTCGTTTCGTTTTTCGCCTACTTAACAGTCTATATAACAATAATACACGTCTTTTTGTTACTCGCAAACATCGTTGTACTATCTTAACTATTTGTGGCACATGAGAGTAGCTTACGACTATGATCTTTCTAATCATACTCTTAAAGATAATGTCCCCATAATATCCCACGTTTACATGTAGGACCTGGCATATTTTCCATCCAACTATTAACCCGTTCTGAGCAGCAACTTCCAAACTCATCAAATCCTTTACTACTTTTCGCTCTGAAGGAGCCAATTTCCGCGGTTGCGAAACTACAGGTTTGTCTGACTTTACAATTACATTCGGCTTATTACTTATAACTGCTTTAAACTGTGTTAAATCGATCTCTAAGGATACATCAATATCGTCTTTGTCATTTACAGAACACATCTGTTTCTTACATAGCGGCGGCGCTTCTAACTTTTCATGCACACTCTTACATATTAAAGGCAAATCACTAATTGTCTCTACTAAAGCTAAAACTTTAGAGTCTCTAATTTCCACTTTTTCCTCTTCAAATCGTGACTTTATACAAATATCATTTGTCATCGACGGACTCTCTAAAACTGTGTCTTTAAATTCACTAAACTCATAAGACTTTGTATCGTCTATTTTCTCAGAGCGCACTGCACTCACACGATTTCTTATACAATGTTTAACAGTTTTCGCCGTAGTCGACGTAGCGTCGATCTTCTTCTTCTTTTGACGTATGTTGCGTTCTAATTTATCACTCTTTTCTTGAATTAATACTTTATTTTGCATCTTTTGTTGACTAAATTCTCTTTGCACTTGTTCACTTTCAATCTTTTTTCCGAATTCGTCTTTTAGCGCTCGTTTCAACATATCCCACGACTTTCTGCACCTCCCATATTCAACGAATTCAACAAATAGCTTCGCTGCTCCAATTAGTAGCGCTTTAGCGCAAATGACCATATGACCATCAGACCAACCGCAACGTAACGCCATGTCTTCAATCTCGTTAAGCCACTGTTCTACGTCAGAGTGGTCCTCACCACTGAACTTCTTCATTGAGTATTTTACTTCATAAAACGTCCACAATACACGCCGTGATTCACTACGTCTTCGAATTACGGTTGTATAGTTTTCGTCATCGTCGTCGTCGTCGTTATCGTCGTCTTCATCATCGTCGTCTGCTTCTTCTTTATCGTCAGAAACGTGCTCCCGTTCCAGTAGAAGTGCCATCTTTAGCCTTGCCAACAACTCAGGCCTACGACCTGTCACCCGGAGACACCGTTGTCTAAGCTCCTCTTTGAGCTCAAACACACTCATTTGCGCAAGCTGGACGTCTTCCAGCTCCCCTACGCTTAAGTCTCCTGCAACCTTATCGCCTATACCTGCCATGGCCCTTACTAACTTGCGCACTTACTGAAACTTGGAAGGCAATGCACTGACACGTCTTTTCGTCGTTACGTCTTCATCACACCTTCTTCGTCTTTACGTCGTTATCGTCTTTAAGTATTCGCGTCTTCACGTCTTCATCGTCTTCACGTCGCCACGTCGTATACACTCATGATTTTCTTGCTCGCTGTGATCCCGGACGTTGATCTTCTTCAATCGCGGACGATGATCTTCTTCAATCCCGGACGATGATCTTCTTCGATCCCGGACGTTGATCTTCTTCAATCCCGGAGGGGCCCCCAAAATGTAGTATCGTAATCGGTGGTGGTTGGTGATACTAATAATTAGTGGAATCACAGGGCAAAGAAATATCACAAGTGTGTATGTGCTTCTTTTATTTGGTAGACAAGTGATTGTCTTATTTAAAGTTACGTCTTAAAACTACTTAAGAATACGTCGTGTGCATCTACGACTGATGCTCGTCGTCAACTGATGACTTATAACTAAACTTACATTAAAACATCTGAGTGCTACTGACTACCTGGGCCTCTCACCCCACTTAACGATACCCTTACTTTAACAACTTAAAACCCTAATAACACTTACGGATGCCATTAAATCACCATTGTCTGACATAGGCACCAAGAATTCCTTAGAAATCTCTTCCGCCTACATCTGGTATACATTATAATCTTAACTATTTAAAACGACATAACACGAATACAAAAACTGACACTCTTAAATCTAAAATACCACATTAATAATTATTACCAAGCATTTACCTACATAGCCTCACTTTAAAAAAAGTAGTAGCGGCCTTAGTTTGAATAAAAACATAGTAGTTTTTATTTCAACTAAGGCTGCCATTATACATCATTTTATCTAGATCGAGATCCCGTGATGGTGATCAGTGATCTTGATCCAGATTGTCTGTGTAACGTCGATCTGCGACCTTGACCAGATCACAAGGGCATAAGGGCTACAAGGATTTTTGGCGCTACGATGCCATTGAAATGGCGTCGTTAGTTCTGATTTCCAAAAGATCCTTGTAGTCCTGTAATTTATGAATAACATAATTTAAATATTTTAGGCATTTCTTGCAAATTACTTTACTATTCGTTTTCTGCGGCGATGCTCGCGTCGAAACATTCTGTCAGTCTTATTTGGGAATCGCATAACCAAGACTTGACTTTTTTTAAAAGAAAATTTTATGTTTAAAAGTACCCCGCGTGCGCCGCAGCGAGTGACGCAGCTGTAGCCACTGCATGCTTTGCTACACGCTTGACGATTCACCGCGGTTGCAGCGGCGGGCACTGCCACACTTCCCACCACGCGTCTCTATAAACAACGTCATATATTGCCATATGTTTGTGTTTACACGTGCGATGATAAGTGCCGCTTCACGCGCCGCTTCTCCGTGAACTGAAAAAACGTCCAACACGACACGAGACGCCACGCCACACGCGACGCGCAACGCCCCGCGTCTCCGTAAAAAAGGCCTAAGAACTTCCATAGACGGCACTAGCTAATAAATAAGCGTTAATAAAGACAAATTTTAAGTTTAGCAAACATACTAGCCATTCTCAAACGAAGCTTATGCTAAATAAGGAAAACAAGTACTTACGCTGCATTCGTTAGAGGTGGGTTATATAGTTTGATAGCGTTTTAGCGAATGCAGTATATAGACATTAACGGAATAAGGTCGTCCGGATCAACAGTGAGTATGGGCGTGCCACAAGGATCAATTCTGGGTCCTTTTCTATTTTTGGTGTATATAAACGATCTGCCATTTTTTACCAGTAACTTATGCGATATCGTTCTATTTGCTGATAACACTTCTCTTATATTCAAAACCAATCGTAAAAATGATTACTTTGACGAATACGACAAATGTAAGAAATATCAGTCCAAATCTTGTTTTAAACAATGAAGTTATTCATTTTCTTGATTCAACGGTTTTTTGGGAATTACTTTAGATTGTAAGTTACAGTGGGGCGCCCGAATATCATGTCTCGCAGGGAAACTCAGTTCTGCAGCATATGCTGTCAGCAAAGTCAGACAGCTTACCGATGAGGAAACAGCAAGGCTAGTTTATTTCGGTTATTTGCACAGCGTCATGTCGTATGGCATACTGCTTTGGGGCAAGGCGGCTGATATTCAAACAATTTTTATTCTTCAAAAACGTGCAGTGCGTGCGATAAACAAACTAGGTGCACGAGTTTCCCTTAAAGAAAAGTTTAAAGAGATAGGTATTATGACTGTTGCATCTCAATATATATTTGCAAACATAATGTTTGATAAACAAAATATCCATTTTATCACAAAAATAGTGACGTTCACCCGGTGAACACGAGAAATAAGCACAAATTAGTAGGTCAATATCATAGGCTACATAAATCTCATATTTCATTTATGGGTCTTTCTGTTAGAGTATTTAACAAGATACCAGCTAGTATTATAAGTCTATCAGTGATTAAGTTCAAAAATGTAGTCAAAAATCATCTTATACGTAGAGGTTATTGTACAGTGGATGAATATTTAAATGATAAAGAAAAATGGATCTAGTTGCTTGCTCCTTGTTACTTTATTATGCTTGAGTGAATTTTGTTATCACTTTGTTTTAATTGTCACATTAATTAAGAACATGATTTGACTTTTGTAAGTAAAGATTCTGCGTGACGAATAAAGGCCATTCTTTTCTTCCTTTTGATATCATAATTCAAATTTTATATTTAATCATTTGTTACAAGTATTTTGGCCAATATATATATATGGCACATATAGTTTTTACCTTTGTTGTAAGTAGATGCTCCTACTATAATGTACCCACTAAGGCTGATTTTGCTTTATCTCATGTTTCAACTTTTTGATAATACAATTTGCATCAGTCCTTTAACATGGTGTATAGTATATTAGTCGCAGCACCTTACCCCCATATCAAGTTTATAAACATTCAAACATTGTAAAATTGGCAATTTGAAAAGAGTGGCCGCGAGTTTTTATTGCCAGGTTCTTTTCTCTGGCTTTACCTATAGTTTGCGAACTTGACATTACATGTACATGTAGAATTTGTTGTGTTGTTTTGCATCCTAAGTGAATTAGGAATTTTGAATTTATTGAATTTTGATACAGACTATAATTGCCAATTGAAATAAATATTATTATTATTACAGATTATCGAATCGAAATATGAAACACCTGTCGAATACGCCTACATAAATGTATGCGCATAAAAAAACGTTTAGCATGGATACAGAAACTCAACACAGCTAAGTTAGGATGACACTGCAAAATCTTATCAATGTCCTTTGCGAAAAAAATATGTGAAAATATGCAGTGAGATTTCGCAGTGCAGACTAGGCAAATATTTTTTTCTTTTTCGCCTCTACGCTTGAAGTTCCAAATTCAGAATTCAATGGTCTTTATTCACTAAGGGACCGTCTCCAAGGGCGAAGGAATCGCGACGTTTTCGCTCTACTATCGTCGGGTAGTCTCCACGAGCGAGCGATTATTCCGCCAGCGTATCGCGACTCGCAACGGAATCGCCGCGTACCGCGACGAATCGTTACGTAATCGCCATGTTTCCGCAACGAGGTGTTGTGCAAAGGTTTTGTTAAAAGAGTTCAGTAAGGCTTAGACTATTCATGTGAGTGTTAAGATGGCGGAACCAAGTCTCGGATTTCAAAACTACATATACTTAGACTAATACAGTACCATTTCGCAACTATTCGCTATATACGTTTAAACTTTAGCTACCTCAAAATATATTTAGTAATTAAACAAAATAGGTGGTCCCGCCATCTTGACGACATAATGACGGGACACAGTTGATAGTTTGCTTAGATGCATATCCTTCCTATGCACAAATACAATACTTTATTGCTACCTCACGATTTAAATTTGATTTCAATTTCTTCTTACTTTTACACAGTTTCAAATCGTTAGCACTTAATATTTGTGAAAAACACAAACTTTCTATCTTTTTCACCGCGGGTGCAACAAATATTAGCTATTTGCAGTCAATAATGCTGTAAAGGAGCAACAAATATTAACAAGTTTTGTAGGAGACGAATAAATTAAATTTGTCACTATTGGTTTATCAAGTAAAACATGTGGTATGTGGTGTTGGTAGGTATGGTAATTGCATTTACATACACCAAATCTTCGTCTGATAAGGCTGACAAGTCCGCCAATTCTTTTTGTTGTAAGTTAGGGGCAACATTTATTTTCTATTAATAAATACAGTCATTTTATTTTGCTTTGTTATAAAAATAAGAAACAAATATTGTTATTTAGAAATCGAAGTTGAGAATCGTCTAAAGCGGAATCGCCCAGAAGCAATTATTATTTTCAGCAAACATCAACGTGTGGCAAATCATTTGTCAGGTCTTTAAAAAATACTCTAAGGTTACTGAGAAACTTTTTTGAATTATTAATTATTCCTGATAATATTTGCTCCAAAAGTTCTTTAAATATGTCCCCTCCCCTTTATTTTTCAAACCGTGTGACCAGAAATATATAAAAAAATTATACGTCTTTGAGTTATTGCCACAAAAACTTCTTAACCAAAGCCATAAACATACATACTTCTCTCTCTCCTAGTGTATTTATTTGTAATAACGGTTGCGGAACCTTACACTGACTATGGTCCGACACAGTAGCGAAGGGTTAAAAAAATTCCAATGTAACCTGACACCACATATCTATCTTGGTGGATACAGTTCTTTGTCCCTAAAATATTATGTAATTATAATTCAAAGGAAAGCCGAAAAGAATGCGGTCCTGTACGGATCGATGCCAGCGCTCTAAGGACCCCTCCGCCACTGGTCCGACATACTCTTATGAAAAAGAAACGACGATGTATTTATATTTGGGTTCGGTTGTAGTTATCGTTACTGAACATTCTGCATTTAGCGAAAAAAATACTAATAAACGTTTTTTTTTAGTTTGATGTCTAACTAAAACAAAACGTTTATTAGTATTTTTTTCGCTAAATGTAGAACCTTATACCAATTTTATTTCAACCATATTTTGTTTAGGAACAAGATATACTTAGATTTTTTATCTGGTAACTCTTTAAAAAAAATATAGTGGCTGGAAATATATCAATGCTATTATTATCTATACTATAATATTATAAAGCTTGTTTGTTTGTTTAGTTGAACGAGATAATCTCCGGAACTACTGGTTCTGGTTGAAAAATTATTCTAGTGTCGGATAGCCTATTTATCGAAGAAGGCTATATAACATCACGTTACGACTAATAGGAGCGGAGAAGTTTTTTATTAAATATGTATTAGTCTAATAAATTTTCTATTTATGTATTTGTATAATATGGGCCTTAGTAGCCTGAAATAAATGGTTATTATTATTATTTACAAAATTTAGTGGTAGCAAATAGGTATTAAACGGTAACTCATCGAAAATTAAAATTTGAGCTGCCCTTCGACTTGTAATACCAAACAGCTTATTCTTCAAGATGGCGGGACCATAGTTTACGGTGGATATTTTGAAACGATTCACGCAAGGGATAATAAAACGCAATAATCTTTGTATATAATAATAAGTATTTGTGCATAGGAAGGATAAGCCTCTAAGCAGGCTATCAATTTGGACCACGTATTTTATTCAATTACCACTAAATATATTTTGAAGTAATAGTAGCAAAAGAATACGCATTTGTATATTACGAGTATGTAGTTTTGAAACCCAAGACATGGCAGGAGCCATCTTAACGCTCACACTATTCATGGGTATGTTCCGATATATACTGCAACCACTGTTCAGTGCTTTTACTGGGGAGAAATTTGTTCTACTAAGGACTGGCAGTATACTGCCGCAGTATCCTAGAGAAGTATGTGACAGCATAAATTGTCAACATTTTTGTACTGCGAATACTGGCACTTCGAGGTAAGGTGCTCTCAGTACTTTGATCAAGTGATCAACAGCGTCCAGTAATTTAAATTAATTAAATTGATTCAGAAATTATGCAATGAATTCAATTGATAATGCACTTGAATATAACATGTTTAATATAACTACATTCAATCATTTATATAATAATGTTTCTAGTTGAACAAATAACTTATACATTGATAATTATTTTTAAAAGAAAACTGCGCCTAAAAAGTGGATGACAGTATATTAGACTATGTTTCGATTTAAACAGTAACCAGTTACCAGTATAGCTAGTATAAAGGAACGGCTTCGTAAGATACTAAATTCACGTCACACTTTACAGTGGTCGCAGTGCCCGACGCGCAACGCGGCGAAAAAATCAACTTGATATGGGGGTAAAGTGCTGTGACTAATATACTATATACACCACGTTTAAGGACTGATGCAAATGATATTATTAAAAAGTTGAAACATTAAAAGTTGAAACAACTAAAAAACGTTTTTTACAAAAAAAACAAAACCGACTTCCAAAATAAATATAAGGTAAAAACTAAAAAGCAAAAAAAATATAGGTACAACAACAAAAAATAATTAAACATTTTGAAGTTGTTGCCAGGAAATGTAGTTTTATGTTTTAGGCTCCAATTTTTTTTTTTAAACTTTTTATTTCTCACTTTTTAGTGTATTGGTTTTTAGTTGATTTATGTTACAATAGCATAATCCAAACTGCTTATTTTTTTTTTACGTAATGTTGCGTTTTGCGATACAAAGCCGTTGATTTTTGAGGAGTTCACCTGATACAAGACCATCATACTCAGATCGCAACCCGCAATATTTATTATTGAATAGTTCCGCTGATAAATAGTAAATGTTGTAATTCGACAACAAAATATACCCCAATTACTAAAAGTGTGCCGTTAATATTTGAAAAGTTCCCTCGATTTCTCAAAGATCTCATCATCTGGAAGTAAACCCTTTCAAACAAAAAAATAAATCAAACCGGTACAGCCTTCCGTGTGTAATCGGATAACAAACATTAAAAATGTATACTGTAGTCAAATTGAGAACCTCCTCCTTTTTGAAGTCCGTTAAAAACAGCCTTTGTGGGTACAAAATAGTAGGAGCATCTACTTACAACATAGGTAAAAACTTTATGTGCTTAAATATTGGCCAAAGTACTTGTAACGAATGATTAAATATAAAATATTAAAGGAAGAAAGGAATGGCCTTATTCGTCACGCAGAATCTTTACTTACAAAAGTCAAATCATGTTCTTAATCAATGTGACAATTAAAACAAAGTGATAACAAAATTCACTCAAGCATTATAAAGTAACAAGGAGCAAGCAACTAGATCTATTTTTTTTATCATTTAAGTATTCATCCACTGTATAATAACCACTACGTATAGGATGATATTTTACTACATTTTTGAGCTTAATCACTGATAGACTCATAATACCTACTAGCTGGTATCTTGTTAAATGCTCTCACAGAAAGACCTATAAATGAATTGTGAGCTTTATGTAGCCTATGATATTGACCTACTAATTTGTGCTTATTTCTCGTGTTCACCAAGTGAACGTCACTATTTTTGTTAGTAAATGCATATTTCGCTTAACAAACATAATGTTTGCAAATATATATTGAGATGCAGCTGTCGTAATACCTATCTCTTGAAACTTTTCTCTAAGGCAAACTCATGCACCTAGTTTGTAAGTCGCACGCACTGTACATTTTTGAAGAATAAAAATAGTTTGAATATCAGCCGCCTTGCCCCAAAACAGTACGTCATACGACATAATGCTGTAGAAACAACCGAAATAAACTACCAACTTTGCTATTTCGACATCCGTAAGCTGAACGCGTTATGCCTAAGTTTCAGCAGAAGTGTACTATGCACCACACAATCAAATGCTTTTAAGAGGTCGGAGAAAATACCAATGGCGTCCTGCAAGTTTTACAAGACACTATAAATGTGTATTTTAAATTAACTTAGTGAAGTTAGTGTTTAGTGGTATAGTGAATGCTACTCGTAAAGAACACAAGAACAAAGTGTCTGACCTTTACTAGAGACAATAACAAAAGTGACTATGGACACACTCTTAATATTATAAAATATTCATCATAGCAGTTTAAGTTACAACAAAATTACTTATTAGTCTAAAACTAGATTGTAATCTTAATGAAAAACCTAAAAAGGTTCTATCATTTAAATAGGAAGAAAAAAAACTATAAATGTGTTTTAGTAGTTTAGAGTGTACATCTACTGTTAAACGAAAATTTGTGAACCCATATTGTTCAATATGCAGTAGATTATTAGAATTAAAATGTATTTCTTACTGCATTAGTATGGCCTTTTCAAAGATTTTACTAATAGCTGGTAAGATAGAAATAGGTCTAAAATTACTAGGGTTGCTTTTTGAACCGGCTTTAAACAAAGGGATTACTTTACTGTGTTTCTTTAACGGCCGGTCTCAATAATCTACCTATCGATGGATTTGGCTACTAGAGGTAGAATTTTGACATATTTTGTATGGAGTTTATGTCAAATATATACCTCTAGTAGCCAAATCCATCGATAGTTAGATTATTGAGACTGGCCGTAAATCAGGAAACATGCCGGTATCAACACATCTATTCAATATTGTAGCTAAATGAGGGGCTATTTTAATTATGATGCAATTAATTAATTTAACAGAAATACCCCATAAGTCTGCAGTCTTTTTGCAATAAATTGACTTAAATATTTTTATTATGTCATTGGGGTCTATAAAATAAAAACTAAATGGTACAGTACACTCTTTCACACTGCTTCTTACAAGTGTTTGGGCTTTAGCCGGACATCAGACATTAATTACTGAGTTGGTTGTGTTTATAAGTATTTCAGCAAAGAAATAATAAAATGTTTGCGCTAGATCTAAATTGTCAGTTACAATTTTATTACCAATACTTAATTCAAAATTATTATTACGAGGTTTGGCCCGCCCAGCTTCAGCATTGATCTTGTTCCAAGTGGCTTTAATTGTATTCTCTGCTTTATTAATATTTTTACTTAAATGTAAAGACTCGGCAGCAGCACAAGTCTTTTTAAATATTTTGGAATAATTTTTGACATATTGAACAAACTTAGGGTCAAGATTATATTGCTTCATACCATACAATTCATACAACTTAGCTCTAGTTATTTGTATGTGTTAGATATGAGGACAAGACGGATATCCGACTTTTATACGTTTTCCATGTCTGCGAATTATGGTCAAACGTATGCAGAACACCAAAAAGCGCGTTTAGATTCGACATTCTCGAAACACTTTCTTTTATTATTTTTTTTGTTTCAAGGGGAATCGTCGCCACTGTTAGATATGAGGATAAGACGGACAAGTGAAACGATCGCTGGCTCGTATTGCACTGATTTATTTTATAAACGCATACAACGGTAGCACGGGAGGGCGTGCTACAGATAACATATTTAACAGTATGCCAGTCTTAGTTGTGAATATATTATTAAATTCATATTTAATAATGTTATACAAAGACTCGTAAAGGTAGTTCGGATCTTCCTGACTAAAATCTATATTAGCAATACGGACAGAAACATTTGTAATAAATTTGTTTAGGCGGACTGTACTCATTGGCCTACAGGTGACTTTGTTAACTTTAGCCACTGAATCAATAGTAAAAGTGACTTTCTGTCCACAGTGATCGAGAGTTAAATCATTTAATATGACCTCATTATAATAGCTACAGTTGAGAAAAATATTATATAACCATGTGGCAGAACGTGATGTGATCCTTATTTGTTCGCTAAACAAATTTATCAAACTAAATGAGTAAAATAAAGTACATAATATAATACACAAAGGTGACTGTTCAAGTATATTAACGTTAAAATCGCTACATACTATTAAATGCCTTTTACCATAACTTAGAACTTTAAGTACATCTTCCATTACAGTCTCGAATAAATTAAAGTCACTGGACGGTAGACAAAAAACAACAAATATGCTCCTTTAATTCTACACAAGAAAGTTCTACAGTACGCTCGACAGAACGAGCTACAATTCACTTTACGTTCTTTACTATTCACACTATTAGAAACAAAAATCATAGAGCCACCATGTATAGCCTTCTTTCTTAAGGACATTCTTATCATACTATAAAATTCATTAAAAAAAAACAGTTCATGGTTTATCATCATATCAAAATATCAGCATGGTCTTTAAAAACTGAATATTTTGATGTACTATGGTTAGACCATATGTTTGCTTATCTGTTGTCTTATTTATTAATTTAAACTAGGAGTTACATTAATGATCCTAGAAGAATTTGTAGAACTAAGTGATTGCTGCGTATAAATTATATACTAATAATTTAGCAACCTCTCGCTTAAATATAGTCGACAAATACATAGTATTTTTGTTAAAATAAAGTGACATGTTCAAGCTCTGTATGTGCTTGTTGTGTGTATCAGATACTGACTGTGAGTAAGGTAGACCACATATAATGAATTAACAGTCATTGAGTTATTGCTGAAAAACTGCTTTTCTAAACAAAAAGGCGTATGAATAAATGAATATAGGTACGCCCTTCCGCTGGTGCAATTATTCAAATCAGTTTTTTTTTAAACGGCAAAGGCTCCGGAACCCTACAATAAGCATGGTCCGACATACATTTGACCGGTTTTTTTAATTTTGGGGAAATAAAAATAATAAGCTAAGTAGACCTAGACTGACGAATTGAATTACTTTTTCAATATTATTTTGAGCAGAAAAGTCATTATTTTTTAATGGGATTTTCATTTCTTTTTTTGCTTCGAAACACAGTTGAAAATGACGACCTAATAAATCTAGAACTTATTAAGTTTTAAGAGTGAAAGGGTTTTTCAGTTCATGTCAATACGCGGACATTTAATTTCCTTGTTCGGTTGACGTTGAACTGTGAAATTCAAACGGATGTTATGTCTTTACATAGCTAGACTAGCAAACTTGGATTTTTTATAAGATTTTAGTACTTTAGCTGAAAAAAGATTTCCAATTCGATGCGTATTTATAATTATGTTATTATTCTCGCTGAAGACTAACCGCCGATTTAAGTTACAAAAAACAATTTGGTTTTAATTAAGGTCATGTCTTGAGTATTCAAAAAACCGGGCAAAAGCATGTGGAATCATGCTGTTTCTATGAAAAAAAAATACGATCTGAAAAAGCACATCACTAAAAAAGTGCATCTTCATGGCACTTATGTCCTTTTCTTGAGAAGCGCAGTTTTTGGCCAATATCTGATCACGTTGATAATAATTTTAGTTAAAAGTATTTATTTTTTTCATATTTTTTGGTCATGCGGTTTAAAAGATAAAGGTAGAATTGTGTCCTCGGTTCGGAGCGATTATTTTCAAAAATATTCACATAATCAAAATAAAATCTTAGGAACCATAAAATGTTTTTTTAAAAAACCTGTCGAATGATGTGCTACATGTAGATGTTTGCAAAAAAATAGCTTTTGTTTGTTACATGTAGGGAGTGCCCTTCCTAGAAATATTTATTTTGATTACTTAACTAGCAAACTAACCCCCGTATTTATAAACGAGTAATAGCAGTTACTTAAGTAAAAGTAATTACTTAAGTAACAGTTTTTATTTTATAGTTAAGAAAATGAGTGAAGTAAGAAACGTCAAACGTTAGAATACTTAGCCAAGCAATAGTCACCGATATCGTTACTTGAGTTATTACTTAAGTAACGATATCGGTGACTAGGGTCGTTTGTCATTTGGGACCGGGACCGCGGTTCCAAAAAGCGAATTGAATTTAATTGTTTATTTTGATTCGTCATATGGGACCACAAATAAAAATATACCTTTTCTTTTAAAATTACAGTTGTCAAAAAAGATAGCATGAAATATATTTCGATAGTGTGGCAAATTTTATGTGTTTAAAATAACATTAAGTGGGATTGCGGTTTATTTAAAAAAAAGTAAGATTAAGTAATTGCATTACATATTTAACATATTATTTCTAAATACATTTTAAATCAAAAAAGTTTTCCTGTATAAAGTGAAAAATGTTTGTTATTGATTTGATTTATATTATTTTGAAGTAACGCATTAGGGCTAACCTTGTTAGGTAGAGCTACATACTCGTAGTACCTAAATATGTAGATAAATAAAATATGTTTTTGTATAGTTTTTAGGGTTTCGTAGCCAAAATGACAAAAACGGTATCCTTATAGCTTCGTCATGTCCGTCTGTCCGTCTGTCTATCCGTATGTTACAGGCATTTTACTCAAAGACGACTTCATAAATATTTATGAAATTTGGTGAAAAGGTGTCTTGTAGGAGACGCTTCTTAGATTGATAGCTAAATTATAAAAATAAATATTTTAGGGGGGCCACTACATACATGTCTGTCTCAAAATCTTTTTGAGGTTTCTAATTTTTTTTAGATTGAGTGAATATTTTGGAAATAATCGCTCTGAGGGTGCATAAATTGTGCCCAAATATGAAAAAAATCACAAATGTAGCGCTCAATTAATATATTAAACTAAAATTATTTCGGACATGATCGGATACCGTAATTGAGCTAGCCGAAAAACTGCGTTTCTCAACAAAAGGGCGTAAGTGCCATGAAAATACGCTCTACTGCTGAAGCAATTATTCAAGGCTGTGGAACTCTACACTGAGCGTAGTCCGACATGTTATTGCCGTTTTTTAATTTTATTTTAGATACCTAATAATTGATTTATTCAGTGCCATTAATTTACTAGTTTTATTTATTTTATGGATGGAAATCAACCACCGACATAAAAAAAAACAACAACAGAAATATTTTAAAATCAAGGATGGTGTCGAAAAAAGACTATCTGCCAAATAGGAATGGAACAATTATTCACCTATGTGCTAATCACATCTAATGCAGTAATCACATCTAATGCAGTAGGTACTGACTGTATCAGCCGTAATATGATCCTTCCAATTCTTGATGAAATCCTTCACGTTATTAGTTATATTCTGAATTCCTCCATTACTAGCGGTTCCTTTCCACGAATATGGAAAGAAGCCCAAATTATTCCTCTTCCTAAAAAAATCAAACCCTTCGTCCTTCTCCGACTATCGGCCTATATCTATTCTGCCTTTCCTTTCTAAAGTATTTGAACGACTTGTCCATTCTCAACTCAGTGTATTTCTGTCACAAAACTGTCTTCTAAACCCCTTCCAGTCTGGTTTCCGTCCTGCCCACAGTACTGTTACTGCTCTCGTCAATGTTACAGATGACATTAGACTAGGCATGGAAGAAGGAAATCTGACTGTACTTACCTTACTTGACTTCAGTAATGCATTTAACACTGTAGATTTCCATATTCTTCTTGCCATACTTCGCTCTATTAACATATCTCCAACGGTGATTGATTGGTTTCATAGTTACCTGTCTGGTCGCCGACAACGTGTACGCATTGAAGAATCCTTTTCTTCCTGGTGTGATATTACAGTTGGTGTACCGCAGGGTGGCGTTCTATCTCCACTACTCTTCGCTATTTTTTATAAACTCTATATCTGACCAACTAGTTTCATCCTACCACCTTTATGCAGATGATTTTCAAATTTACACACAAGCTCCACTGGGTCAGCTGCCATTAGCGCTTTCGATTATTAACTCGGATTTGGATCGAATATGTCAATGGAGTAACAACCACGGTCTAAAGGTTAATCCGTCTAAGACCCAGGCGATTGTTGTTGAAAGCCCAAGGATGATTTCACGTATAGATTGGAACCAATTGCCTCAAATTATCTTTAATGGCACACATATAACGTTAAGGAACAGTGTAAAAAATCTGGGTATTTATATTAATCGAACGTTATCTTGGGGTCCCCAGCTGCAGGAAGTTAGTCGCAAATTATTTGCATCTGCAGGGTCCTTACGTAGACTCAGAAACTTTTTGCCGATCACCACTAAAATTGCGCTGGCGCAGTCTCTTCTTCTACCTGTACTTGACTATGCTGACGCCAGCTATCTCGACCTCACTGAGGAGCAACTTACTAAACTTGAGCACCTTCAAAATTTCTGTATTAGATTTATATTTGGTTTGCGTAAATATGATCATGTTTCCGAATTCCGCAAAGTGCTCAAGTGGCTCCCAATACGCCTTCGTCGGAATACTCACATTCTCTCATTACTGTATAGTATACTCTTTAATCCTTTTACTCCCTCGTATCTTAAAGAACGTTTCAAGTTCCTTTATGACACACATTCCAGATTCCTTAGGTCATCGGAGGATTTGAGGTTAGAAATTCCAGCACATTCCACAAAATTCTGTGATAGGTCGTTTACTGTCGAGGCAGCAAGACTATGGAATGCACTGCCTCTAACTATAAGACGACCCCAATCGTTGGCATCGTTTAAAAAAATGATGAAGGATCACTATCTCTCTGAGTAAACTTTAAATTTTTAATAATTACCTATATTTTCTCTTCGTTGTATATTTTCTTGACGTTGTAGTTCTTGATAACTATAAATTAATATCACGCTGTACACTACCCCTACCTAATTCGTGTATTTATGTCTATGTCCATCCAAAGGTTGCCTGGAAGAGATCGCTCTTAGCGATAAGGCCGCCCATTGTACATTTTTATTATACGATGTATACTTTGTTTTTTTTATATTGGTGTACAATAAAGTATATATTATTATTATTATTGTACAAAAAACTGCTTCATCAGAGAAGCTAATTTAATCTGAAATAAATATATGTTTAAAAAATATTTAAAAAAATCCTGATACATCAGTTACTACTATAATAGTCTACCTACTACTAAATATTTATTATATTTTACATGATTATAGTATAATGTTAACAATATTTTTGTTTAATCATCCCTTGACACGCATCGCCCGAGGCATATCGCGCGGCGGCCGGGGTGTGAGGAGCGTCTATCTCACGCGTTCCGCCGTCTCCTTCTACAGCATCACCTCCTCGCATAAGGAGACGACGCTTTGCAGCATGGCTCGAATGAGCCCCGAACGCGAGAGGTCGCCGCCGCCGATCGCTGCCAGGAGGACAAGCCGCTGCTCGGCCCAAGCGGGGCACACCTCCACCGTGTGCTCCACCGTGTCTTCTGGCCCGTCACCGCAATGGGGACACCGTTGGCGTTGGGCGTTTCCTCCCCCCTGATGCGATGCAGGTACCTGCGTAAGGCGGTAAGTGAGGACGCCATAGCGCCTCTCCAGCCACTCCTCAAAGAGGGGGCTTACGGCCGCTATCGCGGCGTGACCTGCTCGTGGTTGCGATAGTCGCTCCCTCCACGACGCTATGAGACCGAGCCGGAGTTCTCTCCGCCACGTAGCACTTTGTCGCGGCAGCGGAGTTTCATCCGGCGTAGCGCCTCCTCTCGCCACTCGTAAGCAAATGCGAGGGCTATCGCCTCCAGATCTCACGGTGCCATTCCGGTGAAGAAGCCAGCAGCCTCGCGGGAGACCGTGTGGTATCCCCGGATGACCCCTTTAGCAGTCACCTTTTGGGGCGCCTTGAGGAAATGGGCGGCTCGTCGCCCTAAGGAACGCGCACAAACCGAAGCCCCATGAAGGGCCATCGACTGCACAATCCCCACGTATAGCCTTTGGCAGGGGGCGTTTGGACCCCACAAATTGGGAAGGAGCCGCTTTAACGCAGCCCCAGTCCAGTCAGCGGGGGAGCCCAGGGACGGAGCTTGTCCCGCACCATCATGTACGGGCGCCCCCACGGGTCACTGTCGAGAGTCTCCAGCATTTGCTGGCGGGCGAGGTTCTTGGCCCGACTTCGCGCGGTGACAGTGCGTGCTGGCGAACAAAATATCCACCACCGATTCGCCCCGCATCCGCACTAGCGTGGGGGCAGAACCCTGGTTTAGGACTACCAAGCCTGTCTCCAAGGCCCAACCCTTTACCATGCTGCCTCGCGCCTACTTGGCGTTGAAGTCTTGAGTGGTATGAGTGGTGGCTATGGTGTCTGTCAGTGCGTCAAGAAAGAGGTCTAAATCTAGCCAGGGCGGGCGATATGCTGTACCGATAGCAATTTTTTTACCATTAAGTGTCGTTGTTAACCACATTTGCTCAACCGATTCGAACCTGGGATCGGCTGCTATATGTAATGTACGCACGTTCAGACTTCGCCTAACATAAAAACCAACACCCCCACCACGCCCCGAGCGCACACTCACCGGGCGAGGTACATGCCGCAGACGGTAACCGGGTACAGTCGGCGCACGCATATCCTGACCACTCTGAAGCCAAGTTTAATTGATGCCCATAATGTCAAATCCATGCCGCTGCACTAACTCAACGAAGTCCTCATGATTTGTGCCAAGAGAGCCCACATTCAAAAAACCTACTTTTAAAAATTTTTCATTCATTTATTATATTATTAAGTACTATGAGTATTCAAATTTCACAACAGGAGAAAATCCAAGTAAGAAATGTTCTCTATGTACTTGGACTAGCAGCCAATTTATTGTAAGTGAGTACAATTACAAAGAATGGATATACGGTGTCTTTTAATGTAAAAGGTTGTAATATTATAAGTGCTGAAGGAAGACTATTGTGTTCAGCCACTTTATCAAACAAATTGTACATTTTAGACACATATAATGTTAATGAAAGTACTCACTTGGTGTCAAGTAAAGTGAATCCGAGTGATATTAACACATTTAAGTGTTTTACCTTTAAAGAAATTGCCTGACTGTGCTGAGGGGGTTAAGCTGTCGCTGGATCCAAATAAAAATATTTAATGTTCCACCTGTTGCGAAGGAAAACAGTCAAGGTTACCTTTTAAGCATCCTGGGTCAAGAGCGACAAAGCCATTGAAAACAATACATTCTGACTTATCAGCCATCATAGGCGGGCCAATGCAGATTGCATCATATGGAGGTATGAAATATTTTATATCTTTTATTTATGATTACACTAAAATGGTTCATATCTTTTTCCTAAATAACAAATAAAACATATTAGAAGTTTTCAAGGACTAAAAGAAGAAAGTAGAAAATCAGTTGGATCATACAATTAAAGTTATAAGAACCGTTAAGGGCAAAAAGTAAGCCCTCAGCAAAACAGTCTTGCAGAGCGCATGAATACAACCTTGGTAGAAAAGGCAAGGTGCATGATGTTATATGCTATCTGGGCTGAAGCTGTAGCCACAGCAGCATATATTGTAAACCGATCACCAACTAAGGCATTGGGAGATACTACACCATATAAAATATGAACAGGAAAGGAACCTAAACTGGACTATATTAGGATAAGGAAAAGAAAAGTGATGGTTCATGTAACAAAAGAAAAACGTCTAAAATGGGACAAAAAATCAATGTAGATGATATTTGTAGGATACTGTGAGAACACGAAAGCGTATCGTATCATGAATCAATTAATTGTTACTTTCTTTGAAACCACAAAATATAATGTTAAATGTTCAATTTTAGTAAATCACATTGAAAATAAGCCAGACCAGTTCAAAACTCGCTCTGAAGAAAATCAGCAACCAAAAGAATCTGTCACCATCCCTCAGTCAGGTGGGCCGCTTATTAGGCCTAACTTGAAAAGGATCTGAAAGTGAAGATTCTTTTGAGTATTTGAGTAACTCAGATGACCCTCATAAAAGTTAACGGCCTTCGAGACCGTTACCGCAGAACCAACAAATAAGTAATATCACACTAAGGCCACGCAATAGAATTTATGACGATAAAATGGGATAGTATGTAGGAAGCATTATCATCTACCCAGTAACAAAACGGCATTACCAAGCAAGTGGGTATTTAAAACGAAGACTGACCAACAGGGAAATATTATTTGATCCGAGGCAAGACTTGTTATAAAAGGTTATGCACAAAGGAGAGGAATAGATTACCAAGAAGTTTATTCTCCAATGGTAAGATATACATCTATTCTCTTTATTTGTGTGCTACAGCTGCACAGCAAAACCTATGTATTAAACAAATGGTTGCTGTTTCAGCCTTTCTACAAGGAAAAATAGATACTGATTGATACAGCCAGAGATGTATAATGATGATATGTCACTTACTTAAGTTTATCTATGGACTCAAACAAGCAAGCAGACTGTGGTATGCTAAGCTAATCAAAGTCCTGAAGGATATGGAAATAGAGCAATAAAAGACTGATCCCTGTATTTATTATCATAATAACAGAAATATATTTTTTAATAGATAAATATTGCAGTTTGGGTTGACGACATAATTATTTTCTACTCTCAACCAGCAACTATTGTAGAACTGAAGAAAAATTAGCATTTAAAATTGAATACAAAAGATCTTGGTCAAGCAAAATAGTGTGTGGGCTTAAATCTAAATGTAAAAGGGAGTACAATAACATTGAATCAGGAGAAATATATAGATGAGATACTGTTAAGTTTCAACATGATATACTGTATACCAGTAAAAACACCTATAGAAGTAGGTTTGAAATTTGATGGCAGTGATGATGTTCATGACATCTTTTACACTGTGAATGCTCTCAGTCGATACAGCAAGGAACCTAAATTTGAACACTGGGTTGCCGTGAAAAGGGTGATGAGATATTTATAGGGTACAAAACATTATAAACTTACTTACACCAAGACTGGTCACTCGCCTAATCGGCATTACAGGGTACTGTGATGCCGATTGGGCAAGTGACATCCGTGACCGTAAATCATGCACGAGATACATTTTTACTTAGCAAGGTGGCGCAGTATTATCGTGCTCGCGCAAACAACAGACCGTACCGGTCTCCACAGCAGTGGCGGAATACATGGCCATGTCAGCGGCGGCGCAAGAGGCGCTGTGGCTGCAACAGCTACCGGGAAGCTGGGCGGACAGCGTAATCACACTCTAGTCATCTACAGTGACAGGCAAAGTGCAATCAAACTTTCTGTTAATTATTGTTATCTGCCTATTATTGTTTTGCTTTCTAGGTGAATAAATAATTTTTGATTTAATTTTATAAATATAGTGGAGAAATCCGCGCAAAGCTGAAGCGGGACGCTACAAAAGCTTCACGTTTTAAACGTTTCCTACATTTTTATTGACTCTACTCAGGACCGTGAGCGTAGTAACTTTTAATTCCTTTATTCACGCGAATTCAAATAAAAAATCCTTTTTCCGATGTAAAAATAGCCTTGAACACTGAACAAAAAATTACAATGAATAGGTTTTTTCAGAGTGAAACAAGAAAAATCATTATAAAAATCTGACTGCTATTTTTAAACTCGCTTTATTTGGATCAATAAATCAAAATAAGAATGATTTGTGTCGAACCACTCAGACGCGATAAGTAGATACTAATAATAATTATTATTATTTATTTCTCATCACAATAAGTAATACAATATATACACATTTTCACAATTTGTAAAATTGCACAGTAGTAGGTAACTATTATTACATAAGCACTTTTTATTGTGATGACTAGCACCTTAGCTTAGTTATTATAAATAACTTGTGTTAAAGATGCTAGGCCATCCCCGGAGAGAACTATTTAGTAATAAAATAGTACTTATTTTATTTTGCTAAATGGAATTACATAAAAAATATTTCAATGTAATGTTGTGATTGACGAAAGGAACAAAATAATATCATGGTGATTTAAATATTAACAATATTGATCACAATTAAAACTGAAATTAAAATAAAATAAAACAAAAAGTAAGTAGTTATATGATAACAACATAAACATAATAATTTGAGTATAAGAATAAGAGTAGAAGAAAAGAAAAATTATATTCATGGCGCTTGCCTCCGAGTGTTTAATAGTTATGTATATGTAGTGTAGTGAGTGTTTGGTTAAGTGATAAGAAGTAGTGTGATAAGAGCGAATAACGATGTGACCATGAGGCAGTGTGATATTAAAGGTGAATTAGTGTGTGTGGTATGCGTATGCGTTGTGAAAGGGTTAGTAGGTACATGTTAGCTGTTAAGCAGGGCTTCCGTGTCTTGTTAGTTCATGGTTAACAGTTTACTGATGATCGCCGCTTTACATGATTGTTTTGGTAGTGGGTTTATATTGATGTCATTATTAAGTTTATTGTAGATGCTTGGGCCAAGAAAACAGTAAAAGTGATGGGTAAAGGAATAATTACATTAGTAAAGTTGACAGACCTTGTCTTCACGGCGCTTGATAATAGGCTGAAAGGGATTGTTGTGGTGTTGAAGTAGGGTTGTGTTTAAGATAAACAGTTTTATCACCGTCAGTAATTGACATGATTTATGAAGGACATCGGTTGGAAAGAGGATAGGACGAAAAGTGCTCACCTTCAAGACAGCTCTCTGGGCTCTTTCCAACATCAACATTGTCGTTTTTGGCGGCCCACCCCATACGGGAATACCATATGCCAAGATAGACTGACACAATGCCATGTATACTCTTTTTACAGTTAGTGGTTCAGCGACATGTCTTAGGGTTTTAAAAATAAAAATCATTTTTCTAATACGCGTAGATAGTGTCTGAATATGTGTTACAAAGTTCAGTCTGTTATCTAAGATAATTCCTAGGTATTTTATGGTGTGGGTACGTTCTAGTAGGGGACGAGTACAACTGTGGACATTGGCGACTGTAAAGGAATGTGCGGTAAAGGAGGGCGGAGGCTGTGTACAATCACGAAGCGAAAAAGCAAGGATCTTCGTTTTGTCTGCGTTAAGTGTCAGAAGGTGTTCCGTCAACCAGTTAGTGACTCTGTATAAGCCCTTCTGTGCTGCCTCATAGACATTACACCAAGTCACACCCGAGAAAGTAAGGACTGTGTCATCTGCATAAGCAGTGATTTCACCTTGTTCTAGGTTGAGGCTACACAGCTGGTTCACATAAATCAGGAAAAATGTCGGCCCAATCATACTGCCCTGTGGTACACCAAAAGTGACCGGAAGTTCATTACTGACTATGTCATGAATCCTTACGCATTGCGTTCTGTTGGAAAGATAGTCTTTAAATATTTTAAGAGGATAGTCACGGATACCCAGGCTCTCCAATTTAGTTATTAGGTGTGGAATAGAGACAGTGTCAAAAGCTTTCTTCAAATCCAAAAATATAGAAATAACTCTTTGTTTTTTGTCTTACTGCTTTGTTATATGACTAGTAAGTTCTAGTACAGCATTATTTAAGGATTTGTTACACCTAAAGCCAAATTGATTGCTAGAAAGAAGATTTTTCTGCTCGAGATATATCATGAGTCTCTTGTTGATAATCCTTTCCAGTACTTTTGAAATGGACGGCAATACAACAATTGGACGGTAGTTATTAACGCTGTCTCTATTTCCAGCCTTATGCACTTGGTGCACTGTAGCCTTTTTTAGGTATTTAGGGAATGCGCCTGAATTAAGACCGAGGTCAAAAAGGTATGTAAGAGGAGGGACTAGTATAGCTTTGTATTGTTTTAAAACCTTGGTAGAGATGTTGTCCCAACCGACAGCAGAGTCCGTCTTTAGTGATAAGTAACGCTTCTACCTCTTGTTCGTCGGTGTCTAACATTACGAATGAGTGTAGAGGAGATGATGATAGATCGCTATCAGTGGAAACCATGCAACTGTGTTGGTTGGGTTTAATGAGGTTGGCTAAGTTCTTACCCACGTTGGCAAAAAAATTGTTAGTATGATTTATTGATGTTTCCATAGAGTCACAAGATGAAAGGAGTTCCACAGAAGAAACTTTTGATTTTGTAGTGTTTGTCACTCTTTTCTTACCATGGTTACCCGCTTCTCTAAGTAAAGACCTCTCAAACTCTCTTTTTAGTTTTTTAAAGGATTTAAGTTTTCTATGCATCATATCCCTATTTCGCATACAACGAAGCATACCTGTTGTCATCCATGGCTTGAGCAGTCGCTTGTTATTTGGTAGCTTAATTATAGTCGAATGAGCATTTATGGAATTTGTTAGGGTAGTAATAAATAATTCCATTGCTTTGTTAGCATTAGTATTTTCGTATATGGCACGATCTAAGTTTTTTATTTCAGAATCTAAATGTGAAAAATTTATTTTAGATATGGTGTTGAACCGCTGTTTATGCTGCTTATTTGGTTTAAAAATTTTAAAAAATTGCATTATGGTCTGTTACGCTTGAGTCAATGACCACGGTTATAGCTCTACGTTGAGCACTGTGTTTGAGAATCACGTGATCAAGGCAACTATGCTCACAAGTAGGTAGCGTGTGGGCCGGGAGTAGACCATGAAATGCAACCAGATTAAGATATTCCGAAGTTTGGTTAGAGTAGGTTGAGCTAGCAATATCTAGATTAATATCACCAATAATAACAATTGTTTTAAAAGGAGAGAGATTCAATAGAAGCATATTTAGAGATTCAAGAAAGTTTGAGATGTCAGAAAAAGAAGGTGATCGGTAAATGCAAATAAGAGCCGTCTCAAAACCAATTTTTAATAACAAACAACTGGCGTCTGTCGTTCTTGGTTCCTCAACCGTATAACCTAAGATATTTTTAATGTAGAGGACGACTCCGCCATTCTGGTTTACATGGTTAACTGTATTATAGTGCGTATAATTTTCAATATGTGGGACTACACTGTTTCGTTTTGGCCAACATTCAGTAAAAACACTAATATCATATGCGATGTTAATTCAATGAAGGAGAGTCAAGAAATTGTCCACGTTTGCATTAATCGATCTATTGTTCTGAGTGGATCACCTTAAGCTGTTTATCGGAGTGACTAAAGTGAGAAGCTAATTGTTCAGGTGTACAGAATAATGATTTAGAGACGGATAGTTGGTCAATAGAGTCATTAATTTTTAGTATGTTATCCACAGATACTATAAAAATGTTGGTGGCATACCGTTTTAAGCGACATCACTCTATATATGTTCAAAATGCAATATAATAGTGACTTGATTGTGATTCCAGTGTGGAGATAGATCATGTGTTTTGTGTTTTGATAATAACATGCCATGTATCGGAGATTAAATAATTATGTTGTAGGCTTTGATTGTAAATATTTGTGTGTGAATGAATGGTTGTTATCATTATAATAATATTTGTAGCATATGAAATTACGAATAAAATAATTAAATTAAAATTAAAAATATGCGATTATTACGAGTACAATAAAACTTAACATAAAATAACCTGCAATTAAAACTACAAACTAGTCACGCTTCTTTACCTATGAGTTCTAGTTGACTTTCAGTTTGAATGTAAAGCGTAGGAGCGGCATCAGATTTTTTTTATTAGAACTTTACCATCTGTGATCCAACAGTATTTGATCTTATTCTCTTTTTTTAATTGACGCGCGAGGGAAAAATATTTTTCTAGAGTTTAATGTGAGATGCTCTCCT
This sequence comes from Herminia tarsipennalis, assembly GCA_945859575.2. NCBI lineage: Eukaryota > Metazoa > Arthropoda > Insecta > Lepidoptera > Erebidae > Herminia > Herminia tarsipennalis. Next base: position 19,274,361 of record OX243846.2, read on the forward strand.
AGATAAATAGGACACGTAATGTCCATCATTCCTGCATGGCTCGTATTTAAGTTTCTGTTGGGATAAGATTTGTTTAGTTCCTTTACAGAGGCAAGCAGCGAGTTTTTTTTATGTAAGTCAGGTAGTTAAATAATTATGGGTCTCCTAGAATCTTTACCTTGTAACCGATAAATATGCTGAATGTCCGAAGATTGTATATTGACATTCAGGGACTTTTCGCAATTCAATAAAAGTAAGTTTCGAAACTGCTGTTATATAGTTGCGATTGCTCTTACCTAGTGGTTTGTGATTCTGTTTTTGTTTATTTTTTTTTTTTTTTTTTTAATTAAATTTAATTTACAAAAAGAAATAGCACTGTCTTAACGCTTTCGCGGTCCGGGGGGAAAGGAAAAAAAGATAGAAGATACTTATTCTTTATAAAAAACCTTAAACTTATCAAAATTAAATAAATTCCAAATCTAATAAAAACATAAGTAGTATTTAATAGTTTTTATGTGTTTTATCCTCAGTCTAAATATATAAAAACATATTGTAAATGAACATTTTCTTTAAGCGCTTTTTTCGAATTATTAAAGTGGAGTACACATCAGTGTTCTATTAAAAAAAATAGGAGCAATGCCAAAAATAATCATTTTTAATGACTGCAGTTTTACATCTCAAGGAACTAAGTTGATTGACATATTTTGTGTACGTATTAGTAATTGATTTGACAGGTTTCGACCATTGATAACTTGTGGAGGGCAGGGTGTTACGACCCTCCAACACAAAGGAATGATCCTCCGACTAGGTGAGGTGATCGTGCCTTACGGGCCACGGCCCAGCTAATAACGTTGAAAACTTGTATATAGCCAGGAGTTGTTACAAAAACACGATTCAGTATTTGACGCGCGATGTCACTGTAATGTCGCCATAGGGATGAGTAACTTGTTTCTATAGATATAGAAACAAGTTCCTCATCCCTATGGCGACGGTACAGTTTTCAAGATGAATAATGATGGTAAAGGTAGTGTATTAATTTTTTAACTAGCCAATATTATTCAATCATCAGTATTACCTATACAAGCGAGGTCATTTAAAAGAGACATGTACGTAGTAAGAAAGCAAATGAGTCGTTACAACTAATTAGAAATTAAGCTTATTGGGTCAGCAGTATTGATTTCTTGTTTGAAATATTTAATAGCACAAAGTTTTCACGATGTTCATAACCAAAGTTAATAATTTGTCGAGTTTCATTATTAAAATTATTTGCAAAGTTTACAATCCATTGAATCTGACGATCATTAGTAAAATATCTGTTCAACTGCCAACTTTGCCAAGGGTTATTGAAAATGTATTCAAAGTACTTTACTGACTATTTAGCAATGAAGATTAAGTTACAACTAACTTTTTCATATTGTTTCGCTTGCGATTGGTTTGATTTTTATTGCAGTTTGAAACCCCAATTTGCCTTTTACTTATATAGTTACTTATTACATCAACCCATATGAAAACGACAGCTGGGCACGAGTTTCCTCAGTACAACCTACTGATTACTACTATTATAAGATCCTGGGGGTTGACGATCGCAATAGGCTTTAAAGTACGCAGAGGACGCTGCTGCCCGTCCTCCTTTGTGAATTTGCCATCCATTCTAAACTCTTATCATAAATCAGTCGTTGTGTCATGAGATAAGAGATAGATATTTAGTTAAGTAATTCCCTTTTTATTTACTACACGACAAGATACTTTACACATGCCAACGGCATTCTGTTCAAAGTTCAATACTGAAGTACCTACACAATTTTTTTAGCCACTTTTGAAATCGGGAATAAAATATAATTAAAATAAAATTACTATTAATAACGAATCATACTTTTCCACCAAAATTGTTTCATGAAAATTTTACCTGATTAAGTCGATTACTTTTATTTTGAACAACTTTTATAAAGATTTCAAATACCAATAAGTCAATTAGGGTAATTTCTTGGAAATTGTTAGCGACTCAATTGAAAATTTCTGATTTTGTAGGCAAATTTCTAATAATAACATAATAATAAAAATGTCTTCCACGAAATGAATGAATGTAGATAAAGTCCATAACCGTTATGTACACTGGAAGTACGAGTAAATAAATTAGCTTGAGATAAAAATAACCGTAGGCTCAAGCTAATGCACTGTTAATTAAATTAAAGTCTTAATTTTACATAACAGATAATTTGATTAACCAAATAACATTAGACACTTCTTAATTAATTATTTAATAGTCGATAACACTTATCAATATATGAATAGATTAAATGATTAACAATTCGTCAGGCACGTGTTGCATAAACGGCTACGCGCCGTCATATATAATACATAATTGTAATCCAGACGACAGATTATGAAAGTATCTACCTAATTTTAAATATCACCAAACATTTTACAGTCTCGAACATACTTGGGTAATAAAAAATGTTCACCTGGTTAGGAATAAAGCGATCAAAGTTCTTGATCAAATCTAAACAAACAATGTTTTGTAAACACTGCACGAGTTGGATTATTATTTTTAAAAGTTTTAGAGATATCAGTTTCCTATAAAAAAAAACGGGCAAGACCATGTTGGACCACGCTTAGTGTAGGGTTCCGCAGTTATGAATAATTGCATCAGCAGAAGAGCGTATGTTCATGGCACTTGCGCCCTTTTGTTGAGAAATGCAGTTTTTCAGCAATAACTCAACGACCGTATATTCGATCATGTCCAAAATAATTTAGTTTGAAGTACTTTAATAAGTACTTCAAACTAAATTATTGCGTTACGTTTATGATTTTTTCATAGTTTTTGGTCACACGGTTTAAAAGTTAGGGGCACAACTGTGCAACTTTCGGAGCGATCAAAAATATTCACTCCATCAAAAAAGTTCAAAATGTTTTTAAAAGACCTATCGAATGATATGCCACACGTTGATGTTCACTGAAATAAAAAAAAATCTGCTTCTGTTACATGTATGTAGTACTTAAATATATTTACTATTATTAATTAGCTATCAAACTAAGTAGCGGCTACCCCGTACACTGTCTTGTACCATGTACCATTATGACAAGATTTTGACAGTTAAAAGCGCGGGATGGACGCGAAAACGAAAAAAAACATAGTGAATAAGGACCCAGGTCACGATGGAGATCCTCATTTCTTATGTACCAGTAAGCGTTTATAATATTCTGTTTTATAATCATTATATTATTTCAATATTACTTTTTTTTGGTACAGCCTCGAAGCTAAATACCATATGTCCACACTGGCATAAGGACTTGTTTGTATGCCAATGCCGAATACTTGCCAAGTAATCAGATGAGGAAAGAGGGAGAGAATGAGGAGGAAAGGACTGATTATTTGAGTTGTATGGTATGAAGAAATATAATTTTAATTCTAGTTTTATTGAATATGTTAAAAAGTACTCTAAGATATTTAAAAGAGTATGTAACATGGCAAAGTCTTTGTTTGTGAAGAATAAAATTAGACAATCAACAAACATAGTAAAAACTACATGAAAGGTAGTTAACAAGGCTACAGGCAAATTTATACAACATGATAAAAAAAAATGCCTAGAAGATAATAATTTAAAAATTAAGAGGGAAATTGATGTAGCACAAGCTTTTAACAACTTCTTTGCCAGCATACCTGTAACTACCACAAATTCGTTAAATTCTTTAGCTATTAAAGCGGAAAATCTGTTGCGTACATGTATGCCTCTTCTTGCGGTACGATATTACCGTTTATAAGCTACAGTTGTTAATTTGATATAAATTTATTATTCTTTAAGTTTCTATTTTTAATATGATAATTTTGAAAAAGCGTTGATTGTACTAATTAATAAATTATTAGCCGATTGTCCATCGCCAACTAGAAAATAACTAATTTCCAACAATATCTGGTCACAAAAGGCCATTAAAACCATATTGAGTATTTAAAAATTGAAGTAGTCGGGATACATACACGCCTAAATAAGTCCAAAATAAAATTAGTAAGTACTCATAGAATTTACCTATATAGTCAAGTTATCGTAAGTATTAACTGTAACATCTATTGGTAAACCTCGTAAACAAATAAACAAAACTTAGTTCAGCTTGGCTCGCCTAGTTGAGTTTTTCATACAAGTGCGTCCACTGCAAGCTAAGCTCACATGTATGAAAATTGGCTCAACCATGCAAGCCATGCCAACCTAAGTTTAGTTGGCGGTGGAAGATAGGCTTATATGTAAAACGTGCAGAGTTATATTTTCAAATGTCAAAAAGGACTTCGGATGGTAGAAGAGTTTTTTTAGCTTTGCGTGAATGATGAGTAAGCAGTCAAACTTGATAATTTTTGATAAACTGTTTGTTAGTAAGTAGGTACCTAATGAATAGTACTCGGGTTATTATGAGATCTGTTACTCAGCAACTACCTCTGCTCGACTTAAAGATCGCGTTAAACTGTCGGCCTTGAGCCTAATCTTTCTGTTTTTTTTTTGTATGTTTCCGTCCCATTGAGCTTTGGAAGTGTAGTAATAGAGAATGTACGTTTGCGCGCAGACCAATTTAATATATCAAAATATATTATATTAAATAAGTCTGCGCGCGTCCTGCGAACTTGGTTAATTTCTGACGAGAATAGCGCCATGACCAACATCGATTAGGACAACATTATTAATGCGAATACCTTACTTATGTACTTGGATGTATTTATATTCTATCCTTAGTTTCACTCATGATTCAATCAAATTCGACTCCCTCTCACAAACATACACACACACACACACACACACACACACAAACATTGAAAGTTTCATTATTTTCATACCCTATGCCATAATCAGTGATTAGTCAGTTAGTTTCTTCCTACTAATATTATAAATCCATGTGAAAGTATGCGATGAGGGATGGATGAATTAATGTTTGTTGATCTTTCTTGCAAAAAATTGCTAACTGATTTTGATGAAACTTTACAATAAGTGCAGACTAGTACATAGGCTATAAAAATTAAACACAATGCGGAGGAAGCCGTGGGTAAAAGCTAGTCTTCCTTACACTTAGCAAATGCAGGTCTGATATACTCTTGGTTCTATATCCGTCGTATGAATGAGATAACAACAATGAGAACTCGTAAATATTGTTGTTTTCTACAATGTACGGAATCCACGTCGCTAATTTAAGTGTACTTGACAAATGGTTTATGATGTCTATTTCTTTGATGTTCTCTCGAGTACATTACAAGGCACTTACGCTATGTTATTTTATATTTTAATGTAAGCAGGTACATACTTCTTTTGTTCAAATATATCAACTCATTTTATAGGTAATAAAATAGCTCAGTAGCACCAAACGGTTTCTTAAAATAGTATGATCAACTTTGTTTATTGACTCAAATTTAGTTGCGGCCTCACGGGACAACAACTGGTTCGACCGTGGATAGTATGCAGGATAAGCTATAACACAAATATTTCTATTCGATTTTGACATTTGGAGGTTTTTTTAAAGATAACTAGCAATGTAGGATTGAGTCCCACATTACTAGCAATCTTGTTAACCCCTCCAGCTAAGCTCAGAGGCTTGTGTTAGGAGTGGGTTCACGTCGGTAGTATAATGGGTAGGATTCGAAACCGCGACCTCACGATTGCGAGACCGATGCCTTAGCCATTAGGCTACCGTCGCTTCTTGTACAACAATTATTGTACTTTTTTGAAAGATAGAAAAATTTGAAGTTCAGACTCAGGAATCGAACCCGAGACTTCCATATGCTAAACCGGGGCCATAATCGAACCACCTGTCTGGACTATGTTACTAGACCTCAAATTTCTCTATCCTTTCTTGCAAGCGAGTTGGCAAGAAATGCCTATAAAAATTACTCTAAAGGCTAACAACAACGGCTATTAGTCCTAAGGATCATCAAAGTTCACAGGACGGTATTTCTATCGGCATTTCTTCCCGTGGGTGTCGTCAAGGCGACAAAGGGATTTCACACCAGAGGACGGGCAGTAGCGTCCTCTGCGTACTTAAAGCCTCACTGCGATCGTCAACCCGCTCGCCAAGCGTGGCAACTTTGGCAATTTGGAAACTGAAAAGCTATTTTCACCTTAGCAATTCATCTGTCTTTGAATCAACACAAACATATGAACTTCTTCTCTATTACACTCCACACACTAACACACACTTCCTTTGAAAGCCTAAGTAACAGGTAAACTATTATTATTTTTATTTCATTGTTTTATTTCATTTTTTTTTTATTTCTGCTCTCATATTGTCAAAATAATAATATTTAAGATGTTTTGTAAAATGATTGTTTGTATCTTTGGGACCAGCTGCAGCAGGGCCCTGGTGACCTGTAATACAGGTTTTGTAAAAAAACCTACAACAGGCACCAGTCTTTCACAAAGACTTCATTCCTTAGCTCAAACAAAATGTATACCTACTAGCTCTAAGTCATAACTTGTGAGAGAGAATAATAAACGTTAATTATTATTATTATTAATTACCCACAAGATCTATAATAAATAGGTTCCACTTTGGAGACACGTGTCCAGCCGTGGAACATTTATTTTAAATTGCTAATAGAACTATAGAGGTCAGTGATTGAATGTCTTCCATTAGGTATATCCATTTACAATCAGACTGGCCTTTTGGTCTATAGTGGTTAATGACTGCTAAGTCAGGGGTTGTGGATTTGATTCCTATCCAGGATAAATCTCTGGCTTACGCGGTGTTCGGCTGAATAGTAATAAGGCAGAAATTTGATTAGGCAGAAACTGGATTTGGCAAAATCGTGTTATGACAGAAATGGGACATTCAAAGAATAAAAAAACAAATTATAAAAATAAAAAAAACCCGCCTGCACAAAAAAGATGGAAACAAGATCCTCTACATAATTTTAAAATATCATGCAGTCGGAATCATTATTGAATCTCGATGAACTTTAAAGTGCCTCCGACTGCATGAAATTATAAAATTGTGTAGTGGATCTTGTTTCCATCTTTTTTGTACAAGCGGGTTTTTTTATTTTTATAATTTATTTTTTATTTAATACTTTTATGTGGTTGTAGGATGTAACCGTTGTAACAACTAAGTTTTATCACAGCTGTTGTCATGTGTTTTATCTTTTTAAAATGCTTAAGATGAGCCCTTTAATTTGATACCCATATTGCAGTATTCAAAAAAAGGTTTTTTCCACATCTTATTTATTTTGACATCTCACAGCCGCCATGTTTGTTTTTTTCAAACGTCACATATCTAAGAACACTCGAGCGATCAAGACAAATCTAACGACGTCTTAATTGTATAAATCCGTTCAGTGGATTGTGAGATATCAGGTAATAAACAATATTACATACATACATACAAGATACGCGCGAAAAAGAAATAGCAGCTTAACAGAAGAAGGTCATACATACTCTACCATGCTTTATTATACTCTCTTTAAGTTATTTCGGCACATGACTCTGTACAGCGGAGCATCAGAGGCGATCAAATAAACCTTATGCATTGCATCTCCTCTGATGCAAAATTGGATCATTTTTATTATATTTTAAAAGTTCTTTTGTTTTAATTTTTCTTTCTTGAACTTAAAAAAAAAATTATAAATAAAACAATTATGGCCATGTTGAAATTTTTCATTGATTCTTCTGTGACACTCTTCAATAGTATTAAGATATTTATTAAAATCAAATCAAATCCATCTTTATTAAAAAGTATTACTTATAAAAATCTGTTTCTAACTTACTGTACTTCTGCCGTAACACGATTCTGCCAAATCCAGTTTCTGCCTAATCAAGTTTCTCCTTATCGCGAATCTGCCGAACACTGCGTAAGGGAAATCTATGTGATTTGGTTTATTCTATCTAAATACACAATCGGAGTAATTTATTCTAATATGTTCAATGTATGATTGTCATCATCATCAGCCTATCGCAGTCCACTGCTGGACATAGGCCTCTTCAATTGCACGCCACTTTGTTCTATCCTCGGCTTCTCGCATACAGCTCCTGCCAGCCGTTTTGCGTAGATCATCACTCCACCTGGCCTGAGGGCGTCCTACACTACGTTTGCCGAGACGCGGTCACCACTCAAGAACTCGTTTACCCCAACGGTTGTCGGTTCTTTGGCTAATATGGCCAGCCCACTGCCACTTCAGCTTGCTAATCCTGTAGGCTATGTCGATAACTTTGGTTCTCTGCCGAATCACCTCATTTCTGATTTTGTCCCTAAGAGAAACTCCGAGCATAGCCCTTTCCATAGCCCGCTGAGCGACTTTGAACTTCTGGACCAGCCGTACCGTCAGTTTCCACGTTTCGGCTCCGTATGTCATGACGGGTAGGATGCACTGATTGAAGACTTTAGTCTTATGGCATTGTGGGATCGACGATGAGAAAACTTGATGTAACTTCCCAAACGCTGGCCAACCCAACCGAATTCTCCTGTTCACCTCGTTCTCGAAGTTGTTGCTACCTAACTGCAATGACTGCCCGAGTTACACATATTTTTGAACAACTTCGAGAACGGCGCCGTGCACCGCTATCGGTTCCGGTAGTACATTTTCATTGAACATGACCTTAGTTTTATCCAAGTTCATCCATAGGCCGATGCGTACAGAGGAGTTAGCCAAGTCATTCAGCATCTGTTGTAGGTCCTGCAGCGTTTCTGCCATGATGACGATGTCATCTGCAAATCGCAGGTGAGAGATGTATTCACCATTGATGTTGATGCCCCGCCCTTTCCAGTGAAGCGTCTTGAATATATTCTCCATTGCATATGTGAACAGTTTCGGGGAAATAACGCCCCATTGCCTCACTCCTCGATGCAATGGTATAGATTTTGTTTGCTGATTCTGTTCTTGGACGGACATGGTGGCGGCTTCGTAGAGACATCTCATCACTTAGATATACCGCCAATCTACATGGCATCGCTGCAGGGACTCCAGAACGGACCAGATTTCAGTCGAGTCAAAGGCCTTCTCATAGTCCACGAATGCTAGACACAGAGGCTGATTATACTTTTGGGTCTTTTGTATAATCTGCCGCACTGTGTGGATGTGGTCTATGGTGCCATATCCGCTCCGAAATCCGGCCTGTTCCGATGGTTAAAATTCGTCAAGTCTTCGCGCAAGGCGGTTCGTGATGACTCTTGAAAACAGCTTATAAACGTGGATTAGAAGAGAAATAGGTCGGTAGTTCTTCAGCCGGGTCTTATCTCCTTTTTTAAAAGAAGAAGACGACTACACTTCTTCTCTACGCCTCCGGAGTTCTCCCTTCGAACAGAATAGCAATAAAGAGCTTTTGGAGCTCCCTCAGTACGGGTTTACCTCCAGCCTTTAGCAGCTCTGTTGTAACGCCATCCTTTCCAGGGGCTTTTTCATTTTTCAGCTGTTTAAGAGCCTGCATGACTTTGTTAGTGTTGACTTCTGGCAGGTCTTCGGTGTAGTGGCGTGTAAGAGTGGCTCTAGGATCCTCATTTTCAGGATCAGGTTGAGATGCATGCGAAGCGTATAACCGGCCATAGAAGCTCGAAGAGACGACTTCTCCACTTGTTGTGGTCAACTTCGTCAGGTGGCTTCTTCCAAGAGATTGTACGAACAGTACGAACACTTTTGACCCCCGGTTCTGCTCGATCGCTCTTTTAATCAAGAGAGTGTTGGAGTGCCGAAGGTCGTGTCGTATAAGCTTATTGATCTCTTGGTTTAGAGCGCGCTTTTCGGACGAAATGACGCGTGGGTTTTCACGTCGTTTCTTCATTAGCTGTAAAGTCTTTTCCGAAAGCTTTGACTTCTTGCCCTTATGCTGCATTTACAAAATCTCGTACCTTCTTCCCTGAGTATCCGAACCACATTTACGAGCTTCTGGTTTACGTCTGTTGTGGTTTCCATGGCAGCAAATCGGTTGTCCAGGTTTGACTGGAACGCTTCGGATCCTATCATGGTTTGGAGCAAAGTAGGTCGAAGCTGGACCTCATCAGACGGGCACGTTTTGCCCTGAAGTCAATATTCAGAGAGCCTCGAACAAGTCGGTGATCACTACCGGTATTAAACCTGTTGATCATAGTGACGTCTCTGAATATATGCTTTTTGTCCGTCATGATGAAGTCAATTTCATTTCTCGTCATAGTGTCGGGGCTTTGCCACGTCCACTTCCTTTAGGGCTGTTTCTTGAAAAAGGGGTTTATCAAAAAGAGCCCCTCCCGTTTGAGGAAGTTGACTAGCATTTGCCCCCTATGATTTCTGCTTCCAAATCCATGGGATCCTACTACCAATTCGCTGCAATTCTGTACTCCCACTTTAGCGTTGAAGTCCCCCATAACAACGTTGTAGTGGGTCTTAGTGGGGGAGTGGAGGGCCTTCGATATGTCATTAAATATATATCCTCCACTTGGTCGTCTGGATGTGCCGAGGTCCGTTCGTATACTTGCACCACCTTGAGGCTATACCTCTCAGTGAGCTTAATAATGAGGTACGCTACCCTGTTCGACACGCTGGACATTTCCACAACATTGTCAGAAAGGGACTTATTTACCAGAAAGCCAACACCACCTTGGGATTGTTGGTCTCTCTCGCGAAAGTACATAATCTTAGCACCCCCCGCCACGCCGTTACCGTGGACGCCACCATGTCCAGGAATAGCGTGACTGCCGGGAACTGGGGGCCGTGGCTTTTGTGCTTCGTGCATTAGGGGGTAATGCCCATAATCGCCACGCTGGGCAGGCGGGTTGGCGATCGCAGGGCGTAGCTCTCACATCAGTGATGCTGCTGCCCGTCACTGACCTGTTACTTTAGGTACCGCTGAATTTGGTATGGTTATACCGCTACCAGTCGGTCGCCAGAGCCTCGTTTGTTATACAGCAGGATGTACCGCGTGCAGGAGAGGTTGGCTTGGAGCGAAAGATGGTTGTACGCTCCCTTACATCCCTATGATTGTATTTATTTAGAAATGTATAAGTTAGTAATTATGTTTCTGTTTATAATGGCTGCAGCTGTATGCGAAAACGAAACAAATTAAAAGTATATATTTAGAAGTATACAAGTATGGTTGCCATAGTACAAGCTGTACCGTGTTTGAGGTTGTTGTGAGTTGTTTAAAAGATATTATTATGTCTACATTACTAAAAATGAAATTAATGAAATTGAGAAGTAAATATTGTAATCTCCGACAAAGTACGAGTATTGTATTCTGTCAGACTAGGTTGATGGCTCAAGCTCAATCAACTGTTGGTCGATTTACAAATATTAAAAATCTGTTTGAACAAATATTAAAAATAATTAAAAAGAAGTGTTTGGCATATAAAAAGGGATAAGGAAAGCGGAGTGACAAAGACATTTAATGTTATTATGTGGCAGTTCATCGGTGGGCACGGTAGTGCCGCCCGCCAAGACGAGCGCGAAGCAAACCGGCAATGTTTGTTTACCATCCTTTACTGGGACCATTTCGCCGCATTTTCAGGCCCCTATTTGAGAACCTCTGGATAAAACCAGAACGCAGAAATTTTCGTCATCCAGTAAGGTATAAAATCACACTTAAAATAAAAAAAATCAAGTCTGTAGGTCACTTAATTCCGAAGTTAAGCGAAAGCAAAGTTTCGCATTTATGACCCTCACTCACTCACTCACGCATGATCATCAGAATAAAACTAGTACTTCCCATAAACTCAGGGAGCTGAAATTTGGTACAGAGTTAGGGTTTAATGGTCATATAAAGGGAAAACTATAAAAACTAGAATAATCGAAGATCTGGAGTTCCTGGTGACCCTTATTTGAAAATACAAGAGCCCAACCAAACTATTAAAGATCGACATACAGCCTTTACAAAAAATATTCAACTTTCTTTGCCTCTTCATTAGCGCTTTCACGAGTAACCAATTTTCATGGGGTGCACCTCATAAATGTTGATTTCAAGAGTATAAAAGCTTAAGCTTCAGCGATCATCGAATACAACCGGCTTAGGCGTAAATACCGCGCCGATCTTTCAGAAATTAAACTGTCTAAACCGTCTTAAAGAATAAATAATGACCGCGAATGGGCAATACAAAAAACTGTTGCTACTATACAAGAATTAGAACCGGAGAAAAAGAAAAGAAAGATTTGTAATAATTAAAAAAACAACTCCTAAAAAGAAAAAAAATGTGTCAAATAAGAAAATCTAATAAAATAAATCAATATGCCCACGTTTCTACAAAAAGAAGTGAAATCCCACCAAAAACATGCTGTAAAAAATTAGCCAAGTCTCGATGGAGCTGCTTGTTTATCTATAAAAAGTAATGAAATCTAGACAAAGTCACGACTTTGTCTAGATTTCATTACTTAGTCTCAGGATCCTTACTGCGATTTCTTTATTATTATAGTTAATGTTGTGTGACTTGGCCATTGAAGGGTACAAAACCAGGTGCTCCACGACACCATTGCACCAATCTGTCGCCAAAACCGCTACACATTGGCGATGGAAAATTGCCACTTGGAAAACGTTGATTCAATAACCAGTCAGTCACAAAATGAGACGTATACCAATACCAGTATGGGCTATTATCTCGCTTAACAAACATAGGTAGTTACAACAGATATGACCCACTAACGTATAAAGAATGTTCAACGGCCAAGTCACACAACATTAACTATAATAATAAAGAAATCGCAGTAAGGAACCTTAGACTTGGCACGACTTTCTCTAGATTTCATTACTTTTTAGAGATAAGCAAGCAGCTCCATCGAGACTTGGCTAGTTTTTTACAGAATGTTTTTGGTGGGATCGTATTTACCTTTTTTGAGGCATGCGAATATTTAACAATTTGATGTTATTATACATTTATAAATTACTTACATCTAGATTGTTAGGTGCACAACTCAATTTATAAAGTATTCGCTTAACCTTATAAAGTATTGGGTTTATGAGAGAAATATAAAAATGATAAGCTTTTGGGTAGATATTTAATAAAAAAAAACAATCAGCACAAACGAAATTCAAATCTTATAATTAAATCAAAAAACGTTACACTAATTCAAATATTCGAACAACTGAAAGACCGTTTCATTTAAATTACAACAAACAAAAATTATAACAAGGTAAGCTATAGGCTAAGGTGAACGTCCGTCCGATCCGATAACCGCGCCGCAACTGAACGAGCAGCGGCTCTGCCTCGCCGTCGTCGCCATTGCCCCACTCCGGCGCTTGTCAATCCCTCCTTATGTCATCGCACGATGACATCACCGTAAAGCCACGCCTCTCAGGGAATTAATCCGCTAATTATATATATATTAAAGAAATATATATAAATTTATATAATTTAGTGTATAAAAGCATCTCTCCACTATGTCCGTAATTTTATATTTGATCTATACTAATAATAATAATCTATATCTATATCTATACTAATATTATAAAGAGGAAAGATTTGATTGTTTGTTTGTATTGCATAGGCTCCGAAACTACTGGACGGATTCTTTCATTGTTGTGAAGCTACACTAACCCCGGGTGACATAGGCTATTTTTTATCCCTTTATTCCCACGGGAACGGTAACTACGCGGGTGAAACCGCGAGGCGTCCGCTAGTCTATACTTATACTTATATACTTGTACTTGTACTTGTACTTATAATATTATAAAGAGGAAAGATTTGATTGTTTGTTTTGTCTGTTTGGCTTAAAAACTACTTGACGGATTTGAAAAATTCTTTCATCGTTGTGAAGCTACACTAACCCCGGGTGGCATAGGCTTTTTTATCCCTGTATTCTCACGGGAATGGGAACTACGCGGGTAAAACCGCGAGGCGTCCGCTAGTTTTAAATATTTTTGTTGGTACTTCTCATATTACTCGAGGAATGTTGTTATATATACTTTAATAGACATCGGATAACTATTTATTGTGAGGCTTTGTAGTTTGTTTTTATAAATTTTAAAAACAACATTTGCCTGTGATAGCTTGTTCTCTAATTAATCGGGTTAGTTTCACTTTGATTAGATTTACATATTAATCATACAGTTTGGTAATCGTTTCGACACAGTTCTAAGTTAAATTTTGTTGTCTATTAGTTGAGGCCAAGTTATTAACTTGAGTCGAAAACATAATATATTTGACGTAAACGAATGATTATATTTGTTGGTAAAGCGAACCTTTAGTTCACCTGATATGATCACTACTAGCTATATTACTACTAGGTACATAGCATTCATTACAATAAGATGTTAGGACAGTACGCCCACATCATCGTTCACAACATAAGAATTTAATAAATTGACTATATTAATAGATAAAAAAAGTATATAAATATATTCTAAACCAAAACGTTAATTTAGTTCAGAGCAAGATATTTATATTTTCTCTGTTTCTTTAAATTATTACCCTTATATTATCCTACATGAACTCTTAAAAATAACGTAAAAGTAAAAGTAACTCATAACTGCCCGATAACTTCTGATTGATTTGTGCAATTTATATTAAATTGGACATGGAAAACTCATTTGAAAGGTATTAATCACTCTTTTATGCTCTCAATAAGAGGGAATACGTAATTCTAATTCTAAAGTTTGATTTTGATTGAAAGCACTTTTGGTTTTGACATGGGATAATAACAACGCATCAAATAATAATATATTCATGACTAATTAATTCATAGGACAAAAAAAAGTATTTTGCCCGTGACTTGGTCCGCGAGGATGAAGGCGATATTTTACATTTCATTTTACTATTATCACTTTGTGTTTTTTTTTTAGATAAGGGGTTAACGAACGAGCGGCTTACCTGATGGTAAGTGATTACGACTGTCCGTGAACAACAGCCACATCAGAGGCAAAGCAGATGCGTTGCCGGCCTTTAAGGAGAGAGTAGGCTCTTTTTATATCAGTCCGGAAATATAGTTGGCACGCGTTGTTGAAAATGGCGTTAAAAACGCACTGTGGTGGATCGCCAAGGGTCGGGATGGTGATAGTGATGTTTGTCGCATTGTACAGTGCCAAAACTGAGTTGGTTGAATTAGTCCTAACAATTTCTCAAAAACCGACATCTCTTCGCAATTCCCATGGATCATTGCGATTGTAATTGCCATGTTAGTTCGCTGGAAAAATCATATTTTTAATTTATTTTTCGCTATATTTTTTTAATGTTGTAGGTACATAAGAAAAGGAATAACGTAAATAGAATCAGACCATGCTACTCATTAGTGCGAAGTTATCTTTAACAAAAGAAGATTAGAACGAAGATGTATTAAAAACAACTTCAAGTGGACAGGATGGCTGTTTGACTGTGTAAGAAAAATTTAAATTTAGTTAGCCAATTAAAACATGAAATTGTATTAATATATATATAAATTTAATAATAGTAATGAGTTTCGAAGCCCTCGGTAAGCGTGAGTGCATAGAAGTTAGTGTTTCATTCGTAATTATTAAAGTACTTTTACTAGGCAATATTAATATTAATTTTGAATATTAGTTCTTGTAATTATTGTAAAAGGTTAAGTACCATTTGTCTAACAATATTTGTCACAGGGCGTAGTGACCTTCATGGGTTTGATTCCTTAGAAGTAAAGCGGGGATGTGGTTTTTTTTCCCATTTACCCCATCGTGTCGGGTGTCATTGTATAGATCTTTTAAAAATATTTGGCAGTTGTGAAGACCATTTTACAATTTAAGGATCCGTTTATGAAATATTAAGCTTTATATAGAGTCAAGCCCCACCCTGCTAGCTAAATTGTTGTTTTTCTAAATCTGAAAAAATCAGTGTAGTAGTTTACAACAACAACAACCGAACAAGTGAAAAGTAACAATATTATTTTGTACGAATTACTATTAATAACGTTAGGAAGTATGAAACAAAAACATCAGATAACCCATTTCTTAGCCTATAACTTCTAAGTTAAAAAGATACGGCCGTTTATTTTAAAAATTGAACGGAATCCTGTAATGAGCAATTACGGAACCCTACATTGTCCGTGGCCCGACACGCACTTGCTCGGTTTTTTATTTATGGACGTGATAACTTTTTATAATTCGATGACTGGCTGCATTCACGAAAAAGTTCGTCAAGTCACGTCCGTTCCGCCTGCTGATAGGCTTAAGCGTGGGCATGTGCCCGGGTCCACTAAAGTTGTCACAGGCATCGTTGTTTATAACAATGTCATCAATGCTTTGGCGATTGCAGCGACATGCGATACAATTAGAAATAAAAAAATAAAAAATGGTGTCACAGGTATGGTTGTTTATTCAATGTCATCAATGTTTTCTTATGACGTTATCACGTAAAATAATCGTCCGTAAACTAAAATTCTACAAAAAAAAAAATCTGTTACATAAAGTAACACGGGTACTACTTTACTGGTGAATCAAGTTGGTTTAGAAAGATTGTGAAAAGTCAGACTATTAAAAATGTATAATACAACTGTGTTTAATTTTTTCAAACCTTTATTTGTCAATTAAATAGTTGTATGCCCAAATATGGCCATCGGCTTTTACACTAAGGTGGATACAATACTTAAAACTACGAGAAAATGTAGTCATTTATAACAAACCTACCTGTAACACAAAGGACCAATTTCAAATTTATTTAAATCGACACCAACTTTGTAAGAGGATTTTCACTATAACTATTGTATTTATCAATTAAGGAATATCCTCACAAGAGTGAGGCAATATCACTAAATAGGGCTTCAGGGAAAATGGATCATTTTACTCATAATTAAGTTTAATCTTACAAACATCTCGTTCAACCATTGGTCGTAATGAAGTAACTAACCTCGCCAATTTTAGTCTTTACGGAAAATTCAAATCAGTCTTACAAAATGTAACAGGAATCCGAAAATAAGACTTGAAGAATGCAGTTAAAAATAGCGTAACAGTAAATATTTATTTATAATTCAGTGAGTTGTGTTGTGGGATCCGTAACTGGGTAATTATTTTCAAATATTTAAACGACAAGTCTAAATATTTTGTAACATAAATTGTCGAAATCAAATGTTCTGAGCGTATTTCATTAATGGAGGTTTATTACGTCAACAATGTTCGCTTAATTAATTGGTATTATACATTTCAATTTGCTTAAGTCAGCGAATATTATCAAAAACCTTCAAATACATCTCTCTGATTTAGTATGTGTAATGTATGTGATGTAGTATGTCTGACGAGATGTCAGACGATACGTATTTAACTTTAATACACTCTCAAAAGTCGCTACTGTTCAGATTAAAATGATAAAGCTTCGAATAAAGTAGATGCGTTTTAAGCAATAGTGTAGGTACAGTATCGATAAGGACTATTGTACTACCATAAGCCTAAAAATACTAAGATTATCGTTAGGTATATCAATGGCCAATAGTGTTATTTGAGATACTTTTGATGAAAGTTATAGTTATCGATTATGGTAGCAGAGTTTTTTAATAATGTCTCAGTTTTGAAGTACTAGGCCCTAATTTGCGCAGGTGAAATTAATGAAGAAAATTAGACTAAATGTTTCCTCTACAGTCTGGAAACATTTTCTTTTATACAAACCTTGTTATGATAAATTAACAACACAACAAAAAAGAATAAGCCAAATAGCTGCTTTTTGAAGTAATGCGCTTACACAGGTAGTATATTCGGCAATTGGTTTTTACGATATATATATATAATATAATATATATCTACATACTTACGTATATTATAGGCAAGTATATAGATTAGATATCGTAACATCGATACCTATTGTAAATTTGATTCCCACACGGAATAAAACCTTTGTGTAAATCTGTTTCAACCATAAATATTTGTTCCTAATCTGGGTGTATCTATTTTGTTACCATAATTTGTATTTATTAAGTCAACCGTGACACAGGGTCATACCCTACTATAACTGGCTTTAGAAACGAAATCTGTGATTAAAATACGCAATCATTCATTTGTTTATTTATCAGCTTCGAAAAAGGTATTCGGCTACATATTTATTTGGGAAGGATTTGGTCTATAGAACGTTGTCCTTTGTTGTAAGACATTAGAGCTATACAGTAACATGAAGGAGTAAGACAGCGAAATATTATTAATAATTTTTTTTCTTGATTTCATTTAAAGTTGGTTACATTTTCTCTAAAATGTTATTTATTAACTGTATCCTATTGTTTTCTGTAGCTTTTGTCTTAAAACAATCATGGCTACTTTATGGGGTACTAATACTTAAGACTATATTGTACAAAAGGTCGTATCTGAAGTAATAAAACAGACGTATATTCCTTATAGAGACAATGCTTGGGATTAAATGAATTTTACATTTAGTGGTACTAAAGAGAAATCGAATTCGAATGTTATGTCGCACACCAATCTTTTTGTATATAAAAAGCTTATTAATGAGCTATTACAGATCATTATTTAAGTTTTTTTTTTACTTAACTTCTCTCGTATGTCTAGGAATTTTGCGAATATCTAATACTTCGCAAACTTGCGCTGAAGCTGTTATAGGTTTATTTATAATGAATGTTTCATAAATATTTGTATATTAAGTAGTTTTTCTTAAATTATACGAATCGCATGTTGCCTTAACCCTCTTCTATAATTTTTGTAAGGTGATGCTACCATCCAAACCATAGGAGGCTAATTCATTTAAAACTTTATTACACCCACTTTACATACATACTATGGTTACTGCTTTAGTGAGTTACATGGTGCAGCATGGTTGCAGCACCTTACAAGGATAACTGTGTATATTTAAAAAAAAAAGTGGCCATGAGTTTTTATTGCCAACTTCTTTTCTCACGGTTTTAATCCTGCTAACTTGGCATTAAATGTAGAATCATTCTATTCCAAATTTTGTCTCACGTTCATAAACGTTGTATTCTGTAACCTAAGTGAATAAAGTACTTTTTTTACTTTTGCTATCGAGCTGAAATTCGGCACACAAGAAAATATACAAAAGTAAGAAGTAAATCATTTAACCGTTAGTGTTAACAACTGCTTACTTACTTTTTGTCATGGAAATAAACGCAAGCACTGTTTCATCGATAAATGTCTCAAAAGCTAATAGTTTATCATCTCACAAAGTAACAAATAAATGTTATTTATGTCTTCCTAGTTCACACGATGCTCTCGTATATCATAGAGAATGCGTAAGTACATTAATCGTCACCATGGCCGCGAAGACGGTGACTTATCGCTCCACGTCTAGTAATAAAGGGTGAGATAGAACAAAATGTTTTCCTGTATATATCGTACGTATTTTTCTTCGTAAGTTAGCTTTTTATCCCACTGCAAGGAATGGTTATGTTTTTCGCGCGTATCTTATAATTATATAGGTATGTATATAATATTCTTCATTACCTCATATGTTTCAAAGCACTTGACGGATTTACACAACTTTAGATTCGTCTTATGTGTCTTATATAAGTGACGTTTGAAAAAACTAACATGGCGGTTGTGAGATGTCAAAATTAAAGGGCTCATCGTAAGCATTTCAAAATGGTGTAACATAAATATGCATGCAATACTGAAAAAGTTAGTTAGCAACCATTATTTTTTCACATTTCAATAGGTAACTTGGTCGTAGCACTAGTATAGTATTATATTATCTGTGCCGTAGCTGTAATAAAAGTCAGTTCTTACATCTTATAACCACTAAAAAGTATTATGTAATACAATATAATTATAAGATCAAAATATCCGCCTGCACAAAAAAGAAAGAAACAAGATTCCCTATATGTACAATATCATACAGTCGAAGGCATTAACCTAATTAATACTGATGAACTTAGTAAAGTGCCACTGAATGTTATTAAACATGTTGAAAATATTGTTTCCTTATTTGTACAGGCGAGTTTTTTTATCTTTTAAATATTATTTTCTTATACGAGTAATGATCACCACCCAGGAAGCGTACTCAAACCCCCGAATATTTAAAAGATATTTCACTTTGAGCCGTGGTCAAAAGGTACATAGTTCGCCATTATTCACGAATGAGTACGGACAGTATGAGTATCAGAGTTAACGGTGGCGTCTCAAAACTGTAAATTGAAGGTTTCAATGGAAAATAAGCAATCAAAGCTAGCAAAATTAATTCAGTCCAATCGTCCTGTTTATGAAGAAAAAATGTGGCAATCGAACGAAATTTAATCCTTTCAAAGTAAATGAACCTTTATGTTGGGGAAGAGAGCGACGTACTGTACTCCATGCTTTTTTATATTAGAATTGGGTAGGTAAGTTTGACTGCCTCTGTGGCGCGGTGGGAGTGTGTCCGACTGCTACGCAAGAGGTTGTGGGTTCGATTCCCACACGGGACACCACTTTGTGTGATCCACAAATTGTTGTTCCGAGTCTGGGTGTACTTTGTGTCCGTGACTTGTTTGTTTGTAAAGTCTCCTGCGACACAGGGCTTGTACCCTAATGCAGGAGAAAGAAAAAAAAAAAAAAAAAAAAGGTAGATACCTACAAGTCACGAACATAAAGTATCTATAACCAACACACAACCTCTTTTGTAGCACTCCCGCTGGGTAGGCAGTCGTTTTTAGAGTTCCGTAGCCAAAATGGCAAAACGTAACCCTTATAGTTTCGCCATGTCCGGCCTCTGTCCGCAGCATAGCTCAGAGACTGTTAGAGCACACATATTACTTATGCCGAGAAATGAAAATAATAAATGAAAAACAAAAATTGAGGGTACCTCCTCTATATATAAAGTAGGGATGTGATTTTTTTCTTACCTTTCCCAACGTGGGGGGTATTATTAGATAGGTTTTTTAAAACACAATTTTAAAAGGGTTGTAAAGACCATTTTTAGATTTAGGGATCCGTTTGTGAAACATTAAGCTTTACAGTGCAAATTTTTGTTAGAGTCAAGTGTCCTCTCCCCCCTGCCAGCCAAATGGTTTGGTATGTCAAAAATTTACGGTAGTAGTATATATAGTGAAATTTAAAGCTAATCTCATTGAAAAATACTTATATGTCGAAGCGTCATGGTGGGCTATTAGCGGCTCAATATTCGAATTAACATTATAACGCGGATACTTTGAGCAAGGTAAAGTCCGCTAACTGTACTAATAATTTCGATTACACAAATGCCACTGCATCACTGTCCCTACAACCACACTAACATTGCACATACGACTACAGAAATAGCGACATCTATCGGTAGACGTGTTGTCGCTACGACCTCTCGATTTAGGCTGCCAAATTAGACTCACTGCCCCACTACGAGCACTTCAAATGTAAACGTCAAACTAAAGTCACGCCATCTTGCAGCGGCCTTGTTTAAATGAGTCAATAGACTTGCTTTTTAATCAAAACACATACTAGGTGAACGGAAATCAATTAACATTTTAATAATTCTCCGACATATATAACGTTGTTAGTAGTATGAAACAAAAACAACAGAAACCCCACATTGTGCGTGGCCCGACATGCAGTTGCTGGCGTTTTGTTTTTAGAATAACAATAAGCAAACTATTGACACATATAACTCTTTTACATTTTTAGACTGGCTCGATTAAGTCAATATTAAATTGCAAAGTTGACATACAGCCAATTAAAACATCCAAGCTTATTCCGCAATGCAAGAGGTGCCAAGCTTATGGACATACCCAAAAATATTGCTCCAAGGAACCCAGATGTGTGAAGTGCACCGGGAAGCACCTGACCAGAGACTGCAATAAATCAGCAGAAGTAAAGCCGAAATGTGTCCACTGCGGTGAGCCACATCCTGCCAATTACAGAGGGTGTATCGTGGCCAAAGAACTTCAAAATATGAAAAACAAGATCATGAAAAAAAACGTGTTCACACCTACTGTCCAAGTCCCAAGCGGGAACAAAACAATCACCACCTCACGTAGTACGCAAGGTAACGTAAAATATACAAGTAATAAAATCTCTTATGCAAATATGGCCAAAGGAGCTCAGCCACTACCACCATCACAAACGCAACAAAAAGTTAGCTCAAATACTGAGGAGAATATCAACAAGATTCTCACTCTCTTATCATCATTCGATGATAGGCTGAGAAAACTGGAACATAGCACCAAGCAGCTACCTACCCATAAAAATGCCTAAGTTTCTAAAAATTATGGCATGGAATGCAAACGGACTCTTGCAGCATCAAAATGAACTTCAAGCAGTCTTACATACTGAACAAATTGACGTGTGCCTTATATCTGAGTCACATTTCACTAAAGAATCATACATTCAAATTAAAGGTTATAAAACTTATCATGCATTGCATCCCAATAACACCGCTAGAGGGGGTAGCTCCGTTATCATAAAAGAAAATATCTACCATCACCTTGAGTACACCTGTGAAGAACAGTTCACACAAATTGTAGCCGTTGGTATCAGAACTAAACGCTATCAAGTTACTGTAGCAGCTATATATTGTCCCCCAAGATATGCCCTTAAAGCCGAGCAGTATAGTAATATATTAAAAAATCTTGGTAGCAAATTTATTCTAGGAGGAGATTTCAATGCCAAGAATACCTACTGGGGTTCAAGACTAACCTCAACTAAAGGTAAAGAACTACTTTGTGCTGTTAAAGAATCGAAATGCGATGTCATATCAACAGGTAAACCTACCTACTGGCCTACTGATACACAGAAAATCCCGGATGTCATAGATTTTTTTATATATAAGAATCTATCACCAGGATTTATGCATATTGAAGACGGGTTTGATATGAATTCAGACCACTCGCCAATTATATTGAATCTGAGTGAAACTGTAATATTGAGAAAAACCAACCCGACTT
Organism: Herminia tarsipennalis; assembly: GCA_945859575.2. Lineage (NCBI taxonomy): Eukaryota > Metazoa > Arthropoda > Insecta > Lepidoptera > Erebidae > Herminia > Herminia tarsipennalis. The sequence goes on from OX243846.2 coordinate 19,297,003, forward strand.
TAGTTAACAAAAATACAGATTGGGAAAGTTTTAAGCTTGACTTAGACTACGTCATAGACCTTAAAGTACCCCTAAAAACCACTTATCAATTGGATTCAGAAATCAGTCAATTTGTAAGCAACATACAACGCTGCGCTTGGGACAATACACCCAGCCTTAAAATAAAAACTACCAGTCACTCCTATCCAATAGAAATCAGGAACCTTATCGCAAAAAAAAGGGAACAGAGACGAAGGTGGCAGCAATCAAGGTTTCCGCCTGATAAAACCGTACTTAACAACCTAACGAAAAAGTTAAGTAGAGAAATCCAAAATTTTCACAACGAGACTATGAACACTTATCTTAGACAAGTAACTAATAACAAGGTAACAGATTACTCACTGTGGAAAACTACAAAAAATATAAAGAAGCCCATCATGCATGTTCCTCCCATCAAGGAAACCAACGGATGTTGGGCTATTACTAACCAACAGAAAGCTGCTAGATTTGCACAACATCTGGAGCAAATCTTTCAACCATACGACGAAGAAGATGGGGAAGACCTTACACTGGATGAAACTCCCCAAGACAGTTTTGAAATAAAATTGGTTACGCCCAAAGAAGTTCAGAGCACTATTAAAAAGCTAGCTAAGAAAAAATCGCCTGGATACGATCTTATTACCGGCGAAGTTTTACAAAACCTTCCAAGAAAAGCAATAGTAAAACTTACCACACTTATCAATGCTATGTTTAGACTTAAATACGTATCTAATTTGTGGAAAGTTGCAGAGGTAATAATGATACCCAAGCCTGGTAAACCACCTCAAGACGCAACGTCTTACAGACCAATATCTCTCTTGCCAATATTGTCAAAACTATTTGAAAAAATATTCTTAAGGCGACTGAAACCCCTGATAGAAGAAAGAAACTTGATTCCCGATTACCAATTTGGGTTCAGGGAAAACATTCTACCATTGACCAAATACATAGGATTACGAACATAATAGAAAAAACATTAGAAGAAAGAAAAGTCTGTTCTACTGTCTTTCTAGATGTAGCACAAGCATTTGATAAGGTGTGGCATGAAGGCCTCTTCCACAAACTAAGGAATATGCTCCCAAAGCAGTTTTCAGATATTATAGAATCTTATCTAACAGATAGATCATTCAGAGTAAGACAAGAAGATGCATATTCAGAACTGAAACAAATAAAGGCTGGAGTACCACAGGGAAGCGTTCTTGGTCCAGTATTGTACTTACTGTACACCTGTGATATTCCAAAACTAGATGAAAACACTATTGCAACATTCGCAGATGATACAGCCATCATGGCCACAGGAGTGACACACGAGGATGCAGTAGAAAAGGTCCAAATAGGCGTCAATATTGTCGTTAATTGGACAAAAAAATGGCGAATTAAATTAAATGAATCTAAATCAACCCATATAGATTTCACTAATAAACACCCGAAATATCAACCGGTATATATCAACAGCCATACTATACCGTACGAAAATACAGCCAAATACCTGGGCATGACACTTGACGCTAAGCTTCGCTGGAAGGCTCATGTTAAAAAGAAACGATCTGAGTTAGAATTTCGCTATAAAAATATGAACTGGCTACTCGGTAAACACTCCACACTATCAGTGGAAAACAAAATACTTTTATATAGACAAGTCCTCATGCCAATATGGACTTATGGTATTTAGCTCTGGGGCTGCACCAGACAAAGTAACATTGACATCATTCAAAGGTTTCAGAACAAAGTACTTCGGGGTATTGTAAACGCTCCCTGGTACATTAGAAATGAGGATCTCCATCGTGACCTGAAGGTTGACCTTGTTGTAAATGTTATAAAAAAGTATGCCGAAGCTCATGAACAACGACTTCTCCAACATGTGAACGTTGAGGCTATCCAGCTCCTTGACACCAGAGACATAGTGCGAAGGCTTAGGAGGACTAAACCTTTTGAATTAACTTAGTGAAGTTAGTGTTAAGTGGTATAGTGAATGCTACTCGTAAAGAACACAAGAACAAAGTGTCTGACCTTTACTAGAGACAATAAGAAAAGTGACTATGGACACACTCTCAATATTACAATATATTCACCCTAGCAGTTTAAGTTACAACAAAATTACTTATTAGTCTAAGACTAGATTGTAATCTCAATGAAAAAACCTAAATAGGTTCTATTATTAAAAAAAAAAAAAAAAAAAAATAAGGAATTTCCTCAATGAGGAGTGCAAAGATTTTTCACCTCGTGCTCTTTTGATTCTCATGCTAACGCTCAGGTTTCTAATTTTTAACGACCGATCTCAATAATCTAACTATCGATGGATATGGCTACTAGAGTTATATATCTGACGTAAACTCCATACAAAATATGTCAAAATTCTACCTCTAGTAGCCAAATCCATCGATAGATACATAGATTATTGAGATCGGTCGTTAAAAATTAGAATCCTGAGCGTTAGCATGAGAATCAAAAGAGCACGAGGTGAAAAATCTTTGCACTCCTCATTGAGGACAAATACCTATAACCGTCCTAAAAATATTTATTTCATTATTAATAACTATCAAACTGAATAGCGGCTTATACAAGACACCTATGCACCAAATTTCTATATATATATATATATATATATATATATTTATATACACTATATACTAATATTATAAAGAGGGAAGATTTGATTGTTTGTTTGTATTGAATAGGCTCCGAAACTACTGGACGGATTTGAAAAATTCTTTCACCGTTGTGAAGCTACCGGACCAAAACAGTTACAGTCACAGGGTGTGGACGTGCCACGGGTTAAGATTATATGTTTATATATATATTTACTTTGTAAGAAGTGAAGTATTGTGTTTGCTGAATACGTTTGTATATACTTATTTTAGAGTTACTAATAGTATTATCATTTAGTTATCCTTAATTTATAAACGATTGCACTCACCAAACACACTGATTCATTCAGTATAATTTATGTTTTATGAAGCGGCGGTAGCCTAACGGCTAAGGCATCGGTTTCGCAATCGTGAGGTTTCGGGTTCGAATCCTACCCATTATACTACCGACGTGAACCCACACCTTTTTTTTTTTTTTATGGCCGTAAAAAATGCCTGAACGCACACCTCCAGCACCCGGGGCAGACGCTGGAGGTAGTGTGGGACCTGCCCCCACTTTAAAATCGGCCGTGTACCTACTCGCCGCCATCACGGGTAGGCCGCCAGGACTTGTTATATCTTCGGCGACCTACCCAGCGGCATAGCCCCATCGGGCATTCCTGCCCCTGCGGCGTCCTGGGTACACACAGAACGCCGCCATCGCGAAAGACCGTGAGCGTGGGAAACTTCCCCGTCCATCACGCCCACAGCTCCACCAAGCGACGTCACGCGCGACTGCGCCTCGACGACGCTTGGTTCGCTGGCGACGGGGCAGACTAGCCCCGCCGCCTCCCCCCACGAGATGAATTTCCCGCAGAAGGGTGCGACCGCGTCCTGGACCCCCTACCGCGCAACGCATCCGGTACCCCTGTCACTGACGACAGGGGCGAGGAGCGAGCACGGCTAAGAGAGTCCGTTAGGTGGAGGGTGGGGAGGCTTGAGAGGGCACCTCGTCTTCACCCTCCTCCATCCTCACCGGAGCCTGGGTGCAGGGGTCCCCCTGGGCGGCTGGACAGCCTTGGGGGGCCTGCAGCCTGTCCTTCCCATCATGTGGTTGGCGGGCTGGTTGCCCGCCGCGCACATGGGGCAGTGGGGAGCGGCAGAACACGCCGCTGCCGTATGCCCCGGTTGACCGCAGCGGAAACAGAGTCCGCTGCAGTCTATGCTCCTGGTGCATTTAGGGCGCAGGTGCCCTGCGCCCATGCACCTGTAGCACCTCGCGGGCCTCGCCTCAAGGATGGTGATCCTTGCGGTAGAGACACCCACGAGGAGCCGGCCCACCTCTGCCAAAACTTTGGCCGCAGTGACTGGGCAACGCGCCCACGCCGCACCAACTCCGCCGGGGCCGGGGCGGATCGCGCCGACCTTCACGGTTCCGGGAGAGCACTGAGCCTTCTGCTCTATTGCCTCCCGGACCTCCTCGGACGTCACGGAGTCGTCCAGGCCAGAGACGCGCAACTCCGCGCACTTCATCGGCCTGGCGACCCTTACGCCCTCCTCGCCTCCCGCAAGACGCCTGTGCGTTTCCGCCACCAGGTCGGCCTTCTTTGCGCCCTCCACCCCTGGAACTTCCAGAAGCCGGGCACGTGAACCAACACCTAACACAAGCCTTTGAGCTTAGCTGGAGGGGTTAACAAGATTGCTAGTAATGTGGGACTCGATCCCACATTGGTAGTTATCTTTTAAAAAAAAAAGCTATATATTTTTGTAAAGAAAAACTTGATGATTTTAAAAGAGTGGCACATGAGTTTCTTGGCAGCTTCTTCTCATGAGCCTTACACTTGGAACTGCCGCCTAACCTCATTTTGTTTTTTTTTTTCAAACAATCATAGTTTTATAAATTTTTTAATATGTATTAATTTGACGTTTTCAAATAATCATTAACCTGATTTTACGAAATAAAGATATTTGAGTTTGAGTTTGATACACTAACCCCGGGTGACATAGGCTATTTTTTATCCCTGTATTCCCACGGGAACGGGAACTAGTTAGTTATATAAGGATTCACTATGTTCTGCCAGAGATTGGCGTAAAAAATACTACGGAAGAGTGAAAAGTTTGGGTTTAAAACTACACCCGTGCAAAGCCGGGGCGGGCAGCAGGTTTAGAATTGAATTAAACTGTTTAATCGGTTAAGTTTCATTATTATTAAACAAAGATTTTTTATTAAACAAATCATCTATTATGGGTGATACGATGCTACAAATATATATACAAATACAGGTCTGCCTTATAACACCTCTTTGTTTGTTTAGGAGGTTAATAAAAGACCATTCATTTATCGTTTAACGTGAAACATAGTCCATAAACAACTGACATATACGACTGGCTTTTGAGCGTTAGCAATTTGAAGGCAAATGGGAACCTATTATAATGTTCGCAATTTTGTTTTCAAATTTGGGTTCATTTTTCAACCGATTTAAAAAAAAGAAGGAGGTTCTCAATTCAAATTCGTCTCGTAGATAATCGTAACATTTTTTTTTGTAAATTACGCAATTACTCAAAGGCGCCTGGGTCGATTTGAAAAATTATTTCTTTGTTTGATGAGGTGTACTTTCAAGTTGGTCCTATTATTATCATGTCGGGACCTGATGATGAGATCTAAAGGATATCAAGGGTAATCTTCAAATATTGCATACCAATATTTTATAGCCCTTACGTACAATGTAAGTTTATCAACCGACTTCAAAAAGGAGGAGGTTCTCAATTTGACTGTATTCTTTTTTTTTACCTGATTACTTGTAGACGGCTGGACCCATTTGAAAAAAAAAATGTGTTTAAAAGGGTATACTTCAACATTGGTCCCCACAGTTTGGATCTGATGATGAAATCTTGGAGAAATATTCACTTATAGTAATTGGGGTATATTTTGTTGTAATTCGTACAAATTTTTAAAATTTATAAATTAAAATTACTCTTAAAAACCCCCATTGAGTGAAATGGAACTGGTGATGAAAACCACAGATGACCAGCGGAACTAATCAATAATAAATATTGCGTGCGATCTGAATACCGTGTTCGATACTTTGCCTCCATCAAATCATGTAATGGAACTGATAGTCTGGTATCAGGTGAATTCCTCAAAAATCAACACCCTTGTATCGCAAAATGCAACATTTTGTAAAAAGAAATGAGCAGTTTGGATTATACCAATTACATACAATGTAGTAACTTATATCAATTACAAACCAATATACTAAAAAGTTAGAAATAAAACTTTTTTACAAAAAAATAAAAGCCGACTTCAAAAATAATAAAGGTACAACAACAAAAACTAATTAAACATTTTGAAGTTGGTGCCTAAAACATAAAACTACATTTCCTGGCACCAACTTCAAAACGTTGAATTATTTTTTAAGAAAATGTTTTTCAAGATTTTATTCTTTCACTTTGATGGCGTAAGTAGTATGTGTATCCATGCAAAATTACAGCCTTAACAATATCTAAACAAAGCTGCAAATGGACGGACGGACATGGTGAAACTATAAGGGTTCTGTTTTGCCATTTTGGCTACGGAACCCTAAAAAGCAATTAATTTTAAAATAATAGTAAATGTCGTCTCGTTAGCAACGTTTCCACGTCGTACAAGTCGGTTCGTATCGCATCATAGAGCGGGCCGCGGAAGACATGCAACGCAGCATGCACGTGATAGATAAGGGGTATATTAATGGCTATTTACATAAATAAATAGCCATCGTAATAAATAAATTCAGGTAAATATTATACCTGTGTACTAAGGGATGAATATGTTTGATGCATTTGTTTAGCCTGTCAATAAATCGTAGACATAATGACCACTTTAATAAGGAATCCTAAATACCACTGTAATGTTGTTAACTGTATAATATGTGACAGTATTTGTACATTAGAATAACAGAATACGTTAACAGATTACCTTGCAGAGTAAATCGACATTATAGAAGTAGGTACAGCTTGTTTATATTATAACAACAGCCATGGATATGCAAGTAGCCATGTCTATATGTCAATTGTGTTTTTAGTAACCTGAACAATAATTTGTATCACGGAATAGGTTATGACAAAGTACAAGTACTTACAGTTTATGTTGTAATTAACATGTAAATTACTTAAGATGATTATAACACATTATAAAAGCACCACACAGTATTATAATAAATTAAAACAACAAATATCCACTGGTCACAAATGTAGGTACTGCTTGAAACGTCAAATATTGTTGTTGTTATATTTCACTTCTTTTATTGAAAATTAAAAGGTAGTGTGTTTTATCTGTGTAATAGTTTTATTATTATTTATTTATTTAAATAACATAATTCGGTGTATTAAATTACTTTATGGGTTAAAGTATAATAATTAACAGTATTTAGGAAGTACCCACATGTTCTTTAATATTCAGTGTATTTGTTCTATAAAAGGACTGACAGATTGTGATCGAGGCTCAGTCTGATTGCAACATTTGTGGATACAGGTACGATCCGATTCAGATTATACTTATTACTGGTTCTTTTGTGCTGATATCCTATTATTGTGTATTATGTGTAGATATTGACTAATAACAATATATTGCAATGTGGTATGATTTGATGAATATTGTCTGGTGTGATACTTATCAGCTATTCTACAGCGATATGGTCGTACATTGCAATAATGTTGTGAATTGGTTAAGTAAGAAAGTATCTGTGGTATATTGTATTTAGGATGTATGAAATATAGTACGGCAAATGTTTATTAGGAGACTGGCTATTATGAAACCATTGATACAACTAGACCAAACAAGGTTGGAAATATATGATACTTGCCATTTATTCCTTTGTATTATTTCCCTTCCTGATTACTGATTGATAAGGTTAGATTGCAACTGATTGGGTATATGATCCAAATATCCTGACACAGTAGTAAGTGTAGTTCTACGATGAGTCGTAGTGCTCTACAATGAGTCGTAGTACTACTACGATGAGTCGTAGAACTTCTACAAAAAGGAGTCGTAGGACTTCTACGTAGTTCTACAATAAACGCTTTAGTATTTTATTACAAATCGCTACGACCCCTATGTAAAATCTAACACACAAAGCGGCAACGTTGTAAAGTTTAATAGACGACGACAGCGAGCGACGACTCGCGCGATATTGAAATTGAATCAATTTAGGTACATAAAAATGATGATTATTATTATTATTATTACTCTGCAGGAGGTTCTTACGTAGAAGAAAAAGAAAATAACGAAAAAAAAATAACGGGGGGTATGAAGTTCGCCAGGACAGTTAAATAAATAAAAACTGAAAACACAATCTTTTAGATGCTTTTAGCTTGAAGTTGTGTATTTAATAGAAGTTGCGTATTTTCCATTATTTATAAATACTAGTTTTGGTTAAAAATTAGTAGGTACTGTGTTATTAGTATTATTAAGTACGGCATTTTAAAACTATAGGTATGTACTTACTCGTGTGCGTCTCATTATATTATGTAGGTACCTAGTGGGTACGATACCTACATTATACGTCTTATCATAAATAAAAACAAATTAAGTATTTATCTACTGCTTCATGACATGTGGAACACGCAACAAAAACGGTACTCGGACATGCTGTTTCTTAACTTAGCCATCTACATTTTTTTATGCCAATATAATCATCTTTATCAAAATTAATTGAGCAAATGGTGCTGAATTTCGAAAAAAAACATCCTTTGTGTCCCGTGGCTTTGATCCACTTTTCAATCTAAAAAGAAAACCATATACCTAGGTAGTTATCACAAAAAATGCATTCTCATTCCTTCGGTTATCTGTTTCATAAATAGAGTGCAATCAATTCGCGATTGAAGAAATCGATCTAAAGTGCCTAAACATCACTACTTGTAGAAAAACGATAAAATCCTCTGTACCACGACATTTATCTGTTGTTGTGTTGTTTAATCGTTTGAGTTTCATTGCGTACTTTCAACGTTTGCGACGATGACATATTACCTGATGACATCAATTGAAACCGCAATGTAAAACGAATAGAGTAAAATACGCCAATGCAAATTTATCGACGTAGTATCACTCAAAAACGTAATTATAATTACGTTTTTGAGTGACACTACGTCGATAAAATCAATATATAATAATTCATTTTAAAAATAATTTCAGCTTAAGGAGCAACAAAATTACTTAGCGATGACGGTATACATCTCCCTTGATACAGTCTTCATTCTTCGACGAGTTTTTACAACCTATAACTGCACAATTAGCCAGTTGCAGTACACGCGACGTCGTGTGGCCGCGATCGAACGTTGAATAATATAACGCGCGCCCCAATCAGCGCCGATGCGCTCATTGGAGACGCTTTGACTTACCACTGACCGATTCTAGTTAAATGTGTGTTCTGAGTGTGTGGGTGCGTGTTAAATATTTGCTTGACTGTATGTCGTATGTCATTGAGTGTTGTATATCGGACCATCACATGGTTGGATTATCATTACCTTCGGGAGTGAAACCTGGACAGTCGGTATGTTATTAATATAACTTTAGCTAACAAACAAATCTCGGAATATAACTGGTCGCAATTGTTGGTAATGAATTGTCCCTTAACTTTGTTTGATAAAATTCATAGTGTATTTAGCGATATTTATAATAATAGCAGACGATTAGTTTATAAGAATAATAGACGTGTTTAGTACAGAGGGAAAGCTTCATACAATCGCGCTGTTGCGAAAATGTTAGTCCGATTAACAAGTGCTTTTTTGCTCTACTTTCTTCAGCAGTCTCCTCTCTCTCTCTCTCTCTCTCTCTCTCTCTCTCTCAACTATGAACGAGGTGTCATTCGATTCGGAATAGAATGTAAGTATGAATGAAAATAATCAAATTCCGGTTGGATAAATTGCAAAAGTTACAGACGACATAAGAAATGAATTTTACAATCTAATAAAAAGTGTAATAACTGAAACAGTAACCTCAAAAAGGCAATGGTTTACTACTAATACTATTGAGTCAAATAAACTTAAGAATAACTATCACATACTATACAAACAAACAAATAACCAGTTCTATTACGCAAAAAAGGGGACCGAAACAGATTTTTTAAACTACACCAACTATATACAATCGAATATTAGACGCGACCCCCAAACATTTTGGACATATGTACGGAGATATAGAGGAAACAACGAGTAAACTACTTTTGGGGACAGGTCATCCACTCAGATGGCGAAAAAATTCTCGAAATATTTCAGTAGCGTTTTTCTACCGAGAGCTCAGACATTAAATATAGACCATGCATATACCGCAAATATACATCCCAGCAACCATATATACATCAATGAGATTCACGAATGTGAAGTTGTCAAAGCCTTGGGAAGACTGGCGCCACTCCAAACCACTCAAGGTCCAGATTGCATTCTACAGTTCATAGTTAAAGATGGTAATAGAATTTTTTCAAAACCCCTACACTACATATTTAATCTCTATATTAAAACACACAAATACCTTTCAATATGGAAGACTTCCAAAGTGCTCCCCGTCTATAAAAGTGGCCTAAAATCCGATATTACAAATTATAGACCCATAGCAGTTTGTCCGTATTCGGTAAAGTCTTTGAGTCAATCCTACATAAAAAAATATATGATGACATGGGTGTGTAGCCTGCATAGCTACCTATTATATTATTTATATTATAATTAGCTTTATATAAATATTATTGTATGCTATAGATTATAAGCAATATTATCTTAATGTACTTGTATAGTTATAATTTAAGTTATACACGTACAAACGGACACACTCATTTTATTATGAGTAGTGAATCGGCCGGCTGGCTCGACCGCAGCGTCGACCGGTTTTACCTACACCGCCCTCTCGCGGCGCAAGCGCTGCTTCAACGGCCAGTCAACCAGTCGATTTACTACTTTTCGATGCGACGCCCGCGCTCCGCAGTCTGTACTTGTCCGCGCTTTCGCTTATATTTTTTATGTAAAATCTAGTTCTCTCTCTCTGTGTTTTGTGCTTTGCTCATACTCATACTATCTTATTCTACTCCTTCTTTCTATCTTAACTCTGACTTTCTATCTGTGCTTATGAAGTAATAAACTATCCAACTTGTAAAAAACTGTGTTTGCTTGAAGAGCTACCTCAACTGTAAGTACGTCTACTTACCCGCTATTGCCAAATTGGTGACCCCGTACTGAACACGATGAGCGACGGAGAGAACGACATTGTGCCCCCCGTGAAAGTCGAAGAAACGAGGGAAACATTTCGCGTTGGCGTGCGTATACCCCCATTCTACGCGGAGAAACCAGGGCTATGGTTTGCCCAGATGGAGGCGCAGTTCGAGTTATCGAAGATAAAAACTGACGAGACCAAATTCTTCTACGTAATCGGTAACCTTGATGCGCAATACGCGGGCGAGGTGGAGGACATCATACAAAAATCACCCGCTACCGACAAATATAAAAAATTAAAAACGGAACTGATAAGGCGACTTTCTGCATCGCGGGAGAGAAAAGTCAAACAGCTCCTGAACCATGAGGAGTTAGGGGACCGGAAGCCGTCCCAGTTTTTTCGGCATTTATCAGACCTCGCTGGCCCGGGTGTGCCTGAAGATTTTTTGAGGACAATTTGGACAAGCCGCCTTCCCAGCAGTACCCAAGCCATCATAGCCTCGCAGACCAAGACCGACCTAAAGGAGTTAGCGGAGTTGGCGGACCGGATTCACGACGTGGTCGGATTGCAGGTGGCATCTACATCCGCTACAGCTCGAGTCACACCTGCCACCACGCAGTACACTACTACCAGTCCGGAGATCGCTGCTCTCACCAGGCAAGTGGAGATGTTGGCTGAAAAAGTCGACCGTATGTCACGACCGCGTGGCCGGTCGGACAACCGCGCTCGCCACCGCTCGAACTCAACAAGGTCCCAGTCAAGCTACCGACGGTACCCTCAATGTTGGTACCACCAAAAATTCGGCGAGCAAGCAAAAAAGTGCGTCAGGCCGTGTGATTTTCGTGCGTCGGGAAACGGGCGGGGCAATCAATAATGGCGGCCGAAGATTGCCCAAGAACTGGTCGTCTATTCATCACGGACATGCGATCGAAAAGACAATTTTTGGTTGACACGGGTAGTGACCTCTGTGTGTTTCCACGATCTGCAATATCAGGACTACGGCGTGAAAAGACTAATTACGACTTATGTGCGGCAAATGGTACACCGATAAACACCTATGGGTATATTAGTGTTAATTTAAACCTAGGGTTGCGCCGTGACTTTGCTTGGCGATTTATTGTAGCCGACGTCACACGGGCGATTATAGGTGTAGATTTTTTAATTTTTTATAACTTGGTTGTTGATTGCAGAAACAAGCGTCTAATCGATAATAATACTACGCTCGCGACCCCGGCTTTGGCTGCGCGACCGTCTGATGCTATTTCTTCAGTAAGGGTTATTTTTGGTGAGTCCCCATATCATCACATACTACGGGATTATCCCGACATCACCCGTCCACACGGTACTCACCATACACCAATACATAATACAGCCCACCACATACACACTACACCTGGCCCTCCAGTTTCATGTACACCACGACGACTAGCCCCTGACAAATTAAAAATCGCAAAAGAGGAGTTTGAAGCTATGCTAAAAGATGGTACAGCCAGACCATCTAAATCACCGTGGGCATCGCCATTACATCTGGCCCCGAAGAAGAATGGATGGCGGCCCTGTGGGGATTACCGCATGTTGAACGCCAAAACAGTACCGGATAAATATCCGATCCGGCACATCCACGACTTCACACACAGTCTTACAGGGTGTTCAGTGTTCAGCACAATTGATTTAATTAAGGCTTTTCACCAAATTCCTGTTAACCCTGAGGATATTCCAAAGACCGCGATCACCACTCCGTTCGGCCTTTACGATTCGACTTCGCAATGCCGGACAAACATTTCAACGGTTTGTCGATGAGGTGATCCGCGGCTTAGATTTCTGCTACGGATACTTGGATGACTTCCTGGTCTTTTCGAAAGACCGAAAAGACCACGAAGACCACCTACGTCAACTTTTCGATAGATTTAAAAAATATGGTATAGTAATCAATACAGGTAAGTGCGTCTTTGGAGCAAGCTAGGTAACCTTCCTCGGCTACCGCGTTTCAGCTAAAGGTACTACGCCATTGCCTTCCAAGGTGGAAGCCATCGCAAAGTACCCTATGCCTAGAACAGTTCGAGAGCTGCGCAGATTTCTGGGTATGATTAACTTTTACCGGCGGTTCATCCCTAAGGCAGCACCACACCAGGCTCCTCTGAACGCCCTGCTGACTGGTTCGGTAAAAGGTTCGTATCCGGTGCACTTCACACCCATGGAGATGGAAGCCATTAACAGCTGCAAAGCAAGTCTATGTGAAGCTGCGATGCTGGCGCACCCAGACTGCGAAGCTAAGCTCGCCTTGGTGACTGATGCCTCAGACACAGCGGTAGGTGCGGTACTACAGCAATGCAGAGACGGAGAACCGTGGCAGCCACTAGCATTCTATTCCCAAAGCCTAAGCCCACCACAAAAAAAGTATTCACCATACGATAGAGAACTGCTGGCGATTTATTAAGCGATAAAACATTTTAGGCATATGGTCGAGGCGCGCAATTTTGTTATCTATACGGACCACAAACCCATCTGCTTTGCATTCCATTCGCGAAAAGAAAATTGCTCACCAAGACAGTTCAGACACTTAGACTTCATCTCACAGTTACGACTGACATAAGACACATATCGGGTAAAGACAACGTCGTCGCCGACAGCCTCTCAAGGATCGAGGAAATCATACAACCAGTGGACTTAGACAAGTTGGCGCAGTCGCAAATTGACGACGCAGAACTGGCTGAACTACTCGCTGGCCAAACATCGCTACGTCTTACCAAAGTCAAACTGCCGGGATCGAAGTCTGAACTGTACTGCGATGAGAGTAGCACGATCCCTCGACTATATGTTACTAAGGAACACCGCTTTCAGATTTTTCAGAGTCTCCATTCGCTAAGTCACCCAGGCGCAAACGCAACTGTCGCATTAGTCGCTGAAAGGTTTGTTTGGCCGGGCATGAAAAAGGATTGCAGACAGTGGAGCCGCTCCTGCCTAGCGTGTCAACGGTCTAAGGTCACACGTCACGTTTCCGCGCCTCTAGGAACCTTTGACCTGCCCAAAGCTCGATTTAAATTCATTCATATTGACCTCATAGGTCCATTACCTTTGGTTCAAGGTTACCGCTATTGCCTCACCGCCATAGATCGGTTCTCACGTTAGCCTGAAGTAATACCCATTCCAAATATTACAGCTGAAACTGTAGCCAAAGCCTTGGTGTCCGGTTGGTTCACTAGATTTAGATCCCCAACCGACATTGTAACAGATCGTGGCCAACAATTCGAGTCTACACTCTTCAATCATCTATCTAAGGTAATAGGTTTTCAACACAGACGTACAACGGCTTACCATCCGGCCTGCAATGGTCTGATTGAGAGGTTTCACAGACAACTCAAAGCAGCAATTACATGTCACGCGACTGTAAACTGGGTCGAGTCGCTACCCTTTGTACTTCTAGGCATAAGAAATGCTTACAAGGAGGACTTGGGAGCTACACCAGCCGAACTCCTACACGGTGAAACTCTCAGACTGCCAGGAGAATTATTTCAGACAAAAATCAACGACACGGTGGAGATGTCTGACTATGTAGCGCGTTTAAGGACCTTTGCCAGGCGACTTCAACCAACTCCAACGTCTCGTCATGGTAGTAGGGCTACTTTCGTTTTCAAAGACCTAAATTCACCCACGCATGTATTTGTCAGGGACGAAACCATAGGCTCGCTTAAGCCTGCCTATACTGGTCCATACGAAATATTACTTCGCGGAGATAAGGTATTTCAACTGCGCATAAAGGGAAAAGCCATTTCTGTTTCCATAAACCGACTTAAGCCAGCCTATATTCTAAATACAAACACATATACTAACAAAAACATCAAGCCACCAACACCTCATGTAACACTACCAACCACCAATGAACCTGAAACTAGAAGAAATAGCATCAAAACAACAAGATCGGGCCGGAGAGTACGTTTCCCGGACTATTATCGCCTGTAGTGACAGTCTCAAGGGGGGGGGGGGGGTGATGTAGCCTGCAAAGCTACCTATTATATTATTTATATTATAATTAGCTTTATATAAATATTATTGTATGCTATAGATTATAAGCAATATTATCTTAATGTACTTGTATAGTAATAATTTAAGTTATACACGTACAAACGGACACACTCATTTTATTATGAGTAGTGAATCGGCCGGCTGGCTCGACCGCAGCGTCGACCGGTTTTACCTACACCGCCCTCTCGCGGCGCAAGCGCTGCTTCAACGGCCAGCCAACCAGTCGATTTACTACTTTTCGATGCGACGCCCGCGCTCCGCAGTCTGTACTTGTCCGCGCTTTCGCTTATATTTTTTATCTAAAATCTAGTTCTCTCTCTCTGTGTTTTGTGCTTTGCTCATACTCATACTATTTTATTCTACTCCTTCTTTCTATCTTAACTCTGACTTTCTATCTGTGCTTGTGAAGTAATAAACTATCCAACTTGTAAAAATCTGTGTTTGCTTGAAGAGCTACCTCAACAGTAAGTACGTCTACTTACCCGCTATTGCTAAAGGTGGATGGTTGGCAGAAGAACAGCACGGTTTTCTATCAAATCGTTCGACTATGTCTAATCTTCTCAATATAACTACACTCATAGCTAATAACCTGCATAATACAAATCAACCAGATGTGGCCTATTTTGATTTCCAAAAAGCTTTCGATAGGGTGAACATTAATATACTTTTATGTAAAATGGGAATAGCTGTTTTCTCAAAACCATTACTACATTACTTCGCCAACTATTTAACGAACAGCAAACGGCTGGCAGCAGCTGAATGAGAGAAGCCGAGGATAGAACAAAGTGGCGTGCAATTGGAGAGGCCTATGTCCAGCAGTGGACTGCGATAGGCTGATGATGATGATAATTAAACAATATGTAATTTACAAAAATCGCGCTCTGAACTCTACTCAGTTACCTCCGGGGTAGTAGTTAGGATCTTTGTTATTCTAAATCAATGACCTTCCAACATATATAAAAAAAATCCACGGTTCTCATGTTTGCTGATGACGTAAAGATCGCCTTAACAATTAATAACGTAAATGATACAACCAAACTTCAAACAGATATCAATAATATCTATGACTGGAGTACTGTACATGGCCTTAATCTTAACATAAGTAAATTTGCCTTTAAAAAAACCCCACAACTTATACACACCATTTACACTCTAAATTCCGAGCCACTTCTACGAGTTTCAACAATACGCGATCTTGGAACCCATTTTGACCCGCACCTGACCTTCAACCAAAACATAATTAATACCTGTAACAGATCCCGCAAAAGTCTAAGCTTTGTATTACGCCAAACAAAGATATTTGACAATAGCCAGGCTATTACCATACTCTACAATTCATACGTCCGTAGCCTGATAATGACAAATAGCGTAATCTTGAATCCACACGAAAAAACTTATACACTACTTCGAAGCGGCGGTAGCTTAAGGCATCGGTCTCGCAATCGTGAGGTCGCGGGTTCGAATCCCACCCATTATACTACCGACGTGAACCCACTCCTATTTTTTTTTTTTTTTTTTTATGGCCGTAAAAAATGCCTAACGCACACCTCCAGCACCCGGGGCAGACGCTGGAGGTAGTGTGGGACCTGCCCCCACTAAAAAATCGGCCGTGTACCTATACGCCGCCTTTACACGGATAGGCCGCCGGAATTTGATATTTCTTCGGCGACCCACCCAGCGGCATAGCCCCATCGGGCATTCCTGCTCCTGCGGCGTCCTGGGTACACACAGAATGCCGCCATCGCTAAAAGCCGTGAGCGTGGGAAACTTCCCCGTCCATCACGCCCACAGCCCCACCAAACGACGTCACGCGCGACTGCGCCTCGACGTCGCTCGGTTCGCCGGCGACGGGACAGACTATCCCCGCCGCCTCCCCCCACGAGATGAATTTCCCGCAGGAGGGTGCGACCGCGTCCTGGACCCCCTACCGCGCAACGCATCCGGTACCCTTATCACTAACGACAGGGGCGAGGAGCGAGCATGGCTAAGGAGTCCGTTAGGTGGAGGGTGTAGAGGCATGGGAAGGCGCCTCGTCCCCACCCTCCTCCATCCGCACCGGAGCCTGGGCGCAGGGGTCAGCCGCAGCTCGGCCCGTCCCCGCGGGTGGCTTCGCAGCCTTGGGGCTCATGGGGCTTGCAGCCTGCCCTTCCCATCATGTGGTTGGCGGGCAGGTTGCCCGCCGCGCACACGGGGCAGTGGGGAGCGGCGGATCACGCCGCTGCCGTATGCCCCGGTTGACCGCAGCGGAAACAAAGTCCGCCGCAGTCAAAGACACTGGTGCATTGCGGGCGAAGATGCCCCGCGCCCATGCACCGGTAACACCTCGCGGGTCTCGCCTCGAGGATAGTGATCCTCGCGGCCGAGAAACCCACGAGGAGTCGGCCCGCCTCTGCTAACATTTTGGCCGCGGCGACGGGGCAACGCGCCCACGCCGCACCAACTCCGCCGGGGCCGGGGCGGATCGCGCCGACCTTCACGGTTGCGGGAGAGCACTGAGCCTTCTGCTCAATTGCCTCCCGGACAGCCTCGGGCGTGACTGAGTCGTCCAGGCCGGAGACGCGCAACTCCGCGCACTTTGTCGGCCTGGAGACCCTCACGCCCTCCTCGCCCCCCGCAAGACGCCGCAGCGTCTCCGCCACTAAATCCGCCTTCCTTGGGCCCTCCGTACACGAAACCTCAAGGAGCCGGGCCCCGGTCTGTGAGCGGCGGAAGCTCACTTCGACGCCACCAGCAGCTAAAAGGGCAGCCTTTGCGCCGCTAAATAGGCTGGCGTAGGTGACCCCTCTAAGCTCCGCCTCCGGCGACACCGTCACAAGGACGGCGGCCGTTTTCGGCGGAGTTAGTTTTGGCTTCCGCCTAACTTTCTCTCTTAACGGGGCAGCCTCCTGCACGGGAGCGGCGGGGGTGGCCTTCTTCTTCTTCTGGCGCCGAGTTTTTTTACTCTCTGCCGTTCGCCATTCCTCACCAGAGGGGACGGAGGCGGGAGCAGATGCTGGCGCCGGGGGGCAAACTTGGGCCTTTGGGGCGCCTGAGCCGCCCACTACGGCTGCACGGCGTGCTCCTCTTGGCACATGCTGCGGGGGATGGCAATCAATCGGCCGACGGGCCCTGAGGCTACCACTGCAGCAAGCGACCCGGCGCGTCCCCCTGTTTGGGTTGGTGGCGCCATGGGTGCCATCAGTGGCCCCTTATGGGGCTTGGACGCCGCGAGTGGCGGCCGACAGCTTGGTTCCGGGGGCAGGCGCGCCTTGATAACCTCAAGGCGCGCGTCGATGATACCCCCGATAAGGAGTGAGAGCTGTCTCATCTGCGCCTCCGTAAATGGGTCGACAGATGGCCCCCCTCCACTCTGAGCCTGGACAGAACCGGCCGGCACAGCCCTGACTCTGGCCGTCGCAAAGTCGGCACGTAATTGTGCTACTTCAGCACGTAGCTCGCCCAACTCCTCTTTCATGCGGACGTTGCTCTCCCGCAGTCTTTCAGATTCCGCCTCAGTGGCGGTGGTACACTCGAAAAGCGCATCTACCACTTCCCCCAGAATCTGGGCGGACGTCCGCAGGCCCTTTGCAAATGTGCCCTTAAGATTTTTGCTCTTAGTGGCAACATTAACAATGACGGACAAGGAGGTGGCCGCCGCTTTAACAAGCTCCGAACCGGTTTTCGGGGTGCTATCCCCTCCCGTAGATTGTAGTTTCTCCAGGAACCCGTCTATCTGGTTCTCGGCGACCGGTTCTCCCTCCGTGCGGGTGCGGGCGTAGCTCTCCCGTCGACTAAAAGGTGACGCCGAACCGGCCAAGGTGTTATCGGCCGGGGTTGACGTCGACAGTGTTTGTGGGCGGGGCAACGGTGTCTTAGCACGCGCTCCCGCCGCTGATCCCCCCCTCTGGGAGGTGCGCACCTTCCTAGGGGCCTTAAAGACCAGCTCAGGCGGGTCGTTGTCACTGCACGGAGATGCACCACGCTTCTTTTGTAGAGCGCGTCGCCCGCCAGCGGTCGCAGTCTCTAGACGCAAGCCTTCCCTACCCGCCACTTGGACTCGATCGCTAATCGCCGAACTTATGGAGGAGTCGGAGTCGACCGACCGCAACAAACTTTCTAGTGACGCCGATGTCACTGACGTTTTCGACACGCTAAATTGGCCCATATCAGAAGGCAAACCCTCGTCTCTCGCAGACATTGCGCTCGTGGATTGAGAATGACTCGCCAGTTGAACCAGCGTCCTCTCTCCACTCCTTCTTTCTGCGTCCTCTCCCTCTCTCGTACTCTCCTTCTCTAGGAGCCTAGTGCTCCTCGTCTTGTTGAACATATTTTTTAATTTAGTATCATCCATAGTAGTCCCACGAGTATGGGGGAAATAAAGGTCCACCCGGGCAGTGCCCCCTGTACCCGGGTAAGCGTAAATTTGTATCCCAACTGGGGGGTCCGCAGGTGCCCCAGCTGGGGGTAGCGCTTGAAACCGAACATCCCATCGGGCATGGCTGATGGGATGTTCGATCCTCTGGTCACGCTCCGCAACACAGGATTCGGGATTTTTTTATAGAGGTTGTCATCCTCGCGGCCCAGGCGACCAAGCCAAGACCCTCGTTCCCGTTCAAAGCCGTAAGACATGTCTACGACACTCCTACTAGGGATTACGAGTTTCCGACGGTGGCAGAAAGAAGATCTCCCCGCCCGCTCGACGGCAGTGTGAGTGCACGTCAAGCCCGTCCTCCGGGCAGCCCAGGAATGGGCCACCCCCTGCTCTGCCAGAACATTAGCCGTGTGACGGTGGTTTCGCGAAACGCCGCGAATCCACCAGCACACGTTGCCCAGGGTGCACCACGAGGAGGTTTTGAGGTTTTCCGGCACTTAGCACCCCACGTGAACCCACTCCTAACACAAGCCATTGAGCTTAGCTGGAGGGGTTAACAGGATTGCTAGTAATTTGGGACCCACATTGCTAGTTATCTTTTAAAAAAAAAAAACCTTTGCCTGAAATTAACCTAATTCTACTATCACCCTCTCAACCAGTCCACTTAACCTTGCTCTCACTCACATCAACAATCTTCTATTGAGTGATGAAACAGTAGATTATATTTAATTATACGGAACCGAGATTCCTGACTGCAGCCTGTCAGTACTTGGAGACTATTGCCACTCCTAGTACCATTAGAATATAATAAATGTAACTATGTATCTTATAAAGTTATAAAAAAAACTGATATTGTTGTATAATTTCATCAATTTATACTAAATAATAAGCCATGTACCTATCTTAAAACTTATATGGTTAGATTATCTGTTAGTATAAGTTGGATAAAATAAATAAATAAATTTTCTGTTGTTTTTGTTTCATACTACCAACAACGACACGTAAGTAATATTCAATGGAATTTGTACGAATATTTTGGTTTTTCTCACTTGGTTGGCTATTACTTATAAACTTGTAAAGCCTACTAAGTGACAGTTATTCTTTATACTTATATAGTTATATACTACTGCCCTGTTTTTTTTCATATTTCCAAAAACTACCATTTAGCTGCCAGGAGGAGAACACTTGACTCTAACAAAAATTTGCACTTTGCGATTTTCGATCCCTAAATCAAAAAATATACCCTGGAATATTTTTAAAATATCTATGGTTCACGATGGGGTAGGTGAGAAAAAAAAAATCATCCCCACTTCACATGTAGGGGAGGTACCCAATTTTTTTATTCAAGACATTATATTACCACTTTGTCGGCGTAAGTAATATGTGCAGCCATGCAAATTACAATTTACTACTATCTACTAACAGTGTCTGAGCTAAGCTGCCGACGGACCAAAAAAGAAAATATTTTAATTTAAACATTTGGATTTAGAATCTTTTCGAATCTGGTTTCACACCAGATACTTCTGCTAAGTAAACCCCTTGTTTATTTTTATTTTGAGTTTTTCAGAATTTGATTTTTTTTAATCAAATGACATCTCTTTCATAGTTTTCGGAGACTGCTAAAGAACGTTGAGCACTTGTTTCCCAGACTATATAGACATTTCTCGGACCACTATGTTCCTCTGGGATTCCGTTTCCGTGAATCATGTGTCATCATTCACGAGAGACATCATCATAATCGTGAGACATCATTTACGGAAACGGTATGTAAAGAAAGAAAGAAAGAAAGAAAGAAACGTTTATTCGCTGTGACTTGGACACAAACAACAATGACATACACAAGTATACATAACAAATATGGTGGTGCACGCGCGCGCCTCACCGTAAATGCCTAACACAATTAGGTCTCGTCGTTCAGGTACAAAAATATAAACAAAATAAAAATAAAAATTAACGCGGCGACTGCTGAGACGCGCGGAGCGGCGAGGAGGCGGCGGGGCGCGGGGCGGCGGACGGCTGCCGTACGATAAGTAATTAATGAATGTTACACAATAAAGCATGCGAGTGAGCGAGCCGTACGCGCACCGCGACGCGCCGCCCAATAAAACAAAATAAATTACGTATCATTCGTTCAAGTGACAGTGTTTACATAAACAAGAAACGACCCAATCAAACAATAAAGTCGTTTAGGAAGGCGTCTAACAATGTCGTGAAATATAAAATCCTCTTGTGTGCATCCGGCGAGGACCCATCAGTCATTTGTTTTGTAAAAATCACAATCGTGCTTGTCCGGCGAGACAGCAACACTTAACCCGTTTGGCCGCACCAGAAAGGTTTGTAGCTATAGATGTACTGGTCACAGGTGTATGAAGTGAATGTCACTCAATGTTTTATTTGTGTATGTAGCTTTAATTCAGAATATGTTTTAGGTCATCAGTTTGGCACTAGTTTACCACACAAGCACGTTGGAAAAACGAGTGTCCATGCCGAGCGTCGTCGCCGTATACACACATGGGAGCACATCAACCAGAAGGTCCATCCAAGACTGTCACTTAACTATAAATATCTGATACTCAATTGTAAAGGTAACATAACTCAACCATATCTCAATATAAATTTGATAATGTATGGTATGCAATGTGCGTCCCAGTCACAACAAAAGAGATGTTACTCAGCATAATACTGTATCGCAGAAAACGCGTTACAGAGCTGATTTTCAGCAACACCTCGTTTTTTGTTTTTTTGTGATAAATTTATAAAACATAATAACCTGTATAAGAGTACCAATTAGCATATAAGTAATGATATTCAATTGTGTGTAGAATTCAATTAGGGGTGTGCAATCATATATTAGTTTGGAAAAATACTTAAAAATAAATTGCGAATGCCTTCAAATTATATTGAAATATAATTATAAAAAAGCTGAAATATAAATTAATTAGAATAAAAAATCAAAAATAATAATAAATATTCAAATATGATTAGATTTATGTAGTACCTAAATTAAAATAATTGAAATTAATTAATGTTGAATTCAATTTAGAAAGATTTTTGAAGATTTAATAAAAACGATTTTAAGCGTAATTTAAATGTCGTAATACTTTGAGAATTCCTGATAGGTGGGGGCAAATCATTCCAACATCGCGTGGCAGCAAATTTAAAACTTCCTCTAAAAGCAGCCGTTCTATGAGCAGGTATACTCAGCACGTGACTGGAAGCCCTAATAGGATATGGAAAATAGTTTCGCGTCCATGACAATCTGCTATATAAGTAATTGGGCGACTCTTTTGTTATAACATTAAAAAGAAGACTTGCAAAATGAATTTCTCTTCTATATTCCATTTTGAGCACGTTATTATTATTTAGGAACGGTGTCACATGGCTTCGGCGAGGAATATAAAAACAAAATCTGGCGCAAGCGTTCGAAATGAGCTTAACAGTTCTAACAAGCAAACAGGGTCCGTACACAACATCACCGTAACCGAGTCTCGACAAAATAAGCGTATCAACCAATCGTTTCCTAAGCTCCACGTTTAAGAACTCTCGTACTCTGTACAATACCTTGAGCCGATAGAAGCAATTACTTACGAGGCTGTTTATGTGCGGTTCAAATTTAAGTTCGTGGTCCATAATAACGCCTAGATTTCGTGCCGTATATACTCTCTCGATCTTCTCCCCATTCACGAAAATGTCAGTGTCATGGTGTGAGATCGCTTCCACCTGATCTTTACTGCCCAATATCATAATTTTGGATTTAGTAGGGTTTAGGACCAACGTATTCCGCTTCGCCCAGTCTGATATCCGGTCAAGGTCTTCATTTATTGCCCGTATTGCAGCACATGTAGGAATACGCGACGGTTTAAAAGAGATATATAATTGCAAGTCGTCAGCATACATGTGATATCGACAATTCTTTATACTTTCTGTGACATCTGCACTGTACAAAATGAACAACAAGGGGCCCAGAATTGAGCCTTGTGGTACTCCTCTGTTTATTGACCTCATAGAAGATGTGAGTTTGGATCCGTCATCTTTAAGAATTTCTACTATTTGAGCTCGATCAGATAGGTAGCTTTCAAACCATTTCACCGCACCTATGTCAAAGCCATAATAAGAAAGCTTGGAAAGTAATAACGCTGGGCTAATACCATCAAATGCGCGGGAAAAATCGAGTAGGGTGAGTATGGTCCCCTCACCTTTGTCTCGCGCTTCTAATATATTACCCACTACGTCTACTAGAGCAGTTGATGTGCTGCGCCCTTTTCTGAATCCCGATTGAAGGTCAGGGAGAATATTGTTGCTCTCCAGGTAATCTGACAATTGCATGTACACGACCCTTTCTAAAATCTTTGACATAAACGGCAATATACTGATAGGTCGTAGGTCTTTGCTGTCAGATGGGTTAGGTATTTTTGGTATTGGTCTGACAACAGCCATGCGCCAAGCACGAGGAAAGGTATTACTGACGATAGACCTATTGACAATAGCTGTGATGGCAGACAAAGATTGAGGCAAACTAAGACTAATCATATCCCTGGATACACCGTCTATACCCTGCGCATTAGATTTTAAAGAGTTGATAATTTTCAGAACACAAGCTTCACTAACTATTTTCAATGAAAAAACGGCTTGACTGTGTCTATGAAACTCGAAATAAGTTAATTCCGATATGTTTATTCTAGAATGCCCTGGCACATTAAGGAATGCATTATTAATTTCATCAGGATTGCTGAAATTATTCGAAAGGTTGTTTTTGACACAAGGTAAAAAATCCGATTTAAGATTCTTCCAAAGGGTTTTTGGATTATTTAGGTGGCCGTTAATTTTATGCTCAAAATATGCACGTTTTTCATTGAACATAGATGCACAAGTTTGACGTTTAAGGTCTTTATAATAAATCTTATGCGCATCTAATTTGGTAGACTTATATCTAGTGTGAGCATCATTTCTAAGTCTAACCATTGAACGTATACTGTCAGTAATCCAGGGAGTGGGAGGGCACTTAAACACTCTAGTTTTTAAGGGGGCATGGAGATCAAAGATGTATGTTAAATAAGAATTAAACATTTGCACCATTCCATTCACATCATCTAAGTTACAAATTTCATTCCACGGCACTAGGTTTAAGTCATTTGAGAAGTAGTCTGAAAGTATGTCTTTTAAAGGCCGATATACCACGCGTTTTGTCCGAATGATGTCTTTTTTAAACATTGTTTCACATGTAATAATAGCATGTTGACCAAGGTCAATAATATGATCAACAGTCACATTACGAAAACAAGTATCGGTGCAAATAACATCGATTAGTGTCTGAGCCATGTGTGAAAAGTGAGTAGGCAAGTGAATAATTTGTCTCAGATTAAAATGGCCCAGAAACTCACGGAACTTCTTTGTTTTTGCATCATCACTATCCAGTTGATTAATGTTGGTATCAGCCAAAAATATTGTGTTATCACAGCATGAAAAAGAACTAAGACTATCAGAAACAGCATCAAGGTACAGGTCAGCACTCAGCCACGGTGGGCGATAAGCTGTACCTACAATTAGGTTTTAATTATTAATATTTATACTGAGCCACATTTGCTCGACCTGTGGATGAACTGGATGAGGCCTGACCCGCACATTAAGTCCATTTCTGACGTAGAAGCCTACCCCTCCACCGCGGCTTTTAGGTATGTGCGTTGCTCGAATGAAGTTTAAAGGTTTTGCTTCAATAGTCTTGGTACTTTGGGACGTAATGTTATTAATAATTATCCAAAATTAAAAATGCCAAAACAGTTAATTAATTTGTCATAAAAATCTTGAATCAATTGCTAACTAATTAAGAAAATAATTGAAAAGTTATTTAATATAATAAAGTAATTTATTGGACGATACATCATAAATTAAATTTAATATAATAACTTCAATTTCTGTAATAACAACTTTATTTTCTATTTAATTAATAAATACCACATTACATGCGAATATTTAATAGAATATTATAAAAAAATAAGTAAAAACAGTTTTAATAATATAATTGAATTAGGAATAATTAAACTTTTTGATTGCATTGCAGTCAGAGTTCTAAGTTTTATTAGAAATTTTAATTAAGCGTCAACTTCAAAGAAATAATTAAATTAAGTAATACCTACTATTTGTTTAATTTAAGCAATATATCGAAGTTGATTTGATTAGTTCCCCACTAAGTAAGAAAAGAAAAAGTATGATAATAGTTTGGCATCACATTTATACGTAAACAGTTTTTTTTTTATTGTAATGGGGAGTCAATTTAAGGTGAAATGTAGATGTAAAATGTAGGTGAGAATAAAGCGAATCCAATTAATTACTAGCTGACCCACGCAACTTCGTCTGCGTATTTTTTTATTTTCCCCGATTTTACAACATTATTCACTGCTGATCTGCTCCTACTGGTCGTAGCGTGATGTTATATAGCCTATAGCCTTCCTCAGTAAATGGGCTATCCAACAGTAAATTTTTATTTTTATTCGGACCAGTAGTTCCTGTGATTAACGCGTTTAAACAAACAAACAAACTCTTCAGCTTTATAATATTAGTATAGATCATGTAATGAAATTTCAGGGGAATGAAAGTATTATACCACAACAATGTCAGTTATTCTTCTGTGAAATAGTAATGTTAACTCATTACTGTATTTCGGTTGACGGGCACTGTAGCAAGTGTAATTGCTGGGCAAATGAGATTTATGAACTAACTAGCTGTCCCGCGCAACTTCGGGTGCGTACATTTTCCCCGTTTTTGCAACACTTCACACACTTATTGCTGTACTGCGAGCATGAACATTCGATACCTACGTCACGTATTCGTATCGAGCTAACTATACGAATACGGATACTATACTTTGGTCGGCAGCACGAACGCTATAAGTTACTCTCGTAGAGACTATACGATAACGTTAGTAAAGCCCAGTATACATTATATGAATTGAACGAATGTAAATGAATGACACGTTCAAAAATTGCTATCGTTCTATTTAATTAGTAATTTATCTTGCTTATAAGTCTTGAAAAAAAGAAATACATTAAACAAATCGTATCATATGTAAAGTACATTGATAATTAACTTGAAATGGATATTTTGTAGTGCAAATTAACGCGCAGGCTTTAAATATACATAGTATTATTCAATAATTCGTTACAAATTAATAAAATAAAAGTAAAAATGTCACCAACCACTATCACACAATTTACGATTTTGGTAGTGTTTATGGAGAAGTAAGTGTTTTTCGTTTCCGTTATTTCGTTTTATATAGGTACTAAATGGCGAGCCTATAAACATAATCATTATTATTTTAAGACATGGAGATTTATCAAAGCCCCAATATATGCCCAACGGACGGCAGTGGACAAATAAAAAATGGCAAGAGCTGGCGGAGTTGTTAAACAGCCAAGGGATAGGCGAGACTCGCACCGAAGAAAAGTGGCGGAAAGTAAGTTTCAGCTGGCACACAATTTATAAGCTTTTCATACTTCTTTATTCACCATTTTTAAGCGTTGTATACGTAATTATTTTATTTTATTTGCTTAAGGTTTGGAGCGGTTTTAAAAACAACTCAAAAAGAAAATGGGCTAAAAGCAACCGAGGAGTCCAGGGTATAGGTGGTGGACCAGCCCAAAATATATACCTGACGGACCTCGAACAACGCGTTTTAGCGATTACTGGGGTCCAGGCAGCTGTGGGTATGGCCATACCTGAAGTTGGCGTTGACGTGTTTTGTAAACTTATATCTACCTAATGTATTGTATCTAATGATATGTTACGAAAATTGGAAATATATAGAGAATTCTATTAAAAATATATTATAGAGTGAAATCAAAAATCCAGCAAAGCCGACAAACCCAAAAGGTAACTATCTAGATTACTCGCTACAAACTATGGTTATAAAAGAGAGGCAGTTTAAAATTAACTTATGCGTTGTAGTAATTTAATATTACAATATTAAACTGCTACAACGCATGGTTTGCAGTTAATATATTATTATTGTGTAGGTATACTTGTAGTCTGTGTCTGTACCTACTTAATAAAATAAATAGTATTACTTGTAATAAGAGTAAACGTGACTTTTTTATCGTATGCCTACAGGTGATGAAGGCTGGAATATGCCTAGCCACAGTAGGGACGAAGGACATGTGCCATCACCTATACCCCGAGTTTTACCAGCACCCACCGCACCTTCGGGATCCGATTCACCTATATTCCCCACAATTCAAGCAACTCCGCCATCTCCATTAATGATACTATCGCATCCATTCCTACCATCTCAAACATTTTTACCATCTCCACAACCTCCACCATTGCCACCACAAAAAAAAAATGAAAACAGAAAGCGCAAGGCGAACATTTCCGATTATTTTCTTGAATGTGAGACGAATGCAAGAGAGGATGCAAGGGATAGAGAAAGAATGTATCTGGAATTAGAAAGAGAGAGGATCCGGTAGGGAGATATTGAGCTTCGTCAGCGGGATACCGAATTGCAGCTGCAAGCTCATTAGATGGAGATTATGAAAGCGGCGTTAAAAGTGTTGGAAAAATTTTTGAATGAAAAGAAGTGAATGTTAGAGATGGAATGATAGTCTATTAAAAAATTCAAAGTTTTGACCGACTGACTGATTGACTAATGGATTAACGCACAGCCTAAACCTCTGATAGTTGAAACGTGAAATTTAGATGACGTATCTATACTTATATTATAAGGCTGAAGAGTTTGTTTGTCTTTTTGTTTTAACGTGATCGTAAGAACTACTGGTTCGAATTGAAAATGTTTTGTGTTGAATATCCCATTTATCGAGGAAGGTTATAGGCTATATAACATCACACTATGATCAATTAGGACGTAAAAGGTCAAAGTTACACAACAACAATGTATGACGGAAAGGTTCCTCTTAAAAAAATCTAAAAAAAAGTCAGCGACAGCAAATGTCTATCTTTGGTCGTTGTTAACCCTCTATTACCTTTTTTATGGTAATCAAATCTGTTCTAAATAATGCATTTATTAGCGAAAGTATTCTAATAAACATGGTGTTAACCCTTTTCCAAATAAATACGTTATTCATCACAAATATTTAATTATGAACAAAATTGCTCTTACTTCATTTAATTTCAATGAATATCTTAGGAGATATCATAGTTTTAAAATATTACGCAACAAAATCAGGCGCGGGTCCAGATCTTTATTCATGGGGGACAACTATTGACTCAACGGGCCAAGTGTGAGTTGCTCGCATGACTAGAGGGGGCGGGGGGCATTAGATTCAACTCGAGCACATTAACCACCGAGGGGAGGGCGGGGGAGGAATATGTCTGAATATGCCGCCACACAAATACCTACATATATTATTATATGCTGTTTTATTTTTAAGCCACAGTATCGTATCGTAGCCACCGAGCGTTCTTTTATTATTCCTGTTTCACACGTACCTTTCATAGCGTGGTATATGCCTACGTTATACTTTTAACGTTAATAATAATAAAAAAGTATTACCCATTACATACATACAAACACTGTTTTCTCTGGTACCAATTTTTATCAAATTATTGTTCTCAAGTGGTTCATGGATACAACACCATCCACTACAGAGCCTCAAGCAAATCTTTAAACGGGTGAAATGGCAATCCAAATTTAACGCGGGTGAAACTGCAGGTGGAAGCTAGTTTCTTATATAATGTAGATATACGATAAAAAGGGTTTTCTTTTGGAAATTCATCCTATAAAGGGGTAAAATGGTGGTTATAAGTTTGTATAAAACTGCATCAGTCTTAAAGTTAGACATGTGAAATTTCATATTTGGCTTTTTGGTTTCAAAATAATGAAAACATTCCCAAAAATTCCAAAATATTCAAAAATGCACAACGTTAATGTTCAAGTTTTTACTTCTGACGGCACTCCCGGAGTGCAACCCCTTTTTTATAGTATTTTTTTTTTTTATTTAGTACTTTTTAGTAATTGTAAGATAATTAAAGAGCTATTTAATAAGTTTTATTGAATTTGTTTCATTACAACTTTGTTTCAATAAATTGTCACTCCAAACTTTTTTCAAACTTATGGATCATATTTTCAAACTCGCCTTTAATATGATACTCCACTCTAGGGTCTTCTAAATATATTTTTTTTCAGACCGCACATTAAAGCTCATAAAATACGCCACAAAGATTTTTTAAAGAATTTTATGTACCCAGTGATACTCGCGTCATCGAGGTGAATCTAATGACGTATCATTTATTAAAATCGGTTGAGCCGTTATGAGATTATGAGGGGACATAGGAACATTGGAAGGTTATACGTTAAACACATAACCGGGTCAAAAAGCAGTTCGAAAATTGTTATTTAACTGGTCGATTACTTGTTACTATTGCTAGAGGAAACAACTAGAAGAAGACATTGGACTTGGATTAGAAATTGGATGGCAATCGCATACTTGTTTTAGGGTTCCGTAGCCAAAGTGGCATAAACGGAACCCATAAGGTTCGTCATGTCCGTCTGTCTGTCTATTTGTCCGTCCGTATGTTACAGGCATTTTACTCAAAGACTACTCGATGAATATTGATGAAGTTTGGTAAAAAGGTGCCCTGTAGTAGCCGCTACTTAATAGACAGCACACACCATAGAGATATTAACCCAGATTAACAAAAACAAGAACATCATGGAGGAGATAGTCTCTATGGTGAACATCGTGAACTTACGACACGTTGCCATGGTGACGTACGTAAGCGTTCTCAGTTTTATATTCTCTTTGGTTCTCACTATCATTTATGGTGAGTTTATATCAAAGAGTTTAAAAACATACTACGGAAAGTTTTTATTCTCTTTGGTGAGAGTATTATTGTAAGGTGTAATTTACATAAAATTTAAGTAAAAACGTCCATAAGACCCTATAAAATATATTTTGGCTTAGGATGCAAAGAAGAGGAAGACGAGAATCATCAATAATAAAATCATACTCACAAGAGTTTTATTAAGCGCTTGGAACAACAAAGTTTTTTTGGAATTATCATTTGATATTCAAAATAGGATATAGACCAACCAATGAAAGTCTTAGGTACACTTCGCTTTAAAATGAACTCAAAAACGAGTAAAAGAATTAGCTTAGAAGACATTAAATATAGAGTATAGATACATCCTTGATTAATATACAGGACATTTTTTGTCTACATATGAGTTTTAAAACTGCGTTTAAATTACAGATTCTTTGTGCTTTCGGCATAATATAACGCTACCAAAGCGTGGTTGGCATGGATAAACATTCAGACCAAACAAAAGTCCGTAAAAATGTGGAGGAAGAAGTTGCTGAGACATTTAACAAACCGACAATGAGCACATTACATACATAGCACATTTATTAATGCCCCTTTTTAAACAAAGCTACCTGCATGCTATTTATATATAAGTAAGTGAAAATAATTTTACACAAAAGAATGATATTCATTCATTCAAAAATAAGAAAAAAAAAAACATTTGCAAAAATAAGTTCTTTATTTTGATAAAACAATACATATGTATTGTAAAAATAATGTGATTTAATATGATTGCAGATAGTTTGACGTTATCCACAAAGATCCTGGTTAATGACAACCTATCCAGCAGCATTGGCTGCTGAGGGAAGACGATACACCAACTACACCTCGCTTCTCGGGAAGGCTACCTTTAGCCGATTAAATACTACGCACTGAGAATCTTGCTTGTAGTATTGTCTGTACCTAGAACCTATTCAATCAATAAAGTGCAGTTTTGTAGTATATTTGTTTTTATTGCCTTTATCTTTTCTCCAACTGTATTATTACATGTAATGAACTTGTCTTAATGTAAATGAAGAATCACGTCAGTTATGTCGACGATGTTACGATGACGATATTACACGCATCGCATTTTCTTCCTACTAGCATAAATATTTTAGAATTTCATTTTGGTTTGAGCAACTAACTAACACCTAAAATAAAATTATAAAATTAGTAACATAAAGCGTTGCGCGTTATGTCACTCTGACGCGGATTGTCAACGACAAAAGGTCCATGTTCAGAAATCGTAACAGTTGGATTTTTTTATTTTGTTTAAATTATATAATTCCAAAATTGTAATTTCAGTGTAATATTTTAATGTACATTATATATAGTGTATATTTCTAGCAAGATAAGTGATTTAATAAATGGGACGATAGCGATTTTTGAACGTGTCATTCATTTACATTCGTTCAATTTATATTATAAACTAGGCATTATATAATTAAAAAATAAAAAACTTGCGTTATCGTGTAGTCTCGTATGTTTCAAGTGTTCGTGCTGCCGACCAACTCTCGTATCCGTATTCGTATAGTTGACTCGATACGATTACGTGAGTTAGGCTAAGAACTCACGGTGCGCTCATACGATCACGTAATCCGTGAAAATGTTGTTATGTTACTTCACGACGCGTTTTATTTCCGCGGCGGTCGCGAATGTTTGCGGTCCGCGACATATTCGGCATTAATTTGCTCTAAACTAATAATTTTACTCGTTTTTGAGTTAACTTTAAAGCGAAGTTCTAAGACATTCATTGGTTAGTCTGCATCCTAATTTAAATGTCAATTGGGATATAAAACTCCTGTGAGAATTGTTTAAGGATGTAAAGTTTAAATTAAAAAAAAACGTAAACCTCCTTCTGGCTCTAGAAGTTTGTAACGTAAACTTTACGAACCTTGATTCTCGTCTTTCGCTTCCTTGAAAACCACAGAAAACATTTTATGGGGTCCTGAGGACATTTTTAGTTCATTTTTAGTAAATAATACACCTCACAATTGTACTCTCACCTTAAAAATTACAGAGAGACGCTAACGTGCGTCTCCATGGCAACGTGTCGTAAGTTCACGATACCTTATGTCAAAAAATGTTCATGCTGCCGTTTTATATACATTTGTATGGTAACTGTTCTATTACGATACTATTTCTACTCGATGACGAAACTACGGGGTTCATGCTGCCAAATTTTAGTTCCCTTGACGCACACCGCGGCGCTGATCAAGTTTCCATACAAAATCTTACCGTTTCTATTCGAATACGGAAACGATAGGAAAGTGACAAATGTTTCGTGCTCGCATTGGTCGTAGCGAGATGTTATAGCCTATAGCCTTCCTCGATAATTGGGCTATCCAACAGTGAAATAATTTTTCAATTTGGATCAGTAGATCCTGAGATTACTGCGTTCAAACAAACAAACTCTTCAGCTTTATAATATTACTACTAGCTGTTCCGCGCAACTTCGTATGCGTAAATTTCCCCCGTTTTTGCAACATTTCTCATTGCTGCTCCGCTTCTATTGGTCGTAGCGTGATATTATATAGCCTATAGCCTTCCTCGATAAATAGGCTATCTAACAGTGAAAGAATTTTTCCTTTCGGATCAGTAGACAAACAAACAAGCAATCAAACTCTTCAGCTTTATAATATTAGTATAGATGTCTCTAATGAGGAGCGCGGTACGATGACATTCAGATCTTTGCCAAACAAGGATTCGATGATTGTCACAGATACTGTTATGTGCTAGCGTGACGATTACCATCAGACGCACGACCTGCTCGTCTCTTCAATTCGATGTACAAATAATAAGAAAAAATAGTAATATTAGAAAGTCTTAGTCTGTTTGAACGCACTATTCGACAAAAGTAGTAGTCTGACGTAGGGTACTTTTAACACGATAACGATCATTTACAAATGCAGAGCCGTGGGGAGCTGCTGGTTATACCTACCTGTCCTAAACCTAATCTTTATTTTTTGTTTTTTTTTATTATTTACATGAAACACGATGAATATACACAGAAATTACATGTTTCGCTATCCCGCATACAACATTTTAACTTATTTTTTGTTTTGAAGCTACAAAAAATAGCCTTCCTATTATTTTTATTGTTTTTTAACTTTCGCGATTTTATACATCTAATATATAAAATTCTCGTGTCACAGTTTTCGTTGCCATACTCCTCCGAAACGGCTTGACCGATTTTGATGAAATTTTGTGTGCATATTGGGTAGGTCTGAGAATCGGACAACATCTATTTTTCATCCCCCTAAGAGTTTGTTTGTTTGTTTGAACGCAATAATCTCAGGAACTACTGGGCCGCATTGAAAAAATATTTTATTGTTGGATAGCCCATTTATCGAGGAAGGGTATAGGTTATAACATCACGCTACGACCAGTAGGAGCGGAGCAGCAATGAAAAATGTCGTAAAAAAAAAAGGAAGAAAAAAGGAAAATTTACGCAGACGAAGTTGCGCGGGTCAGCTAGTATTAGATATATTTCGGGACTTAATCGCGTGTATTATTTAAATGTACGAACCTTTTATTTACCCGACGTTTATCGACCCGTGACCACGATCGGTGCAAATCGATCGAAACGTCGGGTAAATAAAGGGTTCGTACCTTAAATAATTCACGCGAGTAAGTCCCGAAATATATCTAATTTCTATTATTTTGTTCTCCATTATACTTTCAGTAGAATGCCTACAATTTTGAATGAAATTTAGCACGGAATCATAATTTTAATGTAAGCCAATTTATTTCAAATTTCTCTCAGTAGACATTCTAATCCGTTACCGTTCTACAAATCGTATTATCTTTCCTCACTCATTTTCAGGAAATATATACCTTAGGAGTGGTTTTCATTGAAATAATAAAATACGTTATCATCCGAAACACGACGACATTTTGTAAGAGAAGCGATATCGTCCCGTAGCACTGGCACGAATATTTTTATATATTTGTATAGTGATATTTTTTAACTTTATTTATGTACTTTATCTAATTTACAATTTAAAAAACTTACAGTCCAATTGTACTTACATATTTATTTACAAAATAAGTCAAAAACGATTATTGATCGTATCTGGTGATGTAGTGGGAGCGTGTGAACCTACCTAACTGATGTGGACACAGGACACCACTTTGTCTGATCTACAAATTGTTGTTCCGAATCTAAGTATGCTTCGTATCTATCATTTGTATATTTGTTAAGTCTCCCGTAACACAGGGATTATTCCTTGCGAGAGTTATCTATTAATATTATATGATACCTATAGTCAGTTTACTATAGTAGCTTTAGAGAAAAATGATTAAATTGGCATGATTGTTAAGAACGTTAAAGTAAGAAGTTATGGAAAACTTAAGTCAAATTAATATCTGAGCTGACGTATTTTAATTCAAAACCAAAAGTAAACTGTTTTATAAGGAAGAACGATAGAGCTATGCACGCGATGCGCAGGGACCATTCAATTCCTGTGACTTGACAACTGGTCAAGTTTTGCCGCTGTACAACAGACAAGTGCGACCTAAAATATGAACAGAAGAGCGATGGTAACGCACACAGGGCGCTAGTTTCTGTCTTTAGTAGCTACTTTTTACCCACGACGGAACTGAGAAGGTATATGCGTTTGGGGTGAAAGATTGTTTGTGTGTGCACTCGAATGTTGTCATTTATCTCAATAACGGTTCGTCCGATTCAAATGCGGTTTTCTCTAAGGGGTTTGTTATTTATTTGCGATGTTTCTTAGGCATATTTTATGATAGTAACCCGAAAAGTAAGAAATAAAACAAAATTCTCAGTAAAAGATTAGTGTTTTTAAGCAACAGTTCTTAAATTGATGTTATGATGTTTAATACACTAGAGTGAGCCGCAAAAATGAATGTGGTTTATCTCAAAAATCGTTCGACCTATTCGAATGCGATTCTCTGCAAAGGATTTGTGATTCTTTATATTTTTATAAGTATGATTTTGTATGTAGCAGTCATAATAACTTTGTGAGAATATATGTTACTGTAAGAATAAGAAAGATTTGCCAGTAAAACTAAGATTAACTTACTAAGGGTATGGCTTCATCTTAGGTTTTACTGGAAAATCTTAAAATTTACCGTATATCGGGCTTATAGACCATGTCCAGATGAGGCGAATTATGCGCGAGAGAATTTCGCGCGTAATCGCGTGTCATTCACCGGCATCTCGACGCAGTACGCTCAGTATACGCCTGAAGCTAGCGCGAATAATAATAATAATTAATTTATTTATTTCACATACAGAAAGTTTTTTTAGATTTAACAATTTTACAATTTTTGGTGCTATAATTAGGTACAATAAGTAAACCCTGTCTTCTAAACTAGGCTGAGAGGCCTGTTTCTTAGAAAACAGTGTTAGACAAATGGACGTACTCAATAATATATTATTCATAAAACAAATCGAAAAGTGATATTCCCTACCTCTAAATGTTTTTAAAAGACGGCCTATATGATACCTCACATGATAGGGTAAGTGATAAAAAAAACAACCGCTTTTATTT
This sequence comes from Herminia tarsipennalis, assembly GCA_945859575.2. NCBI lineage: Eukaryota > Metazoa > Arthropoda > Insecta > Lepidoptera > Erebidae > Herminia > Herminia tarsipennalis. The sequence goes on from OX243846.2 coordinate 19,332,451, forward strand.
TACCACTTGGTCAGCGTAACCAATATGTAAATTCATCCCAAATTACAGCTTTCTTGTACTCTAAGCTAACCTGAGGACGGAATACGGACAGACAGACGGACGGACATAGTGAAACTATATATATGGGTTCCTTATTTTCTATGTTACCCTAAAACAAGAGAGATGTCTAATGGACACCCGGTTGGAACGTAGTTCTTTTTGCTGTATTTTTTGTGTTTGTATTAACTAATGATTAAAAAAAAGAATTCTGGGAGAACATTCCATTTTAAACGTTGTCGTATTTCAAATTAAATTTTTTCACACATATATTATACACAGCCCGTTTGACATACTCGTAGATAACATTTTACAAAAATACTTACAAACTTTATAACACAGCCTCCTTATTCTAGCATAACATAATCATAATTAAGAGATTTTGAATCGATATCAAAATGTAACACTTTTTTACAGCCCAACGTTACAAAGTTACGTTGTAAAATTTTCATGAAGTGGCAATTGTGATCTATTATAAATCAATATTGGACCTACTATAATATCAACTCTGACCAAAGACTTCGTTAGTATAATGTCAGGTTTCATTTTGTTCAGGTTCATATTAGGTTTTTATTTTATTTTAATTTCTCTTTGACTGTCCTGAATCCGGCCCAAAACCTTACGCGCGTGTTTTACGTAATGTGAACGCAATAACAAATTTATCTTGCGCGTATCACTGGATCATAATTCGCCTCATCCGAACAGGCTCTTACAGTAACACTACCTTACCTTACTAACTTTCCTACCTTTGTGTTACTGAACAAGTCCGATGCATCTCTTTGCTCTTGCGATACAGCTCCTTTAAACATCTGGATTAATAGTATTGCGACAATTGTTCAGCATTTTATTCTTATAACGCGCGCGATATGTTTCTCAAACGGTCTAACTCTCTTAAACCCATGCTATTATTAGCTGCTACTATACTAGAATTGTTAAAGAGTTTTCTTTTATCAATATTGGTTGTCACTACGCAGTCTAAAGATTTAACTCTGGTAAGAGACACGTAACCTTGTCCTTTGGCGAATGTTTTGTGTAGTAAAAACCCATTGACAATTTGAAAGAAGTGTTTTAACGCCTTGGTCTTTTCTTCGGCTTTACCTGCTTTTTTGCGAAGTTGGCTACTTGTACATGTAGAATCATCACTTATCATAAGCGTTGGTTTTGCTTCCTAAGTTAATAAATACTTGATTTTTTTGAATTTATGCCAGATAGCGTTACAATACGATTTTGATACAATAGTTTAGTAAGATTTGAGCTAAAGCAACCATTCCTAGAAGATACCGTCATCGATTTGTCTCGAAAGTCAAGGGTTTGTAGGTAATGTATTCGATCGACAATTTTTTATTTAAAGTCATGCTATCTTTGAAGTTGATTTATAAGAATTAGAATGTGGAAATATCTCTGAAAAAGATATCAATTTAAGGTCACAAATCGTACAGTTCCTGAAAGGGATATGTATTATCCCATTTGTTTTTTACCCCCGATGCAGAAGAAGAATTTTAGTGCGTGTATCTAAGTATCTGTGTTTCTATGAGTCTGTATGTGCCACTGTAGAGCAGACGACGACGAAGTTACTTTATTTATATGGATTGGGATGTTAAAGAAAATAGGATTGCGGTGATCGCCTTGCACAAAGTGGGTATGGAGCCGTCGGTCATATTCTAGACACGTCAAAAGCTTGGCGAAGCCGGTTGCTCGTATATCGTACTATCAACAGATACAACAACACTTCCTCACGTAAAAAACATTTTCACGATTGAAGAGCACTACAATAAGCAAAATGATAAAGTGTAAGCTCACAGTTCTAAAGAAGCTGCTCAAGTGGTCAAAAAGGTACAGCGTGGTCATCATCCTGCGTCTGTGATGGTTTAGTGGGGAGTGTCTTAACAAGGCGTCACAAAGCTACATTTTTGTAAAAAAGGAGTGAAAACTTCAGCCAAAATGTATTAGGAGACAGTCTTGGGTCGTGCTGTGAAACCTCTCAGCAATACACTTTTTAAAAATGTACCGTGGACTTTCCAGCAGGACTCTACACCTGGTCACAAGGCACGAACTATCCAAGTCTGGCTTGAAACCAACGTTTCGGACTTTATAAGAGCTGAAGACTGGCCCTCATCTAGCCCAGACCTCAACCCTATAGACTACAAATTATGGTCAGTTTTAGAGGACATGGCTTGCTTTAAAAGACACAGCAACATTGAGTCTCTTAAAAATCTCTGGAGCAAGCAGTGGCGAAATTTCGCTTGGAAACAGTGCGTAAATCCATAGATTCGTAGCCAGACAGATTAAAGGCCTGTATAAAAGCCAAAGGTGGTAATTTTGAAAAGACTATTGTTTTTATTTTATGCTGATACTTTAATAAAAAAGTGTTCATTAAAAAAATGCATTTTCATTTGTAACAGAACTTATGGCCGGATTAGGTATATGTATAAATGAATCCCTATTTCCCTTGGTCACGAGATACTCGTAACTAGAGAATGACTTTACAGATTTAATTCATTTTTTTGTTTTGTGCTAAGGTAAGTAAGGAAGGTAAGAAGTATGTAGAAGGTAGTGGCGTGCACAGGGTTTGATGACGGGGTAGGCAGCGATATTTTTCGCAAAAAAAAAAAGAAAAAAAAGTTGTTTTGCAATTGCACAAGTTAGTAAACTCAAAACTCACCAGATGGTTTAAAAGGTGGAAATGACGATTTTCTGATGATGCCAATAAAAGATTTCGGCCACCTCAAATAATCATCTAATTCATGTGAGTTATAGTTGGAAATTACGTGTTCATCAATTCAACGATAATGAATGATTCAACATCGGCCAAGTGTGAGTAGTTCGGGCGACATGAGGAGGGGAGTGGTTGGTCATTGTCTGTCAACGCGGACCAAATGTATGGCGAAGGCTTGAAAATTCATGAGCCTGGGGGTGCATGTCTTTTTTTTCTTACTTGCATCATTGTAATGTAAGACAACATATAAAAACACTCCACAGAGTGTAAATTAATTTTTAAAAAACCATTGACTGTCGTCATCGCCGCTAATGGTAACTTATTTGAAGGCTACCCATAGATTAGTATGTGGCTTTGGAGATATCTGACATTTTCGCGGGCATGACACACATGACACGCTCTGTGTTTGTTTACTAAAGTGTTACAGCAGTTTTATATGCATTTCAGTTGTAAATCTTTGCAGACAAAGGAAAATCCTGAAAAAAACATTTTTTAAGTATTGCGTTGTAACACTATATGAAATACACCCCATTATAGCCAAAATGGCAAAACGGAACCCTTATAGTTCCCTTATGTCCGTCCGTCCGCAGCTTAGCTCAGAGACTATTAGTGCTAGAAGGTTGCAACTTTGCATGAATAAATTACTTAAGCCGCTAAAAATGAAAGAAAATCATTATTTTTGAAGGGTACCACCTCTCTTATATTTAAAGTGGGGATGATTTTTTTTTTCTCACCTACCCCATCGTGTGGGGTATCATTAGATAGGTCTTTTAAAAAGCGTTAAGGTTTTGTGAAGACTATTTTTGGATTTAAGGATTTCTTTGTGTAATATTAGGCTTTATAGTGAACATTTTTAGAGTCAAGTGTCCCCCTGCCAGCTAAATGGTTCATGTTGGGTAGTTGATATAAATACTAAAATTATAAGGAAAATTATCACATTTAAGTACTTACGCTTTACAAGTTTACGATCACATGGGAAGTAACAAAATTTTCGTACAAATTCTATTCTACGTAATGCCTACTTATTACCTAATAATTTTTATTAGGTAATAAGTAGGTATAACGTTGAAAGAATGAAACAAAAACAACAGAAAACCCACTTCTTAAGCCGCACACCAAATTAACTATCTAAAAGAATAGTACAGAACAATTTTTATTTAGTACACAGATGACACATGTATAGACATTATTATAATTTAACAGGAAAAGTCATGCAGAAGATAAAAAAAAACAATAAATAAAACAGTAAAATAATAAAAATAACAATAGACCAAAAGAAAACAAACACAAATTAATAACAAAAAACACAATTAACGAATACATACCGCCTTATTACAAAGAGAAGACTAAATCAAGGTTTAGGCCAAGACTTTCAAGTCCAGGATTTAGTACTGTACTATTGGTCTTATTACAAAGCTTAGATAATCCGTGGACCAGCTGATACCAAAGGATCTTGCAATCAGCCACAGATTATAATCAATTTAGTTCATTCATTTTTCTTATCATTCAAAAATAACGTTCCGTTTTAAGCCAATATAATTTGAAAGTATAGTTTTCATTGAGAAAAAAATATTTAGACGTTCTATTAGCTAAATTATTCGCCAGGACTACGTAATTTTTTAAAATATAAACCTGACATAAAAGTCCTCGGCCTGCAATTTACGAATAATAAAATAGATTCTGTCAGGATCGGAACGTTACATATACAGCTGTCAGTAGTACTAAAAATGTAAACAAATGATGATAACCTAAATTTAATTATCTCACGACATTATTATGGATGTTATAAGTTTAATCTGAGTAATTATAGCGCCCAAACACTTAGAGGAACTTGGATGCGAGTTTTTATTACAAAGCTAGTTTCATTGGAACAGTTCTTAGCATGGTTGGATGAAAATTCGTTCAATAGTTTAAGGATAATTACTCAATAAGATAATGCATTTTTAATATACTTACTGTTTTCTTTGTTGCACTCGTTGTTCTGAATGTATTGGGGGAAAGTATGCCTAGATTCAACATAGGTACTGAAGCTTCGGCTGAAGCACAACAAACAATTGAAACAAATTTTATGAATATATTTATTATTTAATATCAGTGAGCTTGCTATGAAATGAAATTCTCAAATAACTACATAGAATCATTATTTATTAGATACCATTTATTCTTCCTAAGAACAGAGTACATTTTCATGAGAATCATAAATATTATTATCTAAACTGTTAGGTAGCACTTATTAGTTATTCCATTTGACAACAAAATGGATGTTAACAATTTCAATAATCTGTAACCAATCTGTACTCCCTGTTCAAACTATGTTTGAAAAGGAATATTGAGTTGATATCCCTATTTCTTTATACATAACTAGCTTTCCCGCACATCTTAGTCTGCATAAATTTTCCCTGTTTTTGCAACATTTCTCATTGCTGCTCCGTTCCTATTGGTTGTAGAGTGATATTATATAGACTTCCTCGACAAATGGGCTATCCAACAGTAAAAAGTTCAAAAGAATTAGTCGTTCTTGAGATTACCGAGTTCAAACAAACTCTTCAGCTTTATAATATTAGTATAGTTATTTATTTTACAGTAAATTTTAAATTGTATGCATTTTTTGTTTATTATATAAACAGTGTTAGTTCATTTTCATGAGAATCTTAAATATAATTATCTAAACTGTTAAGTAGTGCATAATAGTTATTACATCACAATTTCAATAACCTGTAACCAATCTGTACTCTCTGTCTATGTTTAAAGGAACATTGTAGCAAAGTATTAACTAGCTGAGCTTCTATAAACATAATATTCAGTTCTTGGTACCTACTTATAACCTAAGTTTACATCTGTTTCTAGTGACAGGTATATAATTGCTCAATGTTTATTTAGTTCCACTATATAGTTTACTAGTAAGTTTTGGGTAAGATGATGTTTCTATTACTTTGTTTTGTGCATTTTGAGTATATTCAACATTGGTTTTTGCCGCACTACTTCAGACCACCTATCAGACATTCCAAATGTGATTTTCCAACTTCAATCTAATAATGTGACATATACTTAAGTGGAATGCATCAGTTTGTTTTACATAGAGCACCAGTTAATGATACTATTGTCAAACAAAAATAATCTGTGTGGACCTTCAACTTTCCACACTGCGTAGGTACACTTCACGCCGAATCTGGTTGACCCAAACATTGCACAGACCACTTTAATTTTAGGACATCTCTGAGTTCTGTATGTTAAATCTTCTCTCTCAATTCCAAGCTGTGATAAATGTTTTGAAAAACAATATTATGCATGTATTATTAAATCTTTTGTCACACATTGCATTTCACTCGATTTTTGCGTTTATTTTGTTGCCACACCATATTTAGTTAGTTAGGTAATAATTTAAAGTCACTAAACACGCATTATTTGTCATTAATATTTGAAACTAAAATACGCAAAATTGTAAATGATCTAACTTTCAAATTGTAAGTTTTTGACATTTTAAGGTTATTACCATAGTTAAACTAGGGTGATTGAAAGACTAAGATATGAACCAAAGATGATCATCGATTAAGCGATGAACCTCGTTTTGTAATAAAGATTTTCGTAGATCCATGGTTTAAACTAGGATTTTCGTCAAACCAGGTTTAGTCCAGCTTTTGGAATAAGGCGGATAGAGTCTGTATTTGGTACTTAGGTATTTATTTTCCCAAAGCTTTTGGATGTTGAAGCTATTAATAGTTTAAGACGATTCTCCGCTGCTGAATCATATTGCGGGTCACCCGACAGGACTGTTTCCAACATATTTACACAGAAGTTATTTCGTAACATAAACTACCTTAATTTAAACCCGACTTTCACGCGAACGAAGTCGCGGGCACAGCTAGTAATAATAATAAAATTGTAAATTTCACGTCTCTGTACATGGCCGAACATAGTGAAAAAAAATATTGGGAAATGTTCGAAAAGAGTATTTAAACACATTCCTACATTTTTAGAAATGTCTGTCTGTCTGTCTGTCTGTCTGTTTGTTTGAACACGCATCACGCAAAAACTACCAAACAGATTCGGTTGAAATTTTGCATGTGTATTTTAATAAGTCTGGATTAACATATAGGCTATAATTTATCACGCTATTTCCCATAGGAGCTAAGCAATAACGGATAATGTCTGTAGCTATTTATCTTTATAAAACAATAACTACTTGACGGATCTTCATGAAAATTTGCAGTTTTATTGTAAATACTATAGGTCATTATTTACACTATGAATCATTACGCTATCGTCTATGGGGAGCGAGCAGCAACGTATGTTTTGTCGAACCATTATGGTTTTTCACAATTTTTTCCACAATGAGACATTATTTACAATTGTAACCCATGGAAACAATAACTTCACGCTAAAACTATAAGGAGCTAAACAAAACATTTTCAATTTTCTTAAGATCAGCTATTTTAACCGTTTCTGTATCGATTGAAGTGGTCTAATGGCACAAGTAGCGGTCTTCAACGAGCGAGGTCGGAGGATCGAGTCTTAAGTATTCGAGTCTCTTTTTGTGTTTCTAAATGTATGCTTATTAAACAAGGTTTTATTTTTGACTTTAACATGTTTACTTTGTTTAACAAATTATCATTGTTTTGCATGAATCGTGATTATGTTATGAATGTAGAAATGAAAAACAATATTACATTACAAATAAACTACTTGATATTTTCTAGAATTTATGTATGTTAGTTGCTTAAAAAAATGAAAGATTAAGTCCGTGTTATATCAAAATAAAACACGTGGCGCCATCTGTGATTCGATTTATTCTGAGTGCCAAAATTGCTTACCTACAAATGTTGATAAACTTTCGCGATTTGTACACATTAAGAAAATATATATATTACGGGTCTTAATCGCGTGAATAATTTAAGGTTAAATACCTTGCTTACCCACGTTTAATATGCATGATAATATAAGTATAATTTAATATAAAATCATAAAGTTTAAAAAAAAACTTGTCCAGTTTTGAAAATAGATGGCGTTTAAATACAAATTAAAAATAATCAGGAAAATTGATTTAAAAAAAAAACTGAAACTCTTACGTAGAGGGATATAAATATATGATGATCTTAATTTGCGACAGGTTGACACACCTATATTCTAAAGTAAGTGAAAAAAAATATTTAAATAAGTTTAAACACAAAAAAAGATATCTGAGTATATCTTTCAGAAACGTTTGAATGTTGTCTGTTTATTTGAACACGCATCACAGTACCGCGGGAATGCAATGTTTTAAAAACAAGATATTTTTTAAAAACATAACTCACACTAGCCCTATTTCGCGGAGGACTTAACAAACACGGACACAAAGTGGGTGTACTTTAGACTCGGAAAAGATCGCTCGGAAATTTTTCAATATTAATAATATAATGATGTGATGCAAATCATTTTGGTAAAATACTTTTTTGTCGAGGTGCTAAGCATGGTAATTTTTATAATTTGTCTTCTAACCGTCTAGCGCCATAAACTTTGTCGCCCTTCATTATGCTGCACTAGGCATTTGCTTGACTTGCCCTGCCATAGGTCGGGCCCTGCCACCTGCCACAGAGCATTGTGGAGCATGTTTTCAATATGTTATACACAGAAGTTAAATTGTAACATAAACTACTTTAATATAAACCCAACTTCCACGCGAACGAAGTCGCGGGCACAGCTAGTCAAAAATAATTACACCTCCAGAGGTTCCACAAAATACTTCGGATAGTTTTGAACCACCCTATTAACGTCTATGCCTATCCTTCCTACTGATTATGCCGAAATCGATAGTCTCATTCTTGGTCTTAAAAATACATCTAACACTGGATGGGATGGTATACCGACTTCTGTTATGAAAAGTGTCAGGCACATACTAGTCCCACTATTGGTACATGTCATTAATCTTTGCATGTCAGAGGGCGTCTAAAATTGGTCTTGTGGTCCCAATACATAAGAACGGTGACAGGGACAATGTTCATAACTGTAGGCCCATATCTACTTTAAGTAATATATCGAAGATATTAGAGAAGGTACTAAACTCTAGATTAGTAAAATACTTAGACAGTAACAATATAATTGCTGACAATCAATTTGGTTTCAGAAGCGAAATATCCACAGAAGATGCGGTATTGTCATTATAAAATTGTATTGTTCAAAATTTTTTTTTTATCTGTGATTTATTTGTGTTTTACCTGTAAATTGGGCGTTAATGGCTGTGCCACAACGTAAGCTACTACAGCCATTATCGTGCATAATTTTACTGTTGCATGTATAAATAATTTAAATATAGATTTGAGTAATTCTATATATATATATATAGAATTACTCAAATCGGTATAGTCGTTCTTTAGTTATGCCGTGACAAAGGGAAATAGGGATTCATCTATATCTACACTTTATTACTCACGTGATGGTCACATGTTGCCCCCCCCCCCCAACAAGTTCGGGATTCGCGCCTGCACACATATCAGTTTCGCTACTAGAGTTAGTTATTTTAACAAACCCTTAACAGTAGATAAGTCCTGAGACCGACTGTTTAGTGATGATTAAGCAAATCAAGAGATCAACAAGTTTAAGCAATAGATGTATGAATTTGTGATTTTTACCCTTTAACAACTTAAGGCATTGTTTTAAAAAAACTCAAAATTTTGCACACAAATTAAGAACCATTAAAATCGTTTTTTTTATGACCGGCCGTGTGGTACCGGCTTGAGAATAGTGCCATCCCATCACTTCCCGTTGTTGTCGTCAAGGCGACTAAGGGATTTCACACCTGAGGGTGAGCAGCGGCGTCCTTTGCGTCTTACTGCGATCGCCAACCCGCTCGTCTAGCGTGGCGATTATGGCAATTGCCCCCAGGGTCTTTAAGTAGGTTCAACTGGGGGGTCCCCCCAGTTGAACCTACTTAAAGATCCTGGGGGCAAGTCCCCAGCAGTGGGACATTATATGGGTTGTTATGTATATGTAAAAACGACTATTTATAGGTACAACGTTATTCTTGGTATAGTGCAAACCTGAAAGTTTGTTCAGAATCAGTAATACATTTTAATAAGGTAGTTTATTGGCCCTTGTTATATTTTTCGATTAATTAATTAATCCATCCTTACTTAATTCATTAATCATTCTAACAGTCCAAATCCTGTTCACAATATGATGTGAAATGTAATTATCACTTATTTTTCAATAACAACTATAGATAACGTACAGTCAACGGCAAAGTTCATGATCAAAAACGGAATTTCAAAAGTTTTGAATGACATTTGTGGCAAATCTAGATAATGCTACAATGTTCCTAAAGTAAGTGATTGAATAAATTACCGATAAATTGTCTGATTGTACTGTCGCCAAAACTTGATGATCAGAAATGTTCTAAACTAAGTGACTTTTAAAAATAATAAACGCGTTCCAAATTTAAAGTAATTAAAAAGTTGAAAAAAGAAAACTTTTTATGTATTTATGGTATGGTAGGTATTTATGGCCGGACTAGTTATATTATAACTATTGACCCTGACCACGCTTCGCTGTGCCTTTTTTGGCCAGAAGCATTCTCGGGCGTCCCCAGAACACCCTGCCAAAGTTTCATCACAATCTGATCAATAGTTTCGCAACGCAAAGAGGACATACAGCCAGATAGACAGACAGACAAACATTAATTTATATATATATATATATAAAGAATATGTAATATAATTTAATGTTCTGTGCCTATAAATGTATTTTATGCTTCAAATACCTAAATATTCTTAATTAATTAAGAAGATACCTTAATGGTTTAGGAGGTCACTTGGGGTTCACACTGAAAACCAGCGCTGTGTTGTGGCTCATGCCACAAGAAACCTCGTTTGTCGCAGATACGACGTGCAAGTATCTACTCAATTGTATTTTTTTTTTCAAGTAATTGTATCATTGACAACTAAACGATTTTTCTTCTTTCTTCTTTTCCTAAACGTACAAATGTCATTTTCACTACTGAAGTTAGCTATTTCGACAGACAGTTAACGATTTATGGCCAGTTTCAATACCATATCGTATTGAAACTGGCCATAAATCACGGACCAGTCAGTTAAGTTATAGTAGAATTATTATTAAAGCATAAAGAGCTAATATTCTGGGACTGAAAGCGTCCACGTGTAGGTTATTAGCCGACTGCGGAGGAGGGTTATGTGTTTGATGCGTCTGTATGTATCCCTCTAATGTTTCTATGTCCGCTCATAAATCCTCAAGGGCTCAACCGATTTTGATAAATGATACGTCATTGAGATTCATAGTGATCACGCGAATCACTGAGTAGGCATACATAAAATTCTTAAAAAATCTAAATGAAGGATTTTATTCGGGATGTTTTTTTTCAAGACCCTTGCATATTTTTCTATAAGGCTGGAGCTAGCACAGTAATATATTGTAACACAGCGAGCTTAATCGTAGACGTACGAGTAAACAGTACACAGAAATACATTAAGAACAAAAAACAACATTCAGTAAGTGTGTCTGAACACGAAAGGGCGTGCTAGCTTTCTTTGTACCAAATTGTGTTTCATTTCCTGTCCTTACACTAGAAAAAGAAACTCTTAGAATTTGTAAACCTTTTTGTATACCTGTACCTATCTAACAATTTAGTAGGTAGTAAATATCAGCTAAATTATAGCTATAAATTGTATCTTAAGTATAATATCAAAGAACGCGTGATTTTATCGAGTGCGGGAAATATAAGGCTCTATTAGATTTGACCTTTAGAAGAAACAGCCTATCCACGTCTAATATTAGCTTTACTGGTTTTAATGAGAATCCGGTTAATGGTTGGAGATAAATAATAAACTTAAAGCATTAGTGACGTTAAGAATTGCTTATTTTATGCAATAATTAATCCACATGAAATAGGAGGAAAGAAAGAACTAAACGGTAGGTATATACGTTGTGTATTTTTTTTATTTAACCTGTATAGTATTTAAAAAATCTGTGCCTGTACTAACGCACTGCTAGGCAAAGGCCTCCTCCATGCGCTTTCTAACTTTCCTGTCGGGATCTATAATCTCCCACCTCTTCCCGAAAATAGCGTGAGAAAATCGACATCCTAAAAACAAATCCTAAAAATCGATGATATCGCACTAATAATACAAGACTGTTTTAACTCAAAATATTTAGTTTTCAGAAATGACGACAAACAGTTTAGTCTTCAATGGACGGTCAGTGAATTAATGATGCTTAATGGTGCCATATCTTATTTTGCACTATTTTAATCTTATTTAAAATCTTTAAAATTAATTTACATTAATTAAGATCGACTATAAGTTTGCATAAATATGAAATTAAAAAATATACTAAGTATGAGAATCAGAAATGTTATACTTAAATATAATTTTGTTTGTATTTTATTATTTTATATTTATTTTTGGTCCCTATGTGTTTGTTTTATATACATTTGTTTTTATTTTCTATTTTAAAATTAAGTATGTAGGTAATTTTATAAAAAATAATAAAATAATAAGCCCCTTTTTCTCTTTAGCACCCATAGGTTGACTGGTATAGAATGCCTATGGCATTACGTTTGCCTTTTGAAATGTTTATGTTGGAAATTTGTATAAATTAATTAATAACAAAAAAATACCTAGATGACACAGTTTGTTGACTTTATTTTTTTTCTCTATCACAATATGGCGTCTGGCTGTCGCCATTTTGAATTTCGATTGCCGTCACGTCTTTAGTGACGATCGCAAGATTAATACGAATCGATTGACCTATGAATCATCAAAATCGGTCCACGCGTTTAGTCAATACCGAACCGCAAAGGAAAACACATACATACATACACGTCAAACATATTGCCTCTAACTATTGAAAAAAGGAAAAAGGCAATTTTAAAAACCGGCCAAAAGTGAGTGGGACTATATATATCTTGGGACAACTCACACAACGCCATCTGATCCCAAAGTAAGCAAAGCTTGTACGATGGATAACAGACAACTTCTAAACATACTTATATATTTCAAAATACATACATATTATAGATATATAACACCTAGACGCAGAATAAACCATCGTGCTCATCACACAAACTTTTATTCTGGGTGGAGATTGAACGACCACACTCAGTTAGCAGTCAGGGTCACTAACCGCTAGACCAAAGTATGTAAATAGTTCGATCAATATGGATTTTTTTCTGGACGCACGGCGCTGTATTAACTAAGTTGCAAAAAGGTGAGTCACCGACCGTCATAACACGAAGCATTTTGAGCCACGCTAATGTGCGGACACACATTGCTTGTAATTTAAAAAACTTAGTTGCTAAATTGCGCTGTTGAGTGGCAAGTAACAAGTTATTTTAAATAAATGAAATACGCCATGTATAAAAGGAGCTATGTGATTTGATTTCCAGTTAAATTTCACTTATGTTATTAGCGAAATCTTGTCATATTTTCACATTTTTGTTTTAACGGGATCCCTGTAACAAAACAATATTGAAAGATTTGATTTATATCAGACTACTCACACAAGACCATCTGATGCTAAACGACGGAGGAGGAGTACTATGGTAACCCGAAACTGATACTCGTAAAAATACTTATATAAATCTAAATACATATATCAAATCAATCGAAAATTCTTTATTCCCTTTAACGTGAGTTCGGTCACCCCATTGGAGTTCAAGTTGCCTAAAATTCTTTCTCATCCCTCGTTTACATCGCAAGAAACCTCTCTGCACATTTCAGCTTTTGGAGATGCTTTTACCAAGATTTTGGAGTGAAGCTTATTTATTAGGTCCGCGACTACTTCCGAAAGGACGTCGGTTACTGCGAATGTATGGCGTTGCTGACTATCATTTGCCGCCTATTTTAGATTGCGACAGGAGAGGCTTTTCAAATGAAGGAAGAAAAGTCGATACGTGTGAGTATTATTAATATATATAATAGCTTTTGATTTAATGTCTGTTGGAAGTGGAATACCCCAAGGGAGCATGCTTGGGCCATTACTTTTTCCAGTTTACATCAATGAATCCCAAAAACAACTCGACAATAAATGGTGTTTTTCGCTGATGACAGTACAGCTATTGTAAAATGCAAAAATCTTTTCAGTTATGAAAGCGATTTAAACTATACACTTATACTGTACTGTATGATAAATAATATATTACTATAATGCAGTAATAGTGTTCTATCCAAACACCTAGGTCTACGTTTGGGGTTCTATTTATTTTGGAAATATCAGCCTACAAATGGATCATAGTTTTTACAGGTTTTGGTTAGGTTTGACAAAACTATGTTAAGCTATTAAGAAGACCATTTACGTTTTTTTTTATGACAAAAAATCTTGAGTTGATTTATGTCACTCAAGATTTTTTTTATGTTCCGGTACGATTCGACTTAAATGCATCACTGCTAAGACCCTTGTAGATGATAGACGATCAGGAGGGATCAGTCAAGTAACACGGATGCACCAATTTAGTAGCGCGTTTTCACGTTCACTCGTCGTCACTTAATATTAGTCTAATTTACGTACTGTAAACGACAAAATTCATCTGCTTTAAATACCTATCAAAAGCTATAAAGGTAAATATTTCCAACCGACTTCATTGGAGGAGCTTCACAATTCTCTGTATATTTTTTTTGTGTGTTTGTTACCCGATTACGCAAAGACGGCTGGACCGATTTGAAAAATTATTTTTGTGTTTCAAAGAGTATACTTCCAAGTTGGTTCTATTGTCATCAGGTCAGGTTCTGGGATCCTGGAGAAATCGAGGGAACTCTTTGAATATTTCATAGTGATTCAACAAAAAGTACCAATTGGTGAAGTGGAGCTGATGATGAAGACCACAAGCGGAACTATTAAATTTTTCACAGTTTACGATTCAATTAGGTATTTGTACCTTCGAATAACAGAATACGATATGATATGACAGAGTAAATTGATATTATAGAAGTAAGTACAGTCGCTGAATGAAAATGTTCGTCAATTTTTAAATACACTCATTTAACGCTTTGCAAACACATGTTGCCTTTTCAAACTACGTATCACATTAGACAGTTGTAAATTTGTATGTTCTATATTGTGCTGAACTGTTTGACAACAGTGTTTAAATTTATTCAGACAAATATTCCTTGACTATGACTAGTTGAACCAAAAACTCTCAGATTATTAACCTAATAAATAGATGGAACATATATATCTGTTTCATTATACTCCTATCACTCTCTGCCACTGATTGCAGTACGTGAAAATAATGTGTTAAAATAAAACAGATATAGCAGTGTAAGTTCCGTCAAAATAACGTTCTTTTTACCCATTTTCTATACGCGAATCGAGAAATAGTTGTATAATGGTATTAATTACCATTGTGGGTGTGACATTTCAAAATAGCCGTGCTATAATTCGTGTCTGTCAAGATGCTGTCAATTAATTTCGCTTAAATTGTCGCTTTTAATGTATTTTGAACTCATCGCTATCGAACTGCTCAATTGCTATCAATAACAACATCTTCTCATGGACTGGTAGCATTATACATTCCGTAAAAAGTTGTTCATAGTTATTATTACATTGGCTTTTTGTGTTTTTGTCTACTAGTAACTTGAGATACCTTATTTGTAGTGCTTTAATTTTATCTAAATAAGTTTTGAAGGTGCGACCATAGCTAGTCAGTCCGTAAGAAATTATTGAATCTACAAGCGCATGATATACTGTATACATCGTAGCCCTATTCAAAGTAAAACTGAGGTGGTGGAATTTTGCAATCACAGCTTTTAATTTATCACATACTGTCATTATATGCGTTTTCTAGGTACCTATAGTACTCCACCACCTCAATGCTTGAGCAGTCACATGTTGCATACGAATTGTGCATACACTCGTAGCTATGCCCGACTATTCTCGGCTGTCGATCTACATTTTTGAGATAGGGAGAACATATATGCATACATTTTGTCTTACATAAGTTTATAATAATTCCATTGTCGTGTGCCCATTTTATTATGTTACTAAAATCTTTCTGTATTTTACTTTCGTGTAAATTGAGATTTCTATCTGCATAAACTAAACACGTATCATCCGCATACATATAAATGCGACAGTTCCTAACCACGTTGCACATGCTATTCACATGCATTATGTAGCCGACGGGGCCGAACACGGATCCGGTCGGCACGCCACAACTCACGCGTGTGCGCTCGCCGCTGACTCCATCAATGACGGTCTGTAGTGTTCTATCTGTGAGATTAGCCCGGAGCCACCTGTTAAGCGGCCCCGCGATTCCACACTCCATTCCATGGCTTGAAGTAGCTGGCAAGTTTCCAAAGAGTCAAATGCTTTTCGGAAATCAATGTACACTACCACCACCTGCTTCCGCTGATCTAGACCCTCATTGATGTCATCAGTGAAACGCTTTGATTTACAATATATTTTTCTACTATTTTATTAATTACCGACAAGATTGCTATTGGCTTATAATTAGAATATTCGCAATGTGACCCCTGCTTAAAAATCAGCCTTATTAGTGCTGTTTTGAGTTTTTCTGGGTAACCATTTGAACACACAAATTAATGAAATAAGCTATTACGGGATCAATCTTATTTTTAATTAATTTGATATCCTTTATTCTAATTGTGTCCGCCTCCTGTGCTTTGTCACAGCATAAGTTGCATGTAATTTTTTCTATGTCTGATGGACAGGCTTTTTGAAATCTTAAAGATAAGTTGCTGCTTACCACGTAGTCAGCCCTGTTAAGGAACTTATGATCGCATACATGTTTAATATTTAGTATTACTTGGGTAAAACATTTGGAAAAAAATTTACATATGTTTATTGTACTCTCTGTTCTATCAAAATATTTTATTATAGTTTTATCTACACTTTTCGATTCCTTTCCAGTCCATTCATTAATCTTAGTCCATATTTTTCTCACGTTTTTGTTACATTTTGCTATCTCCTTCCTGCGATAACTATTTTTAGTTTTATTTATCCATTTATTGACTTTATTTCTATAACTGTTATACTGTAATCGTAAGTTCATATCATGTAGTTTATTTTTTCGTAATCGAAATAACCTATCTCTGTTTGCAATCATATTTTTTAAACTGTCTGTTACCCAATGTTTACATTTACGTTTTTTACTCACATGCAATTGTAATTTAGCCTCGTTGTAGGTATTGACGAACACTGAACTCATCTGATCATACAAATAATGGGGGACACTTGCAGTCCATTAATTGTTCCCATGATACTTCCGAAAGACTTTTGAATACTTTTTTATCACTTATCACAGTAATGCTTTGTTTTTCACTTACGGGGTTGTTCAATGCACCAGCTACACAAAGTCCTATTAGATAATGGTTCGATATCTTACATGTTAGCACATGGGCTGTGGTGGCCCGATGCGATTGAATCCACGCGTGATCGATGCACGACCCCGTCACAAAACCGTCGTATAACTCCTCTCGCGTTACGTCGTTGATTGCACAATCGAAACCTAGCTCGTACATGTTATTCATGTATTGACTACACACACTGGGAACGGTATGACCGGTTTCACACAATATCTCAACGTTCGTGTCGCCCATAAATATCACTTAACAGCTTCTTGGAATACTAGACAGTAACCGATAAACCTCCTGTATATAACCTGGCTTATCTGTTTTCAGTGATCTATACGTTATCACTACGTGTATAACTTTTTTTCCTTCCTGAAACAGCCTGCCGTGTACTATTTGTGAGTGTCTGGCGGTCACTTGTTTAGCGCTAAAGTTGTGTTTATTTTTCACATACATACACACCGCCACCTTTCCTACCTTCACTCGTATCTGCATATGTGTTGTATTCCGGTAACTTGTATATTCATGCTTTTTCACACTTATCTATGTTAATGCTATGATATCCAGGTGACTCATGCTACTGCACGTCAGTGCTTCCAGTTCATTTAAATGTTTCCTCAACGAGCATATGTTCAAGTATACCACATTAAAACTCAAATCAGATTTTCTTAGTTCTTCTTGCCATGTATTTATACGAACACACTTCGTATATTTAATACTAGATTGTTTATGTACTGCATTGTCATCGAATTTTGTTGAAATAATTTAACAACAGTAATCAATTAATATACTACCCACTGATACTTTATTTATTATTTGCTAATACGTTAATGTCCCCCAATGTACGAATTGCTCTTATTTTGTTGTCATTGGGGTCATCCTTTTTTGTCAGAACCTTTCCGTCGTGCACCCATATGTATTTATAAGTAGGTTTAAGCTCGTTCTTCGCCGTCCATAGCAAATTGCGTATGTACTTTGACAAATCTTCATTTATATATATTCGTTTTACGTTTCCGTTGGCGATTACATCCTCGTTTGTTAGATGTATATTTTTCCTGGTAGCTAGCGATCTTTTACGGGCGTCACAAGTACTAAGCGTAACGACCACCGGCAGCGGTTTTATTTCTTTTTGTCTGTTGGACATCGGCATCGGTTTCCCTATTTCGCCTACCCTCCTTGCTTCGCATATCTTCTGTGTGTCCATTCCCAGTTTACCAGCTAAATTATTTATAGTAAGTCCTAAATTCTCATCTTCATACTCCTCCAGTCCAACTTTCTCCACGTTTCTTTCTTTCTTACGATTCTCCAGAAAAGCAATTCTTTCTTCCATAGCCTTGTTACTGGTTTCCAAGTGAGCATTCATGTGTTCCAGGGGTTTTATTATTTTATCTTTTTTTCCCTTCTCTTCTAAATATAAGCTCTTGATATTTCTCTGCGTCAAACTTATATCCTCACACATTCTTTTTAATGTTTTTTTCATTTTGAATACTATTGCAAGCTTTTCATTAACTTCGGCAAGTATTTTTTCGGGAGAGGACTTTGACACATCAACAACGATGGGCATACCTTCGCAACTCGCAATCTGGCACTCATCACACATTCCTGTTGCATTAAACGCTTTTATTTGAGCATGTTTTATAAAAAGTACCCCCACACTGCCCGTTACATTGTATCACATTGTCTCCTTTCACTTTTGCTATGGAAATTTTACATAATTTACTCTGTACCATTTTCACTTTACGAAGTTAAAAGTGTATTTATAAAATCACAGAAATGTAATTTACTCCGATAATTGCAGTTTCTATGCACACGTAGAAGTAATAACACGTAAGCGATCACTATGCAATACCGAGTACACGTCGTTACGTCGGAAGTGAACGCAAGCGAATGTGATGTAATGCCGCGGTACAATATTAAATAGAAGCAATATGCCTACAATTATATTGCAATGTGATGTGATGTGATTTGATGAACATTGTCTTGTGTGATACTTATCAGCTGTCCTACAGCGATATAGTTGAACATTGTAATGATGTTGTGAATTAATTGGTTATGTTACAAAGTATCATGATATGTTCTAATTACACCTAATTGTATCACAAATCTTTGTTAGGAGACGGGCTAGTTTTCTTGTTGGTGCTTTTCCTAGCCAATAAGCCCCTTTGAAACAACATTAGTATATTTACTGATTCCTAAATCCTTGATACAGTCAAACCAAACAAGTTTGAGAAAATATGATATCTCTTTGTATTATTTACTGCCCTGATTTGTATCAGGCGTAGTGGTCTACAATTAATCGTAGTACTTCTGCAATGAGTCGTAGGACCTCTACAAGATCAGTCGTAGGTCTTCTACGTAGTTCTACAATAAAAGCTTTTATATTTTGCTACAACACGCTACGTAGGTATGTTACCCTTTCACGTGTTAGAATTTACAGTGTCCCAAGTAAAATCTAACAAGTGAAAGAGTAACAAACATACATCTATACATCCTCACAAACTTAGTAGGGATAGAGAAGTAGGGATTTTACTTTTAGAAGTTTCACTAAAGTTAGCTAATAAATAAAATAGTACAAATATTTGTACATATTATTCCTTAAAAGAGAACTTTTTAGATCATTGTTGGCATAAATCAATGAAGATATTTGACCTATGTTATATTAAGCATTATAAGTACTGAGGCAATTAAATAAGTAACAGACGCTCTATTAGATATTTTTTGGCGTTGAATAAATTTTTGTATTATAGTTTTTTACTGAAGCGTAAACCTGGCAAACGTGCACCATTCGAAGAATTAAAGTCAGAAATTGTACGTAACCAGAACATGTTTTTCAGTAATTAGTCTTTGGCTCAATAAGTATCTATTAAAAAAAAACTAATAAATCAATAAAAATATTATATAAATTAACTAAAATTGACCATTTACAAAATGTGCTGTACACATTACTCGGATACGTGCGTCTAATGTTCTTTTTTTTTGTCTTTTTACTTTCACATTTGCCATCTTTGCTCCACACGTATTGAAATTGTCTTAGAGATTTGTATAGTCTTTGCGTAAAAAGCAGGGACTCTATACAAACTGAGCGTAGTCAATTTCCTTCTTTGATAGTAGGCCTTCTGCCATTAACATGCCTCAACTCATTATCATGTACCGACTATCTACAGGTACATAGAAACTTTACGAAAACATAATAGGTAGCGGCAAAACTATTTTTGTGTTACAAGAAAGGTAAAAATGCAACGAATGCCGCGAATAAAATTTGTGCGGTTTACGGACCTAATGCGGTATCAATACAAGTAGCACAAATGTGGTTCAAACGTTTCGAGTCTGGAAATTTCAGTGTGAAGGATGAAGCTCGCTCTGGACGGTCACGAATAAAATCAGTGCCATCTTTGAAGAAGTGGAGCAAGATCGACATATTAGTAGTTACGATATTGCTGAAGAACTGGATGTTGATCACAAAACAGTTTTACGTAATTTACAAAAGTCTGGATACAAGATAAAACTTTATATTTAGGTACCACATGATCTCACTGAGAGAAACCTAATGGGATCATGGCACTACCCACAAGATGGCAACAAGTCATCGATCAAAACGGCACATACATATTATAAATAAATAAAAACTATACCTACATTTTTTTTCTTTGTATGAAAAATACGAAAATACTTTTGCCCCGACCTCATAGTTTCGCCATGTCTGACTGTCCATTCGTCTGTTTGTGTTCAGGTTAGCTCAAAGACCCTTTGTACTGGCAAGCTGTGTAAGTAATTTGGCATGGATATACACATTAGTTACGCCGACAAAGTGGTAGAATAACGTTGATAAACTTTCACGATTTGTACACATTATGAAAATATATATATTACGGGTCTTAATCGCGTGAATAATTTAAGGTAAAATACCTTGTTTTTAGTTTATCCGTGACCACGGCCGTTGCAAATGGTTGAAACGTCGGGCAAAAAACAAGGTATTTTACCTTAAATTATTCACGCGAATAAGAACCCTTAATATATATATATATATATATATAAATTTTATTATATATTTTTTACAATTAACTAATTATTTACATATATTTACAAACTAACAAAACCAAGTAAATAAAAAAGGCAAGACCCGTTTACGCGTCGAAATATTCTTCCCCATCGATGTCGACTGGTAACGTACCCAGAAGGCTGGCAGCATTGCCACGTTGAATAGCAAAGCTTATTCTTTGTGCAAAGAAAAACCCAGCCCTCGGGTCACGTGAAGAACTGATAAGCCGATTTGAAATTTCCTTAAAAAGAAGTCGGGCACTTGGACCCCACGGACCCAGCGTCTCGACCCCAAACGGCTCAAATATATAATCTTCAATTAGATTTACATGTTTGCGACGTTTGAGAGTCTCCGCTGATGCAGCAGCAGCGCAGGCACAGTCTGAAGTGCTTGAAAGATGGGAGGGCGCAAGGGTATCGACACAAGTTGCGTCCCATACCAATGGCCTCTCCATCCTCCATGGCAGCAAGCATGGCTGGAACGTCGGCGGTGACAAGAGCCCGACGAATGAATATATATATATATATATATTCATAATGGTACAATAACATCTTAAAAAAAAACTTTTTTTCATGTACCCGTGTACACGTAAAGTGAGGATGTAATTTTTTTTTCTTACCTACTCCATCGTGTGAACGATAGTTTTTTTTTTTTTTTAATTTGATATTATATTTATTTACTACTTTTTTTACATCTTCTACATCTCCAAAACAACCATTTAGGTTACAGGGTGGGAGGGGGTGTTGACATATGACTCTAACAAAAATGTTCACTTTAAGGCTTAATGTTTCGTAAACGAAACCTTTAAGCGAGAAATGATCTTAACAATCCCTTAATATTTTGAAAAGACAGAATGGAAAGACTCTCGGTGGTGGTGGTTGATGTACCCCTCCTTCCAGTCATGTGAACAACTCACACTTGGCCAATTGAACCAATAGTTGAACCCTGAACAAAGTTCTAGATGCGCGCCTGATTTTGTTGCGTAATATTTTAAAACTATGATATCTCCTAAGATATTCAATAAAATCGAATGAAGTCAGAGCACATTTTTTCAAAATTAAATATTTGTGATGAATAACGCATTTATTTGGTTAAGAGATTATACCATGTTTATTAAAACACTTTCGCAAATAAATGCATTATTTAAGAACAAATTTGATTACTATAAAAAAGGTACTAGTGGGTCAACCTCAAAAGGTAGGCATTTTCTGTCACGGACTTTTTTGTATAACTTTTTAAGAGGAACAAATCCGTCATACATTATTGTTCTGTAACTTTAACCGTTTACGCAGCGCACGCAACTCAAAATGAATGTTTTTTTCGCCGCTTTTTTGCATTTTTTTTTATTGCTACTCCGCTTTTATTGATCATAGCGTGATGTTATAAAGCCTATAGCCTTCCTCGATAAATGGGCTATGCAACACAACAGGATTTTTTTAAATTCGAATCAGTCAAACAAAATCTTCAGCTTTGTAATATTCACACATCAAAAGTTATCATTATTACAACTATTTTTTCTGCTTATTAATATTTACACTTTGTACAAATTAGTAGATAAAATAAAATGAATGTGATACCGTATCAAAATCTTACGATAATTTACCACAAATTAATCAAAAAACACAAAAAGGATTTTTCTTTATTACAAAAACAATGTGCCTATTTGTCAGGTGTGGGGTTCGAACCCACGCTCCCTCTCGGGAACCAGAGCTTAAATCTGGCGCCTTAGACCACTCGGCCAACCTGACGTTGTGACGTACTTGAAATATAGCGCTTTAGTATTTGAGTGAGCACAAATTGTGTGATGTAAACCAGCGAAGCCACGACCAACTTTTTGTAGGACTGCCGTTTTGTTTAAGTCGGGCCGACTGGTATACCATTTGCGCTGGTATTCTTACTGAAGTTCATATTAATTACTAGCTTTCGCCCGCATGGATGTCTCAAACTATCTCCAAACCAAATTTCATCTAAATTGGTTCGTCGGTGTAACAGAAATATAGAGTTACTTTAACATTAATTTATAATATTAATTTGGTTAGGTGTAGGATACGATTAAATTGACATTGGTATACCCAATGTTATTATTTGAAAGGGGGGTTCAGTCCCAGTAAAGGGGGGAAAGCGTAGTTCCACTCTAACAAAGAAACGGCTGTAAACCATTTCAAATTTCCTTGCCCCTCTCCTTTGGGTATATAACGTGCGATTATATTGCATACACGTGGAGACATACAGAACACACTCGATCTGGCACGAAAGAACGCGAGCATGACGTATCGAGGCGAGTATTTTGTCGTCTCATGACATCACACCATTCATATCGAGTACGCGTATCCTTCTATCTGTAGTGCTTCATCGATATTCAACAGAGGTTTTGTATTACGCGTTGTATAACGAGGCTCTCTCGGCTATATACCAACAAATACAGAAAGTACAAAAGGAAAGCTTCATACGAAATTTGCTCGAGCAACATAGACATCGTTCACGAACTCAAAAATCACAACAGGTGGGTTCGAATCCCACCCATTATACTATCCACGTGAACCCACTCCAAACACAAGCCATTGAGTTTAGCTGGAGGGGTTAACGGGATTGCTAGTAATGTGAAACCACAATCATACAAGTTATATTTAAAAAAATGTACAAATTGGTACTATATAAAGTATTTTTTCAACATTTGTGGAAGTTTTTTAATTATATGGTGTTAGTTATTACAATATAATCAACAAATCAGTCACTTGAGGGCCAAGTTACAAATCAGAGTCAGGCTGTCAGGTGTCAGCCAGACATATATCCTGAATTAGGTCCTATTTTTAATATTTTTGTTATCCATTTAATGTGTTTAGATACGTTTTATATTGTGCGTTTTTTTGTATTAAGTACTGTGTTAAATATATCAAAGAAATGACTTCTTTGTGTATATGTTTACGTGAACGTTGCTCGAGCACGATTCTATAAAGATTTTCTTCTGTATTCTCGATGTTTTGCATCATATACTAGTCCTTGAGACAATAAGGTTCGCCCACTTCGCTTGAACTTTTGTTTGTATTTCAAGATTACTTACTTGGGTACCATTGTAAGAAGGGCAAGTAGGTACATACAAGAAGTTCAAAGTGAATTTAGTAAAAGACCTACGTAGGTGCTCTCGTTTTGTATTGAGCTACGCACCTTCGAAATACAAGCGGGTATACTGCTAGCCTACAAATAGATTTTTAACCATTTAAAGTGATATTGAAATACCCTGTAATAGAATAATTATACTAGTTTTGTATTATATTAGTTACACAACGCGCATCTGCAGCGGGTGGCACTCACAATGGCGCTGGTCTGATTTAGTCTGTGGTTCTGTGTCCGTGTGCGATGTTTATGTGTGCGTCAGTCGGGAGTGTCTTTTATGAAGGTTACCTTCTCTGGCTGTTGGTGTTTTTAAAATACTTCAAAAAAGAATTTTATGAATTCGATACGTAGCGAGTCCGTGTGCATGTTTACGCGTGCGTCAGTCGGGAGTGTCTTCTATGAAGGTTACTTTCTGTACTGTTGGTGTTTTTAAAATATGTACTTCAAAAAAGTATTTTATGAATTCGATACGTAGCGTGTCCGTGTGCGATGTTTATAAGTGTGCGTCAGTCGGAAGTGTTTTCTATGAAGGTTACCCTTGGTATTTTTAAAGTTCTTCAAAAAAGTATTTTATGAATTCGATAGAAGATATGTAATATTATAAAAAAAAAAAAAAAAATATCCTCAAAAAAATACAGTAAGTAGTACTTAAAACTTTAAACTAATACTGGACTTAACTGGACCTTAAAAAACCTACTTTATAATTAAAACTAACTGCGTTTCGTAAGACAGCTAAAGTAATGCCAAACAAAAAAAACTGCATAACCTTAAAATGACATTAATCGTAATCATAAGAAAAAATATTCTCGTACGTAAAGAGAGACACAAGAGACGTAAGCCATGCACCGAAAGCAAAGTGCAACTAAAATACTCTCATTGCGTTTCTTCCGTGAAAGGAAGGGTAATGATTGGCATAAGCGAATTATGAGCGGGGGCAACGGTTTGAAGCTTGTGCAAACGCATTCATAGAAGTTTTCTGTTAAAGGTACCTAACACCGCGGAGCATCGTGATAGTTCATTACATTTATTTTGTCCTCAACAAAACACAGTAAGTAGTACATAATCAAAAAGTAGACAATAAGCATATTAGTGAAAAATAAAAATGGTCCTAGCTCAGGCTAGGGCAGCTCCTCATCATGCGGAGTTGCAACCTGGCTGAGGTTGCAACTCCGCATGATAATAATAATAATAATAATAATAATAAGTTTATTGATCATTAAAAATATTGTACATTGATTGGTTACATAGTTTAAAAGTTTATTATATATTTATTTTTTAAATAATGAGGAGCTGCCCTAGTATTCTGCTGACCAAAGTGATGATACGAACATAAACCGTCAGTAGGTAAGTAATAACTAAATAGAAAATAAATATAAACAAAGGAAAATAGTTTACATAAACAAGATTTTATATACATATACCTATATGTATATATATATAATTTTTTTTTTTTTTTTTTTTTTTTTATTGCCTATGGTTGGCAGACGAGCCAGCGGCCCACCTGATGGTAAGCGGTAACCGCCGCTCATGGACTACAGGAATGTCAGGGACACACCCAAGCAGCTGCCTACCGTGAAGTGAAAACTCTCTTTAAACCTCGTTTGAAGAAAGACATGTCGTAGCGCTCGGGAAACACCGCAGCAGGTAGTTCATTCCAGAGTCTACACGTACGTGGAAGAAAAGAACGCCGGAATCGATCCGTACAGGACCGTATTGTTTCCAGGTGGAATGGATGAACCCTACTACGATGTCGAGTGGTGCGGTGGTAGAAAGGTGACGGTGGCACCATGTCAAACAGTTCCTCAGAGCACTCCCCGTTGAACAGACGGTAGAGTACGCAAAGTGCACCAAAGTCACGCCTCTGCTGTAAAGACTCCAGTCTGTCCGTGAGATTGGGGTCATCAACGATCCGAACAGCTCGCCTTTGGAGGGAGTCAAATGTATCGAGCAAGTATTTGGGGGCACCCGCCCAGAGATGAGAGCAGTACTCCACGTGCGGTCGAACCTGCGCTTTATAGAGCACAAGTCGCTGTGCCGGCGAGAAGTAACGCTTCGTTCTGTTGAGGACACCCACCTTTTTGCTCGCCAATTTGGCTTTACTTTCCAAATGACTCCCAAACTGGACTTTGCTGGAGATTTCGACACCGAGGATCCCAATACTCTCGGTGACTCGGAGTGTAACTCCTTGGAACTGTGGCACTAGGACAAATGGGTCTTTCTTCGCAGTGAACGCGCATACTTGTGTCTTTGTGGGGTTGAATCGAACCAGGTTCCTCTCACCCCATTCGGAGACCCGCCCCAGAGAGTCCTTGACTTCTGACACAAGTTGCAACCGTCTCTCCTGAACAACGCTCCGAGGGACGTTCTGTTGGCTGGTATATCGCGCATCACCCGTGCTGTCATCCGCATAGCAATGTATGTTCTCTATGGACAGCATATCATTGATATGCAGAATGAACAGTGTTGGGGAGAGCACCGAACCTTGTGGAACGCCAGCATTAATGGTTTTCAGACTGGAACAAGCACCGTCAACGACGACCATAATGCTCCGATTGTCCAGAAAGCTAGCGATCCATCTGCAGAGCCCCTCGGGGATTCCATAAGAAGGAAGCTTCGATAGAAGGGCCTTGTGCCAGACCCTGTCAAACGCCTTGGCGATGTCGAGGCTGACAGCAAGAACCTCGCCCTTGCCTTCCAAGGCTTCAGCCCAGCGGTGCGTGAGGTACACAAGGAGATCACCAGCTGAGCGACCGTAACGGAAGCCGTACTGGCGGTCGCTTATCAGCTGGTGCTCCTCAAGATACCGCAAGAGTCTGGTGTTGAGAACTCTCTCCATCACTTTTGACAACAAGGATGTTATCGCTATCGGCCTGTAATTTGACGGGTCTGACCGGTCACCCTTTTTGGGGATAGGGTGGACATTGGCGACCTTCCACGAAGATGGAACCCTTCCGGTTTTATATGAGAGGCGGTAGAGGCGCGTCAGAACGGGGGTCAACTCAGGGGCGCACGTCTTAAGTACCACTGCAGGGATGCCGTCCGGCCCGCTCGATTTCTGGGTATCAAGGAGCCTGAGCTCCTGCCTAACCGCACGTTGCGTGATGCGTATTTCTGGCATGGAGCTCTTACACTTTAGGATGGAAGGTGGTGTGGCTCCTCTATCATCCAAAGTCGAGTTAGAGGCGAAGAGTCGGCCCAAGAGATCGGCTTTCTCCTTAGCACTGAGGGCCAGACTGCCATCGAAATTGCGCAGTGGTGGGAGGTTGGACTGGCAAAAGTTATCTTGTGCAGCTTTGGCGAGCGACCAGAATGCACGACTCCCAGAGGGATGCCTTTGAAGTCGCTCGCCAATTCTGGCAATGTGATCTGCCTTTGCTATAGCAATAGCCTTCTTGTTGGCTCTGGAGGCGGCGTTGAACTTACGTTTCTCAACATTCACGGTCGGATCCTTACGATTCCTGGCATCGTTCCAGGCTAAGTACGCAGACTGTTTCAGGCGCGCGGTCACTCGACAAGCCTGGTTGAACCAGGGGCGACTACGACCGCCAACGGGAATTCGGGCATTGGGAATGAATAGTTCCATTCCCTGAAGCACCGTATCCGTGATGCAGTCCGCACAAGCGTCGGGATCCTCTGTGGAGAAGCAAAGCCGCCTTCAAGGGTAGGACGCGAAAAATTCGCGGAGTCCATCCCAATCTGCTGACTCATATCGCCAGACTCTGCGGGAACCATTCGCTGGAGAGCGGACGGGTCGCGCAATGGGGGCTTCAGTGCGGATAAGGCAGTGGTCGGACGATCCAAGTGGAGCATCGACGACCGTCCTGTATCCGCGTGGATGTGTTGTCAGCAGAAGGTCCAACAAGGAGGCTTTGTGGCTCTCAATGTCTGGAATACGGGTGGGCTGTATTACTAGTTGTGAGAGACCATAGGCCAAGGCCATGTCGAAAGTGGTCCTACCTGGGAAATCGGTGGTCCTCGATGCCAACCACTCTTTATGATGAGCGTTAAAGTCACCGAGGACCACCACCTCTGCGGATGGGCACTGCTCCAACATTTGGTCAATCCCCCTTTTGACGTTCTCAAATAGTAGAGTCGACCCCGAATCACTGCAAGGAGATCTGTAGAGGCACGCGTAGATACGGGTAAGTCCCCCATGGTCTACGCGAAGCCATAAAATGGACAGATCTACATGTTCGAGGCCCCGAAGGCGGCGACAGCATATATCGCTCCGTATGAACACGCACACCCCGGCTTTCCGAAGGAATGTCTGCTCCAATTCGTAGCCGGGGTATTTAAGGTACGAGATGTCATCCGGGGCACATATCTGCGTCTCCGTTAAAAAGAGCAAAGCAGGCCGCGCTGTCTCAAGGTGGTGGTGTACAGCGTCAAGGTTGCTATGAAGACCCCTGACATTGCAAAAATCCATTTTAAATGTGGATAGGGTGTCCGCCGTGTAAAGCCTTCTCTTTTTTCTTAATCGTGGCATCATTCAGAGAGAGATATATATCGGGAAGGGGTTATATGAGGTATGGGGCCACAGTGATACTCAGATAAGGGGGCGGGGCGTAAGTCCCGGCTGGTCCGCGAGTTGTATGAAGGGCTGACGCGGGGCACGGAAGGGCCCCCGGTGCCCCCCCGCATACCACTAACGGGATCCACTCAGGTCTCCCTCCCGGCTCGGCAGCAGTATGTGGGATTTTCGCCGGTTGGCGGGACAGCCTCCCAGGTGGGATATTCCCAGGTTCGGGTCCCCTACTGACCGGCAGGTGGCCGACGGTAACCATTCCCACCGGGTCTCCCTGAACCCCCCGTCAACCCGTCACGCCCTACGGATCCGCGAGAACTCCTACACCGCCTGTTCCGAACCTCAATGCGACCCGACAGCTCATGTGGAAGGGATAGTTGGAAGAAGGGAGGGATATCGGCTACTTAGCTCTTTGGTCGGAACGCATATTTGCTATACGATCAAAATAAGCCAAGCTGTGGTACCTACCCGGTCGCTAGATGCTGCCACAAGTAGTAGGAAAAGAAAGGGAGGACAGTGGACACCAATGTGCAGGGATGGTTGGGAGTGCAGTGATTGGCGGCTCGGGAAGTCGGGGTTATATATTTTCTTTACTGTTTACAACAATGAAATGGCATACGCAATGTAACAAGGGTTTTTTGACGAATGCTTAATGTCTTGACAAATGTAATTTTTGAGATCTGAAACTAAATCATAATACAGTTACAGAGACGACGTTTTCGTTCTTATTACGATGATCTATTAGGGCTCCTAAACCAATGAAATAAAAAATATGTACGTATCTCCAAAAGTAGTGGTCAGATTGTGACCATTGAATGATTGTTGGCTTACATTTACTCCAAGTTAGGGAACAGAGTAAGCATCATCAAAATCCGTTCAGGTGTGTGTAAGATATGAATTAAAACTTGTAAATTTGGAGCCCTGGCTTACATTGTTGTGAACTATCAGTGTGTGCGTGTGTGAGGTCAATGGAAAAAAACATCTCAAGAGCTTGGTCAAATAATACAAGTTTTTTTTTTGTAAAAACTAAAAGTAATTTGTTTCAACTCATTTATTT
Organism: Herminia tarsipennalis; assembly: GCA_945859575.2. Taxonomy (NCBI): domain Eukaryota; kingdom Metazoa; phylum Arthropoda; class Insecta; order Lepidoptera; family Erebidae; genus Herminia; species Herminia tarsipennalis. The sequence goes on from OX243846.2 coordinate 19,362,232, forward strand.
TCTATTACAAACTTTTAAATTTTAAAAGTTTGTAATAGAAAATAAATCAGTTGAAACAAATACCAGTGGTATTAGTTTTTGGTATTACAATGGAATAAATCAACTTTCTGTATTTGTCGATATTACGGATTCTCTTTTTTTTGACGTGATAACGTCTTATAAATCGATGGCCGGCTGCAAGAAAAAGGTCACGTTCCGCCTGCTGAAAGGCTGATTGTATCAGCGAATGGCGATTGCAGTGGCATGCGATACAATTGGAACTAAAGCTGTCAGAGGCATGGTTGTTTATTAAAATATCATCAATGTTTTCTTATGAGGTTAAAACGTACGACAAAGACATTTTTTGAGTTTCAGTGGCAATTAATATTACTAACTACGCACAAAATACGGGGAACGAGGTATTGCTCGTTCTTGCATAGTTACCCTTTAGAGCGCTTACATATTTGGCTTCAAAACTCTGGTAATGGGCGTTCTTGGAACATCATATTAATGTGACCACAGTGTACATAATAATGCATACACATAAGATACGTACTCGAAACACCTTAAGCATAAAGTGTACCGAAGTTCTGTGTCCGTGAGCGCTGTTTATGTGTGTATTGCTCGAAGGTGCTTTGTATGAAGCTTACTTTCGGTACTCTTTGTATTTTGTGTCCCTGTAGAGGGCAATTTATCTAACAAAATGGCCACTATGCATAATTATAGGCACCCTAAAATAAAATTTCAACTTTGATCGCATTTTTCTCGAAACCGTTCACATGTTCTTTACTGCGCTATTAAATTGTGCGGCAGAGATACAGATATACAGAGGTTAAATGCCGTATGTACATTACATACTAAGAAAATAATGTGCGTCATTTTACCACTACTGTTGAGGTAAGGTGAGCGAGCTGTTGGAGCGTAGGGGACTACTTGGGGTATCTAGCTAAATTTATGTTTAGAAATTAAAGTTAGTAAAGGGCATTAGCGATCATGAATTATGCAACAATCTTCAAAATGAGTTTCTATCTTTAATTCTAATGACAGTGTCTCATATTATTTATATGCTTTACTTAACCTACAAAAATATTAATGTAACTCCAGTTCACTTGCACTTCGAATATTTACCCACCACCAAGCAATTTGGCGTAATGAACATTTTTTGCATTAGATATTCAATTTGAATTATTGTGCTATCTTAATCTTGTAGTGAAATGAAAGAGTAGGTTGATTAGATGACTACCTTTATAAGAACTTAAAACTACTTAAAATTAAAAAATAAATTTAGGAAACCGATGCAGAGCTGGTAGGTAGAGATGCGGGGCCGATAGGGTAGAGATGCGGCGGCGGCAGACAGTGATGCGGCGTCAGCAGAGATGCGACGTCGGCAGGTAGAGATGTGGCGTCAGCTGGCAGCGATGCGGCGCCGGTAGGTAGAGATGCGGCGCTGGTAGGTAGAGGGCGGCGCCGGTAGGTAGAGGTGCGGCGCCGGTAGGTAGAGGTGCGGCGTCGGTAGGTAGAAGTTTTCTTCTTGGAGAGCTGTTCCTTCTTCCTGTCCTTGTCTTAGAGCTGTTCCGTGTCTGTGACTTTCCTCTTAGAGAGCTGTTCCTTGTCTGCCCTTTCTTCTGATTTTTCCTCATAAAGAAACTCTCACGCTCTCAAACTCTCTAGAAGCATTCAAAATTTTAAAGCGTATCCTAATTCAAATTTAGGATTTACCTAACCAAATTACACACAGCCAGTTTCAAATTCTAGTTCATACTATACGAAGAATTCTATGCTTATCTGTTGTCATAGAAACCATGAAGATATTTGTCGACATGACAGATTTGATTTATCAAAAATAATTGTTTACAATAAGTAATAAAGAGATATAATTATAAGAAGAGATATTAATGTTAAAAATGGGCGAAATACATAACTAATGGGATACATACAGAAATGCCACGAAATAACACTACAAGGACATATATATATATAAAAGGTAAGAATTATCAATTATCACTACAGTCTTTATGACTGAAAAATTTATATGGGTTTGTATCTACAAAATGCTGTAAATTTTTTGCGTAGAGAACATTTTTTCGGTAACAAAAATCTCTAACTTCTGATTGACTTTAATCCAATATGTTGTTATACCCATTGATGTTGTCAGTGATCACAAGTCTTCTTTTTTTATATTATTTTATCTCTTGCTTTTGCATCAGTTCTATAATATGGTGTATAATGATGTCAGCCCCTTTCCTACCTACACGAATTTATATCAATATTATCAAGCTAAAGAGTTTGTTTGTTTGAACGCAGTAATCTCCTCTCAGTAATCTACGGGTTCGAATTAAAAAATCTTTTACTGTTGGTATTGCTTGCGACCTGGCATTAAGATATACCTACTCATGTAGAATCACGACTTTTCTTCACAAGTATAGTATTTTGTGCCTGCATTAATAAAATTAAAAGATTTATTGATCCCAGATTCGAGTGTTATAGGTTTAGTTGGTGCCTGTTTATCTGTCTGTGCCATCGTAACGCCCAAACGAACAGATTTGGCTTCAGTTTTTTTTTAGAGAACTAGTACAATCGGAATAGTTCTTAGTTTTGTTTTATTAAAGTCCGTTCAGCCGTTTTTAAGATAATCAAGTTTTTGTCTCACGTGGTGGATTTTTAAATCCAAAGTAACTTTTTTTTTACCTTTTGTTTGCAACTTATATCTCCACTCCGCTGAAATGAAATTTCCCATTTCAGTGGTGAGAATCAAAATTTACCGACTCGTGACGCCAACACAAAATTGATAACTTTTCTTTGGTAAAGTGATAGCATACCAGTAATATTACGGTAGATACGATTAAGAATAATAAGAAGTAACAAAATGGAGTTCATACTATGAATAAAAAACTTTTTAACAAAAAAATCCAAAATAAACATAAGGTAACTAAAAAGCAAAAAATAATATAGGTACAACAACAAAAAATAATGTTAGTAGTGGAGTGAGTTTTTATTTTTTTGCAAAAAAGTTTTATTTCTCACTTTTCAGTGTATTGGTTTTGTTGTTACAATATCATAATCCAAACTGCTCATTTCTTTTTACAAAATGTTGCGTGGTGTTTATTAAGAGTAAATGCATGAATTACAACAAAATATACCCAAATTACAATAGGTGTGCTTTTAATATTTGAAGAGTTCCCTCGATTTCTCCAAGATCTCATCATCAGATCCGAACTTTGATAACATTGTGACCAATCTGGAAGGATACCCTTTCAAACACGAATTTATTTTTTCAAAAATAAAGTCGAATTGAAAACCTCCTCCTTTTTGATGGCGGTTGAAAATATAATAGATAATGTATATCTACTTGAAGTCAATATTTTATTTCGCCGGCGGCTCTCGCGTGTCGTCGGTTATCGTGAAAAAAACAATGCTTTGTCTTTTTTCAGGATTCAAACTATCTTCAAACCATCCACTTCAACTGCAGCCCTCGAAGCACTGCTCAATCTGAATCCTTTACACGTGCAGGTGCAAATGGAAGCCAGGGCAGCAATAATGAGAGCAAAAAATGCAGGTAGGAAAAAATGGAAATCAGTGGCAATGAATACCCTGCACAACAGCACCATAGAAGACATACATATCAACCCATATGATGGCCCACTGCTGGGCACGGGTCTCCCCAGTAGAACCTACTAGTATGTAGATCCTGGGGGTAATTGCCATAATCGCCACGCTTGGCGAGCGGGTTGGCGATCGCAGTAAGGTCTTAAATAAGCAGAGGACGCTGCTGCCCGTCCTCCGGGGTGAAATCCCTTAGTCGCCTTGACAACACCCACGGGTAGAGATGGGGTGGTACTATTCTTAAGCCGGTACCACACGGCACCTTAAGCCGGTACCACACGGCACTATGAAGACAAAATGATGGAAATGCCATCTGATGTCATGCTATCCGAATATAGCTTTCACAAGCTATTTAAAACCACCATTCCAGACAGATCGGAATGGGAAAAGGAAATGCCTGGTAAGTCTGGTTCCAACGATATCATCTGGTTCACAGATGGTTCGAAAAAGGATGGACTTGCAGGGGCCGGATTCCACGGTGGACAACCGAGGGTTAAAAGATCCTGCAATCTAAGTCAACATGCCACCATTTTCCAAGCAGAGCTCTATGCAATCCTGGGCTGTGCTCTGGAGAGCCTTCAAAAAGACTATAAGAATAAAGCAATATCTATCTTTACTGATAGCCAAGCAGCTATTCTAGCTCTAGGCTCACAACAGATCGATTCTAAACTCGTAAAAGAGTGTATCCAAACCCTAAACAAACTTGGTGAAACCAACAAGGTAGCGCTAAGTTGGGTACCTGGGCACCGTGGCATCGTAGGAAACGAATTAGCCGACGAACTAGCCAGAATTGGGGCAGAGGGGAGAGCGTGGGGACCTGAACCCTTTTGCGGCATACCCAAATGCTCCATTACTAACTCGCTCAAAAGATGGGGGTTAAACCAAAGCATCAAAGTCACCAGCTCAAGAGCACTCCAAAGCGCTCTTAGTGGGCTTCAACGCAAGGTTCACTAAAGAGGCGCTTTATATGAGTAAGAATCAGATCAGAATGCTTACTAGAACCCTAACTGAGCACTGCAGACTAAACAAATACATACACAAGATGTGTCATAACGATACTAAAGTTTCAGGTTCTGACACAAGGATGAGGAAACACCTATACACATCCTCTGTGGCTGCGAGGCAATTCACCATACCCGAAGCCAGCACCTTGGAGGGCACATAATCACACCTGACGAAGTTAAGGCCACTCCACCAAGGTACATAGTCGACTTCATAGTCAGACTAAACCTTGGAGATATCCTTTGAGGAAGAAAAAGGCGTCACAATAGATCTTTTAGGTCCCAGCGACTTCCGGGCTTCATACCCCGGCCTCTATCCAGATACAATACAATCTTCAAACCAAATTTCATCTAAATCGGTTCAGCGGTTTAAACGTAAAAAGGTAACAGACAGACGTACCGATTTAGTTTCACATTTGTAATATTAGATTGGAAAAAAACAAATAGGTATAAACCTATTTGATTTTTTTACACTTAACTAGAAACGTGAGATTGAGTTCCAGAATACTAGCAATCCTGTTAACCCCTTTAGCTGAGCTAAATTGCTTGTGTTAGGAGTAGGTTTACGTCAGTAGTATAATAGGAAGTATTTGAATCCGCGACCTCATGATTGCGAGTCCGATGCCTTAAGGGCGCCCTAGACGTTGATTCTACCAAAATCGCATATGTGATTACTCCTCTGTTTAAGGTCGTAAGTTTAAAATTAATAATAGTTAGTTTTTTCATAAACTAGGCTTGAAGCCAGCGATAAAATAAATTTATATTTTGAAAGAAATAGACTTTATAACATTTAAGAATTATAACAACAATTTTATAAAAATTTCAATTTTTTATGTAAGGATTATAACTTTCAAAACATTAATTTATTTTTAATTATCGCTTTCTACAAGCCTAGTTTATGATACAACCAATTGATATAAATTTTAGGCTTTAACCTACGACTTTATACAGAGGAGTAATCACTTATGTGCGTTTGTATCGTAGAATCATCAACTAGGGTGCCCTTAACCGTCAATATCATACAAAAAGAAGTGAATCTTAAAATAAAATCAAGTTAAATATTCTGACGTCAACGAATCTGATGGTCGGTTAGTACCTACCTTAACATACAAGCAAAGATAGAACGTTAATTAAACCCAGTTTTACCCTTTTGGCAACAGATGGTACTTCATTTTCCTTATCACGCAAGCTAAGTATAAGTACTTAGCTTTGTAAGTATTATATTTACATACATCTAAATACAATTTTTCTCGAAGGTTATTGTTACCTCAAGTTATCTAGAAAGAAAAACTTTTACATTATTACTTTAACAGACTAAACTAAACTTATATTATAATAAAATTAAACTTATTACTTTAAAGAATATTATTAACTTTTATAAAATAGCGGTACCTATACATTTAGATGTAAGGTAATGAATCCTACGGGTGGTGATAGGACAATACATAACTTCGGTAGGAATTATAAAAAACTGTATTGATAAAATCATAACTGTGAAAGAACTTGAAAGTAAAAAATAATATAATGCGAGTAAATATCGTTATGTACGCGTAGGCTGCCCCCGCGCCGCACCTCATTCCCCCGGCACCAACTCGGGCGCCGACGTAATGTTGCCAACACATTTAAAGCTCAAGTATAACAAGAAGTTATTATATTATTGAGACGTATAACGATACCTCAAATAGGGAAATGAGGACCATGGCAAAGCAATGGATGTCATTCATACTTAAATACATACCTACGATTGAAAAACATTACTTTAAAAACCTTTTTTAATCAAATATGATAAATATTATTTATTTATCATCAACAATTTAGTGGAAACCGCACAACCTCAATCAGTTAAACAAATAAATCAGTATTTAACTTGTCACAACCAAATGTATCAATATTTTACTCGCTAATTAAATAATAATTAATTGGTAGTGAAATATTTACAATGTAAGTGTACTCTGTGTATCCGCGTGGTGACTGAGTAAGAATACAAAGTGTCACCCCATCTCTTTCTAACGGTGTCATAAGATTCGACTAAGGGAAATACACCGCAAACATAAACAGTGCGAAAAGAGGGTATGGTCCTGCAACTGATCTGGCGCTACGAGTCATTCCTGTGGGTTTCGTCAGTAAGGTCGAGGTGTCGCAAGTTCTTAGCATGCTTGCGCCACCTTAATCGCGCCCCACGCGATACAGCGTCCGTGGAGAGGGTAGTCTCCAGTGAAAATGCTGAGGCTCTTGTGACGCTGTTTTAATCAACTGATCAAGATGGTACAGGCCAATAATGATAAAGTGTACTCTGATGTGGAAGATAAATTACAACCGCTGCATACGATTTAGCTCTGAAATCTTTGCCTACTTGTGTGAATTGAAATATTTTCTTTGAATTCTGTTTCACATAGCATTTGCTACCCAAAATAAATTTCATGAATTGAAATGTATTTTGGATAACATGATGATGATAATAGCCCGATTAGTCAGAGACTGAAGACACGTAAGAGGTTCATAGCATCTATTATACCTACATTTAAATAAACCTTCCTCTTGAATCACTCTATCTATTGCTGAATGCGTAGTTCAAAAGATCTAAGCCCACATACAGCGGGAATGTCAAGGCATCTTTGAAGCTACAAAACTTAAAGTCTGTCGAGTCACCCTGGAGCATATTAACAGGAGATAAGAGAAAAGTATCACTCCTGAATCCATCAATGTGTGCTTTTGAGAGTAAATTGCAATTTTTTCAGTCAAAAATCGGACAATATAATGCTTGAGAAATCACGAATGTGTCATTTACGGTTTCCAAAGCAGTGCCACTTTTTGAAATACATTAAAATGGGTCCATTGCTCAAAAATATCAAAAACGTAAATCGGTTGTATGCGAAACCCTGATTTATATTCACTGTCTGGCCTTCTTATGCGTGCAAAGATGCGTAGGTAATCTTTACTTTGAGGCCGTGGTAAGAATAAGAAGTTTGATGAACAATGGAACTCTAGTATTTGCTTTTATTTATCAATATTAAGTCGGTTTATTAGTGACTGCCATCAAGATCTTGGCCTCGAGGTATTTTCAACCGGAAAGAAAAGGCATGGTGGAATTTTATTTATTATTTTTTTGTCTTTTCTTATGAAATGTAACGCCACAAAAGCTGTGAATGATACTACAGTACAGTACTTGTAAAACAAAGACAGTATGATTTAATGTCGAAAAAAATATAGAACATGAGTGTTCTTGTTGACTTTATTATACCAAAAGAATATTCGAGAACGTTTGACTCTTTGTAACGCTTACATAAGTACTGTAATGATTTTGTTTATTGTTTGTATATCAGAGAAATATATTTCAAAGCTTTAATAGTCTAAGTTATTTCATAATAAGTCAGCTATCATGATAAAATTTCATTAAAAGTAAAAATATGAATTGTGGTTTTTTTTAGTTAGATTCTGTGAAGTTCTACGTGTTTAGTTAGGTACATAAATAAAAATTAGTTGCTGAATGTATGTTGACAGTATTCCATTACATAATCGTACTGTAAAAAGAAGATTTGGTTCACCCGTGCGGTGACGCGGCAAACACCTAAACTTTATATATAAAACACAAAAAAATGTTGCTATGCCGATAGAGAGTTTGAAACCATCCAATCGATATGCACCAAACCGGTTTCATTACAAAGGTAATAATGCTAAAATGGTTTTAGACCACTAGATATATCAAAAAACGGTGATAAATAAATCGCTAGTAGCGGGGATCCGCTATTAAGACAAGCTGTTGATCCAAATTGTTTTCTTGATAACGTCTCGTAAAACAAGTATTCAGCCATAGACCAGAAGGTCTGAACGGACATTCAGATAGTAGAAAAAGTTAAATATTTACAACATAATTCTAAGTAAAAAAAAAAATTCAAGTAGGTATTCTGTGTATTTTAAAGCCTTACTGCGATCGCCAACCCGCTCGCCAGGCGTGGCGATTATGGCAATTACCCCCAAGGTATTGGGGAGACCCGTGCCCAGCAGTGGGACATCACATGGGTTGATATGTAAGTAGGTATTAGATACTATTTTCTTGACTTGAATAGATTATGAAGCTTGACAAGTCCATCAAAAGTTTTCAAAGAAAGACTTCCTGATAAAATAAATTAAAAATAAAATTTGAATAAGTTGTTAATAGACTAAATTTTCTCTTTGATGAAAACTTTCGAATAAATAGAAATGGTGAAGCTGATTTTTATTAAATGCCCGAGGTATTGCAGAAAATAATAGTAAGATTTTGGTAACTGATGTATGAAACTTTACTAAAGGTCTGTAATACATTTTCCTGCCTGAACCGATTATGATAAAATCAAACTAATTATCATTCCCTTTAACCTTGTTTTCTAATAAAAAAAAAACTGTGTAAAAATTACCATTGAAATGGCACAAATACACAGTTTTATTGATAAAATAACAATTTTAGGAAACTTAAAGCTAAATAGGTACTTACAATCCCTAAAAACGGTAAATAATGTAAAGACCGATTTGTTTACTAAAAAATATTTAGTAAATACTTACACTAAAAATGATATCAATAGATAGTTAAACTATAATCAAACTAGCCCACGTGAAATTCACACGTACAAAGTCGCGGGTGTCCCCACGACTTCGTATGTGTGAGTTTCGTTCCCGCGGAATGATCTTTTATACCTACATTTAAATAAACCTTCCTCTTGAATCACTCTAAATATTATTTTTTTTTTTTTTTTTTATTCTCTCTTAGGAAAGCTTACAGACTAATACAATTTTAGTATTTATACAGTTACTTGATAAACATGTTGCTAATAACAAGCTTTCACAGATGCATTTTAAAGATTATACAATTCAACACAAAAGCAGATCACGGAAATAACAATGTAACAACAAAAAAAAAAATATAAATGACAGAAAAAAAAAATTAAGAATACAGAAAAAGAAATGGGAATACAGAAAATCTAAAAGGAAACCCTACCCACCCTACCGCTACCATATGTACAGTATATAACACCACAGCCAAGGTCGCTACTCGCTATCAAAAAATAGTTTAGCCAAGAGATTACCCGCAACTCTCGCGCTAGTACAGAATAGGTATATGTTTAATTCACTGGGTAATTGGTTAAATTCCCTCATACCACGATGAAAGAAGGCATTGCGTCTATAGTTTGTACTTGTGAATGGTACGTCTAGGATTGGACGCTGCCGAAGGCCAGTTTGATGAGTCCGTAATCCTAGTTTTGCAATAAGCTCGGGACAGTCAATTGAACCATTTGCGATCTTAATCAAAAAACATATAAAATAAAAAATAAAACCAACACTCCACTTAATTATAAGCTTCTAAACTCATTAACTCGTATATCATTGATGTAACGCCTACGGTCAAGAGGCAGAAAATGGTATCGCTTGCAACGATGGTTGTAATCACGTGAATAAACCTGTGCCTTAAAGTCCAGGTAACGCATGAATTTTCTCTGGATGCCCTCTATACGGGACCTGTAAGTCTCATACTGAGGGCTCCAAACCTGAGAAGCGTAATCCAAATGACTACGCACAAAAGAACAATAAAGTATTTTGATTGTTTTGATAGATCGGAAACAGGCGGAGGTCCTCAAGACAAAACCTAGGGCTTTTGAGGCCTTCGTTACAATATTATCTATGTGCTGGTCAAAGAGAAGCTTGCTGTCCAGTATAATACCAAGGTCTCTAATACTGTCGACTTTAGTGACTGCCTCATTGTTTAATGTGTAGCATACCAATCGTTGATTTTAGACGAGTGAAGCATACATGATGGCATTTCGATACGTTGAGTTTAAGTTTATTACGAGTGCAATATAATTGAAACCTGTTGAGATCATCTTGTAACTCATGAGTATCAGATATACTTCGTATCGTTTTATGTATCTTCATGTCATCTGCATAAAGAAGAATGTAAGAGTATTTAAAACAACTACCAATGTCGGCAATGAACAATATAAATAGCAATGGACCCAGGATTGAACCCTGAGGTACTCCTGAGGGGATGGTAGTCCACCGAGAGGCAAAACCCTGAAGTACCACCGCCTGAGTCCGATTCTTAACATAGGAGCAGAACCATCGATACAGATCACCATGTATTCCGGCATAAGATAATTTATGTAACAGTACACGATGGTCAATACGGTCAAAACATTTTTTGTAGTCAGTGTATATGACGTCAACTTGAGCACTACTATCCATTCCCTCTGATATAAATTCATGAGATAGAATTAAGTTAGATGTTGTAGAGCGCTTTCTTAGAAACCCATGTTGTTCGTTGCCTAAACTACACTTTACTGCATCATAAACATCGGTATACACTATTCTTTCGAGAATCTTTGAAAATAGACATATCTTTGATATCGGACGATAATTTTCTACGTGTGATTTATTCCCTAATTTAAAAATCGGGGTAACGTAAGCCGATTTCCAGATTTTTGGTACTATTCCTTCTGATAGTGATCTCTTAAATAGGATACATATGGGTAAGGCAATACTATCGGCACAGTTCACAATTAATATCGGTGGTATTTGATCCGGGCCTCCAGACTTTGAGAGGTCTAGGGTTTTAAGAAGATGTAAAACTCGGGATTGGCTAACATGGATGGAGTTAATAGATGATGTACTATTTATATGGCACGAATCGTTAGATACATTCTGGTCAGAGAGACCTTGGTCTGGTTCTTAAAAAGTTGCACTAAAGTAAGTAGCAAATAAGTCACTGATCGCTTCCCCCGCGGATGCTGTCATATTCTGGTATTGCATGACATTAGGAAATGCACCGGCGTTTCTTTTACTTTTTGCGTATGACCAGAATGACTTAGGATTTTTCATAATAGAAGTTTCGATTTTATCCATATACGCATTGAAGCAAGAGTTTTCCAAGTCGATGGAAATATTGCTGAATGCTTAGTTCAAAAGATCTAAGTCCACATACAGCGGGAACGACTTTATTTTATACTTTGTAAAGATATTAAGATAAATAACTATTTAAATACTAAAGCACAGTTGCAAATTCATCATGCGGGCACTGTGTCGGGCGAAAAGTAAATCTCTCACACCCATCATGCTAGTTCTATTCACTGTTGAAATGAAAAAAGCCTTAAAGACAAATAGCGACACGAGATCCTGAAAAAAAGGCTAGACAGACAGACAGAAGAGAAACACACGGACAAGTAATAGACGAAGAAATGCTATAAGGATTATGTTTTTTCCTTTTGGGGTACAATTAAAACCCAAATAAGTAATCCTTTTCTAATGTATTAGTTAAGATTGACGGGCCGAGGTCGAATATAGGTCTATTTGAATCTAAAGATTTTAGTCTACAATTAACTAAAAGCTTTGTCTTTGTAACTAGACAATCCATTCGTTGTCTGTCTAGTACTTAGACACTGTAATTCATTAGTTGTGCCATTAATTACATCTCTTTAGTCTTCTTGCTTTGATTGTCTGAAAAAATATAGGTAACTTGGATTTACTCCCCGGTTACCGGCTTAAATATATATAATCCGTTATCGGCCGATCGAATCTAAGGCCATTTTTGGGCGTCATCGGACGATGACGGTTGTAGTAGTGTCCGCGCTCTTTTTCTTCTACATACGTTTTGTTTCAATTGGCCGAGTTTGGCCGTTGACGGCCAAACATAGTTGGGCCAATAATGGATTAAATGTACGCGAGCCCTATGCTATCACGGCTGCCGATTATTGAGACCATTCTACTTGAGCACTCTGATGTATGGCGCGGCTAGTAAAACAGAGATCAAGCTTTGTCTACCGTTATACTTAATCTATTTTTATGACACTATTCAAGTTAGAATGTTCGCTTAAAAATTGCAATTAAGTAATCAAAGTATATTAACAGTGAACAAAAAACAGATATTAAAAACATTGATACGTCACAACGCCCCAGCCAACCACAGGGCGCCATAGCGAGCAATCATAGCCAGTAATAGCCTATCATAGCCAATCATAGCCAATCATAGCCAATCATAGCCAATCATAGTCAATCATAGCCAATCATAGCCAATCAAAGCCAAGCCAAGCCACTACCCGAGCTACCGAATGCCTTCGGTGGAAGGAGTCGAACTCATTTTCTGGGCATTGTCTATTACGGGAGTAACTCTGGATGTCGATGGTTACGACTGGAGGAAGAACGATCTCTGGGCATTTTTGAAACAATACAAATTAATAAAAATATACTTGTGTGAGATTCAGCGAGTCTTTTTATTTATTGCCACTTTTACAACATACATTGAAGCATCGGTCGCCTCATTTTCGATTTGCAACATATCTTAAGTTGTAGCATTATTATTATAAGTATGTAGATTTAAAAATATACAGGACACTAGTACCATTTTTTGTAAAAAAACCTACTAACAAAGCCTACCTTTTAATAATAACCAATAATGTAGTGCGTACTTTAAGTCTGCGACAGGTCTACATGGCAATCGCGTTATGAGGTCAGAAGGGGAAGACCAATTGACCAATGACTGCCTCCGTGGCGCGGTGGGAGTGGGTCCGACTGCTACGCAAGAGGTCGTGGGTTCGATTCCCACACGGGATACCACTTTGTGTGATCCACAAATTGTTGCTGCGAGTCTGGGTGAACTTTGTGTTCGTGAGTTGTATGTTTGTAAAGTCCCCCGCGATACAGGGCTTATACCCTACTGCGGGAGTCGTACGCATCCTACACCCGCTCCGACTTTTATTCAAACTAATATTATAAATGTGAAAGTAGCTCTGTCTGTTTGTCTATAACTTGATTACGCTTAAACCGCTGAACCAATTTGGATGAAATTTGATTTGAAGATAGTATGAATCTCGAGGAAGGATATAGGTGCTGACAGTATTTTTATCGCGATAACCGACATCCACGCGGGCGGAGCCGCGGGCGAAAGGTTGATAAATATAATCGTGCTTACGTTTTTGTCTGCATTTGTGAACTTACTAAAAATGAATTCAAATATCGCGTTGAGCATAGGTACATACCACAACAGAAAGTTATATTACCGTTTAAATCTAAAAGTTATGAATCAGCGACTTTGCCATCCCACCTAGTTCCCTGAGGCATCAATTTTTTTTAGTATGAAATTATAAATTGTATCGCATGGTACTCTTAATATGATTTCTAAGAATTTTTGTACTTCTTTTTCTGGCACCAAATTGACTACATAAATACAATTTACGAAGTCCACAAAACTATATACTTACTTAGGTACTTATTAATATGAATTCTATTTTTCGAAACGACAAATTTCATTATAAGAATTTTATGTTATGGAATATTTACGAATCATTTATTTAAAGTTTTTACTTACAAATTTAAACAGTTATATTATTTTCGTTTGGTCCTTTACGAGTTCCTTTTAAGGGAGCTATAAAATTTATCTCTTACTATGCGGCCCGCTCCGGTTTCGCACGGACTTTTCTCCACTATATTACGTAGTTTTTGTAAGGATTTCTAATTTTTTTTGATAATAAAATACAGCCTTTGTTACTTCTCGATAATGCAGCTTTTTATAAGTGAAAGAATTATTAAAATCGGTCCAGTATTTTTTGAGTTTACTCGTTACATACAAAAATACAAATCTCTCCGCTCCTCTTTATAATATTAGTATATTTATATTCCTCGCTAGACATACGAAGAAACTGAGCAAATTTTAGTTCGACTTACTTATATAAACTAAACACACACACACACACACATACACACACACACACACACACACACACACACACACACACACACACACCCACACACACCCACACACACATATAAATACATTAACACATACACACACACACACACATAAATACATTAACACAAAAAGCTGCTGAAGTGTGAGTCAGTTCTGTTAATTTTTTTATTTTTTATTTTGTGATATTCTCATGAATTGTGATTCTAATTGTAAATTTTAAAATTGCCATGTAATTTTAGTGCTGATTTGAATTTTAATTTTGATTTTGTTTTTTGATCTTAACTTGCATTCTGATTTGAATTTGGATTTCAACCTTGATTTTAATTTTGATTATAATTTTGATTGTATTTTGTTTATTAACTTTGAATTTTATTTTAATTTTAATTTTTATCTCTATTTTAATTTTAATTTTTAATGTAACTTAGATTTTATTTTTATATTATATTTTAAATTGTATTTGTATTTTATTTTGATTCTAATTTTATTCTATATGTTATATCTTAATTTAGATTTTAATTCTAATTTTAGATTTATTCATATTTTACAAACAACAGTCTCAATATTGTTAATATAAGAGAAGGAGCGAGACAGCCACAAAACAAGTATTTATAATTACTTACTGGGGATGTCTCATTTATATCAGAATTTATGTAACTGTTTTGAGACAAATAAACAATTAAACAAGATAGCCCCGATAAACGTAACGTAGTCAACGTAACGCGGCTGTCAATGTGTCTACAAGAAATATACTAGAGGTCTTGAGCTAAACGGTGTTTTATTGTCCCATAAATACATATTATTGGTGACGAGGTGTAACAAGAGCCCACAAAAAACGAAGATGAACGCTTATTTAGGTAATTTGCCTGTATTTGACTATAAAAAAGCGAATGGCAAATTCACAAGAGTAAATAAGTCCAATTTTTGAAGATCAACAGCATTGAAGAAGAGAAAAAAAGTGGTGTATTGGTGTGTCATCTGTCAGAAGAGACGTATCGTTTAGTTCTTAATCTCGCATTTCCAAAGGAATTGGAATTACTAGTGGGATTACTCGACAGCCATTTCAAGCCTAAACTGTGTACATTTGTGGACAAGGCGGATTTTTTTAGCGCTAGCAGGCAAACTGGCAAAAGCTTAAGAGAATGGGCGGCCCGCTTGAGAGGTTTGGCAACTTATAGCGACTTCAGCACCGCTCTTGAAACAAACTTGAGAGATCGTTTCGTCCTCGGTCTGACTGCAGGTCCAGAACGTGACAAGCTGTTTGAGCCGAGCCCGTCGACGCTCTCGTTATCGCGGGCTATTGAGATGGCGGAACAGGCAGCGTGTGCTAGAGAAGCAAAGGCTATGTATCGTTCAAGTACAGAAGTTGTTTTAACAAAGGAGGAACCAGTATATCGTGCAAGATTCCAAAATCAAGCTAACAGTGCGTGTGGCGCTGGCGCTGTTGACACGCCGACCAACAGCGATAAAAGTAGCCGCTGCGAAGTTTGCGGTATAAAAAACCATAACAGTGATTGATGCCGTTTCAAGACCTATAAATGTCTAAAGTGCGGTAAAAAGGGACACCTTAAGAAAGTATGCGGTAATTCTAAAAGTTCTAGGTGTGTTTATCATGTCGAGTCGAGCGATGCACGCGACGGTGGCAACCAG
Organism: Herminia tarsipennalis; assembly: GCA_945859575.2. Classification (NCBI taxonomy): domain Eukaryota; kingdom Metazoa; phylum Arthropoda; class Insecta; order Lepidoptera; family Erebidae; genus Herminia; species Herminia tarsipennalis. The sequence goes on from OX243846.2 coordinate 19,378,171, forward strand.
CATGAAGACATGGGTTATACTTGTAATGAGTGCCACAAGTTTAACATGAGGTACACGTTAAATAAACCCATTTTAGTTGACTTAATTCTAGGTGATCAGTTCATGAGAATGGAACTCGACTCGGGGTCAGGGAGCAGTGTCATGTCAGATAAATTATATTTTTTAAACTATTCTCGCATTATAAATTACAAGAATGTAATATCAAAATGTGCCTATACAACGGACATAAAATCTCTCCATTAGGTTCGTTCACCATTTCAGCTAAGTTTAATGGAACTCAAAAAAAAAAAATTTGTTTTGTTGTTGAAAATGGAGGTCCTCCATTGTTAGGTAGGGATTTCATGTCCGCATTTAATTTATGTATCACACAATCTTTAGTGTGTACTGATTATGAGGTACAGGCACTATTAGATAAGTTGCAACTGACGGAGAATGCCGTGCCTAAGTTTTTTAAGCCGCGAACGGTGCCTTTTGCCCTAAGAGATATGGTCGAAAAAGAATTACAGCGTCTAGTTGATTTAGATATCTTAGTACCCATCAGTCATGCACAATATGCCACTCCAATAGTGCATGTCAGAAAATGGACAGGTCAAAATATGCGCGGGCTATTTTTCAATTGCGTTAAATAAAGACTTAATAATTACCTAGAATCGAAGAAGTTGTCGCGAAGATCGAAGGGGGGAACTGTATAGCAAACTAGATTTAAAAAATGCATACAACCAATTTATGCTGGATGAATCATCACAAGCACTGACAACAATTAATACGCATAAAGGTCTTTTTAAATATACACGTTTGGTGTACGGACTAGCTAATGCACCAGCTATATTTCAAAAGTCTATGGAGACGCTTCTAGCTGGAATAGATGGAGTAAGTGTCTGGCTTGATGATATCTGCGTAACGGGCCCCGATCGAAACTTGCATATTAAAAGATTAACTGAAGTTCTGGGTAGATTAAATGAAGCTGGTCTACGCCTTCAAAATGATAAATGCGATTTTTTTAAACAAAATGTTCTTTATTTAGGCTATGTTATCTCTAAATCAACTAGTCCGGAAAAGGTCAATGCCTACTACACGCTTCTGAACCTACTAACGTAACCGAAGTCAAAAGATTTTTAGGTGTCGTTAACTACTATAGAAATTTTATTCCGAATGCTTCGTCGTTACTAAACCCTCTCCATGAGCTGCTTCGGAAAGAAGTACCCTGGGTGTGGGGAGAAAGGCAGCGGCAAGCTATAGCAGCAGTGCGCCGTGAACTTTCATCGGAGCGCGTACTGGCGCAATTCGAACCGACGGCGCAGCTCTTGCTGACGGTTGACGCGGGGCCGGACGGACTCGGAGCCGTGCTATCACAGTGCAGAGCCGATGACAAGCAGGACCGACCTTTAGCGTATGCGTCTCGTACGCTAACCGCCAGCGAACGAACCTATAGCCAAATTCAAAAAGAGGCAACCGCTATAATATTTGGCGTAAAAAGGTCCAACAGTATTTATACGTTCGAAGTGAACTATTCATTTTAAAAACCGACCACAGGCCATTTGTATCAATTTTTAATAACAAGGCTGGTATACCAAATTACGGCAACTCTAAGGCTGCAGAGATATGCTATTATATTATCGGCATATAACTATGTAGTGCAATATGTACCCACCGATAGTAATGTTGTGGCGGATTATTTTTCACGCGCACCCTTAAAATGTACACTTGAGTCAGCTATGAGCGTAGGTGATGTAGATGCCTATTATGCACTTAAGTTTCTAGACGAGGCGTCGCCTGCTAGCACGGTACATGAGATAGTTCGGGCAACGGAAAGCAATTTGATCATTCAAACAGTCATTAGATGCATGCAAATGGGCTGACCACGAAAAATAAATTGCAAATCTGTTCTTCCATATTTCCAATGCAAGTCTGATTTGCAATATGAAAATGGGTATCTTTTTAGAGGTTCTAGGATAGTTAATTTTCGTCGGTATTACAAAATAGTATGCTACGTGAGCTGCACGATCCCCATTTAGGTATAATTAAAACAAAGAGCAATGCACGTAGTAGGATGTGGTGGCCAGGTATCGACAGCGACATCGAGCGCTGTATCGGTTCGTGTTCAACATGCGCCAGTGTGCGGGCGGCGCCTCGTCGCGAGCCTCACACACCCTGGCCTGTTGCCACCAGCGCCTGGCAGCGCATGTACATCGATTATATGACCGTAGATCAAAGGGTGGTTGTAGATTCCTTCAGCAAATGGGTAGAATGCTTATATATGGGTAGTGGCGTTTCAACGAAAGCTCTAATAACTAAACTTAAAGGAGCCTTTTCAACGTTTGGCATTCTTTCGGTATTGGTATTGGATAATGATGTCAAAATTAATTCGAACGAGTTCAAAATATTTTGTACTGCTAATGGTATCAAACATAAGACGTCACCCATTTATCACCCGCCTAGCAATGCTCAGGCTAAAAATTCGGTCAGAATGTGTAAAAAAATGTTAAAATGTATTTTAAGGGATGATGTACCGCTGTGTCAACTTAATTAATTGTTGTTAGGTTATTATAGAAACACTGTGCACTGTACCACTGGGAAAACACCAGCGGAGTTGATGTTCGGTAGGAGGCTGCGAACGCGTCTTGACTTAGTTGTGCCTTCAAAGATTACCCCTCAGGTTGAAAATTCATCAGTACGAAGGAAAAGATAGTTTATAGTTAGTGATATAGTTTGGACCCGATGGTACTGCGCACGGAAAGAAAAATGGCAGTTAGGATTTATTAGTAAAGACTAAGATAGGTAACAAAATGTATGATATTTTTATTAAAGATTTGGGACTTCATTGTGTACGACATGTTGATCAAATTATGAAATACTTATAAGGCTAATGATCAACCCTCTTTCACAAATATTGAAGAAGTGGTGTCTCATCAGTCTCAACCGTCTGATATTTCCTTTTCTCCTGCGGATCAAAGTGCATCATTACCAGTAGATATAAGGGAACGTCCAGTTGTTTATCCAAGTACGGCAACTGAAACTAATGAGGCACTAGTGACGCCGGAAGCGGAATGTATCACTGAAGACGGTGATGTGGAAGAATGGGGTGATTGTGAGGTAACTGAGAGTGATGGTGTGATGATTGTTAATGCTTTGGGAGCGTCACAACAGGTGGCGGAGCCCGACAATCTCGTGACCGATACTCTTGAAAGTAATGTTACAATCTCAGCTCTATCGCCTATCTCGCGCCCCAAACGTTCTATAAATACTCTAGATTATATATTAAATAGTAATATGTTCTGTTAATGTAAATATTTAATGAAATAAGTTTTTAAATATATATATATATATATATATATATATTTGAACTGTGTTGTGAGAAGTTATGTCATATTGTTTCCAGGTATTCAAAATTTTAGTGTGAAGGGATTGTTATTTAAGCGCGCGCACGTAGTCAACGTAACGCGGCTGTCAATGTGTCAACAAGAAATAGGTCTTGAGTTAAACGGTGTTTTATTGTCCTATAAATACATATTAGGCATGATAATGACATGACGTTTTGTTTAAGTATGTCAGTTGTTATTTTGTCCCATCTGGGTACAGTATGAGATCGAAAACCGTGGATGATTTTACTAATTTCATCTAGCAATTGGAGTGTTTGTTTGACTAGCTAAAGATGCCATATCATTTCATGTAACTTTATCTTATTTAGTATTTGACTAGCCAGTTTGTCTCCTACTGAAATAAAATGACTATTTACGATATTATGAGAGTATCTAAGTGAGGTATGGAGGTTGAGAAGTTCAGTGGGTGTCGATTTATTTTTATTAAAATTGCAATTTTTTTTTACTGTTTTCCAGTTCTCTTTTATATCTTTATCATTACTCTGTAGTTTGTTTTGATAATATTGTTTTTTAAGTCTTTTAATAATGTAATTTCATGTGTTTCTGTATTTTAAATATGTTTGTTTTATTTGCTCATTGTTGGGTGACATTTTATGATGTTTTTGCATTTTATTTCTTTTTCTAATAGATTTATTGATTCCCTTTGTTATCCAAGGTTTGAGTGGCAGTTAGCATTCTGATGCCACATTAATTTTTATATAACTGTTTATAATTGAAGTACCTAAGTTTAGTTATTACTAAACTTAGGTACTTCAATTATTAGGTGCATAAATAATGCCACCTTTAACCTTATTAGGTTAAAGGTGGCATTATTTATGTCATTAGTATCATATACGTCTTTCCACGATTCCTTCATTATCTCTTATTTTAATGCTTCATAGTTTATTTTTGTTTGCCTAATTATTATGTTCTATTTTTTTAAGAGTGTTTTGTTTATGTGTATTTTGTATATTGGGAAGTGATCTGTAATTTGTTGTTCGAATACTATTGTTTTCGGTGTACCATATTTTTTAACCATAAAATGATCAATGCACGTATTGATCCCGGTAGGCCTTGTAATAGCTCGTTTAAGACCATTCATAGCCATCAGATTTAGGTAATCGCACATAGAGACCGCTAGGTCTCTATGTGCGGATGCGTCATGAACTATGGCTTACTACTTAGTACTGACATACATGAGTGCTATGCGTGGTTAGAGAAGTCGTTATATACTTTGTTGCTACTTAAATTATAATTTATGTGGTTGCAGTGTATATGTGTTTGTGAATTATTTATGCTTATCAAACATTGTGGATATAATATTATCTTTTGTATAACACAGAAGATAGTATTATATACAGCTTTGTACGGTAATCGAATTAAGATATTTATTTTAACTATTCGAATGTAAATAGGGTGGTCTGTTATTCTTATACTATTTTTTTCGCCATACTTAATTGTTTGTGGTAAATAAAAAAATTCGTTATAATTAAAAAAAATGTGTATATCCTAGTATGAGTAGGTTGATGCATTTGTATATAAATATCGTGAAGAAATATACGTGTGTTAAATTGTTGTTCGTTCGAACTGTTGTATGAGTTGGAGTATGCTCACTACTTATTAATAAAATACTATTTACTAAACTATAATTAAATAAAAAATGTTGTTCCAAAGAAAAAATAGGCATTACGCACGTTTCTTCTATCCCGACTAGAATCGTAGTATTAGTAGCATGAGAGAGTGAATATTATGCCCAAAATTAGTTATTACATTGTTATGAGGTATATATCTTTTATATAAGGCATATTTATTACGTTCGCACGTTCTATCCCAATTTGGGCTATGAAAGTAAGTACTAAAAACTACAACAACTAAAAAATAGATAAAATTGAAAAATACAACAACTAAAATACACAGGAAAATGTTTAAGAAATAGTCAATTATCATTCAATAAGTTTTCAAGGTCTATCTCTTCTTTTATTTATATATATGTATTTTAGGATATTGTTTAATTTCGTACATTTTGTAATAACAATATAGGCAATTAATTAAAACTAAAAACTAACACTAAAAAAAACTAAAATATATCTAAAAAATTGGGGCCCTGGACATGGTTCCACAGATGCTGGCAGCATTTCCTTGCTGTGTAGCAATGCTGATGCATTGTTCGAGGAAGCTGCCAACTCTACGGTCACCAGTGGAGTCGACCATTTTTTTGGAAATTACTTTGAAGAACTTGTTCGCGCTAATACCCTACGGGCCAAGGGTCTCGACGCCGAATGGTACAAATACATATTCGCTGCCGAGACCCCTGTACTTTAGAATTTTCAAATTTTCGGCCGCTTTAGCTGCCGTCCCAACTTGAACGTTGGTTCCGTGGAAATTCTATTATTTGTACGTATTTGCTGTGCTCATCCCTTTTCATGAATACTCTTCCATTTGAGGTCCAAATAAATACGTGCAAATACGTACAAAAAAATATTATAACAAAAGAATCAGTAACCATATTTTTATGATTTTTAGTATTTAAATATTACTTACAGTAAACTAAACACATTTAGGTAATGACTTTCGTCAGCTAACGTCTTTTCAAATGTCAATTTGTTCAGTGAGCCAATATGAGCCAATGTCTAATAACAAATAAATTTTAATCATAGCAACGAAAACAGCATTTTAAAATTAACTTTCAAACCAACAATTTCTATTGTTACACAATATTTAAATAAGAAATCCGTTACTGTTAATGTTAAGAAATTTGTTGAAACGCGGAATAAAATATATCAAAGTAAAGCGTAATATTCGATCTGTTAAAGTCAGTTCTATTCTCTCGAATAAATTTATGTCATATGAAAGGAATCAGAAATGTCTTTTTAAAATTTGTCTTTCATATATCCTCTCGGTCAATCTGACTACAATTACTAAGCATAGTCATAGTCTCATGGTCAGAGTCAAATATTACCTTTCCGCAAAAGGTCATTCAACATTGTCATAGTACTTTCAATTCATTTCAAGGGTATAACATTTATGATAACCCAGTATTCAACTTCAACCTATGTCAATAAGTTGTACTAGTCTAATTCATGGCTCAAAAACAACTTTGATCTTTCTTAATTATTTACACATTAACCTAAACAAAACAAACATGATACTCGCAAATCTAGGTACCTCTAGGCCGAGTATGTCATACTCAATTAAATTTAATCTATGTTGTCTTCTGTGCTTTTTATTTGACTGGAGAATTCCACTGGAGAAATTTCGGGGTCAAACAACAGGAACAAATACAGCCAGGGTTGTAGACCAGCTTTGGTCGTTGTCGACGTAGTAAACCCGTTGCGGAAGTAGTGAAAGCAGCACCAAACAGCCAAAATTGCAGATAGCTTAGGAGAAACTGTCCCAGGCAGTGGACATCATTCTGAAACTTACAATAGATGTATTAGTAATGTGGCCAATGAGAAATATCCCACTTCTGATGTAAGAAAATATACGTACACTCTATAGAGATTGTAGCGAGTTCTACGAGTTTCTAACATAATATGATAATAAACTTTCAATGTAGGATAAAGTAGAACTGCAATAACTCGTATTTGAAAACTACATTTATTATTAGGTCAGAATTTATAACTACTTTAATATCTGGATATACAACCACTTCATCAGGATGTATATAAATCGGTGATTTGATCATCTGTTAACTCAGAATGCTGACCAAATGTGAACTTAAAGTTTCTTATCAATAATCTTCGTATTGAGAGGTAATTTAACACAAGCAGGTTGGTAAATAAAACAAAGAAATAAATGGCAAGTATCATATATTCATAGACATGTTCGGTTTGGTTGTATCAAGGATTTAGGAATAGGAAAATGTTGGTTCTAAGAGGACTAGTATACTTAAGAAACTCTTAACTAGGTATATCCTAATGACAACATAATTGCAATGTTAACCACATCACTGTAAAACAGTTGATCGAAAAACCCACCCAGGATAATATTCATTGAATCACATTTCAATATCTTGCCATCAGTCAATATACACAATACACAAACACAATAATATTACAACAGTTTCATAATTACAACTTTATAAGATCGTAACTGTCCCGTCAGAAGATGGTGTCAGAATATCTGTCGATCTAAGTTTTACGGTCCGTTAGTTCTAAGTCTAAGGATAAATTCATCATCAAATATTTTAAACTAGCTTTCGCCTGCGGCTCTACCCGCGTGGATGTCGGTTATCGCGATAAAGACCAAATTTCATCTAAATCGGTATAGCTGTTTGTGCGTGAAATCGTTACAGACAGACAGACAGAGTTACTTTCACATTTATAATATTAGTATGGATTAGTGGGTACTATAAAAATATTATTACTTCCTATACGATATATAACTCATAAAATAATTCAACACATATAATCTCAAGCCATCAAATGTGAATTACAATATAACCTGTAAGTACTTTTACTTTGTTATAACCTATTTCACAACACAATTGACTTATATAGACATGGCTACTTGCATATACATGTCTGTTATTATAATATAAACAAACTGTACCCAAGTACCTACTTCTGCAATATCAATTTATTCTGTCCTAAACCATTCTGTGTTACAAACATTGTTTGCGTTACTTAGGAAACAATTATTACTTATAGAATATGTCTCCTTATGTACTCTCTCACACCCATCCTATAGCCACTCAGCCCAAATTAAGAGAGCTGGGCTGGAATGTGTTGTTGCATCCTCCGTATAGTGCTGATCCATCGGATTTGTACATGTTTCGGATACTTCAGAATTCTTTAGGAAGCTTGAGGTTAACTTTATGTTAACCTCAAAAGAACACTGTGAAAACTACCTGTCAGATTTTTTGATCGAAAATCTCAACATTTTACAGCAATGGGATCATGACACTACCCACAAGATTGCAACAAGCCATCAATCAAAACGGCACATACATAGTTTAAATAAATAAAAAATCATACCTATTTTTTTTCTTTGTGTGAAAAATACGAAAATACTTTTGCCCCGACCTTATATAGTGATGATACTCGTAATATTCAGAGATTAGGTAATCCAAATTAACTACTAGGTACAGTTACATGCAAATGCCATGCCATGTGTCTTTACTCTATATCATCCTAGCTCCCAAATGAATTGATTTTTAATGTGCATTTGTGTAAAAGAATATGTATTTATGTAAGTGTGTTTATTATTGATTTGTTATACTGTTCGGTAGAAATTGTAGTGATAATTGATAATTCTTACCTCTTATACGTATATATATGTCCTTGTAGTGTTATTTCGTGGCATTTCTGTATATATCCCAATAGTTGTATTTCGCCATTTTTAACATTAATATCTCTTCTTAAATATCTCTTTAATCTATATAATAATTCAGTAGTTTTTAAGTTTTTCTGTAAATATAGTCCTATCTTAATTCTAAGCTTTCATTTCACTACAAAATATATGTTTGTTTGGTTATAACAGCTGTAACGTATTATTATAACACCTTCACGATCATATTACGGTTGAATGTTTTTGGTATCTGGGAGAAGGTTTGGCCCATACAATCGGCCTGGCTGAGTAAATAAAAAAATATGATGCATATAATACTTTAAGTATCATATATAAGAATCAACCATCAGAATATAAACTAAGTATTACAATACCTTCACGATCAAATAACGGCTAAATATGTTTTTGGTGTCTGGGAGAAAGTTTGGCTCACACAATTTATCTGGCCGAGCAAATATATGTTCTTTACAATCTCCTAAGTAATATATATGAAAATTAAGTGTCAAAATATAAGCTAAGGAGCTTTCATAATACCCTCACGTTGCTGAATGTTTGGCTGAGCAATTATATGTTCCTAATAATCCTCTTAGTAAAATATATATATATATATATATATATATGAATCAGGCGTCAGAAAATAAGTTAAATAATAAAATACCTTCACGATCATATTAAAGGCTGAATCTATTATTTTGGTATCTTGGAGAATCTTTGGCCCATACAATTTGTCTGGCTGAGCAAATATATGTTCTATATAATCCTTAAAGTAACATATATAAGAATCAAACATTAGAAAATAAGATAAGTTGTCACCTCTTTTTGGCCACTTAAAAGTGTTTGGCCAAAGTTATAGCCGGCAGGAAGTGTCTAGCAATGCTGATAATATTTTTTATAGTATTTTACACCATATATATGAAAATCAACTGTCAGAAAATAAGACTTATTATATTGTACAAAGGTTGCTACCTTGCAAGTAGAAACGTTGTAGATAAAGGTAGCTCTTAGATCTGCTACGTAGAACAGTTTGGCGACGACAATTTTTTGTAATCAATTTTACCAAAATGTAATACGTAAATAAATTAAAAAAAATATAACTTAGTTCGATTTTTTCTTACCTTTCTCACCTGTTACCGGAAAATTGGCCGTCTATACAACTTAGCTGCTATGCTAGCATTGAATGTACACATCGGGAGGCACGGCAGAGCCCCCGCCAAGTCGAGCGCGAAGCAAACATTGCCGTACCAACCATTTCGCCGCATTTTCAGGCTTCTATTTGAGAACCTCTGGATAAGACCAGAACGCGGAAATTTTCGTCAGTAAGCTATAAAATCACACTTAAAATAAAAAAAATCAAGCCTGTAGGTCATTTAATTCCAAAGTTAAGCGAAAGCAAAGTTTCGCATATATGGCACTCACTCACTCACTCACTCATGATCATCAGAATAGAACTAGTACTTCCCATAAACTCAGAGAGGTGAAATTTGGTACATTAATGGCCACATAAAGGGAAAACTATAAAAACTAGGATAATCGAAGATCTGGAGTACCTGGTGTCCCTTATTTGAAAACACAAGAGCCCAACCAAACTATTAAAGATCGACATACCGCCTTTACAAAAAATATTCAACTTTGTTTGCCTCTTCATTTGATGTCAAAGATCTGAAGTATCTGATGAAGAACCCTCAGCTTGTCTTATTTTATTTAATTGTTAGTTATTTAGTACTCTTAGTTTTCTAGATAATAAAAAAAACTACTCCTAAAAAGAAAGAAATGTGTTAAATAAGAAAATCTAATAAAATAAATCAATATAACGTTTCTACAAAAAGAAGTGAAATCCCACCAAAAACGTTCTATAAAGAACTAGCCAAGTCTCGATGGAGCTGCTTGTTTATCTCTAAAAAGTAATAAAATCTAGACAAAGTCGTCTTTATTATTATAGTTATCGTTGTGTGAATTGGCACGACTTTGTCTAGATTTCATCGAGACTTGGTTAGTTTTTTACAGAATGTTTTTGGTGGGATAAATACTACCCGAAGCCCCACATTTTATCTGTCAGAAAATAAAATAGGTCTGGCACACCAGAGATCTTGGAACACTACTAGAACTGGTAAATATTTATCTGTATAAATAGCCATAATTTTACCCCATACCACACACATTAGCTTGTTGCAAGTGAGTAAGGTTTATTAAGTTGATACATTTTGTTGGTAGCTGCGATAAAGCCCTAATTCCTCGTGTAAGTAGTAGCAACTACAGTGTAATACAAAATAGAGCGTTGTAATAAACTTTATTGTTGTTTAACATCTGTCGTACAGTCGGTAATCAGTCGCAATCGTAGACATCTTTACGACAATTTAATAGTCGTACCGTAAGTAGGATTTAGGGCTTTACTACGCAAGATACTTTTAACGTCGGCAATATGAAACTAAAACTTGTTTAGCATGTAATTGTGACATGTGTAATTACTAATTAGATTAACGAACCAATATCTCTTGTGAGCAGCGCAGTGTGGTGACAATCAGATCTTTGCCAAACAAGGAATTGGGTGGAACTGACAGTTTTATTTTTATTTTATTCTAATTTTACTTGGGGACTTTTGTCCCTTTAGGATATGTAAGTCCCATCTAGCTTAAAGGTTACATATTTATGTATATATGCACAATAAATAATGTTGATGATAGAATACTATTGGGAAAACTCTATAGCTATGGTATTAAAGGTAATGTGTTCGATCTTATATCTACAATAATATTTAGTTAAGTCAAGTCCACATTAAATCCAAAACTGGAGTATGTTACTTCAGTTTTGGATTTAATGTTAAGTTAAGTGCCAGAAAAGTACCATATGGTGTCCCACAAGGATCAGTCTTGGGACCATTACTGCTTATCTGCTACATAAATGATTACGATGATTTTCGGTTCAGGCAATATTCAATAAATTAAAGACGACATACTCACAAGCCTTCTCGACATCATTAACTAGTTAAATGAAAATAACCTTAAAATTAACTTCTCTTAAACTAAAACTATGAACTTTAAACTGAGACAATTGCATCAAAACTAACTTCAAATTAACTATAAAGGAGAAACCATTCTTAAAACAAATACTACAAAATTTCTAGGACTACATATTGATGGACAAACCAAATATTATTATATCTGTAAGAAATTTTCTTAATTTTTTATACGCTCTCTATATGTTAAGTAAAGTAGAAAATATGAATGCACTATTTACTGCCTACCATGGTTAGGTCGCCTCGATATTGAGATATGGCATTATCTATTGGGAAAACGCTACAAAAATCTGTGATGTATTGTTGGCCCAAAAGAAATGCATACGTGCTATTTGAAAAATATAACATCCGAAAATTTTAAAATATCTGAAACACGGCTTACATGTAAGCCATTTTTCAGAAATTTTAAAATTTTAACTGTAATATCCATGTACATTTATGAGGTTGTAGTACATATTTGTAAAAAATACCACAAATTTATTTACAACTGTGGAAAGCCAACGCCGGTCAAAACAGCTACATCTACTGCCTACCGAAAACTACTTCAGGTTAAAAAAAATGTCACCAATCCTGACAGGACAACCACGATCACTGTGCTAAGAGTGTGGCGACGAAGAAGAAGTATTTGAGACTACATAGAATCGTTGCTAAATAAAAATTAAGCGACTTTTTGTTGTCAATCGTTGTGCCAAAATTGAACGATTGGTGAATGGTTTGGTTTCTGCGTCTCTTTTTTACAATCGCTCTTATTATGAGCGCTATTGATCTTATTTTTATTTTATTTTTACCACTTTGACTGAATAAATACAATTTACTGAGTCTTAAGTGAATTTCATTTTTCAGTTCTTAATTCGAAATGAACGAGTTTCATCATAAGAATTTAATGTCATAGAATATTTACAAAACATTAATTCAAAGTTCTTACGAGGGAAACCAGTTAAGGTGGTTACAATACTGCTTCTCTGACTGACGAGCATTCGCCTGTAATGTAACATTTATGATTAGATTTTTGAAGCGACCGTTTAATTGTTTCATAGATGTTACATTTTGTATGAAAATACAGATTGTATCATTACAGGTTGCGCATTGTAATGCTCGGTTCTCCTTCCACAACGATGTAATGCTCGAATATGTAACGTTACCCTCATGTTACTTTTTTATTGTAGGCGACTTCGGTCGTTTGTGACGAATGTTTTCTGTTGTGTCGACTTCCATAGGTGTGACAGAGACAAAATTTGGTTACCAGTAGATAATCGGATTGTTTTAGGGAAGGGGATTCTTGATTCTGCTAAGTTATCCAAGAATTTGGTTTATGAAGTGTTCAAAGGGCCTTTAAATGGACGGTCAGTCTTCCGATACCTGCTGGTGAACACTAGGTAGGGCTTGCAATAAAACTCTCAGTTTCGAACTTGGTGACTTCATCGACGTTCTTTATTTGAATTCATACATATATTGATACTCGTAGTAGGTTTTTGCGACAAACAATATCTTGCATTTTAATCAAGCAATGCCATCTATGATCTATTTAGAGAAACACAATAGTAACAAATCGTTCTAAGCATATAAATACAGTCTACTACTTATACCTACTTCTACTGATGCTTCTAGAAAGAGGCTTAAGTCTAAATTGAATCGTGCCCGTGGCCACAGAGTACTTTTATGTATAAGAAACTCAAGTCATGACCCAGGGCTATCTTTCAAGCGTAGGTACCACCGAATTTATCCGATGTTATGGCGGTAACATAGGCCTGATTTTTAAATCAATCTTTATAACCGACATATCGATTCGGAAACATATTCTGATTACGATGCTGATTCATTTACGTTGCAATAGGGAATTAAATACAATGAATAGAGAATGGACTAGATGAAGCGATGACCTAAAAGTCGCTGAGATAAACTGTATGCTGATGACGGAGGACCAGGTGTTGTGGCGTATGTTAGGAGAGGCTTATGTCCAGCATGAAATCAAAACAGGCTGCTCGAATCAATGCGGTGATGATCCGTTTATAAGTTCAAGTGTTAAGATATAATTCACCGATATTGTTATTATTAGTATTGTAGCGTGTCTGCTTTGGTCTTTAGTAAACTTAAACTGACTTTCATTCGTCAAGACAAACTCTAATTATATAGTCAGGAGCTGAGGTTTAGTAGCTCTAAACATTGGAATGTGTTGTTGACAGTTTTAGTCAAATTAGTCTTTTGCACAAATCAAAATGGTCATTTACAATATACACACAATCGTGTGTCCCATACTCTGATACTATCTTTATCTACATGAAATTCTAGTATGTGTTCCTAAACGGTTTTGGAAAATTTGCACTTATGGGTAATATAAAATATAAATGTTGATAAACTTTCGCGATTTGTATAGGTATATTATAAAATTATAATAATATACGAAGATCTGTTCGCGAACAATGTCTATGACCGACTCTTTCGACTCAAGAGCGTCCAGCCGACCAAATTATATGGGTTGCCAAAGTTTTATAAAGGTAAACTCAAACTCAAATATCTTTATTTCGTAAAATCAGGTTAATGATTGTTTGAAAACGTCAAATTAATACATACTAAAAAAATTATAAAATTACGATTGTTTGAAAAAAAAAACAAAATGAGGTTAGGTGGCAGTTCCAAGTGTAAAGCTCATGAGAAGAAGCTGCCAAGAAACTCATGTGCCACTCTTTTAAAATCATCAAGTTTTTCCTTACAAAAAATAAATTTTACTGAATGAACCAGTGTGTTTGGTGAGTGTAATCGTTTATAAATTAAGGATAACTAAATAATAATACTATTAGTAACTCTAAAATGAGTATATATAAACGTATTCAGCAAACACAATACTTCACTTCTTACAAAGTAAATATGTATTACATATAATTTTAAAGTACATTTTAATAGCCTGTGAGAGAAAGCAGTTCAATCCCAAGCGTTTTTGTCTTCCATATAATCAATTATTGAGTAGTAACTTTTCATACACAATTTTTTCTTAATGGTACACTTAAATTTATTACGACTTAATTTTTGAATATCGCTAGGGATTTTATTGTAGAAACGTATACATTGGCCCCGAAATGATTTGTTTACTTTTTGTAACCTTGACGCTGGTACAACAAGTTTATGTTTGTTCCGCGTGTTAATATTATGTATATCACATTTCTTACAAAAACTATCAATATTTTTGTGAACATATATAAGGTTTTCATAGATATACTGACATGCAACAGTCATGATATAGATTTCCTTAAATTTTTCTCTAAGTGAATGTCTACTACTAAGATCGTAAATTGATCGAATAGCCCTCTTCTGCAGAACGAACGGTCGGTAACGACCCACTACACCCGATCGCCAACTTACGATCTAGCGAAACACCTCTCTTCAATACTGCAACCTTTAGTGGGTAAAACGACATCGTTTGTAAAGAATTCTTGCCATTTTGGAACTTACATGCTGACTCACACCATCATCCAAGACATCTGCAATCAGACAAATAGAGCATATGCCATTTGTGACCCTGAACATTTAGAAAGTGAGCTCAGGCATGTTCAGGAGGTACTAAAGCGAAACTAATACAGAGGAAGCACACGACGTACGAAGAGGAGAGACTCCCGACGGGGGGTTGACAGGGCTCCAGCTTTTCTACCGTGTCTGAAAGGGGTGACGGACTGATTAAGACTGTATAAAGTCCGCACTCCAAAGCTAACCACCTACGTACTCCTAAGGATGTAATTCCTAAACAGACACCGGGCGTCTGTTGAGAGCGTAAGTGGATTGCAGCAGTGGTAGTTCCTACATCGGACAAACTAAGCGCACAATAGCGGCAAAGGTTAAGGAACATACCGCGGCTGTGAAAAACAAACAGACAAATAAGTCAGCAATAGCGGATTGAACTACACAAATCACAGGTCCTCTCCACTGACCGTCACTATTACTCCAGGATGGCGAGGGAAGCGGTTGAAATCAAAAAACACGTAAATGTTCAACCGAGAAGATGGATACCGTTTGTTAACATCGTGGAATCCTGTGATCAGCAAGTGTATACACCGCCGTACAAACATTACACGCCAGTGTGCAGATGTCCTTAGTGTTGTGTTTCGAAGTACCGACAGTTCCGTAATAGTGAATGATAAAAATCAAGCGAGGGTAGTTTCCGAAACCCGTGCTTCACGCAGGCGACGCTGAGCTGGACCGGTCTACCCGTGACCACGGCCGTTGCAATACGGTCGAACGTCGGTCAATAAACAAGGTATTTTACCTTAAATTATTCCCGCGATTAAGACCCGTAGTATATATAATTTTATAATAGAAAATATGCTTCTTAGTTAATTCCGATATATATAGACCCGATAGATCCCGATGTTGTCGTGATCCGTGAAGTTATCAAAACATTATAATTTTTTCGTGATATAATTTTGTTAGCACTGTTGAAATCAGACAAACTTGCAAATATTTTTCCGACCTCACCTATTCTGACGTCATGATCTGCCATAATGGATTAATAATGGCTTAACGATAGCTACAAGGTGTTTTCAAGCAAGCACTTTCCAAGATTTACCAAATATACATTTCAAATACAAAACCTTGAATAGAATGCGTAGACTACAGACTAGCTATTTATGATACGCAGGTATAATGGATGTCTCTGAATCGGCTAGACTTTCAAGGAATATTTATAGACGAGATTTTGTATTTATTCAATGTGTATCAGAAAGGTGTTTTGTACTCGTAGGAGTACAAGGACACTAAATACTTGAGTACACAATTTCATCTAAATTTAAGTGCCTAAATATATATATATGCAAGGTGTAAGAGAACAATGTGTCATATTCAAGTGATGGTATGTGCCCAGAAATGAAAAAATATTTATTGTTTTTTCATTCGTTTATTTATGAGTGAAAAAGGTATTAATTAAAAAAAGTATGACCTAAAAAGTTCTATTCCTTATTAATCCAATCGAATTTTTTACCCGGGTTGTATAATTCTTATGCCATTCGCCTTTCACTACTGAAACTTGACAAAAATAATAAACTATAACTATGTAATAATAATAATAAACTATGGCACCATGGTATTTGCAATACTGATAACATACCCTATCCGCTACTAAAATTTGACCACACCTTTCTGTTGCACCCTATATATAAATGAATACCTATTTCCCTTGATCACGAGATAATTAAAGAACGTCTTTACTAATGTCTTTCTTTCTTTTTTTTAGTTTTCTAATACTCTGTAGAAGGTTCTTACGTAAAAAAACATTTCCGTAATAATGAAATCACATTTTACACCTTATGAGGTGCAACACTCATGCCATACACTGTCTTTTACATGAAAAATTGAGGAGTAGAGCTTAAGTTATTCAGTACGATGCAGGAAATCCTTTATGAGAGGTTGCAATTATTTTAAATATAATCCTGAACAAGAAACAAACCTAACAAAGATTGTTCCCACCTTTTATCACCACTTTATTTGGTAAAATTTCATAGCTATCTTTGAAATAGCATGTCCGATTGTTACGTAAAAGTATGACACACTAACAAACCCACGTATATATCACTAGAAAGAATTAAAGCTTTCGAAAATCATCCTTTTACTTCGCAAAAGTGACTGTTATACAAATTTCGGTCGACTGCGCAATAAAATATACTCCGCTTTGCCGGTAATCTCAAGATTCCGAAGGGACAATCAAGGTGGGCGAAAGACGTTTAGTCTTATTTAGATTTATGGGACGAAATAAGGACGAAAAGCTGGCGCGTTCTTGCGTAGGACGTACTCGTATAACTGAATACCCGACAGTCGAATGTAATACTAACTTGATGTAGGTAGGTACTTTAAATTTATTTGGAAATCTTTGAAGTTATGATCTGAATAAACTTTGGATGATTTGAGCTTTTTCTTATTTTTACGGCTTGCGGTTTGTTGTATTAATAATAATATAGTACTGCATTTTTGCTGCTAGATTTTAAAACAGTAGGTACCTAAATGGTACCTAACCTACAGTTATGAATTTGCTTAAACTCTGTAATAACCGGGCATGAGCATGTCGAACCAACCTTAGCGTAGGGTTCCACAGCCTTGAATAATTGCATCAGCAGAAGAGCGTATGTTCATGGCACTTACGCCTTTTTGTTAAGAAACGCAGTTTTTCGGTAATAACACAATGACGGTATAAACGATCATGTCCAAAATAATTAAGTTTGAAGTATTTATTAAGTGCGTTGTAAGATTTTATATATTTTCTGGTCACACGGTTGAAAACTTAAGGATGGGACACAATTTATACAACTTTCGGAGCGATTATTTCCAAAAATATTGAATTTATCAAAATAGTTAAACATAAACCTTATAATGTTTTTGAAAGACCTGTCGAATGATGAGCCATACGATGATGTTTGCTGAAAAAAAAATCAGCTTCTGTAACATGGCCTCCTAAAAATATTTTTTATTATTATTTATCTATCAAACTAAGTAGCAGCTACTACAAGACACCTTTTCACCAAATTTCATCAATATTCATTGAGTAGTCTTTGAATAAAATGCCTGTGACATACGGACGGACCTACATGACGAAACTATAAGGGTTTCGTTTTTGTCATTATTGCTACGGAACCCTAATAAAAATGAATCGCCGAAATGTATGTACGCGCATAACTCAGAATAACTGCACCAAATTGGATAATTATTTTTTTGTTGTATTCGTTATCGTCAGGACAGGGTTTATTTAAAAGATTTTGTTTTAATCGTATGGAGAAATTACACCCGCGCAAAGCCGGGACGTGCAGCTAGTAGGCCTAATTTAGACTTTACCAAAATGAACTATGAGTGAAACGAAATGGCACTAGCCACTTGACCGTACGCTAATATTAGAGACAAGGTGCTTGTACATTCCGCTTTCCTGCGAACTCGATGTGTAGGTCGCAGCGTTTGCGTTTACAACACCGCCAGAAACACCTACCTAACCAACTACTTGAGGATAATACTTACCTATATCAAAATAAAAAATATTCAAATTTAGGTAAAAATATGAAGATTGTAATGACATGTTCTAAAAACTTAATCGTGACAATCTTTTGTGCTTAAAACGCGAAAACAAAACTATCTGCCATTTTTCCCGCGTCAACAGACAACATTAATTTAAAATTGAAATTAGACTCAATTTATCGTCGTAAACTCTAATGTGTGGGTTTTATTGTGATGTTCTATTAAATTTATTTAAAGACGACTACCGCATTAGGGTATAAGCCCTGTGTCGCGGGGGACTTTACAAACATACAAGTCACGGACACAAAGTACACCTGGGAGCCATAAATAAAATTGTTGTTCCGAGTCTGGACTCGGAACAACAATTTGTCGATCACACAAAGTGCTGTCTCGTGTGGGAATCGAACCCACGACCTCTTGCGTAACTGTCGGATACACAGTTTCATCGAAAATATTCTCTTAAATCCGTTTAACAAGTATGCACGGTGGGACATACTTGTTAAACGGATTTAAGAGAATATTTCCGATGAAACTGGCTTCTTAGAAACTATCTAACTGACGCACAGATACACAGAAATAGGTTTAAAAGTTTGATAAGAATAATGATCTTGTAAATCAAATACACACATCAAAAGTGTCTAGGGATCAAGCATTTTTATGCGGATTTCTTGAGATTGAGATGTGGCTTTGTAATAAATTTATGATTTTATAAATTTATATGGATCCTTTTTGGTGCATTTCATAATTTGAATCAGGAACTGTGAATCAAATTCGAGTAAAAGATGAAAATCAGCTGTCAATATTTTCCCTATAAAAACATACAACGCATTGAAGACATTATTAGTGCTACTGTTTCCCTACTACTGATTAAAACCAACGTTATTATGGAGCGGCGACGTCATTTAAGCAGGGAAGAAATGCTCAGAGCCGTGGGAATGATAGAAGCTGGTTCCCGGCAACGTACTGTGGCTTTAGCTCTGAATACAAGTCAGAGTTTTATCAGTCGACTTTGGACACGTTACCGAAGCACTGGTACCGTGGCTGAGCGCCATGGAGGACGGTATCGCTGCACCACACGGAGACAAGACCGATACATTCAAATCTTAACTCGAAGAGGTCCAACAATAACCGCCATGATGTTAGCCGTGAGGCTTCATCACTCTTCAGGGAACTTAATTAGCGACCAAACAGTCAGAAACCGCTTGCATGAAGTGAACCTTCATTCCCGAAGACCGCTACGGGTACCACCTATAGCAATGCACAATCGTAGGATTCGATATCAATGGGCTCTTGAACACAGAAATTGGGTAGAAGAACAATGGCGTTTCGTGTGCTTTTCTGATGAGTCTCGTTTTGGTATGAGACCGGATACAAGACGTATACGACACTGGAGAACCCCTGGACGCCAACAGCGATTAAAATCCTGCCAGGAAGTCCATCCTTATAGTGGTGGAACCATAATGGTATGGACGGGTATTTGGATCGGCGGAAGAACTGAGTTGATTTGGATCAGAGGCAACCTCAACGCTCAAATTTATGCTGAGACGATTGTATCAGACGTCATCGTTCCTCTACAAGTGCAAATCGGTCCCTTATTTCAGTTAATGCATGATAATGCACGACCGCACACCGCAAGAGTTGTAAGACAGAATCTCGCCGCAGCTAACATCAATGTCCTGCCCTGGCCTGCTCAGTCGCCAGACTTGAACCCGATTGAGCATGCATGGGATATGCTACAGAGAAGAGCTCTGCCGAATATGGAGGGTATCCAGTCGCAAGAAGACCTTTTTTTGTTGTTGCAACGAACATGGGCGGCCATTCCACAGCGTGATTTGGATGAACTCATTTTGAGTATGCCAAACCGATGTTCTTGTGTTGTTAGTGTTCGCGGTAGAAACACGGATTATTAATTGTTTAAGTTACCCAATAAAATTTTAAAGAAAACTGTTATTTCAGTCTTTTTTTCGAACTTTAATGTTAGTGGTTCAAATGTCAAAAATCCCTTTATTAGGAAAATGGCAAATTTCTTTATTAATGCAAAGGTGACTTGGTTTATCGTTACTGTGACAAACGAAAACACTTTATTTGATGAATCCTTAAAGAAATAAAAGAAATAAAATCAATCAGGAGAAAAGTTATTGCAAAAATATATGTTGATCCCTAGACACTTTTGATGTGTGTAGTTTGTCGTTAAAATGTTTAGTCGAATATGCAAGTAAGTGGGTAAGTGTAGACGCTACCAGACGATCTCCGTCCATAGTCTGGAGGAAATAACAGACGTGTACATGCGGGCTAAGTCCACAAATTCGAACAGGGGTGTTGTGTTTTGAGCGTGCACGTACGAACGAATAGATTTCTCAGCAGGTGTCTTTGTCAGTAGCAGTGTTCACAGCGTGCGGCTAGTCGGCGTGATCCATTGAAATGTTAAGTTAGTAGGTACATTATTATCGATTGCATGACAATGGAAGAGCGGGGCGTTCAAGTTATGTCTCAATCTTGTAAATGATGACGTTTACCGTTGAACGGCGGCCTCCGATTTTGAAAACTTTGCTCAAGTGAAAATAGCTGGTCGAACCGCTCCGCTACACGCACCGCCCATTTCCAATATGCGGCCTAAGCCAAAGTACAGTAGGTGAGTTATCCTACATGTCATTATGTTTACCGAATAGTTTCCAAGCGTCATTAACTTGAAACTTAGTTCATGTAGACTTGATCAACACAGACAAATTGGTGGTTCGCAATTAAAGTTAGGTACTTTGATCCTTCATTTACTAACACGGAACGTAAACCTCTGGTTAATTGATTTTGTTGAAGTACACATAAATGACTAGCACTAGGGAGCTACTCTCGGATATGTGATCCGACCGATGAGATACACTGCTAATAAGAATCATGGGCGTAGCCTGGCTGGATCAGGGGTGAAACAGTAACTCAAAGGGTGTCTGGGCAAGTGAGGATAGATATTTGGATAGACTTCATCAGTTATAAATAACATTAATTTATAAAAAAATATTACCTATTATGTTTCATTAGATAAATGACTTACCTGACTATTAAATTAAGGATTTATCATATTTCTCTTTGCATTAGTGTCAGCCAACGTTAATTGGTATAGGTGTGTTAAAACCACACGCAATCTGACATATTAATTGACACTGAAACATAATGTCACCAGTAAAATAATTAATGTAAGTAATTAATGACATCCACAAGCTAGGCCTAAGCGGGGACATATCATTATACGCGGATGATACCACTTTATTTTATTTTGAAAGTTCAATAGACTCGATCATAAAACAAGCAAACGATGATTTACAGATTCTGCATTTCTGGTTCCAAAAAAACTTACTTACAATTAATACAACAAAAAGTAGTTATGTAGTATTTGCTGCAAAAAATAAAATTATTTCAAACCATTTACCTTTGATTATTAACAACGAAATGCTAAAGAGATCTGACTCGGAAAAATACTTAGGTTTAATATTAGATAATAAGTTAACATGGAAGCCACACTTAGAAAAACTCTCATTAAAACTATCGCAATTAGCTGGATCACTTCGCAATATAGCCCGCTGTCTGCCCGTCCTTGTCCGATACCTTATCTATAACTCTTTGGTTAAATCCCATATTGATTATCTTATTGAAGTATGGGGTTCTGCCGTTAAAACCAATATAAGACAACTACAAATAGCTCAGAACAAAATTGTTAAACTTTTATTTCACTATAACTACCATGCCACTTCCAGTAAAGTCTATACCGAAACGAAAATTATGACAATAACACAAACTTACAAATACAAAACATGCCTTCTTATCAGAAACATTTTGCATAAAAATATACACACAAAAACATGCCTTCTTATCAGAAACATTTTGCATAAAAATATAGGTACACACACACTATATACACTTTACAAAAAAATCACAGGTACAGATACGAAAAACCAGAAGGTCACAGGATATTTGCTTACAACTACCTCGAACTAATTACGGAAAAAAAAATATTTGTTTTAAAGGAGCACGTTTATATAATAAATTACCTACTGATATTAAGAGCATACAATCCTTCACACTGTTCAAAAAGAATCTAAAATACCATGTCTTGAGAGATTTCTCGCAGTTGGATTATTAAATGAAAGTGTGGGTAGATGAAAAAAAAATGTTCATGTTTTACGTAAACACTCTCTGTATCTTATTGCTAACAAAATGTATACTTATCTAAATTTCTCAATGTAAGCGAATGTAATTCTTTTTTGAGAAATAAATGTCTTAAACCACATAATGTAGTAAAAATAAACAGATTTCCAATTAAATTGACTGGAATTTATTCAAATTAAAGGATTATTACCCTTTCGTGCACATGACGATCCTATTTTTCTAATTTATAGTTTTATTACGTGAAATAAAACTACAAATTCGTCGTAGTCAGTAGGTACTGTAACAACGGACGGCTCTTGGACGAGCTAGTACCGGGGCTGTTCCACCGGAACTTTCACTGGGCATTCAAATAACAAGACGATTTCCCAATATGACTATAATCACAACATCACTAATATTAATATTTTACTTTATTAAACAATTATTTTTAATTAATCACAGAATTACGACCTGATAGTTCGAAATTTAAACTCACAGTCCCAGACCAACATTTATTTCTTTATAATATCAAACGGTTCGTGTTTGCATGAGACCTCTGCAACACACATTACAGTACCCAAAAAGTTCGTGATTGTGCGGCGACTAACCTTCAGATCGATATTTAGCTCCGCTAACATTTTGCCACGATTAATTCAGAGTTAGATTATATTTGAGTGTCTGTTTCTATAAAACCTTCGTCACTTACAGAGCAAGACAAGCCGTCGACGCCGGCCCTGCCTAATTTCTCTCCAGTTGTTGAATTTCACATCTCCTGAATCCAACAATCCTTTTTAAAATTAAAAGGCCACTGGCTAATCTCTGATCGCAAGGTTGGCCGCCGTGTTAATTAAGGCGAAGGCCCTTAAATAAGCAAGCAAGCTTATACCAATTAGCGCAAGCATTTATAAAAATTACGAAAGTTTAAAAACAAAATGGCCGACTGACATCTTCCGACACCAGAATTAAGCTTCTTCGTTCAAGTGCTTTCTAAGATGAAATACTTAGTGCACTTTCTCTGTAAGCTGTAATAACCCTTAGTCACAGACTCTTATCGGCGAAGTCATTGTAAGAGTAGTGCTAGAAACCGCCATTTATTTGTACGGCGAACTACGTCTTACTATATAGTACAATCATTTGGTAGTTTTACCTGGAAAGTTTTCTTAGAGTTTTGAAAATAGGTGATTTATAGATTTTGACATGTTTTTTCCGAATTTTAACTTTGCTAGCTTGTATCTGTGCCGCTCGCGCAGGCATATTGGAAAATGGCGCCTTAAATCAGTAAGTATAGAACATTTCCTATAATTTTCATTTTTGCATCTTTTTTGACGTGATAACGTCTTATAAATCGATACCCGGGTGCACTCATGAAAAAGTGTCACGGTCCGTCAAATTCCGCCCGCTGATGGGCTGAAGTATTGTGGCCGTGGGGCGCTTGCGCCCGGCTCCACTGAAGCTGTCACAGGCATGGTTATTAATTACAATGTCATCAATGTTTTCATAAGACGTTATCGCGTAAAATTATCGTCCGTATACCGACTTTACAGACAATATTTTTTTCTGTAAACTCAATAGTTTTGGCGTACGAGCGCCGCAAAGAGTTGTTGAAGTCGAACAAACTAACAATGAAACGGTGTACCGTTGCAATCAGCCTGTGGCCGAGGAGGATTTGGGTGTCCCTTGCGGCATTAGTGCCTCCATCATCAGCTGGCTTGGTGGTCGTTGAACGATGACATCGGTGATGTTTTACATTAGTGTCTTACAATAACTACCTAAGTTTGTCTTACATTAGGCTATAACATGTCCACTCAATATATTAAGACTAGCGTTTCAAATCAATAGTAATTCAGACGGTTAAGATTGATTTTGATTAAAATTTGGAAACTCCATTGTAGCCATTTGAGTATTTGATTTTGCAAATGTCCACGTCATAATAACTACTTAACTGTGTATTTTTCTACCAATTGGGTAGATAAATTCTGTTCAAGAGGTTTAAGATTTGATTTATGACAGATCAGTCAGTCACGGTTTTCGTTTGTAATAATAGATAGAAGAAGAATATTTTGATAAGATCAAAGTATAATTATATTCTACTAGCTGTCTCGCGCAACTTCGTATGCTTAATTTTACCCCGTTTTTGAAACATTTCTCGTCGCTTCTCCGCTCCTATTAGTCGTAGCGCGATGTTATATAGCCTATAGCCTTCTTCGATAAATGGGCTATCCAACAAAAAAAAAATCAAATCGGACCAATAGTTCCTGAGATTAGCGCGTTTAAACAAACAAACAAACAAACTCTTTCGCTTTTTAATATTAGTATAGATACACAATTCGCCACAGGAATAAACGCGTATAAAGTATTTATCTTATGCTTGACGTTTCGACCGCGGATACACCAACCGTGGTCACAAGCTATCTAACGGCCGGTTTCAATAATCTACTTATCGATGGATTTGGCTACTAGAGGTAGAATTTTGACATATTTTGTATAGAGCTTATGTCAAATGTATACCTCTAGTAGCCAAATCGATCGATAGGTAGATTATTAAACCGGCCGTTAGTTAGCTTATAACCACTTTCGGTGTAACCGCCAAGACTAAGGATATACGTACGTAAGTCTATGGTAACCGCGGTCGCATTTATTCTCGAATCGCATTGTGAACGCGTAAGTTTAAAAGTTATAATATTTCTATTCTTTTCTCATTACACGGCACTTTTTCCAATTATGATTCCACTTACTGTAACTATATCAATTAAATAAATCTATTAAAATCTGCCTTTGTGCAGGCATCATTATCCTTTGTGTAATTTATGATTAACAAAACATCCTACAGAACAAAAAAAAACACAATTCTATTTATTCCACAAAATAGTTCTTGATATTTAAACAGATTGTTAGGACTACAGTGGCGCTTGACTGGTCATGCGTAATAGAATTAAAAATTAGTTTTTCAATGCTTTGTTTCTTTTAAATCTTGCAATCCTAAATTGAAAAGTCGAAATTAGAACTACTAAATACAAAGCTCAAATGCTGATTAAGATGATTTTATAAAGAGGTAACTTTATTCATTTATTCATAATGCGATCTGATCCACAGGATCGAAGCACGTCTCATATCTATGGCAGAAATAAGTATAATTTTAAGCTTCGTTTTTATGTAAGACTTAATCCGCATGTATGCATGAACGCGTAAGTTTCAGAAATAATAACCTGTAAAATGAAAACACCAATAAAGTACCGACACACGAATTCCCACGACATAACACAGAATTGTAAAGCCTATTGTGACCTTATACCTACCTGCTTAAGAACTTAATTTGCAAAGTTCGTATTATGAACATTAAAGCTTATGCCACAAAATACAGAGGGCACAGAAGGTAACCTTCATATAATGTGCGTTCATATAATGTGAGCAACCCGCACATACATATCGTCCACAGACATGAAATCTCTGAGCGTCTTACGAACAAAGTGATTCAAAGTGATCTGCGATTCCGTGTCAGTGAACGATGAATACGTGTACGTTTCTCGAACAAAGTACGTAACAAACATTCTTCATATATGTTCTTAATTAGAGCGAGTTCGTCCTCCTGATACTTTAATATATTCTCCATAGAGTAGTATCAGGAGGACAATATTTATGTTTGAAAAGCGTCCGTGGAATGTCGTAAAGTAAATAAGGGGTGGCGCTACACTACTGTAGCGCCACACGCAATGGCGTAAAAAATTACGATTGACGCACTTTAATCCGTCTACCACTGCTACATACCATATTTCATTACTAGCTTCGCCCGCGGCTGCACCCACGTGGTTGTTGGTTATTCCGATAAAAAATATCTCTTTATCCTATGTCCTTTCCTGGGGCTCAAGCTATCTCTATACCAAACTTCATCTAAATCAGTTCAGCGATTTAAGGGTAGAAACGTAACAGACTGACAGAGTTACTTTCACATTTTTAATATTAGCTTGGATACATAACTACGCTAGCGCTAGTTTCATCGATTTTGAACTAATAACAGCTTATACTTAAACATTTTGTCAACTGCTCTCCCATATAAGATCGTCGTCCTTCTTTCAATTCTACATAGTATTTTTTGCTCACACTATGAGCACCGAATACTACACACATAAAGAAGCGGCGGTAACACAAGTCTTTGAGCTTAGCTGGAGGGGTTAACAAGATTGCTAGTAATGTGGGACTCAATCCCAGATTGCTAGTTATCTTTAAAAAAAAAATATCGTCACCAATGTGGAGAATCGAAATAAGACGATTCAGAAACATTTGTCAGACAAGATTGTTATTGTTATCATTGGGGTAAGTATACAATTTCTAGGGGTAAAGTATAAAATTTCCGATAAGTACTGAATCATATTTATTTTATCTTGTTGTAGGTAAGGTAACGTTAAATTATGACGCTAATTCCTGGGTAGTTTGACTCGGGTCAGCTTCCACCGTTATGAAAATGTATAATATACATTTTCATAATGGTGGAAGCTGATCCGAGTCAAACTATATTATATTACGGGTCTTAATCGCGTGAATAATTTAAGGTAAAATACCTTGTTTGGAGTCTACCCGTGACCACAGCCGTTGCAATACGAAACGTCGGGCAATAATCAAGGTATTTTACCTTAAATTATTCACGCGATTAAGACCCGTAATATATATATATATATATATTCAATTCAATTCAATTCAATTCAATTACTTTATTTGCAAATATGGGTACAAAATAAGGTTTTTTCATAATTGTGATGATCTACCATATATATATATATATATATATATATATATATATATATATATATATTACGGGTCTTAATATATATATATTATTGATAATGTGTACAAATCGCGAAAGTTTATCAACATTTACAGCTTCCACCATCTTCTTCAATTCAGCGTTATTCACTTCTGTCAGTATATACTGTGTCTTCCACGTGGTTTGTCCTTCAAGTCAAAGTTTTCATTATGAAAACGTTTAAACTAAAACGCACGATGCGTTCATTAACAGCTTCTTTTCCAAACGCAGCATTTATATTGACCGGTTTCTGCCGCGTTATTTCCGCGTTGGAACTCATATTCAAAAAATACTCAGATTTTTGAAGTCATCTTTTACATCTAGGGTAAATAAAAAGAGCAATTTTATTAAGATTCGAAAATCGAATTGTGTACATTTTTTATTAAGTAAAAAATTTACAACATTCGATTTTTTCATGTGAAAAGTTTTCACTCGAAAATCTTAGACCATGAAGGTTTAATGTCAATTCAAATTCAATATCTTTTACTATACAACGCAAATTTTATACTTTAATCCCAACTAAATTATTGTAGGTATAAAAGTCGTTGTACATACATGTTCGTTCCTTCTGTACTATTTTTATTTTGTGCTGAGTCGTGCCAAGTTTGTAAAATTTCCGACACGTTTCACGCTTGTACGACACTGTCTCTACAATAGAGTTTCCAATTAGCGAGCTACCGATTTAGTTCTACGTGTTATTACTGCACTATTACTGCTTTAAAGTTTAATACTGACAGTATTGTGATAATGTTATAGTCTGTGTTGATAACCTTCGTGGGATTTTATGGTAGAATATTATGACGGTTTCCTTCTTG
Organism: Herminia tarsipennalis; assembly: GCA_945859575.2. Taxonomy (NCBI): domain Eukaryota; kingdom Metazoa; phylum Arthropoda; class Insecta; order Lepidoptera; family Erebidae; genus Herminia; species Herminia tarsipennalis. The sequence continues at coordinate 19,406,563 of OX243846.2, forward strand.
CTATTCGAAACTTGATAGTGACAACTTTAAATAAGTACTTTGTGTAATTTGTCTTAAACCAAAATTCAAAGACATATGCCAACTTGTGTTCTTTTTTAAAGAGGAGGCATTTATCCCAGCAGTGTAGTTATTACGAATTTAAAAATATGTTTCTCTTGCTGCCTGCCCCAGATTCATACGGGTGTATGTTTAACACACACACATATTTTTTTATTTAACCACATAGTATTTTTTTATTATTTTATATATGTCGAAGCGCCCGTTCCGGGACATCAACGAGTAAAAGTATAATTGTACTTAAGTCAAAATATTACATTCGTCAAAATGTACAATGGTCAAATAGTTCAGTAATGAGTAATTGTCAGAGAGTACATTATGACACATTACAATGATGACAAAATTCCCAAGGGCCGGAACGTGTATTAGTGTACATGCGACAAAATGTGCAATGGGTTAGTTTGTACGTAAGAAGTTTTTGCTATAAGTATTCTATCTAGATTTAAGAACTCCTTGAAATACCACTTGGCAGCTTAGAATAGTCATCGATAAAGTGATAAAATATATAATAATTACTAACATTTCTTGTCATTTCCTTACACTTAAAGAAATTTTGTATAAGCGTAAAGCGTATTTTATTGAAATGGCAAGTAAAATACCAATTTATAGCAAAACTCAAAAAGGAAAATCAACTGTTCTGTACGGTTTGCACCGGTTCACTTGAAGGCACAAAAATAAAAATGGAACGTCGTTGTGGCAATGTGTTAATCGAGAGTCTTGTGCAGCACCTCTCACTATAAGTAAAGATGAACTTGCGGTATTACGAGAAGGGCATCATACTTGTTTACCATCTACATCTAATAATAAAAATCATTTAGCGTTTCAAAAATGCAAAAGCCAAGTTTGTTTAAGCTATGCCCCAATAAAAGAAATATTTGAAGAAGTTTTTGAAAATGAAAAAATTACAGATACAGATGATTCCGATTGCTCAGATATAAAACCAACTTTAAGTATGAAAAAAAGATCATTGCAAAGAGCAAGAAAACAATTCTTAGAGGTCAATACCACGACGTTTAAAACACTAGAAGAAGTTGTATTGCCCAAATTATTAAAAGAAAATTTCCTGATATGGGAGGATGGCACAGCAGATAAAATTTTGGTATTTGGCACTAAACTGGGGCTGAAAATATTTAATGGTTATGCAAGTGACCATATGCTATTTGGAGATGGTACATTTATGGTGGCACCAAGTCCATTCGTACAGTTATTTACCATCCACTTAGATTACTGCAGCACAAGTGAAGAGACAAACATAGTGCCCGTAATATATGCCTTACTGCCTGAGAAAAGTACAAATACCTATGAACGGCTATTTACTTTTCCACGAGATGGACTAAAAATTACTATTAAATACTATAAGTGTGATTTTGAACGAGCTCAACATAACGCTATGAACAGAGTGTTTCCGGAGTGCAAAATTACGGGATGCTTTTTCCATTATAATCGTGCGATATGGAAAAAAGCAAAAAGTTTAGAGTTTGATAGGATTAAAGGAGGGATAAAATTTTTGAAAATGGTTTCTTATTTACCATTATTGCCAGAACATTTGATATCTACTGGGTGGTCGGAAATACTTGACACGGTTGAATATTCCGAGGTAGTGCAAAAATTTGAAAAATATTACAAGAAGCAGTGGTTATCAGAATCACTTCTTGCCGAGATCAGTGCCAGCGACCAACGACATCGGACTAACAACAGTCTTGAAGCATGGCATGGCCGCTTAAGAAAGAGGATGCGTGTAAACCCTGGTTTATATGTATTTATTTGTACATTTGTTACGCAAGGAATGTAAATACCAGGATTCGCGAATTAGAAATTCACTATTTGATAAGAGAAAACGGAGGAAATGTGATATAATTTTAGACACGAAATATAAAAATATGCTTAAACATTTAAATAATAAAGAGGTATCTATAGTTAAATTTTTAAATGGAATTGTACGACTTCGTGATATATATAAGTAATCTGATTTAATTATAAGTATGATTAATAAGTAGGATTATCTTAACTGAGAGAATTTGAGTTTATTTATACTTGTTTTGTTTTTTATGTTAATTTTGTTAGTTTATGATAATTCAAGAATAAAGTTTAGAAAACCATACATTCGTCTCTTATACAGATTTACATACATGTAGTTGTTAGACGTGACTCTGTCCCAGGTCAGAGTCCCAAGTACAATACACTTCTTCTCTCATTGATCTTCCGGTGGTACATATATAGTGCAAAATGGCACTGGGACAAAGTCTGACACATAAAAAAAAAGAAGATTCCAGGAAATTCTAGCCACTGTGACGTAGCGGTAGTGGATTCGAATGCTACGTCAGAGGGTGCGCGTTGGATTCCCGCTCAGTGTAAATATTTGTGTGAACTATTTGGCCATGGTATATTCTGCCATATGTTCATTTAGGCCGTGAGACAAATTGACCATTACACCAAAAGTTGATTGTACATTTTGACATGGTCGTATTATGTCATATGATCATTCAACCCGTGATAACATTATGACCACATTATATTGTACATTTTGACGAATGTAATATTTTGACTTAAGTACAATTATACTTTTACTCGTTGATGTCCCGGAACGGACCGCCGTTCGTTTCGACTAAGACTGACAGAATGAGGTTAACTACCTTACATATATTTTAACGATTCATTTTAATTTATATATATATATATAAATATATTATTACTTTTAAACAGAGTGAAACAGATAGAGGCTAAATAAGAAAGTCAAAACAGCGGAAGTTAAGTTCAGTATTACTGTGCGAGTAAAATTAAATATTCACAGCTTAATGCCGGTTTTCATTTTCTTAGTAAAAGTTTAATCTATTTTAATGTTAATAAAGTAAATATGAAACATCAGTTAAGGATAACATTGTGAACTTAATCATTTTAAGCCTTAATATTTATATTTAGTAATATAATATTAATATCTTGGGACAACTCACACAACTCTCTAGAAACATTTGATTGTGCAAAACCCCACTAGTGCGTCCCTAATATTGCTAATAAACAGGTGGAAGTGCTATGCAACAAAATTAATATAGGAACCGTTGTCGCCAAACTCACACATATAAACCGATATTCATATTATAATGAACTACAAATAAACAATTCATTTGATTTGTTGTTTTAATTTTACTCATAACTAGCATAACTCACGAATCCTACATCTGGAAATAAACCTTCATGCTCTATTTATAGGATCTATGTTGTTTTAACGCATAAAGTATTTACTACGTTTTGTAATCATAAGTCAAACTAGATTCGATTGACAAATTAAATCCGCAACTCGACCATAGATATCAGTATTCTTAGTCGAAGCAATTATGAATTTAATAACTCTATTCATAAGGTTGACAATCGTTCATATACAGGTACAAGTGCAGAACACATTGAATTTTGAATTACATTATCGATTTCGATAGATACCCGTTTGCTTGTTTTATTCGAAGAATAAGATTTGTTGGGAGTTCAGTAAAACTGTAAGAAGAATTGCGTAGTATTATTTAAAAATAAATTATTTAATTACACCAGTCACTGACTAGTCGGACCCAAAGCCGGTAACCGTCAGGCACCGGTGGTACGAATATGTATAATAATACTTCTAGAAATACTCTTTTCCTAAATGAAAGAGTATTTTTTAGCTTGTTCGTGCTAGTACGAATAACCAGTGGTGTCTGATGGAATTGGCTTTAGTTGGTACAAATACTCATATGTGGATTCCCAGCAGGGCAAATGTGTTTTACATAAATTAATATCTCAAATAAATAAATACTTACCTGCTGAATGTTTTCAGAATTTCCATAAGAAATATTCAAGTTTAATAAGAATTAAATGCGCAATACTGAATTAATTTTGAAAATCATCTTACATACTTGGGTTAAAATTAAAAATGCGTTATTTTAAATTTTTATTTATTACCCTTGTTAAAAAACACATTTGTTTTTTTTTTAAGTAATATATATTTTAAGAGGTGGTAAAGATGCCATACAAAATGAAAACCTAAATACACTTTATAAATAAAATTAATTTGAAATTATCGAAAACGATAATTTCAAATTAATTTTATTTAAATAATGTGAATTGTGGTGAATTAGCCAGGGGCACTAGAGTGGCATTGAAATGTTTGTTGTGCTGCCCTTGAGGCGGGAACCGGCATGGCGGTTTTTGAATGATCTTACACACTGAAATGACCGGTTGGTCAATGCAATGTCTCAAACATTATTAAAATTATATTAATTACGTTGTTAAAGTTTGATTACATTTTTTATGTAAAGCATCTATGCCATTCAATACACGATATAAAATAAATTTCGTGTATGAATGTTAGGCAACCTTATAATGTAATTGTACTGTTATGTTAAATAATAAATATTAAATTATTTTATTATATATCCATCGATAAAACCAACATCCGACCCGACTACATCACTAATTGAGTAGCGAAGAACACGAACTAGTGAATACAATCAATCCAAATTAAAATTTAATTTAATGGCATAAGGTTGATTTTAACTAAGCGTTCTTTTAAATTATTAGTAAAATGAAATTAACTAAGATTTTATTAGAAAACAAATAAAATCATACTTAACGATGGTACGAACCACCTCCATTTTTAAGATTTTTTCTCCTGCTATCATTTTTGCACTCCGAAATGGAGCAATACGGCATAGTTATGGAAAAACAAATTTGTTGCGAGACTACCAACTCGACGCGATGTTAGAACATGACTGGGAGCAAGTTAGCGTGGCAACGCTAATTTGTGGCACGCGTGCCAGTCCTACTTCGCACTTCCACTGTTTTTTCTTCGAAATTGAGTTTAAAGTTGTCATTCTAGTCTTCGCTTTTAGTTGACTACGTCATCCCGCGCCTAATCTCTCTTCGATTTCCGTCTCATCGGAATACGTGGGTCCTACATTACTAGCAATTCTGATTACCCCTCCAGCCAAGCTTAATGGCTTGTGTTAGAAGTGGGTTCACGTCGGTAGTTTAATGGGTGGGATTCCAACCACGACATTACGATTACAAGTCCGTTACCTTAGCCATTAGGCTACCGCCGCTTTTAGGCTTACGTTATTCACAAATTAATACAGTTAGCATAGCATTTCTCCATGTTGTCTTCTGTGATTTGGTATCTGTCTTTTAAATTATTAAATACCTAAATAAAAAATAACAAACGAACCACTTTGGAAAGGAAGTGGTGGTAGCCTAATGATAAAGACATCGTTCTCGCTATCATGAGGTCGAATTTCGAATCCTACACATACGCGTACTACCCTATACTGCGATATGAACCCATTTGCTTTCTGAATGTCATTAGGTAGATTTTAGATCCTGATAATAAAACACAGCAAAAACAAAAATCAGATATTATGCTAGTGTAATTAAGCTAGAAGTTTGATTACTCAAGAAAACTCACTTGTTGTACAGATCACTTTTATTTCTTTTACATTTCTTTTTACACAACACTTTGCATAATTCGCATAATACTTATAATATAAAAAATGGCAGATAACCTTTTCGTCTTAAATCCAGCACAAGAATGCCCACTCTGAACAAAATCCGTTACAGGTAACCTTACTCAATTGATTCACACAGGAACGCTCCGATTGGTCAGTAGCAATCGAACCTGATTAGCCAATGCAAACCTGCAAATCACGTGCTAGTGACGGTGTTGCCAGTTTAAAACATAATTTAAATGATTTCAAACTAAAAAATGCTAGAAATTAATATAAATTATTAAAAATCATCACATTTGGTACATTTAAAAACAAGCTTCTAATCATTTGTCACATAACTGAATCAATTAATATTTTAAGTCCTTATGATAATAAAAAGTGATTGAAAATTCAGTTGCAAGATTTATCTTGAAAATACCTACAAAGAGGTTAAAAAAATGTAATAATCATATTCCTTAACTAATACGGCAAACAAAAAAAAAATGTGTGGCACTCGGGGACTGCCGCGGTAAAGCTATTGCATAGCATTTTTATCAACTTAAACTATTAAAAAAAAAAAATAATAATAATTCGCGCTCAAGGCCCGCGATAGAAGCTATGCAATAGCTTAATAAATTATTCATAACAAGAATCAAAACAAAAGAAGCATTGGAATCGTTCCTCCTACTTAAGAAAAAGAATGTTACTAACACACGAACGTGCACGAAGACAAAGACTTCAAAATACTTCTCTGTTTGCATCGATGGTTTCACGCCGTCATAATTATCTCACAAGACAATAGCTAAGGAACGTTACAGTGAAGAGAGTTCCTACACAAAATACCAAGAGCACAGAAGACAACCTACATTGAAAACGTACTTACCGAACGTAGTGGTCTAAAGTGGTCTAAAATTCAGTGTCCGTGAACGGCGTATATGTGTGAGATGTTCGTAAAAGGTTACTTTGTGTATTCGAAAGGTGAGTATACACTTAAGTATTTGCTAGAGCATTACAATGTAATGTAACGTTCTTACAAATGGTATAATACAGGCAAATGCTCAGTTTCCTCAAGCATTTCCATGTAATGTAATGTTCTTGCTCGACGCTGTGTTCGATGTAATTACAGGTAAATCCTGTAAGGCGAGTGAACATTTACCTGACATTTCTTTCTGTTTTGCATACACTCCCGTCACCCGCGCTCGTGCCTTTGCTCGATAAAAGGTAACACTAAAACGTTCGTTGGTTTTTAAAATTACGTTGTAACAAAACATTTAGCGTCATGTTTGAAGTGTGTTTCGAGTAAAAATAAGAACAGCGAAAGCTCGACGTTCTGTTACTAGTAAATGCTCAAGTGTATACTCACCTTTAGTATTTTGTAGTACGTACGTCTGTGTAAAATTAGATTAAAAGGTTCAGCCTATCAACAATTAATCACATAACATCGAGAGTATAGAACAAAAGCTTCATACAAACTCGCTGCACCAATTCACAAATAAACATCGCTCACTGAAACGCGATGAAACGGTATCTCGGACCATTTGTTCCGTAGTTGTTCCTAGATTGCATGTCCGTGTACAATGTTTATGTACCTATATACAGGATTATTTTTAATATATTTATAACCCCTTATCTTCTTTACATATATAAATAACTTCGTAATATAATTTTTGAAAAAAAAAAAAGAATTCTTTACTAACTACTACCTACTTTTGTCACACAACCATTGACAGTAGATCTGAAAAAGTTCGATACAAACGGGAGCAAACTTCACACAAGAGTAACTCGGACCACTAACGGCCGTCTATTATGTGATAGATTTGGCTACTAGAGAGATATATTTAACAATATATGTTCGTAAACTTTCGCGATTTGTATACATTATAGAATTTTATAAGCAACTTTCGACCGTATTGCAACGGCCATGGTCACGGGTAGACTGACTGTCTATACGGTCGAAACGTCGGGCAATAAAACAAAAGTATTTCGCCTTAAAATAAAATATTTACGCGATTAACCCGTAGATTATAAAATTCTATAATATTTGACAATATTCTATCTCAATTAACTAAATCTACATATAGATATATTATTGAAAACGGCTGTAGTCAGTATGTGACAATGTTAATGTGTACTCGAGCTAAGTACATAATGAAGCTTATCTTCTGTACTCTCAGTACTTCAGTCAAAAGGTTCGGTCTTAATCTTGCCCGTGATTTTTTAATACGTCGTTGGTCCAATTGGCTGGGGTCAATTATATTTGAGGTTGAGCGTTATGGTGGAAATTAAGCGAGGCCTGTGTAGCTGACATTTTTATTTTTATTATACGGGCAGATGAACTTTTATAAATTACCTGCAATATCTTCAGACATCGGAAATTGTTTTGTCTAACTAATTCTAAATAGGTTTTGTTACAATAGGGACATTAATACAAGATGTGAATAAAGATTTTTTTTTTTTAAACACTTATATTTTTATGTCATTCTAAGACTATTTTTTGTGAAACTTTCAAATAAAACTTAAAAAATTAAACCTAATTTGTAAGAGACGGTTTTTTTACTAATCTATCTCTCCGCCGTAATACTCACTACATAGTATAAAACAAAGTCACTTTCTCTGTCCCTATATCCCTATGTATGCCTAAATCTTTAAAACTACGAAACGTATTTTGATGCGGTTTTTTTTAATAGATAAAGTGATTGACGAGGATGGTTTATATGTATAATCACATCCATTAAATAGTGGAGAAATAAGGAGCGGAGCAGCAATAAGAAATGTGGCAAAAGTTACGCGGGTCAGCTAGTATCATTATAAAAAAACTATTACCTATAAAAATAAACAAGCCTTCTTTTTCTATTATCTTTTTAATTTTAACTAAAATTTAATTTTCCAAAAATAAAGCTTGTAACAAGCAGTTTGCTTTCAAAGCGCGGCTGCAAAGCAAAGCTCATACGTTCTGGATTTCGAAGTATGAAGTCAGCGCCACAGTCGATTACGGGCGACCACGGACGACGGCCGACCGCGCGTCCCTTCAAGTTGATGCGAACAGTTTTCGAAATTCAAACGTTTTAATTTTTTTAGAATGCGATCTCTTTTACTCAATAAAATATCAGCTAAGTATTATTATTTTTAATTCGCATTTATTATTTGAAATAAGAATTTTAGTGTATTCCTCAGAAGTGTTTGGAAACTTTTTCGTTGAATTGTGTTAAATTGAACTCGTCTGCAAAAATTACTAACTTTAACTGGCTGTGTAGACAATTATTTATCTGAGTTTTAAAAAAAATAATGTTCTTTATTTATAAGTTCTGGGTATGTTCTGAGAAAATTTGCAACCAATGTTAAAAGCGTTTTGTGTGATTTAAAAAGCCGGTGTAAAAACTAACTGAAATCTTAATATTGTGTGTGTAATAAAGTGATTGAAAAGTTTGTAGAAGCAGACTCCTCACGGTAAGTACTTTAAAAGTTTCCCTTCTAAAGTAAAACGTTACAGAACCTTTTTCATTTCACTTTCGTGAAGAAAATTATAAGTTTTCGGCTAAGACTTCTAGTAAATACCTTAGTAGCTTCTTAGCTTTCTAATACGAATATTTATTTTGAACTTTATTAACAGGTAAAAATAAACAGTTGACTGAAAATTAATGTTTTTAAGTATTAAGTCAGCCATTTTATAACAAAGATTATACTTTTTTAAATAAGTTCTGAAATTCTGTTTATTGTCGTTTCGAATCGTGAATTTTCTTTTCGTTTTCTAATACACTAAGCAGCTCGTTTAATCTAGCCTATTACATCTAACAATAGGTTAAAAATAGATTTTTTAAGACTGTTTTAAAACAAGCCTTTTTCTCATGATGTTGAGTCACGAAGCGAACGGTTTGAGAGGGTGAGGAACTTGGAACTGAAGAGTGGGATGCCAGTTTAGAGAACTGAGCTTTTTATAAGCTTTTATGGTTTATTACAATCAATTCTATCTAGTACCTACCTATGGCAAATATGTGCGTTGTAGGACATTTAATTACTTAGATTTTTTATATTTAAGTATTTAAATATGCTGTTATCAAATTATATAAGGTAATTATGCTTGCGTCTTCATTTTAAATTCTAACAAAATTACTTTAGCAGCTCAGCAATAAAATAGAGAAACAAACTAAATTCAGTATTTAAAATTTAAACAGAATATTTTTTTTTACCACTAGGGTAATTAATATACCAGTGTTAGAACGGCACGCCTATCCATGATCAACAGTCATGATAGCCCTTAGTCGCACAATAGCCTACAAAAATATTTAAAACTAGGTTCTCTAGAAGATTGATTTTGATATTTTTTTTTTTTTAAAGATAACAATAACTATCTGGGTAAACCTATGTAATTTCAATTTAATCCGTTCGATGTCATCCATCTGTGCGTTGATATTTATAATACAGTCAATCATTGTTTTTTTTTATACGAGTGTGTACCTATATACAGATATACAGATTTTGTGTGGATGCCGTTCCGTATCGTTAGAAGTGCCATGCTGATGTTCAATATAGGTTTATCAATTTAAAGAAAAAAAATAACAATCAATCCAGTTTTCTAGACGCAAAAAACAATGGAACCAACTACGGTGTGATTACAAGACATGTTAAAATTGGAAAAATGTGTTCCATTTGGTTCCATAGTTTTTTGCGTGTAGATAACTGGATTGATTAACATTTTTTATACCTTTTTACAAATATTAGGTATAAGTATATTTACTTTTACTAAAACATAGGTAACAGTCTCTTAGGGATGTTTTCCTGTTGCGCCAATAGTTGCCAAAACAGGATTTTCAACAACTATTACTTTGGCTGTTAGTCTCATGCGAAACAAGTTTACTATGCATGAGATATGGACCCTTCAGTGCAATCAGTGCCTAGTCTAATTTGATTTCGTTTCCTCTCGCATCTGTTGTGATCATTGAAGTATAAGAATAGTTGTGATTGGCTGCATATTTTAACAACGCTTGCGTGCCCCTGTGATGAATTGGTTCTCAATTACAACTTATTTAAAGATATGCTTTGCTATAGGCAAATGTTTTGAAGAGACGTGCCTCTGTGGCGCGGTGAGAGTGTGTCCGACTGCTACGCAAGAGGTCGTGTGTTCGATTCCCACATGGGACACCACTTTGTGTGATTCACAAATTGTTGTCCCGGGTCTGGGTGCACTGTGTGTCTGTGACTTGTATGTTTGTAAAGTCCCCCGCGACACAGGGCTTGTACCTTAGTGCGGGAGTCGTCTTTTAAAAAAAAATGTTAAGCTTATTTTTTATTATGTTACATGAAAAAGTGTGTAAGGTTCATGGGGTTGGGTCTTAGAGACACTTACAGCCGGCCCAATAATCTATCTACCGGTGGATTTGGCTACTAGAGGTAGAATTTTGACATATTTTGGATTTATGTCAAATATATAGCTCCAGTAACTAAATCCATCCATAGACAGATTACTGAGATCCACCGTAGTGGAAATAATCTGAAACAGATAAATAATATTGCCATAGTTATATTCACACGAAAACATTATATTTGTATTAGTGTACAAATACTCTTTTATTTCTTGTGCTGAATGATACTACTGACACCTCTGCGAAATCTAAACTTTTGGCATTTAGACCTAAAAACGAAAAAAACTACATCGATTCCTGAAATTTTAAGATAGTCGAAAACAAGAAGAAGACTGGAAGACAAGCGAATCATAAGATTCCTTTACTAACACATTATTCTTGTGTGTAAAAATAAATACAAGTTTACAAATAAAACGAGTTGAAAATATACTCGTAAATAATGCAATTCCTTTAACAAAATATAAGCTGAGCAACAAGCTTTTATCTGTCGAACTATTTTAAGAATAACTATTCAATTCCAAACCAGTGATTTGAGCTCGCTTCAGTTAATTTTAACGAAATTAAGTGTCTGTACTTGACTAACGTAACGATGTTCGTATTTCAATTAATTAGACATAATTAATTATAATCATTTAAAATATCTAACAGTTATCAACTATTATTTTTAGGGTTCCGTAGTTCAAAAAGAGAAATAACGGAACCCATAAAGACTACTTTGTTTTCCGACCGTCCGTCCGTCCGTCAACACTCTTTATCTCAGGAACGCGTGGACATATCGAGTTGAAATTAAAACGTTATATTCAGGTACAGTCCCTTGAAGCTGTGAAATCAAACTTCTAAATTTACCTTCCTAAACTATTTATAATAAGAACCTACCTACAAATTGCGAGTCCGACTCGCACTTGGCCAAATTTTTTTAGAATAATATTTTTAAACAACGAGAAAACATTCGCTATTGCTAATGTTATTCATAATTCTTACTTTATTAAGAAATGCTTATAGTGTTTGTGCTATATTTAATAGCTTTATGTTTATATGTGTAAAGGTAAGTAAGCCTGCGCGCGCACTGTGAATATTGTCGCATCGGCCGCGAGCGTCAGCCGCTTGTCGTAAGCCGCGAGCGGCTCGCGCGCGGCATGCACGGAAATGAACCTTTAAGGTTCATTTCCGAGCATCGCGAGCCGCTCGCGGCTTACGACAAGCGGCTGAGGTAAGTGACAGACGCGCGCGGCCGACGACTGTCGTAGGGCTGCGCGCGCACTGTGAATATGCTTTTGCTTCTGTGAAAATTGAAAAATTCTTATAGTGTTGGATAGCCATTAAAATAAAAGCCCTAAAAGCGCAAAACGCGATGTAAAACCGGATTTTTGGTATGTTATTTGGACCCTTAGGGGATTAAGGAACTATGTTTTGCAAGCAAAAAAAAGTTGTGAAACTACATAATACGCAAAAAACCTTCAAATAAAATCGGACGTTTTTCAATTTTTGCAGTTAAATTCTAAAACTATAGGTTTTTTATAGTAAATGTGTTCATCTCTTTGAAAGTATATTTAATTTGAGACAATTTATACTCACAGCTTATGTGAAACTGTCTTTCAGTTTTTGAAATATGATTCATGAAAAATTTTAAATATTTTCAAAAATTGAACAGTATACCAACAGTGTTAGACAGAAAAGAAACCATTTAGAGATGACTTATTAAAACACAATCCATATTATTTGTACACGCCTTCTCTGGTTGCAAAAACGTGAACGTGAAACATGCCCAAGAAGGTCAAAAGTCGTATACTTCCACCCTTTTCGGGCAACGACTTCCAAGAATATTCACGGTTAGTTGAGGTGGCTATCATTTATTACTCTGATGCCGCTCGCGACAAAACGGCCGCTACTCAAAATAAGCTTGTTGTGGCTTTGTACGGAGGAGAAATCTTCAGCACGCTTAACACTCATTTTAACGAAATCTTTGAATGATTAGCTACCAACGCTTAGGTTTTTGGTGGTTAGGCTTAAATTGTCTTACATTTAATATACTTTTAAAATGAGAAACACATATAGTATAAAAACCCAATGTTTTGAATTTGAACTGTAAAAACTGAAAAAGTACGAAAATTTTGCAGTTTTTCGCTTATTACGCAGTTAGCAAAGTAAAAAGCTCGCAGTTTAAAAACACACTCCCCTAAGGGGTTCAAATAACATACCAAAAATGCTTATTGTGTAATGTAATTTTATCAAATTACATCGCGTTTTGTGTTTTACAGGGGTATTAGGCCATAGGCTGTATAATATCTTAGTATAATAAAAACATTTCTACAAAAAAATAAAAACCGCCTTTCAAAATAAATATAAGGTAACTAAAAGCAAAAAATAATATAGGTACAACAACAAGAAATAATTAAACATTTTGCAGTTGGTGCCAGGAAATGTATTTTTATGTTTTAAGCACCAACTTCAAAATGTTTAATTATTTTTTGGTGTATACATAAAAAGAAAGCAGTTTATTTAAGTAAATATAAGAGTTACAATGAAAAAAAATCAGACAAGTGCGAGTTGGACTCGCTCCATCGACGGTTCCGTATAAATTTGTGTTCTGTATAAAGCGGCGATAGTCTAATGGCTTAGGCATTGGACTTGCAATCGTGAGGTCGCGGGTTCAAATGCTACCTATTATACTTTTAAGAGCCATTAAGCTTAGCCGGAGAGACCCACAATCCCACATTGCTAGTTATCTTTAAAAAAAAAAATATTAAAAAAAACTATTTTTTACGATTTAATTACAAATGTATAGTTTTCAGACTTTTCCCTATACTTGTAGTATAAGACCAAATTTCATAGTTCTAGGTCAACGGAAAGTACCCTACAAATTTTATTCCCTAGCTAGTGTCAAAATATACTTTTTTTGCGTCATAAACGATCGTATCTTTTTTTTACGTTAATTTAGAAGTTTGATTTTTTCACGGCTTCAAGGGACTGTAGACTTGAGTATATGGTTTTAATTACCTCCACGCGTTTCCGAGATAAAGTGATCTTATAATAGTTCCGTGCTTACCTATTGAGGTATGGAACCCTAAAAATAGACAATTATAGTATTATCTCTCCTTTTCATAGCGAAAGGGGAATATCCGGTCCTTTCGGAGGTTTGCCTCTATACATGGGTCCAACACGTAGAGGTCTTTGGAGATTTATTATCTGACACGGCGGCACGTAGAGAGGTTAACATAGAGTTTTTAATTATAATAGTATATAATTATTTATGTAGGTTTTGCACTCGGCTCCCTGTGCATGGATGTCAGTTATAACGAAAAATATATCCTTTACCGTTTTTTAAACTATCTACATACCACATTCCATCAATATCGGTTCAGTGGTTTAAGCGTGAAAATTTTACAGACAGAGTTACTTTCACATTTATCATATTAGTTTGGATTTGGATCACAGAACATTAATAACTACTTTCAATGTTCTGAGATTTGGTTAATAATCTTTACCAACAGAACTTTTCAGATGTGTATGTGCTCATAAACTAATCGCAATTAATCGAAAAACAAATAAAACAAACGGGGCAAGAGCATGTCAGACCATGCTCAGTGTAGGGTACGAAGTTTACGATTTTATAAGGGCGCCACCAAAAGAGTGTATGTTCATGGCAATTACGCCTTTGAGTTTTTCGGCAATAACTCATTATTATAATTTTAGTTGAAAATATTAATTAAGCGTTACCTTTGTAATTTTTTTCATAATAAGAATTTTAGGGCGACCTATTTCTGAAATTATTTACTTAATCTAAAATATTCCTAGAAACCTGAAAATGTTTTGAATAGACCTTTCGAATGATGTATTAGACATAGATGTTTGCGGATTTTTTTTTTAATGTATGGACTTAACTATTTTTTCTGTTATTTTGACAATCCAACTAAGTAGCTAGCGGCTTATACAAGAGAGCTATACTCATAATTTCATCTATATACATTGTGTAGTTTTTGAGCAAAAAAAAGCCTGTGACATATGGACAGACAGACGAACGAACCTGAAGAAACTATAAAGTTTCCGTTTTTGCCATTTTAAAAACGGAACCCTAAAAATACTCCTGCTCTTAACTAACTCAAACCCGCTGTATACATACATACTTATTTGAAATCGTCTTCACGTGGCCTCCATTTTCATATCTACGAGTACTAATTTTGAACCGATCAGAAAATAACGCGTGTGCATTTGTAGCGTTTCAATTTTGTTCATACTATATTATACATAATATTAGAGGACTGACAAGACATCAATATTCTTAAAAGAAGAGTACCTACACGAGATTAGATATATCAATCTCAATGGGCACAACATAGTAGGATCATCTATGATTATTCAATTTACTGCTACCTAAAGAATAATTATTAATGTTTTGCAAAAGAAAGAAAAGAATGGCCTTAATTTATTACGTAGAATCTATTCTTGCAAAAGTAAAACTTTTTTTTTGCTTCTGGGCGCGGTGGGATAGTGTCCGACGGCTACGCAAGAGGTCGTCCGTTCGACTCCCACACCGATATAGTGACATAGACGGCGAGAATGATAGCTTAGATCGAAAGCTGCAGTGTCTTAGCCAACAAGTAGACCTTATTCACCACAGACAAGCTACAAAAAATAAATAAAAATAATATATTCTAACTCTACACTACAAAAATAGTCTGTTATTCTATATTTACATAATATTTAGAGATAGAATATATAAGTAGTAATTGACTCACATGTTTTGAATGTATCATTCAACACTCAAACATTTCGTAATGCTCAAATGCTTGAGTTTGTTTGTACAAGAAAGTGGTGGTGAGAAAACAGTACCTACTTGAATGTTACGTAGATATATATTGTATCTGAAGCAGTCCTAGCATTAGTTGAAGTGTGACTTAGCTCGAAATAATGGGGAATCGAATGTATCTGAATCTAAAGGCTCTCACACACTACCAGGCCGCCGGCGGATATGAGCCTGCCAGATAATCGCAACAGACCACAGATTAACAGTTTTCTAATAAAGGTTTTGGACTGACGGCCAATCCAACCCATAGTGTATGCGCTGGCTGCCCGGTGCGATCTTCGTCGACAGGTATCGGCCAGACAGTACGCGACATTCGAATAATATTAACAAGTAGCCGGCCGGCAACCGGTGCATGATCGTAAGATCACGCGCCGTCTGAAACTGCTGGTTATTGACTACTACTGTGTAAACCCTGAGCCGTTTTTTAACCATTGCCGATAAGCAATGATCGCTGTAGTGTGTGGACTATGCAGACCCAAGATGACAGGCGGCCCCATTAGGTGACAGACTGCAGGCGGACTGGTAATGTGTTGGAGCGTTAATAGTGCTAACAAAGGATACAACTTAACAATGTCTGTGCGACATTAACTAAAATTATGTACCTACCAAATCCGTTCGTTTCGTCGTATTGTTCAAATCAGCGTTGTTGATACCAATATACGATCTGACACAATATTGCCCAATGATATCGTCAGTTGGTCAAAGTTACTTTGAATTGTTTATTGTCATTTTTAGTAAGGTTAGGTAAAGGTAGGCTTTATATATAGTGACGTTATTGGCTAACAAAACTGCACGAAAAAATGGTTACGTAAAATAACATTACTACAGCTAGTTACTTATGTATACACACAATTACATACTACAAAATGAAAGGGCAGGAATATCAACGCAACATGGGCCGTACCTATTGTAAGAAAGAGATAGAGGTTTAAAGGTAAAACGAGAGAGAGCATCAAATTGGCGCGAGCTACATCATGCAATGAAAAATATTTTGTTATACTATAAAGCGACGTACTTCCGGCTGAAATGATACGTTTCTATTTTCCTACAATGTAGCAGTTTAATTATTGCATCGTCGAAGCACGCCAGATAGCATTTTCCTATAAATTTTGAGTTTGCATTTATTTTATGCAAGCAGTACGGACATGATGTCGTAATACTGGGTGATGCCTGACTAACTGGGATTACGGTAGTTACCGTGCATTTATGTTGGCAAAATAGACGCACTGTTTATGGACCTAATGAAAGCTTTTGATCATGTGGACCATCAAATACTGCTGAACAAATTATATGCATACGGTATTAGGGGGAACATTCTGGATCTCATAAAATCTTACCTAAATGGTAGAATACAGCTTCAAGAAATAGTTAGGATATATAGGAGATATATATATATATACTAGCTGACCCGCGCAACTTCGTCTGCGTAAATTTTGCCCGTTTTTTTCAACATTTTTCATTGCTGCTCCGTTCCTATTGGTCGTAGCGTGATGTTATAACCTATAGCCTTCCTCGATAAATGGGCTATCCAACATTAAAATATTTTTTCAATGCGGCCCAGTAGTTCCTGAGATTATCGCGTTTAAACAAACAAACAAACTTTTAGGGGTATGAAAAATAGATGTTGGCCGATTCTCATAGATATCGGATAAGCACAAAAAAATTCATCAAAATCGGTCCAGCCGTTTCGGAGGAGTATGGCAACGAAAACTGTGACACGAGAATTTTATATATTAGATATATATACAAAAAACTCACAAAATTTTACTCAGAACGTAAAAATATCATGTTCTTTGTACCTCAGGACAGGTTTTGGGCCCATTTCTATTTATTATTTATGTAAATGATTTACCAAAATTGACAAAACACAAATGTATTATTTTATTCGCTAACGATAGTACCATTATTTTTACGGGTAACAAAGATGTATAATAATGTATTAAGTAGTTGACAAGGAATAACCTAAAATTTAATCTTGCTTAAACAAATTTAATGACATTTAGAAATTGAATAAATAATAAATCAAATTTTGACATTAATTATATCTAGGACACATCAAATTGAGCAATTAGGCTTGACAAAGTTTTTAGGACTAAATATTGATGCAAGTTTAAATTGGGTATCACATATCGAACAGCTATGTCAAAAATTACATAAATTTGCATATGCCCTGTACAAATTATCAAAAACTGTAGATACCTCGGCTGTGTTAACAGCATATCATGGTCATAATGCACCTCGCCTATGATACGGAGTTATGTTCTGGGGCAACTCTATTGACAAAGAAGCGGCATTTAGGGCGCAAAAAGATGCATACGGGCTATTTTTAAACCGAAGTGAACTAATAGTTGTAGACCCTATTTTCTGCACTTTAATTTGTTAACTTTGCCTTGTATTTATATTCTCGAGGTAGTGCTATTTGTGAGGAAAAACTTAAATCTATTTGAGAAACTCTCTTTGACATATTAATTGTTGTTTATCTACTAACATTCATTTTCATTATCAATTATGCATAACAATATGTACAATTGTAACATTTATTAATTTTCTATAATTTCATTGTCAGAAATATAGCTAAATATATTATTTTACACTAGCTAACCCCGCAACTTCGTCTGCGTAAAATTTCTCCGTTTTTGCAACATTTTTCATTGCTGCTCCGCTCCTATTGGTCGTAGCGTGATGTTTTATAGCCTATAGCCTTCCTCGATAAATGGGCTATCTAACAATAAAATATTAAATATTTTTTTAATTCGGACCAGTAGTTCCTGAGATTACCGCGTTTAAACAAACAAACAAACTCTTCAGCTTTATAATATTAGTATAAATTTGTATGCTGTTAAGCTGATCATGGTGATACTATTGTTACTAAAATAAGATATCATGTAACCCATTATTCGCAAATAATTAATTGAAGTAAATGGAATTGAATAAAGTGTGGTAAGGCGTGACTATAATATATGTGAAACGTCATTGTTTATTGATATTTGTTAAAGGTTAGGCTAATCAATTGATTAATTTATCAATCGATTTACCTTACCTTTAACCCCTAACCAAACCGCAATAGATGGAAATTCTCAAAACCTTTTCAGAATAATATTACAGCGAAAAGATTTAATGTTTGGTTTTAGTAGCTAAGTCAGGTCGTTAGGTGTGCAAGGGGTAAGGCGCTATATCTTTCTAATATAAAGGCAGGTTGCTCGCGTGAGCTGATTGTACCTGGCTGGCCGCGGCCCAGAGTTAAAAGTCTATACATAGCTAACAGCTGTGAGAACTTAGTTTGCGCGTTTCAGGGATTGAACCAATATTAAATTATATATGTGGAGGCGCAGCTTATAAGAAAATCACTGTAGAGATAACTAAGGTAACACAGGAAATATCGACTCTGTGTTTTTTTTTTAATTGGTTCACAAAACTAGATACAATCATCGATTTACATAAATATGAGAGACAAACTGTAGCATTTCTTGATTATACCCTACTTGATGTGAACACAACTTGCTATGTTAGGTTACATTGCTTACACATTATTTATAGTAACTAAATAACAGAAACAATTTCATTAATAAATAATTAAAATAATAAATTACAATGAAGAGCACAATGTGAACTTAATGTTTTTTCTCAGTGAGGCTAAAGAAACGTGCTGAACAAATATATCAATCTTATTTCGTATACTATTTGATAAAGTACACATACGGTGAATGAAAGAGTGCTGGCCAAGATTAGTTTTATAGTAGGCTAAATGAAATGTTTTACGGTTACATAACCGACTTTCGGAGCGAGGTACGATCAGCGATACACGTTCAAGGATATCGGCAGAGTTTACCAAGCCATGGACGATCTTATAAAGGAAAATAATGTCAGTAATTTTACGGCGCGTACTCAGTGGTTCCATTTCATAAAATAAAAGGCGTTGTTCATACCTATGATTGTAATTGGTGACAGTTATTATTGTTAAATGCTAGGTGGTACAGGAAACGTTTTTGTATGCGTTCTATTCGGTTAATGTGTACTTGATAACCGGGGTTCCAAACAGTGCTACAATATTCCAAAATCCCTCGAACAAAAGACTTATAGATTAAAATTGTGAGACTTGGTTGTTTAAAGATTTTCATATGTCTGTTAACAAAACCAGAAAGACGGGAAGTCCTACTCGTGATGTTGTCAATATAGGATCTAAAACTTAAAGCACTATCGAGGATAATACCTAAATCGCGAATAGTAATTAGTCCTCTAACGGTTGATTATTTATGAAGTAGGTTATACGAGATAGAGATCTTCTTTTTGTAAAGAGGTATGCCCACCAGCAGTATCGCTAGTATTTACGTTGTGCCACAAGTTGATTAAATGTATAATTCTTGTTTCTAATTATAACGTTATTATATCGACGGTGGAAAGGCAGAACACTTTAAGCGACACTTTGGACGAAAATGAGTTAATACATAACTGGAATCCACATTAAATTCTGCGTCGATTGGTCTTAGTTTCATAACGATCTGAACACTTTGATGTCGCTTAATGTATTGCAATTTGGTAGGGCATTTTTTTTTGCTATGATTGAACCGACTTAATATTTTATCTATTTTGTTGTTTTTTTTACTTAACTTAATATACACAATGTATGTTTGGCATTTAAGTTGTTTACGTTTTCTTAGTTCAACTTATAAGAAGTACTTAATTTGTTTTTGCGTACCCCATAATGCCCCTACATGACCACTTAATGCGTTATGCTATGGTTGCCTAATCTGTCGATTTGTTGTATAAATTGTTTTGCCGTTAAACATTATATTCACAGTATGGATATAATGTGTTTTGCTAATATCTAGATACCATTGTCATGGTTGTTAATTGGTTTTGGCAGTCATCCAATAATACACAAGTGTCGCTTAATTTAACTATGTTAAAAAAAACACGAATATTTTAAAATTAACCGACAGTACTTTTTTCAAATAAAATGTCGCTTAATTTAAATTTTTTAATCCTTATTTTTACGTAATGTCGGTTAAAGTAACGTTTTTTTGAACCATTTCGTGCAAGTGACGAATGTATAAATAGAAGAGACGATCAAATGGCGCTTCATTTATTGATCGGCAGTCGCCGCGTGCGTACGTGTCGCAACACGCGCGTTCATGAATAGACCAAGCGTAAGATATTTTCTTATTATTTTGTTTAATTTAGTTTTAAATTATTGTGTAACTGGGTAATTAATTAGTATGATTAATACGAGTATGATAACTGTGTAGCTAATAATAAATTTGATGCTTATTCATTTTGTTTATATTGCATGTTACAGTTTTAAAATGGATCGTAAAACTTATTTTAAACGAAAAATATTCGAAATGACTGATTCACAGTCAGTTATAAAAAAATCCTGCCGACGTAAAATAACATTCGAAGATGAAATGTCTGACATATCCCAGGAGCCGAAAAAGCAATGTTTGGAATTAAAATTATTGACAGACGCCAACACATCAACAAATCAACCTTTAGTAAGCAGCGAAGGTGTTCTTTCTCCAGAAATATTCCTTAATAATAATCTGCCGATAGCGAACTCAGGTATGTATTCATTATTTACAATTAAGATTTTTCATTTTTGCACAAGGTTTATACTCGTAGTATTAATTATGTACTGAATAGGTATTAACTTATCATTTTAGATGTGACCGACAAGGCAGTCATTGCAGCCTCAGAAGAGTCACAAATTGAATGCCGACAAAACATTATCACTAATAACTGTAATGATGAAAATTTGGAAGAAACAGGTTCGTTATTTTATTATTTTAATAATTTAAGTAAATGCTGTAAACCTACGCAATTATACCAAACAGACACGTAAATTACTAATATAGTCATAAATACAAATTAGCACACACTTTGTAAAAATAATAAACTCGACAAAGTTGTGGTGACTTTGTCGAGTTTATTAATTTTACAAAGTGTGTGCTAATTCGATTTCGTGGTCTAGCGATTGAGGTGGTCATACGCACCGAGTGTGGTGGGTTCGATTCCCACCCGTGACAAATATTTGTGTAATCACAATACAAGGCTTTTTCTCTAGTGTGAGTGTTGTTTTGTTTTTCAAAACAAAAAAGCACCTTATTGACTGAGCCCCACACGTAGTACCTGGATAATTTTGACTGTATATATTTATGTATATTACTATTTTATTTATATTTTAATGTGTCTATTTATTTACTTATTGCTTTTTTATTATAGTTGACATCTCAAGCGAACTTCAGGTAGAAGATGATAGTAATTTAGTATTAAATACTAATACTATGACTGAAAAAAACACAAGTTCTATATCAGCTAGTAATAAGCTTTCGAAACGATCTAGCGAACGCAAATTGATTAAGAAAACTTACTGCGAATTTATATCTGATAATGAAGATCCATATTTTACTGATGAATTTAGTTCGTGGAATGAAAAAAGTGGCAATGATTCTAATTGGGATACACCAATTACTAAAAAGTCTAAGAAAAAGACCACAAAGAAGAACAAATTGAAATTAACCGAGGAACTAGACAAGGAAACAACTACTAATGAACCACTGCAGGAAATCATTGGAAAACCGGACGATATTAGTATAGTAGGAGAAAAGGGAAAAAAGATACAACAAACTAATACTAGAAAGGAAAGAAAGATATGTAAAAATAGCGGAAAAGAGTATATTCAAACAAACGGAAAAATACGATCCAAAAAAGAAATTAAACCCAATCCTTGTGTTGGTAAAAAATGTGGGAATAATTGCCAGGTGATAACCGAAGAAAGAAGATTGTCTTTATTTAATCACTTTTGGACATTATCTTCTGAAAGACAACGAGACTGGATTGTTAATATGTCTCGAAGAATTACTATTAAGAGAAAACGTTCAAAAGATAGTGGAAAACGTAATTATTCTTTCGAATATTATATAAACGATAATGAAGACAGACGCAAGGTTTGCCAGCAGTTTATACTAAATACGTTAGCTGTTTCACAAACATACATGTATTAAACACTGTCAAACTGCATAGAAGGATCTTCAAAAGAGGACCTCAGGGGTAGACACATTCCTGCAAATAAGACGAAAGAAGCAACGAAGCAAAATGTTCAAAACTTCATCAAAAAATTGCCTGCTTTGCCCTCGCATTATTGCCGCAGAGATACCACTAAACTTTACTTACCTGTGGAATATAAAAATCACAAAAATTTGTACCGGATTTATAAGGAAGAGAAAACATCTGCAGGGATTGATTATGTTAGTGAGAAAGTATTTTTGAATATTTTTAGGACAGAATTTAATATAGGTTTTCATGTACCAAAAAAAGATAAGTGTATAAAATGTATAAAGTTAGATGCTGGAAATACTGAAGAAAGTAAGGCAGAGAAAGAAGAGCATTTGAAAGAAAAGATAGCAAGCAAAGAAAGATATAAGTCTCATCGTGAATTAAATCAAAAGCACTCGGATGTCATCTGCACCTCTTTTGATCTTCAGAAGGTTCTGAATACACCCCATGGCGAGAGTATGTTACTGTACTATTCCAGAAAATATGCCATTTATAACTTATGTTTTTATGAAAATGGTAGCAGAGAAGGCTTTTGTTATATTTGGGGAGAATCAAAAGGAAAACGTGGAGGTAATGAAATTGCTTCAATTATTAAAAAATATATAAATTTAGTAGATTCCCGAGCCTCGGTTAAACACCTACTATTATATTCCGATTCCTGTCCAGGACAGAACAAAAACAAAATAGTACTTGCTGCTTTACATAATGCATTAAAGAACTGCGAAAATATTTTAAGCATTCAAATAAATTATTTGCTACCGGGCCACACAGAGATGTCTGTAGATTCTATGCACTCTGTTATTGAGGGGTCAGTTAGAAATACTATTGTTTGGGCACCTTCTCAATGGGCTACTATTTGTCAATTAGCTAGAAAAGACCCGAAACCCTACAATGATTTTCTAGGTTTCGATGGATTTGCTGATAAATATTTTCGCGGTAATTTAACTGGCAAAATAAGTAAAATAAGAGTTGCTACCTTTAAGAAGTCGAAAATTAATCAAATGGCAGTTAAGTACAGTATGAAGCCAGATGCAGAAGAAGAAATAATTCCGGTGATAGGAGCTTTAAATTCAAAAATTGTGGATCGGCTGTATACTACTTCTTTACCTATAACTAAAGTCAAGTATAATAATTTAAAGAAACTTTGTGATGATAATGTGATACCCAAATTATATCATAGAGAATATTTAACTTTAACTTCTGTTTCTGGGGTTGATACTCTTACAGAAACAGACGTGGAAGACGTTCTGTAAAGCGTTTTTACTTGTTTTTAAGATTTAAATTTGATTATTACATTTTATTGTTACGAGTATGTCTATTTTTATAACCTTTTAGTGAGATTTACTATTTCATACAACTTAAAATTATGTTTAAGTTAGTTAGTAACTTGATTATAGATGTAAGAATTAATATGTATGGAAAAACATATTCTTATGTGAAAAAGGAGTGCAATTGTTTTATAATAATTACGAGTATGTCTATTTTTATAGCCTTTTAGTGAGTTCATACAGTTTAAAATTATGTTTAAGTTAGTAAGTAAATTGATTAATATAATGTATGGAAAAACATAACTTTTTATGTGAAAAGGAGTGCAATTATTTTATAATAAGTTACTGATCTCACTGCACTGATTACCAAAAAGCTTAAATTTTTGTTTCGATTTATTTTATGTTTTGTTGTTCAATGTTATTGTTTTCTTTAAGTATTAAGTAGTCTTGTGATCTCTCCATGCCTACCTTAAATAGAGTAGGTGACTGATTATAATAATTATTATAACTAGACTAGTGTTAAGTTTAAAAGAATAATTACGTTCTGTTGATATCCCAAAAAGATTATTTTACCACCTATGTTCCTTGTTAGTTAGTAAGTGAAACGTAAGTGTTCTTAATAAAAAGGGTGAATTCTGAAATTTGTTTATTTTCACTGCCTTAATAAAAAATTATTAGTAGCTTAAATTATTTTGTTGGCTTTACATTCTAATTTCTCAAGCACTTAAATGGTTTACCCTAAGTTAACCATACAGACATTGCGACACTTAATTTGTTTTGCCCATACAATATTAATATTAATTAATGTTGTTAAATTGTATTGCTTGTATTTTATAAACCAAAATAGTGGCGGTTAAAGTGTTTTCCCATGATCATTTATCGCAGGTCGGATTACGTTAATGTGTTTTGCCGTAAGCTATTATATCGGCAAGAAACATTAAGCGCCACCTATTTTTATAAATCGTTTAGGCTTTGTTTTATTAGTAGATTGAAATTATGGACTTTAAAAAAATAAAATAACTGCTCATTTTGATATTCTTGTAGAAGTAATAATTTTTTATTTATGATCATTTTACCCAAAATTACAAAGTTTTTTGGCTCTACTGTAAAGTTTGAAAAATGGCGCTTACTTTAATTTGCTTTTCCACCGTCGATATAATGATATGGAGTCTCACATTTGCCGGAATATTGAAATGCAAATATTAGTCTTTCAGTTTATTTATTTCCTTTTTTTTCGTATGAAGTTATTTTTAACGGTGGTAACACTATTACAAAAATAAAATCGTAATATCGATTAGGGTTATTATCGATTTTTATTAAATAATTAATATAAATACTTTATTATTTGTTGCACCGTTTGAATGTAAAGAACGATAATATTTATACACTATACTTTTTATTAAGCATATTCTTTGATACCTTTAGATTAGGACCCGGCTCGATTAAAAATAAGAACATACTAATGAATTTTAATAAAAAAATCGAGTAGGATATGACAAAAGTTATGGCAACACTGAAATGTAATGTCATGTCACTTGTTGTTGTTGTTGTTTGGCGTCGGTCCATTATGAAAACAGTTTATAGTATTAATAACAAATAGCTTTTGTTATTTCTTGTGTTGTGTATGATATTGTGGTTACATTACGTGAGTTTGAGATAGAGACTCCATATATACATTGTAACAATCAGAAATATTTTGTGAGACAGAGACTCGTACCAATATTGTGACAATTGTGAAGTGTTTGTGAGATAGATTCGGATTATATATCACTGCAAAACTGAATTCATAGCCATATACTAGTGTTACACGTCATATGTAATACATAATTAATACGCAATATCATAGTTATTGCCTATTTTCAAAAAAAAGTGTATATAAATATTTCGATTTTCGAAGTTCATCCACCCATATCAATTAAACCCGGCAAATTAGGTAAATCATTGTTGGTTTTTCTAAAAGTATACTCGTATATTAATGTCTACATAAATCAGTAGTTTTCATCTTGGCACAACAAAATTTGTAGCGATACTAGATTCCATAGTCACTTGAACAATCGCCTTTTATATGGTAACATTTATCTAAATTCAGGACCATGAAATTTTGATTACACCATTGTTGCACCGAGTCGATATCCGTTTGAAGGATTGAAGTATCATTTTGATTACTTATTGCTCGATAGATTTTTAGATCGTCAGCATACAATCTGAACTTGGATCGAATAACATGTTTTATATCATCTATATACACCAAAAAAAGAAGGGGTCCCAAATGAGATCCTTGGGGAACGCTTGATGGAACAGTAAATACACTAGATTTAAACCCTCGTATTTGCACCAGTTGAGAGCGATTTTGTATATAAGATGTGCATCATCTTAATAATGATCCATGGATACCTAAGTCTGCAAGCTTACTCAATAATCGGTTGTGATCTACTAAGTCGAAAGTTTTTTTAAAATCAGTATTCACGGCACGTACCTCACCACCATTGTCCATAGTGTCTACAATGTCACAAATATAACCGACTAGGTTAGTACAAGTAGATTTGCGGCGTAAAAACCCATGCTGATTTTGATCAATTATTTCCCGAAAATGAGCTAAAAGGTTTTCATTAACCATGGCTTTTAATATTTTCGCAAATCCAGATATAATGGAAATAGGACGATATTGGGCAATATCATCCAATCTGCCTCCCTTGTGTACCGGGGTTAAATGTGCTAATTTCCATTGTGTAGGGAAAGTACCACTCTGTAATGACATATTATAAATTATGGTTAGGGGCTTACTTAAACTTTGTGCACAATTCTTTAAAAATATAGGCGTTATTAAGTCAGGACCCGGTCCTTTACTAATATCAGAGATCGTTAATTGTTTTAAAACCTCGTCTTCACTAATTCTACAGCAGCAGTATGGTGCACCGTTAGATGTATTTTTGAGATAAGATTGACAATATATGGATGGACTCCCATTGATAGAGTATTTGCTTTGAAAATGTTTATTTGCATTGTAAATGCTTTGAAAATGTTTCGAGAACAGTTCACAAATTTGTTGTCCTCCTTTAACTGTTGCGTGATTAAGAGTCATTACATTGGGTAAGAAACTAGTGTTTGTAGTCTTGTCTTTAAAAATCTTCCAAAAATATTTAGGGCGACGTTTAAGATCTTCTACTGCTTGCGTTTTGAAATTAGAATAACTTTCTGCTATTAGTGTATCACATCGTTTCCTTGTAATATCAAACTGTAACTTATCCACCATATTGCCGTATTTTTTGTATCTCGAATGAAATTTACGCTTCTCTTTAAGTGCTTTCAGTAAAGAGCGACTAAACCACGCAGGGTAGCAATAATTACGCCGACGGCGAAGGGGTGTGTGTCGACTGGTTATGGGTCTTATTGTATTGTAAAAGGTATCTACCATATAGTCTACTGAGCCGGAATCTTTCAATACAGACGGCCAGTCTATATTATATAGGTCTTCATTTAGAGATTCGTAATTTGACTTGAAATAGTTTAAGGTAGGAGTGGAACATGGTTTCATAACACTTTCAGATACATATACTACTTCAATATTCAGTGGTGGGTGATGCAAATCTGGCGAGGGTGACATACTATAAGCGGGTGAAACAGAAATGTTTGCCAAATCATTACTTAAAACTAAGTCTAAAATTCTATTATTAATGTTAAGTATGCTGTTATATTGGTTAAGATTACAATAAGCCATTATGTCCAAAAAAAATGCAATGAAAATGTTATCGGTTGATGTGGGAGATAAAAATAAAGAGTTTGTATCTTTTTGCCAGTTAATATCTCCCATGTTGAAGTCCCCCACCACTAAAAATAAATAGTCTATTGTAATCATTGATCTTTATGATCGTGTGGTTGAACGAAGTGTTAATATTAGACTTTTCATACTCTGGTTCACACTCTGAATACAGTAGTTCTCATTACGTAACATGAGCGAAGTTTAACGAACTCTATTTAATTTAGCTTCACGTGGTTTACGCTTTAGTAGTATGAAAACAAAGCAAAATGCGGAATATTTTATATCAAATCTTAGTTAAATCCTCAGACGAATAAGGGATATTTATAGCTTTGACACCTATGTCAGGCTGTGTCTTTGTGTATTCCATTATGTATAGTTCATAGGATTTTTCTTTCTTCTACCTTACAAGAAAAAAGTAGTATTCTAATAAATACAAGAAACAGGAATATCGCATATCTACTCCAAACTTAACTGCCTTTCCACATCTGCAACTTTGGTACAGTGTCGTAAATACTTTATCGAACAAAATTTCCCTTGTGGAGTGCATTTGGTATATGATTCACACGGGAAATTCTTAGCATTTTCTACGGCCTTTTGAGTTTTTCAGCCGCACTTTATCTAGCTTTTACCCTCAGCTCCTCTCGTGAGAAATGCCCACTGGAGCCATGAACTTTTCCTGGATAAAAGAGAGTATCATAGACAATTCTATGACACTCTCTGGACCATAAATGATGTCAAGGTAACACATACTTATCTATATATTGAAAAGAAAGCATTTTATTCGCGTTGCATAGTATTTGAAATTGCCGTAAAAGCATGTCTTTTTCATTTCATTTATTCATTGATTTAATAAGCGATGCAAGCTTACAGTGGCGTCACCAAATCGCTTGCACGCTAGATTACATACATTAATTGCTAAATAAGAAAGGATTGCACATAATTCAATAACATAAAAATACATAATAATTCGATAAAAATAGTGTCATTATTTACATTCATTGCTAATTACGAAAGGATTACACATCTATACATATAATGAACCTGTAAATTTCACGTGTCTGTACATGGCCGAACTTAGTGAAAAAAAATATTAGGAAATGTTCGAAAAGAGCATTTAAACACTTTGCTGCATTTTTAGAAATGTCTGTCTGTCTGTCTGTTTGTCTGTCTGTCTGTCTGTCTGTCTGTCTGTTTGTTTGAACACGCATCACGCAAAAACTACCGGACAGATTCGGTTGAAATTTTGCACGTGCAATCTAATAGATGCAGATTAACATTTAGGCTATAAATTATCACGCTTTTTCCCATAGGAGCTAAGCAGTAAGGGATAATGTCTGTAACTATTTTCATAAAACAGTAACTACTTGACGGATCTTTATGAAAATTTGCAGTTTTATAGTCAATACTATAGGACATTATTTACACTATGAATCATTACGCTAACGTCTATAGGGAACGAGTAGCAACGTATTTTTTGTCGCACCATAATGGTTTATCACAAAATTCTCAACAATTAGACATTATCTTTAATTGCAACCCATGGAATACATAACTTCACGCTAAAACTATAAGGAGCTAAACTCAACATTTTTAAGTTTCATAAGAACAGTTATTTTGACGTGGTAAGTAGCGAACAGTATAGTCTCGAAGCTATGCTACCGGACCTTGACGACGAAGACCCAGGCTCGAATCTGATGTCTGATTATGTTCTTTTTGTATTTTTTTAAATTGTCTTTATCCTTTTTTAATATTTTTCTCAATGTTTTAGTTATTTTTTCGACCGTAGGTAACTTTTTACTTTGGTTATTATTTTTTGTCGTTGTCTGTCAACCTTTAGAGATATCTGACATTTTCGCGGACATGACACACATGACACGCTCTGTGTTTGTTTACTTAAGTGTTACAGCAGTTTTATATGCATTTCAGTTGTATATCTTTGCAGACAAAGGAAAATCCTGAAAAAACATTTTATTAGTATTGCGTTGTAACACTAAATGAAATACACCCCATTTTTAGCCAAAATGGCAAAACAGAACCCTTATAGTTCCCTTATGTCCGTCCGTCCGCAGCTTAGCTCAGAGACTATTAGTGCTAGAAGGTTGCAAATTACTAACGCCGATAAAGTGAAAGAATAAAATTTTGAAAATCATTATTTTTTATTCCTTTGTGTATAATATTAGGCTTTATAGTGAACATATTTGTTAGAGTCAAGTGTCCCCCTGCCAGCTAAATGGTTGATGTTGGGTATGTGAAAAAATTCACGGTAGTAGTATAAATACTAAAATTATAAGGAAAACTATCACAGTTATGTACTTAGACTTTACAAGTTTACGATCACATGGGAAGTAACAACATTTTCGTACAAATTCTATTTCAAAATTATTAGGTAATAAGTAGGTATAACGTTGAAAGATTGAAACAAAAACAACAGAAAACTCACTTTTTAAGCCGCACACCAACCACCAACTATCTAAAAGAATAGAACAGAACGATTTTTATTTAGAACACAGAAGACACATGTATAGAAATTAATATAATTTAACAGGAAAAGTCATGCAGAAGATAAAAATAAACAATAAATAAAACAGTAAAATAATAAAAATAACAATAAACAAAAAGAAAACAAACACAAATTAATAACAAAAAACACAATTAACGAATAGAAGAACAAGAAGTCTGTATTTGGTACTTATTTATTTTCACAAAGCTTTTGGGTGTTAAAGCTATCAATAGATGAGTATATGACGATTCTCCGCTGCTGAGTCATATCGCGGTTTACCCGACAGGACTGTTTCCAACATATTTACACAGAAGTTATTTCGTAACCTAAACTACCTTAATTTAAACCCGACTTTCACGCGAACGAAGTCGCGGGCACAGCTAGTTGTTAATATAATTCAATAACATAAAAATAATAATTGATTTCAATATTGACATTATTTGCACATTGAATACATAATATGTTTATAATTTGATTTAATAGTTATTACTTTATTACAGTTTTTAAACTTTCGCGATTTTTATACATATTAGATATATTTCGGGACTTAATCGGGTGAATTATTTAAAGGTACGAACCTTTTATTTACCCGACGTTTCGATCGAATTGCACCGATCGTGGTCACGGGTCGACTGATGGCAGCTTAGCGATGTCTCCGTGAGGCGCGGGGTTTTTCAACTACCCTCGCCTGGTCTTGATAATTTTGATAATTTGTACTGTCGGTACTTCTACACACTACACTTACAACGTCTTTACACTGAGGCGCGGTGTCTTTACGGCTACGATTGCATTTGCTGATAACCGAGTTCCAAGATGGTGAGAGCCGGTATCCATCTTCTCGGTTGAAGTTCTTATACTTCTTGATCTGGTTGTAACCGTAGCTATGTTTATATATACACCGGGCGCATTGACGCTGTTTTTTTTCGCCATGAGTGTATACAGCTGTTCTTTTGGGTTCCAAACAATTGCATTATACTTTTTATATCGATCAACATTTTTTTATGTAATAAAAAACAGTAAACTGCCCCCGATTTTACTAAATACAGCTAAGAACAATTCCGATTAACTAGTCTTCTAAAAAGAAAAAAAAAGAAAATTCGTTTATCTCTTACAATGACCCAGATAGACACACAGACATACACCAATATACGAGTTAAACTTATTTAATAATTACACAAATGATGTCACAAACCTACGCACCCAAACGCATGTAAGAGTGCTTTCATTATGTAGTCAAAGTTAATAATAAACAGCCTTACAAGAAATTAATTAATACTGGAAATACAAAACATACGGAATCTCCTTAGGAGAGACTAAATCCTTTAATAGTTTAGTAGGGACTAAACAATACATCTATTTAATTCGGTTGACCTACGGGAAGGAACATCAAAGATGAAACCTCAATTAGTAAGCCTCTCAAAAGGTCTTCCCCTCACAAAAGGATTAATTCTCTCAATCTCATAAGCTAATGAGGTGTATCTTGACTGTCATAACGACTTAACGGTTTAGTACCTACTACTGCTAGTGTTACGGTTGTTATTGTATCAAAGGGATTAAAGTTGGTGAGATCCGTAAAAAAGCCAATACTGGAGGGGGTAATGAATAAAATATCCTCTTCCTGCTGGTTTAATCATTATTGAATTACCTAAGTACTATATTGCTTTTATAACTAGGGAAGATAATATTAAATTACACACAATATTAACACCGATCTACATCTGACTACAATTTAGGGGTGACATTCTTCATACTAATAGCCTTGGATAATCTTCGCATTCCCGATGGTTATAGACAGGTGCGGATACAAGGGGGGTGGCAACAGGTGAAGTTGCTCCCCCCCTCCTAAGACTCGACTGAATGACCTTTTTTTGTTTTAGACTATGTTATATTAATATTACTTTATATTTATTCTTAATTTATACTATATTAATATTAATTTTGAGACTGCATCAGAGTGTTTAGGCAGACAATTGCCCCCTTTGGTGGTGGATAGGGTTGTGTTGAATCAAATTCACCTCCCCCCAGCCATGCGAGCGACTTCCTTAACCGGTTTAGTCAAATTTTACCCCCCACCCCCTGTTCACAAAGTTCTGAATCCGCGCCTTTTTATATAGGCTATTATATCATGCGTATATTATGCAAATTACTTATAGTACGACAAGTCAGAAAAAAAACCGGGCAAGTGCATGTCGGGCCACTCAAAATGTAGGATTCCGTAGTCACCCCCCCATCTAAATAATGTGGCTTAAGAAGTGGGTTTTCTGTTGTTTTCGTTTCATACTTACAACGTTATATTTACATAATAATATTTTTCAAGGGAATTTGTACGAAAATTTTATTACTTCTCACTTGATCAGCTGTTACTCGTAAACTTGTAAAGCCTACTTAGCTGTGATAGTTTTCCTTTAAATTTCTATATTCTATATATTTTTTTCAGTAACCCAACATCAACCATTTAGCTGGAAGTGGAGGGGGGGGGGGACACTTGACTCTAACAAAAATTTGCACTTCAAAACTTAATAGTTATAAACGGATCCCTAAATCGAAAATTCGTCTTTCCAACCCGTAACGATGGGGAAGGTGAGAAAAAATCACACCCCCACTTTACATATAGTTAAGGTAGGTAGGTACCCTAAAAAAATTGCTTTTCAAGATTTTATTCTTTCACTATGTCGGCGTAAATAATATGTGTATCCATGCAAAATTCCAGCCTCCTAGCACTAACAATCTCTGAGCAAAAGTGCGGACGGACAGACGGACAGACGGACATGGCGAAACTATAAGGGTTCCGTTTTGACATTTTGGCTACGGAGCCCTAAAAAATGGGCGTCTTGGCAGCTTTCAGAGTGTACGCTGCGTAAGTGGTAAAAGATACATAAAAACTATGTATGGCTAAATTGTTCCTCTTAAAAAGTTCTATAAAAAGTCCTCGACAGCATATTATAGCTATCTTTTAAGCATAACCCAATGCAACCATTTCTATCTTAAAAAAAAATATTTAAAAAATATATATTTTGTAATATGTTTTAACCAGTTATGGTATTATTGCTATAAGTTATTGATTATTGTGTTAATTTTCTGACCGGTTCTGGGTACTGTATGGGGAGGGGTAAGGGGGTAATATGATCAATTGACTCAACACCGACTTATGCACACCCAAATTTTAGAAATGAGCGGGGGTGTTCTTCCTTCCGATTTACCAGATCCCCCTGGTACGCCCGTGAGGTGAGGCATGCGGACGTTAAGAAGTGATATCATAGAGACTTACTTTTACACAAGATCCAACTTTTAAATACATTGCTTTTGATTTATGTGTGTACCCTACTAAGTGTAAGCAAATAATGTAATTGTAACAAACATACGTCGCTTAAAAATAAGCACCTCCAATTAGGGTTGCCAACTTTAATTTGAAGAAATAGAGTATATCTGATTTCTTAATTAGATTTAGAATGTTTAGAGTTGTACAATTCTTTTAAAAACTGCTGCAATAAGCATTATAAAATACTTTTTTTAAAAATTAAAAATTTGGATACTCTTTTTTATCAGTCCGTACTCTTTATTTACCCCCTTAAATAAAGAGTACGGACTGATAAAAAAGAGTATCAATAATTTTTAATTTAAAAAAAAGTATTTTATAATGCTTATTGCAGCAGTTTTTAAAATAATTGTACAACTCTAAACTTTCTAAATCTAATTTTACATAGATCAGGACTGGTATAGTACCTAAACATAATGTAAAAAAGAGTATTTTAGTGTACTCCATTAGTGTTATAAATTATAGAGTACGCCTACATGACATAGAGTACAATACTCTATTTTAGAGTACGAATGGCAACCCTACCTTCAATGCTCATTTTTAACCGACTGCAAAAAAGGAAGTTCTCTATTTGACCCGTATGTATGTTTGCAGTAGGTATTCTCAAAAAGGATGGGGTTTTCGCTATTCAACAGCATACTTTTCTGGGAAGGTTTTAGTCATAGGTTGAAAAAGACACCGGAATTATAAATGAAAACATAGGAGTGAGCTACTGAAATTTTCAGTTAATTTAATTTTCAGTTGAAGTTGCTTGATTTTTCTCAAAAAAAAAATATTTGATTTCTCAATAACTTTGCGACACATAATTTGTTAAAATGCTCTCTGTAACGAAGTCATAACAAAAGCCGTGATAGTTCCTTAACTACCGGCTAGATAGCGCATGCGAAGGCCCAACTCGCGAGCATGAATGGATAGACAAATTTTAAGGTCTAGTAACATAGTCCAGATAGGTGGTTCGATTCAGGCCCCGGTTTGGCTTACGGAAGTCTCGGGTTCCCCAATGCGGACGCAGTAGCCTGGAGCTTAGGCACCAAAATGCGGAAGTGCTCGTCGAAAAGCCACCGCCTGTCTACCACTAGGCCCAGATACTCAATCTGGGC
The DNA here is from genome assembly GCA_945859575.2 of Herminia tarsipennalis. NCBI lineage: Eukaryota > Metazoa > Arthropoda > Insecta > Lepidoptera > Erebidae > Herminia > Herminia tarsipennalis. Next base: position 19,441,225 of record OX243846.2, read on the forward strand.
CCGAACAACAGGGACCGAGGGGACAGTAATTGAGGCACCAGCAGGTGGACCGCGTTGGGGCCCATAATAGGGCCTTCATCTTGAAAATGGGCCACCCTAAGCCCAAGCGCCTCGATGCGCATGACCATTCGGGAAATCCCCAGGCTATCCAGGCATAGCAGATGACACCTATACACCTATCTCGGAGGAAAAACCACACCGCTGGGCCCAGTCGTAGCCGATGTTCCACTAGAGGGGCCCAAAGACAGAGCCCTGTGGACCACCGCACGAGACGTCCTTGTGGATTACCTCGCCCTCTCGGTCCTCGTACAGGATCCTCCTGCCTTTGAGGTAATCTGCCACTAGCTGCCTCAGGTACGCAGACACTCCATGATATCGGAGGCCTCTCTGATGCAGCTGAAGTGCAGAGACCCGAAAGCGTTGGCGATATCGAAAGATATCGCCAAAATCACTGCACTCCAAAATCGACGGCCTCCTCCGATGCGGCCCTCAAGCGCAGAACACGAAACACACATAAGCCGTACTGAGCGTCCGACAGATCGGGGCCGACCTCGTTCAAATGCTGGACGATGCGGGTAGCGAGAATCCTCTCCAGCAACACGATAGGCCTGAGGTCGCAACCGAGGCCGTCCCGGCTCCGGAAGGAGCACGAGCTTCCCTGCCTTCTAGCAGCCAGAGAACCGTCCGGACGCCAGGAACATGTAACAACACTCGGGTCGGAATCCCATCCGGCTCAGAGGCGATGTTCTTCGAACGCATTCGAAGAACAGCCGCAGCCACCTCCGCTTCAGTGGCAGGCGGCACAGTTGTATCGGCCTCTCGGGCATCGGTCTCATCCTCGGAGACCATCGCCGGGGGCATGTGCTCTGCCTACAGCGGGAATAAACCCTCGACCACTTCCGCAAGAAAGCTAGGCTGGAGAGTCTCGTTAAGGGGGTGGGGGTGTCGAGCGGAGCTTGTTCAGCGCCGCTTGATATGGGTGACCCCAGGGGTCACGGTAGACCCTCCAGCATCCCCTCTCTCGCCCTCTCCTTGGCGCGACAGATAACCAGCTTATCAGTTTAGACCGATACAGGTTTATTGATGATTATGAAAATCATCGTATTCTTTGATCTCAACAATTACTAACAACCAATTTGCAACTGACTTGGTCTCGCTATAAAAGTAATCTTCCTTTTATAAAATAAATTGCTCAAAACCGGATTGTATTCCAAAAGAGAATTATCTGACGAAAGACATTTCGTACTAATAATCATACGATTTTATCAACGATTTTACTTAAATAGGAATTGTTCCGGTTTATTACCTTTACGAAGAATGATAATAAATTCAAAGAGTTTCAAGTATTTAGACAAAGTGATGAGTTTTCAATTCTCACTAGTACGTACGTCTGTAAGTGGAAGCTTATGTAAAATTTGATGTTTCTAGATTTACCGATTTCAGCTGTGCGTTGATCAATCATTCAATCAGTTAATCAACCAGTTACTTTCGTGGTAATGATATTTTTAAAGATAATGCTTGACTATAATAGCATTAAGTACTGATAACATTATTCGCTATAAAATTTATTACCATGTGTCAATTATATACATTTAGTTGCAGTTTTTGACTGTAGATGCTTGTCTATTACAAACAAAAATCCAGAGAAATCCACATCCAGAGAAAATAAAGCAAACTTTATTTATTTGTGTTGTTTACGAACAATAGCTATAATATTTGTTTGCATATTTCATTTTGTATTCTATCTGTGCTGTGATTCCGGTATTGTGACTAACGATTGTTTTTGCAACCGACCACTGTTATATTAATGTTTTTTATCTAGTCTTTCATGTAGTTTTGTTCTTTAAATCTATAGCTGTAGCTCTTAAATAACCTTCACAGAGCGTCTTACCTATCGTTAATCTGGGTAGCAGCAGGGACCAGTGTTCTTCAGCCTAGATTTTCTTCCCAGGCGTATGATTACTTTCAGAATTAAATCTGATTTTACTAAAAAGACGCTAAAAATTTACATTATAACTTCGCGGCCAAATACAATAAAGTTCTAAAAATACCAACTAATTTTAATTGGGTGTAATTTTATTCTAACCCACGAATTTATAAACGAGTAATAGCAGTTACATAAGTAAAAATAATTACTTAAGTAACAGATTCTATTTTATTGTTAAAAAAATGAGTGCAGTAAGAAACGTCAAATGTTAGAATACTTAGCCAAGCAATAGTCACCGATATCGCTACTTGAGTAATAGCTTTATTTAAAAAAAAATATGTAGACGTTACTTGTCATAAGAGGTATTTTGAAAATATAGAAGGTTTGAAAATAAATAATAGTTTATTTGGAGCTATGCCAGCCAGTGGGTAAATGACACAATTATAATAATAATATACCATTTATTTCAGGCATCAGTGGCTCATAGAAATCTGTACCTTACCGACTAGCATAGTAAATACAACTTATAGCTTTATCAGTAGGTACATTTCACTTCCACTGAAGTGCTATGTGTTGTGACTCTAGCATCAATCGAACAACATTCGCTAGTTTCAATTTCATTTATTTTAGTTTTAAGTTTTATTCTTTGAATCACAAAATATCGTTCTTATCCAGTTAACACGTATTTCAAGTATATTTTGCACCCGTAGAGTTTAATTGTTCTGTTTTTTTACACGTTAAATTCGGAGCTGTAAAATTAGCGACATGTTACCGAAACTCTGACCTCAGTGACATTTCTTGGGTGACATCAAGCGAGTTGTATGACGCAAAATTAAAAATAAGTTCTTCAAAAATACTTTATAAACATGTGACGAACTATTTCATTTCGTAGCATTACTATTCAATTATGTTGCATTTCGTTACATTTAGAAAACTAAAATTGAAGAATATAGATAAAATCAAAATTTGGTCCGATTAGTTTCTGTTTTGTTTTTTTTTTTAAGTTTAAATATTTATAGCTATTTTAGTTTCTCGTAATATGTTTTTTGCCCTCTATTTTGCAAATTTATTAAAATCTTTTTGTAAAGGATCGTTTTTTACGGCTCACCGGTTGCTAAGTAATAAGTAATACTTGGTTACTTTGCGCAAGCAAGTAATGAATATTACTTATTAGTAAGTTTTTCTAAGTAATTACTTTAAGAACTAGCCGTGTCTCAATGAAGTAATTGTTAAGTAATAAGTAATTACTCGTTTATAAATACGAGTGTAAGAGCCCATGAGACGACCACCTTATTTAATAAAAGCTGAAAGTTTATGTGCGCAAGCCCCATTTGGTAAAAATATGCAACTAAAAAGTCTGGATTAGGTTGGCTTTGGCAGCCAGGAATTTCAATGTCGATGTTACGCTTATTTTTGTCTAGTCTCTCATCTCGCAAACCAATAATATTGTGCGATAAGTAACTACGTCCCAAAAAGGAATTATCCAATATGATGCCGTCTTTTTGAAATCATACGGCGTACATACATTTCGGCGATTAATTTTTTTTTAGTTATATAAGTAGATTTTTTTTAACTCACGCATTAATGAACATTCCCTGTGTTATGAGAGATTGATTTGAGTTCATTCATACAAAGTTTTATCCCGTGTGGCAATCGACAGCAATCGTACGCATTCTCACTGCTCCACCGATGCGTTGAAATAGGTTGAAATGGCAGAAATTTTCTCATTGCAACTTGTCGTAGTGCTCGAGAATAGATTTCCAATCCTTGTTATTGGCAGAATGTGGGTGGTAAAGTATTTTCGGATTAAAAATAACGCCCTTAGAAACACATGTCGTGTCGAAACGAGTCGACCAACTATATGAAACAGATATTTCCTTTTATTCCTTTAACCCATATTCTTACTTAATACACATATAGCTGTAGGATTATTATTGGTACTTTGAGTAAGAGGTAGCGAATTAACTCTTAAGTGTTGCGTGCCGTGGAGAATCTAGGGGCTAATTCATATATTTTAAGCAGTTTAGTTGTAATGCAGTTATGCAACGTTTTTCATTAGTCTTGTGACGTTGTTTAATCGATCAAAGATCAATCGAAATACCATCGCAACAGCTGTGTGTCACGCCAGCATTATAGCGGAATTTTGATAGTGACTATTTGTGGTTACGAGAATACTAATAGAGTATGAATACGTGAACTTGCCCTTTGATCTAGGATTCTAGTTAATATATATCTAGGGTTGAACGGCGTTCAGAATATGCTATGAAATGCTATCAATACCCTGAATCAATTTAAACCCACAACCAATCTGTCTTGCATACGCGTTGGTACGAATTAGAAATGCATGTTATAATGGCGAGTATACACGATACATCAAAAATTAATCTTATAACTAGGTTGCCAAAAACTCACTGCTTAGTCATACTAGATTTAAAAAAAATCTTTACTTTTTACTTGAGTATCTATGTGGGCAGGTGTTTAAAGAGCAACTATAAACACCATTATTTGCTCAAAATGCCGATGCCGGGCAAACATCCATCTTTAACAAAGACCTTATTTCATAACCATATGAAACTGACTTTGAATCTGCAATCACTTGTTTATTTTGAACCGATAAAGATGTGGATTTCTATGATTAATGTTCAGTAATAAAATGTATCTTTAGAGGAACCCATCATTCAATTGTGTGTATTTTTGTAGCTAGCAATAAACCTTTCCGTTGGGTTTTTACGATTTTCTGCAAATGTCTGATCCCTTTAATGTTTTACGAAATTAAACATCTTTCGGTCACTGCTAAAATTAAATGAGACTGAATAAATATAGAATACAATCAACCTAAATTGAAACGTCAAACTAATGTTAAAAAGTACAGTACGATCAACGTAACTAGGCCGGACTGAAGTAGGCGACAAGTGGTTGCGCAGATGCATTTTTTGGAAGTAAATGGTGACAGGAACCGGGGGGCGGGGGCGGTAACAAAACCAAGAGAATAAGAGATGCGATTACGCATCACATTGTCATAATTAGTATTACTAACTCATATTTTTTTGTGATTATTTTCGTAAAGAAATTGTTTTTCAAAGTTTCTTTATTATTTACTGTAACTGTTCTAAATTTAAACTTTTATGAACTCATTTAAATAGTGTTTTTATATTTTTTAATTAAAATGTTGTTAGTATTTTTTATCTATTAAACATAATTAATTGTTTTCGTTAGTAATTTTAGGGTCGCATCTCTATGACATGCGCGAAAGTGATAAAAATCTAACTTCAATCCGGTCAAGATACGTTGATCGTACTGTAGCAGTAGGTATTAGTGGCAGCGTTGTACCATATACAGTTTACTAGCTGACCCGCGCAACTTCGTCTGCGTAAATTTTCCCCGTTTTTGCAACATTTTACCTTGCTGCTCCGCTCCTATTAGTCGTAGCGTGATGTTATAAAACTTATAATCTTCCTCAATAAATGGGCTATCTAACAGAAAAAGATTTTTTTAATTAGGACGCGTAGTTCCTGAGATTATCGCGTTCAAACACACAAATAAATTCTTCAGCTTTAAAATATTATAATATAGTTATAAATGTTAGGGGTGAGCAACCCTTATCACTAAGGGGTATGAAAAATAGATAGTAGCCAATTCTTAGACCTACTAAATATACATAAAAAATTTCATAAAAATCGGAATATTCACTTTCGATCAAAACACTGAAACACTTGTTTCTTTATTTTAAACCAAAAAGCTAAATACGAAATTTCACAGATCTTACTTCAAAATTGTCGGAGTTCCATACAAAATCGCAACCCCTAGTTTTACCCCCTTAGGGGTTGTTTACCAAAAACATTGAAATATGTGTTTCTTTATTTTAAACGATAACGTTTTAAAACTGACGGAGTTTCATTCAAACTTGCAACCCCCACCTTTGGGGTTAATTTTCAAAAAATGCTACTTTTTTTTACTAAAAATCTACGAGTAAATGCGATTTTTCACATACCTAATTTCAAAACTGACAGAGTTTCGTACTATCTTGCGACGGAGTTTCACACAACCTCGCAACCCCCAGTTTAACCCCTTAGGGGTGAATTTTCTAACAACGCTAAAACACGTGTTTCATTATTTTGTGACAAACGAAAAAGCTAAATACCAAATTTCACCGATCTAACTTCAAAACTGAGGGAGTTTCATACAAACTTGCAAACACTATTTTACTCCCTTATGGGACGAATTTCTAAAAACCTTTCTTGGATGCCTACAACATAGAAGACATTAACTGCCAACATTTTAGGTTGATTACCCTAGCGGCTTAGACTCTGCGTTGATGGATCAGTCAGTCAGTCAGGACAAGTGATTATATATGTACCTATAGATTGAAGAAATTGACAATTTGTTATTTTCTACGGCTTTTGCCTATGGTTTTGCGAACTTAGCATTAGACATTACCATCACACTTGTGATGGTAATGTCTTACTTGTTTTACTTCCGCAAGGTGGCCACTGATTATACGTCCATTTGGAAGTCTTCCGAAGGGATGTTTTCCAAGTGGTTACGTTTGAACATACGCAAGAAGGATAAACTAATAAAAGCCTGTTGTCAACACTATAACTTTCTTGCAAAATAAATAAAGTGGACAAATTTGACATTTTGCGTTTTGCGGTTTGACACTATGCTTAGGAAGTGAAAGTAGTCTTTCTTTAAGCGAGACGAAAGAATAAACCATAGACACAATTACTATAAGCTTCTTGATTTGCCCACTCACTGAGAAAACGAATGCCATCCAAATGGCGTATTGGTGGATGCATCGTCAGTGGGGGGCCCTGAGTGAATAAAGAATTATAAATTGTAAGGATGTTTGATATAGGGTCATTCCGGCATAGATGCCCCTTTTGGAAAATGCCTTATACCTTTGAAACTGTTTATTTAAAGTATATTATTGCTGTGAATATAGGTACTTTAGTCTTTGATGTATCATTGTAACTAATTATTGTTATTATAAAAGTAACTGATTTCGCAGAAATTGAGTTTTTGCTGACCCTTTTATTGAGGATAGATGTCTATGTATATGGATAGATGGCCCACCATGAAAATACTGGGTTTGATGGTTTGGTGTAATAATAACAATAATAATATCTTGGGACAACTCACACACCGCTATCTGATCCCAAACTAAGCAGAGCTTGTACTATGGAAACCAGACAACTGATAAACATACTTATTTATTTCTAAATACATATATATTATAGATAAATAATAACACCCAGACATACTAATATTATAAAGCTGAAGAGTTTGTTTGTTTGATGGCGGCAATCTCAGGAACTACTGGTCTGAATTGAAAAAATCTTTTTTTCTGTTGGGTAGCCCATTTATCGAGGAAGGCTATAGGCTATATAACATCACGCTACGACTAATAGGAGCGGAGCAGTAATGAATAAAGTTGCAAAAACGGGGAAAATGTACGCATGCGAAGTTGTGCGGTACAGCTAGTAATATATAAAGTTCATAATTTTGGGGGCTTTTATAATTTAACAGCACATTAAAAAGCCAAGTACAGCGATTCCACTTTTTCCTTTATTCACTTTTGAACGAAAAACTCAATAGAATAGGATATTTTCTGAGGAAACGTTTTTGTTATTTTTTCATTTCGAATTAAGGATGACCCTCGTTTGCCGTCACTTCGATGGAAACAGTATGAAAGCTTTGAATATCCGATTTCACGTAATACTACGACTGCTATTTTTGAAACTTCAGACAGAACGTTAAACGCTCGACTTGCCTGAAAAGAATGCGAGCGTATAAATCTGTATATTAAATAAGGTCGTGATCCAAACTATTGAGAGAAAAGCCACTAAACTATTTTTATGAAAACCAACAAACAAACAATCTTAATTTTCAAATGCAAATCGGCTAAGTTTGTTCATCTCGAGTGTTGCAGTTTTGAATATTTATTTCTATAATGGACTGACGTTTTTGAGTTTTCAAGCAAACAACATTGTGATAAATCTATTCGTCTTTAGATTTTGGTCTCAAGTCTTTTATAAATTAACCGTAGTCTAGGCGTTAACGAAGGCACGTTTCTTTGCAAACCAAACCCAAACAGTCGACGGTACGTGATATGTAGCCTAATAAATTCTAGGTATATATTCGAATCCTGAAGAGAATGGTGCGTGAGGAGTGTTCTTAAGAATACACGCAAAACCTTTTAAAGTATAATGTCCACTTTAAAATACCAACATAGAATCTAAGTGAGAATCAGCTAATACTCGCGGGATTGTACGTGAGGCTTTATACTAGTGAATGTTTTATTTTCTTCCATTTTATTTTAAAAATGGAATGAAAAACAAAAACAAATCATTCGTGAGTTAAAATGCGCCTATTAAAGTGTTATGAATAAGGGGTAAGGTTTTACGTTACCTATTTAGGGTTTCGTAGCCATAATGGCAAAACGGAACCCTTTTTGTTTGTCTTTCGTTTGTCTGTCTGTTGGTTCGTCCGTATGTCACAGGCATTTTATTCAAAGACTACTTAATGAATATAGATGAAATTTGGTGAAAAGGTGTCGTGTAGTAGCCGGGACATAGTTTGATAGGTAATAAAAGTAGGTAAGTTTTTTTAGTTTGTAACAGAAGTGGATTTTTTTTCAGCACACATCAACGTGTGACACATCATTCGACAGGTCATTCAAAAACATTTTAAGGTTTCTAATAAACTTTTTTTATTGAGTAAATGTTTTTGGAAATAATCGTTATATGAAAAAAATCACAAAGGTAGCGCCTAATAAATACTTTAAACTTAATTTTTTTGGACATGATCGGCTAAACTGTTGTTGAGTGATTGCCGAAAAACTGCGTTTTTCAACAAAAGGGGGTAAGTGCTATGAACGTACGCCCTTCTGCTAATACAATCTTTCAGGGCTGCGGAATCCTACACTAAGCATGGTCCGACATGCTCTTGCCCGGTTTTTTATTGTATAATACCAGTTTATGTCTCCGGTTTTCTTTATTGGTCTAATATATGGTAGCATCTAGTAAAATGCAGACCAAACTGTAGCCACCTACTATAGGTACGTCGTACATCATCTATCTCGTTTTAGGTCGGACAACGCAACTCGGTCATCGTCAACCCATTTTTTTCGGTCTTATTACAAGGGCAAAACACATTTTCTAACGGATTATTGCGATACCGTGTCTAATCTTGACAACTTGTTTTTCATTTTTTATGTGAACTTATTTGTAAGAATCGTCGTGGGACTAATACCTAAAGTTTCCTGCAATCTACACTGACAATGGGCATAAGTATAAAAAAGGGACACTGATATATCAATGACAATAACGCACAACTCAAACCACTGAACGAATAGCATTGAAATTTAACACAGAGACAGTTATTATGACATAGGCATACGCTAAAAAAACAAATTTTGAACAATTGAACAATTGATTTAATATAATGATGTGATGAAAACTGAGAGAAAAATACATTTTATTAATTGTTATCTGCATATTACGGATATGCAGCATCCGTACTAAATTATGGTCTTATTCTTTGGGGCAATTCAATATACGAGTATATACGGATAGCATTTATAGCACAGAAAAAACGTATCCCCGCCATTGCCGGAATATACCCTTACCTTGTAGAACTTTCTTCAAGTGGTTTAAGATTTTAACCCTCCCCTGTATATATATTTTTGAATGCGCGTAATTTGTCAAAGAACATTTAAAACTATTCACTAGGATTTATGAAATATGGCCAGGAAATACCAGAAACCGACATACAATTGTTTTTACCACAGGAATAGAATAGAATAGAATATTTCTTTATTTGCTAAAATATGGTGGTACATTGGTGTTACAGTAAGATTGTGTTCGGACATATTCGGCCATAAAATGGCGTGCAAATATATTTAGTGATTTAATAATTGTACAGTCAGTTGTTCATTACTAATTCATGCATATTATATTATTTTAATTGTATTGTTGTATATGTCAAATAATCAAAAAATAATCTAAAAAATCATCATTCAAGTCATATAAATTCATGTCAATAATCCGTAAATTTATCATTAAATAATCTTTTACATTACAATAACTTCTAATAATTTAATTAAAATCTCCTTGAATGATGTTATTGGTATCTTTCTAATATTTGCAGGTAAATAGTTATATATTTGTATACACATGCAATACGCATTTCTTTTTGGATATTTTTTAACAAACATGCATAATTCTAATATATACATGCTTGGTAATGTCAAAATATTTAGTTTTATAAATAGTGGCTTACAGCTGTCCAGAAAATCACGAACACATTTTTTTTGTGCTTTAAATACTTGGTCAACATTCACAGAGTTACCCCAGATTATGAGACCATACCTCAGTACGGATGCGACATATCCATGGTAAGCTATCATTGCAGCATTGAGATTCACTGGTAATTTAATTTTCTTCAATGCAAAAATAAATCGGTCTATTTTGTTGAGGATTTTCTCTATATGTGGTTTCCAGCTACAAAACTTATCAACTGTTACACCTAGGAATACACATTCATTTAAATGAGTGATTTGATTATTTTCATATTATATATCAAGATTACTCACATTAGTATTGTATGTCTGGAATTCGATGATATTTGTTTTTGTCATATTTATCTTTAAATTATTTCGGTTTAACCAAGTTATAGCCTCATGTAGAGTTACATTAACATTATTAAATAGTTCCTGTTTATTGTTCGCTTTAATAATCAGTGTTGAATCGTTAGCAAGCATTATACAATTTTCGTTAATGGCATATGGGAGGTCATTAATATAGAGCAGAAAAAGCAATGGAGCTAATATCGAGCCTTGTGGGGTGCCGTAAAGTTTTTTTTTGTATGTTGATCTAAAAATTTTAGGTCTATTTTATCCATTTTTTTATTTCAACACATTGCAATCTCTCCGTGATATAGCTTTTGATCCAGTCGTTAGCATTTCCCCGTATTCCGTAGCATGACAGCTTTGATAGGAGGGTTTTATCACAAACAAAGTCAAATGCTTTTGTCATATCCAAGAATATACATGCTATATTTGAATTCTGATTACCTAAGGCTTTCAGTTATCTGCTTGACCAGTGAAAAACATGCTAATGTCGTAGAATTTGCTTTCCTAAAACCAAATTGCTCTGTTTTGAGGATATCACATGCCGTTATAAAAGATTCTATTTTATTATACATGACTTTCTCGAATACTTTTGATAATATTGGAATCAACGTGATTGGACGATAATTAGATAATTCTGTTTTTGTGCCTATTTTAAACAAGGTTTTAATTAGTGTTTTGGGTCATCATTTAGTTGGTTATCGATTTTTATATAGTCAATATCAGTATTAATTGTCATGCTACTTGTTTTGTCTTTAATCATCTCCCATGCTGCTTTTCTTTTATTTTTTGTATTATTAATGTATTTTAGACTGTTTAATTGCTGGGATTTATAAATACACCTTTTTAATAATCTAGTACAGTTATTGTACACCTTTTTAGCCTGGTTTTTATCATTTTTGTTTAAATGATATTTTAAATATAGGATCCTTTTTTTTACGCAACACCGTTTTAAACCCTTTGTTATAAATCTATTTTTTACAGGTTTATATACATGTACGTACTTTAATTATGGGAAAACATAGCTTATAGAATAGTATTATTGTATCATGAAGGTTACAGAACGCTTCATTTGTTGTTAGCTTAACGTATACGTCGGAGAAGGACATGGTTGACATACAGTCTTCGAATTTTATAATATTTTCGTAAACCAGAACCTTGGATTGATTTTCGCTGTTTTATTAATTTCTAAGTGACTCGTTAATGACTGGGCTAATTCATGCTCCGATAGCGCTAAGTAATGTTGACCTGCCGTAGCTTCATGAATATTGCTCACTACTAAATCTATACATGAATTTTGTCTTGTCGGAAGTACGACATGACTTTATAAGATTATTATTATTTTAAATAGAGAGGTGCCGAGAACTACACTAAACACAAAGAGCGCTTGTGTTATGTGTATGCGCATCTTCAATGCTTTACCTAATACTACTGATAGTTTCAAAAGCCTACCAACTAAGCTATTTTTCAAAAAAATAATTTCTATACTGTAAATTACATTTTTAATAATCGCAATTAATAATTGATAATGTAGCCGTCTACATTATCAATTATTAATTGCGATTAATTAATCTTTTATAACAAAATTATAATAATAAATTATAGATGTAAATTTAATTAGACGGAAAATATAGTAAAATATATAACTTCATTTAATATGGCCTAAGATGCTGCATGTTATATTATAAGTAATAAGTAATAATTTTACATTTGTGTGATTCTGCATGTCACTATTAATGACTAGATGTTCTGGATCGAAATGTACTTACATTAATATAACACTTATAAATTGATTTATTATTAAATGATTTATTATTTATAATACGCTACTGCCTTAAGAATATACAAGCGTATTTAAATAACAGTTTCATTCGGTGCTTTCCTACTAAATTTTAACATTAAACTCTTAAGGGAGATGATAATAGATTATGTATGAGTTTTCAGCAGCTCCCGTTTCCCTTTTAACAGCATAAATCTTTTCCATATATACGTTGTACGTTCAGCGATATGTGCAAACACTTGGCGAAAATCTTACTTTGAAAAGTAAAGTATTTTCTCCTCTTTTTTATAGAGGTAGGGGTAGTTTCATTTTAAGTTTGAATATTCAGTTATGGAAGATGCTACTACTCAAGAACCATTGTATCGCGTTGATGGTATCATCCAATCTATTAGTATTAGTAAAATTGGATTGGTTAACCAAATGTATAGGTAGTACAATCTATAATTCTAAATTATTTAAAATACTAACCGCCGTTATTACAAGGATTTGGGTGGCACGGACAACCGCTGGGGTAAACGAGTTCTTGAGTGGAGACGGCGGCTCGGCAAACGTAGTGTAGGACGCCCTCAGGCCAGGTGGAGTGATGATTTACGCAAAACAGTTGGCGGGAGCTCGATGCGAGAAGCCGAAGATATATACGAGGTCTATGTCCAGCAGTGGACTGCGATAGGCTGATGATGGTGATGATACTGTTACGCTTACCATCAGGCGCATGACCTGCTCGGCTCCTCATTTCGTAGTATAAAAAAACGAATAAGATTTTAATATTTAGATTGTAGGCATTATAATTATATTTTAATTAAGAATTTGTTTATCGATAAAATATTCGTTTATGGTAGGACAAAATCAAAGTAAAATTATTTATATTTGCCTAGAAATTTCGGGTAAATTTTTCGCTTACTAGACTTTAGTTACATCATTATTTAAACAACGTAATTCTGGTAAATAAAATTACTGCTTAGATTATTACATTTTCTTAGTATCAACTTTTACTTCAAACCTAGCCAGAATACTAAGTTAGTCAACGATTTCACAAGTAAAATAGGTGAGATCTTAGAAAACCAAGTTTTTTCGAAGACCTCTCACTGTTACATTCAATAATATAAACTTGACAAGATTGTTTTTTGAAATTTGGCTAACACACTGCCAGACACATGGCTACATGATTGTAACGTTACATCAAAATCCATTCAGTAGTTTTTGTGTGATTAAGTTACAAACATCTAAGTATACATAACTTTAATATACCTATCTCTCCTCACAAACTTAATTTATTTTTAATATAAAAAAATAATCTATACCTATTAATATTATAAGGCTGAACAGTTTGTTTGTTTATTTGTTTGTTTGTTTGAACGTCACTCTCAGAAAGTACCTTTTCGAATTGAAAAATAATTTTGGTGATAAAAAAAATGTAAGCTGATAGTTATTATGATCCTAATGGTCAGTTGCAAGACAGTGTAGTAAATAATAATGCCGGCCTTAAAAATGTAATGCCGCATTAAAATCCTTTTTCTGTTGCAAGTAACATCAACTTAATGAATTCAATAAAACCAATTTTCAGACCTCATTAGATAATTTAACAGAAACATTAACTTTAATGAAGGATTAGTAAATGGAGACTTGAAGACACTTTTTTGCAACTGACCGTAAAAGTAATAAAAACGTCAACTGTATGCCGAGGAAAAACTCGTCAGCTGGTGCATTTAAAGAGGTGATAGATGCTTCTGTGCTAAACCCTTCAGGGCATTAAATGCCAGTGCTTATAACAAGTTATATAGGTACTTAAATATGTATTGATAAAAATCGTATAAAATATCACCTGGTTAATCCATTTGATAAGAAATGACTGAAAATATAAAACAAATCTTTTTTATGTTAGTGACGTATTATCCATTACTTTAAAGTCGGCTGACTTTGTTTGATAGATTTTCAAACAGGAGTAAATGAATAAACTTCATTTTATTGCATAACGTGTGTTGGAGGCTACCACTGCTTAACGCACTCATCAAATTGTAGCTCACATTTACGGAGCTTCATGAGACAACTCTCTGGAGGAGGAGCTTGTCAGTTCGATCCGCACCCAGGAGACTTTGTGTGATGAGCACGATGGTTTTTTCTGTGTCTGGGTGTAATTTATCTATAATAATGTATGTATTTAGAAATATATCAATATGTTTATCAGTTGTCTGGTTATAGTAGTACAGGCTCTACCTAGTTTGGGATTAGATGGGGTTGTGTGAGTTGTCCTAAGTTATTCCAGTTTTATTCGATATCCGTGGACTATTTCCTATGTGCGATGTAAGTACTTAAGTATTACGTGCCTAAGGTCTTTATATAAGCTCGAATGTTCATTGCCCATAATAATTTTCAATTACTATTGAAATTGAAAACACTTTGGGCGCTAGTTAGGCACTTTATTTTGTGAAGAATTTGAGACGATACAATTGAACTTATAAGAAAAAAAATCGGGAATATTTTTAGGTTTTGTGGCGTTAATTTGAATTGGCAAAGAAGTTGTGCTTACTTTTTAGGGTTCCGTACCTCAAAAGGAAAAAAACAGCACCCTTATAAGATCACTTTGTTGTCTGTCCGTACGTCTGTCTGTCAAAACCCTTTATCTCGGGAACGCGAGGTATCACGTTGAAATTAAAACCATGTACTTAGGTCTCCAGTTCCTTGAAGCTATCTTTGAAATCGAATTACTAAGTTAATATAAAAAAGATACGGCCTTTATGTCGCAATAGCACATACATTTCAACACTCTCAAGGAATCAAAATTTAACGGATATTTTCCGTTGACCTAGTTACCGTTAACTATGAAATTTGGTTAGGAATACCGTCTTATCCTATAAGTATAGAAAAAAGTCTGAAAACTATACATTTGTAAATTATAAAAAATATAGTCTAAAAAAACTGCGAGACTTGATTCCTGAACTGTTTATAATATGTTATACAAAATTGTACGGAATCCTCGGTGGACGAGTCCGACTCGCACTTATACGGTTTTCTATTATTTGCAGTGTACAAGACACCTTTCTGTTACATTATATTATGTATGACTTGTATCACAAAAGGTCCAAGAAACCGTGTCCATGAACGACGTTCGAACGAATTACCTTTCCCTTATTTTATATTAGTACATGCATGTTCGAGCTTTACTCGGTATTTCTTTTTAAACGACGTTTTCTAAAAATCAAACCTAGCTAGATCGATTTATCGTCCTCGAAATGAAATAAGGTCGGCAAAAGTATTTTCGTATTTTACACATAAAGGAAAAAAAAAATAGGTATTGTTTTTATTTATTCATATTAAGAATGTGCCGTTTTAATCGATGACTTGTTGCCATCTTGTGGGTAGTAGCAATGATCCTATGGCTGTAAATATTTTAAGATTTTTTATCAAAAAAATCTGACAGGTAATTATAAAGAATCACAGTGTTCTTTTGAGGTTAACTTTATGCTTCCTAAAGAATTCTGAAGTGACCGAAATAGGTGGACATCTGATGGAGCAAGATCAAGGCTATACAGAGGATGTATCAACACATCCCAGCCAAGCTCTCTCAATTTTTGCTGAGTGGCTATAGATGAGTGCGGTTTGGCGTTGTCATGATGGAACACCACGCCCTTCCTGTTCACCAGCTCCAGCCGGTATTTCTCAATGGCTTCTTTTAACCCCATCAGTTGCTGTAGAGGTCAGAATCGATAGTTTTACCCGACGGCAAAAGCTCATAGTGGTCGATTCCTTTTCAATCCCACCATATACACAGAGTCACATCACGTTTGGCCACGGTCTGTGGGGCTTATCCATGCTTCGGCCACGATATTTTTCGGACATTATTATCGTAAGTGACCCATTTTTCATCACCCGTAATCAACTGTTTAAGAAATGGGTTGGAATTGTTAGGTTTCAACAAAGAATCGCAATTGGAAACACGTTCAGCTAATAGTCTAGTAGTAGTAGTACTAGTCCAGATAGGTGGTTCGATTCCGGCCCCAGTTTGGCTACGGAAGTCTAGGGTTCGATTCCTGGGTCTGGACTTCAAATTGTTCTATCTTTCAAAAATGTAATTATTGTATTTGTAAAGTAATTGGTAAGAAATGCCCATAATAATAATAATAATAATAATAATAATAATAATAATAATAATAATCATTGTACCGATAGTCGTCTCCGTTAATGGTTTGATTGCCAAGAGCCTCGACCAACACCTTGAGAGGCTCGCGTTAGACAGTTGGATCAAGCGCTTGATGCAGAAGGCAGTACTTCTGGACACGGCTCGCATTGTGAGGAGGTTCCTTTCTCTGGGGCCGTAACCACCGGTAGCTTGGTCCCTGTACCCGATGCCGGTGGGACACTATTTTTTATATTTTTAAATGTATTTTTTATATATATATTTAAAAATGTAATTTATAAGAAAAAAACTAAATAAAGAGAATAATAATAATAATAATAATAATAATAATAATAATAATAATAATAATAATAATAATAATAATAATAATAATAATAATAATAATAATAATAATAATAATAATAATAATAATAATAATAATAATAATAATAATAATAATAATAATAATAATAATAATAATAATAATAATAATAATAATAATAATAATAATAATAATAATAATAATAATAATAATAATAATAATAATAATAATAATAATAATAATAATAATAATAATAATAATAATAATAATAATAATAATAATAATAATAATAATAATAATAATAATAATAATAATAATAATAATAATAATAATAATAATAATAATAATAATAATAATAATAATAATAATAATAATAATAATAATAATAATAAACCCCTCGGGGCTAGTCGTTGTCTCCCTATATGAGATTAACGCAACACTCTGAGGGCATAGTAGCAGCTCTTGAAATCCTTATGACACCAATAAAAAATGTCTCATGAGGGTGAAATAAGAGTACACAAACCGCAGGGCAGCTTTGTGGCGAGCTGAATGTGTGTGGCGACACTGCGGTCCCGATGCCTCAGAGAGTCGGTCAGGGCCTCGTCTCCCGCTTGCCTTCACTGGCCGGCGGGAGTGGAACACCAAGAGCGCCCGCAGGACTCTCAACTCTGGCTTGCCTTAACCGGCCGGCCAGAGGGAGGTCGCCAGAGCTTGTATGCTCGGGGGTGGAAGTGTCATTTTCAAGGGCATAACTACGGGGAAACCCGCTCACGGGCCTTCTTCGTGATGGTGAAACCGGCGCCGCACCGCTCGACACCCCGCGCTGCTCACACCCATGTTGCTCCCTGTCGCCTGTTTGGCTGTATGCCTGTGGCGGCCAGAAGGGGGCCCATCTAGTGAGTGGCGAGTCACCGCCTGCCCATTTGTCCGTGTGTTTTTACCATGTGTTGCAGGGCAGGCGCCATAGTTCTTCAATAGTACCAGCTAACCATTCCACTAACACATCACCTCCATAACCCAATTTCTTAGCTACCACTTTTGACAATAGTTTTTACACTAACCGGGGAATGTCGTTGGGTACATTTATATAGTGTATACAACGATATTCGCCGGTTTGTGTCACATAGCCTTTAGATTAAAGTGTCTAACGGGCCTCTACGTGTTGGCTTCGGCCCCACGCACGCCTCCCAAATGACCGGGACTCCATAGTCCCGTGATATGGAAACGACATACATAATAATAATAATAATAATAATAATAATAATAATAATAATATAAATAATAGTGTCATTTTCAAGGGCATAACTACGGGGAAACCCGCTCACGGGCCTTCTTCGTGATGGTGAAACCGGCGCCGCACCGCTCGACACCCCAAGCTGCTCACACCCATGTTGCTCCCTGTCGCCTGTTTGGCTGTATGCCTGTGGCGGCCAGAAGGGGGCCCATCTAGTGAGTGGCGAGTCACCGCCTGCCCATTTGTCCGTGTGTTTTTACCATGTGTTTGCAAGGCAGGCGCCATAGTCCTTCAATAGTACCAGTTAACCATTCCACTAACACATCACCTCCATAACCCAGTTTCTTAGCTACCACTTTTTGATAATAGTTTTTACACTAACTGGGGAATGTCGTTGGGTACATTTATATAGTGTATACAACGATATTCGCCGGTTTGTGTCACATAGCCTTTAGATTAAAGTGTCTAACGGGCCTCTACGTGTTGGCTTCGGCCCCACGCACGCCTCCCAAATGACCGGGACTCCATAGTCCCGTGATATGGAAACGACATACATAATAATAATAATAATAATAATAATAATAATAATAATAATAATAATAATAATAATAATAATAATAATAATAATAATAATAATAATAATAATAATAATAATAATAATAATAATAATAATAATAATAATAATAATAATAATAATAATAATAATAATAATAATAATAATAATAATAATAATAATAATAATAATAATAATAATAATAATAATAATAATAATAATAATAATAATAATAATAATAATAATAATAATAATAATAATAATAATAATAATAATAATAATAATAATAATAATAATAATAATAATAATAATAATAATAATAATAATAATAATAATAATAATAATAATAATAATAATAATAATAATAATAATAATAATAATAATAATACATATATATATTTAAAAATGTAATTTATGAGAAAAAAAAAGAAATAAAGAGAATAATAATATTAATAATAATAATAAACCCCTCGGGGCTAGTCGTTGTCTCCCTATATGAGATTAACGCAACACTGAGGGCATAGTAGCAGCTCTTGAAATCCTTTTGACACCAATAAAAAATGTCTCATGAGGGTGAAATAAGAGTACACAAACCGCAGGGCAGCTTTGTGGCGAGCTGAATGTGCGTGGCGACACTGCGGTCCCGATGCCTCAGAGAGTCGGTCAGGGCCTCGTCTCCCGCTTGCCTTCACTGGCCGGCGGGAGTGGAACACCAAGAGCGTCCGCAGGACTCTCAACTCTGTCTTGCCTTAATCGGCCGGCCAGAGGGAGGTCGCCAGAGCTTGTATGCTCGGGGGTGGAAGTGTCATTTTCAAGGGCATAACTACGGGGAAACCCGCTCACGGGCCTTCTTCGTGATGGTGAAACCGGCGCCGCACCGCTCGACACCCCAAGCTGCTCACACCCATGTTGCCCCCTGTCGCCTGTTTGGCTCCATGCCTGTGGCGGCCAGAAGGGGGCCCATCTAGTGAGTGGCCAGTCACCGCCTGCCCATTTGTCCGTGTGTTTTTACCATGTGTTGCAGGGCAGGCGCCATAGTTCTTCAATAGTACCAGCTAACCATTCCACTAACACATCACCTCCATAACCCAGTTTCTTAGCTACCACTTTTTGACAATAGTTTTTACACTAACCGGGGAATGTCGTTGGGTACATTTATATAGTGTATACAACGATATTCGCCGGTTTGTGTCACATAGCCTTTAGATTAAAGTGTCTAACGGGCCTCTACGTGTTGGCTTCGGCCCCACGCACGCCTCCCAAATGACCGGGACTCCATAGTCCTGTGATATGGAAACGACATACATAATAATAATAATAATAATAATAATAATAATAATAATAATAATAATAATAATAATAATAATAATAATAATAATAATAATAATAATAATAATAATAATAATAATAATCGGCCAGAAGGGGGCCCATCTAGTGAGTGGCGAGTCACCGCCTGCCCATTAGTCCGTGTGTTTTTACCATGTGTTGCAGGGCAGGCGCCATAGTTAGTGTATACAACGATATTCGCCGGTTTGTGTCACATAGCCTTTAGATTAAAGTGTCTAACGGGCCTCTACGTGTTGGCTTCGGCCCCACGCACGCCTCCCAAATGACCGGGACTCCATAGTCCCGTGATATGGAAACGACATACATAATAATAATAATAATAATAATAATACTCGGGGCTAGTCGTTGTCTCCCTATATGAGATTCACGCAACACTCTGAGGGCATAGTAGCAGCTCTTGAAATCCTTATGACACCAATAAAAAATGTCTCATAAGGGTGAAATAAGAGTACACAAACCGCAGGGCAGCTTTGTGGCGAGCTGAATGTGCGTGGCGACACTGCGGTCCCGATCCCTCAGAGAGTCGGTCAGGGCCTCGTCTCCCGCTTGCCTTCACTGGCCGGCGGGAGTGGAACACCAAGAGCGCCCGCAGGACTCTCAACTCTGTCTTGCCTTAATCGGCCGGCCAGAGGGAGGTCGCCAGAGCTTGTACGCTCGGGGGTGGAAGTGTCATTTTCAAGGGCATAACTACGGGGAAACCCGCTCACGGGCCTTCTTCGTGATGGTGAAACCGGCGCCGCACCGCTCGACACCCCAAGCTGCTCACACCCATGTTGCCCCCTGTCGCCTGTTTGGCTGTATGCCTGTGGCGGCCAGAAGGGGGCCCATCTAGTGAGTGGCGAGTCACCGCCTGCCCATTTGTCCGTGTGTTTTTACCATGTGTTGCAGGGCAGGCGCCATAGTTCTTCAATAGTACCAGCTAACCATTCCACTAACACATCACCTCCATAACCCAGTTTTTTAGCTACCACTTTTTGGCAATAGTTTTTACACTAACCGGGGAATGTCGTTGGGTACATTTATATAGTGTATACAACGATATTCGCCGGTTTGTGTCACATAGCCTTTAGATTAAAGTGTCTAACGGGCCTCTACGTGTTGGCTTCGGCCCCACGCACGCCTCCCAAATGACCGGGACTCCATAGTCCCGTGATATGGAAACGACATACATAATAATAATAATAATAATAATAATAATAATAATAATAATAATAATAATAATAATAATAATATTTTGGGACAACTCACACAACGCTATCTGATCCCAAACTAAGCAGAGCTTGTACTATGGAAACCAGACAACTGATAAACATACTTATATATTTCTAAATACATACATATTATAGATAAATGCAATTATTGTACTAACCGATACCTTCAAAATACGAAAATACTTTTGCCACAACATATTAAATAAATAAATAGATACTCTCGATCTTTTTAGGAATTAGTCTTGAACCAAATAAAGATTTATAAAAATAAATACGCCTACTGGAAAAATATAAGAAAATTAGAGAGTCAAAAATAATCATAGCTCAACTGGACAAATAAAATAACGATAGATACGGATTTCAGTTTGTGAATACGTTTGCTTCCAATTTCATCCCGCATATGTTAGACAGGACATCAAGTATTCTGGATAGCTGTGCTTTTACTAATATAACTTGGGTTGTGGTTCCCAGATGACAGTCCTGTGGATAATGATGAAACTTGTTTGTATATTTTGCAGACTTCGTATGCTTCAGTTTATAATTTAAATATACGTTTCTCTTTAACTCTGTATTCAATGAAAACGCTTTTTTGACGCGATAACGTTTTATAATTCGATGACCGGATGCACTCACGAAAAAATGTGACGTGGCCGCTCACTTTATGTACTCGTTGCTAAGCAATGCGAATAGCGATTCCGCCTGCTGATAGGCTCGAGCGCGTGTAAGCGCCCGCGACCACTAAAGCTGTCACAGGCATGGTTGTTTATTACAATGTCATCAATGTTTTGGCGATGCAGCGACATGTGATAAAATTAGAAATTAAAAAAGGGTAAAACAGGGATGTTTGTTGTAGGCAATGTTTTCTTATGACATTATCACGTAAAATTATCACCCTTTCAGACAACCATTTTTTTTATTTATTGAAACTACCGAGAGACGCTTGGTATCTGGGGGGTTTAATAAAGTAGAAGTCAATTAACGGTCGGTTTCAGTAACTTATATAATGATACTATCTGTTAAAATGCTGAAACGAGAAGTGGAACTGACAAATGTCAGTTTCACTCCTTTCGATAACCGTCCATAGATAGAAAACCCTGAAAGGTTTTGTATCTTTCGACGGCACAAATGTTAGTTTCGCTACTGAGTTAGCAATTTAACAGATAGCTAACGGGAAATAAGTTATTAGGACCCACCGTCAATGATCAGCTATGCCTACAAGAAGAAAAAGCATTGTGCCGAATAAAATACTAAGCATGAAAAGAGATCATCAATAAACGAGTATCTGTCATGATTATCTTTAGGCCAGGATTACCCAGCGCTATTGGGATATCGTTTATTGCTAGCATGATTGATCTGGCTACAAGTACATATACCTACATAAACCCTCAAAATGTACACTCCTTTTTTGGGGCAGTCGTTTAAATATGTATTCAAATGAATTTAAGTAAGCTGTAACTACAACAGTGTAGCTGTTCGTTCTGAATATTACAAGAAAGCAAACATACAAATACCTATTACATAGTTAATAATAACTTAGACAGTATTTTATCAAGGTTAATTAATGTTTACTATCAATTTAATATAAAGTACAAATATCAGAATGAAATTATGTAAACAACATTATTTGTTTACAAAATATATTTATAGATTAATCTATAAATATATTTTGTACATATTTATTCCACTTTACATTTAATACGTATCAATGGCAGATACAGGAGGAGCAAGAACGTTAAATTACTTGAGTTCCTCTCCCAAAAATACCTAAGTCCTTCCGTCTATGTGTTTTAGGGTACTGTAGTATTAGTATTTACCTTAATAAGTTTAGTCGAGTACGACTAGACCTCAGACCAATTTGGACCACTTTGTTCCGAAGAGAAAATAGATTCCGTGTCCGTGAATGATGTCTGTGTATGTGTTGCTCGAGAATTAGGTAACAGGCTTACCTTCTGTACTGTCGGTATTTTGTATACATATACCAATTTGTAGTGGATTTGCATAGTAGCTTACGGCTCGTATCCTTTTGTCTTCGAAAAAAGGCATATGTCCCAGTAGAGGATACGTTATAAGACAAAATTTGGACAATATTATGAATCAAATCGAAAATTTAATATTCATCTCTAGAACCGGTATCAAGCGGTAAGAAAAGTTTAGTCTACGGGTATTGGAAAATTACTTCAATACAAAAATAGCATCTATGAAGCTTATTACACAGCTGTTACCACAAACACATTTATACATTCAAATGTTAAATATTCAGTAGTTCCGGCAAATAATTTGAATCTAATTTTAGCGTCAGGCTTTAAAATCATGTAAAAAGAAACAGACACTTCAATGTTTATCTCTATGATTACTATTCGTTGATTTCAAAAATAAAAATGCAAGTACACACCGTTAGTATATAATGAATCAAACCTAAATGATGGAATGATTCAGAATGTAACACATGTATGTATTGTAAACAAATTTGTTTTAAAAACTGATTGGTAGCATATTTCCGAAATTCAATTTTGACGTCATACCTACTAACAGTCTGTATGCACCTATTTTATAGATGCGAATCTCTGTCGTGTTGTGTATTAAGTATTGCAAAATAATTGTTGAGTCTAAAAAAAATCAACACAACCTTCAACATACACGATTTTCAACCTAATTTTAATTAGTTACTTTAATAGTAGGTACCTAATAAGCAAAATACTTGCCAAACACGAACTTTCATACACGTGTATTTCGACAATGAGTATCAAATCTCTGAACTTGTTGCCTGATCTATGAACTCTATAAATACTTATTTCAAAGTGTTTAGTTTACGCTCGTATATTTCAGTATCAACAAACTTGTATTGTTTCTGAGTCAGTACATATGTTTTGTGATCAAATAATTAAGATCATTTTTATAGGCATTTTTTGCCAAAGACTTTACAAATACATTTTTTTTCAAAAATGCAATTATTGTATTTGTAAAATAATTAAGCATCGAGAGCGATACATCTACAATGTATAACAGAAAGATGTGACCACATCTTTCTGTTTTGTACATATCGATATACAAAAGTTATTAATACAATAGATAAAAAATTACATACTTTACTGAAAAGCTTATCATCCTTTAATAATATCATTATAGTCGGTGATATAAATATTGATCTCTTAGGTACAAATCACGAAACGGCAGCGAAAAATAAAACTAGCACCTATGTTATCTTGGCCTACAATTATAATTGTTTACATTCGATGCGGTAACGGTATTTATAGCAATCTATAGACCACCTTGTTCTAAATCACTCAAAGGTTTCCTAAACTCATTACATACTTTACTGGAAAGCTTAACATATTTTAAAAATATCATTATATTTAGATACTATTTCCTTTCATGGACTTCTTCCTGCTATTAATAGTCCAACTAAAGTAATTCTTGTTTATACCATGTCATATTGAAGACGAAGTTAACTGCGTTCGCCTTTTCACTAGGTACTACTATAACTGACCACGACGCAATATTATTCTGCATTAACACTGAAACTACTGACAGGGACCTCTTAGATCACGAATAACTATAAGATTAACAGAAAAACATTAAAATTGGAATGCCTTGCCTGTAACTTTGATATGGTCTACCATGAAACCAACTTAAATACCGATACTAACAACCTCATACCCCTAAATATTTTACAACAATTAATTGCAAATGACTCAATGAAACAAACAGTTAGTCGAAACAAAACTATTATTAAACCTTGGTTAACATTTGACATGCTGCGCTGCATTCGCACAAGAGATAAAATGCACAAAAAAAATCTAATAATAATTATATCATACTAAAAATAACTTATCTAAGATACCAAAACCTATGCAACAATTTACTAAAAAAACGAAAGAGAACAACTTACTAATTACATCAAAAAATAATAATAAAAAAATGTGGGCTACCATCAAAACAATCACCAATCATAATAAAAAAATCAACAGCCTCTGCAACTACTAACTAACACCAATCCTAAAAAATCTATAAACAAAATAAACAAAATAAATGAACATTTTTCTAGCATTGGTAAACAATTATCATACATGATTCCATCAGACTTCTCGAATCTTGAGAAAACTATAAAGCTCCGATTAAAGTCTTTTGTTCTCCTACCTACCGATAATGTAGTATGAAGAAGAAAAATCGATTCAGCTATTAAAAACCGACTGTTCCCCTGGATGAGACCAAATCAGTCCTAAAGATTGTATCTAAATACATAACACCTAATCAATCGCTGCTTTGAGAAAGGAGTTTTTCCAAATGCCCTGAAAAGACCTGTAGTACATCCAAAACATAAATCGGGAGACAGAGCCAGTGTCACTAATTATAGACCATTTGCAACAACCTTATCAAAAATATTTAAACGCCTAATCAACAAGAGACTTACTAAATATTTAGAAGAATGCAAATTACTTTCCACCCAACAATATGGCAACAGTATGGTTAAGCAAACCGTTCAACTGAAAATGCTGTACTCGAACTTGTTAATCTTCTAGATAATAAACTAGAAAATAGTAAAAAAAATATGACTATATTTCTTGACCGTGCAAAGGCCTTTGACACTGTCTCTGTCCCTAGCCTAGTAAAAAAGTTAGAAGATCACGGTGTTAGAGGTACACCCTGAAGTAGGTACATTTTTAACCATGTTTATTTAGAAAATTATACAGTCATGCCAATGTCGGCAAGTCCCGGTCTGACATTGATAAAATTTGTTATGGAAGCTTGAGAAAGAACATTTTTACTACGTTGGCTACTTTTCAGCTTAAATTTTTTCAAAGGTAACATACAAAGGTATGTCTAGCTGTGGACAAAGACAGATACCGAATGTAATGTTGTTCTAAGGATTCTCCGCCACTGCTACTTTTGTTGCTACAGCTAATGTCCACGCAGGAAAAGAAACAGATATAAAATGCTGAAATAATTTTTGTTTCGTAGTGCTAAATAAATTCGATTTTCTATATTAAATTTACCGGGTGATTTTTAATATACTAATAATCTCCCACTCTTGGCCTCTTTACATTACACCAAATATTGAATTATATAATTAACAAAAAAAATACAAATTAACCCTTCACCACCTACCACCTACTTTTGTCACACAACCATTTACCACACATCTGAGAGATCCCGGAGTAAAATCGAAGTTTCTTTGTCAGGTTGAGAGCCTAAACCTCACAATAAACAATTTTACACCTAAGAGATCAATATTTATATCACCGACTATAATTATATTTTTAAAGGATGATAAGCTTTTCAGTAAAGTATGTAATTTTTTTTCTATTGTATTAATAATCTGTAGGTGGTTAAGGTTATAACTCCAAAAACAAGTGGTTTGTCGTTGATAAAGGATTATTACATTCATATTAAATATTTTCCAAAACTGATATTACAAAGTTATTTAGTGTTAAGTAGAGAAGTCACACGCTGGAGGTTGTTAGTTAAAAATCCCCCTGTACCATAATACCAACAAGTTTTTTATTGTGCACGAACTATGTTGTTGTCGTAATAAAAGACTTTTTTATAAAAAAATATTACCGACTTTAAAAATAAATACAAGGCAACTAAAAAGCAAAAAATAATATACCTAGGTACCTAGAATAACCAAAACAAATTAAACATTTTGAAGTTGGTGCCATGAAATGTCTTTATGTTTTATTCGGCACCAACTTCAAAATGTTTAATTTGTTTTGATTATTCTAGGTAGGTATATTATTTTTTGCTTTTTAGTTGCCTTGTATTTATTTTTGAAGTCGGTAATAATTTTTTATAAAAAAGTTTTTTATTTTTTACTTTTTAGTGGTTTGGTTTGTAATTCACTTAAATTACAATAGGCATTATAGGTCAACTGCTTAAATCCTATTACAAAATATTGCTTGCCCCAATGCAGAGCCATTTATTGTTGAGGAGTTCACTATCAGCTCTATTACATTGTATATTAATAGTAAGACGAGAATAATGTGCTACTCAATACCATATTAAAGTAACTGAATCGCAAACTGTAAAATATTGAATAGATCCGGTCGTCATTTGTGGTCTTCATCATCAGTTCCACTTCACCAATTGGTGCTTTTTAAGAGTAAAGTACCTAAATCACTGTAGGTGTGCCTTTAATATTCGAAGAGTTCCATCATCAGATCGTGATCTGATAACAATGGGACCAACTTGGAAGTATACCCTTTAAATCGCATCGTAAAATCGCAAACCGTGAAATATTGAATACGTCCGCTCGTCATTTGTGGTGTTCATCATCAGTTCCACTTCACCAATTTATGCTTTTCGAGAGTAAATGCACGAATCATGTAGTGATAATTCTTACCTCGTATATACACACATCAAAAGTGTCTAGGGATCAACATATATTTTTGCAATAACTTTTCTCCTGATTGATTTTATTTCTTTTATTTCTTTAAGGATTCATCAAATAAAGTGTTTTCGTTTGTCACAGTAACGATAAACCAAGTCACCTTTGCATTAATAAAGAAATTTGCCATTTTCCTAATAAAGGGATTTTTGACATTTGAACCATTAACATTAAAGTTCGAAAAAAAGACTGAAATAACAGTTTTCTTTAAAATTTTATTGGGTAACTTAAACAATTAATAATCCGTGTTTCTACCGCGAACACTAACAACACAAGAACATCGGTTTGGCATACTCAAAATGAGTTCATCCAAATCACGCTGTGGAATGGCCGCCCATGTTCGTTGCAACAACAAAAAAAGGTCTTCTTGCGACTGGATACCCTCCATATTCGGCAGAGCTCTTCTCTGTAGCATATCCCATGCATGCTCAATCGGGTTCAAGTCTGGCGACTGAGCAGGCCAGGGCAGGACATTGATGTTAGCTGCGGCGAGAGTCGGTCTTACAACTCTTGCGGTGTGCGGTCGTGCATTATCATGCATTAACTGAAATAAGGGACCGATTTGCACTTGTAGAGGAACGATGACGTCTGATACAATCGTCTCAGCATAAATTTGAGCGTTGAGGTTGCCTCTGATCCAAATCAACTCAGTTCTTCCGCCGATCCAAATACCCGCCCATACCATGATGGTTCCACCACTATAAGGATGGACTTCCTGGCAGGATTTTAATCGCTGTTGGCGTCCAGGGGTTCTCCAGTGTCGTATACGTCTTGTATCCGGTCTCATACCAAAACGAGACTCATCAGAAAAGCACACGAAACGCCATTGTTCTTCTTCCCAATTTCTGTGTTCAAGAGCCCATTGATATCGAATCCTACGATTGTGCATTGCTATAGGTGGTACCCGTAGCGGTCTTCGGGAATGAAGGTTCACTTCATGCAAGCGGTTTCTGACTGTTTGGTCGCTAATTAAGTTCCCTGAAGAGTGATGAAGCCTCACGGCTAACATCATGGCGGTTATTGTTGGACCTCTTCGAGTTAAGATTTGAATGTATCGGTCTTGTCTCCGTGTGGTGCAGCGATACCGTCCTCCATGGCGCTCAGCCACGGTACCAGTGCTTCGGTAACGTGTCCAAAGTCGACTGATAACACTCTGACTTGTATTCAGAGCTAAAGCCACAGTACGTTGCCGGGAACCAGCTTCTATCATTCCCACGGCTCTGAGCATTTCTTCCCTGCTTAAATGACGTCGCCGCTCTATAATAATGTTGGTTTTAATCAGTAGTAGGGAAACAGTAGCACTAATAATGTCTTCAATGCGTTGTATGTTTATATAGGGAAAATATTGACAGCTGATTTTCATCTTTTACTCGAATTTGATTCACAGTTCCTGATTCAAATTATGAAATGCACCAAAAAGGATCCATATAAATTTATAAAATCATAAATTTATTACAAAGCCACATCCCAATCTCAAGAAATCCGCATAAAAATGCTTGATCCCTAGACACTTTTGATGTGTGTATATATGTCCTTGTAGTGTTATTTCGTAGCATTTCCGTATATTTCCCATTGTTGTATTTCGCCATTTATAACATATCTCTTATTAAATATCTCTGTAATACTTATTGTAAACATTATTTTTGATAAATCAAATCTTCGATAAATCAAATCAAATCTTAGCACTGCTTAAAGACTATTTAAAAAATAGAACCCAATGTATTAAAATAGGGGAACAAATAAGTGTCGTCTTACCAGTAGATTTTGGAGTACCACAAGGCAGTGTGCTGGGTTCTAAACTCTTCTTGTGCTACATTAATGAACTCTGTATGATAAATATTAAAAATTGCCATATATCTGCGTATGCAGATGACACTGCCTAGACTTTCTTTGCTGACATATCGAATGAACTTTTTCATATTGCGTAAGATGGATTTAATATAGCTAAAACGAAGAAAAGACGAAATACGTCGTTTTCTTCATACATAACAAAAATAAAATACCAAACCAAAACAACATTTTAACTGCACATAAGTGCAATTTTCCCAATATGCACTCTGCTATTTGTCTTAAATATCTTGGATTCGAAATTGATGCAAATTTAAATTTTTTCTATCACCTTCAATAATTATCACAAAAGATACGTAAATTAGCTTCTATCTATAAAGAACTCCGTAATATTGCGGAGTAACAGACCATGATAACAGTCTATGAAGCTTTGGTTTAGTCTATCTTGAGCTATGACATCATAACGTGGGGCGGGAGGAGCGTCCAAGTCGACAATGATAACCCTTGAAAGAGCTCAAAGGAACTCTAAACTCTACGAGGAAACTCAAGTTTTGTCAACTATCCAGAAGAAATTATGCAATCTGTGAGCCAACCGCTGTGAACACATCTTTTACGCAAAGGTTTTATTATTTCCGTGGAGGTCGATTTTTCAATAAATTAAACTCAATCCAATCCAAAGCAAACTGCAGAATAAGAGAATGTCAAAATATTCTTATAAGTAACTAACTAATCTAAATTAAATAGGAACTGTAAAGTTCTAGAGATAGTTTTATAAAAGTAGTAATTTATGTTCTATTTACATAATATATATTAAACACACATTCACATAAATATGAATAAACATAATTAAATTTAAATATACGCTTACATATTTATAGTTATGTATCTTCACGCTTTTATTACTCATCATGCTGACAATGTCACACAAATTGCAAAATTATGTGTGTCCATTATGTGTCAACTGTGTATCTTTTGAGAACAATGTATTTATGGATTTCCCTGTTTAAGTTAATTAAGAATATCATCATATTTGTCTGACGTTAGTTGTATAGACTGTTTATTGAGGCCTTCACCGAATATGCGTTCCATCCAGTGTGGGTTGACCTCCAGAGTATTTTTATTATAAACGGGCAATTTTTTATACCCCATAAAAAAATGGCCCGCTTACACACCCCTTATATATTATATAGGGTATATAAAATGGCCCGTTTAAACGCCCCTTTAGGGCGTCTAAACGGGCCATTTTTTACGGCAATTTGTGGTTGCAATGCTGTGGCCGGCAACATGGCAGTACTCTCCAATATTGATTTGATGGTTGCCGGACGATGGCTAAACGATCTATTTTCCGCAATGTTGCCCGGCCAATTTTATTGTTGTTTCAGTCGCCCTCTATTTTATTGTTGCCGGGTTGTGTAGCCGGTTAGACTGGATCATGCGCCATACAATTGAAGACGTATTGCCATTATTGACCGAACAATTAGTTGCCAATAGTGCCGCCACAAATTGCCGTAAATAATGGTCCGTTTAGACGTCCCTTTAGTTACTCACTTGTGGATTTGTGAATAGAACTTCGTTGTGTATGTGCACTAATCGCATTGCGCTTGCGCCTTAGTTCCTAATTAGTTCTGGCGCCTTGGTACTATATGGAAGTTGTTGCACAACATTTTTTCGTAAAAAAGTAAATAATTTGTTTAAAAATGGAAACACACAGTGAAGACGTCTAAATGCTTTCGCGATCCCGAAGAAAGGGAATAGGAAATAAAAAGTCTTACAAAATTAATATAGGTATATGGTGGATACGTTTTTAGGTAATGTCATTTATGTATGGGGTACAGTGAATGAAATTTTAAAGCGGTTATAGACATGTTGAAAAACGTAGGTATATTTCATAAGGTTATCATACTCATAATTCTACTACTTTCCTTATTGTATCTAGCTCATTACTTTCTTCAACTTACTTTTAGTACAAAACTAAGATTTCTATTTTAGTTAATCTATTTATTTACAGCTAAACAAAAACAGATAGTCAAATGTTGGAGATGGAAAACGGCTTAGGGCCAGGTTTCAAGTCCAGCCTGAGATTTTTTTTCCTTCGTTGATTTAAATTTATAGATAGTCTAAATACAAAACGGGGTAACCAAATCAAGGAACCTCTGTTAAAAATATTGTATTGTTATGTTTGTACACTTTTGCGATTTGTACACATTTCATCATATGTTTTTTTAAACTACGGGTTTTCATATACGACCTTTGGACTCATGGCAACTAAGACACCCGCAACACCCTCGCGTCGAATAATACCCCGTTCCCCTCATTGCCGCCTTACCAGTCGCCGTAAGCTCAATACAAAGTGCAAAATCTACTAGCGAACACTCTGCATCACAATCAATCCAAAATATAATATAATTCATTCATTCTACCATATTTGTTTTTTAAGTAATCGTGACGAGAGTACGAGAACGGCTATAAACGGAAAAGTTTTAATTAACAAGTCAAGCCAAGTCTCTAGTAGGTCATCCCAGTACTACACGTGTTGGGTTTTCATTTCATTGAATTATTTTCCTTATGTACTTGTAAAGCTTATAGCAAGCTTTAATTTTTTTATCTTTTTAAATAAAAACAAATTGGGTAGATGAGTACAATAACAGTAAATTATTTTACAAAAATCATAAAATGGTTTTGAAAAACTATATTTGTTCATAATTTAAAATTGAATCAAAACAATTATTAAAACTTAAGTAATTGACAATACGATAACTTAAAAAAAAAACCGTGCAAGAGCATATCGGATCATGCTCTATGTAGGGTTCCGAAGCCGTTGCTGTATAAGTCAATCCGATTTGTATACTTGCACCAGCAGAAGAGCGTATGTTCATGGCACCTACGCTCTTTTGTTGAAAAACGCAGTTTAAGGCATAATTTATGCAACTTTCGGAGCGAATATTTATAGTGGATTATTTCCAAAAATATTTACTTAATAGAAACCTTAAAATGTTTTTAAAAGACCTGTCGTCGTTTTTCAGGTTTTATTACATGTGTAGAGTGCCCCCCATAAAAATGTTTATTTTTATTATTTAGCTATCAAACTAAGTAGCGGCTACTACAAGACACCTTTTCACCAAATTTAATCAATATTTATTGGGTTGTCTTTAAATCCCTGTGGCATACGGACGGACAGACAGACAGACAGCCTGACAGACATGACGAAACTATAAGGGTTATGTTTATGTGTTCTGCTATTATGACTACAAAACCCTAGAGACGGACCACCTTCAAGGAAAAAAATATCACGCACATCGCCAAATTCAAGTTTAAGCCAAATTAAGTTTTGCTGACTCACTTCTACGTTTTGGTCTATATCTCTGGAGTTTTTTAAGCTAGGAAAAAGTTTTATACACTTAAAAATTCTTAGAGAAAATAGACAGTCGAATAGCAAAACCTCATCTAAATCAGATCACAAGCTTTTGAGAAAATCGCGAACATACATCGATAGATCAAACAGATGGTTCTCTGTTTGATCTATCGATGTATGTTATTCGCTATTTTGAAGGCACCTTTTTTAAAGGCGGTTAAAAATACGACATGATTTGTATTTTATATACCGACCATGGGGCGTTTTGTTTTGAAGTCTTTTAAAAAGATACTGATTTATATATTTCTTTTAATGCGGGATTGTGGGTCCCACATTGCTGGCAATCTTGTTAACTCCTCAAGCTAAGCTAAATTGAATGTGTTAGGAGTCGGTTCACGTCGGTCGTATATTCGAATCCGTAAACTCAATATTGCTAGTCCGATGCCTTATAGCCGATAGCGATGCCTAATATAGGCGGCTCTCGCCGCCTATATTATATAATAATAATGAAAATTAAAAATTATACAAATAAAATGAGAGTCTTGCCTTATGCATTCACTCATCAACGCCCAGTCCAAACCCTTGAACCTAGAAAGCTGTCATTTTACAGATATATTTATTATGTAATATGGACAGGGGAAAAAAAGAATTCCCGGAAACTCGAGCTCCAAGGGGGCGAAGTTAATCAGACAGACAAAGACGGAAAAGATAGACTGATATATCAAGTCAAAGCTCAAACCACGAAACGAATTGGCTTGTAATTTGGCACACGTATAGTTATTATTATGGGGTACAAAGAAGTAAAAATTCAATAAACATCCAACGGGGAAATGCCGGTAGTATTAATGGTGAACTTGTATTGATTAATGTGAATGCGAAGCTTTCTAAAAGTCCATTTTGCGCCTCAAGGTTTCTAAGAAAATTAGAATTTTCTCGTTACTTTTGGTTTTTGCTCAAATTAATTGGTTTTCTGGGCCTATGTAATTTGTAGCCGTTTCTAGTTTCCTTGTTTTCCCTAATTTGTTAGGTAACTTTGTAAATAGTGGAAATTAATCCCGAGAAATTAATCCTGAGTTTTCTGGTTAAACGAAACTGTTTTCAGTTTGCCCTTTTCTGAAGGTTTTATTAAGTATATTAGCTTTTATATTGTTTGTTTTATTAAGTGGCTTTCTGTGTTCTAACTATTCTGATATGAATTAATTAGATAACAGCGGCGGTAGTCTAGTAGTCGAGGAGACTCGCCATCGAGAGTTTGTAGTTTCGATTGCCACCCTACCCTACCGACGTGAACCCACTGTAACACAAGTAATTTAACTACCTGGAGGGATTAACAAGATTATATACAGATGGCTAGTTATTTTTTTTAAGATGAAAATATTATAGGTGCATGCAAGTAGCTTAATCTGTATTTATTTATTTGTAACTCCGCAATGTTAGCAATCAGCAAATCTTTAATCTGAACCATTCGTGACTGTTGTTCATTAGAATTGCATTGTAATATAGGAAACCATTATTGAACACGCTTCTATTAGCATTGCATGTAGGTGCAACGTATGCATGCGAGTATGAATGTATTTGTTATGAAATATTGCTTATTTAAGTTACACCCCCTTCCTTACCAACTTTTTTCCGCTAGCTACCATGAATATTTTCCCTAAATTCATGAGTTTTTATTAAGTATCTATTCATAAATTAAAATAAAAACAATTATATATACTACTACCCTAATTTTTTTTGACATCTCCAATAACAACCATTTAGCTGACGGGGAACGGGGGCACTTGACTTTAACAAAAAAAATGCACTTTACGGCTCATATTTCTCAAAAGGACCTACGTATTTAAAAAAAACCTATCTATTGATACTCCACACGATAGGGTAGGTGAGAAATCAATCAAATCTTTAAATCATTGGGTTTGCGATTTTATTTTTAAATGGCAACACTGAATTCTCGTCCTACACAAATATTTGACAGTTTTTGCTACTAAAAAATACATATTGTAGATTAATAGATACGTTATGCCTAGCAGCTGCGTAAAAACTAATCCGCAAAGGTTTTTATTATTGTTGTTATTTTGAAGGTTATTTTTTTAAGAATACTTTATGAAAGAACTGGGTGAATGAGCCTTGAAAGATCTGCCTCATTCAAGAAGATTTTCAAGCATAAAGCATTTTTTTAAAGTATTTTTCTAATGAAAATTTTTGATAGAAAATATTTATTATTTTGTTTAATTTTCAGATTTCTTGTTGATAAATAATAATCCATCTTCAAAAATTAAGTACTTATGACTATTTAATACGTTAAAATTACAGAGCATTTGATAGACTGACCTAAAATGACTAGTAGAATTGACATTTTCTTTAAAAAATCCGGGCAAGAGTATGTCGGACCATGCTCAGTGTAGGGTTCCGCAGCCTGTATCATCAGCATGCATCAGCAGAAGAGCATATGTTCATGGCACTTACGCCAATTATTTCCATAAATATTCAGTTAAATCAATAAAGTTTATTAGAAACCCTCAAATGTTTTTGAAAGACTTGTCGGATGATGTTTTCATAAAAAAAAGTATATTTTTTGCACCGTTTAGTAAACTGGCTCTTACATGCCGCTTCTCCCATATTTCATAGCACTTGTAACAAAGTGTTTATTTATTTAGTTTATGTTATACGAATTAAAAAAGTCAAAAATAATAATATATTACATTATTATTTTTGGCTTTTTTGACTTGTATCTATTTTTTAAGTCGGTATATCTTTTTGAAAAAATATATTTATTTTAATATATGCTGAAAAGTAAAAAAATAACCACGCATAAAACATACCTATGAAAATTAAAAAAAAAAACAAAGATAACTAGCAATGTGGGTTTGAGACCACATTACTAGCAATCTTGTCAACCCCTCCAGCTAAGCTCAAAGGCTTGTGTTAGAAGTGGGTTCACTTCGATAGTATAATGGGTAGGATTCGAACGCGCGACCTCACGATTGCGAGTCCGATGCCTTAGCCATTAGGCTACCGCCTCTATTTACCTATTTAAATTAAAATAAAAACTTAATTAGTTTTAGTAGTCATAATCAAAAATAAATTGACACACTTGTGGTAGGTAGGCCGCCTTAGTGGGTACCAAACTAGTGTCAATTATTCTTCCATGAAATAGTGATGTTAACACATCACTGTGTTTCGATTAAAGGGCAATGTAGTAATTAACGTCCCGAATGAGGAGCGCGGTACGGTGACATTCAGATCTTTGCTAACAAGGATATTGGTGGCACTGATACTGTTATGAGCTAGCGTGACGAAGACACGAACTAGTCGTGCGCCTCAAGGAAAGCTATCAGGCGCACGACCAGATCGTGTCTTCGTTTCGTAGTAAAAAAAAACAAAGACAACTCATCATAGATGTTGCTAAGAATGTATTTAAACCATTCGACAACCAAAAGAAACAAATTTTCACAAAAATCCATTCAAAATTATGTACATTAGTAATTGTTTAGAATATTACATTCTAGGAAATTCATATAAAGAAGAAAATGTTTATAACTTGTCCTTATAAACATTTTCTACACTACAATTACATAGGAAAGTAAAATAAATAATTATTTTCTATATTTATTTTCATTATTTATTGCCCGGGGTTTAAAAATAATAATTATTAATATCCATTCAAAATTATGTACTTTTGTAATTGTTTAGAATATGACATTCTAGGAAATTTATACAAAGATGGATTTTTTTATAAGGACAAGTTAACAATTACATTGGCAAGAAAAATAAATAATTATTTTCTATAATTATTTTCATCATATTGCCCGGGGTTTAAAAAATATTTCTTATTAATTCATTAAAAATATCTGAATTTGAAATGGCTGTTTTACTTATTATTAACAAGAAGGTGTCAAAAGTGTTAACTTAGATTTTGAGGACTATAATAATTTGCGAAAAAAATACAATAACTTATTTATCATATAGTAAAATATTTTAATATAGTCAGGGAATAAAACTTCCTAAATATTCTGAAAGACAATAGTTTGTCTACAATTTAACTTGTTTATGAGTTTATCACGTCTGGTCACAACAAATGCAATAAGAAAATGATTTGACCATAGATTTTTTTTAAAGGTACTGATTTGATTTGAAAGTCATCTACTCTATTTACTATAAATTGCAAGCATAGTTTTACTCAACATCATTCATTAGAATAAATTATCTCTTGACTGTACAATCTCGTCATTGTCTTTGAACTTAGGAGGATACAGGCTCCAGTAAGTCAACACTGCTATCAAAGCCGGATTGTTAGGATCACAGTGTCGTTTGAAAATTAGATTCATGTACTCCGTTTGCATGAGAGAAATTGTAACTTTGTTATCTTCCATGTCATGCGAACAGTTCTATTTGTGGATTTGCAATCTGTCTCTGTTCTAATTGGTCCCTGAGTCAGCAGTATCGACCAGACCAAAAGATGCTTTTGTTTACCTGTTTTCTTTTTCATGAGAGAACTCCTATTTTTGACAACTCATGCACTTAGGGACATTTTTTTTAATATTGGCCCGTTTTCTTCGCAGCGTGCAAGCCAAAACTTTGTAGAGCCATTTTGTGTCTGAAAAAGTTGTCAATTTTACGTGGAACGGAAATTGTGTGAGTACAGTTAAACAAAAAGATTAAAAAATGTTTAAGGGGGCATTACACTGAGAGAAATATTTATTTAGCGCTACGTGCACAGCGACACGATCGCCGGCCTCGCTCTTCCGCACACAACCATCACTTCACAGTGCGCGGGAGCGCACTGCGCCGCGCGCGTTATCTACCCTTAATGTCTGCAAGTTGTCTCTATAAGTGCGGTGTTGACTGGGTTGTGTGAATAACACTGCACATAAAAATATTTTTGTGTGCACATGTGCATTTAATCTGCATTTTCAAAGCATACAAAACGCTATTTGAAAGTAAGTTCAGTGTGGACCCGACATCGACCGAGCTCGTTGTGGTCGTGCCTGGGGCTGTGTCAGGCGCACGTGAGGCGTGCGCCGGAGATAGTCCCCAGGCACGTTTAGCCGAGCCGTATCGTTCACCAACAGCCACGGTTATCGGTTGACGGTACCAAAGGTAGAGGCCTCGCGATGCATGCCTATGTGTTTCTGGCCAAACCTTTGAGGCGGCTTGGATTTTTTTGCTATCACGGCCTTTAACAAATTAATTTTCTTTACCAGCCTATCCCCAAACCGTATTAGTTAAATGTACTTTATTTAATTAATTTTGGAATAAAATACTATACTACTTACTACTAGTTTTCCAAGCACTTGAACGTTATCTGTGAAGTGGCATTTTTCATTATCCTTATCTCATCAAGTTGAACAAGTGAGCAAATATTGATACTACGAAAGCCACTATGACAACATTATATTTACTA
Source organism: Herminia tarsipennalis (assembly GCA_945859575.2). Classification (NCBI taxonomy): domain Eukaryota; kingdom Metazoa; phylum Arthropoda; class Insecta; order Lepidoptera; family Erebidae; genus Herminia; species Herminia tarsipennalis. The sequence goes on from OX243846.2 coordinate 19,479,271, forward strand.
TATTTCTGTCTTACCTTTGCCCGTTTTTTTTACACCAATTTAGAACAGTGGCTATGAAAAAATTGAACAGTTGAACCCATAACATAAGCGATTTTTTTTTGTTTGCAAACCATTATGCCCACTTCCTGTAAAAAAATATAAACATCTTTTGATTTCATATTAAAATATTTTAATGAGATATTGTCAGCAGCTTGCTAATAACCACATTACCAATTTAGTGAACTGCAGAGGCTGTATCGTAGCAAGATATTAATTAACTTTCTGTTTGGGATTCATATTACAGTCGAGTTTGCGAGACGTGAAATCGATGAAAGCTACCTTCATTGTTTATTATGGCAGAAATTACCGTCGCAATATTATTTATCTTTAGTGAGGTAGTAATCGATGGAGTAAAAGTGAGAAACCCACATGGAGTAAAGCGAAAAAATCGAAATCTATTGACTGCCTCTGTGGCGCAGTGGGAGTGTGTCCGACTGCTACGCAAGAGGTCGTGTCGAGACACCACTTTGTGTGATCCACAAATTGTTGTTCCAAGTCTGGGTGTACTTTGTGTCCGTGATTTGTATGTTTGTAAAGTCCCCGTAAGTCCTCCTATAATGCGGGAGTTGTCTTAAAAAAAAAAATCTAATGTACACTGAACATACGTGGTGAAAAAAGTAAGAAAATAATATTTATTTGTCCCAGATCCAATACAAATACTGTATATAAATTGTTAAAGTTAGCATTGGATAACTGTAACAGATAGGCCACACTCAGCCTGTGCTGTGTTGCGTCAGACCACATCACAGCGGTGCTTTTTGTGTGAACCTAAGAGGATCGCACGGATTACGGTTCATGTACTCTCAGAAAGGAGACTTATATTTCTAGAGTGAGTACTTTGAAAGATTGTTAAAGACCTCTGGAGTAATTAGTTTATTTGGGAATATACTGGCCGGAGGTCGTGCGTTCAATCCCCACCCAATTTTCTGTGATGAGCACCATGGTTTATTCTGTGTCTGGATGTTATTTATCTATAATATGTATGTATTTAGATATAAATATGTTTATCAGTTTTCTGGTTTCCATAGTAAAAGCTCTGCTTAGTTTGGGATCAGATAGCGTTGTGTGAGTCGTCCCAAGATATCATTGTTATTATTATAGTAAAACTGACAGCAGCCCGACTGAGGAAGTTGAGTCATAAAGTAAGCCTCTTTACACGTGCAAATATTTAACATCTCAGCGTACCTACCCAATAGATATAATTTTAGATTATAATAGTAATTGCACTTGGCTTGAATTAATAATAATATAATAATAATAATATTTATTTATTTCCTCCTCACAAAAACAGACCACAAGTAACAAAACACAGGTTATGTAAAATAGTACAATTTTAAACTTAGGCTATTATGTGAGGAGCTGGTGTCTGAGTTAGGCAAAGACAAATGCCTGTATTACAGATCACCAGGTCCTCACCCCACGGAATAACAAAAGCATTACAAAAATAAACCACGTAATTAATTTTACATATGAGAAAAAATAATAGGAGGGTAGTTAACAATAAAAATACAAGTAAAAACTACAAAACAAATAATATTATTATGTGCCTTCATTTAATTTGAGAGAGTAAAGAGTTGTCTTTGTTGTGTAAGTTAGTGTGTTGAGTGTATGTATATGAATTGTACAAACACTGTGGTTTATTTTAAAGTTTTCACGTCTTGATAAAAAATGTTTGCCGATTTATGTTCCAAATAGTATGAAAATATACCTATAATAAACGAGTAAAGTTTTGGTAAAAACGACGATTGTGGTTGCGATAAAGTCGTCCATCTTAATTTAAGTTGCAAATAATGTAAGCGATAAAAATAAAAGTTATTTAAGTATACTTTTATTTGACGAAGAAGTTTCCAACTTGCGGCACTTTCAATTACAATTTTATCCTATTGCAAAGTTGTAATAATATTGGTAGCGTTTTTAAGATGTTATGTTTACGTGATATCTGGCAACTACGACTAACTGATAAAATTAATTTAAAATTAGGCTTTTTGATATTAAATATATTATACCATTTGAGTAAAAAAGTCATTCTCTCTATCTATGATTTTATACCAAACATTAAAACAAAAAAAAAATATGTATGTTGAATAAGCGGGTGGAGCCGTGGAAAATTTAAAGCAGCGGTAGTGGTCTATTGGTTATGGTAGTGGACTCGCTATCGAGAGGTTGCGGTTTCCCAGTACCCATTATACTATACCAATAGAATTTCGCATAGCTGGAGAGGTTAACAAGATTGAAAGTAATGTGTAATCCATATTGCTAATTAAATAGCTAGTAGGGTGCGTGTATAAATTAATTAAAATATAATTTATTTCGAACTTCAGAAATTCACATTTTGTTAGTAATAAATAAGACTTAAAGCTATATTAGTAAAAGTAAAAATGGGTGGCACTCGGGGACTGCCGCGGTAAAGCTATTGCATTGCATTTTTTATCAACTTAAGCAATTAAAATTATTTGTTTATTTAATAATAGGTAATAATAATAATAATAACCTTGGGACAACTCACACAACGCTATCTGATCCCATTATATTTATGCAGTATTTTTGTTTTTTTCTTTTCATTACATTTCGGAGCAGTTCATCTCGATACGTGCGAGCTTCGTACAGTCGTACCATATACATATACATGGTAGGCGGAGGAGGGGTGTTAGGTTTTATTTTCGTTACGGAATTTCTTGATTCGGTCGCCGCGCTCAAAGCCCACGATACAATCTATGCAATAGCTTAATAAACAAATATTGTATTATGCAAGTAATTGTGTGGCAGACATACATCTGCGCACAGGATGGTTTCAAATGGATAAGTCATATTTAGAATATTGTTGGAGGTGGCTGCTCTCTGCAGAGCATAAACGCAGTCTTATGCGCCGTAAAGTATAAAAGTTACTAGTGTCTCTTTGCGCAAACATCTGATACAACGCAGAAGCGCACACAGCTAGTTAAAGCAACCTTACCACCTTTAAATCGAGCCTTGAAAAAATAATCCAAATTAAAAAAAACCCTTTGCTGGTAATTTTATACACTCACAAAAAAAATCAGGCATTCTATAGAACATACCAGACCTTTGAAAACTTACAAAGCAAAGAAACCAAAAACAAAGAAATTCTTTGACATTGGCCACAGTGGTTATTATGAGTAAGGGCTAAATGGGGAGGGGAGGGATTGCTAATGGCATTTATCAAAGGGTGTCAATTACATTAAAGGGATCGTCTTTTTTATTCAATTTGTCAGCTTCGGTTTCCTTGTACACAAATTGAGATTTTTGTGGCGTGATTAATTTTAGTAAAACCTTTTGGTAATATTGTCAATTACTAACAATTCACGCTTTCTATAGTGAAAGGGGTGACTTTAATTTGGACACTTTGTTTGGTGCTTTGGTCTCGGATCCATTGGGTTCAATTGATTATACGATTAATTCTTCTTTTATACGATTACTGAAGACAGTTACCCCCCCCCCCCCACCTTCCCCACTACCCCATAATGTAACTCAGTCGTCCCGCGTATGTGAACTTTTTAGTATTTATCTTGAAATAAATGCCCATAGTATTAGTCAAGCCCGCCAAAACGAAATCGCAGATGGTGCGAGGTCCAGAAACCGTATCCGATATTAGTGACTACAAACTTGAAATTATGTAATCAATTAAAGTAAAAGTTAAACCCGATCTCAAATACAGTTTGCCTAAACTGACATTTTCCATCAACAAACATTTTGACAATGTCGAACTTAGCTTCTGAATACCAGAAAGTTTTTACTTTGACCACGAAGAATATCGGTATAAATATTTTATTTGACTCGTTATCAAAGATCTCTATAAACTTAAAAAAATGAGATGTAAAAGGATTTACGCTATTTACTAAATTATATCTCGACTATCTTGAAATCAAATTACAACTTTTTACATTAAAATTAAACTACAAGGGGACGGCTATTTATAGTCAAAGTGTTTACATCTTTAACAGACTGCCTGGGTATCGCAGTAAGATTGTGTATGACTATAGCGCAACGGGCTGTTGGTTCCATTACCACACAGAACACCACTTTCTACTGATCCTGGGTGTAGTTTCTGCCCGTTTTGTAAAATTGTATGTTTGTTAAAAACCCCACCACGACCGGACTTTACTGCGGGAGTCAACTTTAAAAAATAAATAGGACAACAAGTTGAATATAACTGTCATTTAAAACATATCTTCATATTTAATACAATCTTTGCTTGCATCAGGTTTAAATGAACTCTCTCAAGACAGATCCAATATACATTAGACAACCATTGCATATAAAGTAATGGGGGAATTACTTATTGAAACAAAGTCGGAATATACAACGCCGACTGAAAAATTCAGATACCCTGACAAAATATCCTATGCACGGGGTTTTTCAGTCGGAGGTCTATATCAAAGCCTATGTAATTATGTTACGAGTAGATTAAGTATGAGTAGACATGACATTACAGCCACTTTTAACCATTTTGTTTAAAAGGCATTCCGTGATTTCGAGTTCGTGATTGATTTCTTTGTGTCCAACGCTCGAATATTCTCGGTATTTAATTTATCGAGATAATTATAGTAGGCATGTGTAATTATGTCAATACTTTCATGTATACATTTTGTATTCCTGTTGATAATAAAATTAAAACAGAAATTGACTTATCTGAAATGTAATCGCAAGCAATAAGGACCTTTATAGCATGCACTGTCAATTAAAAAGATAATTAGTGTAGGATTAGGTACATACCTAGTTGTTTCAAGGATTTAATTAGTATTGTCTTACAGGAATGGGATGATCTGGATCGCTATGATTGAACAAACTGGAATTTTCAGTCCAAAAAGTTCAACTATTGCAAGTAGTTGAACAAACTGGACTGAAGTAGTCCAATTTGTTCAACTGGTTGAACAGATAGTTGAACATATTGGAATAGATCGTGATAAACAATGCTTACTACGTACGACAAACACAATGGCTTTCAATTGTAAAGCTAATATGGTTCAAAATATTAACTGGTTTACCAGTTAATTAACTTACTCTTAAGACTTTAGTCTTAAGAGTAAGTTAATTAAATACTGGCTCAGACCTCAATCTATGACGTAGCTACAAATACTTGCAGAAGAAATATTCATTAAAATATCAAAACTGTACCTACTTAGAATTGGTAAAAGTTAGGCACTTTTTAATATCGTCTGTCGATTTCAGAACGAGGTACTACATTAAGTTGACAAAATAACTTAGGGACTGTAATAATTTGAATGTGTACAATGTTCAGACTTTATTAGCTAATAACTTTTACTTGTAATGAATATAAGTTATTTACATTAAAAAATATAGCTACACTTAGGTACCTACATTTTTTATAGGATTTGAATGTATGTGTTAGCTCCCTGAAGTGTACAGTCCAGTCCGGTAGAACCACGAGGAGCGGGTACCATGCCAGGACTTTCGGGGCTATAGTAGTTGGAGCGTCTTGGCTAGCTTGTTGGCTAACATGTTGGTCGGCTTGCTGGGCGACATGTTGGGTGGTTGGGTGCCCAGCAATGGACGACGTGTGGACGACGTGGACGGTGGGTCGAGCCGGAACGGGCTACCGGCTGCAGTGGCATAGGACAAGCCGCCAATTTCCATTGAAGACGTCCTACAGCTGGCGTTTGTTCTGAAACTTCCGCGGCTAGTGCGGGCTTTGTAGCTGGCGTCAGCTCAATGAAAGTGGCGGCGATGGGGTGGTCGGCCCTCCCATCCCTTTGGGGACGTGGTGGTCTTGTGGCGAAGGACGTCCTCCGCACAAGGCAGCCGCGGTAGCGAAAACTCTCTCTGTGTCTAGATCACAATTTTTCAGTCCTTTTATAGAACAAATACTCTAAATATCTATACATATAATAAAATTGTAATTGGCCGAACATAGTGAAAAAAAATATTGAGAAATGTTCGAAAAGAGTATATAAATACTTTTGTAAATTTTTAGAAATGTTTGTGTGTTTGTTTGAACACGCATCACGCAAAAACAACCAGACGGATTCGGTTGAAATTTTGCATGCGTTAGGCTAGATTAACATGTAGAATATAAATTATTACGATATTTTCCATAGGAGCTAAGCAGTAACGGATAATGTCTGTAGCTATTTATCGTTATAAAGCAATAACTATTTGATGGATAATTATGAAAATTTGCAGTTTTATAGTAAATACTCATTCATTCCTCATCATTTCTTACACTATGAATCATTACGCTATCGTCTATGGGGAGCAAGCAAGGTATTTTTTGTCGAACCATAATGGTTTATCACAAAATTTTCCACAATTAGACATTGTCTACAATTAAAACCCATTGAATACATAACTTCACGCTAAAACTATAAGGAGCTAAACACAACATTTTCAACTTTCATAAGAACAGCTATTTTGACACATACAGTAGCGATCAAAATGGTATAATATAATTATTTTTTAACCGTAACTTAATTTATTTGGTTATCAAATTTTATATTAATTAATCACGTTTAACAGGCACCTAAGATACTAAAGGAATATTGTATGCACTGCTGAGAGTTGAGAATGATGAATGAATCGTGATTTTAACTTAATTTCAAATTTATTATTACAATAATAATACTTTATTACCTTACAATTAAAAAGAGTTTGATATTTTCTAGAATTAATGTGCTTGTTGCTTAAAAAAAGAAAGATTACGTCCGTAAAAAAAACATGTAGCGCCATCTATGAAATCAAATTTTTCACCATCTATACTTATAATAAATCTGTAGAGAGGTCAATTCTGTACATGAAATATATTTCCAAAATAACTATCAGGGGGTGATTAGGGATCGATACTGATGCCAAAAATGCAATCAGTAAAATTTTTGTCTGTCTGTCTGTCTGTCTGTATAACCGTTATAGAAACAAAAACTACTCGACGGATTTTAACGAAACTTGGTACAATTATTTTTCATACTCCTGAGTAGGTTATAGTATACTTTTCATCACGCTACAATCAATAGGAGCAGAGCAGTGAAGGAAAACGGGAGAAGTTACTCCATTTTTTAAGCTTTCGTCGCGTGTGCAACCGTAATGGTTAAAGCTACACAGAAATCATGTATGACGGAAATGTTCTCCTTAAAATTATATAAAAAATATCCCACAACAGCATATGTCTATCTTTTATGGTTGACTCACAATATCACGTGTAACTCCCGATAGCTTAGTAGTTCGAAGCTTTCTGATTATATTTGTCTACTCTTACGTTTATAACACTCTCAGTCATCCCTAATTAAAAAAGTTAACATAATTAACTATTCCATAAAAAATACTAATAGAAATCGGTATAGAAACACCAAAGTTATATATGAAATACGCTAATAATAAGCCATCGCGCGTGAATACTGAATCATGCTATCTATCTATATCTATACATATAATAAAATTGTAAATTTCACGTGTCTGTACATGGCCGAACATAGTGTAAAAAATATTGGGAAATGTTCGAAAAGATTATTTAAACACATTCCTACATTTTTAGAAATGTCTGTCTGTCTGTCTGTTTGTTTGAACACGCATCACGCAATAACTATTATACAGATTCGGTTGAAATTTTGTATGTGTATTCTAATAAGTCTGGATTAACATATAGGCTTTAATTTATCACGCTATTTCCCATAGGAGCTAAGCAATGACGGATAATGTCTGTAGCTATTTATCGTTATAAAACAATAACTGCTTGACGGATCTTCATGAAAATTTGCAGTTTTATTGTAAATACTATAGGTCATTACTTGCACTATAAATCATTATGCTATCGTCTATGGGGAGTGAGCAGCAACGTATGTTTTGTCGAACCATTATGGTTTTTCACAATTTTTTCCACAATAAGACATTATTTACAATTGTAACCCATGGAAACAATAACTTCACGCTAAAACTATTAGGAGCTAAACACAACATTTTCAATTTTCTTAAGATCAGCTATTTTAACCGTGTTTGCATCAGCTGAGGTGGTCTATTGGCACAAGTAGCGGTATTAAACGAGCGAGGTCGGAGGATCGACTCCCTAATTGCGAGTCTCTTTTTGTGTTGTGTTAAAATTATTTTTATTCTTTTTTTTAAGTATTTTTCTAAATGTATACTTATTTATACAAGCTTTTATTTTCGACTTTAACATGTTTACTTTGTTTAACAAATTTTCATATTAATAATCACTTCCAATAGGCACCTTTATCATTGTTTTGCATGAATAGTGATTATGTTATAAATGTAGAAATGAAAAACAATATTACATTACAAATAAACAGTAATTACTTGATATTTTCTAGAATTTATAAATGTTAATTGCTTAAAAAAAAATGAAAGATTAAGTCCGCGTTACATCAAAATAAAACACGTGACGCCATCTGTGATTCGATTTCTTCTGAGTGCCAAAACTGCTTACCTACAAATGTTAATAAACTTTCGCGATTTGTACACATTATGAAAATATATGTATTACGGGTCTTGATCGCGTGAATAATTTAAGGTTAAATACCTTGCTTACCTACGTTTAATATGCATGATAGTTTAATATAAAATCATCAAGTATAAAAATAAACTTATCCAGTTTTGAAAATAGATGGCGTTTAAATACAAATTAAAAAGAATCAGGAAAATTGATTTAAAAAAAAAACTGAAATTCTTACGTAGAGGGATATGAATATATGATGATCTTAATTTGCGACAGGTTGACACACCTATTTATAAATTCACCAATGTAGACATTATAAAATAATATTTTAATCTTCTAAGGTGAGTGAAAAAAATATTGAAATAAGTTTAGAAATAGTATTTAAACACAAAAAAAGATATCTGAGTATATCTTTTAGAAATGTTTGAATGTTGTTTGTTTGTTTAAACACACATCACAGTACCGCGGGAATGCAATGTTTTAAAACTATTTTGCCCCCGCAAAATAGTTTTAAAACATTGCATTCCCGCGGTACAAACACGGACACAAAGTAGGTGTACTTTAGACTCGGAAAAGATCGCTCGGGCAGGACATAACCTGCGATCATAGGGAATCTGTGAGAGTTTTTTCCATCATACCTTTATTACCTATGTATAAATTATCTTGAAGGAGCGGCTAGGTACCTCCGATTAAAAGGTCCGATTTAAAAGTGTCGGAGCCGAAGTTGGAGTCGGAGGTTTAAAATCAATCGGAAATCGACCTATCGGAGTCAGAATCAAAGCTCCTTAACTCAAAATTTCGCACGAGTAATTGGGCCGTTTCGAGCTTCATTTAAATCGAAACCGCCCCAGTACTCGCGTGGTGGGGGAATTTTTCAATATTAATAGTATTTGATGTGATGCAAATCACTTTTTTGTCGAGGTGTGGTCGTGGGAATTTTAATAATTTGTCTTCTAACCGTCTGGCGCCATAAACTTTGTCGCCCTTCATTTTGCTGCACTAGGCATTTGCTTGGCTTGCCCTGCCATATGTTGGGCCCTGATTAAAGCTAGGCCCAAATATCCATAGATGCCACAGAGCATTGTGGAGCATGTTTACAATATGTTTTACACAGAAGTTGAATTGTAATATAAACTACCTTAATATAAACCCAACTTCCACGCGAACGAAGTCGCGGGCACAGCTAGTCATCAAATAATTACGTACCTATTTGTGAAACAGTTATTAAATTGCAATCACGGATTCGAAGGTGCGTGGCAACAATTTATTGTCTTATTTATTCAATATGCATGATGGCTTTAATGAACTAAAACCATATTGCATATAATAGTAAAAAACATCAAGTATTAAAATAAACTTCACTGCTTCACTGGCTTCATTTTAAAGAAGATGGCGTTGTAGAACGAAGCAGGAGTACCTATTGATAAAAAAAAACATCTCAAATTGTAAAGGAGAAGGAGAGGAGGTATAATAATGATCTTAATCAGCGACAGGTTGACACGTAAATTTTTAAAAGCATTTTTAATACACAAATGTAGGTAAAACCTAAGAAAATTAAAAACGAATTAAATTTAGTAAAAAAAGTTTATAAATAATATTTAAAAGAAACACATTGCTATCATTTTTAGAAAATAAATGTTTGTCAGTCTGTGAATTTGTTTGACCACGCATCACAGGTGCATCCAAGATCATGTTTTTGATTTAACACCGGCCAAGTGTGAGTATATCGCGATGGGGTGGGCTCAAGTGTCTATAAACGCGGACCAATTGTATAGCGAAGGCTCACGGGGCTCGAGCTCACGCCCTATGAAGTTAATTATGGGAAGAGATGAAGTGTCTTTAACATAGACTTTGTTTTGTATTATATATTATATTAGTAAGATCACTTCAGTAAAAGTATATTACAGTTTCAATTGCTACCTTGTTGTGTAAATTAGTTAGAAGTAATTGATGTACGTTTTAATAGGTATCAAGGTAAAATCCTTATCCTATCAACTTGCCCAACAAAACTTAAATAATCTTATAACTATTTTCACGTTAGTACAAACTTATTTCAGGTCGAGAAAGATACAGTTATTTAATTCAACACAACATTATGAAAGAATAAAGGGAAAAAGGTTACACTAAAGTTAAAAAATGCATTGTGTCTCATATATTCAGTTTCAATCAAAATCAAAATATAGGTACTATAGATATGTAGTCATCATTCACCTAGATGATTCCTTAAACCACTAAGAATTCTAAAATTAATTTATCTGCAGGAAAAATCATAGGAACACAATAAAAAACTTTTTTTCTCTGTAACAATTAACAGTACGAATATCGAACCCGATGAACGACTGAACGTGGCGATTTCGACCAATCATGATGCGCTTGGCAAATTTGAATTTCCGACCCTCATTTTGCATATTTTTAATTATGTATAAAATTAAAACATGATAAAGCAAAGATCCTTACATTTTTTTGAAAGACAACTCTCGCACTAGGGTGCAAGCTCTGTGCCATGGCGAACTTTACGAACATTTAAATAAATAATCACGTACACAAAGTGATGTCTCCTGTGTGAATCGAACCTACGACCTCTTGCCAGGGGGGTGTCACTCCGCAGTTTAGGTATATTCAGGCAGCGCGCCGCTCGAAGGGGCGTATGGCAGTGGGCTGTCTCTCAGCTCGAATGACAGTCGCGGTCACGTCGCGCTAGCGCATACTTGATGTTTTTTTTTTTTGATTCCCGCAATGTATTCAGAGCCTAAACGTCAATATAATCCGTATTAAAGATATTGCTGTGTTTGCGGATGTTTGAATAAAACGAATAGTGAATCAGAACTAACATTTTTACAATTCCACTGCGTCATCAAAGTGCGTGTAAAAGCAGCGGCGGCAGCAGGTCGTTCTTTTTTAATTCCTTAGGTGCTTAAGTACTTAGTAATAGTTAAAATAAAAATCATTATTTAGTTGCCAAGAAATAATATTAGGAACAGGATAGGATAATGTTTACAAAGGAATATCTACACCCGTGGAAATCGAACACGTGATAATTTGAATTTTTATGTTTATAATGCTAAAAGTACGTTTGTAATGCTTATTCTACTTATTAATCTTAAAACTAATAAATTAACTTGGTACAAAAACTTCTCCAGTAAAAACCCCGTGCGGACTTCGCAGATCGGTCATAAAAATGGGCCGCGCAAAGAAAATTCACTTGCAGGCGGGGGTAGCTCTGGCGAGTCTAGGTATATTTTTATACCTAAACGTGACTTTTGTTAGGGAGTGAATCTTCTGTACGTAGTACTATAACTTATTCTGTGCTCTTGCGCAGTAGTCGCACTCGCTCACACCATGCCACCGAGATGTCATTACACATTATACATAAATATATTATATTCTTTACTTCATAATTTCAGTTTACTCTTCTATCAAAAGTGATTGTAAGTCTGTAGTTTGAATGAAAACGTGTCTGAGTTCGGCATATTATAGGTAGGTAGGTAGGACCTACTTACGAGAAGAGTTTTTGTATAATAGCCCAAATATTTTATGTTATATACCTAATAAATAATAATATAACTATCTAAAACACAGTAAACGAATAGCTAAAGAGTAGGTTTTTGGTACTTATTTATTTTCATAAAGCTTTTGGGTGTTGAAGCCATCAATATATGAGGTTGAGTATATGACGATTCTCCGCTACTGAATTATATCGCGGTTCAACCGACAGGACTGTTTCCAACATATTTACATAGAAGTTATTCGCGAACGAAGTGGCGGGCACAGCTAGTTAAAATTATTTGGGTACTTTGCGAACATTCTCACTTATTACCCGACTGCGGAGGGTAATGTATTTGACGTGTATTTATGTATGTGTGTTCCAGGGGCGAAAGGTTTTTTTTTTCTGAGGTAACTCGATACAAAAATATATCTTGTTGGACATGGTTCTTTGTACAATACTAAGTAGTTTGTATAATACTAAGTAACTACAATCCAAAAGAAGTCCGAAAGTAATGGTGTTCTTATAACCCTCCGCCACTGGTGTGTTTCTTTGTGGCACTACACAAACTGGTGGGCCATGTTTGATGACTCATACGGCATTATAGTAAATTCACTGAGATTCGTCAATGCCTCCGACTTCATGATTTAAGGTTAGGTATTATTATATGTTTCAATCTTTTTTAAGCAGGCGGGTATTTTGATTTTTTAAATATATTTTTTTGTTATATTTTAAACAATAAAATAATTTAATACGTACAATTTTGTTATTTAACTAAACGAATAATTAAACTGTCACACAGATAAAACACACTACCTTTTCAACCGACTTCAAAAAGGAGGAAGTTCTCAAATCGACTGTATGTTTTTTTTGTATGTTTGTTCACCGATTACGCAAAGACGGCTGGACCAATTTAAACATTCTTTTTGTGTTTGAAAGAGTATACCTATAGTGATTTAGGCACATTTCATAGTGATTCGTGCATTTACTCTTAAAAAGCACCAAAAGCACCAATTGCCATCGAAGTTGCGCAGTGGTGGGAGGTTGGACTGGCAGAAGTTATCTTGGGCAGCTTTGGCGAGCGACCAGAATGTACGACTCCCAGAGGGATGCCTTTGAAGTCGCTCGCCAATTCTGGCAATGTGTTGGTTCTGGAGGCGGCGTTGAACTTACGTTTCTCAACATTCACGGTCAGATGCTTACGATTCCTGCCATCATTCCAGGCTAAGTACGCAGACTGTTTCAGGCGCGCGGTCACTCGACAAGCCTGGTTGAACCAGGGGCGACTACGACCACCAAGGGAATTCGGGCATTGGGAATGAATAGTTCCATTCCCTGAAGCACCGTATCCGTGATGCAGTCCGCAAAAGCGTCCGGATCCTCTGTGGAGAAGCATAGCTGCCTCCAAGGGTAGGACGCGAAAAATTCGCGGAGACCTAAAAAGGATTATGTACCTAAAAAGGAGTATTGTACAATTATATATAATCTATTAACTATTAGCAAATCACATTGTAAGTGAACTATGTTCTTACGACAATGAAGATCTGTAAACCTAGGTCAACTCACAGCGATCTAGTCGCGAGCTCGCCAATTAGTCGTCAGCGTCTTGTCACCAAATTCTTCACTCTAGTAAATAATGTGGTTTTCTATTGGTAAAAGAATTTTCAAAACCGGTTCAGTAGATTCAGAAAGTAACCTCACAAACTCACAAATTTTAACTTTTAATAATATTAGTAGGTATAGAAGTATAGATATGTTATTCAATTGTATGTTGTAATAAAAACCTTTTAACAAAAAAAAACGACTTTAAAAATAAATATAAGGTAACCAAAAAGCAAAAAATAATATAGGTACAACAACAAAGAATAATTAAACATTTTGAAGTTGGTGCCTAAAACATAAGCCTACATTTCCTGGCACTAAATACATTTTTTTTTGCTGTTGTATCTATATTTAATTTGCGTTTTAGTTACCTTATATGTATTTATTTTTGAAGTCGGTTTTTTATAAGCTTTTATTTCTCACTTTTTAGTGTATTGGTTTGTAGTAAACTGCTCATTTATTTTTACAAAATGTTGCGTTTTGCGATACAAGGCCGTGCAAACTACTTATTTGTTTTTACAAAATGTTGCGTTTTGCGATACAAGGCCGTTGATTTTTGAGGAGTTCACCTGATACTAGACTATTAGTTCCATTACATGATTTTATGGAGGCAAGAAGTCAGGTATCGAAGACGGTACTTAGATCGCAACCTGCAATATTTATTATTGAATAGTTCCGCTTGTCATCTGTGGACATCAGTTACATTTCACTCAATGGAGTGATTCAAGAGTAAATGCACGAATCAAAGCAAAATATACCCAAATTACGATAGGTGTGCTTTTAATATTTGAAGAACTCCTTCGATTTCTGCAAGATTTTATTATCAGATCCGAACTTTGATGACAATGGGACCTATCTGGAAGTAAAACCCTTTCAAGCACAAAAATAATTGTTCAAATCGGTCCAGCCGTCTGCGAGTAGTAAAAAAAAACACTGTCGAATTGAGTACTTCTTCCTTTTTGAAGTCGGTTGAAAAGGCGTTACTTCAGTGTTTACAAATCTCATACGTCTTTTGCAATCAATACACGCCATCGTATTTTAATAATCTTATTGGCATTGCAAGGCACGGAGAAACCCAATACGTTATCAACCTTATTACTTTGAGTAATCAGGGGTCTCGTACGCGTGGTTAGGCACCTAACCGAGCAAATTAAATGATCTGTGGTATTTTGTGTAATCGTGCAGTAAAAATAGTATGAAGTAAAGGTTACACACCCCTGAAAATGAAGTTCAGAGCCTTTTATTATAGAACATTTTATATTGGATCTCAATTAATTAAGGTGTCTTTTTAACTGGCTATTGTAGTAAGTTAAGGTATAACATACTTTAGGTAGCGGTTTATACTAGACACATATACACAAAATTTTATAAAAATATATAGGTACATCAATCCTTAACGGGGTATTTTCTTAATTTATGCACGCTGGCGAAGCCGGCAACAGCTAGTATCTTACTATTATAGTATTGTCTTAACTATATAGTACCCCTAGACAATTCTTGTGGAGCCAATAAATAAGTAAATCCTTACTGTCTCACTAACATTACATCGGGAAATAATGTATTGATGTTTAATCTGATTGCTAGTGCTTTTGACATCGCGCTTAGGTATACTAATTGTTGGTATCTATGATACTGGCGGGCCGCTCCGATCTCCAACGGAATTTTCTCCACAATCTTTATCCATACAATTCTCAATCTAATTTGCGGCCCCCATAATTATCTTGATCTATGAGCGTAAAACGCCTCGAGTTATTTATTAACATGACACCAAAAAAGTATATAAAAGAAATGTAAATTTATAATAGAAATATTTTCAAAAGTATTTTCTAAGAAAGGTTAACGAAGCTGTTAACGTTAACGGTCGTTTATTTTATTTTCTTTAATGTAACGTTTTCGTTTTCAGGAGCGGCATAGCGTAAAACTGGCAGTTAACAACTCTACGTGTTATAATGTAAGTCCATAAATTGCCTTTTTAACGGATTTAAAAAAAGAAGTTTTCTATTTGACATATATGTACGCGATTTTCTCAAAAGCTACTGATCTGAATTGAATGAGGTTTTTGCTGTTTGATAGCATATTTATCTAGATAGTTTTTAAACTTTCGCGATTTTTATACATATTAGATATATTTTGGGACTTAATCGCGTGAATTATTTAAAGGTACGAACCGACTGACTGACTGACCACGTCAGTCGACCCGTGACCATTATCGGTGCAATTCGATCGAAACGTCGGGTAAATAAAAGGTTCGTACCTTTAAATAATTCACGCGATTAAGTCCCGAAATATATCTAATTATCTAGATAGGTTATAGTATACAAAACCTTGTCCTATGTTAGAAGACACCGAAGTTATAGATAAAATATAAGTTGCGAAATCTCCACTAATCGTTGATGTACCTGATCGTGCTCTTGATTTTCATTTCTCTTATTTAAAAAAAAACTTATAATCATCATACTTACAGGGCAGTATTTAAATGCGAAAGTTTCAGCCTTAATTAATCCTGTAAACTTTAGCTTTTGAAATGTAAGTAAAAATTTGTGTTAACCAATTTGTAGCTATAAATAAAAAACCGGAAAAGGTTTAAGTATTTTTTTATAAGCGTATCGTGACAAACGGTTTACTAATGTTTTTCATAATTTAAAATGCCATAATTTCACATGCCATACCGGTATTTGCCATAATTTCATTAGAAATAACGCTTCAGTTGCCATAATCGTGAAATGACATAAAATGACTTTCACTAATTCCATTGGTCATAATCGATCAAGTGTCATAATAATTTAAATCCATAAATGTATTTGCTATAATTTTCGTTTTCAATAATACCATTTTCCATAACTTTTATTTACCATAATATAAATAATTTTATAAGTGATTATAGCAATGAAAATAATATTACATTGAAATTGAAAAATTGCATAATGGATTTTGAACAAGCAGCTATTCTTAGTGCAAAACAAACATTTAATGATATAAAATTAAATGGCTGTTTCTTTCATTTATCACAAATTATTTATAGACAAATACAATCAAATGGCCTAGTGAAACTTTATGGTACTAATTGTGCATTTGCTCTAGATATGAAATGTTTATTAGCTTCGTCTTTTCTGGAATTTCAAGAGATACCTACTTATTTTAAAAAATGGAAAGAAACTATAATTCCAGCAAGTCAGCACATTGTAAGTTGGTTTGAAGAAAATTACATTTCGGGTACTGATAGCAAACCACCCCGTTTTCCAACTTCGTTTTGGAGTATTTTACATTTACATAATAAAAACTTACCGCGCACGCAGAACTACGCAGAGGCCTGGCATCATAGGATAAACACAATTATTGGCAAAACAAGTGATGGTTTCTATAATTTCAGCAAAGAAATTATAAAAGAAGCCAAAATTTCATTGATGAACATTGAGTCGATTCTTAATGGAGAACCAGAAAAAAAGAAACCTAGAATATACACAAAAAAAAACGAAAGAATAAACAATATCATAATAAATAAAAATAATTACAGTGAAGAAGAGTTTTTGAGAGCTTTGGCCTCCAACTTAAATTTAAAATAATGTTACTTTCAGAATTTTTTTTTTATTACTTATCTATACTTGAATTATGTTGATTAATAAATGATTATAAGACACAGATTTTTTATTTACAATTAAACCTGAAACTAAACCTCATATGGCGCCTACTTACTAAACTCGACGGAGCCCCGCTTCGCGGGGCTCCTACTTTTGGGTGGTTTAAAAAAAAAACCTAACACGAAGACTAAGGCGGGAGCTCCGCTTCGCTTCGCTCCCGCCTTAGTCTTCTAACCTAACCTATCCGAGTCGGATTGCTCTGAGTCGGGGTGTTAAAGATAATTAATTTCGACCTAACAATATTATGTATTATTTTCATAATTATATCAAATTTTGATTATGTCAAGAGTCGATTATGAGACGTGTTACTTATGGAAACTAATTATTATGATATATGTTGCTATGGAAAGTCATTTTATGGCAAATAAAAGTTATTACTGTTGAGTTGTTAAGGCAAACGTTATTAGTATAAATGATAATAGTGCAAGTAAATATTATGATCGGGGACGATTATGGCAAACAATATTAGTGCAAATTAATTTATGGCAAACGAGAGAATACCGTGACAAACACAATCGAACGCTTTGAAAAGTCACAGAATACGGCAATGGTTTTTTTCGAGTCTTCCCAAGCACTATAGACGTGTTTTAATACAGCAACTTTTGTATCTGTTGTTGATTAAAATGTTTAAGTAATTGATTGAGAATGATCTTTTCAAAATGTTACTCAATGCAGGTAACAATATTGGTCGAAAATTACCAGCATCAGTTTTGCTACTCGACTAATAATTTAGTTGGTCTAGTGCAAAGAGATATAATGTGAAATTATTTCTACGCCTGCTGCAGTTTATGGGATGATAGGCAAAATAACTTGACCTCACAAAGTAACACTTCCAAATGTCCATCAGTTGTATAAGAAGATATTTGCTGATTGACCGCTTATGAAGCCATTATCGATTGTATTTGGTAAACATCGAATACTACCATTTAATCACAATTCACGTCACAGTAGTCTCGTGGCCTCGTTTGTCCATAAAATGTAAGACATAATACCTGTGCAGTAAAATCGTTGGACGTTTTATGAACGTCTGCATTCTTTATGACTTTTGAATATTGCACTAACATCTTCGTGTCATATATAACATAATCATCGCTAAGCAATGCAATATACATCCCACTGCTTAGAAGATAGGGTACGTAATATATTTAGTAATAAAATTATTTTATTACTTGATATTCTTGTTGTATAATACGACACTTGCTTGTGTAAAGCGATGCATCCAAAGGTTGCCTGGAAGAGATCGTTCTTAGTAATAAGGCCGCCCATTGTACATTTAAGTTATACAATGTATACTTTGTTTTTTTTAATATTAGTGTACAATAAAGATTATTATTATTATTATTATTATAAAATAAACAAATAAGAAATTTAATTTAACGGTTACTTCGAAGTGGTTATAGTGAAACAAAATTATGATTTACAGGAAACTCAATAGGAGAGTTTCTTGTAAGTCAAAACAAAACGGTTAAGGTGCCCATCTTCTGACTAAAATTCCTTCTCAAAATAACTTGGATCCTAAAATTAGTCTCAAGATTCTAAGTGAATTACTTATAATAAACCCTGATCTCGTCGACTGGGTAAGTTATCAGGGTAACCAACTCACGAACTTTCAAGACGAAACAAATACCTGCAGGTCGAACAAATATTAGTTTCGGAATTTTGACCCTCAGACACCAACTATAAACAATAAGTAAACCAAACTTGAACATTGCCTACCTTTAGTTAAATTTAGCTCATCTACACAAAATATTGGACCAATCTGTTTTAATCGCGATCTTTGAAAAATTGTGATAATCAGATCCTTGCGAATGGTGCAAAATATTCCTAAATATTCCGTGTAAAGTCCCCATACGAGGCAAGATGTGTGGGATTTACAAATTATTTCGAGTCTGAGTCACTATAAGCTCCATTTTGACAAAGGGATTATTCTCTGCTTTAGGCATTTCACCTCCGCTCTTATCTTACAGTGAATGAATGAAGATTTTTTTTTGTTTATAATCTTATTTGTATAATATACTTACATATAATTTTCAACACATCTAAGATCCATGTGATATATCAAAAATGAACTCCTAATAGATAATTTTACAATATAGTAGCTGTCCCGGCGAACTTCGTACCGTCTACCATAGATTTGCCGTCTGCCGTCTCTTTTTTTGTGAATAGGGTTCAATTGTGAATCTAAGCTATTCTCGAATCCACTGGAACACACAAAAAAACATTAAAAACGGTCCAGCCTCCTCCTAACTCTAGCGCCAGAACTCCTCCTATATGGAGGAGTTCAGTGAAAAACACACGCCCAGAAGAATTATATATGTCAGAGAATTATTAAAACGCTAATTGATAGTATCTGCTTTGATAAAATAGAAAGTCTATTGACTCATTTAAACATGGCCGCCGCAAGATGGCGTGACTTTAGTTTGACGTTTACATTTGAAATGCCGGTAGTAGGACAGTGAGTCTAATTCGGCAGTCTTAATCGAGCGGTCGTAGCGACAACACGTCTACCAATAGACGTCGCTATTTTTATAGTCGTGTGTGCAAAGTGTTAGTGTGGTTATAGGAGAGATACAGTGATGCAGTGGCATTTGTGTAATCAAAATGATAAGAACAGTAGGCAGACTTTACCTTGCTCGAGGTATCCGCGTTCATATGATCGATTACCGTTTACCATATTGTAAATTAAAAAAAATTACCCTGATGATTCGACATATTAAAAGAATAATATGCTTGCCAGTTTTTGCCATGTCCACTCAGCAACTAAATAAACAACTTTCTACAGTCCACTTGACCTCAGCAATTTAATTTAATGTAACATGTTTTCAAAAGGAAAACTACATTTTCACCAGTCCAGTTTTCAAACACAATGTTTTAATTAAATTTTATATTCGTTTGAAGCAGCACTTGACCTAGCTCAATGTAGCTGTCTCTCAAATTGTATAAGTACTTTCTTTACAAGTCGGCCACCATGTTGGACAGGGTTAACAATTTTAAAAATATTTGATAGGGCATGTAACGTGATTTAATTTTCCAAAATCTAAACTTAACTTCAATAATAATCTTTTTATTACCCCCGCGTAGTTGACTAGTCTTTGTCAAGATTACCTTCCGTAACTGAAATCGATTATGAGAACTTTCGGTAAAAACATTTCAGCAAATATAAACATAAAAAAGAAGAAGAAAGAATGAAAGTAAAATTGCTTAATTGTCACAGATACATTATTTGTTGAAAAACAATTGAAAACTACTATGCACGTCGCACAGTATGATATTGAGCTTGGGCTATACCCTTTTTATTTGCTCATTAATTGATGGAACAATCGCTTATAAAAGCTAGAGTAGAATTACCGTCTGAATATATCTTATGAAATTCGTGTTTTCGGAGTTTTTTTTAATTGTTAAAATTTTACAAAAATAATAAAAGAAAAAAGTAAGCCGTATTTTTACGTTTAGCGACTTAAACTAACAAAGAACTTTTGAAATTGAATAAAAAAAGAAATGTTCAAAAACACTTGCAAAAAAAGAAATATTCGCGTTTTTATGATTTTCAGTTTTATATTTTTTGTAACTATATCCTTAAATATTGGTATCCAATATTTTTATTGATTATTGCCTATGCCTACAATCATATCTGAAAACTAACTAACTAAAAATCAGACGCCTATCTGCTTGGTTATGGAAGTTAGAAGCTTCTAAAGTTTTCTATGGAAACTATGGTTTTAGGGCTTTCACTGTAATAACTCTTTGTATAGACGTATAGTAGCAATGATTATTATTATTTTATGTTTATACTTTATAAAAGAGATTTATTATTTATAATAAAGCTGCTAAAATTAAAGTACTTTTTAATAAGTATGATTATAAAGTATCGTTTCTCATAAAATAAAGTCAATTTATATTGGATTATTTTGTGTCTCAAATTTTACGCACAACATACAGACTATATAGGAGTGTTAAAACCGCCCATTAAAATACTGAATTTTACATATTTGATATTATTGTGTGTGTAAAGTATTAACAGACGCCATATTGAGAAATGAAGAATTAAAAGTTAGCGTAATATAATCAAGAGGGGTAAATATATCAAGGGGTATCGTTGGAAAGGCACTTGAAAACTATTGTAACATTGTTAGGTCATTTTACCCGACTGCGAATAGCGAGTGTATGTATGTATGTAGTTTTCTTTGTTACCACCAACAGGCCTAACGGCTGGACCGATTTTCATAAATCAAAGGGTCTCAAATGAAAGGTGCTAACTTCCCGATGGTTACAAGCTAGATAAAATGTTAAAAATAAACTATATAATATAAAGAAACAGATAAAGTCATTGAATTATATCAAGTGGGGTATTGTTAAATATGCATTTGTTGAAGTTCTTCAAAGTCGGTACAGTTTCACATTTTTTCCAAATTCTTCCCATTTGATTAATGTGTGAGTATCAAGTTTAGCCGATAAGTTAAAAAAACTATGACTGTGTCCTAATGTTCAGTGGGTTGACCTAAACTAGACAATGCACAAAGATTTTTTGTCATATGATCGACTAAGAAACGCAGAGACTTCTCAGAATCGTAATTAAACTGTTGTATGTTGAACAGGGAACTTAGATGGTGATTTATTAAAAGACGCTTATTGTCATAACGTTCATGCAGTACTGTAGCCTCCAAGCTTCCTTACAGTTCACAAAAGAAACATCTAAATTAGAGATTATGCGTGCCGGCTCACCTTCTAATTATGAAATTAAGTAGTGAAACTTATGGATAGAAGTCAGGTTCTTATTGCTGTCAATCAAACCTAAAAATGTATTACAAAATTAAAGCCATTTAAAATATGTACCATTAAATTTAGAAATTTGTATACGAGGCAGTCTAACTCCAGGATCATGCGAACCAACCTGACATTCACGAATTGTGGACTGTTCAGAATTGTCCCACAGACTCTTGGCGAAAGCAAACGCCCCGACCATTTTGTTTTCAATTATTTCGCGTTGATCTAACTCGGACTCTAAGTCTTCACGATTTGTCACATCAATCTAAGTCTGTAAGTCATCAAAATTAGCTATTAGTTGTTCAAATTTACCAAGCTTAATAGTTAACTCAGCGATAATGATATTTGTTAAAACAAAAGATGATATTTTGTTTAAGTAATTCATGAACTTGCTCATTTGCCCCGTAACTCAGCTACGCCGAATGGATTGTTCCTGTAATATTTTGGCATCACTTTCTGACATTTGCACTTATTTATTTACGTAAAATCTGCTTACAGGAATCCAGCCAAGCGGGTAAACAATGTGTTGTTTATTATGATAAAACTCACGTAAGCCGCTCAATTGGGCTCAATGACACTCAACCTCAAACTGACAGACGACAGCTTAAAATCCGTGTGGAAATATTTTTTTATTTATTGAAATTACCCATATAATATTTCGTGGAAAATAATCTGAAATATGTCGAAACTTGAACTTACTACAATGTAAAAATTGTTTGTCAAAACGTGGGAAAGTTGCTCGACAAAAATTACAATTAGGCATGAAAACAACAACAATCAACAATAAAATAATTAACCTTCTTAATCTTACTTTGAATACTGAAATTAAAAAGTGATGAACTGATTACGTAAGATAATACGTTGCATTCAATGGGGAATCGATACCTTTTTAGCCTTGGTATGGACGATGTCGCTCAAATGGAACACAATATTTGTTGATATATTAAGAAAAGAAGCAACTGCGGCAGCGTGGATAAAATTATGTTAGCAAAAGAAGACTTCTACTCTAGCTTCGGTTTCTTCTAAGATCCTTACGCCGATACGTGCTTACGTTATATTGTTATTTTGTAAGATTACGAGTCCCGAATCACTTGTATTCGTACTCGCACTTTAGTATAGCGATGCTCAAGCCTTGTCCCGGTCGCCAATTTATGACGGTAAAGATATTTGATTCTTGTAATTGTAATTTTGTAAAAGCAATTTAGTCACTGAGCTAATAGCTAGTACATATTGACATACAAAAATGCATTTCCGGCAAATCAACGTTGCCAGCAATTAAATCCTTAAAAATACTTATAAATGCGAAAGTAAAAGGGTAAAACTTTAGCTATTTATGATACTACATTATGACTAATTTTATATTTATACTTGCAGTCCCGCGCAAATTTTCCCCGTTTTTGCAACATTTCTCATTGCTGCTCTGCTCCTATTGGTCGTAGCGTGATTTTATATAGCCCATAGCCTTCCACGATAAATAGGCTATTCAACAGTAAAAGATTTTTTAAATTCGGATCAGTAGTTCCTAAAATTACCGCGTTCAAACAAACTAACTCTTCAGCTTTATAATATTAATACAGATATGTTTGGCTGTATACCAAACACCCGGAGTGCAACCCGTTGTTTTTATAACATAAGTACCTATATATTGGCACCAAAATTACGCCATTTGATGTTTGTTTTTAAATTGAAAAGTATCCAGTGTCACTCTCACAGCTAAGACGAATCTAACGACACCGCTCAAGCTAAAATCCATTAAGGGTGTGCTAAAAAAATATACATACATACATTCGAAAAACATAACCCTCTTTCTTACGCAGTAGGGTAATAAAATATAACACACACTTGTCATTAGAAATCGGTAGAAAACATAACAGTAGGTCATTTCTTAGGAATCGTTAAATAGTTTTTTCAATAACAGATGAGTTCAAGAGTATCCTCTGGGGGATCGGGCTATGGGATCATGGTGGAGGACCCCAAAAATAATACCACAAAGAAACAAGCAAACAGGAATAATAACTTATCCGTATAAAAGTTTTCGCCCTATAAAATTAAAAATCTAAATGCCTTTTAATAGTTTAAATACATTTCAAAATATTTATGTGCAAAAAACTTATGGCCGACAACATTTTAATACGGCATCATTTAAATTTTATTTCAAAGCTTTCACAGACCTTTCGTTCCATTTCACACAGTAAATGTACATTTTTCGTTTTTATAGAGCCTTTTTTACTGTCATGATTCTTATCTAGTAAATTGTTTTCTAAATCTGTTAACTTGTTACGTTTGAAAATAACTTCTTTATAGGATTGCTTTACTTAAATTATGATTATGTTTCAAATTACCCTTTTTTTATCTTTTATCTGTATATATAATGTAAGCGATCGCTTTAGATCGATTACATTATATATTTCGATTATTTCGTTTATAATAAAATTATTGTTAGGATAAAGCTATGTAAAAAGTATTCTATGATATAATAATGAGTAACTCAAACCACTGAAGGCATTGAGTTGAAATGGCTCACAGATATTTTTGGAACGTATTTCCTTAACGCACTATAGCATTTGTTTGCAGGCTGAGAGGCTAGATGAAAAAAATACTAACATTTTGACATCGATCAAAAATATATTATTTATGATTATGTGAATCGTGTTGAGGTTGTGTTATATACGATTTTTGTATTTTGTAAGCGGTTGTATAGGTGTACCAGAATCATATTAAACATTTAAATAATTTGTGATTTTCAACCGACTTCAAAACAGAAGAAGTTTCTCAATTCGACTTTACCGTTTGTTACCCGATTACGCGAAGACGGCTGTACCGATTTGAAAAAATCTTTTTATGCTTCAAAGGGTTTTTTAATGTTTAATTTCAAGTCTCATTGTTATATGATCAGGATATGATATCCTGGAGAAATCGAGTAAACTCTTCAAATATTAAATGCATACATAAAGTGATTTAAATATATTTTATGGTGATTCGTGCATTTGCTCTCAAAAAGTACTAATAGGTAAAGTGGAACTGATGATGAAAACCACAAATGACAATATGGTTAGCACTTTACGCTCGCCATACTACTATCATACAATGTATTAGAGCTGATGGTAAATTATCATGTTGACTTCTCAACAGTTAACGGCCCTGCATCGAAAAAAGCAATGATTTGTAAAATAATTTGACCATTGGACATTAGGCTATTATAACTTAGATGGATTATAAAAAAGAGAGAACACCTTTCTCTTTTTTATTGTGACGTAAGCATTCACAAAAAAATGAATTTTTGTCAATCCTATCTATAATAGGGTAAAATGGGGGTCCAACGCGAGCAAAACCAGGGGAAAAGGCTAGTTCTTTATATAGTAGCTTAAGTAAGTTGGAACGAGTACGACTAAATCAACTACTTAAGAACTAAAAACGCTTTTCACATCCCGTTTCACGCAAACGGCGGTCTCAGATTTACATAAAGGCTTTATGTGACTTTGCTCGTATTCCGTTCTACGTAACACAAAAGCTTTATCTTATGTTCTATAAACATGTACTAAGTTAGTAAAAACATACATTGCAATGAAAATTTAATGCAAATTTTCTCGTGATTTAGTAGAGAACGTAACCCTGTCTTTGTGAAGGTTGACTTAACATTTAGTTCCACTAATGAATAATTATTTAAAGATTCTAATTATTTGAAATTCTGAAATTATTATTATTTAGTCTAGGTAGTCAATTCTATGAATTCCTTCAATTGATTTCAAGTCAACAACTAGACAGAGAGAGAGAGAGAGACAGGCAAATCTGTTCAGAGATCTGTCAACTACGAAGCAGATTTCTCTCAAAAGTCATTCCATAACAGATGTAATACAAATTTCGTGTATGTGTCAACTATAGGTACGTATCGCTGACATGTGACCGTTTGCTTAATGCACTTGGGAATGGACCCACATCCAAAGTTGTCATAAGCGACTGCGAGAAATTGCTAGTACTAGATATAAACGTCTATTTTTATCTAGATATCGATATTTTTACTAGACGTCATAGCTTTAAAAACAAATTATTATTTAACAATGATTTCTTCAACAATTGATAAATTCAATTTATTTACAGATATCAATATTTTTTACAAGGGATTCTGCCGTAAGACGACATTACGGATGTACCCAAATACAAATAACAAGTGTCAACGATCGATACGTATCTCCGACGTGTGGCCGTTGTTCAATGCGCTAGGGAATAGCCCCATATCCTAAGCTGTCAAGAAGTATTATAAGACCATTTCAGTCTAGGAAATGGCTGCTTTATAATCTCATAAGAGCACTCATCTCATCTCATCTCACTGTATCTTCTAGATACAACCGATTAATCTACCTATCTAATCATCTACATCATTGTTAACTGGCCTGTTGGTCGTAACAATGATGTAGTTCTAGTACTTCTTAGTGACCCCGACTACTAAGGAAGAGCTCGTAGGTTTGATTCCCACACGGGACACCACATGATGTTGTGTGATCCACAAATTGTTGTTCCGAGTCTGAGTGTAATTTTTGTTTGTGATTTCTATGTTTGTAAAGCCCCCCGCGACACAGGACTAGTACCCTATGCGGGAATCGTCATTTAAAAAACATGAGACGTAACTCACAACATAATCAGGGACACAATAGTTAATTTAGACTCAAGATGATGACATGTAAGTCTTTTTAAATGCCAACGTCAATAAGAAATATAAAATAAGTATGACGACTTTATTTGCCTGTCAGCACTTTATACCGTTAGCTGCCACTATATGCATCCACTAATACGGACCGCCAATATCTGGATGTGGCTGTGGATCATTAGACCTATCATTCTTTTCCCTCGAGTGCGTGATGGAGGATAGCGCGGAGCACCACAAGCGGGGAGCGTTACTAAAACCACTCCCAAATATTTCACTCGGAGTTGACGTCACTGTGACGTCACGTGACGTTTTGACCATGAAACCAACACCCGTCTTCGCAGGCGGCAAAGGAAACCATCGTAACTAACCGATACATGAAACGATCACCCCAGGTTCGTAAGAAGATCCGGCTGTTTGACAACTTCCACCACTTGTGGCTTTTTGCGACCACTTTAAAGCTCCTTCCTGAAATATATATTTTTTTCCGAAACTTGTGGCGAGCACTGGTGGCCTTGTTGTGACCACTACCGGTAGCTCAGTGTGCGGCAACATACTTTATAGTTTAGTTTTGTTTGAGCAAACAATGACTTCGAAATTGTACAATATAGGTACTTTAATGTATTATGCATTATATTACAGAAGCAGAATACATAATAATATTATGCAAAATTTTTGACATGATACTGATAATAATGGAATGCTGATTCCAGACTACGACGTATCTTTGATGTATACTCCGATTTCATGAAATGATGTAAGAGGTAATGTCATATTTGCTTATGATGATTGAAATATTATAATGTACCTATATTATTATGATTGACTTTTGTTAGTATTCTACGTGATAAATAAAGACCGCAAAGCAGTATTATTGTTTAAAGTGTATGCTCCTAATGTTTTATTTTTTATTCAACGTAGCTAAAGTTTGAAAGCGGCGGTAGCCTAATGGCTAAGGCATCAGTCTCGCAATCGTGAGGTCGCGGGTTCGAATCCTACCCATTATACTACCTACGTAAACCCACTTCTAACACAAGCCATTGAGCTTAGCTGGAGGGGTTAACAGGATTGCTAGTAATGTGGGATCAAATTCCCGCATTGCTAGTTATCTTTTTTTTTTTTAGAAAAAAGGTAATGATTTTCATCATAGTGTTTGATATATGTAACTTAAATCTCATATAGTAATTGGTGGCAGCACCTAACCTGCGTAAGGATTCCGACACTCCAAACAATCCTCCGTGCGGAAAAGCCTACACTACTACATAAAACACATAACGTGTGTACATGCGTCAAATGTGTGCGTGAACTATGTAGGGCTGTTGCCATCGTTTACTCCGTAGCTAGTGGTACGAATTGTATCGCCTAACGTACTTTACCCAAAGAGAGCCCAGATTCGATCATAGCCAATTTAAGAAAAAAACATTGTTCTAATGAAAATATTAAAAACTTGCAGAAATATAAGCCATTCAAGTTGTATTGTGTTCTTCGTGCTATCGCGCTCATTGCGTCCCGTAGTACGTAATCCATGGTTATTATTGAAAAATAAGTGATGATCACATTTCACATTACATTGTGAACGGGATTTAGATTCTTAGAATAATGAATGAATTAATTAATAATTGATTATTTAATTAATTGAAAAATATATCATGGTCCAAAAACTACCCCAAAGTATTGCGTTACTGATTCTGAGCAAACTACTTTCATGTTTGTTCTATACCAAGAGTAACATTGGACCGGTCGTTATGGAGATTTTTTGGGGGAGGCTTATGTTCAGCAGTGGACGTCAATTGGCTGAAACGAACGAACGTTGTTAGTAGTATAAATTATAAATAACAGAAAACCCACTTCTTTTACCGCGACATTGTGCTGTGCAGGTACCCTACGTTGTGCGTGGCCCGACATGCAAATGCCCGGTTTTTTAACTTAGTTAAAAAATATTTTGCCGACTTCATAAGTAAATAAAAAGTAACTAGAAACCATTAAACAATAAATATATATTCGATCTAACATTGTGGTAATCGTGCAAGGTAAAGTCCGTTTATAGTCCCAATCACTTCGACCACACAAACGCCACCAGATCACCGTCAACACAACCCACACTATCCAAAACAAAAGTCCGTCCGCAGCTTAGCTCAGAGACTGTTAGTGCTAGAAGGCTGTAATTTTGCATCGATACATATATATGCCGACAAAGTTTGGAAGTGGCGCCAAAACAACTAAACAGATTCTATTCAAATTTTGGAAACATAATCTTCTATATCCGAATGAAGTAATATGCTAAATATCATCACGCTACTTTTCTTAGGTTCTGAGCAATAGCATATATTGCCCCGCGGGTGGAGCCACAGACATAAGCTAGTAATAAAATCTTTTTTACAAAAAAATAAAAACCGACTTCTAAAATAAATAAACATTTTGAATTTGGTGCCTTAAACAAAAAACTACATTTCCTGGCACCAACTTCAAAATATTTAATTATTTTTTGCTTTTTAGTTACCTTATATTTATTATGGAATTCGGTTTTATTTTTTTTTGTAAAAAAGTTTTTATTTCTCACTTTTTAATGTATTGGTTTGTAGTTGATTTATATTACAATAGCATTATTCAAACTGCCCATTTCTTTTTACAAAATGTTGCGTTTTGCGATACAAGGCCGTTGATTATTGATTTGTTATAGTATACATGTAGAGATAATTTAGACTATCAGTTCCATTACATGATTTGAAAGAGGCGAAGAATCAGGTATCGAACACGGTACTCAGATCGCCACCCGCAATATTTATTATTGGATAGTTCCGCTGGTCATCTGTGGTCTTCATCATCAGTTCCATTTCACTCAATGGTGTTTTTTAAGAGTAAATGCACTAACTACAACCAAAATATACCCAAATTACTACAGGTGTGCCTTTAATATTTGAAGAGTTCCCTCGATTTCTCCAAGATTTCATTATCAGATCCGAACTTTGAGGGCAATTGGACCAATCTGGAAGTATACCCTTTCAAACACAAAAAGATTTTTTTAAATCTGTTTAGTCAACTGCGAGTAATCGGGAAACAAACATTTAAAAAAATACAGTCGAATTGAGAACATCCTCCTTTTCGAAGTCGGTTGAAAAATTAAATGAACAATTTAATGCTTTGTTCTGAAGACTAAAATACAGATTTGCTCGCATTTTTTAAACTTAATGAAACTGTCTGTTCTCGGTTTGCGGTCCACTTTGAACTAATTGAAACCATTATGTTTTATTGCTGGCTGTCTTAGCTTTACTGGCGGTATTATTAAAAGTAAACGAGCAGATCGTAGATCCATAATGGATCTATGATGGATAACGTAACGTTGTCGCAGTCAGGTGCATAGATGGGTTACTATTATCCTATGATTCTGTATTGTAATGGCTTATGATCGCTCAGCGTCACGCCAGGTCATAACAGCATCAGTGTAATCAAAAACTTTATTCAGAGTCAGTCTACCGAAACATAGTACGTATCAACCAATGCAAACTTATCACCATTATTTAAAGGGCTCATGCTCTTTACAATAGCTTAGCTTATAGCTTAGCCAGTAAGATAAGATATATAAACTTAATTACAGTTCATTTTTTCCAGTTTTTACGTGGTGATGGTGCCATCACCACGTGAAAACTGAAAAAATGAGCTGTAATGAAGTTTAACATTGCGGGGTACATACCTCGCAATGTAATAAACAATCCAACAACATTGTATACAGACGCAGCCAATTCTCCGATTACAGTATTAATTTCCGACATGATTGATATCGCCTTTTTTTTTGGTTAGTTCAAGTTACATAATCATTTATTAGCTTCATTGTATTGTTTTCGTTGTTACTTTTACAGCGTGATTTATAATATGTACTAATATTATAAACGTGAAGAGTTTGTTAATTTGTTTGAACGCGATATCAATCAATGAAAAATGTTACAAAAACGGGGAAAATTGACGCAGACGAAAGACGATAGCGCGGGTCAACTAGTATACTAATAACCTCCAGCTCCCTTGCATTACACTATATAACTTCGTAATATATTTTTTGTAAAAAAAAAAAAATAATTAACCATTTACCTCCACAAAAATAAAGTGCATATAACACACATGACATGTACCTTTTTCAACCATGGCGACGTTAACACATTCTCCGTTGAGCACTTTTACTAGCATGTACTCTTAAGGTCACTTAAATCGCTTTTTATGACGGTCTGCCCACTAAGAAGAAGGGTTCAGTCCATCGCCATTATGCGGATATGTGTCTTTACTCCGATTTTCTAAATAGAACGTCCATAAAAAAAAACCGGAGTGCACTCCGGGAGTGCCGGCAGAAGTGAAAACTTGAACATTAAACTTGGTAATATATATTTTTTTTGGGATTATTTATTTTTTATCAGTATAAAACTATCATTTAATAACAACGACATGACAGTTAAAAAGTTTATTTCCCAGAAAAAAATACATACTGACGAAATTTGGATAATATTTTTCAATTTTACTGACATATTAATAAAAAAAATATGAAATATTACAAACAAAATCAAAAATTAAAATAAATAAGGGTCTCGAATTGGGATCTTTTGGTTTCTGGACCTATAACATTGTAGATGGTGGCGAAATTTACCTGATGATATTGTAGCAGTATTTCATTCCCTCCTTCTTACGAATTTTCGATCAGGGTCACGTGATCTACGAATTTTCGAACAGGGCCACGTGATCCAGACGCGAGTTTAACATTTTTTACCCATACCAAAAAAAGTGCACTTAGGATGTTGTCCTGACCGACTGATCAGACTGAAATGATATGACTTGAAATTTCGAGGACGTAGTCCTTACATAATGTACGCATCCGATAAGCAGAGATTTTTGAAAATTCATCCCCTAAGGGGGTAAAATTGTGGTTATAAGTTTGTATGAAACTCCGTTAGTTTTAAAGTAAGATTTGTATTTGACTTTTCGGTTTAAAATAATGAAATACGAGTCTCAGGGTTTTTTGAAAAAACTACCTCTAAGTGGGTAAAATAGGGGTTGCAAGTTTTTATCAAACTCCGTCAGATTTAAAGTTAGATGTGTGAAAATTAATATTTGGCTTTTTGGTTCAAAATTTGGTTAATAATAATACGTGTTTCAGAGTTTTTGAAAAATCAAACCTTAACTGGATTAAAAAGGGTTGCAAGTTTGTTTAAACTTCGTCAGTTTTAAAGTTAGATCTGCGTTATTTCGTACTTGGCTTTATGGTTTAAAATGGAGAAACAAGTGATTTAACGTTTATGTAAAATCAACCCATAAGAGGGTAAAACAGGGGTTTTAAGTTGGCATGAAACAACGTCAGATTTTAAGTTAGATCTGTAAAAATATTGTATTCGGCTTTGTGGTGGTAAATAAAAATACACGTGTTTCAGCATTTTGATTGAAAGCGAAAATTAACCCCTGACGGGGTAAAGTCATCCAAGCGGGCGATGCCACGGGCGACAGCTAATACATTTTATAAATGTAAAAGTAGTAATAAGATAGTCTGTCTGTTACATTTTAACGCTTAAACCGCCTAATCGATTTAAATAAAATATAATATAGAGATAGTTTAAGTACCGGAGAAGGTCATTCGATAGCTTTTGTAGAAATAACCGTATCACGCGGGCGAAGCCGCGGGCGAAGGCTAGTATACAATAATTATACATAATTCTTCTGTGCGTGTGTATGTGATCGAACACCTCCTAAACGGCTGAACCGATTTCGATATATTTTTTTGTCTGTGTTCCAGTGGATTCGCGAATGGCTTATATCGACCAAAAAAATCACGAAAGAAAAATTGCGGTACGAAGTTTGCCGGGACAGCTAGTATATTTTAAAACATAAACATTTGCCCGCGGCTAGCGATTGTATACAATGCTTTTTATCAGGACAGTAAAAAACGTCCAAACGCATAATTTTTGACATTATGTAATTATATTATTTCATTTCATTTATTTTATTCATTTCATAAACAATATTTTACAATTGTGTTTGAAATACATTAATACACATAAGTTAATAATTACTAAAACATAGAATATAATTAGGTAGGTACACATTAACATAAAAATCATAACTATCGAATTTGCATAAATTGAATAAATAAATCAAATACTAGCATTATTATATTATCAAAAACAATTTCAATTAAAAATTAAATAAATAATGATATTAATCTAATGTCAATGATCTAATGTCAAATAAAAATCTTTTATGTCAATTTCATGCAAATTCTAATGTCAATTATAAGATAAGTCAGTAAAGTCATCTACACTATAAAAAGATTTTTCTAACAGGAAGGCTTTTAGTCTTTTTTTAAACAAATGTGTTAAATAAATATCTTTTTTTAAATCGATGGGTAGTTTGTTAAACAATTTTACGCTCTGATATAACGCACTATGTTTTGTTATATTCATAGTAGGTATAAAACGATGCTTTAAGTTCTTTAGGCGAGTGCTTTCCCTAACTAATCTTTCATCCGCAGTTTCAAATTCTGGCATGTATTTGGATAATTGAGTCAAAACAGTTAATATATATAAGCAAGGAACAGTAAGTATAGATAAATTCCTAAAATGTTCTCTACATGATTCCCACTGTGGAATTCTAACTATAGTTCTTATAGCCCGTTTTTGAATTATGAAGGCCTTTTCACAATTATATTTGTAACTGTTGCCCCAAAATTGTATACTATACCTCAGTCTCGACTCAACTAAGGCATAATACACAGCCTTTAGCTGTTCTACAGTTACTACATCTCTTAAACTTCGAAGGGCAAAACAAGCAGAAGAAATTGATTCTTGAATGCCGTTTAATTCATTTTGCCAATTTAATAATGAGTCAATATACATGCCTAAAAATTTAACTGTGTTTACTACATTTAATTGGTTTCCGCATAATTGAATGTCGAGATTGTCAGTGTTTCGCGTAGTCGATTTGAATAGTACAACATTCGTCTTATTTGTATTGATTACTAGGCTGTTAGCTGAAAACCATTTATTAAAATCAATGAGTGCATTCTTAATTTTTTGGTTTAGCGAATTAATATTATGTGAATTAATAATAGCATTTGTGTCATCTGCAAATACTACAAGCTCAGGACTTGAATCAAATTTTTTGGAGACGTTTAAAAGATCATTTACAAAAACCAGAAACAAAATAGGTCCTAAAATAGATCCCTGAGGAACACCTGCTGTTACATTATGTATCACTGATTTAAAAGGTTATGGAATTATGATTATGGAAAACTTTAAATAGTATATACGCTTATTGTTTTTAAACTTTCGGTATTATTATACATATTAGATATATTTCGGGACTTAATCGCGTGAATTATTTAAAGGTACGAACCTTTTATTTACCCGACGTTTCGATCGAATTGCACCGATCGTGGTCATCACGAGTCGACCCGTGACCACGATCGGTGCAATTCGATCGAAACGTCGGGTAAATAAAAGGTAAAGATATAGTAGTAGTAAGTAAAGATATGTATTACAGCGCCGATTAATGACGTTGTCAAAAATTTTGTTAATCTTGCAGAAACTCTAATACCTTTTTTGGTTGGTTCACCTAAATAGTGGTATGGTTTAAAAAAAATAAATTACCTAAAAGCCAAATAAACAGTTTAAAACTTGTAAAAATCGAAATTGGCAATTTTTTATAGGCATTTCAACTTCGAATTACATTTTTAGGTGGTACGAAGTTCATTGGGCCAGTTGTACCAAATAACTTAGAAGTTTCAAAATATCAAAAGTATTACAACAAGTAGTATTGATCGGAGGCAGATTACATTTCATTTTATAATAAGCACATTGATACACCAAATCAACAATAGGTGTCAACAAAAACAAGTATCAGAATCGATTAACTAGGTGCCTTCTGCACCTAGTTGATCGATCCTATTTCACGATCTAAATAGCTGTTACCAATGTGATCCAAAGAATCAGTGTAACAAACTTCTCTGATAACAATCACATTAATTTAAACTTCAAAATGGCTGCTTCAAAATTTCTTGTTGTCTCGAGGTTTTGTATTCAACAAAACCTCAAGACAACAAGAAACGACAATTAGAACGTAATTTTATTTGTAGCGCTTCCATTTAGAGATTCTTTTTTATTTAACTTGTTAGTGCGTTTATTTACTTATTTTGTTGATATTATACAGCCAAAAATGCAATAAAATTACTTGAACCAAACGCTGAATAAGGGTTTTGAGCAACTAGAAAAGGGTAAAATATTTCGAGTCTACGTACTACGTACAGTATTGATTTACGTTATTCGAAACGATCAAATCCATAGTCTACGATATGGAAATTTTGAAATTAATTTTAGTACACAATAATTTACAAAAATAAAGAGCTGGTGCAGCCCTGAAAGAAAAATGGCACAGGTGTTGCTCGAATGTGCCTTTGCTCTGAGATGTGATTAGCCACGGAGTACCCAAGCCTAGTGTGGAGGATAGTCTTGCGTCTGCTCGGTCATCTCAAAGATTGCTCTTATCTAGTTCAGTTCGTTTAACAAACTAGTTCACTCTAATAGGTCTATTCGGGCTTTTAAATTGCCCGCCGATCGGAGCTTAGGTTTCCATCGTAAATGAGTTACATTATGTGCATATATTTAATTTCCCTTCATACTCTATCAAGCTTAATTAATAATTTTTAATAGAATAGTGTAATAGTGCGTTTTAAATTACATATTTACATAAAAGCTCATCTTAACTATTTTAACAGATTGCTGTTAAAATCGTCGTCTAAAAGTGGATATGGGTTTCCTACAGATTATCGATGGATACATTTGATAAAATTAAAAAAAACCTTAGTTACATAATATAGATATATTAACCATACTTGGGTTTTTTAACATAACGTTAATAAAATGAAACACAACCCAAATCAAATATAAAATTTAATTTATTAATCTATTTCATTTTATAAATATTTGAAATTGAAATAAAACGAAAATAATGCATTCAATAACGTTGCGGAGTACCAACTTATACCTGTAGAAAATTTAATTCCCAGCTATAATATCAGGTTAATTTCACGAAATAGAAGAGATACTTAACTTTTTTACAATGGCAACATTGAGAAAAACTATGGCTAGAACATCTGATGGCGGTTTTTTACCTGTCAAAAAGTACGTCCATTTGACCGTACTTTTTGATGGTATTCTAAGGACCCTCCGCCACTGCTAGGATTGTTTGTCTCATTATTTCCACTACGTTTTCGCGAGGTGTTTATCGTTCATCTTGTTAAAAGTCTCTCTTTAGATAACCAATCAGTATGAACAGATCTTTGTTTACGGGTAATAAAATATAAAGCATGATAAAAAATCAATAACTCGCCTATTCCACCTTTAGCGCACCATATGTATTATAAAAACGCCCTTAACATTTGCGATTTGTCGTCATGGAATAATGGGAAAAAACGCTTGTCCCATGATTTCCATTTTGTACTTCCATGGAAACAGGTGTTTATTATAAGGTTGTGTTCTGTACTCTCGGTATTTTGTGCCAATATTGTCATTCAAGTAATTTTTATAGGCATTTCTTGCCAATAACTTTACAATTTCGCTAGCATCAAGAGATGGAAAAATTCGAGATCTAATAATATAGTCCCGATAGGTGGTTCGCTTCTGGCCCCGGTTTGGCTACGGAAGTCTCGGGTTCGATTCCTGAGTCTGGATTTCAAATTTTTCTATCTTTCAAAAATGCATTTATTGTATTGTCATTCAAATCTCAGAATAAGCTACTAACGGCTGAATGTTTTTGGTGGAAGGTTTGGACCACACAATTTGTCTGAATGAGCAAATATATGTTCCGTACAATGTTCTAAGTAACATATATAAAAATTAAGTGTCAGAATATAAGCTAAGTAGCTATTAAAATACCATCGGGCTGCTGAATGTTTTTGGTGTCTGGGGGATATTTCGCCCTTTCAATTTGTCTGGCTAAGCAAATATGTGTTACATAGCCAAAGTACTACTAAACCAAGTATTATAACACCTACACGATCATATTACGGCTGAATGTTTTTAGTATCTACGAGAAGGTGTGGCCCATACAATCTGCCTGGCTGAGCAAATATATGTTCCATATAGTCCCTTAAGTAACATATATAAGAATCAAGCCTCAGAATATAAGCTAAGTATTATAATACCTTAACGATCATATAACGGCTGAATGTTTTTAATGTCTGGGAGAAGGTTTGGCTTACCCCAATTTGTCTGAATGAGCAAATATATGTTCCATACAATTTTCAAAGTAACATATATATATATATATATATAAATCAAGTGTCAAAATATAAGCTAAGTAGCTAATGTAATACGCTCGCGCTGCTAAATGTTTTGATGTCTGGTAGAAGGTTTGGCCCATACAATTTGTTGGGCAGAGCAAATATATGTTCCTTATAATCCTCTAAGTAATATGTATAATAATCAACCGTTAGAAAATAAGTTAAGTATTATAATACCTTCACGATCATATATAGCTGAATCTACTTGATGTCTGGGAGAATGTTTGACCCATACAATCTGTCTGGCTGAGCAAATATATGTTCCATATAATCCCCTAAGTAACATATTTGAATCAAGCATCAGAAAATAACATAAGTTGGCACCTTTTTTTGGCCACTTTAAAGTGTCTGGCGGAAGTTATGGCCGGCGGGAACATTTTATCTGCCAGAAAATAAAATAGGTCTGGGGGACCTTGTTCTTTAGGAAGACTTTACAAGTTTACGAGTAACAGCTGATTAATTGAGAAGTAACAAAATTTTCGTACAAATTCCATAATTATTATTAACTAGGTAAAACGTTGTAAGTATGAAACAAAAAAACAGAAAACCCACTTCTTAGGCTGCATTATTCGATGGGGGGGGGGGGTACTACGGAACCCTACATTGTGCGGTGTCCGACATGCAACAGGTTCGAACTGTTTTTTTTTTGTTTTAAGTAGGTATTCTAATTAATTTGCTTGATAATATATCAAGAGTAAAACTTGAAGGCGTTCATCGATCAGTATTAATTGCGCTATTGATAACACATTATTAATCATCTTTTTAGTCGTATTTGAGTGCAAAGATTCGGTCGATAGTTGTCTTTTCACTAATAGGCTAATTGAAATGTATTTTATTTTTAGACCATTTATATTCGAATATGAGAGATTTTATTTCAACGCACTAGATTCTTAGGTCAATTGAAATGACTCGGAATATAATTTCAACGGTCTAACGTGTCAAAACCTCAGTAGGGCTTAGCATTAGGCTAAAGGATGCTTTTCATTTGACGTTGTAAATTATATGTATATTTTTAATGTTTATTAAAAAAGGGCAAGAATATGTTGGACTGTGCTCTGTATAGGGTTCCCAAGCCTTGCC
Organism: Herminia tarsipennalis; assembly: GCA_945859575.2. Taxonomy (NCBI): domain Eukaryota; kingdom Metazoa; phylum Arthropoda; class Insecta; order Lepidoptera; family Erebidae; genus Herminia; species Herminia tarsipennalis. Next base: position 19,517,245 of record OX243846.2, read on the forward strand.
GTATGAAAAAATCCGATCTGAATAATTGCACCAGCAGAAAAGTATATATTATATAAGAGTCCTTTCGCTATTTGTACACATTATCTATATATATAAAACAAAGTCGTGTTAGTTACACCACTTATAACTCAACAACGGCTGGACCAATTTTTATGATTTTTGTGTTTTTGGATTTGTCTTCGTCCGAAATAGGATAATATGTATTAAAAACATTGGAAAATTGACAGAAAAAAAATTAAAAAAAATAAAAATAAATAAAATAAAAATAAAATACATTTATTTCAGACTGTGGTCCATTTTAAAAGAAAATAATATTTCCATACAAAATGTTCACGGGTTTCGTACCTGTCAACCATTTAATGTTTATTCCGTCAATATGGTAAACTCTCCCTTCAAATTAGAGAACATATTTAAATAAAGGTTTTGAATCGACAAGATATATCCACAATATTTGGATAATCGCATATTTTACATTTTGAAAATATAGAATAGTGTCAGTAATAAAAAGGGATTGACATATTTATTGGTTGTCAAATATTTATGCATGCGTTTGAATAAGTTTATGACCTCAATGGTGATGTTAAATAACAAAAAAAAATTGGTATAGAATAACACTCAGATTAGTTAAAATTATTTTATTGAATTGATTAGTTGGGACGGTTTTTATCATTATCGTGAGGCATAGATTGGTGGGATACTTTTACAAACAACGGTCACTCATGTACCTATTGAACGTTGCCAATGAGTCACGAGTCACGAATTCCTTCGATATCTATGCTAATATTATATAGCTGAAGAGTTTGTTTGAATGGTTAAACGCAATAATCTCTGGAACTACTGATTCGAATTGAAAGATTATTTGTGATTTGATGAGATTATTAGTATTGGATAGCTTATTTATCAAATTGGGAAAAAAATACGCATACGAAGTTGCGCGGGTCAGCTAGTTAAATTATATATGCTACGGGTCTTAATCGCGTGAATAATTTAAGGTAAAATACCTTGTTTATTGCCTGACGTTTCGACCGTATTGCAACAACTGTGGTCACGGGATACGTATACGGGTTCGGAACCCTAAAAATGGAAATTCATGACTCATTTATTCACTCTTCAATGTCCTGCCCAAACCCTTATTCCTAGAGCTGGAGCTGAAGTTGGTTTGTATGTAGGTAGACCAGGGATAAGAAAGGATTTCATAAAACTAGAGCTCCAAGGAAGCAAACAAAGTTAACGTAAGCAAAGGTCCGACATAATCGACTAAATATTTAGTGTTTAAAATAAACTGACTAAATATTTAATACTAAATATTTAAAATTTAAGTAATTGGCTAATAAAACGATATTATACCTGTTTTTTAATGCATTGCTGAGGAAAGAACTAAAAACTATTCTCCAAAAATTCCAGAACTAAAAAGTCATGAAAGAGTTTGCAAATTTGTCTCAGATGTCAATGTTTTTTTAAAAACCATACCATGAGGGGGTAAAATAAGGTTTGCAAGTTTGTATGAAACTCCGTCAGTATTGAAATTTTATCGTAATTGGCTTTTTACTATAAAATGAAAAAAAAACATGTGTTTGATTTAAGATGGATTTCCGCCATGTAACGCCTGATTCAATCGTTTATCTTAAATCAGCAAGCATAGCAGTACAGGCGAAATTATACATCAAGATCTTAAAACTACACTGTGTCGCTAATCAAAACGTGTGGTTCAATCAGCAGTGCAAGCACTATAACGTTATTCCAAAGTACATCAACATCCGTACCAATACACACAACAGAGCTGCTAATATCGCTGTTCAAAAAGCTCAACGAATTTGGCTGGGAGAAGAGGCAAGACGTTGGTTTACTATTAGAGACAACTTGAAACTACATCTGAAAATACTACATTCCGAGTTAGCTTTCAGATTACATAGTGTTGAGTTCGATTTGTTGGATCAGAAGGCCAGAGAACTAGCTTCACAGACAGCCCAAGAGAAGTTCCTGATTCAAAATAGGAAACTACAAACACTGAGGGATAAAAAACGCGCTGAAAGTGACATCTCAAATCGTAAGGATAGCTGTTGTAACCATTCATTTTATTCTAGGGTTGAAAATCTGTCTAATGTTCAATTCGATAACAATGAACAAGCACTTTTAGAGAAAGGTCTGAAGTACAGTATACCACAGAAAGTTACCCAAAAATCTTTAGAGACCTTAGCGGTTGACACAGAAATTTCAATCATGCGAAACAAGAAAGATGATTTGGTGAGAAGTATCGCTGCCCATCAAATTAAAACCTACAAAGGCAGTAAGTTTCATGATTCTGAACTTAAAATTTACAGATCAATCCAAAATAAGATACAAATGAATAGCTTGGTGATCAATAAGGCAGATAAGGGTAACACTATCGTGATTATGTCAAGATTAGACTACAACAGCAAAGTTGAAGATGTCATATCAACCGATGAATTTCAGCGCCTGGCCTCAGACCCAACGAAGCGGTTCCACGCCGAAGACCAACAGTTTGTAGAAAAATGTAACCAAAAAAGAATTTAATAATAAATATTTGTGCGAAGTTGGATGTAGTTTGTGTGTTTCAAATGGATGTTCAGAAAGGCCCTCGTGAAGGCTTGTATGATAGTTCCCGACAGGTTGACATTGCGATGAGGATGGTGTACAACGAGTACCACTTTGGTCAAAGTGATAGTCGTGCAGCGCCAGTGCTATGTTACTCCGCACCTGAAATATAAAGTCGAATGCTTTTACTAATCTCACATATGTTTTTGCCCGTATTTGTGTCCTAAAAGTGAATTGTAAAATTGCCATGTCGAATTTTAGAGGACTATACCTACAAGGCATGTATCGCCGGGGACTTTCTCTTATTAACCGACCGATGAAATTATACAATGTAACATAATGACCAATGCGTGAAGCCTATTAGTTGATGCTATCAGTTTTATAGTATGTACTAACTAACTGATTGAATCAGACGTCACATGAGGGAAATTATTTAAAATTAAGGGTCTACTACTTTATAGTCAAGGAATATAATCAATAAAACGATCGAAATAGATTGATAGACTTAATTAAAAACAAAGAAACCTGTAACAATGGAAATTAGCCACAGGTTTTTATTTTAAATTACTCTCACACAATCGAGCAGTTACCAACTCAACACCCTTGCAATTGTGCAATATTTTGCTTTCATGAAGTGAAACTTTGACACATGTTTCGCCTCTACACGTCGAGGCCACATCGGAATAGTTCGGCACCAACTCGCTAGTAGCTTTAAATAACATCAGTACCTAAAATCGAATGTAATTTTATCACGTTCCTCAACAAAATAAAGAAAAAACCTAAACACAGGCGGCATTGAAGAGCTTTAGATATTTATCTGCTTGAATTTATATTTCAAGAAGCACTTCAGACTATAAAAAATCAAACTCCGTCTTTCATTAAATATTAGTTCTTTAGAGTTATTTATCCGAACTCTTTAGTATTCCACTAGTACGATGGCGGTGTTATGAGTCGTCTATACAAAGTGCAATCGATAAAGAGAATGAGACCATAATTGGAAAAATTCCAGAGGCCTTATTCATTACGTCACAATCAAATGTATCAATATATAAATAAAGTTGATTTGTCCGTTTGTGATGTAAAAATATATGCTTGTAAACTCACAATAATGAATAGTTAATAATATAGTGTTTAGGTATGGTGCCTAAGCCTAAGACCGTTTTTAAACCTAGCCAGTTAAAAATCGGTTTTTATGTTTCAGCACACACTGAGATAAAATGGAGAGACTCACAGCAATCATAATTAGCACCCCCATACCATAATCATATACCTATCGAAATTCGGGACAGCTTACCGGATTTCGATTAGACTCGCACTTGTAGGTAACTTTATAGGATGTAGGTAACACAGGTTATTCTTGTTTTTGATGACTTTACAAGGTCTTGGCGCAGGTAATAAGGTACCTACTAAATCAAAGATTTTTTATTAATTAATGGTGCCATGGAAAAATATGAACCTTTACCTGTTTTTCGTGAAATTTAGGAGTTGATAAAACATTTTGACGTGATAATGTCTTATAAGTCGATGACCGGATGCGCTTACGAAAAAGTGTCTAAAAAATCAGGCTATTGATAGGCTGCTAAGCAACAGCGAATAGCGATTGTAATGACATGAGATGCGATACAATTGGAACCTCAGATTAGAAACTACTAGATATGAACGATGTGACGTCATCAAGGAAATAAACAAGGATATAATATAATATAATATAATATAATATAATATAATATAATATAATATAATATAATATAATATAATATAATATAATATAATATAATATAATATAATATAATATAATATAATATAATATAATATAATATAATATAATATAATATAATATAATATAATATAATATAATATAATATAATATAATATAATATAATATAATATAATATAATATAATATAATATAATATAATATAATATAATATAATATAATATAATATAATATAATATAATATAATATAATATAATATAATATAATATAATATAATATAATATAATATAATATAATATAATATAACACAACACAACACAACACAACACAACACAACACAACACAACACAACACAACACAACACAACACAACACAACACAACACAACACAACACAACACAACACAACACAACACAACACAACACAACACAACACAACACAACACAACACAACACAACACAACACAACACAACACAACACAACACAACACAACACAACACAACACAACACAACACAACACAACACAACACAACACAACACAACACAACACAACACAACACAACACAACACAACACAACACAACACAACACAACACAACACAACACAACACAACACAACACAACACAACACAACACAACACAACACAACACAACACAACACAACACAACACAACACAACACAACACAACACAACACAACACAACACAACACAACACAACACAACACAACACAACACAACACAACACAACACAACACAACACAACACAACACAACACAACACAACACAACACAACACAACACAACACAACACAACACAACACAACACAACACAACACAACACAACACAACACAACACAACACAACACAACACAACACAACACAACACAACACAACACAACACAACACAACACAACACAACACAACACAACACAACACAACACAACACAACACAACACAACACAACACAACACAACACAACACAACACAACACAACACAACACAACACAACACAACACAACACAACACAACACAACACAACACAACACAACACAACACAACACAACACAACACAACACAACACAACACAACACAACACAACACAACACAACACAACACAACACAATACAATATAATATAACATAATATAATATAATATAATATGATATAATATCTTGGGACAACTCACACAACGCTATCTGATCTCAAACTAGGTATTCTCTCGTTTGCCATAAATTAATTTGCACTAATATTGTTTGCCATAATCGTCCCCGATCATAATATTTACTTGCACTATTATCATTTATACTAATAACGTTTGCCTTAACAACTCAACAGTAATAACTTTTATTTGCCATAAAATGACTTTCCATAGCAACATATATCATAATAATTAGTTTCCATAAGTAACACGTCTCATAATCGACTCTTGACATAATCAAAATTTGATATAATTATGAAAATAATACATAATATTGTTAGGTCGAAATTAATTATCTTTAACACCCCGACTCAGAGCAATCCGACTCGGATAGGTTAGGTTAGAAGACTAAGGCGGGAGCGAAGCGAAGCGGAGCTCCCGCCTTAGTCTTCGTGTTAGGTTTTTTTTTTAAACCACCCAAAAGTAGGAGCCCCGCGAAGCGGGGCTCCGTCGAGTTTAGTAAGTAGGCGCCATATGAGGTTTAGTTTCAGGTTTAATTGTAAATAAAAAATCTGTGTCGTATAATCATTTATTAATCAACATAATTCAAGTATAGATAAGTCATAAAAAAAAAATTCTGAAAGTAACATTATTTTAAATTTAAGTTGGAGGCCAAAGCTCTCAAAAACTCTTCTTCACTGTAATTATTTTTATTTATTATGATATTGTTTATTCTTTCGTTTTTTTTTGTGTATATTCTAGGTTTTTTATATTATGGTAAATAAAAGTTATGGAAAATGGTATTATTGAAAACGAAAATTATAGCAAATACATTTATGGATTTAAATTATTATGACACTTGATCGATTATGACCAATGGAATTAGTGAAAGTCATTTTATGTCATTTCACGATTATGGCAACTGAAGCGTTACTTCTAATGAAATTATGGCAAATACCGGTATGGCATGTGAAATTATGGCATTTTAAATTATGACAAACATTAGTAAACCCTCAAACTAAGCAGAGCTTGTACTATGGAAGCCAGACAACTGATAAACATACTTATATATTTCTAAATACATACATATTATAGATAAATAACACCCAGACCTCATCACACGAAGTTTTATCCTGAATGGGGATCGAACCCACGACTTCTTGCGTAGCAGTCGGATACACTCCCACCGCGCCACAGAGGCAGTCAATTACAATTAAAGGATAGTGTTATTTACGTTGTCAATGAAAAAGAAAAGGATGAAAACTTCTTTTTATTTTTATCATCGAACCGGTTTTTTCTGTTTGGCCCACTGTGGCAAACAATGAAATTGTGCCAAACAAGTTAACGCGAGTTAAGTTTATTCCAATATTTGTGTATTTAATTAATTGTTTGTCTACTGAGGTCTGCCTCAGTACACAAACAATTCTCCTTAAAAATAGTGTATTTAAGTGTGAGGAATATGGGTGACTGCAGCATTTTAGGCTGTAAGAGCCGCAGTGAAAGGAAAACCAAAGGAATCACATTTCATTGGTAAGTATTACAATCTAGTGCTTACATTGTGATGAGTTAAAAATATTATAATGCAACAGAATACATCGAGTATTGTGCTTTGAAGTGGTGCTCTGATTGAATTAATATTATAATATTGCAATTATAACCTCAAAGTAAAACATTGTAGTGATGCCCACTTTTCGGATTCAATTTTCCCTAATCCTAGTCTTTATAATAAGCGTCAGCATGAATTTCGATTTGATTAAATATCTTTATAATTAATTTCATACAAGAACGATATATAACGATTTAAAAAGCTTTAGTGGAGCTTATGGCTTACCTACTAAGATTTTTTACTGAAAACTATACCTACATAATATTGAGGATTACATTCCAGTTAGATAATTGACAAAATCTCTTCTTTGTTCTTATAATGGTAAATTAGGAGGTCTCACTCACAGGAATTTTTTGAGCTTATACATGAATGAACCGATCAAACGAACTTTTATCTATACTAATATTATAAGGCTGAAGAGTTTGTTTGTTTGAACGCAATGATCTCTAGAACTACTGGTCCGAATTAAAAATATTTAACTATTGGATAGCAGACGAACGTTCGTCAGAACTGGTTCTGGTTGGTAGTCGAAGTAGAGTAAACCACTGTCCACTATAAGTACCTACTATATTATAATTACGTAGTCCTTTTGTGACATTTTTGAAACCTTAGCTGCGCCTTAGATTTTTCACTTGAGTTGGAAAAATAAAAATCATAGTTAATAGCAGTGAGCGGTATTGGTTAGGTATACATGTTATAAGTATATCAGTCGCTCCACCGGGCTGCCTTCGGCACGCTCACATTTGAAACAAATGATCATATATGACAAAATTACTCTAAATAACAGCTAGCTATACTAGCTACTTTTTTCTGGCAACATCAAATGTGGAAGCGAGAAAAACATAGGTGGGCACGCTAGGTAATCTAGTAGTATTTGATTTGAGATTGGAACTAACGTTATTGATTGGTTGCTAAGCAACGCAATTGGCGATATCTCATCAAAAAAAAAAACAAATAATCTTCATTCTCAACTACTACATGGTAATGTGAGCTCTTCTGTTAAGTGTAAAGAAACCTGTGTTAGAAGAGTCTTGTCCAGGGCTTATGCTATGACACAGTAATAGTTAAGTAGGTAAGATAATAATTACATTACCTATGTGTGTTTGTGTGTGTGTGTGTGTGTGTGTGTGTGTGTGTGTGTGTGTGTGTGTGTGTGTGTGCTTGTGTGTGTGTGAGAGAGAGAGAGAGAGAGAGAAGCTTGTATGTTATCCTATCAAATTAGGAGTTCTTCAGTTTCTTGGTATGTAAGTGATTTTAACCATTCTGTTACTTTTGTTTTACATTGTTGCAGATATTTAACTTTTGTTTATGATATTATATAATCTAAATGGGTTAATATAAAATTCTTTACACGAGAAAACGGTTCTAGTAACAGGGTATGTTATGATTGATCGTTGCGTTCGTTTTTTTGGTAACTTTGGGTTGATATTTTTTTTATTATGTGTCCTGAGAATACATTTTAATATATATATTTGTCTAACGGTTAGAACATTTGCTTCGCGATACAGATTATGCGTACTACTCTTACGTACGTCTTTTTTATGTAGCATTATTTTGAGTATGTATCTTTGTGAGCGCTCAATGCTAACGAATTTGGTTTTATTGGTACCGCCCCAGACCGGTATGCAATAGAGGAGTATTGATTGGACTAGTGTAATGTACACATAAGTTAGTAGGTGTTTCATTTTTAATCAATGTTTTCTTATGACGTTATCACGTAAAATTATAGTCCGTAAACCGACTTTACAAACAACCATTATTTATCGAATTCCGCATTCAACATTCCACAACAAAATCACGGGTTACGGCTATAAGCAATCAGATTCAGTATTTTTTATAGCAATAGTAATTGGGGAGACAAATAAAAGAAAATAGTTTTTAATGTTGGAAATAAATTGAATAGCAATCTAAATTGGGATCTCGAATGTAAGTATTAACAAATAATCACGAATAATTAAAATTGTGCCTCCAGATGAATGTAAAAAGGTTTTATTTTATTAATAAAAGAAACTTAATGGATTGTGGGCGGTCGAGTGGTGCGTGTGAAATGAAGTGGTCTATTTTTAGATTGTCGTTAACCATCGTTTTTATACGGTTAGCGATATCTATTTTATATATATTCATTATGTGTATCTGACAACATATAGCGGAATACAATAATAACATAAGCATTGTTATCCCCAAAAAAACAAAAATGGTTTTTATTTGAGATGCATACGTGGGAATGATATCATGCAAAAAATTTCGAAGTACTTTGTTAAGTATTGTGTTGATACCGAAGTGCACCATATATATATTAGTAGCGAAGGTACGTAAGACGTTATAGAGTAATATCGTAAGGGTAGGTATTATTATCGAAGAAGTAGATTTGTCGTCGAGCTCGCGTCATATCCTATTAAAGAAATGTCGGAGCAAAGAAAAGCTTTGTACAGCAGTATCATAGGTTGATAGGCATACTGCCACGCAGTACGCTGCGAGGTGCGTGGCAACAGAAACGCGCGTGCATGCGGGAGCTCAGATCCATAGACTTAGGATATACTAGTAGACGAACAAAGAGCTCATTGACGTGTGACGATTTTTGATTTATCAGTGGATACGTGAGCTAGTGACGAGATGTCTAAAAGTCGAGAAATATCGATAAGTACTATTACAAAATATGCCTAGTACATCCTAAATTTATACAATACGCCAGATTAATATAATCACCCTTATGTTGTTGAATTATAGTAAAACAATTCACAAATATCACATACGATTGGCTAGTACATAACATTGAAATAACATAAAAGTAATAACCATAAAACCAAAAATATTTAATAAAGTAACGTTTTATGTTTATTTGAGTGATAATGTTGATCCTCCGATTCCAAAGTTAGGTGAAACCTGTGTTTTGGCAGTTAGGATACCATCGTAATAACATTGCGATAGCGGCTGGCAAAGCTTCAGAAACGTTTTTGGTTCCTTGTGAGCCAGTCACTTTTGGCTGCCAAACTACCTATTTGCTTTTTATCTTCTGCTTTAATCTGTAACTTGAACCTCATCTTTTTGGCCTAAAGATGACGACAGCGGCGTAGTAATTTCTTGATTTACACACGACGGCGACTTTGCAAACCTCTCATGTTTCAATTGTACTTGTAACTAAAAATTTATTAAATTATTATAGTACAGCATCCTTGAAGCAAATTTCAAAATGAGCTGGAATTATCATAGTAGCTTCGTTTTGACGAGACGTCTAACTTGATGTAGGTATACGACTAAATTTATACAGTGGTACGTTAGTGGAGAAAATAGATGTAAAACATGTCGAATGGGTAAATATAGAAGTTGAATAACAACTATTTTCTTACTTCAGTCTTTGAATAATTACAAAATACAGGTCCCAAATTTATGCCACACGAATTTGGGAGGAGTTTGATCGCAAAAACCGTGACACGAGATTTTTATTTAAAAGATTAGGACACTTTCGTTAAACTATTATTTTTGTAGAATGTTAATTTTTTTAAGTGCATTTTCAAATTACCTAAAGATTGAAGTAAAGAAATAGATGTTAGTAATTAACTTAGTTCCTTCACCCATTCGACATAATATGTTTTCAATTTAAATTTTAGGCATCTCATTAAAACAAAGTTACCATGGCAATTCCAGCTTGGTACGTAAAAAAGAGCATTTAAAAAAAAGTATTTACTGACAAAAAAATTGTATTCATATTTCTTTTGCGTATAAAATATATTCATGTTCAAAATGCTAGATACATATTGAGAAAGTTTTTTGGTGCCTAGTTTGGTCGGGCTATTATTCTTATCTATTTTTGTCTAACAGTAGGATCTACTGGAAATCGGTAGATACAGCAGAAAAAAATTGTAACTGATGCAAATAGGTACTGATATCCTAGGCCTGCAAATAAAAAATAATTAAAGAAAAAACCATAATGATCTCAATAAGTCCTGTCATAAGCTAGAATTTATTTTATCGATAAAATTATCGTTAAAGATTATGGGTAAATGTAAACGTAACAAAATAATATTTTCCTAAAAACACTACTTCTAACGAATCCCTAATAAAGTAAAGTTTATGATTTCATTATATGTATTTACTGTGAAGGTTTTCATATAAATTTCTTCGAAATAAACATATATAAGATCTATTAAGCCAATGACAACTTACCTGTGAAATCAATTCCCTGGATTATTTGGATGCCCTGTTATTCAAAACGTGTTACAATGTGTATTTGTTTGTTTCATAAAGAAGTATCCTCTTGCTCGCACACTATGTACGTCTATACGTTAGTATATCCTAAGTTTATGCTCAGATCTATCTCTCTCTCTCTCTCTCTCTCTCTCTCTCTCTCTACCAGAATAACAATAAAACGTGAGAGGGCGCGTGGTTTAAGCATGTAGGCGCATGATCTGCGACACCGCGCGTAAATGCGTTATAAACAACACGCCTACATGAGGGAAACACGCATCTTCTCACGTTTTATTGATAGTTTTGTTAGATATACAACATGTTTTTATAAATTCCATGTTTGTGTCAAGAATAAAAAAGAGATAGATAAAATTCGATACACGATTCTATAATCTCCAATTGCTCAGACGAAATTACGAACTATGTTAATATCTGAAATTCTTCAACTAAAACCATTTAACTATACGTAGAAACTAAACATTTCGTAATTAACACCTAATAGCATGGACTAAGTGAAGTGGTAACAGAGGTCACGACTATGATAGCGACCTTGAAAATGTGGACATCAAAGTGAAATCACTTGTAATATTAAAGGTAAGTGTATTGATTCAATTTGATTAAATAGTTGTACAACTGTCGGTTGTCGCTCAATCTGTATTGAAGTGTATCAATGCCCATGTTAGATTATTATAAATTGTAGCAAGTTGTAGCACAATATAAGAAACTTTTAGTAAAGAACAGTTACGGCTAATTGTAACATTACTATCTTAGGATACGATAAAGCAGTTACTTGGTTATCTAATGTCTCAAATGTAATGTATCAGTTTTGTATTAATGGGTAATCTAGAGTTTTGAATAATACATATCAAAAGGACAGGAAAAGACAAACTAGTCCGGCCATAAATACTGTTATTATTTTTGAAAGTTCTTTCGATTTCGCGGCATTCCCTATATTTTTTGTGTTCATAATCAAATTACAATATGGATTGGGGTGTTTAAGAAAATAGAATTGCCGTGATCGCCTTGCACAAAGTGGGTATGGAGCCGTTGGTCATATTCCACACACTTCAAAAACTTGGTATCAGCCGTATGTTCGCACATCGTACTATCAACAGATACAATAATACTTCCACTGTCGAAGACCATAAAAGATCGGGGCGGCCGCGTGCTATTAGAACTACAAAGTCTGTTGATGCTGTTAAAGCATCGTATCAGAATTCATCGAAATCCCATTAGTAAGCAAAAAATCTTATCACGAGAAATGAAGATTCCCGCTAGGACTCTGTCACGTATTATAAAACAAGACCTGAAGCTCGGTTCTTATCTGCAAAACAGTTTGTATTATACACAATACATACAAGACAATCATACTGCAATATCGTGTCGTCTGTCAATGCATATAACATTGCAATACATCTACAGTAATATTTTTATAGTCGACCTGACATTAAATCAGCTATGAATGTATTTGTACATGTACCCACATGTATATATTTTAAATCAGTTAATATTTTTAATTTATGTTAATTAATTGAATTGAATAATTCGAATCGCTCACTTGCAAGAAGAACGTCATAATTCAAAAAACTGTGATATTGAGTTACTTATACAAAAATAATCAGGAGAGTCTGGTTTATTTTTTGTAAAAACGACACAATTCTTTGCCATTTTAAGAGAGACTTAGAAAGGTTGTGTCACTCTGTCTCAGTCTCGCACGAGGGCGCGCTTTTTTTCGACACCGGCTCATTTCATTTCAGTTACTACGAGTTTGTCGTGAAGAGAGCACATACAAGTTTTCAACTGAGACGACACATTTCGTTTTATGACAATCTTCTCGTAAAAGTAAGTAAAACTTGTCTTAACTGTTTAGTGTCAGAATTACACATATGATAAAATAATGGTAGTATTATGGTCTTTGTGTCGTTATTGTCAATAAAAAACAAAGACTTGTGATTATTATTTGGACTTAATACGTTATTGACAACAATTCAAATAATAAGCATTATTTCTCTAACGACACATTACTTTATAAGCTGTTTATGTTGTTATAATTAGTTTTCTTTCATAACTGTATATTTTTAATAATTTATGTTATGACGTTATTAATAATAATGTTTTAATTTTAGGTGCTTTATTGATACGGTATTAACTACGATGACTTCCAATAGAGGGAGGAAGATATTGGTCTTAGTCACCCCTAGTGACGTTGACGCACCAACTATTTCGTCGGATAAGAACAGTAAATACTATTCACCTATTCTGAATATTTTGTACTGCTTCGGCATGTGAATAAAACTCACATTTATTTGTTTTTAGATCATACTGCCCAACGTTCCTGTACGAAGCTCCTCAAGTTCTTCCAGAAGTTCCTCAGACAGTACAACAAGTTCTTCATCATCTTTATTTAAGGAATGTATTTATTACTTACCTACCTTATAGATTCGAATATTTATTTTAACGTAGACATTCTGACTAGCGGTTTTTAGTGTTTAATACTATTATTAATAATGTAACACTATTCGCTAATACTGCTTTGCCTTTTTAGATAGTGATGACTTTCTTGTTCCAACTGTATCACCAGCAATTTCTGTTCAAGATAACAATGATAATATTCAGACCAAGACAGATGTTAACCAAGTTACAATTCAAAATATAAACCATGAAACTATTCAAACGCCACAATTAATTGTTTCTGATGCACAAATCGATAGTTCCATAAATTCAGCAGAATCCGTTCAGCAGGGTTTGTCTAATAGAGGCAGAAAACGGAAAAGAGATGAATGTAATTGGAAAAAATATGTAATGAAGAGACTCAAGATTAAAGAACAATCTTATGAGAGTACAGCTACAAAAAAGATTGTACCCGAACGGAAAATGGGCAAACCTTGTCCCAAAAGATGCAAGTTGCGCTGCAGCACACTGTTTACAGAAACTGAAAGAAAAGCATTGTTTGACGAATATTGGGCACTTGATGACGGAGAACTGCAGTGGAATTATATTGCAAATAGCATGACCGTCATTAAGCCTTAGTATCGTAATGTCTGAGAAGGTGATATTAGAAATAAGCGGCAGCTTAACAATGCGTATTACTTGCTTTTGCGAGGTGATAAGTTAAGAGTTTGCAAGTTATTTTTTAAAAACACTCTTGGCATCACCGATCGCCCACTCCGCACTGTAAAAAGCAAACGCAATACGGTTGCAGGAATTCTTTTGGCAAGTGATATAAGAGGCAAACACTCTAATCACCTGAAAGTTGATGATGCAATTCGAGCTGCTATCAAAGCACACATAGAATCGAAATCAGATCGAATCAGAATCGAAAAAAGGACTATGTAGTGATTTGTAAGTCTAAAAGTGTTCCATACGGCAATTATACAATATTTTACAAAATGTTTACTGAAGATTATAACATTTCATTTTTCAAGCCAAAAAAAGATCGTTGTGATACTTGTGATATTATATTATTATATATATTATAGCTTTTTCTTAATTTTCACAGTTTTATAAACTGTGAAAATTAAGAAAAAGCTACTAAAAAGAGCATTATGATAGGCATTTAAATTGAAAAAAATCTATGTAGGTAAGAGAAGGCCAAAGATAAAGACAACAGCCAGCTAATCGTTGCAGTTTATAATTTGCAGGCTGTATTTCAATGTCCAAAAGGAGACACTTCCTTATTTTACTATGTGAGTAAGTTAAATGTGTTTAATTTCACGATTTTTTAATCCAAAAAAGTTAATTGCTTTATTTGGGACCAGGCTACTGGTAATATAGGTGTTAATGATTTGGGAACATGTGTATATAAATATATAGAAAATCAAGCTATGGCTGAAACGGAGATAGAGTTGGTATTTTACTCTGATAATTGTGTGGGTCAGCAAAAAAATAAAATGATGATAGCGATGTACATGTTTGCTCTGCAACGTTTTCAGAATATTAAAGCTATCACTCATAAATATTTGATTAAAAGGCACACTCAAAATGAGGGTGACTCGGCACATTCTTTGATAAAACGTCAGATTAAAAAACAAGTTAGAGGTGGCCCGATGCATACTCCTGAAGCATTTATCAGTACAGTTAAGACAGCCAGATCAAAACTGGAACCGTTTAAAGTAAATATAATGTCTTATCAGGATTTTCTGTATTGGAAAGAAGTGTGTACACAGATAGGCCTATTAACTTATAGACCCTTATCGTTAAAATGTTACAGGTGCGCAGGAATATTTATTTATTTATTCACTTTGTGCAGTACAAACTTACAGTAAATATACCAAGTCGTTTGCATGCATAATACAGATTATAATTATACTTAACAACATTTCAAATAATTATAATAATAAATAAATATGTCAAATTACTCTTACTTACAATATAAAATAAAATGTCAAAATTAAAATAAATCATCAACGATGTCATTGTAATATGTAATTTAATTATTGTGTAATTACTATTTAGGAGCCTAGGTAAGACTCTACCAACAGATAACAAAATAAGTCCATTTAAGTAAGTGTAAATGTCATCGTTTATGAATTAATGTCCATAAAATAATATGTAAATAGCACTAAGTTTGTCAAAGAATATGTCTGTATCTGGATTATTGCGTAGGAACGTATTCAAATACAATATTCCTCTAGCCGTTGGACTATTACGAGCTTGAGCTGAGCGCCAGGTTACTGGACAGGCGAACAGTGTATGCTGGCGCCGTCCTACACCACGTAGATAGTTTTGTGGTACATAAAGATGGACACATTCTCGCACGGATGGATTATCCACCTTATTGTTCAGCAACAAGTAGTAATGCAATACATGCATGAACTCCCTCCTAAATTGCAACGTATCGAGACCAACCATCCCCGATACAAACATGGAAGGATACAGGTAAGGATAGTATCCGTAGGCACGTTTATAAATATACCGTGCGAATTTACGCTGGATTTTCTCAACCATGAGCGTATACAATTGTTCTTTTGGATCCCAAACAAGTGCGTTGTACTCCAACTTACTTCGTACATACGCGTTATATAATAGTATGATGGACTGGATGTTATTAAATTGATAAGTGGTTCTTATAATGAATCCTAATGATTTGTTTGCATCTTTACAAACTTGCTTAACATGTTCATGGAAGTTTATTTTGCTATCCATAATTATACCTAGGTCCCGCATAGTGGTGACTCGTTCAAGTGGTTCGCCTGCAAGTTCGTATGACGTCGTTATTGGAGAACGAGATCGTGAAAATGTAATCGTTTTACATTTTGAGACGTTGAGAGCTAGCTTGTTTTGTACACTCCACGATGCAACTGCGTCAATATGAGTCTGTAGAGCGGTACAGTCACTAGTATTGGTAACGGTGAGGAATAACTTTAGGTCGTCAGCGAACATCAGACATTCAGCTCTATCAAGTACCTTAGGCAAGTCATTAATCATTATCAGAAACAACGTAGGACCGAGGGTACTGCCTTGGCTTATTCCTGACCGAGTATAGTATTCTTGGGATCGATAGTTTCCAATGTTGACATATTGTTTGCGATTCCTCAGGTAATCCGCCATAAAAGTTAAAAATTGTTTACAAAATCCCATGGATGATAACTTTCTTAATAGGACATCATTATCCACCAGATCGAAAGCTTTTTTGAAATCAAAATATGCTGCGTCAACTTGACACCCTGTAGTTACTTTTGTGTTTAAGTAGTCCACAAATTTTATATGGTTGGTTAGTGTAGAGCGCGCTGGACGGAACCCATGTTGACTATCATCTAAATTCTTATTAATTTGGCTAAATATATAATTATTTACAATGGATTCAAAGATTTTACCTAGGACAGATAACACCGCAATAGGTCTGTAATTAGTTATATCAGTTGAGGAGCCATTTTTAGGTACCGGCGTCACCCTGGAGGTCTTCCATTTACTAGGATAATTGCCCTGTTGAATTGCCAGGTTATAAACATATAAAAGAGGCTTTTGTAAGGCAGGTAAGCAATCCTTAATAAGAAACGCCGGTATGTAATCAGGGCCACTAGCAGACGATCCTTTGAGCCGTCGGACAGCTCGTTTTATGTCTACAATGTTGATGGATTCCATACTGATTCTAAGTGCCGTGCCATTATCATTTGCATCACGTTCGGCTGCGTCAGGATCTAGTTGCGGTACATTTTTATGAAAGACTGAGCCAAAATACTGTGCAAACGCATCAACAGCTTCCTGCCCTTGAACTGATGCACCATTGCAGGTGAATGAATTAGCTTGCTGTCTATTTTTCCGCTTGTCTTTCACATATTTCCAGAACAATGTTGGCTCGGAAGATATACCATTTTCTACGTTATATATTTTTTAAATGCTAGACTAATAAGTGACTTAACTTTACTCCTATAATATTTAAATAATTCTTTATTAAATTCTAAATTATTAATTCTATACATTTTTAAATTGAAATATTTTAATTTAATATAGTGTATTATTTCACCCGTGTACCATGTGGGGTATATATAGTGGTTACTATACGAAACTCTTTTCTGGGGAACGTTATCAGTGATGGCACAGTTTAACTTATTATATAGCATAATCACAGCCTCGTCTGTATCCTCCTGTGCGAACAGGTCTGTCCAATCGATATTTGCAATGTCTGTATACAAACCAAAAAAGTTTGCTTTACGGAAATTCCATCCGGCGGCGAAATTGTGTCCATGTTCTGTGGTACGCGTATCGTGCTTTATAGTGCATCTTGGTAATTTAAGCAACACTTCCAGAGGAGGGTGGTAAGCATCCATCGGTACTAGTGGGTCGGTATCTGAACTTATGGCGACACTATTCGAGTCAAGATTAGTTATAATTAAATCCAAGATACATCCATATTTATTACAAACGTCATTATGTTGTTGTAGCTTACAGTATTCCAGAAAGTCACTAAATTGATTTCTAACTGAATTACTGCTGGATTTTAAGTTAAAATCACCAACTATGACACACTTATATTCAGAATATGAGGTAATTCCATTCTCTATACAGGTTAGGACTTCTAAGTACTGACTATCACTATAGCTAGGTGGTATATAGGCCACACATATAAAGAATTTGATATTTTTCCAAGTTATTATAGCGAACAATATTTCTTTGTCGTCAGTTAAATTATCTATATCCGTGATTCTTTTAACGATATAACAATCCTTGACTAAAAATGCTATTTATTGGCTAATTAATGCTTGCTAATTATTGGCTAAAAATGCTATTCCTATATATAACTATGGACGATTTAGGTGGTACTGTTAAATTTACTGATCTCAAAGTTGTTGAAGTAGAAAGGGAACATCCACATGACATATTTTTTAAAACATGGATTGGATACAGAGTTCAAGTGATAAAAAAGAAAAGGCATGTTGATCCAGAGCTTAAACGTGCATATAGCCAGCGTCCCGGGTTAAGCAAGAAAAAAAAAAGATGGCTTGCTGAACTTATTGGCTAAAAATGCTATTCCAAGTTATTATGCTCCCTTTTATAATTAATTATAAGTTACCAAATTAGCTGAAATCTATTAGTACAAAGTTAATTATTTTAGCAAGTAACAGTCTTATTTAATTAACGGTAAGATACCACTGTGATTGATTTTAATTGGATAAGACTGACTTTGTGCTATTTTAAGTTTTACTAGATGCTGGTTGTTATTAATAGTTGATATTCGTTGTTTAATTTTGATAAAAGTTATATATTGTTTAAGCAAATGACTGATTTAAAAATAATAATGTTGTCTTAACAAAGAAATAATGAAACATTTAATTTTCTACAATGGCATTTTTTTATTTACATAACCTGTTCGCAAAATATTTATTATCAATAATGACACAATTTAAAGAGTAAGAAAAAATATATACATATTTATAAGAAATAACGGCACAACTGATCCTAGATGAATTTAAAATGTGGATTATAAAAATAATGCTCACATTTTAATTATTTTTGAAACTTTTATGAAAACTTATATAGATGCACAATACAATAAATGTAGTAAAATAACTATTCATTAATAGTTATTAAAAAAAAAAATCTGAAACTTTAAAATCGCGTTTCCCAAAAGTTGTAAATTTTTAGTTGTGTCGTGCTTCTTGCTAATGAGCGAATATTAAGAGTTGTACAATGAATTGAATGAAAATGTAATGCAAGACAAAATTATTTTTACATTTTTATTAAGTTTAGATTAGCTTTTCCCCGCGGCTTTGTCCCCGTTATTTTGAATTTGAAAATTGGAGTTTTTGCGTTTTTCCCGATTTTTTTCCTAGAATCCTTAGACTTCAACGAACTATGGACAAATTGGTTCAGTTAAAGTTTCGCGCCTAGCAACAGATTTGTCACTATTTCTAAATCTCTCGCGGCTTCGTCAGCGTGTGATTCGCTTTCAAATGCTGAAAGATGTGTTTTTTATTCACAAAGCCAAATTTTCACAGGTTTTGACTTTAAAACTGAAGAATTTACATACTTACTTCCAACCCCTATTGCTCCCCCTTAGGGAGTGATTTTCTAAAAACGCTGAAACACGTGTTGCTTTATTTTAAGTCAATAATCTAAATACGATATTTTAAAGATCCAAGTTTAAAACTGACAGAGTTTATAAAAAGTTGTAACCTGTAGTATACCCCTTTAGGATCGATTCCAATTCTCAAGACTTCCACACACACGACAGAATTCTCTCTCATTCCAAAGACGCTGAAACCCGTATTTCATTATTTTAAACTAAAAAGCCAAATACCAAATTTCACAAATCTAACTTTAAAACTGACGGAGATTCATACAAACTTACAACCACAATTTGGGGGATGAATTTCCAAAAATCCTTTCGTATCAGATGCCTACATTCTATAAGGAATATGTCCTCAAAATTTCGCGACTCTACGATCAGCGGTTTAGGCTGTGCGTTGATCCATTAGTCAAGCAGTTAAGTCAGTTAGTCAGTCAGTCAGGAATAATAATTTTATATACATAGATAAATACATATTTTAAATATGTGGGTCTTACTGAAAGTTTTTGAATTTGGCCATAAGTGGCCAAATTCAAAAACTTTAACCTATTTTTAAAATTTTATTTGTAAACGAATGAAAAACAATTATAAAATTTGAAAATTGAACTCTTTGGGAACATGTTACTATTTAATTTGCGAGACTGTCATTTGTTTTTTCATTGTGAACTCTTTTAAAAATTTGTGTGTGTCGCTATCAAAATGAATTTAACTCGTGAACATTATCGTTTAATGATTTTCATTGTGGTTTAAGTCAAATAACTTTGAAAACAATAAATGTATCGTAAGTCTTTTATCTAGTCTTATTTATCAGAATCCAGAAACTTTCAGAACGCCCTAAGTAGTCGTAAGTCATGCCTTATCTAAATTCGCTTATGCCACGTAGCGCGCGCAAATACAAATACTTCGTAACGATGTATTATTATGGTGAAAATATATATTTTCTAATTTTTGTTTGTTTAAAAAAGAGTACCTACGATCTTATACTATTATATTATTTTCAATTTTACTTCAGGTTTCGAGAGAGTATGCAAACGTCTTCGATCGTAACTGTTTACGAAATTATATTTCCGTTTAACAAATAACGAAAAACCGGGCAAGTGCATGTCGGGCCACGCACAATGCAAGGTTCCGTAATCACCCCCCCCCCCTCTTCATCTGAATAATGCTTATAAAGTGGGTTTTCTGTTGTTTTTGTTGCATACTTACAACGTTATATCTACTTAACAATAATTTTCAATGGAATTTGTACGCAATTTTGTTACTTCTCATTTGATCAGCTGTTACTCGTAAACTTCTAAAGCCTTCTTAGTTGTGACAGTTTTCCTTTTAATTTCAATATATATACTACTACGATTTTTTTCACATACTCAACATCAACCATTTAGCTGGCAGGGAGGGGGGACACTTGAATCTAACCAAAATTTGCATTTTAAATCTAAATATATCACAAACGACTCCCTAAATCTATAAATAGTTTTACCAACCCCAAAACATTTTTAAACCGATACCCCACACGATGGGGTAGGTGAGAAAAAAAAATTGTCAAATAAGAAAATGATCGAGCAAATGACTGAATGCAAACTTTGCAGACCCACTCCTTTGTTTTAGTCTATATCTCTGGTGAATAATTTAAGGTAAAATACTTTGTTTATTGCCCGACGTTTCGACCGTATTGCAACGGCCGTGGTCACGGGTAGACTGCAATACGGTCGAAACGTCGGGCAATAAACAAGGTATTTTACCTTAAATTATTCACGCGATTTAAGACCCGTAATATATATATATTTTCATAATGTGTACAAATCGCGAAACTTTATCAACATTTATATCTCTGATGTTTTATACGCTAGAACAACGTTTTATACAATAAAACCTTTCCACAAAAATATGCAATCGAACAGTGTAAACTGCACTAAAATCGGTATACTATCGGTATACCAACACATACCTACATTTATATGGGGCAAACAGCGAACCACCTATTTTGAAGGCGGCCAAAAATATTTTTTCCAAGTTTTGACATCACATAAAATTGAGCCGAATTCTTTTCACAGGAAGAACTTTTATCACAACATCTTTTATATTTTCCTGGAGTCATTCCAGTCTCAATGAAGCATCGATAAATAACAGAAATGACTCCAAAAGTACTATAATAATAGCTATTATGTAACCGTAACATTTGCTTCCCATTCATTGTATGAGCTCGGGAAATGTGCTAGGAAAATTTGAATCTATACTCGAATAAATTTACATTAAAATAGATCCATTGTTAATTGTACTGTGCCAAAGAAAGGGACATCTATTATGGAAAGGAAAGGTGAAATCTTTGTCCAGCAGTGGACGGGAAATCAAACAAATAATAACGGATCATGGATAATGCTCCTAATAATTGGAGTCCTCTAAGCGGATATTTCAAGGAATCCGGTGAATTCAACCTGATTAGAGACGTGATATTTACAGAAATTCGTATTCATCCGTCATTCAAAATCATTCATAAATCCATCCTAAGCGATATTTAGGGAAATTATTTTTATTCAAGAATGTGTATGGAATCGTCATTCAAGAATTGCATCTGGAGAAGCATCTTCTAAATCCACAAATAATTATCACCCAAGTCATTTTAACTCTCTGGTTGTGTACATATTTGTGATGAAATGACTGAAATGACACCAATGTTTTGGTAAAAAGTATTTATTACTATGGTCTCTAAATATAGCTGCTGTGCCAATCGGTCAAAAACTTTTTAACAAAGACCGCTGCCAAAAACTATAGTTTCGCGTTTTTGTAAGTCAGTGTGAGATTAACATGTTGTATACACACACATAAGCTTAAACAGTAATTGCAATAGAAATAAAGTGTAATGTATAATAATAATAAAATAATAATAATAATCCTTACCGATCTCGGTCACGGTGGGCAACCTCATCAGAAACTAGCCAACTACGCAGAACATATTATAGTCCAAAAGTATATGCACAAGCTCAAGTGCACTCTCTGTTCACTCACTCTTATAGCCCAATAGAACGGAAAGACGACACGCTTGGAGATAGATTGGCGCAGGATACACACGGAGGGTGTACACATATTTCAAAAATGGTCACCCATCTATGAATCGACAATGGTACTGTAATGGACCTCGCAGATATCTCGATCTACTCGGTCGCCACTGAGCCAGGGAGGGACCCCTTGATAAAGTATAAAAATATAGGTAACTGACAGGTCTTGTCAATTCTATCAGTGACATTGTTATGAGTGTTGCATAAAGTGTGAGTGAATAAAATGTTTTAAGTGTAAGTTATGCCTGAATGAACATACTATTACAATAGAAATATAATGTAAATGATATATTACTTACAGAATAAGAAACAATAGATTCTAGTTAGACAGTTCATTGAAATCCATTTCCTTAAACACTTATTGAGAGAGGCCGTCTATTGTAAAAACATTTATACCAAAGATCAGTGTGAACGACAGGATATTTTGGGTATAGTGAGTGAATTAATGATTCAAATTCGAACCTTTAGAACAATACAAAAGGCATTAGGTAGTTCCTACCCCTTGTGTCGTGATTGTTTTTAGATTCGATTTCAGAGTAATAGCTATCGTTATAAAATCATAAGGTAAATATATCTGTACATAGAAGATATAAAAAAAAACCTAGGTCAACTATTGAAGGTTCTGAATACAAAACTATGCTTGTTGATGCAAAACTTTGTGAATAGATTAAAATAACTTTATTGCATATTTATAAAAAAAAAATATAAAAAAGGAAGGTTTATCTTAATTAAAGTATTATTTTTTGTAAGTTTTGAAGGATTTTTATACGTACGTATTAAATGTACGGAGGAAAAATTCGTCTCAAGCGGGACTTGAACCCACGATTTTAGGGGTAACGACCCTAAGCCATTACCAACTCTGGCACCGAGACATACCTACAACAGAACTTACTTACTTTTGTTGCAGAAACCAGTTAAACACAGATTTCTGATGACGTTGAGCCTGAACATTACTTTTTGTAATTTTTGGAGCATTTTCATACATACATATTAAATGATTTCTGCAACGAAACTCACAGAGCCGTATAAGTTCCTCAGGTACACGGTAAATGGCAGGACGATTGCCGAAAATTGTATCACATGGATGCAAAACTCTATTGAGATGGACATGTCACGGTGCCATAGTTGGTAATAGCTTAGGACCAGTACCCCTTAGGTTCAAGTTCCGCCTGAGACGATTTTTTCATCCATACATTTATCATAAGTAAAGTACCTATTTTAACAAATTCTTTCACAATCAGGTAGATACAGATATTGATTTCCGTTTTTCGAACCGCGTCATATAATAAAGAGCTCAAGTATAATTGTCGCAAAAGCTGGCACCCGCGTCCAAGCTCGTACAGCTTAGACAGATAATTTAATATCATGATGGTCATATTGAGAGCAGCCTTTCGTTTTATGAACCTCAATGTTATCTATAAGACGTTAGATATTGAAAAAACAGATTATTCAGACATCCTGGGGATCGACATATACGCTCAATATTCAAAATCGAAGACATTTTAATTTGCATTAAATATCATACAAACCTTAGAGTTAATTCTTGATATTAGATTATAATAACATAATATGATGAATATGTTCTACCTAAATAGTTTACGTGTACAGTCATGAAATGAAAACGCTCCTTACCTTAAAGTCCACTTTTGCTTAAACCGAATCAAGGAACAGTAACACCAACATAACAATGTTGTCAGACTAATAATAAGGTAATAACTAGAGCAATAGGTGAAACCTTGAAATAAAAAAAATTGTTATGAAAGTACATGCATCAACCATATGCGATAAAGTTTTTATTTCAATGGTAGAACAATAACTGTGAAAACTAGTTGACAGCTTCTTGACAGATACGAATGGTAGCACGGCTATTTTGAAATGTCACACCTACAATGGGAATTAATAACATTAAACGACTATTTCTCGATTCGCTTAAACAGAGCCAAAGGAAACCATGGGTGGCAAGATCGTTATTTTGATGGAACTAATACTGCTATGTCTGTCTTATTTTAAAGATGGCAGAGAATAATAGAGGTATAATGATACAGCTATATTCATTCCATCTATTCATTGAGGTTAAACTACTCATTGTCAAGGAATATTAGTCTGAATAAAATTTAAACTCTGTTGTCAAACAATTAATCACAATTTACAACGTACGAGTATACAACCGTCTAATTTGATACATAGTCTGAAAAGGTAACAAAAGCGTTAATCAGTGAATTTGAAAACTGACGAACATTTTCAATCTGCGAATGTACAAATGAGTAATCTTCTATTATGAATAATTAAAATCTCCTATAAAAAAATCTTACGCACGGTTTTTGTGGTCGAAGTCTTCCAAAACTTTTTTTATGTATACTTGGTAGGTATAAAAAGTAGGTGGTAAACAATTTTTTAAACGCGATTTCAGTCTTTTGTATGAAATACAAAAACGGGAAAATTGACGCAGACGAAGTTGTGAGGGTCAACTTGTAGGTAAATAATAACAACTTATACAGTCTAAAAAGGAAAAATATCTATAATAATCTATTTAAAAAAATATTATATTTCAAACAGACGATCTTAATCGTTTTCTTCGCGTAGTCTAAAAAGGCTATTATTACCACTTTCCGTGTTATATTTCGGTTTTTAATTAATTTGCCTGTTGCAGTAGGTACTACTACATAATTAATTAATGCCTCCAACTGCAGGATATTAAATATGAAGGGTATCTTGTTTCTGTCTTTTTGCAGGCGGATTGTTTTTTTTAATATTATTTTTGAAGTGAAAACTTCTTTAGTGGCGTTGTGCACTTTTTTTGGTATTGGTAAAAAAAGTCAAACTCGCGTCAGGATCACGTGACCCTGTTCAAAAATTCACAGGTAAAGTGACCGTGATCGAAAATTCGTAAGACTGAGGGAGGGCAGTAAAAACTCCTATTTTAATTAAACAGTATATTTCAACAAAACGGTACAAGCAAGTATGCCATGTCGTTGTCATTGTCATGTTTGTGTACGATAGCGCAATAAATGATTATTGTATTTAACCACTTAAATGATAGTACTTTTATACTGATTTTATATATATATATAAATATATATATATATATATATATATATATATATATATATATATATATATATATATACACTGACGGACTTATAAACTGCATCAAAGTAATAGACGACTTTGAAATAAATATTTTAACCAAGTATGCAAACTTTCTATACAGATTTAAATTGAAACCTCTAGATTGGTTCGTGAACTTTAAAACAGCGTAGGATCATATCTTTAAGTTTAAGTTTATGTACTGGAAAGGACCTTAAGACCTTTTTTGAAGAAAAAACAGAAGTTTAAGGAAAAATTGTTTAATTAAAAAATTGGTTTTAACAATAGACACAAACTTTATGCAAGGGTTTATTTGTGTTTTAATAAGGTGTATTACCCCCACGTGCCCTTATTACGGATTCTAATCGGTTCCGCATAGATTTTATAAGGGTTTTTAAAAGATCTTGCGGAATATTGTCCCATTCTTCTGAAAGTGCTGTTCTTAGTGCTGCCACTGTCGTAGGCGAAGGGTTTCTCGCATATACAGCTCTTTTTAAATTGTCCCAAACATGCTCGATGGGATTAAGATCCGGGCTGCGTGCTGGCCAATTCATTGTACGTATCCCAACCTCTTCGCAATAATGTTGAACTTGTGCAGCTGCATGCGGCCGGGCATTATCCTGCATTAAAGTAAAATTTTCGCCTATGAATCCCATGTAAGGCACCACGTGATCTTCTAATATCTCTGTTATGTAGCGATGTGCTGTCAAACCCCTTCTATTACCGTTTTGACGGACCATGTCTATGAACACAAGTTCTGTTCGCCCGTTCATCGATATGCCACCCCAGACCATACATGAACCGCCTCCAAAAGGAACACGCTCCTCAATGCAACTTTGAGCATATCGCTCCCCACGTCGACGATAGACTCTTCTGCGACCATCTGCACCATATAAACATGTCCTACACTCGTCCGTGAACAATACAGAGGCCCACTGCTCTTCTGTCCAATTCAGGTGATGACGCGCAAATCTTAAGCGAGCTTGTCTGTGAGCTGCAGACAACTTTGGACCATTTGCTGGTCTAAAAGGGGTGATAGCCGCTTCCTTTAACCTTCTTCTTATTGTTCGTGCACACACGTTTTTTCCACGCACTTCATTAAGCTCGGTTTTGATGTTAACTGACGTGAGGAAACGATTTCGCAGGGAAGTTGTAACAATAAATCGGTCATCACGACCTGTGGTTGCTCGAGTTCTGCCTGTACCACGTCTCCTCCTGTAAGAACCTGTCTCTACAAACCTTCTGTATATTCTACAAACCGTAGACTGGTTTAAATTTAAATTTCTACCAATCGTTCGTTGATCCAAGCCCTCCCGCACCAATGCTACAATTTGTGCCGCTTGTTCGGACGAAGTATCCATATTATGGTTCAAAAACTCTCGATGTGTTAAAAAAGTAACCCAACAATTATGCTGGTAACAATAATTCAATTGACCAAACAAAAAAAATCAATGAGAATTAATTTAAAACTTTGCTATAAATAACACGCAAATCTGATACTACGAGTAAATTTTCTTTTCCCGGCTATATTCATTTGTTTTACCGCAGTTCTATTTTTAAATTTAATTTTTTTTTAAGATTAAGAGCCAGTCTTTCCATATTTATATAATTTAATCTAAAAAGTTTGCATACTTATTATAAAAAAATCCTTTTAGAGTAAACCTGAACTTTGATGCAGTTTATGAGTCCGTCAGTGTATATATATATATATATATATATTTACTATTTAGCTGTATGTGGCAGTACCCACATATAATAATATAAATAAACTGACACTTGACTGCTCGCGTCAAAATCCTGAATCGCGATTTAGAAGATTTCACAGCTGCTAACTATAAATACAAGTTTCCAACGT
Source organism: Herminia tarsipennalis (assembly GCA_945859575.2). NCBI lineage: Eukaryota > Metazoa > Arthropoda > Insecta > Lepidoptera > Erebidae > Herminia > Herminia tarsipennalis. Next base: position 19,544,951 of record OX243846.2, read on the forward strand.
TAACCGTTGGGCCGCGGCCCGCCAAGCATGATCACCTCGCCTGGTCGGAGGATCCTCCCTTTGTGTTGGAGGGACTTAACACCCTCAGCCCTCCACATATTTTTCCTAACGATTCTAAAATATTCAAAAATGCACAACGTTAATGTTCAAGCTTTCACTTCTGCTGGCACTCCTGGAGTGCCACCCGTTTTCTTTTTATTTTGGTACTTTTTAGTCGTCGTAAGGTATTTACAAGGTGATTTAGATGTAGAACTATTTGTTTTATTAAGCACGTTGTCAAATATTTTTAAACATTTATTTTTGTGCTTGCCTTTTAAAGCCCTTTGATCTATATACGCCTTGTAGGTAGTTCGACAAAATTCGCCAAATGAACTTTTTAAGAATTTTATGTATCTAATGATAATGACACTCGCGTCATCAAGGTAAATCTAAGGACGTATCATTTATTAAGATCGGTGGAGCCCTTGAGGAATTATGAGCAGATATAGGAACATTTGTAATAATTATAAAATATCGATTATACAGAGTGTAACAGAAAGGTGTGGTCATATTCAAGGGTTGGTATGTGCCCATGATACTGAGTGCACATACCTAATTTTATCAAAATCGGAGTACCCTAAAAAATAATTATTATTTTTTCATTCGTTTATTTATGAATGAAAAAGTTATTAATATGGCACCATGGTTGGTGCAATACTGACAACATACACTATCCGCTACTGAAATTTGACCACACCTTTCTGTTACACCCTGTATACATAAAAAAAAAATGTAAAATTGTATCTTATCAAAATGGCATGAAATAAAAAGTCTTTTTATTTTTTTTGTTATTAATTTTATTTATAGGAACATTAAACGGATACACACAAACATACATACATACGCGCCAAACACATAACCCTCCTCCGAAGTTGGGTGAAAAAACATAGCGCTGTCTTTTTTAGGGTTCCGTAGCCAAAATGGCAATAACGGAACCTATTAAATGTTAACCTTCTTGTTAGATTGTGTCTATGGTAGCTGCGCCTACTTGTTGCTATGTTACTGTTTTGAAGGAATAAAAGTTAGTGTGACTCCATCCACGGCCTTTTTACCCCTTAACCCTTATAATTTCGTCTGTCTGACAGACAGATGGTCTGTCAGTCTGTCAAAGACTACACAATGGATATTGATTAAATTTGGTGAAAAGGTGTCTCGTAGTAGCCGTTACTTATATATATATATATATATCTAATATATAAAATTCACGTGTCACAGTTTTCATTGCCATACTCCTCCGAAACGGCTTGACCGATTTTGATGAAATTTTGTGTGCATATTGGGTAGGTCTGAGAATCGGACAATATCTATTTTTCATCCCCCTAAGAGTTTGTTTGTTTGTTTGAACGCGATAATCTCAGGAACTACTGGGCCGCATTGAAAAAATATTTTATTGTTGGATAGCCCATTTATCGAGGAAGGCTATAGGTTATAACATCACGCTACGACCAATAGGAGCCGAGCAGCAATGAAAAATGTTGTAAAAAAAAAAGGAAGAAAAACGAAAAAAGGGAAAATTTACGCAGACGAAGTTGCGCGGGTCAGCTAGTATCGAGTGGCACATCATTCGACAGGTTTTTTAAAAACTTTTAAGGTTTCTAATAAACTTTTTTGATTAAGTGAATATTTTTGGTAATGATCGCTCCGGAAGTTGCATATTACCTTATCTTTTGAACCGTGTGACCAAATATTTCAAAAAAGTCTAAAAGGTAGCGCTTAACAAATACTTTAAACTAAAATTCATTATAATCATTGAGTTACTGCCGAAAAACTGCGTTTCTCAGTAAAAAGGGCGTAAGTGCCATGAACATACGCTCTTCTGCTGGTGCAATTATTGAAATTGGATTTTTTCCATACGGCAACGCCTCCGGAACCCCTGCATTGAACATGGTCTGACATGCTTTTGCCCGGTTTTTTTAATTATTTGGACAACAGATAGGGGGTGAAAAATGAGGAAAAAGTGCCATCATTCATAGTTTTTATAGTTCGAAGTTATAAAATCGTGTCAATAAAACACGAGTAGGGTTTGTAATGTGTTTGAAAAGCGAATGTGGTAAACAATTAAACAAGAAGTAAACAACATCGCACAGCGAAACGAAACTCGTTAGAAGCAATTCAATGTTTTCCAAAGTTTTCCTTGAGATCCAATTAAAGAAAATATTGTTTGAAAATTCAACCTGATTTTACTCAACTGGCTAAAAGATGGGTAATGTTTTTCGACAGGAAAACGCTCCGAAAGATTCTTCTGAAAATTCATAATGGAGTAAACAATAATTTCATTTTAGGTCTAATTATCATACGACTCGACGGTTATATTATTTGTAATAACAGTGGTTCTCCCTGGTCTGGTTGCCAAAATATTTAAATCAACTAAAACTATAACATGTTTATGACTATACCTACATCAAATTTACATTAGTAAATACAAAAAAAGACACACAAATCACATGTAGCTCGCTTTTATATATCTTGTCTTGTAAACAACGTACACACATAATCCCCACACCAAGATATTTAATATTAGCAAAGTAATTATTTTTTTATGCCGACTCATCACACTGGCAATAAAGAGAGACGTTACTTTGAAGATCTATAAGCAGTTATATGATTAATAAAAGTCTAGTATCGTCAACCCAAAATGATTGTGTATGAAATATTATTCGAAATAGGCCACTGAAGTGAATTGATTTATTTTACTTGAAACTGAGTTTTGCCGAAACCCTGTTTTGCCGAAACATAACCCGGACGAGCGTTCGATTTAGGTTTCGGCTCGCAAAACAAACGCTTAGTACCTAAAATACTTTTTCCGCGCATGTGCACGCTTGCTGAAATCAGGTTTGAAAGGGATGGAAAGCAATATTTTTCGACTATCTCAGTAACTGGGGACTCTTGATTATCGGTTCCATTTGCTCATGGGACTAAATTCTTGAATATTTAGCACCAAACTTGGCTGTATTTAGTGCGAGCTTATGTTGGTCAGTGTAGTCCCCAGATAGAGAGATATAAACAGATGGACACATTGAAGTGATCCTATAAAAGTTACCTTCCGTATCAAAAGGAAAAATTAACCCGAAAATTATTCACTCTACAATCAACCGAGTGAAATAGCAAGTCATCTTTAGAAACATTAAACTAACCATTTATACAAGAACCTAACCGACCACGTTAACAAGATTCAAATTTGATTGCATGCCTTTTGGGTGTACGCCAATGTAGTACAAGTATTGCCAATCTTAAGCATCTTATTTTCTTTGGCACACTTTCCGTTTTAAAATACAAGATTGCATTTTTATGTCCTCGTTATACTTACCTAATGTTTCGATTATTATATTCTTACCTGTATATAGTGAATTGCATAATGCTGTTCGAGTTAAACATAATGTTGGTGTTGTTGTGAATTTGACTAACGCGAAGACTTTACTTTTAACCCCCGAAAAAAAAAAAACCTGAAACAGCGGCACGTCTTTACTCCGGCTTTTGTGTGGCTTCCCTCTTTGATTGTATGGACAGCTCGCGTCAGATCGAAATGCAAGCAAAAACGTAAGCGAAATTGAAATTAATGGATGCGTCCAATGACATTTTACATATAGACACGCCGATTTTGTCAACATAAATGCAGGGTAATTACCGTAATCTCAGTTAGTCAGGCATCAACCAGTATCACGAAAGCATGTTCGTACTATTGGCATAAAATAAGTGCAAACTTGAAGTTTACAAATAAAAAGCCATCTGGCGTGCTTCAACGGTGCTATGATTACACTGCAACAGTGAAACGTAATAATTGACGCAGAAATACGCCATTTTATAGTGTATGATAATATTTTTCATTTAAATTGCAGGTTGTCACTGCGCAGCGTCATACGTTTACTGCGATGATTCGCTCTTGCCAATTTTATGCTCTCGCTTTACCTCAAAACCTTTATTTAGTTATTTCTTACAATACAGGCCTATATTGCGTTGATATTCTTTCCTTTTCTTTTCGTAGTATGTAATTGTGTGTACACTTATATAGCTATAGATATGTTATTTTACGTAACTATTCTTTCATGCAGTTTTGTTAGCCTATAACGTCTCTATATGTAAAACCTCATTGGATACGTTCGTCGGGAATTGCAGACTAAAATGTGACTGTGAATGGGCGGGTATAGGACGCGTACCATTTTGATCTTCCCCGATTGCAATGTCACACTATCTCAATTTTATAAACAATGGTGGAAAGGCCTTGAAAATTCCAGGATAGGATAAATAATATTACATGTCTTAATATTAGTAGCAGTATTTGGCTTACGTAACATATTTTTAATATCAACGTCCCGGCTTCAATATCAACTAATATTTACTCGGCACTGACCTAATCCTGACTCATAATAAAATATATTAGGGTGAGTATACATAGTGTACTTGAGCATTTGCTAGAGCATTACAATATAATGTAACATTCTTATAGATGGTTCAATACAGGCAAATAAATGTGCAGTGTCCTAAAGTACTTCCATGTAATGTAACGTTCTTGCTAATGCTCGACGCTGTGTTCGACGTAAACAGGTAAATGCTGTTAGGCGAGTGAATATTTACCGATAACATTTTTTTCTGTCTTGCATACACTCCCGTCGCCATGCTCCATGCTCGTTACTTTGCTCGATTAAACGTTACACCAAAACGCTCTTTGGTTTTTAAAATCAGGTTGTAAGAAATACATCGAACGTCATGTTCGAAGTATGGTTCAAGTAAATTTAGCAACAGCGAATTGTCGGCCCATAAAACAATATGTTTCATATCTCGCTCATGTATAAAAAACGATCTGAATGCGGAAATGATATCTTCTTGATTTCGACCGGAGGTAGTTTCAGTCTCTTCACAATCATTCTTTTCACGATCAGTCTTTTCATGCTTAGTATCTTCGTGAACGTAGTCTTCACACTCAACCTCTTCATATTCAGTCTTTCGACCTGTAGTCTGTTTGCGTTTAAGTACAGCTGGTTTTACATTTATCCTTTTACATATGGGTGAATCTAAATCTGAATCTGAGTCTATAATGTTTGGGCAGTAGTCTTTGTCAATTACACTATCGTCAGAATCTTCAAAAAAATTTATATTCCTGTTCATGTCACATTCTTCATCAGAGGATGGGAGAGTCTCATAACATCGTAAAGAATGGGTAATGGGTGCTTCAAAAGAGCTTTCATTAAATAATGTTAGGTCATAATCTTGATCAATATTTACAGAGTTACTGTATTCATTTTGAAAATCGAAAATTGGTTTAAAGTTATTAAAATCCAGAGAGCGTGACCAGAGTTTGTTTAAGTCGGTCACTATGGGTCGTTTTTGAATAGGAATTGGCTTAATTATTGAAGGACTTGGAAGTAGCTGATGGCTAGTATGTGCAAATGGAGAAACATATGATGTTGACTCTTGATTTTGCGAAATTACCAAGGAAAGAATTTTGTCTCTTCTCGACATGGTGTTACCTGAAAAAGAAACTTTTTGCTAAGAAACAAAAATGCAACACGGAGTTTAGATTCATGCCCGATAAAATTACAATAGGCTCGCCATTTACCTATGACTATGTGAGCGGGAGTCAATAAATATAAAGAGTTACAGTTTAGACACGATTAGATAACATACAGTTAATTTCCACCATCAGGCTGAAATGGTATTAAAAAAGAAAAATAAACTTTGCGATATTTATGACTTTTAGTTGCCGTAAAATTAGCCAATACAAAAAACGGGTAGTAAAAGTAATTACTGTAATTATCTGATTTTTATTGTTAAGAAAATTTGTCTCATATTATATAGGTATTATCTGATTGGAAAGAACTAGATTTCCTTCAAGTAAAAATAATTAAAAACAAACTTTTTCTTAACATTGCAAACAAAACTTTATCAAGAGCAATAATAGCAGAGATCTTTAATACATTAACTAATATTGAGGTTTTACGAAATGAGTAAATTATAAATTAAATTGGTAGATAAAAGACCAAAAATTTGTTAAGTTGACGAAGTAAGTAACCTTTTAAATTGCGTTTTTTGTTTATTTTTTGTAAATCTTTTACTTGTTTTTAGTTCTACGTTAACACAAAAAGTCGCCACTTACCTATTATATGAGAATTCGTGATGAAAGAATGAAATCGAAATCGAGTTAAATCTACTACCCTATTACTACGAATGTAATCATTACAGAACGGCATTTTAGTACATGACAGCGATTAATTAAAGTCACAGAGAAAGTTATTACTTAATAACTGTTTCCTTTATATACAATAACATATGCATACATACATATAACCGCGCCGTTATCCGCCGGTAGGGTTAGGCAGAGGCGAATAAACACCTACATTTCACCAGACTTTTATTGACTCCCGCTGCTGTAATCAAGTCTGGGACATATACAGTGGTACAAACAGTTCCGTCTAATATCCAGATCAAGTTATGCGAACAGATCGGGAAGAGAATTACCACGTTATTTACTTACTTTGTCGGGACATAAAACAATTACACATTACAGTAGTATTATAAAAGGTTAGGTTTTATCAATATAAAAGCAAATGTGCAACCTACACCAAAGCCCACGAAAAAAAAATTACATAAAGGTATTATACCCATCACACAAACCATAAAATAAGGAATATTAAATACGTTACTTACCGCCCAAAAGTGCTCGCACGCGAGTGTGACCGTCCGACTCGATGTAAGCGAGCACCGCGACTGACTGATGCTCGTCGCGGAATAAAATATTGCACTCCCCTCTCGTACCCCTCACCCTTTGGTGCTACTTATAAATGCAATAAGTGTTGAATTTAGTGCATTATTTTTCGCGTAGACATATTATATTTGCTTACCTTTCCTAAAAATAAATGCAATATATCTACTTATTATTTCAATTTTAGTAATAATTCAGTAATCAGTAATAAGGTTCCTTAACATAATTGCAACAACTTAAACATATTGCACTTATAACTAATAAATGAGGATGACAAATAACAAAATATGCTAATTATAATTGCAATAACTATATTTATTGCAGATTTAGTTAATAAAGTTATTTAGTAGCATAAATAAGCTTCCTTAACATATCTGCAATAACTGAAACTTATTGCGCTTATAGCTAGGAAAAGAAGATTAGAAGTAACAAAATATGTCAATTATAACTATAATAACTATACTTATTGCAGGTACAGGTAGTAATCTTAAATAATGCCGTGCCAAATGTATTCCTATCTGTAGTTATGCCGGTCTTGATAAGTAAAACATAAAGTACGGGCTTACATATTGCAGTTATGTTTAGTACTAACACCGGAACTATAATAGACAAGTAAAAACTGTCTAAGCAAAAAATATATATCTCGTTCTGCTGATTCCGAATATGTACTTAACTCAATTCGGCCCAAAATTCGAGTTATTGCACTTTTCGTAAGTACGGCAGTCTGCCGTCCTTACGTAAAGTGCAATAACTAGGTTAAAGCTGATTTTGAGAAAAACGCGGTTAAAGATTTTATTTTTGTTTTGTTTGTATCTCCGTCACTATACATGGTATCGACTTGAAATTTTCACTAAATGATAGATAATAATGCATAAAATATTATGTCATACTTGATGTTTGTAATTATTTATATTCCCGATACAAAACAGGAATAAATCTACTTATGCTTAGTATTATAAGTATGTAGACGGAATGTTTACTAGTCATAACCGCAATAAGTAACTCACTTATTGCATTTATAGTTAGGAAACGAACATGATGCATTTTTAAGTAGTAATTTATTTTAGTTTATGAACTGTTCCCTAACCATAAGTGCTTTAAGTGCTTTACTTATTGCGATTTTTATTAGTAAGAGACAAGTTTAAACTAACAAAGTCCTAACTTGTTACAATTAGAAGTAAAAAAAAATATATGTAAACTGAATTAATAGAGGTTTGCTCTAAGTTCAAATGTGTTTTATGATAACGTGTGAGTATTGTGTCATTGAAGAAATAAAAACTATTAATAAATGAACCAAAAAATGTTTATTTTAAAACAAAAACGTAATAAGAAAAGATAACAAATTTTGTTTCCTTCATTCACTCTCCGTACTTTACTTACTATAATTAAAAACACGTATCAAAAATCAACAGTTACTATCATTAAAAAACACATATCAAAAATATAATATTCATTTTGTAAAACCTTAATAATACTATCTTAATCGTACAAAGTAAAATCAGCTTAAAAATTATTTAAGGCACATTTGGAGATCAATTGTTTCATAAGTCTAATAGGACTCTATCTAATCCTAATTAATCAGTCTAGGTTCACAGCTCGGGATGTTTCAGGTAAGTTAAACCAAAAGCTCCTTCTAGTTTCCGGCATTAAAGGTACTAATTCTGCTATTATTCTATCTTTGCGTTCTTTTGTAATTCCTCTTGATAAAGTTTTGTTTGCAATGTTAGGAAAGAGTTTGTTCTTAATTATTTTTACTTGAAGGAAATCTAGTTCTTTCCAATCAGATATGTGATTATCTTTATACTTTATTGTAAATTTATCTCTTTCCGCTCTGACTGCCATGATATCTTTTAAATAAACTCTGGGCTCCATATTTCGGATTTTATGCTGAGATGACATATCTTCGTAACAATAAAAATCAGAGACTGTCATTACTTTTACTACATTCCTTTTTGAATTAGCTAATTTTACAGATTCTATAAAATCATCAAAGTCGTAAACTTTCTGTTTCTTTTTTAATGCCATTTCAACTTGGTGATGGAAATTATCTGCTGACATGAACGTATGGCCAGGTTCAAAATATTTAACTGTAATTGATTCAGCAGCTATAAGTTGACTATTTACGATATTCACCAAAAAAACACATGAACGCCCAGTTTTTGTTTTGAGCCGCGCAAATGCTCGACGTTCTGGTAGTAGTAAATGCTCAAGTGTATACTCACCCTTAGAGGAGTAAGCCGACCGTCACAAAAGAAGTTAAATATTGTCATTTTGATGCTAATATAAATTTATCAGCATTGTTCTATACAATTCCTTTCAAATCCTTATTATTAAAAGCGGAAAATGAATAGATGAATTACCCTAAAATAAATCGTAGTAACTATTCTTGGGTTAATTTTAAGCTTACACGTAAGCGAGATTAACATTATTAGTTGCGTCCGTCGGGGAGTGTAATGTACTAAAGTGTAACTGTGAACTTGGGTTTTAAACTAAGACACTAACTTCTACTAGTAACACATTAACAAATATTTGTCTTCTATTCTATTTTGAAAATGGAACGAAAGACAAAGATAAAACTTCGCCATTTAAAATGCTGTTACAAAAGTATTATGAACTAGCTTTCGCCAGCAGCTCCCCCGCCATGATGTCGTTTATCGCGATAGAAAGTATCTCAGGTCTTTCTTCAGAACTCAAACTATCTCTATACCAAATATCATCTTAATCAGTTCAGCGATTTACGGCCGACCTCAATAACTTACCGACAGTTTAACTCTAGAAGCTACCAAAGGTTAAATGCAACATTTACTTTTACCGTTACCATCGTTTCAATATGAATATTTACGTAAAGTTAAGTTTTGCTAACGATAGTTAAAGTCTCCTCACTCTAGTAATTGTTTCCCTCCCAGACGTTTTATTTTTGCACGCAGCAAAAATAATCTGGATGTTAGTTATTCTAAAAAAATATTGTTTTTAATATTACGTATTAGATTAGTTACATTATCTCTATTTTTATTATATATCTTGATAATCATACTAAAAAACCTACATTTATCATATTCAAAAATATTAAATAGTTGAAAAAATGAAAACAACTAAACGCGCTAGTTGAGCACAGCGCGCGCATGCGTAATGCTCTTTACGCATGCGCGCGCATCGTCGAGGCGCGGAGTCATAATAATATAAATATTACTAGCTGACCCGCGCAACTTCGTCTGCGTAAATTTTTCCTTTTTTTTTTTACAACATTTTTCATTGCTGCTCCGCTCCTATTGGTCGTAGCGTGATGTTATAACCTATAGCCTTCCTCGATAAATGGGCTATCCAACAATAAAATACTTTTTCAATGCAGCCCAGTAGTTCCTGAGATTATCGCGTTCAAACAAACAAACAAACTCTTAGGGGGATGAAAAATAGATGTTGTCCGATTCTCAGACCTACCCAATATGCACACAAAATTTCATCAAAATCGGTCAAGCCGTTTCGGAGGAGTATGGCAACGAAAACTGTGACACGAGAATTTTATATATTAGATTTGTAGTACATGTTTAACTTTTGTAAGTGTATTAAAATATTACAGCTTTCGTTTATAAGCTATGACTTATAAAAAATGAAAACCGATTCCTGAAGATTTGGCTAAAATGTACGCGATTTATCTGTTCGACTGCAAATACAAAGATTTATCATAAATAATGATGTATGATAAATTGATAATGACTCTCATCGGATTTTAATGTATGTGCAAGTTTTTCAATTATTCAGACTGCTTGAAGTGGGTGAGAAATTGAACTGAACCATTCTGTAGTTTATAGGTTGATTTGTGTTTAATTTGTTAATTATGTGATGTGTTTAATTTGTTAAAAATGTGATGTGTGAAATTTGTTAAATAAATCTTAGTTCTTGAGGACGATAGTGTTTTTATTTTTCTAACTTGCTAATGATGCGCTTAATATAACTAAGTACACTGAATTTAAAACCTTAAAAACAGAGGTGTATAAGGGTTAATCAAATTAGTTTTCAAGGCCACCTTTGATTTAGGATTCTGACTTCGGGTAGTGTAATGTAAGTTTCTGGGTACTGAGACGACGATGTCATTGCCGTACCTAACCTACAACGATAGTAGTGATATTACGTTTAGCTAATAAATGCGTTCTTGTCTCGTTTTCTTGATTTTTGGATGTCTTTTGAAGGTTGTATCGGCAATTTTCATCGCGTATCATTGGTTTACTTATTGTTAAACGGTTGATTTTGGCAGTTTATAATTTTATAACAGCTAGTTATTCTATGAACTAAAGTAAGCTGTCAAAAACGTTATTGTAACGCCGTTTTTTATTTTTCTATGAAGATTCTTACTCGAGTTAGGTGAGAGTCCTCCCAACGATAGTTTAATGTCAAAGGTAAGATTTTCTACCCATCGACGGTTATTGAGACGCACAAATGTCAGTTTCGCCACCTAAGTTAGCTATTTTTACAGGCAGTTATTGGTAGTTACGTTATTGAGACCACACAGACAGACCAACGTGACATTACAGTTACTTTCACATTTGTTATAATAGTTTGGATAACTCAGGTGAAGGACGTGGTCTTCCCTTTCTACCTTCGTTGATTACGATTGCCGTGTCAACTTGTCGCGAACAGTACACAAACCGCTTTTAAAAATTTAAAAAATAAATAGAGTATGTAGGGTATAATAATTTTCAGGTTTTATTTGCACAGTGCCGTCATGTCTCACGAAAAAATAGAAATTTTTTCGCCGTGCGACAGTCCGGTCTGTTGACTTAATTTACCAAGACTCAATGTATAATGTATGGCGGGAAATCGTAATAATACACGAGAGAGAAATTGTATGAACCGTAGAGGTCTGTTTATTGCGGGTAGCAGCACCAATGAACGAACATAAGCTGTGCTTTAATGTTTGATGATACCAATTTATAACCAGGTTATAGATCTAGTATTATAGTTAATAACATCATCAATAAATTGAAATATACTTATGTGTATTTCAATTTATTGATTATATAACCTTATGGTTATATTCTGAAAATTACATAAAAGGAAACCGACTTATCAACACGGCTGTAACCACTGAACAGATTGGGTTGCAAGCGGCAGTAGCTTTATAATACTACGCGGGTTCGTATTCTACACATTATACTAGTTATGAAAACCCACTACTAACACACGCAAATTGAGCTTAGCTTTAGGGGTTAACAGGATTGCTAGCAAAAAAATTCACTAAGAATGAAAAGATTTGCTAATGAAAAAACATAAGTTTATTCCTAAATTCATACTTTAAGTCACAAATGATTGATCCGCAATTTAAATCAAAATAAATAAGTACCTATAGCTTACGAAAGACAGAAAGTTTTTGGCATGTAGATACATATTAGTCGGTCGGTCGGCTGATGTTTCAATCACAGTAGTCAACTAATAAAATAGGTCGTTTACAAAGAAATAACTTTCATTTTTTCTCAAACATTTTATAAGAACGTGTAAAACTTAGATAACATTTGCGGCATGGTGATCATAAAAACCTTTTTACGTGTTACAAAATACAGGTAAGGCAATTTACTAGGGTCATATTATGCGAACGACATTACTTTTTGTTTCTTAACCTTTTCGCTACGACAGAATTTGTTGCGCGACCCTAGCTTAAACAATCTAGACAATGGAGATGATTGTCTAGGTTATGAAAGCTAGGATTATTTTCGTCTATCGATAGTAATATAATAATAATGTGACTTGGTATTTTCATTAAAAATCAACATTAAACCCGTTATTATTATTGCACATACAAATACAACAGTACAAACATGCCGAGGTTAAATTACTGTTGTTATAATTAAAAGTATATTATTATAACAGTAATTTAGCTAGTGCGTGTTTTATCTTTGTCTATTTCTTATGGAAAATCTATTTAAAAAACAAAGACTAACCAGTAACTATTAAAATGCTGTTTTTTTTCCCCTTTGCATTTGCAATCAGTTTTCTGACTTTGAAGAGGTGTATTGCCGTCAAGAGTTTTTAGGAGAAGCCGTCCATTAATATTTATTTCCTTTACTTCAAATCTAGTTCGATTATGTGGTTGCATTTACGGCCGGTCTCAATAATCTACCTATCGATGGATTTGGCTACTAGAGGTAGAATTTTGACATATTGTGTATGAAGCTTATGTCAAATATATACCTTTAGTAGCCAATTCCATCGATAGTTTGATTATTGAGACCGGCCGTTAAACGTCTTTGGGTGGTTAATCGTTAGCAGCTCAGTTGCAAGAGGAGGGCAAGGCTCGGAAACCGGTTAAATTTCCAAACCGGTTTTGGTCATTGACCCTGAACCGAAATGAATTTCGGTTAAGGTAATTTTTACCGGTTAAAGTGGGAACCGGATTTTTACAAATTCCGATACTGTTCAGCGAAATAAACCGGTTAATTTGAGTTTCAAAGACATCAGTGAGTAAGCCATCACTAATAATTTTTTTGCACTTATATTCGAATTGAGTGTTTCGTCTGTTTAGTCAGCTTTCAGATTCACAGAGTATTTTGTATATGTTCCAATACATTTACGTTTGCGTACTGAATCATAATAATAGTTGTGTGAAATTGTGAATACTAGTAGTATTTCTTAACATACAAAAAAGCTATAAATCCTTATCAACCGCTTTTTCTTGATGTTGGCGAAAATATACTTTCCGATACAGATGATAGTAAGTAAACGCACAGTGAAATAAAGTAAAACGATTTAATTAAATCTAAAAAGTAACATACTACTAACTATATGTTCGCGTTTTGTACACATTATAGAATTTTACAAGCTACGGGTCTTGATCGCGTAAATATTTTGTTTTAAGGCTTAATATAATAATAATAATATAATAATATCTGGGGACAACTCACACAACACTATCTAATCCCAAACTAAGCAGAGCTTGTACTATGGAAACCAGACAACTGATAAACATACTTATATATTTCTAAATACATACATATTATAGATAAATGACACCCAGACACAGAATAAACCATCGAGCTCATCACACAAAGTTTTATCCTGGGTGGGGATCGAACCCACGACCTCTTGCGTAGCAGTCGGATACACTCCCACCGCGCCACAGAGGCAGTCGTAATACCTTTGTTCCGTAATAGTGAGTTATAAAAATCAAGCGAGGGTAGTTTCCGAAACCCTGGCTTCTCGGAGGCGATGCTGAGCTCAATCAGTCTACCCGTGACCACGGCCGTTGCAATACGGTCGAAATGTCGGACAATAAACAAAGGTATTTAGCCTTAAAATTACGCCATTAAGACCCGTAGCTTATAAAATCATATAATAATATACTACTAACTATAATAACTTTATTCTTTGGAGTTTGATTTAGACTTTTGCGATTACCATTTATATTGAAATACAAATCCTAAATAAATGGTAATCACATAATAACACGTATTGTCTTATTGCGCCTACAGCATACACAACAAACCAGAAGGCTCTCATACATAATACTCGGACTCTCATACATAATGGAATTATTAAAAAAATCTGTGCTGCTTATATAGTTTCAAATTCTGTTTCTATTACATTATTCCGTTAAAATTTATAAACAATGGCTATCTACTTCATCATCAACCTGTATCGGTTCACTGCTGGACATAGGCCTCTCCTAATTTTTGCCACAACAGCCGGTCCTCTGCCTTCCGCATCCAGTCTATCCCAACGACCTTTTTTAGGTCGTCGGACCTGGCTGGGGGCCCTCCTAGCTTACGTTCACTAAGTCGCGGTCTCCAATCTAGGACTTGATTTGTTCCAGCGGCCATCAGTCCTTCGGTAGATATAGCCAGCTCATTGCCACTTTAGCGTGCTTAACTTGCGACCTATGTCGGTAACTGTAGTTGTTTGTCGGATGACCTTATTGCGAATTTTATACTCCCAAGCATAGGTCCATAGCCCGCTGCACGACTTACCAACCCAACCGTAACAAACGTCTTGGCACCGTAGGTCATAACAGGTAGGACGCACTGGTTACGTTAGTTTTCAGGCATTGCGGTAGAGGCGAAATGAAAACTCGACGAAGTTTGCTAAATGCTACTCAACCGAATTGAATCCTTCTATCGATTTCTTGCTCGAAGTTGCTTCTACCAAGCAGGATTACTAGCCGTAGGTGACTTTGATTTGTTCCAAATTTACGCCGAGACCCACACGTCTAGACGCCGCATTAAGGCTGTGCAGCATTTCGCTGAGCTGCTCCAGCGACTGCGCTATTATGACAATACCGTCGGCAAACCGAAGGTGCGAGATTTACTCACGGTTTATGTTTATGCCCTGTCTAGTCTAATCACGTATCTTGAAGATGTCTTCGAGAGCGTTGGTGAACAGTTTCGGGGATATGACGCTCTAATAAATTCGTCTTGCAGTCCTGAATCTGGATGGTCATATAAGGTCATACAAGCATCACAACACCTCGATGTATTGCCAGTCAATGCGATATCGTTGCAGAGCGTCCAGAACCGCCCAAGTTTCGATGGAGTCAAAGGCTTTATTGTAGTCCACAGAAGCCATACACAGCAGCTGATTATACCCTTCGGTTTCTTTAATAATATCCCGAACATGTACGGATGTGGTCCACGGTACTTAAGCCTTTTTGAAACCCAGCTTGTTACGGGGGCTGGAACTCGTAAAGTTTTCTAGCGAGGTGGTTGGTGATCATTCTCGAGAACAACTTGTAGACGTGGCTCAGGTAAGAGATAGTTCTGTAGTTCTTCAGCAAGGGGTTATCATTTTTTTAAGAACAGACCCACCGCACTCCTGCCACACGCTTGTGGGGTTAAGCCTTGGTGGATGACAGAGTTGTTGAAATTCGCTAGCTCTTTCAGGACTGGGGTCCCGCCTGCTCTCAAAAGCTCTGTAGTGATTCTGTCATCACCGGGCGCTTTGTTATTCTTAAGTTGCTCAAAAATGCCCTCGGTATAGTGGCACGTGAGTGGGGTTATGTGATCATCGACGCTTAGTCCCGTAGGTTTAGCCAATTATGATGCATACAGGTGTCCATAAAAACTCTTAATTTCCTCAAGTATCTATTCATATCAAGTAGCTATTGAATTCAAGCAATGCGAAACAGTTCTGAAGCTCCAACTGGAACTTTTTGGAGACTAAGGCTATCTGGGGGGCAGTACTAAGACGAAAAATAGGCCTTCAAGCTAATAATTAGAGACCCTAGACCAGTATAAGATCGCTGCCAGTATTAAGCCTGTTAATCACCGAGACGTCTCTAAATATTTGCAGCTTGTCCGTAATGATGAAATCTATTTCGTTTCTTATTATAACATCGGGGCTTTACCATGTCTACTTTCTGTGAGGCTTCTTCTTAAAGAAAGAATTCATTAAGAAAAGCCCCTACAACTGTAGAAAGTTAACGAGCATTTGACCCTACACCGGCTTTTGCGCCCTACACCTTGTTTCGCCACGTTTTTGTACGTCCACATTAGCATTGAAATTCTCCATAACAACGTTGTAGTGAGCTTTTGTATCGTTTCATCATCGTACAGTTCAACGGATTTGTCTGTAGACGCAACAGTAGATAGATTCATTCAATGATTCATGTCTCACAAAATTTTGTATTTAGTGAAACGTAGGTAAGTTCCGCTGGCCAAGTGTAATGTAGTGACCATGCAATCATTAAAAACTGTATTCATTCGTAATTGGTTAGCTCTTTCAAAATAAGTTCTAAACTTATTAGTTCGTAAACATTCGCGATTTGTACACATTATGGAATTTTATAAGCTACGGGTCTTAATCGCGTATATATTCACTAATGAACTGATTGAACTACACGAACCACAGATCCTCTCCACTGACCGTCACTACTACTCCCGGATGGCGCGGGAAGAGTTTGAAATAAAAAAAAAACACGTCAATTTCAACCTAAAATGAGTGATTCAAGCGACGAGGAAGTTTATTTGACGCCAATAAGATTGACTGAAACTGATCCCGTGATGAGCAAGTGTACACATCACCGAACAAATATTACACGCCAGTGTGCAGATGTCGTTAGCGTTGTGTGTCGAAGTACCGACAGTTCCGTAATAGTAAGTGATAAAAATCAAGCGAGAGTAGTTTCCGGAACCCGCGTTTTACGAAGGCGTGTATGGTGATTACAAGCTTCCATCAAACATTTCGATTATTGGTCTCTTGATTGTAATCGAACATAGAATAAATCTTATTTCATTTCCTTTTTCACATGAGGAATATATACACAATTAATATAATTAACCTACACTAAATAACGGCCACATGCTTGTAGTTTAGCAGGGAACATGATTTACTTTCCCACATGTATAGGTTAGACCGTTGTCGTGCGTTGTACGACAACGGTCTAACCTATACATGTGGGAAAGAAAAAGCACTAAGTTTCAGTGACGTGAGGTCGAGACCGAGTGCCTTGCGTTGCGAATCGTTTGTTTGAATTTAACCGGTTAATTCAGCTCACAATATCGATTAGCATCAGTCATGAAAATACGCGCTCTATTTTAACCGGTAATCAAAATTATTTTGTTGTGATTAATACCGGTATCTCGATTAATCGGTTAATCAATGAGCACAATTAAACCGGTTTTATTAACAATAATAACGCTATTTATTAACCGGTTCCAAACCCTGGAGGAGGGAACTAACAGAGTGCAGTTTATACTCTTCATTAATTGTTTTAAAGTTAAGTTCTTCATGAAGTTCGACATTTCTTAAAAACCATGGGGCGTTAGACGGGTTCCTTAGAATGCTATTTCGGGCTCGTTGAATCATGCCAATGTTGGAATTAATTAATTGCAATTGTTTGAATTAATTGCATGCCGATCCCCATAGCATTTTTTTAAAATGCTGTAATGAATAAGATTTCATTTAAGAATAAGAATAAGAATAGAATAAGAATAAGAATAAGAATAAGAATAAGAATAAGAATAATTTTATTTGCAAGAAAAGTGGTACAAAATTGTTGTTTTAAAAGAGAATTAGATCATCACATTTCACAAGTTTAGGCATGCAAACACAATAACATTTTAATACATGAATCATTAATAATTATTTCATAGGTACATTAAATTTTTCCAATATCTATCATTATAATATGTCATTATTAAAATTTATTATTTCAGCTATTCCATTTCAAATTCACAAATAAAAAATAATTAAATTGGTACAATAAATTACAAATATGTCAAGTTCCCCTCATAAAAAATAAATAAATTAAATTTGAAAAATAAAATATATATTAGTTCAAGGTTCTCTCTTATATTAATATAAATTATAATTTGTCTTTCCCTGTCTCGTTTCTTCTTCATTTTATCTGGGGTCGGGCCTCCTTGTGCATTTGCGCCAGGTAACTCTGCTCCGGATTGTCACTGGTAAAGGTTTTGAGCTCTCAAGTCACTCTCGATAATTTACCACCATGTGGCTGTTGACCTGCCTCTTCCTCTTTTTTATTACATGACCGTACCAGGGAAGTCGTTCGAGTTGAGCTTGTCTACTATTGAAGCCACTTCTACTACCAGTCAAGGCGTGTTATGCCACCAACCTATCTCAGTTTTTTCATTTCTGCTGGGTGCATTTGTTGCTCGTGCTACATAAGGACATTCCAGCTGTCGTCTCAAAGACGACAACATGGAGGCCAAGTATTTAAAACAGGTAACTTTCGGGAGTGTCATGTTTTTGATCTGTATATTAAAGTTTAACTCTTCAATCCCACCCAGATCACATTCTATATATTCTGTTTTTGTTCAACTGATGCACAACCCGTGTTTTTCGAGTTTGACTAAAATCAGACCACTGTAGGTACGTGCTGATGTTATTAAACTGGGTATGGGCTTAGCTTTTATCACTGTGAAGCTCTTTTCATTTTATACGCTCTGTTCGATCGACTTGCACCTTGATGGGTTTTGGTAATTCGATTGTCGCTAACATTGGTCTGTGCTATAAAGTTAAGGCCTACCCCGGTATTACTTTGAAGTCCTTATAGTACTTCCTCATCGAGCTTGTTACCAAGGTATATTTTATTTGACTTCTGAATTTGGTAGATCTGTCAGGTCAGGTGTTTGTCCTTTTTCCGAAATAAAGTATTAACAATCTTGATAATTTGCACTAAAATGTGGAATATCCATCTTGGTTACGTGTGCCGTAGCCCCCACCCTCATGTCCAACATGACCATTTAGATCTCCTATAATTTGAAAGAGCTCATCTTGCGGGACATTTTGTAGGGCCTCATCAAAGTCTTCCAGAATATATCCTTTTCCAAAGCAGAACATAGGCTGTTCTGCGGGACATATGCTAAAATGATGTTCAGAACTGGTTGATTGTCTAAGGCCAACTTAACTAAAAGCAGCTGACCACTCTTTCTTTCAATTTTTATTATTATTTTCTTTAAATCTCTGTCTAATGCTACTGATATCCCGTTGGGCTTTGTGTCTACTCCGTGATATATGTATTAGCTGGTACCTGTGGCCAATGTCTCAGGATTTCAATCTCAATATATATTTTTGCCTCTGTTGTGAAGAATCTTGCTTACCTTTGCACTGCGTCCGGTCATAGTTCCTAATTCACATGTACCTATTCGAAGTCTTTTAGCACTTTTTGGTTGCGAATGTTGGTTCTTGTCATTGCCATCGCTTCGAAGGTAGGCCCTAGTAATAGGTTCATATTTGTTCGTGTATAAATATACATTCGTATAAAAATATGAAATCAAGACGGCTCGTTCTCTGTTTCGTCCCACGATTCTTTCGGCCCATGGGACAAATCACGAAGTTCTGCGATTCGTCCTATTCTTAGATAATTTATTTCTATAGAAATTTATTAAACTACTAGCTGTCCCGGCGAACTTCGTCTCGACTCTTTTTTTTGTAAATCCGGTTTAATTGTGAATCTAAACCATCCTCGAAGCCCCTTAAACTCACACAAAAAATTCATCAAAATCGGTCCAGCCGTCTAGGAGGAGTTTAGTGACATAAACAAGCACACAAGAAATATATATATTAAGATTTAAAAGAAATCTATTTCTTTTAAATCTTAATATATATAGACAGTCGTATAAGGACAGTCGGAAACACAATCTTAGTTAGGTAAATCGTAAAAGGTTCAATACAACAAATTTTAGTAAAACATATCATTTATTTAAATTAAAATCAAGTATGACGCTGTAAAACAGTTTGATGTATAGGTACATTAAGCTTTTTACTGAACAATAAAACGGTACCTTGGTGTAAAATCACAGTAAAAATAAAAAAACAAAATCACACTTAAATGAAAACCTTAAAACAACAATAGTCATTAAATGAAGACGATTCTTTTTGGTTTTATTGAAATCTAGAGTAAACTAATTACATAACTAATAAAGACCTTAACTTTATAGAGCAATCATGAATAGTTTATCACTTATTAAAATTATAAAACATTCATAATTGCTTAACCACATTACAATACAAATTAACAATTTCCATACATTAATCACAGTTTAGAATCACAGAATCAATAATAATTAACATAAATATATATTTAACAATAGCTTTAAATTTTAGTTGATAGTTTTATATCTTAAAATTTAGTCAAAATATCACATAAATTGGTTTATATGGTTAACAGTTCGATGTAAAGATCAGTGGTAATTTCGCCTTTCATAATTATTGTTTAATATTAACAATTTCCAAATAAAAATGACAAATTAGAATCACAGGAACAATAATAATGATCATAATATATATTTTTAAAATCAGTCGTAACAGAATATTATGTTAACATTGATAGTTTCTTTTCCTTAAAATATACCAAAAATATCACTTAATTGACACCATTTATTTGCAAGGAATGCATTTTTTTTAGCCTCGTGTTGACAAAATAATCATTAAATATGGTTTATTTTGTTATCATTTGGACAGCGCGACATAACATATAACCAACCATTGTCTGTTTCTTGTCTTGGTAAATGTGCTAGAACGGTACATCTTTTAATATGCTTCCTATTTAACATTAATTTAGTAATTTCAAACTTTTTGGCCTTCTGCCATAAACTATTAGCGAAATGAAAATAACACCCATTGATCGGGGTTTCGGGACAAATCGTTCTTATCGCTTGCATTGCAGCTACTTTATAATCCAATGTAAATTATTTAGGGTTTTAGCTCGGTATTTGGCTTTTGATTAGTTGAAACATGATTTCATGTTTTTTTCGTTTTGTTTGGCAGTAGTGCACAAATAACCGGTGCAATATTAATATATTTATTTGTACTTCTACAAATAAAATCTACGTGCAGAGTGTATACTTGATAAAAGGTTAAACGCAATATTTAAAATCACAAAATATCTCAAAACTATTGTTTTCCAAAATGGTCCTGCAAGCTTTGTTTGCAAATATTAAAAATCAATCGTTATTGATCTATAATCAGCAATTAAAATTTCGTGACATTTTTCTGGTACTATAACTTCTTTCAGTTTATTAAAACACACTTTTGCTACCTGCAATAATTTGTTACGTTTTTAATACAACTTATTCTTAACATTTTTAATCTTCGGGAGTTGTTTAATTAAATTCAATCCCAAGTCTTTAAGGTCTCACACAATCTTCTTCTGAACGTTGTCAAAATGACAGTCGAATTCCCTCGACACAAAGTCTGGTTCGCTCTCTGTCTTCTCTTTTTATGACGTTGTTACAGGTAATTATTAACAATGCTTTACATGTAACTCTTCTTACACACCGCCAAACCACTGAACCATTTTTATTATCCCTTTTTTTTGTCAAATTTGTAGCCGCCACGTATATTTTTGACTCTTTTGGATGAAATCAAATTAAACCCAACTTGGTTGTGTAAAGTTGAAGATTCTGACTGTGACATTTTGAAACCTATAAATTCAGAAATATATTATTAAATAGGTAGATTATATACGCATTTTATGCTTATTAATTTAGTTAATGTTATGTTTATACCACAAAATGAATGAAAATACATACATGTTAAAGCAAAACAAAATGGCGGCTAATAGGTAATGACAAATACTTAGTGTAAAATGCTTACAATATTTAAAATACAGAAAACTATTATAAGGCCAAATTCGGAAGAAGCTTAGAAAACTTGTTATCTGATTCATCTTTTTTGACATTTGCATGTAGGTATCCTAGCTAGATTGTACCTATACCTAAAGGCTATGTAATTTTAAAAAATTGTTTGTACAATAAAGCGGTAGATATGTGTTTGTGAAAAGTAACTTAAGTAAGTATACACCGACAATATCAGTATTTTACATTTTAGACTTACCTTTCTAATAATATAACGTTTTTTCACATAACTTCACTGTTAAACATGCACTACATTATGATTATTTAAGCGCGTGCAATGTAACCGGCAGTACAAAGTGTGACTAACTAAGGTCTAAGAAGAGGTCATAAAATTATCTCCGCAGCGAGAGAGATAGCGGCAACGTTATCTCTCTCGCTCTCATAAAGACTGAAGAGTGCGAGGGCCGCTGTGCGCCTATGCCTACCTGCCGGCTAGCCATTGTCTGTCGTAAAAATAATGCCTTGTGCAAAATTATGCAATGCAAGTGTAGAATGCTGCGAACAGCACTAATAAGCTTGTTGTCAACCTTTTAATTTATAATGTAACAAACAAACGGAGGCACAATATTGAGCATGTAATATTGAAGCGAAACAAAAAACAATATAATACATAAGCATTTTTTTACTGACTGTGCTTTAAACAATGTTCGATTAAAACTAAGGAAAACAAACCTATGGGACGAATCACACAATGAAAAAAATAAGTTATACGAATTCTGTGATTCGACCCATGGACCGAAAGAATCGTGGGACTAAACAGCGAACGAGCCATCAAGGCGGCTAGACAAAGTAAGAAAACGATAACAGTTAGGTTACTGTTTCCTTACTTTACTCTGATTTCATATTTACTAAGAAAAGAAGTTGTGCCGGATGCCGAGGCCTTCATCTTCACAAGATGTGGGTGCCGCCGTTGACCCATTAAGCGCTCCTCTGCAGCCATCCCTTCTGCGTACTCCAGCTCAAGCACACGGCATGACTGAGACCTCTGCTCCGAATATGTAGAAGAAGCTCGCACACCTGGGGATGCATCCTCTTGGGTGACAGGTGATTTGTATGTGTTTTTTTACCCGACAGCGCAAGAAGGAGGGTTATGTTTTTCGAGTGTATGTATGTATAAATATATTTATTTTGGGATGCCCTATAGCTTAAACGGTTTTTAGCTTGATAGGTATAGTTAGATTTGTTTCAGTTGTGAGAGTGACACTAGTTACTTTAATTTTTATTATTAGATACCCTTCACATTTAATATCATGCAGTCGGGGGCTCAATTTTTAAGTTCAACATGCCTCGACCTAGCACAGTAGTCGTACCCACTCCCACCGCGTTGACCTAGGCAGTCAAGTTGGATCTTTATCATTGACAAAACCAAAGTTTTGTGCACTTCATATAAAAAAAAAAAAGTTATAAAAATAAAATAGCCCGCCTGCACAAAAAAGATGGAAACAAGATCCCCTACTTATTTATTATCATGCAGTATAGTGCCTCCGACTGCATGAAATTATTTAATTATGTAGGGGATCTCGTTTCTATCTTTCTTGTCCCGAGGGGGTATTTTATTTTTATAATTTATTTTTTATTTATTACTTTTTAGTGATTATAAGATGTAACCGATATAACAACTAACTTTTATCACAGCTATTGTCAAGTATTGAAAATTGAAAAAAGAATGTTTGGAACTAAATTTTTTAGTATTACAGTCATAATCATGTTTTACCTTTTTGAAATGCTTAAAATGAGCCCTTTAATTTGATACCCATATTGCAGTATTCAAAACAACTTTTTTTTCACATTTTTTTATTCCGTCATGTTTGTTTTTTTTTCAAATGTCACATATCTAAAAACACTTGGGCAATCAAAACAAATCTAACAACGCCTTAATTGTATAAATCCGTTCAGTGGATTGTGAGATATCAAGTAATAAAGAATATCATATACATACATATATACATACAAGAAACGCGCGAAAAACATAACCCTTCTTTACAGTCGGGTAAAAAGAATACAGCTTACTTTCTTGCCCTTTTCACAAACGGGTATCTATTCCAAAATCCCTGAAGAATATTGTAATGTTTTACTTTTATCTTCAACAAATTTTTCCGTTTCTACCTCTGTGTCGGAACGATCCAGTTTGAAACTCGCGACACAAGAGGGCAAAGAAAAGTACATCAAGACGAAGAAAGACATACAAGAAAAGTGCAAATAACAATTCGTATTTCAAACTTGTTCAAATGTAGGAAATGGAACGCGACACCAAACCTTTCTGTTGACCTAAAGAATGTCTTTTGTGATAGTACGTTCTTTGTTGGTGCAACACTCGAAGTTGGTCTTTCAGGGTATGAACACACACAGTGTAAAAGACGATAGGAGAAAGCAATGAATAAAAAGTTTTAGACAAACTTAATGTTACTGAAAAAGATACAAATAACGAGACGAAGTTGAAAAATTCTAACGTGATTCTGTATTTTGCACCCATCTATCTAAACGCGTAAGACACACTGAGTTTGTATGTGTTTTTCTGTCTGTAAAAGAATAACACCAAAATTTTAAGTATACTCCTCTCTTGTTATTCGTTTTAAAATTACAGCGCCAAATATATTAATATTAAATAATCTTCGTACAGAAAATAATTCTAGAAAGAGCTATCTCTTCAGCAGGTCAAAAATATTCATAATAACTATAAAGATAAAAATAAATGTGAATCATAACAATTATTGTGATAATATTTATCCACTTTACGAAATGGTAAATATTTTGTTGACTTCTAATAGTAGAAAGTAGCTCTTACGTATAAAATAATAAATATTGTTTTTGATTTCAAACTTACTAGAAATATTAAGCGCACAAATTGAAAATAAATGAACAAAGGATCGCATAGGCATTCCAAACCCCTATTTTAACAACATTACATTAACAACCCATATGATGTCCCACTGCTGGGCACGGGTATCTTTAGTGGAACTTACTCTTGTAGGTTCTGGGCATAATTGCCATAATCGCCACGCTTGGCAAGCGGGTTGGCGATCGCAGTAAGGCTTTAAAGTACGCAGAGGACGTTGCTGCCCGTTCTCCGGTGTGACATCCGCAGAAAGAGATGGGGTGGTACTATTCTTAAACCGGCACACTACATTTATTATAAAAAAATATTATCAACCGATATCAACCTACTGTCTGATGAAAGTTTAATACTTGTCATACAATTTTGGCCTAAATTCCCTAAAATAGCAAAACAAAAAACTAGAAGCCTGATTATCCGACGATATTGTACAAAACTTTACTGGATTCAGATGAAACAGGACCGAATGACTGACTGAAAAATAAAATATAACTAAATCATGATAATTAAGACTTGAGATTGCAAATTCAACTAAAATCAATTCGCTTGGATGACTAAACAAATTGATGCCAAATTTGCCAAATTCAAACTGTGTACAGTCGTGAGTACGATAGTATTCGTGCCAATTTAATTAAACATTCAATGCAATCGTCGCTGTACCTTCTACGCCCGGCTCCATCCGATCAAACCAGAACTGCATTTCAAGCTGTCTTGATTTTAGAAATGCCAATTAGTTTATAAAATTACGCCTTACCTCGTTCCTGTTCGCTTTCAATTTTAAGTGAAGCTGTAACAGCTCACTTTAACTAAATCCAGTTTTTATTCTTTTGTAAAAAAGTTTTTATTTCTCACTTATTAGTGTATTGGTTTGTAGTTGATTTATGTAACAACCGCATAATCCAAACTGCTCATTTGTTTTAACAAAATGTTGCGTTTTGCGCTACAAGGCCGTTGATTTTTGAGGAGTTCACCTGATATTAGACCATCAGTTCCATTACATGATTTAACGGAGGCGAAGAATCAGGTATCGAACACGATACTCAGATCGCAACCCGCAATATTTATTATTGAAAATTTCGTTTCATCAGTTCCATTTCACTCAATGGTGTTTTTTAAGCACGAATTTCAACAAAATATACTCAAATTACTATAGATGTGCCTTTGATATTTAAAGAGTTCCCTCGATTTCTCCAAGATCTCATCATCAGATACGAATTTTGATGACAATGGGACCAATTTGGAAGTATATCTTTTCAAACACAAAAAAAATTCAAGTCGTCCCAAATCAAGTAATCGGATAGCAACCTCCTCCTTTTTGAAGTCGGTTAAAAATAGGTACACGTGTAAGCAAAGACGCCCATTCTCTTTTTTATAACTTTCTGCACTGTAGGACCTAGACAAGTCACATTTTATATAATGTCAGCCTCGGAATAGAAAAGTTAGTAAGTAGACCTTTTTGACCGCTATAAAATTTTACAATCCTAGTTATAACTAAATTCATAACTGGGTTGGTTTTATTTGAAACGTGGAGTGTTCACCTTATTGCGATTTTCTCCGTATTTAGGGTTACATACTAAGGTTTTGCAATCGTTAATATTAAAAGTCAATAATATTGACGATTGATAGCTTTCCAACGTTACTTATCATTACTCTTACAGCAGTCTTATAACGTCATCTGATCCCAAACTAAGCAGAGCTTGTACTATGGCAATTAGACGACTAATAAACATACGTATATATTTCTAAGTAAATACATATTAAAGATAAATTACACCCAGACTCAGAATAAACCGTCGTGCTCATCCCACAAACTTTTATCCTGGGTGGGGATCGAACTCACGACCTTCAGCTTAGCTGTCAGGGTCACTAACCACTAGACCAACAGGCCAGTCAAATAAAATAAAAAGTCTATAAAACAAAGAAGGACAGCAAAACCCAACTTGTGCTACCGTTAGAGTCTTATGTCATACAGAAAACTATTACATTAATAATACCAAGACATCAGTACAGTATAGTAGTCAACGAAACATGTAAAAGGCGTTTAGGCAGACTTTATTAACATCTACGCTGTGCGTGACAATAATACAAAGAATATCCTCAAAACGGAATTTCTAAAACTATTCTCTATGGTTAATACTAGACGATGTCATCAGGCTTTTATAGGCGAGCTATTTCTACTTTTATACTTCGAAATTAAATTGTATTATAGAGTCAGGCTACTGGCATTGCTATTAGAACAAACTTTAATGATATAAAATTGAAAAAAATGTGCCTTGCTGTTGAAATGAACCGAATACCGAGTGCAGAGTGAATTTTTGGGATCCTCTCTATTCCCATTTTTTTTTATCCCCAAAAATTTTCGCATAACGAGTTTGGCATAACTGTTGATGAAATAATAAGATATTAGAATATTGATTCTTTGGCATAATAATTTAAGGACAATAATTAAGCTATGTCAAATTATGATAGAAAAAATATGCGACCCAATAGATAAGCAACATTTTTTTATAATTGGTTAAGTATACTTTTATATTATCAAACGTCGCATTAGCTATTATGATGAAGTACTACCATTTCTGGCCACGACATCGACGTGCAAAAGCTGACCTTTGGTATTATTGACCAAAGGTCAGCTTTTGCACGTCTGATTCTATTTTTAAACTTACGAACAAAAGTCTAGAATGACTTTATTGTTAAACGAACCGTTGAATCAATCATTAGTGCAAAAGGTTTTTAGATGTACTTTGATGTAAGTATTCACCGTACATTCACAAATTAGACCTAATGTACTCGAAAGTTGTACAAAACCTTGTATGAGTTGAATCTGTTTAACAGTTTTGTTTGTAAGCTTTTAGGAATTGCATTTCATTATTGCACCCACGTCAATAATTTAGTTAGAACCAAGTACTTTTATAACAGACAGGGTTCCTTTTGCATTTATTAAGCGCTACTTTTCAAAGTTATGTAGTTAAATAAGTATTACTATAGGGTATAATAATCTATTCAGTGAGATCAGATATTGATATAGCGCACCTTTTCTGTATGTATGTACGAATATGTATCCTTCTAATGTTTCTATGTCCGCTCAAGGGCTCAACCGATCTTAAGAAATTATACGTTATTTACGTGATGGTGAATCTAATGACGTATATAATAATAATAATATCTTGAGACAACTCGCACAACGCCGTCTGATCCCAAACTAAGCAGAGCTTGTACTGTGCAAACCAGATATATCTGATAAACATACTTATATATTTCTAAATTTATACATATTATAGATAAATAACACCCAGACACAGATAAACCATCGTGCTCATCACACAAAGTTTTATTCTCGGTGGGGGTGGAACCCACGACCTCCGGCTTAGCAGTCAGGGTCACTAACCACTAGATAAACAGGCCAGTTAAATCAAACATAATCACCTGGTGACACGAATATCACGCGCACAATAAAATGTTAAAAAATCCAAATAGCGGATTAATGTTTGGGTTGATTTTTAGGGTTCCGTTGCCAAAATGGTAAAACGGAATCCTTATAGTTTCGATCTGTCCGTTCGTCTGTCTGTCTGTCCCCACTTTAACTCAAAGACCTATGTATAACATATTAGTTATATGCCCACAAAATGGTTGAATAAAACTTGAAATATTTTTTGTTTGGGTACACCTTAACCTAAAGTAGGGGTGTGATTTTTTTTCTCAGCTACTCCATCGTGTACGGTGTCGTTAGATAGGCCTTTAAAAATATTTGGTGAATATTACTTTTGATCTAAGGATCCGTTTGTGAAATATTAAGCCTTGACGTTTGCCTTACCTTCCCCGCGTGCTAGCTAAAGCTAAGTTTTTGGAGGTGTGTAAAAATCTTGCAGAGATATAAGCCATTGAAGTTGTCTTGTGTTTTTCGCGCTATCGTGCTCATTGTGTCCCGTACTACGTAATCCATGGTTATTAATGAAAAATAAGTGATAATCACATTTCACATCACATTGTGAACAGGATCTGGACTGTTAGAATGATTATTGAATTAATTAAGTATTGATTAATTCATTCATTGAAAAATATAACATGGTTCAAAAACAACCCCAATGGATTGCATTACTGATTCTAAGCAAGCTACTTCAGGTTTGCACTATACCAAGAATAACGTTGTATAATTAAACTACAAGGAAAACTATCACAACTAAGTAGGCTTCACGAGTAACAGCAGACCAAATAAGAAGTAACAACAATTTCGTACAAATTCCATTAAAAATTACAAAAATAACGTTGTTAGTAGTATGAAACACATTATTATGCTGGGCAGCTACGGAACTCTACATTGAGCATGGCCCGATGGCACTTGCCCAGTTTTTTTTTCTAAGACCCTCTAGAGGGGTATTAAATCAAAGGGCTTTAAAAGACGAGTACGAAACTATAATAAAATTATTAACCTCTACGTTAAAAAGTATTTGAAGTGAAATCATAGAAAAACAACGTTTATAATCAAACAAATAGTTCTTTCCAACGACTAAAAAGTACTAAATAAAATAAATAAATAGAAAAAATCAACAAAACTCACCTGTATAAAGACAGAAACAAAATACCCTTCATATGGCTAAAGGCATTATTTAATTCTGCGTAATAATAATATCGAGCCTGCTGCGACTGCAGGATATTAAATATGAAAGGCATCTTGTTTTTGTCTTTTTGCAGGCGGGGTTTTTATTTTTTAAATTTCATTGTGTAATGAACACAGTTAAAATGTAAAAATTACCCGAAACATTGCCTACTTTTTGTGATATTTGAGATTTTATGCTACTTTATACATTTTAAATGTATGATTCAAATAATCGCTCAGGCGGGTCTTCAACTTGTGGACATTAGAGTATAGATTAAAAAGACAAAAGAAGATGATTGTAAATATCATAGGTGTCTATGTTCATTATTGTGTATGTATCATAACACCTTGTTAACCGTGTAAAATATAGCATGTTCTGTGTTAAACCTGTCAGTGAGTTGCACTTAACGAGCCGTCATTGGCAAACTGCCAGTCGGCTATTCATTCATAACGATTGACACTCAGGTCGCAGCATGCATTCTAAAATATAGGATAGACGGCGATAATGATTGAAGGGAAATGTATATTATTAGGAACATTATAGGGCAGATGATCCTATACTAATATTAAAATCGAGCAAGTGCATATCGAGCCACGCACAATGTAGGGTTCTATAGCTACCCAGCATAATAATGGGTTATAAGACGTGGGTTTTCTGTGGTTTTTATTTAATATTACTAACAACGTTATATAAGTAATTTTCAATAGAATTTGTACGAGTTTTTTTTATTCTCATTTGGTCTGCTGTTACTCGTAAACCTGTAAAGCCTACTTATCTGTTATAGTTTTTCTTTAAATTTCATTATATATACTACTATCCTGAATTTTTTACATCTCTAAATAAAACCATTTAGCGGGCAGACGGGGACACTTGACTTTAACAAAAATTGAGAGTTAAAGGCTAAATCGAAAAATAATCTTTCCCAAATATTTTTAAAAGGCCTATTAGCTATTAAGGGTAGCTGAGAAAACAAACATCCACTTTAAAGTTTTTTACGCTTTTTTAAGATTATATTCTCCTACTATATCGGCGTAACTAATATTATATCCATGCAGTATTACAGCTTTCTAGAATTAAGGGTCTCTGAGCTAACCTGGGGACAGACAGACAGACGGACATGGCGAAACTGTAAGGGTTCCGTTTTGTCAGTTTGACTGCGGAACTTTGAATATAATAGAATGAATAGAATAGAAGTTTATTGCCATCCATCATATTGACTGTACGATGAAACGATGGATGTTTGTTATTCGATTACATCAAAACGGCTAAACGTTCTAATAAAGAAGAAGAATATAATATATCTCGAAGAATATAATCTATACTAATATTATAAAGCTAAAGAGTTTGTTGTTTGTTTGTTTGAACGCGATAATCTCAGGAACTAGTGGTCTGAATTGAAAAAATATTTTACTGTTGGATAGCTCATTTATGGAGGAAAGCTATAGGTTATATTACAAAACGCTACGATCAATAGGAGCGGAGCAGCAATGAAAAATGTTGCAAAAACGGGGAAAATTGACGCATACGAAGTTGCGCGGGTCAGCTAGTCTATACATATTATTATCACTTGTCCTGACTGACTTACTGACTGACTAACTGATTCATCAACGCAAAGCCTAAACCACTAGGGTTACAAACCTAAAGTTTTGGCAGTTAATGTATTTTATATTGTAGGCATCCATTAAGAAAGGTTTTTTAGAAGTTTGTCCCCTAAGGGGGTTAAATAGGGTGTAATTTGATATCTAGTAGCATAGTCCAGATAGGTGGTTCGCTTCTGGCCCCGGTTTGGCTACGGAAGTCTCGGGTTCGATTCCTGAGTCTGGATTCAAATTTTTCTATCTTTCAAAAATGCAATTATTGTATTTGTAAAGTCTTTGGCAAGAAATGCCTATAAAAATTACTTCAGGTTTGAAGTAAGATAAGTGAAATTGTGTATTTAGCTTTTAATCATTTCAAATAAACAAATACGTATTTCAGCGTTTTTGTAAAATCAACCCCTAACGGGGTGAACCAGGGATTGCGAGTTTGTGTGAAATTCCGTCACAAAATAGTATGAAACTCCATCAGTTTTCAGTGTCTGTGAAATTTTGTACTTGGATTTTTGGTACAAAATAAAGAAACACGTGTAACAGCGTTTTTTTAAATGGGTATTGCAAGTTTGTATGAAACTTCGTCAAAAGTAGATCTATGAAATTGTGTTGTAATTGGCTTTTCACTATAAAATGAAGAATCACGTGTTTCAGCGTTTTTGGAACATCAACACCTTAGGGAGTAAAATAGGGGTTGCAAGTTTGTGAGAAACTCTTTGAGTTTTGAAGTTAGGTTAACTTAAATTTCGTATTTGGTTTTTTACTTTAAAATAAAGAAATACGTGTTTCAGCGTTTTTAGAAAATCAACCTTAAAAGGGATAAAATTGAGGTTGCAAGTTTTGTGAAACTCCATCCTCCGTCAGTTAGATCTTTGAAGTTTCGGGTTTGGCTTTTGGCCTTAAGATATAGAAACACGCGTTTTATTGGTTTTTGGGTAATCAACCCTTAAGAAGGTAAAATAGGGGTTGAAAATTTGTTTGAAACTCCGTCAGTTTGAAGTAAGAACTTTGAAAATTGGTGTTTGGTTGTAAATAAAGGAACACGTATTTTAGCGTTTTGATCGCAAGCGAAATTTAATCTTAACGGGGTAAAGTCACCCACGCGGGTGAAGCCGCGGGCGACAGCTAGTATAATATATCTCCAGTGCAATTGGCTAGCTTGTGATGCGATTGGCCACCGCAACCAAAATGTTTGTGTCTACCATGTGTTTGTTCGTTCGTGCGTAGACGGCTTTATGATTTAGGCTGGATTAATGAACGGGTATTATTAAATTGCATCTATGATCCGTTTCATTAGTAAGTCAGAAGTACCAAGACTTCACCATCATTATAAGTAAGTAGTAAAGTTCGTTTAAAGTACTTTTGTTCAATTGATTTTCACTTGTGTTGTTCAAGTTAATTGGACATTTAGGTATTGGTTCTTCTGTTCAAATGAAAACAATTTTAAAAGTTTCAGTAGAAGGCGGGAATTACTTTTTCATTATAAACTTCCAAATTGTTGATATAAAGTACGCCAAAACACGGTACAAGATTTTGAACTACCGACGGAAACATGATCGTAGCGCCCAATTAGTTGGTTTTAGTATTAGAAACCTGGTTTAATCAGTACGGATATCAGAATTTTCAGGTAAAAATCCTGTCAGTCGTTTTGGGGATAACCAACCTTTTCGTTCACGTGTCTTAAGTTTTTTACACGACTGCGTCTGAAGAAAAGGAACGTTTTTCGAGCATATGTATATTTGTAGGTACGAGTATGTATATTTCTTTGGCGTGGAAGATCCAAATAGCTTGATAGATTTCATCATATGTGGTAGCGTCTTACTTGTGGGAGTGATAAAGGATATAGTTTTTTAAGTAATTATTTTTAAGCAGTCAGGTTTCGTTTACGAGGTAACAATTCCTTGTTAATGTAAATAATGAAGCAGAGTATGGTTAAGCCGTCGGACTTGCAATCGTGAGTGCACGGGTTTGAATTTTGAATCCTATCCATAAAACTACTGACGTGAAGGTAATCAAAATTGCTAATACTGGTGGAATCCATTATTCGACATTACCTTCAAAAATAAATGCTCAGTAAGTACGTACTCTATAATTAGTACCTTTTTCTATGTGTGTCAAAATCCAAGTCGAGGGCACGACAGGTTGGTATGTCGGACTCGCACCGACTAAAAAAACTGGGCAAGTATATGTCGGGCCACGCACAAATGTATCCGTGCAAATTACAGCCTGCTAACACTAACAGTCTCTGAGCAAAGGTGCGGACGGACATGGCAAAACTGTAGAGTTCCGTTTTGCCATTTTGGCTACGGAACCCTTAAAATCACACGTTGTTACGTCTAGTAGATCCAAGGCCGGAGATGAGGGTGTCCCTTACGGAATAATTTCTTTCACCTTTGGCGGACCTTGGCCAAGTATATCGCCCATCCATTGCTTTAATTTACTGCATTGTTTCGTCGGTCGCGAATCACGTCTCTAGTTTGGAAACGACAGGCTTCTCTACCCGTGGCTCTCAAGCCAACGATCAAAGGGGACGGAGATCGTTTTCTGCCCTTTGTCGAGCGGTGCGGCTTCTGCGGGATAGAATAATGCTGGTCCTCTCTCTTTCTATAAAGAGTACCTAGATTTTTTTATTTATTTATTCCATTTTGGGTATGATTTTGAAGTACTGTGATTAGTTAATTAACGGTCCGCTCTACTCCACTCCGCCCAGCTCCGCGCCAGTGAAAATGCATCCTAATGTCAGGATTAGATACATTGTAACTTTGGGATCGATCATTATCTCTCTTTATAGCTAATATGATTGCGTCAAGTATGCGTCTCAAGAGCGCAATAGTGGCATTCTAATACGTCGTATATTGTAACACTGCTTTAAATACGTGAATTGACCTCATGATTGGACCCAATATTAAGTAATTAAACCTGCGTCATAACAATATTTTATGCAAATATTATAGGCAATGTTGACTTAGAATTTGCGCTCGGTTCATAACTAACACATAAACGCCTGTGCTTTGAGAGGTCACATTTCTGACAATGATATGATCTGGATTATATAGTTTGGTCCATTTAGTCTATGTTAAATACCTCAACGGTATTAACCAGCCTCGTGGTCCAGCACAGTCTCGTAGTCAGTGGCCCTGTTTGCTAAGAGGTCCTAGGATAAATATTTGTGTGATGAGTACGATTGTTTGATGTGGGTACTTTAACCCACATCAAAGAATCGTACATAGCAGTGCAATCAATTTTAAAGTAGAAAAAAAATGTAATTCAGCAAAACCTTAAAAAATAAAATTAATAAATACATAGAGTAACGTAATAAGCTTGACATATCTGGTGTATTTATATTACATATTATGTATTGTATTTTTAACTCTCCCATTCCGTTCCCACATCATCATCATCATCATATTCGTGTACACCATTAATAAGTGGTAAAGAAACCCTTAGCAACTTATTGTCAAACCTTCAACCCATAAAACTGGGTCTCCCTTGTGACCTCAAAGTTAAATATTTGATAATTTCATGTCACAAAAATTCTCAATAAAGCTGAAAGCGTAAATAGCCACTATTTATTTTAACCACATCTCTGTCGAAGTGGTTAACTTTAAAAATAATGTAAGATCGTTAACAAAAGGTAATATAAAAAAATACTTATAGCGCTAATGTCAGTGCCATCCCATGACGTAGAAACTTTATACACGGACTATAAATAATACCCCGTCCGGACGCTCTCCGGACATTCTTTAAACTAGGACCAATCCGGGGAAACCTGGATGGATGGTAAACCTACATGCATTGTTCAATTTCTTAGCGAATAGCAAGTCAATAATATGTAGTACTTATAGTTAAGAGTGAATATGTTCTAAATAATGTATGGTAAGCGATATTGTTGTCATATGATCTAGTTATATGCTATTGTATTATAGCGTAGTTTGAAATTAACTTTAGGCTCTATATTCGTATTCGAAAGGTTTCAGAGTTAATCAAGGATTATTTCATTACACGGCGATGCTGGGTAATGTTTTATAATAATTTAAATTTCACTTTTATTATTGTCAGTGATTTCTAAAAAATAGTAGTAATATAAAAAAGTAGTATTTGTGGTAAAAGCGAAACTTGCATTTAAATTCCTTAATACGTAAGTAATGATGATCAAAACAAAAGTTAATCTTAATATCTGTGCCTTAAATAAACGCACCAACAATTTGAACTTAAAAGTGATTGCTAGAAACGAAATTGAATGAAAGTTTGAAACAAAAATTATTAAATTTTGTCACAATGAATTCAGAACGATAAAATTGTTATTGCTGTAATCGTGCAACGCTTATAAGCTAGTTATTATAAATTATCATTCTCTTTATTGCAACAACAATGAGCCTCAATATTTTAAAACCAGCGTCGAAATCCCAGCTTCAAAACAATAGGCTTGTGGAGATGCGATATCGTCCATTCTTAAATAATAGTATTGAAGAAAGGAGTTTTATCGCGCATCGTCACAGTTGGGTTCCCGTTATTAAATATAATTATATACCTTGGTATAGGTTGTATGCAAATGCGCGTTTCAATTTATAACCACCAAGGTTTCCCAATAAGCATAGTGTCCGAACATAGAACACAGAGGATAAAACCATGGCACGGACGTGTGACTTCATTCAAGTACGTTTTCATTCAAAACGTTAAGTAAGAAAATGTAACAATGCAAAACATAAAGAGCATGATGGGTCACGGACGCATTATTATATTTCAAGGTTAGAAGAGACAGCGAGCGGTCAAACCCATGGCAACCCAAAAAAACTTTTAAAAAAATATGTGAATAACAAAGTCCTGATGTGAGAGTCAAATTTAATTACACAATTCCACACATTAACAGATTTCCACCGAAAAATAATCCTGGATAACATTATGCATGGGCGCACTTATACGGGGAATTGATTTGGGGGTTGAAACACGCCCCTGAAATTGTAAAAGTTACACCAATGAGACTATGTCCTATCCTTGACTTACAGACCTATCCATCGATAGGTTTGTTTTTTATTATTTAAAAAAGCCCGTCATTCGTCTATGTCACATGTTAATAATAATAATATAACTTTATTGGCATAAAGGGACAAGTACAAAAATATATAACCCTGTCTTCTGTGCTGTATACACTTTATTACAGGAGACGGTGCCTTCTCCTTATATTAGATGTGTATTGATATACACCTCTTGTAAATGTTGTTTGTACTTGTTGATACAAGTACATGCAATAAGCGATAAGAGAACACAGTGAAAGTAAAGTTTAAAACAAAAAAATAGAAAAAAAACGAATAACAAAACAAATGGAGGTTTTATGAGAAAATGTGAAAAATAAGTAGTTTATTCGTTGTAAATAAATCCGATGAATTTTTGAGGTAGTATATGTCATTCAATTTCGAGCCTGTTGTTAAGCCAGTTTTTAAATATGCAGTGTCTATTATGCATGAGTGTTTGTAGCTGAACATAGCCACAAGCAAATTAATATCTATACATTAATGATCAGTAAATATAATAATAATAAAAATCTTTATTGACTTAGGAAGCAAATACTACACTTGTGAAAAGTCGATTCTACATGTACAAGTAATGCCTGTTCGCAAACAATTGGTAAAGCCGAAGAAAATAATGAAGTAAATAAAAGCTCGTGGTCACTCTTTCCAAATCGCCAATGTTTACAATGTTTCTTTGTTTAAAAACTGTAATATAGGTAAGTTGCTGCCACCATTATATTATACACCATATTAGAGGACTGATACAAAAATAGGATATAGGTAAACAGTTGGGTAAAAATATAGAAATAGGAATACATGAGTTTAAATATATAGTAGGAGCATCCACTTACAATGTAAAAACTATATGTGCTTAAATATTGGCCAAATTATTACTAATTGATGAATAAGTATCAATGATTTGTAAAAGAAAAAAAACGGCCTTCATTTATCACGCAGAATCTTTACTTACAAAAGTAAATCATTCAACTAGTACCTAAGGAAAATTATCAAACGATATTGCATTATACTACAAGTTTGTTCTAACAAAAAAGCGTTAAAATATGGGTTAAACTTATTACACTCACCTGTTTGCGTCTTCGGAAAAAATTTGAATGAGAGTTATTTTTGCTGTAAACACCATTATTTTTCTTCTTGCGTGTCGATGGTTTACTATATTTTATCCCTCAAATCGCTTCTCTGTTTATTAGGTACTTAAGCGGAGGCGTTTATGAGTTCCTATAGTGTGGGGTGTACAAGGCCGGACTATTGATTTATTAATGCATTAATATTAGGTTTACTGTAAATATGGGAGCCGGGTCTTTTTTTTAATACAATACTTGTATGGCGAGCGACTTTGCAAACATGCAAATTAAGTACACGCAGACTCGAAACAACAATTTGTGGATCACACAAAATGGTATTCTGTGCGGGAATCGAACCCACAGCCGAGGGTTAACATTATCACTATAAGTTACTCAAAAAATTGCAGTATGTAGTCAAGAAAGCATTACAAGTGTTCTCGGCGCTCCAAAAATTCTCTTGCGCGGCGTTTTTACGTCAAATCTAAAGCTCCGTAGTACACTATATGACAGGCTAACACGTACGCATACAATAGGCACATATTCCTTAATAGCATCGTCTAATACAAATGACAAAACACATAGTCATTTTAGCCTTGAAGCCTGTAATATATCGAAAGCACATCGCAATTCAGCCACTGTCCTTGTCATTATATCCATCCATATTCGCAGAATGTTGTATGGGTAGAATGCTATCATAACCACGTTTGCGTAGTACGTTGTTGATACGTGCTTCAAACAAATCCTGTCCATTTACCGTGTGAAGTAGTGCGTATGTCTAAAAGAAACATTAAGTCTGTTCGTATTACAAATACGAGTGAACTTTGCCTCACAAATAAATAGGTATCTACTCGTAATATTGTGTTTAGTAAAAATACCTAAAACTAATACTGCATGTATTATAGGTATTTTTCAATATTAGATCTTGTTCGTAATATGTCTTTATTATTAACAAGTTACAATTAATGTAAAGAGAGCACAAATATATCCTACTTTTCCGTAACATTTAATTACATTGGAGCAAGCACACAAAGAATTTATGCTTTGTGTGCTACATATAATTGATTATGGGAAAGTAGCTTCTTCTTTGTCCCTAGCTTCTTCTGTGACTTCACGCAATGACTAATAGGGATGTAGACTTATAAGTATATATTCGATGGAGTAATATAATACTCCACCGAATACAACGTGAAATAAAAAGATGTGATCGTTATGTCCACATTGTACTTATTATTTTCGAAATATAAGTTGGCCGTAAATTACGTAAAGAAAAATAAGAAGTTAAAAGTTCTAAGCCATAAAATATCAGCTGTGCTGTTTCTGGAATTAAAAAAAACTTTGTGCCGCAAATAAGTAATGCGATAGAATAAACTGATCGGTCGGAGGCATTAATATTATAATACTCTTAACTTTAGTAAAGATAATTCCAATTTTTATCATTTTTCCTTTATCACTTTTAAAGAATAAAGGTTTACAAAGGCTCGTCTGAAGACACAATAATAACAGATATATTTTCACAAGGGGAAGTTAGCCTTTTACAATAACAAAGATTATACAGACACTAATCTTGAGATGCTTAAGATTTGAAGTAAATTTTAATGTTTATTTACTTTTGTTTGGCTTTTCTTTAACATATTTGGATGCCACGATCAGTTGGATTATGGAAATGACATCCTAAATAAACACAATCTTGCTTGGGTCAATTTTTGTTTTTGCTTCACCAGATATAGTGGTCTAAAGAATAATTATTTTTATGGCGGAACGGTTTTGACGTTGGGAATTTTTACATAGCCAGCAGCTATGAGAACTTTACTTGCGCCATTAAGGACTTGACTAGTCATAACATTATTTCATCACAGATAAATGTCCAAAGAAAATCAAGGTTGAAAGAGATACTTGCAATAGGGTACAATTTTAAGTTCAAGTAGATACCTGTTCATAATGTGGCCGCCATTTATTTGTTACTAGCTTTCGCCCGCGGCTCCGCTCACTTGAGTGTCGGTTATCGCGATAAAAACTATCCTTTGTCCTTTCCCGGGACTCAAACTATCTCCATACCAAATTTTATCTAAATCGGTTTATCTGCTTGAGCTTGAAAGCGTAACAGACATAGTTACTTTTACATTTATAATATTAGTATGGATCTTCAAGGAATTCACTTGAAATTTGAACAGAAGTAGTAGCCAAAAAAAATGAAATAATAGTAAGAGTGCCGTAAGAATAATAGTAAAAAAACTTTTTAACAAAAAATATTACCGACTTCAAAAATAAATACAAGGCAACTAAAAAGCAAAAAATAATATACCTACCTAGAATAACAAAAACAAATTAAACATTTTGAAGTTGGTGCCATGATAGTAGTCTTTATGTTTTATTCGGCACCAACTTCAAAATGTTTAATTTGTGTTTGTTATTCTAGGTATATTATTTTTTGCTTTTTAGTTGCCTTGTATTTATTTTTGAAGTCGGTAATATTTTTTGTTAAAAAGTTTTTATTTCTCACTTTTTAGTGGGTTGGTTTATAATTCACTTAAGTTACAATAGGCTTATGTCATCTGCTCAAATCCTTTTACGAAATATTGCATGCCCCGATGCAGGGCCGTTAATTGTTGAGGAGTTCACTATCAGCTTTATTACATTGTATAATAGTAGTATATCGAGATTAAAGTGCTACTCAATACCATATTAAAGTACTTAATTGAATCGCAAACTGTGAAATATTGAATAGGTCTGCTCGTAATTTTTGATCTTCATCATCAGTTCCACTTCACCAATTGGTGTTTTTTAAGAGTAAATGCACGAATCACTATGAAATATACCTAAATCACTGTAGGTGTGCTTTTAATATTTTAAGAGTTCCCTCGATTTCTCCAGGATCCCATCATCAGATCGTGATCTGATTGCAATGGGACCAACTTGGAAGTATACCCTTTCAAACACAAAAACAATTTTTCAAATCGGTCCAGCCGTCTTTGCGTAATCGGTGAACAAACATACAAAAAAAAAAAAAAAAAAAACATACATACGAATTGAGAACCTCCTCCTTTTTGAAGTCGGTTGAAAATAATAGTGCCGTGGTACAGAATGGACAAAACCCGCCATGTGCAGGTCTGAAAACTATTTTGCACGGAATGTTGAGTGTGGTTTTCAGTATAATTCCGAGGTATGAATACAATTTCTTTGTGCCATTGTACCTATATTTTGTACGCACTGCAAAAATAAATGTAGAATGAAAAATCCTCAAAAGCTGAATTAATAATATATGAGATAATCATTGTTATTACTTGAATTCTCCCCATTTTCACTTCAAAGGCTTTCTCTATGACTTTTATTTCATATACAAAGAATGTATTTCACTTTTTTATATTTAACTATTGACTCTGGCCACAATTCGCCGTGCCTTTTTTGGCCAGAAACGTTCGCGGGCGTCCCCAGAACACCCAAAGTTTCATCACAATCTGATCAATGGTTTTGAAACGCATAGATGACATACATTTTCGGCACTTGACAGTCCCTTTGCATTCAGTACGATAACTCTTCGATGATTGATCGGTCATCAATTAAATTGTTATTTAAGCTTAAACCATAATCCAATATCTAAATAACACACCCATTGTATTCAGCATTAATGTGCCGTGAAAATAGGTGGGTATCTCATATTCACTGTTTATAAAATAAAATAGGATTGAAGAAAGAAATCAATCACCCGTCTTTCCCGTGCGTAGCATTCTTGAGCCGCGTAGAACGATTCATCTACGGCGTAGCCTCTCGGCTACGAAGCCGAATATTTTTTATAGCAGAAGTCATTTGTCGGTTCAATAACGTACACAATTGAATGTTAATTTTGTAGATGTATAATGTACATTTGTATGGTGGATCATTTAGATGATAAATCGAAGCAATATTATTTGGACAGTGGCTTAGTAGTAACGAGTCCGACTTTCGATGGTTCACAACCCGGAAAGGAGAGAGCGCACTTGGTTCGATTAATATCATAATCATTGCTGCTTATTAAAATCGTCCAGTTCCCAAAAATCAAACATTTATCGTTTCGTTTCAGTATCTAGCCCAAGGAATTAGTCCATAGTATTTTACCAGTAACTAAATGAAATTGTACACTTACACTTGACTCTAACAAACATTTGTACTTTAAAGCTTAATATTTTGAAAACGGATCTCTTAATCTAAAAATGGTCTTTCCAACCACGATGGGGTAGGTAACAAAAAAAATCACACCCCCACTTACACATATAGGGGAGGTATCCTAAAAAAAAATATTTTCAAGATTTTATTCTTTCACTTTGTCGGCGTAAGTAATATGTGTATCCATGCAAAATTATAGCGTTCTAGCACTTGCCTCTGAGCAAAGGTGCAGACGGACATGACGAAACTTTATGGGTTCGTTTTTGCCACTTTGGTTACGGAACCCTAATAAAAGTAAGCGATCGACATCCAATTTCTAATCCCAGTCCAATGTCTTCTTCCACTACATTAGTTGTTTCCTCTAGCAGTAGCAACAATTAGGCATTAAGTAATCGACCAGCTTAATAACAATTTCAAACTCGTATGTATATATCCTTCCAATGTCCCCTCATAGCTCCTTATCGGCTCAATCGATTTTAATAAAAGATACGTTGATTTGATTATTTTTATAAATGATATGTTGATGACGCGAGTGTCACCAGGTACATTAAATTCTTAAAACATCTTTGTGTCGGATTTTATGCGCGTTAATGTGCGGTCTGAGAAAAAATATTTCGAAGACCCTCTAGTGGGGTATCAAATTAAAAGTGAGTTCTAAAATATGATTCTTATGTTCAAAAAAGTTTGGAGTGACAATTTATTGAAAAAAACAAACTTATAATGAAACAAATTGTTCTTGTTAAATCGCCCTTTAATTATCTTACAATGACTGAAAAGTACTAAATAAAAAAAATAAAAAAACTACAAAAACGGGTTGCACTCTGGGAGTGCCGGCAGAAGTAAAAATTTGAACATTAACGTTGTGCATTTTTGAATATTTTGGAATGGTTGGATTGATGAATTTGAATGGATGGATTTTTTTTATCTGTATAAAAGTACTATCATTTAGGTGGTTAAATCATTGACGTAAAGACCAGGACTGCGCCATTCCTTTCAATAAAATGTAATAATTGACTGAGAAAAAGCTCGTGTGGCCTTTGCCACCTATTGTCCACAAAGTAGCGTTGTCTCTTTCGAGATGGTCAATTTTGTGAGGTTATCGCGCAGTCCTGTCCTCTAGATCAATGGGTTAAATTCAACTTTCATGTATTGCGCTATCGTACACAAACATGATAATTTAAAAAATGACAATGACAACGACATGACAATTAAAAAGTTTTACTCTCAGAAAAAATTACACGCACATTCACGCAAGCGCCCTGCACTCTCCCTCCGTCTTACGAATTTTCGATCAGGGTCGCGTGATCCTGACGCGAGTTTAACATTTCATTTCACATTACCTATCCCAAAATAATGCGATTCCCCTATAATTTAATATCATGTAGTCGCAGGCATAAATTAATTCTGTTGAATTTTTATTCGGTATTCTCTCTGCCGAATTCTCTCTCTTTCTTATTCCATATACATTATTTCCCTGTCCCTTGCATCCTCTCTTGCATTTGTCTCACATTCAACAAAATAATCGGATATGTTCGCCTTGCGTTTTCTGTTTACATTTTTTTTTTGTGGTGGCGATGGTGGAGGTGGTGGAGATGGTAAGGATGTTTGAGATGGTAGGAATGTTTGCCATAGCATGACTGATGGAGATGGCGGAGTAGTTTGAATGGTGGGGAATATAGGTGAAGTGACGGACCCCGAAGATGCGGCGGGTGCTGGTAAAACTCTGTGTATAGGTGATGGCACATGTCTTTCGTCCCTACTGAGGCTAGGTTTATTCCAGTCTTCACCACCTGTAGGCACACGTTTAAAAAAAGTTACGTTTACCTTTATTACAAGTAATACTATTTATTTTATTATATGAAGTAGATATGAAATGAAATGAAATGAAATGAAATGAAATGAAATGAAATGATTTATTTTACAGACGGACTTCCTATAATAATATATTGCAAACTTACAATATTAAATAGAGATGTTGACAGTCAAGTCAAATCAGTCTCTTTTTATGA
Organism: Herminia tarsipennalis; assembly: GCA_945859575.2. Taxonomy (NCBI): domain Eukaryota; kingdom Metazoa; phylum Arthropoda; class Insecta; order Lepidoptera; family Erebidae; genus Herminia; species Herminia tarsipennalis. The sequence goes on from OX243846.2 coordinate 19,588,030, forward strand.
AATGTCAAAACGACAAGCTCTATAGAAATGTGTATGGAATAGGGATCTATGACATCATAAGTTCCTATCGTCAAATCATTTAGTATTCATTTTCATGCTTTTAAATTTAATAAACAAAAAATACAAAAAAACAGTTATTTTCAGAGCATTTTAAGATCTACTATTACCTGATTAGTATAAAATAATTTACTTTTATTGTGGTCATATCTACCCAATTACTACAACGCCTAAGTTAATTTTACCATGCATCTCTTTTATAACGTGATATATGAAAGTTACCTTTTGGGTTTGTCGGCTTTGCTGGATCTTTGGTTTCACTCTGTAATATATTATTAATATATTATGCAACATTTACAAACTTATTACCAATTTTCGTAACATATTATTAAATACAATAAGTTTACAAACCACGCCAACGGCAATTTCTGGTATGGCCATACCCACAGCTGCCTGGACCCGGATAATCGCTAAAAGTAACGCGTTGTTCGAGATCCGTCAGGTATATATTTTGGGCTGGTGCACCACCTGTACCCTGGGCTCCTCCGTTGATTTTGGCCCATTTTCTTTTTGGGTTGTTTTTTAAATCGCTCTAAACCTTAAGCAAAGAAAATAAAATAATTGCGGTTACAACGCTTAAAAATGGTGAACAAAGAAGTATGAAAAGCTTATAAATTATGTACCAACTGAAACTTACTTTCCGCCACTTTTCTTCGGTGCGAGTCTCGCGTATCCCATGGCCATTTAACAACTCCACGAACTCTTGGCATTTTTATTTGTCCACTGCCGTCCGTTGGCCATATATTGGGGCTTTGATAAATCTCCATGTCTTAAAATAATAATGATTATGTATATAAAACGGAATAACGGAAACGAAAAATACATACTTCTCCATAAACTCTATCAAAATCGTAAATTGTGTGGTAGTGGTTGGTGACATTTTTACTTTTATTTTATTTATTTGTAACAAATTATTGATTATGATTATAGGTATTTAAAGCCTGCGCGTTAAGTTCCACTGGCGTGGGTTGTCAAGATCAAAGATAAAAACGACCACGTTTAGAAATTATAAACCTTGGTACATTTTTTCTTTTACAGTTTTTAATTACAAAATTTCAATTTTAGTTAATTATCAATATACTTTACTTAAGATATAATTTGTTTAATGTATTTTTATTTTTTAAGACTTTTATGCAAAATAAATTACTAATTAAATAGAACAATAGCAATTTTTGAACGTGTCATTCATTAACATTCGTTCAATTAATATAATGTATACTGGGAAAGCCCAGTATACTACTCTCGTGAAGACTATACGATAACATAGCTAAAGAGCTATGTTATCGTATAGTCTTCACGAGAGAAGTATAAAGCGTTCGTGCTGCCGACCAAAGTATAGTATCCGTATTAGCTCGATACGAATACGTGACGTTCATGCTCGCAGTACTGAACTGAATTCAGTGGATCTTTACAATGTTATAGCTTACATCTCCAACTAACTTGCTACGCCGGAGGTTATGGGTTCGATCCCCACCCAGGATAAAACTTTGTGTATGTTTAAACTCTAGAGGCGAAACTGACATTTGTACCGTCAATAGATAAAACGCCTAACGGCTTACGGCCGGTCTCAATAATCTACCTATCGATGGATTTGGCTACTAGAGGTAGAATTTTGACATATTTTGAATGGAGCTTATGTCAAATATATACCTCTAGTAGCCAAATCCATAGATAGTTAGAGTATTAAAACCGGCCGTTAGCTAACTATTGACCTATCTATCAATTTCGCTACTAAAGTTAGCAATTTAACCAACAATTAATGGTAGATAAGTTATTGAGACCAGAGAGTCTCAACGGTATTTATCTGTTTGTTATATAAAATAGATAAAGTTTCACCTGGTTTGATAAAGTTTACCCCTTTTTACCTTTATTCGATTTGGTTTAGAATCATTCCGAGCCCTTATTAATACACGTATCTGATAATACTAAATAACATTTTGTCCATTGTCTTTAAATTCAAAATTCTTTATTCACTTAGGATGCAAAACAACACTTGTTCACGTCGGAATTATACATGTACATGTAATGCCAAGTTTGCAAACAATAGGTAATGCCGGAGAAAAGAACCTGGCAATAAAAACTCACACTCATGCTCACTTTTTGTACTAAAACCCCTTTAGTAATTAGAATATAACATAAAAATGTATTTAACTTTGTATAATTAGAATAATTTATACTAATATTGCAAAATAACTATATATTTGCCTTAAATATGTAATATGCATAACGAAAAACTACTAAAGACAGTTGGAGAAGGATCCAAATAAGGACTGTGGAAAACGGATGAGTCAAAATGATAGGACATCTTATACGATATTATAGCTTCTTAAGAAACATTATTAAGGTAAAAGTAGAAGGCAAGAAAGGAAGAAGGAGGCCTAGAATAAACTACATAGACCAAATGAAGTAGAAAGTAGCTGTCATGTCATATACGGAACTAAAAGAGAACGCTATTTGACAGAATATCATCACCAACCAAAAGAATTCACCGCCTAGAGCACACCTCTTTATTTTATGATGATGATATATTGCTGCAGTTTTTGCGTGAAAGAGCAACAAATGACTTATAAATTCAATCTATATATTGGGACAGCTCACACAACTTCATCTGATTCCAAACGTAATAAAAAAATACGAATTGTTATCGTATAGTCTTCACGAGAGAAGTATAAAGCGTTCGTGCTGCCGACCAAAGTATAGTATCCGTATTAGCTCGATACGAATACGTGACGTTCATGCTCGCAGTACTGAACTGAATTCAGTGGATCTTTACAATGTTATAGCTTACATCTCCAACTAACTTGCTACGCCGGAGGTTATGGGTTCGATCCCCACCCAGGATAAAACTTTGTGTCATGAGCACGATGGTTTATTCTGTGTCTGGGTGTAATTTATCTATAATATGTTTGTATTTAGATATATAAGTACGTTTATCAGTTGTCTGGTTGCTACATTGAAAGCTCTGCTTAGTTTGGAATCAGATGAAGTTGTGTGAGCTGTCCCAATATATAGATTGAATTTATAAGTCATTTGTTGCTCTTTCACGCAAAAACTGCAGCAATATATCATCATCATAAAATAAAGAGGTGTGCTCTAGGCGGTGAATTCTTTTGGTTGGTGATGATATTCTGTCAAATAGCGTTCTCTTTTAGTTCCGTATATGACATGACAGCTACTTTCTACTTCATTTGGTCTATGTAGTTTATTCTAGGCCTCCTTCTTCCTTTCTTGCCTTCTACTTTTACCTTAATAATGTTTCTTAAGAAGCTATAATATCGTATAAGATGTCCTATCATTTTGACTCATCCGTTTTCCACAGTCCTTATTTGGATCCTTCTCCAACTGTCTTTAGTAGTTTTTCGTTATGCATATTACATATTTAAGGCAAATATATAGTTATTTTGCAATATTAGTATAAATTATTCTAATTATACAAAGTTAAATACATTTTTATGTTATATTCTAATTACTAAAGGGGTTTTAGTACAAAAAGTGAGCATGAGTGTGAGTTTTTATTGCCAGGTTCTTTTCTCCGGCATTACCTATTGTTTGCAAACTTGGCATTACATGTACATGTATAATTCCGACGTGAACAAGTGTTGTTTTGCATCCTAAGTGAATAAAGAATTTTGAATTTAAAGACAATGGACAAAATGTTATTTAGTATTATCAGATACGTGTATTTATAAGGGCTCGGAATGATTCTAAACCAAATCGAATAAAGGTAAAAAGGGGTAAACTTTATCAAACCAGGTGAAACTTTATCTATTTTATATAACAAACAGATAAATACCGTTGAGACTCTCTGGTCTCAATAACTTATCTACCATTAATTGTTGGTTAAATTGCTAACTTTAGTAGCGAAATTGATAGATAGGTCAATAGTTAGCTAACGGCCGGTTTTAATACTCTAACTATCTATGGATTTGGCTACTAGAGGTATATATTTGACATAAGCTCCATTCAAAATATGTCAAAATTCTACCTCTAGTAGCCAAATCCATCGATAGGTAGATTATTGAGACCGGCCGTAAGCCGTTAGGCGTTTTATCTATTGACGGTACAAATGTCAGTTTCGCCTCTAGAGTTTAAACATACACAGCTATGGATAGATAAGTAGTAGAGACCAACCGTAAGAGAGGATAAGAGTCGTAATCTACCAAAACGGCCTGCATATTGGTGGATGTCACATGTCATATCTACGAAATTCTAGGTCTAGAACATGCCGGTTACTAGCTGACTTTACCCGACTATGTCAGAAGGGAAGTAGTGTTTTAAGTTTAGGTAATGTTGACGGCTTGACGGATTTTATTATGTGAGAGGTCGTTAGATTCGTCTCAATGGTGGGAGTGATATAGGCTATTTACTTTTTCAGTTAGTTCAATAATTTTGAGCAGTCGAGTTTTTGTTTTGTAATATTAGCTTATTTCATGATGTTTTTATTAACAATGTTTTATTGACGTATAACGAAATGATGTATTTCACCTCGTCGCAGATGGCGAAATGAGTTAGACTCCTTCGAAAAATATTGGCTTCATACAGCGACTGACAGAGAGAGGTGCAGAGAGAGTAGGGAGGCCTTTGCCCTGCAGTGGGAAAATACAGGCAATTAATAAATAATAATTAATAAAAGACAATAAAACAAATCATACATAGTGCGCGCTGATCTTGATTTTCTGTTAAAAGTTCAAATCTTAGCACTCAATAAATAAACTCAAAATAGATTCCTAGCAATAAGTTGTATATAACGACTCCACAGAGATCGATTGTAAATCGTCCGATTCCCGAAGGAATCAAACTTTTATCGTCTCGATTCAGTAGTTGTTGATGTTCTATTATTATAGGAATTTCTCCCTTGTGTCATGATCCTATTCCAAGTTTTATAGTGATGAAAAAATATTAAGTAAATTTAGGCGCCTGTATAATTGCTCCTAGGGACAATAAATTCATTTTCTGTAAGATAGTGTAGAAATTAATGTTATACAAAAAGTATTCTCTTTTATAGCGATTGTAATTTAGGTACAGTTTAAATTGGTATATGGTTTAACTTTTATATTTGCTATTTTATTTCACATTTATATTGGTAGCTAGGTGCAGTCAGCTACTTAAGTCACTTAACATTTGAAAATTTTCAAAGCATCTCAGCACAATTATGTCATACCGCATATTCGCGAAAATTTAGATAAGAACAAAATAGCCGCACTAAAATCAAGCTAAAGTTAAATCATCATGGATAGTCACAATATTTTTGGAGTTCTGATGGTTTAAATATTTGCAAACGTTAAGCGACTTATGTAGCTGACTGTACGTACATAAAATATAAAATTGAGTACAAAGGTATTTTAATAATAAATATGTTATTAAACCTAATATTTTATTATAAATATAAGAGAGTACCTTATCAATATAGTAACTCGCGTTGACGTAGCTTTTGGTCGTAGTACGCCGATACCGGGGTTCTTGCTCGACCTAGAGCTACGTCAACGCGAGTCAAAGCTGTCAAAGCTCTCACATTCATTTATTATAGACTTATAAAAATATAGTGCTGAACCCGGTAAATATACCGCTATGAATATTTTTTTTCCTCATCGGTAGATATCTTTTCAATCATACATTATTGTCTTGAACTGTCTTGTAAAATCTTCAAAGGGCTCAGCCAATCCACTAAACGTATCCATCTTGTTTTTATAGATTGTATATGTTTTCCCCGATCAAACACACAGTTTATTTTGAAATACAAATCCTACAAGTAAGTACATCACAATTTATATTATTACTTCACTTTACATCACAATAGTTTAATTAATATTATTTGTTATTTAATCATACAATTACGACTTGAAAGGTCGGCCATGAAACTCCTAAGTTCTCTACTCGACTGTCATTTGTTTCTTTATAATCAAACGAGTTTCATAAATATTAATGAGGTTTACCACAGTACCTTAATTTGAACCGAACGAACAATAATCCCGAAGTGTAGGTAAACGGTAAATTCGTTTTCAGTATTAGGTACATTACTTCGGAAAAAAAATGTGTGTGTCTCGAAGAGTTTGCACCTGTTCTCTCTCCGGTAATGACGGATTTCCGTTCCATCGAACTAGAGGAAAATGTGAATGCACTTTTGACTCCACACATTTTTTTGCACTTTGATATCATCAAAGTTGACTCATCTCTCCGATAGGAGAAGATTAAGCGGTGAATAATATATCGTAGTAACGATATATTATTCACCGCCTACAAGTGATCATACCATTATTGTTACAATCAATCGAATCAAATGAAATAAAAATTTCACGTTGTTTTATTGATTGAACCACGTTGGAACATCGTGATACAGCTGAACAAAATTTGAAGATACTTTTAATGGAAGGTAGCTTGCTGAGTAGATCAAAATCAATCAAAATGAACTATTGTGAACTACATTTTTACTACAAGTTCGTGAAAAGTAGATACAATTAAAAACATTAATTACGCACTCATAAAAAAAGTTGTGAATTTTTTAAGCAAAACGATACTTTTTTCAAAGACGACCATTGCTATTCAGCTTACCGAAAATCCTTTAAATCTCTTGAATACGAGAAATGTCACGCTCGTTATCGTTCAACTCATCCATTTACAATTTTATCATTAAATTGGGTTTTTAACGATTCACTTGAGCTTTCACGAATTATTGATATATTTCGAAAGCTTGAGCTTTAATATAATAACATGGTTTCAGTTACAAAAGATTTTTTTGCCTCTTGATTATAAGTTTTTGAGTTAAAAATACAAGTCTGTAATCGTTAAAAAAACTGGCAAGAGCTTGTGCTCAGTGTAGGAACCCTACAGGCAGCCTTAATAATTGTAGCAGCAGAAGAGCGTATGTTCATGGCACTTACGCCCTTTTGTTCTGAAACGCAGTTTTTCGGAAATAACTCAATGATGGTATATCCGATCATGTCCAAAATAATTGTAGTAAAAATGTATTTATGAACCTTTGTGATTTTTTTCATTTTTTTGGTCATACTGTTCAAAAGTTAAGGGCTTTTTAGACACAATTTATGCAACTTTCGGAGGGATTATTTCCAAAAATATTTACTCATTTATCATCAAAAAAGTTTATTAGAAACCTTAAAATGTTGTTGAAAGATCTGTCGAATGATTTGCCGCAAGTTGATGTTTGCTGAAAACATTTTTTTCAGCTTCTGTTACATGTATGGAGTGTCCCCTCCTCTTAATGACGATTTGATCTGATTTTGAGGGTACGTGACTTAGTAGCAACCAAGCAGAACAAGAGATTTACGAGGTTAAGCAGCGTTAGCAGTGTCAGTCCATATAACATTGGGGCCCACCCTTTTTTTGGAAAATATCATACCTCTTCGTGCTTCTGAAACACATCAAGCCATCGGTTCCACGCCTTATCTCTCTTCGGGTCGTGCTTATCTCTCTACAGGTCAAACCTGTCAGGTCATTTGGCAAAAAATATAGTCAGCCTATCTTTAGAAATAATATTTACTTCGCTTAAATGAGTACAATCATAGCAATAAATTAGCATAATATCCTTTGAGAGAGAGCAGATATAACAGTAATGTTTATTTGAATTATTTTAACACCTTAACTAGTTGACTGAGTTACACGTGTAGATCATTTAATTACGAGCTCTGCCTAATTAATACTACGTTAACAAATATAATAAGACCATATAATAGTGCAGGTGTTGACGTGTTTGTTAATTAATTAAGGAACTAGCTTTTACTCACGACTTTAATAATATTAATAATATCTTGGGAAAACTTACACAACGCCATCTGATCCCAAACTAGGCAGAGCCTGTACTATGGTAACTAAACAATTGATAATTATACTTATATATTTCTAAACACATATGGGTTTATAGGTTTACTCTGTGTCTAGGGAGTAATTTATCAAATTACTCCCAGACACAGAATAAACCATCGCGCTCATCACACAAAGTTTTATCTTGGGTGGGGATCGAACCCACGACCTCCGGCTTAGCAGTCAGAGTTACTAACCACTAGACCAACAGGTCAGTCTATCTCGTATAAATTACGATTCACTGATCCAGTCAAAAAAGGTATAACTCGACATGTAGAGGGCTTACCGTGATGACAAATACATATAAAAAATAAGTTAGATCTGCCACAATGCAGCCGTGAAAACCCCATCCGATTTTGATATGTAGGTACATTTTATATTACGTCAACTACAGGCACACAGTACAGCCGTCTCTCTGTTTCAGGCCAAATCACCAAGCACGATGAAACCATCTATTGGCAATAAGCAAATAGATAGTGCTATTTGCCCACTGCCAATAGATGATTTTCCTTTCATTTTAGCGAATAACTGAATAATTGCTGGAACATAATCGTATGAATAGTTCAACTTTATATGCGAACTTAATCGAACCAATCCCACGATTTTTTAAGCTTTAATTCTTCTTATTCTAGCTAACATTCAACATCCAATCAAATATCCAGTTCATATACTCCATAGTCAAGTAACTACAAAGGAAAAATCTCCAGTCTTTGAAAATCGTAGCCATGAGTACCTATATAATAACGTGGGTCCGCGTATGAAATTAAATAAACTATTATCAAAGCCAACTTTAACCGTCCCAGCTGTGCTTAACCCACGTCTACATAGATCATATAAATGAGACCCTACAAGACTGAAAGAAAAATACATACCACTCAGTAATAGGGGAATTATAATCATCCTAGCATTCTCTAGTAGTTTGGCCTATTGGTATAATGGTTAGTAACCCTGACAACTAAGTGAGAGGTCGTGGGTTCGATCCAGGATAAAACTATGTGTGATGAACGTGATGGTTTAAGTAAAAATTATTATAGAATACTATTATATTGTTGCCACCACGGACGGCGACAATAGCCGGCCTTCCTGCGCACGCATCCGTCACACATACATATGTATTAATTTTATTTTGGCGTTTTTGCGTATCAGATGCGAGTGCGGCTTCATCTAGCTCATCATAACCCTCTGCTAATTTGTCAGAGTCCTTTTTGAATCGATATTAAAAAAAAAACCTTATTAGGTATAAGCTAAGGTACTCATATTTACGGTACTATTTATCCCTTATTGGATTTTAATAATATGTGCATCCCATTTATTATAGTCGTTAATGGCACCCATAGTTTTTAGAACGTCGAGTATAGTGCGATTAAACCCTTCTACTTGCCCACGTGGTAATGCGTTTGCAATGACATGTCGTCGTATATTTTTGTCACCACAATAGTTTTCGAATAATTTAGATATAAAAACGAACTTCCCGCGTCACATGCGACGCGTTTAGGATTACCAACTAAATAATTTAAATATTTTGTTTGAGTTCAATAATAACAAATTGACTTTTTGTATTGCGTACAGGGGATATAAATACGAATTTTGTAAAAGAATCAAGGGTTACTAACAGATAAGTATTACCAAGAGTAGTCTTCACAAAGGTTGATACGTAACGTATGAAAGGGCCTGACATATTTAGGTATTGGAAACAATTGGCCCTCTTTTTACCCTTGCGCTATTCTTCACGTAAATACAATATTTAGACATAACTTTTTTCATCTTTGGATACCAATAAAATGATCTAATTCTTTTGATTAACTTGTCTACGGCGAAATGGCCTTTGAGATCATAATTTGACCTGATTACCTGCCAAACACACTTTTTTAGGACGATCCACAGTATGATCATATTTTGTTCGTAATCCATAAATATTTTTCTATTAAGCTCGGCCTGATCTGATTTTATTAATTCTATAAGTGAACAAATGTTAGGGTCCTGCAATTGAACTGACAGCAGTCAATCGCTTTAAGTTTTAACTGACACACTCTCACAAGACATAGGAATATAACTATCATTTAAGGCATCAGCATGTTGCATCTGAGTACCCGGTTTATGAGCAATATCGAAAGTGAACTCTTGTATTAGCAATACCCGTCTACCTTCCCAAGAAATAATTTCCTGTTTATTCGATGTATATTTGACAGCGTGACGATCTGTATAAATTTTAAACATAGAACCTAGTAAATAATGACGAAAATTTTGTAAAACCACCACCCGTTAAAATACATCTATACCTTCGCGACGGATGCCCCGTTTACAAAATGGTGGATTTTGATTAGTGGCCAGTTCGTGTTTTAATTTGTCTGACTGCTTGGATTTCTTCTAAATTCGAAACCCATGCACAATCCTTTTTTAAAAGCTTCGCTTTTCTGTAATAGCGCAATTTTTAATACATTTTCGAAAATGTATAATTAGTACAAGAAATAGTCCCAAAATTGTGCATCCGGATATGCACAATTTTGGGTCCAGAGTATTCCTCTAGGGCTTGCAACTTCCTTTTGCCGGGACGAATACCATCCTCAGAAATATCATATCCTTGAAAAGTAATACACCCTTTTTTAATATATTTCTTTAAATTGATTGCTAAACCATTATTTTGTAATAACTCTAATACTTTTTCTAATTGTTTAATGTTTGACAGATAACTCTTTCAAAACGAAGGTTTCCTAGAACGGTATTCATAAGCCTTTGAAATTCTAATGGTGGCCACCATTTTCAATGCAAAAGACCATCAGGGGTTACGAAGGCAGTTTTATGTATGCCAACCTTTATTTGATAATACCCACATTTTAAATCATGTGATGTATATTATTAATAGTTTATTGACATAAAAATGTTACAGATAATGTGAAATACTCAGGTCCCCGAACGAGTATCAACTGTATTTCAAGGGCCAGTGTCTTCGCCTATTAAATAAGTTTACAAAACAATTACCTATGTCTAAAAATAGCTAAACATTTTTCATAAGTTTCATGTTTCTTTAGGCTTTTTTAAGCAGCACATTTTCAATATCATCGTAAGTACATTCACTAAGCTATTTGATTATTACTCCACGAAATTTAAAACCGTTGTACCGTTTACAGTCTGTGCATATTTTTAGAATCCCTTTATACAAATGCGGAGCTATAAAATTGTAATTCCGCTGAGAAAAAGTACGACAAACATACGGGACGGGACAACGATCAACGCGTTTTGTCGACACCTGTACGAAAGAAATAGTATGTCTGTGGTATCTTAATTAATTCTGGTATATATTTAATTTTCTCACAGAAAGTACATCTGCCCTTTCATACTCATTTTTAGTTGGGTGTCTTTAAAGTAAATGCATAAGCACCTTAAAACAGCTTATTAAGCTCTTTCAACTGCGATCATGTGGGTTTTAGCTGCATTTCCCCAAACAAGGATACAGTACCTAATCAAGCACTTGCATAAGGCCTTAAATGTTTGGAATAAGACTTTATGGCCTGTTAGTTCACGTAAGGTTATAAGGATATAAATATTTTTTCTGCAAACTATTTTCGAGCCATTCCATTATCTTTGCTAATCCAGCTTCAGCCCTTTGAAGGACCGCATTCCAGTTGGATCGTATTTGTATCCTCTAAATTTATTATCTTCCACAATAGGTATTGGACACTTTTCTTTAACCGTAATTTTATTTAAAAGACCTTTTTTCACCAGAATGTTTATTAATTTAGATCACTGGACTAGCATAGGCGAAATTGCTCTCTTGTATAATATTATGTTTTAATAGGTCATCAATGATTTTACGGGTGGCTACTTTCACAGATTCTGACATACGTTATGGTAACAGGTTTATTAGTTTATTAATAATTAAATATCTAATTCGACACAAGATGTTTACCCTAACGTATACACTACAATCATTTGACACAACTCGACGAAATTTTTAAAAATATTTCTTATAATGCCTTAGTTAACAGAGTCCAATACGTGCGGCCCTACAAATGCTACATTGTTGTTCACAGCCCGAAATGATAAGCTATACCTGACAGGTAAATACATAATTTGATTATTCTTTGTGAAATTTGTACGTATTAGAATAAGACGACCTGATAATTCATCAAAACTATAGAAAATAGTATTAAGCTCTGCTTTATTTATTTAGCACACCAACAGCATAATTACACACATAACTTATATATATATATACTAGCGGCCCGTCCCGGCTTCGCACGGGTGGACATGGGATCCCTCATTTTTTTAGTAATTGCGACTATAAATTTAAATGTAAGCTATCCTATCTCTCAAGTTGGACCAAACTGCATATTGCGTGCAAATTTGAATGAAATCTGTTAAGCGGTTTAGGAGTCCATCGCGGACAAACATCGTGACAGGAGATTTATATATATTAGATATAACATTTGCTGTACACCATTTTAAGTATTTATACAAATTACAGGTATGCATGACACTCGTATTTATCTAAATTAGTGCTAATGGACAAAAACTAATTCTAATTCTTAAAAATATTAAATATAACTAAGTACTTATTATTAGGTTTTATTGGTAACTCTGTATCAGGAAGTGTCTGTATGATGGGAATTTCATTGAAACTATATCAATGGTGTTGTTTATTACAATAGATATCTCATTATACAACCGCGCCATACGTGTCAGAGGACTATTGAAAGTAATATTCATAGAAGAGATTGATATGTCAAATATACGTCTGTACCGCATAGTTTTTTGGCTAAATCTAAAATTAAAATAATTAATAAGCGATGCATCCATTGAACCGTTGATAATACGATGAAGAGTCAATAAGTCACTGACATCGCGCCTATCTTTTGAGCTTAATATTTTGAAATATAATAATCTATCTTTATAGTCAGTGATTGACTTACGGATACCATTTTTTATGCACATATATCGTACGAAGCGAGTTTGAATGAATTCTACACTGTTTATATGTATTGAGTATAACGGAGACCATATGGAAGAGCAATATTCTAGTATGCTTCTGACCAAAGTATTATAGAATAAAATAATGCTGCTATTATTTTGAAACGGTTTTGACATTCGAATTATAAAACCTAAGTTTTATTAACTGCCATATGGTTGTGTGTTCTATATCATGCGAAACTTGCGAACAAAAATCTACTTTAAAATCCGTCAACATAATCGATGCATTTAATCGAAAAGATGTAAGATTTAATTCCCGTGCTAGAGTACTTGTTTTAAGTGAACAACTACTTCCTATATCAATGAAAGCCTCTAGTTCACATTCATCTAGTTTTTCATTTTTATCATATGTATCCTTAGAATTTGATACCGTCATTAACTTAACCTATATATCTTTCTCGACTTTCGCTTTAACCTTAGATCTATAAGCAAGAAATTACGACGATGATGTAGGTTGTAGATGGAGGTACAGTTTTTATGTTTTCACATGTGGTATGTTATATTTGGACTAATGACATGAATTTAATAATAAATATCACAATGTCAATCTCAAAAATAATTTATAATTTAATGTCATAATTGAATGCCAAATAAATTATTATTAATTGCAATTAATTCTCATAATTTGACATGACAAAAGTTACAATAGTTTGGCGACACGTTTTAATGTCTCAAGAACCAGGCCTCTCATCTTGTCATAGATGAAGCAAATGTAATAGAACATTCATAGTACATACGGGTAATATCTCTAGGCATTTGTTTAATCCAAAACTAAAATAATCAATTATCCTTTAACCAACGACGACATGCGGTCTCACAGACCGCTGAGGATTTTTAAAACTGCTCGATTTTACTGTTCCCGTTCTTTCCGTGATCTAAGCGTTTTAGTACCTTCTAGTTTAGTAACACATGTGTTGGAGCTGATAGCAGTTGCAATGGCAGAAGCAATTTTGACGAGTAATTTCGATCTAAAGTACCACCGCGGTCTTTGTGACTGCACGTCGTAGGCTACGTAACAGTTTTTACTATGATTTATTATTATTTTCTTTTTTTAAATATTGATTTTACATAAAAATGCTAAATCTTGGATCAGAACAATCGAAGTGAAGAAAAATAGGATCGTCTTCACAATATGTGGTACCCGTGCCCTGGTACTTATTCGTGATCTACTCTCAAAAAAGAAGTCATTACATAACCATTATTTCGGTACTACAATAAAATTCTACTATAGACAACATGCAGTTTTAACCGTTTAGACCTCTGAATCCCAATTAAAATTAAAAATGATTGACCAAAAATACAAGTTTTTGGATTATATATTTTGACAGCTGTCATCCAAAGATCTGATCGTTTACCGTCCATTTATTTTGCGACTTTCATCTTCGCGTTGAAAAAGGTGCGTTGGTGAAGCAAAAAAGATAGATTAACTTTTTACACTTACGGGCGGTCTCAATAACCTAGCTATCGATGGATTTGGCTACTAGAGGTAGAATTTTGACATATTTTGTAATCAAATCCATCGATAGTTAGATAATTGAGACCAGCCGTTCACAGTAGTTGGATGCTCCAATTACGAATATGAATTAAAATCAAGAATAAACGGCGAAACAATGGATGAAAATTTGAGGATCAAATCATGTTGTCTCGGGTCATTGTCAGAATATATTTTTTCGTATAGAATGTTCACAATTATAAGGAAAAATATTTAGTTTTGTTGTTTAATAATCGTGTTTAAATTCAATCGTAAGTAAATTTTAATTAAATTAAGATCCCAAAAATTAAAAATTAAGTATAAACAATAAAGAATTGTGGGTTCATGATCATTTGTGTTTGCTTTTACCTAATAGCCATACAAAATTGTTTTCATACGACATAGTAATATATACTTATTAAAGTTTTGGTTAAATAATATTAAGATCTCCCTGACCTCACGTCGGAGACGGCGGCGTGACAAAAAAGACACGACAGTGCTAAGCTACATTAGTGTTACACTTAGATATAGGTTATTCGTATTATTGACAGTGATTGTTTGATTAAGATACCTATAATAAAAATCTTTTTTTATATTTACTTAGGAAGCAAAACAACACTTGTGATATGTCATGATTTTATTATATGTACATACATATAATATAATGTGAACTTATCTGAACAATAGGTAAAGTCGGAGAAAATAACAAAACAACTGAAACTTGCGGCCATTCATTTTACAGTGTATGTTTATAAACTGTATATACTAATAAGATTATATCACTTCTAAATTAAACCCTATTTTATAGAACTCATAAATATCTAAACATTTAGTATAAGTAGATAATAACAACAGAGCGCCTCAGGTAGACGCCCTGTTGTTATATTTAAATAGGTAATTTTCTGCGAAGGGATGATTAATTACCTACTTGTTTGTCCTTTACGGAAGGGTTTAAATTGGTACGTATGTCCACTGCTAATACTATTATACTAGTCGTTTCCCGCGCCTCAACCCGCTTTGTGATTATCACAACTCAACCTCAACCGCTCAATCCGCTGGGATGTGTATTATGGCAAAAAATCCGACCGACTTTCATTCAAACTTTGGGTACAGAACTTTTAAGGGTAGAATTAGTAAAAATACTAAGATTTTTTTTACGACCTAATATGAGTTGAATGCCGAAGCGGGGGACAGGATGCTGTGGCGTAGGTTAGGAAAAGCCTTTGTCCAGAAGTGGACCGGTAAAGGTTGATTGATTGATTGAGTACCAGCAAATTTATAATAATTACACATGCGCCTTAATATGTCAAATGTTAAGTTTACTTTGGGTTTAAGTTAAGCCTTCGTTGAAGATGGGAGGAGAACCATAAATGAATATTCTTAACGATTCTAAGTAGAATAGTCAAGAATTTTCTTCTGTTAAGTAATTGACTCGCTTCAGAATTGTAAGATCAAAAATGTTTTTTGATTGTTTGGAACCTATTTATACGGCGCAAAGAACTTGACTTAGAATCGAATACATGGGACAAGACGGAAATTCTTGCGTCGATGCACGAGTCGAATAAGTTAGAGTATATATAACAAGTCCAGTCGAGTGTGTTGGTAGTTAGACTCGAAACTACTGACCACGAGAGATAACTATTGAAAATCATTGAGATAATTCAACAATCGAATTTGATATCTCCCTTGCATGCCCCCCAGCAGTATGAATATTGGGACAATAGGCCATTCACGAAACAAATCGAGTGTTTGTAAATATACCTAATCGGTAGCACACTAGATAATAATCAAAATATTTGTTTTGTTCCAGATAATATGCGCAATGGAAGGCTACAACGACACATACGACGATATGATGAACAGTTCAGAGTCCTACCAGCCGTACTACGAACGCCCGGAGACGTACATAGTACCCTTAATATTTGCGCTCATATTCGTCATTGGAGTGGTCGGAAATGGGACATTAGTGGCTGTCTTTATGAGGCATAAAGCGATGAGGAATGTACCTAATACGTAAGTATGTGTACATATTATACAAGCGACCGACATCTATAAAATACCGAGAATACAGAACATAATCTCCATTCTTGTTTCTATTTTTGAGTCGATGGCAAGTTGGACGATTTTTCTTAAAATTTTTGTACACTTTAACCGCACAAAGTCTCAGTCCTACGCACTTTACATGTATTTTCGCATAAATTGAGAGCTATGAAAATAATGACAGCTCACTTCACCGCCATTTTTACAACTCTACCTTCATTCGGACCTCGTTCGAGCAGACCGAAAGAGTTTATTCGAAAGGCCTTACAAGATTGTATAAAAAAATAACAAACTTTTCTTAATTCATCCAAATTGAGGGGTGAAACGAGGACTCCAAATGTCAAACTTAAGGGGCCAAGCCGTAGGGACACGCTAGTTGGGAATAAATCCTGTGACGTATCAGACTATATTGAAACTCTTAGAAACTTGTAGTAGTGTCGAATAAATTTTAAACATTTCAGCAAGTGTTTTTTTAGAAATTATTTATTTAGTCACTACAGCACCGATAATAGATTGATCTAGTTTTGAGTTCCAAATTGAATAACTTTCTTTTTTAATTAATAGAATTATTTAGGGGACCTATTTTCGGTAATAAGACTATTAGAAAGACGAGTTGTTCCCATCAGATGTTTCACCTCGTGCTGTGATTTCACCCTAGCAAAAAAAAATTCAAAAATTCAAAATTCTTTATTTACTTAAGATGCAATACATCCCTTGTGATACGTCTTGATTCTACATGTACATGTAAATCCAAGTTCGCAAACAATAGGTAAAGCCGGAGAAAAGAACCTGGCAATAAAAACATTTATAATTTGAAGCTACATAAAATAATCTGTTTATTTTTATAATATATTATTACTATACTTAGACTAGCTGTTACAAGTTAGCTCTAGCGTTAAAGTCAACTATCTTCCAATTAAAGTTCCGCCAATATCAATCCAGCCATTTCGGAAATTAGCTGTAAACAGGCAGGCAGACAAATTTTAAAAAATCAAGATTTTGGTATAAGCACAGGTGCACGGTGCTTATACCAAAATCTTATTTTTTTAAATTTGTCAACAAACTTTACACAACAAACTATTAACAAAAAACATAGACATTATTAAGTACTAGCCAGGATATGTAATCTCACCCATCAGCCTCGCTTCTGACAGTCCCACCTGTCACTTATTGCTTTCAGCATGCTGTGGGAAGTGGCGCATGTTCTGTGGCGGAGGGAAGCACATCTCTGACGGATGATTGCGTTAAATTCGTCCATTCTCGCGTCGGCAAATAAACCCGATGCGCTACAGAACCGTGGCAGTGCCACAAGCATTCTGAAGGCATTGTTATACTGTACACGCAGATCATTGTATGCCGTTTGCTTTGCTTGTATATGTCGGAGCGTTAGCTAGTACGGCCATCTATTGTCAACATTCGTAACTACTGAAAAGTGTCCGCTGAGACTGCCATCTACGGTTGACTTTGTTAATTACCTACATTAATGTAGGTAATTAACAAAGTCAACCGTACCGTCAACCGCTTGATAATTTAATGTTTTATAATTTAACTTATTTTGTTCAGTTAGCTATCACAAAAATTGTTTATTTTTTATATAATTCAAACAGAAACACCGAGCGCTTCGTCTGGGTGTAGTTGACAGAGTTGATAACATGGAGATCCGTTATTTGCTTTGACATTATTAATCAACCGAGGGAATAAGTAGGTACCGAGATACATTATGAGAGTCGGTGATGCGGTGGCATCTGTGTAATTGAAATAATATAGTCGGACTTTACCTTGCTCGAGGTATCTGCACCATATTATGATCGATACCTTTAATTTTAATTCAAACATTGAGCCGCTAATATCTCATAAGACCACTCTGGCGCTTCTAAATCAGAAGTAGGATACTGAATCCCCTCGAGTAAAGTAAATTTACAATAACAATTTACATTATATAATAACAATTTACGACTACGCGTCCGTCCGACGAAGTATCACAAGTAGACACAAGGTAGTTGTTAAAAAATTATGCATACAGTGTTATAATGTCACAATAGAAATTGAATTTCGTGTGTAGTCCCAGTAGGTACTATTATTTATAGCAGGGTGCGAGATAGGGTTATTATCTCGCGATTGAGGCGAGTAGATACAGTAAGAGTAATATAATAATAATAATATCTTGGGACAACTCACACAACGCTATCTGATCCCAAACTAAGCAGAGCTTGTACTGTGGAAACCAGACAAATGATAAACATACTTATATATTTCTAAATACATACATATTATAGATAAATAACACCCAGACACAGAATAAACCATCGTGATCATCACACAAAGTTTTATCCTGGGTGGGAATCGAATCCACGACCTCACGGGTCAACAGTGGGTCAACTGCGGGGTCAAATGTGGGGGTCTACTATGGGGTCTAATGCGGTGTCGCTGGTTAAGCGATGGTGATATCGCTGGTTGAGCGGTGGTCTTCCAGTATCGTTGATTAAACAACATTACGGATCAGTCGCTTGTTATGTGATAGGCTGAGTAGCGCTGTTTAAGTGCTGTTGTAACGTTGTGTTATGGAGTTCTGGTTTAATACTTTCTAAATAGTTTTATTGCTGGTTTAGCAGTAACGTAGAACACTGTAGAATACGGTAGAATACTGTTAAGTACTATGTTTGTACGATAGTCACAAGAATGACTATGTCTGTGTCAAAGTCATAGGGATGACTGTGATTGTGTGTTAGTCACAAGGATGACTATTGTTTTTTATATTCACAGGGATGACTGACCGTAGTTGTGTCGATCAACATTAGAATGTTATTTTTGTTGCGTTATCTATATCATTTTCTGTAATAGTTCTAATTGAGTCAGGTTAAGAGGATCGGTTACAAACGGCACGTAATTTCAATGGTTCATGTGACCTGACACAGTGGGCTCCAGTCAACCACCCAGTGTTTAGCGTGAATAGGGTAGGAGAATTGGGGCATCCAATTGTGATTTGAGGTGTATGGTAGTGTGAAGGTAGTAGGGTGCTGCTCGGTCCTGCTGGGATTCAAGCATATGACAAACTTGTGTGATTTTTTCTAGATGTGTGTAGTTTTGACTTGACTTGTGTAAAGTGAAGTTGACTTGACCTGAGTGATGTTGACTTAGCCTGTATGGCAATTACTAGCTTGTGTGGCACTGACTAGACTGTGTGGTACTGACTAGCCTGTGTAGCAATGACTAGCCTATGTGGCAATAACTAGCCTTTGTGTCATAGCCTGCGTGGCAATGACTGGCTTGTGTGACAACGGCTGGCCTGTGTGGCAACGGCTGGCCTGGGTGGCAACAGCTGGCATCGTTAGTACTGCGTAACATTTTGTATGTAATCTTTTCTAATGTACATATAAAATTTAAATAAAGGAATCGGTGCAGTGAGGTACTTTTGATTACTATTTCACTAAGTTACTAAACATGTAAGTGAGATTGTTCGCCTTTGGTTTGACACCAGAAAATAATAATGTCAATTATCTTTGTAACGTTCTAATCCGTTTGACGTTTTATAAAGAGTGATTTGACTTGACATTCAAATAACCAATTGTTTGCATAATTTACCAGTTCGATTGTTGAAATTGTTAAGGGATCTTAATAGCATATAGTAATTATTTAGGCAGACTCTAAATAAACACATTTGTTCTGCACAGTGTGAAAAGGGCTGCTACAAAGGCTAATGAGACAATGTATTAAGACCGCCCGAACTGGAGCATGTGCGGTGCGCTCAAAGATGTCCGCGCGCATGTGCGTTGTAGCATTTCTAAGCGCAGCTCTCTATTTACCATTATGGCAAGATTTTGTAAACGAAAGGAAGAACGTTAATAAGGACCCAGGTTGGCCGATCAAACGAACTATTACAGTTTGGACTATTTTTTCCTTTTAGAGATTTTCCATACGAGGACGTGTGAAGTGTCAGGATGGCCGTGTCGGAATTACCCTGGCGCTTTTTCATATAACTAGTCCGGCCATAAATACTGTTACACAAAAACTTTTCTTTTTTTCAACTTTTTAATTACTTTGAATTTGGAATGTGTTTATTATTTTTATATTTTATTTTTTTATTTATATTTATTTTTTCGTGTTCATTATCAAATTACAATATGGATTGAGGTGTTAAAGAAAATAGGATTGCGGTGGCTCTATACGCACAAAGTGCGTATAGAGCCGTCGGTCATATTCCAGATACTTCAAAGGCTTGGTATCGGCCGTATGTTGGTATATCGTACTATCAACAGCTACAACAACACTTCCTCTGTCGAAGACCATAAAAGATCGCGGCCGCGTGCTGTTAGAACTACAAAGGCTATTAATGCTGTTAAAGCCAGAATTCGTAGAAATCCAATTAGGAAGCAAAAAATCTTATTGCGAGAAGTGAAGATTCCCGCTAGGACTCTGTAGCGTATTGTAAAACAAGACCTGAAGCTCGATGCTTATCGTCGATATACAGGACATGCCCTAAATCAATCTTTACAATTAAAGAGAGTGGATTGATCAAAACGCCTTCTGTCGCGATACGCAGCTGAAGGGCGCAGAAATATCCTCTTTACCAATGAAAAAAAAATCCCGATTGAAGAGCACTACAATAAGCAAAATGATAAAGTGTACGCTCACAGTTCTAAAGAAGCTGCTCAAGTGGTTGGAATGGTACAGCGTGGTCATCATCCTGCGTCAGTGATGGTTTGGTGGGGCGTGACTTATCAAGGCATCACAAAGCTACATTTTTGTGAAAAAGGAGAGAAAACTTCAGCCAAAGTGTATCTAGAGACAGTCTTGGATCGTGTTGTGAAACCTCTCAGCAATACACTTTTTAAAAATGTACCGTGGCCTATCCAGCAGGATTCTGCACCTGGTCACAAGGCACGGACTAAAGCCTGGCTTAAAAACAAATTTCCGGACTTTATTAGAGCTGAAGACTGGCCCTCACCTAGCCCAAACCTCAACCCTTTAGACTAAAAATTATGGTCAGTTTTAGAGGACATACTCGTAGCTTGCTCTAAACGACACAGCAACATTAAGTCTCTTAAAAAATCTCTGGTGCATAAATCCATAGATTCGTGGCCAGACCAGACAGGCCTGTATAAAAGCCCAAGGGGGGCATTTTGAATAGAATATTGTTTTATTTTTTGCTGAGACTTTAATAAATAAGTGCATATAAGTTTTAGTAATATTATATATTACAATATTACATTACTTCATTAAAAAAAAATGCATTTTCATTTGTTACAGAGCTTATGGCCCGACTATGTAAATAATATTTGGTATTTAAACTATCTATCTATTTTATCTATCTATCACTTCGCTCACATAAACAAAATAAAAAACTTTTTTAAACAAAAACAAATTAACATTTTGAAGTTGGTGCCGAATTAAACAAAAACAACTATTTCATGGCACCAACTTCAAAATGTTAATTTTGTTTTGTTATTCTTGGTAGATATTATTTTTTTGCTTTTTAGTTGCCATGTATTTATTTATGAAGTCGGTAATATTTTTTTGTAAAAAAGTTTTTTATTTGAAGTAATTTTATAGGCATTTCTCGCCAATTACTTTACAAATACGTGTGCATATTTGAAGAGTTCCCTCGATTTCTCCGGGATCCCATCATCAGATCGTCAGAACTTGGAAGTATACCCTTCCAAACACAAATATAATTTTTCAAATCGGTCTAGCTGTCTTTGCGTAATCGGTGAACAAACATACAAAAAAAAAATACATTCGAATTGAGAACCTCCTCCTTTTTATGTCAGTTGAAAATACTAGTCGAATATTTTGTATATAATATTTATTTTTCTTGTTACTGAATTGAATTCTGAAAGGGCATTTAACATGTTTTATTAGTTGGATGACATTTCAATGTGTGATATTTAAATGGCAATATCTACGTTATAAAATAAACACAAATCTGCACGCAAGAGTATTTTCATTAGTATAGGTTTAAAAAATCTTTTATACAGATTCATGAAAGAATGCCTTTTATTTTTTCTTATAAATGCTAACTTGTTTGAAAAAAATAACATTCAAGACCAATTCGTCCAATGTATTTGTAAATAAGGCATTCACGCCTAATTTCAATGCTTTTGAGACCGGCAAACAAATTAAAAAAGATATAACTTACAAATGAAAGAAAATAAGTTCTTAACATCAATAAAATGTCATGAAATAGGTATTTGTAATATTATTCGTTTAGAAATAAAGTATTGGCTGATTTTTTGACGATTCAAACAATAGAATATTAATCTTTTCATCAAATTATTTTTAAAGATTGCTTAGTTTTTCAAGACACATTAATTTTGATGCCCTGTCAAACCCTATTTATCAGTCTGTAGGTTTCTGATAAGATATTTTTTCACTTGACTTGATTCAGTTGTTTGGCGTACCAATAACTTATTAGATTTACAACTTTAGTGGGACTTTGGTATTGCTTAATTTTTTTCATATTTAAATGATTAAAGAAATTAGTTTTTTAAACAGTTTTGACGTGACTGTTGCTTATGAGATAGGTCGGAAAGCGTGATAGTTAGACAGACTGCAATTTAGATGAATAAGAGAGTATGTGCATATAAAACCCACAACAGGGTAGGTCCAGGTGGTGACCCAGGGACAAGCTGCGCTTCTTACTCCTAACGCATCAAAGAGGTCCTTAGTCATAACATGTAATAAACTGTGATCCTCTGCGTCAGGAAATATGAGCTGAGATGATGATGTCGTTTGTGATAAGTGCGGTGCTGTGGCATCATTTTCACACCATGCTTTTTTTCCAGGTATATCCTCTCACTCGCTCTGGCAGACTTGCTGGTTATCATCACCTGCGTGCCGTTTACGTCCATCGTGTACACGGTGGAGTCGTGGCCGTGGGGAGCCACTGTCTGCCGCATCTCCGAGGCCGCCAAAGACGTCAGCATCGGCGTCTCCGTCTTCACGCTCACCGCGCTCTCCGCCGATCGGTACTTCGCCATCGTTGATCCGCTGAGGAAGCTACATGCAACAGGTTAGTGAAACCTTTGTACTGTTGCAAATCCCAGCGTGTTTAAAACTCGTTTTCGGAACGACAAAGCGGTCAAAACACTGCCTTTAAGTTACATTTAGAAGATGTCCGAAAGTGTACCTGCATAATTAGCCAGATTGTAATGCGTCAACAGTTGTAACGTCTAGGGAGTGGTGCAAATATCCGTGCCTTATTTATGCCCTTAAAAGAAATACTCAGACATACCTATAGTCTACGCCAAATTGATATGGCAATAATGATACGTTAGACCGGCAAGACAAGATCGTATGCATCCATAATCCGCAGCGCCCCGCTATTTTAGTCTGCACAAGTCCTCGTCAGATGCAGTTATTCATTTTAATCTTACTAACGTTAAAAAATGAAAACGGGAATGTCGGACTATGCTCAGTGTAAGGTTCCGCAGCAAAATAAATAATTGCATCAGCAGAAGAGCGTATGTTCATGGCACTTACGCCCTTTTGTTGAGAAAAGCAGTTTTTCGGCTATAACTTAATGACAGTATATCCGATCATATCCGAAATAATTTTAGTTTAAAGTACTTATTGAGCGCTACCTGTGTGATGTTTTTCATATTTTTTGGTCTCACGGTTCAAAAGTTAAGGGGACACACACACAATTTATGCAACTTTCGGATCGATTATTTCCAAAAATATTCACTCAATCAAAAAAGTTTATTTGGAACCTTATAATGTTTTGAAAGACCCGTCGAATGATCTGCCACATGGTGATGTTAGCCGAAAAAAAGCAGCTTTTGTTACATGTATGGAGTGCCCCCCCCCCCCCCCCCTAAACATTTATTTTTATTATTTAGCTATCAAACTAAGCAGCGGCCACTAGAAGACACCTTTTTACCAAATTTCATTATTATTCATTGAGTAGTCTCTGAGTAAAATGCCTGTAACATACGGACGGACGTGACGAAACTATAAGGGTTCCGTTTTTTGTCATTTTGGCAACGGAACCCTAAAAATGAATAATGTACAATGCCAACCAATTTGATCTAAGTATAAAACATTAAGAGTCAACTCTCAATGAAAATCGGACGATCTAGTAAGTACGAAAAACTGTAAAATTCCCGGTGCTCAAAATTGTAAATTACCTACTCAATCATGCCTGGAACGTTACAGGGACGCCACTTTTAAGTGTGGTTTAATTTTAAAATCAAATAAATTTAAAAGCTGACACTCTTGACTTGATACTCGTATTTTCATTTTTTTTTTTAATATTTACATGATTAGGTTCAAATGATTGCTTGTTAGGTATTCCTAAAACGTTTCCAAGATGGAAACGTACGAGGATGTTCTCGGAAATATCGCATTCCAATCAAGTGATGTGTGCTGAAAGAGGACGCTGACAGGATCCGGAGGGAATAAAGGAGGAATTCTCAGTTCAGCGGTGTTATATTGATATTTTTGAACGTACTTATGTTACTAGGTGTCAACCTCAATCACTGGACTAAACATCAACTTTTTTTTCTGTAGCATGTAATCTTTCACGATTCCTGTAATATTATATCGGATATGAATTAATCCATACGCGTATAGTTTTGACTTCATGCAGTATTTTGCCTTTCTGAAAAAAAAAATATAATTAAATAATTAAAAAACCTTGAATACATGAAAACGGGTTTATGTACATAATTACCTATACAACTTATATTATACTACCTGCAACAAAACTTACTACTATGCTTTAAAATGTCCAGTTTACCTGCTAGTCCAACATATATAATACCTAAATATACCTACTTGGTTTCTAGTTGTTGTGAACTCATTTCCTCAAGAAACTTTTTTCCTGTGTGGTACCTTTTAATTTATTAACATTTGTGTTATTAAATTTTTGAACATTTTTCGTCAAGAATGGTAAGTATATGAACATTTTAAACATTTTTCATAAATTATCTTTGGATTTATGTCGTAAAGATTTTATGGGAAAACGGACTACAGTATTCTTAATTAAATGGTACACTCAGACTATTGACATTCAGAATCAAAGGCACATGTATATAAGATGGGCTAATCAAAAATCGCGATATATTCGGGACTTGACTTAATGCATAATATGTCCTAACTGGACTTGGCACCTTTTATTATCAACCTTTCATTTTTATCTTTTTAGGGTTCCGTAGCCTAAATGGCAAAAATGAAACCCTTATAGTTTCGTCATGTCTGTCTGTGTGTCCGACCGTACGTCACAGGCATTTTACTCAAAAACTTTGGTGAAAAGGTGCCTTGTAGTAGCCGCTACTTAGTTTGACAGCTAAATAATAAAAATGAATTCTTTAAAAAACGGGCACTACGTTCATGTAACAGGAGCTGAATCTCTTTTTTTTCAGCAAATATCTAAGGCGCATCACTCGACAGGTCTTTTAAAAATATTATAAGGTTACAAATAAACTTTTTTCATTTAGTGAATATTTTTGGTTATAATCGCTCCTAAAGTTGCCTAAATTGTGCCCCCCCCCCCCTCCATATTTCATAAAGAATATCACAAAAGAAGCGCTTAATAAATACTTTAAAATTATTTTGGATCATGATCGGATATACTGTCATTGAGTTAATGCCGAAAAACAGCGTTTCTAAACAAAAGGACGTAAGTGCCATGAACACACGCTCTTTTGCTGGTGCAATTATTCAAATCGTTTTTTTTTCATAATCTATAGTATAGTGCATTTATTTGAAGTAACCGCAGCAAAACCCTACACTGAACATCATGCTCTTGCCCGGTTTTATTTATATTATTTATTTTATACATTGAATTAGTCTGTATACTCTATATTCTAGAATTACTCTATTATTATTACTAAAACTATTAATTAATTTAAATTGAGAAGTCATCAAAATTAAACGCTACAATAGATTTCCAGAGAATCAAACTTAATTTACAAATTTTTTATAGTTAACTTGTTTATATTCAATTGAATAAATCTAATAAAACAAAATTGAGTTAAAATGAAACATTTTGTAACTTTAAATCAAAATCAGATTTTACTAAAAGTCCCAGTTTATATGTAGTATTATAAGTATTCATGCTTAAAATGAATTAATTCGTTTCCCAAACGATTTTGGTCGCGGTTGCCAAAGATAGGTTGCACGTGTAAAAAGATGTGCAATATGCTCGGAACAGTGTGATTTTAACTTGTGTTGAACATCGTGCAAACCTGCGAGCTAGCATATTCGCTCTCACTGACAACGCCGTCCTTGAGCCCAGGAGTCAGGATGTGACTTAAGTACTTTAAAGAGTATACTCTTTGTAAAAGTCCTCCATTACCCCCGGTCTCAAAAACCATGATTTGACTTTTCTTTGCATTATACACAAGCCCATGACTTTCAGCGTACTTCTCACAAATGGCTAAAAGTTTTTTCAGGCCGCAGGGCGATGCGCTTAGCAGCGCCATGTCATCTGCGTAACTTATATGATAAACACAAATTCCGTCAATATGACATCCGACCTCAGCGCTGCTCAGTTCACCGTTCAGTTTGTTCACATACAAGTTGAAAAGCGTTGGTGAGGTTAAGCCCCCCTGCCTCACGCTGCATTTCAACCCATATGAAGCCGACATGGCGTCTGCCCATCTTTTACTGTTGACCTGGTTTCCGTACCAATATTTAAAAATATTAATAATTGGTGGTGGTACTTTAGACTCCTTCAACTTATCCTATAAGATATCGCAAAAACCAGGTCAAAAGCCCTATAAAGGTCCAGAAAACAGATATAAATAGCCGTACTGCGCTTTGAATAATAATTGACGGCGTGCTTAAGACACAGGCTAGCGCTGTCCGTGGACAGTCCAGAACGAAAACCGAATTGAATGTCGTGCACATTAACATATTTACTCAACTGTGTATTAAGCATTACCATCAAGCACCTTCGATAAGATAGTAGTCAAAGAAATGGGCCTATAGTTGGTCTTATCAGCCAGGTCACCTGTTTTGTTTTTCACAAAAGGTACTACTTCAGTACCTACGCAACATCTCTTTAGGTACGTGTCCCGGGGATTTGCCTTTCCTCATAGAATTTATAATTGTAGTAATTTCTTTAGACTTGAAATGTATAGTCGATTCATCGCCAGCCCTAACATCAAGCATCATCTTAGATTGTCCAAGCAGAGATTTTACTTGGAAATGGTCCATAAAAAGATTAGCTATCTTCCCTGGCTCAGTCCTACCGCCGACGCTCACAGGAAGTCCCGGCCTATAATTCAATTGATTAGTATGTTTCCAAAAACCACAAAAATCATTACACGAATGGTGTGACGCTAGTATGTCCATTTTAATCTGTGTTACATGATCTTGGCACCATTTTAAACGTGATTTAAAGACTTTCCTGATTTCACACATATAGTCATACATCATTCCCGACGAGGGCTTACCACACCAATTCCACAATACAAATTTATGCCTAGCCTGTCCATAAGCCTCTGCTACGTACTTGTTCCAACACACAACAACTTTCCGTTTTCCATATCTACTGCGTTCCCGACCCAACACAGCAGCCTCTGTCAAGGCTTTCACAATATTTCGAAAGATCACTAAATATTTTATCACAGCAACTACTTAATTCTGAACGAAAATTTATAAGTCACAGCGTATCTCGCGTTCGTATATGTGTCTATTTAATAAGGTGATCTCTCCCCCCGATGAATGTACGTATTTCAGACAGTAAACCTAACTTTTCAATATCAATGCATGTCCATTTTTGCTACTCAAAGACATTTTATAGTTCGTTACAAAATCGTTTAGTAACATATATACACAGTCAACGGCACAAGAATCTATAATAGCACTTACTGAACTCAAAGTGTCAGTGAAATTCGCTAAGTTCGCAATCACGTCAACAGGCATGTACACACTTATCACAAGAAACAAGACTATTTTGATCGCACATATACGCGGGTTTTCGGACGGATTAACAGTATCATCTTGAAAGACACTCCGCCGCCATAACAACGCTACTCCTTCGTAAGGCCGGCCTTAACACCCGCCGTTAGGTCGACTACTGAAACTCCAGTCGCACTGAATTCGTCACTTTTGATGTTTAAAAAAGTTACGTCGTCTGACAACAGCCAAGTTTCCTAATTTGTTTTTTTTATCCGAGCCGAGGTGTTTTTTTTTTTTTTAAAGATAACTAGCAATGTGGGATTGTGATCCCACATTACTAGCAATCCTGTTTACCCCTCCAGCTAAGCTCTATGGCTTGTGTTAGGAGTGGGTTCACGTCGGTAGTATAATAGCCAGGATTCGAACCCACGACCTCACGATTGCGAAACCGATGCCTTAGCCATTAGGCTACCGCCGCTTATGTTTAGCATGAAAATGGATAAACCTTCGAAAAACAACACCATGTGGCCATATTGTCTCGTCTAAATATTTCGGTAGTATTGATACAAAAAACTTATAGGCATTGTAGTCCAATTGGCGCTTAGTAGATATTTTTTTTAACGATATCCTCTCTTGAGTTTTTTTTTTTTCGATGTAATTAACAATATCTATTTCCGCTGTATTTGTATCCACATATGTTATAAACATCGGTAATTTCCGATCAGCTGCTCTAAATTTTTCCTCCGGATCATTCATAGCCTTGCCTTTTTTACCCTGTACACGATAATTTGGTATTCTCATATAGCGTGATTTTTTCCGTCATTATTTATATAATTTTGTGTAAGTTTGATTTTGTGCCGAACCAGTCAGTTGATTTTGCGCAGCCATAACCGGTATGTTATAAGTAAGCGGTATCGATGTCATAGTGACCCCGCCCATGCCACATCCTGTCCTCGCGCTTTGAACATCATCGCATAGTCCAGCGCTCATAATATCACGACAACTCTTGCCTATATATAAAGCCCGTAACGGTTAATTTCTACCCTCAACAACCTTTCTGTTAGTGTTCGATAAGTGTATATTGATTTCCTTTTGAGGTGACAATATTTCATGCCGCAAAGTTTGGGTGGTTGATATAGATCTGTTTTTCTAGCGGCATCTATTAAAATTCAGCAAATCATCTCGCGTCACATACGAATATTTAATTGCGCTAATTTCCGTTTTCACTGTCTCCAAGGCTTTTTGCACATTACTTACGTCTATATGATCGACACTTACCCCCGTATTTATAAACGAGTAATAGCAATTACTTAAGTAAAAGTAATTACTTAAGTAACAGTTTCTATTTTATAGTCAAGAAAATGAGTGAAGTAAGAAACGTCAAACGTTAGAATACTTAGCCAAGCAATAGTCACCGATATCGTTACTTGAGTAATAGCTATAATTAAGAATTTTATGTAGAGGTTATTTTTCTTAAGAGGTATTTTTAAAATATGGAAGGTTTGGAAATTAAAAACAATTTATTTGTCGCTATGCCAGCCAGTGGATAAATAATACGATAGTAATATTAATATAACATTTATTTTAGGCATCAATGGCCCACAGAAATCTGTACCTTACCGACTAACATACTTACAATAATACAATATGTGAAGTGCTAGTAAAAGTAAATACAACTTAAAGCCACTATATATTAAAACTATATCAGTAGGTACGCATCACTCCCTCATAAGTACCATGCGTCGCGACCCAGAAGCTGCAACCCTGTCTTATAGCGGAACTTCAGACGCACGTACGCGCGCGCAGAATCCTCTTAACTTAGCTTTGCCGCAGCGGTTCTTTATGGTTGGCTGTCGGCGCTTCTTTCCTTGCACCGTCACAAAACCATCTTCTGTATCTTCTTTATTTCTGTTCGTTGTCCTATCCGGGTAATGCTTCATAGGGGCTTCTGGCTACACTGACAAAATCTATTGCTTGTAGTACTTGAGATTTCACCGGGACAAGGAATGCAGTCGACACAACGGGGAGGCCGACCGTGGTCGCAGGTTTGCGGGCTTACAACCATTAAATATTATACCCTTGCTACAGAAATTATAGTAACTTGTTCCCTATTTAACCAGCAAAATTTCCTTTACGAGTATATAAAACAGTAAAACACAGGTGATATCTTCAGTGACATTTCTTGGGTGACATCAATCGAGTTTTATGACGCAAAATTAAAATTAAGTTCTTCAAAAATACTTTAAATACGTGTGACGGGCTATTTCATTTGGTAGCATTACTATTCAATTATGTTGCATTCCGTTTCATTCAGAGAACTAAAATTGAAGAATATCGATAAAATCAAAATTTGGTCTGATTTATTTCTGTATTGTTAATTTTTAAAGTTTTAATATTGTAGCTATTTTAGTTTGTCGTAATATATTTTTGGCTTTCTGTTTTGCAAATTTAATAAAATCTTGTTTAAGTAATGGAACGTTTTTTGCGGCTCACCGGTTGCTAAGTATTAAGTAATACTTGGTTAGTTTGCTCAAGGAAGTAAAGAATATTTCTTGTCTATAAAATAGATTTTTCTAAGTAATTACTTTAAGAACTAGCCATGTCTCAATGAAGTAATTGCTAAGTAATAAGTAATTACTCGTTTATAAATACGGGTGTTAGTAGCGGTAATTTTTCCAAGTCCCCTGCCACAAATACCGTTATAACGTCCGAATCGATCGCTTTGAAACGTCCTATGATGTCAGATAATGTGCGTTTCTCTTTGCCTTCTCCTCTTCTTTCTTTATTTTTTGTTTTGGGCAAATCTGACGGTAGGCACTCGATCAACAATTTGTTTGACTTTCAATCTGTTCACTAGTAAACGTTGATGCACAAATTCTCACTAGGGTGTCCTCGTCGGACACAGAAATTTTATTATGTATTATATCCTAGTAACTTATCGATGACTTTGTTGCAAAAGCTACACTTTAACGTATATGTTCTTAAACTTTCGCGATTTGTACACATTATAAAATTTTATCGGCGGCATCACTGGATTGAACTACATAAACCTCAGGTCCTCTCCACAGACCGCAACGCGATGGCGCGGAAAGCGGTTGAAATAAAAAAAACACGTCAATTTCAAGCGCGAAGATGGATATCGTTTGTCTACATTGTGGAATCCCGTGTTCAGCAAGTGTACAAACCGCCGAACAAATATTACACGCCAGTGTGCAGATGTCGTTAGTGTTGTGTGTCGAAGTACCGACGGTTCCGTAATAGTAAGTGATGAAAATCGAGGCGACGCTGAGATGAACCAGTCTACCCGTGACCTCGGCCGTTGCAATACGGTCGAAACGTCAGGCAATAAAACAAAGTTATTTAACCTTAAAATAAAATATTTACGCGATTAAGACCCGTAGCTTATAAAACTCTATTACACTTAACTTACTTAACGTATTTGACGACATTATTCCACACGCGATAACACATGTAACGCCAATGGATGCGCGCGCGCAACTGAGAATCTTTACTTTTATCATTTTTTCATTAAATAAAGTCATAAACATCACGTATCAAAGACTAGCAGTTGGAGATAATATAGTATGTAGATATATGAGATAATAAAGATTGCTAAGTCAGAGGTCGTGGTTTAGATTCCTACCCAGGATAAATCTTAGTGTGATGAACATGATTATTTACCCTGTGCCTATGTGTAATTTATTTATAATATGGTATGTATTTAGAAATTTGGTAGGTAAATTAAATATTTAACCATCGTCTGGTTGTCATAAGCTTTGACTAGTTTAGGATTTGGAGCGAATAAGAAGTGCGCAACTGTTTGGTAGTTAGCCAGTGTGAATAATATCTCAGAATACATAGGTACAGAAGGCCGGCTCCCAACAACAAGCGACAACAGGATCACTCACATATAGACGTGCACGTGCACACATATCAGTCAAACTCTATCGAATTCGATCCGAAACAGCGCAAGTTGTTATCGTCCGTACGTGCGATCTGTGTGCTTCTATTTGTTATTTGACCCGTGAGTCGGCCTTCTGTACCTATATTTAGTGCTAATATTATCGCATCAATCAACTTCTTTTGGTCAGATTGGCAGCAGTATATATAACTAGTCCGGCCATAAAGACTGTTACATAAAAACTTTTCTTTTCTTTAACTTTTTAATTACTTTGAATTTGGAACGCTTTTATTATTTTTAAAAGTTCTATCGATTTTGCGCCATTTCACATATTTTTTCGTGTTCATTATCAAATTACAATATGGGTAGGGGTGTTAAAGAAAATAGGATAGCGGTGATCGCCTTGCACAAAGTGGCCTTGCCGTCGGTCATATTCCAGACCAAAGAGTAAACTAATTCTACGGAAAAAGAGGGCTCTCTTGCAGTGTAAAAAAGCAAACCGTTTTGATTTTGACAGACGACAATGCGCCATCTGAATTTTGTTTCCAGAAATATCATTCATGCGGTATATGGTATGCTAGGTCTAACTGTAGGTTTTATTAGCAACAACTCATTTTATTAGTTTCAACGATTGTTTTAAATGTTCTCATTTTTTAAGAGAGGCATCTTTAAGTTTTATATTGAATATCAAACTTTAAAATAACTCTCATGAAAAATGCTAACAAGTCATGGAATCGTTGAGATTAATAAACAACGTGGTTGCTGATAAATGATTCAGTTATTTGTGGTAGGAAAAAATAAGAAAAGATGAGTTTATTAATATAATATTTATTATGTACCTACCTACTTACAACTAGGTTTTCTAACAAAAGCACAAAGTCTTGATATTTTTCCTAACGCGACATTATCCAATACCATATTTTAAACAATAAAGTGTCCGTTGCAAGATAAAATTAAATCTATAGATTTAATTTAACACGGGGCCTATTCAACGCACTTGAACGAAATTATCACAGCCACAATTATGAAATGGAACAACAAACACGCAAACCCAAGATAACAGATATATTATTCAAATAACTAATAGCTCAGGGCTTTTGAAATTATCGCCTATGAAATTAATTTAAATAATACAACCAATTAATAAAACTTCCAATTCTGTGATGGCTTGTTTGACAGTTGTCAAAAGATAACTTTTTACAAGTACCATAAACAAACTGGACTCTTACTATAGAGGCCAGTGTTATTTAGTAGTGACAAACAACATTATTTAAAGCACTTACACACTACAGCATTTTAAAGACCATTATTTGATAAAACAAATATAAAAGCACTGTTATTTTATTTCTTAAAACAAAATAGAACCTAAAATTTACTTTAAAATGTTAACGCCATCTATTGAACTTGAAGGTAATTAGGTAGTGACTAAATATTTTCGGAAACAATAAACAGATGCCGACTCTTCAATTACTGATCTGTCACTTGAACGACAGTGTCCCCCCCCCCCCTGTTCCAGACATTTCAAAAGCTTGGTATTAGCCTTATGTTCGTATATCGTACTATAAACAGACACAACAACACTTCCTTTGTAGAAAACCATAAAAGATCGGGGCGGCCGCGCGCTGTTAGAACTACAAAACCTGTTAATGCTGTTAAAGCCAGAATTCGTCAAAATCTCATGAGGAAGAAAAAAATCTTATCGCGATAAATGAAGATTCCCGCTAGGACTCTGTCGCGTTTTATAAAACAAAACCTTAAGCTTGAGGCTTGCTGAGCTTGAGTTTGAGTTACTTCCTCGATATTTCATGTATTACCGAACAGCGATTTTGGCTGTGCATTGATCCATCAGTCAGTCAGTCGGTCAAAACAAAGAATATTATCTCCTGCGTAGCTAATCAAAATCTGTTTTTAAAGGGGGCCATTATTGGTTCAGTCTTAAGGTACTAAGACATCGTTAAATTAAAAGGTTTAAACACTGTTTATTTTAAATCATTGCGGTGCTGAAAATTTAAACTTATAAGTACATACTCATCATTTGTTGCTGACTGTACGTTTTTGCAAAATCACGTACCAATTAGAAAGTAATTCCATTAACTTAGGTAGTAAAACAAAATACCATTATTTTATCCAAATGGCATCGAAATACGCGAAGGCTAATAAGACCTTTATATATTTTAATTCTAAAATAAATAATGGAGCATGTAATGAAATAAAAGATTAGATAGAGATGGAGAGCTATAATAAAATAAATAAAGGTTGAGATTGATAAAGAATAAATAGGAAACTTGTTTATAGTACAAATAGTCAGGAGAAAACACAGGGATAAGAGCCGATAGAAAAGTCTACTTAAAAATAAGTAAAATGGACCCGAGAATTTACATAAGATAATAGAAAAGGGAAGAGTTTGAAATGTTATTCAGTGAGGATGCAGGTAGGTATGCAGCTATGCCCCCTCAGAGTACAGCGCTGAGTTGCAGGAATGCACTTCAGAATGCAGTGCTGAGTAGCAGGAATGCACTTTCAGAATGCAGCGCCGAATTGCAGAAATGCACTTCAGAATGCAGAGCCGAGTTGCAGGAATGCATTTCTTAAGGTTTACTCTCGAAGAACTGTCGCTTCCCTGCCTTGTATTCCGATTTTTCCTCATACAGAAATCTCTCTAGAAGCATTCAAAATTCGTAAATTTGACACAAATAAATAATTTAGATAGTGGAAATATGTAGTTTTTTAAATTCTGTAACACACTACAATACAACGCAGATTTTATCTATGCAATGCATTCAGAGTGAACCTAAAATAACAACTGGCCAATTGCCATGTTGTTTTCATCACAAATAAACCAGAATACAAACATTAATAGAACACGCTATTAACATACACCTTGTTCTATTTATAAACAGTGGTACATGTTATTATGTTATGCTTTAATTGTTGAGAGAGGAACTATATCCCAAAGAAACACGTGGCCGCACACGGAACGTTACGACTGAATGCATTCCGAGAGTACACAATACACCTTGTCATTTGTCATTGAGTAAAGAATACCGTGAATGTATAGGAGTTTCGTATTCGTAGCGATGTCTATAATATTTTCTCAATGAAAGGTCATGGTGGCCTATTTTATACTTACTAAATTTCGTAAAGTTTATCTCGCTTGCAGCTGGTTAGTTGGTAATATTTTAAGACACATCAGAAAACGTAACAAACGGACAAAGACAGACATTATCGTATACATTCAGACTGTGAACTCTTTTGGTTAGTCAAAAACGTACAGAGATCTGAAAATATGAAAAAAAACTTAAAATTTACCCCTTACATATTTCACAGAAACTTACACTTTCTTTGTCTACATACAAGTACACCTTTTTGCATATTACATCGGGGAATTTTATTTCATGGAAATTTGGTTCCAAGTTTATTTTTCCAATAAGGACCGCGACACATGTCTTTAACGTAATTTTTTCATCTCCTCCCTAAGCCTCGAGCGAGATTCGATGACAATATATTGGAATATCATAAATTTAATAACATATTCCTGTTCGGAGTGAACGATATGATCTCTTATTTAAATACATACATATTCTTCTATATACATAAAACTCAATATATCACGGCTTCAGTCATTCAATTTATGTAGATGTTTATTTTTTAATTCATAGTTGTTAAACCAATTTCAAGGAAATATAAAGTAACGTACCAAATAAGCAGTAACGATAAAGGTGGAGTGGTGGCCTACCACCACTCCATCTTTATCGTTACTGCTTATTTGCTGGGTCTAGAAAGCCGAAAGAAAAGCCAACTGCCTAGTCGGCCTTTGTCTTGAAAGAGGTCGGACCATAGACGTAGATAGTCAAAGACAGCGGTAAGACCTAGTAGACTAGTAGAAAAGTTTTTTACTTTTATCCAACTGCAATCGGCTGTTTAGCCATAATCAGATAAGTGCCAGATCTCTGTGGTTGTGGGTCGCTACCTACAACCACAGAGATCCGCTCTACTAATTTGCTACACAGCTCCAATAATTGGCCCCATGTGTCCAGGTGTCTTTAGCGATTTTATCGCTCAAGACACGTACTTACTTATGTAGATCCCGACAAAAGAGATACATATATTGATAGTTGATCGCTGAGTGTTCACCCTGCCGGCGAGTACTCGCTCTATACTGCATCTCGTTTAAACGAACGGAATCTATGAAACACATCTGTTGTACGTTTCTTGAGCGAAAAATCGCTTCTCGCTCATCGTCTTTGGTAGGACAGGTGCCTTAGTCAGTAAGAATTCACGTTCTCTGGTCTAGGTTTCATATCTGCCATCTTTTTAGGCAATCTGAGTTATGATCTGTATTTGAATCCAGAAGGTGTCTTGCTAATTCGTTTACATATTTTTGCAAACGTTCCTTATATTTTTTGCTGATTTTACTAATTTCTTCTCTGACTGCAGTTGGAATATCTACATATTCATGTTTCTCCGTATTTCTTATAAACCAGTGTGCATTTGAAATAATTCTCAGGGAAATATTTTGAATCCTCTGTAGGATCTCTACATAAAAGTTACCTGCAGAACTCCAGAGCTCTCATAGACTTGTGCGGGCACTCCCCCCGCACGGTCGAGGTGTCACATAGAAATGTGCATCTGGAGACAAATAACAAAGCATTATATAAAAGAGAATAACTTATTTAAAAATTCGCGAAAGAGAAAAGAATAATAAGGAAGTTCTTATTTTACAATTAGGTTACTGCACCTACACAATCCATTTCTACATCACCCTAAGGTAGACTGGCAGAGAATGCTTTTAGCATTAAGTCCACCTTTGTACAACTTTGTGCATAAAGTTTTAAATAAATAAATAAATAAAATAAAAGAATGTGGAGATATTTGATACAAGATAATAGAGGAGTGGAGGGGGAATATTGCTGTACGTCAAAAATAGTTTAAATTTTACTGCTAAACCAGTTAAGTCTAAGTATTGTGAAATGATACGTGGTCAATCATTTCAAGACGGAAGAAAGGTTATTCACATATTTGTTATATACCGACCTCCAAGCACAAACAAACAAGGATTCATTGAGGAGTTAAATACATTGCTATCCGATATTCCTCGAAATTGTGAGGTAGTATTGATAGGCGATATGAATATAGATTTGTTGAATAGAACTACCGGCGGCAATGTAACCAGCCAATACACAAATAATATGAGCGAAATCGGGTTGAAATGTGCCATTTGCGACGTAACGTGAGAGAATGTATGTAGTGGCACAGTGGTGTCGTGGTCGTGCATTGACCATGGGTGGGTTCGAGTCCAGTGTAGTGCATATGCATTTGTGACTAACTGTAAACATTATCGGTGTGTGTGTCGAGAACGCCTCTTAAACATTCCCATTGCTAATCAATCTCAATTGACTGTAATAAGTGGTAAAAAGGTAAAAGAACTACTGGAAAACATTTATTGGACTGACCTATTGAACTGTAAGTGCCCAATTGATCTTTATAATAAAATGTATACAATTTTCTGTAATATGTATAATAATGCTAAAATACAAATAACAAAACGTAAGAAAAGAATAAATAAACAATGGATAACAGATACAATTATCTATTTGACCCATTACTGTAACATCTTTTAACCTATGGACACAATAAAGAATATTTGATTTGATTTGATTTGACAATTAGAAATAGATTAGATATATTTTGGTACTTAAACGCGTGAATTATTTAAAGGTACGAACCTTTTATTTACCCAACGTGCGATCAAATTGCAACGATCGCGGTCACGGGTCGACTGATGGCAGCTTAGCGATGTCTCGAGGCGCGGGGTTTTTCAACTACCCTCGCCTGGTCTTAATAATTTTGATAATTTGTACTGTCAGTACTTCTTCACACTACCCTTACAACGTCTTTACACTGAGGCGCGGTGTCGCTACGGCTACGATTGCATTTGCTGATAACAGGGCTCCAAGATGGTGAGAGCCGGTGTCCATCTTCTCGGTTGAAATTTTTGTACTTCTTGATCTCAACCGCCTCGCGTACTATCCTAGAATAATAGTGGGGATCGGTGGAGAGTACCTGTGGTTTATGCATTTTATCCAGTGATTGAATCCTGATTCCAACAAATGCTCAGCGATAGCTGACTTGTAAACTTGACGGTTTTTTACAGCAGCGATATTTTCCCTAACACCTGTCTGCGATTGTCCTTTTGGTCTGTCCGATAAAGGAATTACCGCAACTGCAATCCACCTTGTACACGCTAGGTGTTTGGAGCGGAATAACATCCTTTGCCGTTCGTAAAAGATTTGAAACCTTGGAGTGCGGACTATATACAGTCTTAATGGAGTAATTCTTCAATACTGTTCCAATTTTGTCTATAACTCCTTTGATGGACGGCATTAAAGCTGGCACTCCGTCGGCATTTACCTCTGGTTTTCTGCTCTTTGGACGTTAAAGGTTATACTTGTATCCGTTGCTTCTTAGTACCCTCCGAACGTGTGCAAGTTCCCCCTCCAAGTGTTTGGAGTCGAAATGTCATATGCTCTGTTTGTTAAAGAAGCTACAACGGACTGTAAGTGGCGCGGATGATGGTGCGATAAAGCATGTAAATACCTATCCGTATGAGAAGATATTTGGTATACTGTGTCCGAGGGTACAATTTGTCTTGCTGATACCTTCACATCAAGAAAAGGCAACGCCCTACCTGCTTCCATTTCAAATGTGAATTTGATACTACGGTGGATCGAGTTTAGATGATTTTCAATTTGTTCTACTATGCCACTGTCGCCCTTCATGATACAGAATACGTCATCGACGTATCTCTTCCAAAGCTTGACAGACCACGGGCTGCAAAATGTTGTAAAAAATTTGCAGACAAAGATGTTCAAAATATTTAGTACCAACAATTTTCAATAGCTTGCCATTTGACATTGATAATTCCTTTTCAAAAACATCATTTAAAAATAAATTGCTGAGAGACAGTGTAAATTGACGTGACAGTGAAGATTGGATTTGAAGATTTGCTTTTTTTCTTTTAGCTTTGATGATGTCAGCCCACATCAAACGTCTGTCCAAATATAAGCCTAGGCACTCCAGGTACCAGGTACCACTTGAACGGGTAGGCAGTCCCCTTTTCGGAGTATGAATGTCATGTGTGTAGATTTCGTGACACTAAGCTTTATTCTCCGCTTCTGTAACCAACCATCTAGTTTGCAAAGCTGTGTTTGCAATTTTAATGACGTATTGTAGGGGTTTTTATCCCTTGCAAGACAACCTATGTCGTGTAAGCACCTTCTGTTTCTAAGGAGTACAGTACCGGGCCAAGAATAGAGCCCTGAGGCACGGAAGCAGTGATTCCATAGGGCTTCGATATAACTTCTTCATACTTGATTTGGAAAAATTAAATACAAACTTCAATACTAATAATATAAACTATTTTTGTTCTCTGAAGTTTCTTTTATTTATGTACAAAATCTTTACATCACCCAAAGGTGTACTACATACAGTCAATAAATAAATAAATGTTGCATATCGCAATAACATGTATGCCTTTCATGTTCTTCCTCAAGTTTAAACCTACACACAAAATTAAATAAGCGCTGTAGGTAAAAAAGATTACCTCCTACATCCAAATCTCAAACCTCGTACGTGTAAAATTCATTTCATGTAACAGTGCAAAAAGATCTATCGAATGATGTGCCACACGTAGATTATTTCTTAACAAAAAAAAAAGGGTGGAACGGTATAATTATTTATTTATTTTTCAACCGACTTCAAAAAGGAGGAGGTTCTCAATTCGTCTGTATGTTTTTTTTTTTGTATGTTTGTTCACCGATTACGCAAAGACGGCTGGACCAATTTGCAAAATTGTTTTTGTGTTTGAAAGGGTATACTTTCAAGTTGGTCCCATTGTCATCGGATCACGATCTGATGATGGAATCTTGGAGAAATCGAGGGAACTCTTAAAATATTAAAGGCACACCTACAGTGATTTAGGTATATTTCATAGTGATTCGTGCATTTACTCTTAAAAAATACCAATTGGTGAAGTGGAACTGATGATGAAGACCACAAATAAGGAGCAGACCTATTCAATCTTCACAGTTTGCGATTCAGATACTTTAATATGGTATTGAGTAGCACTTTATTCTCGTTATACTACTATTTCACAATGTAATAGAGTTGATAGTGAACTCCTCAACAATTAACGGCCCTGCATCGGGGTAAGCAATATTTTGTAAAAGGATTTCAGCAGTTGACATAAGCCTATTGTAACTTAAGTGAATTACAAACCAACCCACTAAAAAGTAAGAAATAAAAACTTTTTAACAAAAAAGTATCACCGACTTCTAAAATAAATACAAGACAACTAAAAAGCAATAAATAATATACTTAGAATAACAAAAACAAATTAAACATTTTGAAGTTGGTGCCGAATAAAACATAAAGACTACTATTTCATGGCACCAACTTCAAAATGTTTAATTTGTTTTTGTTATTCTAGGTATATTATTTATTGCTTTTTAGTTGTCTTGTATTTATTTTAGAAGTCGGTGATATTTTTTTGTTAAAAAGTTTTTATTATTTATTCAGTTTTTTTCATTACATTTCGGAGCAGCTCGTCTCGATCCGTGCGAGCTTCGTACAATCGTACCATATACATATACGTTAAGCGAACGCTCGGCCGAGCTACATGGTAGGCTGAGTAGTGGTGTTAGGTTTTTTCGTTACGGAATTTCTTGATTCGGTCGCCGCGCTCAAAGCCCGCGATAAAAGCTATGCAATAGCTTATAAACAGATTCTGTTACATGTATGGAGTCCCCCCTAAAAATGATATATTAAATATTATTTATATTTTGCCCATTTTGGCTGCGGAACCCTAAAAACGAGGATACGTAAAACCACACCGCAGTTGTACGTGGTAGATATTAGCGAGTCATTTGTTTTGTGTCAAATATATTGAACTGATACGATAAACAGATTATATTATAGAAACCAGTGAAAGACAAAGTTAATCTTATCGAATATTTTTACGACTCCGTGAATCTGTGTAGACTTTGCTGAAACAACATTTATAAAGAAAAAGAATAAAGGTACATATTTTTACCATAAAGTTGAAGAGACAACATTTTCTTTAGTAAATATATTCTTTGACTGTAGTAAATGCCAAGGTTATATTATTTCTGTTAAATGATGTTGATTTGTAAGATGATATTTTTGACATGCGTCATTTAAAAATGATTAAAATGACATTGCGTTTAGACTAGGGCTTCCTATCCTGATATTGCGGGACTCTGCGCTATTTTTGTAATTGCTATTTTTCCCTGCCTAGTTTGAGCCTTCGTTCCCACTTGTTCTACTTGTTTTTTGTTTAGATGGTTGTGTGTAAGCTGTCCTAAAATATTATATTACTATTATTACACTTGAGTTTACCATAAAAACAGAATTGGGGTTCAATGTGTAAATATCTCTCATTTATATTCATCATATAGGCTAAATAGGTAAACCGCTGACTAGTGTGGAAGCCTAATACAAACAGACACAGAACATCAATTTGTCGATCGCACAAAGTGCTGTTCCCTGTAGATACCGAACCTACCAGTTCTTGCCTAAATAGGTAAACCGCTGACAAGTGTGGAAGCCTAATACAACCAGACACAGAACATCAATTTGTGGATCGCACAAAGTGCTGTTCCCTGTAAATACCGAACCTACCAGTTCTTGCGCAGCAGTCATGCACACTCCCACTACGCCGCCATCGAGGCAGTTGCCCCCGGATCCCGCAAATACCAAGATCCCGCGGGATTGCGGAATTGAAATTGTAAAATCCCGCAGGCACAGGGATTGAAGACAGGCTATGGGATTAGAATCCCTAGTTTAGACAGCGGAGTGGCAACTTAATTCTAGATACGTTGTAGCAAAATTCACTCATATTGTCCTTTCAAGCAATTATTGAGATTTGATTATAACATTCGAAAAATACTTTATCTAAATCCGAACAAACTTCAGAACTTCGTTGTTAGGAGTTTATGAAACCAATCTCGAATGCTGTCTTTTGTATCTACTTCTTTTAAAAACTTTGAGCGGTTTCGACATAAATTTGTTGAGAATTTGTAAACTTCTGTTTTAGTTTCAGGTCAGATTTAAACAAAAATCTAAGTTTTGTTTCTTAGTGTTTTTGCTTTTGTAGTATAGTTTCGCAACATTGTAAATTAAAGATAGACAACAAACATATTTATGTTTTATTTACGCTTCTATTCTAAGTTTAGAAAAGCGATACTTGATTTCATGAATTCAATTGATGCTTAGTCTATAGGTATATTAGTTTCCTCCATACATTCAATTTCATCAATACCGAATTTGCCAGATACTATAACAACAGTTACTTTATAAAATACCTTGTCTATTGCCCGACGTTTCAACCGTATTGCAACGGCCATGGTCACGGGTAGTACAGAGTCCACCAGTCTACCCGCGACCACGTCCTTTGCAATACGGTCGAAACGTCGGGCAATAAATAAGGTATTTTACCTTGAATTATTCACGCGATTAAGACCCGTAATATATAATTATACTTTCATAATGTGTACAAATCGCGAAAGTTTATCAACAGTTACATTTATAAAATAATGATTTGTAAGTATCATCATCATGACTGTTATCAGTCCCCTGTTGGATAGGCCTCTCCAAAATTTGCGTCATCATCATCACAAACGATCCCCTGCCTTCTACATATATTCCCTTTTAGAGATCTTCTTTAGGTCGTCGATCCGAATTGCTGACAGAACTACTTCTAAGTTAACACAAAACATTAAATTAGTCTTATCCATTTAGCTTTCTTCCGAAACCATTTATAAACTTTTAAAACATTTTTTTTGTCTTTAAGTGGTTTTATCAGTTGGAAATATCTTTTTCGCTTCTAAGCATTTTAGTGTTCTCAAGAAACATTTTTATCGTTTCGTAGCCTGGTCATTTCAAGTTGTTACGCTCACTCGATAAATTAATTTAGTTAATCGCTTAGTCTTTCCATGAGATTGAACCAACGGAGAAAGATTGTCCTAGTTTTTTAATTCAAAGTAATATTTCTTAACATCAAGTTTACTCAAATACATAAAGTACTATCATAGATATTGTTCAAATATGGTTATTAAAATTTCACAATGCTTTAATAATAGTAAGTATTTTCACAAGTAAATGTTTTATTTATTTTAGGTTGATAATATTCTGAGTTTTGAAGATAAAATGCTTAGAAAACGGTCAACCATCCATGGCCCACACAGTGATAACGTTGCATACCCTTCCTTCAAGTCACAT
Source organism: Herminia tarsipennalis (assembly GCA_945859575.2). Lineage (NCBI taxonomy): Eukaryota > Metazoa > Arthropoda > Insecta > Lepidoptera > Erebidae > Herminia > Herminia tarsipennalis. Next base: position 19,631,427 of record OX243846.2, read on the forward strand.
CCCGGGCTACACAATTTTATTATAATTCTATTAATTCGGATAGATAAGTTGCTTAATAGAATGTATACTTCAAAGCACCAGAATTAATGGAGTATGTTTTAAATAAAAAAAAATAGTTGTTATTTTGTACTTAATCGCAATTTTTGGAAATATTTAGTAACCTTTACATGTCAATATACTCGTAAACTATTTCAATTTTAAACCTTTTACCAACATCACTATAACTCTCACACATACATAATTATAACTGGTGTTACATGATAAGCATATTTTCCGCTTCAAGTCAGTTTTCATATTCAAGTGAGTTCGTGTTCACAATTTTGTTAAAACGTTTATGTGTTTTATTATAGGTGCGACGTGCAAATAAAATTATTTGCAAGTTTTTTAGGTTTTTATTTTTTATGCAACCGCAAGTTATGAAATTATTTTTCGTTTTAGTCATGTTGTTTATCCATGGACACGGAAAATAATCCTACTCGCCCAGAGCAAATGAAAACTGTAGGTATATTTTGTAAATGTTTGAAACATTTATAAAATATACAGTTTTCGTTTTTATTTACTATGTCTTCCGTAACGTCGAGTTTATAAAATTACGCTGCATGCCAATTTGCCATCAACAAAAACGAACATTGATTATTTTATCCAAGATACCATCTTTAAACCATAATAATTGTAATTTATTAAAATAATCTATCTATACATATATAATCACTTGTCCTGACTGACTGACTGATTCATCAACAAAGAGCCTTAAACCACTCGGCTTACAAACCTAAAATTTTTTCAGTTGTTGCTTTTTATGTTGTTGGCATACACTTAGAAATCAACCCCTAAGGGGCTAAAATAGGGTTTGCAAGTTTGTATGAAACTCGGTCAGTTTTGAAGTTAGATCGGTGAAATGTTATATTTAGCTTTTCGTTTTAAACAAACAAACACGTGTTACAGCGTTTTTGGAAAATCAACCCCCAAGGTGGTAAGCTAGGGCTTCCGACTTTGTGTAGAACTCCGTCGCAAGATAGTATGAAACTACGTCAGTTTTAAAGGTAGGTCTGTGAAATTTCATACTTGGATTTTTGGTACAAAATAAAGAAACACGTGCGTCAGCGTTTTTTTCTATTCATCCCTAAGAGGGTAAAAAACGGGGTTGAAAAATTTGTAAGAAGCGTTAGTATTGAAGTTAGATCTATGAAATTCCGTCTTTGGCTTTTCGTTTAAGATAAAGAAACACAGGTGTCAGTGTTTTTTGGAAAATCAACCCCTAAGAGGATAAAATAGGGGCTGCAAGTTTGTTTGAATAATCTGTAAAATTTCGTGTTTGGCTTTTTGATTTAAAATAAAGAAACACGTGTTTCACTGTTTTGATTGAAAGTGAAAATCAACCCTTAAGGGGGTAAAATCATCTACGCGGGAGAAACCACAGGTGACAGCTAGTACTTTTATAAAATTGTAAAATAACTATGTCTGTACATTGGAGATATTTAAAAAAAACCGGACAGAAGCATGTCGGACCATGCTCAGTGCAGGGTTCCGGAGCCATATGAAAAAATCCGATATGAATAATTGCACCAGCAGAAGAGCGTATTTTCATGGCACTTTCGTCATTTTGTTGAGAAACGCAGTTTTTCGACGATATATCCGATCATGTCCGAAATGATTTTAGTTTATAGTATTTGTTATGCGCTACCACACGGATTAAAGGATAGCAACATTCGGAGTGACAATTTCGAAAAATATTCACTTCAAAATTACATAAAAAAAATATTAAAAACCTTAAAATCTTTTTAAAGTAGCTGCTTAATTATGTGCAACAGGTTAACGTTTTCACGTGTTGCACATGACACATGTATGGAGTACCCCGGCTAAAAATGTTTTTTTTATTATTGAGCTATCAAACTAAGTAGGGTATACTACAAGACACATTTTCATCAAATTTAATCAATATTCATTGTGTAGTCTTTAAGTAAATTTCATGTGACCGTCTTGGAAAATTTTGGCCACGGAACCCTAAAAACACAGTAGATAAGTAAATTACTATTTCAAACGCATGGCACATAAATGAATAGTTGCGTGCCTTAAAATGTATAACAGACATTCTGTTAATATGTAATAATAGACCGTATCAAACAAGTACGATTATATTTTCGTCAGTTATTATTACACTAATCATAAATAAATCTATATTTACGCCCAACAAAAGAAAATGCTATAACTGGTGTCAAGCACGCACTGTAAACATTACAGCAATTACATCTTTAATGTTTGAAGAATATGGTTTATAATCCCGTATAAAGTAAGTTTATTAATATTGAAACTTTTCTTAATTTGAGTAAAATTTATGGCAGTTTAAATTGCAGTGTTGGAAAGGAAGAAGGGTTCTTACTAATTAAATAACTAATTTATGATATTTCTCTACGTGACTAACTCTTTTAAGGTTTAGTGGCTAGTTATTAAACTGACTTTGTGGCGGATACGAGAAGCGCGCGCCCCCCATTTGTATCACTATTCGCCACTGCCTGGATGGGAAAGGAACCCACGGCCTCGGCCTCTGCAGTCAGGGTCAGAACCATTCCTCTGAAATACTTACGTAACCAAGTATATCAACTTAAGATTAAAGTAATATGAGTTATATGTAGTTGTTTTGGTTTAAGATATCTGTAACTTTGTTCACCTTGGTACTTTAATCACTCAGTGAACAAATGCCATGTTTAAAAATATATAGAAATATTTTTGAAGAAAGTCTCCAGGAACGGTGACCGCATGTATGCTTTTATTCTCTCCAATGTTGGTTGACATAAGGTTTGGCTTGATCGCCTGCAAAATAAAATATAATTATAATGATTATGGTACGAAACACCTCGAGTACAGGAATAATGATTCAAATTATATATAGTTCACTCAGCACCGTACAGATGCGAAACATCGCTTAACTGAGAAAATATAGATAAATAAGTGCCTGTAGTTGGCACACTTGTACCTACCTAATAGGCTAGTCGAAATGTATAAGTACCACTTGCCCTGACTGACTTTTTCACTGAAGATTCATCAACGCAAAGCCTAAACCGCTAGGGTCACAAACTTGAAATAGGTGCCTGTGTGCCAGGGACCAACTGCCATAGCAGTTGGTCCCTTTTTATGTTGGGGTTGCAAGTATGTGAATGAAATGAAATGAAACTCCGTCAGTTTTGAAGTAAGATCTGTGAAATTTCGTTGTAAGCTTTTTCGTTTAAAATAATGAAACACGTATTTCAGCGTTTTTAAATGAAAAATCCCTAATGAGGTAAAATAGGTGTTGTAAATTTGTATGAAACTACGTCGCAAGATAGTGTAAAGTACTCTGTCAGTTATAAAGTTAGATCTGTGAAATCTTGCATTTGGATTTTTGATTTAGTTTTTGGTAAAACAACCCCTGAGGAGGAAAATAGAGGTTGCAAGTTTGTATGAAACTCCATCTGTATTGGAGTTGGTTAGATCTATGAAATTTCGTATTTGTTTTTTTTTGTTTAAAATAAAGAAACACAATGTTTCAGCGTTTTTGGATGATCAACCCCTAAGGGGGTGCAACCTTGTATGAAACTACCTTACTTATACTACTTACTACTGTTAGCTCTGTAAAATGTAAATTCAAAATTTAAAATTCTTTATTCACTTAAGATGCAAAACAACTCTTGTGATACGTCGGGATTCTACATATACTCGTACATGTAATGCCAATTTTGCAAACAATAGGTTATGCCGGAGAAAACAACCTGGCAATAAAGACTCGCGGCCACTCTTTTTAAATTGTCAATTTTACAATGTTTGAACGTTTATAAACTTAAGTAAGGTGCTGCGACTAATATACTATACACCATGCTAAAGGACTGATGCAAATTGTATCATTAAAAGTTGAAACATGAGATAAACCAAAATCAGCCTTAGTGGGTACAATATAGTAGGAGCATCTACTTACAACAAAGCTCTGGTTGCTATAGTAGAGAAGTATATCTTGAGACAACTCACACAACGTCATCTGATCCCAAACTAAGCAGAGCTTGTAATGTAGCTACCAGACAATTGATAAACGTAGTATATTATAGATAAATTACACCCAGACACAGAATAATCCTAGTGCTCATCGCACAAAGATTTGTCCTGGGTGGGGATCGAACCCACGACCTCTGGCTTAGCAGTCAGGGTCACTAACCACTAGCAGAACTAAACATGCGTGTGTGCTAATATTATAAAGCTAAAGAGTTTGTTTAGTTGGTTGAAGGCGATAATCACGTAATTTCTTCTTAAAAATCTTTTAATGTTCGATAGCTCATTTATCGAGGAAGGCTATGTGCTGCATAACATCACGCTACTAAACAATAGGAGCGGAGGAACAATGTTTTTTTTTAAAAGGGAAAATATGTCACAGTCGAAGTTGTGAGGGTCAGCTAATTCTTTTTAGTACAAAGTTACAGAGTAAATAATAGGTTTTGTGATGAAATGTTAAAAACATTTCATAATGTAGCAACTACTGTCGCTAACTGTCCCAGGTCTACCGTATGTCCTGATTGAGCATGACTCGCGTTTAAAGTCATCGCAGGTCAATGTGATTCCCGCCACTGATACGGGGCCAATGTACTCTACTCACTTATTTAACGAAATAAAACAATATTTCACGCACGATAATATTGCCGGGATTATCTCGCCCGTGGAGACGGCCCCTTAGTATCTAGTTAGTCTATGAAAATGACATTTAAATAATTGTTAGGTGTAATGTTGATAAAGTATAACATATTTTTAATAAAGATGTTATTATTTAAAATTATATTGTTAATTTATATTTTTATATTATGCGATTTTGTGAATATAAGGTCGGGGCAAAAGCATTTTCGTATTTTTCATACAAAGAGAAAAAATAGGTATATTTTTTATTTCTTTATAATGTGTATGTGCCATTTTGATCGATGACTTGTTGCCATCTTGTGGGTAAAAAAATGGAGATTTTTCAACAAAAAAAATTGTCAGGTAGTTTTAACAGTGTTCTTTTGAGACGTTAACTTTATGCTTCCTAAAGAGTTCTGAAGTGACCGAAACAGGTAGAAATCTGATGGAGTAATATTAGGCCTATACGAAGGAAGCAGGAACACATCCCAGCCAAGCTCTCATAATTTTTGCTGAGTGGCTATAGATGAGTGCGGTTTGACGTTGTCATTATCGACTTATGATTAGGATTCACGCAGAACGCTATACGTTATTATGACAATTAGAGAGCATTAGGTTAGGGCGTGTAGAGTTAGGATCTTGGCTTTCCAACATCTAACTTTCTTAGCTTGGCAGCTATATGTAAAAATGTTTTTAGTGGTATTGTAAATTGACTACAAGTGGTATTTTTTTTTTAATATCTTTATTGCAGTGTTACCTTCTATTTTATAATGTGTTATATAAATAGGTACAATGTTTATTGACGATTTTGATGGCTTTATACCTTGAAGACTTCATATAATTTGTAATAATAAACAAATAACTATATAAATCATTTATTTTTCATAGTAAAACGTATTTTTTGACAGACAATTGAGAAGTCCTACAAGTTTAGCTCCTCAGTTGTAATTTGCTTACCCTGATCGTCGTTGCGTTACTAACATAGCCTGTAGAGGAGACTTTTTTTTAAATTGGAGAGTACAATGAGTGAAGCAAAGTAGTCAGATGTCCTAGGACATATACTTGCTTTGCTTTACTCATTATACAAACCAGGCATAGTCAGGATTGATTACACACTCTCCAAACAATTTTGTTTTAATTTTACATACTATCTCTGATTTTTTTAATGCATATGGGGAGTAATCTCGTGCGACGAGTATGTGAAGATTGGAGTGGCGGCGTTACTATTACTGGAACAATTATTACAAATCTGCGTTATGTCGACGACGCCACAATCTTTGCCTCCAATGAAGAAGTAATGTGCACCTTGGTGTAGAGGTGAGGAGATGGGACTCCTCCTTAACAGTGACAAAATGAAAGTCATGAAAGTCGACCGCAGCGTGTCGCTCACTATGACCGGCAGACTAAACCTGGAAATCGTAGAGGATTTCACATATCTGGGTTCTGTTAGAATAAATAACGGCTCTTGTGAGAAAGATACCAGAAGACGGATTGGAATAGTGAATGTCCCAGCTCGGCCGTGTATAGCATATACCAGATTCGCTCAGCCTTAAACACCTTGGTCTGCGATGCCATCCGCACTGCTGAAGACAGGGTGAGCTGGCGAAAAATGGTCAAGGAAAATTGTTTGCACAGGGCCACAATTCTTAGCATTAAGAATAAAAGACGCAAGGAGGAGGATTTCCTTTGTTTTATTTATTTGTTTTTTACGTAAAGCATCAGTTGATATTTTACTTTGATGACATTCTGGGAATCTTCAAATGCAAATACCTCCGCTTCGATATTACAAAAATTGTTTAACACATATGTTTTCTCAAAATAGCAGAACGAAATAGTATTAAAGTCATACATGACCGCTAAACATAACAACGACGCCACTAGTATATACAAAGTTATTCAAACCCCTAAGGCTTAAAAAGTAAATGATGGCATAAGAAAAAATGGATGGCCTGTGTGAAAGATGATAGACATGTGTAAGGTCATATTACACCTATACCAAATAATTGAGGCTTACTGCCTCAATGCGCGGTGACAATTCCTTCTTTTTCTTTCTTTCTAGCCATTTTAAAGTTGCCAAAATGCCAAAAATGGAACCTATAGTTTCCTTATGTACTTCTGTCTGTCTGTCCGTCCGTATGTCACAGGCATTTTACTCAAAGACCACTTGATGAATATTGTTGAAATTTAATGGAAATGTGAAAATGTAAATAAATATTTTTAGTCCACCCCTAAAAATACTTATTTTAATTATGCACATACTTATACTCTATACATGTAATAGAAACAGATTTTTTTTTCAGCATATATAAATTACTACAGTATATATTAACACACACACACACACACATAAATTAGGTTACAGCATAAATAAATTAGGTTGGACACTGACGGTACGGCTGGTCCCCAAGCCCAAAGTCACTCAGCGGGCTATAAAAACGGCTATGGCTCGGAGTTTCTCTTGGGGACAAAATATAAATGAGGTGATTCCGCAGAGAACCAAAGTTATCGACATAGCTCAACGGATTAGCAAGCTGAAGCGGTAGTGGGCTTAGCCATATTAGTCAAAGAACCGACAACCATTGGGGCAAACGAGTTCTTGAATTGAGACCGCGTCTCGGCAAACGTAGTGTAGCACGCCTTCAGGCCAGGTGGAGTGGTGATTCACGCAAAACGGCTGGCAGGAGCTGGAAACGAGAAGCCGAAGATAGAACAAAGTGGCGTGCAACTCGAGAAGCCTATGTCGAGCAGTGGACTGCGATAGGCTGATGATGATTGTTTAGCAAAGATGATATTTCTTATTTAGAAACTGTTTAAGAACCAATTCATTATCAGACAGTGGAGCTATCTTAGAACAGACTGACGTACATAGTGTTTATCAGGACGATACAGGTTCAATTCAAAAAAGGAAATTTCCTAAATTAAATACTAACAAATTTAAACCAGACTTTCTGATGGTCCCTAATTAAGCGTAATTAGGGACCATGAATTAAAAACTCCACAAATTGTCAGGCTTCCATTAGTGAAATGATCCACATGTGTAGAAAAAAAATCCCTAGCCGTTGCACAAAAGAAAACTTCAAAAATGAAAAGGCTAAAAACGAAACACAATTAGTTGAGGAAATATTTTAAAGAAAAAAATGCAATGTGTACATAAAAGTCCACTATCACAATAGTCTTCTAGACTACTTTCAACATAATTTTAAATATCTGAGCGAAATAAAAGGAAAACGCTTCCTTCAAGACATAAAAACAATGGCGGTGGGTGAGACGTCCATTGTGAAGACAGATTCCAGGGGAATTGTAAGTGACAGCCTAACACAATTTAACCCATATTTAACCCCAGTGAAGTTATTTTAAAAACAATTTTTTTAATGTCAAAACAAATAGTTTTTATTGTAAAAATCGCATTTTTCTCTATCTCAAAAACTAGATCTGATAAAACAATAGCATTTTTAACAATGTCAAATAAACATACATAAAATGAGGTGTAACATTCTAGGCACCACTATGGCTGTCAGCCAGTGTAATGAGGGAAATAATTATGCATGGAATACTTACATGTTTCTTTATTTCCTTGAACCACATTTGGTACATACCAAATTTACTCATAATAATGTCTCGTTCAATTAACAACATACATACTTATGTTGATAACTAAATTTGTGTAATAATTCTGTAATATGTCTAAAAACAACACTACGTTCTATCAGCTGTTTATTTGTCTTGTTTGTTTGTAAATTAATTATTTCAAGATATTATATAACTTGATGAAAGCGATAAAATGTTAAGTGAAATTACTCAACTGCATCAGCAAGCCATTCTGCGTCATTACGCAGAATGTCTTGCTGATGCAGCTGAATGGCTTGCATTCCATTGAATGCGTGATAAATCGTATTGATGAAAAACCGTATTATTTAGAACCAAAAAAGCAAGGGGGCTATTACCAAAAAAAACTCAGAAAACGTCCACGATAAGACGTGACAATTACTGTTACCAACAGACATTCAATGAGTCATCGTGACTACACAATTCCATATCAACCGATATGATGTCCCACTGCTGGGCACGGGCCTACCCAGTAAAACCTACTAATTATTGATCCTGGGGGTAATTGCCATGCTCGCCACAAAGCTTTAAAGGCTTTATTGTACCTACTATATTGGGAGTTTTTTTTGGCAAAGTTAACCCTCTGTAACTCATGGTATTTTATTTTTTGTTTTTATTTTATGCTTCGTAGTATTAAGGGAAAAATGAAATACACGTGTTTCAGGACTTTTTTTATTTCTCATATTTTTTTTTTAAATAAACAAAAGTAGGGAGTGTTGCCTAGAAGCAACATTGAATAAATGTGCGAAAAGTTACTTAGCAGCATATGTTAAGAGAGGTGAAAATTTCGGAAGCAATTATTGGTTTTAGTGTAGCACAGGACAACTCCATATTTTTCACATACATTGTGTGTAAATCCAGGACACTTGGGAAACTTGCACCTGATTTTTTTATCAGGCCATTGCGGCCAGTGCCCAATTTGATCTTGGCGAATAGCTTTTGGAGGCACGTGTTGAGCAGGCCATTTGTGCTTCTTGAATCGCGTCCTCTAACAATCGCCGATTTTGCAAACTTTGGTTTATACCCATTTTGCAAAGGATCTCTGCAACCTCAAGACGAAAATCTGATGATGCTAAACGGATGTACCCTTGAGGGTTTTTGAATTATGCAACCCTTTTGTAAAGAAGCCATGCATTGACTGTCATGAGGTCTAAGTAGTGATAAAAGAGGCGCATATGCCATCGCTTGCTCCGCAACCGTATCTTACAGATGCCCACGACGCTGTCCAGGAGGTCGACGCCACCCATATGACGATTATACTCTCCAACCATTTTGGGTCGCTTTCCGAAGACATATATTCATTTTTTTTTATCCCATCTCCGAACTTCAGTTTCGGGCTTTTGTCCAGGGAAGGTCAAATCCACACTAACAATTTTGTTATCCATCCAGGAAACAATAGAGACATCAATGCCGTTCACGTCAGCCACATACTCTTCCGAATACCCTCTTTGTTTTTTCTTAATGATCTTTTCTGATGACAGCTTACAATCGGGTATTCTATTTCTTCTCACTATGCCAAGACTGTGTATACCTTCTTTGGCTAGATATTACAACAGACGGAGAAACGTTTTTTTTTATTAGTTCTTGGGGAAAATAGAAGATCAGAATCCAAAGACTTGCTTCCAGTAAAAATAACATACGAGATTCTTTTTTTTCCAACGTAAATTTAGTTTAGGAAACTTTCCTTTTGGTGGATTTTTATTGCTTTTGCCTAAGTCACCCGGACGTCGCTTACAAGACATTCTATAACAGAAGAAACTTACGATAAACATTACAGTACTCAAACCAAATCACTACACTTTTCGCCTAATGTAGCCTACAGGCAACAATCACTTATTATCAAGAAAACCAAAAAAAAACCTAAAATTGGGTCAAAATCAATAATAAGTAATGAATTTGAAACACTTACCTCTTCACTATTCACAATTTAAAACACAAAACACGCGTTTTATTATTATTTCAATTCGGAGCCAGTCCGCACTTGTCGTTAGTACCTACCCACGTGTAATGAACATCAACTTGCAACTTACGGTGCCATCTAGTTGTTTTTCATAATATTATTTTCTCTAACTGAGAGTGTATACAATAGGCTACACTGCGTGATTACGTTGTAAAACCGATTTTATGAATTTGAAAGACGATCGAACGGTATGTTGCTTACAGTCTATAGTATGCTACAGAGGGTTAATAGTAAAATGTTGTGTGTTAATATAAAATAAAAGAAACAATTTGAAAAAACTAAAACTAACGAACTATTTACAACTAACTTATCTAAACCACTGCACTATAAAATAAAAAAGGAGGTTAAATAAAAGAGGAAAGCACAACCGGTTTAGGCGTCGAAGAATTCCTCCCCATCGACGTCAACCGGTATAGTGCCAAGAAGGCTGGCAGCATTGCCGCGTTGTATGGCAGTGCTTATTCTCTGTGCGAAAAAAAGACCAGCCCTCTGAATTGGGAGCTATATACTAGAGAGGCATTTAAAAAAAAATATAGCTAAGATATATAAAAATAAAAAGCAATAAAATCGGATATGATTACCATTATTTTTTTATATAAAACAGGATAAGAGCTTGAGGCTATTTAAAAGTAATTACAATCGAACTTAAGACCAGAATTGACAATTGCAGATAAAAAGAGAGGTTGGATCACGAATATTTTACAGTCTTATAAAGTTAAAGTTGACCTTCATCGTAAATATGCACTATGCACTTCAAAGGCAGGCGTTACTATGCCCTTCTATGGCAGGCGTCGTCCAAGCGTAAAGTCTATAAGTGGCTGCAAGCGTCGGCGACCTTCGGCACAACGCTATATGCCGGCATCGTCCAGGTGCAGCAATACTGCTTAGAAGCAGGTGTCGACGTCGTTGCACTTTAGATGCAGTTGACTTTTAGGTGACGGTTTAATATGTACACAGGCGTCGTCAAAGTATAACGATGCTATTTAGAGACAAACGTTAGTCGTTGTACTTTAAATATGCAGCGATGCAATTTTAGAATGCAGTGGTGGGCTCCAGGATTGGTTTTGCAAAAGACTTGCTGTCTTCACAAAGAAATCATAAACTGGACTCCCAATGCATTCCGATTTTTATGCTAAAGAAAACTCTGAAAGATGATACAATTTTAAAGCCGATTCTATATTTTACATGTAAATTACACACAGTCGGTCAATAGGTAGAATAATTAGTATAAACTTTTACAAAAATACAATGGATGGATGATACTAACATCATCATATAAAAAATATGAATGCTGTCAGAATGACAATTTGTAAATAAGTATTTTTAACACTTATTCAGGAAATATGTCAATTAATGAGATTGGAATACAATAAATACGTGGTAGTATACAATAAAGACTACTATATACAAGGAAGGTAAGAATTTAATGAGTGAACATTACATACAGTATTTCAGTCCCTAACGAATAAACATTGAATATTGTACCTATTTGTACCGCCCCTGGTGCAATATCTGATTGTATTATAAAGGCATTGATTGTTTTTTAATTTAAACTTTTTTAAATATACAACCTGATAAAGAGGCAAGAATATCGTTTGGTAATGATTTTTTTACTTAAAGCTTTTAACTAACAACATGAGACGTAACTCGTACTGTTAGATACTTGAAATATTAAAAAGTTAAGAAAGTTATTTGTTATGGCTATCATGCTCCAGCAACTCTACCATTCCGATAATGCAAAACTGTACCACATTCAACACTTCAAAACATTTAAACCAAAGCAATGGTGTGGTAGCATACTCCAAATCTAATCTTCAAGTTACTTGCGAAGAACCGGACTTTTACCGATCAGCTTCTGGTCTCGTTATAAAGATTGGCTCAGACGTAGCGATAATTTGCATCTATCACCATCGACAGACAATATCGACAGCTTTATCTTGTCTCTTAATAATATCCTACCATAGCTCGTAGGATATAAATCTGTAGTATTAACGGGGGACCTCAATCTAGACATTAAATACGCGACAATGGACACCCGTTTTCACGAATACTTGAATTGTCTTTTCTCCCTGCCCACACACTTCTAACTAGAGGCGATAAATGTTTAGATCACACAATTATTAGGTCAAAATCCTAGCCATACGTTTGTCTATAGCTCTACCGTAACCGATCACTGTTCATCGTTACTATGCTTACACAATAAATTTCCAAGATTGGTTGCTAGTTCATACATCACTAAGACTGACTACGCAAAACTTGATGAATCAATACTACATCTTGACTTTACACCTCTTTATTCAATATGTGATGCAAATACAGGAGCTGACAAATTCCTAAAGCTGGTGCCTGCAGCTGGTCCTGAAAATATGTCTGCGAAAAAGCTTCCACCAAATAAGAAAATCCTCAAACTCTGGATAACATCAGGACTATTACGAAACAGAGATATGCTACTTATAAAAGCCAACAACTCCCCAAATAATGAGATGCTAAAGAATTACATAATGAAATGCTAAAGAACTACTTGTAAGAGATACAAAAACTTTTGTATTCTTAACAAAGCCAAACGTACTTACAACTAACAGGATTTCAAAAAGGCATGCAAAAATCCAAAAAATCTTTGGAAAATTATAAAACGAGTTACTAATACCACGAAAACAAATAAATAATAGTTTTACCCAATATTGTTATCTTTGTAACCCTCGTGAGCCTCGATGTGCGATCTGGATAACTCATATTTTGCATGTGTAGGCAAGAAACTTGCAAACGAAATAATAATTACAAATCGTCCACAATCGCCACCTGCTCAAACTTTACATAACATCAGCCCACTAACGTCTTTTGTCCTGGATCCTACAGATACAAACGAAGTAATTACAACGATAAACTCATTGCGGTCAGATGCTGCTCTGAATGGGTTGTCGCGTTATTTTCAAAAGAGATACTCAGCTACCTTGACACCCGTTCTGTGCCACATATTCGGCAGTTTTCCCAGCTTCTCGGCAGCTTTCACAAAAAAGGACAATTTTCAACGGAGGGGACAGAAACGGGCCGAACAGTTACTGCCTTATCGCAGTCCTATATACTGCCTTATCGCAGTCCTATATGCTATTTGCAAGGTAATTGAGCGCATGATTAACAAAAGACCTATTTATTATCTGGAACATAACAATTTGGTTTTCACAAAAACAAACCCACGACTTACGCTGTTCACAACTTCATAAAGAATCAACGAAATAAACTCTTACTATATTTCATGCGAAAGCATACGATACCTTTCCTGTCCCGGCACTCTTACTTATACTTCAAAAATCGGAGTCAGAGATCTGTAACTACATCTCATAAAGAATTACCTAACAAATCGGTCCCAGATAGTTAATGGTGTCTTATACATATGCGAGCCTACGAACATTTGTAAATTGTACAAATGCTTGCATGCTACGTTAAGTCTGTTCTTCCCCTTAGAGCTGGAGTTTAATGAAATCCTTTCTTACTCGTACATCATCATTCTAGAATCTTGACTACAAAGGAAAGAAAAGTAAGGTGACGTTGATGAATGCATATCTGTGAATTATTTATATTTGACCACTACACTCGTCTATTTATTAAAAACTAGCTGCCCACCTTCACTCGGGAGATATTTTTTATGTAAATTGTGTGTTTTTTTTTAATTTTCTGTTAAACAAATCTTGTCCTGACAATAATAAATATAACAAAAGAAATATCCAATTTGGTGCTATCGATGTGAAGTTATGCGCATACATTATTTTTGGTATTTATTTTTATTTCTAAAGAAGATTCTATGTTATTTGCATGCTCAAATTATGCGAACGCATCTGCTAGGACGTCAGACTTGCTTGCGATTTTGACAACAGTATCAGGTGCTAAAGGTGGAACGAGATTTGCGCGCACGATACGAAAGTGACCAATGGCGTATTTATACAAAGATGAGTGATTGGCGTAAAACAAACCAAAATACAGTTGCAAATATCCGCAGACTTTGAGCTGAGCTGATATGCCGACTGTAGTGCAAACATCGGCTAAAATAATATCTAACAAGAAAATTTTATTGCACCTATCGTGTAACCCTAACCTTTTGCTCCTAATTCCGAAATGTTTTAAATTGAGCTTATCCTCCGTTGTATTAATTCCAAAGGCTTTTAAACTGCTAAAGCATCTGACGAGGTACTTCCGGATCGATAGAATTGATCAAGAAAATATGAAAGAATGGAACACTTTCGCGTTTATTTTTTTATTTATTTCACTTCGGAAAACCAACAGCTAGAACATTTGTGGAAGAAAATGACAGAATACAAACAAAAAGTCAATTACAGGTCTTCACTTTTAAAAAATTGTCTAGGGAAGCTATGATTGTGTACGTTACATTCACATACGTTAAAAAAAAAAGACAATCTTAAATAGTACATACTGTTCACATATTTGAATTAAAAAAAGGGCTTAGACTCCACCTCACTGCTGCAACGCTTGTAACAAACGGGTTCAAATCGCTTGTTTTACTAATTTTATTGAAATTACGACTTGCTCGCACTAGGAAAGAATTTTGTCTGTAGTTAGTGGAAACCTTAGGTATATTAATAGGAGGGTTGAACCTTATAAATTTAGATGGAACATTTAGGCTAATTTTTTCCAAGAGGTTAGGACAATCAATTTCACCTGATAAAATTTTTATTATAAAGGTGCAATTTGCTATTTCACGGCGTTTAGCAAGAGGTATATCTAAGATGAAGTTTTTTGCACATTTCCAAGTAGTTCGCGGAATGGTATGGTATCTTGTGATGGTAGCAAACATACTTGATAAACCGTCTTTGTATAGCTTCTAACGAATGTACAGTAATTTTAATAGTTTTCATTTGTTTAAAACATTTAGATATTCTCATTATGAAGCCCAGAGATTTAGATGCCTTGGTAATAATTGAAGTAACATGGTGGTCAAATATTAAAGATACTAGCAATGGGGGTAGGCCAATTTCTTGCAATCTTGTTAACACCTGCAGCTAAGATAAATTGCTTATGTTAGGAGTGGATTCACAATGAACCACGACCTCATAATTACGAGTCCGATGCCTTTGTTACTAGGCTATCACTGTTTTTTTTATCTTTGTTATTGTGTTGTTAGCTGACCCGCGCAACTACGTCTGCATAATTTTTCCCCGTTTTTGCAACATGTTTCATTGCTGCTTCACTACTGTTGGTCGTAGCGTAATGTTATAAAGCCTTATAGCCTTTCTCGATAAATAGGAAATCCAATAGAAAAATACTTTTTTCAAGTCGAGCCAGTAATTCCTGAAATTATCGCGTTCAAACAAACAAACAAACTCTTCAGCTTTATAATATTAGTATAGATAAAACAAAGCCAATTTTACGCTGTTTGATATTCTAAATTACGCAAAGAATTGAAGTTTTCACTATCATTCAGATATTTTTTTCCGGATGGTATATATAATATGTAATACATGTAGATATGTTATGTGTATTGACAGAAAAGAAACCTCCGTGCGAAGCTGGAGTGGGTTAAATTATAATTTATAAGACATTTAACTAAATATGCCTATAAAGGCAGTGTCATTAATAATCGTGACGTGACTGTAGGTAAATAATCATCCAAAGTAAACATTAGGTCATAAATCGGAAACACTCAAGTAGATATAGAGTATTGCTTTCAATCGATTTTCATTTCGATTGCATCGGATTTATATATGTTATACCGAGTCGTTTAATTTTACGAGCGCTCACATATTCACTCCTCGCGGCTTGTTGTGGTATTGCGGAGTCTGGTTTTAATGGATTTATTTATATCCGCTTTAAACAACCAGGTTATATTGAGCTACTAATAAAAGTGTCGTCGAATAATTTCTAGGTTTCTGTGAATTGCTTTAATTAAAATGTCACTGTAAGTTTTTATTAGCGTACAATGTCTCATGGTTTCAAGATAACATAAAGCCAGGCTTATACTGCTAATTGGTAATGAACAGGGTATAATTGAGTGAAACTAGTTAAAATAGGTTTATATCCGATTATACTTGCTATATTCCAATTACGAAGCCCTTTTTGACATTTCCGAGAATATAACCACAGAATACCGAGAGTATAGATGTAAAGGCAGTAATGATACATTAATAATTATATAATCATGACAAACACCATTTTTGCTTCCTAAGTGAATAAAGAATATTGATTTTGTTTTTTGATTCACACGGACATGGTCTTTAATTCATTTCTGTGAATTATATCTATGTGTACATCGCTTGAATTAGGCTTGCCTGGGTAAACCTTCGTATCTTAATAATAATGCATTATGTTTTGGGATAACTCACACAACGCTATCTGATCCCAAACTAGGCAGAGCCTGGACTATAATAATAATAATCATTTATATCAGAAAATAAATCCATATAATTTCATTATACAGGGTGTAATCGTTAAGTGTGTCCAGGCGATTATTCCGTAACTATTACAGATATCAAAAAACTTTAAACTGATATCGAAAGTACGTTACCTAATGAGTTAAATGACATCAATAACTTTTTAAAAATCAAACGAGAGGTATCTAACATTTTGACATTAAACACTCCCATACATTTAGTATGAGATTAGTAGAAAGGTTTTAGTTTCCTTATTTTAATAGAATATTTTAGCTTAGTATTGATATTAAAGGAAACTGGTTATTAACCTAACAGAGTAATAAAACTATCTTTTAATTGAATAATATTTATTTCTTAGTAAGTACTAAATTTTGTATTCAAAGCAGATGTTCGAAGTGACGTCCTTGTTGTGCGATACAATGACGAGCTCTACTTACAGTTTCTAAATGAACTTTCCATAACATTTGCGGAGTAATTAAAGCAATTGCACGACGTACACGATTCTGTAACTCTTCTAGGCTGTGCATTCTCTCAGCGTACACTTTGTCTTTGATAAAACCCCATAGGAATAAATCACAAGGCGTGAGATCCGGGGATCTGGCAGGCCAAGGGGTTGCACTGTTATTGGCTATTAAACCATCAAAATTGTCTCGTAAGATAATTAATCTACACGTGCATCTACTTGAAAATCATCATTGTCATATCATACGTAATCATACAATATGATTAAGGTACAATGAGTACTAGACCACTTAAAATAAGGAAACTAAAACCTTTCTACTAATCTCATACTAAATGTATGGGAGTGTTTAAAATGTCAAAATGTTAGATACCTCTCGTTTGATTTTTAAAAAGTTATTGATGTCATTTAACTCATTAGGTAACGTACTTTCGATATCAGTTTAAAGTTTTTTGATATCTGTAATAGTTACGGAATAATCGCCTGGACACACTTAACGATTACACCCGGTATAGTAATAATTTATTTATGAACTAATGTTTATTTAGCAATTATGTTTGTTTTAAAATTAATAAAGGCACAGCATATAGCGCATCATCAGGGTCTCCCACCGATCTATGAACACACGTAAGATGGTGTTGGTGCTGGCATGGACGCGTCTTTATGGCTGCAAAGCCGTCAATTTGCGCCTCTGAAAACATACGTGATGCGCACCTCCACGGCAACCCCAACAGCACCCTAAGTGTGTTATTGTATTGAACACGCAGGTCCCGCCGACCAAACCTCAGTAGGCTTTAAGTAGCATAATGTTTATTAAATTTGTAGGTCGTGCAAGCTTGCGGGCCAGCATTTTACCGCGCCCTGCGCTCCCTATCTATGCCTAAGTTATCACTTAGATCTCTGGTGACCCAGGGGCCTGAGTACTTGAACTTATTTACCCTTGATAAAGGTACCCCAGAGAGTAACACATCAGGTATAATTGTATAGCTCTTAATCAATGATTTAAAAATTAAAAGCTCACTTTTATATATTTCTAAATACATACATGTTATATTAAATTAATCATAAACATATACATAGAATAAGCCATCGTGTTTATCACACAAAGTTTTATTCTTAGTGGGGATCGAACTCATAACCTCCGGCTTCGACCCTGTTCAGGTGAGGCGAATTACGCGCGAAGCCTTACGCGCATATACGTACGTGCGTAGACGAGGTATACGGTTTGCAATAAGCCATTCACATGATTCGCGCGAGAGGATTTCACTCGCACATATTCGGGTGTTATTCGCCGGCATCTCGATTCGCTCGCAGACAGACTAAATAATATTTTATTTATAAAATGAATCTAAAAGCGATTCGCCACCGCTAAATATAAAAAAAAATGTCAATCCATGAACGCGACACGATGTCGTGAAAAAAAAAAATCACATCACTTTACGTGTAGGAGTGGTACCCGAAAAAAAAATTTTTTCACCATTTTATTTTACCTATTGGTCGGCGTAACTAATACAAATTACAGCTTTTTAGTATAAAGCCGTTACAAAGTTACATTGTAAAAATTTTATGAACTGTCAAATGTGATCTTAATAATATATTGGGCCTACTATAATATCAACTCTGACCAAAGACTTTGCTAGTATAATGTCTGAAAATTAGGTTTTTATTTTATTTTTTGTTCTGATTCCGGCCCAAACTATTACGCGCGCGTTTCGCGTCATGTGAACACAATAGCAAATTTGTCTCGCGCGTATCACTGGCGCGTAATTCGCCTCATCTGAACAGGCTCTTAGCAGTCAGGGCCACTAACCACTAGAAAAACAGGCCAGTCGAAGTTGTATGAAGGTTACTTTCGGTACCCTCGTTATTTTGCTACGTTACTCTAAACGATTCACTCTTACTTTTTGGCAGTAAATCTCTATTTGAACCATCACAATTAATTAAAAATATATAAACTTTAACTTCATAAATACATTCAACGCTTTCTTATAGTTGTCTTCATTATTAAGTATTTTCATTATAGTGAGTATAATGACATTGTGTAAAGGGACTTCAAAATTAAATCGGACACGATACAGATTTCACGTTTGAACTAACTTGTTTTCAACATCGATATGAAATTCAAAATGTGCGAGGGCAAAATGATTACATATTCACCGTGTATCTTAAACAAAACTATCAATTACAGAGTCCGGAATCCACATAATATTTATATACATCAATCTCCCCTACTCCAATATTGCATATCAATATTGTACATCAAAAACAAACATCATAATTTTGTTTTGTGAATTCATCCAATGCCTGTGAAACATCAGGCGTGGATAAACTTGCAACGTTCATAAACTTTATAAACAGATTATAGTACAAATGGATTTAGTATTTAAAGCCAAATGTATTTACTATTTGAATCGCACACCTTCTAGTCTTTCATCGTTAGTTGTTTAGAGGCAATCATCAATGTTCTGACAAAACAAAAAGTAAGAATAACCAATCATCGCTCATGGAGACGATGGACTACTAACTAATCTTCTAAGTCCCTGTTTTTTAAATAATAATTGGGAAATTAAAAATATCAACATTTATTACGAAATAAATAGGTATCATCGATCTCATGCCGAAACTATTTGCTCTTGAGGCAGATACTAATTGCGCTACATAAAGCGTATCTCTTGTCGGTTTCCAGACTTCACCGCACTTTACAAATGTTACTATTTCATAGCTCTGTAGATTTAGCATGAATCTTATTATTATTTTGGATAGTATCATTGTGGATAATTCAATATGGCCTAGAAACTATTCAAAATTAAAAGTGTTATTATCTTTATTTCCGTATTCAATCCATTCCGGCGACCTTCTTTAGATCACCGTCCTACCTAACGTTTAATGAATCGCGGTCTCCATAAAGTCAAAGTACTTTATTTATTTATGTTAGGAATGCAACGCTTTTAAACGTCAGGAAAATATTGGGAATAGAATGACAGAAGAACATTTTATGCCAAGTTCGTAAGACTAAAGCCGTAAGAACAGAACTTAGCAAGAACTACTTAAACCTGCTTTTTCTTTTAAATGCCAATTATAGCAATATATTGGCCTATGCCAGTAAAAGCAACCATTACACCATGCAACTAATGCAAGCAGTAACCATAGTACCTATGTAAAGTAGGTATAACCAAGTTTTAAAATAATTAGCCTCGTATGGTGAGGATGGGAGCATCAACTTACAAAAATTACAGAAGAGAGTAGGTATAGGCAAAGAAATACAAATATTGAAAAAAATAAACCTAATGATAATGATAAGGCCGACCAGTGCCCTCAAGTAGCACCCGAGTATAACGCATGGGTCAGCTATCACCCCCTTCGCCATATTGAAGGGACGACGACCCGGCCCACACCGCCACCACAAACAATGACATTTTAGTGAGCATGACGGTTCCTGACATTACGACTTACAGAAACGAAAATAACTTAATATAATATAATGAAGTACGATCGCTTTCCACTGAAGAATTCGTTTGTTACAGAGATCATTTAAATAATAATAATGATGATATTATACTATAACCAAAGTATTACTAAACATAGATTTGAGCTAGAGCTCGTATAACTAACTGTTCACGGAAATGCTAGCGGCAAATCACTAATATTTTCATAAGTTTAATATGTTAGTACAAATGGTTTAATGTTAAATGTAAGCTTTGATAGTTTCTGCAAATAGGTGCAGGATTTCAAAAAAAACGCATTTTGGCAGCTTGATCAAATTTAAGAATGATTTGATAAAAGTACTGTGAAGTGTTTTGTCACATGTGGCAATACAGTTACGTTGAAACGGGCTTATAACTACATGTGTAGTAGGAAGAAGTAATTATTAATATGAAAAGTACCTTTATTTCACAAAACATTGTGTGTAGATTAAAAATCTAACGAATCCTCCGTCCACAATCACGTTTTTTAATTCACGTGAAGTTAAAAACCTAATTGATTTCTCTACGAAACAGCAGCTTACCAGATTTTATTTAAACCAGGTCCATCCTAATTAAACTAGCCTTTAAATAAAACCATATATACATACACATAAATGTTTATAGTGAGTGCCCATCAAGAAATATTTATTTTTGTTAATTAATAATCGAACTAAATAGCCGATTAACAATCGATATTACAAATATCCATATATATATATATATATATATATATATATATATATATATATATATATATATATATATATATATACATATATATGGATATTTGTATTATAGATAGTATAGATATTTGTAGTGCACATACATCTATATATATATACAAATATATATGTTTTTATTTTTTGCTGAGACTTTAATAAATATATACAATACATATAAGTTTTTGCAATACGCAATGCATTTTTATTTGTAACAGAACTTATGGCCGGACTAGGTATTAATACATTGTGTAGTTTTTCAGTGCTAAAGAAATCGATATTGAATAATCAAAAAGTTTTAATCTTCGTAAAATACACGCGAAAAAGAAATTCTTTAAATAATGAGTTCTATTCTGAAGTTTTAAAATCACAATATAAATTTGTAGGCATCCAAATGGATACCATGAGGTAATCCTCATGGTAGGCTTTAGTGCTTTTGGATTTTACCTTTAAAATAAACTATCACACATAAGTAGGCTTTACAAGTTTATGAGTAACTGCTGATCCAATGAGAAGTAACAAAATTATCGTAAATTCCTTTAAAAATATTAATAAGCCAAATTTTTGGGATAGGGGGGTCTACGAAACCCTACATTGTGCGTGGCCCGACATGCACTTGCCCGGTTTTTAAATAATAAAAAAAATGGTTTATTGAAATGCATGCAATAAAAACATAAAAATGAATTAAGAGAATAACCATTTGTTTATTATTTCCTATAAAACTGTTTGCTCTCGGTAAACTTTATCTTCTTTTTAGACATTTGCTAGAATGTAATATTCTAAACAATTACAAATGATCACAATTTAAATTCGGTTCTTTTGGTTAATCCTTATCAACATTGATGATGAATTGTCAAAAATATTAACTTTCAGCGGGACAAACAGATACACAAAGATTCAAACTTGTAACACCACTTTTTGAACACCGTTTTAAAAAAGCAGCTTTGCGGCTCGGTTTCATTTTGAAACCATTCAGGTTTATTGCCTGTATTGTTTCAAAGTCTATGACACTAAACTATTACGTACATGCTTTTCTTAAGCTTCATAATGTTATTGGTTATAATAAAGCCTTTACTGCGCCAGCCTTTGCAGGTTATTGCGAACATTCATCTCTTAAGCAGCGTCTTCGTACTAAATTATTTTTTTTCAAGGCTAGGTCACTAAGGCTGCACAAAGATAAAATATATAAGAAAGTAAATGAAAGGATTATGTATTTGTCCTTGTTTAAATTTACTTTGCTGGATAAAACAAAAAAAAAAACATTATTGCAATGCAGGCTTCTGTGATCAATGCTCCGGACAGAATTGACGGGTATTCTATTTTGTGAAGACGAGTACAAACTTAAAATTCAAACAAAAAAAACTCTCGTTAATCCAAATCGATGAATCCTTTATAAAACAAAGCCGTGTAAAAAGAAGTTGCGCAATAGTTACTAGATGGGGTGCTCATAAGGAGATTTGCCTTGAAACTCATTTGTCACTCCTTTCAGATCATCATGTTTTACAACAGTATTGATTTTAATGACATGAACCAGTAGATACATTTGGTAAATTAGACTAACGGCCGGTCTCAATAATCTAACTATCGATGGATTTTGTACTAGAGCTATAGGTATATTTGACATAAGCTACATACAAAATATGTCAAAATTCTATCTCTAGTAGCCAAATCCATCGATAGTTAGATTATTGGGATCGGCCGTAAGTAATAAATCTGCTATGCACAAATACTCTACGACTACGAGTAGGTCGTGCGCCTGATGATTACCGTTACCCTAGCCCATAACAGTGCCATCCAAATCCTTGTTTGGCATATATCTGGATGTCACTGTACCGCGCTCCTCATTTGAGACATTAGTTTATAAATCTCATTTGCCCAGTAATTACACTTGCTACAGTGCCCTTCAACCGAAACACAGCGACGTGTTAAAATCACTGATTCACGGATCAATAACTGACTGGAACTGTTGTGGTATCCATCAAGACGGCCTGGGTTTAGACCTAACATAGTGATGAGTGTTTTTTTTTATATTGATCATTACTTAAATCGTTTTAGCCCTTAACAACCCCGTTGTGTAGGGTATAGGCAAATATTTTACTAATTATAATTATACGCACTGGAGTACAACCGCTGTGTCGCGCGGGACTTTACAATATACAAATCACGAACACAAAGTACGCCCAGTAGGCCAACTCTATTTCTTTATTACGAAATTCATGAATTTTCGTTTGCTTATATTTCTTAAGTTTACGGGGACTATTCTTATTAATTTTTGAATAAGCACAACAAGTTCGAACCCATGGACGATTTTCTAGAACGAGTGGATTTAATTGATGTTGCTGGCTCTGTATATCACCACCTTATTTTTGATCGAAAGTTCGTTTTCATTGAAATAGAGTAGGCCTCCAGATTCGGAATCCCGTGTGGGAATCGAACCCGTCATGGGTTAGCACGGTCACTAACCTCTACACTAATGGGTTAAGATTAAATCGTTAAGATTAAGATCAATTATACTTCTTTTTTCTCGCCATACCTTACAGTTTTTTTTTTGTTAATTTTATGCCCGAAGATTTGTACAAAGCACACATAATTGCAAAGGTTATGGTTGGACGCCCAATTGTACAATATCCGTAGCTGAATTCTGAATCTAGATCTAGACTCGACATTGAGTTATGGATCGCGATAGCTATGTTTCTGTTTGGTGGTTGCCTAGCAACAGAGTAGATACCCTATCTCCCCAAATAATTAAAAAGGAACTGGTCAACCCTATATCACTAAGAATAATTTCGAGTAACGTCGTCACTAACCATCGTAAAGTTTACGACGGATTAAAACACCGATAGTTTTTTTATCATTCATTTCGCATTTACATGTCAGTAATCTGCATTTACAAGCGTTTAATTTACTCTCATATAAAAAACTTTTCACTATCAAATACACGTTAAAAATAGACCAATCTCCAATATTGGCAGTTAATGTACCACATTTATAAATTTGGAACTGTTTATATTGTAGTGGTCAATTTCCCACACCCCGTTTCATGGAAAGTATCTACGTGTATAGTTATTTTCAAATGTCTATTTTTTTCATTATTAAAACTTTTTAAATAGGTAGACTGAAATAAAATATCAAAACATTAGATTTATAGAATTATTGATGAATAAAGTACCACATTTTTTAAATACACTACATAAAATTAAAAAAAAATTCAAAACTGCCGTCTCTTTTTTGCTAAAAACGTCGTCATTTTACAATATATTATTGTTGTATTAAATAAAACGTATTTACAAATAAAATATTAAATATACTTTGATCTTCAATTAATGAAATTATGCTATCATATTTTTTATTATCTCATTTATTCAGACTTAAAACATAATTATTATCGGTGCGTGTTTTTCATAGAATTATGTTAAATTTGCGAAATGGCTCTTAAAGCCTCTTCAAAGATGGAGCAGACGGAGGATGTACGTCAGCTTACTAAAATTATAAAGGTTCCTTGTTGACTACGAAACCTTAAAGAATGTCTGCCTTAAAAACGGCTACATAGGTACGTGAAAAAATGTTTGTTTACACTTAAACATAATTTTCTTAATTTGTTAACAATATTAACAGATTTCCTTCCGTTTACGTAAGATCACATCTACTACTTGATAAATCACTAACGTTAAAAATATTTAGATTTATCCTTTTATAAATAAGATTGAAAAAGAAAGGTGATTGAGTAAAGCAAATAGTAATTCCATTGTTTATTGCAGCAAGTTTCATACTTGCTGCAAATAACGACTTCATCTATATGGAATTTTGTAAAAAGTTTTTAATTTAGTTTTTTTACAGGGAACCCTAAATGATCTTGCTACCGGTTGGATTGATTTTTTTTAAGGACAAATATGCAGACAAGAAATAAACCTGTTTTTTGGGTTAGTACCGTGCAAATAATTGTAAAGTTATAGTATGAATTTACAAAAAGTTTAAGTTTAACATAACAACAGTTAAAAATCAATGTTATATAATATGATATTTAGTGAGACAGTGGCAGAGTAAGTCGTTCATCGTTATTCTTTGTTAGGCAGAATAAAATTAGTTAGCATTTCAAGCCGCTGTAATGCCACATTGCTAGTACAAATCGTAAAAAAAATTAGAATATGATAGGAGCTTTGTACGATTTTTAGAACATAACGAAATATTTTAGGTTAGATAGCTCATTTATTGAGGAAGTTAAAACCACACTACGACCAATATGAGCGGAGAAGCAATGAAAAATGTTGCATAAACGGGGAATATTGACGCAGACGAAGTTGCGCGGATCGGCTAGTTATGAATAATGGAGGTACGACACTAATCAGCTAGACCAACACCCAACGGGCTAGGCGATGTACACTACTTTATTTCAAAATTGTAGGCTCAGTAAGTTCAAAGCCCCCTCTTTAAAAATTACTTCGATATTCACGATTTTTTTTAAAATAGCTATAAGACATATATATTTGAGACGTTACACCACATCTTTTCTCTTTTTTTATGTTATACCATACCGTTTTCAAAGGTTTTTTCAATTTCTTTATTTGCCCCATTTAAAAATGGGGATTTTTAAAATTTAGATTGTTATTTTTCTTGAAATTTATATGGTCTATTCTCATCGTTTTTTTCTTAATAACTTTAAAAAATTATAATAAAATTAATAGAGAAAAACGTACCCTTTCATTTGTTAAGCCACATGATACAGTAAGTTAATTAAATTATGTTTAGTTTAAAATGAAATAGATTTTACCCCAAAAATGGCTCTTAAATTCAATAATCTTTTATATAGGTTGAAAGTCCATGTTTGCATCACCAAAATACATAATTGTACTAAACTTCAACATAATCGGCACAGTGGATGCGGGACAAATTGGCTGTAAAAGAAGGACAGACAGAAACAGGAGTGATCCTATTAGGGTTCAGTTTTTTTTCTTTTAAGGTACGGAACCCTAAAAATGGACCGCCAATGTTGACCGTTGAAATTTACCAAATGCAATGGTTTTATCAATAAAATATTTGTTGTAATACAACTTGATGATTTTAAAAGAGTGGCCCATGAGTTTCTTGGCAGCTTCTTCTCATGAGCTCTACACTTGAAACTGCCGTCTAACTTCATTTTGTTTTTTTTTTAATTTATCATAATTTTATTAGTATTATATTATATATTAATCTGACGTTTTCTAATAATCTGTGAAATGATTTTACGAAATGAAGGATATTGGAGTTTGAAGTTTGTTACTAAGCGCAAAACTTGAGGGCTGCTGAACCATTTCGTCCATTTTTTGTTGAGTCTGAAGATTCCATTTTTTGTTGAAGTCTGAAGATTAATTTGAAAAATATCAGGAAAAACGCAAAAAACTATATATTTCATTCAAACTCAAAAAAATGTGAAAGTATTTCTGTCAATCTGTTACATTTTCACGATTAGATATACCGCTGAACCGATTGAAATTAAATTTGGCATGGAGATAGCTTAAGATAGGGACATAGGTTAGTTAGTTTTTATCGCGATAACAAAAATCCACGCGGGTTGAGCCGCGGGTGAAAGCTAGTGTAATTTAACCGGGTTTAGGCAGGCCAATGCGTAAAGCTGTCCCTACTCACCAACAGATTTGAAACACGTGTCATCCGAAGCGTCTAGTGGAAAAGATATTTTTTTACTACGTTTATTATTTTTAACTTACACATTCACTTCGTGTGCAATAAAAAGCAATTTAATATGGAGTAATAAAAATAGTAAACGCTAATATGATTACAACGATAGCGATGCTTACGAAGGGGCAAAAACAGATTTGATCTTGACGGAGCTGGGCGGGGCGTGCGCAGACGCAGGTAGACCTGCTTGGCCACCATATATAATGTTTAATATTTTCGTCAATGGTTGTTAAGCAATATTGTTATTATATGTACATTTTGCTTCCATTGCGGCCTTAATAGAAATAGGGTCAGTCCGCGCAGTCGTCACTCGTTCGTTGTTCGCTACTCTCGTGAATCACTGTGTTTGTTTAACACTTGCTTGTTTACCAGACTGATAGAATATCAAAAATATTTTTTTTTTTTTTTTCATTTAATACTTTTGATTAGTTGTAGGATGTAACAACTTACTTTTATCACAGCTATTTTGACAATAGCTATGATAATATGTGTAAGTACCCACCTATTGAAAATTGAAAAAAAGAATGCTTGTTATCTAACTTACTATATTGCGGTATTCAAAACACTTTTTTTTTTAAACGTCACTTAACTAGGAACACTTGGGTGGTCAAGACGAATCTAACGATGTGTTAAATATCAGGTAATAAAGAATATTACATACATACATACAGACAAGATACGCGCAAAATACATAACCCTTTATTACATTCGGGTAAAAAATGATACAGAGATTAATGAATAAATGAATAATAACTAATGTTACAGAAAAAGTAGACCTATACATTTCATTTAGCTAAATAATCCCTTTTCCAATACAACTTTCTATCTCACAACATAAAATTGGATCCTGTTTTCCATCTAAAGTAGGCAAAGAAGTTATAAGTCGTCCTGATTAACCTTCAGTGGGTTCGTGAAGGAAGTGTAGTAAGCCACGTGGCTTACAATGTGCTTTCGTGTTTTAAACATGTGTAGTAGAATATAAGGTGATGTATTCTACGGGTGGTCGCTGGACAGAAACTTCGGTAACAATTGGTAAAAGGACAATATTGACGACATTTAATTTACAATACTTGAAAATAAATATGATGTGTATAATACACATTAGGCGTTTTGAACACTGTTTACACAAATACGGTATTAATCCCTATCATTTTAAATACGTTATTTGGCTTGAGCATTTCATGAAGATTATTTTTCCCTTTTCACCATACAAATTAAATGAATACCTTATGAGACATAGCAAACTTAAAATAATGCGCAACGAAATGAATAGTGTCGCCGTGATTCGACCGGACCGCGCGGGCGCCCCGTGACCCCGTGCCTCGCGTCCGTGACAGAAAGTTTGGAATGTATGGTGGAATTGTGTATCGTATGCCTACAGAAAAGTTCGCGATGGCATTATATGTCTTTATGTATCCATTGGTAATGTAAAAGCTATTTACCTACACAAATACGGTATTAATAATTATCATTTAAAAAAAGTTGAGGCATCAGAGTGCATGCATATTATTTTACTCTTTTACACCTCAATTTAAATGAATATCTTAGGAGTAATCGTGAA
The DNA here is from genome assembly GCA_945859575.2 of Herminia tarsipennalis. Taxonomy (NCBI): domain Eukaryota; kingdom Metazoa; phylum Arthropoda; class Insecta; order Lepidoptera; family Erebidae; genus Herminia; species Herminia tarsipennalis. The sequence continues at coordinate 19,659,882 of OX243846.2, forward strand.
AAAAATGACAGACGTGAGAATAAAATTCAAGCGCCTCACTTCGCTTGATCCAATCGGCGACTCTCCCCCTACTCTGTTTGTTTGTTTGAAAGCGATAATCTCAGGAACTAGTGGTTTTAACAAAAAAAAAATATTGGCGGATAGCCCAATTATTGAGGAAGGCTATAGGCTATATAACATAACGCTATGGCCAATTGGAGCGGAGCATCAATGAAAAATAATTCAATAAAGGGATTCCGTTACATACGTGTAGGTAACGGTAATAAAAGCATATTCAAAAAGTGTCAATACAGTATTATATTGGTCCCGATACATTGTACCTACCCAAATTAAACATTAAACACTTTTTACAACAAAATAACACAAATCATCATCGTCACCAAGAAGGTATCATATAACCAATGGTTTTAAAGTGATGTCTAACCTATTTGTAATTTAGCCTAAACGGGTAACAAACAATAGAAATAAAGTTTCAAAGGGAAAGAGCAAATAAAATAGAAATTACAAAGAGAATTCACATCTACAGATGAAAGGCAAATTACGTAGTCTAGGAATTGGAGCGCCTCTAAACCCTTGTCAGATGCAGATAGTCGTTATTATTAGTTCACAACTCGTTGTGTGGATTTGACGAAGACTATTTTTGTTTATTGTAATTATTTTAAAGGAAAATACGTCATTTCTTTTAATCATCTGTATAAATATTTAAATACCCAGAGGCAGGCGCGTACGTTACGAATTTTGTGGAAGAGGTAGTGGGTCTGATTTCCACTCGGGACTGGTCAAGTACGTAACTATACCCAGTCTGCATGTAATTTGCGTCCGTAATTCTATATACATAAAGTCAAAATTATCAAAAATACGTTAAAATATGTTATGGTAAGAGTGATTAATTAAAAATTATAAATAAGCTGTTTCCCGCGGTGTTACACGCGTTTTATTAGCCTATGTGTTAATCCTGGGTGTCAGCTAACTCCATAGCAAATTTTATTAAAATCACTCCAGCCGTTTAGACGTGAAGAAGTAACAAATATACACACTCACATACTTACAAACTTTCGCCTTTATACTATTAATAGTGTGATTATCTATCATTACTAATAATTAACTATAATTATGTGATAATAATATTGAAATTCATTACTTTTTTCGGTTGTTATTAACAATTATATACTCTCGTCAGTAAAAGTAATAAATTAAAATAAGACTCAGATTTATTTGCCCCGTAGGTATTTATTTGTATTACCACAGCACTTACCTAAACCAGATTTATGTACCTAACATAGACCATGGCCGAAAATGTACAGAACCGAGTACCAATCATCTTAAACAATCTTTCTCAACAATTTCCAGAAACAAGTTTCTATTTAGGCGAAAGAATGTTAGAATGCCCATTCGAATGTTAGAAACTTGTTTACCTAGGTATATATAGTAGAGTAAAATTATATTACCATACTGATATGTGTTGACTATTTTAACCAACTTCAAAAAGGAGGAGGATCTATATTCGTCTGTATGTATGTTTTTTACTTTTATGTATGTCCACCGATTACGCGAAGACGGCTGGACCATGTCATCAGAACAGGATCTGAATATTAGGATCCTGGAGAAATCAGGGGAACTCTTCAAATGTTAAAGGCAGACCTATAGTGATTTAGGTATCTATATTAATATTGTAAATGTCAAAATTTGGATGTATGGATATTTGTTATTCAATCACGCCACAACGGGTAAACGGATCTGAAATTAAAACTTTTGATGACCAGCGGAACAATTTTATATATTTCACGGTTTGCGATTCAATTACTGGTATTGCGTAGCACTTATGCTCGTCATACTACTATGATAGCACGTAGTAGAGCTGTTGGGGAAGTATCATGTGAACTCCTCAGCAGTTAACGACCCTGCGTCATATAAAGCAATATTTTGTACAAGTAAATGAGCAGTTGACATTATGCTATTGTACTAAAATAAATTACAAACCAACCCCCTAAAAAGTTAGAAATAAAATCAACACACAGGAAATACAAAGACACACCACCAAATGTATTCTTCCGATTTTTCTATGGTGTCTTATATAAATAACGTTCGTGAACCCTAACTACTGCAGCAGAAAAAATATTTTCCGCACTACATCCGCACCACAAACCAATCTCTTTTGTCAAAACATAAAAATTACAAGTACATTTACCTAAACTACAAAGAAACTACACGCAACAATGATAATTTTATTTTTTCTTTCTGCCAGGTGAGGTCAGTGATAAATCTTTCCCTGTAACGATCTCTGTTATTTACTGAACAACTGTTTGCTGCCTGTTTTATGGCGACGTTAAACAATCGCAATTATAATGGAGATCATTACTTTTGGTAGTTAAACAATTCGGTTTATTGATCCTTTCTAGAATAAGAAAGATTTTCATTTTATGTTTACAACCTAGAAACAAGATGGTTGCGAAGTAAATAAATTGTACCTACAATAAAAAATAAAAAAGCGGGTCCGCGACTCAGGGGTGCTAAAAAATCCTAAAATCAACAACGACCCCAAAATTGCTCTAACTAGGTACAAGGAATTTGAGAGTTCACTTTAGTGCGCGCGCATACTTCTGCACTGTAGAATCTCCAGTGTATTTAGCAGGTGTTTATTATGTTTGAGAACCGAAACCCAAAATCTGCAACAAGAACATTATAAGATGGATACATATAATACATCTAGATTTTTTTTTTTTTCTGTAATTGACTTTATGCTCGCGATCTTTCACATGATGTATGGATTATATATTTTTTTTCTGTCTTACGGACATAGGCATGATGTTGCGTATAGATTTAGCTTTTTAACAACAACCATGTAATCAATCAATAATATTTTTCGATTTTGTTCTCAGGAGGCAGCAAGAGAGCTACAAGACTAACAGTGGCTACAGCCATTGGTATTTGGATCTTAGCAGCACTATTTGCAGCCCCTGCCTACATGGGATCGTACGTTCGTGCATTTGTCGTAAATCCTACTACACAAGTAAGTTTATTTTTACCGCTAGTAGGTCTTAGCCATATGCCGTCTTGGTTGGTACCGCCACAGTGTCAGTTATTCTTCCGTGAAATAGTTATGTTTTAAAACAACAGTGTGTTTTGGTTGAAATGCACTGTAGCAAGTGAAATTACTGGGCAAATAAGACGAATGAACGAATGCCTCAAAGGAAGAGCGCGGTGCGGTGATATTTAGATCTTTGCCAAACAAAGATTTGACGCTAAAGCGTGTTCCGGACAGTGAGACATTCCCATCAGGGTGACCTTGCTTGTTTCCAACAGTGTAGATGAATGTTGTAAACAAAATTATGATTTGACCTTCAACGTCCTTGGCGGGCTAGAGCGCGTTTACCACCACTGGTGGGCGCGCAGTGTGAACACCGTCTAGTTGGCGATTGCCACTAACACAGCACACGAAACTACCAACCAATCAGTTGCGCTAGGGCTAACGGCGAGTGCGTAGGCGTCTGTGTACAAAACGGATCACCGACTAACTACTAACTAACTGACTAACTTTTGGTTTAGTGGTTAGTGAACTTGACTGTTACGCCAGAGGTCGTGTTTATCAGTTGTCAGGTTGCCATGGTAGTTACAAGGTCTGCTCCGCTTAGTTTGGGATCGATGACGTTATGTGATATTGTATTATTATTTATGTGTATAAACAATCAGTTTTCGGAAAATAAACAATGATTATTTACAATGGACCATTTATCGTCGTTAATTGCACACGACAAAATTGCATATATAAATAAGAGCCATTCCTACGACAGATCGATAAGTATGATTGTGATTTCACTTCCGCGAGCGCGATCACAATGAAGTGCGGGCGTGTTTGCGTTAGGATTCCAATGGTGTAGACAAAGACACAATGTTTGGACCACACCATTTTTAGGGGGGCACTCCATACATGTAACAAACTGATTTTTTTAAATTAGCAAACATGAAAGTGTGGTCCATCATTCGACAAGTCTTTCAAAAACATTTTAAGGTGTTTAGCAAACTTTTTTGATGGAGTGAATATTTTAGGAAATCCCTTAACTTTAGAACCGTGTGATCAAAAAATATAAAAAAAAACATAAAGGTAGCGCTTAATAAATACTTTAAACAAACATTAGATATTTAAGACATAATCGGATATGCCGTCATTGAGTTATTGCTGAAAAACTGCGATTCTCAACAAAAGGGCGTAAGTGCCATGAACATAAGCTCTTCTGCTGATGCAATTATTCAAGGCTGCGGAACCCTACACTAAGCATGGTTCAACATGCACTTGCTCGGTTTTTTTTACTTATGTAAACTCAACAAATTATGTAGGTAATTACTCTGGTAGTTTATTACAACTTCCTAATAAAGACATGGTTACTATGAGATAGGCACTTTGATAAGTCTTTGAATCGCAATTTCAGTTAGTCAAGTTTGTAATCGAGTCGGTTTAATTTAATTTAGGATTGAGTCGCTCTGTATTTAAATTGGAAAAGTATGTTGTTTGAGAATAATGATCAATATTCGATACTTCACTTTAAGTATATTTTAGATTTGTTGGTTTTTGTTTAATCTACACAACAGCGAGTAACTGATCTACGTGACTATATAATGTAGTAAAGATCTCTAGTTTGTTAATTGAAAAGTGACGGATTTTATAATAAAATACTGTTATTATTTTATTTGAAGTTCGTTTTATAAATTTTAAAGAAGCAATTAGCGATATTTATTTAAAATTTTAGAGAATTTTAAATTAATTAACACTTTAATAACTGTAATCGGTCAATTAGTATTCTCTGAAATTTGCCACATTTTTTTTTTTACATGACGTCTCCCGCATTATGGTCCAAACCCTGTGTCGCGGGGGACTTTACAAACATACAAGTCACGGACACAAAGTACACCCAGACACGAAACAACAATTTGTGAATCACACAAAGTGGTGTCCCGTGTGGGAATCGTACCCACGACCTCTTGCGTAGCATTCGGACATACTCCTACCGCGCCCCAGAGGCAGTCAAACACTATTAATTTTATTTGAAGATAACATGAATTTAGAATAACCTCAGTATTGTTTGTTGCAGTTTCTAGTATGTTATCCTTACCCAACGGAGTGGGGCGAGAGCTACCCCCGCGCCATCGTGCTGATGAGGTTCCTGGTATACTATTCGCTGCCACTGGCCATCATAGCGCTGTTCTACGTGCTCATGGCGCGACACCTCGTACTCAGCACGCGGAACATGCCGGGGGAGATGCAGGGCACGCAGCGACAGGTATAGTGTTAATAAGTCAATCCTTACTTGTGATGTTACAAGTTAGTGAGACATAGAATCTGTCGGCCACTCGCACACCGCGCGTGCCCCGTTGTCGTCTCCTCCCACTCACCTGTAATACCGCAGATAAGGACTATGTTAAGCGTTCCACTAAATTAGATGTTAGAGTGGATCTGGTATATTAAAACATCCTTTAATACCAGATGCGCGCCAGAAGAAAGGTAGCAGTGACGGTGCTGGCTTTCGTGTTAGTGTTCGCCGCATGCTTCCTGCCTTCACATGTCTTCATGATGTGGTTCTATTACAGGTAGGTGTTCTGCTTATATTTTTCTATTAAGGGCTGTGTTACAGATAGCTCTTTGTTGGCCTTAATCATCTAACTGGTAGTGAATACGCGTCTAAATTATTTTTGTATCCAACTGTTCCTAGTTCTGCAACACAAGCCACCGACATCTATATACAGGATGTAACAGAAAGATGTGGTCATATTCAAGGGTTGGCACATGCACGTGATAAATAACCTGTGTACCTAATCTTATTAAAATATAAGAACCTTAAAATTTTACGTCACTTTTGATCAATCCATAAATGATTATATATTATATACGATGAAAATCTTGAATGATTGGATAGTAATGTAGCATTATTAGTGTCGAAATTTGCATACTGTCATCCAACATAATTGAACGCTCTACTAGTAAGTAGAGAGTTCAATTATGTTGGATGACATCTACATAATGATCTCTTAGTTATCACTGCGCGCCTGGTACCCGTCGCGCGTCGAACATACGGACATCCGAAAACCAAAGAAACACAAAGCCAAACAAATTAATACCTCACTAACTAAGCCTCTGAACCACTTCCGTCGCCATCGGCGGGCTTTCGCGACGACCACATCGAATGGACAAATGTTAATAACCATCTCACTGTTGTTACCTACTTTGTTATCACATCTCCTGGACGATCGTTTGAATACACTTCACGGTACAAAATAACACTACCTACTTACGTTGGCTTCTAGATACCTACATTTTTGATGTTAAATGTTTTTGAAACTTTAATAAGTTGAAATTTAGGTATTTACATACTTTAGGTTACGAATACATAATATCACAACACACCAATTTAGCACTAACTTCAACGCGCACTTGTTTGTTCGAATTGATAATACCTACTTAATAAAAATAGGCGCAAAACTCGGTGACACTTTCTCGCATACCTGTTACCACTACAGAACTAAATCGGTACCTACGTTTCGGCGTTTGCCGAAAGTGGTAAGTACTACGGATCACGCATTACGCGCCACCGATGAACCATCCATCAACTTACTTGATACCAAACCAATTGATACACAATTTCATAATTATTTACTGTTACTGACTTAAAAACCAAATTTCTTTATCAATTTAACATAACTTCCACAAAGAAAGACAAACAAAAACCAAAAAACTAAATAGTCGAAAGCACTGACTAACGGAATAAATGAGCAACATCATGAATAAAAGCAAAGAAATTAAAGTGCATAAAACATAAAACTTCTAAAATCCCAAAAAAATGTTTGTAAATTAACTTTGAAAAGTTTTAATTTAATTAATTGCAATATCAAATTATTTCACAAATCTTAATAACAACAAAAGAGTATTAAAAACTCATTTCGAAATTACAATGACTTCCGGATATTTATTCCGAGCTTCCGGTCAAATACCTAATTATTTATTGCACTACGTTTTGTTTATGCCGTCACGGCCTTGACACGTTGGTGTCTCTGTCTGACTAGGTAATAAAATCAATAATCGGTCATTGAGGCACTGATATTTGTTTTGAATAATTATTTTGCTTGGAATGCAAATTTCCATGCATTTGAAGTTTTTGAATAAATCCTGACGTATTTCATGCAATAAGTTGTGCCGACCGTTTCTTGTTTATTTACCTACTTACATGGCGTGGGACAGATAACGCGGGATTTCGCCATGAGTGTTCGAAGTTGAACCGTGAGTTTACGTTTTATTATGTGTTGCAAATCAACTGTACCTACACCTGAAAGTCTGTGTGTTTGTTAATCACTTTTCAACACAAAATAATGAATATCGATTGTAGCCACATCAGATTTACTAGTTTGTTTATTTGTTTGTTGTATTATTTAAACTTTTATAAAATCAGTAGGTACTTTCCAATGCTCTTTTTTACAATAGGTACTCATTATCTCATTTTCTTCATCTTATTCCGTTCTATTCAATAGACAAGTATTAAGTTAGGTTTTAAGTCATTGATATCAGCTGAGTTCCCGCTTGTTAATTAAACAAAATTTGGCGCTTAAATGCCATCTTGGAGTGACAGATACGTATTGTTGTTGCCTGATTTGATTAATAGAATGTATTTAATGTTATCATTACTTACAGAGAAAAATAAGACAAAAAATTTATATTTTTGCCATTGATATCGTAAAATATCTACCTATATGGGAAATATCTCATAACTCGTGACCGTTGATTTAGTCAATTTTAACCCAAAATATGTGAAATAAATTGTGTATTTTGTAAAATTATGATTCTTTTAACGATTTCAAGTAAATAAGACAAAAAATGTTCTATGACAATAAACAAAACGATGATTTTAGACAACGGTCACCCATCTATGCACCGACTGTGGTGTGGGTTCCTAAGCTTATATCATAATAGAAGTAGGTTCAACTTTGAGGTACACCGACAAGTTACTATAAGAATAACAAATTCGTTTTTTGTAAACAGTGTGTCATACTCGTCGCCGACTAGGATCAAATTACAATATTTTTGGGCTCTGACACTCATAGCGGCACTGGAATGACGTCTTTTAAGGCGATGTTCTACGTTATTTGCACGGACGCTATATCAGCTGTCGATACGTGTTTATTAATTAGTGCCGATTCCAAGACGCTAACCGCAGTTAGAAGGTATCCGAACTCAGGAGAACGAATCTGAGCTTCATCTATTAATACGGGCCAAATACTTCAATAGGAACAGCAACTAACTAACTAACTACTTTTTACTAGTACTCCTAACAATGTTTGTTACCTTACTCTCTAGTACTCCGAGCGGTGGCTTTCGGGTTAGCTACGGATAGTGTTTCTGTGTGTGTCTACATTTATGTGTGTTTATGCACAAAAACGTAGTCGACCAGATGATTATTGTGTGACAGAGATGAATGATTGTTATTAATGAAAACTGCACTTATTTTCAATACAGAATCAAAAAGTGAGAGGCAAGCTCCCTAGCTTGCTTTTCACTTTTTGTTCCCTAAGAGTGAAACAAGAGATCAAAGGACGAATCAGAGTAAAAATGATAGAACGAGATTAGCTTGTCTCACACACTCAATAAAAGTGGGTGGTGATTTAATTAGCCGCTAGTGTTGGGTACTATCGGCAAAGTCGTATTTTCAGTATGTCGATGTTACGCACTCGATATAAAAGAAAATTCTTTATCTCAGTCATACTAATAAAATTGGAATTAGTACCCCCGATATTATACCTAACACTGTTCATTGCTTAAATATGACCACACCTTTCTGTTACACCCTGTATATCAAAATAAATGTTTGCATAAATAAAAAAAGGCACAGCAAAGCGTGGCCAGTGTCACTAGTCACCTATAAATTAGGGATCATACTTGTTCTTGATAAATAGATAAAATTGTACAACACTAATTATTGATAAAATTGTACAACAATAATTAGTCACAATAATTATTTATTTATTCACCAGTCCAACGGCACAAGAAGACTACAACGGGTGGTGGCACGCGCTCAGGATCATCGGGTTCTGCCTGTCGTTCCTCAACAGCTGCGTCAACCCCATAGCGCTGTACTGCACCAGTGGTATCTTTAGGAAACACTTCAATAGGTACATAATCAAAACACACCTCTGAAATTTCCGTAACGTCAAGTAGTTACATGTTTGACTTGTTTTCTTAAATTCTCAGAGATGAGAATACAAATCGCTAAATGATACCAGATTTAATTGAACTCAGAAGCACAGGATAAAACCAACTTCAAATTAAGGTTTATTCTATTTTTCGATAATTACCTCGAATTAAATTATATTTAACGAAGAATGTAATGGTTAGGCGTACAATTAAGCTCAAAGCAGACTACATTTAGCGTAGTTTTACAAAACCGTTGCCAAGAATACTGAGAAAAAATAACGTTTATTTTATTCCTCAGGTATCTTCTATGTAGAAGTAGTTCTGTGCACGGCCCACGAGGCTCGCTGTCCCTTTCTACTTCAAGAAGATTACACTCCAGCAGAAAGACAAACATCAGCATGGTGCCCAGAACGTAAGTATTTTGCAGCTCTGGATAAAGTGTATTAAATACTAATATAAGTGACATGATGTATTTTTCCTAATTTAGATTTATAACCTTACTTTGAATTAGGCATACCTGCTTGGGAAACATGATTGCACTTGTTTTTGATATGTTACAGCACATTTTGTGTACCAACCCATATTGGCAAATTATATATCTTTGTCTTTGTATTATAGGGTAGTCTTCCTTAATCCTCTTCAAAGTTTAATTTCTCTTATCCATCAAAATGCAATTTTGACCTTAAAGTTTTTATACCGTTTAATCATTTTAATTTTTCATCTTTGTTTTCATATCACCTTAGATTCTTTTTATTGTGTTTTAGGGCAAATTATAAATCAGATTAACCATTTCAGGACCAGCGTAGGCCGCGATAGCAGCATCAGACTTCTAAACAATGGTTCGTCAAAGCTCTGAGGCCGCGCTCGTGGAGTCCGGTCCACGACGAACAACAACCAAGAGAGGTCCAAACAGAACTACAGCAAGTCGTTTGTCTACAAAACGGACAGCCTCGCTCCCTTTCCCAAGTGTTGTGAACACGAGAATGGTGTTAAACATGTCGAAACACATTTTGACGCTAAAGACGTTAGCAGCACGGAGAGTTTCTTCTTGCCTTTGGATAACTTTCAATCCTGTTAGAATTTATTCTGTACATATTGTTATATTATAAATAGTACCATTAAAGTCATTTATTTTATTTTTATTATCATAGCTAATAATGTTATTTCAGGAATCAATTACAATTATCGTCTTACCTGAAGATTTTTAAGATTAGGATATTCTTTAAAACTGTTTTAGTCATTTATGGAATTATTAAATGTTGTTGTATACATTAGATGCGATTGTATATATGTATTTATTATACGTGTTTTATACTTCCTAATTTCACATAACTTACTTTAAACATTGCTAAATAATGTGTAAAACAGTTACTTAATATCAAATCATATTGACTGTAGGTACTTGAACTTGTTCTGTGTGTTGAACCCATTAGTATCTAATACATACAAAAAAAAAAAATACAAAAAGATTCATTCTTTGGTTCTGAATCTAATTATATGTAATAAATACTTATTTTGAAATTGGGTTTTTATTTTATCTTTGAAAACAAAACCAACGTTGAAAAGAAACGAATCATCGACTTCTGGACAGGAATTTTAGAATATCTCCTTTTTGTTTTTAAACTTTCACGATTTTCATCTTCTTTCGTTAAACCAAATCAATGACTCTTTTAAAATTTAAAACGTCAATGAACTAGAGATTTTTTTTTTCTTTTATAGTTGCCTTGTATTTATTTTTTAAGTCATAGTCATAGTCAGACTTCTAAAGTTTTTTTTTAATCTGTGTTTTTTTTATTGATCACATTGTAATAAACAACCATGCCTGTGACAACTTTTTATTTATTTTTTCCACTTGTATCGCATGTCGCTGCAATCGCCAAAACATTGATGACATTGTAATAAACAACCAGCCTGTGACAGCTTTAGTAGACCCACGGCATGCGGCGCGACGGCCACGATACTTCAGCCTATCAGAAAGCGGAACGTCACCGGAACGTGAGCGGTGATGTCACCCATTCTGACGTCACCGGAACGTGAGCGATGACGTCACACTTTTTCGTGAGTGCAGCCAGTCAGCGATTTATAAGACGTTATCACGTCAAAAAAAAAAAGTTAGGCGGCATACCACGTGTAAAGCTCTTCGGAAGAAGCTCATGGGCCACTCTCGTTCACTTACCAGACTACCACCCAGCCTACCTAACTAGACCCAAAGACTTAAGCTACTAAAATACCAATGACCTCATGGTCACCGAGAAACGTTGATCACGAATATTATATAAGAAATACACCGACACAGTCAAAGTGTAGTGAAACAAATAAGGATCATTTTTTGCCGGGTCAGTAGATAAGACACACAAAACGCATAGATACAAAAGGTCGGCTCACAGCTCAACAAGAAATCTACGCACGCATAGACGCGCACGTACGGAGCTCTCAACGAGCCACTGACCTCTATAATAGTCGCTGGACTGGCCAGATCATAGAAAATGACAGCAATTTCAAATTCCGAATCTTCCTGTGAATTTTTAGACACTTATGTCATATAGCCGTTGTTGTTATCCTTGTTACACAAGTATAGACGAGTTGTAAAAATAGCGGCAAACTGACAAGTCGTTATTTTTACAGGTCCGCGTTTAACGTGTTCAAGTATTGACTTTCATGTCATTTTGTTAGATGACCTTCCGTCAAAATCAAATGGAGGTCTTGTTGTTGTCGGCGGTAGGTGTACTTACTAGTGCTTACTTAAAGAGTACTATAGAGGTCAGTGCAACGAGCGCAGTCTCGGTTGACGATACGACCGAGATCTGTGTACGTGCGCGTCTATTTGTTTGTAAGCCTATTTTCGCTCATTGTTGGGAGCTGGCCATCTATATCTATATAGTTTGTGATGGTGGGTCGTGTAGGTTACGACAAATGTGACGCAGCAGACCCTTTACCTATCTTCAAATGTTCGGCAACTATGTCTGTCCGACATTCCGGAAGATTCTCAGTAAAACATAAGGCCGGAACGTTAACATTGTAAGTCACGGAAGTGACATTAGTTTTGGTTTTTACCTGACTGTGGTTTTTAAGCAGTATATGTATGTTTTTTTAAATTGACGTATGTGCCACCACAGTGCCTAAAACACTTATCCGAATTCTTTGAACAAAGTCGTTTTATTACGATTAAAAAATGAAGGTTTTATATGACCTTGAAACGTTGAATCCCTCGACTTTGCTCACATTATATGTAAACTACTGTACTGTAAAAATTCTCAAAATCCGTTCAGTTGTTTGTGAGTGAAAAAACCACACAAACTTTTTTTTTAATCTCGTTCGCTTTCTGTGCCCCTTTTCATTGTGGTTTTACCCGCAAACGAACATACAAACGTTTTAAAGTTGACTTTTAACCGTCGGTTGTATTTCAGTTTTAGGAACTGATATAATTTATTTATTAGATTGTCGGAAAAATTCGTATTTTTTTCTGCTATGGCTCCGTAACCAGTCATATTCTCTAACGTTTTCCAAGAAAATATTTAAAACAATATATAATAAATTGTGTACGACAATGAGATATAATAAATGAAATGAGCCAATTAAGTTATTGATGGTATTTATTACAAGATCCAGTTGCTTACATAAATAAATAAATTCACTTGAGCCAAATTATGGTCTAGATATTCTACACCTCTCTTTCCCTACATTTTAAATGTAACAAAATCATTTTGAACTTACAATTCTAATAGCTACTACCTACCTACTATGTTTGAGCTAGATAAACGCTTATCAACCAAAGTAAACTAATTAAAAACCTGTTGGTGTAGTGATTCAATCTCTATCCGGAATAAAACTTTGTGTGATGACCACGATGGTTTATTCTGTGTCTAGGTGTAATTTATCTATAATAAGTATACATTTAGAAATACATAAATATATTTATCAGTTGTCAGATGACGTTGTGTGAGTTGTCCCAAGATATTATTATTGTTAAGTATTGCTAAAATTACACAATACAAGTCATGTAGTCTAAATAAACACATATATGTAATATAGTTACAGATCCTCGTTACCAATCTTAACCTAATGGTAATTTTTATAGGCATATCTTACCAGTTACAAGTACTCTCCAGTTACAAGAAATGCTTATTCAAATTATAATAATACTAGCTGTCCCGCGAAACTTCGTCTGCGTTTATGTTCCCCGTTTTTGCAACATTTTTCGTCGCTGCTCCGCTCTTATTGGTCGTAGCGTGATGTTATATAGCCTATAGCCTTCCTCGATAAATGAGCTATCCAACATTGTAAGATTTTTTTAATTCGGATCAGTAGTTCCTGAGATTACCGCGTTCAAACAAACAAACAAACAAACAAACAAACAAACAAACAAATAAACAAACAAACAAACTCTTCAGCTTTATAATATTAGTATAGATTCGGCCTGCGACATAATTTGTTAAAAATGCTCTCTGTAACGAAGCAATAACAAAGGCCGTAATAGTTCTCAAACTATCGGCTAGATGGCACAAGTGAAGCCCTGACTCGCATGCAGTAGGTAAGAAAATGATAGAAGAATTTGAGGTTTAGTGACATAGTCCCAGTAAGATAGTTCGCATCCAGCCCCGGTTTGGCATACGGAAGTCTCCGGTTGGATTCTTGGCTCTGAACTTTAAAAAAATCTATCTTTCAAAAATGCAATTATGTCTCAACTAAAATGCAATTATGTCCTAACCTAATACTTTAATATAAAAACCTTTCGCCCAAAGACGACATTTCGAATGTATTGCAATGGCCATGGTCACGAGTAGACGGTTGCATCTCAACAACAGCAATGGTCACTGCTGCTTCTCACAACTACCCTCGCTTAACTTATATCACTCGCTAATGAACTATTGGTACTTCGACACGGAATGGCGCGGCTGCGGCTGGCAGAGTACCATGGTGTTGACAAACTGTATCCATCTTCTTGGTTGAAATTAACGTGTTTTTTTTTATTTCAACCGCTTCTCTCATCCTTGAGAAATAGTGAATGCCTGTGGAGAGGACCTCTGGCTGCATCCAGCGGTTCGATAACGTAGGTACCTAGCAACTGTTTAATGGCCTCGTTAAAACAAATAATATGAACTCAAACGTGAGCAGCTACTGCAGAGTTCTACCATCCTCCTGGTGGCTCCATCACCAGATCAGCCCCACGATCATCAGCCTATCGGCGTCCACTGCTGGACATAGGCCTCTCCAATTGCTCGCCACTTTGTTCTATCTTCGGCTTCTCGCATCCAGCTCCTGCCAGAAGTTTTGCGTAAATCATCACTCCACCTGGCCTGAGGGCGTCCTACCCTACGTTTGCCGAGCCACGGTCTCCACTCAAGAACTCGTTTACCCCAATAGTTGTCGGTTCTTTGGCTAATATGGCCAGCCCACTGCCACTTCAGCTTGCTAATCCGGTGGGCTATGTCGATAACTTTGGTTCTCTGCCGAATCACCTCATTTCTGATTTTGTCCCTAAGAGAAACTCCGAGCATAGCCCTTTCCTTAGCCCGCTGAGCGACTTAAACTTGTGGACCAGCCGTACCGTCAGTGTCCACGTTTCGGCTCCGTATGTCATGACGGGTAGGACGCACTGATTAAAGACTTTAGTCTGAAGGCCATGGGATCGACGATGAGAAGATTTGACGTAGCTTACCAAACGCTGCCCCATCCAACCGAATTCTCCTGTTCACCTCGTCCTCGAAGTTGTTTCTACCTAACTCCAATGACTGCCCGAGGTACACATATTTTTGGACAACTTCGAGAACGGCGCCCTGCACCGCTGTCGGTTCCGGTAGTACATGTTCATTGAACATGACCTTGGTTTTATCCAAGTTCATCCGTAGGCCGATGCGTACAGAGGAGTCAGCCAGGTCATTCAGCATCCGTTGCAGGTCCTGCAGCGTTTCCGCCATGATGACAATGTCATCTGCAAATCGCAAGTGAGAGATGTATTCACCATTGATGTTGATGCCCCGCCCTTTCTAGTGCAGTGTCTTGAATATATCCTGCATTACATTTGTAAACAGTTTCGAGTAAATAACGTCCCCTTGCCTCACTCCTCGATGCAATGGTAAAGGTTTTGTTTGCTGATTCTGTACTTGGTGGCGGCTTGGTAGAGACATCTCATCACTTGAATATATCGCCAATCTACTTGGCATCGCTGCAGAAACAGAGTCAAAGGCCTTCTCATAGTCCACGAATGCTGGACACAGGGGCTGATTACACTCCTGAGCCTTTAGTATAATCTGCCACACTATGCGGATGTGGTCTATGGTGCCATATCCGCTCCGAAATTCAGCCTGTTCTGGTGGTTGGAATTCGTCAAGTCTTATCGCAAGGCGGTTCGTGATGACTCTTGAGAACAGCTTATAGACGTGGCTTAGAAGAGAAATAGGTCCGTAGTTCTTCAGCCGGATCTTATCTCCTTTTTTAAGAACAAGACGACTACACTTCTACTCCACGCCTCCGGAGTTCTCCCTTTAAATAGGACAGCATTAAAGAGTTTTTGGGGCTCCTTCAGTACGGGTTTACCTCCAGCCTTTAGCAGCTCTGTCGTAACGCCATCCTCTCTAGGGGCTTTTCCATTTTTTAGCTGTTTAAGAGCCAGCACGGTTTCGTCAATGTTGACTTCTGGCAGGTCTTCGGTGTAGTGGCGTGTTAGAGTGGCTCTAGGACCCTCATTTTCAGGATCAGGTCGAGATGCATGCGAAGCGTATAACCGGCCATAGAAGCCTTCCACTTCGGAGAAGACTGCACACACACACTCCACTTGCTGTGGTCAATTTCGTCAGGTGGCTTCTTCCAAGAGATTGTACGAACACTTTTGACCCCCGGTTCTGCTCCCTCTTTTAATTGAAAGAGTGTTGGAGCGCCGAAAGGCGTGTTGTATAAGTTTGTTGATCTCTTGGCTTTTCCGCCGAAGTGACGGGTGGGTTTTCACGTCATTTTTTCATTAGCCTTAAAGTATTTTCCGAAAGCTTTGACTTCTTGCCCTTACGCTGCATTTCACAAAATCTCGTACCTTCTTCCCTGAGTTCCCGAACCATATTAACGAGCTTCTGGATTACGTCTGTTGTGGTTTCCATGGCAGCAAATCGGTTATCCAGGTTTGACTGGAACGCTTCGGATCCTATCATGGTTTGGAGCAAAGAGGGTCGGAGCCTGGACCTCATCAGACTGGCACGTTCCGCCTTAAAGTCGATATTCAAAGAGCCTCGGACAAGTTGGTGATCACTACCGGTATTAAACCTGTTGATCACGGTGACGTCTCTGAATATATGCTTTTTGTCATAGGGTCGGGGCTTTGCCACGTCCACTTCCTTTGGAGCTGTTTCATGAAAAAGGAGTTCATCAAGAAGAGCCCCTCCCGTTCGAGGAAGATGACTAGCATTTGCCCCTATGATTTCTGCTTCCAAATCCATGGGATCCTAATACCAATTCGCTGCAATTTTGTACTCCCACTTTAGCCGTAGCGTGCGTCCGTTATACATCGCCAGGGTTAGTCGGTTGTGGTGGCTTTCCGTAGCCCGGAGATTCTTAGCACCCCCGCCACGCCGTTACCGTGGACGCCACCATGTCCAGGAATAGCGGGACTGCTGGGAACTGGGGGCCGTGGCTTTTGTGCTTCGAGCATTTGGGGTAATGCCCATAATCGCTACGCTGGGCAGGCCGGTTGGCGATCGCAGGGCGTAGCTCTCGCATCAGTGACGCTGCTGCCCGTCACTGACCTATTACTTTAGCTACGCCTTAAATTGGGATGGTTATACCGCCACCAGCCGGTCGCCAGATCCTTGTTCGTTGTACAGCAGGATGTACCGGGTGCAGGTGAGGTTGGCTTGAAGCGAAAGATGGTGGTACGCCCCCTTACATCCCTCCTTCAGCCCCACGATACGAAATTATAATTCTGTCATCCTAACATAAATACCTGTACATGCAGTTTTCTATACCATAGTTAAAAGTAGCTTAAAAGTGAATTGCAAGTTTGATTACCTACACCGTTCCCAGTGTGTAGATAACCAAATAAAAATAATTTTAAATTAACAACTAACTACATTTACAAATTCAATGTTTTGCTTAGCGAAATTAATATTGAATATTTCGAACGGCGATATGGCCAGTGAAAAGTGAAATGTTCCCAAAGATAAGGAAAAGGGCAGGTTTTTAAAGATACCGGGAAGGGAAACTTATCTGATGCCAGTTGTTTTTACTACAATAAATCGTTTATACCTTTTAGCAATTCATGTTTTTCGGTCTTACATTCTTGTAAACATTGCTTATGAGAAAACAGTCTGTTTTCATCTCGTTGTACAACAGCACTTAAATTCAATAGATGAAAACAAACACTAATGACTGAATATTCAAACAAAACAAAAGCCCAGATTCAGATAACAAGAGCTTAACGCGTATTTTGTTAGCTCGTGTTTACAACTTCTTATTTTATACTATACATAGCAAAATAATTCCTAGATATATATTTCTATCAACATTATTATACACAATACTCGTCTTAGTTGAAGTCCTAGATATAAACATAAAAGTAATTACATATATAATAGAAGTCAAGGAAACAGCAAAGAGTAACAACAATTTATTTAAAAAAAAAACGTTAAGTACATTAAAAAAAAAGAAACGTAAAACAACATACTTACGTATATATTTTATATCAATAGATTATTAATAAATAATATTCATAAAAATAAATAAAACCCGCCTGCACAAAAAAGATGGAAACAAGATCCCCTACATAATTATATAATTTCATGCAGTCGGAGGCATTAATGAATCTCGATGAACTTGTAAAGTGCCTCCGACTGCATGGAATTAATAATAAATTTTTTATTTAATACTTTTTAGTGGTGTAATATGTAACCGATTTGAAAACTAACTTTTATCACAGCTATTGCCAAGAATTGAAGATTGAAAAAAGAATGGTTGCCAACTAACTTTTTTAGTATTACAGTCATAATCAAGTTATACCTTTTTTGAAATGCCTAAGATGAGCCCTTTAATTTGATACCCATATTGCAGTATCCAAAACAACTTTTGTTTTCACCCCAGCTAATTTTGACACCTCACGGCCGCCATATTTGTTTTTTTCAAACGTCACATATCTAAGAACACTTGGGCAATCAAGACGAATCTAACGAACGTCTTAATTGTGTAAATCCGTTCAGTGGATTGTGAGTTATCAGGTAATAATACTTTAATATAATACAATACATACAAGATACGCGCGAATAACAAAACCCTTCTTTACAGTCGGGTAAAAATTAAACAAATAATAAAGTAAATTACTACCGATAAGTTTTAAGATTAAAGAACTTTGTGTAAATAAAAAAAGTTAAAAATACTTTATAGTAGTCGTAGGATGTAACCGATGTAGCAACTTGCTACATCGGTTACATCCTACAACTACTAAAAAGTCTTTTATCGCAGCTATTGTCAAGTATTGAAAATTGAAAAAACAATGGTTACTAACTAACTTTTTAGTATAACAGTCATAATCATGTTATACCTTTTTAAAATGATTAAGATGAGCTCTTTAATTTGATATCCATATTGCAGTATTCGAAACAACTTTTTTTTTCACACCTCTTTATTTTGACATCTCATAGCCGCCATGTTTGTTTTTTAAAAACGTCACCTATCTACAGATAGTTGTTATGATGTAGGCATCCGTTGCAAAACCTAAAGCAAATCGTTAAAAGGGTGAAATGGCAGTTCAAACTTAATGCAGGCGAAACCGCGGGCGAAAGCTAGTAAATGTTTTTTTTTAAAGACGACTCCCGCATTATGCTACACGCCCTGTGTTACGGGGGACCTTACAAACATACAAGTCACGGACAAAAAGTACACCCAGACCTGGAACAACAATTTGTGGATCACGCAAAGTGGTGTCTCGTGTGGGAATCGAACCCACGACCTCTTGCGTAGCAGTCGGACACACTCCCACCGCGCCACAGAGGCAGACATTTAATATACGTGGGGCCAGCTATAAGTTTTTGAATCAAAAAACATTTTTTTTTTTTTTTATCTTTATTTATTAACGAGGGTTGAATCACATAATGATTATGTCACCCTCATGCAATACATTATATCTAAAAGTCTATCTATTCATAAATACTAGTTTGGCTAAATTATACAATACTCTGGCTTCCTCCGATGATGGTGAAGCCAGAATGCTGTTACATTTCCCTACATTGTAACACCCACCCAGTAGTTGCTTTCTCTGATCGCTGTTCCGTACACACTCCATTAGAACGTGATATACGTCCTCGACAATGTTGCATAGTGAGCAATTAGGTGTTTCAATTTTACCCATAAGAAATCCAAAGCTATTCAATGGGATGTGCCCCGAACGTAATCTCAAGGCCATGATGGTATCAGCTCTGCTCATATTGGCCTGATCAATCCATGGTAGACGAGAGACATTAGGTTGGATGGTTTTATACCATATGCCTTTGGTCAATGATCTCACATTGAAATGTTCTGACCACAATTTAACACACTGTTCTCGAACTACATATAAGACGTCTGTGAAGTGGGGAACACAAGATGTAATAATACCGTCATTCAAAGCTTCCTTAGCTAAACTATCTACTGTTTCATTTTCGATCAAGCCAATATGAGCAGGCACCCACTGTAGTATTATATTAACATTTTTGTACGTACTAAGATTATGTAAACTAGTTACAACACTATAGGCTAACGATGTTCCTCGAGTTTTCGAAGTACATCGAGCCAAATGTTGGAGGGCGCTCCTAGAATGTGAAAAAATAACACAGTCACGATATCCTAATGATTCTACTTATGAAACTGCTTCTGCAATTGCTATTAATTCTGCGTTCATTATAATACTACATATTATCATTATAATAATACACTAAGGTTGCACAACAATGTGCAACCTTAGTGCTAATGTTATTCTGTATTTTTAACTTAATTGCAGAATTTTCCTGGGGATCGAAGAGCGCCACACCAACCTCGTTCATGTCTTTTGAACCATCAGTGAAAATCTTATAGAAATTATAATAATTTTGATTTATAAATTGGGTACACATATCATTCAGTTTTAAAGGTGATTAATAGAATAGAAACTATCGTAGGTGCCGAATGTAGAATGTATTTTTTTGTTCCACATTCAGCACTAAGGTTGCATACGTTTTGGTCCTGAAATAGGAACAGCTTGGGTGCTGAATCTCTAAGTGCTCAAAAAATTGGTGCCGAAAGAATACTTCATAGTAAGAGGAGCACGGTGACATTTTTTGATTAAAAGGGGGCGCCCTCCCCCCCGCGGTAAAAGCTATTTAAAAATTAAGAAACGTATTAAATATTAATTTGTTCATCATGGAATGCTTAACATATTTTTTATTAAGTTCAATCTCAAAATACGAAAATCATAAAGTACGAAAATTCTTTTGGGGCTTGCAAAAACCAAAGAAAAACAATTTTCTATTTTAATTAGCATCCATGATGAAAATTCAGTATTCAAATGAATGTAATTTTAATTTAAAAGATTGTTTTAGACACGTACGAGAATAAGTTTTAGATGCATTTTTTTATTAATTAACCGCTTTGTCTCGGTATCTCGGAGGGAGTGTGTACGACTGCCGTATTGTTGTGGACTCAATTCTTACAAGGGCTTTATTAGATCTAAAAATACTGGTTTCTAGACTGAGAGGTTTTACTTTATCCCCGTTATTACTTTATTATTTTTTTGTAAAGCCCCCAATGACACAGGGCTTGGCTTATGGGAGTCGCTTTAAAAAGTTTTTTTTAAAGCGACTCCCATAATAGCGATAAGGCCTGTAAAGTAAGTAAATAAAGATCCTAGTCCTAACTATGGAATCATCCACCAATCCGCACTGCGCCCGCATAGTATTTAATGTATACCCCTCCCCTCCCTTCTCAGTGTCCCTGTAGTAAAATAATGCTGCATGATTAAGATGATTAAATACCTACCTATTCATGATATCCTAAAAGGCATTCAAGTGTGAATAACCTTTAGTTTGTGTGCCCTTCTGATCGGGTTGTCGTATTTATGTCTGATTTATGCTCGGAAAGTAGTGATTCGTATTAGATATATATATATATTTTTTCCAAATAACCGATTTCAATCACAGGTGATTTGCTGTCATTTATTGAGAAGTTTCGTTGTCTCTCTCTAAAACTAATCATCTAATCTTTACGAAATATATAATGGGACCTATCGTCCCATTATATATTTCGTTAAAACGTCATTTACAAAAATCTGGGTACAAGAAAAAACTTGATATGCATGATCAAATGTTTTAAAGCATATATACATGATCTCACTGAGAGAAACTTAATGCAATGTGTTTCCATTTGCGATTATTCGTTGCATTTCTTAAACGGTTGATGAAAAATGGGTCACTTATGATAAGAATGTCCGAAAAAGATCGTGGTCGAAGCATGGACAAGCCCCACAGACCGTGGCAAAGCCCGGCCTGACTCGGAACAAAGTGATGCTGTGTGTATGGTGGGATTGGAAAGGAATCGTCCATTATAAGCTTTTGCCGCCGGGTAAAACTATCGATTCTGACCTCTAATGTCAACAACTGAAGATGAGGTTAAAAGAAGCCATTGAGGAAAACCGGTTGGAGCTGGTGAACAGGAAGGGCGTGGTGTTCCATCATGACAACGGCAGACCACACTCATCTATAGCCACGCAGCAAACATTGAGGGAGCTTGGTTGGGATGTGTTGATATATCCTCCGTATAGCCCTGATCTTGTTCCATCAGAATCATCTCAGAATAATTAAATAAATTCGTTTTGACAGCGACACACTATAAATTCATTTTCGAACGGACGCCATAATGAAAAATCAAATTAAAGTCTCGCAAATTAAAAAGTAACATGTTCCCAAAGAGTTCTAATTTTGAATTGCTTGTTTTTTGATTCAAAAACTTATAGCTGTCCCCACGTACATTATATGTCTGCCTCTGTGGCGCGGTGGGAGTGTGTCCGACTGCTACGCAAGAGGTCGTGGGCTCGATTCACACACGAGACACCACTTTGCGTGATCCACAAATTGTTGTTCCAGGTCTGGGTGTACTTTTTGTCCGTGACTTGTATGTTTGTTAGGTCCCCCGCAACACAGGGCTTGTACCATAATGCGGGAGTCGTCTTTAAAAAAAAAACCATTACTAGGTTTCGCCCGCGGTTTCGCCTGCATTAAGTTTGAACTGCCATTTCACCCTTTTAACGATTTGCTTTAGGTTTTGCAACGGATGCCTACATCATAACAACTATCTGTGTACCAAATTTCAACTCAATCCATTCAGCAGTGTGAGCTGTATGTTTACTGTATCAGTCAATCACAGTTTTCTCTTATGTCTCTTAAATACACAGATAGCTGATACTCGCAACTTCGTTCGCGCTAGAGTAGAGGACACCTACAATACAATCCTAAATCTGCTGAAACTTTCTTTGTTTTATCCACGAACCACGATATTTTTATTTAATTAAACAGTTTGCTGAACACAACCATTCCATAGGGAGCATGCCGCGCGGTTTGCCTCACAGAGCTACTGGTCGGACTTAGTGCCGTGCCCTTATAACCACCCAGTTCGCATATTATTTCGTAAAGGCCTATTTAAACCAGTATTCACGTACGCCTGCGGTAAAGAAAAGTGGGTAGGTACGCGGCTATATTTTTAACCTACTTACTATTCTGCTTTAGCCATGGAACTTCGTACTAAATACCTAAGCTAAACCCGCACGGTATTACCACTACCCACAGCGGCAGCGAATACCGCTGAGGTTTGAATAGGCCTTTTAAATACGGGTGCGGTACTCGACTCGCCTCCCAGCAGACATTCGACTGATGTATTTTGAAGGGCATATTACCCCCCCCCCCCCTCTCCTCGGCGGTGGTAGTTGATGTACCGGTGTAAAATCTAATGCCTCCGTACTGTCATGCGAACCACTCACACTTGGCCAGTTGAGCCAATAGTTGTTCCCGCAGAACAAAGTTCTGGATCCGCGCCTGATTTTGTCACGTAATATTTTAAAACTATGATATCTGCTAAGATGTTTATTGAAATCAAATGATTTTGGGGGATGAAAAAAGGAGTGATCGTCTTACGACGGCTGTCATGGAAGAAAGTGTGCTGGCAAAACAATGTGACAGGTGATGAATCCTGGATTAATCAATATGATCCAGAAACAAAGCGTCAGTTGACAGTTTAGCTGTTTCACAACAAACCTATGCCTATGAAAGGGAAACGATCGAGAAGCGCAATGAAATTTTTAATAGCTAGTTTCTTTACTTTGACGGGGTATTCAATTCCATTACAAGACCAAAGCAGCTTTAACGCCGAATGGTATATCACAAAGTTTCTGCCAGAAGTTTTGTCTACAATGAGCAACAAACGACCGAACAGCGGGCTCCCCGGGAACTGCTTCACCATGACAACGCGCCCGTGCACTCAGCTCTCAAACGAGGGACTTTATGGACACCACACCAGTCAGAGTCTTGGGTCACCCTCCTTACAGACCTGAGCCTCTGTTCAAATGGCATTCTATTTGATAAGAGTTTACGCTAATCGAATAGAATGACGTCGTTGAGTCCCAGATCTGGCCTGATCTATATTCCTTATAATAAAAGAATCAGCTGAAATTAGATATAGTTTTCAAGGCCGGAAGACGCGCTTGCAGCGTTCGAGAAGGCCGTGTAAATGGTGTCTGCGGTGGACTGGAAAAAATGTTTGGATGTTTTAAGTAAAAAAGTGTAGGGTTATAGATAATTAGGGTATCCTTACTTACAATAGTAGATGTGAAGGATACTCAACGTACAATCGTAGCAACGCAGCGCAAAGCACCGTCTCTTACATTAAAGCCATTAAGCTTATCACATAATGTACCTATATTATTATCAACGTACAAAATAATCGTATTAACGTTATAACAAAACAAAAACACCACACGCATAACTTCCGTCACGCCACAAGGGCTTAGAATATATTACGTAAGGTGTGAAAAATATTACATCTCATAAGCTTCACGAAAGAGGCAGATAAATTTTGTTACTGTCAGCATAAATGTGTGGAACGGACTTCAATAAATATTAAGTTTAATGAATATTGAAGATTTAGTAACTAAAAACAAGAATGAATCTGAAATTAAGCCATAAATAGTATTATAAATCAGTACATGAGTAATAACAAATAAAAATATAATAATAATATCTTGGGACAATTCATAGAACGTTATCTGATTCCAAACTAAGCAGAGCTTGTACTATGGTATCCAGACAACTGATAAACATACTTAAACATTTTAATACATACATATTATAGATAAATTACACCCAGACACAGAACAACCTATTGTGCTCATCACACAAAGTTTTATCCACATCCTTCGGATTAGCAGTCAGGGTCACTAAGCTGGCGGTCAGCATAATATCAATTGCAATATAAATCGCACAGTCATCTGCGAATTCCTTTTTGATGTTTAAATGATCGAGTGGGAGACTACGCGACACTGCTGGAAATATTGCGAATAATTAATATAAATAAAGTAAATTTACTTGCGAATATCTTATCTACACCTGTAGCCTCATCATGCGAATATGGAAGTCTAAAGTATTCCATTAATAACCCCTTATTCATGAAATACTTAAATGCATTTTATAACCAGCGAATGTTATGTCTTCTTTTATTCTATTTTGAAAATATAATGAAAAGCAAAGATAAAACAATCCCTTGTCAAAATACTGTAATTCACGTATTATAAATAGGAGGGTTAATATTTATAAAGGGTCACTTTACGTCATAGCTTTGTAAATATGTCTCCTCACTTAGAGCCTATGCACATAGCATATTTTTAACGCGCCGACGACGCGCATATGACGCCCGGTAATGTACTTTGAACGTTGTGAGCGCGCGTAAAAATACGCCATGTCATATGTCCTTATGTTTACTTAACACAGTTAACACGTTACATCCGAGACACGTTGGGAAATTGAGATTGCTTGCTTGAATTATTCTTGTGGCAATTTTACGGTCTGTTCTCATTTCCTACCTTTATACGAGAAGCGACATTTTTCGCACGTATGGCTGTCAATTGCTAACGGATTACTGGAGTTCCTAGCCGCTTTATGTCAAATCCCTAAGGATTTTGCTACTGTTGATAACTGAGGTAAGGTAAACCCGTTTTATTAGGGTTCCGTAGCCAAAATGGCAAAAACGGGACCTTTATAGTTTCGACATGTCCATCTGTATGTCTGACTGCCCTACCGTACGTCACAGGCATTTTACTCGAAGACTACACAATAAATATTGGCTAAATAATTTAAACAAAATATTTTAGGGGGGGAGGGCACTCCATATACATGTATGGAGTGCACTTCCAAAAATTTTTTATTACAACAGCTGAAAAAAAATGTTGTGAGTAACAACAGAGGCAACGTGTGATACATCATTCGATAGGACTTTTAAAAACATTTTAAGGTTTCCAGAGAAATTTTTTGATTAAGTAAATATTTTTGAAAATAAACGCTATGAAAGTTGCGGAAATTGTGTGACCGACATTTCTCCCCTCCCCTTATTTTTTGAAATTATTTTGGATAAGATCGTATAAACCGTCATTGAGTTATTGCCGAAAATTCAAGAAAAGGGATTAAGTGCCATAAACATACGCTCTTCTGCTGATGCAATTATTTAAATCAGATTTTTTGGCAACGGCTCCGGAATCCTACACTGAGCATGGTCCGACATGCTCTTGCCCGGATTTTATTTGTACCTACTTTGTTTTGGTTTTTACTGATATTATTAGTGATCTTTGTATTAATTAACAAATACAAATCATTTATTTGTAAAAAACAGGTGGGTACAAGCGGGTATAGAAGAATGTAAAAAAGCTGTGTATTTTTACCCTTTATGGGTGTGCAAATTTTTCATACAGTAATGGTTAAATACTTAGTTTAAAATACATACATTATAATAACTAACACAAATTATAGAGAATTGAATAATAATGTCCCAAATTAAATGTCAAACCACTTTATACAATGTCAAAAGAGTAAAAAATAGATGCAAAATAATTATGAGGGTATGTAAAAAAATATATAAAAAATGGGAAGCAAATAGACATAAATGTCAAAAAGAAAAAAAGAAAACTAAATAAATGTGTGTGATAATCTGTGACTTCATATTAACATTTTTCAATTAACAAGTTTTTTTTTTATTCTTTTATTTTATCGAGGCTTTTATCCACAATGGCATGTCAGCCTAATCCTATCTAAACTAACTTAATAACTAATAAAAAGGTTTTGAGTCAGTGATAGTTAAATAAATTTAAGAGCAGATCTACTATTTCTAACGTAGGTTGTGCCAAAATGTTAAAATATGGAGCAATATCATATTTGTTTGAGTTAATTTTAACCATAAGTGACTCTTTCACCCTCCTATTTCTGACACATTCCATAAGTAAATGGTAAACATCTTCAACCGTTCCGCACGTTTCACGATTAGGAGAATTTACTTTTTTCATTAAAAAACCAAATTTTTTAGATGGATAATCAACCAGACCAGAGCGTAATCTATGAATTAAAATTATTTGTAATCTACTCCTATTGTCGGTAAACCATGGTATTTGAGGAGGCGGACATTTTATAGTTCTATACCAAATTCCTTTTTCTTTACTACGCTCGTCAAAGTTGTTCTAAATAATTAGGTTTTTTATAAATGTCTACACCTTCTAAAATCGCTAATTTTGCTAGCCTATCAGCCTCCTCATTACCAAAGAGACCAACATGAGATGGAACCCATTGCAACCTAAGCACAACGCCATTATTTATAAGGTCATGAACCTTATTTAATATTGAGTAAGCTACCGAAACCAGAGGCGCATCGAGCTAAATGCTGCGGACTACTCTTGCTATCAGTAAATATCGCAATGAACTGATCTCCCGAGCGACAAGCAGATTTAATGGCTGCATAGATTGCAATGAGCTCCATACTCATAATGGAAACATTATTGTTTACTTTATACATAGCTGAAGTGTGTCTATTAATATCATAAAAAGCTGCGCCTAGTCCAGTTTTATATTTAGATCCATCATTGAAATATTTATTATAATATTGATATTTATCCTGAATTTCTTTTACAATTTCAAATTTAAGTGTTGTAATATTCATTGTTTTTTTAGGTCCCGTTACACTTTCCAATTTATATATATGATTATATCATGAATTTTTATATTTGTCATCCAAACATTAAGTGAAAACATTTCTAAAGGTTCATTTCCCTGCATCGCCGCCGATCGCGAGCCGCGAGCGGCTTACGACAAGCGTCTGACGCGCGCGGCCGATGCGACAATATTCACAGTGCGCGCGCAGCTTACGACAGTCGTCGGCCGCGCGTGTCTGTCGCTTACCTTGGAAACGGCAACATACATTCTTATACTCTGACTATTGTCACATCGGCCGCGCGCGTCAGTCGTTCGTCGTCGTTCGCGATGCACGGAAATGAACCTTTAAAGGACACAATTTCAACTGTGCTATTGATTGAGCTCAAACATTTCGCTTTTGACATTTCCAAGTCAACCCCTTTGATTAACCCGTAGCATAAGACAACTTGCTCAGTAAATTGGGCTCGTACGTCTAGTTCCTTATTTTTAGGTAAATTATCATTTTTTTAGCCTCATTCTCATTGTTTAACTGTACCAGTACTTTAAAAGGACTTTTATATTTAATTCTCATGACATTTTGTATGTTAAACATTTTTAATAGCTTGGCTAAAGCCATCTGTTTGGGTAACATTTCTTTTGATGTCAAACACACTTCAAATGTATTTAGTAGCTCAATATTTTCGGAAGAGGGTACTTGACTATTAAAGTTAATTCCTGAGTTTTGAGTGTTGGCGACTTCTATTGAACTACTTCGCACCACTACTTTTTTCGGTCTTCTCCTGGAAACTGTGCGAAATTCTTCTTCACTACTGTAACTGTCTTCACTTTTATCAAAAGTTCTCTTTTCCCCGGGCCTAATCGTATTTTGTTGATCTTCGCTATTCATATCCGATATCTGCATCAAGGTACGCTCATATTCGTTTATTATTTCCGATTCACTTTTATCGGACAACGCAACTTCATCTGGATTATCCTCCGCCATTCTCAATATAAGCGGGTAAACCCGCACCGAACGTAAACGATACACCAAGCTGTACGTAATGCGATAAGCGCGTGCGTTCGCTACACCGCTTCACGCCCGACTGTGAATTAACAAGTTTCTTAGTTTTATTTTAAATATATTTACATTACATTCCTTTACATATTTTGGTAATCTTTATATATACATTTCTTGTGTGCGTGTGTATGTCATTGAACGCCTCCTAGACGGCTGGACCGATTTTGATGATTTTTTTGTGTGAGTTCAAGGGGATTCGAGGATGGTTTAGATTCACAATTGAACCCGATTTACAAAAAGAGTCGAGACGAAGTTCGCCGGGACAGCTAGTTTATTATATATCTTTGGGGCCATTGCAAACACACTGTTGTGCATTAAGGCAGTATCAGTCTTACGCAGGCACAATCGGCTTCTGTCTCTTTGTGTACGGCTGCTCGTGTCAGACGCCAGTACAAATAAGTTTGGGTTAGCTTCATATTTATCTCTGGAATGAGAGTAACTTTACGCACACGCTAAATTTATTTTATCACTTGGTAGACCCAATTGGTCTACCTCATTGGATTTGCGTTCTATTCTCGCAAATACAAAGCTTTATGAGATCCATAAATGCTAATTTCGAATTTGTGTGTCGATTAGATACACGGAATAGTCCCGTGTGGTTTCATAAACACCTTAATTAAGGATTTAAAATAATCGTGCGACGCAATCTATCGAATATTATATATTTCTCCATTACCTACTCCAAAAAAATAATCATGGGATGGTCAAGTAATCATTTTGATTCACATTCTATTTTTTTATTAAAATATTTTATACAGCTCTCATAATTTAATTATATCATTTCATTTACTTACACTCAAAGCCAAAATTATGTAAGTAGGGTACTACTATTGTAACTGTCTAATTATATTTGTTTTAAACAAGTATGTTTAAAACAAATATAATTAGACAGTTAATTACAATACAAGTTATGAATGTTTAATTTATTCAAGCCAACCGCTCAGTTGATTGATGATCCACTTGGTTATGAAGTGTTATTTAAATTATCATGTTCAGAATTCAATTGGTGTGTTGGGGGTGAAATGAAAATGTATTTGGCTGTAATGCTGACGTTGCTCATAAATACTATGAGCATTTACTTAATGGAATTTAAGAATTAGTAAGTAGGCTTCAATCAATTAATTATATCCTGAACAAAGTAAGT
This sequence comes from Herminia tarsipennalis, assembly GCA_945859575.2. Lineage (NCBI taxonomy): Eukaryota > Metazoa > Arthropoda > Insecta > Lepidoptera > Erebidae > Herminia > Herminia tarsipennalis. Next base: position 19,689,419 of record OX243846.2, read on the forward strand.
CAAGCTATGTTTATAAACTAATTTGAAACTAACAGCTGTAAGCAAACGAGTACATTCTAAACAAATTAGTGAGTTTAGGCAACGTTACCACCGTTAATTCCATAGTGACGTTTTTAAAAAGTTATACCACTAGACCCTGTATTAAGTAGGTTGGTAGGTACGTTAAGCACTCAGTCCTGCGCCTGAAATTATGAAGGTGAAGAAAAATAGTATGCACTTATATTTAATATATATTATATGAAGTTGTCTAGTCTCCGATGAATTTAGTCGCCAGGACCGAAAATCAGTTAATAGATTTTTTTACTGTTTTCAACCCTCAACTAATACCACCAAATAAAAATAATTCCGTAACTTTACCGACATAACCCTCAACCTTGCAAAACAAGCCATCACCCATTGGGAGGCTTAAAAAGTTGCACAAATATCCGTCCGCCGCGCCCCGCCATTAAGGAAAGATAAACAATTATGACATCATTTGAAATTCTTTGTTATTACGCAGTGATTTTGTTAATCACTGTTCTGAAATCCTCGGATCGGATTACATTGGGTTTAAGTAGCATTACGTTCTAAAACGGTTTATATTTGAAACTAACTTTATTGCTATTCCATGCTAAAGTAAGGCGGCCGATAAAATATGTACGTACGGTACGGATTATATACGTCACTTAATGTCTTCGATTTTTAATTCTAGGGCCTGTTGGTTTCCTCAAGATGTTTTCACACCAATTACACAAAGTGCAGGCACCCTAGGTTTTTAAATATGCGTTGGGTCATAATTCATTTACCACATGCACAACCCGACTTATTCGTTAGGTATTCACAACGTTAAAACAAAATATGAAACAAAATCGTTTTATTTATCTTTAAAAATTGAGTATTAATACGCCAACGCGCCATTATGCTGTCATTTTCAATTTAACAACCTTCGTGTACTGACATCCCAATCAGGATACATGATGGAGCAAAATTTATGATGCATAACAAAGCTTCAACACTTTTAGCACAAAATATTGAAAGTGCAGTTTTACACACTTCACTTAAGCCACGTACATATGACTGCCTCGGTGGCGGTATGTACGACTGCTGCGCAAGAGGTCGTGGGTTCGATTTCCACACGGAACACCACTTTGTGTGATCCACAAATTATTGTTTCAAGTCTGGTTGTACTTTGTGTCCGTGATGTTTGTAAAGTCCCCCGCGACACAAGGCTTGTGCCAAACAGAAGGAGTTTCCATTAAAAAAAAATTGTTCACGGAAATAAATCGAAGACCACATTGCTGCATTTTATTCGGAAGGCATGCCCTAATGCCCCAGCGATCTATAGGGTAAGACCCGGATAAATTCCCCAGCGGGATAGTTGCCCCAGTTTTAAATACGCTAAGTTAGAGATGTTGGTTTTGAAAGAACTTTACTATGGTTAGAAGTATCCCTCTTACAGACCTTATTGCCATGTAAACCATCCGAGAAGGTAAGTAATGTTTAGTCGGCGTAAGCAACAATCTTTCGCGGTGAAACATTAACGGGCGTCGAAATTATAATTATGAGTAATTTCTATTGAATATTTTTTATTTATTAACAAAAAAGGCAAGTATTATCAAAAATCTAAAAATAATAAGTTTAAGTTAGTAAGTCACCTAAATTTATCTAACTTAAAATTTAGAAGGCTAAGGCTTTTTGTTGTGTTTTTATTATTTAAATACTTAAAACTTTAAACGTTATTAGTATTAGTTACTCTTTAAAAAAATTATTGTAACAAGTGTACTCCCTACTCCCTGCATGAAGCTACGAGTAGTATACCCGCAACCGATTTCATCGTTATCCAAGTATCCGCCACAGTATCTATCTATACCTCTTTTGAGAGGCCTAATAAAACAGAATTTACCTCAAAACTAATATTAATTATATATGATAACAAAAATAGGTTGATAGTAAATATGAAAGACGAATGTTGTGTGACCAGTGTTCACATTTTATATTTATACTTTTACTAGCGGCCCGTCCCGGCTTCGCACGGGTGGGCATGGGATCCCTAATTATTTTAGTAATTGCGACTATAATTAAAGATCTAAGCTATCCTATCTCTCAAGTTGGACCAAACTGCATATTGCGTGCAAATTTGAACGAAATCTGTTAAGCGGTTTAGGAGTCCATCGCGGACAAACATCGTGACAGGAGATTTATATATATTATTACTAGCGGCCCGTCCCGGCTTCGCACGGGTGGACACGGGAAACCTCATTTCTTTAGTAATTGCGACTATAAATTGAAATGTAAGCTATCCTATCTCTCAAGTTGGACCAAACTGCATATTGTGTGCAAATTTGAACGAAATCTGTTAAGCGGTTTAGGAGTCCATCGCGGACAAACATCGTGACAGGAGATTTATATATTAAGATTAAGATTAAGTACGCTCTGACTACTTCGTACAAAGTGACGGAAACTTCATATGCCGAATCGAATGACTGTCCTGTGACCTTTTTTGACACTTATGGCAATGGCCTTTAATGCTATTTTCGATACAAAAGTATAGACTTATATCTGATTTTGTCAAATGATCGTCCAAACGTCAATATCAAATGGAATTATTTTTTTCTTGGCGGTAGCCTGCCCAGTGTACAGAGGCGTGCCCCGTTCCACGACCACGTCCGTGTGTGATGTCTATGTGTGCGTAATGTTACCTTCTGTACCTAATCTCGGTTTTCTGGATTTTTAGCGCTGGCAAACATGGCTTCTAAAATTGTTCGAAAAATAAGCAACACAATGAGAAACATGAAGAAATATTATTAGAATGGATGCCAATGTCAAATATTTAGATTTCAAATATGCTTTGCCGGCGTTATCTTCGATTTTTGTAGCTTATGTGCTACTCTTTTGTTTATGCTACATTACTGTAAAGTTTCATCAAAATCCATTTAATTGTTTGCATGATAATTATTTTTTTAATATAAGTAGGATTAATACCTATCTCTCGTGTGAGATAGATGAACCTCTAAGGTAAATCAAGGTCAAACAATTTGACTTCAAGTAAACATTCAATACTGTGTACTTTACAAAAATAGATCCTGCAGGAAACCATTCTTTGTACCTATAGTATTAGAACTAGAAACAAAAATGGCTTTCTAAAAACTCTCTGTCACCAAGTGTCTACCTTTGCATTTAATTATTTAAAGAGTGAGTGAAAATAGGATTGAATATTTCAAAGGTATTGAGATCGTTTTCATGTTATAAAACGTCACAAAATCTTAAAATATTTATTTAAGGAAAAGTATAACTTATATATGCTTTTAGAGTTCCGTAGTCAAAATGGTAAAACGAAACCCCTAACGTTTCGCCATGACTGTCCGTGAGTCGGTCTGTCCGTCTGTTTCAGGTTAGCTCGGAGACCTATTAGACTGAAATTTCGAATAAATATACATTATATTAGTTCGTACACAAAGTGGGGATGTGATTTTTTTTACCTAACTCATCGTGGCTATTGTTGGCTAGGTCTTTTAAAAATATTTGGGGGTTACGAATATAATTTTTCGATACTAACATTTAAACTTTCGCGTTGCATGATTAGAACTATTTATTAAACGGGAATTAACGCGCATTGTTTACCTTAAAATTGCTTGACGTTTCGACCAAGTTGCACCGGCCGTGGTCACAGAGTCCGCTTGTGTTTTTCGATTTAGGGATCAATTTATGGTATAAAACCTTAAAGTGAAAATTTTTGCAAATTCAAAGTAGACCAAGTGAGAAGTAACAATATTTTTGAACAAATTTACTTAAATTACATTGTTAGTAGTATGAAACAAAAACAACAGACAACCCAATTCTTATACCGAATTATTGTGCTTGACACCTACGGAACCCTACATTGTACGTGGCCCGGTAGGCACTTGCCCGGTTGTTTTAACCTGATTTGTTCCACTGCTGAGCAAAGGTCATGAGTAATAGACGCATATAGGGGTTCCCATATGCGTCCATTACTTTGTGTGGTTTTCTCCTTACACATCTTCTAAAAGGCACGCCTTTCAGCTTTAAGCTGGTGAAAATTGTTATTTCTATAGGTATATGTACCGCCTACAAAACACATTTATAACACTTCGAATAGAAGATTGTTTACTTTTTTTCATTTATTTCGGGACTGGGGTGTCGCTAACTGACACGGACAACTGATTGGGGTGCCCGCAATAATTCATTTTCTAAATATAGAAACAGCCATTTTACCCATTTTGAATAAACTGTTAAATTTTATTTCGGTTCATTATTTTCTTAAATTTTGGAGAAATAACATAATTGCAGTCGTTTGTAACTTTTCAAAAGTATTTTTTTTGTGGGTAGGTACGTTACTGATGATTACGCATTTGACATTATGTAGTGGAGTAATAGATCAGATGATGCATTTTTCTACACATTCCATTTCTACATCACCCTAAGGTAGACTGATAGATAATACTTTTAGCATTAAGTCAGCCTTTGTACAACTTTGTGCATAAAGTTTTTAATAAAAAAATAAATACCCCCATTTTTGATATTGATTTTAGGTAAATATTTTTTGATATTCTTCTAACCGTCATGTTTGTTACGGCATTCCTCTTATATTGTGTGAGTAGTTAATTATATAGTTGATAGATAATACTGGCCTAGTAATCAGTAAAACATAAAAAAACCGGGCAAATGCATGTCGGGCCATGCACAATGTAGGATTTTGTAGTCCTCCCCCCCCCATCCGAATAATGTTCTAAAGAAGTGGGTTTTTTGTTACATGCTTACAACGTTATATCTACATACACACATCAAAAGTGTCTAGGGATCAAGCATTTTTATGCGGATTTCTTGAGATTGAGATGTGGCTTTGTAATAAATTTATGATTTTATAAATTTATATGGATCCTTTTTGGTGCATTTCTGTGGTCCTTTTTGGTCGAACTGTGAATCAAATTCGAGTAAAAGATGAAAATCAGCTGTCAATATTTTCCCTATAAAAACATACAACGCATTGAAGACATTATTAGTGCTACTGTTTCCCTACTACTGATTAAAACCAACGTTATTATGGAGCGGCGACGTCATTTAAGCAGGGAAGAAATGCTCAGAGCCGTGGGAATGATAGAAGCTGGTTCCCGGCAACGTACTGTGGCTTTAGCTCTGAATACAAGTCAGAGTGTTATCAGTCGACTTTGGACACGTTACCGAAGCACTGGTACCGTGGCTGAGCGCCATGGAGGACGGTATCGCTGCACCACACGGAGACAAGACCGATACATTCAAATCTTAACTCGAAGAGGTCCAACAATAACCGCCATGATGTTAGCCGTGAGGCTTCATCACTCTTCAGGGAACTTAATTAGCGACCAAACAGTCAGAAACCGCTTGCATGAAGTGAACCTTCATTCCCGAAGACCGCTACGGGTACCACCTATAGCAATGCACAATCGTAGGATTCGATATCAATGGGCTCTTGAACACAGAAATTGGGCAGAAGAACAATGGCGTTTCGTGTGCTTTTCTGATGAGTCTCGTTTTGGTATGAGACCGGATACAAGACGTATACGACACTGGAGAACCCCTGGACGCCAACAGCGATTAAAATCCTGCCAGGAAGTCCATCCTTATAGTGGTGGAACCATCATGGTATGGGCGGGTATTTGGATCGGCGGAAGAACTGAGTTGATTTGGATCAGAGGCAACCTCAACGCTCAAATTTATGCTGAGACGATTGTATCAGACGTCATCGTTCCTCTACAAGTGCAAATCGGTCCCTTATTTCAGTTAATGCATGATAATGCACGACCGCACACCGCAAGAGTTGTAAGACAGACTCTCGCCGCAGCTAACATCAATGTCCTGCCCTGGCCTGCTCACTCGCCAGACTTGAACCCGATTGAGCATGCATGGGATATGCTACAGAGAAGAGCTCTGCCGAATATGGAGGGTATCCAGTCGCAAGAAGACCTTTTTTTGTTGTTGCAACGAACATGGGCGGCCATTCCACAGCGTGATTTGGATGAACTCATTTTGAGTATGCCAAACCGATGTTCTTGTGTTGTTAGTGTTCGCGGTAGAAACACGGATTATTAATTGTTTAAGTTACCCAATAAAATTTTAAAGAAAACTGTTATTTCAGTCTTTTTTTCGAACTTTAATGTTAATGGTTCAAATGTCAAAAATCCCTTTATTAGGAAAATGGCAAATTTCTTTATTAATGCAAAGGTGACTTGGTTTATCGTTACTGTGACAAACGAAAACACTTTATTTGATGAATCCTTAAAGAAATAAAAAAAAAAAAACAATCAGGAGAAAAGTTATTGCAAAAATATATGTTGATCCCTAGACACTTTTGATGTGTGTATTAATATTTTTCGATGGAATAATTTGTCAGAAGACTTTATTCTTTCACTTTGTCGGCGTAAGTAATATGTGTATCCATGCAAAATTACAGCCTCCTAGCACTGACTTTGAACAAAGGTACGGACGGAAGGACGGACATGGCGAAACTATAAGGGTTCCATTTTGCCATTTTGGCTACGGAACCCTAAAAAGAGTCATTTTTTTACCAGTGATTCTAATAAATCCTCGGCAAATATTTTATTACCATGGCAATACTAGTAGATCTGATCTGATTGTCCGCATTACTTTACACAATGAAAACTGTTGAAGCTTTAATTTCAAAAAGTTTACTGGACCACATTTTGTATCAACTCTAACGTTTGAAGGCTTTTAAAGATAAACATTTAAAGTACAAAACTTTCTTTCATTTGCGTGTTATTTGAATGCTTCCCGTAAATTTTTCAATGAGTTTTTAATCGCAACGGAATTTGAACTTTAATTTAACGGCTTAAAAGTGTTTTTAAAAGATGTATAAAGGCACAGAATTGCTTTGTGGTGTTTTTTTGTATTCCTAAATGTTATCGTGAATTTAATTATATTTTAAACAAAGATAAGAACATTTTAGATACATAAGCATCAGTTATCATCTAAACTATTATAAAATTGTAAAATATCTGTATCTGTATATTGAAGATATAAAAAAAAAAACTAGCCAAAATTAGTCCATTTAGGTTAGTTTAATAACTATAGGTTTCTGAATCCAAAACCATGCTCAGTTTTTTCGTATCTGTTTGTTTGTTTGTTCGGGATTGGGGCAAAAACTACAGAACTGATTCTGTTCAAATTTTTGGAGCATATTTTCGTCCCGATTATGTTATATGCTATTTATTATCACACTACTTTCCTTAGACCTGAGCAATGGCGTATTAATAATCATAAGCTAGTATTTTATCAATAAAGTACATGTGTGATAAAATGCTAATAGATGTGAGGGCCAGGCGGAAATAAAAGTTATGATTTTTCCTAATGAATCGTATTTTTTAAATTATTACTAGCAATTGTGGTAATTTCTACAATGTTTAGGTATAGCCCCTTTTAGAAGTAGTCGCACCACAATGTCCCACTATAGATATATATATATCACTGGGCAAACAGATAATTTGAATTAACCATAGCTCCTCTGCAGTAGAGGGGCAAGAAAATATATAGGTACTGTACTTAAAACAAAAACACTACTTTTATTTTTTTTGTCTGTCGGCCTGTCCTTCTATCTGTTTGTTCCGGTTAATCTTCGAAACGCCTGGACGGATTGTGACAGTACTCAATGTTTGATAACTGATATTATAAGGAGTAACATAGGCTACTTTTATCATTACGCTAACGTCTATAGGGAGTGAGCAGCACTGCGACTTCACGCAAAGACAAGACAAATTTAAAGTCGCGGGCACTGTTATATCTATACTAATATTATAAAGCGGAATAGTTTGTTTGTTTGTTTAAACGTGCTAATCTCAGGAACTACTGGTCCGATTTGAAAACAATTTTTATTGGATTGCCCATTTATCGAGAAAGGCTATAGGCTATATAACATCACGCTACAATTAATAGGAGCGGAGTAGCGACGAGAAATGTTGCAAAAACGGGGAAAATTTACGCATACGAAGCTGCGCGGGACAGCTAGTAACATATAAATCTCATTTGCTGCTTTTAACAAACAAGGCACCCGGTGAAAAAAAACGGCTCTTAAAAGGGCTATCAAAGAATTAAAAACCATACTTTCAAACTTGCACGACCAAACCCTACAATCTAAGTTAGAGTTGTTAACACCCAATGCAGACACAGGCTATTCCCTATGGAAATTAACAAAATCCCTGGATTGACCACAAGAAGCTAAACCGCCCATAAAAATAAGCTTCAACAAATGGGCTATAACTGGACAAGAAAAGGCTAATGAATTTACCAAGTTCCTCTCTGACTCGTTCAACCCAAATGAAATGGTTGACTCTGAAAATGAAGCGCTTGTGAAAAACGGCTTGAATAAGGTCTTTCAATTAGACCTACCACCAAAACCTATAAGCCCCGAAGAAGTGTGAGGAGTTATAAAAACTTTGAAAGATAAAAAGCCAGCCGGCTATGATCTAATTACAAAGGAAATACTCAAGAAACTACAAAAGAAGCCGTAACATTCTTGACAGTTCTCTTCGACGGCATCTTGCATATACAATACTTTCCAAGAATATGGATAAGTATCACAGGTCCTCATGATTCTTAAGCCAGGGAAACCAGCTCATGAGATTTCATCTTACCGACCTATTAGCCTTCTTCCAATACTATCTAAGCTATTTGAAAAACTCATGTTTATCAAATAGCTTAGATAGTATCAACGACTCATGTTTATATTGTCTAAAAAAATATAGTCCCTGACCACCAGTTTGGGTTTCGAAAATATCACTCAACTATTGAACAGGTACACAGAGTTTACAATGTGATCAGAAATACTTATGAAAATAAAAAAAATACTGTTCATCAGCCTTCTTAGTCATCCAGCAAGCCTTTGATAAAGTATGGCACAATGGATTGCTCTATAAGATCAAAATGAACATATCCCACAGTTACTTTTAACTACTTGCGTCATACCTATCAGACCAGCTTTTTCAAGTAAAAGATAGCCGTCATACAATACTTTTTTATGAAATTGAGGCAGGGTAACCCCAGGAATCACAACTGCTATAATTATATGCTGACGACACAGCAATTCTTGCAAGGAACAAAGTTCCCAAACTAGCATCAGCGACACTGTAGAACTGACTTGATAAAATACAAGCTTGGCTGAGCAAACGGCATTCAAAAGACAGCGCAAGTTAATCAGTCCAGGTAACATTTATTTTACCCTGAGGCAAGAAAATTGTCCTTCAGTCAACTTCGGAAGTAACACTCTGCAACACGTAAACTGCATCAGATACCTGGTAATACACCTTGATCGACGATTAACTTGGAAAACCCACATAAAACGGGATGAACTAAACATACGCTACAGAAACCTCTATTGGCTTATGGGAAGAAATTCCAAACTCTTCAACGACAACAAGCTATTAATATAATGAAAGCATTTTAAACCCGAAAAACATGAATGGTGCTCAACTCTGGGGAAGCGCTAGCGACTCCAACTACTAAACCAAAACCAAATTCTTAGAACCATATCAAATGCTACATGGTACACTACAAATATCGAAGTTTGTTTAAACTTTAATATAAAAACAATTAAAGAGGAGGTTCTTAACACTATTATTCGCTACAAAACAGACGAGCTAATCACCTCAACTTAGCAGCCCAGTTATTATAATAGACCAGAGCGAAACAAGTTCGAAACGGCGTGCTATTCTGTAACTTGACTAAATAGAGTCTATTCTAAGAGCAGTTGCACTTAGTGGAGTACACGCTCGACATGATATCCTGCGCTCTTTAGATTTGCTTATAGTCCAGCGGGTCAATCCACGTATTTAAAGCAGTGTAGTTGCAGTTAAGTTTCGATTAAAACGGCTATTTTCGTTCGGGTTCAACTTTCCCAACTGATCCCAAAGTTCCAAGAATACAAAAATGGCCTTTTTAATCGAAACTTAACTGCAACTGGGTCCTTATTCAGTATGTTTTTATTATCGCGGCAAGGTCGCATGCGCGGTGTGCTCAAAAATGTCCGCGCGCATGCGCGATGTATTTCTAAGCGCAGCTCTCTTTGGTATAATGTATAAAGATTTTGCCAGTTAAAAGCGCGGCCTTGACGCGAAAACGAAAACAAAAATAGTGAATAAGGACCCTGAACTGCAACTGCCCTGCTTATACGTGAATTGACCTTCAGGGCTGATTGTAAATACACACACAATACAAAAAAAAATCATATGTCTAACGTATTTTTTTTTTATGATAAAGTATCTATTACAATACTTTATATAGATTACAATCTAGCCTAAAGACTAATGAGTAATTTAATTTATGACCTAAATTGCTATAAGGACTTAAATCTAAGAATGTGTTCAATAACAGGTACTGCTGGCAACACTAGCTCTGTAAACACAACCCGTGTAATTATAAATTATAAATAATAAAACTATTCGTTTTTAAAGTGTATAGTGTAGTTAAAACTGATGACGATATCGAACTATCTAAGTGACATTATTAGTGGATAATAATAATAAGTGCGTAAAAAGTTATAAAACAATAATACAAAACAGTGACTGCACCAAATATCAACGTCAATAAACACTAAGTACTACATTTGGACACTATAATAGTGGTAAGGATAATTACTAACTACAATATAATATTCAGTTAAGTTTAAACAGTGATATAAAGTGAATTAAGTTAAAAAGTAATTTTTAAAAACCGTTATGGAAAAAAAGTTAAATCTTGAAGTGAACTTTGTATAGCAACTAACGCCTCAAGTGGAGAGCAGCCAAACTAAATGTGACATTATTTCAGAGTTGCTACTACAAATAAATAACTTTTTGCTATTAAATTCTTAGTACAACGCCATCTAGTACTAAGTAGCGAAACAAATCTGTCATTTTTGACAGGATTGACAGATGAATGACACTTGACAGTGTTGTCAGTACAAAGAAAATAATTTCCCAAGATCGGGCGCGTTCCAGCACTCTGACTGGGACTAGGAATAGCACGTCGATGCAATGCAGATAGTCTTGAGTTCGAACCTCAGTCATAAAGAAGTTTTTTGAAATTTATCGAATATTAAAAACACATCGGAGACAAATAAAATTAACACCCTACAGTTACGCAGGGAGTTCAAATCCTCGACCAATTTCAACTTTTGCAAACTTTTTTTTTGGTATTATTTCCAAAATTTACAATGGCAGACGATATGTACGTCTTCGACAGGAAACACAAAAAACGCAGTAATAATGATGCCATTACTATTGACAATGACTGTGAGTTTGATTTAAACCTGTCATATCAAAGTTTGCCAAACCACTCAGAAGATGTAGTTGCTCTGAAAGAGGAAATCCAAGCACTTAAGTTAGAGTTGCAGTCGGCAAACACCGAAATTGACAGTCTCGTGGCGGAAAATTTTGAATTAAAAGATTCCTTAAGAGTATCTGAAAATAAATTAAAATTATTAAAATCGGTAGGTTTCACGGAAAGACCCACCACACAAAGCACTACACCCCGAAAATTCTTCTCACCACAATGTAAGCGTCGATTGCTGACATCAATGAGGAAAAAATCGGAAACTGGCAACAACACCCAAGGAAGAAGCGTAACGCCATCTATAGGACTTAGCAGCAAACCACGTGAGACCGTCAATAATCTGAACTTCAATGTGGATGATTCGAACGACTCAATTGTAAAAAGTTCACAACATCGGGCAACAGAGGGCGCTTGTGACTCCAAACAAACTACGTCAACGTCAAAACCACAACCAAACATTTCTAGTGTTCATAGCCAAAGTGCCAATGTGTCAAAAATTAGTAAAATGTGTATCATTAGTGACAATAATGTGAATAATATATTATACAATGCAAGAATCACTTTTCCAAACATGAGAGTATGTCACTTCTGCATGCCAAATGCAAACACAATGAAGTTGTTTGAAACTTTAGATCAGAAACTAATAAATTACACCTTAAATGATTATTGCATTATATTTTTGGGTGATACTGACTTCAAAGTGTCTCAAAGGTATGAACAACTTATAAATTACATAAAAATTAAAGTGGAAACTTTGACTCATACTAACATTATTATATGTTCACCTAATTTTATGCTTAAAAGTAATGTAAATTTATTTAATATGAGAATTGAAAGTTTCAATCAGGCATTGTTACAAAGCAATACTAAATATGAATATGCGTATTTGTTTGACTCTAATAGGTATCTTAAGTATGATTATGAAATGTTTTCAAGATATACAGGTAAAGTAAACAATAGGGCTATATCCAGTATTTTTAAACAACTAAAACAGTACATACATTTATATTTTGGTTCAAATTGTGTAGAATCTTGCATTTTGCAAACGAAAAGACTCAATATGTCACCCAAATATGTGATGAAACACAAAAAGATTTTAGATTATTTTAATCTAAAAGTAAACAGTGAAATTACTGATAACCCTTCAATAAAGGCTACCAATGATGAGTTTTTTCGTCTCTAACAAGGTATTGCATGGGAATTGCTATTCAAAATTCACTATTTATCACCAAAATCTCTGTGGAATAAATAATAAGAAAGATGAACTTGAAATTTACTTAAATGAATTGCATAATGAGGTTAGTTTTATTTGTGTGAGTGAGCATTTTTTAAATCAAGTAATGTTATCTCAATTCAGTTTTCCAAATTATATTGTAAGCTCTTCAAATACAAGAGTAAATAAATCCAGGGGGGGCACTTTAGTGTTAACACACAAAAACAGACAATCTGAAGATTTAGACATTAGTAAGCGATTGTATAAAATGGATCATTTTGAAATATGTGGGGTAAGGGACATGGAGACAAACGTTTACTTGTTTTGTTGCTATAGGACACCAACAGATAATAACTTTGATGCATTTCTAGAACAATTAGAGAAATTATTGAAATTTGTTTTTAATAAATTATGTTTTATTTGTGGAGATTTCAATGTTAATTTAATGAAAGATGACTTAAAAAAGAACATGTTTTTATCATTATTGACATGCTACAATTTTAGACATTTATTTAATTCAATGACATTCATGCGTAATAATACTAACTCTTGTATAGATAATATTTTGACAAACATTAGTGACAATAATTTAGATTCAACGAGCATTGACCACAATGGATTAGCGGATGGGCACGCTGCCCTTTTCTGTACAGCATTTTTAGAAAAGGTTAGTCAAAAGAAAAATGCTAACTTTATAAATATTAAAAGAAGAATATACAATGAAAAAAATAAAGCAATTTTTAGAAATAAGCTACTTGAGTGCGACTGGAATCTAGGTATAAATACATTTATTAGAAAAATTAAAAATCTGCACTCCACTACTTTCATAAAAAAGAATTTAAAAATAAATGTCAAGAAAATTGGTAGTTCTGAATGGATAACTAAAGGCATTCGAATAGCTAGTAAAATGAAACGAATTCTAAATTTTGTAAACAAAGCAGATTGTGATGTATCGGTTTTAGAATACCGTAGAAATTATTTTAGAATTTATAGAAAAGTAGTAAGATATGCAAAAAGAAAGGAAACTAGTAATCAAATTAATAAAGCTACTAACACCAGCAAAGAAATTTGGAATATAGTCAACAATGCTCGTAAAAAAATTAATAACAACTTTAACAAGGACAATATAGTACTTAAGTATAATAATAAGTTTATTCAAAATCCTAGAGATATTGCTAACGTTTTTGCTGAGCAATTTAGTACCAGTAGGGGAAAGAGTAATTATGATCCGAAAATGGCTAGAGAATGCTTGGTAAAGTATACTGACAGAGTTCAAAATGCTATGATTTTTGATCAAGTTATGCCATCTGAAATTTACAAAATGGTAAAAACAATGAACAATAAAAAGTCTTTTGGTCCGGATGAAATACCACTTAGCATAATAAAGGACAATATTGATATTTTAGCTTACCCAATATCAGAACTAATAAATAACTGTATTAGTCAAGGTACTTTTCCTGACCAATTTAAGATAGCCAGAGTTTTGCCGCTATTTAAGAAGGGAGAAAACACAGATCCAGTAAACTACAGACCTATTTCGTTACTACCGGTTCTGTCTAAGTTACTTGAGAAAGTTATTAAATCTAGACTTGTCAGTCACTTGTACAGTGAAAAAATTGTAAACCCAAATCAATTTGGATACCAAAAAAGTGTAGGTACTTTGGATGCAATTGACTCATTGGTAAATGATGTACTTTGCAATCTAAATGCTAAACTAAAAGTTGCAGGCTTATTCCTAGACCTAAGTTCTGCATTTGATACTGTGGAACATTCCATTCTTATTGATAAGTTAGAGCACTATGGCATAAGAGATAACACTCTAAAGCTATTTCGTTCGTACTTAACAAATAGAACACAGTATATTGAAGTGAAACCAGTTGAAAATGATAGAGAGCAAATATACAAATCGAAGCTACTTACAGTTAATAAAGGTGTTCCACAAGGCTCAGTGCTGGGTCCAATTTTCTTTGTTATATTTGTAAACGACCTAACTGCATTTATGAAGAGTATTTTACCAGATACAAATCTTGTTCTGTTTGCGGATGATACTAGCGCTGTTATCAGCGCAAATGATGTTGTCACACTACAACAAAAATTGAATAGCTTTCTCGAAGCCTGTGAATACTGGTTTTCTGTTAATAACTTAACGCTTAATGTAAAAAAGACCAAATGTGTGATATTTAAATCAACGGTTAGAAACAATGCTTCTGTAAATATTCTATCTTTAGGAAATAAAATTGATGTTGTTGATAATATAAAATTTTTAGGTGTACAACTTGATTCTCTTTTAAATTGGAAACCGGAGTTGTTGTCAGTTACTAATACAGTAAGTAGTGCGTGCTATGCCATAAGAAGTCTTAGGGATTTTTTAACACTTGCTCAACTTCGTGCGGTCTACTTTGCCTTGGTCGAATCCAAAATTAGGTACAGCATCAAATTTTGGGGAGGCAGTTATAAATATAATATAAGTGCAGCCTTTGTTATACAAAAAAGAGCCGTTAGAACTATGCTCGGCATTGACCAAACCGAATCATGTAGGGAGCATTTTAGACGGCTACGTATTTTAACAGTCCCATGTCTGTACATTTTGGTTCTTCTTGCTCACTTTCACAAAAATATGCACAAGTTTGAGACTAATGATGAGAAAAAACATAGAATAACGACACGGAGAAAAGATTTACAGACAATCTTACATGCAAAACTTAACATTGTTAAACACTCAGCTTATGTGCAGTCTGTGAATCTTTTTAATAAATTACCCACTGAACTGAAAGATATAAGTGGTGTTAACATATTTAAAAATAGACTTAAGAAACTATTACTGGAAAAGGCTTATTATACTATTGATGAATTCTACAATGATAAATAATGATATAATTTAATACTATTGAATAATTTTAATGAAATAATTAATTGATTGTAATATAAGAAACAATTTGACATACTAATTAGTGACATGTTATGTAATAATTTGTATTTTTTTGACTTTGAATTCTGATTGTTTTGTCTACTTTATATATTTTTCATTTTTTTTTTGTGTGTAAACTGTACTTTGAATTGTTTTTCAAATATTTCGACACAAATGTATTTTGTTATGAAATAAATAAATAAATAAATAAATAAATAAACACTTATCTTATAGTCTCTATTACTTAAATGTGAAGTCACTTTGTTCATGTGTTCTTTTACGTTGCACTTACACTACATTTAATATGTCACTGTTACACTACACTAATTCAAACGGCTTCAGCGGTTTCAATCTTCTTTTTAACTCAGTGGTATCAAGGATCTGGATTGCCTCGACGTTCATGTGTTGTTGAAGCCTGCTTTGATGTGCTTCAGCTATTTTTTGTTTAACTGTCTCTATGTCATCCATTTTAAGGTCCCGGTGGAGATCACAGTTTCTTATATACCAAGGGGCGTTGACAATATCCTTGAGCACTTTGTTCTGGAATCTTTGTATTATTTGTCGATTGCTCTGAGCGGTACAGCCCCAAAGCTGTATACCATAAGTCCATACTGGCATTAACACCTGTTTATATAGCAGGACTTTGTTGTATACTGAGAGGGAAGAGTGTCTTCCCAGTAGCCAGTACATCTTCTGGTAGCGTAGGGATAGCTCTTTTCTTTTTTTCTTGACATGTGCTTTCCAGCGTAGCTTTGCGTCAAGCGTCATACCGAGATACTTAGCTGTGTTTGAGTAGGGTATTAGTTGGCCATTTATAAGCACCGGGCAGTATTGACCTTTTTTATTTGTGAAGTCAACGTAAACGGACTTACTCTCGTTAAGTTTTATTCTCCATTTTGTCGTCCACTCTAAGACTTGGTTAATGGCAACTTGAATCTTTTCTACTGATTCGTTATGGGTATTTCCTACTACTTTGATGGCTGTATCGTCAGCAAAGGTTGCAATAGCATTATTTTCGAGCTCTGGAATATCACAGGTGTATAAAAGGTACAGGACCGGTCCTAGAACACTGCCTTGTGGAATTCTAGCTTTTATTTCTATAGTTTTAGAACAAACATCCTCTTGTCGTATTCGAAATGCTCTACTAGAAATGTAAGATTCTAGGATAGTAGCAAATTGATCTGGTAACATTGTTTTAAGTTTATATACCAAGCCTTTATGCCAGACTTTATCAAAAGCTTGTGCCACATCGAGAAAGACAATGGAACAAACCTTTTTTTCTTCTAGAGCTTTCTCAATTATATTTGTAATTCGATGTACCTGATCGATTGTAGAGTGCTTTTCTCTGAAGCCAAACTGATGGTTAGGAATTAGCTGTCTATTTTCTATTATGGGTTTTAGACTGTTACAGTACAATATCTTTGTGCTGTATCTACAATCTACATCACAATCTTATGTTCCTTATCGCACGTTCAGTATCTATTAAATGTTTCTACTATCTGTTATCAACACGAAGTCGTTAGTATATAAGATGCACCTTTGGATAATTATAACCAGACTATACTACATCTTTTGTCTCATTTATACCTAATCATATACTGCCAAGAAGTTTGGCAAATTGGTGACCCCGACGAACGAATACGCAGCAAGAAACATGGCACAATCACCGTGCAAGGCGAACATAAATCAGCAAGGTCAATATGGCTATCGACCCAACACGCACAATCATTTCAAGAAACGTCAACAATTCCCGATTATGAGGCCGAGAACAAACTATAGAGGAGCAAATCGATTTTGTTACTACCACGAAAGATTCGGAAAATATGCAAAGAACTGCATTAAACCATGCGGTTGGAAACCAATGACTTACGTACGGAACCAGGGAAACGAATAAGAGCACAGACAACGGCGAAACTCTGTGCAATCCACCCATCCAATCGCCTCACCATTACCGACCGAAAAAGTGGTATGAAGTTTTTGATTGACACGGGCGCAAATATTTCAGTCATTAGCAAGCAACAGAGACATTCAATTTTACAAAATGAACAATACAAACTATACGCTGCAAATGGGACTAAAATTAGGACTTACGGCGAGAAGACGCTTACCTTGAATTTAGGACTACAACGATGTTATAAATGGAATTTTGTAATCGCCGATGTTACACAACCAATAATTGGAGCAGATTTTCTAGAGCACTATAAACTATTAGTCGACATAGCAGGTCGCAAACTTATCGACAAAGTTACAGAGCTGACAACGCATGTAACTTCGGAAAAAGCGACACAACAAACAATTCGTACTATCGCAGTGGGAACGAATCCACGTATTACGCAACTTTTAAACAAATACGAAGACATCACGAAAGGGTCCTCTCTCCGCAATGCGCCCAAACATAAGATTGAACATCACATTATCACTACAGGACCACCCGTCGCAGCTCGGGCAAGACCATTACCTCCAGAAAAATACGACATAGCCAAAAAGGAATTTCAAAATATGATAGAACTCGGAATTTGCCGACCGTCAGATAGCCCATGGGCAAGCCCATTACATATGGTAAAAAAGAAAAATGGCGAATGGAGACCGTGCGGAGACTATCGAATGCTCAATAGCACGACAGTACCGGACAAATACCCACTACCAAGATTAACTGACTTTACATACATATTAGAAAATAAGAAGATACTAAGCAAGATAGATATACGTAAAGCATACCATTGTATTCCTGTTAAAGATATAGAAAAAACAGCCATCATCACACCTTTTGGACTTTTTGAGTACTTAAGAATGCCTTTCGGATTACGCAATGCGGCACAAACATTTCAACGATTCATGGATTCCTTATTTAGAGATTTAAACTTCGTATTTATATTTGTAGACGACTGTCTCATCGCATCGGACAACGAAGATTTGCATTATCAGCATTTAGAAACGGTTTTCAAACGTTTACACGAGAATGGAATAACCATAAATCTCGAAAAATGCGAATTTCTCAGAAGGGAAATAGATTTCTATTTCCCTAGCGATATAACGAGCCAAGGAATACACCCTACCGAAGAAAATTACAAAGCAATCATGGAATTTCCCAAACCGAAAACAATTCAAGAATTAAGAAGATTTTTGGGCATGGTCAATTTCTACAGAAGTAATATTCCACGCGCAGCGGAAAATCAAAGAATTTTAAACGAATATCTACATGGTTCAAAAAAGAACGATAATTCACCTGTTCCTTGGACAACGGAAGCAGACAAAGCTTACGAAAAATGCAAGGAAAGCATGAAAAACGCAGTGTTAACAGCGCATCCTTCCCGCAACGCATCACTAGCGCTCATGACCGACGCTAGTGCTACTTGCGTTGGTGGAGTTTTACAACAAAAATCCGGACGCAATTGGGAACCATTAGGATTTTTTTCACAAAAATTGAGCGAAACTCAACAAAAATATTCTACGTTTGACAGAGAGCTGTTAGGAATATACATGGCCGTCAAACATTTTCACAGATTAATCGAGGGAAGAGAATTTACAATATTTACGGATCACCGACCTTTGACATACGCATTCTCCCAAAAACCATCATCAAACGATACACCGCGACGGGTCCGGCAGTTAGATTTCATTTCACAATACAGTACCAACATTCAACACATAAGCGGACGTGACAATATTACCGCCGATGCCTTATCTCGAATAGAGGAAATATACGTGCCATCACCTATCGATTACGCTGAATTGGAAAAATGTCAATCAACAGATAATGAACTAAGTAAATTACATGACAATAAAAGATTAAAATTCAAAAACATTACGCTTCCGGGTTCCACAATAAACATCACCTGCTACACGTCTACTGGAAGAAGCCGCCCCTACTTACCAAAGCATTTTCGCAAACAAATTTTCGATACCATTCATGGTATGAGCCATCCAGGAAAAAGAACTACGAGAAAAATGATAACCCAAAGGTATTTATGGCCGTATATGAACAAAGATATCAATAATTGGTGTAGATCATGTATAGCCTGCCAAAAATCAAAAATACAACGACATACGATATCACCTCCTGGTACATTTATGACAGCGCAACGTTTTGAACATTAACATATTGACATCGTCGGATCACTTCCGATTTCACAAGGGAAGAGATATTTAATCACAATCATAGATCGTTGTACGTCATGGCCCGAAATATTTCCGGTAGAAGATATAACTGCAGAAACAGTAGCCAAGACACTTTTCGAAGGATGGATTACTCGTTTTGGATGTCCATTGCGCATTACTACGGATCAAGGCCGACAGTTTGAATCAAGAATATTTGAGTCACTCTCACAATTTTTGGGAATACATAAAATTAGGACAACACCTTATCATCCACAATCCAATGGAATGATAGAGAGATTTCATAGAACTTTAAAGGCGGCGTTAATGACAAGAGAATCCAACGAAAATTGGTTAAAAGAAATTCCAACAGTTTTACTCGGGTTGCGGAGTAGCTTGCGAGAAGACACAGGTTATAGTTCAGCAGAGATGACATATGGAACGCCAATACGACTCCCTGGAGGATTTTTTGAGTCATCAGCAGCACAGTTATCAACGTACGAAGAGTTTGTAAAACAAATTCAAAAGGACATCACACAAATGACATCAATTCCGAAAAGAAAAAAACACAATCAAGCTATATTTGTGCATCCCGAACTCAAAGAATGCTCACACGTATTTGTTCGGTGTGATAGAATTAAGAAAGCCCTGACACCGCCGTATGAAGGACCCTACCCAGTAATTAGTAAAACAGATAAAACATTTTGCATTAGAATTAGGGATAAAGAGACAGTGATATCAATTGATAGATTGAAACCAGCTTTCATGATCAATGACGAATCAAACTACGTGCCAGATTCAAAGGATTGCGACAGGCATTCACTCACGTACACTACACGATCGGGACGTAAAGTAAAGCCAGTAGTACGTCTATAAAAAATCGCTGATATAAGCAAGCTATTCGTATATATATTAACATAGATCTTAACATATACCATTAATTCACAACTACTCGTAACAACAAGACATCTAAAATGGGAAATCAAAGTTCTAAGGACCAGATAACATACAATACGGACAATTGCCTCAATCAAAACGAAGCGGACCAACTCCGTAACCTGATCCAGGAGGACTTACGGTGGACAAGAAATGTTGCAATGGGACAGATTATTTTAACAATCGGCGTGATCCTAATTTACGGCATAATGAAAACACTGGACAGAAGAATGAAGAGTTTAACGAAAAAAAATAATAAACACTCGTGCAACAGCTAAGTCAAAATTACAGACGTCAGCAAATCACACCACAACAGGCGTCATCAAATTCCACCGCGTACAATAGCATTATTATTTATATACATCAGCAAATAACTAATGACAGGCGTCATCAAATTCCACCGCGTACAATAGCATTATTATTTATATACATCAGCAAATAACTAGTAAGGTCTAGGTCAAATTTATATTGTAAACACTATTACCATAATTTTTTTTAAAGGGGGGTGTACTGTTACAGTACAATATCTTTGTGCTGTATCTACAATCTACATCACAATCTTATGTTCCTTATCGCACGTTCAGTATCTCTTAAATGTTTCTACTATCTGTTATCAACACGAAGTCGTTAGTATATAAGATGCACCTTTGGATAATTATAACCAGACTATACTACATCTTTTGTCTCATTTATACCTAATCATATACTGCCAAGAAGTTTGGCAAATAGACGTTTTAACAACAACTTTTCGAATAGTTTTGACATTATGAGTAGTAAAGAAATCGGTCTATATGATGATGATTCTTGAGGGGGTTTCCCAGGTTTTGCTATCATAATGACTTCTGCTATTTTCCAGAGGTTAGGTACATACTTTAGTCGAAAAGAAGCATTTATCAAGGTGGTGATTTTCACAATAGCTTTGCGGGGTAGTTGTCGTAATATTTCTCCTGTGATCAAATCAATCCCGGGAGCTTTTTTTGTATTTATATTTGAAAAAAAAATGATCTCTTTTGAAACTTCTCTAGGCGTTACGAGCTTTATTTCAACGCTGTCTCTAGGCAACATTCGTCTTCTAGTTTCTATTTAATAGTTTCCAACATGCGGTTGAAAAACACTTTCCAATTGCTGAGCAAATCTCGACGCTTTCTGTTCGTTATTTACGACCCAAGTTACATTTTCTTCCCGTATTGGAGGAATCTGTACTATTGGTCTCTTCATATTTTTAGTAGCTTTCCACAGTGAGTAAGCAGTCTTGTGACAACTTGTTACTTGGCTGTGGTAATTACTAGTGCGTATGGCATTGTAGTGCATTATCTTCCTCTTAAGATTTTTAGTCAGGTTATTAAGTACTCTTTTATCTTCCGGAGACCTGGTTTGGTGCCATCTTTTTCTCTGCTTACGCTTCTGTGCGATCATATTCCTTATTTCTAATGGATACGCAAATTTATTTACTTGTCTTGGTCTAAAATGTGTACTATTCCAAGCAGCTTGTTGTATGTTAGAAGTAAATTTCTGAAGTTCTAAGTCTAGTTGATCAGTATCTTTAAAGGGAACTCTTAATTCTATAATATTTTCTAAGTAAATAAAGTTAGATCAGTCCGTGTACTTGTTTACTAGCGTCAAATTGCTCTCTTTATATTGTATTCGTTGACTCAATGTTAAAACTATTGGAGAATGATCCGAGTTTAAGTTATAACATTCTTTTATTTGTAAATAATTCGGTGATATATTTTTGCACACAAAGAAGTCTATTAAATCTGGAATCTTCTGAGGGTCAGTTGGCCAATATGTAGGTTTACCTGTAGACACAGCTTCACATTTTAGCTCTTGTATTGCATATAAAAACTCCCTGCCTTTGGTTGTTGTAAGTCTAGAACCCCACTGGGGTTCTAGACTTACAACAACCAAAGGCAGGGACTGTGACTTCAATGCTTCGCATTGAAGTCACCCCCCAGGATAAATCTCTGTCCGAGTTGCTTTAAAAAGTTAATGTAAGCATTTCTTATAATTGCGTGTCTTGGAGGTGAGTACAACGCTGATATAGTAATAGAGTACAACTTACTTTTGACACAAACCGCCACAGCTTGAATATGTTCCTGCTCAAATCTAATTCCTTCATAGTGTGAGATATTTTCTTTTATTATAATAGCACTTCCACCCCTTGCAGTGTTGTTTGGATGCAATGCATGATAGATTGTATATCCTCTAAACTGTGTGTAACATTGTTTGGTGAAATGGGTTTTTGATACCAAACACACATCAGTGTTTTCAATGTTTAGGATTACTTGTACCTCTTGTTTTTGTTGAAGTAGTCCATTTGCGTTCCATGCCATGATTCTAAGAGTAATTTTTCTTTACTTAATTTAGGTTTAGCGGTGTTAGTGCTATTTTCTAAACTAGTTAGTCTTACGTTAAATGATGAGATCAATTGAATAATTTCATCTAATTTAGTCTCCAGGCTGGCTTTTGGTTTAATGAAATTATTGTTGTTCATTTGGCTAACCTGAGCGTTAGTCTGCTGTACTGGCTTTGCATTGCTGGTTGAGGGTTGAATTTTAGGTATGGGCTGCTGTTTTATTCCCATAGATTTTTTGCTATTTTTATTTTTGATGTGTTGCATTTCCTTGGCTACAATACATCCTCTATAGTTCGCTGGGTGAGGTTCGCCACAATGTACACATTTTGGCTTATCTTCCGCGGGCTTTTTGCACTCCTTAGTAAGATGTTTGCCCGTCATCTCGGCTCTTTTGAACAATATTTGTGCGTATGACCATACGCCTGACATCTCTTACATTGAGGAACTAAAGTTGAAGTTTTTATTGGATGCACCTCAATTTTACATCCTAATATACTTTTAATGTTGTATATTTTAGTGACGTCCTCTTGGTTTTTAAATGTGAGCATGAACATATTTAGAGGCTTTTTAGTTTTCCAGCTTATTTTATTAGCTGCTTCTTCTTCTCTCAGGCTTGCAAGTAAAGTGAAGGTTTTTAACCATCACTCTAATCGGTCATTGCTGCTTGTTTTCATAAGAATGCCATAGATATTGGCTCTTAGACAGCATGCTTGTGAAGGATTTGTAAGAATCCTCGCTCATAGCATTTATTTTAACTACATCCCCATTCATGATTTTGGTATTGAAGGGGTTGTTTGGCAAAGCTTGAGAGAGTTCATCAAAGAAGGCTTGGTAATTTTGAATACCATCTACTATTATGGGCGGAGGGGGTGGCACCGTCTTGGTTTTAGGTTTATGTTCTAAAGGAGTATCTTCTAAAGACTCTTGATGTTTGGTTGGAGTAGTAGAGGTGTTCAACTTTCGCTTCTTACTTTTTCTATTCTTTACTCTTACCCACTCAGTCTCTTTGGCCAGTTATTCCTCATCTGTACAGTAGTCAGTACATTGAGTCGAACTTTCCATTAAGGTAGTGACAATCTTATTCTCAGAAACGTTTTTTTCTCGTAAATCGGTCACTTGTTTCTGCAGTTCCTCAATCTGAGTTTGCATACTTTCAATTATTTGGCGCAAATTATCCGAGCACTAGTGCAAGAAGGCATGCGACGCGACCTTACTCGCTAAAAGTTGATCGATGACTGGGATATCTAACGTATGATTTTTTTCTATTGTTTTCCACATTTATTTAATATTAAAAATATATATTTACAAAATGTACTAACGTACCTTTAATATCTCTCTTAAATGAAATATAAGCAAAGGATTTACTAGACTCGATTAGGTAGATACCATCAGCAATACAAATATTTGAACGTATAAATACAAAATAAAACATCATATTCACAAAACCAACCATTGAGATTATTTTAAATAGATGACAATCTAGCCGATTTTTAGCTAATTTGTGCCAGTTGCAAGTACGTATTTATTGTACACCTTATGTGCACAAAGACCTACGGCCCTACGGATTGTACAATCCGTAGGGCCGAGTAGATATAAAATACGTAGCTATAAAATTTCCTATACTTTTACATATTAAATTCTGAGCTATGAAAATGATGACGCTCAGTTTGCCGCCATAACACTTACTGACTCCAGACTATTACCGCAACACACAGAGAAAACCTACATAAGAAAAGTTTGATAATACTTGCGCCCGAGTAACGCACACAAAGATATTTATCTTATTAAGCACACGCTTAAAGACGTGGAATCTCGAAACAACTACGGAACAGAGTAGTTTAAAATTCCGTGCTTTCCTTCTGTACGTACTCTCAGAGTTTTGTGATTTGGTTGTGAATGGGTAACTCATTTCATCTGCATATTTTTATTATATTGCAATTGAGCCAACCCAACAAGTGTACACTGTTAAAGAATCATCAGTATCTTTACAGAAAATGTATAATGAAAAATATTTCAATCGCAGAAGTGTCGCATGGCCGCGGGTATTATAATTAGCTACTCGTAACTGCCTCGCTGGCGCCAAGAGGATGTGTGCTGCTGCGCAAAGTCGTGGGTTCGATTCTCTGTTGCGAGTCTGGGTACATTATGTACGTGATTTGTATGTTTGTAAAGCTGGAACGATACTGCGGAAGTGGTCTTTTTAAAAGCTTGTGTAATGTGTGTGCCAAATCTATACTTCTATATCTATACTTTACTTACATAGTACTTAAACTTATTAACTTATACTTGTACTCAATACTTATTTACTTATTACAATTATAATTATTATAATATAGATATAGAGATAAAAGATTTGTATTTTTGTAACTAATAAACTCAAAAACTGCTGGATAGATATTTAAAATTCTTACACTTATAGAAAGCTACATTATCGAGGAGTAACAAAGGCTATTTTTTATTTATTGCCTGTGGGAAGCCAGGGCGGGTCGTTAGTCGGTCGACAGTCGTATCTTACCAAACATTCAAACTTTTACCTTAAAAAAGGTAAGAGCAAAGACTTCAATAAGATAAAGATTTATTCATAATATTGAAATACTTGAAGTTAGCTAGGTAATTTCACACTTGAATTCATGTTTTGAAAATAGTGTGTAAAGTGTTTAGCTACTTTTTTGCCGACTGTACTATACTATTTTAAAATA
Organism: Herminia tarsipennalis; assembly: GCA_945859575.2. NCBI lineage: Eukaryota > Metazoa > Arthropoda > Insecta > Lepidoptera > Erebidae > Herminia > Herminia tarsipennalis. The sequence goes on from OX243846.2 coordinate 19,714,921, forward strand.
TTTTACAAAAGAATGAACACAATTCTTATTTTAGCTGAATATCGCCAATTTTAGTTATAAAAATATACCTTTGAATTTCTGAGTGATTGAAATTCATATAGTTACCAAGTAGTGAGATTATTATTATTATCATAAATTTAAATGTAATTCAATCATACAGGGATTGAGTCAACAATATCTTTAGGCTGCCTAGGTATGTACCTAATGTTTTATTTATTGCTTTCAAGATATCGATATTGAAAATCGGATCACATTTGCTTGTTATTTCACGTAAAATACAAAATAACAGCTAAGCAAAAATACAACTTTATTAATCTCATAAAAACATTTACAAACCACGTTATAAAAGGCGGCTTAACGTTACCTATTGGTGAAATTGCAAATTTGAATTTCCCCTACCTACATTTCATTGTTAGTGAGTGACTTCAAATTTGTTGATTAAACTAATTTAAAAAAAGTGTAATTGCACCGACTTGGAAGACAGAGCATGGGTCGTCCTTATGCAGATAGAGTAAATAATGTAGGCAACATGCTGGCCGATTAATAAAAGTGAAACGATACGACCTTGAAAATACTGTTGTCCTCTCCATCTCTTTCTTAAATGGGGTGATATGGGGCTACTGAACTGTATTTTTTTTTAAAGTACGGAAATCGTGTTTTGATAAATTACAGTTCAGTAGGTAATAAAACGTAATTTTGTTAACTTATGTTTGATTTTATTTTCTTTTGGTTATATAAGATAACGCTATTTAACTAAAACTTTAATTGTTTCAATATTTAAACATAGTTCATTGTAAATTCCGCAGAAAAAAATGGTCACACTACTTATATGGCGCTTATAGCAAGAATGAAAGAAAACATGACACACAAAATATTAAACTGAATAGTAATAAATAATAATACCAAATTTAGGTCGTCGTTATACATTAAAAATACATAAAAAAAGGTTAAAATTTAATTTCATATTTTATATTCATTCATAAATTTATATACTTACGAGTGAAAAGAGAGTCCACATTCTGAGCACCACTCAATTTTGCAATCTTGCACTATGCAAGCATGATGGTGCATCTTGAATAAATATTGTACAACTATTCTTAAATTAAAAAATGAAATTACAATAAATAACACCTCTCGCCATAAATGTCTCTGTGCCACATTAGCCAGGTTTGTCATCATCTACATATAAAAATCCTCGACAAAAATTTGTTTAATTAAATTATGTAATTGAATATTAAACTATAGTCAAATGCCAAATATATTTTACAATTTAATTCATTATTTTAATACTAAATAATAGATACACTGTCAGTTTCGCGTACAATCAATATACAAAGTGATTTTTTAAGGAACTTTTTATCTTGTGATGAGTAACATTTGTTGGACACTTCGAAGAAGACGAAGATTCCATCTTTTCTCCCCGAAATTGCCCAGCTAGTGCACTCCGTAGATAATCTATCTCTATGGTCGTCCTCCTACCAGATGCAAAGACAATCTAGCCAAATTTGCTCAACAAAGGTCGTCTGTAGACTGAAAAAAAAATTAATGTATGTAGGTACCTCTATAGTAAGTTTTAAGTAAAAACAACATTCGATCTTTAAAAACGGCAAACTAATGCACACATAGATAACCTATGTATTGTAATGTCACACTATTATAAAAAGTCGTAAAAATAGGAAAGCATGATTTAATTAAACACATGTCAAAAATTGTTGATAAAAAAATTAGGGATAGTCAAAGTTTTAAGAATAATTAAAAGTAATTAATAAACGTCATTAATGTGTTTAAACGCTGATAAAACGCAGTACAGCGCAGAACAAGTTTTCAAAACTTGCCATGCGTAAAATAAAATGTTCGTATCGATTTCAAGGAGATACATTTTTCGTAATAAACAATAATGAACGTAATATCGTAACTCGTACGCGGGCTTAAATTATCGTACATGTACGATAACTATAGTATAGCTAGGAATCTGTCACTGATACTGGTGTCACAGATTAAAAATAGACATAAAAACTTAAATAACTTTTGTTTTTTCCCAGTTTCTAAAAATCTGACAATTAAAACTATGCTTCTATAAGATATTACACATAAAATAAAACAAAACCATGCCATAACTGCAACATTTTTTTTCGATACAGGATATTGGCCATTGTTCTTTGGTCAATTGTATAAATATTATGGTAGTCTGCCCAATTGTGATAGAATTGTAGTGTGGATAACGGTTGGGTGCCTAATGACTGCTTTCAATGAATGTACAACAAATTCGTCAGTTAGAGGACTAGGACATATACCTAATTCCTCGTGCTCCATCCATGTGGAGCACGAGGAAGTACCTCTATAGTGATCAATGTATGTGGGTTATACCTACATTACAAATATAACCTCTACATAAATGTATATTCTCTTTCTAAACAGTAATTTAAAGAAAACTTAACTTGAGAATCACAAGCGTAGTTAAAACGTTTATCTACATATCCATAAAAAACAAGACGTCCAAGTAAATTTATATAAATGGTAAGTCATCTAAACATAAATATGTCCCGACCCGACTTATGGTCTCAATGTTCCGTGAGATTTGCCTCTTCATTTAATAAAGAGACGGCTATGCAAAGGGATCCGCTCTTTATTTCCCAAGTCGAGGAGAGCAAGATTAAATTGTGAGTACTTTTGACGGTATCACGGAGTTTATAAACAGGATACCTTACAGTTGAATAAGAGTGTTAATTAATATATTTACGTAGGTTTAATTAGCTTGCTTTTCTTATCTTATTCAGAGTTTTCAAAGTACATATATATGAAAAAAAAACGGATATATGTTAATACAAAAAGTTGATTATTTTCAAAACGGCAGAACTGATTTTCGTTAATCAAGCTATGTACCACCCCGATGAAACTAGTTAATCAAGAAATGGTGCGAAACATGTCGGACTATGCTCAGTGTAGAGTTCCGCAGCTGTTATTACAAATAAATGCGCTACAAATGAAAACATACAATATGGCAAACTGAATCAGAAAAATAGCGTATGTACATGGCATTTACGCCCTTTTGTTAAAAAGCGCAGTTTTTTGACAACTCAAAGATGGTAAATCCGATCATGTTAAAAATAATTTGAGTTGAAAGTATTTATTGTTTTATCAATAACAATAAATACTTTTAACTGAAATTATTTTTGTGATTTTTTTAAAGTTTTTGAACACATACTGCTGTATGTGTTCAAAAAACTATGAAAAAATCACAATGGTGTGCGTCACCTTTGTGATTTTTTGATATTTTTCGAACACACGGTTTAAAAGATAACATAAGATAACTTTCGGAGCGATTATTTCCAAAAATATTAACTTGATTCTTCATTCTTCTTCCTATGTAACCTAAGAACGTTTTTAAAAGACCTGTCGAATGATATGCTACACGTTGCTGTTTGCTGAAAAAAAAAACAGCCTCTGTTACACGTATGGATGCGTGGTGCCCGACATTCATACAAATATTTATTTTTATTATATAACTATCAAACTAAGTAGCGGCTTAAGGCGGAAACAAACTATTGTGTTGTGGAGTGTCGCGACGCGTAGGATATAGGCGGGTGTGCACACGAATAACGCGTGTTTTGACGTTTTTTCTGAACAGTGCAAATCGAAATAATGCACTGATTGCACGTATTTACGTGTCATCAACTTTAAAACTTGAAGGTCCTCTACCTTCAAGTTTTAAAGTTGATGACACGTTTTTCATTATTTTTAGCTTTACCTACTTTTAAAAGATTTTAGATATTTTTTACAAAATGCTTACACGTGCGTTGCGTAAATAGAAAGTCATTTTGTTTGTTTATAAGTTTTGCATTGTACCTTTCTACCTACCTACCTAAGCTGATTTTTTTTTTAAATATGTCTACGCAAAATATTGTTTTATTATATTAGATATTTTTAATTTTATTATTAATTAATTTATCAGACATTTTAAATAAATAAAATAGGTAAGTAGGACGATAGATGCCGTGTGGTGCCGGCTTAAGAATAGTACCACCCCATTTCTTCCCGTGGGTGTCGTAAAGGCGACTAAGGGATTTCACACCGGAGGACGGGCAGCAGCGTCCTCTGCGTACTTAAAGCCTTACTGCGATCACCAACCCGCTCGCCAAGCGTGGTGATTATGGCAATTACCCCCAGGATCTACATACTAGTAGGTTCTACTGGGGAGACCCGTGCCCAGCAGTGGGCCATCATATGGGTTGATATGTAGGTAAGTAGGAGTACCTATTTTGTTAATTTAAAATGTAGTGCGCACGCACCACGAGAGTCCGCTCGCTACCTAATCACGACTCCTAATGCTAGAAATAAATTAATCTAGTGTATCGTGGCGCACCAGAACCCCCACCACTGTTCTGGCGCGATCGCCTGCGGGCGGTCTACGTCGCGACAGATCGCTCTGCAGCACACCACACTGCATTAATGTGTCTCTAGGCATACAAAATGTATGGAACCGATAGGCTTCTGACGCGTCACGACACACCGCAACACAAAAGTATGTTTCTGCCTTTATACAAGATACCTATGTCCCAAATTTCATCAATAGTCGTTTAGTAGCTTTTGAGTAAATTTCCCGTGACATACGGATGGACGGACAGATGATAGACAGATGGACATGACAAAACTAAGGGTTCCGTTTTTGTATTTTTTTTTGTCATTGGCTACGGAACCCTAAAAATTAAACAGACTTCAAAAGTTGGCCTAATGGTTAAACCATCGCGGACTTGCAATTATGTGTTGCAGGTTCGAATCCTACCCATTATAGCCAGTACAGATGTGAACCCACTGCAGGCTGGCGTATGTAACGGTTCTGCTCTCCGCCTCTGGCGACACCGTCACAAGGATGGCGGCCGTTTTCCCGTTTTGGCTTTCGTCTAACTTTCTCCTTTGCTAAGGCAACCTCCTGCTCGGGAACGGCGAAAGTGGCCTCCTTCTTCTTCCGGCGCTGTGATTTCCTACTAAAGTGGACAGAGGCGGGGGCAGACGCTGGCTCTGGGGGGCAGACCTGTGCCGTTCGAGCCCTTGAGGTGCCCGCTACGGAAGCCTGGGGTTCTCTTCTCAGTGCACGCTGCAGCGAGGGATCTCCACCCCGTGGCCGTGCACCTTGCCCTGAGGCAGCCACTGCTGCAAGAGACCCGGCGCGTCCCCTTTTACGGGGTGGCGCCGGGGGTGCCACAAGTGGCCCTTGAGGGGGCTTGGGCGCCACGAGCGGTGGCCGACAGCTCGGTTCCGGGGGCAGACGCACCTTGATAACCTTAAGGCGAGCGTCGATGAGGCCCTCATAAAGGAGTGAGAGCTGTCTCATCTGCGCCTCTGTGAAAGAGTCGCCAGGTGACAGCTCTCTGTCCTGGGTTGCTACCGCCTGGACAGAACCGGCTGGCATAGCATTCACCCTGGCTGGGGCGGAACCGACTGATCTAAATTCGGCTCGAAGCTGGATAATCTCGGCTCGGAGCACCTTAACTTCAGCTTCTAGACGGGAGTTATTGGCCCACAACTCTTCCATCTCAGCCTCGGTGGCGGTGGAACGTTCGGAGAACGTGTCCACTACCACCTTTAGGACGGAGGCTGACTCCTTCAAGCCTTTTATGAATGTGCCCTTTAGATTTTTGCTTTTGGCTGCCACCTTCTCAATGACCGCTACTAAAGCAGTCACCGATTCCACGAGCTCTGTCACGGATTTCGTTCCACTTACCCCTCCATTAGTTGCTGGACTAGATCCTGAGCAACTAGTTCTCCTTCAGTGCGGCCTCGAATGTAGACCTCCTGTCTTGAAAAAAAACGCGAGGTGTTCGAGCTACCGGCGTGACGTTAGGGTCCGTCGCTGCAGTGGGTGTCTTTGGGCGAGCAAACCTCGCGATAGATCCATCTCTTTGGGAGGAATGAACCTTTCTGATACCTCAAGGTCAACCTCAGTAAGACTCCCATCTTCTACAGGAGATGCACCGTGCTTTAGCTGGTGAGCACGGCACTCGTTGTCGACTGGCTGGGTTTCTGGACCTATACCTTGCCAACCCACCAATAAGTCCATATCACTTACTGCCGAGCTGATGGAAGATTCCGAGCCAAACCTTCCTGACTGCAGTAAGCTCTCAAGTGACATCTTCGACCCACTAAGCCGGCCGAAGTCGACTGCTTCCCGGGGTATACGCCTCTCATTTCTTGTCGACAAGACACTCGTAGATTGAGAGTCGTTCGCTAAAAATTTAACCGGCGTCTTCTCTCCACTCTTTCTCTCTGCGTTCTTTTCAACTCTTACTCTTGAGCTCCTCCTCTGATTAAAAATATTTTTTAGTTTATTCTCATCCATATTGAATGCCACGAGTATGGGGGAAATAAAGGTCCACCCGTGCAGTGCCCCCTGTACTCGGGTAAGCGTAAATTTGTATCCCAACTGGGGGACACACGCAACATAGTATTCGGGGATTGTTATAGAGGTTGTCATCCTCGCGGCCCAGGCGACCGAGCCAAGACCCTCGCCCCCGCTCAGAGCCGTAAGACATGTCTACGACACTCCTACTACGGATTACGAGTTTCCGACGGTGGCAAAAAGAAGATCTCCACGCCCGCTCGACGGCAGTGCGAGTGCACGTCAAGCCCATCCTCCGGGCAGTCCAAGAATGGACCACCCCCATGCCACCCCCTACTCTGCAAGAACTTTAGCCATGTGACGGTGGTTTCGCGAAGCGCTGCGAATCCACCGGCACACGTTGCCCAGGATGCACCACGAGGAGGTTTTCCAGCATGGTGTAGGGGCATGGGAAGGTGCCTCCTCCCCACCCTCCTCCATCCGCACCGAAGCCTGGGCGCGAGGAGCTCGGCCCGTCCCCGCGGGCGGCTTTGCGGCCTTGGGAGGCTTACAGTCCGCCCTCCCCATCATGTGGGTAGCGGGCTGGTTGCCCACCACACACACGGGGCAGTGGGGAGCGGCGGAATACGCCGCTGCCATATGCCCCGGTTGACCGCAGCGGAAATAGAGTCCGCTGCAGTCAAAGCCACTGGTGCATTGTGGGCGAAGATGCCCCGCGCCCATGCACCGGTAGCACCTCGCGGGCCTCGCCTCGAGGATAGTGATCCTCGCGGCAAAGAAACCCACGAGGAGCCGGCCCGCCTCTGCTAACATTTTGGCCGCGGCTACCGGGCAACGCGCCCACGCCGCACCAACTCCGCCGGGGCCAGGGCGAATCGCACCGACCCTCACGGTTCCGGGAGAGCACTGAGTCTTCAGCTCAATTGCTTCCCAGACAGCCTCGGACGTGACTGAGTCGTCCAGGCCGGAGACGCGCAACTCCGCGCACTTCATCAGCCTGGCGACCCTTACACCATCCTCTCCTCCTGCTAGACGTCTCAGCGTCTCCGCTACGAAATCGGCCTTCTTGGCGCCCTCCGTACCCGAAACCTCGAGGAGTCGGGCCCCGGTCTGTGAGCGGCGGCAGCTCACTTCCACGCCCCCAGCTGCCAAAAGAGCCGCCCTTGCCCCACTGAAAAGGCTGGCGTACGTAACGCCTCTGCTTTCCGCCTCCGGCGACACCGTCACTAGGACGGCGGCCGTTTTCGGCGGAGACAGTTTCGGCTTTCGCCTAACTTTTTCTTTTGCCGGGGCAACCTCCTGCACAGTAACGGCGGGAGTGGCCTTCCTCTTCTGTCGGCGCCGTGATTTTCTTCTCTCCGCCGTTCGCCATTCTTCATTAGAAAAACAAAACTGCAAAACTGGCTCGAGCCGAACCAAAATCGGCACGTAATTGTGCTATTTCGGCTCGGAGCGTCTTCAGCTCTTTCTCGAGGCGGGCGTTGTCAGCCCGCAACCTCTGAGTCTCCGCCTCATTGGCGGTGGAGCGCTCAAATAGCGCCTCCACCACTTCCTTCAAAACCGAGGCGGACTCTTTCAGGCCCTTGGCGAAGGTGCCTTTGAGGATGTGAACCCACTCCTAACACAAGCCATTGAGCTTAGGTTGGAGGCGTTACCATGATTGTTAGTGATGTAGGACCACAATCCCATATTGCTAGTTATTTGTTTGTGTTCGGTGTCCGATTGAGCTTAAATTATCTTTGGTGACAATATAATAATATGGCACCATGGTGGTGTTTTGATGATGAAACCGGAAAACAGCCCCAGGAACTTCTTATATAAATAAGATAACGTATCGAGTTTTGCTCTATTGGTTGGTCTTGGGGAGTATTTTCTTTTAACACTAAATCTACACTTAAAAATATTTCTTTTTACAATGAATCAATTTTATTATAATGTAGAGTATTTTACAACACTTTTGCGGCAATCTCCAAACTTCTTTCAGAACTGACTGAAAAGTTGTTATCAAACTAAAGTTATATTAAATTAATACGGGCTCTCAAAACTTTTACTTTTACGGTGAATCGGTTTTATTACGTAGGTAACTCGATACGTTTTGAGACAAGAAAAATCGATAAAAGATAATGATAATAATTAAAGATATTAACAATATTTATTTTACATTTTTCGAAATACTTTTCTTCATTCTCTATGCAAAGTTTAATTCGCCTTTTTTTTTTTTTTTTTTTTTTTTTTGGCGGGAAATATTCCTGACGAACACCTCCACCATCCGGGGAAGACGGTGGAGGTAGTGTGGGGTTTGCACCCACTAAAAAAAACCCGCCGTATATCTCCCGCCACCTTCGCGAACGGGCCGCCGGAATTTGTTATGCCGTCGGCGGCCCGCCCAGTGGCAATGCCCGGACGCGATGTTAGTTGCGTTCCGGGCATTTCACACCTACGCGGCCCCTGAATACACACAGGATGCCGCGCCTCCACGGAAGGCCGCAGGCGAGGCAGATTAAAGTTTAATTCGCCTAATCCAATTATTATTCTTAAAACACTTTTGTCAGTTTTGATCCGATAAGTCTAGAGATGGGGGCGGGTAAAATACCGGGTAAGGTAAAAATGGGAAAATGGGAATAAATGGATTTTTTTTATCATTTTTACCGGTAATATTGAATTTATACAGTAAAAATTACATGAAATAATTTATTTTTTCATTTTAATAAATTATACATATATTTACATATCAAAAACATGTATATTTCATTTAAAACCGCAAGTTTAACTTTTATATACGAGTATGTTACAGTCAAAACTCCAAACGTACTTTTAACCGGCAAAATCAGTCAAAAGTACTTTTGACCGCAGCCTTTAGACGATAGTACTTTTTACCCGACTGTACACTTACCTAACATAACCCTTCTTGGGTTATGTTTTTCACGCGTATCTTGTATGTATGTATGTAATATTCTTTATTACCCGGTATCTCACAATCTACTGAATGGATTTATACAATTAAGACGTCGTTAGATTCGTCTTGATCGCCCAAGTGTTCTTAGATATGTGACGTTTGTAAAAAACAAACATGGCGGCTGTGAGATGTCAAAATAAAAAGGTGTGAAAAAAGAAGTGGTTTTGAATACTACAATATGTGTATCAAGTTAAAGAGCTGATCTTAAGCACTTCAAATTTTATATAAAAATTACGACTGTTATACTAAAAAAGTTAGTAAGCAACCATTATTCTTTCAATTTTCAAATCTTGATAAAAGATAGTTATTACATCGGTTACATCCTACAACCACTAAAAAGTATTGAATAAAAAAATAAATTATAAAAATAAAAAAAACCCGCCTGCACAAAAAAGATAGAAACAAGATCCCAATGAACTTAGTAAAGTGCCTCCGACTGCATGAAATTATATAATTATGTAGGGGATCTTGTTTCCATCTTTTTTGTGCAGGCAGGTTTTTTTTATTTTTATAATTTATTTTTTACTATTATTTCAGGCAAAAGTTGTATTGCCCAATGAAGCTGGTCAAAAGTAGTTTTCACTGATTTGGCTAGTTAAAAGTACTAAGGCCGGTTCCAACTCCTAAAAAGTTGAGGAGGTCCCTAAAAAAATTAAAGAAAGAAAACTTAAATATAATGTATCTGGCACTCGGCAGCCGCTGCCGCGGCACGCACGCTTCGCTAGCTCGCCTCTTGTTGTGGGGGGGTCACAGTTCTAACCTTTTTTTTTTTTTTCTTTTGGCGGGAAAAAATCCTGACGAACACCCCCATCGTCCGGGGAAGACTGTGGAGGTAGTGTGGAGTTTGCACCCACTAAAAAACCCGCTGTGTATCGCTCGCCACATTCGCGAACGGGCCGCCGGAATGTGTTATACCGTCGGTGGCCGGCCCAGTGGCAATGCCCGGACGCGATGTTGTTGCGTTCCGGGCATTTCACACCTACGCGGCGCCTGGATACACACAGGGCGCCGCCCCTCCACGGAAGGCCGCGGGCGGGGCAGTTTACCCCGTACGCCCGCCCGCAGCCCCACCTAAGGCGGCATAAGGCGCAGATGTGCGCGCCGACGCCGCCCGGTTCGCCGGCGACGGATCGGATCCGCCAGGGAGCTCTTCACAGTTTTAACCTTTTTTTTTTTTTTTTTTTTTTAAGGCCGTAAAAAATGCCTAACGCACACCTCCAGCACCCGGGGCAGACGCTGGAGGTAGTGTGGGACCTGCCCCCACTAAAAAATCGGCCTTGTACCGTCGCGCCACCTGCGCGAACGGGCCGCCGGAATCTGTTATACTATCGGCGGCCAATTCAGTGGCAGTGCCCGGCGCGGCGAGATGCCGGGCACTCCTACTCCGGCGGCGTCCTGGGGTACACTGCAGGACGCCGACGTCGCGGAAGGCTACGAGTGGGGGGAAAAGGCCCCGTCAACCCCCACCCGCGGCCCCACCATTAGGGCGGCATCAGGCGCAGATGGTCGCGCCGACGCCGCCCGGTTCGCCGGCGACGAAGCGGATCAGCGAGGGAGTCCTCCTCCCTGCGTCGCTCCGCCGCCTCCTTCTGCGAGATGACATCCTCGCAAAAGGATGCGACCGCGTTCCAAGACGTCTCGCTGCGGACCATAGATGACACCACGGTCGGCAGCGAGAGGTCACGACCCACCACTGCGGTGAGGACTCGACGTTGCTGCTCCCAGGCAGGGCACTGCTCGAGAGTGTGCTGCGCCGAGTCCTCACCGCAATCGCAGTGATGACAGTCGGGACGCGATTCCCTCCGCGCAACCGAATGCAGGTACTTTCCGAAGCACCCATGCCCGGAAAGAACCTGCACCAGCCGGAAGGAAAGGGTCCCGTGCTGCCTCACCGCCCACTCCTCAAGGACCGGCCGGAGCGCCTCCACGGTTCGGAAACCGGCACGTGGAGCCTCCAGCCGGGACCTCCACCGGGCCATGATGTCCCGGTGGGCCTGACTGCGCCAGGCGCGCAGTTGTTCGGGCATGGGGCAAGAGCCCCCAGCCCGGACCTCCGCCGCCTGCCAGTAGACGTCGGCGAGTACTTCCGCATCCAAATCTCACGGGGGAGTTCCGGCCAACGCGCACGCCGCATCGGTGGACACCGTGCGGTAACCGCGTATGGCCCGGACCGCCATGGTTCGTTGGGGTCTCCACAAACGAACCCTATTCTGGGCGGACAGGGTCTCCGCTCACACGGGCGCGCCGTAAAGCGCCATCGACCGTACCACCCCCATGTAAAGCCATCGGCTTGAGGCACTGGGACCGCCAAGGTTCGGCAAGAGCCGACCCAGGGCGGCAGCGGTAGCCTCAAGTTTGGGCACAAGGATGCGAAAATGCTCGTCGAAGAGCCATCGCCCATCCAACACCAACCCCAGATATTTCATCTGGGGGCGTATCGGTACGAGGACCGAGTTTACGACCAAGGAGGCGCCAGCGGGTGGACCGCGACGGGGCCCATGAAACAACAGGGCCTCCGTCTTTTCAAGCGCCACTCTCAACCCCAGCGCCTCGATGCGCCCGACCATTCGGGAAACCCCTAGGGTGGCCAGGCGCGCCGCCTCCTCGAAATTTTGTGCCCGGGCTGTGACGAGCGTGTCGTCGGCGTAACAGAGTACGCTGAGCCCGGGTGGGAAGTTTCCTCGCAGGGCCCAATCGTATCCCATGTTCCACAAGAGCGGTCCTAAGACCGACCCCTGAGGAACACCGCACGACATTGCCCTGCGCCTCACTTCTCCTTCACGATCCTCGTACAGGACACACCGGCCTTGCAAATAGTCGGCCACCAGCTGCCTCAGGTAATCGGGCACTCCATGGAACCGGAGCGCCTTACCGATGCAGCCGAATGGCAGAGTATTGAAGGCGTTGGCGATGTCAAGCGATACCGCCAATAAAACCCCGCCGCCGAGGACTGCCTCCTCAGCCGCGGCCCTCAGACGCAGAATGGCATCGACCGTCGAACGCCCGGCACGAAAGCCGTACTGGGCATCGGACAGATCGGGGCCGACCTCGCGCAAGTGGCGGACGATACGGGTAGCGAGAATTCTCTCAAGCAACTTCCCCGCCTCGTCCAGCAGCACGATAGGCCTGAAGGCCGCGACCGAATCGGGAGATCTACCCGGCTTCGGTAGGAGAACCAGCTTCCCCGTTTTCCAACAGTCAGGGAACCGTCCGGACGCCAGGCAAACGTCGAACAGCCCCCTGAGGCGGTCTCCCATGTGGTTGAGGACCAGGGCCAACACTCGGGCAGGAATCCCGTCAGGCCCGGGGGCGGTACTCTTCGAACGAATCCGAAGTACAGCCGCCCCCACCTCCGCCTCCGTGACGGGCGGAACACTGGGCTCGGCCTCCCGGTCGTCGGTCTCAGAGACCATTGCCGGTGGCGTGTGCTCCGCACGTTGCGGGAAAAGGGCCTCAACCACTTCCACGAGGAAGCTGGGCTGGAGAGTCTCTGTAAGGGGGGGGCCCGACGAGCGGAGCTTATTCAGCGCCGCTCTGTAGGGGCGACCCCAAGGGTCACGATCTAGACCCTCCAGCATCTCCTGTCTCGCCGTCTCCTTCGCGCGGCAGATGGCCAGCTTGAATGCGTCCCTCGCATTGCGATACGCTTCATACAGCTGGTCCTCCCTCTCTACGTCGCGGTGACGCCGTCGACTGCGGGTGTAGATCCTCCGGGCACGAATACAGGCCGCACGGAGTTCCGCCAACTCTGGGGACCACCAGTAGACCTCCTTCCTCGGAGGACGACGTCGGAAACGTGGCATGGCCGCATCGCAAACCTGCGTAAACGCATCGCGAATACGGACAGCCGTGACGTCGATGTCCTCGGTCGGAGGTGGTGAGGACGACCACGATTGAACGATAGCCGCCTCCTCCAGCAGTTCCCTGTCGAGTCGACCCACAGCCCACCGCGGGAATCGGGATTGTCTGCCCGCCGCGTGACCCCTACTGGCGCCCTGGGACCGGGAGAGCTCAAACCGGATATACAAGTGATCCGAGAGCGTCTCAACCTCAGCCAGTACGCGCCAGTTCCTTACGCGTGCCTCGACACCAGGGGTAGCGAACGAAAGGTCCACTATCGACCCCCCTTGGCGCCGAACGCACGTATTGGTGGTGCCCCTGTTCAGCAAACAGAGGCCCACCGCAGCTGCCCATTCCTCTACCGCCGCTCCGCGAGCGTCCGTCCTGGGAGATCCCCACGCCAAGGATTTGGCGTTAAAATCCCCCAGCACCACGACGTGGCGAGGTGCTAGCCGCCGTATCGAGGCTTCCAGGCTAGCCAGGAAAACCTCAAAATCAGCCAAACTCCGGTTTGGGGAGAAGTACACGCCGTAAAGCGTGAGTCCCCCCCAGTCAGCAGCAACATATCCCGTACCCTTATCTCTGAGCGACAAGGGCGGGGAATGGAGCGCAGCGGAGCTGACGATCGCCACGGAGCCGTCCCGGTCACCCATCCAATTCGGACGAGGAGGAACGTAATAGGGCTCCGCGGCTACGGCAACAGCAATCGACCACTCTGCCATGGTTTGCAGGAAAAGATCCTGCGCGCCGGCAGAATGGTTGAGATTCGCCTGGAGGAGGGAAAAGCACTCACTGTCCATTACTGGACTCCGGTACTACATCCTCCTCCATTCGCGCTGGCGGCGGTGTACGAGGGGTAGCCTTGGCCGATTGGCTACCCCCCGGGCGTGGCTTTGGAGCCTGCGGGGGTTTGCACCCCTCCCGTCCCATGGCGTGGTTGGCAGGCAAATTACCCGCCGCACACGCTGGACAGTGGGGGGCAGCGGAGCAGTCCGCCGCCTTGTGCCCCGGGCGACCGCAGCGGAAACAAAGTCCGCCGCAGTCGAAGCAACTAGTGCACTTCGGACGCATGTGTCCCGTCGCCATGCACTTGAAGCAGCGCGCGGGTCTCGCCGGCAGGATCGTAACCCTGGCGGCGCTGAAGCCCACGAGCAGCCTCCCTGCATCAGCCAATAATTTGGCCGCGGCAACGGGGCACTGCGCCCAAACCGCAAAAGCACCTCCGGGGCCGGGGCGAATGGCGCCGACCCTGATGGAGTCAAGAGCGCATTGGGTACGGGTCCCAATAGCCTCCCGAACTTCCTGGGCCGTGACCGAGTCATCCAGTCCCGAAATACACATTTCTGCGCACTTCGTGGGCCTGGCGACTCTTACGCCTTCTTCCCCAGCAATCATCCCCCACAGCTTCTCCGCGAAGAAGTCTGCGTTCTTGCCTCCGTCTGGGCCTGGGAACTCGAGGATCCGAGCTCCCGTCTGCGAGGGCCGGGTGGTAGCACCCAGACCCGCGAGGTCGGAGGCGGTGAGATTTCTCTTCACCCTCGCAAATATCTCCGCATAGGAGACTCCGCGCTCCTGTGCCTCCGGCGACACCGTGACAACCACGGCGGCCGTTTTCGGCACTTGGAGCTTCGGCTTCCTAGCCACGACTCCTTTGGCAGCATTTGGGGCAGCCTTCTTCCCCTTTCTTCTGCGGCGCGACCTTTTGCTCACCGTCTGCCAGCCCTCGTTGGCGGAGGCGAGGGGGGCGGGAGCAGGTGCGGGTGCAGGGGCACGAGCCTTAACCTCCTGGGCGCGTGAAGCGACCGAAGGGGCGGACGATGGTGCTGCCGTCGAACCCTTGGCAGGCTGGGGGCCTACCTGGGGTATGGCTGGAGGGGCCGTAGCCCGTGCCGTCTTCTGCTTGGGCGCAGACGCCGCGCGTGTCGCGTAGGTCCCAACGCGTCCCCCGGAACAGGGTAGGGGCGTCGGAGCGGTAGCCGTGTATGGCTTTGCGACTGGCGGTGTGCGAGAGGTCGGCACCGGAGGCAATCTTGCCTCCAGACTCCCGATGCGAGCAGCGATCTTGGACTCGAATGAGCCCATTAACTGCCGCAACTGCGCCTCAATGCCTCCAGGAGAGGTGGAAGGCTGCTTCTTGCCCGGACTGGTCAAAACAGCCCGGGGTGGACCGGCTTGGGAGGAGACCAAGTCAGCCCGCAATCTGGCGAGCTCGGCGCGAGCTCTGCCATGTCCGACCGCAAGGTTGTGTTCTCCGAGCGCAACTGCTGTATCTCCCTGCTGGTAGCATCTGTTCGACCAGCCAGGTCGTCCACCACTACAAGCAGTTTTGCGCCTGCCTCTTTAAGGCCCCGCACAAAGGAGCCCTTTAAATTGGTGGATTTGGTAGCCACCTCGTAAATCGCGGCTACCGCATCCCCGGCCCTCGCCTTGAGTTCCGACGTAGTAGGAGGGGATTCAAGGTCCCCCCCCGACCGTTGGTCCTCGGCGAGGAGCTGCACCACCCGGTCTTCGGCGGTGCGCTCACCCTCCGTGCGCGTGCGTAGGTATTTCTCCCTACTGGAGAACACTGACCCACCAATTCCTCCTCTGCGGGAGGTCGGAATTTTGCTAGGAGTCTGAGAGACCCCCGGCACTTCCCGTTGCGGCGAACGGCTGCGGTTACGCTTCTGGGAAACCCAGAGCTTACCTGGCTGCTCGCCACAGACAATACCACCTTCGTGGACTTCGGTATCCTCCATTACGTCCACGTCCGTAATGGAGGACTCTGAAGCGGTCAGAGACCCCGTCCGCGGGACTTTAGGCGGCAACGGGGACGGACCCCCACTCGCCTTAGCCCGACTCGGTGTCTTGCGACCCTTCTTTGAGCCTGCAATGCGACTCGATGTTCGCAGCGCGACCTTCGCGCTGTTTTCGGTGCCGGATTTACCGCTCGGCACAGGGCGGGTGCGTCGTTGGGTGTCCCCCCCAGAGTACGCGGGACTGACGGAGCCGACTGGCTCCGCAAGGGATTCCCCGAGCGAAGTGCGCCCGGGACCCTCCTGGGTAGTTATAATTGTATTGGCCACCGACATATTAAAGTTTATAGACCTCCGTCTGGGTAGCCCTCGGGACTGAGATCCCCTCAGCCATTCATCCCATTGCCGGGCACCATAAGCGTGGGATTAGGGTATTTTTTAAAGGGGTTTACTTCCCCGCAGCCCACAAAGTGTGAGCCCCCGTTCCTGTCAATTCAGGGTTACGGGTCGGGCCGGTCGGTGGTCTGTATCAGACCGTGTCCACCATCTATAAATAGACAGCGAACCCGCCGCCCCTCGCCCTTCTTCAGAAAGGCCCAGGGATGGACCAAAACCTCCCCTGTTTGCCCGGCGGCAATGCAAAAGCAAAAGCACGCCGAGCCCGCCACATCGCTCCACTGTTTCCCCCCCAGCAGGAAACAAAACAAAATAAAATGTGAAAATAAAAGTGTAAAAGTAAAACAGAATAAAGTAAAAGGTGTAAAAACAAAATGAGAAAGACTATTGCAAAAATATAAAATAAACCAAAAACCAAAAACAAAACAGAAGTAAAACAATATAAAACAGAATAGAAAATAGAATAAAACAAAATAAAACTAGAGGGGCGCAGGGAGAAACGCCCCGAGTGGCCCGAATACGGGCCCCTCTCTTTGCCAGAACATTAGCCGTCCGGCGATCAAAAAGTGATCACCGTCCGTTGCCCAGGGTGCACCACGAGGAGGTTTTCCGGCACTTAGCACCCCTCACAGTTTTAACCTAACCCAACCAAATCGATTCAGTGCAAAATGTACATGCATATATTTTATGTACTATTTGTAGCACTCATCAGGTGACAGATTTTGCGAACCTCAGTTTTCATGGACACCTTATCATTTTATCCGTGGCTAAACGTTGGAAACCTCTTTGTTTAACGAATCGTCACCAGAATCCGACTGGGCGTGAGGTAGCCACATTATATTAAGGCAACGTTTATCAATCCAGTGCGCCGTCTTGTAATACGGCGTGTTATACGATATGGCTGCGACAAATGCAAGATAATAACCACTAACGGTCGGTCTCAATAATCTATCTATCGATGGATTTGGCTACTAAAGGTTGAATTTTGACATATTTTATACGGAGCTTTTGTCAAATTCAAAGCTCTAGTAGCCAAATCCATCGATAGAGAGATTATTGAGACCGGCCGTTAGTGGTCAAATAGTCTTACATTGATAAAAGTAGTTTTCGAGTCGTCAGTCAGTCTTTTCTTTTTTTGACATTTAACCAGAAATTTACAGTCAAAAGCACTATTAACGAATGATTTTCAGGCAATATTATTATTTACTAACCTGCGCAGATAAAAGTACTTAGCCTGTTTTTTTTATAGTTAAAAGTACTTTACGTGAAATATTTAAAGAGAAGCTTTTAAATCTAAATATCACAGTAAGGGTTGAGAAAAAGTAATCTAACTAAAAAATAATAACTACCATTACCATTAGGGGGTCGAATCCCTTATTACCCCCTCTGCGCCTTGGGATCAGCCAGTTTGTTCCTTTTTCCTAAATTTCTTGTATCTCGGTAGACAGTGCGTCGATATGTAAACTTCTTGTTTTGACCAGTTTAAGTTATAATGGGGTCAAAATGTATTTAAAATAGGAGTGTAGGGGTCATCTCGTGTATTTTAAAAGCTGAGAGGTGCTTACACAACTTCATTGTACTCAAACTTCTTTTGACGAGATCTATGTGATCCCTGGGTCAAAACATTAAATTGCTATGTCTTATGAATACCGGGGCGCAGGGGACCTTTGTACTCACACTTCTTGTTTGGACAAGATCTTTTTGATCAGGGGGTTAAAACTTTGAACGCTTATAACTTATGAACTATGGAACGCAGACTCATTTGTTTTGATTTTGTTCAAAGTTGTTATTTTGATGAGATCTATGTGATCACGGGGTCAAAACTTTTAACGCCTGTAACTTACAAGTAATGGGGCGCAGACCCACCTAGTTTGTACTCAAAACTTCTTGTTTTGGCAAGATCTTTGTGGTGTTGGGGTCAAAACTTTGAACGCACTTTGAACCCTACGAACCCTTCGGCGCAGACCAGCTTGTTTGTAAGATCTTTGTGCCCTACGCAAACTTCTTATTTTGATGAGATCTATGTGTTCACGGGGTCAAAACTTTGAACACCTGTATCTTACGAGTAATGGGCAGACCCACCTAGTTTGTACTCAAAAGATCTTGTTTTTACAAGATTTTTGTAGTTATGGTGACAAAACTTTGAACGCCTATATTTTACAAACTATGGGGGACAGAACCACCTTGATTGTACTCAAACGTCGTGTTCTGACAAGATCTATGTTATTACGGGGTCAAAACTTTAAATGCCTTTATTTAACAAATAATGGGTCGCAGACCCACCTTGATTGTACTCAAACTTCTTGTTTTGACGAGACCTATGTGATCACGGGGTCAAAACTTTGAATGCCTGTACTTTATAAATAATGGGGCGCAGACAAACCTTTTTTGTACTCAAATTTCTTATTTTGATGAGATCTATGTGATCACGGGGTCAAAATTCTGAACGCCTGTATCTTACAAAAAATGTTTGTACTCAAACATGTTTGTTCTTAAACTTCTTTTTTTGGCAAGATCTTTGTGACCATGGGATCAAAACGACTGTATCTTACGAATATTTTTTGTACTCAACCTTGTTTGTACTCTAACTTCTTGTTTTGGCAAGATCTTTGTGGTCATGGGGCCAAAACTTTGAACGCCTATATTTTACGAACTGTGGGGCGCAGACCCAACTCGTTTGTGCTCGATATTTTTGTTGAAGTTTAAGTACAAATAACAAACAAAGTTTAAAACAAAGTAGGTAAGATATAGAACTGTTAAAAGTTTTGACCCCCATAATTCGATTGATGTAGGCTTCAAACATTTGAATCCGTGACCACGATGATCCCGTCATAACCATAAGCTTGAATACAAACAAGGTGGGTCTGCACACTATAGTTCGAGTAGGAGTTCAAACATTTTGATTCTGTGATCACGAAGATCTCGTCAAAACCAGAAGCTTAAATATAAACAAGGTGGGTGTGCACCCCATAGTTCGTTTGATATATGAGTTTAAAGTTATGACCCCACAATAAAAATATCAGTCGGAAAAAGATATTTTACCATCATCAATATAAATCGTCGTGATTATCATCGCCATCATCATTATCATGTTCCTTATATTCATTCATAATTATCTTCGTCATTATTAATCATCATAGTCAAACAACGCTATTATCATGTTAGATAAAAATCGTGTGTTTTACAAATATTAATCAATCAACATATTAATTACAATTTCTAATAACCAACATCATTCCTCTCCCTATATAACTTGATTTTTGCCAACAAAAAAAATCTCACTATTCATTAAGTAGGTAAAGTAAGGATGATTTTGGCGATTTTTGACTGAATTATACAGGTTTTTACTTACATCTTGCTTAGCTTTCAGACTTTTAATTATATAACATAGCGCGGGCACAGCTGCGGATGTAAGCGAGTATTATTAAACTCTAAAAACTAAACAAGTGTCACGAACATTTATTTATTTTTGGATCAATATTTCTCACTAATCATTTTTAAAATTCACTTAATCGTGATTTTGCCAAATTTTGATATAATAAAAAAACAGGTCATCAAAATGCTAAAATAAATAAAAAAACGGCTTAAATAATAAAAGATACATACACATCCATAATAAAAAACTTTTTTACAAAAAATATTACCGACTTCAAAAATAAATACAAGGCAACTACTAGTACTAATCAGGACTGTAAGGTGGATGACCTCAAGAAACGTCTTTTTTTGAGGCATGTATGTAACGAAGCGTCATGATGCAGCATGATGCCCGAAGCCCAGTCTTTGGTCTCGTTTCACGCAGAGCTTGGAAAACTTTTGGCAATGCTACAGTAGTATACCATTCCGAGTTAACAGATTCTGAACATGTCCGCTGCGGGAAAAAAACTAGCCAACATTTTTAGGGTTCCGTAGCCAAAATAGCAATGCGGAACCCTTATTGTAATAATAATAATAATAATAATAATAAATCTTTTTATTGCATCAAATATGGTACATACATAGGTCTTAAAAGCAGTGTCTGAGTTTCACATATTTGGCTAACTTGAGCATGCAATAATATTAGGTTAAAAGAGTAGGTATCTATCTAGAAAATACGGAGTTGTAATAATTAATTCTTAGTTTCGAGAAATTCTTTAAGAGTGTAAAAAGTGTGATGTATCAACCACTTTTTCAACTCCCTTCTCATTTTTATTATTGGTAGTTCACGAATAGGCTTGGGCACTTTATTGAACACTTTTATGCACATTACATAGCAATTCTTGTGAAATAGGGATGTCTTACAGGCAGGCATTATTAACCTAGAGGGATCTCTTTTCCCTATAATCGAAATATCACGAGCACAGATAAATTCGTTTGAAAATTTCTTGACATGAATACAGATTTCCATTATATATAGGCCTACAAGTGTTAATATGTTGTTGCTTTTAAACAAAGATCTACATGATTCCAGTGGTCCTACATTACACAAGGCTCGTATGCATTTTTTTTGACCTATAAATGCTTTGTTTATATCAGTCGAATTTCCCCATATCAATATTCCATATCTTAATACAGATTCTATGTAACCGTAGTAAGCAATTAATGCAGCAGGTTTTTCTGCTACGCGTTGTAAATTTCGAAGAGCATATACAAATTTATTAATTTTAATACATATATATTTGATATGTGTTTTCCAGTTGCAGTGTTGATCTATATATAGGCCCAAAAATTTTGTATCTGCTACTTTGTTAAGTTTTTCACCGTGATATATGATATTTAGAGAATCGTGTACCGTCCTACAGTTTGAAAATTGAATGTATTTAGTTTTAGTTATATTAGCACACAGATTATTTGATTCAAGCCACGTAATTATTAATTCTATTGTTTTATTTATGATAATGTCATAATTGCTATTTAAATTATTCTTAGGTATAATTATTGAAATGTCATCTGCAAATAGAATAGATTGGTACGATGTTATATTCGGGAGATCATTAACATATAATATGAATAGAAGAGGACCGAGTATACTGCCCTGAGGCACGCCGTATTTCTTTTCTAGAAATTTTGACCTATATGAGGTTAGTATAGAATTATTATTTACACGCGACACTTCTACGCACTGTTGACGGCACTTCAAGTAGCTTTCTATCCATTTAAGTGCTGGACCGCGGATCCCATATCTCTCGCATTTGTCAATTAGAATATTATGATTTACACAGTCAAACGCTTTAGACATGTCGAAAAATATAGTGATTACCGGAGTTTTGTTGTTTATATACTCAGTTATATTACGTATTAATGAAAAAATTGCTAGAGTGGTAGATTTTTCCTTTTGAAATCCATTCTGTTCCTGTCGTAGGATTTTGTATTTAGATAGGAAGCTGTATATTCGGGAATACATAGCCTTTTCAAAGATTTTTGAAAATATTGGTATTAGTGTTATAGGTCTATAATTTGTGAGTTCATGACAATCTCCTTTTTTAAGAATCGGTTTAACTATAGACTTTTTTAACTCTTCCGGAAATATACCTTGTTCGAAAGATAGGTTAATTAGATGAGTCACGATTGGTGCAATAATATCCGCACAGTTTTTTACAACAGCAGTGCAAATAGAATCGTAACCTACTGAATTTGTGTTATTTAAAGATTTGATGATTTGTAAAGTTTCATTTACGGTACATGGACTTAGATATATGCTAGTTGCGACATGGTCGATACCGTTATAGAGATTACAGTTTGTATTTTTACGTGTGCCATTTACTATATTTGTGAAAAATGTGTTAAATTTGTCAGCAATCATAGAAGGATTACTAACTTTGGTATCGTCATAATTTATCCATTCAATATTTTTATAATCTCTATTTAGATATTCTTTGTTTTTTATAATATCCCAAGTAGTTTTACATACATTTTTAGATTTAGTAATCAAATTGCTGTTTGTATTTCTTTTTGAGCATTTTATGCAAGCCTTTAGTAACTTTGTATATTTATTATATTTGTTTTTATTTATGGTGCTGTTTTTTAAATAATAGGTGTATCTAAGTTTTCTTTTTTGCTTACTAGCTATTTTAATTCCCCTTGTTAACCATATTGGCGCATGATTATTACTCTTTAATTTACATCTTTGAATAGGGAAACAAAGGTTATATAGTAAACAAAACAAATCATGAAAATTTTCAAATCCTGAGTTTAGATCTTCAACGTCTACATCGCTCCAAGAGAGTGATTTTAGAGATTTTCTAAATTTATTTAGGTGCTCTTTGCTATAATTTCGCTTATTTACAAAACGTAGCTTATTTGCAGAATCTCCTTTTATAGCCGAGTAACTTAATATTTGGCACGTATTATGGTCTGATAAATTAAACTCATGTATCGAACTAATTGGATCTTTAGTATTACTTGCTATTTGGTCTATACAGGTTCGTTGGCGTGTAGGTTTATCAATGTGAAGTCTAAGGTTGTAGTTATGTGTAAGATTTATGAGATCTTCTGTCGTGCTATTATTTTTGAGTGTATCAATATTAAAGTCTCCACATAAAATCATTGTTTTATCGTTTCTAGGTGTAAGTTTATGAAGTAGATTATCTATATATTGTTTCGCCATGTCCGTCCATTCGCAGCTTAACTCAAAGACTGTTAGTGCTAGAAGACTGTAATTTTGCATGGATACACATATTACTTATGCCAACAAAGTGAAAGAATAAAATTTAAAAAATATTTAAATAAATATGGTAGGTACCTCCCATAAGTATATGTAAAATAGGGGTGTGATTTTTTTCTTACCTACCCCATCGTGTGGGGTAACATTAGATAGGCCTTTTAAAACATTTAGGGGTTGTAAAAACTATTTTTCGATTTAGAGATTCGTTTGTGAAATATTAAACTTTTAAATTTTTTGCCAATTATTGTTAAAGTCAAGCGCCTGCCAGCTAAATGGTTGATGTTGGTTATATGAAAAAAAAACACGGTAGCAGTATATATAGTAAAATTTAAAAAAAAACTCTTATTGCTAAGTAGGCTTTACAAATTAACGAATAACAGCAGACCAAGTGAGAAGTAACAAAATTTTCGTATGGATTCCATTGAAAAATACTTCATTATCGTTATTAGTAGTATGAAACAAAAATAACAGAACCACTCCTTAAGCCGCATTTCTCGTATGGATCCCCATACATACGGAACATACAGAATCCTACATTGTGCGTAGTCTTTGCAGTTTTTTTTTTCTGTAGTGGCTGCCGTTTGTGGGCGACCACTTCTATGAAATGAAATGAAATGAAATGAAATTTATTTGCACGAAATATGGTTTACAAGGTGGTATAAATTAGGTAGGTACAGTCATATTTCGCCTTGGTAAGGCATGCAAATTTTTTATAACTTAAGCTAAAACAAAGATATCATTTTTTTTAAATAATTAAATAAATTGTTATTAATTAAGACACACCATAATATTATTATATGCATTCAAATAATATAATTAAAAAGAAATGTAAAATGTCAAAATAATCAGTACATTAATTGTCAAAATGTAATAGATTTATAATTTTTCATGTCCACTTAGCAGTAAATAAATAACTTGGCAAAGTCCATAATAGTTTATAATTGACGGTCATTGAAAAATTCTGAAATAGAATAATAACATTTACTGATTAATAATAATTTCAATTGTCTCTTAAATTGTTGTACTGTTGTATTTTCTCTAATTGCTTTTGGAATTTTATTATAAATTTTAGGTGCCATACAAAATACACTTTTATGTAATAGGGCAGTATTTGCTGGTAACACACATAGTTTGTCTTTGTTTCTGGTGTTGAAGGTATATTTGTGGTTCAGTGTTTCAAACTTATCTAAGTTACATCTAACAAAAAGGGCAACCTCGTAGATGTATAAACTGGGTACCGTCAATAATTTCAAAGATTTGAAGTGTGGCTGACAACTTTCAGTAGGTAGCAGTTTACAGATTGCTCGTATGCAGCGTTTTTGCGCAATTAGCACATGTAACTGGTTACTTGAGTTCCCCCAAAACACTATCCCATACCTTAACACAGAGACCACATATCCATGATAGGCCATCAGTGTAGTTTCACGACTAGAAACTTTTGATAGTTGATGTAAAGCAAATGCGAAGCTATTAACCCTGTTGATTAATTGTTCCGTATGAGTGCTCCATGTTAGATTACTGTCGATCCATAAACCTAAAAACTTAGCCGTATCGGATTCTGTAACAGTTTCATTATTGTATATAATATTTAAATTAGTATTTACTGTACGTTGCCTGAATTGCATAATTTTAGTTTTATTTACATTGACGCGAAGATTGTTTGAATCCAACCAAGCAATAACAGCGCCAAGGGTATTGTTTATTTCGCTGGAAAAATCAAGATCCTTTTCTTTTTTTATTATTACCGTGCTATCATCGGCAAATAGTACCATAGGATATTTAATGTAATTTGGTAAATCATTGATATAACACAGAAACAATAGAGGGCCTAATACACTGCCCTGTGGTACTCCATATTTATTTATTTTACACTTTGAATTAAAATGCTCTTCTAATCGAGTTTTTATATTTATCCTGCTAATCTGTGTATACTGTTTTCTATCTGAGAGATATGATTTTATTAAGTTTAAGACATTTCCCCGTATTCCATATTGCTCTAATTTAAGTAAAAGTATTTCGTGTTTAACAAAGTCGAAAGCCTTGGACATGTCCATATACATGGCACTAATAGGAATTCTACGATCCATCGATATCATAATCTTATATAAAAAGTCATATATAGCTAAGTTAATTGATTTTCCTTTTCTAAACCCCTTTTGTTCATCAGTAAGTATGGAATGTTTTTCCAAATAGTCATATAGGTGGTCATAGATAAACCTTTCGTACACTTTTGAGAACAGTGGAATTAGAGCAATAGGTCTATAGTTACACATTAAGTATTTTTCCCCCTTTTTAAATAGTGGCTTTATGACAGAAATTTTTAATGAATCAGGAAAAATACCTTTTTCATTGCACAGATTAAAAATATAGCTCAGAGGAAAGCAAATTATATCCCCAACGCTTTTTAGTACTTGAGTTGTTATGCCATCATAACCTGTGCTTTTTTTATTTTTTAAGTTTTTGATTATATTAAACACATCTTGTGGAGTTATTGGTGATAGAAACATGGATGAAGATTTTTTATGACTAGAACACATCGTCTTTTGCGGTGGTTTACTTAGATTTCGTTTGGCTGTATCAGGGTCTAAGTCAATGAAATAATCATTAAATGTATTCGCAATCCCCGTAGGGTCGGATATGATATTATCGTTAATATTTATTTGTGTTATGTAATCTTTTACCAAATTTGTTTTATTTTTACCTATAACACTCCATGTAGCTTTTGATTTATTACTAGCAAGTTTGATATAGTTATCATTCTGAGCTTTTTTTGTATGCCTTATGATTTTCCTATAAAGTTTAGAGTAATTTTTCAATTTTATTTTATTAACTTGTGTAGGACAGAGGCGATATTTCCAAAGTAGGTGTCTTTTATTAGAACTGCACTTTCTGATTCCCTTTGAAATCCATCTCGTTTTGTTGTTGCATCGAATGCTTTTTCTACAAAAAGGGAAACAAAGATTATAAAACATTAAAAAAATGTCTAGAAATATGTTAAATGCTATGTTGGGGTCGTCCTGGCTATAAACATCACTAAAGGATAGACTTAACAAACATTCTCTAAATTTTTCATTATGTTCTTTGCTTAAATCACGTATTACAATAAACCATGAACTAAATTTACATGTTAATTTTACAGGGCATCTATATAGTTGCGAAGCGTGGTCAGAAAGGGCCGCTTCAATGACTTCGCAGTTACCTCCTTTCACATTTGTTATTATATTATCAATGCAGGTCATACTTAATAACCTTGTCGGCTCTCTAAAAGTAAATTTTAAATTATAGTGCATTAACAAATTTTCAAATCTCAATGTCAAACTATTTTTTTTCATTATGTCAATATTAAAGTCACCACACAGTATTATTTTTTTGTTTGTTCTGTATGAAACTTTAAGTAATATTTTTTCTAGGATATCAAAAAACTCGTTTAAATACTTTTGATTCGGTACTCTATAAATAACTATAACTAATAAATTATGTTCTATTAGTTCAATTGCACAAATTTCGATCAGATTTTCTATTGACATATCGGATATTCTAGGAAGTTCTTTATATTTATGTATATTTTTCACAAGGATGCAAGATCCACCTTTCCTTTTTTTTCTATAATAACATGCTGCTAAACTATAGTTTGTTATTGGTAGACAAATTTCATCACCTTTTTTCATATTGTGTTCAGTAACACAGATTACATCGACGGACTTGCCTGACTCTTGCAATTCCGATATATGAACGATCAATGAATCTAACTTGTTAATGAGGCCTGCAATATTTTGGTGCATAATGTAGATGTGTCTAAACACGAAAAAACCCGTTATCCTTGAACTCGACACTCTTTTGACTGGTTGGCTCTATACTATTATTAAATTGAGATTGCTGAATGTTATCCTTCAGATTATTTTTATTTTTAACTACACTAGCCACTGGGAAGTAATCTAGAATAGTTATTTTATTTTTCGCCCTAACGTTATTAATCGGATTGCCATTCGCCTTACTATTCTGATGTGCCTGTGGAAAATAGTAAGGGATAGTGCCTTTCGGGTATTGTTGGATTCGGTGCATCTTAGGATTAACATGTGGTACAATTTTTTTAGCATGGTTAATATGGTTATTGTTAAATGTCAGGTATTTCTTTTTATAGTCTAATGTATCTATAAATGTGCTAATTGCTTCACATACATATTTTCCTTTATAGGTACACAGTTCAAGAAAATGACAATCTTTATGTAACGATTGCTTTGTGATAAATTTTAACATTTCATTTAGTTTGCCTTCATTAATATATTTATTCTTGGATACGCTTAATACAACAACTGTAGGAATATGTAATAAATTTAAAGTTACATATAGTTTGTGTGATAGTCTAATTGGGTCTTTTTCTGCTTCTCCTACACATAGAACTAATATATCTGCTGTGTTAAATGATTCTATGGTCATCTCCGAGGTTATTTTACCCCTTTTAAAATCGCTGAATCATCTAAAAACTGTTGCACGAGATGGGGCAGACTCCCCTTACGTTTGTTGTCGTTGAAAGCTAAGTTTTTCAGTTAAACCAAATTTAAATTATACTATATCATAGCATGCAAATGTTCGCGGTTAAGCTTCATTTTTGCAAAGAAAAACGACCTAGTAAAATGACTAAATTTGCTCTTTAAAATATATGATACAGATGCGTTCCTTTTTTGAATTACGAGCATCTTAAAACTTACCGAGGGACCTACGGTATACCTACGTGTTAGACTCCGTCAAACTAGGTTTGCTTACTATTTATAAAAACCGGAATGAGTTAGATAGTTTAAGCACTTGGCACACTTTTTATTGAAAACTTTTTAATTCAAGTTTTACATTCTTGCGAATTAAAAGTGTTCACGCAATGGGTATACAATAAATTTGTAATCAGACTAGTTTAGTGACATTTTTAGAATTTATTCAGAAATAACAGTTTTGTGGAAATCAAACTTTAAATCAGCCTGCTGGAAAGTAGACATTTTGCAGATACAACTTTGTTCTTCGGATAGGTCGATTTAGAACGTTTAGTACCTGCCTTCGTAACGATATGAAATAAATGAATTAAAACTTAAAAATAAGAGATTTCATTGTTTATAACAGTGTAAACCAAGTACCAGAAGACATGTTTTTTTTTTATTTGTCCTAGAGAATATATTACTTATTTAACAGAATTCCGTTAGCTTCACTTGACCTACCGGTCGACTTTTGGAAGGATAACGTAGACTTTTCAAGGGGAAGGACAGGTAATAATGCGTTGATTAATCACACGTAATATTTCATTGAAGCGTGTTTAGTACGGGTTCCCTAGAACAAATTTTAAAATGATACATATCAAGCTGAAATTGGTATGGTAGCTTCGTTTCAACGAGACGCCCAACTTTATGTATACGACAACTTTATATAGTGGTACGTTAGTGAAAATAACAGGTGTTAAATATGACAAACTTAACTTTGCCGTTGGAAAACTATTATCCCCATACAACAACATAAGCCGCTGTTAGTTTACCAACCGCAAATAAAATTGTTATTAAAAATGACTTTTATAATGCAACGAGTATGGCTTTTACTTGTGCTAAGTACCATGTAGCTTGTAGTAAAAGCCATAATCGTTGCATCACAAAAAATATTTCTTTATTACAAATTTATTTGCGGTTGGTAAATTAATCGCGGCCTATGTTATTGTATGGGGATAACAGTTTTCCAACGGCAAAATTAAGTTTGTCATATTTAACACCTGTTTTTTTCACTAACGTACCACTATATAAAGTTGTCGTATACATAAAGTTGGGCGTCTCGTTGAAACGAAGCTACCATGCCAACTCCAGCTTGATATGTATCATTTTATAATTTGTTCTAGGGAACCCGTACTAGTTACATAACAACCGAGTAACGTGATTCAGCAGAACAGCGAAGACTCGAAATACTTACTAGTCATTTCGCTAGTACCTACTACCTAGTTGAGTAAGTACTTACCATTGATAGGTAAGTAGGTATGGCAGATTTAAGGCTAAGTTTGACTGGTTACTAATTCAGACGTTAGGCTTAAACTTCGTGTGATCCATAAAATATTACTTAATTTGTATTCATACCCGCCCGCTTAACTCTCACTTTTAGACTGACTAACTTTTTGGCACCGTCATTTTCAAACGACGCACTCACTATTATTATATATATATATTACTTATACTGATATTATACTCTTTATTGTATACTAGCTGACCCACGCAATTTTGTCTGTGTAAATTATTCACCGTTTTTGCAAAATATTTCATTGCTACTCCGCTCCTATTGGTCGTAGTGTGATGTTAAATTTTCCTCTTTCCTAGATAAATGGGCTATCCAACTGTAAATTTTTTTTTTCAATTCGGACTAGTAGTTCCTAAGATTATCGCGTTCAAACAAATAAACAAACAAACTCTTCAGATTTATACTATTAGTATAGTTATTATCAGTTTGGTCTAAGCCATAAACAGTCTTGGTGGATACCACCATGGTGTCAATTACCTCTGCTTCCGTTAAATAGTGATGTTAACACAACATCGTGTTTCGGTTGAAGGGCACTGTAGCAAGTGTAATTACTGGGCAAATGACACTTATGAACTACTAGCTGCTAAAATTTACGCAAACGAAGTGGCGCGGGCCACTTCGTTTGCGTAAATTTTCCCCGTTTTTGCAACATTTCTTATTGCTGCTCCGCTCCTTATTTTTCCACTATTTAATGGATGTTATTAAACATATAAACCTTCCTCTTCAATCACTCTATCTATTAAAAAAACCGCATCAAAATCCGTTACGTAGTTTTGAAGATTTAAGCATGCATAGGCATATAGGGACAGAGAAAGCGACTTTGTTTTATACTATGTAGTGATGTCACAAATGACGATACGGTGACTTTAAAATGATACTGATACTGTTATGGGCTAGCATGACGCTTACCGCCAGGCTGACGACTCGCTTGTATTTTCATTTAGTGGTAAAGTCAAAAATATTTTATACATTTTATCACAGAATGCATTCAGTTTCACCAACTACTTTAGGGCTCAACTCTTGTGCTCAGTTCAGTGGAAACACCCCCTTACATCGTATCGAGGCATTCCGAACTTCACTGAGTATCAATTCAATAGATTGATTGAGTTTCAGTGCTTTCCACTACAGTTGGTACAAGAAATGAAGTGAATATTGATGGTGTTTCTACAGTTTGAAAATGTTATTTCGATAAAAACTTATTTCGATAAACGAAATAAGTTTTTAAGGGCGATGGCAGATTGTGTTTCAAGGACTCGTGATACATCGTAGGATTATTTTGATGGCAAATAATATTACAAATCGCCTGGTGGCGACACAGTTTACGAGTTTTCACTACACTCTATTCTATTCTTAATTCTCCTACTGCTCCTTCATACTTGACTTACAACTTTCAATAATTCCACTCCAATCACAGTAGAGATCTTCGATCTTCCTACAATCTGCTTCTTTTATGTCCTGCTCATTCTTCTGGATTCATCGGACGCACTTTTCTAGTTCAATCTGTTCCTCTCTGGAATGCCCTGCCCCACGAAATTAGGATGGCACCCAATCGCCTTAATTTTAAATGGAAGGTACGCACTTTGTTCCTTGATGGATCAGCTGAATTATAACAACATTAGTAACAATATTTGTCTGTATCTGTGTATTTGTTTATGTGTGTATGTATTTTAGTAAGTATTTATATTATTGTAGAGTTATATTGTTTTTCAGTATTTATATTATATTCTTTAAATAGCTTTATTATTTGTGTGTTATGTAGGAATAATATGAAGTTATTAATTTCCAATTAGGTAACTGCACCTACACATTCAATTTCTACGTCACCCTAAGGTAGACTTGCAGAGAACGGTTTTGAACATTATGGGCGTCCTAGTGGATGATTTTACCATAGAAACGCGCATAAGTGATTACTTCTCTGTATAAGGTCGTAAGTCAAAGCTTAATATTAATATCAATTCGTTTTATCATAAACTAGGCCTGTAGCCATAATTGAAAATAAATGAATATTTTAAAAGTTATAAGCCTTAAAGCATTGGAATTTCACCAAAATTGTTGTTCAAATTGTGCCGTGTGGTACCGGCTTAAGAATAGTACCACCCCATCTCTACCCGTGGGTGTCGTCAAGGCGACTAAGGGATTTCACCCCGGAGGACGGGCAGCAGCGTCCTCTGCGTACTTAAAGCCTTACTGCGATCGCCAACCCGCTCGCCAAGCGTGGCGATTATGGCAATTACCCCCAGGATCTGGACATACTAGTAGGTTCTACTGGGGAGACCCGTGCCCAGCAGTGGACCATCTTATGGGTTGATGTGTTGTTCAAATTGTTAACAGTCTTAAATGTTTTAAGGCTTATAACTTTTAAAATATTAATTTATTTTCAATTATGGCGCTCTATAGACCTAGTTTATGATAAAACGAATTGATATTAATTTTAACCTTTGACTTACGCCTTCATACAGAGAAGTAATCACTTATGCGCGTTTTTATGGTAAAATCATCGACTAGGGCGCCCTTAATAAACAATGCAGTTTTCCAAAATCAATTCGTGAAATTTCATCTATACTAATATTATTAAGCTGAAGAGTTTGTTGGTTTGTTTGTTTGAATTCGATAACCTAAGGAATTCTGGATCGAATTTAAAAAATATGTTAGTGTTGGATAGCCTATTTATCGAGAAAGGTAGGAGCAGAGCATCAATAAAAAATTTTGCAAAAACGGGGAAAATTGACGCAGACGAAGGGGCACGGATCAATAACTAAAATATATTTTTATCAGGTTACTTTTACGTTTAATTTTTAAACATTTAACATACGATCAATAACGGAATACTTTTTTTGAATTTAATTTTCGCTTCAAATTTTTCTTGAAAACTGTGCATTTAATTTATCTTCTGCAGTCGAATTTTCTAATGGCCTAAAATATAAATACCATAATGTAATTTTGACTACCGCATTTGAATTATTATATTACTTTCCCAGTCATTTTAAGATGATCAGAATTTCAAGTATGTTTTAAAACGTACTTCATAGTCAAAGGTTTATGTAAACTATGCCACTTGTAAAAATTAAGGTGAACTTGCTATCATTATTTTCTAAGCCTCAGTTTATTAAGTTACAATATTGTATGTACTTGTAAAATATTT
Organism: Herminia tarsipennalis; assembly: GCA_945859575.2. NCBI lineage: Eukaryota > Metazoa > Arthropoda > Insecta > Lepidoptera > Erebidae > Herminia > Herminia tarsipennalis. The sequence goes on from OX243846.2 coordinate 19,747,003, forward strand.
TTATAACACATTTGCTCGTCTTATTTCATCAATTTCAATATCTAATTACTTATTACGTACTTGTGCGTTAATGTTAAAAGTACGGTTTATCAAGATGCCCCGTCTAAAGCAAACGGAATTTTTTCAAATCTTAGCAAAGAGTTTTTATGTCAGAAAAGTGGTCAATACTTGAAAATTAACTTTGGCAGATAAAATATAATAAATAAATATTGAATTCTTTAATTTAATTAATTTTGATGATAAATTACAACCATTTATTTGTAACAAAACACAAAAATATTAATTTACGTTATTAGTAATACTGGCTGTTTTTGTGCCTTTGCCTTAAACTAAAAGCGCTGATGCGCGCACATCGCTAATTTGTGAAGAAGTAAAAGATTTATTCGTTTATGAAAGTTCGCATTTTATTTATTTCCTCGCAAATATGTTACAAAACGTCGTATGACATACCTGCCCTTTGATAATTACAGCCTCTACTTTCTTGTAAGCAATATCGCCACGGCTGTAAATTTCAACTTACCGCACTTATATCAAAATGTACTATATGGCAGAGATCGGTCACTGCTATCGTTATCGGCACAAAACAACTACTTTTAAGGGGTTCAACCCTTAAACGGAAAAAAACTGAACCCTTATAGGATCACTCGTGTACTCGTGCGGGTCCGTCTGCCACAGCCGATTTGCTCCAAATCTACTAGACCTATTAAGTTCGAAGTTGGTACACATATGAGTTTCTGTGACCCAAACATAGACGCATCGTCATATAATTTTTGGGGGGCAAACTACGAAGTTAAAAAATAAAGTTTCGCAAAATGTATCGTGTAACGTAAAAAATGTATTTTTTCTATTTAATTTCGCGATTGAGGCGAGTAGATGTAGTACTTTAAACGCTGTTCGTAAAACCCCTTAAATTCAATTAATTTTTGGTTTTCTTCACTTATGGGATATAACCTCGCATGTGACACATGGCTAGTTGGAAATTGTATTTCATTAAATTTAGTGGTGAGCGTTTAAGCTGAGTATTTTTACTGCGTATTTATGGTGTCATTATGACTGGTATGTATATATATATATATATATATATATATATATATATATATGCATATATGCATATATATATATATATACCGGTTTACAAATTACATTACAAGTATATCAGATGCAAGATAATATATATTTTTATCAATGTTAAACACTTCGCTAAGATATTTGTACACGTACACATGTTAGGTATATCAAATACTTTGAAACAAAAGTGCACAATAGTAACTCAGTTGTCTTTTAAATGTGATTTATAAGGCTTAATAAATGATAATTTTTAATTAAAGTTATGAGAAAGAAAAATTTACGTGCTTAAAATACGTTTTGTTAATATTTTTGTTGTAAACGGTGACCAAAACTGCTCAATAAAAATATTTTGATTGGTAACAAAGTGGTATGATTTTTCTACCTTGGTCGACAAAACTTGTACTTTCCAAAAAAATTGATGTACGAACTTCGCTGCTGGCAGTGTATTGCAATTGTTTAGGTTCGCATACATTCCATGAAATAACTTGATTTATCTTTAACCAATATTTTTTTGAACCTGACATAAGTATCATACCTCCACTGGTGCAAAATTCGATTGGATTGTTATGGCGTAGAACTTATAAATCATACTTTTTTAAATTGATAACTTTAATTTAATTTAATAACTAAAATTTAAGGGCACTCCGATTTTGACTCAGTTTAATGGGCACATACTAACCCTTGAATATGACGACACCTTTTTGTTACTCGTTGTTTAACTTACTTAAAATTTACAAATGTTATGAATGACAACTTTTAGTAAAAGATTTGTAAAACTCATTTACCAAATATCAACCCTTTATGATAACTGATTAAAAAGAACGAACATAGAAAAGGTGGTCCCTCAATTATTCATCTCCTGGTGGTCCTTCATTTTAGTTTAGTTAATGGAATTTGGAATTTCCTTATGGGTCTAGCGTTAGTAAAAGTACTAGCGTATGTAAAACTACTTCAATGGGAACGCGTACGTTATATCCTTACACTATTTGTTGTGAGACGTAAAAATGATCTGAATGTAAATACCTAATTTCGTTACAGATACTACACTTATATTTATTTCATTGTTACTAATTAAGTAGGTACATTTATTGTTAATGTCAATAGTGAAATCAAAACATATGGATCCCCAACTAGTGCTGCCTCTGATGGATTTTTATTAAACTTTCAGAGGAAAAAGACTAATGGAAGAATTCACTGGGCGGTATTTTACATGATAAATTTGTCACTTACGATAAATGGCTGTTGTTGCTATCCTTGTTATACAATAATTATTTCCATTTCCATTTAATGTCAAAATCTAATGGAAGTTTTTTTGTTGTCGGCATAAAACCTGTCCTGCGTACTAGTAGTATTATACTACTAGTACGCTAGGCAGGCTATAGCCGGCTATAATAGAGGTTGGTGGACATTAGATAAATCTTTCAATATTATTTTGTCACAGAGATTCCGTTAAAAATAAAAATGTAAAAGAAAGTAGGTATGCCAAGTTGGTTATAGAAAAATCTAGTATTTTTGAAGTTCTAAAAGCCATACATACATTGGTCAATAATATAATTCATGATGAATTTCATTTTTTTTTGTTATTAATAATCAATAGAACAATTTGGGAACTATTTTTTTTTAATTACTAGCACACATTACCGTGGCCCGAAATGCTTTGTGTAACCGCGGCCGGCGAGATACCCTTTTGCAACTTGGTTGATCCAGTGTCAGTGTCTAGATATATTTTCGTTATGGTCGAACTATTTACATACTTATAAGTTTATACGGAGTCCTGAGTGCGCGATTCCCACTCCCAATCGTGTTCAATGGCGAGAGATGTGTCCTACAAGAATGTTTATGCTAAAATAGACTTACTTAGGTAGGTACTATAAGCGGGCTCAATACTAAGTTCATCGATATTCATTAATACGATAGCTTGATATTAGGAGCATTTGAAGGGATCTTTTTTTCCCTTTTTTGTTTTAATTTTTACTTATTACTTTTTAGTGGTTGCAGGATCTTACCGATGTAACAGCTAACTTTTACACATTACAGTTATTGCTAAGTATTGAAAATTAAAAAAGAATGGTTGTAATTGACTTTTTAAGTATTACAGTCATAATCACGTTATACCTTTTCGAAATGCTTACGATGAGCCCTTTATATATATAGCGGTATTAAAAAAAAATTACACTATCATTGACGTAGAGAACAGGAATCCGCCATAACCTCACAAAATTGACCGCTCTCTAGAAAGAGACAACGTACTTTGTGGGCAATACCTATCAAAGGCCGCACGAGTTTTTTCTCTCTTTCACGCCTTGCAGTCAATATTTACTTTTTAATTGAAAGGGATGGCATATCTATACGACAAAGCACACTACTATTTATTTTTGATATCTCACAGCCGCCATGTTTGTGTTTCAAACGTCACTTAAGTTAGATTGAACACTTGGCGGCAAGACAAATCCATCATGTGGTTTGAAAGATATGAGGTAATAAAGAATATTACATACATACAAGATACGCGCGAAAAACACAACCCTTCCTTGCAATCGGGTAAATAGTGATTATACCATGAGATCAAGTTGAATAATACTTAATTAAGAATTCCTAGTTGAACTGTAATACCCAAATTAATTCAGAATTCGTCTTGGAAAGGCCCCGGCTTTCTTAGACGAATTGTCCCTTATTTGTGACTTCATTAGTTTCTTTATGAGGAATACTTGTAGTTTTAAATGGCTTACAAAGGAACGGGTATCAGACATATTTGACATATTATTTCTATTCATCAGTCACTTGGGTATTTCTAGGAAGTCGGTGTTTTCACAATAAGTTGGCAGCATTATAGTAGGCATATGAATTAACATGCATACAAATAAATCGTATTTTTAAATGCATTAGACGAAACAGTTCAATAATCTTTAAATTTCATTCAGCAGTGTAATCTAAAAAGTTTTAATTGCATGTAAAAGAAGAACATTGGCACAAATGGCAAAACGGAACCCTTATAGTTTCGCCATGTTCGTCCGTCCATCCGTCCACAGCTTAGTTCAGAGACGGTTAGTGCTTAAAGACTGTAATTATGCTTACATATTACTTATGCCGAAAGTGAAACAATAATATTTTGAAAAAAAAATGGTGTACCTTCCCTAATGCAAAGTAGGGATGTGATTTTTTTTAACCAACCGTATCTTGTGGAATGTTATTAGATAGGTCATTAAAAAACATTTAAGGGTTGTATAGACCATTTTTCGATTTAGGGATCCGTTTTTAAAATATTAAGCTTTAAAGTTCAATTTTTTGTTAGCGTCAAGTATCCCCCCCTGCCGGTTAAACGGTTAATGTTCGGTATGTGAAAAAAATCACTATAGTAGTATATATAGTAAAAGTAAAAGGAAAACTAAGTAGCTAAGTAGGTTTAACAACTTAACTAGTACCTAACAGCAGACCAAGTCAGAAGTAACAAAATTTTCGTACAGATTCTGTCAAAAATTCTATGAAACAAAAACTCAGAAAACCCACTTCTTAAGCCGCATTATTCGGATAGGGCCTACGGAACCCTACATTGTGTGTGGCCCGACATGCCCTTGCCCGGTTTTTGCTAAATTAGAATGCTTGCCACGCTAATTGATTATGATTGAGATGTTGATATTCTAAGTATAGTTCCAAAAAAAAAGTAGGTACTTACCTAGAGTTGTTTATGTTGTATGTTGAGACTTTGAAAGCTAACATTATTGTTAACACTTAGCTTAGCATCTGTTTAAATATATTACAGCAGTAATAATAATAATAGTCTTCTAACCGATTTCGGTTACGGCGGCTAATCTCATTCAGACTAACCAACTACGCAGGAGATATTAAAGTGCACAAGTGTATGCGCAGACACAAGTGCACTCTCTATTCCTCAACTCTAATAGTCCAATAGGACGGAAATCCGACACGACCGGAGTGGCTTAACATGCTCACCGAGGCACGGAGGGTTTGACAACGTTCGAAAATGGTCACCCATCTATGGATCGATAGTGGCAACGTTGCTTAACCTCACAGATATCTCGTCACCACCGCACAAAACAGTAAGAAAGTAATAACCACTGGTGTATTATATTGATTTGTAATATCTCTTTAATGTTTCACTAGTACCTTCTTTACACACTTTACATTGTTTAGGTAACCGGTGATGTGCGCTATTTGTACAGTCGCGGAATGAAAATGTGTCCTATTTCGCTTGAACCGAATCAACGAACAATAACGTCAACATGTCAATGTTGTCAAAATATTAATAAGGTTTTACTCAGAATAAAAACTAAATAGATGGGACCTTGACATAAAGTACTTTTTCGATAAGTAAGTAAACATAAACAACATGGAAAAAGTTCTTATTTCATGGTGACAAGAGTAACATGAGATTAACTGAAAAAAATAATTGGCAGTTTTTTTTATAAACAAGAATGATAATGATGACACCAAATAATGGGAATTCATAACATTATACGACTATTTCTCGATTTGCGTAAAAAGATAATGGTGAATAAAAAAAAACATGGGTGGCAAGAACAATATTTTGACGAAACCAACACTGCTACCTCTAACTGTCTTATTTTCACGTTTTACAATCAGTGGCAGAGAGTGGATAGGAGATAATGAGTCAGTTAAACGTTTCATCTATTCGTATATTTAGTTAGGTTTTAGTTCAACTGCTAGTCAAGGAATATTGGTCTGAGTAAATTTAAACTCTGTTGTCAAGCAGTTAAACACAATTTATCGAAAAACAGAGATAATAGAGATGATTGTGCCACCAACGTCGTTGACCATAGATACATGAATAAATTAAATTTGAGAAGTGGTGGTGAGAGCGAACATACTTAATATAATTACAGTACAGTTACATAAACATATAGAAACTTAAATAACACAACTACAGTACAGTTATCTATAAATTAAGTTAGGATTACATGATATCTACTGATCGGCTTCTAATTCTTTAAGCTTAATTGTTATCCTTTTTATGAACACACCTACGCTCGTGCAGGTTATATCAATTTCAGTGAAATTATTATTATAAGTTGTGAAATTAATACTATGTATCACACTAGAGAGTCGTATACCGGTAACTGAGACCAGTTATCGGTATACAACTCTCTAGTGTGATACATAATTTAAAAAGCGTTAAATGATTGTATTTGAAAACTGACGAACATTTACATTCCGCGACTGTACATCACTGAATATTGGTTTTACAATTCCAAAGCATTAAAAGTCATCAGGTTTAAATTATAATGTTTGAATGTTCTCACATATAATAAATGATGTATGATAGGCCAGATATAAAAGGGAGTGACAAACGGTCATAGTCCTCAGTCGCCTACTTTTGTCAGCAGGAAATGGTACAACTTGTCTCTCGTAGATTCTGTTTATGGTATACTAGCGGACGCCTCGCGGTTTCACCCGCGTAGTTCCCGTTCCCGTCGGAATACCGGGATAAAAAATAGCCTATGTCACCCGGGGTTAGTGTAGCTTCACAACGATGAAATTATTTTTAAAATCCGTCCAGTAGTTTCGGAGCCTATTCAATACAAACAAACAATCAAATTTTTCCTCTTTAAAATATTAGTATAGATTATTTTGATGTAGTGTTAAATGTATTGGCAGACGATAAAATATTGCAATACTACTGTCTTAGATGTATAATACTTATAAACTGCTCTACAGAAGATTTTATAGTACGTTTCAATGATCTTGGTTATTAGGTATATTACCGAGTTTATCTTAGGCTAAATTGTAGTCTATGTTGGGCTAAATGTTACCGGGCAAATATTAAATATGTTTAACAATATATTACACTTACTTGTCCTTCATTGATTCGTATTATTACGCTTTGATTAGTACTAAACTGATTTATATTTACGTGACAGTCTTACAAGTTATATTACATTTAAGACATTATATATTCAAGTAACTGCTTTATTTTTTGTAGAACTGTTGACATTGCAATTGTACAATTAGCCGTAGCTGTTTTACAATAAAAGCTTCTTATATGCTGCTATAACTTGCTATAACTTGCTAGAACTCCTAGTTACCTAACAAATGCATTAGTTTCTTCGAAATAAAACTAACGCATTCATTAGTACATTAGTCCGTCTAGTCACTAGTCAGTTTATTTATTAATATTATGACTGACGCTGTAAAATTACTCTAACATTCCGTCTAATTAATAAAGGCCTGTTCAGTGTATAATTCTGATTAGACCCGTCTAAATGACGGGTCTAATCAAAATTATACTACTATGTTGTCGGTAAAACATGCTGTCAGTTTAATCTAAATAATTTTGTATTATGTACTCAATTTGGTCTAAATTTTAAATGTAAATATGAAAACCCTAATTTTAGATTTTAATAATAATTTTATTGATCAATTATAATACATTTTTTACAAATTAGTGCTCGGGGTCCTCTTTTAAGCAATGAATGCCTGTGTTAGAGGACACCGCTCTTCCGTAGTATGATTGATACATTTTGGTTTGGATGGATAGACTAAACATAGGCTGTGTGTGTGTGTGTGTGTGTGTGTGTGTGTGTGTGTGTGTGTGTGTGCACGTGTGCGTGTACGTATGTGTAAGATATCATATCACATCATTTTATATGTGCTAGCAATGCTTCTGTCTCTTCATGTAAGTGTTTTTATCCAATCTGTAATATTTTTTTTACAGTCATGCTGGTTTTTTGTAAACCTTTTTGTTAATCTTATTATATAATTGGGCCGATCGCTTGTTGATTTGCCTACAGGCAAACATAGTTTATAAACATGCCTATAATCAATAAATCAAAATGACCACTCTTCGTAATCGCAGAAGTGTATTTGACTTATGCTTTTTCCACAAATTAATAAACAACCAAGTCCAATGTAGTCAACTGATACAAAAAATATACCTGACCATCCCTTATTGTTATCCCAGAAATAAAATTAAAAAAATATTTTACATCCCATTTTCCAGAACCAACTTAGGACATCAGGCCCCCCTTTCTAGGGCCCTAAGCTGGTACAATTCCATCCAAACTCGTGACCCTACCATTGACATCTTTCATGACTCATTCAATAGTTTCAAACAGAAGATACAAAAATTGGCCTCTTCTTGTGATGAGGTACCTATTATAAGTTAGTTTAGATAGTCTTAATTTTTTGTAGTATTTTCTTATCTTTGTTTGATGTTAGTAGTTTAAGCAAATGCTATGTAGGTACACCATAAGTGTCATGCATATCAGAATTCTCTCTTATAATAATTGTTTCCTCAAATCTATACTAATATTATAAAGCGGAAGAGTTTGTTTGTTTGTTTGTTTAAACGCGCTAATCTCAGGAACTACTGGTCCGACTTGAAAAATTCTTTTTTTGTAGAATAACCCATTTATCGAGGAAGGCTAAAGGCTATATAACATCGCGCTACGACTAAAAGGAGCGGAGTAGCGACGAGAAATGTTGCAAAAACGGGAAAAATTAACGCATACGAAGTTGCGCGGGACAGCTAGTGTTTAATATGTATGATGTGGTTGTACTTATAAATAAATAAAATAAAAATAAAATATAATAGCTTGCCTATCGAAAAGTGTTCATATCTTTTGTTTTTTTTACAAGCCTCACTCTCTTGTTAACCAAACAAATTTTGTTTCAACTGATAGCTTTTGACATTATGTTTTGGTAGGTTTACCAACTTATTTATATCCATGGCTACCTGGCAAGGTATGAACAGGTAAAACAATATAGGTAACTACACCGATCTGATAACCAATAAAAAATTGTTTCGAAAGAAAAATAGTTTAATTACAAATATAATCGTAATAATAATAATAATAATAATAATAATAAAACATTTATTTGCATGAACATGGTACAATTGTTGGTAGGTGCATATTGTTATTTCCGCATATTCTGCCGCAGTCGGCGTGCAAATGATTTAATTTATAATAAGGATTACAATGATAAAAAATGTCAAATTACAATATTAATTCAAAAGATAATAATACGAGTATCAATTTAAAAAAAGTATACAAATTTCAGGTTAATACAAAAAATAATTAAAATGTCAAGTCAATAAAAAAAAAAATACAAGTGTCAATAGCAACAGGTAATACAAATGTTAAGTTATAGATATTTAATATTTTAGTTATACATAATTTCGAATTGGTTGATTTTTTAGGTATTAATTAAAACTTGTCATCTAGGTAATCTCTAATACAATAATAATTTTTGGATGTGAGTAATTCAAACAGCTTTGTTTTATATGGCACTAATGGTAAAGAGCTGATAGAGGTCGGTATTTTATTGAAGATTTTAATAGCCATACAGTAGGCATTTCTCTTAAACATTTCCAATTTAATTCGTGGTAGACGTAGTCTATCTTTGTGTCTAGTCCGGCTGTGTTTTGAGTCACCGAGTTTCTCAAACAGTTCTGGGTGTTTTTTTACAAATATACTAATTTCATATATGTATAAGGATGGGAGAGGGAGTATCTTATGCTTTAAGAAAAGTGGTTTACAGCTATCCAGGAAATTAGCTCCACACATCGCTCGGATACATTTTTTTTGTGCCTTGAAAGCTTTATCACTATCTATCGAGTTGCCCCAAATGATTAGCCCATATCTGAGGGCAGAGGATACGTAGGCATGGTAAGTTGTTTTGGCGCACTCTATATTGACTGTTTGTCTGATTCTTGCGTATAAGCTTTATAATTGAAAAGTTTTATAATTGAAAAAATATTTAGACATGAACACTTTTCGATTGGCAAGGTACCTATCATAGTCGTATTTATCTATACTAATAATATAGATGTTGTTGTAATACTAATATTATAGCTGTTGGATTGCCCATTTGTCGAGGATATGCTATATAACATCACGCTACGACCAATAGGAGCGCACCAGCAATGAAAATGTTGCAAAAACGGGGAAAATTTACTAAGATGAAGTTGCGCGGGTCAGGTAGTAAATCAATAAAATTTGATAAAAAAATATGTCATCGTATGAAAGTCGATGTTCCACGTCTCCCCTACCATTGCGATACAATGAAGAGTAGAAGTAAAAGTTAAATTGTCTACCAAGTGTTTCATTAGTAAAAGTACAAGTAGTGCGTAGCCAACTGAGAGATAGATGGAAAAGTATCTCAAAAGCCGCCAACAACCCACTAGGTAATCCATCCCTAGGACAGCTCCAGAAGTGTACGACAAAGATGAAAGGCACTGTACAACAAAAACTTTATATAAGACATTTTTAAATTTGATTTAAAAATACCTCTTTATTTAAACATTACTTAACAGACATTAGCCTCGTACCTTCAAAAAAGGGTTGTCTCCAAAGAATTATAACAATATTTAATAATTCTGAGAATTATAATTACCGACCCTTGTAAAGACCTTCGTTAAATAAAGCTACCTGTAGGTTTCCAACCACCTGATGTCTTGTAATTGACCGCTCTCCATAGATATGAGAGTTTCTGCACGTTACCTACGTACTAACACACACTGAAATTTATCAGTGTGTACCTTAACACACAGTAGTGTGTTAAGGTACCTACGGAACCCTGTATGAAAGAGCCTCATCTGCTTTTAACCGGTTTTTTAAACACTTGTTGGGTCTCACGCCAGTTGATTGCTCTAAAAATATGAAAAAAAATATTGTTTATAAATAATTGGATCTCGTTAATGAAAACCTTTACCAAAAAAACGAGGAACACAAACGGTATTAAATGTAATAAAAAAATATAAGCTCCGTTATTCTTTCAAAAGCCTATACAGCAATGTTTCAGAATGAACAACAGTACTCCGGCCAGTTTATACATCGCCGGTAAAATTATAAAATCATTAACCGTTTGATATGTAGACAAATATCTCAAAAAAATGTAATAAGTAGGTATCTAAAAATCACATTGAAATCAATTGAATTGCTTTTCAAAACTTATTAATTATTTTTAATTTAGAGTTTCTTTAGTATTTGTATATATTTTAGTTATAGTTTTTAGGTTGTAAGTGAGTTTGTTATTTTATTTAATCATGGTATAAATATCTATAATAAAATACCTAATATACCAGTAGTTGTATAAAGTATAGGCAAATTATTAACCCTCAAATTATTGTATCAATATTATTATCTAATCATACGAGATTTTTCCCGTAGCTGTGCTCGTACAGGTTACTACGTGGCATTGTTTGCAGTTATCGCGATAAATCTACCCTTTTATGGGTCTAGCTACACGCAGCGACTTGCATGCACAAACAGTTTGTGTAAAAATTGACGCAAAAACTGTGTGGCGTCGACACGATAGCGACTTGCAAACCCTACATGCGCAATCTTATTTGCACTAACCGGATTGTGCAAACTTTTACGCATTCATATTGAACCGTCTTTAAATACATGCTCAAAAAAAAAAAAACTTTATTGTCATTACACTGTTTCACTTATCTAGATTACATAATATGAAATCGCCTTTTAAGCAAGGAATGACTTGTAGTAGGCTTAAATTGCACAAATCAATTTTGTACAAACTAGCATTTTGTGCAAGCCATTTGTGTGTTTGAACCAGGGAAACAACGTGCTCGCGGTAAAGCAGTTATTGTTTAACAGCCCGCCTGGGATTGCCAGGCTATCTTCCTATATAAAAACTAAAACAAACATTTGTGAAATAAGATTAATAATGTAGCCGGGCCCTGAGGACATAACTATGCAGTTTTTACTCGAATCTGCTTACTACTGCCTTCTACTCGAAGATTAATGTTTTTAATCATTCAAGCATACTGACAACGCCCACTGAGATCAAAATAATGATATCTCATCAATACATGATTTAGCAATGTTGTGGAGAGAATGAGAGAGATAGACTATATGATTTCTTTCGTTCTTGTCTTTGTATTATCTGTTAAAATGTAAGCAAGCGATAACTGCAATTAAGGGTTTTTCGCAATTTATTTGTTTTTCTGTTTTATTTTTTGTTTTTATTACCTATTGATTCACTTTTTGAAAAAAAAAAATTTTTATTGTCATTACACTGTTTCACTTATCTAGATTACATATGAAATCGCCTTTTAAGCAAGGAATTGCTTGTAGTAGGAAACATAACATTATCAAAATATATTACAGTAGGTACATAATAATAGGTAGGGGCAAAAGTATTTTCGTATTTTGAATATATTGTTAGTACGTAATCAAACCTCTTTGGTTGTACTGAATGTATACATACACATCATATACATCATTTCGTATAGCCCTAATCTTGCTCCATCAGATTTATATCTTTTTCGGTCACTTCAGAACTCTTTAGGAAGCATGAAGTTAACCTCAAAAGAATACTGTGAAAACTACCTGTCAGATTTTTTTGATTAAAAATCTCAACATTTTTACACCTACTACCGACAAGATGGCAACAAGTCATCGATCAAAACATACATATTATAAATAAATAAAAAAATACACCAATTTTTTTTTTTCTTTTTACTTTTGCCCCGACCTTATATTACATTCTTATTATTTTTAGCAAAAATTTGTTTAATCAACCCGTGAAATATGGATGACCTTCTAGCTAGGTTAAAGAATAACCTGTGTTGATTATAGTCCCAAATCCCGTTACGTTTTATTCACTTTAATTGGTACAGTGATTCTTGCAATATGATATTAATATATATAATATAATTTTCAGTTTAACTAAAGATTAAAATTTTAAAAACTTTGTGGGAAATTTTTGTATTACGGCAAAAATACTCTCACACTACAACGACATTACCTCGTACAGAGTTTGTACTATGGCAACCAGACAACTGATAAACATACTTAAATATTTATAAATACATAAATGTTATAGATAAATAACACCCAGACACAGAATAAATCATCGTGCTTATCATACAAAGTTTTATCCGGGGACGACCTCTTGCGTAGCAGCCGGATACACTCCCGACAGATGTGCCTCACAATAGGGAAGATGCAAATATTTAATTTATGATTAATCTATGATTAAAAGTTTAAAAGTAAGTAAGGTTGTATTTAAATTAATAATATTTTTTAAGATTAATTGTGAATGAAAGTGACTTAAATGGAACGTATTTTAAAACAGCAATCAGCGCCTAGTGACGTCACTTATGTGTTGGCACGACTTGTTTAGTATGGCGGTATATAATACATTTTTGTTCAAAAGTGCAGAGTTTTCAAGCGTAGTGTTTCAAGGGATTAAACTACTGTGGTATGTACGTAGGTACCTACACTTCAGATAAACTTAATTCAATTTTCTGCGTCGTTCTGTAAATAATTCTGATAAAGTAATATAATATCGTAAACAAACTACACATGTAGCTAGGTAACTACCTAATGTTTCTTTTGCGTACAAGTTAAGATTAAGTTAAATAGGCGTACCAACAAGTATACTTAAGTAACAAAACAAATACGAGAGACTTAAAAGAGTTCAAAGTGATCCTCACAGCACCGAATGACAGTCTTCGAAAAACAATTTGAAATATACTTTCGCCACATTTCTTTTGAATTTGGTTAAGAGTCCAGTTTAAAATAATTTATTAGGAAACTTTGTTGAATTAGATGAACACAAAACAAAAGTCAACACTGCGTTTTCTCTGATTATATGTGGTATTTTTGTCACTACCTGATGTTGATGGATAATAGTTATATTTCGGGACCTAATCACGTGAATTATTTAAAGGTACGAACCTTTTATTTACCCGACGTTTCGATCAAATTTCACCGATCGTGGTCACGGGTCGACTGATGGCAGCTTAGCGATGTCTCCGTGAGGCGCGGGGTTTTTCAACTACCCTCGCCTGGTCTTGATAATTTTGATAATTTGTACTGTCGGTACTTCTACACACTACACTTACAACGTCTTTACACTAAGGCGCGGTGTCTTTACGGCTACGATTACATTTGTTGATAACAGGGTTCCAAGATGGTGAGAGCCGGTATCCATCTTCTCGGTTGAAGTTCTTATACTTCTTGATCTCAACCGCCTCGCGTACTATCCTGGAATAATAGTGGCGATCGGTGGAAAGTACCTGTGGCTTATGCAATTCTATCCAGTGATTTGGTCCTGATTCCAACAAATGCTCAGCGATAGCAGACTTGTAAACTTGACGGTTTTTTACAGCAGCGATATGTTCCTTGACCCTGTCTGCGATTGTCCTTTTGGTCTGTCCGATATAGGAACTACCGCAACTGCAATCCACCTTGTACACGCCGGGTGTTTGGAGCGGAATAACATCCTTTGCCGTTCGTAAAAGCGATAAGACTATATACAGTCTTAATGGAGTAACTCTTCAATACTGTTCCAATTTTGTCCGTAACTCCTTTGATGTATGGCATGAAAGCTGGCACTCTGTCGGCATTTACTTCTGGTTTTCTGCTCTTTGGACGTTGAAGGTTATGCTTGTATCCGTTGCTACTTAGTACCTCCCGACGAAGTACGTGTGCAAGTTCACCCTCCAAGTGTTCGGGGTCGCAAAGGTCGTATGCTCTGTTTGTTAAAGAAGCTACAACGGACTGTAAGTGGCGCGGATGATGGTGCGATAAAGCATGTAAATACCTATCCGTGTGTGTAGATTTTCGGTATACTGCGTGTCCGAGGGTACCATTTTGTCTCGCCGATACCTTCACATCAAGAAAAGGCAACGACCTACCTACCTCCATTTCAAATGTGAATTTGATATTACGGTGGATCGAGTTTAGATGTTTTACAAATTGTTCTACTGTGCCCCTGTCGCCCTTCATGATACAGAATACGTCATCGACGTATCTCTTCCAGAGCTTGACGTGAAACGCGTGCAGGTCGACAACTTCTTCTATATGCTCCATCCAGATGTTGGCCATTACCGGTGCTACTGGACTACCCATAGCCACTCCGTCGATCTGGAGGTAATGCTGTCCACGGTAGAGGAAGAAGTTACCCTCTAAACAGTTACTCAGTAGAACAATGTACTCTTTTGGCAGGCTGCTGTCCCTCAGTTTTAGTTTTATGACGTCAAGGCATTCGCTTATCGGAACACTAGTGAATAATGACTCGACATCGAAACTCACCATTATCTCGTCCGGTTCCAAGCGTACGCTCTTGAGTATATCCACAAAATGGCGAGAGTCCTTCACGAACGATGCAGTTTTCCCTACCAATGGCTGCAGAACTGAAGCTACGTGTCTCGCTATATCGTAAGTAGGAGAATCAATTTGACTTACGATCGGGCGTAATGGTATGTCTTTCTTGTGAATCTTTGGCAAGCCATATAGTTTAGGAGGCTGCACAATTCTCGGCTTGTACAGACGGTCGAACACTTCATCCGTAAACAAATGTTTATGGTCCCCGATTAATGTGCGCACACGTTTGGTAACTCTCGCGGTAGGGTTGTATGACACCGGCTTGTAGATGGAAGTATCCCTTAACAGATTCCGTATTTTACAATCATAGTCGCTGGAGTTCATCACAACGGTGGCGTTTCCTTTATCAGCCTTAAGCACTAAGATTTCCTGGTAGCTACGCAGGTCTCTCAACGCTTGACGCTCTTCCATCGTGATGTTAGGCTTAGGTACTTTTGATTTTCGTAATATAACCGCAACATTCTGTCTAAGCGTTTCCGCGTCAATAGCAGAGGTACCTTGTTACGAGTTATCACTTCCTCTATGCCGCTTATGATGTTCTCGTACGGAATCTGTTTCGGTGTTAATGCGTAATTTAACCCTTTTGCAAGGATATTATGGGTGGTGTCATCAATGATTACACTCGATAAATTGATAACCGTATCTTTTTGCGTCGATGGTACAAATTCATTTTTTGTGTTGAGGGTATTTTCACGACGTAATAACAGCTTGTTAAACTTAGCGTCTTTCCTTTTACAACACAAATAATAAATACGGGACGCTTGTTGAT
Organism: Herminia tarsipennalis; assembly: GCA_945859575.2. NCBI lineage: Eukaryota > Metazoa > Arthropoda > Insecta > Lepidoptera > Erebidae > Herminia > Herminia tarsipennalis. Next base: position 19,762,954 of record OX243846.2, read on the forward strand.
ATGAGACACGATCACATAGCTTGAAATAATAACCATTAAATAATTCACGCGATTAAGTCCCGAAATATAACTAATATGTATAAAAATCGCGAAAGTTTAAAAACAATAGTTGATGGATAAATTGTATAAAATATCAAAAATACAAAAAATATTTCAGAAACTAAAACTAACCGCGAAACATCTACCTAGTCTCGTATCCGATCTGAGTGACAGGCACGACATAACTACATTTATGACGTCATCAACTGTTGCGCAATTTTCGCTCGCGATTTGAAACCGCATGTAATGACAAAAAAATAATGATCTATTCTACATACAATTCTGTAAAATAAAAGCAATCATAAACATATTGCATCTTCCCTATTATATAGTCTAGGAATCATAATAACTAATTGTGTGTACGTTTATCCTTTGGACCAATAGACATGTAGAGATGCTTCCTGAAATACCTATGTAAACGTGAAAACAAATTGCGGTCGTTGGCCTGTTGTACCCTTTATTATGGCATTCAAGGGTTAAAAGTATCAATGGCGCCACTGGGGCTTGTAGCAATAGGGGTTTCGTCACATCTGGGGTATAATAATACCAAAAGCTAAAGTCTGAAGTAAGACATATTCTTAGAAAATTTTAAGACAAAAATAAATTTTCCTGTAACCGGAGTAGCAATTAGAATACAACGTAATTACTCATTATAAGTAAATACCTATTTAAAAAATACATTTTTGGTGTTAAAATTTAAATAATAATTACAATAATTATTCATGGTACAGTTATTATCCTTAAGAAGTGCTGTGTTTATCTTTTGCTAAATAATGTATACAATATTAAATTAAGTCTAAATGAATCAAATTGTACAATTATGGGGTCGACGACGTGAAGAATATCGTAAAGATTTCGTAGAAGAAACTACTTAAGGAATAGGAAAAAAATGTTTTTTTGCCGTTTATAGGTAGGTACTTAATAACTGTTATAAGAATAAAAAATATGCGTTATAACTTTATGCGATTCAAAGTTAGGCCAAATAAATATAGCCTTAACGATATGTATGCCTACTGAAACTGCCAAAGTATCAATTAGACAGTATTGTTATGCCTTTATCTCGTGAGAAGGCGCGCTCCCAAATATTCGTCTTCTTTCCACGCATCTCGCTCTCACTTCTTGCCATTACGACTGCATAGGGAATTGTTTGTGCGACCGCGACGTTAAATACGGCATTTTGCTCATCGCACCTAACAGGTAAGGGACATATTTATGGCCATTTACATTACTTAATGACAAAGTAAAAATACTGTTACTTAATCTACAGATAACAACTTTACAGTGGCATTTAGGAATCCTCATCAATGTTGATGAGGATTCCTAAATGCCACTGTTACATAATCTACAGTTAACAACATTACAGTGGCATTTAGGAATCCTCATCAACATTGATAAGGATTCCTAAATGCCACTGTAACTGTAGATTATGTAACAGTATTTTTACTGCGCCATCCCGCGGCAGTCAAATTCAGTCTAGTTGATTATTCCGTTGCTCTATTTCTCCCGCGGAATTGTAATTGTTCAATCCCACAGATACCGGGACTGAAGATCATCTGCGGAATTGGAAGCCCTAGCTGTAACATTGATAATTCCTAAATCAATATTTGTGCCAGGTACTTTACAGAGCCGACATAATAATTCAGGCAGCTGTGCAAAATATTATTTTTAACGTAAAACTTCGCCTTCAACAATATTTTTTCTATATTTACCTGTAGGTACTTAATACAAAACTTTGTCCAACTAGTTTTGGCCCCAATTTCCTCTTATTGATATTTTTATCCACAACTTTGGTCTTTACCTAAAATGTATTGATGAAAATGTTAAAACATTTTAGACACATAAATAACATAATATACTACCTAGGTTAAGGAACCATACTCTCTTATTTGATATAATTATATTGGGCGTGTATGAGTATATCAAAGCAACGTTTATTTGACAGGCTAGTAGACTGGTCTAGTTGTTAATGACCCTGACTGCTAAAGATAAAACTTTGTGTGATGATAATAATGGTTTATTCTATGTCTGCATATAATGTATCAATAATATGTATGTGTTTAGAAATATACAAGTATGTTTATCAGTTATCTTGATGCCATAGTACAAGCTCTGCTTAGTTTGGGATCAGATGACGTTGTGCTAGCTGTCCCAAGATATTATTGTTAATATTTCCTGACATTCCGATTGATTTTCAAAACGGTATTAAACTTTAAATGTTTCCACGATGTCAGGGGGTTCACTCGCGTTAAGTTTGTAAAAAATAAGCATTTAAGGAAACTCATCTGTTTCATCTGACTTTGATTTTGAGTTCGGGATCCAATTTTTGTATGTGATCAGTTTTTTATGGGCTTTTTTTTTGCTTCTGTACATGTTCAGTTTTTGTTCAATGATTTTATGTTTATATTCCTTGTAGTCTTTATTAATTGCCTTACTTGTAGTTTTAAATAGTGTACTTAGTTCACTTTTGTTGCGTTTTTAGAAGTTTAGTTTGTCTTGTGAGAAGAGTTCTAGTACACTCATTAAGTATTTTGTTAATAGTTTTAATTTCTTTACAGTTCAATCTGCTTACAAGTCTGGTGTTGATGATGTTAGCTAGTTTATTGTAGAAATTTTGAATGTCATCTTCTTGGTGTGTTTCCAGTTGACGTATATTGATTTCAAGGTTTCTTAAATATAATGATTTATCCTCATTCGTAGTGTACTCCTTAGTGATTCAGGTTGCACTTTGAATAATGTTTGCTTTGCTACACTTCTTTCCTTCGTCTAGCATGTATGTAGCTCTAATTAAGCGATCTTCAGATCTGAATCCACAGCCATGTAATACTTCTATATTTCTAGGTCCATTTGCGGTCCTTTCGAGCTTTGAAAAAGGAATTCATAATTGTAAGTTTATATTCCAATGCTTATTGAATTAGTTTTTCTCCTCTTTCATTTCTATTTCCGTATTATATAATATGAAATTTTCCCAGGACAAAGTTTTCACTGTCTTCTGATCTCAGTTGGCCAACGTTTGCATTAAAATAACAAGTATAATCTTCTGCCTGATTTTGGGCTATCTGCAGAGTTACATAGAATGAGTTGATTTCTTCGTCGGTAGCTTTTTTAGTAGGTATATATGTACTTGTATTATAGAAAGCAGTTGGTAGTTGTATTTCAATTTAAATAGGGTGACCCAATCTAAAAAAGCTGAAAAACTAAGAGTGTTATTTTTATGTGTTTTGTTTATTAAAATCGAACTCCATGTAGGCCGAGTGTTTCACCTTTGTAACAAAATACAACAAACTTTTCATGTTCTTTAATTGCATATAGCCAATTTTTCTAACTTCTGCCAAACCGAGTATATTGATTTTATTTTTTTGTAGCATATATGTTAGTTCTATGAATCTTTTTGTTGTTGCTAGTGATTTTACGTTGAATGTTCCAGTTTTGAGAGTTTGTCGTGGTTGTTTTTAAAATAATTATTTTTTATTTTTTTCTTTACAATAAGTTTATCGTATTTTATGTACGCCAAGTTTCCGTTTTGCCTTTCTTCCATTAGCTTCGGTTGCAATGACTTCCTTATTTCTAAGAAATCTTTTGAGTAGTCTACTGTTATGTATATCTCTTTTAATTTATTTTTATTTCTCATGATTTCGGCCTTTTCCCATCCACTAACTAATGCAAGGAGCGTAGGTCTCGGCTTCTCATTTTGATTTCTTGAGCCAATACGATAGATTTTATTTATTTCAAAATTTTCTATGATGATGCCTAGTTCATCCAAAAAACACTTTTTAATTCTGGAATTAAAAAGTGATGTGTTGACTGCTCTTTTTCCGCTAAACCATGAATTATTATATTATAACTTTTCTTATCTATTATAAGTTCCACCTTATTTTTTATAGTAATTTTTATAGGCATTTCTTGCCAATTGCTTTATTAATACAATAATGGCATTTTTGAAATATAAAAAAATTTGAATTCCAGACCCAGGAACCGAACCCAAGACCTTTATATGCCAAGCCGGGGCCGGAATTGAACCACCTATCTGGCCTATGTTACTAGACCTCATATTTTTCTATCCTTTTCAGCACAGGAGTTGGGCCCTTGCAAGCACCATTTAGCCGGTAGTTAAAGAACGATCACGGCCCTTTGTGTTATTGCTTCGTTAAAGAATATTTAAAAATTCACCTTTTTTCCAGCTTTTCTACTTTACGTTTCTTCTAGGACTGATTTTAATTTTTATTCCATTTTATCAGGTATTGTATTGTTACGCTGTTTGTTTGTTTGTTTGAACGCGATAATCTCAGGAACAACGGGTCCGAATTGAAAAATTAATTTACTGTTAGATAGCCCATTTATCGAGGAAGGCTATAAAACATTACGCTACTACCAAGAGGAGCAGAGCAGCAATGAAAAACGTTGCAAAAAACGGGAAAAATTAAGGCATACGAAGTTGCGTGGGTCAGCTAGTAGATTGCAATATGTATGTAGTTAGAAATAAATAACTATGTTTATCAGTTATCTGCCGCGTTGTCGTAGTACAGGCTCTGCCTAGTTTTTTGAGTTCCGTAGCCAGAGTGGAAAAACGGAACCCTTATAGTTAAACCACGTCCGTTAGTTTGTTTGTCCGTCTACAGCTTGGCTCAGAGACTGTTAGTGCTAGAAGGGTGTAATTTTGTAAGGATACACATATTACTTACGCCGACAAATTGTAAGAATAAAATCTTGAAAAACATTTTTATTTCCCTCCCCTATATGTAAAGTGGCATGTGCTTTTTTTCTCACCTACCCCATCGTGTGGGGTATCATTAGATATGTGTTTTAAAAAACGTTTAGGAATTGTGAAGACCCAGACAGATTGTGCAAAATTTGTCAGAGTCAAGTATCAACCAAAAAATTCTATTGAAATGTATAATTAAGTTATTATTTTTTCGTTTTTCATTTTTTTTTAGGATAACTAGCAATGTGGGATTTTGGTTCCACATTACTAGCAATCCTCTTAACCCCTCCAGCTAAGCTCGATGGTTTGTGTTAGGAGTGGGTTCACGTCGGTAGTATAATGGGTAGGATTCGATCCCACGACTTCACGATTGCGAGACCGAAGCCTTAGCCATTAGGCTACCGCCGCTATATTAAGTTGGTTGTAAATATGAAGCAAATACAACCGAAAACCCACTTCTTTTTCGAATGGGGGGGGGGGGGGGACTACGGAACCGTACATAGTGCGTGGCCCGACATGCACTTGCCCGGTTTTTTTAAAAATATATAAGAAAAAAAAACATGTTAAGGCGCTGACAACAGCCAAATAGGCTTATCCTAAACAATTTTTTAGCCAAATCTACGTAGTTTGTGACGGCAGAAAAAATATATGTTAATCTTGAACATATTTCTAAGAACCCTGTTGTATTCAAAACACGAATTTGAATTTTTTTCTCGATAAAAAAAAAATACAAACTAACCTCTTAAAATGATCTTCTAACATAAATATCTGTATTACTTAACAACGTACGTTGGTAAAATAATTAACAATAACGTATCATGTTATAATACAGAATCTGGTTGTTTTTTATTTTCGACTACTCGACTTATTTTCAAGTAATTAATTGTTTTATGGTTTATAATTAGTTACGAGCGCTGCGTGATCGCGCTTCTCTTTCTTTTATAAGCAATCTGACAGTGATCGCAGAGACGCGCAGCTAGACGGACGTATGTCGCTTTGCCCCGCCATCCATTCACTTCATATTTTGTTTGTTGTTTGAAAAATTATAGACATTGGTAAAGAATATAAGTTTAATAAATATACTATTAATTTATACTATCTAAGTTGTTAATTTAAATATATTTAGTTCTAAGTTTAAAAATATTTGTTACTATAATTGGGAAACAAACAAAAATGTCGGAGGCCAGCAAAAAGCGCTTCTATACCAACAAACAAAAACATCTCATGGAAGAAGTATTATATTTTTCATATTGACAAAATATTGCACGAACAGAAGTGAAATCGTAACCAAACCAAAAAGCTACACTAAGCTGTTTTGTACAACGTATAGCGAAAATTCATCTGCAACTGTGAGGCTCGTTTGGTCTAGCGGTATCTGCGTTGGTTCAAGTATCGAGTTCGAAACCTAGGTTCGCCTGTTCAATTTTTGTATTTATTTTTAATATTTTCTTTTATCTTTTCAGTAAAAAAAGACGTTTGGCGAATAGTTCAGAAGCAGGTGAAACTTCGGAAAGTTTTTCACCAATAAGTTTGTAATAAGTACCTACATACTAATATAGATAATAATTTTATTATTTATATTACATTAACACATTACACAAAAAGAATCGCCACATGGACAAAGAGGATCCCCTTTACATTTTAGAAAGATAGTTACAAACAAGTATAATGATAAACTAACACATTTGCATAGACCTACGACTATCTTAGAACTGGCCTAAAAGGAAAATACTCCTAAAATACTTGTAGCTTTATCCATTGTTTCTTGCCCTTTCCATACAAATAGTTGTGTAGGTTTTAGTATTTTTTACCTATATATGGCGATCTATACATACTTAAGTGTCTGTTCCTAATGTCAAAATAGCAGTTTTTTACTAAATGCTATGAAAGTACGCATAGTACTTAAAACAAAAATACAGTTTTTTTTTATCTGGCTGTCTGTCTGTGTGTTTGTTTCGACAAATCTCCAAAACGGCTGTACGGAGATTGACAGGACTCACTGTCAGACAGCTAATGATGTAAGGAGTAACTTAGGCTACATCCACAGCTAGTCTACAGCTAGTTAGACATAATAGGTAAGATTAGTGCTGAAGAAAGTTTTTCTAAGTTTAAATGTAATAAATATTTTGTACAGATTAGGAAATGTGGCTGTTGCAGTTACATTAGAAAGTGATGTTATAATTCCTCTAGAAAATGTTACCAGGTAAAGATGATGCCCAAGTGATATGAAACTTCCTCATGATCGTTCTTATACTTCTTATGTTAATGTGAGTCATAGTTTTTTTCCATCACTGGTTTGAAGTATCGGCAAAGGTATCTGAGACAGTTGAATCCACCGATAATATTCCTAAACTTGAGGTAAATATTATTATTTTGAACAGGTTGTCGAAGATATAATCTGGCAGTTAGTATTTAGTTACTAACGCATAGGTAAGCTTTAAGTATTATTTTTTTTAGACTGCTACAAGTCACCCTGCACAACAAATAATCCTTATAAATATTATTATTATTATTACATCGGACGACGAATAAACTTATCGCATTAATTTTAAAATCTTCAGAATATTTCTCGCCCTTACCCCTAAACCCTTGGGTTGTAATTTAAAACACATTAATTTGGTAGGAGAAAACATAAATGGATTCTTGTCGAAGTTCACTCTTTTGTGTAGGATGTGCAATTTAAAATTTATCATTAAAAGTGATTCCAGTGACGAAAATTATTTACCAGTCAATTATTGTGCTGTAGCAGGTATGTTATCAATTTTCGAAGGACTTCAAACTTGGAAGAATTTTCTTCAGTTCTAAATTTACCTTATGTCAAATAAATAATAATATTATTAATAAAAAATAATATATATTATTAACTATCTGTGCAAATAAATAAAATTGAAGAGTCTGTTTGTAATATCAAAATAACAGTTTTATGCATATATATTAATTATTATGGATAACATATATCCATAATAATTACTGATAACAAAAATACAGTTTTTTTTTGTCTGTCTGTCTGTCTGTTTGTTCCGGCAAATATCCGAGAGCAAATAAATTATAATTATGCGAAAATATTTAAAATTTTGCTAATATATTTTCGAGTTTTATTTTTCTTTCTTTTATATTGTTTTGAAGTTCATAGCAAATAAAGTCTCCTGAAATAATTAAAAATACAAACGTATAAAAAATATTTATTGTTTTTTTTAATCGCCCTGTCTAATTTCTTTCTAGTTCTTCATATAGAACAAAAAATAAAGCGCCATCTATTGGTTTATTGTTTATTATTGACCGCGTCCTTGTGTTGGTAGTTCGCTGTTTTTACCGTCCTTTATCAATGGCACTAGGACATCGGAGAAATAGTGGGCGTGGCTAAAATAGTGAAACATCGAAGTTCAGTAGCTGTTGTCAGCGTCTTAACCCTACCTATTTACCACACATCTGTGAGACCCCAGAGTAAAAAGAGTCTTTGTTTTGTCAGATTTAGGCCTTGTCACTCTTATAAACAATAATTTTACTCCAGTAAAATGGTCTGTAAATGGATAAGGTCATAACATAGGTGGTAGGTGGTTAAGAATTAATAAATTTAATATTTTTAGGGTTTCGTAGCCAAAATGGCGAAACGAAACCATTTCGTTTCGTCATGTCCGTCTATCTGTCTCTCTGTCCGTCCGTATGTCACAGGCATTCTCGTCAAAAACTATACAACTTTTGTGGATGAAATTTGAAGTATAAGTTCGAAAGTTAAATAACAAAAATAAATATTTCTAGGGCAATCCATACATGTAACAGAAGCTGAAAAAGTTTTTTTCAGCAAATGTAGGGCACATCATTGGACAGGTCTTTTAAAGATATTTTAAGGTTTCTTAAACTATTTTTATTAATATCTATACTAATATTATAAAGCGGAAGAGTTTGTTTGTTGAAACGCGCTAATCTCAGAAACTACTGGTCCAATTTTAAAAATTTATCGAGGAAGGCTATAGGCTATATAAATAAGAGCGGAGCAGCGACGAGAAATGTTGCAAAAACGGGGAAAATTTACGCATACGAATTTGCGCGGGACAGCTAGTTAGATATATTTCGGAACTTATTTAAAAGTGTGTGTTACACACATACGCGTGAATTATTAAAACGCACTAACCTTTTATTTACCCGACGTTTCGATCGAATTCCACCAATCGTGGTCACGGGTTATTAAGTCCCGCAATATATCTAATATGTAAAAAAGTCGCGGAAGTTTAAAGTGATGTAACACTTTATAGTGATGTAGTTGATACATCACATCAGCTATAAAAATAAAACCGCATTAGACGAAGCCGCATTAGGAAGCTAATAGAAAATTACTAATTGCACGTGAACGGAGGTTCTACAGAGAAGTAAACAAAAAGTTTATTATTAGCTCGAGAAAAGAGGAAGCGCAAAGTACCTAAGGCTTCGCCTGTCGACTTTATCGTGACATTTATAAGAGTTTTACCGGTGCTTCTTTCTTTGATTCCATTATTTATAAGTGATAGTTATTTGAGGTCATAAGTTAATGATTTTTTAACGCCATTAATTGACATCTTTGAATGGGTTATTTTGTCAAACTTAAATTAGCATCTTGTTTTCGTGTTTGTGTTTAGTCATCGGTGTTTGGTATACCAAAGTTTAAACTTTATAAATATGCACAATAGTGAAAGTATGTTACGTTTAAGTGATGATGTAATAGTAACTTTATTTTACTCATTTCGGCTAAATCGAAGGAGTTGGCATACTGAAAGTTTAAAGTTATCAGTTCAACATTTGAAGCCTCTGTTACCGTAGCGGAACGTTATCGTGGCGAAGAAGAATATTGCTTCGGGGACGATTTTCGCGAACTTTTTGTAAGACTCTGGGCAAGCAAGTGTTGACGTACCAATCTGTTAAGTTATACTGTAGTGTAATATCCTCATTTTCCGAAAAAAAGCAACCATTTTTTTACCAATCATTCGACTTTACTTGACTTTTAAAAAATTCAGGCCTAGAATCGAACTTGAGTCTTCCCACCACTATACCAGGGCTCAATAGCGCTTAGGTACTATTTACTCTTTTCTTTCAAATGGATTTTATTGTATAAATCTAGATAGTGTTTTATGTTAAAGAGCGTAAATGAATTACCCCTGCCATCTGACACCAGAGGCATAACCGGATCTTTTAGAAAAGAGAACCTAATAAATCTTTAGTTTTAGTTTAGGATCTAGAACTGAAGTCTATAAATTAAAGCTACAAGGGGCCTAATAAAGGTCCCAGCAAGTAATAGATCTTTACCTAAGATATTATATTGATATTGGTACAGTAACTATATCGTTCGGCTTACTTTTGTCGCCCATAAATATAGGGCTTTTTGTTATAAAATATGGGGTGAAGTTTGAAACACCTAATGTTTTAGTGAGTGAATGATATGGGCTACCTTGTAACTGTATGTAATCTACACTAATATTATAAAGCTGAAGAGTTTGTTTGTTTTATCGCGATAATCTCAGGAACTACTGGTTCGAATTGAAAAAAACTTGATAGCCCATTTATTGAGGAAGGCTATAGGCTATACCACGTCACGCTACGACCAATAGGAGCGGAGCAGCAATTAAAACTTTACGCAGACCAAGTTGCGTGGGTCAGCAAGTTTTACTTAAATGAACGTAACTTAGCACGTTTTGCTGCACACAACTATGGAAAAGGATACCTAGTAGCATTTTCATTCAATTTTGATAACCGCCCAGCTAAGTTAAAATGCTTGTTAGAAGAGATAATTCAGTAATTATCTCAATGTTTATTCTAATCTAAGAGCCTAGTATATAAAATGTACTAACGTTAGTAGATTTTATGTAACTCAAACTCAAATATCTTTATTTCGTAAAATCAGGTTAATGATTATTTGAAAACGTCAAATTAATACATACTAAAAATTTTATAAAATTATGATAGTTTGAAAAAAAAAACAAAATGAGGTTAGGTGGCAGTTCCAAGTGTAAAGCTCATGAGAAGAAGCTGCCAAGAAACTCATGTGCCACTCTTTTAAAATCATCAAGTTTTTCTTTACAAAAATAAATTTTACTGAATGAACCAGTGTGTTTGGTGAGTGTAATCGTTTATAAAATAAGGATAACTAAATAATAATACTATTTGTAACTCTAAAATGAGTATATATAAACGTATGTAGATGGGATTAATCGCGTTTATGCTGGGTAAGTATTTAATAATATAATTATTGTATATTTGCTTGACTTTTCAACCGAGTTGTGCACTTACTGTGGTCAAAAGCTGGCTTGGACTGACAAGAGGTAAAAAAAAAATATTCACATAAACATTTTTCTTCTATAATTAGTACCCGTGCACACTACACTAACCGTTTCCCTGTTCTGTAAGTCGACAAAAGTAAATAGGTACCTATCTATTAAAACTCACATAATGCCTAATTACAAAACCTATATGCAGATAGGTCCTAAAGTACTTATTGTGGTTTTGAACCACAATAAGTACTTTAGGACCTATCTGCTTTATTTAATTTATAAAAACGCTTCCTTAGAAAGAACCCTCTAAGCCCTCTTACAGCTCAAAAAGAGGGTCGGGCTGAGACTCTAATAACTATATACTTTGGATTACACCTAAAATTCAATGTAGGTACTTACCTACATTAAAGTATACGTAGCTCACGACTCAGCTAGTAACAGATTACCGAACGTAGCTCATTTCTTAATTAAGTATGTTAAAATTTTAATTAAGAAATGTGTTTCGTTCGGTAATCTCTACTTTCGTATGATTGGAAAAGTATGAACAACTCTAGAAACGGACATTTTATTTAATGGTTGCAAATATACAACGCCATCTATCGGTTACCGCTGGAGTTATATTTCTTTAGATATTTTATCATAAATTCATGATTTTAGTTCTTGAAATTTATTAGGTTATGGTTTTAAATATTTCATTGTATCCTTATTTAATTAAAAATTAAGATTATTAATATGTTTGCAATTTTTTTTTTTTTGTTTATAAAGAGGTAGGTTATAATTTAACTGCAAAATATCATTACATTCATTGCTGAATAAAAATAGAACTAATAAACGCTTGTTAACAAAAACAATAATCATAATATAGTTAAAATAAACCAAAAAGAAACTTCGCCCAATTTGTCAGGTGTGGGGTTCGAACCCACGCTCCCTCTCGGGAACCAGAGCTTAAATCTGGCGCCTTAGACCACTCGGCCAACCTGACTTGATGATTGCTTGCGAAATACACTACTTTATTAAGTCGACAATAAGAAAACTTTGCAGCATTTTTTTTTTATACCAAATCATCTTGTTATCATTTAAATTAGTTAATTTGAAGTGATGATAAATAATCAGTATCATACAGTACGCATACTTATCTACGTTTATTTTTACAAAGTACCAACCTAATAAAAATGGTACCTATTTAGGTAGGTACTCTAGGTATTTATCATAATGTTCATCTATACTAATATTATAAAGCTGAAGGGTTTGTTTGTTTGTTTATTTGTTTGTTTGCTTGAAAGCGATAATCTCAAGAACTACTGGTTCGAATTTAAAAAATCTTTTAATGACGGATAGCCCATCTATCGAGGAAGGCTAAAGGCTATATAACATCACGATAAGATCTATACGAGCGGAGTATCAATAAAAAATATTACAAAAACGGAGAAAATTGACGCAGGCGAAGTTGCGCTGGTCAGCTAGTCTTTAATATGAAGTGAATGGAGCATTCATTTTTCAATTTTAAAATCATCACAAAATTAATTAAGAATAATAATAAATATAATAAGATCTATAAAAATAGTACCTACCTAAAGCATGGTAATTTAAAAAATATGAAACACTATTCCTCCACAAATTACATAGGTAATTGATGCGATGTTATGTATGAATCAATTGATTAAAATCTACACAGAAGCGATATAATGACACACGGTATGTTTAAATATTGAAATAATTCCGTGTCTAATTAATTTGATATGGTTCAAAACAGGTATGCAGTTATGCAATACACTCTTCAAGTACCCAGAGTAGATGTGTACGTTTAAACTTTATATTCGGTACTTCAATGCGGTTAGGTAGGTGCAATAGGTATTATACTCATTGATTAAAATTGCTATTCCGAAAAGAATACCTACTATGTTTAATCGAAATCATTTTTTTTTTATAACTAGCTTTAGCGCGCGGCTCGTGGATGTCGGTTATCGCGATAAAACCGTTCTATGTCCTTTCGCGGCACTCAAACCATCTATACTACATCCACGCGGGCGGAGCCGGAAACTAGTCTTACCTAGATACCTATATATACATATATATTAAGGAAGCGGGCTATCAAAATATGGTCACCTACCTATTTGTAATTAAAAAATAAATAACACAGTTTGTTTTTATTTAACCTTTATTTTAAAAAGGACTTGGATCACAATAAAAAGAGACCATGTCGTCCTCGTAATGCTGCTTACACACTCAACTACAATAACATACAATCTAGATCTTAAAGAAATCTTAACTAATTTATATAATACCTTAGCTCTATTTGAATCTGGTTGTGATAACACCTTGTTTTAATTAAAATATCATAGAGGTTCCATGCGTTCCACCGAAGGAGCACAGCCCAAATTCTTGTGGGCTCTAACCACAAGGTAAACGGAATCAACTATATATAAATGGACCATAAATGGTACTTTGCTCATCAAACGATAATGTTATGAACGATACACGAATTCCATTAAGCAGTTTCATTGGTCGGAATATATCGGAATTTGTTCTACTTGACTGGCCTATGGGTACAGCTAGGTCTAGCTAACGGTTAGTGACCTAAATGCTGCCAAACTGCAAAGCTAAATTGGATTCCCAGACAAAAATATATTTTTGTGTGATGAGCACGATGGTTTATTCTGGTGCGTAGAAAAATATTACTGTGTTTATCAATTTTCTGGTTGTTATAGTACAGGGTCTGTTTAGTTTGGGATCAGATGGCCGTGTGTGTTGTCTCAAGATATTTATTTATTTCTTATCGGTTACCCGAGTCGTTTTAATTAAATTGCACCATTTGTAGTGAGGGATCGACTAAGATTGAGTCTGCCCGCGATCACAATCGATACTATTCGATAGGGTAAAAAATGTATCATAATAATATTAATATTTTTTTATTTGGGAAACATGAGTGTACATTTATAGGTTTGTAATTTATGTTACTTATTATAAAAAACATATCATTGGCATACAAACTACAAGTTTTAAGTAATTATAAAATATATTTTTTTTTAATTATTTGAATTGAGATTAAACATTTCCTATAAAACAATAGGTATATCTACTAATATTAAGATTTAATTATTTACAAAAAACTTAACAAATATAAGAATGTAAAATAAACAAAAATGATAAAATGTAGCAAAACGGAACAAATAACATTTACAACAACAAAATGTCATAAGTATATACTCATAAAATCATTCCTAATAAGTTATTTCTTTAGTTATTATTTGAATTGCTGAAGGTTTAGATTCTTTAAGTTTTATTATCCATTAATAACTTATGTTTAAAAATATATATCATACCTATTAATTTATGTGTAAAAATCACGTTATTTTAAAATCAATATATACCTAACAATGTAAATTGTCTCTAGTCATTTTAAAACACCCTTGGCATTACTATTAGTAGGTACCGGCCTATATGTAGATTTCCAAAGTCGAGAACTTAATTTTGTCAAAAAACTACTAGTGTCAGCATGTAGAAGTTTAAATATAAACCTTACAAAAATAATAAGTCCCATTCATTTGTACACTTACAATTTTTGTTCATTTTCAGGAGGAATTTGAGAGAATGAAAAATATATTTGAATATTTCATATTGCTTTATTAAATAGTTTTGGAGAAATGCTACGTTACTTTGCTTTCAAAGTTAATTGAAGTAGCACAATAAGCAAAGAAATGAGTGGTAATCAAGTCTCAATCAACAAAAGCATTCATATTTACAAACTCAATTTATAATACAAAGTGAAATTATATTAATTATTCAAAGTGAATATTTATGCTTTACAGAGGCAGTGTAGTAAGCCAATAAAAAACATTTAGTATATCAGTAATATAACGGGACTTATTCGTATGAAATATTTAAAGGTAAGTACGAAAAGATCGTGGTCACGGATCGCCTCGTGATCACGATCGGTGCAATTCGATTGAAACGTCGGGTACACCTTTAAATATTTCACGTGATTATTAACGAAACTTGCTTGGATCGGACAGACGAATGTGTAGGAAATGAGGTGGGAGACTACGGGAGAGTTTCTCAAAGTTAAAAGTTCTCAAAGTTACTTAATTTGTATTAAAAAGCTGACACGGGTAATCTGCAAATGTGGTAAACTCTTTGCCCCTTCTTTTTCGAATGTCCTATATTTGTAGATTCTTGCAATCGCGCGAAAGCGAGTAAGGCGCACGAGTCACCAAAATTTTGCGCGACCACGGTTGAATTACAATACAAACAGTGTTTTTTTTACCCGACTGCGGAGGGTAATGTGATTGACATGTATATATGTTCCTTTGTAGCACTATATAGACCAAACGCGTGGACTGATTTTGATGATTCATACGTCAATCGATTCGTATTATTTTTGTGATCGTCACTAAAGACATGACAGCAATCAAAATTCCAAATGGCGACAGCCAGATGCCATACGTGTAGATATTTTTAAATTATGATGAGGGTTAAAATAACTGTTGAGGATATATAACGATTTAGAATTTGTTATCAACTATTTTCTCTCTGTAACTACAGAAAAATTGAGAGAAAATAGTTGATAACAAATTCTTTTTGTTTTCTTATTACGTTACATCTAACAACTAAGGACCTAAAAGTATTAAATAATATTAAAAAAACAGAAACCCGCCTGCTTAAAAAAGGTTGCAACACGAAAACCTTAATTTTCGCGATTTGTACACATTATAGAAGTTTATAAGCTACGAGTCTTAATCGCGTAAATATTTTATTTTAAGGCTAAATACCTTTGTTTTATTGCCCAACGTTTCGACCGTATTGCAACGGCCGTGGTCACAAGAAAAAATATATTGGCTAAGGGATTAAATTATGCTGTAACGCCTAAACGGATTCCGTATGAAAATGTTATCAGTGGCGTCGAAGAAGTGATAATGCGAAACAAGTTAACGTCTGCGGACAAGGAAATGCTTAGACAAGATGTAGCCGTTTTCCTTAGTAAATCGAATTTGCCCAAATCCAATATCACTACAGAGGAGCGTCTAGCATTAAAAGAGCTGCGTGATAACACGAATATTTTAGTGCTACTATAGTGATGAATTCTAGTGCGTTTGAAACCAAAATACGGAATCTGTTAAGTGACACATCTGTTTATAAGTCAGTATCATATAACCCCACTGCTACAGTCACAAAACGGATACGAGCACTAGCTAAAGACCACGAAGACCTCTTCACAAATGATGTTTTTAAACGCCTTTTTAGACCTGAAAGCGTCCAGCCGCTCAAGTTGTATGGTTTGCCTAAGATCCAAAAGAATAACTTGCCACTACGCCCGATCGTAAGCCAAATCAGCTCACCTACTTACGATCTGGCAAAACACCTAGCCTCGATACTGCAACCATTAGTGAGTAAAACAGCGTCGTTCGTGAAGGATTCTCGCGATTTTGTTGACATTATGGTCTTGGTCTCATAGTCTTGCCATGAGAGTGGAATCAAACGAGGTGCTGGTGAGTTTTGGTGTCGAGTCACTATTCATAAACTTTCCTAATCAGGACTATCTTGAGGTCATCGAGAGAAATCTTAGCGCGAACGATCTGCCTAACCAGTATATTGTTTTACTGAAAAACTGGCTAGTGGACAATTCTTCGTTTACCAGGGACAGCACTACCTCCAGATCGACGGAGTGGCTATGGGTAGCCCAGTGGCGCCTGTGATGCCAACATCTGGATGGAACATTTTGAAGAAGCAATTGAGCTGCAACTGTCCCAGGTTAAACTATGGAAGAGGTACGTCGACGACGTGTTTAGCATCATAAAGGGCGGTAGATTAGAAGTAGAACAATTTAATAATTACTTACATCAGGTTCACTTTTGAAATGGAGATAAACAAATCGCTGGCTTTTTTTGATGTGAAAATAATGGTTAAGGCGAATGGTACCCTGGCACACACTGTCTACAGAAAACCGACGCACACAGACAGGTATTTACATGCTGACTCGCACCACCATCCAAGACATCTGCAATCCGTGGTATCATCGCTGACAAATAGAGCATAATGACATTTGTGACCCTGTACATTTAGAAAGTGAGCTCACATATGTTCAGGAGGTACTAAAGCGAAACGGATACAGAGGCAGCACACAACGTACGAAGAGGAGAGACTCCCGACTAGGGGTTGACATGGCTCCAGCTTTTCTACCGTACGTGAAAGGTCACTCCTTTCATGTACGGTACAAAAGCTGGAGCCATGTATGATTAAGTTGGAACAGTACTGCAGAAATACTCCATTAAGACTGTATATAGTCCGCACTCCAAGGTAGCTAAGCACCTACGTACTCCTAAGGATGTCATTCCTCTACAGACACCTGGCGTGTACAAAGTGGATTGCAGCTGTGGTAGTTTCTACTTCAGACAAACCAAGCGCACAATAGCGGAAAGCGGAACATATCGCGGCTGTGAAAAACCATCAGACAAACAAGTCAGCAATAGTGGAACACTTGCTGGATGCGGGATCCAATCACCGGATCTAACTACATAAACCACAGGTCTTCTCCACTGACCGTTACTATAACTCCAGGGTGGCGTGGGAAGCGGTTAAAATAAAAAAACACGTCAATTTCAACTGAGAAGATGGATATCGTTTGTCAACATCGTGGAATCCCGTGATCAGCAAGTGTACACACCGCCGGACAAACATTATACGCCAGTGTGCAGATGTCGTTAGTGTTTTGTGTCGAAGTACCGACGATTTCGTAATAGTTAGTGACAAAAATCAAGCAAGGGTAGTTTTCGAAACCCGCGCTCCACGGAGGCGATGCTGAGCTGAACCAATCTACTCGTTGCCCCACAACCGTTGCAATACGGTCGAAACGTCGGGCAATAAAAACAAAGGTAATTAACCTTAAAATATAATATTTATGCGATTAAGACCCGTAGCTTATAAAATTCTATAAGAATAACCTAAAATCATGCCGTTGGAGGCATTTTAGTACGTTTACTGGGATTCATGAATGCCTCCGACTGCATGATTTAAGGTTTTCTTGTTTCTTTATTTTTTAAGCAGGCGGGTTTTTCCTTGGTTTGGTTGTGGGCATGCCGACCGTGCCCACTACGCTGGATCCGTACCTGGCTGTTTCTATCTTTTTCTAGAATACATCAGGATAGCTTTTGCACTGACAGTATAACTTGGCACGGGATGAACACTACAGTGCACGAGTAAAAGCTTTTAGCGCATGATAATATCACAAAATACCAAGAGAACAGAAGGCAACCTTCATACAGAGCACGCAATAGCAACGCATATTCAGACATCGTTCACGGTCACGGAATTTTGCACCGCCTTCTAAATAAAGGGGTCGTCTATTAATCATTTAAGGCTGGAAAGGGGAGACGGTTTGGAAAAAAATCACCAAATATCACCAAAGCGGAGAGGGTTGTAATGGGATATCATGTGTACTTTTTCTTCGAATACCGCAACCCCCCCCCCCCCACCCGTCGTGCGAGTCACTCACACTTGACCGGTATTGAACCAATTGCAATCCCCATTGTTCGAGGCTCACACTCGTGTGAAAATTGTACGGATTTTCTTTAGTACCAAAAATACACGTGATGTTTCGTATGGGGGAGACTCTGAAAGTGGTTATCGGGGGTCAAAAAGTGTCTGAAAAAACATCTGCGATGTCTGAATAGAGGTTGCCTTCTGTGCTCTCGGTATGTTGTGATTAACATGCAATTGCAGTAGGTACAAGCTATAAATATAATAATAACCACTCACATAATGGCATGAGGAAAAAGTGTGATTGAATTTCAACGAAGTATTTTGTAGGGGAATTATAAACCGTGCGAATAAATAATATATATTGGGCATTGGGACATTGAAAATAAATACTGAGTGGGTGAAAATAATACAGATTGAAAGGTTGTGAACCTCAATATACAATTTAATGATTGTTATTGCGAGCGAACGAAGCGAGGGTGCCGCGGGAGCGGCCCACGAGTGCTTTCACCCACTTCTGTCTTTCGCCCACTTAATATTTCTGTATGCCATAATCAGAAATTTTGGAACCCATAGTTTGAATTTATATTAGCTTGTTTAAATATTACCCTTTTTTATACAGCGGTGAGGGTCTCAACTCTCATCCAACTAATATTATAAACTAGCTGTCCCGCGCAACTTCGTCTGCGTAAATTTTCCCCGTATTTGCAACATTTCTCATTGCTGTTTGGCGGTAGCGTAATATTATATAGTCTACAGCCTTCCTCGATAAATGGGCTATCCAACAGTAAAAGAATTTTTCAATTCGGGTCAGTAGTTCTTGAGATTACCGCGTTCAAACAAACAAACCCTTCAGCTTTTTATTAGTATAGATAGATTCGAACGTTTGTGAAGATGAATGCATGGATGTTTGTTACTCTTATCGAAGTAGGTCGGTGGCACTTTCTTTTCGCTTTACCTTTGAATTGTAGTACTTAATATTTGTACAAAAAACCGTGTCCAGCTAGATATATTATCTTATCAGGTTACCTTACACGCTCAATATTAGTTGTTGTGTCAATAATTGATATTGATCAATATATTATACGTGTATGTTATTTGAAGACATTTACGCTAATATTAAATATAATATTGAGTCAATAGTATTGCTCCAATAATAATTTTCGTGTAAAGTCCGCTTTAGGCAAATTTTAACCCTTCGTCACTGGAGTAGGTAGTGCGTAGTAATAATATAGGTAGTAAATGACTAAAGCTAACTTAAACCAGTTTTGTTCTGTAAAAAATGTAGTTTGGTAGTAATGCTGTGAGAACATTAACATTTCCTGAATATTTCTGCAATGATAATATGAGCTTCTTTGAAGCCGAAGTTGAAATGCAGCAGTTTAGATTACCTCAACCATCTTCAATTCAAAAGTAAACTGAAGTAAAAGAAAGCATAGACTAGTATTTAATAGTTACTAGAAGTAGCTTGTTGGATCGTTTTTGTCAGTTAGAAATTACATAGTGCATATCCGGACATACATTAAAATGTGATAATTTCTATTTGTCTGTTATGGCAATGTATTGTAATTTACCGTTTTGTGTAATGTAATTTATAAATAAAGGCAACATAATAATATTTCAATAACAAAATACGGTCTTTTTTCACTATTATTCTCTTAACAAACCCATTAATGGATCTCTTTCCACTTTATGTTCCACTTTAAGCCATCAATGGATGTTTCCTTCATATGCAACTTTGCACAAACTTGTGGAGAGATTATCGTTTAAGTAGATTAACAGCTTTGTGCCTATTTTTGAAACTTTAATAACTATTCTTTATTTTTTGCCCAAATCATTACAAGTTCGCAAAATATTATCAAGTAACAGTTTTACTTAATTAAAAAGTGTCTATGTTGTTTTACAATTCGGACTAAGAAATTTGTTCTTTGGTAATAAATTTTTGGTTGACTGAATTTTCTCTCAAAACAATTTTTTTGGTTCAACAAAGTTAACGATGCTGCAGGCGTTTACTTACATTTGATTAAAACTAAAAACTTAGTCGTGCTCCGTAATATATCAAACCATTATTTACGTTGTAAGTTTTAATTACATGAACACACAATTTATGAACTAACTCCCAAGGTTCCGCCCGCGTGGTTGTCGGTTACCGCTATAAAGACCCAGCTATGGCCTTTCCCGGGACTCATAGCTTTATACCACATTTCATCTAAATTGCTTCAGCGATTCAAGCGTGAAAACGTAAAAGACTGACAGAATTACTTTTACTTTATTTGTTTTATATACCTGCTTAATGAAATAAGTAGTGTAATGTAGTGCGTGTCTGAATCGCAACGAATACACGTTTTCTATTATTTTCTTATTGGAAAGAAGTTCCTTATCGCGCGTTGTGAAAGGGGGCTAGACGGAATAAAATCTTACGAAAAGTTGTAACGACACTTTTTGACACACACAAGCCGTGCGGCGTGCGCGTATATGAACATCTAATTTGACGAAGAAGTCACCTGTCGATTTGATTTAGAGGCATAAATTCGGTACACAGTATTGGTGACAATTGTGTAGTTGTGGGTTCGAGCCTTCGGTATACAATCGTCTTTTTGTAAGTTATTTTCGTTTCGTCTTTCTATTTCGCATTGAACAGTGTGGTGTTGCGAAGATTATAAAAAAATAAATAAGATAAGAACTTCGTTACATCCGGGTGTCCCTTGACACCTCTCAAGTTTTTTTTATAATATTAGTTTGGATTTTATTTAAACTCGGATTAACACGGTGACTAGGCAAGGATGTGTTAGAAGTCGTAGATTTAATTCCCATGCAGGACGGTACTTTGTGTGTTAAATTATTTGTTCCATTTCTGGGTGTACTTTGTATCCGTAATTGTATCTTCTTATAAAAGAGATTACACTTGTGTCTGCGCATACGCTTGTGCACTATAATATAATATTAAACAGAGTGATTTGTAATATACTAATAACCTCCTGCTGGTGGCTTCTTTACATAACACTACATTACTTTGTAATATCAGTTTTGGAAAATATTTATTATATTAACCCTTAACCACGTACCACTTGTTTTTGGAGCTATGACCTTAACCACCTACCGACTATTTTAATGGAGAAAAATCGTTGTTTATTGTTAGTAGGCTCTAAACCTGACAAAGAAAAATCGATTTTACTCTGGGGTCTTTCTTTCTTTTGTCTAATGGTTGTGTGACAAAATGAGGTGGTAGGTGGTGAAGGGTTAATTTATATATTTATATATAAATATATAATCAATTTTCAACTGGATATCCGGCCGAATATTGTCGTTTGAATGTGAGATTGATTTCATTTCAGTCAGTGCAAATTGCTCACCCAGACGAAGTTTGCCAAAATCTATCTTTCAGCATACTGCAGCAGTGTGTACTTTTCTCTATGACAAGCAAAACAGTTACATCTCAATGCAGAAATAATAATAGGTGTTAAAGTATGAAATTGCCGTTTTTAAGTAATAGATACTTTGACTTTAACATGATACCTTTGTGGTTTTTCTCATAAGAACCGGGCAAGTGCATGTCGGGCCACGCACAATGTAGGGTCCCGTGGCCCTACATTGTGCGTGGTTGTTTTTTTTTCATACTTCTAATAACGTTATTTATTTATTTTTGAATAGAATTTGTACTCGTAAACTTGTAAAGCCTACTTAGCTGTGATAGTTTTCCTTTTAATTTCATTATATATACAACAACAACCATTTAACTGATAGGGGGAGGGAAGGACGAATGACTCCTACAAAAAATTGAACTTTAAGGCTTAATATTTCACAAACGGATCTCTAAATCAAATATGAAACTCACAACTCTAAATATTTTTGAAAGACCTATCCAACGACACCACACACGATGGGGTAGATGACAAAAAAAATCACATCCCCACTTTAAGTGCACCCAATAAAAAAATTCAAGAATTTATTCTACCATTTTGTCGGCGTAATTAATACGTATATCTATGCCACATTACAGCTTTCTAGTCCCAAGGGCCTCTGAGCTAACCAGAAGGGACAGACTGGCGGACAGGCGTGGCGGATTTATAAGGGCCGTATTCCGCCATATTCCGTTTTGCCATTTTGGCTACGGAACCCTAAAAATGTACAACATTTGATATACATGCCTTATCCATAATATTGCTTCATTTGTATTAAATCAATAAGATGAAAAAACATAAAAAATGGGTTAAAACTTGCGTTGCCTTGCTGAAACAGTACGAGAATGAAGGAAAATTGGATCGAATTGTGACATGTGACGAAAAGTGGATTCTTTACATTACTACACAACTTATACACACTCGTACACTTTACATTTCGAGTTTGAAAAAATTGCCGATTCATTCTAACACTTGAACGGCATTTGGCATAAATCGTAAGAAAATTTATTTTAATTAAGTCTTTTCAAAGAACACTCCACTAGCCTCTATACAGAGTTTCATGCGTCTGAATCAATTTTCGATACATTTTTTCCTGTCCGCCGCAAAAACCTATTCCCTCGGACGCTGCCAGCGGTGTTGAAACCTGTATGGCGTCATAAACCCTTTTAGCAGATTTTTTATTTTAGGGAATAAAAAGAAGTCACATGATACCAGATTAATGTCAGGAGATTGACCCGAGACTCTGACCGGTGTGGTGTCAAGAAAGTGCCTCGTTTTTAACGATGGGTGCGCGAGCGCGTTATTATGGTGAAGTGGTCCCCTGCAAAGCCCGATGTTCCGCACCACTCCACATCTCCTGCTTCTGAGCTTCGGTGAGGTTGCGCGGCACCCAGGATAAAACTATCCTCCTCACGCGAAGGTGCTCGTGTAGAATCTTGTAAACGCTATCCAAACCAATCTGCAGTGTACGCTAAATCTCTTCGTATGTTTTCTTGTTTTTTTTTTTTTTTACTGGCAGCACACTCTCTTCCGTAACAGCCGTCGTAGAACGATCACTCCTTTGTTCATCCCCCAAAGTTAGGCGACCGCGCTTGAGCTCGCTAAGCTAATGGTAGATGGTTGCTTTTCAAGGTCCTTCATCCATAAAAGCCATTTGAAGTCGATCAAATGATTCATAAGGTTTTAGGCCACATTTAAAATCGTAGAAAATCAACGCACAAAAATGTTCTTGATGCAGATCCATTTTTAAATGCGACACGATAATTTAATATGACTCTCGAAAAAATATGGAGGAAGAAAGAAAGAAAAAAAGTCTTTATTTCGGCAATTCAATACAGAAAGAAAAACATACACATTTAAACTATTTTAGGCAGTCGAATGCCGATAGTAGGACCCTGTTCAGCATATATGCTAGACAGACACCTGACGCCGATTTTCAACTTGGCCCTTGGCATTTTGGGTATTTTTACTTATAAACAACCAATTTAAAAAAATATATATTAATTATTAAAAAGTTAACGCGAGTTATGTTTATTCGAATATTTGTATATTTCACTAATTGTTTGTGTACTGAGGTAAAGGACTCGATAAAAATAGTGAATTTAAGAGAAAGGAGTATGAGTGGCTGCAGCATCTTAGGCTGTAAGAGCCGCAATGAAAGGAAAACCAAAGGAATCACATTTCATTCGTAAGTATTACAATCTAGTACTTATTTTACATTGCGATGAGTTAAAAATATTATGCTGCAACAGAATACGTCAAGTATTATGCTTTGAAGTGGTCCTCTGATGATATAACCTCAAAGTAAAACATTGTAGTGATGTCTACTTTTCGGGTTCAATTTTCCCCAATCCTAGTCTCTAATGTTTTAATTCTAAATCCTATAGTCTATATAATGAGCGTCAGCATAAATTTCGATTTGAAATACCTTTAAAATTGGTTTCATTTAAGAATTTTAGAATTTAAGATTTTATTATGATTTAAAAAGCTTTAGTGGAGCTTAAGACTTACCAACTAAGATTTTTTCTGAAAACTATACCTACATAATATTGAGGATTACATTGTTATTAGATAATTGTAATTTTTAAGCTATCGCGGCGACCGAATCAAGAAATTCCGTAACAAAAATAAAACCTAATACCCCCACTCCGCCTACCATGTACCTCGGCCGCGTGTTCGCTTAACGTATATGTATATGGTACGACTGTACGAAGCTGGCACGGATTAAGACGAGCTGCTCCAAAATGTTAAGAAAAGAAAAAAAAAATTAAGCTTATGCATTTTGTTTTTTAATTGGATAAGTTGATAAAAAATGCTATGCAATAGCTTTACTGCGGCAGTCCCCGAGTGCCACACATTTTTTTTCTTTGTTCTTGTACCTGTAATGGAAAATTAGCAGAGGCGTTTGGGTTCTCACTCACTGGACTTTCTTGAGCTTACACATAAATGAACCGATCGCGGCTAGGATTAAACAGTAAACACATGCACTTCAAAAACTGAGCTATAGTTTAAATATTTGGCAATCACTGTTATAGCTTGACCACAACCGCTGTGCCGCTCCTTAGGTATGCGCGGGGAGGCGGGGTGCGGGCAGGAAAGATCACGGACACACAAGAGTCTGTCGTCGTGTCGAATAGATCTGAAGATACCGAAGTACAATATTTTTGGCTCTGTATAGGTACATACTTATTATTTATACGCCGCTCGCATACCTAAGGAGCGGCACAGCGGTTGTGGTCAAGCTATAATAAACCTGTTATTCCTTTTAGGTACCCTTTTAATTCAGAAAGAAAAATAAGTGCTTTTATTAATAATGAAATTTATAAAACATAAAAACCTTGAAAATAAAGTAATTTTGAAAAATTTGATGATTTTTACATAAGTGTTGTAATTTATTCTAAGTTACAAAACGAAGAGATACTTTGCGAAAGCCGACAGAATGTCTTTGGCTGCCAGCCGTTCATCAGAACTGGTTCTGGTTGGTAGTCGAAGTAGTGTAAGCCACTGTCTACTATAAGTACTACATTACAAATACGTAGTTCTTATAAGACATTTCTGAAAACTTAGCTGCACATTTTACACTTAAGTTGGAAAATAAAAATCGTAGTTAATAACAGTGAGCGGTATTTGACCCTTTATGCAATTAATTTATATTGGTTAGTTACACTAGTAATAAGTATATCAATCGCTCCGCCGGGCTGCCTTCCTTGCCTGAAATTATTGACGCCTCATATTTGACCCATTTGATCATATGACATAATTACCCTAAATAACAGGTAATTACTTTTTTCTGGCAACACCAAATATAGAAGCGAGAAAAACATAGGTAACAACACGCTAGGTACAATGTAATAGAATTAGATCTGAGTATATAACTAATGATATTATAAAAAATAAAACAATTTTTATTAACTCAAAATGATGATATTTTGACACGTCACTGAGTTTCATTGGACATATTTTTACAGACAACTCAAGTCTTAAAATAACATCTAAAACTCGTTGTTATAGTAACTCTTGTATTTATGCAAAGTTACAGTAACACTGAACTGTATTGTTTGTTTTACTAGAAATTTGCTTTTTTGGAAAGTTTTTAACTAAATTATGTTATAAATGTTGATAAACTTTCGCGATTTGTACACATTATTAAAATATATATATTACGGGTCTTAATCGCGTGAATAATTTAAGGTAAAATACCTTGTTTATTGCCCGACGTTTCGACCGTATTGCAACGGCCGTGGTCACGGGAAGACTAGTTGAGCTCAGCGTCGCCTCCGTGAAGCGCGGGTTTCGGAAACTACCCTCGCTTGATTTTTATCACTCACTATTACGGAACCGTCGGTACTTCGACACACAACACTAAGGACATCTGCACACTGGCGTGTAATGTTTGTTCGGCGGTGTATACACTTGCCGAAACGGTATCCGTCTTATCGGTTGAAATTGACATGTTTTTTGATTTCAACCGCTTCCTTCGCCATCCGAGGACTTGGAGTTCCAGGATATATTTAGTTCATTCGAAAAATATAAACCTGTCTCTGCGCCACAGAGGCAGTATTAGAAGAAAAAGTAAGAAGTATGGTAGGTATCACGTTACATTACCACAAAAAGGGCAGATGAAATAAGATCTTTGACAAAGGTCGAAGATGCTTTCAAGAAAATTAGATATCTTAAATGACGATGGACAGAGCACATGACAATTGACAGTAGGATAAAATGGACAAAGATCATAACCGAATGGCAACCACGTGATGAGATGATACCAAGAATGTTGGAGGAGCAACCTGGTCTAGAATAGCAAACAGCAGAGAAGAATGGAAACAGCTGGAAGAGGTTCATGTTACAGGACACGATGCTTACTAAACCGGGCAATTCGATGTGTAGATATAAATACATTGTAATCACTGTGTAAATGTTTAATATCAGCAATAAAGGCTTTATAATAATATCGTAAATATCTTCATCTCCAAGATGTATTATTATTGCAATACCTATTGGGTTTAGTAGAATCCCAATGCTTTTCAATTTCTCGTCTTCACAACTTAGAAGGTACTCCGTAACCATTATTATTTTCCTTTATGTTGGCACCGAGATTAAATATTTGGGTCAAGGTATAGTCGTAAGTATTATTAGACGTAAGTCTTGTGTTGTTATGGAAGCTCCAAAATCTTTAACCTATATCATAACTTTTTAATCCGACTACGACGAAGCCAAAAAGGAAGGGTTATGTTTTTAGCATTCTTTAATTATGTATTTAATTACGTATGTTCCACCGTAGCACCATAACTACTCATCCTATTTCGATAAATGGGGTATCAATCGATTCGTTGGTGCGGGTGACACAGGCTACATTTTTTCCATTAGGATTTAAGAAAAATCGGGTAAGTGCATGTCGGGCCACGGCTATATAGGGTTCCGTAGTGCCCAGGTTTTCTGTTGCTTTTGTTTTATGCTACTAACAAAGTTATTTAAGTATTTTTAATGGAATCTGTACGATTTTTTTTTACTTCACACTTGGTCAGCTGTTACTCGTTAAGTTGTAAAGCCTACTTAGCTGTGATAGTCTTCCTTTTAATTTCTCTATAATTATATACTACTACCGTGATTTTTTTGGTCTTTACAACCTCTTAATGTTTTTAAAAGACCTAAATGTTCCTAATGATACCTCACACTCGTATGTATAGGTGAGAAAGAATATCTCAATCACATCTCTACTTTATATAATGATTCTTTTTTTTTTCTTTTTAAAGACGACTCCCGCAGTAGGGTGGTAGTCTCCCGTATGGGAATCGAACCCACGACCTCTTGCGTAGCAGTCAGACACGCTCCCACCGCGCCACAGAGGCAATCAAATATATAGGGGTAGTCAAATATATCAACATATAGGGGAGGTACCCAAAAAAAAAATCACTTTGTTGGCATAAGTAATATGTTACTATATATCCATGCAAAATTACAGCCTTCTAGCACTAGCAGTCTCTGAGCTAAGCTGCGGACTGACGGTCATGACAAAACTATAATGGTTCCGTTTTGCCATTTCAGCTACGGAACCCTAAAAATAAACAGACTTCAAAAATGTGAAGTTCACAATTGTAAAATCAAGTTGAAAATTGGTCAAGCAAATTACTCATTAATGGAAATGTAATTGTCTTATTCTAGTCTAAGAGGGCAGCGCCAAAAAATGTACAAAGTATTTTGGCTGAATTTTTGATATTACGCCGGAGTAAAGAAATATATTTTCGTCAGTGGTTTAAGAACTTTATTTTCTCATAAGAATTAACAATAATTCACTTACTGAGAAACAATATTCAATAAATTAGCTTAAGAGAGTGTACATTATCATAATTAATTAATACTAACTTAAAAGTAAACAGCACAAAAGTTAATGTGACAGTAATTAAAGATACACTGTACGAGTTTTAAAGCAATGCTAATGCCGTCAATGCCAGAGCCAGTATTTGAGTCTAAGCTATCGATTATTTTAGTGACTTCATCCTCGGTTGCTGGTATTATATATTTCAGTTCTCTTTCGGTGTTTGCTTTTGCTTTAGATGAATTTTGTTCACATGTCAGCTGGATTCCTTAGCGTTTGGCACAGAAGCAGGGTCATTTTTTTTAATGAACTAAATATATCGTGAAACTTATTTCTAAAACTTAAAATATAGTTTTTAACCGCCTTCGTATATATGTATGGATGTATGTGTGTATGTATGTATATTTTCTCAGAAACCACTAAACCGATTTTGATGCGGTTTTCACTATACGATTGCATATTTTTCTAGAAAGGTTTTAGTGTATAAAACGTTACCCTAACTTATATAACACCTGAAATAAAGACTAAAACATAGGAGTGAATCCGCATAATTTACATTCGGTGATGTGCTTAATATTTTTTTTCTTGAAGGCGCCGGCAAAAATGAATTGTAAAAAAATCCTCTGATCACCAAACTAGGTCAAAACCTGTTTCTTAGAGGTCAGTGCTCAGTCCGTATCTTACATGTGGTACTACAAGCCCACGGCAATTGTATGTTCATGAAAAACATAGCAGGTAAGAAAAGAGTATAAAAAAGTTCAAAGAAAATTTAAGTAGTATGCGCGCGCGCGTGTGTGTGTGTGTGTATGTGTATTTGGGTGTGTCCAATTATGGGTGTGGGCGCGTGTTTGTTTTAGAATATAAGTCTTTTGCGTAGAGTTATTTTAATAAATCTTCTGTAGTTTGTTGAGACAGCTTGAGGAGATATTTAGTAATATGATTTTTACATTGATTTCTCGATTATGGGAAAATATTCAATGTACGACGCATAAAAATGTCTTTTCGCAAAAAAGGATTTTACTAAAGGAAATATTATATGTTTACGCCTTTTGCAGGCAATGTCAAAGGTCTAGAAGAGTGTTTACGAAGGACAGAAGATAGTACATAAAGTTTTCTGACAGCGAGCAATTTGCATTCCGAGTAGAATTGTTCTGTAGAATGTCGTCGTGGTCAACTGAGCATTACCTTCAGAACAGCTCTGTGAGAATGCTCTAGATAAATAAACATGTTGGCGGTAGCTCCTCCCCATACTCGTAATACAGTAATACAACACTGATTGGCTTATAGCTTGATACACTAACTTTAATGTGTTGCTTTCAGCAGAATTTCTTAGCTTTTTGAAGATACACATTAATTTATTATATTATACACATAATACGAATTCTGTTTTAAAGGACATGTATATTGTTTGTGCCCGTTTAGGTGTTGGTCAATATGGCTTAGATATTTGACGCTTTAAGCCTTAGTTAACAGAGCATTAGTGTTTGAACATGAATGGACATTAAGATGTTAAGTATTTGGAGGTAATAAATTTGACCATATGGCAAAGCTACGCAGACAGATTTAGCAACATTCAAGGAGAGTAAGTTTGCTGTTAGGCAGTTCATTACGCATCTGTGCGCCGCTTCCGCGTTGCTATAGCATTGTTGCCAGCTCAAGCCATCTATGAAAAGAGCCGTGTCATCTGCATACGTGAGGTTTTGCAGTGTTCTATACGGAGCTTGCATAGCTCATTCATATAGATGAGAAAGAGAGTCGATCCAAAAATATTGCCCTGGGGCACTCCTAAGTAATAGAGTGCTCATTGCTTTAATTTCACCGATTTTTACGATTTGCGAACGATTTCTTTGATAGTCTGTAAAAATATTGAAAACAAGACCCCTAATTCCCATGGACTCCATTTTTCGGAGTAGGAGTGCCACAGAGACGGTGTCAAATGCCTTTGATAGTTCAAGGAAAATGCCTAGACATTTGTGTTTCCTGTTCAAGGTTCTAACTACGTGTTCAGAAAGGGCCATTACAGCGTCTTCAGTACTCATATTTACTCCAAAGCCATACTGATTATTGGCTAGGATATTGTAGGCGGTAAGAAAGTTGATATACTTTTTATTTATGATGCTCTCTAGGATCTTAGACAGCTCAGTCATAGTTGAAATAGGCCTGAAGTTATTGACGTCGTATCCGCGACCCGCTTTGAGAATTGGAATCATAATGGATCTCTAGACTTGTGGGAAGGTGCCAGATGATATTGATAGATTACACACGTGTGATAATGGAAGTTTTAATTATTTATATCTGGATACCGTTCCAACCCGTAGCGTAATTCGATCTGAGGCTTAAAATTATGTCGGTGATGTCTTTTTAGTGGGTTCGAGCAAAAACATTGAACCGCATGGGTTATTTGAAGATGTGGTTTGTCTGTATAGAGTAGGTGGCATTTTATTGTTTTTAAACTTTCGCGATTTTTATACATATATTAGATATATTTCGTGACTTAATCGCGTGAATTATTTAAAGGTACCTTTTATTTACCCGACGTTTCGATCGAATTGCACCGATCGGGTCGACTGATGGCAGCTTAGAGATGTCTCCGTGAGGCGCGGGGTTTTTCAACTACCCTCGCCTGGTCTTGATAACTTTGATAATTTGTACTGTCGGTACTTCTACACACTACACTTACAACGTCTTTACACTGAGGCGCGGTGTCGTTACGGCTACGATTGCATTTGCTGATAACAGGGTTCCAAGATGGTGAGAGCTGGTATCCATCGGTTCTCGGTTGAAATAATAGTGCCGATCGGTGGAAAGTACCTGTAGTTTATGCAATTCTATCCAGTGATTTGGTCCTGATTCCAACAAATGCTCAGCGATAGCAGACTTGTAAATTTGACACAATGGCTTTGTTATTCAGGAAGTGGATCATACAATGTTTTTAGCTATAGTTAAAAGAAAAAGCAAAAATATTAATTGGAAGTTATATGTAGCCAAAGTGTGTTATAAATCAAATAGTTTTGTTTATGTTTTAGCTAAATTAAGAAGAATTTCATCTGAGAATACGGTCATGAGTGCATACCATGGTTATGTAGCCACTGTACTTAATTATGGATTGATTCTGTTGGGCAATTCTATCAAAGTAAACAGCGTCCATAGCTCAAAAAAATGCATAAGAGCAATTTTCGGGGTAGCACCTTGGATATCCTGCAAACCTCTTGTCAAAAAGTTACGGGTACTTAACTTGCAAGCATGTATATATTTGAAATTGCTAAATTTACAAAATTATAACTTTAATAAAGATCTGTTTATCAAAGCCAAAGACATGTACTTGAGAAACACTAGAAATCCGGACAGAATTGTTTTGCCAAAACTCCTGGAACTGAGCTTTACAAAAATAACTGTTTTGCAATGTGTAGAGTTATATTTAATCGCATACCTAACAATGTAAAGGACCTGCCCTATAATCAGTTTGTTAAAAGCCTTAAGACTTGGTTGAAAGATAGAGGTTTTTATACTTTGAAAGAGTTCATAAATAGACAGATTGGTAAATGCTATAACAAAACACTTATTTCTTTATCGTACTTATATTGTCTCTTGACATTTGCATGTGCGATTTAGGCAGAACATGATGTACACATTTAATTTTAAGACGACCTTCCATCTTTGTAACAATGTTCTTGCATATAAAGATTATTATTATTATTATTATTATATTACACTAAAACCTTTACTTAAATAAAAAAAAAAACCCACCTGCACAAAAAATAATAAAACCAGATCCCCTTTGTTTATAATATAATTCAGTCGGAGGCATTTAAATAAAAAATAAACTAATTTAATAAAGTGCATCCGACTGCATGATATTGCAGACGAGTTTTTTGATTTATTTAATTATTTTATATTTAATACTTTAAGTGATTGTAGTAAAACGGATGTAACGATGTATTTTTGTATTAAATTGTTCCAGTGGTTTGAGAGATATGAAATATGAAACATACAAGATACGCGCGAAAAACATAACCCTTTCTTGCAGTCAGGTAAAAGAAAAGAAAAAAAGAAGGGTCTAAAAGATAACCATTTTTTTAAACGACGAGGGGACGCGCTTTGCTAAACTCTACAAGCCCGATTTACAATATTTTACCGAAATATTGCCGGCGTGATTACCATCCAACACCCCCCCCCCTCTCATGTCATCAAAAATAAGCAAATCAATGACCTCATCACCCCCATTTGGGGTTTATGTAGGTAATGGCATACTTATGTAGCTGAGTGTACATCCAAACGTAGGGTCTTTCAGTCAAAATGCCGGTAAATATGAATTTATATTAAACTTTATTTGCTTTGATATAGGTACTGTTCCGTTGCCAAAAGGTCAAACAGTACTATGGAGCCCCTAATTAAGAAGTTTATTGCTCAAAGTTTCTTAATTCAGGGAAACGATTTCATAATATTGAGGCGGCTGTAACTTAGTGTTTGAACGTGATAATCTCAGGAACTACCGGTTCAAATTAAAAAACTCTTTTACTGTTGGATAGCCCATTTATCGAGAAAGACCATAGGCTATATAACATCTCGCTACGACCAATACGAGCGGAGCAGCAATGAAAAATGTTGCAAATACATGGAAAATTTACGCAGACGAAGTTGCGCGGGTCAGCTAGATAATTGCATAATTGCTTGCCCAACACTTTTGCTTAACTGGACAAGGGGTTGGGTAAAGAAAGTTACTAGTAATTTATTGAATGTACAGACATTCAATAAATTACTAGTAACTTTCTTTACCAAAAGATTAAAAAACAAGGTGGCTTCGCCTTCGTGTATGTTAGTCGTAGCAATATAATAAAAGTTTTCAAACGACATCAATTTCCTTCAAAATCAGTGCAGTGGTTTCAAAGATTATCCATAACCAACAAATATGTTTCCTTTATTATATTAGTATGTATTGACACGTCTGTTTTTTTTAGGGTTTCGTATTAAACAAGAGCCCTTACCTATAGTTTCGCTATGTCCGTCCGTTCGTCTCTCTCCAGGTTAACTCTGAGACCTTTAGTACTAAAAAGCTGTGACTTAGCATGGATATTATGACGACAAAGTGGTAAAATAAAATCTTTACATTCAAGTTTTTAGTGTACCTCCCCTACATGCAAAGTGGGGATGTGATTTTGTTTTATGAGTTTGACTATGATGACTGAAGGGTCAAAATCATCTGCTCTTTAACGATCAGGTGAAACCGCTGGTCCTTCGCCTCACCTGTCTTTGGTCATTTCAGATTTGATTTCGGCGTCATCATACTATATCATCATACCTCATAATTATAGAGAGTGAGTAAATATAAAGCAAAGTAGCAGTTTCGGAAGTGGCGGCAAACCGACCTGTCATTATTTTCATAGCCCGTGTTAAACATGTCTAGTAAAAACACTTGAAATATCTATGTGATAAATTAATAAGAAAGAGATTTTGTACTAATGACATTAGAAATTAGCCGAGTGTGTCCGACTGCTACGCAAGAGGTCGTGGGTTCGACTCCCACACCACCTTATGTGGTCCACAAATTGTTGTTCCGAGTCTGGATGTACTTTGTGTCCGTGACTTGTATGTTTGTAAAGGCAAACGAGGTAGTAGTGACCCTCACACGACGGTTGGTATAGATGACATCAATGATCATTTCTCCTCTCTTGTACCTATTGATAATCTAACCAAGCGTCGCACTTGTGAGTACTTATCTGAGCTTCCCCGCCCCAACATAGACTTCTTTCACTTTTCTTCAGTAGATCCTGGCGAGATCAAAAAGATAATTCTTTCCATTAAATCTAACGCTATCGGAAACGATGGTATTAGCCGTCGCATGGTTATGTCTATTCTTGATCATCTTCTTCCTGCTTTATCACATATCATAAACTTCTCTCTCGATTCGGGGACATAACCATCTTCATGGCGGTATGCTTTTGTCATTCCTATACCGAAAATTTCAAATCCTACTCTTCCTAATCATTTTCGGCCTATCTCTATTCTACCTTTTCTATCTAAAGTGCTGGAGGCCTGTGTACATAAGCAAATGACACAGTTTGTATACCGAAACAATTTGTTAAGTCGCTATCAATCAGGCTTCAGGCCAGGACACAGCACCACATCTGCTCTTCTCAAAGTGACTGGTGACATTAGAGCAGGCATGGATGAGACTAAAATTACTGTCTTGGTTTTGGTGGACTTTTCCAATGCCTTCAATGCCGTCAGCCATAATTTCTTACTTTCCATTCTCTCCCATCTGATGTTCTCGCCAGATTCTCTGGATTGGTTCTCTTCTTATCTTCGGGGACGCCAGCAGTCCGTGCGCGTGGGTAATTCTTCATCGAGGTGGCGTGATCTCGACGCTGGTGTTCCTCAAGGCGGTATTCTTTCTCCTTTATTATTTTCTATTTTTATTGACCTCATTACTAAAGTCCTTCAGTGTGCGTTTCATCTTTACGCTGACGACTTGCAGGTGTATGCTCAGGCTGGTTTGAATGATCTGTCCGAGGCCATCACAAAGCTTAATCAGGACCTTGACGCGATCAAGACCTGGTCAGATAAGTTTGGCCTAACAGTAAATCCTTGCAAGTGTCAGGCCATCGTGATAGGGAGTCAACGAATTTTAAGCCGATTGAACACCGACACATTGCCATCAATAATATTTAACGGCTCAGTTATCCCTTTTAATGAATCGGTTAGGAATCTTGGTATTTTCATGGACACCCACCTCAACTGGCAAGCTCAGGTAACTAGTGTTAGTCAAAGGGTTACGGGTACACTGCGGGCTTTATATTGTCTAAAGAATTTTCTTCCCTCTAATACCAAGTTAATGCTTGTCCAGGCGCTAATATTTCCCTTGATTGACTATGGTGATGTATGCTATCTTGACCTGAATGCAGAACTCCTTAATAAATATGACCGCCTTCTAAATAACTGCATTAGATTCATTTTTAATCTTCGCAAGTTTGACCATGTCTCTTCTTACCGTTCCAAACTGAAATGGCTCCCTATTCGCCAGCGTCGTAGTTTGCGCGCTCTCACTACACTCTATTCAATTCTCAATACTCCTACTGCACCCTTATACTTGACTTCTAACTTCCAGTACTTGCACTCCTCTCATAGTAGAGATCTACGATCTACCAACAATCTGCTTCTTCTATGTCCCTCTCATTCTTCTGGATTCGTTGGTACCTCTTTCCTTGTTCAGTCTGTTTCCCTCTGGAATTCGCTGCCCACCGAAATTAGACAAGCACCTAATCGTCTTAATTTTAAATCGAAAGTACGTACTCTGTTCCTGGATGAACTAGTTGAATCACCTCTACATTTGTAACTTATATGTAATTTATGTAGGTATATATATAGAATTTATGGTATGTAAGTATATATGTATTTATGGTATTTATTTATTGTGTATTTATGTAAGTATATTTAATTAGTTTTGTTATACTATTATTTATATATATTTTTTTTTAGTTTTCTTTGTCTGATTGTATGTAATATCTACAGGTTTACTGCACCTACATACTACATTTCTACATCGCCCTAAGGTAGACTGGCAGAGAATGCTTTTAGCATTAAGTCCGCCTCTGTACAACTTTGTGCATAAAGTTTTAAATAAATAAAATAAATAAAGTCCTCCGCGAGACAGGGCTTGTAATCTACTGCGGGATTCGTATTTAAAAAAAAAAAAAAAAATGTAATTAAGTGACATTCATAAAATTATATCAATTTAAGAAATGTAATTAATGAAATAGCCCCTAATGAACGTATTTCTTCCGCCTCGAGAAGTAAAATTTCCCTAAATTGTAAATAACAGTCATACTACAAAACAAAGAGAATACAGAAGAAAAGTCTTATTCAAACTGAATGGCCTGTTGCTCTAGTGATTAGTAACCCTGTCTGCTAAGTCAAAGGTCGTGGTTTCGATTTCCACGCGGGACACTACCTTGTGCGATCCATAAATTATTGTTCCGAGTTTGGGTGTAATTTGTGTCCGTGATTTGTCCCTTGCGACACAGAGTTTTTATCCAGGGCGGGCGTAGTTTAAAAGGCAAGGCAGGCAAGGCGAACGACGTCTATGTGTGCATTGCTCAGGAGAAGTACGTATGAAGCTTACCTTCTGTACTTTCGATATTTGGTGGGGGAACAAGAAATTAATTAGGAAATTTTAAAAACACGACTGTTCTTGTATACCTACGACACAAACGCACATAATTACAAATTGTTTCTTTATGTCCTCTAGTTTTTACAAGCTTTATAGCATGTTAATCATGCTATTAAAATATTTTATTATTTTCATTTATTAACATCTAGCTGACCCGCGCAACTTCGTCTGCGTAAATTTTCCCCGTTTTTGCAACATTTCTTATTGCTGCTCCGCTCCTTATTTCTCCACTATTTAATGGATGTCATTATACATATAAACCTTCCTCTTCAATCACTCCATCTATTAAAAAAAACCGCATCAAAATCCGTTTCGTAGTTTTAAAGATTTAGGCATACATAGGGATATAGGGACAGAGAAAGCGACTTTGTTTTATACTATGTAGTGATTATCATTTGACACATGATGACAAGGATCGGATGATGAAGCTAAAGGATTGCCGCAGGATATATGTCATGGAATGTGCTTATTATGTCAATTTTGGGATCGTTGGCTTTGTTGTTTCGAATTCTTTCGAATTTGAAATAAAATTGATGAAAAAGATCTGATGATTAAGCAAAAGGATTGCTAAAGTGCCGAGATAGTCGATTTTAGGAACGTTGGCTTTATTGTCTAGTGTATTTTCATTACACATAAGGATCTGATGATAAAACAAAAAATTGGCACTGGAACTCTCTCATTCAAAATGCTAAGTTAATCGATTTTAGAGTCGTCCACATTGTTGTCTCGAGTACTTTCCATTACAAATGATTTCCAGGATTTGATGGCGAACCAAAGAGGCCTGGCCGGTATAAAACATTAATGGCATGTAAGTGTTCCAAGTCATCAACCTTTACGAGTCAAGC
The DNA here is from genome assembly GCA_945859575.2 of Herminia tarsipennalis. Classification (NCBI taxonomy): domain Eukaryota; kingdom Metazoa; phylum Arthropoda; class Insecta; order Lepidoptera; family Erebidae; genus Herminia; species Herminia tarsipennalis. Next base: position 19,800,133 of record OX243846.2, read on the forward strand.
CAATCTTACTGGCTCGTGTACCACGATCCTGTTTATAGGTGTTTTGTTCACATGCCATATACTTTATTTTCAACCGACTTCAAAAAGGAGGAGGTTCTCAATTCGTCTATATGTTTTTTTTTTGTATGTTTGTTCTCCGATTACGCAAAGACGGCTGGACCGATTTGAAAAATTGTTTTTGTGTTTGAAAGGGTTGGTCCAAGTTGGTCCCATTGTCATCAGATCACGATCTGATGATGGGATCCTAGAGAAATCGAAAGAACTCTTAAAATATTAAAGGCACACCTACAGTGATTTAGGTATATTTCATAGCTATTCGTGCATTTACTCCTAAAAAACACCAATTGGTGAAGTGGACCACAAATGACGAGCAAACCTATTCAATATTTATTTCACAGTTTGCGATTCAGTTACTTTAGATATAATAATAGAGCTGATAGTGAACTCCTCAACAATTAACGGCCCTACATTGGGTCAAGCAATATTTTGTAAAAGGTTTTGAGCAGTTGACATAAGTTGAATAATAACTTAAGTGAATTACAAACCAAACCACTAAAAAGTGAGAAATAAAAACTTTTTTACAAAAAAAATATTACCGACTTCAAACATTTCAACTAAAAAGCAAAAAATAATACACCTAGAATACAAAAACAAATTAAACATTTTGAAGTTGGTGCCATGAAATAGTAGTCTTTATGTTTTATTCGGCACCAACTTCAAAATGTTTGTAGTCGGTAATATTTTTTTGTAAAAAAGTTTTTATTTTAAAAACTATTTAAACTAAAAAATAAAAAACTATTAGTAATGTTTGCCATATATATATATACTAGCTGTGCCCCGCGGTGTTACCCGCAGTTTATTAGCCTATGTGTTAATCCAGGGTGTCGGCTAACTCCATACCAAATTTTATTAAAATCGCTCCAGCCGTATAGACGTGAAGAAGTAACAAACATACACACTCACACACTCACAAACTTTCGCTTTTATAATATTAGTGTGATATATAGTAGGTACCTACATTATAAGTTCAGAATTTGCAAATGTCTTTGCAAAATAATATAAGCATACTTAAATAAGTAAATTCTAAAAATTAATATACATATATCTTTTCCAAATGTGAAATATAAATCAGGGGTTACAATATGAACTTGCCGATTTGTACTGAAAAATTAAAGATCATTTTTGTAGGGTTCCGTAACCAAAATGGCAAAAGGGAACCCTTACAGTTTTGCCATGTCCGTCCGTCCGTCCGCACCTTGACTAAGAGACTGTTAGTGCTAGGGGCTGTAATTTTGCATGGACACACATTTTACTTACGCCGACAAAGTGAAAGAATAAAATCTTGAAAAAACATTTTTTTAGGGTTCCCTCCCCTGTATGTATAGTGGGGGTGTGATTTTTTTGGTTACCTACCTCATCGTGTGGGATATCATTATATAGGTCTTTTAAAAACGACCGTTTAGGGGTTGGGAAGACGACTTTTAGATATAGGGAACCGTTTGCAAAATATTAAGCTTTAAAGTGCAAATTATTGTCAGAGTCAAGTGTCCCCCTCCCCTGCCAGCTAAATGGTGGATGTTGATTATGTGAGAAAATTCACGGTAGTAATATATATAGTGAAATTTAAAGGAAAACTTTAACAGCTAAGTAGGCTTTACAAGTTTACGAGTAACAACTGATCAAATGAGAAATGAGATCAAAATTTTCGTACAAACTCCATTGAAAAATATTATTACTTAAGTAGATAACGTTGTAAGTATGAAACAAAAAATTTGAGAGGTGTCAAGGGACACCCGGATGGAACGAAGTTCTGTATAATTCAATTCAATGTGTATTCCTAACTCCATCAGCAATATCCGGAACTTGTGCAGAAACACTGTCAGGATTCATTATTGTTATAATTTTTTATTATTTATTATTTACAAAAAACCTGTATACACTTAACAAAAATAATCATCGCGACACCACACTGTTTAATGCGAAATAGAAAGACGAAACGAAAATAACTGGCTTGCTTTCTGAGAGAGAGAGAGAGAGACAGAGAAACACGCGCACGCCGCACGGCTTACAACTATAGCAAAAAGTGTCGTTACAACTTTTGGTCTTAATTTTTTCCGTCGCTTTCGCAACGCGCGATAAGGAACTTGTTCCAAAACAACATAAAGCCGACTTTTTAATCCACATTGTTTGGATGGGGGGGGGGGGGGGGGGGGGAAGTACGGAACTCTATATTGTGCGTGGCCCGACATGCATTTGCTCGGTTTAAGATGTAACATATTTTATTAAATCAAAATATTTACCCTCATTATTCTTCCGATTAGATAGTATCTATTACATAGATACTATCTATCGATACATCTTCGTAAACGCGCATTAAAGTGTCAACATACAGTTAAAACCTCTTTATCACAAAAAATAAATACAATAGAGAATCATTACCTTTTATGCAATTAAACTTAATTGCTACTAATAACTAAAACAGCTAATCGTCTATACAATATAGGAATCGTGTGAAAGTGTTAAAACAGTGATTATTAATATTCCAACGAAAGTGCTTATCATCAGGTCACAAGACCAAGTGCATCGAACTTTCAGGGTTGTGCATACTACTTAAGTGCTATATTAACGTGCAGCGCGCAGCTGTGACGCATTGTTTACATCCACAAACGACAGATGGTTTGAAACTACTAGGTGCGTTTATAAAGCAAGTTTCTGTTAAATTTCTGCAACCAGAGATAAACCCGATTTGCTGTGACTACATTTGGTAACATACAATAAAAACAATGGGACGAACGCCAACAAATGCAGCGAAGGACAAGGACATTAATGCTTTAGGAAATACCACGCCGCCACCATCTTTATTTGCTACATCGCGTCAAAAACGCCGGCATGACAGTATAACTAGGGATGATCTCGATGAGTTCAAAAACGAGATAAGACAATTGTTCGCAAGCTTTCAACTCAATATAACTACTTCATTTACACATATTGAAAAGAGCATGAAAATGAATGAAGCAAGAATTTATATCACAACAGTACGATGAATTTAAAACTAAGATTATAAGTTTGGAAGAGGAAAGTAAAACTAATCAACATATAATATCAACACTCCAAGAAAAAATAGAAGAGTTGCAAAGAAACTCGAAACTTACTTTTATAGAGCTAAGGAATATCCCACAAAAAGACGAAGAAACAAAACAAGATATTAAAAAGTATATCAACAATATATCTAAGTCATTAAACGTAACTATGCAGCCGTCGGATATTCAACATATTTACCGTGTACCAGGAAAAAAAGGATCCAACAAACCAATTATTATCCAGTTTTCTAACCTATTTATGAAGAACTCGCTTCTAAACGCCGTGAAGGACTTTAATAAATCTAATTCTACTGAGAAATTAAATATGAGTCACGCTGACACGACAAATGATACAAGACCGATTTATTTTTTTTGCTCGATTTATATTTATTGAATTTTGCCATATCATACCCAAATACAAACAAAAAAAATCGCTTCATATATAACTTACTCGTCCCGGTAACACTCACCGGTTTTACATTGCCCCTTAATCATCCGTTCTCTAACCATTATTTAAACGAGACAGTAAAGGAGAGCCCTCCGGAGCAGTACATTATACTCGCTCACAAGCATATTCGCAAAACATCATATTCTCGTGTTATGATATTATCGCGTCATGATATTCCTACAGTATGATAGTCGAAAACTATGATAATCACAGAACATGCTATTCGCAAATAATTCAATGTACAGTCAACGACACATTTTTTTCTTGAAATGAAAATCATATTTAATTAATAACAGAAGAACTTATTTAATTAATTACCTACATAGCAAACAAAACACAATTACGCTTAGGATACATAAATGAAATTATTATTCTCTAAGTAAATCGAAAAAAAATATGAAAAATTTAATCGTATCTCACTGCATTTAATCGCTTAAGGCACTCCTGAACTAAAAAATTGTTCCTCACATAATCATTGACTATGCCTGATATTTTCTTATTCTTTTCTACTATTTTTTTCCTCCTTTTTATGTCAGTGAAATGTAAATTGTTTCGTTTCAGTTTAATATGTTGGAATTTGCATTCTTTTTTTAAAAGTGATATAAATTGATACATGGTTGGCTTTGTTGGAATTTTCGTATTTATGCGGCGATGCCATCCTTCAACTCCATTTGTTGTTCGGTTTTTCTGGTCATAACAACTTAGAATATCACTGCAGATTTTTTTGATCCATTGACGGTTGAAATAATCAAGAAATTTTCTGATTTTTGGCGAATTTGATGTCATTTCTACTATGGAAAAAAATGCATTTGGTATCATTTTGGATGGCAAAAGAGGCAAGAGTGTACAATATTGTACGATATTTCGGTTTATATCTGAATCTTCGACATTTAATTCCCTGCTCTTCTTAAATACAGCGTTACAGAAATGATAGTAACAGCCTGTAACATTCACAGACGAAAAAACTTGTTTGATAGCTTGAACCACGGCCATTTCATAGTCGCACTTGTATTTGTTCAGATTCAATCCAAATTGGTCTTTCAGTATCATGAAAAACCTTTCGTACGTTCTTCGTTCCTTATTTGGTAGAAGAGCAAATATGATTGGTATAAAATTTACCGTATCTTCGTTTCGTGCAACGTCCACATGCAAACTGTACAGCTGATAGAAAGGTGTAGGCACAATTTTGAAAGTACCGTCTCCGTAGAGACATGTAGTAGACTTTAAATACTCACGCAACTCTTCTCGTTTTAAATATGAAAATAATATAATCCTGTTATAGGAGTCGCAGTCATCGTATAGGAAAAATTCTTCCACTAATTTGTGTGGAAGTATAACATCAACTGAGTTTTTTGCCGTTGCGGAATTCATGCTTAAAAATCTCTTTCGTGATCTGTATAGAGAATCCTTTACAGACGAAAATGCAGGTATTTCATGTTCCGGACCCTTAAATTCGTGATTTAAAATGTTCCTCTCATAAATCTTTTGAGCTGATTCAAAATTTTCACACATCTCTATTTTACACTTATTAACAATTGCATCAATTTCATTACGCGTAAAATCAGGAGGATCACACACGTGCTTAGCAGGTCTTAAAATCTCATTGTTGCTTTTTAATGTTATCGAGGTGCGGCAATCCTTTTGTTTTGAACATCTCCAATTTGTCGTTCCAGATTTATTTTTCATGTAAAGGTTGTATCTGTAGCCACCATGTAATAGTACCGGTTTATTTTTTTGCAGTATATGATTAGGTATAAATGAGACAAAAGATGTAGTATAGTCTGGTTATAATTATCCAAAGGTGCATCTTATATACTGACGACTTCGTGTTGATAACAGATAGTAGAAACATTTAATAGATACTGAACGTGCGATAAGGAACATAAGATTGTGATGTAGATTGTAGATACAGCACAAAGATATTGTACTGTAACAGTACACCCCCCTTTAAAAAAATTTATGGTAATAGTGTTTACAATATAAATTTGACCTAGACCTTACTAGTTATTTGCTGATGTATATAAATAATAATGCTATTGTACGCGGTGGAATTTGATGACGCCTGTTGTGGTGTGATTTGCTGACGTCTGTAATTTTGACTTAGCTGTTGCACGAGTGTTTATTTTTTTTTTTTTTGTTAAACTCTTCATTCTTCTGTCCAGTGTTTTCATTATGCCGTAAATTAGGATCACGCCGATTGTTAAAATAATCTGTCCCATTGCAACATTTCTTGTCCACCGTAAGTCCTCCTGGATCAGGTTACGGAGTTGGTCCGCTTCGTTTTGATTGAGGCAATTGTCCGTATTGTATGTTATCTGGTCCTTAGAAGTTTGATTTCCCATTTTAGATGTCTTGTTGTTACGAGTAGTTGTGAATTAATGGTATATGTTAAGATCTATGTTAATATATATACGAATAGCTTGCTTATATCAGCGATTTTTTATAGACGTACTACTGGCTTTACTTTACGTCCCGATCGTGTAGTGTACGTGTGTGAATGCCTGTCGCAATCCTTTGAATCTGGCACGTAGTTTGATTCGTCATTGATCATGAAAGCTGGTTTCAATCTATCAATTGATATCACTGTCTCTTTATCCCTAATTCTAATGCAAAATGTTTTATCTGTTTTACTAATTACTGGGTAGGGTCCTTCATACGGCGGTGTCAGGGCTTTCTTAATTCTATCACACCGAACAAATACGTGTGAGCATTCTTTGAGTTCGGGATGCACAAATATAGCTTGATTGTGTTTTTTTCTTTTCGGAATTGATGTCATTTGTGTGATGTCCTTTTGAATTTGTTTTACAAACTCTTCGTACGTTGATAACTGTGCTGCTGATGACTCAAAAAATCCTCCAGGGAGTCGTATTGGCGTTCCATATGTCATCTCTGCTGAACTATAACCTGTGTCTTCTCGCAAGCTACTCCGCAACCCGAGTAAAACTGTTGGAATTTCTTTTAACCAATTTTCGTTGGATTCTCTTGTCATTAACGCCGCCTTTAAAGTTCTATGAAATCTCTCTATCATTCCATTGGATTGTGGATGATAAGGTGTTGTCCTAATTTTATGTATTCCCAAAAATTGTGAGAGTGACTCAAATATTCTTGATTCAAACTGTCGGCCTTGATCCGTAGTAATGCGCAATGGACATCCAAAACGAGTAATACATCCTTCGAAAAGTGTCTTGGCTACTGTTTCTGCAGTTATATCTTCTACCGGAAATATTTCGGGCCATGACGTACAACGATCTATGATTGTGATTAAATATCTCTTCCCTTGTGAAATCGGAAGTGGTCCGACGATGTCAATATGTAAATGTTCAAAACGTTGCGCTGTCATAAATGTACCAGGAGGTGATATCGTATGTCGTTGTATTTTTGATTTTTGGCAGGCTATACATGATCTACACCAATTATTGATATCTTTGTTTATATACGGCCATAAATACCTTTGGGTTATCATTTTTCTCGTAGTTCTTTTTCCTGGATGGCTCATACCATGAATGGTATCGAAAATTTGTTTACGAAAATGCTTTGGTAAGTAGGGGCGGCTTTTTCCAGTAGACGTGTCGCAGGTGATGTTTATTGTGGAACCCGGAAGCGTAATGTTTTTGAATTTTAATCTTTTATTGTCATGTAATTTACTTAGTTCATTATCTGTTATTTGACATTTTTCCAATTCAGCGTAATCGATAGGTGATGGCACGTATATTTCCTCTATTCGAGATAAGGCATCGGCGGTAATATTGTCACGTCCGCTTATGTGTTGAATGTTGGTACTGTATTGTGAAATGAAATCTAACTGCCGGACCCGTCGCGGTGTATCGTTTGATGATGGTTTTTGGGAGAATGCGTATGTCAAAGGTCGGTGATCCGTAAATATTGTAAATTCTCTTCCCTCGATTAATCTGTGAAAATGTTTGACGGCCATGTATATTCCTAACAGCTCTCTGTCAAACGTAGAATATTTTTGTTGAGTTTCGCTCAATTTTTGTGAAAAAAATCCTAATGGTTCCCAATTGCGTCCGGATTTTTGTTGTAAAACTCCACCAACGCAAGTAGCACTAGCGTCGGTCATGAGCGCTAGTGATGCGTTGCGGGAAGGATGCGCTGTTAACACTGCGTTTTTCATGCTTTCCTTGCATTTTTCGTAAGCTTTGTCTGCTTCCGTTGTCCAAGGAACAGGTGAATTATCGTTCTTTTTTGAACCATGTAGATATTCGTTTAAAATTCTTTGATTTTCCGCTGCGCGTGGAATATTACTTCTGTAGAAATTGACCATGCCCAAAAATCTTCTTAATTCTTGAATTGTTTTCGGTTCGGGAAATTCCATGATTGCTTTGTAATTTTCTTCGGTAGGGTGTATTCCTTGGCTCGTTATATGATAACCTAAGAAATCTATTTCCCTTCTGAGAAATTCGCATTTTTCGAGATTAATGGTTATTCCATTCTCGTGTAAACGTTTGAAAACCGTTTCTAAATGCTGATAATGCAAATCTTCGTTGTCCGATGCGATGAGACAGTCGTCTACAAATATAAATACGAAGTTTAAATCTCTAAATAAGGAATCCATGAATCGTTGAAATGTTTGTGCCGCATTGCGTTATCCGAAAGGCATTCTTAAGTACTCAAAAAGTCCAAAAGGTGTGATGATGGCTGTTTTTTCTAAATCTTTAACAGGAATACAATGGTATGCTTTACGTATATCTATCTTGCTTAGTATCTTCTTATTTTCTAATATGTATGTAAAGTCAGTTAATCTTGGTAGTGGGTATTTGTCCGGTACTGTCGTGCTATTGAGCATTCGATAGTCTCCGCATGGTCTCCATTCGCCATTTTTCTTTTTTACCATATGTAATGGGCTTGCCCATGGGCTATCTGACGGTCGGCAAATTCCGAGTTCTATCATATTTTGAAATTCCTTTTTGGCTATGTCGTATTTTTCTGGAGGTAATGGTCTTGCCCGAGCTGCGACGGGTGGTCCTGTAGTGATAATGTGATGTTCAATCTAATGTTTGGGCGCATTGCGGAGAGAGGACCCTTTCGTGATGTCTTCGTATTTGTTTAAAAGTTGCGTAATACGTGGATTCGTTCTCACTGCGATAGTACGAATTGTTTGTTGTGTCGCTTTTTCCGAAGTTACATGCGTTGTCAGCTCTGTAACTTTGTCGATAAGTTTGCGACCTGCTATGTCGACTAATAGTTTATAGTGCTCTAGAAAATCTGCTCCAATTATTGGTTGTGTAACATCGGCGATTACAAAATTCCATTTATAACATCGTTGTAGTCCTAAATTCAAGGTAAGCGTCTTCTCGCCGTAAGTCCTAATTTTAGTCCCATTTGCAGCGTATAGTGTGTATTGTTCATTTTGTAAAATTGAATGTCTCTGTTGCTTGCTAATGACTGAAATATTTGCGCCCGTGTCAATCAAAAACTTCATACCACTTTTTCGGTCGGTAATGGTGAGGCGATTGGATGGGTGGATTGCACAGAGTTTCGCCGTTGTCTGTGCTCTTATTCGTTTCCCTGGTTCCGTACGTAAGTCATTGGTTTCCAACCGCATGGTTTAATGCAGTTCTTTGCATATTTTCCGAATCTTTCGTGGTAGTAACAAAATTGATTTGCTCCTCTATAGTTTGTTCTCGGCCTCATAATCGGGAATTGTTGACGTTTCTTGAAATGATTGTGCGTGTTGGGTCGATAGCCATATTGACCTTTCTGAATTGCGTCAATATCTATCTGTAATTTTGCTAGCTGGGCTAAAATGCATGCTGTATTGTTGTCGTTTGAAGTGTCGTTGCTAACAGCTGATATTTCGGTTACTTTTGAATTCATTATTATTTTGTCTGCAATTTGGCTCAGTTTGTCAATTTCCATGTCTTCCGTAACTGCTAGAACCGTAGTAACTGATGTTGGTAAAAGCCTGAACCATAGTAGTTTAATTGTTTCGTCACTGATTTTTCCTCTCCCGAGGACTCGCATTTGACGTAATAACTGCGAAGGTTTTTGATCACCGAGTTCTGTCTCTGATATTAATTTTTGAAACTGTCGCTGTTCTGTTTCTTCGTAACAATCAATTAAACGTTCCTTGATGTTTTTGTATTTATCTGTAGTCGGTGGTGAAGTGATTAGGTCACTAACTTGTAGTATTTCTTCCTTGGATAACTTTGCTATTACTGTACAGTATTTGTATTCGTCTCCTTGCTTCTGTGGTGCTAATATGGCTTCTAGTTGCGTGAACCATAATCTTGGTTGGTCTTTCCAAAATTCCGGAATGCGGGATAAAACCGAGGTGCCAGCAGCTACTTCAAGTGTTCCTTGCTGATTTATGTTCGCATTGCACGGTGGTTGTGTCATGTTTCTTGCTGCGTATTCGTTCGTCGGGGTCACCAATTTGCCAAACTTCTTGGCAGTATATGATTAGGTATAAATGAGACAAAAGATGTAGTATAGTCTGGTTATAATTATTCAAAGGTGCATCTTATATACTAACGACTTCGTGTTGATAACAGATAGTAGATACATTTAATAGATACTGAACGTGCGATAAGGAACATAAGATTGTGATGTAGATTGTAGATACAGCACAAAGATATTGTACTGTAACAACCAGTTATGAATTTTACTTCACTATTACTTTGTTTATTCATTTTCAATTCTCCTCTATTCACAAGACAAATGCACTTTATAATTGAAAAGGATAAATGTCACTATCACCATTATTATTATGTCATTCATATAAATAAGAAGAATAATGTAGCTGGCCAGTCAACAAAGGAGGTAAAAATCACCTACCTAACTTACCTACAAAATAGGACTACCATTTGTACTGGCATTATTTATGGATCCCAGTGTACTTTTTCAAATATGATGTTTTTAACTAGTAGTGTTTTGCGAATATGGTCTTTTACAATAATGATATTTTACGATTATCATGTGATGAGAATATGATGTTTTGCGAATATGCTTGTGAGCGAGTATAATGTACTGCTCCGGAGGGGTTTCAGACGCATCGTTTTGCACACCTGAAGAAACTACCACCCTTGTTGCACCATTTCACAACCAACTCAAAATTATCACACAAAATATTCGATCAATTAACGCAAACTTTGATAATTTCTTGACACTGCTGCACCGAATTAAATTAGTTTATGATATTATCGTACTCACCGAATGTTGGCTTAAACAACAATGCACAATACCAACAATGGCGAATTATGCTCCTTACTACACAAGTAAACTTGTAAACCAAAATGACGGCATAGTCCTTTATATTAAAAACGACATAAACTACGTGGTCGAGGAACCGATCTTCGGTGATGCAAGCTGTTTGGTAATAAAGTTAGGATCTGAAAAGGCATTTATATGCATTTATCGCTCACCCTCATTTACAGATATTACGATGTTTTTACACTCACTAAACGAACTTTTATTAACTCTTTCACCTTATAAGAACATAATCACCATTGGGGATATTAACCTTAATATTAATGGTTCAGTATGCTCCACTCATGTATCAGACTATCTCAACCTCCTGGCATTCCATGGTCTGCTTCCGGCTCATACTCTTCCTACTCGTGGAGAAGCTTGCCTTGATCACGTAATGATCAAATCTCAATCAATAGTTCAAACCATTGTGATTGATTCGTCTGTTACAGATCATAATGCTGTAATGCTTGGCATGAGACAAATAAACATGTCAAACAAGAATCTATTGCTGTTTCTAAAATTAATTTCAACACTCTGGACGCCGATATGAATAAGATCGACTTCCAGAATGTCTATGCGATAGATGGTCCAAATGCAGCTACTAAGTTTTTGATAAACACACTTACCAAAGTTATAAAATCAAACACTATAACCCAAAACGTTTCCAAACGCAGGCAACTACTTAAACCCTGGATGACACCGGGATTGTTGCGTTGCATGCGTAATAGAGACTCAATGCATAGAAAACTCAAACTGACGCCTAATGACACTGTCTTGGCTATTACATATAGAAGATATCGAAACTTCTGCACCGGGCTGGTAAGAAAGGTGAAAAGGCGGTATGATAGTACTGAGCTGAGAGAGGCTGGCAATAATAGTAAGAAAATGTGGCAGATTATTAAAAGAATCACTTACACTGACAAACCAACTAATCCACCTACAGATTTACTCACATCTACTTTTCCACCACAGCAATCTGTAAATCTTGTAAATGATTTCTTTGTGAACATTGGAAAGAGCCTAGCAGACAAAATCAAATTCCATAACCAAAACTACAATGATAATAATAAGCCATGTGCACCCTTGCAATCATTTGTATTATTAGGCACTGACGAGAAAGAAGTTGAAGCAATGCTTATGTCCATTAAAACAGGGGCTACTGCAGGGTGGGATAACATCTCCACCAAACTTCTCAAGCGCTATAAATTCTTGCTTATAGGACCACTTACATACATTTTTAATCTTTGCATGAATTCCGGTATATTCCCCTCATATTTAAAGAGAGGAATAGTGTATCCGATTCATAAGGGTGGAAATAGAGACATCATTAGCAATTATCGACCAATCACAGTTCTACCATCAATCTCCAAAATACTGGAACGATTAATAAATCAAAGGCTAGTAAAGTATCTCGAAGATAAACAATTGCTGTCTAACAATCAATACGGTTTTAGGCGAAACAAATCAACAAATGACGCTATTATTAAACTGACAAACCACGTCATGGAACAACTAGACAAAAAGCGAAAGGTATTATCGGTCTTTCTGGATTTAAAAAAGGCATTTGATACGGTTCCTATTCCCGCCCTTGTTGCTAAATTGGAGCAACGAGGAATTCGTGATCTGCCACTCAAACTTTTCAAGGATTATCTAAATAACAGAACACAGGCCGTTACGATAAAAGAATTTACAAGTGACGAACTTCCTGTTACTTTCGGAATTCCACAAGGTAGCGTTATTGGGCCGACCCTCTTCCTGGTCTACATTGATGAGTTGTGCGATCTAAGTCTCGAGAGTGGCTTAATTATTACCTTCGCAGACGACACCGTTCTTACGTTCTCGGGTGTGACAGACACAGAGTTATGAACTGGCTAAGCAGACATCTACTTACCCTGAACGCAGAAAAAACGAAAGTCCTCACTTTTGCTCTTCGGGATTCTGCAAAACCTCCAGATACTCTCACACTCACCGCACACTCTTGCAAACCACTGGATTCAGTAAGCTGTTCCTGCCCCACATTGGAACGTACTCATACTGTAAAATATCTAGGAATCATCTTGGACGACAGGTTAAACTTCACAGCACACATAGAGTCACTAACAAAGCGAGTCAGAAAAATGATTTTTATTTTCAAAAACCTACGGCATGTAGCTGGTGCGCAAACTGTCAAGAAAGCCTATTTAGCCCTGTGTCAGTCTATAGTAACATATGGTATATCAGTGTGGGGCGGGGCGCCTAAAAGTTCAATGCTGAAATTAGAAAGAGCTCAAAGAGCAGTTCTAAAGGTGAGCACATTTCGTCCACTTCTCTTTCCCACAAGCACACTGTATAAAACTAGTGAAGTGCTTTCTGTCAGACAACTGTTTATTTTAAACATCACCCATTTACTACACAGGAACACACCCTATAAACCAATCACCAAACGTCGCAAAGACAAGGTCTGTCCCCCGTTTAAATGCAATTTCTCTGCAACACAACGTTTTTCCTGCTTCCTGGGGCCACATCTATACAACTCAATTAATAAGCACCTTAACATATACGCACTACCTATACACACATGCAAGGATATAATTTCAAAGTGGCTACTAACAAAAAATTACGAGGAAACCGAAGCTCTTCTTCGCGCATTTTAGGTACAGATGCACACACTCAAAAGCACACAAACGGCACACACACACACACACACACACACACACACACACACACACACACACACAACGCACACACACACTAATCCATATTATTTTATATTATTATTTTATTTTATGTTTTTATTTTATTTTATTTCTTTTATTAGTTTTCAGTCCCACATATAATATTGTTATTTAAAAATCACAAATGTTAAATTTATCTCAATCGAAATGATTAATATTACGAGATTACCCACAGACGTAACTAATGAATCTGAAAAACTGTATGATTGACACAAATAATTAAATACATATAAATTGTGGGCCTCGCGCCTTTAATACAAGTTATTTTAAATAACTTAGCAAAGGTGCTAGGTACCATTTAAAACGTCATATCTATGTACCTACCCATTATAACTAGAACATAATGTATGTAATTTAGTGTGAATAAGTTTGTGAAATTAAATTAAATTATTAAATTATTATTATTATCTAATCGGAAGTTTATTTATGACATGGTATAACCCTGGGGATCTAGATTCGACAAACTCTGTGAAAGCAGTTTGTACTGCTTCCTGGAAAGAATATTTTTGCTACATAGAAAATTGACCAAATCACGAAAAAATGGTTGTCAGTTGTAGCAAGGTCTGGCGAGTATGGAGGATGACGTATGGCTTCTAACTGCATCTCCTGTACAGTTGTAACGGTTTCTTGTGAAGTGTGAGTTCTTGCGTTATCATGGAGCAATAATGGTGAAGATCCATTCACTAGTCGGGGCTGTGTCAATAACAGTATTGCCATTAATTATAGGGAATTAGATTTATAGGGAATAATACCATGAAGAGACCATCAAACAGCTACCATTACTTTTTTATTGGTAAGCTTCTCTTCAGGGCACTGTTGCGGCGCCTGAAGTCAGCCATTGCATTTTTCGTTTACAATACATATTATTTCCAAATTGTTAGATTGATTTCGAGGATAGAACTTTTTCGTATTTTTTTTTTCCTAATTGTGAGACTGGCTCAATTTTTTTTATTGTTAATGATGCACTATAAAGTTTACCATTATCACTACAATCTAGTCTAAAGAGACTAATGAGTAATTGACAACTAAAATGACAATAACTAACACTATTCTTATTGTTTCTTTTAATAAATAAATGCACTATGTTGCTGTGTCCTTTAATCACACTGCACTATAAATTGTCACTAAACTAACTCAAAAGGTTTGGATCTCTTCAGTCTTCGAACTATTTCCTTGTTGTCGAGGAGCTGCATGGTCTTAAAGTTTACATGGTGATGAAGTCGGTGTTAATATTGGCGACGAGGTCCACTTTAAGGTCCTGATGGAGATCGCCCATTCTAATGTACCGGTGCGCTAACCATACATCTAACTACTTTATTTTGGAAGCGCTGTAATATCATTAAGTTACTTTGTTTGGTACACCCCTGTTTACCATAAGTCCATACTGGCTTAAGGACTTGTTTGTATAATAAAACGTTTTTGTGTACCTACTGACAATGCTGAATGATTACTCAGTAGCCAGTACATTTTCTAATTCATCTCGCTTTTTCTTCACATGAGTCTTTCAGCGAAGCATTGTGTCTAATGCCTAAGTGCTTCCCAGATAGAATCATGTTCCAATGAGTCGAAAGCCTTATTATAATCTACAAATCCTAGATAATAGATTTTATTGTATTCTTTGTATTTCTGTAGAACTTGCCTCAGTACATGTATATGATCTACGGTTGAATATTTGCTTCGGAAGCCAGCCTGCTCTTTTGGTTGATTGAAGTCAAGTGTTGGCGTGATTCGAGATAGAAGTATTTTAGAAAAAACTTTATAAATATTGGACATCAGACTGATTGGTCTATAATTACCTATTTCACCTTTATCTCCCTTTTTATGTAGCAGTATTATTGTGGATGTGGTCCAATCGGCCGGGATAGTTTCAGTGTCTATAATTTCATTGAATAAGTCCGTTAATATAAAATATCCTTTATATATTAATAAGTAAATAAAATAAAGCACAAGGTGCAAATATTGTATTGTTTTATTGCTATTCAGAAATTAAAAGTACACAGTACAGTACTATTTTTTTGAACTCATATCTTGACTGAAATTTATTACAACAGAAATTTAAAAAAAATATTATAATAACCTTTATTTATTTAAAAATAAGTTAGTTAAAACAATAACAATAAACATCAATTACAATTAAAATACGAGTAAAACGATGAAAAACAAAACACGGGCGGTCGATTCGCCCTGTCTGTCCACGAACCATAATATGGTTTGGACAGATAAACATAAGGCGCTATATAGCAGTCGACATATTTGCTTAGCAGTTGTATTTTTGCTTAGCAGTTATTTTGTATTTGCCGTGAAATAACAAGCAAATGTGATCCGATTTTCAATATCGATATCGTGAAAGCAATAAATAAAACATTAGGTACATACCTAGGCAGCCTAAAGATATTGTTGACTCAATCCCTGTATGATTGAATTACATTTAAATTTATGATAATAATAATAATCTCACTACTTGGTAACTATATGAATTTCAATCACTCAGAAATTCAAAGGTATATTTTTATAACTAAAATTGGCGATATTCAGCTAAAATAAGAATTGTGTTCATTCTTTTTTAAAATATTTCAAAATAGTATAGTACAGTCGGCAAAAAAGTAGCTAAACACTTTACACACTATTTTCAAAACATGAATTCAAGTGTGAAATTACCTAGCTAACTTCAAGTATTTCAATATTATGAATAAATCTTTATCTTATTGAAGTCTTTGCTCTTACCTTTTTTAAGGTAAAAGTTTGAATGTTTGGTAAGATACGACTGTCGACCGATTAACGACCCGCCCTGGCTTCCCACAGGCAATAAAATATAGCCTTTGTTACTCCTCGATAATGTGGCTTTCTATAAGTGAAAGAATTTTAAATATCGATCCAGCAGTTTTTCAGTTTATTAGTTACAAAAATACAAATCTTTTATCTAAATATCTAAATTATAATAATTATAATTATAATAAGTAAATAAGTATTGAGTACAAGTATAAGTTAATAAGTTTAAGTACTATGTAAGTAAAGTATAGATATAGAAGTATAGATTTGGCACACACATTACACAAGCTTTTAAAAAGACCACTTCCGCAGTATCGTTCCAGCTTTACAAACATACAAATCACGTACAATCGGCCTACTCGGCGGTCGTACACCCCTAAGACTATAATGGCTTGCGAGAAACGTCCGCTCTCTACGTAAGCGCACTCACACAGGAACATCTGCGCCTTATCGGATGCAAGGGGGCGGTCCTTGTTTTTTTTAGTGCGTTGCGTTGTTGTTGGGCATATTTCGAGCCGATTAGAAGATTGTAAATACTATTAAAGGATTGTGACTTTTGTTGTAAGCGCGCTTTTTGCAGTTGCGCGTACTAATCTACAATATCTAATCTATAAATCTAAATACATACTAATCTACAATAATGTTATAAATAGTTTATATTGTATATTTATTTGTTTGTGTTGTTGAAATAGTAAAGAAGTAGTTTAAAGCTTGGAGAGGAATATAGTATATTTTGCCTCAATACCATTATACATGTGAAATTGTGGACGGAGGTGCGGGAAACCGTTAGATTTTAATATTTTTTTAAATTACTTTTTGAACTGTAGTCTAGCTTTTCTATAAATATGAGTTAGTAGAGGAGTTTAAAACTAGTGCCAGTAATTTATGACCTACTAGCTTTCGCCCGCGGCTCCGCCCGCGTGCATGTCGGTTATCGCGATAAAAACTATCCTATGTCCTTCCTCGGGACTCAAACTATTTCCATACAAAATTTCATCTAAATCGGTTTAGCTGTTTGAGCGTGAAAGCGTAACAGACAGACAGACTGACAGACAGAGTTACTTTCACATTTATAATATAGTATGGATTTTCGTTGTTTTATATTGTGCATATGTTTTAGTATGATTCTGTTATGTAGGTTCATCGAAAATATTTAATTTAATTTTTGTAAAATTATTTTGCATTTTTGAGACATATCCATACTATATAATATTATACGTGTGAAAGTAACTCTGTCTGTCTGTCTGTTACGCTTTCACGTTCAAACAGCTAAACTGATTTAGATGAAATTTGGTATGGAGATAGTTTGAGACCGGGGAAAGGACATAGGATAGTTTTTATCGCGATAACCCTTATCCACGCGGGCGGAGCCGCGGGCTAAAGCTAGTAATATATGTTTCAAAAATGCGAAATGATATATATAAATATTTTTCAAATATTTAAGTCTTTATTTTGGCTTGCCCTCCGTAGGTATTTAAGAGGTAGTTCAACTTATCAGCAACTATGAGTTCAATGATTAATCTATACTTAAATATCTAATATATAAAATTCTCGTGTCACAGTTTTCGTTGCCATACTCCTCCGAAACGGCTCGACCGATTTTGATGAAATTTTTTGTGCATATTGGGTAGGTCTGAGAATCAGACAACATCTATTTTTCATCCCCCTAAGAGTTTGTTTGTTTGTTTGAACGCGATAATCTCAGGAACTACTGGGCCGCATTGAAAAAATATTTTATTGTTGGATAGCCCATTTATCGAGGAAGGCTATAGGTTATAACATCACGCTACGACCAATAGGAGCGGAGCAGCAATGAAAAATGTTGTAAAAAAAAAAGGGAAAATTTACGCAGACGAAGTTGCGCGGGTCAGCTAGTAGTAATATAATATAGTATGTTTGTTTGAACGCGATAATCGCAGGAAGTACTGGGTCAAATTAAAAAATCTATTACTGTTGGATAGCCTATTTATCGAGGAAGGCTATAACATCACGCTACAACCAATAGGAGCAGAGCAGCAATGAAAAATGTTGCAAAAACGAGGATAATTGAAGCAGACGAAGTTTACGGGTCTTCGTCTGCTTCAGTTAGCTAGTATGCTATATATAGTTGTTTCCAGTGACTCCGCTTGCGTATATCTTGATTCGAGTGATAAGAATCCTACGTCCTTCACCTATGCTTTAAAACCTATATCATTTTGTAAGTTCTTTGTTTAAGGTGTTTTATCTAAATTTAATTTCAAATAACCTTTGGATTGATTTAACGAAATAAAGATATTTGAAATTTAAAATTTAAATCGGGCTAGTAGCTTCAGGGTAAACCTCTACATACAACTTTAACTCTTTAATATTAATAGTATAAGTATGGTTTTAATTTAGCAAGTTATATTTAATTTTTAACCACAGATTATTTTAATAGAAATAAATGTATTACCTGGAATGAGGGCAAGAAATAAAGAAAAGAGTCAATTGTTTTATTAATTTTATGGATCAGTCAAACAATTTCGTAACACATTTTGCATAAATCATTTAATACCTAATTATAATTTCAAAATTGTGGATGAGGTATGCAAACTAAAGCAATAGGCCAAAATCATATTAGTTAACAATAACGATATATTTTTAATATTATTAAATTATTATTTTATCATGCTATATAGTCATCAAAGTGCTTAATTACCAATTACTTCATCAATAAATATTATATTAATAACGTCTTAGTTAATGAAAATAGTCAGAATAATTAAATTAAGTAACAATGTATAAATTAATAATTATTTCAGATGCTAGCTTATATTTATTACAGTAAAATAACCAAAAAGTTTAATTTAGATTACAATTTAAAATAATTACAAACATTTAATTTCAATATAATCCATTTGCTCTACCGTCAATACTACTACTGTGCTGTTAACAAATTCGTCCTCACATTCAGACTTCCGGCTTCACATTTCTGGGCTTGTATCTAGTATTATTTACAAGCCATAAGTTCTGACGAATGTGTGCACTTGATTTAAAAAAAATTGTCTGAAAATTTAGCGTGTGATAAATCAAAACCTCTGTACTCGCAAGCGAAACGCACTCTTGCTTCTTGTAGTTCTTGTCCTAATTTTTGTAGCGGAATAATGCACACATTTCTTATAGCCTGCATGCCGCAGTCAAATAGTCTAGCGAACGTCGACGTCTTGGTAAATGGCTGCACTTCGTATGTGCTGACCATTTGCGTTACGTGATCCGACGTTAAGACAGTCCTCCTCAGCATCCCACTATAGCCAACGGCACGCTGCTGTAGCTCTCTGAAAAAAAATACGAAGTTAAAATAAATGTATAAAAGATCTTCGATACCCACTCATTAAAAGTTTGAATGAATAGAACAGTAAGACAAGCACATTTTTAAAAAAGGTGTTATTTTATTACACCTAATATTATTTCTTTACAAATCAACAGACAATGAACGAGTTGTCACTGATAAATTTAGATAATAGTGCTTAAACAGTTGAAATATGATTGAAAATAGAATAAGCGTTAATATGAGAAGCTACCGACTGCGAAAACAAATTCGCATGCAAACTATTTTAAATTCTATTTATTTGATTTTAAAGATGATAATTGCCTTAATCGTTTCCAGTTTTAGGACATTTATTGTGCGTAGGTATCATGAACCTATTTTTTCGGCAAACATATTTATGGCACCTGGAATTACCGAACCGTGGGAAAGCAAAAACTTATTGTATGCAAACTATTTTCAGTTCTTGTGTAACGATTTAAAGACGATAATTGATTAAAGGATTCTCAGTTTTACAACTTTTACTACGGGGATCATTTAACTATTGTTTTATCAACACAATATACACTTTATGATTTCTAAATTTTACTAAAGCGTGTGAAAGAAAACAATTTATTTTGTCAAAAGTAGTTTAAATGAATTAGGATTTTCAATACTACAAAAAAAATTACATAATTTGTTTTGTTTAAACATAAATATTTTAAAAAGAGTTATGCATAACATCTTTAATGTGAGAAAAATAAAAATGAAACACCATGATTTAATAAGGGTGGATTTAAGTATGAATCATAGAAAAGAAATATAAGTGTATAAAAGCACGAAATTCCTACTCTTTACATTAGAGTAGAGACAGCCTTTTATATGTTGCCATTCGTTATACAAAATAGTTTTTGTTCCGATTAGTACTACGTTTCGTTATTATATTTTAGAATAATTGAACGAGTGAAAGTCTAGTTCCAAGAAATTCACCTTTAAAAAATATACGAATTACCAAGTGACTCAGAACACCATGTTTAAAGTAAAGTAAATGTAAATATTATTGGACATCAAAAAATGTAAATGAACTTTCACTTAACATTGATTTATGAAAAAGACATTAACGGCATATGAATTTATAATAAATCATTTATAATATTATTTATTTGTTGAAAATCATAAGTAGTCGTATACCTATGTATGATAATATGTATATATATATATATATATATATATATACTAATTATTTATATATTTATTTATTTCGGTAGTAAATTATTTTAATGACGACGATTTTTCGACAATCGTCGTCATATTTGAATATATTTCATAAAATTTTAATAAACTAAGCACTTAAATCTTTCTCACCCATTGCAACGTCTATTAACAAAAACCATTTAGTAGTTATTGTTTTTTTTAAATTATATACGAAATAAATACATTTCACTACACTACATAGTAAAATTAAAATAATAAGTTTATATAAAATATTAGGATTAAATAACTGCGAATGATGAAACAACAAATTATAATGTCTGCCATCATCATTGAGATATTATAACAACGAAACAAACCTTAGCTATGAAATTAACCATAGTCTTCAGAAATATTGATTATATTATTATTTGGTCTCCCCCAATTACTTTTTAACCAATAGCCAATTCTATTGTTAAACATAATTAATAATTATTGTAATAAAATATAATTTGAATTTGACTTACCGTAACATTTAACTCCCGCGATATTTGGTAAAGGTTTGTCCTGTATCCTTGGCCATGGAGATCCAAAATTTGATTCCCGGTTTAAATTTCGGTTAATTGTAAAGACTCGCAGAGGTCAGCAAGAAAGCACCCAACAGTCCAATAAAACACAGCCACCATAGGTAAACAGATGAAGAAGAAACGGTCCACTAATTCACACCACAAGTCAACGAGAGTTCAATCAGTAGTTTTGGGGTCAACAAAATGGCAAGATATCGGAATCCGTAAACAGAACAAGTCGTGAGCAAAATACAGTAAACACGCGCGCGTCATCGTACAAGGAAGTGCAAATTGCAACTAAGTTAACAAAAATGTTTTATGTTCCCGTTCACACACCTTAGCCCCGTCCTAATTGGTTGGAAGTAAAATGTGGGAGTGGTTTTGCGTTTGTGTGTGGACCGAACCGTTGTGAACCGTTCATAGTAAAATATTTTCAGGTGGTCGAGCATCAAGTGGGCCGATTGTACATAATGTACCCAGACTCGCAACAGAGAATCGAACCCACGACTTTGCGCAGCAGCACACATCCTCTTGGCGCCAGCGAGGCAGTTACGAGTAGCTAATTATAATACCCGCGGCCATGCGACACTTCTGCGATTGAAATATTTTTCATTATACATTCTCTGCAAAGATACTGATGATTCTTTAACAGTGTACACTTGTTGGGTTGGCTCAATTGCAATATAATAAAAATATGCAGATGAAATGAGTTACCCATTCACAACCAAATCACAAAACTCTGAGAGTACGTACAGAAGGAAAGCACGGAATTTTAAACTACTTTGTTCCGTAGTTGTTTCGAGATTCCACGTCTTTAAGCGTGTGCTTAATAAGATAAATATCTTTGTGTGCGTTACTCGGGCGCAAGTATTATCAAACTTTTCTTATGTAGGTTTTCTCTGTGTGTTGCGGTAATAGTCTGGAGTCAGTAAGTGTTATGGCGGCAAACTGAGCGTCATCATTTTCATAGCTCAGAATTTAATATGTAAAAGTATAGGAAATTTTATAGCTACGTATTTTATATCTACTCGGCCCTACGGATTGTACAATCCGTAGGGCCGTAGGTCTTTGTGCACATAAGGTGTACAATAAATACGTACTTGCAACTGGCACAAATTAGCTAAAAATCGGCTAGATTGTCATCTATTTAAAATAATCTCAATGGTTGGTTTTGTGAATATGATGTTTTATTTTGTATTTATACGTTCAAATATTTGTATTGCTGATGGTATCTACCTAATCGAGTCTAGTAAATCCTTTGCTTATATTTCATTTAAGAGAGATCTTAAAGGTACCTACGTTAGTACATTTTGTAAATATATATTTTTAATATTAAATAAATGTGGAAAACAATAGAAAAAAATCATACGTTAGACATCCCAGTCATCGATCAACTTTTAGCGAGTAAGGTCGCGTCGCATGCCTTCTTGCACTAGTGCTCGGATAATTTGCGCCAAATAATTGAAAGTATGCAAACTCAGATTGAGGAACTGCAGAAACAAGTGACCGATTTACGAGAAAAAAACGTTTCTGAGAATAAGATTGTCACTACCTTAATGGAAAGTTCGACTCAATGTACTGACTACTGTACAGATGAGGAATAACTGGCCAAAGAGACTGAGTGGGTAAGAGTAAAGAATAGAAAACGTAAGAAGCGAAAGTTGAACACCTCTACTACTCCAACCAAACATCAAGAGTCTCTAGAAGATACTCCTTTAGAACATAAACCTAAAACCAAGAAGGTGCCACCCCCTCCGCCCATAATAGTAGATGGTATTCAAAATTACCAAGCCTTCTTTGATGAACTCTCTCAAGCTTTGCCAAACAACCCCTTCAATACCAAAATCATGAATGGGGATGTAGTTAAAATAAATGCTATGAGCGAGGATTCTTACAAATCCTTCACAAGCATGCTGTCTAAGAGCCAATATCTATGGCATTCTTATGAAAACAAGCAGCAATGACCGATTAGAGTGATGGTTAAAAACCTTCACTTTACTTGCAAGCCTGAGAGAAGAAGAAGCAGCTAATAAAATAAGCTGGAAAACTAAAAAGCCTCTAAATATGTTCATGCTCACATTTAAAAACCAAGAGGACGTCACTAAAATATACAACATTAAAAGTATATTAGGATGTAAAATTGAGGTGCATCCAATAAAAACTTCAACTTTAGTTCCTCAATGTAAGAGATGTCAGGCGTATGGTCATACGCACAAATATTGTTCAAAAGAGCCGAGATGACGGGCAAACATCTTACTAAGGAGTGCAAAAAGCCCGCGGAAGATAAGCCAAAATGTGTACATTGTGGCGAACCTCACCCAGCGAACTATAGAGGATGTATTGTAGCCAAGGAAATGCAACACATCAAAAATAAAAATAGCAAAAAATCTATGGGAATAAAACAGCAGCCCATACCTAAAATTCAACCCTCAACCAGCAATGCAAAGCCAGTACAGCAGACTAACGCTCAGGTTAGCCAAATGAACAACAATAATTTCATTAAACCAAAAGCCAGCCTGGAGACTAAATTAGATGAAATTATTCAATTGATCTCATCATTTAACGTAAGACTAACTAGTTTAGAAAATAGCACTAACACCGCTAAACCTAAATTAAGTAAACAAAAATGACTCTTAGAATCATGGCATGGAACGCAAATGGACTACTTCAACAAAAACAAGAGTTACAAGTAATCCTAAACATTGAAAACACTGATGTGTGTTTGGTATCAAAAACCCATTTCACCAAACAATGTTACACACAGTTTAGAGGATATACAATCTATCATGCATTGCATCCAAACAACAGTGCAAGGGGTGGAAGTGCTATTATAATAAAAGAAAATATCTCACACTATGAAGGAATTAGATTTGAGCAGGAACATATTCAAGCTGTGGCGGTTTGTGTCAAAAGTAAGTTGTACTCTATTACTATATCAGCGTTGTACTCACCTCCAAGACACGCAATTATAAGAAATGCTTACATTAACTTTTTAAAGCAACTCGGACAGAGATTTATCCTGGGGGGTGATCACAGTCCCTGCCTTTGGTTGTTGTAAGTCTAGAACCCCAGTGGGGTTCTAGACTTACAACAACCAAAGGCAGGGAGTTTTTATATGCAATACAAGAGCTAAAATGTGAAGCTATGTCTACAGGTAAACCTACATATTGGCCAACTGACCCTCAGAAGATTCCAGATTTAATAGACTTCTTTGTGTGCAAAAATATATCACCGAATTATTTACAAATAAAAGAATGTTATAACTTAAACTCGGATCATTCTCCAATAGTTTTAACATTGAGTCAACGAATACAATATAAAGAGAGCAATTTGACGCTAGTAAACAAGTACACGGACTGATCTAACTTTATATACTTAGAAAATATTATAGAATTAAGAGTTCCCTTTAAAGATACTGATCAACTAGACTTAGAACTTCAGAAATTTACTTCTAACATACAACAAGCTGCTTGGAATAGTACACATTTTAGACCAAGACAAGTAAATAAATTTGCGTATCCATTAGAAATAAGGAATATGATTGCACAGAAGCGTAAGCAGAGAAAAAGATGGCACCAAACCAGGTCTCCGGAAGATAAAAGAGTACTTAATAACCTGACTAAAAATCTTAAGAGGAAGATAATGCACTACAATGCCATACGCACTAGTAATAACCACAGCCAAGTAACAAGTTGTCACAAGACTGCTTACTCACTGTGGAAAGCTACTAAAAATATGAAGAGACCAATAGTACAGATTCCTCCAATACGGGAAGAAAATGTAACTTGGGCCGTAAATAACGAACAGAAAGCGTCGAGATTTGCTCAGCAATTGGAAAGTGTTTTTCAACCGCATGTTGGAAACTATTAAATAGTAACTAGAAGACGAATGTTGCCTAGAGACAGCGTTGAAATAAAGCTCGTAACGCCTAGAGAAGTTTCAAAAGAGATCATTTTTTTTTCAAATATAAATACAAAAAAAGCTCCCGGGTATGATTTGATCACAGGAGAAATATTACGACAACTACCCCGCAAAGCTATTGTGAAAATCACCACCTTGATAAATGCTTCTTTTCGACTAAAGTATGTACCTAACCTCTGGAAAATAGCAGAAGTCATTATGATAGCAAAACCTGGGAAACCCCCTCAAGAATCATCATCATATAGACCGATTTCTTTACTACTCATAATGTCAAAACTATTCGAAAAGTTGTTGTTAAAACGTCTATTTGCCAAACTTCTTGGCAGTATATGATTAGGTATAAATGAGACAAAAGATGTAGTATAGTCTGGTTATAATTATCCAAAAGTGCATCTTATATACTAACGACTTCGTGTTGATAACAGATAGTAGAAACATTTAATAGATACTGAACGTGCGATAAGGAACATAAGATTGTGATGTAGATTGTAGATACAGCACAAAGATATTGTACTGTAACAGTACACCCCCCTTTAAAAAAAAATTTATGGTAATAGTGTTTACAATATAAATTTGACCTAGACCTTACTAGTTATTTGCTGATGTATATAAATAATAATGCTATTGTACGCGGTGGAATTTGATGACGCCTGTCATTAGTTATTTGCTGATGTATATAAATAATAATGCTATTGTACGCGGTGGAATTTGATGACGCCTGTTGTGGTGTGATTTGCTGACGTCTGTAATTTTGACTTAGCTGTTGCACGAGTGTTTATTATTTTTTTCCGTTAAACTCTTCATTCTTCTGTCCAGTGTTTTCATTATGCCGTAAATTAGGATCACGCCGATTGTTAAAATAATCTGTCCCATTGCAACATTTCTTGTCCACCGTAAGTCCTCCTCTATCAGGTTACGGAGTTGGTCCGCTTCGTTTTGATTGAGGCAATTGTCCGTATTGTATGTTATCTGGTCCTTAGAACTTTGATTTCCCATTTTAGATGTCTTGTTGTTACGAGTAGTTGTGAATTAATGGTATATGTTAAGATCTATGTTAATATATATACGAATAGCTTGCTTATATCAGCGATTTTTTATAGACGTACTACTGGCTTTACTTTACGTCCCGATCGTGTAGTGTACGTGTGTGAATGCCTGTCGCAATCCTTTGAATCTGGCACGTAGTTTGATTCGTCATTGATCATGAAAGCTGGTTTCAATCTATCAATTGATATCACTGTCTCTTTATCCCTAATTCTAATGCAAAATGTTTTATCTGTTTTACTAATTACTGGGTAGGGTCCTTCATACGGCGGTGTCAGGGCTTTCTTAATTCTATCACACCGAACAAATACGTGTGAGCATTCTTTGAGTTCGGGATGCACAAATATAGCTTGATTGTGTTTTTTTCTTTTCGGAATTGATGTCATTTGTGTGATGTCCTTTTGAATTTGTTTTACAAACTCTTCGTACGTTGATAACTGTGCTGCTGATGACTCAAAAAATCCTCCAGGGAGTCGTATTGGCGTTCCATATGTCATCTCTGCTGAACTATAACCTGTGTCTTCTCGCAAGCTACTCCGCAACCCGAGTAAAACTGTTGGAATTTCTTTTAACCAATTTTCGTTGGATTCTCTTGTCATTAACGCCGCCTTTAAAGTTCTATGAAATCTCTCTATCATTCCATTGGATTGTGGATGATAAGGTGTTGTCCTAATTTTATGTATTCCCAAAAATTGTGAGAGTGACTCAAATATTCTTGATTCAAACTGTCGGCCTTGATCCGTAGTAATGCGCAATGGACATCCAAAACGAGTAATCCATCCTTCGAAAAGTGTCTTGGCTACTGTTTCTGCAGTTATATCTTCTACCGGAAATATTTCGGGCCATGACGTACAACGATCTATGATTGTGATTAAATATCTCTTCCCTTGTGAAATCGGAAGTGGTCCGACGATGTCAATATGTAAATGTTCAAAACGTTGCGCTGTCATAAATGTACCAGGAGGTGATATCGTATGTCGTTGTATTTTTGATTTTTGGCAGGCTATACATGATCTACACCAATTCTTGATATCTTTGTTCATATACGGCCATAAATACCTTTGGGTTATCATTTTTCTCGTAGTTCTTTTTCCTGGATGGCTCATACCATGAATGGTATCGAAAATTTGTTTGCGAAAATGCTTTGGTAAGTAGGGGCGGCTTTTTCCAGTAGACGTGTCGCAGGTGATGTTTATTGTGGAACCCGGAAGCGTAATGTTTTTGAATTTTAATCTTTTATTGTCATGTAATTTACTTAGTTCATTATCTGTTATTTGACATTTTTCCAATTCAGCGTAATCGATAGGTGATGGCACGTATATTTCCTCTATTCGAGATAAGGCATCGGCGGTAATATTGTCACGTCCGCTTATGTGTTGAATGTTGGTACTGTATTGTGAAATGAAATCTAACTGCCGGACCCGTCGCGGTGTATCGTTTGATGATGGTTTTTGGGAGAATGCGTATGTCAAAGGTCGGTGATCCGTAAATATTGTAAATTCTCTTCCCTCGATTAATCTGTGAAAATGTTTGACGGCCATGTATATTCCTAACAGCTCTCTGTCAAACGTAGAATATTTTTGTTGAGTTTCGCTCAATTTTTGTGAAAAAAATCCTAATGGTTCCCAATTGCGTCCGGATTTTTGTTGTAAAACTCCACCAACGCAAGTAGCACTAGCGTCGGTCATGAGCGCTAGTGATGCGTTGCGGGAAGGATGCGCTGTTAACACTGCGTTTTTCATGCTTTCCTTGCATTTTTCGTAAGCTTTGTCTGCTTCCGTTGTCCAAGGAACAGGTGAATTATCGTTCTTTTTTGAACCATGTAGATATTCGTTTAAAATTCTTTGATTTTCCGCTGCGCGTGGAATATTACTTCTGCACAAATTGACCATGCCCAAAAATCTTCTTAATTCTTGAAATGTTTTCGGTTCGGGAAATTCCATGATTGCTTTGTAATTTTCTTCGGTAGGGTGTATTCCTTGGCTCGTTATATGATAACCTAAGAAATCTATTTCCCTTCTGAGAAATTCGCATTTTTCGAGATTAATGGTTATTCCATTCTCGTGTAAACGTTTGAAAACCGTTTCTAAATGCTGATAATGCAAATCTTCGTTGTCCGATGCGATGAGACAGTCGTCTACAAATATAAATACGAAGTTTAAATCTCTAAATAAGGAATCCATGAATCGTTGAAATGTTTGTGCCGCATTGCGTAATCCGAAAGGCATTCTTAAGTACTCAAAAAGTCCAAAAGGTGTGATGATGGCTGTTTTTTCTAAATCTTTAACAGGAATACAATGGTATGCTTTACGTATATCTATCTTGCTTAGTATCTTCTTATTTTCTAATATGTATGTAAAGTCAGTTAATCTTGGTAGTGGGTATTTGTCCGGTACTGTCGTGCTATTGAGCATTCGATAGTCTCCGCATGGTCTCCATTCGCCATTTTTCTTTTTTACCATATGTAATGGGCTTGCCCATGGGCTATCTGACGGTCGGCAAATTCCGAGTTCTATCATATTTTGAAATTCCTTTTTGGCTATGTCGTATTTTTCTGGAGGTAATGGTCTTGCCCGAGCTGCGACGGGTGGTCCTGTAGTGATAATGTGATGTTCAATCTAATGTTTGGGCGCATTGCGGAGAGAGGACCCTTTCGTGATGTCTTCGTATTTGTTTAAAAGTTGCGTAATACGTGGATTCGTTCTCACTGCGATAGTACGAATTGTTTATTGTGTCGCTTTTTCCGAAGTTACATGCGTTGTCAGCTCTGTAACTTTGTCGATAAGTTTGCGACCTGCTATGTCGACTAATAGTTTATAGTGCTCTAGAAAATCTGCTCCAATTATTGGTTGTGTAACATCGGCGATTACAAAATTCCATTTATAACATCGTTGTAGTCCTAAATTCAAGGTAAGCGTCTTCTCGCCGTAAGTCCTAATTTTAGTCCCATTTGCAGCGTATAGTGTGTATTGTTCATTTTGTAAAATTGAATGTCTCTGTTGCTTGCTAATGACTGAAATATTTGCGCCCGTGTCAATCAAAAACTTCATACCACTTTTTCGGTCGGTAATGGTGAGGCGATTGGATGGGTGGATTGCACAGAGTTTCGCCGTTGTCTGTGCTCTTATTCGTTTCCCTGGTTCCGTACGTAAGTCATTGGTTTCCAACCGCATGGTTTAATGCAGTTCTTTGCATATTTTCCGAATCTTTCGTGGTAGTAACAAAATTGATTTGCTCCTCTATAGTTTGTTCTCGGCCTCATAATCGGGAATTGTTGACGTTTCTTGAAATGATTGTGCGTGTTGGGTCGATAGCCATATTGACCTTTCTGAATTGCGTCAATATCTATCTGTAATTTTGCTAGCTGGGCTAAAATGCATGCTGTATTGTTGTCGTTTGAAGTGTCGTTGCTAACAGCTGATATTTCGGTTACTTTTGAATTCATTATTATTTTGTCTGCAATTTGGCTCAGTTTGTCAATTTCCATGTCTTCCGTAACTGCTAGAACCGTAGTAACTGATGTTGGTAAAAGCCTGAACCATAGTAGTTTAATTGTTTCGTCACTGATTTTTCCTCTCCCGAGGACTCGCATTTGACGTAATAACTGCGAAGGTTTTTGATCACCGAGTTCTGTCTCTGATATTAATTTTTGAAACTGTCGCTGTTCTGTTTCTTCGTAACAATCAATTAAACGTTCCTTGATGTTTTTGTATTTATCTGTAGTCGGTGGTGAAGTGATTAGGTCACTAACTTGTAGTATTTCTTCCTTGGATAACTTTGCTATTACTGTACAGTATTTGTATTCGTCTCCTTGCTTCTGTGGTGCTAATATGGCTTCTAGTTGCGTGAACCATAATCTTGGTTGGTCTTTCCAAAATTCCGGAATGCGGGATAAAACCGAGGTGCCAGCAGCTACTTCAAGTGTTCCTTGCTGATTTATGTTCGCATTGCACGGTGGTTGTGCCATGTTTCTTGCTGCGTATTCGTTCGTCGGGGTCACCAATTTGCCAAACTTCTTGGCAGTATATGATTAGGTATAAATGAGACAAAAGATGTAGTATAGTCTGGTTATAATTATTCAAAGGTGCATCTTATATACTAACGACTTCGTGTTGATAACAGATAGTAGATACATTTAATAGATACTGAACGTGCGATAAGGAACATAAGATTGTGATGTAGATTGTAGATACAGCACAAAGATATTGTACTGTAACAACCAGTTATGAATTTTACTTCACTATTACTTTGTTTATTCATTTTCAATTCTCCTCTATTCACAAGACAAATGCACTTTATAATTGAAAAGGATAAATGTCACTATCACCATTATTATTATGTCATTCATATAAATAAGAAGAATAATGTAGCTGGCCAGTCAACAAAGGAGGTAAAAATCACCTACCTAACTTACCTACAAAATAGGACTACCATTTGTACTGGCATTATTTATGGATCCCAGTGTACTTTTTCAAATATGATGTTTTTAACTAGTAGTGTTTTGCGAATATGGTCTTTTACAATAATGATATTTTACGATTATCATGTGATGAGAATATGATGTTTTGCGAATATGCTTGTGAGCGAGTATAATGTACTGCTCCGGAGGGGTTTCAGACGCATCGTTTTGCACACCTGAAGAAACTACCACCCTTGTTGCACCATTTCACAACCAACTCAAAATTATCACACAAAATATTCGATCAATTAACGCAAACTTTGATAATTTCTTGACACTGCTGCACCGAATTAAATTAGTTTATGATATTATCGTACTCACCGAATGTTGGCTTAAACAACAATGCACAATACCAACAATGGCGAATTATGCTCCTTACTACACAAGTAAACTTGTAAACCAAAATGACGGCATAGTCCTTTATATTAAAAACGACATAAACTACGTGGTCGAGGAACCGATCTTCGGTGATGCAAGCTGTTTGGTAATAAAGTTAGGATCTGAAAAGGCATTTATATGCATTTATCGCTCACCCTCATTTACAGATATTACGATGTTTTTACACTCACTAAACGAACTTTTATTAACTCTTTCACCTTATAAGAACATAATCACCATTGGGGATATTAACCTTAATATTAATGGTTCAGTATGCTCCACTCATGTATCAGACTATCTCAACCTCCTGGCATTCCATGGTCTGCTTCCGGCTCATACTCTTCCTACTCGTGGAGAAGCTTGCCTTGATCACGTAATGATCAAATCTCAATCAATAGTTCAAACCATTGTGATTGATTCGTCTGTTACAGATCATAATGCTGTAATGCTTGGCATGAGACAAATAAACATGTCAAACAAGAATCTATTGCTGTTTCTAAAATTAATTTCAACACTCTGGACGCCGATATGAATAAGATCGACTTCCAGAATGTCTATGCGATAGATGGTCCAAATGCAGCTACTAAGTTTTTGATAAACACACTTACCAAAGTTATAAAATCAAACACTATAACCCAAAACGTTTCCAAACGCAGGCAACTACTTAAACCCTGGATGACACCGGGATTGTTGCGTTGCATGCGTAATAGAGACTCAATGCATAGAAAACTCAAACTGACGCCTAATGACACTGTCTTGGCTATTACATATAGAAGATATCGAAACTTCTGCACCGGGCTGGTAAGAAAGGTGAAAAGGCGGTATGATAGTACTGAGCTGAGAGAGGCTGGCAATAATAGTAAGAAAATGTGGCAGATTATTAAAAGAATCACTTACACTGACAAACCAACTAATCCACCTACAGATTTACTCACATCTACTTTTCCACCACAGCAATCTGTAAATCTTGTAAATGATTTCTTTGTGAACATTGGAAAGAGCCTAGCAGACAAAATCAAATTCCATAACCAAAACTACAATGATAATAATAAGCCATGTGCACCCTTGCAATCATTTGTATTATTAGGCACTGACGAGAAAGAAGTTGAAGCAATGCTTATGTCCATTAAAACAGGGGCTACTGCAGGGTGGGATAACATCTCCACCAAACTTCTCAAGCGCTATAAATTCTTGCTTATAGGACCACTTACATACATTTTTAATCTTTGCATGAATTCCGGTATATTCCCCTCATATTTAAAGAGAGGAATAGTGTATCCGATTCATAAGGGTGGAAATAGAGACATCATTAGCAATTATCGACCAATCACAGTTCTACCATCAATCTCCAAAATACTGGAACGATTAATAAATCAAAGGCTAGTAAAGTATCTCGAAGATAAACAATTGCTGTCTAACAATCAATACGGTTTTAGGCGAAACAAATCAACAAATGACGCTATTATTAAACTGACAAACCACGTCATGGAACAACTAGACAAAAAGCGAAAGGTATTATCGGTCTTTCTGGATTTAAAAAAGGCATTTGATACGGTTCCTATTCCCGCCCTTGTTGCTAAATTGGAGCAACGAGGAATTCGTGATCTGCCACTCAAACTTTTCAAGGATTATCTAAATAACAGAACACAGGCCGTTACGATAAAAGAATTTACAAGTGACGAACTTCCTGTTACTTTCGGAATTCCACAAGGTAGCGTTATTGGGCCGACCCTCTTCCTGGTCTACATTGATGAGTTGTGCGATCTAAGTCTCGAGAGTGGCTTAATTATTACCTTCGCAGACGACACCGTTCTTACGTTCTCGGGTGTGACAGACACAGAGTTATGAACTGGCTAAGCAGACATCTACTTACCCTGAACGCAGAAAAAACGAAAGTCCTCACTTTTGCTCTTCGGGATTCTGCAAAACCTCCAGATACTCTCACACTCACCGCACACTCTTGCAAACCACTGGATTCAGTAAGCTGTTCCTGCCCCACATTGGAACGTACTCATACTGTAAAATATCTAGGAATCATCTTGGACGACAGGTTAAACTTCACAGCACACATAGAGTCACTAACAAAGCGAGTCAGAAAAATGATTTTTATTTTCAAAAACCTACGGCATGTAGCTGGTGCGCAAACTGTCAAGAAAGCCTATTTAGCCCTGTGTCAGTCTATAGTAACATATGGTATATCAGTGTGGGGCGGGGCGCCTAAAAGTTCAATGCTGAAATTAGAAAGAGCTCAAAGAGCAGTTCTAAAGGTGAGCACATTTCGTCCACTTCTCTTTCCCACAAGCACACTGTATAAAACTAGTGAAGTGCTTTCTGTCAGACAACTGTTTATTTTAAACATCACCCATTTACTACACAGGAACACACCCTATAAACCAATCACCAAACGTCGCAAAGACAAGGTCTGTCCCCCGTTTAAATGCAATTTCTCTGCAACACAACGTTTTTCCTGCTTCCTGGGGCCACATCTATACAACTCAATTAATAAGCACCTTAACATATACGCACTACCTATACACACATGCAAGGATATAATTTCAAAGTGGCTACTAACAAAAAATTACGAGGAAACCGAAGCTCTTCTTCGCGCATTTTAGGTACAGATGCACACACTCAAAAGCACACAAACGGCACACACACACACACACACACACACACACACACACACACACACACACACACACACACACAACGCACACACACACTAATCCATATTATTTTATATTATTATTTTATTTTATGTTTTTATTTTATTTTATTTCTTTTATTAGTTTTCAGTCCCACATATAATATTGTTATTTAAAAATCACAAATGTTAAATTTATCTCAATCGAAATGATTAATATTACGAGATTACCCACAGACGTAACTAATGAATCTGAAAAACTGTATGATTGACACAAATAATTAAATACATATAAATTGTGGGCCTCGCGCCTTTAATACAAGTTATTTTAAATAACTTAGCAAAGGTGCTAGGTACCATTTAAAACGTCATATCTATGTACCTACCCATTATAACTAGAACATAATGTATGTAATTTAGTGTGAATAAGTTTGTGAAATTAAATTAAATTATTAAATTATTATTATTATCTAATCGGAAGTTTATTTATGACATGGTATAACCCTGGGGATCTAGATTCGACAAACTCTGTGAAAGCAGTTTGTACTGCTTCCTGGAAAGAATATTTTTGCTACATAGAAAATTGACCAAATCACGAAAAAATGGTTGTCAGTTGTAGCAAGGTCTGGCGAGTATGGAGGATGACGTATGGCTTCTAACTGCATCTCCTGTACAGTTGTAACGGTTTCTTGTGAAGTGTGAGTTCTTGCGTTATCATGGAGCAATAATGGTGAAGATCCATTCACTAGTCGGGGCTGTGTCAATAACAGTATTGCCATTAATTATAGGGAATTAGATTTATAGGGAATAATACCATGAAGAGACCATCAAACAGCTACCATTACTTTTTTATTGGTAAGCTTCTCTTCAGGGCACTGTTGCGGCGCCTGAAGTCAGCCATTGCATTTTTCGTTTACAATACATATTATTTCCAAATTGTTAGATTGATTTCGAGGATAGAACTTTTTCGTATTTTTTTTTTTTCCTAATTGTGAGACTGGCTCAATTTTTTTTATTGTTAATGATGCACTATAAAGTTTACCATTATCACTACAATCTAGTCTAAAGAGACTAATGAGTAATTGACAACTAAAATGACAATAACTAACACTATTCTTATTGTTTCTTTTAATAAATAAAGGCACTATGTTGCTGTGTCCTTTAATCACACTGCACTATAAATTGTCACTAAACTAACTCAAAAGGTTTGGATCTCTTCAGTCTTCGAACTATTTCCTTGTTGTCGAGGAGCTGCATGGTCTTAAAGTTTACATGGTGATGAAGTCGGTGTTAATATTGGCGACGAGGTCCACTTTAAGGTCCTGATGGAGATCGCCCATTCTAATGTACCGGTGCGCTAACCATACATCTAACTACTTTATTTTGGAAGCGCTGTAATATCATTAAGTTACTTTGTTTGGTACACCCCTGTTTACCATAAGTCCATACTGGCTTAAGGACTTGTTTGTATAATAAAACGTTTTTGTGTACCTACTGACAATGCTGAATGATTACTCAGTAGCCAGTACATTTTCTAATTCATCTCGCTTTTTCTTCACATGAGTCTTTCAGCGAAGCATTGTGTCTAATGCCATGCCTAAGTACTTGGCTGTATATACGTAGGGTACAAGCAGGTAATTTATATGTAACGGATGATAATATACCGTATTGTTATCAAAGTCTATGTGCGTCGATTACGATTTATGCTTTATCTGTCATTTTGTAGTCCATTTGGAGATGGTATTTACAGCAATTTGGACCGCCTCCACGGCTTTTTCATGAGTTGCCCCTACAGCCATGAAGGCTGTGTCGCCTTCAAAGGTCGCAAGTGTACTGTTCTCCATTTCGGGAATATCACAAGTGTATAATAGGTACAGTACCGGACCTAAACACTACCTTGTGGTACGCCGGCATGTAGGTTTAACCTATTATACGCATCGCCTTGTTTGATTGTGAACATTCTTTAGAACACAGATGAAGACTGACTCCGATGAAAATAACAAATATATCGAATGTGATTTTAATCGCGTCTGACGCTTCTTTTAGGGTTCCGTAGCCAAAATGGCAATAACGGAACCCTTATAGTTTCGTCTTGTCCGTCTGTCTGTCTGTCTGTCTGTCCGTCCGTATGTCACAGGCATAGACAACTCAATAAATATTGATGAAATTTGGTGGAAAGATTTCTAGTAGAAGCCGCTACTTATTTTGATAGCTAAATTATAAAAATAACCATTTTTAGGGGGGGGGGGTCCAAAAATGTAACAGAAGCTGTTTTTTTTTTTGTCAGCAAACATCAACGTGTGGCACATCATTCGACAGTTCTTTCAAAAACAACTTCCACCTTAACTTTTGAACCATGTGACCAAAATATTTGAAAAAGTCACGAAGGTAGCGCTAATATACAATACTTTAAACTAAAATTATTTCGAACATGATCGGATATACTGTCATTGAGTTATTACCGAAAAACTCCGTTACTCGACAAAAGGGCATAAGTGCCTTAAACATACGCTCTTCCACTGATGCAATTATTCAACCCTAAACATGAACATAGTCTCACATGCTCTTGCCCGGTTTTTTTTCTAAATAAATGTAAATAATGTTGCCAATACTCATTTAACTGTTCTTACTATAGGCGCCACTCATCCATATTAGTTCAGGAGTTAAAAAGTTATGGTGTAATAAAGACACTCATAAACATACATACCTGCTTACATAAATGACGCTGTAGTGTGCTAAGTGTGAAGAAGGTCGTAGGTTCGATTTCATACACTGTCACAACAACATCACTTGGACACCACCTTGTGTGATCTATAAGTTATTTTTTCGAGTCTGGATGGACTTTGTATTCGTGATATTTGCAAAGTCTAATGTTTGCAAAGTCCCCCGCGATATAGGAATTGCCCATTTCCAAGTGCAAGGTTTGTCTTTTAAAAAATAAATATTTGAATCCTTTTCTGTGGTATTTGGGTGAAACAGAGTATTTTATTAAATTAACTTTATAAAAATACTCTTTTTCACAACTCTGTTGTTGTCGCGGATGAGCCGCAATTATCCACGTTTTTACGACAATTCGTAACTTGAGTGTGATTTAGTCGTACATTGTATACTAAAATAAACATAGCAGTTTATCTTGATGTTCAATCAAGACGAACTACTATCATACTTTATTACTTTACTATCGTACTGATTTGGCAAGCTAATTTGCTCATTTTTATTTTCCTGTTAGAGTAACTATTTATTTAAACAAATTAAAATTTTATTCTACAGCTTAGGAGGATTTAAATTTAGACCATTCTAAAAGTCTGTTGTAGCATATTGTATCTATTTTTCGCTTTAAGTGCGACCAGTTAATCAATTAATCTATGATATTAACTACGTGCACTCACCAAAGAAAGTGGTCAGTGGCCAATTTTGACTAAACTTACCGTGTAATCAAAATAGCTTTAAGGTTGAGTTTAGTAACAATCAGAGTATACTGCAAGGGAAAGTCAACCCTGCTGTTTTATGCGGTGCAAATGAACTTCAACCGTAGGGTGATGTACCATATTTTTTGTATATTATAAGTATGACGCTAGTGTTTGATGGACAAAAGTTTCTTAGTCTTGACTGTGTCTCGCTCTTTACTCTTCATTCAAAAGCTCAGTTTAGTGACAGGTACTAAATAATAAAATGCGTCGTTAATGGTAATGAGTTGTTAAGATAATTAGTTCAAAGTATACGTAATAGTTTGTTGTGTATTTAAGTTTGTAATAAAGCAAAATGTTTTTCAAAATGTGGTTGAAGTATAGTTAGCTTTATCATCATCAGCCTGAAAACGTCTATGGTTGAACATAGGCATTCGCCAAAGACACTACGTTAGAGTCGTACATAAGTCGTATAAAAATTACGCCCAATAAAAAACAGGCCGAACTCAAGATTCTGTAAGACCTCGACACCACAGATTACATAATATAATACGTACAGATGTAAAGCTTCATACAAAACTCTCTTGACGCACGCACATATAGATATCTATGTGGCATAGTGCGGAAACTCGAATGTTATTTGTTTCGAGCTCGAACAATTTAGAGAGAGAGAGAGCCAGAGACTGAGCCAATGCCACGTGCGAGCGTTTTTTGCACGCATAAATAATGAGTAATTTACGTAGTCTTTTCAACGTAGTCTTTTAAATTGTCCAACGACCCAAAAAGGTCAGTAGATTCTTATTTGTTTAAAAAGTTGTTGTTGTTAAAACGAAAGTAAATAGGGACCCAGGCCACTAGGAACTTAGTGGTTATGGTTGTGGTTATGATGATGATGATGGTAGTAATGATGGTTGTGGGGGTGGTGATGGCGATGATGGTGGTAATGGTGTGGTGGTGTTGGTGGTGATGGTGGTGGTGGTGGTGGTGATGGTGGTGGCTAGGGCTGTCAACTCTGGCCTATGCAAAAAGTTGGTAGTGATGGCGATGGTGACGCCATCGTCACCACCATTATCACAAATAAAACCTACAAATGCCAACACCACGAATATTTTTATTTTCTGCATCTAACACAACTTTTTACGTAGGCCAGAGTTGACAGCCCTAGCATGCCCTAGCGCACGTATAGGTATAAAAATCGTAGTACTCTCCTTATTTTGTGTCGACACAATATATACGAGTAACGTCCCGAGCACTAACCTCTATACGTAAGTAACTCGATAAATTTTGAGACAACAAAAAACTGTACAATATATTAACAATATTTTTTTTTTTTAATTTTTTATGCAAAGGCCCATTCGCCTAAACGAACCATTAAAACACTTTTGCCAGTCTTGATCCGATAGGTCCGAAATTGCGACTTAGTAGGCGGTCGTATTTTTTCCGTGGTTATCGGAAACAAAAAGAAATCATCGGGAGCTAAATCAGGACTGACGGACGGTGAATGGGGCAAGGTTTTAAACATCGGATGCCTCAAGAAACGCCTTTATTCTGAGATAGGTATGTGACGAACAGGTGTCGTGATGCAGTATGATTCTCCGAAGCCCAGTCTTTGGTCTCCTCTCTCGCAGAGCTTCGAAAACTTTCGACAATGCTACTATTGTACACTTTTTTTTTCCAACATTGTTGTCCGCTACAAGGAAAAAGATTAGCTGCCATTTTTTTATTTTTTACCAGCGTTACATGGTCTTTTCGTCGGCAACTTTCCTTGTGAAAAGTCTCACACTGATAACTGTTTTTTTATTTTCAGGATCATATTGAAATTCAGTAGGTATGACGTTGTAAGTATGAAACAAAAACAACAGAAAACCCACTTCTTAAGCTGCAATATTCGAATGGTGGTGGGGGACTACGGACTTTTAATTAAGGACGGCAAAATGCTCATAGCGCGCCCACTCTACGGTTAACAACTAAGTCTCGGTTACTCTAGCTCTTGTTCGCTTAGTGGAATCCACTTCTACATAAACCTGCTCTTTTCATACCTTCATGAAAAGAGCACTTTCTATGAAGAATTTAAGTAAATTGTTCTACTTACGTGCATTTTCATTTTGCTTGAGATTGGAATCGTAATAAATGAGGATTGTTTGACTTTACTCCGATTTGAATCCTTATGTGCGCTGCGCGATTCTGCTTGTGGAAAATCAGTTGACTCAACTAGCTAGATTGAATTTATTTCAAAGATAGGGGTGATAAATTTGTATTTTGAAAAGGAGTCTTCGATTCTTATTATGCACTAGCTTTCGCCTACGGCTCTGCCTGCGTGTATATTGTTTCGCCATACAAACTTTAGACCTCGGTTTCATCCGCTTAGGTGGTGAATTTTGACTACTGATATTTTCGAGGTAAGGGGCTCTTAGTACTTTGATCACGTAATCAACAGCAACCCAAATTAATTTCATTGATTCAGACATTAGGCAATAAATTCAATTAATAGTTAGGTACCTTGAATATTCAATTTTAAATTATAACTCCATTCAAAAATGTATTTCCTTGTTGATTTTGTACAAACAACGTGTAACTTAAATCCATATCAAACCCGAAAGGGTCGTTGAATAATGCTAAAAAATGAAAAAAATTATAACCGTCAAAATGGTTTTAGTCCAATTTCGTCGTAATATACATATACATTTTCAATATTTTTTTTTTATCAACATTGTTTGTATACAAATCCTCTATACAATCAAAACAATATTTTTCGCCTCCGCATGTTTTCCCATATGATTCCTTCCATCCCATATGATGACAAGAAAAAAAATAGCTAATTTTTATATTGCTTAATATTTTTGTACCGAAGCTGTTTTGCAGCTTACATTGCATAATAAAATTGTTCAGCATATTGTGTGTGTGTGTGTGTGTGTGTATGTGTGTTGGATCTCTTCTAGCCTTTGGCACTTTTTGCTTTGTGCTAACGTGCAGTTTAACTGGCTAGACAAGAAATTATCGCAAAAGAAGTCCACGTCCATTGGTACAGTAACTGCTTAACATCAGGCCGTAAACTTGTTTGCCAATAGGTACCGTAGTATAAAAAAGTTAAACATCAGCCTCTCTTCAATCCAACTTTCCTTGACCCATTATACTACCGACGTGAACCCACTCCTTTTTTTTTTTTGTTCGGCGGGAAAAAAATCCCACGCCGCCTCTGCAGACACCGTGCGGTATCCGCGTATGGCCCTGACCGCCATGGTCCGCTGGGGTCTCCCTAAGCGGACCCTATTCTGGGCGGTCAGGGACGCCGCCCACACGGGTGCGCCGTACAAAGCTATTGATCGCACCACCCCCGTGTACAACCGTCTACTTGAGGCACTGGGTCCACCCAGGTTCGGCAACAGCCTCCCCAGTGCGGACGCCGCAGCCTCGAGTTTTGGCGCCAAAATGCGAAAGTGCTCGTCGAAGAGCCACCGCCCGTCTACTACCAGGCCTAGATACTTCATCTGGGCCCGGACCTGTATGAGGACCGAGCCGACGGCTATCGAGGCGCCAGCAGGTGGACCGCGACGGGGCCCATGGAATAATAGGGCCTCCGTCATGGAAAGGGGCACCCTAAGCCCCAGCGCCTCGATGCGCCCGACCATTCGGGAAATCCCTAGGTTGGCCAGGCGCGCCGCCTCCTCAAAATTCCCACCCCGGGCCGTGATGAGGGTGTCATCCGCATAGCAGATGACCCCTATCCCGGGGGGGAAGCCACACCGCAGGGCCCAGTCGTAGCCAATGTTCCACAAGATACTAAGACAGAGCCCTGTGGAACACCGCACGAGACGTCCCTGCGGATTACCTCACCCTCTCGGTCCTCGTACAGGATCCTCCTGCCTTCGAGGTAGTCTGCCACTAGCTGCCTCAGGTACGCGGGCACTCCATGATACCGGAGCGCCTCGTTGATGCAGCTGAATGGCAGAGACCTGAAGGCGTTGGCGATATCGAGCGATATCGCCAACATTACTCCTCCACCGGCGACGGCCTCCTCCGGTGCGGCCCTCAAGCGCAGAATGGCCCCAATGGTCGAGCGCCCAGCACGAAAGCCGTACTGAGCGTCCGACAGATTAGGGCCGACCTCGTTCAAATGCCGGACGATGCGGGTAGCGAGAATCCTCTCCAGCAACTTCCCCGCCTCGTCCAGCAACATGATAGGCCTGTAGGCCGCAATTGAGTCGGGAGGCCGTCCCGGCTTTGGAAGGAGCACCAGCTTCCCTGCCTTCCAGCAGTCAGGGAACCGTCCGAACGCCAGGCACACGTCAAACAGTCCCCTGAGGCGGTCCCCGATATGGTCGAGGGTCAGGGCCAAAACCCGGGCGGGAATCCCATCCGGCCCGGGAGCGGTGTTCTTCGAACGCATTCGAAGAACAGCCGCGCCCACCTCCGCTTCGGTGACAGGCGGCACAGTTGTGTCGGCCTCCCAGTCATCGGTCTTATCCTCGGAGACCATCGCCGGGGGCGCGTGCTCTGCCCGCCAGCAGGAATAGACCCTCGACCACTTTCGCAAGGAAGCTGGGCTGGAGAGTCTCGGTAAGGGGGGGGCCCGCCGAGCGGAGCTTGTTAAGCGCCGCTCGATATGGGCGACCCCAGCGTCCAGGTCACGGTCGAGACCCTTCAGCATCTCCTCTCTCGCCCTCTCCTTGGCGCGACAGATAGCCAGCTTAAAGGCGTCCCTCGCTTGGCGATACGCCTCATAAAGCTGGCTCTCCTCCTGGACATCGCGGTGACGAGTCCGGCTGCGAGTATAGGACCTCCGCGCACTGATGCAAGCGGCGCGGAGGGAGGCAAGCTCCTGGGACCACCAATACACCCCCTTCCTCGGGGTGCGATGTCGTGAGCGGGGCATGGCCGCATCGCAGATCTGCGTAAATGTATCGCGAATGCGGCCAGCCATGACGTCCACCTCCTCGGTTGGAGGTGGAGACGACCATGATGCCACGATGGCCGCCTCTTCCAGCAGGTCCCTTTCCAACGCACCCACAGCCCACCGCGGAAACCGAGGCGTTCTGCGCGCCGTGTGACCCCTAACTGAGTCCTGGTTCCTGGAAGACCGGGAGAGCTCCAATCGGATATATCGGTAATCCGAGAGCGTCTCAACCTCATCCAGGACGACCCAGTTCCTTACTCGCGCTTCGACGGCAGGGATAGCGAACGAAAGGTCCACTATCGACCCCCCCTGCTGTCGAACGCACGTATTGGTGGCGCCTCTGTTTAGGAGACAGAGACCCACCGACGCCGCCCACTCCTCAACCGCCGAACCGTGGACGTCCGTGCTGGGTGACCCCCATGCCGTAGATTTGGCGTTGAAGTCCCCCAGCACTAGTACGTGGATTGCTAGTAATGTAGGACCACACTCCCACATTGCTAGTTATCTTTCTAACAACAACAAAAATAACTCTATCTGTTACGTTTTCACGCTTAAGCCGATGAACAAATTTATATGAAATTAGTATAGTATGGAGGTAGTTTGAGTCCCAGGAAGGACTTAGGATAGCTTTCATCGCAACAGCCGACATCAACGCGGGCGAAACCGCGGGAGAAAGTTAAAAATAAATATAAGATTACAAGGCTAGTTTATTTGAAGCTATCTTTAGCTTTTTTTTCTTTTTAAAGTTAACTAGCATTGTGGGGTTGTTAATCACACGTCACTAGCAATCCTGTTAACCCCTCCAGCTAAGTTCCAGCGTCGGCAGTATAATGAATAGTATACGAACGTAAAATCGTGAGGTCGCCCTCTCGATTACAAGTCCGATAGCTTAGCCATTAGGCTACCGCCGCTTCTTTTATGAATATTGAGTAAACGTAATATACACTAGTACACTTCATTACTTTTAACTACTTAAATAAGATTGATCGCAAGAAACTTTAAACGCTCCAGAGAAAAGACCCATATCAATCTTTATTTAATATCCTAATATAACTTTTTGGATGGAAATTTAAGGTTAAGTTTCGTGTTGTTTTCAATAAACACTTTTCACATTACGAAGTATCAGTGGCGGCCTTAGGGTATGACAAGCAGGCAACTGCAAGATGCCTAGCTCTTGCAGGGGCCTCCCGGCCTTGCGAGAACTACCTAATAAAAAAATAATTAAGAGTAGAAGACACTGATTAATTATTTATAAACGATATAAATTAATGAATACGAATAATTATATGAATGGACGAAATGAAATTTAATGTTAGCATTCGCGATGACGGCGAAGTACGTGACGTCATCATCAAAGCTACAAAGTGCACTTTGTGATTACGAGCGATTAAATTCACATAGCCACTGACTACGTTGTCTGTTGTCATTGTCAAAACTTATGACAAGTTGCCATTTACTTCGGGCT
Organism: Herminia tarsipennalis; assembly: GCA_945859575.2. NCBI lineage: Eukaryota > Metazoa > Arthropoda > Insecta > Lepidoptera > Erebidae > Herminia > Herminia tarsipennalis. The sequence continues at coordinate 19,843,584 of OX243846.2, forward strand.
TGCCTGATGAAATAACGGTGTGACGGTATCCACTTAAAGTACTACAAAGATCTTTTGGCCTTTTAGTACTGTATAATAATAATAATATACATATAAAAACAAATTACACTTGACAGCTCGCATCAAATCCCGAATCACGATATTGGAGTTTTCATATAGCTAGTGTAGTAGTAATTATATATAGTTTAGTAATTGTGAAAACTCCATACATATATAAGTTCCCAACTCTAACCGTTTACAGAAATGCGGGCGTTGCGCGTCGCGTGTGGCGTGGCGTCTCTCGTCGCGGTGGACGTTCCTTCTGTTAACGGAGCTGCGGCGCGTAAACACAAACATATGGTAACATACGATGTTGTTTATAGAGATGCAAGACGTGAAGTGTGGTGGTGGCCGCCACTTAGTGGGGGGAGCTTGAACCAGATAGGGCCGTTGTTGCACCACGCACACGAATAGAATAGGTGAATTGTGAAAGATTTTGGGAGGGCTTGAGCCCCTTCATTCTTGGATCCGCCACTGCTGCCGCTGCACCTGTGGCGAATCCTTAAGCGTGAAGCAAAGCAAACGGTGGCTATCACTGCGTCGTACTCGGCGGACATCGCTGCACGTTGCACACGTTATTGTAAGCACAGGGCTACTTCTTATATTGAGGCGCTTTCCCGTGCAAAACCCAGCGCTAGCCGTTTTTTGTGCACTTTTGTGGAGCTATCTTCTCTTCATTCAAAAAGAAATATCAACTAATAAAAATACATTAAATTTCTACATAATTTTGACTCAAAAATGGGAGATTTAGTTTAATGTTTATTTAATCTCCTCACAACGTAACCACAGAAATGAGAAATAATTATTGATAAAAATGCATCTCCTCGTAAAGTACCATTTTCTTTGATTAGCTACTTACTACTAATGGACAGGCAATTTTTTTCAAACAACCAAAATTTTATTTTATAACGATTTTATTCCAAAAACTGAGCGCATTCGCTACGGCGCGGCGAAGAGTGAACGAATGCTCAAGGTTTTGGTCAGGGTACGGCCTTAAATAATTCACCTATAAACCTTTTTTTTTTAAGACAATCATATCGTACTCTATTGCGACGGTTGCTTACGTCTGCGTGTGCGATTTCCAAATAATACTGGGAGAAGGTCTGCCGTAGGCATCGCTTTATCGAGGATTGCTGCTGCGTGCACCGCCGCTACAAACGCCGCGTGAAACGCGTCGATGCCATTAACGTTTGAATTCAGTGGGGTCGAGCCGCCCAACGCAACGCGCGACGCCTTGCGTCTCCGTAAATAAAGCTTCATGGTATAAACAATATACACTTGAGCATATGCTAGAATATTACAATGTACATTACAACGTTCTTATAAATGGTACAATACAGGCAAATGTTAGTTTCCTAAAGTATTTCCTCCTTCCTTACCTTTGTGTTTGAGGGACGTACCTTGCCCTCCACAACGAAAACAATTTAGTGGGTTTTGATTAAATTTTGTACTAGCTGTTGCTCGCGAATTCAATCGCGTGAAAAATTTGAAAAACAAAGTTATACCACGTAAACATTTTTCCAGGATAAATGTAGCGCATGTAATGTGTGCCAAATTTTATCCGGCTCCCCTTACCCGTTGTGGCGTGATTGAATAATAAACTTTCGCATTTATTTGTATTAGTATAGTTAACCTAGTTTCTAATTACCTTTCCCTGCGGCTTGGCCCGTGTTATGTTTGATTTTTATAGTTTATGTGCTATTCTGTTGTATAGACTATATTATTGTAAAGTTTCATCAAAATTCGTTTAGTGGTTTTCCCGTAAAAGAGCAACAAACATCCATCCATACATACTCAGACTTTCCGATTTACAATATTAACAGGATAGTTCATTTAGTAGGTATATTATGTCTACAGATTTCGCTATTTTTGAAAATAATTAATAATAACTTTTTGATAATTCGTAGATATTCCTAATAATATTAAAATGCATTTATTTCATTTTATTTACAATTTCATGAAATCGATAATAATAAAAAATAAGTTCATAAAATGTTACATAAATGGTAAAGGTACAATTAATTATGAGCAAGACACATTTCACCATATCACAATTGCATGCAAATACATATTTCATAGGGTAGTTGACTTTAATTCAAGACCTTAAATATTACTACAGGTAATGAAATATTTACTTAATACTAAAACACACATACACACAAACAGGTACTTAATAATAAAAAACAGTATGTACAAAAGTTTTTTTATTATTATTACCCGAGTGTAAGAAAGGGTTATGTTGTTCGCGCGTATCTTGTATGTATGTATGTATGTATGTAATATTCTTTATTACCTGATATCTCACAATCCACTGAACGGATTTATACAATTGAGACGTCGTTAGATTCGTCTTGATTGCCCAAGTGTTGTTAGATATGTGACGTTTGAAAAAAACAAACATGGCGACTGTGAGATGCCAAAATAAAGAGGTTTGAAAAAAAGTTGTTCTGAATATTGCAATATGGGTATCAAATTAAAGGGCTCCTCTTAACCATTTCAAAAAAGTATAACATGATTATGACTGTACTGACAAGTTAGTTGTTACATCGGTTACATCCTACAACCACTAAAAAGTATTAAATAAAATAATAATTATAAAAAAAAACTCGCCTTCACTTTAAAAAATATGGAAATAAGATCCCCTACATAATTATATAATTTCATGCAGTCGGAGGCACTTTGCTAAGTTCATCGAAATCCATTAATCCGACTGCATGAAATTATATAATTATGTAGGGGATCCTACTCTTACTCGTACCTTTTTTGTGCAGGCGGGTTTTAAAAAAACAGTAACATTTTAAATAATTTGCCTATACTTCAATGCAATTTAGGAATAAGTTGCATTAGTTTTAATAAATCTACAGAATAATAACTCCGTTCAATCCATTTCCGTACAGTATAACAAAATTTATGGTAGGGCAATTATAATATTAGGTAAAAAATTAAAATTAAGAAGTGCCATAAACACACAACTCACTCTAAATATCACTGTAAGTGGCACCGGCATTCCTAAATAGGAGTTAGTGATTTTTCGTTTATTAATGTTGTCTTTACACAGCCACCTGCGTAGTAGATCCTATTGCTTACAAGCATCTAGATAATATGTACATAATATGTACTAGTATCTCAATACTCACAAGTGCGTGTTTAGACGTGGACTAATCTTTTTTCCCCTCACTTTCATAATCCGATGAGATAGTAATTCAACCAGCGTAGAGGGATTACTAAAAAAAATGAAGTGGGATGTGGCCATTGTGGTGAGAACCTGAACATCTGTCAGAAAGATTCCGAACCTAGTACAGGCGCCAGCTCTCTCAAATATTCATCCTGTAAATGTTTTCTTGCATATGAGAATGTGAAATGTATTTACAAATTGTATCTGCTTAGAGAGAAATAAATATATTTATTACAAATAAATATTTATAAAAAGTCCTCACCACATTTTTCTTTAAAGCCTTGACTCCATATGTGTAAGAACTTCTTGTTTATTTACCGATCTACTTAATCAGTTGCCACTGTTTCCCCAAGAACACTTTTCAATGCTCTCGATAGTTACACAGGAAACACATGAACTATGAAGTATTTACATTGCCTTATTAAAAACAATAATTGAAATTTAAAAAAAAAACTTTTAATCGGCGGCAAAGCAAAACTTCGCATGCTTCGAATTTAGAACTGTGGAGTCGGCGCTACAGTCGATTACGGGCGATTGTACACGGCGGCCGACCCCGCTACGCTTCTATTTGGCGCGAACAAGTGTTCGAAATTCAAACAGCTTGCTTTTTTTTTTAAATGTTTTCATTTTTTTATTTTGTGTGTGATGATGTGATTCTGTTTTGTGTTTCATGAGCGTAATCAATACAATTTATTAAATAAGTTTAAAGAGTTGGTCAAATACGTGTTTGAAATGTTCATAATGTACCTACCTACATACAATTTTAAAGCAAACCTTAGTGTATTGAAAGTTTAAAATAAACTCTAAAGTGAGTAGGATTTAAAGTTTTTATCAGCAGCTCTTTCTTCAGTAAGTAAGTACTCAAAAACTTTTCCACTACAGTTTCGTAAATTTATTAAGAAAAGCGTTCCTTGAATTAAAACCTTATAGTACCTATACGATCTTTTTTGTAAGAGGAACTTTATTTTTGATGCTATAAGAATCAAATTAACGTTTCTAATTTCTTTAACTCGTCAATGCCAAAGTTTAGGTATGTGCAATGAATTCCAGTATGTCGAATCAGAATTATAATTCATGTTTTGTACTTAGTTTAAATTTTTATTATTAGTAGGTACTATAATTTCCATCAGTCCTCTATCACGGTAATATATTAGTGACCGCATAATAGATAAAAAACCAGGCTAGAGCATGTCAGACCATGCTCAGTGCAGGGTTTCGGAGCCGTTGCCGTATGAAAAAATCCGATTTGAATAATTGCGCCAGCAGAAAAGCGTTTGTTCATGGTACTTACGCCCTTTTGTTGAGAAACGCAGTTTTTCGGCAATAACTCAATGAGGGTATATATCCGATCAGGACCGAAATAACTTTAATTTATATTGATGGCTACGTGTAAAATTTTGCTAATTGTTTTTCCTAAGGAATATAGTTATCGTGTATGAAATATATTTAATCTGATCTTATTTATCAGGTGATGTTAACCTATTGTTTTATAACGTGTTATGCCTGCACCAGCTAAAACAAAGCTTTCCCGCATATAACAGTAAAAAATACACATAAAAAATGTTATTTAAATTTTGTGTATTTTTAAACTTGTACGTTTTAAGGTATAATGTTCGTTTTAAGGTAGAATCAGCAAAAAAATACCAATTCTTAACAAAAAAAACTAAATTAAAATTCATGCTATTTTCTATGGCAATCAAAATACTATATAAGACCAACTGAGTTTGCAGTACTAGAAAAGGCAGAAACCATTAGATGCCTTTGAACACTGTCTATTTGTCATTTCTGACATTTTGGTGATAGAGTCTATTTATTGACATAAGAAACGAACAAATTGATTTGCATTCAAAAAGATTAATTTATGAAAAATTTTCATGCACGAAAAGAATCGCTCCCTTAGTAAAATCAATAATATTGAAATCACACACCAAGCCAATCGAATCATAAACTGAAATTATTACAGAATGATAGCTCTTTATACCACTTTTAATCTTATATATATTCTGTGTATGTTTAATCTCGGTTTTTTGAGCATTGTCATTTGATGGGGGGCCTGGTGTCCGAAGGCTCACACGGGTAAAGGACTAGTGTGAGTCACTCACACAAATGACATTGGAGAGGGGGTGGGGTACAACTCCTAACGGGCACTACGACGTCCATGTGTGCGTTGTTCGAGTGAGAAGCTTACCTACTGTACTTTCGGTATTTTGTGACCAGAGAGAGATCCGTTTATGGTAATCTACTAGGTATAGGTACTTGGTACCGATTTAGTCGAATACTTACCTTATTTTTTTTTAAACCTGTTGTATTTGTGTTAGTAGATTGACTCCACGCATTGTCTTCGGATTCGAATCAAAATTTTAACAATTTTATGAAAAAAAACACTATTTTTTTATAGCTTTCGATTGAGTATCGTGGTTTGGTCCACTGGAGATCGACTACCTACCTAAATCGGCATCAATCGGCCAGGGTCCTTATCCACGTTCTTTTTTTTTGCGTTTTCGCAGCAATCCCGTGCGAACTGTCAAAATCTTGTCATAGTGGTAAAGAGAGCCAAAGAGATTATAAAACTTCGTAAAAAAGAGAGTTGCGCTTAGAAATTCACGAACGCGCATGCACAGTGGACATCTTTGAGCGCACCTGTGGCCGTTTTGACCCGATGACTGTGTAAGAAGTTGCAGGTTCGATTCCCACATCATGCTTTGGAAAATCTATAAAAATAACTTTTGCCTTAGTGAAAGAGTTGTCTTTTTATTAAAAAAAATAATATAACATGAACCAACTTCAAAGGTTCACCGCACATTCTAATATGTCGGAAAACGTTTATACATTTAAAAAATCTTAAAAAAATATTCAGTTGAATAGCAAACCGAACCACATCGGATCAGAGTCTCTAGACAAGTGGCATAAACTCTAATCGAATAAAATGACGTCAGAATGAGGTATTGGGCGCGCAAAACTGTGAACTTCATATTAAAAAATCGTATTCGCGATTTTGGGCATGTCATTATGGTCGATTAGAATTTTATGCCAATTGTCTAGGGTCAGTAGCTTTAAAAAAACATGAAAATACATGCACAGATCAATCAGAGAAACCTTTTAAAAGGCAGTTAAAATTAAAAAAAAAGACATAGAATTAACATTTTCGCCTGAAACGTTGTTGCGACGCAAGCCAATTATACTTTCAAGCGTAATTAACTGGAACGGGATCATAATTTGAAAATTCTTGGAAGAATCTCAAAGGGACCAGTTAGCATATTCTTAAGCAGTTTATTTTTGGGATAAGCCTAGATCAGAAGGACAGGGATAATCTGTAATCCAATACACCTTTTTGAGTTAGATGAAATTCGGGTCACGATTGCCGTATGTAATATTAGGTGCTAATGGTTTTCGTGGAAGGATGTATGATAAAGTCAGTTGGATGGAAACTATCAGCCATTTTGTATATTAAAATATACGATCACTGACGCGGAGCTGAGTGGAGTGGAGAGGAGCGGAGCGATTAAACTCTAGCGTCTGGGTTATTTTCAAGTTGTACTGACAATAAAACCAAAAAGCTGCTGATCTATGAAGCAGTCTGTATTTATTTTAATAGCTGTATTACTAAACATGCTCCTACTATATTTCAACTTTTTGATAATACAATTTGCATCAGTCCTTTAACATGGTGTATAGTATATAAGTCGCAGCACCTAACCCCCATATCAAGTTTATAAACATTCAAACATTGTAGAATTGGCAATTTGAAAAGAGTGGCCGCGCGTTTTAAATCCAGTTTCTTTTCTCCGGCTTTACCTACTATTGTTACATGTATGTGTAGAATCCCGATGTATCACAAGAGTTGTTTTGCATCCTAAGTGAATAAAGAATTTTGAATTTTGAACACTAAATTAGGGTCCCTAAACCATTAATAAGAGAGATGTAATTAGAGAAAGGCAGTAAGATCCCTAAATAACTCACAAGCCTATCCCAAATTAAGAGCTCTGATTCAGGATAGTGTAATAGCCGTTTAATACCTCGGTGCCTCTGACGGCCATGATGCAGCAGTGGAAGTGTATACTTTTGCACTATAATATCTCCATCGTAGCCGCTTAAACCGACATCATTTAGAAGACCATTATTATAAAAGAAAAAAGTCGAACCTTGTTAAACTTCGCTGATTAATTTGAAGAACCAACTTAGTAAGTGGTTTAACTAAGATCTTCGATTAGACGTAGGTATATCCCCAGTGGAAATAATATGAAGGTGTTAATTGATGGTTTAATAAAGTCTAAAACTACCAATGACCTCAACTATCGCTGTCTCTGTCTCGCATAATGCAAACATAAAGTGACGTAAACCTGGATCTAGAAAGACAACATTCGATTATATACATCGTAATAGGATCATTGAAAATCGTCTGCTGTCAGTCACAGAGCAAATCTCATTAAGTACTAGCCAGCTACGCAAAAGTGCAAGAGCATACACATGTTCACCGTCTATTCCTTCCCTTCCATCATAATCAGGTAGAACGCTAATCCGACACAATCGGAGAGAGAATAGGCGCGGAACTGATGGCGTACCATTTACAGATGGGTGTGACTTTTTTTTTTAATAATGACGTCTGCAGTAGTGTACGAGCCCCGTATCGCAGGGGACTTTACAAACACACAGGTCACGGACACAAAGTACACTCAGACTCGAAACAATAATTTGTGGATCACACAAAGTGGTGGAAATCGAACCCACGACCTCGTGCGTTGCAGTCGGACACACTCTCACCGCGCCACAGAGGCCGTCTAAATTTATTCGAATACTGTCACCCATCGATGATCCGACGATGTATTCTTAAGCACGTAGTAGACGTATCTGTTCGTACGACTCCGATTAGTGTACGTTGCAGTAGGAAGTTTCATAAAGAATACTAAACGGCTCGACTTGATGCGGTGCCGATCTCTTTCAGAGTTGATATGTGTGCTATGACCTTTTATCCGCTGATGTAGAGAGATCTGCTCGGTCGTCATATAGTCACGGATCCCTTACTTATCCCAATTATGATGAATATATATATATTATAGGTATATATAGATAATAGGTATATTAGGGTTTATTAAGGTTTTTTTTTTAGTTATGAATAGAAAGAAAAAAGAAAAGAAGCATTTATTTGTTGCACCATATGTCACAACTTTACAGAAGTTAATTACAATTCAATAAAATTCAATTCAACAAACGTGTACGTGTGCGTGCGTGCGTGCGTGCGTGCGTGCGTGCGTGCGTGTGTGTGTGTGTGTGTGTGTGTGTGTGTGTGTGTGTGTGTAACCTTTTAATTGTATTTAGTATATTTATATATATATATATATATATAATATTTCACCCCGGTGTTTTGACACTATATAAAGGAGATGTTAGCATTCGCGTTGGCCAGCTCTCGCTGCGCATCCAAAAGATGGCACCGTAATCTTTTTTTTTTAAATTGCTATGGAGCTGAGTGCTCTCATCGGTGGTGAAATGTTGTTCCATATTTTGGCCGCGGCGTAACGAAAGCTGCCCTTAAACGAAGCCGATTTGTGAGGCGGTATTGCTAACTGTTACAAGCATTGCCTACTCTCACATTATCTCCTGCTCGCTACCCAATGGAGCTCATCATGCAAATACGACAGTTCCTTAGACTTGATGACGCCGAATAGTAAGCATGTGTTAGATTTTACATAGGGGTCGTAGTGGTTTGTAATAAAATACTAAAGCTTTTATTGTAGAACTACGTAGAAGTCCCACGACTCCTTCTTGTAGAAGTCCTACGACTCATAGTAGAACTACACTTACTACTCTGTCAGGATATTTGGATCAAATACCCTATCAGATGCAATCTAACCTTATCAATCAGTATAGTATCAATAGGGAATAGAATAAATCTGGGAGGTAAATAATACAAAGGAATAAATTGCAAGTATCATATATTTTCAACCTTGTTTGGTCTAATTGTAACAAAGGTTTCATAATAGCCAGTCTCCTAATAAACATTTGCCGTACTACCTTTCATACATCCTAAATACAATATACCACAGATACATTCTAACATAACCAATTCACAACATTATTGCAATGTACGACCATATCGCTGTAGAACAGCTGATAAGTATCACACCAGACAATATTCATCAAATCATACCACATTGCAATATATTGTTATTAGTCAATATCTATACATAATACACAATAATAGGATATCAGCACAAAAGAACCAGCAATAAGTATAATCTGAATCGGATCGTACCTGTATCCACAAACGTTGCAATCAGACTGAGCCTCGATCACAATCTGTCAGTCCTTTTATAGAACAAATACACTGAATAATAAAGAACATGTGGGTACTTCGCAAATACTCTTAATTATTATACTTGGACCATTGGATATTTATTGTTTTAATTCATTTATAATACTGTGTGGTGCTTTTATAATATGTTATAATCATCTTAAGTAATTTACATGTTAATTACAACATAAACTGTAAGTACTTGTACTTTGTCATAACCTATTCCGTGACAAACACAATTAACATATAGACATGGCTACTTGCATATCCATGGCTATTGTTATAATATAAACAACCTGTACCTACTTCTATAATGTCAATTTACTCTGCCATAACGTATTCCGTTATTCTAATGTACAAATACTGTCACATATTCTACAGTTAACAACATTACAGTGGTATTGAGGATTCCTTATTAAAGTGGTCATTATGTCTACGATTTATTGACAGGCTAAACAAATTCATCAAACATATTCATCCCTTAGTACACAGGTATAATATTTACCTGAATTGATTTATTACGATGGCTATTTATCTATGTAAATAGCCATTAATATACCCCTTATCTATCACATGCATGAATACATACTATATTTATAGAAAGTGATGTAAATATACTGTATTTCGTCACTTTCGAAGCTAGACTCTACAGTAAACAATTAATTTGCAATGTTGAACTAGTAGCGTACCTGCCCCTGTAGACTCCGATCGCTCCAGGCAAGTCATTCCACGTGCCATCACTCCATTGGGACTTTAAGTTCTAATAATACCTATACTTTATAAGTAACACACCAGCTGTAGCCAGCAATTTCGTTCGCGAGGAAATTTATTAGTTTGACTCATGAATGTATAATAAATGTCCGCCTCTTGATGCAACTCGCACTTGGTCGGAGTTGAGTCAAATGCACCCTTCCATGCTTATCCCCCAGATAACAATACTGGATCGCCTGATTACTAAAATTATTAGAGATCGTGAGATGACCCATTTTTTGACCCAAATCGCGAAGACTAACTACTAGTAACTATGCTGTAGATTGTACATATAATCTACAGCATAGTTACTAGTAGTTAGTCTTCGCGATTTGTACACATTGTAAAATTATATATGCTACGGATCTTAATCACGTGAATAATTTAAGGTAAAATACCTTGTTTATTGCCCGACGTTTCGACAGTATTGCAACGGCCGTTGCAATACGGTCGAAACGTACGTATATGATTTTATATTAGTCTTCGTCGAGATAGTACGCTAAACGACATTGAAATGTAAGTCTGCGGTTTCTCCCAGCCCTTTTACGTAAGTGAGTCTATATATTTATAGTTTTTCGATCAATTGAAGCTATTTTTTCCTAAACAATATTAAATTGCTTAGCAATAGTTACACTCTATTGAGAAAAAATGTAGAAAAACAACAAAATGTACTACGGTTTGGCTCATAAATATTAACGAAATTGATTTACTCGAGTGGTTCCACTCTCAGCTAACTTTGTTTGTCCGTCTATTACTTATTTGTTCAAAAAATGCTGCTCTATTTGTCAACCTTCAGTCTATGGTGAGTAAACAAATTAAAGAGTATCTGTACTTAATTATAAGTAGGCAAATTCAACATGCTTTGAATATATACCATAAAAAAAACAAAATATTTAATTAACAAGGTTAATCAACGATAACGTAGTCAGCATATTTTAGGTGACAAATTATATGAATAAAAAACCGGGCATGAGCATGTCGAGCCACGCACAATGTAGGGTTCCGTATTCACCCCCCCCCCCTCCCCTTCATCTAAATAATGCGGCTAACGAAGTGGGTTTTCTGCTGTTTTTGTTTCATACTTACAACGTAATACCTACTTAATAATAATTTTAAATGGAATTTGTCCGAAATTTTGTTACTTCTCATTTGATCAGCTGTTACTCGTAAACTTGTAAAGCCATCTTAGCTGTGATAGTTTTTCTTTTAATTTCACTATATACACTACTACCATACTTTTTACATTATCAACATCAACCATTTAGCTGGCAGGAGAGGGGGACACTTGTAACTCTAAAAAAAATTTGCACTTTAAATCTTAATATTTCACAAATTAATCCCTAAATTTAAAAATGAGCTTTCTAACCACTATACGTTTTTAAAAGATCTATCTAACAATACACACGATGGGGTAGATGATAAAAAATCACATCCCCGCTTTACATATACCTACCCTAAAAGAATGTTTTTTTTAAGATTTTATTATTTCACTTTGTCGGTGTAAACAATATTGCTTACACCGACAAAGTGAAATAATAAAATCTTAAAAAACATTTTTTAAGTTTTTTTTTTTTTATTTGCACATTATGTACATACGTGCAAAATTACAGCAATCTCCGAAACTATAAGGGTTCGTTTTTGCCATTTTGGCTACGGAACCCTAAAAATAGAATTCCCAACTAATTCTTTCAATTTTCAAATTTGTAGTAATACGAGTCTAAATATTATGCCAAGTTCACAAATAGACCATGACAAAGGTTCCCTAAATAAACAATACTTGACTAGATTACATAAGTCATTGTCCCTGAATTCATTAGACATTGAAACACAAATATTGAGAGTAAATAAGGCATTCAAACGTATTTCGCTCGAACCACGTACCTACACAGATATCGATCAAGGAATTACAAACTACCTAAGACCACTTTGTTCGGTAGGCGGCAAAAGATTCCGTGCCTGTGGAGGCTCTATATGTATGCAAGGAGTATTAAGTGGTCCCTGACTCAGTAGTGACCGACCAGATGGAGATATCTCCGAGGTTACACTACGTTACCGCTGTCGGTCCATAGATGACTGACCGTTTTCGAACATTGTCACACCTTTCCGTGCTTCAAAGAGCACGTTAAGCCGTCGGTCCTGCGCCTAATATCTTTCCATCCCATTGGACTATGAGTAAGGGAATTGAGAGTGCACTTGTGTCTGCACGACCTATATCTAATATCTCCTGCGTAGTTGGCTAGTCTCTATTAGGATTGGCCGCTGTAACCAAGATCGGTTACGAAACCATTATTGTTATTTAAAAGTCACCTCCTGTACTCTCGAAATTTGTGATTCAAATGAAGACAAAACAGTCAATGTTTTCTGTTCAACAATGTTATTACAAAATCTATTTTCGAATTGGCAATTTGTCGTTTATTTTTCACGATCAAAGATTCAGATTTCAGTGATTTATGTTCGCAATAAATGTAATGTTTAGATTAATCAATTATTCCATTGTCTTTTTGTTTTTGTAGTGATAAAAACCGTTAGGTTTTACGACGAAATACAGATCCCTTCTAAAGTTTCAATCATATAAACATTGGGTATAAATAAATTTGTATAATGAATACCTTTGGTTTCTATAAAAACGAAAACTGACTGAATGACTGACTGATAGACCAAGCCACCAAAGGATTTCCAAAGGGAATTTTAGAAACTCGCCCTCTAAAGGGTTTGAAATAGGGGTGAAAGTTCGTTTTTCAGTTTTCTTTTAAACGTAATCGTGAACTCTGATGATCAATTTTTGTGTGTGTGTGTAAAATTCATGGCCTGTTGGTCTAGTGCAGCTATACTCTAAGTGTGTTCCGCGGAACCCTAGGGTTCCGTGATACCTCTGTCGGGGTTCCGCAAGAATTTAGAAATAAAAAAATCAAAACACCTCTCTCTGGTCGCTCCGCGGCTGTGCGGACTCCGCGGCCGCGCGGAGACAAAACGCTATGAATGTTATTTATTTATTTATTTGTATTTGTATAAGCTTATGTTACATTAGCTGGTACAATATCTTATAAGTTTGGTCTCAACAATTTTATACTTGTACAACGCGTTCGCTCTAAGTTTGCCGGTCTGTGGAATGCGCGTACCCTCCCCCACGTGACAACAAAACTTATAATGTGTCATAGTTTTACCCAAATATCTACCGTACACAATTTTTATTGTTACAATTAAATAAAAAATTTCGAACGTCATACACTCATACCTATCGCCAGCGGCAAACTTAAAACGAGCGGGTAGTATACTTGTAAGCGCTCAGTCTCTTTGATAAAAGCCGCCTCTGAATTAGACGCTATAGTTGTCAACAAGCGACTTTCGTCTCTAACTTCAAAGGATAAAGTCGATATTGTTTACAACGCTATTTTTAAATTTCTGTTTTTATTTTTGCTTTTTGTTTATCAAAGGTGCCGACTCGAGTATTTTCGAGAATATTTGAGATCGAGTCTAGGACTAAGTATAAAAGCGGCGATCGCGCGTTGGCGTCGTCAGTTGATGATTAGCGTTCGGAGCGATAAGTTACTACCTACTTACAAGCTCGCTAGCGAGAAACTAGTGTTCATTGTTTTACTGCCTGCTGTATTCTGTTGTCTCAGTTTTATACATTTCTTCCCTGTAGGTTCTAAATTTAGTCTCTTATACGCAGTAACGATTGTGCATTATTTAAACCCCACTATCCTGACTTGTAACATTATAAATAAAGAAGAATGGAACGTTGGCTTAAAGGTGTTAAACGTGTTCCAACAACATCTTCTAATGACGCTGAATATTCAAAAGCAATGCGCGCGGAGAATTTAGCAATCACCGATCCAGAAGATGATGCCACGAGTGCCACGACGTCAAGCTCGACGGTTTCAAAGACGAAAAAAAGGAAGTATGATGAATCTTATATCAGTTTCGGATTTGTTGATTCCAACGGCTCACCTCTCTGCATGCTCTGTAGTAAACTGCTTCCTAATAGTTCCATGGCACCTGCCAAATTGCGTCGACATTTAGAAACCGTACACCCCGAGACTAAAGACAAGAATAAAGAATTTTTTGTTCGCAAAAAAGATCAGTTATTAGAAAGTCAAAAAAATATGATGCATGTAACACAAACTACCAACGAAAAGGCCACGGAGTCATCATATTTAGTTAGCTATCGCATTGCACAAGCAGGTGAAGCGCACACTATCGCTGAGAAATTAATAAAACCATGTGTATTAGACATAACAAAATGTATCCTTGATAAAAATCTGCAAAGCATCTTTCTACTGTTCCGCTATCAAACGATACTGTTTCACGACGAATCCATGATCTGGCAAGCTACGTCAAACAAGAACTAGTTACACGTCTACAAAATACACGATTCGCTTTGCAAATGGACGAGTCGACTGATGTCGCTGGTTTGGCTATCCTGCTGGTTATTGTGAGATATCCATATAAAAGTTCTTTTGAAGAAGACATGCTTATGTGTTCATCGCTGCTTACAAACACTACCGGGGAAGAAATTTTTAATAAAATAAATATATTTTTTGAAGAACATAATCTCAGTTGGAACAATTGCATTGACATTTGTACAGATGGGGCCAAGGCGATGACAGGTAAAACAGCAGGAGCAGTGTCACGAATGAAAAATAAAGCGCCTAATTGTAGTTCCAGTCATTGTATTCTGCATAGACAAGCACTTGCGATGAAGCAAATGCCGTCTAATCTAAAATTAGTTATGGATGAAGCGGTAAAAATAATTAATTTTATCAAATCACGACCACTACAATCCCGATTGTTCTCATTATTGTGTGAAGATTATGGCAGCAAACATAAAACACTGCTGCTCCATACAGAAGTGCGATGGCTGTCTCGGGGAAAAACTTTAACAAGGCTATTTGAACTTAGAGCCGAGTTACAAATGTTTCTTTCAGCAGATACTTCTTTTAATTTGAAGGACCGTTATGATAAAACTTGGTTGTTCCGATTGTCTTTTATGGCGGATATCTTTCAAAAACTTAACGAATTAAATTTATCGTTGCAAGGTAAACAGACAACAGTGTTTCAGGCCTATAATAAAATAACTGCTTTTAAAAGAAAATTAGATTTTTGGATCATTTGCATTGGTAAGAAAGAAATAGAAAGTTTTACGTTACTCAGTGAGTTTGTTAGCGAAAACGACTCAGAAATGTTTGAAGATAATATAAATATTGTTTGAAGAATTGGTCCAATATCTCAGTTCGCTGCGCGCATCTTTTGAAAAGTATTTTCCCGAAGAACACAATACAAAAATTAAAGTGAACTCCTGGATTCATAATCCTTTTTTACCCAACTTGGAAAAGCCTGAAAACATGTCAAATGAGATATATGAATCTCTTTTAGAAATGTCATCAGACACAAGTATGGAGTCATTGTTCAAAACGACGCCTCTTAATGATTTTTGGTGCAGAATCCAAGATGAATATTATGCAATGCTTGGCCAAATGGCTCTGGATATTCTTCTCCCGTTCCCAACTACATATTTGTGCGAAACAGGATTCTCAACCTACGCAGCCACGAAAACAAAATATCGCAATAGACTGGACGCCGAAGCTGATATGAGACTCCAACTTTCTTCCATCAAACCTGATATCAAGCAATTGATGAAAAATAAAAACAGTTTCATACCTCCCACTAGTTAGATTTTTTCTTTTTTAATGTTTTCTATTATTGTCCTTACCAAGTGGTGAAGTAAATAATAATTAGTAACTGATACATTGTACTTTTATTATGCTGATTAATAAAGAATACACTTATAAAAATAATTGTTTTATTGTAGGGTTCCATCAAGTATTTTGCTTCCCAAAAGGGTTCCGTCATTTAAAAAGTTTGAGAACCACTGGTCTAGTGGTTAGTGCCCTGTCTGCTAAGCCGGAGGTCATGGGTTCGATCCCACCCAGGATAAAACTATGTATGATGAGCACGATGGTTTATTTTTTTTTTTTTTTTTTTTTTTTTTTTTTTTTTTTTTTTTATTTATTAAATCACATATTAACACACACTATACAAAATTAGAACACGCCAAACTGCGATTGCAGTTTGTAGGCGCTCGCTCAAATCAGATTATGTACTTATAATACAATGTGTTGCTACTTATACTAACTTTTATTTACAAACTTACTGATAATAACACAATTACAAATAAAAATTTAATTACCTACTATACTATCCCATGTATTACCTATTTATGCTAAATACAATGTACTTACTTTCACACACAATATTCATCTATATACATACTCACACGCATACGACGATTACATATTTTGAACCCACATACACATTTCACAGTTATGCACATTAAAAAAGACATAGAATATTCACAGACTTACTACATACTTAGTTGATCACACCGATACCAGCCCCGGGCGGGTATCGAACCCACGACACTGCATCACCTTTCTTATAGTATCCCAGCATTTCTTTTAATTTAGTTTTCAATTTAAACTTACATTTTATTTTCTTATCATCCCTTAATATCTCATATGTATTACACAACTTTGGTACTATGTATTTTCTAGTTCTTTGACCATAATAATTAATAACCTTAGAATTTAATAACTTTCCCTTTTTTACCGATCTTACACTGTATTTATATGTTTTCTTAATTTTAAATTCTTCTTTATAGTAAGTTTCTAATGCTATCAAATAATTTACTTTAACATCTATTGGCATTATTTGGCATTCCAAGAAAAGTTGGTTATAATCACCCTTACACCTATCTTTTGTTTTTTTGTTTACTAACATCTTTAAAAATCTAAGTTGAATTATTTTTATTTCATCTAAATATGTTTTAAAAGTTAACCCATAACAGCTCAGCCCATAACTAATAACTGATTCTGCTAGTGCATAATAGACCAATAGCAAGTTATGCTTGTCTAGTACTCTCTTTAAGTGGAAGAATTTGCTAAGTACTGCCCTTAGTCTACTACCCACCAAATCAACTTGTGGTCTCCAATTAAACCTTTTATCTATAGTTAAACCTAGGTATTTAAAGGTATCCACCAACTCCAACTCATTACAAGTACACAGTGAGCTCTTGTGGAGACACTCATAGGAATGACCAACAATTTTAATTGAGTTATGTTGTCTTGCTGCTACATTGTAGGGTGAATATATATGCATACATTTAGTTTTGTTACTGTTGATTATTATGCCATTATCGTGAGCCCATTTAGTTATGTTATCAAAATCCTGTTGCATGTGAGTTTCTAACTGCTTTAAGTTTTTGCCGGCTATTGTAAGACATGTATCATCTGCATACATATACACCCCACAGTGCTCCACAACATTTGGCATACTATTAACATGCATTATGTACCCCACCGGACCATACACAGATCCGGTAGGTACACCTAGGGTAATGTCCGCCTCTGCGCCCCTTGTGCCATCGACAAGGGTACAGAGCGTTCTGTTTGTCAGATAGCTTCGGAAGAACTCATTTGTCGGACCACTAATACCGCATTCGTTCATGGCTTTTAATAACTGGGTGTGTTCTAAAGTTTCAAATGCTTTTTTAAAGTCAATAAATAATACTAAAATTTGGTTTCGGTCGTTTAAGCTGTTATTAATGTAATCTGTAAATTGCGTTAATACGGTATTAGTGCTCCTCCCCCTTCTAAAACCATGTTGACAGTCCGTCAGAATGTTATATTTTTCCAAAAAATTACTTATTTGCCCAACTATAACTTTTTCTACAATTTTATTTATAACTGATAAGATAGCTACCGGCCTATAATTTGTATATTCAAGATGGCATCCTTGTTTATAAATAGGTCTAATTAAGGATTTTTTTAACTCATTTGGGTATATACCCTTTGTTACACACATATTAACGAATTTTGCAATAACACTACATATATTATTTTTTACAATTTTTAGGTCTTGTACTCTTATTAAGTCCGTACCCGGTGCCTTGGCACTGTCAAGCTTGTCTATGATTTTACAGATCATTTCCGAGTTAACTTTTCTGAATCTAAATGTCACATTGCTATTCTTTACATATGAATTCCTCTCTAAAAATTTGTGGTTACATTTATGTTGTATTTTTGCTATTTCCTGTGTAAATGATTTAGAAAATGTAGTACATATATTATACATATTATCTGTTTTACCTAAGTATTTTATAATCACACTATCAATAGTCATTTTCTTTTTACCTATCCATTGATTTATATTGGCCCAAATTTTCCTACAGTCCCCTTTACAGTTTCTGTGTCTGGGTGTAGTTTAACTATGTTAAGTATGTATTTAGAAATTTATAAGTATGTTTATCAGTTGTCCCGTTGCCATAATACAAGCTGTGCGTAGTTTGGGATCAGATGGCGTTGTGTGAGTTGTACCAAGAAGATATTATTACTATTATCAAATAAAACCATTAATTTCATTTACAATAAACCTTTATCTACAATATTAAATACTATACGAAAATATAGTAACATTATTAGTAGAACAACAGAACTAGCTTGTTTGAATCTACATAAATATATCATCTTATATATAAAAAACTACGGACAAAAGCTGTTTATTTAATTACTTGAATAGTTCACTGAAAACATACAGCTTAATTAAGGTACTAATTACCTAATAAGAATCTCAAATTACACAAATTGTTTGGAATTCATCGAACATTATTCGAGATATTTCCGAAATAATTTGAGTTGTCAGATAATATATGTATAGTGAGGAGAATTACGGGTTCAAACGATATTGTCGAAAATTAATACTTATAGTCCGATAAAAGTAGTAAATCGCCTGATTGCCCTATATTAAGGTCTGTTATCGATTTGATGGAGTACGGATGCCCTGTGGTGAGTTTGTCGTATCAAATAGTATCGAATACTAGATAAGTGCACCTATCACATAACAGTTTGCGTGCGTATAAGTGACTAGCTTCAGCCCGCGGCTCCGATGTTGGCTATGGCGATAAAAACTAATTCATGTCCTTTCCCCAGATTTAGGCAGTCATTTCAATCGGTTTAGCGGTTTCATTGTCAAAACGATAACGACAGACAGAATTATTTTTTCATTTTTATAATATTAGTTTGGATTAGCTTTTCTGCGCGGCTTTCCCCTCGTTATGTTTAAATTTAAAATATGGAGTTTTTGCCGATATTTTTTCCAATTAATTCTCGGATTTCAACGAAAAAAACAGCCTGTTCAGCCGTTCGCAAGTTTTACGTTTAGCAACAGATTTGGCGGTTCATTTTTTATAAATAAAGATTGCTAGTCATCTAACTCAAACTCAAAGTCAAATGTCTTTATTTCATAAATCAAATAGGTGATTATTTGAAAACGTCAAATTAATACATTACAACATAATAATAGTTTAAAAAAGACAAAAAAGATATAAAATGCTCGCGGCTTCGACCGCGTGGTAGCTTTAACACCGTTAAGGGTTGATTTTCGCTTTCAAACGCTGAAAGATATTTTTTTTTATTATGAAGTCTGACGAAGTTTCATACAGTTTTGTAACCCCTATTTTACCCTCTTATGGAGGGATTATCCAAACATACCATAACATGTTTTTTTTTAATTTGATACCAAAAAGCCAAATAAGAATTTTTACACCTATTTTAAATCCTTAGGGCTTGGTTTTCCAAAAACTCTAAAACACGTGTTACTTTACTTTAAACCAAAAAGCTAAATACAAAATTTCACAATTGTAACTTTAAATCTGACGGATTTATAAACTTAAAACCACTATTTTACCCTCTTAAGATATAAATTTCCGAAAATAACCCATTCTTATCATCTCCCTTTTTTTTTAGATGCCTACATTATTTAAGAAATATGTACTTGAAATTTCACATCTCTACGATCAGCGGTTTAGGCTGTGCATTAATCCAACAGTCAGTCAGGACAAAGAATTTTATATAAAAAGGTAGAAGATACACTTAGATTACTACTGAGAACCTAACGCCTCACTTATTTTTAGGGTTGTATTACATGCTTTTGTTAGGTCGATAATTAATTTATACATCTAATATTTTTTTCCGTAGCCAAAATGGCAAAAACGGAAGCCTTTGATATAGTTTTGCATGTCATGAACATGAATCATAAAATCTCTAATCTCTAGTTCCTTTCTTTCTCTAACCTCTAAAATTGTACTCTATGCATTAGGCGAACTTCGGCTTCCTTTCGACAATGCCATTCTCAAAAGGACTGCCTCGTTGGGTCCTCAGTTCCGTTTCAAAATTAGATCTGCGACGTTCGCTAAAGTGACACTGCAACATCGTTTGTTGATGCCGAGCTTGCCTCCTATAGAAGTCATTCGTTGGCGTATATGTAATTTGGCTAGTGCTTTATGTAATCCTAATGTATGTGTATGTGTATTTTTTCTAAATGTATGGCTGTGTGGCTGGATGCTTGTTACTCTTTTAGGTTAAGGGTACTGAAAAAGCATATATTTTTTAACTAACAATGTGGGACTAACTAAGTTAACTAGCAATATGGGATTGTGGTCCCACATTACTAGCAAAAAATCCTGTTAACCATAGAGGGGTTAACAGGATTAAGCTAAGCTCAATGACTTGTGTTAGAAATGGGTTCACGACGTCACGATTGCAAGACCGATGCCTTAGCCATTAGGCTACCGCCGCTTTAACGTATTATATATATAGATATTGGTTGCTGTTTTGAGAAAAAAAATAGAACACATTTTGCTAAAACTTTCCAGTAATGTCCATTTTACCGTGACATCTGACTTTCACGCAGGTAGAGAAACTTGCAAAGACTGTTTTTTTCATGACGTTGATCCCAATAAACTGAAATTGTTTAAAAAATGTTTATATTAACGTTTACAAAATCTCATATAAGGTCGGGGCAACAGAATTTTCATATTTTTCATACTAAGAAAATGTTTTTTTAGGTATCATTTTTTATTTATTTATAATATGTATGTGCCGTTTTGATCGATGACTTGTTGCCATGATCCCATTGCTGTAAAAAAAAATAGTTTTTTGATCAAAAAAAACTGACAGGTACTTTTTACAGTGTTCTTTTGAGACGTTAACTGTATGCTTCCTAAAGAGTTCTGAAGTGACCGAAAAAGGTGGAAATCTGATGAAGCAAGATCAAGGCAATATAAAGGATGCATCAACACATCCCAGCCAAGCTCTCTCAATTTTTGCTGAGTGGCTATAAATGAGTGCGGTCTGACGTTGTCATGATGGAACACCAAGCCCTTACTATTCACCAGCTCCGGCAGGTTTTTAACCTCATTAGTTGCTTTAGACTTTAGACATTAGAGGTCAGAATGGATAGTTTTACCCCGCGACAAAAGCTCATAGTGGACGATTCCTTTCCAATCCCACCATACACACTTCTGCCTTTGCTTTCTGGCTTTGCCACGGTCTGCAGGGCTTGTCCATGCTTCGACCACGATCCTTTTCGGACATTCTTATTCGTAAGTGACCCATTTTTCATCACCCGCAATAAACCGTTTCAGAAATGGGTCGGAATTGTTACGTTTCAACAAATAATCGCAAATGGAAACACGTTGCTCTCAGTGAGATCATGTGGTACCCAAACATTAAGTTTTTTTTTGTACCCAGACTTTTGTAAATGACTTAAAACTGTTTTGTGATCAACATCCAGTTCTTCAGAAATATTGTAACGACTAATATGTCAATCTTGCGATTTTATCCGTGACAGGGCGTCCAGAGCGAGCCTCATCCTTCACACTAAAATTTCCAGACTTGAAACGCTTGAACCACATTTGAGCATTAAGTCCGTAAACCGCACTTTTATTCGCGGCATTCGTTTAATCCCTATTTAATATATAAATGTGAATGTAAGTTTGTTTGTTACGCTTTCACGCGAAAACTACTCAACCGATCATCATGAAACTTTGTACACATATTCTTGGAGGTATTAGAAGTAACATAGGATTATAAAAAAAAACGGGAAAATTTACGCAGAGGAAGTTGCGCGGGACAGTTAGTAAATAATAATTGTAGTACATGTTACGTTTAGCTAATAAATGCGTTCTTGATTTTTCTTGCTCGTCGTTTTCTTGATATTTGTATGTCTTTTGAAGGCTGTATCGGCAATTTGAGCAAATGCTAAAAAAAAACAGTTTTTAATCTCCTAACATTGGTTTACCGATTGTTTAACGGTCGATTTTGACAGGTTATAATTTTATAACAGCTAGGTATTCTAAGAACTAAAGTCAGCTGTCAAAAGCGTTATTAAAACGCTCTTTGCTTTTTTTCTATGAAGATTGTTACCTGAGTTAGCTGAGAGTCTTCTCAACGATAGTTTAAATTCAAAGGTAAGATTTTCTACCCGTCGACGGTTATTGAGACGCACAAATGTCACATTCGCTACCTAAGTTAGCTATTTTTACAGGCAGTTATTGGTAGTTACGTTATTGAGACCGGCCGTAAGTGACACAGACACAAGTATAGCTGAGTGACGTGTCACGTCACTCAGTACCGATAGTATTCAGCGGTAAGTTTTCAAACGACTTAAAAAATGAGGCGGTTCTCAATTCGTCTGTAGGTTTTTTTTTGTTTGTTCACCGATTACGCAAAGACGGCTGAACCGATTTGAAAAATTGTTTTTGTGTTTGAAATGATATAGGTACTTTTAAGTTGGTCCCATTGTCATCAGATCACGATCTGATAATGGGATCCTGGAGAAATCGAGGGAACTCTTAAAATATTAAAGGCACACCTACTGTGATTTAGATATATTTCATAGTGATTCGTGCATTTACTCTTAAAAACACCAATTGGTGAAGTGGAACTGATGATGAAGACCACAAGTAACGAGCAGACCTATTCAATATTTCACAGTTTGCGATTCAGTTACTTTAATATGGTATTGAGTAGTACTTTATTCTCGTTATACTACTATTACACAGTGTAATAGAGCTGATAGTGAACTCCTCAACAATTGACGGCCCTGCATCGGGGTATGCAATATTTTGTAAAAGGATTTCAGCAGTTGACATAAGCCTGATGTAACTTAAGTGAATTACAAACCAACCCACTAAAAAGTGAGATATAAAAAACTTTTTTACCAAAAAATATGACCGACTTCTAAAATAAATACAAGGCAACTAAAAAGCAATAAATAAAGGGGAAAGTTTGTGAGTATGTGAGTGTGTATGTTTGTTAGCGATTTTAATAAAATTTTGTATGGAGTTAGCTGACACCCTGGATTAACACATAGGCTAATAACCCGCGGGTAACACCGCGGGGCACAGCTAGTAAATAATATACCTAGAATTACAAAACAAATTAAACATCTTGAAGTTGGTGCCGAATAAAACATAAAGACTACTATTTCATAGTACCAACTTGTGTTTAATGTTTAATTTGTTTTTGTTATTCTAGGTATATTATTTATTGCTTTTTAGTTGCCTTGTATTTATTTTAGAAGTCGGTAATATTTTTTTGTAATATTGTTTAGTAGTTCCTATATTCATTTCCAAATTTTTGAAATGATACTAAATGTAATAATACTTATAATAACATTCCTTAAATAACTGAATCGTTCGTAAACCAAGATAAAATAATGATATCTATATCTAGACGTTTCCATCAAAATATGTCATCTTTTCGCTGACAATGTCACGCCTCATTACGGTAACATAATCCCGCCCACAGGCGGCAAATGAAGATGATGGATATCCCTTTTTATCGAGATAACCACGATATTATACTAAGCGGAAAATATTTGCATTAATCTATAGGTACTTTTATAAAATTGTACAGTAGCTGTGTCATTGTGTACATTGGAGATATTTAAAAAAAAAAACTAACCTGGATCGACTAATAATGGGTTTCTGAGTTCAAATCTATGCTTTGTTTTTTCGTGTTTGTTTGTTTGTATGTTTGTTCGGGGTTGGTGCAAGAACTTCTGGACAGATTCTATTCAAATTTTGTGGGTGTAATCACTTACGTCTGGATTAAATTATAGGATATATATCATTACGCTATTTACTATAAGACCTGAGCAATAACATAAACTGATTGTTTTTGAACTTTATCTTCACATTTATTTGCAAATAACACGACTACCATTAGGCCGCGATGCACGAATATAGATCTTTAAGCTTCGGTACCTGCGATTTTGTACGCTTTTATATATAGACAAGCGGACGCCTCGCGGTTTCCCGTTCCCGTGGGAATACATGGATAAAAAATAGCCTACGTCACCCGAGGTTAGTGAAGCTTCACAACGATGAAAGAATTTTTCAAATCCGTTTAATAGTTTCGGAGCCTATTCAAAACAAACAAATAATCAAACAAACAATAAAATATTTCCTCTTTTTAATATTAATTATAAAAGTATAGATAACTCTATTGAGTGGCTGTGATAAGTTAAAATACTACAAGCACTTCAAAAACTGATCTATGCCCACCTTGACGTAAAAATAAGACAAGAAATATTTTTTATAGTTGTGACCTCTTGAAATTACTTCAATCCATGAGGCACGGTTCAACAGCGAGTGTCTCGAGCAGACTCAGGACGATAAAATAAGCAGTTTATAACAAACTTTTACGTCTGTGAAGTTCGATAAGAAGAGAAGTGAAATAGTTATTTTGAATGACAATTTCACTCCTGAACATACAAAGGTCTGCTGGCTTTCTATCGATAAACACGAGGGATTAGAGAGTCTAAGTAGCAATTCTAAGTGTTCCACTTTTTCTTACCAATTTAGGCAAGCAATTTAAAAATGAAACATTCGCACTACAGTGCCGCCACTCAGACTTCGGTCTTTTAATATCGTTTCTACAATCCTCATAAGTGTGCGTGATTCATAGCTGTTGCTTTTGGGTTTGATTTGCCTTAAACTCCGAAACACGTACTTTATTTAAAACCAGAAAGCTAAATACAAGTTTTTATAGATCTAACTTGAAGCGGCGGTAGCCTAATGGCTAAGGCATCGGTCTCGCAATCATGAGGTCGCGGGTTCGAATCCTATCCATTATACTACCGACGTGAACCCACTCCTAACACAAGCCTTTGAGCTCAGCTGGAGGGGTTAACAAGATTGCTAGTAATGTGAGACTTAATCCGACATTGCTAGTTGTCTTTAAAAAAAAAAAAAAAATTACATTACATACTAATTTTATTTAACCCACTTAGTACAAATTTTCATACATTTTTTTTTTAGGAAATGCCTACTACATAAAAGGCGAAATAATAAAACGCAAATTTTTAGTTTCTAAGACCAGCAGCTTAGGCTCTGTGTGGACTAATCAGTCGGATAGTCAGGACAAGTGATTTTATATGTATAAATCTGTCACAAGGATTAATTAAAATTAATCTATACCAACATAAATATCAAAATATTACAAGAAATAATAATTAGCTGGATCACTTCACTTTTTCCTCATATTTTAATATTATCTAGACTTCATTGTGTAAAATATTTCAAGGTACGAACCGCAGTCGACCCGTGACCACGATCGCTGCAATTCGATCAAAACATCGCTGCATCGGGTATAAAAGGTTCGTACCTTTAAATGTTTTTCTTGTTTGTGTAAAAATCGCGAAAGCTCAAAAACAATTATTAGGATTAAGTAATGTTTCCAGTTTTTGGGAAATAGATAGCAGTGGTATTTAAAAAAAAATCTATTGCTAGTGTCCATAAAGACATCACTTCTTTGATTGACTTTCACAAGACAGATAGTTCTCCTAATATCTACGAGGTTATTAGATGGCTTTTGCCCAGGTCTACGTCTTCGATGATCGGATCGCAATAAAAGTAAAACCCCAAGCTTTCAGCTAACTCCATACTAAACATTTAGACTGGTCCAGTATTTTTTTACTTTTTTAAGATTGGTGCTTTTAAACAAGCAAACTCTTCAGCTTCATTATAATATTAATAGCAAATATTTGTTTAAATTTTCCCAAGTTTTCTATGGTATCTAACACTTTCTCAACGACTATCAGCAGGGTTTTCTTAAAAATAGGTCCACTGTGTCCAACCTTCTTGTCTGCTCAGATTTCCTCACACGCACTATGTCTGATCCTTCACAAGTGGACGTTGTCCACACTGACTACAGTAAGGCGTTCGATAGAATAGATCATTCCATTCTCCTCCGTAAGCTCAATAGGATAGGCGTTTGTAGAAACTTGTTCAGATGCTTTACGTCATATATTGAAAACCGCTGTCAAACTGTGGACACAAGGACCCCTCTGGAATACTACAAGGCTCACTCCATGGCTCATTGCTTTTTATCATCTTTATTAATGACATAGACTCTTGCTTCGGCACTTCCAATATTATTATCTATGCTGATGACATGAAAATCTTACACCCTGTCTCTAGCATTCAGGTTTGTCTGGGACTGCAGCAGGACCTATTAAACCTACAAAATTACTGTTTAGCTAATTGCCTATACCTTAATGTTTCCAAGTATTCTATTTGCTCTTTCACTCGAAAGCTTACTCCTATTATGTTTCGTGTAAATCGATTAACAGAAGTTACCTACCTAGTTAGTAGAACCTAGGAGTCACTTTCGACTCTAAGTTATTATTTGACGCTCATGTTAAAAACATAGTTAATAAGGCATAGATTGGCTACGGATTTTAAGAATATAAATACATATAAGATATTATATTGCAGCTTCGTACACCTTCGAATACGCCTCACAGATTTGGAATCCTAACTATAATAAATACATCGATAGAATCGAGCATATCCATATCGTTTCCTCCGTTTTCTCCAGTATAGAAGTCGCGTATATGTCTTGGATTACTAAACATGTTGTAAGAAATTTCATATTCTTCCACTACAACTAAGAAGGCTCATAGCGGACGTAGTCTATCTGCACAAACTTGCGAATGGGTATATTGACAGCCCTGATTTGTTGATAAATTTGGGGTTTCTAACGCGTAGCAGAGTACAACGCAAACTGATCCTCCTTCACGTTCCTTTTGCGAGTACTACCTACGTCAAAACTCTTTTTTGCTACGCGTATGCAAATCCTTCAATACTCTCCCACGTCAAAGCGATTCGGATTTAGACATATTTAGTATCAGCGTTCCTCAACTCAGGCGTACTCTAACCGAGTTGAGAAACCGTTCTCAACTTAGATTAAGTGAATTTGCCTTTTTTTCTTGTATTTATTCACTTCATTGTTTTATATGATTCTTTACTATTAATTATCTATTTTATTATTCTACTACTAATAACAATTTTTATGCTTATATTATTATTATTATTTTTGTATTTCATTGTATTACTGTATTGTTCAATTGGCGGTTTATACCGATTTAAGTTTGTATTCCTTAGTATTCTAATAGCGAAAACATTTAAATGGCCCTCAATTTATTTTCCACGGTGTCATAATCTGTAAGTGCTAGCTGTAAGTTTTACTAATAAAAAAAATTGTTACGGGGAAGTAAGTGTTTTAGAAACCAGAGTTTAAATAACCATTTCTTTTAATTTCCGATTATCTAAAAACGCTTCTGAAGATATCCATAATCGGTCAAAGCCAGCTGCCTAATAAATCTGAAACTTAACTGTTAATCATTATAGCTGCAAAGCCTTCACTATCAAATAGCTCACAGCTGCCGTTGTTACGGCTCATAAAACATTCTTGCACGTTAACTCACCCTCACCGCTAGAGCCATTAACATATAAAACCGAGAGTACAGAATGCAACCTCCATATTTACGTCACTCAAGCGATACGCACATGAACACCATTCGGTATACTTCTTCGGAAGGCGAGCCTTGATGTCTACGTGTACCTGTGTCAAGAGCTTTATCTATGTAGATCGTCTTCTGTACTCTCGGTATTCTGTGCCTACACCGCTAGAGCCTTTTAATAAAAGTGTCCATTACGTTTATTCTCGGACAATTTACTTACACCATAAATGGCCAATGGGAAAGCTTATGTTGAAGTATGAAACGAAAATAGGTTATGGTCTGAACACATTAAGAAAATTATTTGTTCTGGAGTTAGAAATCTATTAACCTATCAAAAAACATGCATGTGAAAGAATGCCAAGTTCGTTAGCGGTTTTACTAGTTAAAGAAGTGAGCCCCTAACTAAAACCAAATCCTTTCAAATAGAGGTTTAAAAGAATTATGGTTTCACTCAGAGCTCACTTTAGAAGTGATGTAAAGAGTTACATCACAGCTACTAGCATGCAAAACTTTTTAATTGCTTTATATTAATTTTGTTATTTGCTAGTTAATAAAGCTACCTAGCAAGTTTTTACCCAATAAGTTTAATCTTAAAGTCTGTGTGAGAACAATTTAGTCTCGTATAGTAATAGGTGTGTTGAAGTTAAGGTATTTATAAGTTTAAGGAGGGATTAACTTTAAGTTCAGATCAACCAAGTAAAAAAATTTGAATGACAAAAAATTTAACAAGTTGCTCTCTATAGTAGAATATACCTCGTTGTATCCTTAACGAGAGATACCAACGGATTCTATTTTTATCGAAACTAAAGGTCACTATATAAGTTCATACTTACCAAGAAAAAACCCCGGAGTGAGAAATATAATATAAATGTCCATTACGTACTGACGACTGCCTCTGTGGCGCAGTGGGAGTGTGTCCGACTGCTACGCAAGAGGTCGTGGGTTCGATTCCCACACGGGACACTACTTTGTGTGATCCACAAATTGTTGTTCCGGGTCTGGGTGTACTTTGTGTCCGTGACTTGTATGTTTGTAAAGTCCCCCGCGACACAGGGCTTGTAACCTACTGCGGGAGTCGTCTTTTAAAAAAAAAAAAAAAAAAAATGATCCACCAAACGACCTCACTTTGGTGGATTATGACCAGCCACCTGACTTATGAGCCAAGTGCGGCCAATCCGCACTGGGCTCGCCCTAATAAATTCAAATTCTTTATTGTACACACTAAGAAAATGACTGAAAATTACAAAATGCTTAATAAAAATGTATACAAAGGCAAGCATAACTCAATATTGAGTTTTCTGCCAGCAAATCTTTGACTTGTAGAGGAGAATTATTTTATTTTTGTATTTTACAATTCAATCACTCGATGATTGGAACGTTGGAACTCTTCC
The DNA here is from genome assembly GCA_945859575.2 of Herminia tarsipennalis. NCBI lineage: Eukaryota > Metazoa > Arthropoda > Insecta > Lepidoptera > Erebidae > Herminia > Herminia tarsipennalis. Next base: position 19,872,880 of record OX243846.2, read on the forward strand.
GATTTCAATGACCGGTGTTATATTTGGACGAAATGAAGTCTTTTTTTTAAAAGATAACCTAATAATGATTCAAGATTTTCGATCAGTAACAACTTTTTTTATTTTGGATCTTAGTGAGTTAGCATTGAAATTTCCTATAGTAAAAAATATGATCACTTCGTTAAGCTTACGAAAAATAAGGTTCTCATTTTGTTCCCTCTAAATTCATATATTTTTGAAATTAAAACTAAGCTGCCTTGGTGTGAATACCTGCAACATGCTATTTTTTTGCTACATGATATGATGTAAACACAAACATGCCTATTATAAATTTACGAAAAACATACTTTAATAAAATTGTATTTATAAATAAGTATCGAATTCACTTCAATCCGATTATTCTTATGCAACACAGTATTACGCTCATTAAGCTCATCGATTGCTTCAAAAAAGTTACTCATTCGTGATTATTTCTGATATTCGCCAAAAATATATTGCGAACACTTAATTAACGAACCATTACCATAATTATATCTTGTATAAGCTTTTATGAAACAAAGAGTCGCGTACTCTCCATTAAATTGTATATTTTATCTCATAATTATAATAAGTTCTAGTCGTAATTGTATCTTTTCTCTCGTAGTTAAAGGAAAAATACATAGATATACTCAAATTGTACTTTTATTTAATACTCCAACTTTACTTAACTTTGAGTCTTACTAAAAAAATAGTAGTGACAACAATATAATTATATGTCGCTACAATTTTTTTTTCTTTTTAATTCATAAATAGCAATGTAGAGTTGTCGATATCATATCTAGCTGAGCTCATTAGCTAGTGTTAGAAGTGGGTTCACCTCTCACGTTTGTATAATGAGAAGGATTAGAAGCCGCGAGTCCGACGCCTTATCCCGATACACTTATATAACGCCGTTAATTTTCATGCTGTCTACATAATAATCAACAACATCTTAAAAACTGAATGAGGTTTGAATATTCGTCCATTAAGTGCGCGTATTTTTTGAGAATTTGGGGCTATGTCAGAATGTTGCAAAATGGGCTCTCTTCAAGGCAGTGGCGAACCTGTAAACCCGGACGAAAAAACTCACTCTCAATTTCCCTTAGTACTCGTGCACCGAGGGTTGCGGACATGTGCAACAGTGCACATGCACGGAACTCTCGGTGCGCGAGTACCACTCGCACTTGGCGGATTTTTGTTATCATCAGTGATTTTTTGTCCGGGATTACCCGCCAGGTTCGCTATTACTTCAGGGACTTCGATCCGTACGATATCTTATCTCAGTAGCAGAGGTATGCTTTAGGTTTTGACTAACGCAGGCGACATGTGAGCATACCAGGGTCCTTAATCTCGTTCTTTTTTCTCGTTTTCGTGGCAGGCGCGAACTGTCAAAATAGAAAGATGCGCTTAGAAATGCATCAACGCGCATGCGCGGCGGACATCTTTGAGCGCACCGCACATGCACCAGTTTGCGCAGGCTTGCCGCGAAAACGAAAAAAAAGAACGTAAATAAGGACCCATAAAGATTAAGGAAAGAAGAATTAAGACAACATCAGAAAACGGTCACTTGGACGATAAACAAAACTTTTTGGGTCTGATTAGACACCATTAAATATCGGACCAAATCATAGGTATGCTGTACGTAATCATATCGTTGGCACAAATAGAACATTCAAAGCGGGAATTACGCATTACATTTTAATCAAAATGAAACCCCGTGTAAAAGGATTCTTTGTCTGAATACAAAAGAATCATTAGTCCTTACCGCAACGAATAGGCAAATACAAGTTAACGTGTTATTTGTGTACTTATTGTACACAAATAACACGTAAATCTATATTTGACTTTCAGTCTATAAATAAACTCAATTCTTCTCTAACTTTAATTACATTAGGTATTCTATAAGCAAAATATTACTAGACGCATCTGTTTATTGTAATTAAACGAATGGATGGATAGATGTCTACTCAATATTACTAGACTCATCTGTTTATTGTAATTAAACGGATGGATGGATAGATGTCTACTCAATCACACTAAAACGACTGAACGGATCTGAATGAAATTTTGCACAAAGATAGATTAAAGTATGGAATAGCAAATGGGCTTCTTTTTATTTCGAAAAAATTTACAGTTCTCATGAAATAGTCTTGGTCTTTGCATGCGAACAAGGTCGCTGGCATCAGCTAGTCTTTTTATAAAAGTAAGTCGCTATAACTAAAACAACTTGACCGATTGTTTTCTGCACTCTAAAATACAACGATGTATTAAAAATAAATAAAGAACCCATAAAACAATGAAATCGGTTATTGTTACTGTCTGTAGTTTTATTTATATTTAACAAAACAAACATTAAAATAATTATAATTTTTAAATGACACTAATACTTTAACTTAATAGTACCATCTTAAAAGCCGTAAGCTTTTTCGTTACCTATTTCCAAAACTTTCAAATTCCTGGACAAAGTCTGGCAATTCGTGGTTAAAAAATTGTCATTTATGCCTGTCCCCTGAACCAATCAACCTATCCATTATTATTTAATTTGCTCACTCGTCCATGGTGTACATACTCCAATACATTTTCTCAAACAAATACCTTCATACCAAGCCCTTGACACGGACATAGGTACATCACGGTGAGTGATGTTACCAACAATCAACTAATTGATTCACGATGTGGATTTATTTACAACTAATTTCTGGAATTAGAACTCGACTCAACTGCTATGCAAGAAGTTGTAAGTTAGATTCATATGCATCATAATACTTTTTTATTTTTTTTTGTCTTAATTTTTGTCCGTTAATTGTATATTTGTGAAGTCCCCTACGACCCAAGGCTTGTAGGTACTCTACCGCTGACTTGTTTTTATGAACACAAAACATATTTAACTCTTATGAACCTACGAGTTCGGTTAGAAAAGGACGACACGGATAATATCTGTAATTGGAATCCACAACAAAAAAATAGACCAATGTCCATCATCAGCATTCGCATCACATTCTCTTTAAACTTGTCTCTTAAAAACATATGTGTAGATATAGCATGTAACTCCTCTCGTATTTAATATAACTTGCCATAATTATAATCAAATAAAAACTCTTAAAAAGATTAATACTCTTTGGTACATAAGCACGTTCTGTTCTATCAAATCTATCAGTTATCCAATTGTTCTCGTAACAATAGCACAATGGAACTCCTTAACACACTTCATTGTGGCATCCTGTATCATCGATTGGTCTTTTATGTGCTAGCAAATAGGTCAGGTTAGTTTAGTACTCAGTGTATTGAATGGTTCGTGTGTTCAATGTCAAGGACAAAAGTGTTTCTTTTTTTGAGAATTTGCATCAGCAATCTTTTTTTTAATTATTCAATGAAAGTGACGATATTTAACTATATCAAATAAAGAAATCAGCTGTCGTACCTATTTTAGTTTTTATGTCATTACACGTTAACTATTTTACGATTACTATTGAAAAGCAAGGTTTGTACTCGGACTAAGACAGTTTTTCTTTTCTGTTGAATTGGTCATAACTTAAAACAACTTAAAAGCGGCGGCGGTAGCATATAGCTAAGGCATATAACTCGCAATCGTAAGGTCGCAGGTTCGGAGTCTAGCCATAATACCAGGGCTCGAAACCGGTTTATAAATAGCGGTTATTATTGTTAATAAAACCGGTTTAATTGTGCTCATCGATTAACCGGTTAATCAAGATACCGGTATTAATCATAACGAAATAATTTTGACTACCGGTTAAAACAGAGAGCGTAATGCTAACCGATAATGTGAGCTGAATTAACCGGTTAAATTCAAACAAACGACTCGTGACGCAAGGCACGGTCGTTCGGTCTCGACCTCACGTCATTGAAACTTAGTACTTTTTCTTTCCCACATGTATGGGTTAGACCGTCATCGTGCGTCGTGTTAAATCATGTTCCTTGCAAAACTACAAGCGTTCGGCCGTTATTTAGTGTAGGTTAATTATATTAATTGTGTGTATATTCATCTTGGGAAAAAGAAAATAAAATAAGATTTAATCTATGTTTGCTTAAAATTAAGAGACCAATAAATCGAAATGTTTGATGAAAGGTTGTAATCACCACGCACGCCTCCGTAAAGCGCGGGTTCCGAAAACTACCCTCGCTTGATTTTTATCACTCACTATTACGAAACTGTCGGTACTTCGACACACAACACTAACGACATCTGCACACTGTTAGTTATATTTCGGGACTTAATCGCGTGAATTATTTAAAGGTACGAACCTTTTATTTACCCGACGTTTCGATCGAATTGCACCGATCGTGGTCACGGGTCGACTGTATAAAAATCGCGAAAGTTTAAAAACAATAATCTGCACACTGGCGTGTAATATTTGTTTCGACGGTGTGTACACTTAATCATCGCGGGATTTTACGATATTGAGAAACGATATCCATCTTCTAGGTTGAAATTGACGTGTTTTTTTTATTTTAACCTCTGCCCGCGCCATGCGGGAGTAATAGTGACGGTCAGTGGAGAGGATCTGTGGTTCGTGTAGTTTAATCAGTTCATTATTGAATATATACGCGATTAAGACCCGCAGCTTATAAAACTCCATAATGTGTACAAATCGTGAAAGTTTACTAACTAATAAGCTTTGAACTTCCTAAGAAGTGCTAACCAATTACGAAATAAAGTTTTGAATTATTACATGGTGACTACATTACACTTGGCCAGCGGAACTTACATACGTATCACTAAATACAAAATTTTGTGAGACATGAATCATTTAATACATGTACTGTTGCGTCTACAGACGAATCCGTTAAAGTGGACGATGATGAAAGGATACAAAAGCTCACTACAACGTTGTAATGGGAGATTTCAATGCTAATGTGGGAGTACAAAAACGCGGCGAAACAAAAATTGGACCTAACTGCGTAGGGCGCAGAAATCACTGGGCCCAAATGCTCGTTAATTTTCTACAGTCGTCGGAGCTTTTCTTAATGAATTCTTTCTTCAAGAAGAAGCCTCACAGAAAGTAGACATGGCAAAGCCCCGATGGTGTAATAAAAAACGAGATAAATTTGATCATTATGGACAAGCTACAAATATTGTTTTTAAACTTTCGCGATTTTTATACATATTAGTTATATTTCGGGACTTAATCGCGTGAATTATTTAAAGGTACGAACCTTTTATTACCAGTCGACCCGTGACCACGATCGGTGCAATTCGATCGAAACGTCGGGTAAATAAAAGGTTCGTACCTTTAAATAATTCACGCGATTAAGTCCCGAAATATAACTAATAAGCTACAAATAATTAGAGACGTCTCGGTGATCAACAGGCTCAATACTGGCAGCGATCACATATTGGTTCGAGGGTCTCTAATTATTAGCTTCAAGGTCAAAAGACTCCAAATAATGAGGCCTATTCTCCGACCTACTGCCCCCTAGATAGCCTCATGCCCCGAAAAGTTCTAGTTGGAGCTTCAAAACCGTTTCGCATCGCTGGAAACACAAACGAGAAAACCGACACTGGTCAAAACGCTACAGGATGTATCTCAGAAGTTGTTTCCCGGAAAACGCGAAAAAAGGGAGTCCGAACTCTCACTCGAGATTCTTGAACTAATGAGGGTAAGACGAGACACGCAGATGTCTTTGTCAGATATGAGAGCCATAAACCTGAAGATCAGGAAGCTGACATGACCTGACCTCCTACGCTACAGCACTCGCAACATTGAGACGGCGATCGATCGAAATAGAGGCACTTAAGTTTTCTCACAGCAGCTAGGCAGACCCTGACTGACAATACTAAACACAACGAGTGGTAAAACCTCAAGGCTGGAGATATTTGGGGAAATCGAGAGTTTTTATGGACATGTATGCATCACGGATGGCTAAACCTATGGGACTTAGCGTCGATGATCACAGAACCCCACTCACGTGCCACTATACCGAGGGCATATCGGATGTCGATCAGGGCGAGGTCGGCACAGTTTTCGAGCAACTGAATGACAAAGTGCCCTGTGATGACAGAATCACTACAGAGCTTTTGAGAGCAGGTGGGACCCCAGTCCTGAAAGAGCTAGCAAATCTCTTCAACTCTGTCATCCACCAAGGCTTAACACAAGCGTACAGCGGGAGTGCGTGGCTCTGTTCTAAAAAAAATTATGAACCCTTGCTGAAGAACTACAAGACCTATCTCATACCTTAGCCACGTCTACAAGTTGTTCTCGAGAGTGATCACCAACCGCCTCTCTAGAAAACTCGACGAGTTCCAGCCCCCGGAACAAGCCGGGTTTCGAAAAGGCTTCAATACAGTGGACCACATCCATACATGACTGCAAGACGAATTTCATAGAGCGTCATATCCCCGAAACTGTTCACCTTCGCTCTCGAAGACAACTTCAAGACACTTGATTGGACTGGATAGGTCATAAACATAAACCGTGAGTAAATTTCACACCTTCGGTTTGCCGACCATATTGTCGTAGTAGCGCAGTCGCTGGAGCAGCTCAGCGAAATGCTGCACAGCCTAAATGGAGCCTCTAGATGTGTGGGTCTCGGCCGTAGGTAACTTTAACGTGACTTTGATTTGTTTCCAGTTTGGTAAAAGCATTTCGAACAAGAAGTCGATAGAAGGATTCAATTGGGTTGGGTAGCGTTTAGCAAACTTCGTCGAGTTTTCACTCCGCCTTAACCGCAATGCCTGAAGGATCAACGTAACCAGTGCGTCCTACCTGTTATGACCTACGGTGCCAAGTCATTTATTACGGTTGAGTTAGTCCAAAAAAAAACAAAATTGTGCAGCGGGCTATGGAGCGACGTATGCTTGGGAGGATAAAACTCGCAATAAGGTCATCCGACAAAGAACTAAAGTTACCGGCATAGCTCGCAAGTGCTGGACATAGGCATCTCCTAATTCTTGCCACAACAGCCGGTCCTCTGCCTTCCGCATCCAGTCCATGCCAGCCACCTTATTTAGGTCGTCGGACCTGGCTGGGGGCCGTCCTACCTTACGTTATAGCACTCGATGTGGCACAAGCTTTTGATAAAGGCTTGCTATATAAACTGAAAACAATGTTACCAGATCAATTTGCTACTGTCCTAGAATCTTACATTTCTAGTAGAGCATTTCGAATACGCCAAGAGGATGTTTGTTCTAAAAATAAAGAAATAAAAGCTGGAATTCCACAAGGCAGTGTTCTAGGACCGGTCCTGTACCTTTTATACTCCCGTCATATTCCATAGGTCGAAAATAATGCTATTGCAACCTTTGCTGACGATACAGCCATCATAGCAGTAGGAGATACCCACAACGAATCAGTAGAAAAGGTTCAAGTAGCCATCAACCAAAATGGAGAATAAAACTTAATGAGAATAAGTCCGTTCACATTGACTTCACAAATAAAAAAGGTCAATACTGCCCGGTGCTTATAAATGGCCAACCAATACCCTACTTGAACATAGCTAAGTACCTCGGTATGACGCTTGACGCAAAGCTACGCTGGAAAGCACATGTCAAGAAAAAAAGAGAAGAGCTATCCCTACGCTACCAGAAGAAGTATTGGCTACTGAGAAGACACTCTTCCCTCTCAGTATACAACAAAGTCCTGCTATATAAACAGGTGTTAATGCCAGTATGGACTTATGGTATACAGCTTTGGGGCTGTACCGCTCAGAGCAATCGACAAATAATACAAAGATTCCAGAACAAAGTGCTCAAGGATATTGTCAACGCCCCTTGGTACTTAAGAAACTGTGATCTCCTCCGGGACCTTAAAATGGATGACATAGAGACAGTTATACAAAAAATAGCTGAAGCATATCAAAGCAGGCTTCAACAACACGTGAACGTCGAGGTAATCCAGCTCATTGATACCACTGAGTTAAAAAGAAGATTGACGGCTGAAGCCGTTTGAATTAGTGTAATGTAACAGTACCATATTAAATGTAGTGTAAGTGCAACGTAAAAGAACACATGAACAAAGTGACTTCACATATGTAATACAGACAATAAGATAAGTGTTATTGGACACATTCTTAGATTTAAGTCCTTATAGCAATCTAGGTCATAATTAAATTACTCATTAGTCTTTAGGCTAGATTGTAATCTATATAAAGTATTGTAATAGATACTTAATTATAAAAAAAAAATCGAACTAGTAGTTCCTGAGATTGCCGCGTTCAAACAAACAAACTCTTCAGCTTTTTAATACTAGTATAGATAGTATGTTACTTTTTAGATTTAATTCAATTGTTTTACTTTATTTCACTGTATGTTTACTTACTATCATCTGTATCAGAAAGTATATTTTCGGCAACACCAAGAAAAAGCGGTTGACTATCCGGTAAGACTTCATTCGTTGATAAGAATTTATAACATTTTTGTATGTTAAGAAATGTAACTACTGATATTCACAATTTCACTCAATTGTTATTATGATTCAGTGCGCAAACGTAAGTGTTTAACTATACAAATGTAAACATATACAAAATACTCTGTGAATCTGAACGTTGACTAAACAGACGAAACACTCGGTTCAAAAAATTAATAGAGATACGCGTACTCACTAATGTCCTTGAAACTCAAATTAACCGGTTTATTTCGCTGAACAGTATCGGAAGTTGTAAAAAACCCGGTTTCCCACTTTAACCGGTAAATAACCGGTAAAGATAACCTTAACCTGAATTCATTTCGATTCAGGGTCAATGACCAAAACCGGTTTGGAAATTTAACCGGTTTCCGAGCCCATAATACTACTGGCGTGAACCCACTCCTAACACAAGCCATTATGCTTAGCAAGAGGGTTTAAAAGGAATGCTGGTTATAACTAAAATACCTATATAGTAAATACTTGACATTGGTAGAAGTTACCTGAAGATGGGTTAAATTGCCATCAATCCGAAAGGCGACTAAGAACTAGATTGTATTTACTGTTTGTTTACCCACAAGTTGTAACCTAACCCCATACCTCGCTCGCTTGCACTCTTCAAGGAAACCACCGTCTCGTATAACGTTGTTGCGTAACATAATTAATTGGTGTTGTCTTACGCCAAGTTTAATTAAAATTTAGCTACCTTGTTAACATAAACCGACTTTCTACTAACCTTATTTTTTCCCTAACACAAGACGTGAAGTATAAAAGTACTTTTCGGAAAATGATTAAAAGCCATGAAGAACTATAACAAACGCCTTAACGTTTAAAATAACTTTATAGGAAAGAAAAATTTAAAGATGATTGGATGTGTTGGTATGTTCAAAGGTGGGATGACGACATTTCCAAGCTATATAACTACTTTACTAAGCTCCTTCCTACATGTTTGTGTCAAAGGATTCTTTGAGTCTGAATAAATAAGAAAAATAATTAGCCCGGACCGGATCGAATAGGAATACAGAAATAATACAAATTTTGTTTGCATTTTGTTTATTTTTCAGCAAGTTTAAAAAATAAACAAAATTCAAATGCAAATAAACACAAGACCTGAATTATGACAGTCAATTTTGGCCTATCTTTACCCAAATTCCCAAAAACCGCGCTTCGCGGAGCCTGAACTTAACCGCATAAATCATTTCTGCTCATTCCATTCATGTTAATATAGGTCAATATATTTAAAAGTTTAAAGGAAATTGACAGTTTTATTCGTTAAATAAGCAAATACAGATATCATTTCGATCATATCGATGATATTTCGAGTATTCGAATGAAAAGAAAGCCAAACAAAGCGGTTGATCGAGTTGTAGCTTTGATGAAGAGCGCGTTAATGAAGCGAGGCTTGGAATTCATGTTTCAAGTTCTCTATGAAAATCCTTATAATAATAATTTGCAATAACTGTTTGAGTAGTTTAAAGGTAAATGCCAATCGAAACAACATATTATCGCAGCATAATCATATATCGGCAGGTAATTTCGTAAAGCTTGATTATTTCAAGCCTTTATTTAGTAAGGCCCACGTTCACTGAAACTTGACTACTCCTGAAAATCCTTTTAAATTAAATTTTACAAAATAAATTTCATTTAAACTCCGGTTGTTTAGTTACTATAGATATTGTTGAACGCTGGCCTAAATAAAGGTACGTACTTCTAAAAGACACTAACGAGATTATAAAACGAGAAATTTTCATGAATTATAATATTTAAATACCTAGTACAACACAAAGTCGCTGCCAGCGACTTGTGTTTTTCTACAGTTTGATCTGCAAAATTACGTTATGGATTTTGTTGCGATACTTATTCACTATCAATCAGATAATTTCTTCCAGAAGGTTTAAAGTTCTAGTATGTGTCAATTTTCTGTGGTCTAGTTATATCTATAGACAGTAGAGAAAATGTCTATGTGAAGCGTTAGTATGTTTATCTATTCAAATGGTAACCAGAGTTGAAAAAAATAATACAAATCAAATTTTAATGACCACAATCAAATCTGTGAATCCAAAACGTATAATCAAATTCAAATGGTCGCGATATTCACTCAATAGCCTTCCGCACATTACCAATTCAATGCTTAATTAGGTAACATACGTTTATCAAATTAACAACTATGTATTAATGAGGTACTGAGTAACAAAACTGGTTGAAAAGAATTTCACACGTTTGACGTTGTATTGGACTTAAAACAGGAAGGCATGTGGTACTTATGTAAAAAACATATTGTATCCAAGTACCTAATCTTTATTACATAGGTAGTACCTATAAAACAAAATCGCTTTCCGTTGTCTGTACCTATGTACAGTACTCCAAAAGTAATAATGCGCATAGAAATCTTCGGAAATCTTCGTCATTGTTCGGCAACGGTCGTATTACCCGAGCGTCGAAAGACGATATTTATATAGAGTGGTTAAGAGCAATTTCTCTATGCCTAATTTTATATATTATGTGTTTTGTGCTAAAACAGATTTGATTTACCTGTAACGAAATTTGATTCGATAATTCCATGTAAGTAAATAGCGAAAACGCTACAATCATTGTTGGAGTGATTAGTTTTCAAGTGTCTTACCGAAGTTGGTGTAATTATGGAGGAAAAGGTTTAAATAACATAAGGTTTTATTAGAAGGAGAAAAAAACGTTTTCAAATAGAGGTTTACATAAAATATAATCAAAATCTCAGTTCAAATTTGTTTACAGCACTAATCATTCCAGAAAAATAATACAATTATAAAAAAATTAATCAGAATCGAGGAAGACCTCTATTCCCGACATCGCAGATTCATCAGAAGTTTCATTATGCTCTTGTTCATTTACACTTTCCTCACTGCTATCACCTGTGTAAATAATCAGTTTATCGGAATAACTATCGATTCTTGGCTCAAATTTTCTATATTCATCTTCGCATTGAACCGCATGATCAGAAACTTTTTTCCATTCTTCTGGTCCTATTTTATTGATTTTTTCTAATATAGCATCTTTAACTGACGTCACAGTCATTGCAATATTTCTCTTGGCCACGTGTTGCTTTATTTGGGACCAAATATTTTCAATAGGGTTAAAATCGGGATGATATGGTGGCAATCGTATAATTTTATGCCCATGTTCCTCCATTATACGGTCAATGGCAAATTCTGTGTAATTTTCTTTGTATCTTTGTATAATTTTATACAAATCGGGTTTCAGTTTCTTTGGGTCATGCGGAATGTTGTGTTGTTGTAACCAAGCTGTCATTTGTGGTTTAGATGTGTTTGAGTTTGGTGGTTTCACAGACAGCTTATTATGATATGGGGCGTTGTCTATTACCAACACACTATTAGGAGGCAAGTTGGGAATCAATTGATTGCGTAGCCAAGTTTGATAACGTTCCGCGTTTATTTCTTTATGATAGTCACCTTCTGAGTCGACACATTTATGTAACATTAGAGCCCCTGGGACGAAGCCTTTTTCATTGCCTGCGTGTACAATAATTATTCGCTCTCCTTTGGAAATGGGTTGTTTGATACCTTTTTTGTTGCTATCTTGCCAAGTTTTACCCTTAGTATGTGATGTGTGCACATACGACTCGTCCATAAATACTATGTTTCTACCAGAACTCCTCAGCTGTTGTATTTCTCTGAGATATTTGATCCTTTTTAGGCGTATATCATGTTTTTCCATAAGTAATTGTCTGTTATTATCAGTTTTCAGAAACCTAAACCCCATGTCTTTCAAGATCAACCTTAAAGTCTCGGCACAGCCTTTGAAATTAATAGCTTCGATCAACTTTATTCTTAAATTATTTACAGTTGGGAGTTCTTTCAGCGTCAATTGAAAATTGTATATCATATTACGAATAACACAGTAGTCGAAATCATCAAGTACCAGCCGAAATCTACTTTTAGGTCTTCCTTTTTTCGGTGTAGAAAATTTCTTTGATTGATTATGTTTTTTTTCGTTTAAGATATTACTCAAAGTTCGTCGCGAAATTCCTGTAGCTTTTGTAACACGGTCTTGAATTTTTTTAAAATAACCATCATGGTCTCTGTTGAAAACATTGGCTTCATTTAAGAAATAAAGGTACACATTAAATACCATTTGCCGTGCTTGTGAATTAAGCGGTTTTCCACGTTTAAATTTATCCATTTTGGAAGAATTCGTCTGAAAGAAAATGGCATGGGCAGAGTTAGGTATATATTTTTTATGCATGTTTATCTATTTATTTAATTTAAATAAATCTCATTTTTTAAATGTTTTTCTAGTACTTAATATGTATTTAATGTAGGTATTTTATTTTTTTAATATTAAAAAAACGTGAAATATGTTATTTATTTTCCTTTTTTCAAAATATACTATTTAAATCTGAATAAGCTAATTAATGTTGAAATTATATTTACCAAGAAGGGTGTGTAATAGCAGCTCTATATATTTCCACAAATAGAGAACACGTGCAGTCACTACCAATATATAAAGACGACTGACAGACATTTCGCTGACCGGCGACAGCTGCCGAACGCCCGATTTGTTTTCGATTGTGCACACATGATATTGACTCCTATCTCTTTTAAACAAGGTGCAAAATGCAAATGCCTTGTTTAGGGCTCTTACGATTCCATGATTCGAGTGTTTCCGGGAATACGACAATTAGCGAAGATCTGCATGTGCATTATTAATTTGGGAGTACTGTACTTACGCTTAGATCTTCTAAACTACTGAACAGATTTTAATACGATTTTCACTATAATTCAAATAGTTTCCTTTTTATATCTATAGGGTGATTTGTGGTATACTAATAATCTTCCGCTCATAGCTTCTTTATATAACACTAAATAACTTTGTAATATCCCGGTAAAATGAACAGTTCCGATCGGTTCTGGTGAACGCGTTTATTCCGTGTCGACTGTTAAAAAGCTTTTTAAAATGTTATTAATTTCAAAAGCATAGCTCAGTGGCTAACGCTGCAGCAGTATGCTTCGAAGTTATTTCATTCATAATGTTTTCTTTAGAGTGAACAAATATTTTTTATCTATCCCAAACCTATGATGAATAATAATAATAATAATATATACTTTATTGTACATCAATATAAAAAACAAAGTATACATCGTATAATAAAAATGTACAATGGGCGGCCTTATCGCTAAGAGCGATCTCTTCGAGGCAACCTTTGGATGGAAAGAGACATAAATACACGAATTAAGTAGGGGTAGTGTACAGCGTGATATTAATTTAAAGTTATCAAGAACTACAACGACAAGAAAATATACAACGAAGGGAAAATATAGGTAATTATTAAAAATTTAAAGTTTACTCAGAGAGATAGTGGTCCTTCATTATTTTTTTAAACGATGCCAACGATTGGGCTCGTCTTATAGTTAGAGGCAGTGCATTCCATAGTCTTGCTGCCTCGACAGTAAACGACCTATCATAGAATTTTGTGGAATGCGCTGGAATTTCTAACCTCAAATCCTCCGATGACCTAAGGAATCTGGAATGTGTGTCATGAGGAACTTGAAACGTTCTTTAAGTTTAACTTTCTGTGATGCTTAATTTTAAGTGAAGTAAATGAACGGTGAAAAGATTTTAATCAAAACTTACACTTTAATTTACGGCAATGTTGAAAGGCAACTTAAAAAAGGTCTGGAGATACTTTTCAAATACTTTAAATCTCTCTCAGACCTCATTACTCTGTCGATTCAATTTCACAAAGGCATCAAAAGTAAGATGAGTGTTAAATGTTTTTGTGCGCGTGAAATGAAATAAATCAGCATTATTTTTGAGGTGCATGCGTTTCTTTGTCTGTTTTTATGAAGACAAAAGGAAGAGGGGTAACTCTGTGTGGATCGTATCACTCAAATAAACGTATTAAGATTTTTTTTTTTTGGAAAGGTCGTTTAACCGGGATGGATTATAGACATTATAATTGACTGCGGGTCTATCACGGGAATTTTATAAGGTATCTCTAAGATCTTATTTCTTTAAACTCCGATGCAAAACGTGTTTTAAGTTTTACTTTTTTTTATTTATCATTCAAAGTACAGATTACCGTCATACTTATCAAAGCATTTATAAACCACATGGTGCTACACAATCTACGTCGATAACACAATCAATATAATTAAGTTAACAAGTCGTAGTATTGGTAGTACACAGTGAATAAAAATAATAATATATTTTTTTTATAAAATAAATTTTATATAATAAACATAGATAATATTATTATTTATTCACTAATATTATTAAAAAAACTAATGATCCTCTTTCGATTAGTATCGTAAAAATACAAAATGTTTCATATTTTGCGGGTTCGAGTCCCAGTTGCCTCAGAAGTCTCCTTTCAGTAAAATGGCCTTAAGGGATTTAAGATACTTTCCCTCCGTGTGGCATAATTTTAGGACACTCTTCAAATCTCTATGGGTGCGAGTGTAGCTCCCAAACCAATGGACGGATTCAGGTTTTGCTTTATAAGCAACTGCCGGTTTGTTAATGTGCCGATTTGATCGATGATTTGTTGTCATCTTGTGGGTAGTGCCATGATCCCATTGCTGTCAAAAAAATCTGACAGGTAGTTTTCACTGTGTTTTCTTTTAAAGTTAACTTTATTTTTAAATAGTTCTGAAGTGACCAATACAGGTCACTTCAGAATACGAGGCTATACGGAGGATGCATCAACACATTCCTGCCAAGCTGCAACTTAGCAAAAATTGAGAGATTTTTTGCTAAGTGGCAATAGATGAGTGCGGTCTGGCGTGGTCATGATGGAACACCACGCCCTTTCTGTGCACCAGCTCTGGCCGGTTTTTCTCAAAGGCTTCTTTTAAACTCATCAGTTGCTGACAGTACTGGTCAGAATCGATAGTTTAACCCGACGGCAAAAGCTCATAGTGGACGATTCCTGTCCAACCCCACCATACACATAGCATCATTTTGTTCCGAGCCAGGCCAGGCTTTGCCACGGTAATTTTCGGACATTCTTATCGTAAGTGACCCATTTTTTATCACGCGTAATCAACCATTTAAGAAATGGGTCGGAATTGTTACGTTTCAACAAAGAATCGCAAATGGAAACACATTGCATTAAGTTTCTCTCAGTGAGATCATGTAGTACCCAAATATATTTTTTTTTCTTGGACCCAGACTTTTGTAATTGACGTTAAACTGTTTTGTCAACATCCAGTTCTTCAGCAATATCGTAACTACTAATATGTCGATCTTGCTCCACTTTTTCAAAGATGGCACTGATTTTATCTGGTCCTTCACACTAAAATTTCCAGACTTGTAACCTTTAAACCGCACAATTTTTATTTACAGCGTTCGTCGCATTTTTACCTTTTTTCTAATAAAACTTTTTAAATATACCGAATTTCTTCGTCACATTCGTTCAATTTGCTTGCTTGAAAGACAATTGAGAAATGGTGGGAAAAATATTTTATTTATTAATTGCATCTTCACAATGTCAACATTTAAAAGAGGTTTGATTTCTAACAATACATTCAAAATACGAAAATATTTTTGCCCCTATCAATTATGACATTATTCCAGACCATATTGAAACGGTCGTGGTCTTAGGTAGTCTCTGACCTGTTCTGTTATTATCAGACTGCGCAAGAAGGAGGGTTATGTTTTTCAAGTGTATGTATGTTTGTATGTATATACTTATATTTCTTTGGCACGCTCTAGAGCCTAAATGGCTTGATGGTTTTTAGCTTAATCCTACCCATTATACAGGATGGCCTTGGAAATGTAATTTTTTAACAAACAAAAACTAACAACAATAATGAAAATATTTTATTTCTTATTAATCTTCATAAAATGTAACCCATTAGGATCACGGGTTTACGGCACTCCTGTAAGCAAGGACGTCTAAAACGACGACGATAACCACGCTTCAAGTCAGTTCTGTGATGTTCGCCATCTCTTTAAATATTTTCAATTTTTAATAATTTCAATTAGACTGCCTCTGTGGCGCGGTGGGAATGTGTCCGACTGCTACGCAAGAGGTCGTGGGTTCGATTCCCACACGGGACACCACTTTGTGTGATCCACAAAGTGTTGTTCCGGGTCTGGGTGTACTTTGTGTCCGTGACTTGTATGTTTGTAAAGTCCCCGCGACACAGGGCTTGTACCCTACTGCGGGAGTCGTTTTTTTTTATAAAAAAAAAAAAAAAAAAAAAAAAAAAAATTAAGATAACTAATTGACCGCCATTTTGTATCGTAAACTTTGCTTTTGAAATAGCCCCATTAGAAGAAATCATCGGGCTTATCCAAACTACGTGGTGACCAGGCTATGTCTTTTTTTCGAGAGATCACTTTGTTGGGTAAAATTTGACTAATGACGGGCATAGCGGAGTTAGAAGTATGGGCATCTTGTTGAAACCAGATCCGCGTACTGTGGCCATAAAAATAATGTAATCTGGTGTAAAAAACCCGCCTTCTTAAAAAATACTAAAACAAGATAGTCTTAAATCATGCACAACATACATGAATCCCAGTGAACATACTAAAATACCTATTTCTTTTAAAATTAAAACCTCTTCCAGACGTCGTAAAATCAAGTAAAATAATATACACGAAAATATCGAAAACGTTGTCTTCGTTTACTAAAGCATCCTTGTGAGTTTTGGCTCAAAGTATTATTATATATTCAACTGAAACAGAATATCAGTAAAACGTTACTGAAACTATTTCACGCAAACAGTGGACTCGGATTTACATACAAAGCTTTAAATGCCGAACTACGCGACGTCCTGTTTTACACAACAGCAGCTTTATCTTTTGTTTAGCTTACCTATATACGAGTACATTTATGCATCGTCTTTAGATTAATACGTGAAACGGCATCTTTGGATTCCTTTTTGGTACCTCTAACATGAGATTCATTTTTAAATTAGGGTATCAGCGTTTATGTCATACAATCTCCACAAGATCCATACAATTACAAAAAGCACAATGAAAATCACAACCCTAATTCTGTTTAAATAATATCTATAGTTACATTAATATATAATTTGTAGCCAACGTCGATACATGTCGAACGTGACTATCCTCTCAGGTACACTTTTAACGATAGTGTTTTTACAGTTTTCAACTCTGACCATGAAACCTGCAATACGCGTTCTATGGATGGCAACGAAGGAGTTTACACGCGCCTCAAAAAACATACCAGAGGCACTACAATAGCGTGTAAGACCCATCAGTTGCCTGAAGATGTTGTTATAGGCAACACGAATACTATCATGAATACACGAATACTCTTGTATAATTGGTCCAGAGTTGACAGGTGTAGAACGTTTGGCAAATTACCGGAATAGTGTAAGTTTCACTTCGGGGTGTGATTTTATTATCATGTTGCCAACGACACTTAAGGCTCTAAGGCGTTCTATATCGGCATCATCTTTTAAACTCAATGTCACTATGTAACCAAGGTACTTGAATCTTTTAACAATCTCCAATGGTTGCCCGTTTAGGAAAACATTAGTGCCTTTCCAGACCTAAAAACCATAACTTCTGTTTTTTTCACATTGTATGTAAGTTCGTGTTTTTTAACATATTGTTCACATATATTTTTAATATGACTGAGGGGCTAAGCAGCACCATATCGTCAGCATAAAATAGATTGTGGACATATCTACCGTCAAATTTCACCCCACCGCGGGGTACTGCTTAGTACCACTATTAATGGAGATGTTACACCTCCCTGTCTCACACCACAAGAATTGATAATCATCTGACACTTGTTGTCCCCATCTGATGTTATTGGACTGATTACGGTACCAATAGGTAAGCAGGTTAACAACATCAGTCGGAGCATTCGTGCTTTTATAATAATTGCTTTTATTTTCAACATTAAAATGATTTGAAAAAATGTTAGCATTTCTTTTCATATTTTTTACGCCTTCAATATTGTTCGGTAAACTATTTTTACTATCAAGTTTTTTAGTTTGTTGCCAAAATTCAACCAAAGTCCCCTGCTGTATGATGACGGGCCAGCATATCCATTTTTATATTTTATTGGTTCTTGGTACTTAACAGCTATTCTGCTAAAACTCGCGACGAGATGCGGACATGGCTTCAAATAAAGCCCGAGCACGGCCTTCCACAAGACACCCATGTTTAAAAATGCTGCCTAGATTTAAAATGTACTTCTTGAACTTGTTGATTCCTATCAACAATTTTCCTTCTTTTACTTTTAATATCCGCAGTCTTAATTTGAATAATTTGTAAATATTACTATATTTACAAATTATTCAAATTCGGACTGCGTCTGTGAATCGATCTTTCTAAAATGATAATGATTTGAAAAATATCTGTTGACGACTTTGCGCTATTGTTCAAAAAGTTAGAATTTTATAGTAACCTACTAAAATGCTCTGTACATATTTTGTTATATAAGTTAATTTGTATTCTATCTCTAACACCCCACAAATGTTTTACATTTAACTGACACTCAGATTGTATCTGTTTAGTTTTAATAAATCAACATTACACTTAATGATTAATGGTAAGTGATCAGACCAGAATGAATCGTATTATAGATACATATCACTTACGAGTGCGGCAGCCGCGCGGTCGTGACGCAGTGGTTCAACCATCGACACATACCGTGCGTATTTGGTACTAGCATATCTAAATCTTAACACTGCAATAATTGTTCGTCACAGTAACTCACCAGTTTATTTCCGAATGGTATAGTCCAAGAGTACCAGGATATGTATTGAAGTCGCCTAACACAAATACACACTCTATATCCACACTTTCCATAATTGCACTAATTTGGGCAAGACATTCCGTATTTATGCAGATTGTCCTTGCAATTGAATTGCTTGCTTGCATATAAACGCTAAATACGAGCACTTTTTCATCATTTAATTCTAAACACACCGCTGCTAACCGATCACTATTGCATTTAAACAACTTCGCACTCGTAAACAAACTGGTACGCCACATCAACGCCGTCCCGCCGTACGGGCCGCCACGCAGAACTCCCAAAGACGTGTCCACAGAAGATTTGGCACAGTAGGCAAACTCCATGTCAATATCCATATTGAAACCCAAATCGTAGGGCAGCAACCAAGGTTCTTGTAGTGCTATTAAATATGCGTATAACACATGTCCCTAACTTGATAAACAGATCTTTTTACGGATTTACAGTTAAAAGACAGGGTTTAAAAGTAGGTGTCTCACAATTATCCTAAAAATCACTAAAATAAAAATGTTTTCACGATTTTCCTAAGTTTAAGTCAATGTGCTTAAGTTTATTTCAAAATACTAGCAAATATTTTAAAATTAATATACCCATACATTATCTCTTTGAACCTTAATGCTAAAAATAACGAAGTCGAAGAAGAAAGGGAAGAAGAAATAAATTACATATTATCGTTTCATTTACCTCCAAGAAAACAGTGACTTAAATAAGCAATACTGGACTCAACGAGATATTTTTGTTACCTACGTAATTGCGTGTTGTTGATTTATTCAAATTGCCAAAACTAAGTCTGCACTGTTCTGAGAATGGTATCAATTAAGCTTTGAGTTTGAAAACGAAAGATAACATGAAGGGTTAGGCAATGTTACCACAACTGACTGTATAGAAAGTGATACCTCTTCATTGCAAAATACCGAGACAGGGTACCTTTTACTGATAGGGTTACCTTTTACGTACCTCGCTAGAGTAGCGATAAACATCGTTTACGGGCAGCAAAATCTCAGACCGCTTCGGATCAAATTGTTCAAAAATCGTTCTGAAATTTTATGTCCGAAAACTATGTGCTTAAATGTGTTCGTTGCTCGCAAGGGAACGTGTTTATATGAAACTAGCGGACGCCTCGCGGTTTCACCCGTGTAGTTCCCGTTCCCGTGGGAATACAGAGATAAAAAATAGCCTATGTCACCCGGGGTTAGTATAGGTTTACAACGATGAAAGATTTTTTGAAATCAGTCCGTTACTTTCGGAGCCTATTCAATACAAACAAACAATCAAATCTTTCCTCTTTATAATATTAGTATATAAGTATAGATGTAGAAGTATAGACATAGATAAAGAAGTATAGACATAGATAAAGAAGTATAGACAAACGCGTTCCCTTCTAAAAATACAACATTATCCGCATAATTATCGGTGAACCCGTTTGCAAATTCCTTTTTAGGGTTCCGTCATGTTCGTCTGTATGTCTGTGTGTCGGTTCATATGCCACAGAAATTTTACGCAAAGACTACCCATTTAATATTGTTTAAATTTAGTGAAGAGGTCTTTGTAGTAGCCGCTACTTAGTTTAATAGCTCATTTTGAAAAATAAATATTTTTAAGGGGCATACTCCATACACTTAACAGAAGCTGTTTTTTTTTTTAATTGGGCAAACGTCAACGTGTGGCACATCATTCAATAGGTCTTTTAAACACATTTTAAGATTTCTGATATTTTTTTTTGATTATGTGAATGTTTATGGAAATAATCGCTCCGAACGCTCCGCTTTTTTGAACTGCATGACTAAAAAGTATGACAAAAATCAGAAAGGTAGCGCTTAACAAATACTTTAAACTGAAATTATTTTTAAAATGATCAGATATTCAATTATTGCCGAAACACTGCGTTTCTCAACAAAAGGGCGTAAGTGCCATGAACATATACTCTTCTACTGGTGCAATTATTCAAATCGGATTTTTTATACGGCTACATCTCCGGAGCCCCTACACTTAGCATGATCCGACATGCTTTTGCCAGGTTTTGACGTTTTAAGATGATCAATGCGTGTGTGGGATACTATGCGAAGTTCAAGATTAGCACGTTTTGTATGTCAAAAAACTGAAACTGCTCGGAAAACCACGAATGTGTGAGTAAAAGCTTATAAATTTATTCGCGTATTCGTGAAAACATGGAGAACCTACATAACACATTACGACGAACACATACCTTAACAGTGTCATACATTGCCGCGCACAAGGATATTACTCCACCGATAGGCGTCAACCGTCCATTTGTAGACAAATGGCCCCATTTCTGATCTCATGTTTGTCGGTTCTCATACATCCTTTATACTCTGTTACGTTTTCAAGAATCCTACTAAATTGTAAACTATGTTGTATAATATTATATTTGATAAATGTTTATTTATTAGGTCTCTAGACACTAGGCATAAACTTTAGATTCTAGAGGCCCTGTACTTTTTCACGTTATAACTTCTGATGGCTTCTGGCTTTAAACAAAAGCAATATACGAGTATACCTGACGAATAAATTGTGCGGATCGCTAAAATATATAAAAAACAATTGCCAAATGTGTTGCTAGGCGCAAAATCTGAAAACAGTCGGACCTATTCGGCTATTTTTACCCGACTGTGGCGGAGGGTTATGTGTTTGACGCGTATTATATATTTAATTATTTAAAAACCTCCCATAAATACATTAAAAAGGCGGACTTAATGCCGGAGACATTATTTACCAGTCAACCCTTAGGTGTGTGCAAGGTGACAAGTGCTTATACAAAATAGGAAATAAATATATACCTACGTCCATTAAACAAATACATACTAAAAAATAAATAACAAATATTATAATATATAAGTACACACTAAATTATACATGTAAATATTATAACTACTTTTATGAACATATATCAGTATCAAATTAAATGCCATTAATTATGTTTCAAAAAAGTTTGAGTTACAATTCATTGAAAAAACAACAAAATTAAAAATTAATAGTTCTTATTAAATCGCCTTTTAATTAAATTGTTTTACAATGACTAAAAAGTAACTATTGACGTGATTTACGTTATTCCCTTCGCCACAAATGAAACCTTGGATATAAAGGAGAATACATGAAATCAATAGCAAAAAGAACCAGGTCTATCAACGTAACCGAACGAAGATAAATAGGAAAATATTGCTAGTATCTTTATGTGAGGCTTATGATGGATATTTTTTTTATATATTAATTAAATGAAAATACAATCATAGCAGATATTTTAAAATTTCCATTGATTTGATTAAAAAAGATTAAGTTTGTGGTTACTGTTATATTTATTTCTCACAAGCAATTTTTTATCACTGAAACTAGTAAAATAAACTAATAAACGGATCGAATGGATACGCGTTAGTGGGTAACACTGTTTAACACGTACCTACTGTAGGATGTCTTCTGGGTTACTTTTCTAAATTGTACTATGGAATATTCTTACAAAAAAGAAATGATACAACCATAAAAATCAAAACTATTTATTTTTGTGCTTCTGGTTTTACAAAAATCTTTGTGTACATTATCATAGAACATTATTACATGTTACTATTTTTTTATAGATAGACTTAATTAATCATCATCACTACTTATCTCTCTACTCACATCATGTCTTATTATGAAATCGAGAAATTAAGCTGAAGGACCTAGCAGGTGTCAGGAAAAGTAGTTATGTCCTTCTAATGCGTCTTCTGGCGATAAGAAAAAAAAACATGCCAGCTATGTATGGCGAAAGTTGCATTACCCTTTAAAAACTAAAAAAAACTGCCTGCGAAAAGACAGAAACAGATACCCTTTAAATTTAATATCATGCAGTCGGAGGCACGATACCTATATAATAAAAGTTTAACAGTTCATCATTCTTTATGCCTCCAACTGCAAAAGGATATTACAGTCGGAGGTTGTTCCTGTTCTTTTGCAGGCGGCTTTCTTTCAAATTAATAGGTTGTTGTAGTATTTAATATATAATAAATAAATATGGAGGAATAGAAACATTACTAAAGCCACAAAGACCAGGCTTGTGAGAACACTTATATTCCCCATATTTCTTTACGCGGCTGAAACGTGGACTTTGCGAGATGTGGAAAGACAGAAAGTGGACGCTTTAGAAATGTGGTGCTGGAGAAGATTGCTTGGGGTTTCATGTACCGAGTTTCGCACGAACGTCTCGATACTTCAAGAGCTCGGTATCAGGCAGCGTCTATTTTTGACAGTACAATCTCGCATCCTAACATTCTTCGGACATGTTTCTCGGCGTGACAACCTATCCATAGAACGCCTTGTCGTCCAAGGAAAGGTGGAAGGCACTAGACCGCGCGGAAAGTCATCCACGCGATGGACTGACCAGATCAAGTCAGCCGTTGGAGGTTCATTGAACGAGTGCAGCAGGATGACCTCTAGTAGGCAGCAATGGCGAAACATCGTGAAGCGCATCACATCTGCCCCCTCCAATAATACTACAAGTTCATAGCGATCACGACCGCACTGTCAAGAGCGTACCGGCTGAGAAGAAGAAGGTACATATAATTTTTCGTTGCATGGTAACAGTACCCATACGATATGAGACAGGAAAAGCACGACCATGCTGGGTAAGGTTCAACCAGAATTCCAGGTTAATTAAATAGTTCTAACATTTTATAAACACCAAGACACAGAGCTCGTACCCGCACGTCTAAATTAAATGAAACCGCAACGCGGTGCGGTACACAAAAGAGCCTTACATCAATTATATGTTACCGACTCCTGTTTGTTTAAGTGGTTTTCATTTTCTCATTCGAGATGAAAACAACACTTCAAGCTTGTTTTGTTCCAAGATAATGTTAGGTACCTACTTAACATAACATTTTTTTAAGAATAAAAAGCATTTCTTACAAAAAAAATATCTAACCGACTTCAATCACGGTTGTGAGAGGTTTCGTTTTCTGTCTCGGAAAGGGCATTTTCACACTATACCTACACGTACATCGCGATAGACTTTGAGCCGGGAAGTGTATCGCGATGTGCGGTAGATTTCACACAGTCCGGCGTCCGTCCGGTCCGGTCTCCATACATTTGCCGCCGGATACCCGGACATTATTCGGATGGGGGGGGGGGGACTACGGAACCCTATGTGCACTTACCCAGTTTTCAAAGATGGCACTGATTTTATCAGTGACAGGGCGTCCAGAGCGAGCCTCATCCTTCACACATCTTTTTTGTAATAAAAAAAAAAACTTTAAAATATACCGAATTTCTTCGTCACAAACGTTCATTTTGCTTTATTGACACTACAAGTAAAACATGGCGGACCTTTTTGAAGCCTGTTAAAAAGTTGTTTCTTCTCCCTGACTCCTAAGTCAGGTCGTAGGTTTGATCCCCACCCAGAATAAAATTGTGTGTGATGAGCACGATGGTTTATTGTATCTGGGTCTAATTTATCTATAACCCACATATGTATAGATATGTTTATCAGGCTCTACCTAGTTTGGGATCAGATAGCGTTATGTGAGTTGTCCCAATATATTAGGTATTATATTATAGTTGTCCCAAGATATTTTACTCTCATATAATTTTGATTAAGAGTGAAGTAAAACATAAAATCAAAGTAGGTATTTAATCAAAGCTCTATTGAAGTTTCGAACTGCATTCATCAACAGTATAGTTATTTAGTTTGCAATGTTGGCACGGCAAGGTCGACGTTATTTTAAGGCAGAATATTGTATGCTTTAATTAAAATGCTTTCAGAGTTTATATAATACCCGAACCTACGCTGCGGGGGGTAATTGGAAGAAATGGAACTGCATACCTATTTCTTTTGGGAATTTGCAGTTTTCATTCTCCAAGTATTTTATATGTGTATCGTCAGTGTAGTGGTGGAAACCATTCGTTGGACCGATTTTGGTAATATTAGTTTCAAAAAAGGTAGCTGAAAAAAATTACTCTGAAAAAAAAAAATAAGCATGAATAAAAAGGTAATCAAAATATTTTTTGAACAATTTCAGCCAAATCGCGCGGGAAACGTTTAACGAATTTGACGTTTGAGCTAAATTATGAATTAAATAATTGAGAACGTACCAACGTCCCAATGATTTAATTCATTTTTTTTTTGTTTTTAACTTTTTAATGGTAACTTTTAGTTTATTAATCGGTTTTAGTTTTCATTATATACTTAGTTCTGTTGTCGTCTCATCCAGTACCTACTCGTATATAGCACGGTTACAAAGTAACCGCTCAACGTTAAACAGAAAATTATATCCTTTCTCCATATTGTTGAACTAACCATGCATAAGCACGTATAAACGTTAACGTTACTTCCCAACCTACCAACGTCCTACTAGTCATATCTCCCGCTGTATCGAATAAAATCCTCCGATCATAAAATAAGTTGATAAAAATATGACATAACAACATCTCATTGATTGACCTCTTTGGTTTTAGCCTCTTTTCGCGACTGAAGAATTAAGGACACCCTTGCCGTCCCAATAAACACTTATAACCTAAAAAACACTTTATTCCCTGTAATGCCTGTAAGTGCCCCAAAAGTGACTGTTCTCAATATAATTATTAGGGTTATTCAGTTCAATGAGATCAATAAACCCGAATTTATGTTATTTTCGTGATTTCGACAAAGGGCACAAGATAAAAATGTTATTTTTACGTTCCTTTTTTATGATTTTGCTTCTTTCCGATCTTAAGATCTCCAGGTTTGGGGTCGATTCTTGGCTCTTGAATATAAAATCTTTGGTTTATTCAGGTTTCTGATGTCTGATCAATCCCACCCAATGTAATAAGACTAAGAAAGAATGTTAATAAAGTACATATCGTTTTAAATTAAACTGATTTACGCTTTCGATATTACAAAAAGTGGTCCAGAGTTTTTAGGGTTCCATAGCCAAAATGGTAAAACAGAACCCTTATGATTTCGCCATGTCCGTCCGTCCGAGCTTAGTTCACGCGTGAAGGCTGTAATGTTGCATGGACACACACATATTACTTATGCCTATAAAGCGAAAGCAAATTGATTGCTTCTGTGGCGCGGTGGGAGTGTATCCGACTGCTACGCAAGAGGTCGTGGGTTCGATCCTCACCCAGGATAAAACTTTGTATGATGAGCACGATAGTTTATTCTGTGTCTGGGTGTTATTTATCTATAATATGTATGTTTTTAGAAATATATAAGTATGTTTATCAGTTATCTGGTTTCCATAGTACAAGCTCTGCTTAGTTTGGGATCAACGTTGTGTGAATTGTACCAAGATATTATATTATTAATATTATTATTAATTCCAGCCAACATTATTATTAAGTAAGTATAACGTTGTAAGTATAAAACAAAAGCAACAGAGAACCCACTTCTTAAGCCGCATTATTTGGATGGGGGGGGGATGAAAATGTAGAATCGTGTAAATTCTGCCACCAATTTTTGACTAGTGTTCTATAATTATTTTGTAAGATTTATTGCAAATGTTTTTCTTTGCCTTCATTTGTGAATAAAATAGTTGCGTTCGATAAACGTCGAAACAATCCCAGTTTTTTAGATTAGAAACCGTTTTAATACATATCTAAGTGTAATATCCGTAAAGTTTTGATTAATGTCTAAAAATGGTAGCTTTATATTAACTTTGATTGAACAAACATAATTTAACTTAATCTACTTTCTTCTTGTTGTTCTTGAATAAATGGCAATCTAGGCCGATTTTAGAGCTAATTTCTGTCGGTGCCACGTATTTATTGTACCTCCTTTAAAACTGTTTTTGTGCTATTTTCAAAACTTCTAATTCATAGTACCTAGTCCAAGATGGGAGCGCCAAAAAATGCGAAGGCGCCGAAAACAAGCGTCTGGCGCAGAGACAGGTTTATATTTTTCGAATGAACTAAATATATCCTGAAACTCAAAAAAAAAAAAAAGTTTTGACTTGACTGCCTGTGGCGCGGTGGGAGTGTAACCGACTGCTACGCATGAGGTCGTGGGTTCGATTCCCACACGGGACACCACTTTGTGTGAACCACAAATTGTTGTTCCGAGTCTGGGCGTACGTTGTGTCCGTGACTTGTATGTTTGTAAAGTCCCCCGCGACACAGGGCTTGTACCCTACTGCGGGAATCGTCGCCAAACGCTAAGGAATCCAGCTGACTGACGGTAGGGTATTTCTTTACTCCACTAATGTGACGTAATATAAAAAAATGCCTTATAAAATGTTTGAATTTTTGGCGCACACCTCCTGGTCTTTAATCAACTACTTTCAAATAAGTAAAAGTAAAATTTCAACTAAAAAGTTATTTATACCTCAACTGTGATATCAGGTTTTACTTTTTTATAAGTTTTAAGCATTGTTGGTACTAATAAAAACATAAATGGATGAAGGAAAAGTGGGAACCCACCCTATGTTCGAATGTTTAACATTCGAACATAGGGTGGGTATCGATGATATGCCGTCAACAATTCCGCCACCTAACCATAGGATCGGGTTTGCTATGATTTGTTCTGTTGTTGTTTATTTAGGCGTAGATCCTTTGCCTGAATAATGCAGACACCATGGCAGATACAAAACTTATGGCGTTATTATTTCACTCTATACCGGCCGTGAAGCAGTAGTATACGTAGTGGAATGGCGTGCAATTGGAGAATCCTATGTCCAGCCGTGGACTGCGATAGGCTGATGATGATACCGGCCAGTACCTCGCGCGATGGGGGGAGGTGCAAATCGTTTTATTCGGGCCCTGGGTTTTCTTAATTTAGGGAGGGGAGGTGGGCTTACGTGGTATAGGTAATTGACTAAACACTGGCATGTACCTGCCTCTTTGCAATTTTGGGAGGAGGGGGTTAACTCTTCCCCCTCCTACCGGATACGCCCATGGAATTATTATTACACTAGCCGCTGCTAATACCACAATTTTCAGTTACACGTATTTTTTTTATATACCTACCTAATTGGAATCGATATCATACAGAAGAATCGATTATACCTTAATCGATTTGATAACAGTATTAATGACCTAGCAAATATAATTGGCGGAAGAGACATCAATCAAGAAGTTTTTATCTACATATTAAAATTCAATATTGTATTTGTTATGACAAAGAGTATTTATCGAATCAATTTATCAACTCATTCGCGTTTTCAGTGATTGGACCTGTGTATTGATGTTAATAATCGCCTATTGTTTCTTGTTTTCATCGCGACATTATTTATTGATTATAACCACAAATTATGTATAAAGGCAGACTTAATATTAAAAGCATTCTCCACCCACCAGTCTACTTTTGGGTGATGTGATGTAGATATAGTAATAACTAGCTGCTTGCCCTGGCTTCGCACGGGTGTCGTATCGTCATTTTTTATATAACAGTTTTCGTAGAGATTTAAAAAATTCACACAGACAATAAAATATAGCCTATGCTACTCCCCGATATTGCGGCTTTTCGGTTCAAATCGGTCCAGTAGTTTTTAAGTTTATCGTTACAGGTCAAGATACAAAATTACAAATCTTTCCTCTTTTTAATATGTATTGAAGTGCAGATGTATAGATGTATATATGCAGGGGCAGATTGTTCCGCGAGGTTGCGGTTTTGAATACTACCCATTGGCGCAAAACTATTGTCATAATTTGAAAACCTGTATCACAATAATGACAAAGTCAATTTCTGTTCTTATAACATGATATTACACAAAGCCATTCTACCCGCCATTTCTTCACATCATCACATATCTATCAGTATATCTTTAGCAAAGTAACTCTTTGCTTTGATAATTATAATGTCAACATGGGACAGACGACCAAATGGCTTATACCACAAAATACAGAGAGCACAGAAGGTAATCTTTATATTATAAACGCGCTCGAGCAACGCACATATTGACATCGCTCAGGGACGGAATTACGTGTCCTAGAACGATATAAATCTGCGTTGCTCGAGCAATGTATCTGTGTATCAAAGGCATAGGCTACCACTATATCAGCCATATCAATTATACGAGGCCCCCAGGGCTACAGGGGCTTTGGACCCTTAGACAAATGGCATTCTATTCGATAAGAGTTTACGCTAATCGCAATGACGTCATTCTATTCGATTAGCATAAACTCTAATCGAATAGAATGCCATTTATCTAGGGGCCCTGAACTCGCGTTAGCAATTAGTGAGAGCGACTCACATTAGTCTATGGCTGTTGTGCCATTAGGTCCACCAGGCCCCTCCAAAAAATTTTGATACATGGCCCATCTAAGGTAAGCTGTGTACCTACCAACCGATACACTATAACCTTCTTACTTAACTCGATCTAGCAATGAACGTGTAGACATCTTTCAGGGACATGGAACTGCAGACTACTTCGAACCACTTTCATCATCAGTCATTCATCGTTATGGTCACCCACTGCTACGGTAGGTGTGGTTGCCGCACTTAGTCCTAGGTGAGGACCATTGTGCGTGAGCCGTTCATTACTCCAACTAGTCCACCTCCCTCCAGAAGCAGATCAACTTTCCCAAATTTTTCAGGGTATCCATCGGTGACCTTGGTGACCCCAAAGTCTCTTTTCGGATCTGTGTGACACTGGTACACTCAAGAAGCACATGTGCAACTGTCTCCTTAGTCTCCATGCAAGCTCTGCACAGGGGACTGGCTGTGATTCGTATTGTGTGGAAGTGTTTGTTTAGCGAGCAGTGTCCGGTGACAGTTCTCACGACCAGGCGCAGACTTTCTCTGTCCAGACCACTGAGTCTAGACAGAGAAAGTCGCTTGATAAGCCTAACGAGTAAGCCCCTTTTTTTTGAAGTTGACTAAGTCATGCCGGTTGCTCGAACGGAGTACGTCGTTATGAAGCAGGGGCGTAGTTTGCCTTAAGGGGGCCCTGTATGGGGCCCTGGCGGAAACTAATGTGAGTCGCTCGCACAAATTTGCAATTGACTCATCAGTGTATTTCACTGGCACACGGCGGGTGAGGAGGGGGGTTGCACTTGCTACGCACTTCGGAGCCCCTGTAGACTGGAGACCCCGTGTAATATATTCACCCCTTATATTAACTTTTCTTTTGTACTATCAGTATTTTGTCCTCATACTGTCAACGATGATACCATAATTTGTTGTTCAAACTATCTAGTTATTAGCGTCGATTAGTTGCGTAGCGATCAAGTGTATACTTACGCACTCTAGTGTTATATACTTTATTTACTCAGGGTGTTAGTACATACTAAGTAAGTTCGTTGCTAAGTGTGTGTTGGAACAACAGAACTGTTAATTGATTAAAAGCAAATGATATATAGTGTATGATGAAATATCCGCTAGCGTAGGTACCTGCCCTGTGACTTCTTCTATTTATTTCTATAAGTTTAGTCATTTTGTCGGCATTTCTTGACAATCACTTTATTTAAACAATAATTATATACGAAATAAAACTTGAAGTTGAACCCAGATTTCGAACCTGAGAACTCAAAGCCGTAATTCGTCTGCAAAGGAAACAGAGATTTAAAATTTAAAGACATTGTTCAAAATTCAGATAGCAGAGCCCCTAGACAAGTCGCATAAATGCTAATCGAATAGAATTACGTCGTTGCGCTTGCAGGATTGCAAATATGAAAGTTTATAATATGAGATTCTTAGTTTTGCACGCGTGTTCGTTTCGTCAGATATCATTCTATTCGATTACAGTTTATGCCACTTATTTAGGGAGGCTGGTAGCACTTTCGCGACCCGGATTGTCGATCGCAAGTCGGTTGTGATGTTCGATACCTAGGTCTTTTTAAAAGGCATTTCGCATTTACATGTCAGTAATCTGCATTTTCAAGCGCTTAATATTTACCCTTATGTGAAATATTTTCACACTATATAAAATAGACCAATTTTTAATATTGATAGCTAATGTATCACATGTACAATATTGCTTCGTTTCTTTTGTGATGAACAATTTCCCACACCCCGTTTTAAGAACAGTACGTGTATAGTTATTTTCAAAGAGCTAATTCTTTCAATAAACCTCTTTA
This sequence comes from Herminia tarsipennalis, assembly GCA_945859575.2. Lineage (NCBI taxonomy): Eukaryota > Metazoa > Arthropoda > Insecta > Lepidoptera > Erebidae > Herminia > Herminia tarsipennalis. The sequence continues at coordinate 19,903,957 of OX243846.2, forward strand.
AATAGACTGTAAAAAATTATCAAAATATCAGAAATATTAAATAGTAAAAAAAAAAACTGCAGTCAATATTTGCGAAAAAAGTCGCCATTTCACAGTGATAATTGTATTAAATAAAACGTATTTACAAATAAAATTAAATGACAAAATACGCTTTGGCCTCAACTTATAAAATTATGCCATTTTATTTATTATTATCTTATTTTCTTCGGACCTAAAATCATAATTATTATCCATCCGTACCTACATCAATAAATTACGATGCACAAACGTCATTCCATAGAATTATGTCAAATTATCGAAATGGCTCTTAACTTTCTTTTTAGTTTTAAAAGTCTAAATCCAAAACTGAAATTTTAGCACTTTTAGAAACGATATTTTAAAGATACTTAGGTACCGCCGCACTCTGAGTAAACGACTCTGAGTGCGGCAGTTAATCTGCTTTTTTAAAAGCTCATTATCTATACAATGCATAAACGGATTTTCGCAAAAAATATTTAGCACCATTCCGATTCAACCAGAGTTGTCTAAATAAAAAGCTCATTGAAATCCATCACATCATTTTGCGAAGCTACAAACAAACAGATCGATTTATATGGCGTAAAATTATGATATATAAATAGTCATGATTCTATAAAATGTTAATGTGATGTAAAATTTGCAAAGCAATAGCTAAAGCCGCAGAAAACACCTGGATCCTTATTCACGTTCTTTTTTTCCGTTTCCGCGGCAAGCCCGTGCCAACTGTCTTTAATCTTATTGTTTTTAAACTAAAGAGTCGACCCGTGACCACGATCGGTGCAATTCGATCGAAACGTCGGGTAAATAAAACGTTCGTACCTTTAAATAATTCACGCGATTAAGTCCCGAAATATAACTAATATGTCTTTAATCTTGTCATAATGATAAATAGATAGCTGCGCTTAGAAACATCAGCGCGCATTCGCGGCGGATATATTGAGAGCACCGCGCATGCACCAGTTCGCATGGGCTTGCCGCGAAAACGGATAAAGAACGTGAATAGGGACCCTGGCCACTATTTTTAAACTGCCAGTGTTTCTAATGTATGTGGTGTATTCAGCTTACCTGCATTTATAAACAGTTTATACAACTATTTATAAATGCAGGTAAGCTGCTGACTATCATACACCATACGAATGACTAACTGATGAAAAACCAAAATAGAAATTGAAAATTAAAAGGAAATAAACCTACTTTTCTTCCGGAATGGAGAAACAAATAGACGAACAAATAAAGCCGTCTAGACTAATTTCCCTAATAATCGATGCAAAATGAAATAAACGGTCCACAAATTCCATTTATCAATACCATACCTGTTTACCTTCCAACCCAAATTCCAGTCACTGACATTCCTGACTGCCATTGTTCCATTTAGAATGTCAGTCCTAATAATTTCTTTATCCCAACTTCTAAATATATGAAAACTTTGCTAGATCGCAGCCTATATAAAATGGAATCCAATATGAAAATTTCTAATATAAAAGATTCCTTGGGCCACCTATTGACTACTTACTGTTTTTACTTTCAATCAAGTGTGATATTGAGTAGGTTTTTTATTCTATTCTACATTTTTCAAAATATTGATCGATTTTTTAAAGGATGATGCAGACATCACCCTATTATCACTAATATTATAAAGGCGAAAGTTTGTGAGTATGTATATGTATGTTTGTTACTTCTTCACGTCTAAACGGCTGAAACGATTTTAATAAAATTTGATATGGAGTTAGCTGACACCCTAGATTAACACATAGACTAATAAACCGCGGGTAACTCCGCGGGCCACAGCTGGTGTTTATATAAATATCGAAATTTGAAAATCATTAAGATTTTTAAATGCCATTAACAAGAGAATAAAGTGAGACCAAACTAAGAACGCTTATGGAAGTCCAAAGCAGTGTCCCGAGTGAGAATTTTGTGGGGAAACATGTGATGCGTTTAGACACATGGCCGGCGCCGGTACAAACAAGCCGTCCAAAAACAGCCAAGCGGCACATTCACGCCTACTCACACGCTTGCGCTCGTGTTCGTGCCCGTTAAATGTCGCTTTGAATGCGAGCATCTAAATCCATCATTAAAAAGCAGTCGTATGCACTCACTGGGCCAACGTCAATATCAAAATCAAATTTCATTTGTTTTTGACACTTTGTTATGAGTGTGGAAGTAGCTACTTTATGCATTTTAAAACTTGTTTGATACTTGTTTGATTGATTGGAAGCCTCGAAGCCACTCTCCAAAAACCATTACCTGATGAAGGAGTTAGGAAGTAATTAACTAAAATGGTACAGGCTAAGAATAGTACCACCCTCTCTTCCCGTGGATGTCGTCAAAGCGACTAAGGGTCTTCTGCGTATTTTAAAACCGTACTGCCATCGCCAACCCGCTCGACAAGCGTGGCGATTATAGCAATCACCCCCAGGTTCTGGCGATTATCTCAATTACCCCTACGATCTATAATAAGTAGGTTCTACTGGGGAGACCCATGCCCAGCAGTGGGACAACATATGGGTTGATATGTATATTGGTATACGTAAAATAAATAGGCACCTTTTCCAAGTTTAGAAAAGAATATTTCATTTCAAAGTAGAAAATTTCCTTTCATTGCAGAGGATTTTCGTAAAATTTTCTTAATTACTTGCCTATCGATAGCCTTTTAATTAAAAAGAGTACCTAAAGGAAAGCCATTTTAACTTGAACCTTTTTTGCTGTTTTAATTTTTTTTCCTGTTATACCACAAAATAGCGAAGAGTGCAGAAAGTAGCCTTCTTACGAAGGTACGTCATTCGAGCGACGCACACAGAGACATCGTTAACTGGCACATCGGTACACTTTGTTCGTAAGGCGTCTGTGTGCGCATGGGTGGATCCACGATTTCATTCTGGGAGGAGAGGCAAATGACAGTGCCGAATTTAACATGGTTACGACAGGAGGGGGATGCATTTTGTGTCACGCGACTTCGGCCTAGTGGAAGTCGCGAGAGGGGGGAAGGTGCATTTTGTTTCACCCGACTTCGGCCTATTGGAATTCGCAAGAGGGGGGAGGGTGCATTTCGTTTCGCCCGATACAGGGCCAGTGTGAGTTACACGTACGAGGGGGGTTGCCCCAAAAACCTCTTCGTGCGGGGAAGGCACAAGAGGCAAATGGGAAAAAAAATTCAATACACCAAACTACCGTCTTTATCCCCCCCCCCCCTGGATCCGCCTATGCGTGTGAGATCTCTATGTGTGCGTGCAACAACCGCATTCGCACATTCCATAAAAGTTACCTAAACTTACGTAAACTTTGAAGATTTAGTTATTTCTTATATACCACATCAATAAAATTAATCTAAAAATTCATAATTCAAGTCATATAAATTTATATCAATAATCTCTAAATTAATCATATAAACAATCTTTTACATTATAATAGCGTTTATTAATTAATAATTTTATTAAAATCTTCTTGAATGTTGTTATTGGTAACTTTCGAATATTTGCAGGTAAATGGTTATATATTTGTATACGCATGCAATACGCATTTCTTTTAAACATTTCTAATTTTATTCGAGGTAGACATATTTTTTCTTTATTTAACAAATAATAGGTAGTGTCAAAATATTCAGTTGACTGTGACCGGTGCGGTGTCCAGGAATTCCGACGTTTTGAGCGTTGAGTGCGTGGGCGCGTTGTCATGGTGAACCAGTACCTCGCGTAGCCCGGTGTTCGGTCGCTTGTTGCTCATTGCAGACAAAACTTGTGGCAAGCATTTTGCGGAGGCGGCGTTGATGATGACTTGATCTCGTAATAAAATTGAAAGCAGATACCCCGTCAAAGTGAAGAAACTAACGATCAAAATTTTCCCTGCGCTTCTTAATAGTTTCACTTTCGTAGGCGTTGATTTGTTTTGAAACAGCCCAAACGTCGACTGACGGTTTGTTTCTAGATCGATGTCGTAAACGCGCCGAGATGAGCCTGCTTCAAATTTTTGAATCTTAAGAAGGCACCACTCCACACGAGCCTGCTTCTGAGCTTCGGTGAGGTTGGGCACTCAGCGCGAAACTAACCTTCTCACGCGAAGGTGCTCGTGTAGAATCTTGAGAACGCTTCCTGAACCAATCTGCAGTGTATGCTGAATCTCTGCATATTTAATTCGCCTGTTTCCTTTAATTTATTTTTTTACTGCCAGCACAGTTTTATTTCCTGACAACCGTCGTAGGACGACCACTCCTTTGTTCATCCCCCAAAGTAAGGCGACATCGCTATGTTATTGAACCGGTATTAATGTCCCAAGCTAGTACTAGTACCTCTAATGGGGGTGCCACCGAGAGGTTCAGTGTGGGGTTCGCAGAGGAGTCCAGTGTGGTGCCAATGTGGGACCAACGTGGGAACCATCGAGTTCAGTAGAAAAAGGGATCTACGGGTAACAGTAGTCCGCAAATACGCGGTATTGCAATCAACTGTGGTGGGTGTCTGCGTTTTGCAAGAAACCATAAAGTCGGGGGAGACTTAGCGATACAGGTGGGATGCGCATTTGAATGGTAGAGTAACTGGAGGTTACTTGTTTACAAGTTAATCACGTTCCGAACAGATTGAATGATTGATTTAGTTTACGATTTCATTATTTGAATCAAGTAATTAACGATGCTCTGATTTCTCTGAACTGGCTATAATTTTAAATCAGATTTGATACTAGTATGAAGTTCATTTCTATGTTAAACCTTTTGTGTAACAAACATACACCCGAGGACGGACGAGGTTAGGAAGGCCGTGATGGAGAATTAATAAGTTGCTAAGTCATTACTTATATCCTGGCCAGTGCCTGGCATCCGTTTTGATTGGATGGCGGGTCTATTGACTCATTTGGACATGGCCGCCACAAAATAGTGTGACTTTGGTTTGACGTTTGCATTTGGAGTGCCGTTGGTGAGGCAGTTGATCTCATTCGTCAGTCTTAATCGAGCTGTCGTAGCAACAACACGTGTTCCGATAAACGTTGCTATTTTTATAGTCGTTTCTGGAAAGTGTTAATGTGGTTATAGTGTCAGTGATGCAGTGGCATTTGTGTAAGGATTATTGTAAATGCCCCTTGATTTATAGAAAACGATGTGAAAGTAGACCTAGTTGCTCAAGTTATTAAAAAGTAGGCAGAAGCTTATGAACTGAAACTTACTAATTAAACATGGGAACGTTGAGGCTATCCAGCTCCTTGTCATCACGAAAATAGTGAGAAGAATAAAGAGAACCAAGCCATTTGAGTTAGTTTAGAAAAATAAGTGTAATATAGAGCAGTTAGTGATATTTACAAAGAAGAGAGTATCTTTCCATTAAGAAGCGATGAGCAAGGTGTCAATGGACAAATTCTCAATATGAAATATTGAACTTAGCAGATTAAAATAAACTTAAATTACTTATCAGTCTTAAGACTTGATCGTAATTTCAAAGAAGGAGCCCAATGTATCTACTATACAAAAAATAAATCCAAGAACATTTTTTTTTTATAAATCCACTCTCGCATTGGTGTACAAGCCCTGTGTCGCGGAACAAGACTTCACAAACATACAAATCACGGACACAAAATACACAAAACGGAACAACAATTTGTGGATTACACAAAGTGGTGTCCCGTGTGGGAATCGAGCCCACGACCTCTTGCGTAGCAGTCGGATACATACCCACCGCACCACAAAGTAGTCAAAGATATAAATAAACTCTAATTAAAGTAAGAACCATTCAAAACTATTCACAAATTCTTTATTTAATAGTTTTATTGTCCCAATTCTTTGAAAACCTCTTTATATTATTAGTGCACTTCACGAAAAAGTTCTTAAAAGAACAATACAAGTTTTGTGAACTTCTTTAATAAATGTTGAAGGTTTTCTTCATATGATGTCGACCAATTTCATGAAATAAAGCTAGCTCCTCACTCGTGCTCTACCTTTGAGTCTAGTCAAGAACTTTCCAGACTTACAGAGAGAAAGTTTGCAAGTTACGTGAGGCATATTATAAGTTTCTTAGAAATCAAGGTGTACAACTAAACGGTATTACTTGTTTCCTGGCTTCGTTAGTAAGGGTGTTCGTTATATAACAAAGCTAAATAAATAACTCGTTATTTATACATAACAAAATAGCACATCGTTATTTAAAACATAATGCAGCTATTTACGTGGCATTGCTATTTAAGAATTTTCTATAAATTGCTGTTTAAGTATTTGGTAAAAGCGCCATCTATTTATTACATTCACTCTGGAACCGCTTCAAACCCTGCGAAAATTAATAAGATCCTGCGAAAAGAAAAATACATCAATCGCATTAACTGAGTTGCGTTGACGAGCAATATTTTTATAGGTTTAAACCATAGCACGTCTTGGTAGGTAGGAGAGCAAGAATGAACGTAACCATTTTTAATTGTGACGTAATATCTCACGAAACTTTTTGAATATCAAAATTCGAATTAGTATGAATGTGGTATTTTAGATTTAAGAGTTTGTATCCATGTCGTGTCGCTTTGTATAGTTAAGATTATAATAGTTAAGATGTATGCCAGATGTTGTAAAAGACATCCTGTTCGCCAACTGTGGGCGAAGGGTCATTTAACGACGTATACTTAGGATAGTTTTTAGAATAGAACTATAGGCTATGAATTGCGTAGGAGCAAAAAATGGTGTGTAGCATTGTTTTAAGTTGTATAAGTAAGGGTATAGTTAAGTAGGGTGAGAGGCCCAGGTAGTCAGTAACACTCAGATGTTTTAATGTAAGTTAGATATAAGTCATCAGTTGACGACGAGCATCAGTCGTAGATGCACACGACGTATAGTTAAGTAGATTTAAGAAGTAACTTTAAATAAGACAATCACTTGTCTACCAAATAAAAGAAACACACACACACTTATGATATTTCTTTGCCCTGTGATTCCACTAATTATTAGTATCACCAACCACCACCGATTACGATACTACATTTTGGGGGCTCGTCCGGGATTGAAGAAGATCATCTTTCAGGATTGAAAAAGATCATCGTCCGGGATCACAGCGAGCAAGAAAATCATGTGTGTGACGACGTGAAGACGATGAAGATGTGAAGACGTAAAGACATGAAGACGATAACGACGTGAAGACGATGAAGACGTGAAGACGTGAATACGTGATTACGTGAATACGTGAATACGTAAAGACTATGAAGACGTAAAGACGATAACGACGTAAAGACGATAACGACGTAAAGACGATAACGACGTAAAGACGATAACGACGTAAAGACGATAACGACGTAAAGACGATAACGAAGTAAAGACAATAACGACGTAAAGACGATAACGAAGTAAAGACGATAACGACGTAAAGACGATAACGACGTAAAGACGATAACGACGTAAAGACGATAACGACGTAAAGACGATAACGACGTAAAGACGATAACGACGTAAAGACGATAACGACGTAAAGACGATAACGACGTAAAGACGATAACGACGTAAAGACGATAACGACGTAAAGACGATAACGACGTAAAGACGATAACGACGTAAAGATAATAACGATGTAAAGACGATAACGACGTAAAGACTAAGAAGATGTGATTAAGACGTAACGACGAAAAGACGTGTCAGTGCATTGCCTTCCAAGTTTCAGTTAGTGCGCAATTTAGTAGGGGCCATGGCAGGTATAGGCGATAAGGTTGCAGGAGACTTAAGCGTAGAGGAGCTGGAAGACGTCCAGCTTGCGCAAATGAGGGTGTCTGAGATCAGAGAGAAGCTTAGACAACGGCGTCTCCGGGTGACAGGTCGAAGGCCTGAGTTGTTGGCGAGGCTAAAGATGGCACTTATACTGGAACGGGAGCACGTTTCTGACGATGAAGACGACGATAAAGACGACGACGACGTCGACGACGACGATGACGAAATCAAAACACCTGTAATTCGAAGACGTAATGAATCACGGAGTGTATTGTGGACCTTTCATGAAGTAAAAGACTCAATGAAGAAGTTCAGTGGTGAGGGTCACTCTGACGTACAACAGTGGCTTAACGAGTTTGAAGACATGGCGTTACGTTGCGGTTGGCCTGATGGTCATATGGTCTTTTTCGCTAAAGTGCTACTAATTGGGGCAGCGAAGCTATTCGTTCAATTCGTTGAATATGAGAGGTGCAGAAAGTCGTGGGGTATGTTGAAGAGAGCGCTGAAAGACGAATTCGGAAAAAAGAGTGAAACTATACAAGTGAAACCAGAACGTAGTCAACAAAAGATGCAAAATAAACTATTCATTCAAGAAAAGAGTGATAAATCAGGACGCACCATGCGTCAACAGAAGATGAAGATCGACCCTGCGAGGACTACGACGAAAGCCGTGAAACATTGTGAAGTAGATCGTGTGAGTGCAGTGTGTTCTGAAAAAATAGACGATGCAAAGTGTTATGAGTGTAGTGACTTTGAACACACTATTCTAGAGAGTCCGTCGATGACTAATGATGAAAAGGTGGAAATTAGAGACTCTAAAGTTTTATCTGTAGTAGAGACAATTAGTGACTTGCCTTTAATATGTAAGAGTGTGCATGGACAGTTAGAAGCGCCGCCGCTATGTAAGAAACAGATGTGTTCTGTAAATGACAAAGACGATATTGATGTATCCTTAGAGATCGATTTAACACAGTTTAAAGCTGTTTTAAGTAATAAGCCGAATGTAATTGTAAAGTCAGACAAACCTGTAGTTTCGCAACCGCGGAAATTGGCTCCTTCAGAGCAAAAAGTAATAAAAGATTTGATGAATTTAGAAGTTGCGGCTCAGTACGGGCTAATTAATAGAAGGCATGCCAGGTCTTTACACATAAACTTGGAATATCATGGGAACATTATTTTTAAGAGTATGGGGAAACTCTCATATTATATTAAGATAGCTGTTAAGTATTTGCTTGTGCCACAAATAGTTAAGATTGTACAACGATGTTTGCGAGTAACAAAAAGACGTGTAGTATTGTTATTTAGACTGTTAAGTAGGCGAAAAACGAAACGACGACATTTGAGGGCAAATGTCATTGCAGGATGGCCGAATGTGGTATTTTAGATTTAAGAGTTTGTATCCATGTCGTGTCGCTTTGTATAGTTAAGATTATAATAGTTAAGATGTATGCCAGATGTTGTAAAAGACATCCTGTTCGCCAACTGTGGGCGAAGGGTCATTTAACGACGTATACTTAGGATAGTTTTTAGAATAGAACTATAGGCTATGAATTGCGTAGGAGCAAAAAATGGTGTGTAGCATTGTTTTAAGTTGTATAAGTAAGGGTATAGTTAAGTAGGGTGAGAGGCCCAGGTAGTCAGTAACACTCAGATGTTTTAATGTAAGTTAGATATAAGTCATCAGTTGACGACGAGCATCAGTCGTAGATGCACACGACGTATAGTTAAGTAGATTTAAGAAGTAACTTTAAATAAGACAATCACTTGTCTACCAAATAAAAGAAACACACACACACTTATGATATTTCTTTGCCCTGTGATTCCACTAATTATTAGTATCACCAACCACCACCGATTACGATACTACATGCATTATTGGTTTTTCAGCTAACTAGTAACATCCGTATAAATGCATCTGATATTTCAGATATAGAGAAAATCAAAAAAGTGGAAATTGTTACAAACATCCCTACCCCTAGGGTTGGTTGTAACAATGTAAATAAAAATAAAGTTACTACATTAACAAAATAAATAATTTACTTGTTATCAACCTTTTAGGCCATAATCAATATTTAATAGTTCCAATTGAGTGCTGCCCTAGAGACAGCACTCAAATGGAACTATTAGGGGCTTAGTTTCATAAATTCGAAACGATGTCGTCGCGACGTCACTGTACGGAATGTGTAAACTATCAGGGGTTGTCGATAGAATCGCTACATATACATCTGAGTTAGTCATTAAAGACAAGATAATTGTCATACGTAATAAATTTAATTTAAAGTACTTAGATGAAATAACTACCTACTCGACCAGTATTTTTTCTGCGTTGGTAAAATGTCTTCTTTTATTTAAAATATAGATTTTTCTTTTTTAATATTTTTATATTTATGAAATTACAGATTATAAAATGTTTGTACAAAAAAACAAGCTAATATAAATTTGTAGGGTCAAGAAGAAATAAAGATTTTATTTTGAGTAAGTACTCATCTGCAGCCTAAATCATTGCTTTTGCAGTAACTAAATCTCTACACAAGTCTAGTAGAAGTAATTTATGTTACTTTTATATTAAGAAATACAATAAAATATGCTTTGATGATATTCGAGATGAAAGTAACAAGGGCGTGCACCCTACTGCGGTACATAATTATATAAATATAAGTACGTGTTTTTATTTTTTTACTTTTAACTAGCTGACCCGCGTAACTGCGTAAATTTTCCCTTTTTTTTTTACAACATTTATCATTGCTGCTCCGCTCCTATTGGTCGTAGCGTGATGTTATAACCTATAGCCTTCCTCGATAAATGGGCTATCTAACAATAAACTATTTTTTCAATGCAGCCCAGTAGTTCCTGAGATTATCGGGTTCAAACAAACAAACAAACTCTTAGAGGTATGAAAAATAGATGTTGGCCGATTCTCATAGATACCGGATAAGCACAAAAAATTTCATCAAAATCGGTCAAGCCGTTTCGGAGGAGTATGGCAACGAAAACTGTGACACGAGAATTTTATATATTAGATGTGTTGTTATTTTATGGTGTACGTTCTGTTTTTTCGTTATGTTTGTAATGTGTAAAATTGTATTGATGTCGAGATAAATTATTTCTTATCTTATCTTTTTTCTTTATCTTTAAATTATCCCGAATATGAAAAACCTAAGGTCATATCTTAAAAAAAAACGTTATTAAGGCAACGTTTTTAAGGCTTAATGTAAGGACTAATAGTTGTGCTACTTCACTGACACTTGAGACGCAAGCTAAAATCTACCATAATAAAAATAAGCACAATTGAAGGTATTTTCACGGCACCGTCTCTGTAGGTCCAAAACATGGTATCGTGAGCACTAGTAAGTATAGTTAAACAGCCATAAATGCAATCAACATACTTAGGTCATAAACTTATCTGTTACATTCATCCATATGCAAGCGATACTGTTGTATAATGTCCTGATTTGTCGAAAAAAAGCAACCATTTTTTGCCAATGCTTCGACTTTCCTTAACTTTCGTCGGCAAATCTTTGAAAGGAAAAACTCACTCTGCCGACTGACTTTTTCTTTTGATTGCATAGCTACACCCAGGTTTCGTCCCCTGTCACGATATTATAGACAGCCAATGACTGTTCTCCGTTAAACTTTTTCATAATTTCACGGCACCACTGAACACGCAGTCGTTTCTGATCCACCGATAAGTCATGCGGTATCCATCTAGTGCAACCTTCAGATGCGCATGTAAAATGTTTGCTGGCAATTCATTTTTAGTCCGTTTCAGTAAGTTGTCGTATGGTGTCAATATTAGAAGCTGAAACCGCAGTCGCCAGCCGACCTTCATCTTTATCATCTCCATGACGTACCTCGTCATGAAGATGATCACGTCCACATTTAAATTTTCCAAATCACGAATACACAGAGCTGCGACATCACCAAATGTCAATTGATGTCTCTGGCAACTCTCTTGTTGACTTAAGCCACAACGAAAATGATAAAAAATCATTGCACGAAAATGTTCACGAGTTAAATAAATTTTGATAGCGACACCCAATATTCGAAAAGACGCCACAATTAATAAAAACTTTTTTTACAAAAAAATATTTAAGGAAATACAAGCCTTATAAAAAAATGAAGCATTCCCTCTTTGACGTTTGACACTCGTTGATGAGAACAACCAAAGAGTAAACTAATACTACGGAAAAAGAGGGCCCTCTTGCAGTGTAAAAAAGCAAACCGTTTTGATTTTGACAGACGACAATGCGCCATCTGAATTTTGTTTCCAGAAATATCATTTATGCGGTATGGTATGCTAGGCATATCTGTAGGTTTTATTATCAAAAACACATTTTATTAATTTCAACAATTGTTTTAAATGTTCTCATTTTTTTAAGAGAGGCATTTTTAAGTTTTATATTGAATATCAAACTTTAAAATGACTCTCATGAAAAATGCTAAAACGTCATGGAATCGTTGAGATTAATAAACAACCTTGTTGCTGATCGATGATTTAGTTATTTGTGGTAGGAAATTATAAGAAAAGATGAGTTTTTATATTAATATAATATTTATTAAGTACCTACCTACTTACAACTAGGTTTTCTAACAAAAGCACAAAGTCTATATATTGATTGTAACGCGACATTATCCAAGGCCATATTTTATACAATAAATTGTCCGTTGCAAGATAAAATTAAATTTATAGATTTAATTGTATATAACACGGGGCGTATTCAACGCACTTGTACGAAATTATCACAGCCACAATTATGAAATGGAACAACAAACACGCAAATCCAAGATAACACATATATTATTCAAATAACTGATAGCTCAGGGCTTTTGAAATTATCGCATATGAAATTAATTTAAATAATACAACCAATAAATAAAACTTCCAATTCTGTGATGGCTTGTTTGACAGTTGTCAAAAGATAACTTTTTTCAAGTACCATAAACAAACTGGACACTTACTATAGAGGCCAGTATTATTTAGTAGTGACAAACAACATTATTTTAAGATAAAGCATTTTAAAGACCATTATTTGATAAAACAAATAAAAAAGCACTGTTTTATTAATTTCTTAAAATAAAATAAAACCTAAAATTTTATTCTAAAAGGTAACGCCATCTATTGAACTTTAAGGTGACTAAATATTTTCGGAAACAAAAAACAGATGCCGACTCTTCAATTACTGATCTGTCACTTAAACGACAGTGTCCCCACCCTGAGAACAACTATGGCTAAAACATCGGATGGCGGCTTTTTACCTGTCAAAAAATACGTCCACTTGACCGTACTTTTTGACAGTTCTTTGCTTCAATTTTAGATGCCGGATTAGGAATGTAGACATTATACAATCAAAGCTAACTAGCATAAAATAATATACACATTTTGGAGTTAATGCCAGGAAATTTTAGACACCAACTTCAAAATATGTCTGTAATTTATCTAAGTTACAATAGCATAATGTCAACTGCTCATTGAGTTAAACACAATATTGCTTTTCCTGATACTTTCGATCTTTAACTGTTGAGGAGAACAATGATCTTTATCATCAGCTATATTACATGCTGTAATAATAGTATGACGAGTATATATTATAACGTAATACCATATTAAATCAATCGAATTGCGAACCGTGAAATGTTGAACAGTTTCGCTGGTCATCTATAGTATTCATCATCAGTCTGTTACACTTCGCCAATTGGTACTTTTAGATAGTAAATACACAAACCACAATGAAATATACCTACTTAAACCACAATGACATCCATAATATATTGGGGTATAGGTGCCTTTAACATTTTAAGAGTTCCCTCGATTTCTCCAGGATCCCACAATTAGATCCAGATCTGATGACAATGGGATCAATTTGGAAGTATACCTTCTGAAACACAGAAATAATTTTTAAAATCGGTCAAGCCGTCTTCGGGTAATCTGTGGACATACATAACGAAAAAAAAACGGGTTGCACTCCGGGATTGCCGGCAGGAGTGAAAATATTTTTTTTTATCTGTATAAAAGTACTATTATTTATGTGATTAAATACAATTGCAATTAAAAACATGACAATTTAAAAAAATACAATGACAACAAAAAATTAAAATAAAAAAGGGAAGAAATAAACATTTGGACTCGAACCGGGGTCTAAACCGCCCGATTCTCCACCTGTCTTTCCACGAATTCACCAATCTTACGGTCACGTGATCCTGACGCAAGTTTAACATTTTATACCCATATCAAAAAAAGTGCACAACGCCGCAACTTCAAACCGTCACTTCATAAAACATACATACAGACGAACATAGAACATAGAACCATTTTGAAGTCGATTAAAAACATATGACAAACTCGCAAATTAAAAAATTGCATGTTTCCAAAGAGTTCCATTTCCATATTGCTTAACTGTTTTTCATGCTTTTATTGGAAGTCGCCAGATCCAGAAACTTTGAGTACGCCCCACGTATACGACGACCGCTTCCTCATTATTAGTCAAAAGTAAGTAAAAAGCTTAGTAGGTACTCAATTAAAATACTACGGTTAGACCTTTTTTTTTTTTTTTTTTTTTTTTCCTTTTTTTTAAGGAACTTTTATACATTGAGTATATGCCAATTCCATTATAACCTAATATATGCTATTTTAACAAAATAATGATTGTAATCTAACTTAACCTATAATAAATGTAATATAACTACCTAGTACCAAGAGGGTTGCTACTGACGAGGACTAAAGGCTATAAACAGATGTTTCGACGCTTCGGATAGGGGTGCTGACAATAATGTGTGAAACATTCCTATATCAAGTCTGTTCAAGTTAAGAGTCCTCATCAGAGACTCGGTTAGACCTTAAAATCCTAAAGAAAATAAAAAGGCAACAGACTGTGTCTTTTCTACATAAATAAAATAAATACTTGTACACTCAAAGGATTGAGTGAGATAAGTACCGGTGGGCTTTTAAGATTATCTGATTGGGACTTTCCAAAGTTAATTGGATTGCTTTTGTTCCAACTTTTAGAATAAAAAGGGGTGATATAGAATGATAATAAGTGATCGAAACCATGAATATTTTAGCATTTTCTAATATCGTGCGTTTTTTTATAACCACCGGGGCTAAAACAGGGGTGTTTTTTTTTCAATTTAGCGTGTCTATCTATGTGTCTGTGCCACCGTAGAGCATGTGCACCTTTTTTTATAACAATAACTAGCATAGTAAAATAGCTTTTTTGCCCCATATTGCTAGCTAGCTTATTAACCCTCAAGTTCAATGGCTTGTATAATAAGTAGGATTCGAACTTGCGACCTAATGATCGCGAGTCCGATGCCTTAACCATTAGACAAATAAAAAGTAATTTTAAATAAAATAGTAGTTAAGTATATTTTTTAACTGTATTTTTTTATTTTTTCATAATTTTTGGTCACACGGTTCGAAAGATAGGGGGGAAGAGAAAAAGAGGAGCACTCCATGCATGTAACAGAAGCTTCTCTGCTTCTGTTACATGCATGGAGTGTTCCTTTTAAAAATATTTATAATTATTATGTAGTTATCAACGTGGCTACTTCAAGACACTTTTTCACCAAATATAATCAATATTCATTTCAAATATAATTATTATTCTTTGAGTAAAATGCCTGTGACATATGAACGTTCAGACCGACAGACGAACATAATGAAACTATAAAGTTTCTGTTTTTGCCTTTTTTTCTACGAACCCCTAAAAACGAATTAAGAACCTCCTCCTTTTTGATGTCGTTCAATAATACTACACCTAGAGATAGGATCAGGAAAATAATAATGACATTTCATCTACTAAATCCATTCTACTATATTTAACATCTATCTTTATCTACTATATCTAACATAATTAATCTATACTAATATTATAAAGCAGAAGAGTTTGTTTGTTTCTTTGAACGCGATAATCTCCGTAACTACTGGTCTGGATATATAGCATCACGCTACGACCAATAGGAGAGGAGCAGCAATGAAAAATGTTGCAAAAACGGGGAAAATTTACGCGGACGAAGTTGCGCGGGTCAGCTAGTTACTATTAAAAAATTGTGAAGTAGCTGTGTCTGTACATTGGAGTTATTTAAAAAACCAACCTAAATCGACTAACTAAGGGTTTCTGACTTCAAATCTATGCTTTGTTTTTTTCGCGTCTGTTTGTTTGTTTGTTTGTATGTTTGTTCGGGGTTGGCGCAAAAACTACTGGACAGATTCTATTCAAATTTTGTTAGTATAATCACTTACGCCCGGATTAAAATATAGGATACATAACATAACGCTATTATTTTTAAGACCTGAGCAATAACGTAAAATGACTTCATCTTCACAGTGTTTTGCAAATAACACGACTACCATTGGGCTAATCTTTGTAAAACTTGCAAATTAGTAATACATATATAGGGCCATTACTTGACTAAGAATCATAGTAAGAATCATCATCACCAAAAATCTTTAGTAACATTATTATAATCACTGGAAGGCATATCTTCACGCTATGATCAAAAGGAACTAAACACAACTTTTCAAAAGTTTTATTAGGACGGGTATTTCAACGATTAGCCGTGGCCCTGTTGTTAAACGCTTAGCCTAGAACCGGTATCGACTGGTCGAGCGATCGCGCCTGCTGAGGTTACTTTTCTTGTTTTTGTAACTTTTTCTATTTTTCGCTATGTTTATATACCTGATCGTTTACCCTGGGTAAAGTGTTTACCTTATGCTTGATAATACATAATATAAAATAAATACTTTACCTAGGTTAAACGCGTTTATTATCGTGTCAATTTATATATATAATGCTACGCATAAGTTTAAAAGTTTATACCTAATCGTTGTTTACGAGTAAATAATAAAATCTAAATTTCCTTTTATTTATCTCTTTATTTTGTCGTTATTATTTCTTCCCGCTGTTTATTCAGTCTCTCAATTATTGATAAACTACTTTTGTACGAAAGACGGGATCACTTTTTTCCTTCCCTACTTTTCTCATTTATATTATCAGAACTTTATGTTATTATTTAGATAATCGAACATAATTGCGATAAAGTTTTTCAAAAATGGCTGCATCATTTTAGACAAGTTATATGAACGAAAAAGTTCATTCATCAGCAAAAGCTTTATAATGATCTCAATAATGATTTTTTATCAAAGAAGAAAGAGCATACTGAGGGCGCTTTACTACTGTACTTTAGCCATACAGTGCCATCTACTTAATGCAAAATGTCGAGACTTCAAAATGTTAATTCTACTTCTGAATTAATTGATTTAAGCAAGACGCCAGTCAGGTTCTACTCACGCTAAGCTAACCTGCGATTTTGTATGCTTTTATATAAGTAACTCTAATGACTGTCTGTGTTATGTTAGAATATCATAAGGACTTCAAAACCAGATCTATGCCTACTTGGTTGACAAAATAATACAAGAAATAATGATTATAGCTTGACCTCTCGAAATTACTTCAATCCATGAGGCAAGTTTCAACAGCGAGTCTCTCGTGCAGACTCGGGACGATGAAATTAGCAATTATAGCGAACTTTCACGGCTTCAAATTGTCAATTTCACCCCTGAACATACAAAGCTCTGCTGGCTTTCTATCGATAGACCGATCATTGGCACTGCAGTGCCGCCACTCAGGCTTTGCTCACCGTAACTTTATCAGTGATTTTGAGCGCTTTTCTGTAATCCTTATGAGTGTGTGTTTCAAAGTTCTTGCTCTTAGGATTAATTTGCCTAAAACGCAAATTAATCCTAAGAGCAAGAATAAGAAAAACATTACGTGCTTCTTTATTTAAAACCAGAAATATAAATACAAGTTTTTACAGATCTAACTTCAAAAATGACGAAGTTACATAGGTACAGATTCACAACTCTTATTTTACCTACATTGGAAACAAATTTACATACATTATTTCTTAGAGGATGCCTACGTCACTGCCAAAAAATCAATATCTAACACCAGCAGTTTAGACTCGGCGCTGACTAATCAGTCATTCAGTCAACTGTCGTCTTAGAATTGATTTGTCACAAGGATTTCAAAAACTAATCTATAGCCACTTAAATATATTACAAGAAATAATGGTTAGCTGGATCGCTCACATCAATCTATTAATACCAAGTGTCTCGGGCAGACTGAGGATGAAGAAATCAGCCATTATGAGGAACCTATGCACACGAGTCATAATATAATTTACAGCTCGACGCTGTACCTATCGCTCACTCGTGAGTATCTGAAGTCTGCACTATGACTTATACTACTTATACGTTACTACAACAATTCCGTCTTCGAAAAAGCCTGCAGATGCGATGAACCATTCCAGGACGTTCCTGTCAAAGAGAGTTTAATGGTTTCCATCACGATCTAAGGTTGAATACAGAAATTGCGAGACATGCACCCTAAAACGAACGACGAATGATTGTGAGCTGCGCTATACATTAGAAAGCTCAAGTGCTTGATAACAATCTGGCATCCACACGGATGAAGCCGCGGGCATAAGCTAGTGTGATATAAAATAAAAAGTAATATCAGTGCTATTATAAATGCGAAAGTTTAGATGAATGTATGTTTGTTTTTCATTTACGCCATAGTAGCTGAACGGCTCTGGATGAATTTGAAAAATACATAGTTTACTTTTTATCCAATCCGAAAATGCAAAATTTTCACGTGAACAAAGTTGCGAGCAACTGGTAGTACAACGAAGTAACAATAAATACAAATTTTAGATATAGATAGTAAATAACTTCTGGGCTTCATATTTAATCCCAAATGTATCTACAGTTTCTGAATCCGATCGGGCCCTTTTGTACAGTTTATTATGTCTCCGAGGTCGACCGTCAGTATAGTTAGTCCCTCGGCCATTATCATAAAAAACCTTATTAAATTGACTCTGAAATTTCATTTATGATTTCATTTCATCCTCGTAAATAATAACGTCTAGATGTTATGCTGCGAATACACAGATAGATTGGCGACAAATTAGTATACCTCGGAGTATTGCACCTACTGTGGCTGGTGCAAAGTCCGACTCCATTTATTAGGGTTCCGTAGCCAAAATGGAAAAAACGGAACCCTTATAGTTTTATAATGTCCATCTGTTTGTCTGTCTATCCGTCCGTATGTCATAGGCATTTTTCTCAAAGACACACAATGAATATTGAATAAATTTGGTGAAAATGTGTCTTGTAGTAGCCGCTTCTTATGTTGATAGCTAAATAATAAAAATAAATAATTTTAAGGGGGGCACTCCTTACATGTAATAGAAGCAGATTTTTCCTGATCGAGATCCTCAACGACCGGCCTTTAAAAAACATTTTAAAGTTTTTAATAAACTTTTATGGTTAAGCGAATATTTTTGAAAATAATCCCCCCTTGAACTTGTGACAACAAATATTTTAATCTAAAGTTATTTCGGACATGATCGGATATACCGTCATTGAGTTATTACCGAAAAACTGAGTTTCTCAACAAAAGGGCGTAAGTGCCATGAACATACTCTCATCTGCGGGTGCAATTATTCAAATCGGATTTTTTCATACGGAAACGGCTCCGGAACCCTACACTGTGCATGGTCCAACATGCTCTTGCCCGGTTTTTTATTTTAATACGTGTATGTCAATACATGTAGCTATAAAAAATATCGCAGAAGTTAGAGTAATACTTCTAAGTAACGATATTTTTACATTCATATTGTGTATATACGAGTATGAATGTAAAAATATCGTGCAGAAAAAGAGCTTGTATCAAATGATGCAAAAATTTTGATGCAAGCTCATAAGTATATGAATGTACAAGATAATGTACACATGTTACATCATCTTATACATTCATATACATATGAGCTTGCATCAAAATTTTTGCATCAATTGATACAAGCTCTTTTTCTGCACGATATTTTCGTAGACTTGCAAGGGTAATTTAATAGGTTAATAGAATTTTCATGCTTGTAGTATCTAATAGGTACCTATGCCTTTGTCCGTGTGTGAGACAACCTTTGATGTCGTTACATTGTTTGTTTTTGTACCATATATTTGTGGTCCCTATGCCGAAATAAATGTATTTTTTATCAGTCCTTCTAAAGTTCATACATAAATGTATAGTCTTTCGGTAGAATAGATACATCTCTCCCTAAATAAATTATCAAAGGAAATAATTCAGTCCCTGCTATTTACCTTACATTGACAGTCATAGCATAAGACTTAAATAACGGACGTCCTATTACCCGGGTTCACACTGGACGATCCATTTTGGATCGGCGATCCAGCGATCCGCAATCCAGGATCGTGGAGCGTGGATACTAGGCCGATCCAGTATGTTAAAACTTGCGACCCTGAATTGCGCATAGACGATTTGCAATTGTCAGTTGAGTGCCTCTGTGGCTCGGTTGGAGTGTGTCCGACTGCTGCAATAGGTCGTGGGTTCGATTCCCACACGAGACACCACTTTGTGTGATCCACAAATTGCTGTTCCGGGTCTGGGTGTACTTTGTGTCCGTGACTTTTATGCTTGTAAAGTTCCCCGCAACACAGGGCTTGTAAACTAAAGCGGGAGTCGTTTTTAAAAAAAAAAAATGTTGGCTGAAACTCTGCAATTATTTAGTTAGTTAGTTTTAAATCGTCATTTTTCCACCAAAGCAGTAGGATCGCATATCGTATACTGAAACTCTAAGCAACGCAGCTACTAAGAAACTTATATAGTTAACAGAAACCCTATCATAGAAACCGATACGTTCCCTTACTCACTGGCTTAATTAAAATGTTTACTTACAAGTTTACCAGTTCGGGGCGGGTTAACGCCTAACTTCATTAGTCTGCAGATTTTGGGGTGAAATTCTGCACTTATATAAATTTGTATTTACAGTGTGTATGTCAATAAACTCCTCCTAGGCGGCTGGACCGATTTTGATGAATATTTTTGAGTGCATTCAAGGGGATTCGAGGATGGTTTAGATTCACAATTGAACCCGATTTTACAAAAAAAAAGAGTCGAGACGAAGTTCGCCGGGACAGCTAGTATTAGATATATTTCGAGACTTAATCGTGTGAAAGGTACCTTTTATTTAAAGGTACCTTTTATTTACGAATTCGCGTTTAAGTCCCGAAATATATTTAATATCAAGTGGAAATATATCTAACTCCTTTTTCATAACAGCTGTTTCAGACTAGCGTTTTTGGAAGCGTATAGGCACGCCTTTTGCCTCACGCGCAACTAGTTGTAGTATACGCTTATACGAGCTTATAAGCTATAAACTCGAAGCGTATTGATACTGACTCACAACTATCGGTTTAAGCGAACACCCCGGAATATGTGAGTAATATGCGAGTCTTGCTTGATGAAGCGCGAAATGGAGCGCGCGTGTATGCGCGTATGCCGAAACGACCGTATACGCACAAAAAATAAAATATTTTGAGAATAGAATGAAACACAAAGACAAAAAATATGCTAGTTAAAAAAATATAATGCTGTAGTTAGTTGTAGTTTTGCAGAAAAGTACAACAAATGTTCCAACGTCCATTCTTACAAACTTCGTAAAGAAAATCTAAAACTTTAATTTTTAATAACTTATTTATAATAATTTACGAGTAGTACGTAGGTACTACTCGTAAATTATTATTTATAAATAAATAAATATTAGACTTATTCATAATAATTTACGAGTAGTACGTAGGTACTACTCGTAAATAATTATGAATAAGTTATTAAAAATTAAAGTTTTAGATTTTCGTTACGAATTTTGTAAGAATGGACGGAGGAACATTTGTTGTACTTTTCTGCAAAACTACAACTAACTACAGCATTATATTTTTTACAGAACGGATATTAATAAAACTATAATGTACCTAATGTATATACACATCTAAACCAATACTAGGTATAGGTAAATGAGAAAGTAACTATGTCTGTCTGTCTGCTACGTCTTCACGTTTAAGACGCTGAACCAATTAAATAAAATTTGAGTAATGGAGATAGTTTGAGTCTCGGGAAAGGACATAAAATAGTTTCTACCGCGATTACATAACTGACATCTAAGCGGGCGGTGCGGGCGTAAGCTAATGGACTATACGAGTACAAATCAAACATAAGTCTTGGTTAAAATATTAAGTATTTTTCAAAACTGATATATTTTTTTTTTACAAAGTTATTTAGTGTAATGTTAAAAAGCAACGAGCGGGAGGTTATTAGTATATTACAAATCACTCTGTAGATAGAATTAGGTATTTGAATGTCAAATCAAGCAATGATAATCAATTATTTTACAACAATAATAGTCAGGTAACAAATACGCCATAAAATGATCTGAAGAAAATATATTTTGCCATAATTAAACATGTATCAATAATCATCATATTAAATACTAAAAGTAAATGATTTGACACCAGAAATTGATGACGTCATTATATTAAATTGCATACAAATCTGTCAACATCACTCTGACAACACTAATGACTGACACTGTAAACTAAATAAAATTAAACCACAATAGTTCGGTAGTTTTGTTTTACGAAAATAAAGTAAATTTTGCAACGTAACATCAAAAGGTTATATACTATTCAGTTTCCCCACAAACTTGCAATGGCTGGAAAATCAGTGAAGCCTCAATAAAGCGTGTGTTGGAAACTACTCTCAATTGACGCGCTCGCTCTTCAGAACTGTCGGTACTTCGACACACAACACTGAGGACTTAATCACACCGGCGTTTGAAGTTCGTCTCACCTAATTTCTTGTCAACTCACAAGCTACTTATCTACAAGGTTCGCATATAATGAGCAAGAAATTAGGTCAAAGTTATCGCATCCCATAGCTAAATATAAACCTCTGCATAGAACATAATTACAAGTTTTTTTAAATGTATTTTTATTGTTTAAAAAGTAATCATAACATTCTAACTATTTTAACAGAGTGTATTGCTTAGACGTTACCTTACCGTATAATCACTACTACAAAGCACCCTTAAATTTATTATAATATAGTTTCACAGCGTCAATTATTCTTCCGCGAAACAGTGATGTAAACACACTACTGTGTTTCGGTTGAAGAGTACTATAGCAAATAAGACTTACAAATTAATGTTTTAAATGAGAAGCAGGGTGCGGTGAAAATCAGATTGTTGCTAAACAAAGATTGGAGTGGCGCTGATACTGTTACAAGATAACGGGTAGGTTACCATCAGGCTCATGATTTGCTCGTCTCTTTATTTAGTGGTAGGGTAAACCTAGCAAACGTGTCCCACAATTCGAAGAATTAAAGTAAAAAACTGTGGGTACGTAATCAGAACATGTTTTTTAAGTCATCAGTTTTAAATTTCGGCTCAATAAGCATAATAAAAACTTATAATAAAAAAAAAAAACAAAAATATAATATAAATTAACTGAAATCAACAATTTATAAAATCTAGGGTGACATTACACGGATACATCCGTCTAATGTGCCCCAAAAAATCTTCTAATTTGTTTGTCTTTTTCCTGAAGTAAATTTAAAAAAAATTAACTTAAAGTTCGTTTAAGTAATCCAAAAAAAATCCAGAATTAAAAATGATACTCTGTTTTGGCTGGGAAAAAATAAATATCTCCTGACCAATGAGTTTTAATGGAAGAAAGTAGTAACGTCAGAACATATAGAAAATATTATATCGGAAAACCATAGCGAACCAACTGCAGGTTGCTATTACATTTAGGTATATTTAAAACACACAGGCGCAATTCACTTAGATACTATTGGCCTGGGATGTATCGCAATATCGCCGATTACCTAAGCTCGTGTTCTATTTGCCTGCAATATAAAATGCAACACCAACGCTACTCTTGGAGAGATGACTCGTCCAAAATAATATTATACTAGAAAGCAGAATAATTACATATTCGTCGTGATTTGTTTTTTTTTCAAAGTATTGTCATATCTTTCCAATCAAAAGGGCAACCTCGGAGATACTAATATGAATTTTAGAGGAGTAAATATTTTTAGTTCATGGCGTTCCACAAACCATATTTTTAGACAATGGTTCCTAATTTATTAGTACACAAACTAACGATTTCTTCAAAAACTATAATGTTCCAAAGATATTATTTACACCTAGTAAGTATACCCCTCAGGTTAATACAGTACAACGATATAATAAAACTAGCTTTTTATCTACATTTGTGGATTATGACCACCAGTCATGGGATGTATTTATTGCTATAGTTCAGGTCGCAATAAAAACTCAGTAATTGAGGCTACGGGATTTACTCCGTCCTTTTTAGTTTTTGGGCGGGAATGAGTAACTAGTTGTTCAAGGTAATGCGACCCAGATCCAGGAGACGAAGTATTGTTTTTGAGACAAGCTGAAAAATCTTTGTATTTGCTCATTTTAGGAACGTTGCTAATTACAACTTGCGGAGGAAACCTACACCACGATACATTTCGTCACCTTAATTTCGCCTTGACCGATGCTTCGTCCGGTTTATGGCCGAAAATGAAAATATCTTTCGCTAAAGCTTTAGTCGATTACCTGTTAGGAGTCTTGTATCAGCATATTCGGCATTTCTGCCTCAAATTTAAACAATTTTTTGCACATCTGCACCATTTTTTTTGTGTGCAGCATAATGTTGTCTCCTTTCAAGATTTAAATGATACAGATTTTTAGAGATCCATTCCGTTAAAATAAATGCATTTTTTTAAATTGGTGTATTTAGCCGTTTTTAAGTTATTCGCGAAAATAGATTCTGCGGAAAATACTCCAACAGATTTTTTTTTAGAAAGGTAGCTTTTGTTTGTGCTAAATCCTATGGTTTTTATTTTATTTTAAATTCTGCTGGGGGAACGTTTTGCTAATGGCTAGATCTCGCAAACTATTCAGTGGAATTTTGTATATTTTTTCATTCATGGGAAGTAATTTGTGCTCTTAATACCAATCCACACACTACCTATTAAAATTGTTTTGATGAAATGACTCTACAAAAACACATTCACAAGGAGGAAGTGCTTGCAAATTATAGGTCTGTTTGCACATCCATCTCTTGAGGATAGGTTTTCGTAGATTTCTTTACGGAATCTAAAAACAAGACTCGCCTCATTCAGACAATTATTTAACTAGTGACGTTCTCCACTGCTTTTATCATATCCTTTTTCTTGGATCTCTTACCTTTGTCAATTTTAAAAAACATATCCCTATATTGACAAGGTAACATTTACCAATATTCAGTAGAATAATAATAATAATAATAATAATAATAATCTTTATTTGCTTTAAATAGGGTTACAAAGATGTTATATTAACTTACAGTACACGCCTATTTAGCCATCAAAGATAGCATGCAGATAATCATGCAGTAAGGATAACATTACATTAAATTACATTATGTTAAACATTAATTCTATTATATCATTATATGTTAAACATTCATTACATTATATTACACATTCATTATATTATATTACACATTACATTATATTACTCATTCATTATATTATATTATACATTACATTATATTACACATTAATTTGATATTATAATAAATTTTCATGCTTATATTCTAAAAATTCTTTGACCGAATAAAATGTTCTCTGCATTAGCCAACAGCTTAGTGAGGGTATAAATTTATTAATAGGTAGATTCTTATAATGTTCGGGTATTTTATTATATATTCGTATACACATTCCATAACAATTATTTTGAAATCTACTAGTCTTAGGTACCATATTTAAAACTAGCCTATTCGGGTTTCTAAGATTAGTTCTATTTGTTACCTCTTTAGCCTCTTTGAATAGTTCCGGATGCTGTTTAACAAATTTGCCTATTTCCAGCACATATAAACAAGGCAGAGGCAGGATTTTTAATTCTCTAAAGTAGGAAAGACAAGAGACATCCGGCGCTATATTACAGATGGATCGTATGCACTGTTTCTGTGCTTTAAATACTTTATTTATGTCTGTGCCATACCCCCACAAAAGTAACCCATATCTTAGTACAGACTCAACATAAGCAAAATATGCTGTACATGCTGTGGATCTATTAGAAATTTTGCCCAACTTGTACAGAGCAAATGAGAAACTATTTATTTTATTAGTTACTTTGTTTATATGTTCTTTCCAATTAAGTGTGTTGTTAATAATTAATCCTAGGAATGTCACAGTATTAGATTTTAATAGAATTTGTCCATTATAATTAACATTTAAATTATTATTATTCTTGAAATTATTAAAATTGATAAAATTAGTTTTTAATAGATTAATTTTTAAATTGTTATTATTTAACCATTGAATAATGTCTGCCAAAGTATTATTAACATCTATTTCATGTTGATTGAATGTCATATCTCTGTGAGTTGATACTATGACAGATACATCATCAGCAAATAGGATAGTTTTGTGATGAGTGACACTAGGTAAGTCGTTTATATATAATAAGAAGAGTAATGGGCCCAGTACACTACCTTGAGGAACACCAAATTTGTTACATTTGTACTTTGACCTATAGACTTGGATAATGTCTTCAGAGTTTATTTGTGTTACTTCCACACATTGTACTCTGTTATGTAAATATGTTTTAAGCCAGTTTAAGGCTGGTCCTCTGATACCATAATCCTCTAATTTATGTAACAGTGTTTTTTGGGGGACAAAATCAAAAGCCCTGGTCATATCAAGGAATAATACTGTTGTATAATGTTTACTATTTGTGCTTAATAGAATATTATGCACAAGAGAGAATGAAGCATCTCTCGTAGACTTGTTTCTTCGAAAACCAAATTGATTTTCAACTATAATGTTGTTATCATTGAAGAAAGAAGACAGTTTGTCATGCATTACCTTTTCGAAGACTTTTGATAATATTGGTAAAATGGTAATAGGTCTATAGTTAGACATATTCGTTCCATCGTCACGTTTATAAAGAGGTTTTACAATTGAGTATTTAAGTTTATTTGGGAAAATACCTGATTCTAATGATTGATTTATTAAAAATGTCAATATAGGTGTTAGCTGGTTGCTACACGATTTTAATATTTTTGTACATATAGAGTCATAGCCTTCAGATGCTGTATTTGCAAGAGACATAATCACCCTATAAACATATTCGTCATCTACTGGTGTTAAGAAAATAGAATTAACCTGCTTATTCTTTGTATTAGAATTACAAAGTGTGTGGTTGGTTATATTTGTTGAAGAAATGAAGTGGTCATTAAAGGCAGTTGCAATATCTAGAGGATTTGTTATTAGAATTTTATTATTGACTATGCTTGATATGTAGTTTGTAGTGTTTGAGCAATTAGTTTCACTTTTAATTACTGCCCAAGTGGCTTTACATTTGTTCTTACTATTTAGTACATAGTTTCTATAATTATTTTTCTTTGCTGATATTACACAATTTTTAAATAATTTATTGTATTTTAAATACTTCTGTTTATCAATTTTAGATTTAGTTGAATAGTACTTAAAGCGAAGTTCCCTTTTTTTTGTACAGCTCAGCTTAATTCCTTTTGTTATCCAACTGTTTATTTTTGTTAAGCTGGTTCTTATTTTAATAATAGGAAAACAAAGACGGTATAGGAGATAATGCGGGGCGTATTCCACTGAATATTGGTAAGTGTGTCCTGCAAAAGTAGTAATTCTTCAAGATACATATAACGTCCTAACGCCTTCAATTTCCTTCCAAGCCTTCATTCCGAGGGTGAATGAAATCATAAGTCTTTCATTTTATTTGCTATGAACTTTCATATCACACGGAGAAGTTATTTTTCAGTCGATGGCGTTAATTTACAACGCTTTTATATGTTTCGTGCAAAATTGCGATACCATGGGGGGAATTGTAGGTAGGAACTCGTAGGTACTGTGAGAAAAAATATATATATTGAAGAGACGAACAAAATAATTCTCGTAGGTACTGTGAGAAAAAATATATATATTAAAGAGACGATCAAAATAATTTGATACATTTCATCCATATTGTGATTGAAGACGGGAAAAGCATTACTAGATTAACAGTTTGCTGCGTAGAGTATCCACTTGAGAGCCTCAAGTTGAGGTCTGCCCAGATACTATGACGCACTTGAAAATCTACCAGTTACACAATCGTTTATATAGTTATTAATATGATCTTTATTAAAATTTCTAACATATAAATTCCATTTTAAATTATAAAACTAAATACATTAAAAACAATATTATTATTATTATTTTGGAACTACATAGGTCATAACATTCGGTGCAACTGAATACCGAACGTCGGATAAATTAAATACATATATCGTACACTTAAATATTTCATGCGATTAAGTCCATATGTGTAGAAATCGGGAAAATATATAAACAATATAAAACAGAATCCTATACATACATACAATTTGCGGTCATATTCAAAGTTAGGCAACTTTAAATAGCTTAGTTTAAACTAGGTTCTAACTTCAAGATTGTGTTTGTTTAGGATTAGGTTGAAGTTTACCTGTGTAATATGCCTCATTCACTTTGAAAATATTTTAGGAGCGACCCAAAATGATGTTGCTACGCATTATTTAATTTACTTTCTAGCCTTTACACGCGGTTTTAGCTGCGTGGATGTCGATTATCGCGATAAAAACGATCTTATGACTTTTCCTGGGACATAAACTATCTATCTATTTGAAAAACAGCGTCAGTCATCAACCGGGCAGATGCTGAACTAGGTCTTATTTTCGACATACTTATTATATTTTTGTTGTCTTTGTAACCTGGATGACCAAGCTTTGCTACGTATTTTTAACGACGTTTTCTAAAACTGAAACCTAGGTAGATCGATTTATCGCCCCCGCAACCCCCTGCATACTAAATTTCATGAAAATCACTGAAGCCGTTGCCGTGATTAAGATTATATATATAGGTATATATATACAAGAATTGCTCATTTAAAGGCATAAAATATGTCGAAATAAATTATTTATTTCTTTCTTACACAACAACATACCAAAGGAGATGGCCAAAAATTGTATGGGACTGTGCCCCAGAACGTTCAAATATGAAATCTATGTTATTTGAAAGAACATATCTTTTATATAAAAAATTATAAAGACTCATTTAACTCCGCAGTCGTGGACAAATGTTATGGTGGTTCAAAAAATTAGATTTAATCGGTCGCCTTTCATCATAATTTTACTATGCATAACGATATGAGTAATTATATGAATGATACCTATGTAGTTTTTCGTGTAGTGACGGATAAAGTTATGTTACTAGCCCATCCCATCATAAGGGTTTCGTGAAAGAACGGTTAAT
The DNA here is from genome assembly GCA_945859575.2 of Herminia tarsipennalis. Lineage (NCBI taxonomy): Eukaryota > Metazoa > Arthropoda > Insecta > Lepidoptera > Erebidae > Herminia > Herminia tarsipennalis. Next base: position 19,932,835 of record OX243846.2, read on the forward strand.
AAGTAAATGTGCACAACATCCAACCGTCCGGTTCCCAACAACACAATTACAGCATCCTAATATTTTATCCCTATCCCGATAAAACTCCTGATAGACATGTTCAGTCATATCAGGAGGTAATTATGACATCGAATGCTGCCTGATGTGTTCTCAAACACGCTTGTCTTGTAAAAGGTCTGATTTCCATATTTATCTGATTTATTGCGCCGTTTATAATCATGCATCGTTATTGGAGCACTCACGTGGGGCTACAACACTACAAAATAAAGGTATTAAAACACAAAACAATTCACAATGATTAACAACATCAAACATGAAGCGAACGTTAATAGAAAGCCGGCGAGTACCGTCAAGTCCATGAAATAAAAATGACAGTTTGATTGTTTTGTCTCTTGCCGGTTTATTGGTGTTGCTAGTACAAAATTCAAATGACCCCATCTGAAAGTGTCCCCGTACTTTATTAATATAATAGTACATTAGTTATAAAAGGTTGGTTGTTAAAAATTACTTCACATATATGTTCTTATAACTTATTACTATTTAATACATATGTTAGTATAATAAATATTTTATTACGTTTTCATAGCTGTAATGCTTTTAGTTACAGTTTTTCCCTAATCTGATCTTTGGTAACATTATATGGCAACATTAAAGATGTGTCAAAGCGAAATCAAAATTAGGAAATCGCTTGACTTTCTAAAAATCTTGATTTTTTTTCAGTAACTGCTATGAAAGGGGAATAGTAATTCAAAATCCCTTGCTTATTTTTATAAACATATTGCAATACTTTACATTTTTGTACAGCTTGGGGCACGTTTTGGCCATCTCGTTTCATCTAAATTGGTTCACCAGTACAAGCGAAAAAAACCTAATAGACAGACAATTACTTTCAGCTTTTTGAATAAATATAACTTTAGCATATATTTATATAAAATAACTACACATTTATGAATTAACCTCACAATATAGAGCCTGTACCCTAGTGCGTAAGCAGTCTAAAAAAACTGATAACGTCATCATACCCAATACAATAAAATCTTATCTCTTACTATTTCTAAACCATTGGGATTTTCGAGACTCTGGCCGTAGGCGTGTTACAAATATAGCTAAGGCAATTTGTTAGGGCATCTTGTTCTAACTATTTTAGACTTGTGTGTATAAAATCTTTGAGGAGGTTTTTGTTGGACGATCTCGTCAATCTTTTCCAAGCTTAGACCCTTTTTTGCCCTTTCCTTTGGCTTTAAATCTTGACGCACAAAAAGAGGGTTCACCTACCTGTAGATACTGCTAAAAATAATACAGTTTAATAACACTTTACTACTACTTGCGACTTTGACGGGCCTGTTGGTCTAGTGGTTAGTGACCCTGACTGCTAAGCCGGAGGTCTTGGGTTCGATCCCCACCCAGGATAACTGTTTGTGTGATGAGCGCGATAGTTTATTCTGTGTTTGGGTGTAATTTATCTATAATATGTATGTATTTAGAAATATATAAAAATGTTTATCAGTTATCTGGTTGCCATAGTACAAGCTCTGCTTGGTTTGGAATCAGATGATCATGTGTGTATTGTCGCAAGATTTTTATTTATTCACTTTGATACAGGTAGACACTTGTTATATGGAAGCTATTTATTATTCAAAACCTAACCATTACCCAAGAATATGGTCGCGGATGTATTGTTTTTTTTTAAATGTATTAGTTTATAACTTCACAACCTTTCATCTGTTACATTCATACTCGCCGAACGTAATTGTTTAACGGCGAGATGCACTCTTAGATACAAATTAATAAGATAAGTACTACACTAGTTACTTATGCCGTTAGATAAAATATATAAATATAGATAAAATAATATATATATTATCATCAGATATACAGGGTGCAGATTTAGACAGTCGAAACCTTGCAGGAGGGTGACCAGACCATGACTCTGAACCGAAATATTTGAGAAAAAACGTACCTTATTTTTGAAGTGAAAACTTCTTTAGCGGCGTTGTGCACTTTTTGGGATGAGTTAAAAATGTTAATCTCGCGTCAGGACTCAGGACACGTAACCTGATCGAAAATTCGAAAGGCGGAGGGAGAGCAATGAAAAACTGCTACAATATCATTAGAATACGAAGTTAAAATTTCGCCACCATCGACAATGTTATTATAGTTTAGGTGGGAAGTCGGGCGGTCTTAAAACCAGAAGACTAGTTCGAGTCCGAGTAACGATTATTTTTATCGCTTTTTTATTTTCATTTTTGATTTTGGTTTATGAATTGTGATTAGTATTTCATTTTTTTTTATTATTATGTCAGTAAGATCAAGAAATATTATTAAAATTTCGTCTGTATGTAATATAATGTTCAAGTTTTCACTTCTGCCGGCACTCCCGGAGTGCAACCGTTGATTTTTTTATTCATAAAAATGTTGACTGACTTGTTACCGCAGTACCGGAGCAGATTAATCGCTTGGCGGCAGTTTACTGGTATTGATATGGGTTTGAGGGAAATACCTATTAGGTAAGTATTTTTTCAGTCCTGCTAAACGCATCTTCCAAAATTGTTTTTAAGCTATTATCGCAGGCTTTGAGCGCGGCGACGGATACAAGAAATTCCGTAACGAAAATAAAACCTAACACTCCCCACTCCGCCTACCATGTAGCTCCGCAGAGCGTTCGCTTAACCTATATGTATATGGTACGACTGTACGAAGCTCGCACGGATCGAGACGAGCTGCTCCGAAATGTAATTAAAAGAAAAAAAAAACTTTTTTTTTTAATTGCATAAGAAGTTGATAAAAAATGTTATTCAATAGCTTTACCGCGGCAGTCCCCGAGTGCCACACTTTTATTTTTCTTAAAAAAAAGAATGTACCTACCATATCCATCTTTTATATCGGTTCAGTAATCATACTGATGTACAGGATTTCATTAGATTTGATCACCCCCTGCAAGGATTCGACTGACTAAATGGGCACCCATTACATCGGGACTAACTAAACTTAAAAGTTTAAAAACAATAATATATTGTCAAAGTCATGCATAAATTATGATGTAAATATTAAGTACTAGCGGACGTCTCGCGGTTTCACCCGCGTAGTTCCCGTTCCCGTAGGAATACATGGATATAAAATAGCCTATGTCACCCGGGGTTAGTGTAGCTTCACAACATTAAGAGAATTTTTAAAATCCGTCCAGTAGTTTCGGAACCTAATCAATACAAACAAACAATCAAATCTTTCCTCTTTATAATATTAACATAGAAGATAAATATATATTGATACAAGCTGACCCGCGCAACTTCGTCTGCGTAAATTTTCCCTTTTTTCTTTTTTCTTCCTTTTTTTTACAACATTTCGTTCGGTTTTCGTTCATTTTTTTCGGAACCTATTCAATACAAACAAACAATCAAATCTTTCATCTTTATAATATTAATATAGAAGATAAATATATATTGATACAAGCTGACCCGCGCAACTTCGTCTGCGTAAATTTTCCCTTTTTTCTTTTTTCTTCCTTTTTTTAACAACATTTTTCATTGCTGCTCCGCTCCTATTGGTCGTAGCGTGATGTTTTAACCTATAGCCTTCCTCGATAAATGGACTATCCAACAATAAAATGTTTTTTCAATGCGGCCCAGTAGTTCCTGAGATTATCGCGTTCAAACAAACAAACAAACTCTTAGGGGTATGAAAAATAGATGTTGTCCGATTCTCAGACCTACCCAATATGTCACAAAATTTCATGAGAATCGGTCGAGCCGTTTCGGAGGAGTTTAACCACAAACACCGCGACACGAGAATTTTATATATTAGATATTCCAATCATGTGTCCTACACATTAACCTACAGAGCATCCTTCAACCTTTTCTGTACTAGTTGTGAACGTTTGTATCACAGAGGAGTTAAAGTGGTTTTTATGATACTCTTTGACGCGTCTTTTGTTAACGGGCTTTATAACTAATGCTTTACAAATAGTTATGTCGCACGTTACCATGTGAACACCCAGAATAGTAAATTCGTCTGTCTGTTACGTTTTCACGCTTAAGCCCCTAAACCAATAAATTTAGATGGAAATAATTTAAGTAGGATATAATATGGTTGGATTAAGGAATAATTGAATTAATTAGAATTAAGGAATAACATGGTTGTGTTTATCGCGATAATCGAAATTCACGCGAGTGGAGTCGCGGGTGTAAGCTAGTTAAGTATACAATGTAACAAGTCATTCTTACAGCAATATGTATAGTATTCATATTGCACGTAGGTACATGCAGTAAGACTTGTTTTACATATATTGTTAATTAACTGCCTGCTCCCTTTTTAGGGTTTTGTAGTCAGAATGGCAAAATGGAACCCTTATAGTTTCACCCCGTGGTGGTTTCATCCCTCATGTCCGTCCGTCCGTCCGTCCGTCCGCAGCTTAGCGCAGAGACTGTTAATGCTAGAAGGCTGTAATGCATGGATATTCTTAATATCTACGCCAACAAATTGAAAGAGTAAAATCTTGAAAAACATTTTATTTGAGGGTACCTCCCCTATATGTAAAGTGGGGATGTATTTTTTTTCTCATCTACCCCATCCTGTGAGGTATCATTAGATAGGTATTTTAAAAACGTTTTGGTTGATGTTGGGTATGTGAAAAATTCACAGTAATAGTATATATAGTGAAATTAAAAGGAAAACCATCACAGCTAAGTAGGCTTTACAAGTTTACGAGTAACAGCTGATCAAATGAGAAGTAACAAAATTGTTGTACAAATTCTATTGAAAATTAAATAGGTTTAACGTTGTAAGTATGAAACATCAAAACCGGGCAAAAGCATGTCGAATCATGCTCAGTGTAGGGTTCCAGAGCCGTTGCCGTATAAAAAAATCAGATTTGAATAACCGCACCAGCAGAAGAGCGTATGTTAATGGCACTTACGCCCTTTTGTTGAGAAACGCTGTTTTTCGGCATTAACTCAATGACGGCATGTTTATCCGACCATGCCGTGTGGTGCCGGCTTAAGAATAGTACCACCCCATCTCTTCCCATGGGTGTCGTCAAGGCGACTAAGGGATTTCACCCCGGAGGACGGGCAGCAGCGTCCTCTGCGTACTTAAAGCCTTACTGCGATCGCCAACCCGCTCGCCAAGCGTGGCGATTATGGCAATTACCCCCAGGATCTACATACTAGTAGGTTCTACTGGGGAGACCCGTGCCCAGCAGTGGGCCATCATATGGGTTGATATAAGTATTTTGAAATAATTTTAATTTAAAGTATTTATTAAGCTCGACCTTTTTGATTTTTTTCATATTTTTTGGACACTCGTTCAAAAGATAAGACTTAATTTCTGAGATGAGTCTATATTTATTTATTTATATTTAACGATTATTTCCAAAAATATTCCCTTGATCAAAAAGAAATATTAAAAACCTTAAAATGTTTTTATGATACCTGTCGAAAGATGTGTCACACGTTGCTATGCATATGCTAAAAAAAACAGTTTTTTTTAAAAGACGACTCCTGCAGTAGGATGCAAGCCCTGTATCGCGGGGGAGTTTACAAACATGCGAGTGACGGACGCAAAATACACCCAACTCGAAACAAAAATTTGTGGATCACACAAAGTAGTGTCCCGTGTGAGAATCGAACCTACAACCTCTTAAGTAGTAGTCGGACACACACCCATTGCGCCACAGAGGTTTTTCTTACATGTATGGAGTGCCCCCCCTAAAAATATTTATTTTTATATTTAGCTATTAAACTAAATAGCGGCTACTACAAGACACCTTTTCACCAAATTTATTCAAGATTCATTGGGTAGTCTTTGAGTCTGTGAAAAGACCTGTGACATACGGACGGACAGACGGACAGACAGTTCTGTTTTTGCCATTTCGGCTACGGAACCCTAAAAAGTACAGTAACCCATTTCTTAAGCCGCATTATTTGGATGGGAGGGGGGACTGCGGAACCCTGGCATGCACTTGCCCGGATTTTTTTTCTTTTTAATTCAGTGTAGGTGACCTATGGGAGCAAAACATCGACGTTATATTTTCGAAAGCTTATAAATAATAAAAACATAAATTAATCGTTTCAAAAGAATAACAATACCTTGTTTGAACGTTATAAGCAAAATAAACGTTGCTAGCACGGAAATGATGAATCCGGTGAATCCAAAGTAAAGCCTTCAAATGTATTTTTCAATTCATAAATACCATAAATGGCGTCCCGTTGACTCAGCGTTTTTATTTTTGTATAAAATAACAATAACATGAGCAATATCAGCATTGGCAGTATTTATACGAAACGCGAAAATTACCTGGGGCTGTCATAACGTCGATTCTGGATTACCTGAAACAGCCTATCTAAACTCTAGTGCAGTAGTTCCTTACCGTTTTGATGTCGTTCCTTACACCCTTAACTTTATTCATTTCATTACTATCTTTTTGAAAAAGCAACGCCAAGTGTGAGCTACTTGCATGACGGGTGAGATTGTTGTTGTATAAAATTTTCAGGGATTTAAAGGGTCCTCATTACCCCCAAAAGAACAGCTACTTACCTAACCCCCAGGGGTTAAACACCTATAGGTTCCGAATCCAAGGCTAGTGTATCTATTTTTTGGATATTTTACCGTTACTGTGGTGGTGTTCTTCTACTATGTATGTTGTACCTAATGTAATCATATATTTTATAAAAAACGCGAGCGTTAAAGAAGCGAGATACAAAGGAATCAGGGGGCCTAGACAAAGTCACATTCGAACAGCGATGTCGTTAATGGAAAAGAAGCTACAAAATGTATGGAATTGAAATATGTCACGTGGTCAATCCAAGTCTATGCGTAGATAAGCTGCACTATTGACAGTATCTTTGCTATTTTTTACGATTCGATGGATCATTAATCAAGCGAATGGTAAGACCGTGTAAAAAACGAAATAAAATGGCAGATTGTTTTTTTTATGAATTTGACGGTTGGTGTGGAGACCATACTTTTTTTTTTTGTGAACGATTGTTTGGAATTGACATTGTCGGCGTTAGCGAATTTGCCATTTGTCTGACCCCCCAGGGCGGCTCGATTTAGATGTCCAGAAATGTATGATCACAACTGTTATCAAACATCTGTTGATATTACTAAAGTATCACAAAGTAATTGAACGCTTCTGTAAAGTTAAACAAGAGAATCACAAATCAAGTCTCGGAAAACAAACAGAGAAATCATTTAACTCAGATAATGAAATAAGTTGGAATCTGTACAATTTCGTTAATTCACGAAATACTGTTATTATTTTCCCTTTCGTCGTCGCTCTGTTTGCTGGTAATTTGAATTGCAAACGTGAAAATTTTGGAGCTCACAATATTAATATTGTAAACCATAAAGAATGTTTCTTTCTTACCTACGTCCGTTATAGACTTTGAAACTATCCAATCGAATAACAATCGACTAACTGTTACCCGCAATTATACATTGACAGCGACAAAACATCTACAGTATACTTAGTAAAAATAGTGATGTACACTTCATCTATATTAGAAATAGGCGTAAATTGTACCTTACCGTCGTCTGAATCGATCGAATAAATTAAATGGTGAATTAAGAATATGAACAGGTAGTTTATTGTAAAAACGGATACCAAGACCCATAAATGAACTATGAACCTTTTGCATAGTTCATTTATGGGTCCTGGTATCCGTTTTTACAATAAACTACCTGTTCATATTCTGAATTCACCATTTAATTCATTCGAATCAAAAATTAATAACGGCCATATTCAGAAAGCTTATTATTGTCTGGATGATTACTTATACGACAAAAACGCATGGTGGTAATGCTCACACAGGGGTTTTGAATTTAATTCTATGTAATATATTTTTTTAGAATTTTCAAATTATATCTTATAAGGGTTATTTTTCATCCTTTTTTTAAAAATTGTATAAACTGGTAACTTGAATTATGTAAAATTCAAAATGCATAAAGTTAACCTTTAAAGAATACTGTGAAAACTACCTGTCAGATTTTGTTGATCAAAATTCTTAAAATTTTTACAGCAATGGGATCATGACACTACCCACAAGATGGCAACAAGTCATTGATCAAAACGGCTTTACCTTTTTTATTTATTTATACTTTGTAAATAAATAAAAAATAAGGTCGGGGCAAAGGTATTTTCGTGTGAAAAATACGAAAATACTTGTGCCCCGACCTTTTACAAATATATTTTAAAAATTGGCATTTTAAAAAAGTGACCATGAGTTTTTACTGCTAAGTTCTTGTCTCACGACTTTACTCTTGCGAGGTTGGCATTAAATGTGGAATCATTCTATTCCAAATTTTGTCTGACGTTCATAAGCGTTGCATTTTGTAACTTTGACTTTGATGTGCCGTAATAATTAGAAAGGCAATAATGAGGTCAGTGCTTTTAGACCAGTATAACTAATTACATAATAATTATATTTGATAGCCCCGGTAAAATAACAGGATTGGAGTGCGTATAAGGTTTTATGCTCAATTCCTACGTGGCTCTGTCCCTTGTGAGACCCATAAATTTTGGTTTCGAATCAGCATATACCTACTTTTTAGAACTACGTATATACGTCCTATCGGGAAAGTGTATTTTGATATACCAATATCAAAATACACTTTCTCGATAGGACGTTTCACAGAAAACCCTCTTGATCGACTGTTTTTACCGCCTAGAACATTCAGCAAAACCCTCTAATTCGAATCATTGTTCGTTAATTTTATTTGATTAGTTCCTCGACAGGGCTTTTGTCTTTTTAGACACAAAAACACATAATCAATCTTATAACTTTTCCAATGTTAGGAAATAAGCCTGCTCTCTGAAAGAAGATATGGGCCTTCCATCCATCATGCAGACCTAATCTCGATTGATCAGTTCTTTATAAAAAAACTATTTACGATGTTTTAATTTTTCGACTGCCTCTGTGGCGCAGTGGGACTGTATCCGACTGCTACGCAAGTGGTCGTGAGTTCGATTCCCACCCAGGATAAAACTTTGTGTGATAACACGATGGTTTATTCTGTGTCTGGGTGATATTTATCTATAATACGTATGTATTTATAAATATATAAGTATGTTTATCAGTTGTCTGGTATCCATAGTACAAGCTCTGCTTAGTTTGGGATCAGATAGCGTAGTGCAAATTGTCCCAAGATATTATTAGATATTATTATATCTAACGACATTGATCAAATTAAACAGTACACGTTACTCATTCGGCAAAAAGAATACATATTTCGGGACTTAATCGCGTGAATTATTTAAAGGTACGAACCTTTTTTTTATGCAGTATACCGAAAATCTACACACACCGATAGGTATTTACATGCTTTATCGCACCATCATCCGCGCCACTTACAGTCCGTTGTAGCTTCTTTAATAAACAGAGCATACGACCTTTGTGACCCCGAACACTTGGAGGGTGAACTTGCACACGTTCGGGAGGTACTAAGAAGCAACGGATACAAGCATAACCTTCAACGTCCAAAGAGCAGAAAACCAGAGGTAAATGCCGACAGAGTGCCAGCTTTCATGCCATACATCAAAGGAGTTACGGACAAAATTGGAACAGTATTAAAGAGTTACTCCATTAAGACTGTATATAGTCCGCACTCCAAGGTTTCGAAGCTTTTACGAACGGCTAAGGATGTTATTCCGCTCCAAACACCTGGCGTGTACAAGGTGGATTGCAGTTGCGGTAGTTCCTATATCGGACAGACCAAAAGGACAATCGCAGACAGGGTCAAGGAACATATCGCTGCTGTAAAAAACCGTCAAGTTTACAAGTCTGCTATCGCTGAGCATTTGTTGGAATCAGGACCAAATCACTGGATAGAATTGCATAAGCCACAGGTACTTTCCACCGATCGCCACTATTATTCCAGGATAGTACGCGAGGCGGTTGAGATCAAGAAGTATAAGAACTTCAACCGAGAAGATGGATACCGGCTCTCACCATCTTGGAACCCTGTTATCAGCAAATGTAATCGTAGCCGTAAAGACACCGCGCCTCAGTGTAAAGACGTTGTAAGTGTAGTGTGTAGAAGTACCGACAGTACAAATTATCAAAATTATCAAGACCAGGCGAGGGTAGTTGAAAAACCCCGCGCCTCACGGAGACATCGCTAAGCTGCCATCAGTCGACCCGTGACCACGATCGGTGCAATTCGATCGAAACGTCGGGTAAATAAAAGGTTCGTACCTTTAAATAATTCACGCGATTAAGTCCCGAAATATAACTAATAAAGAATACATAGTAAAGTAATGCTGCATAATAAAGGATTTGACTTCACAGAAGGTGTAATACTTATACTATACCACACTAGCTGTTGCCTGTGACTTAGTACGCGTGGAAACTTAACATTAAGAGTAGCTTATGTACTACTCCAGATTATAAACTACATCTGTGCCAAACAACATCCAAATCCGTTTAGTCGTTTTGGCTTAATTATGTAATAAACTTTCATCCAAACTTCGCATTTACAATAGCAGTAAGATACAATAACGGCATTTGACCTCACCTTTCTATTACACATTGTAAAACTTGGGGTGACAACACCCTACTCATAATATTCAAATAACTTTAGTTTATGCCTGATTACCCGATGTGATAACGGCCAGAATATTATCATTTTCAATGGGCTTGGTATATAATATTATACCTTATACTTATAACATGAATCTGTAAGGTAATAGAACATAAAACCTACACAATGGTAGACCCTTAGATACTTGTTGCACAGGAGATCCCACGATTATCTAGTGAATGTTCTCTCATATTCAAATATCTTGAACGATGTATTTATACAGCGGTGAAACGGGTAATTCAAAGCAAACATGCGTAAGTGGCTGGCCAGTTGTTCTAAAGAATAGTAATCCTGACTGCTAAGCCAGAGGCCGTGGGTTCGATTCCCACCTAGGATAGGTTTATTCTATGACTGGGTCTAATTTATCTATAATATGTATGTATATGTATCATAAATGTATAACTATGTTTATCCGTTATCTGGTTACCATAGTGTACTGTTCTGCCTAGTTTGGTATCAGATGAACATGGTGTGAATTATCTTCAGATGTTATATACCTAAATTCTTATTACATTTATAAAAACAAAAAGGAAAATACGAAAAAAAAGACGTAGCTGAATTGTGTGAAAGAGGATATTAATAAAATTAGACTAAGTAATTCGACAACGACCGACAGAGACCACCGGAAGGAAAAACTTATCGCGCTGACCACAGAAAGCAACCTGGGAGTATATGGATGATGGTTAGTTTATGGAGACGTGTTACGCTTTATTTGGGGAGTCACGTCGAGCTATGAGTCACGCGATATTCCGATTCATTATGAGGCGGCAAATGAAACGTAGCGATAAGTACGTGCAATAAGGCACGCATCGTTGTTTGCAGCATGACACGCACACATTAATGTGCCTGTCATGCTGCAAACAACGATGCGTGCCTTATTGCACTGCTATGCAAGCGGTCGTGGGTTCGATTCCCACACGGGACACCATTATGTTTATCCACAAATTGTTCTTCCGAGTCTGGGTGTACTTTGTGTCCGTGACTTGTATGTTTGTAAAGTCCCCCGCGACACAGGGCTTATAACCTACTGCGGGAGTCGTCATTTATAAAAAAAAAACCTAGGGACTCGAAACCAAAGTGCTAAAATTCGGGTAAATGGCATCTATATAACATCGGCCTATCGCGCATGTCAAGTCTTTGGGCTCTCCCAATTGACACAACACAGCTTATGTACAGCAGTGAACATTTTCAGGCTGATAGTGTTAATGACTCAAACGCAAGTCAGTTATAAGATACAAGTCTTAAATGTGGGTAGTGTTTAAGGTTCATTTCCGTGCATCGCGACCGATCGCGAGCCGCTCGCGGCTTACGACAAGCGGCTGAGGCAAGTGACAGTCGCGCGCGGCCGACGACTGTCGTAGGCCTGCGCGCGCACTGTGAATATTGTCGCATCGGCCGCGAGCGTCAGCCGCTTGTCGTAAGCCGCGAGCGGCTCGCGATCGGTCGCGTTGCTCGGAAATGAACCTTTAAGCATCAGATTGCTGTCACTATCACCTAATGTATAGTTGCAGCAGAAGTAGTCTTCTTAATGAATGTATCTCTTTGTTATATGCATCGAACTAATATTATTTATACTTGTGTATTTTTATTCAACCATTACAATAGTAATTATTTCAATGGTTGAAAAATAAACAATACACATTGTGTCTTCGTCAGCAGGAAATATGGAGTCGGCTCTACCTCACTTTATAGAATAGAACAATGGGAATATATGCCGATGGCGAAGGAGCACAACTGTTCGATCATATATAATAAGATCCCCGAGGGTAGCATAAATGTCGGAAAGAGACAAAAAGAAAGAATTTTCGCGCAAATCCCGTGAGAATTCCCTCACAGATTTTGTCGCCCCAAGCAAGAAATATATCGGGAGGCTCATTTAGTGAAACTATTATGTAAATCGGCTATGTTATCATTTATTACTTATGTATTGTGTTATGATTACACAAACTGTCCAAATTAGAACTAATTTAAGCCTTCATAATGCCGCGTAGCAATATTATCAGCTTTTTGAGGGAAATTGAACCCACGACGGATGTATCCTACTATTTCCGTGGAAAAACAAAATTAAAATTGTGGGACAAGCGTTATTTCCTAAATATATCTCTTTATTCCTATGATGACAAATCACAAATGATAAGGGCGTTTTTACAATACGTGCGGTAAATTTTAATAGGCGTTTTAATGCTCTACTAATATAAGAAAGCTGAAGAGTTTGTTTGTTTGTTTGCTTGTTTGTTGGTTTGAATGCGATAATCTTGGGAACTACTTGTCCGAATTGAAAAATATTTTACTGTTGGATATTCCATTTATCAAGGAAGGCTATAGTCTATATAGCATCACGATACGACCAATAGGAGCGGAGCAGCAATAAAAAAATTGCAAAAATGGGGAAAATTTACGCAGACGAAGTTGCGCGGGTCAGCTAGTTTTTATTAAAGGGGATTCATTAACTTAAAGTGATTTTATCAAAAAAAAACACCTAGTTCCTGTGCACGTTAATTTATAATTCGCGCGCGGTTAAAACCTCGCGAAACCGCAATTGAAATTGTGTTACAAATGATCCATCAATAAAAAAAAACTTGAGAGGTGTCAAGGTACACCCGGATGGAACGAAGTTCCTTTCGATTAATTAGTGAAGGAATTGTAATAAAATTAAGACCAAAAATTGTAACGACACAGCAAAAAGTGTCGTTACAACTTTTGATCTTATTTTTTTCCGTCTAGCCCCCTTTCGCAACACGTGTTAAGGAACTTCGTTCCAATACCTAATTAAAATAATGGGATATCCCACGACCTCTGGTAAGTCAGGATCACTAACCACTAGACCAGGGTTTTCCAAACTTTTTTTTATTATTACGCCCTTGGGAGTTTGTGTTTTTTTTTGCCACTACATTTTTAAGTTAGAAACTACAACCAAAACAAAGTATAGGTACATTGTAAATCAAAAATAAAAGTAACATCTGTTTAAGAATAACAAAAAATTAACATTTTGAAATTAGTGCCAGGAAATAGTAGTTTTTATATTTTGTTTGGCACCAATTTTCAAAATGTTTAAGTTTTTTATTTCTCACTTTTTAGGTGGTTGGTTTGTAATTCACTTATGTTACAATAGGCTTGTGTCAACTGCTCAAATACTTTTAGAAAATATTGCTTTTCCCGATTCAGGGCCGATATTTGTTGAGGAGTTCATGTGGTAATTCACCATCAGCTCTATTACATTGTGTAATAGTAGTATTACGAGAATAAAGTGCTACTCAATACCATATTCAATAATTGAATCGCAAACCGCGAAATATTGAATAGTTCCGCTCGTCATTTGTGAACTTCATCATCAGTTCCACTTCACGATTTAGGGCTTATTGAGAGTAAATGCTCGAATCACTATAAAATATACCTAAATCACTATAGGTGTGCCTTTAATATTAGAGTTTCCTTGATTTCGACGGAATTCCGTCACAAGGACCTGATCTGTTGACAAAGGGACCAACCGTATAAAACACAAAAAATATTTTTCAAATCGGTCAAGCCGTCTTCGCGTAATCGCTGAACAAATATATCGAATTGAGAACCTATTCCTTTTTTGAAGTCGGTTAAAAAGAATGTGCTTGTTTTTCTGGGTCCTTAATCACTACTTTTTTTGTTTTTGCGGCAAGCCCGCGCGATCTGGCGCATGCGCGGTGCGCTCAAAGATGTCCGCGCGCACGCGCGATGCATTTTTAAGACCAGCTCTCTTTTAACCATTATGACAATATTTTGACAGTTAAAAGCGCGGGCTTGCCGCCAAAACGAAAAAAAAGATAATAAATAAGGCCCCTAAGCATAGCTTCTTAAAACGGGGCTTATGTTTGGTTAGTCAAAATGCGCTCGGCGCTTACACAGTTCGGTCACGTTAGTACAGACAGGAAATTTACAAGGACCGCTTCACGATATCTCTGGCATAATTCCGCGAGGCCTATGGCGGCGCGACGCATAGTTTGGGAAACCCTGCAGTACAGCAACAGGCCAGTTGTGAAATGTTATCGTTATACTTTTTTAATACGAAGTGCTGCATCCCAAAACGAGAGTCTCATATACACCGAATATATAACAGCTCTTTGGCTCTCGATCGCTCAACTTCATCAAATAATAAGTTCCATAAACCCTCGACTCTGTTTGTAATGTAATACGAGTTATGTTTAGTTTGGCAACAAAGGGAATAGACACAGTATTAGAAGCGCCACATTTTCTCTCGTTATGTCAGACCGTATTAGTACGCCGATATGTATTCTTGCGAAATTAGCTAGGAAAAGATGTATTGTGAGAGAAATGTGGATAAATAAATAGTAATGAACGGATGAAATATGTACGTGTGTGTTTATATTTGTCTTTGTAATATTGAAAAGTATTATTATCAAGTCATGAAGTTAACGTTGATAATAATAATAATATCTTGAGACAACTCACACAAGCACTCACACAGCTATTTCCGCTTGGACTCTTAGAGTATGAGCTCGAGTTTTCTATCTCTTGTCCACATCACAAAATAAATTCTTTGAAAAATTTCAGCTTTCTAGTTCCAAGAGCTTGGACGGGCGTTGCTAACAATAAATATATATCTCAGAACTTTAAATTTTATATATTGAAAATAATACTAATATTACAAAGCTGAAGTTTGTTTGTTTGAACGCGGTAATCCCAGGAACTACTGGTCCAAATAAAAAAAAAAAACCTTTTTTTTTTTGGGTAGCCCATTGATCGAGGAAGGCAATAGGCTATATAACATTACGCCACGACCAATGGGAGCGGAGCAGCAATTAAAAATGTTGCAAAAACGGGAAAAATTGACGCATACGAAGTTGTGTCAGCTAGTTATATAATAATACTAAAAGATTATAGAGAAACGTCATATTCACTCGTGTTCAACAATGTGTGTTTATTTATAAACTGTCTACAAATTTTTAGTTGATCTACCTTTAACTTAATATAAGACAAGGGGAATAACAGAACATTGTTGAGTAAAATACATGTTTATATAAATACAGAACACAAACACAACAGCTAAGGTTATAATATAACACAACGTTCTGAGAAATTACTAATAAACGACGAAAATTAGCTTCTAAACTCGAAAAGCAATTTCATATAAATGATCCAATTTACATTTGCGCCACATAAATTGTGTATAAAACTGATTAGAACAATTTTATATATCTCTTATTTCAAATTACAACGTAATTAATTTGTATGTAATTATACTTCATAAATAGGTTAGTCAAGTTAAAAGACAATTCCGCGCTATGGTACACATCCTGTAGCGCGGGGGCCTTCACAAACATATAATTAACGGACACAAAGTTCATTTACATTCGGTACCAACTTTTATAAATCTCACCAAGCCTTGTCCGGTAAAGGAATCGAACTTATCTCTTCCTGCTGCGCTACCGAAACAGTCAAACCTTATGAGAAAATACATGCATTTTAAAAAACCTCTAGTGTATGATTTTCTTTTATTTAATTTAATCAGGCCATTAGTTGAGAGATATCATTAAAATTGAAGCCATTTTCACAATTAGGCGCTCTCATATACAAATTACAACAGGATAATTGTACAGTCTTAAACTGTGCATGTTTTATGGCTTAGCTGACGCTGCGACGCTCGTCGAACGCGTGTCAATCCATTTACGTTATAACAACTTATTTAATTATAAGACGGCCAATGTGACAATTATGGTATTATTGTAACTAACTATAACTTACGTTCAAATAAACTAGTTAAGGGATTGATTCTGACTCGTAATCTTTTACTACTGTACTCCAACATCTCAGTCAGGTGAACTGTAAATGTACAACAATATTAGAAATAATATTATCTGATTCCGCGAGAAAGTCACCGTATTCTTAGGTGTGAATCAAGTGACTGAAGACCTGCTCCGATAACTTGACATACTGCATTAAACAGACGAAAGTTGAGCGGTCGCGATTTAAAATGCCACTGACTATTTTGACGAAATGACGGCTTTTTGAAAGACAGACAACAATTCATTGTAATAAAATTATATATACTTCTACTTAATTGTAAAATACCTTGTTTATTGCCCGACGTTTCGATCATATTGCAACGGCCGTAGTCACGGGTAGCCAGTCTACTACTAGCCTGGACTACGGCAGTTTGTCAACATTTAAAACAATTCATCAGGCAAAGACTTTGTCATAATTGTGTAAAAAGTAGGTGACAAGGTAGGCTATCTGCGCGCTCGTTACTTTTGCGTTTAACTTTCAGCTTAGCGTAGGTATTATTTTTATTACTATTTGATAAAACATTTTTCCACGTTACACCAAATAATGACCACGGCACACACTTTGCCGAACATTGTTCTCTATAATTATACTAGCTTTCAAGAGTGGCTGGGTCCGCTTTGGTATTGATTTATTAGAATAAAAAGTGCTGTATATGTTAACCCTAGTTATGGACAGTAAAAATTCAAATTTAATCAGACATTTGTGTAACAAACATCTAAACTCACAAACTCTTAGATTTATAAGTTTCAAAACTGACTGTCTGGCTGACTGATTGATCAACACACAGCCGAACCTACTCGATCAAGAAGCGTGAAGTTTAACACAAAGGTTCTTTCAACACATATTCCTAACGGAGAAGGGCCTTTTTAAATACGTCCCTTAAGGGATAAACTAAGGGATGAAAAATGGTGTGTGTTTATTTTTAAAGTTACGAGCAAAAGCTAGTCTATTTTAACATGTTTGCATCATACCATAAAGGCAAAATTCCTTTGCATTATCATCGGCCCAAATATACAGCTCTATGTAGGTCACCACAGCATGTAGTCTCAAGAGATAATGGGTCGTAATGGAGGAATTTTTCTACGTAGATCTCATTATACTCCTATTACACATTTGCGTAGTAAAACAACTTTCATAATTTATAGACGCTCAGCGATATGTCGTTGAAAATTTATTTAAAATACAGCTGTAGGTACTTATAAATAGAACAAGACTATTTAGATTATAGAAAAAGGTTTACATAAAGCGCTGTTTTCACTAGGGTATTCCTGATCTTTTAGGGTTTAAGGGTAGATTACGCGAAACTGGGTTCGGCTCTCTTAAAAAATTATATAGAAAACCTAAATATTAGGACACGAAAAAAATTGTGTCACTAGTCAAAGAGTTTTTCTAATAGATGAAATAAAGAAATATAACCATTCCAAATTTACGGCGTAGCTAAAGTCAGATCAGTGATGGGCAGCAGCGTCACTGATGCGAGAGCGCCTGCCCAGCGTGGCGATTATGGGCATTACCCCAAATGCACGAAGCACAAAAGCCACGGCCCCCAGTTCCCGGCAGTCACGCTATTCCTGGACATGGTGGCGTCCACGGTAACGGCGTGGCGGGGGGTGCTAAGAATCTCCGGGCTACGGAAGGCCACCACAACCGACTGAACCTGGCGACGTATAACGGACGCACGCTACGGCTAGACTCGCATCTGGCACAATTTGAGGTGGAACTTGGGTAGATTAGGTTACATATCCTCGGGCTAAGTGAAGTCCGAAGAGAGGGGGAGGACACCATAACTCTCGAGTCGGGCCACCTTATGTGCTTTCGCGAGGGAGACCAACAATCCCAAGGTGGTGTTGGGTTTCTGGTAAATAAGTCCCTTTCTGACAACGTTGTGGAAATGTCTAGTGTGTCTGTCTAGGAATTTTATAAAGCGGCTGTTAAGGACCCTCTCAAAGATTTTTGACAATGCTTTTAAAACTGAAATAGTCTCTATAGCTGAAGACACAGCTTCTGTCCCCACCCTTATGAATTAGGCGAACTATCGCCCTTTTTAGATCGTCTGGAAAAATACCTTTTTGTTAGCATGTTAATAATAAATGTCAATGGCACGGATCAGTTTTAGGACAGAAAGAGAAATACCGTCCCCGCCTAGAGCACAATCATTACTTAATTGGAGAATTAACGTCTCTACCTTGGCCTCATCCACTTCCAATAGGCCGAGAGAGTTACAGAGAGACAGATGAGAAATATTTTTATTAATCAGGGATTGTGCGTGAGGCAGGGTTGCGGGAGTTTGTGTGTGTAACAAATATGTAGATGTAAGATATGAATATGTTTTTATTTGTTGGTGTAACAAAGATATCGATGTTTTTCTTTCATGCACTTCCTGTCGATAAATAAACTTAAATTGCTCTCGTAAGTCTACACTAATCAGTAATATAGTTACTAATTTTATAAAAAGGACAGTTTAGTTTGATTTTTTAATTACTGGGCCGATTTTAATAAAATATTGTACAGGGGTAGCTAGTTTTGCGATAACCAACATACACGTAGCAAAAAAATCGCTGACAAAACAATAATGGTCACTAGCTTTGATTATTGAAAATCTTGAAAATAATTCTCGATATTGACATTGCGTACCAGATTCAGACTTTACCTACCTTTTATATTACATAACCCGCAAACGCTTATTTAAAAAAAAAAAACGCTGCAAGATATGACGGTATACAAAACCGATATTCACATATTATGAACAACATAAGCTTAGAAACCTTCAGAAAGTCTGTATTCTGAAATATTCGTGTAAACCTACGTTACCGTAGAATTTGTAACAATTGTATCCACCCGCAGCGATTACGTGACGAGCTGTCACGCCGGTGAACCAAATCACAAAACACCGAGAACGCAGAAGGTAACCATCACATCTATACTTAATATTATAAAGCTGAAGAGTTTTTTTTTTTTTCTTAAAGACAACTCCCGCATTAGGGTACAAGCCCTGTGTCGCGGGGGACTTTACAAACATACAAATCACGGACACAAAGTACACCCAGACTCGGAACAACAATTTGTGGATCTCACAAAGTGGTGTCTCGTGTGGGAATCGAACCCACGACCTCTTGCATAGCAGTCGGACACACTCCCACTGCGCCACAGAGGCAGTCACGCAGTTTGTTTTTTTGTTTGTTGGTTTGAGCGATAATCTCAGGAACTACTGGTCCGAATTGAAAAATTATTTTACTGTTAGATAGCCCATTTATCGAAAAAGGATATAGGCTATAAAACATCACGCTATGACTAATAAAAGCGGACCAGCAATAAAAAATGTTGCAAAAACGGGAAAAATTTACGCAGATGAAGTTGCGCGGGTCAGCTAGTAATATATGATGGTGGTAGGTTAAGTAAGCCATAGGCCATCTTGTTGGGTAACATGACAGTGTCATTTATTCTTCCATGAAGTAGTGACACATCACTGTGTTTCTGTTGAAGGGCACTCTAGTAAGTGTTATTATTGGGCAAATAAGACATAAGAAGTAACGTCTCAAATAAGGAGCGCTGGGCGGTGAAATTTAGATGTTTGCCAATTAAGGATTTGGGTGGCAGTATTGTTATGGGCTAGCGTGACGCTTACGATCAGGCGCACGACCTGCTAGTCTCTACATTAAAAAAAAAAAAAAAAAAAAAAATATAACACTCCAGTAACACACATATCCTACACGGATTCGGAATTTCGGATCACTTGTGAACACTTCGTTCGGATAGAAATTAACGTCTGGGAATAGCATGACCGCGTTGAGTTTTTAGAAGATTTTGGATTGGTGAGAGTGTCTGCTGGGGTTAATTTTATCTAACAAGCTAAATTATTAAAAAGAAACCGACTGCATAAAATTAATAATTGAAATATTTTGACGCCGAAAGTCTAGCAAGTTTTTTCTAATTTTGGAGTATATAGTATACAGTGTCTCTCTCACAACTGAGATGATTCTAACGATATGATTTAGGCTCTAGAACCCTCTAAAGAAATATACAGACATACATACATACACTCAAGAAACATAACCCTCCTTTTTGTGCTGTCGAGTAAAAAACACATAAGTAGGTCACTCAATAAGTTTCGAGAGGCATTTGTATTATACATTTTTAAAAAGCAAATTAATTTAAAAATAAACGCAAGTAGCCAGGATGCTGGTTTAAAAAAAATTATGTTCCAGTCATTTTATTACAACGATTCCTGCATTTTTCCCGCTAACATTTGCGTGCTTCTATGATATTTTATGATTTCAAATTTTGATTTCCTAAAAACTTTGCCTTCAACGACGAGTCGGCCCCCTCTAGAGCAACAGTTTTTAGGCGGTTCAATTAATTTTAAAAGGGTAAAACAAACCTCGAAGAGGACCATAGAAGTGGTCACCCACAAACTGCAGTAACTGCAGAAAATGTGTGGACTACTGAAATTATGGTGCGAGAAGACCCATGAATTACTTACTCAGACATCGAGAAAATTGTTGGCGGACTTAGTCCGGGGAGCGTTAACATTATTTTGCATCAGCATCTTGGAGTGAGGAAGCTTTGTTTTCGTTGGATCCCGCGTTTGCTCTCAGGCACAGAAAAACTGGGCCGTGTGGATTAGTGCCGCGAAATGCGTCTACGATTTGAAAACGGACCGTCAAGACGCGTCTCGAAAATCCCCACAGGTGATTGACACAAAACGTGGATTTATCAATATGTCCCGGAAAATAAGAGACACTAGTCAGTGTGGGTCTTTTCACAAGAAAATATGCCAAAACTGCAAAGACCTCGTAACGTTAGTATAAAAATGGCGGCTAGTTTTTTTCTCGCAGCGGGCATGACGACAATGTTGGAAAATCATAGATCTGTTAACTCAGAATAGTATACAACAGAAGCATTGCTGAAAGTTTTCCAAGCTCTGCAAGAGAGGAAGCCAAAGACTGAGCTTCAGGAAATCATTCGTCCCTCAGAACAAAGGCGTTTCTTGAGGAATCCGTTGTTGAAACCTGGCCCTATCCACCGTATAGTCCTGATTTAGCTGTCTTTGATTTCTTTTTGCTGCCGATAATCAAGGAATAAACAAAAAAAAAAAATTTTTTGCGCTGTAGAGTCCGTAGCCGCAGTTTAGGACCTATCGTATCAAGACTAATGATAAAAGTGTTTTAATACTTGGTTTAGGCAAAAGGAACTATGCATAGATAATGAAGGAGAGTATAAAAAAATTAAAATTAATCGACTGGCCTGTTGGTCTAATGGTTAACTTAGTGAACTTGACTGCTAAGCCGGAGGTCGTGGCTTGATGATTACGTTGGTTTATTCTGTGGCTGAATGTAATTTATTTATAACATGTATGTATTTAGAATAAGATAAGTATTTTATTATAATTATTATATATATAATAGTGATTTGTATACAAATCACTCTGTATATGTGCGTTTTTAAGCAAAATACGTATGAATCTTCATAAAAGCCTACCTTCTGTATGAACTATATTTTATGACACCATGACTATCGAGATAGAGGTATTATAATGTAGCACGTCGCGTGAAGGATTTGTCATATTGAGAATTTCTCAGTGAGTTCGCAAGGATTATGTAAATCTGTCTGTTACGTCAGTAACTAGGTTTACCATGCAACATGGCGCCTGAAGTTTAAAATAGTTTTTTGAGCTTTTATCATGAAATTAATTTCGAAATCGGGTAAAGGCCGCTTTACCACTCTACCAAGCCGCCGGTGGATCAGCCTGTCAGTTACTCGCAACAGACCACAGTCTATTAAATATTTTGGACTGACGGCCAATCTAACCCATACTGTGCGCTCGCCGCCGCCGGTGCGAACTGCGTCGTCAGGTATTGGCTGGAAAGTACGCAACAATCAAACACACGCTAGCAAGTACCCGGGTGGCAAACATTCAGCTAGTAAGAAGACGTCACGGGCCACTACGCGTGACCTCGCTATCTGAAATTGTTGGTTATCGATTGCTAGCGTGTCCAAAGCCGGTTTTTAACCCAATGACAGGCAATCATCGCTATAGTGTGTGGACTATGCAGACCCCGGAGGACAGGTGGCCCGATACGGTAACAGACCGCAGGCGGACTGGTAATGTGTGGGAGGCTTTAGATTTCGAGGACATCATTGACGTTCGTGAAACTAAGGACATCTAATAAATGAAATAAAACTAATCATTGTAATAAACTAATAATAAACTATTCCGGTTGACATCGATGGGGAGCAATTCTTCGACGCCTAACTCCTTTTTTTTACTCCCTTTTTATGTAATCCTTTTTTTGTAGTTAACTAGGTAAGTTGTTAGTAATGTTAACAGTATGTATATAGTTCGTTCGTAGGATAATCTAGCTTGTATCTATTAACATTGTAAATTTTCTTAATTGTATTACCTAAGTACATACCTAGTATATGTATAACTATATTACAAGTAATACAGTAACAATCTGATATGTAATTTGTTAAATAGTGTTTTTGGATTATTATTATTAATAATAGTATTTAGGTGAAGTAGTCGGTGAAGTCAAAGTATTTTGTTCACTCATCTGACAGCAATTGGAATAAATTTGTAAGAACGCAATTTGTAAAAACAATAAAAAAAGACCTTGGCAATAAAAACCTAGCAGGTATTATAGGCCTTATTTGAAATAGGATTGAATACTAAAATCTCGTATTTATAGGTTTTTGTTAAAAAAATTAACCTTTAATAAAAAAACTTGATACATGTTGGTGACGTTTCAAGCCTTTTTGTTCCCTCAAGGTTTGACAACCTTTAAGCATTCTCGAGGTCATTCATTCTTGACTAAAAACTAACATCAAAGATTTTTTACAAAACATACTGTAAATTACTATAAGATATAACTGTTTGAAACAGAATATCTCAGCCTCGGGCTTTCTGATGGCTAGACTACGAAGAGTACTTTTAGTTGTTCGCCTAAACTAACATTTATATTTATAAACTATAGCGATTTGTAAACATTATAAAATTATATATACTACGGGTCGTGAATAATTTGCAACGGCCGTGGCCACGTATGTAGACTATATACGGTATTTTACCTTAAATAAATATAAACATTATGTTAGAAATTTGTTTAATAATTGTAATGGTATGAACCCCGTCCACTCAACGTTCGATCTAAGAGCGATAAAGAGCAGGATCGACGACCTATTGGCTCACATTTGTACAGGTAAAAAGCTTAACTTCGCTGAGTTTTCAATCTTCCCCCAACTTCCCCCTACCACACCGACACAAACCCTTCAACTTAATTAACAGATTTTCAACAGAAGCGCGTAAAATCAGATAATATCACTTTACTAAGCAATCAAAATCACCGTTCTTACCTAAGTACGTAGTGTCCATAATTAATACGAGAAGAGCCGCGAAAATTAAGCCCTTAAAAGTTAGTGCCTACCATAAAGTTATATCAATTTTCGAGTTTACGACGCCACAAACGACTATAGTACTTATTTGATGACTTTCAAAGGTTTTTGTTTACCTGAAAATTGTTCTCAATGGTTTTTTGTTAAATGTTTAATTAACCTAAAAAGGAATTAAGTTTATATCGGCGTAAGACCCTAATCAGTGGAATTAGTTGAATTTTTAAGTGACTTTTGTTTTTTTTTTATCATCATCATTGTCATGCTGGGCGCCTCTCTCAATTTGCGGCACGCGGTTTTATACTCATTCTTACAAAAAATAGCAGTATTTAAAATATAATATACCACTATTTTCGGTTGGACCTGATTAGAATTGACAGGCAGAATTCTATATACCATTCTCAATACAGAAATTCTTAGACAGAATTTTCGGATAAAAAAATACAAGCTTATGGATAAATAAGTGTAGGTACTTATTATTATCAATTATTATTTGTATTTTGTAATTATTATTTGGCGAATTTTGTAGCTCGTAGCAATTCCACCGTAGCTCGATTTATCTCCGGCGTAGCCATTTGTCTACGACGCCGAATATTTTTCCAAAAGCTAAGTAATTTACCGCTTGAACGGAGTACACAATTGAAAGACAAAGGTCTGAGAGACGTTATATCTTCTTAATAATAATTTTCAATGGAATTTGTACGAAAATTTTGTTACTTATCTTTTGATCAGCTGTTACTCGTAAACTTGTAAAGCCTACTTAGCTGTGATAGTTTGCCTTTTAATTTCCTTTAAATTTCACTATATATACTACTACCGTGATTTTTTTCACATACCCAACATCAACCATTTAGATGGCAGGGGGGATCATGACTCTTACAAAAATTTGCACTTTAAAGCACAAATGTATCCATCCCTAAATCTAAAAATGGTCTTCATAACCCCTTTACGCTTTTAAAAGACCTATCTAATGATACTACACGGTGGGGTAGGTGAGAAAAAAAATCACATCCCCACTTTACATATAGGGGAAAAAAATGTTTTTTAAGATTTTATTCTTCCACTTTGTCGGCGTAAATAATATGTGTATCCATGCAACATTACAGCTTTCTAGCTATAACAGCCTCTGAGGTAAGCTACGGACGGACGGACGGACATGGCGAAACTATAAGGGTTCCGTTTGCCATTTTGGCTACGGAACCCTAAAAAGCGAATTCTGACTTATTTGATATAGATTCATAGATTTGCATTAGTCAGTTTTGTTAGGACTTTTCCTAGTAAATAATGATATGGGTATTATCTGCATACTCGCTATGAATAAATCCACAAATTGTAACCACAAACTAAGTCAAAGTAGAGCGTTGCTGACGATTGATATAATTTGAATTTTTTTACAAAGCCTAGAAATCCAAGAATCATTTTAACGCTATAATCTTATGGACAGAAAAATATAGCTAGCTTAACGCAGTTAAATAGAGCACAGTACAGTAGTCTATTATACAATTCGATTACCGAGAAATCAGTCTTCCACACCAGTCAATTCAAATCTATTGTACGCCATTCGATTCCCGAAGAATGGAACTTTTATCATCTAGTTTCGATGTTTGTGTTTTATTGTTGAAATATATATTAAAAGTTTTTTGCACATCCAACGAATATACCACCGTGTTTAACGTAACAGTTTGGAGTCAATTAGAACCTTTTTTTACTTACAGTTCCATTTCTTTGAAAACGTCATGTGATACTAGTCGTATTTAAGGCACGTGTAAGCTCTGGACTCTGAGGTCCGCGGGCGACAAGCGGAGATGAAAGGCAGGAGAGGTTTGTTGTAACTCTTATCTTTAATAGATACTGTTGAGCAAACAAAATAAAAATAATATTATTACTTTACAACCCCTCTGCTCTTGTCTCGTTTTGCTTTGATCTGGATCTAACGCACATACCTGCGTATTTCACACAATACATAAATTGCATTTACAGATTAAGCGTATTTGATACCCGTATTATCTACGCCAAAGTAAAGTTTCACGGAACACGTACGATATATTCGGGGGAGAACACGCGACTTGTTTTATTTAATGTGCAAAAACGTGCTTAAAATACATTTAAACTAAAAGCGTCGATTGAAACTACGACTAAAAAACCACTAAAGTGAAAACTGGTCATGAGTTTTTATACTTTTTATTAGGTTTAAAGATCTCTATTACCTAAAAGAACATTACAGTCTATTTAATGAGCATGAAATTAATACCTTATTCTTTTCTACAGCTTAATTATCACTTTGCTTTGCGAACTTGGCATTTAATGTTAATGTTAAAATAATGTCAACAACTTACCACGAGTGCAGCTATTGTAAAGAAAATAGACATTAACATAATTTAATAGTTGATGTATATTTAAATAGTATGACGATACACTACAACATATAGTATGTAGAGCTATTTTTAAATAGGATAATGACGATATTACGATCTTCTAAGTAAGTTCTTAACATTTGTGGAATGTGAAACACTTGCTAGAGGATTTCTTATAGCAAATCTTCCACATTCCATTTAAACTTATCCTATTATTATAAATCCGAAAGTTGGTGCCGTTGGATGAATGAATGAATGTTTGTTGCTCTTTCACGCTAAAACTTCTGTACGGATTTTGATGAAACTTTACAGTAATATAGTTTATACCTCGGAATAGCACATAGATTATAAAAATCAAACATAATATCAGCAAAAAAACTTGTACCTGCGGCAATACGCCCAGTAACGCAGGTTTACACATTTTATTGCGAGAGCTGATTGGGTGATAGGTGATATTGGGTAGCAATTTGAGGCACAGTGAAAACTTTTACAATACTTCTTTTAATACTTCAAACACAGAACCTCAGACCTGGCTAGAAGATAACGGGGCTAAATCGGTTGAATATCATTGTTGAATTATCGTTACGTTTTAGTTATAACACTGTTAAGTAAATGGACACCGACATCGAGTTGTAGATGTCGATGTTAAGATTCTCCCTTAGTCTCATATAAACTCAAGTGTTTTGTATTCGTTACCAATAAAT
Organism: Herminia tarsipennalis; assembly: GCA_945859575.2. Lineage (NCBI taxonomy): Eukaryota > Metazoa > Arthropoda > Insecta > Lepidoptera > Erebidae > Herminia > Herminia tarsipennalis. The sequence continues at coordinate 19,959,635 of OX243846.2, forward strand.
CAAATTTGGTGTACAAACCCAGTTGGGGACATGATTTCTTTTTGTTTTACTTACAAACTCTCAAGTTCTGTAAACCTCATGAGTATGAAAGCTTAGAGCACCTTTTTGATATTAAGAAAAAAAAAAAATATCTCCGGGTAAGTAAAATGTCTCTTCAAAATGATCCATTGTGCCTAATACCTACCCAAAAAAGGCTTCCAGCTCTTAGATCGTGGTCGAAGTTACGCAATAAGGAGGATCACAAATAAAAAGTATTTTCGCACCTGTAGTATTTATTACTCTTTCCCAAACAATATTTTTATCGAGAAATATATGGTAGGTGTAATGTAGGACAGTAATACCTATGATTTGTTTTATGAGCGTTATATTTCTTCATTATTTATTTTGTTCATAAAGGTCAAGTTGCCGAGAATTCACGTTGTGTTTTCTTGTTTATATTTACATAGTAGGTATAAAACAACTACAAATAGATGTTCTAATTGCAAATTGAATATTGATGCGTTTTTCACTATTATTCAAAATTAGTTTTTTTTTTAATTGAGAAAACTTGGTGCGAATCAACGAACAGGGCGATCAATGTTTACATCACGCGTTTTCCAAAAGCTATTCGATACTCAGAGTATACTGACGCTGAATTAAAACAAATTCCGGATATTTTATGTAGTTATTTATTTATTAACTTGGGTTAAACGCGGGTTCGAATCCTACTCATTAGACTACCGATGTAAACCTACTCCTTATGCAAGTTATTGAGCTTAGCTGTAGGTGTTAGCTGGTAATGTCGACTAAAATTCCACATTGATAGTTTTCTTTTTAAAAAAAAAAATATCATTATGGATCCATTATGGATTTCCGTGTGGAAATTGAATCTTCAACCTCCGTCTTAGCAGTCTGGGTTTCTAACCACTAGACCAATGAACCAGTGAGCGCTACAAAAACCAAAACACGTTTTCATACAGAACCCCAAAAATTTGAACGTATCTCATAATCCCACTGATCGTGTTCAAGTCACGCCCGTGATCGTGACAAGTCACACGTTGAAGCCATTCATTTTTTTATAGGTACCTCTATTAACTTTTCTCTAGCGGTTTTGCCTTTTATACAGAATTTAGATATTCTAACTCTACTAATTCGATATATATTACTGGTTAGAGTAAGAGTATTGGATGGAAGTAACACCAAGCCAGCAATGTATTTTATTGTAAATACAGTGTAGCTTAATAAGCGCTTTTTATATGCTTGCGGTCGAGCATATCATGCAACATGCCAATTCGCTGACCCGCGCAACTTCGTCTGCGTCATTTTCCTCCGTTTTCAAAATTTTTCATTGATGCTCAGATCCTATTAGTCATATCCTAGTGGTGTTATATAGCCTATAGCCTTCCTAGATAAATAGGCTATCCAACACTGAAATCATTTTTCAATTCGAACCAGTAGTTCCTGAGATTATCGCGTTCAAACAAATAAACAAACTATTCAGCTTTATAATATTAAATATAGACGATGTGACTATTCGCTAAGCATAGATTTCAGAATTTAAATGAATTTTGAATTCCCCTATTTTAAATTTTAGGCAAAATGAAAATTTGCAAATGTAAAATAGATGTATTCATTGCAGCAATTAAACACAGTATTACATTATATGTAGAGATCACAATAATTTCTAATCAAAGCTAGGCATAAATTGATTGCTGTGTTAATGTTAGGCTTTTCACGAGGCTAGTCTGTATCGATAAGACCGGATGTTAATTTATATATTAAAATATGAGTTGTTCGTCAACTGGCAAGCGTGGAACTCGCGAATGCGCGCAAGTTGGCACCTTCCGATTTTACCTTTTTTGGGAACCCTCATAGTTATTTTGTCGTCAACTCGCGCGCATTTATAAAGTACAGTCGCATAAAAATGGTTTGAAACCAGAAACTTAAAATGATAGTTCCTAATATTATGATTGATTTTATTAGTAAGTAATAATTAGCCAAATGCTATACTTTTTGTTGATTACTATTTTGAATATATTTTGATGATAATGAGCGAATTCACTGACATATTACGATATAGTTGTTTTTTTTTATTTTTTTTCTTAGTTTGCTTTTTTTCTGCGGGAGTCGTCATTTCAAAAAAAAAAAGTTTTATACAATTTACGTAATAGGTAACAAACCAAATTCTTTATATTGTTGATTTATTTGGAAAATAAGCAGTTTTATATTTTTGTCGTGTTGTTTTATAATAAGTATCTATCTCAAACACCATATTTTCTTTTATTTTAAACTCAAATCGTATAAAGTGTCTTAAACATTTAAAGTAGGTACCTATATTCAATTTTTGAAGACATTTTTGTAGCTGAGTGTACATTTTTCTCATAATCGAGCGACATGACGACAAAAAAATAGGTAAAATAGGAAGATTCCAACTGGCGCGCACTGGTGATATTAACGCTCGCCAGTTGACGAACAACTCGCGCGAAAAATAGTAAATTAATAAATACAGCACCAAATTATTTCAATGAAACCTTGCTATCTTATTTCTATGAGGAAGGTAATTTTAATTACAACCATATAACGGCTGACACATGTACATACTACCGACGTGAACCCACTCGTTTTTTTTTATTTGGCGGGAAAAATTCGTAACGAACGAACACCCGCACCGTCCGGGAAAGACGATGGAGGTAGTTTGGGGTTTGCACCCACTAAAAAATCCGCCGTGTATCGCTCGCCACCTTTGCGAACGGGCCGCCGGAATGAAATGAATGAGACAAAATCAAATGCCGGACGATGCGGGTAGCGAGAATCCTCCCCAGCAACTTCCCCGCCTCGTCCAGCAATACGATAGGCCTGTAGGCCACAATTGAGTCGGGAGGCCGTCCCAGCTTCGGCAGGAGCACCAGCTTCTCTGCCTCCCAGCAGTCATGGAACCGTCAGGACCCCAGGTATACGTCGAACAGTCCCCTGAGGCGGTCCCCCACGTAGTCGAGAACGAACGAAGAACAGCCGCGCCTACCTCCGCTTCCGTGACAGGCGGCCTACCGGTCATCGGTCCCATCCTCGGAGACCGTCGCCGAGGGCGTGTGCTCTGCCTGCAGCGGGAATAAATCCTCGACCACTTTCACAAGGAAGCTGGGCTGGAGAGTCTTAGTAAGGGGGGGCCGCCGAGCGGAGCTCCATCGGGGTGGCGATTCCGGCTGCGGGTATAGGACCTCCGCACACTGATGCAAGCGGTGCGGAGGGAGGCATTCTTCTGGGACCATCAATACACCCCTTCCTCAGGGGGTAACGTCGTGAGCCGGCCGCATGGCCGCATCGCAAATCTGCGTGAACGCATCGCGAATGCGGCCAGCCATGACGTCCATCTCCTTTGTACGAACCCACTCCTATCACAAGCTATTTAGCTTAGCTGGAGCTAACAGTATGACTAATAATGTAGGACCCAAGCCCAGGTTGCAAGGTATCTTCGAAAAAATAGGAATGAAAGAAGTCTTGACAAAAGTAGCGTAACACGTATAAACCCAAATAAAAAACAATGGCCAAATGATACCTATAATTTATTTCGAAACTGGTTATTTAAAAACTGGTGAGTTTAGGGAATTGAAGGAAATTTATTTTCACCAACCATTCAAAAACTGCATCTGGAGACCATAGTTATTGTGATAATAATTGACGAACAGTGTCTTTAGCATTGACTCTATGTTGATTAAATTTAGTTAAATTTGGGCAGGTACTTGTAAAATCATGTCACTTCTGTCAAATCTATCACAAACATTGTAGCTTAAATATAATCTGTGTAACCTATATGTGTACCTCCATTGAAATAGAGTCTGTTCATCTAAATTATGTGACAGCCAAACAGCAATGTATTCTGTAATTTCCACACTTAATAAATAAATTTCTCCTTTTTTCTACAATCTCGTACTATCTCTCAATAAAAGATTTTTCATCACATCCCAAACAAAACTTTATCCTGGACTCGCTATGCAAACTATTTTTTAATATTCATATATTTTTTATTCAATACACTGACAGCAAGCAATTCCAATACTTCAATATCGCAGTGGACCCAAAACTTCATATATAGAACAATAAACTTACCTACCACTACCTACTATGCACCGTTGCTTTATAATAAGTTATTACAGTCACATAGAGGAGCACCGTTTTTAATCTTTTAGAAAAAATAACAAATTACGTATTTTTATTTTATTGCTGCTCAGTACAAAAATATTGGGATTTGTCAAAAAAAAAGTATTCGTTTTGTAGCGAGTAGGGGTAACACTTTCAATCGACTAATTAAAAGTAAGTAGGCACTATTCGCCTATTCCTATATTTAATTAAAAATAATTAAGCTGCAGTAACCATGGTTTATGTAACAACAAGGACTGTTCAAGATGTTATTTTAAGCAAAAGCATATTAAAACGTACGATTAAAATGTGTTCATCTTCGCTTCGTACAGCTCACAACTCACTTCTAACCGTCAAACAAAGAACCACAACACTGTTTTAATGAAATGATAACATAATTTGTACCCACTGTTTCCTCTTAACCTAAATAATAGCTCTTTCCCTAGGGTGCTATAAAAGATGATTTGCGTAGCAACAGGTAATTATTACCACTAGTATACGTTAAATTGAGTAGTGGTTATATAACGCGATACCACCATTTTTTGGGTTGTGTACCTTAAACGCATAAAAACGGAACCCTTATAGGATCGATTTGTTGTCCATCCGGCCGTCTGTCAAAACCCTTTATCTCGGGGACGTAGAAGTATCGAGTTGAAATTAAAACCATAGACTCAGGTTTACAGTCCCTGTGGAAATCAAACTTCTAAGTAAACTTAAAGAAAAGATACGCAGTTTATGCCGCAAAAAAACTTACATTTTGATGCTCTCAAGGAATCAAAATTTATAGGGTATTTTCCGTTTACCAAGAACTATGAAATTTGACAAATAATACACTTTTAACTCCTCTGTGAGTAATACCGTCGTATCCTACAAGTATAGAAAAAGTCTGAAAACTTTACATTTGTAATTGTAATAATAATAATAACAATATTCTGTATTTAACCGTTTAACGCCTTACTTAAATCATATCTTTTAACTACAAATTTGCTTATTTTCAACTTCTTTGGTGCAGTTTTTTTGACATTGCGTGTCGACACACTTTGACAGAACTTTCGCTTTAGATATAGCGCTTTATATTTGTAACTGCCGCATGAGTTAATATGTTTTTTTTTTTAATATAACTAGCAATGTAGGATTGTTGGTCCCACATTACTAGCAATCCTGTTAACCCCTTCATATAATTAAATCAAGAAAAAAAATGTCTTTAATAACTGCGGTACTCAATTCCTGAACTATTTATAATATGTACTTACAAATTTGTACGGAACCATCGATGGGCGAGTCCGACTGGCAATTGTCCAGTTTTTTGGTAGACGCTATCAACATTAGGAGATACTACGATCTCCTACAATTTGGAAGTGATGGATTTCATGCATTGCAATGCACATACTTGTGCACTATGATTGGCCTTCATAACCGAAGATTGATAGGAGGCCATTATTATTATTACTAGTACTAAAAGCCCTAACTTATTTAACAACTATCTGTCTTGTTTCAGATAATATGCGCTATGGAAGGCTACAACGACACATACGAAGACATGACGAACAGTTCAGAGTCCTACCAGCCGTACTACGAACGCCCGGAGACGTACATAGTACCCCTCATATTTGCGCTTATATTCGTCATTGGAGTGGTCGGAAATGGAACCTTAGTAGCTGTCTTCGTAAGGCATAAAGCGATGAGGAATGTGCCTAACACGTAAGTAATCATAGCCTTACTTCGATGTACTATAACGTCAAAAAAAAACATTTTTACAAAAAAAAAATCGGATAAATACAAGGCCTGTTATTTATTATTTAAGTTGCCTTGTATTTATTTTTGAAGTCGGTAATATTTTTTTATAAAAAGTTTTTTAGTTTTCACATTTTAATTCACTAACAATAACCTTAATATTCCAACTACTGAAATCCTTTCACAAAATTTTGATTTTCCCGATGCAAGGCCGTTAATAGATAGTTAGATAGTTCACCATCAGCACTATTACATTGTGTAATAGTAGTATGACGAGAATAAAGTGCTACTCAATACCATATTAAAGTAATTGTATCGCAAACCGTGAAATATTGAATAGTTCCGCTCGTCATTTGTGGTCTTTATCATCAGTTCCACTCGTGTTTTTTTTTAAGGAAATGCATAAATCACTATGGAATATACCTAAATTACTATAGGAGTGCCTTTAATATGTGAAGAGTTTCCTCGATTTCTCCAAAATCCGATCATCAGGTCCTGATCCCTAAACCCTATAAAACACAAAAAGAATATTTCAAATCCGTCCAGCCATCTTCGCGTAATCGGTGAAAAATACAGTCGAATTGAGAACCTTCTCCTTTTTTGAAGCCGGTTGAAAACAAAATTTCATTAAAACCTGTGCATATAATAGTCTCTTTCCAAACTCTACTCGTATGTCGCGACCGAAAGCTACAAGGCGCGCAAATATAGACCTCATTCGTAATCAAGTCGCAGTTAACACGTGCGATTGAAAATTGCACCACACATTTTGATGCCAATCGCAGCTACTTAATAAAACTTTGGCATCTGCCGAACACGGCTCGATGTTTATGAATACAGTAATCAAACGCAGACACTCGCCAAAACAAATGCCTAGACATAATGTAGCAAAACCGCCGTTGCTAAAAGTATTAAGTGCGTACTCTTCGCTGCCGATAAATAGCTGATATAACAAAGTTATTGCTTAATCATGTGAACAGATTGAATCGATCCCTAAATTCGTTACAAGTAGAAAGTACCAATAAAATGTATCGTATATAAATCGATTCATAAATAATACAACGCGATAAAGATGATACAGAATACAGATTTCATAAAATACATTTCTTAAAACATTACGAGTAACTCTGTGATGCTAAATGCTAACATAGCTGGTTTTTTCTTCGAGAAAATTCGATTCGCTGATTCGATAAGATTAACGATGAACCTGAACGCAAGATTTCATTGTCTTGAAGTTTATTTTCGATTTCTAAACAATATTTTTTTGGCTTTTATTTAGTTTGTCAGCGGATAATATAATTCTCTTATAAAGTCAAGGGCAAAGTCGCTCCGCTCGCGGTAGCTTAATAAAAAAATAAGTAAAATAAGCAAAAAAAAAATCTTACATAAATAGAGGAAATGTTTATTTGCTAGTGGAACTAGTAAGTTGAACTTGCAAGATACCGGGGCCAGGGCCGGATTTAGACGAGGTGTGGAAGCCCAGGGGTAAAGAAAGAGCGGAGGCCCCTTATTATTTGCCGCATATTTAGATTAGGTCCAATTTCAATAAATTTAGAACATTTGTTAGTTAAGAATTTAAACTTAGATTGTATAGTTCTCGATTACAATAGGTATGTGAAACCAAGGCATACAACATCAAAAGCCGAAGGTAACTGCAACAAACCTAAAAAGTTTTAATAAAATTATCTCAGCATAATTAAAATAAAAAGTGTTTGACAGCTAGGGGTAGCGAAGTGAAAGAGCTAGATTTACTGGTTAATAGTGAAATGAGACCACTAGTACAAATACTTCCTTTACCTATTGGTCAGCTTTCTGAAGGCGCATGGGAGGAAAGGCTTAAAAGATATCAAATATTTGAGGAAATCTCATATACGTGATAGATGCAGGCGGCACATAAACTGCGATGTACTATTATTGTCAGACCCAATTATTCGTCAATAATTAAATGAAATATTTATTTGTGTTCTACCTTTAGAACGTTTTTCACTCTAAGGCCTCCATTATGAAGGCGGGTAACCTGAACTATATAGGTTATTAATAAAAAAAAAACAATAAGGCACAGACCCACAGTCATGGCATATGGCTACCAAAATGAAGGCCAAATTAACACAAATTAAAATGTATAAAACACTTGGTTTGTGCTATCTTTATAAAAGTAGACGCGTTTGTATATTTTTTTTAATTTATTTATTTATACTAACACATTTACAGGCTTGTCAAAAACCTAATACGTCAATTCGTTACTTAAAATTTTCATACTGTGTTGTTTAACTAAAAAAAAACAAAAAAAATGTAACGCGAACATAATTTGTCATAAATTGTTTAAATTGTAATACATCTTGTATTACAATTTATAACAAATTATGTTCGCGTTACATTTTTTGATGAGATTATGATCCATAAAAGCCTATTCTACCACAAATAGGCTAACAATACAACCTACTTATTTTTGCATCTATAGGTACTATATATATATTATTTTCTTTTTCTAAATTAATAATAATAATAAAAATAGGTAAATAATTACTGTTCCTTTCTGCTTTCATTGGGATCCAATACATAATCAATGATTGGCCTATTTCCGTCGTGTATAAGCGTCAGTTGATTTCTGCAGCATTATTACGAATGTAATTTCCGTTGCAAACATGTTACATAAGGAATCACATTAATATTATAAAGGCGCATGTTTGTGAGTGTGTGAGTGTGTATGTTTGTCACTTATTCACGTCTAATCGGCTGGAGCGATTTAATAAAATTTAGGCATGAAGTTAGCTGACACCTTGGATAAACACATTGCGTTGGAAAGACGAATTTAAGAGAACTGCCCGGAACCGGAACCAGGCAGTTGTCTTAACGTCGTCTTTCCAACGCATTTGTGGCCTTCCTCTAGACCTTTTTTCACCCCATGGTCCCAATTCCAAAATGGTTTTACCCCACCACCATATATTATTTTGTGGCTACATGTCCTACTTAAACTACGAGTAGGTAAGATATGCGGAATCTAAAGGAGGCTAATTAGGTGGTTGAGAATAACAAGATTCATTGGACATATATATTCCTTTTATTCTTTTTAGATACATCCTATCCCTCGCTCTGGCAGACCTGCTGGTTATCATCACCTGCGTGCCGTTCACATCCATCGTATACACAGTAGAGTCGTGGCCATGGGGTGCCACCGTCTGCCGCGTCTCCGAGGCCGCCAAAGACGTCAGCATCGGCGTCTCCGTCTTCACGCTCACCGCTCTCTCCGCCGATCGGTACTTCGCCATCGTTGATCCGCTGAGGAAGCTCCATGCAACAGGTTAGTAGAATTTATACTAAACTCATAAAATATTACACGCGATTAAGTCTCGATGATATTCAAATAAGTATAAACATCGCGAAAGTTTAAAAAAAAAATATCTACCTCTGTTGCAAATTTCCTCCGTCCGTTTACATGTTCCTCCGTTTACACGTTGTGACGTGATTGAATAACAAACATCTATCCATACTTCCAAATTGTCACATTTATATTATTGGTATGGATTTTATTTTAACGCACATGACTTACGTTAATTGGTTGTCCGGGCGGAGATTAAATACACTTTGATTGTTAGATTTCAATACTCTGTCAAAATAGAATGAAAAATTTGGTACCTCAATGGGTAGGTGTTTATTTCACCCGAGGGGCAAAAGAAGCATCAAAACAATAGTTGAACGCTGCACTATTCGTGTAGACTAGTTTTATTAAATAAACTAGCTGTCCCGCGCAACTTCGTATGCGAAAATTTTCCCCGTTTTTGCAACATTTCACGTCGCTACTCCGCTCCTATTAGGCGTAGCGCGATGTTATATAGCCTATAGCCTTCCTCGATAAATGGGCTATCCAACAAAAAATTTAAGAATTTTTCAAATCGGACCAGTAGTTCCTGAGATTAGCGCGTTTAAACAAACAAACCAACAAACAAAGCAAACAAACAAACTCTTCCGCTTTATAATATTAGTATAGATAAACCGTTCGATTAATATTAAGAAGCTCGTGGCCTTAACAAACTTTTATAGTTTGGGCATATCAAAAAGACTGGTATAAGAAAACAACCTGTCTAAATTCTAGTCGTACGTTCGTTTTTCGGTTTCCGTAGCCAAAATGGCAAAGCGGAACCGTTATAGTTTCGCCATGTCCGTCCGTCCATCAGTGCTAGAAAACTGTGATTTTGCATGGATACATATATTACTTACGCTGACAAAGTGAAAAAATAAAATACCCCCACTTTACGTATAGGGTACCTCCCCTATATGTAAAGTGGGTATGTGATTTATTTTTTTTACCTATCCCATGGTCTGTTAAAAACGTTTAAGGTTTGTAAAGATCATTTTAGATTTAAGAATCCGTTTGTGAAATATTAAGCTATAAATACAGCTAAGTAGGCTTAACAAGTTTACGAGTAAAAGCTGGCCAAATAAGAAGTAACAATTTTTTTATGCAAATTCCATTGAAAATTTTCGTACAAATTCCATTGAAAATTATTATTACAAATTCCATAGAAAACCCTCTCTTAATCCGCATTATCCGGATGGGGGGGGGGGGTGAGCACGGAACCCTAAATTGTGCGTGGCGCGACATGCACTTGCCTGGTTTTTAATACATATAGGTACAGTAACGCGTTTCGTAACACCTAATAGCAGCAACTTTTGTACGATATTTTCCCCAAATTACAGAGATATACCAAAAGACATTTAGCTTCTTTCTTAAAAGTGCCAATTTGCCAAAAAGATTAAAAAGATATATCAACAACAACCACTCAATAAAAAACATAAAAAGGAACAAAGAAAGGAGCTGAGTAGGCATCTACTCAAATTCAGGTAAATTTGCTGAAATTTTATTTCGCAGCTATTTTCACATCTTTATGATGTAAGCAGATGATGAAAAGGCCTTGGCAAGTCGAGAATAAAATGAGGAAAATGCAAATCTGTATCTCCCTGTTTCTGTGACAAATATCCGGGGCCTCAAGACGCATGACTGTTGCGGAATAAATGAATTTATTACAACTACTCCACTGTTTTTAGCAAATAAAGTGCAATATGTATGATGATATATTTTATTGAAGTATATGGGTACAGAGAAATATACATTTGTACGAACGTAGGTAGACCTATTTAATATTAGGTATATAAAATACTAGCTGGCACGCGCAACTTCGTATACGTACATTTTCCCCGTTTTTGCAACATTTTTCATTACTGCTCCGCTACTATTGGTTGTAGCCTGGTGTTATATAGCCTATAGCCTTACTCGATAAATGGGCTACCCCACAAAAACATATTTTTTCAATTCGGAGGTTCCTGAGATTGTCGCGTTCAAACAAACAAACAAACTTTTCAGCTTTATAATATTAGTATAGATAACTACATATTTACAAATTATAGTTATAGGTACCCTATGTCACTACCACATTTATGACCACATTTATCCATCAAGTCGTTTAGTTCTCAGAATGTGAGCAATATAATTCGCTTATTAACATTAAAAATATTCAAATTTCCTTAGCACAAATATCGCCCGTTATATCGTCATAAAATTTCAAAATATAATAAATTCTTATACTATTTTTAGCAGATGTAGACATTATTGATTGTCTCATTCAAAGCTTGAGGGACTCACTCGTATACTGTTGACTAGACGTGCACTAAAAAGTATTACAGTAAAGTTTTCGGGCAGCTCTGGAAAAAAACATTTTGAACACACTGCGTGCCAACTTTAGTAAAAACATTTCTACCACACAGCCCGCGACTAGTTCCACAGAAATCAACAGTTTCAGCCACAGTACAAAATGTTAAATCCCCAACAATCCCCATTTTATTGCACGACATAAAACTAAAGTCTACCTAAATATAAATTGGAGTTTTCACATCATTTCAACACAAACAATGGCACCGAATAACTGCTGTTTTATTATCTAATTTTACGTGTCATTAAATTATACAAGGTTATAAACCCATGGAAATGGATAGGGTTATGCAGAAAGAAGTCAATTGAATTAATGACCTCCCTTCCCTTTACTGTGCCAAAGGTAAAACTGATAGGGGCCCCCTTTCACTCTATTATACTAGTTCGTAAGTCAGTTGCAACCGAGCTGGTAAGATTTAAGTGTTCTGCGAGGAGAAACAACATTACCACGGTTGGTTCTCGTGCCTCGGAGAACACGTTATAGCGTTGGTTCCGTGCCTAATGTTTCTCCGGTTGTGTCACATTTCCATTCCATCGGACTATGGTAGAATGGAAATCGACAGTGCGTATCTCCTATGGAATTGGCTAGTCTTTGACGAGATTAGTCGCCGGGACTGTTTTCGAGACCATTATTTAATGACCATTAAAGTAATCAACATACAGTCACAAAAAATATCTAATTTCAATAATGTTCGAGACTCTGACTCCTGTGCTAGTTATATAACTGTGTTACAGTGCCTAATTCAGCTATACAATACTTATAATAGATCATTATACACTTGAATTTATAACACTTTTTCCCGGAGAGGAAATGACTATTAAAGTAATCAACATACAGTCACAAAAAATACCTAATTTCAATAATGTTCGAGACTCTGACTCCTGTGCTAGTTATATAACTGTGTTACAGTGCTAATTCAGCTATACAATACTTATAATAGATCATTATACACTTGAATTTATAACACTTTTTCCCGGAGAGGAAATGCCCGTCAAAATTTTTAAGTTCACGGTTTTCGTTGACATCTTATGTTTCACGAAATAATTCGCTAACAACGAACACGGAAATTGCCAATTTTACTTGGATTTAGGCGATTCTGAACATTAATCAGGAGGCTTATAATTTTTGTGTCCATATTAAGTTGTACTTATTTATAGAAATTTATTTCAGAAATAAATGAGTCTAAAAATAAGAATATTATCAGGTCGTGCTTACTAAAAAAATATCATTGTCAAAGCTTATCATACTAATATTAAAAAGGCGAAAGTTTGTGAATGTGTGAGAGTGTATGTTTGTTACTTCTTCACGTCTAAACGGCTAGAGCGATTTTAATAAAATTTGGTATGGAGTTAGCTGACACCCTGGATTAACACATAGGCTAATAAACCGCGGTTAGCACCGCAGGGCACAGCTAGTATGGTATAAAGATAAGTGACAACTATTAACTGACCTGGTCTAATGGTTAGTGACTACTGCTAAACCGGACATCGTGGGTGCACTTTGTGTCCGTGATTGATATGTTTGTGAATTACCCCGCGACACAGGGCTTGTACCATAGAGCGGGAGTTTTTTTTTACCCGACAGCAAGGAAGGGTTATGTTTTTCGCACGTATCTTGTATGTATGTATGTTACATTCTTTATTACCTCATATCTTTCAAACCACTGGACGGATTTTTGCAATTAAGACTTAAAAAAAAACAAACGTGGCGCCTGTAAGATGTCAAAATAAACAAGCGTGAAAAAAAAAATTGTTTCGAATACTGCAACATGAGATGTAAGGGAGCGTACCACCATCTTTCGCTCTAAGCCAACCTCACAACGTTCGCTGTTCGCTGTACAACGAACGAGGCTCTGGCGACCAGCTGGTGGCGGTATAACCATCCCAATTTAAGGCGTAGCTAAAGTAATAGGTCAGTGACGGGCAGCAGCGTCACTGATGAGAGAGCTACGCCCTGTGATCGCCAACCCGCCTGCCCAGCGTGGCGATTATAAATGCACGGAGCACAAAAGCCACGGCCCCCAGTTCCCGGCAGTCACGCTATTCCTGGACATGGCGGCGTCCACGGTAAAGGCGTGGTGGGGGGTGCTAAAAATCTCCGGGCTACGGAAGGCCACCACAACCGACTGACCCTGGCGACGTATAACGGACGCACGCTACGGCTAGACTTGCATCTGGCAAAACTTGAGGTGGAACTTGGGAAGATTAGGTTGCATATCCTCGGGTTAAATTAAGTCGAAAGAGAGAGAGAGGACACCATAACCCTCGAGTCAGGCCACCTTATGTACTTCCGCGAGGGAGACCAACAATCCCAAGGTGGTGTTGGGTTTCTGGTAAATAAGTCCCTTTCTGACAACGTTGTAGAAATGTCTAGCGTGTCGAACAGGGTAGCGTACCTCATTATCAAGCTCACCGAGAGATATAGCCTCAAGGTGGTGCAAGTTTACGCATAGACCTCGGCACATACAGACGACGAAGTGGAGGATATGTTCGATGACATATCGAGGGCCCTCCACTCCACCACTAAGACCCACTACAACGTTGTTATGGGGGACTTCAACAACGTGTTTCTTCTAAGCCACGTCTATAAGCTGTTCTCAAGAGTCATCACGAACCGCCTGGCGCGAAGACTACCCTACAGATGAACTTGGATAAAACCAAGGTCATGTTCAATGAACATGTACTACCGGAACCGACAGCGGTGCACGGCGTCGTTTTCGAAATTGTTCAAAAATAAGTGTACCTTGGGCAGTCATTGCAGTTAGGTAGAAACAACTTCGAGGACGTGGTGAACAGGAGAATTCGGTTGGGTTGGGCAGCGTTTGGTAAGCTACGTCAAGTCTTCTCATCATCGATCCCACAATGCCTTAAGACTAAAGTCTTTAATCCGTGCGTACTACCCGTCATGACATACGGAGCCGAAACGTGGACACTGACGGTACGGCTGGTCCACAAGTTCAAAGTCACTCAACGGGCTATGGTAAGGGCTATGCTCGGAGTTTCTCTTAGGGACAAAATCAGAAATGAGGTGATCCGGCAGAGAACCAAAGTTATCGACATAGCCCACCGGATTAGCAAGCTGAAGTGGCAGTGGGCTGGCCATATTAGCCGAAGAACCGACAACCGTTAGGGTAAACGAGTTCTTGAGTGGAGACCGCGGCTCGGCTAATGTAGTGTAGGACGCCCTCAGGCCAGGTGGAGTGATGATTTACGCAAAACGGCTGACTGAAGCTGAATGCGAGAAGCCGAAGATAAAACAAAGTGGCGTGCAATTGAATAGGCCTATGTCCAGCAGTGGACTGTGATAGGCTGATGATGATGGGTATCTAATCAAACAGCTCATCGTAAGCAAAATGTATAAGATGGTTATGACTGGAATACTAAAAAAGTTAGTTAGCGCAAAGTGAATGCCTAATCGAATGACCGTCCTGTGAACTTTTTGAACACTTATGACAAATGGCCATTGTTTTTATCCTGGTTTTCATTGACGACCAGGATGGCGCCATAACCTCACAAAGTTGACCACCTCTAGAAAGAGACAACGCTACTTTGTGGACAATAACTGTCAAAGGCCGCACGAGTTTTTTCTATTTTTCACGCTTTTTATTTAAAAGGAATAGGGGAACAAGCATTAACGTAGAGAACAGGACTGCGCCTCCTGTTCTCTACGTCAATGCTTGTTCCATAATTATAGACTTCCAAATAACCGTCCAAATGGCAAAATCAAATGGAAGTCCAGTTATTGTTGGCGGTAGCCTGTCCAGCGTCCAGCTATAGAGGTCAATTATCTAACCTCACGGCCTGTCTATTACCATGTCGACTAGTTGCGGATGTAGGTAGGTAAATGATTTTTTTACCCGACTGTAAAGGTTCATTGTGAGCCGCGCGCGGCTTACGACAAGCGGCTGACGCGCGCGACCGATGCGACAATACCCAGAGTATGAGAATGTATGGCGCCATTTCCGAGGTCTGCGACAGATGCGCGCGGCCGACGACTGACGTAGGCTGCGCGCGCACTCTGACTATTGTCGTATCAGTCGCGCGCGTCACACGCTTGTGTAAGCCGCGCGCGGCTCGCGATCGGCCGCGATGCACGGAAATGAACCTTTAGGAAGGGTTATGTTTGTCGCGCGTATCTTGTATGTATATATGTAATATTCTTTATTACCATATATCACACAAACCACTGGCCGGATTTACACAGTTAAGACGTCGTTAGATTCATCTTTACCGCCCAAGTGTTCTTAGATAAGTGACGTTTAAAAAAAATCAAACATGGCTGTGAGATGTGAAGATTAAGAGGTGTGAAAAAAAAAGTTGTGTCGAATATTGCAATATATCAAATTGAAGGGCTCATCCTAAGCATTTCAAAAAAGTATATTATGAATATATCTGTAATACTAAAAAGCTATAAGCAATCATTCTTTTTTCAATAGTTGTGATAAAAGTTAGTTTTTACATCCTTTTACTCAAAAATATTATATAAAAAAAAAAACAAATTTAAAAAATAAAAAGCCCGCCTGTACAAAAAATATGGAAACAAGATCCCCTATATAGTTATAATTACATGCAGTCAAAGTCACTTTACTAAGTTCATCGAGATTCAATAATCTATCATAACGAGGATCAATATCTTTAATAATCTCCGACGGCATGAAATTATATACGTAGGGGATCTTGTTTCCATCTTTTTTGTGCAGGCAGGTTTTATATTATTTAAATTTAAATTTTATTTTTATCTTTGTTGTCTAAGGATTTTTATCTTATTAAAAACTTAACATTTAAATCCACCTATTTTATTTTGGGTGTTTTTTGCATTATTCAATTCACATGTTAATAGACAAAATAAATAATGAGCTGCCAGAAATTAGAGCTATTTTATCGTTAACGAATTTGCGTTTGGAATTTCGCCCGCTGTTCAATAAATACTATTTAAACACCCGACCAATGAATCAAGAACTATTTAACAAATCTGTTTGTTTAGGCTTGCGAACAAAAAGGTTTTATGTGTTTATATACATAATTTTCCTCGTATCATAGACTCCTATGTTTCTAAAAAAAAATAACAGAGTTAATATTTACTTACTGCAAAAAATAGATGATAGTGACTATTGTGTGTCGTGTGGGACCGGCTTAAGAAAAGTACCTACCACTCTATCACTTTCCTTCCCGTGAGCATCGCCAAGGCGACTAAGGGATTTCCCACCAGAGGACGGGCAGCAGCGTCCTCTACGTATTTTAAAGAGTAACTGCGATCGCTGACCAGCTCGCTAATCGAAGCTATTATGGCAATGACCTCCAGGTTCTATAATAAATAGGTTCTCCTAGGGAGACCCGTGCCCAGCCGTGGGACATCACATGGGTTGATATATTATGTGCCCACGGAATGTCCAAATATATATAATTTCTGATGAGCTAAATTTTCATCAATTCTGTTTAGTAGTTTTTGCTTGAAAGAAGAAGAGCGTATTTAGCGTTCATGGCACTTACGCTCTTTTGTTGAGAAACGCAGTTTTTTGGCAATAACTCAATGACGGTATATCCGATCTTATCCAAAATAATTTTAGTTTAAAGTATTTATTATTTTATTATCTTTGTTATATTTTTTCCATATTTTTTGGACACGATTTTTGCTACTTTCGGAGCGATGATTTCTAAAAATATTCACACAGTCAAAAAGTTTATTAGAAACCTCAAAATGTTTTTGAAAGACCTGTCGAATGATGTGCCACACGTTGATATTTGCTGAAAAAAAGCTTCTGCTACATTTATGGTGTGCCCCGCTAAAAATATTTATTATTATTATTAGGCTAAAACAAGACACCTTTCCACTTAACTTCAACGTAATTCATTGAGTAGTCTTTGAGTAAAATGCCTGTGACGTACGTATGGACAGACAGACAGACAGACGGACATGACGAAACTATAAGGCTTCCGTTTTTGCCATTTCGGCTACGGAACCCTAAAAATCAGCCTTTATAAAGTACTTGCATTTTTTGGCCTCTACTTCCGGTCTACTAGCTGTCCGGGCGAACTTCGTAACGCTCCTATTTTTTTTCGTGAATCCTTCTAATGTTTTAATAGCTATTTTGATATTCGGGACAGAGAAAAATCCAACAAGTATATATAACTAGTCAGGCCATAAATACTGTTACATAAGAGTTTTTCTTTTCTTTTCAACTTTTTAATAACTTTGAATATGGAATGCGTTTATTATTTTTAAAAGTTCTTTCGATTTCGCGCCATTTCACATATTCTTTCGTGTTCATTATCAAATTACAATATGGGTCGGGGTGATAAAGAAAATAAGATTGCGGTGATCGCCTTGCACAAAGTGAGTATGGAGCCGTCGGTCTTATTCCAGACACTTCAAAAGCTTGGTATCAGCCGTATGTTCGTATATCGTACTATCAACAGATACAACAACACTTCCTCTGTCGAAGACCATAAAAGATCGGGGCGGCGGCCGCGTGCTGTTGGAACTACAGAATTCGTCGAAATCGCATTAGGAAGCAAAAAATTGTATCGCGAGAAATGAAGATCCCCGCTAGGACTCTGTCACGTATTATAAAACAAGACCTAAAGCTCGGTGTTTATCGTCGATATACAGGACATGCCCTAAATCAATCTTTACAATTAAAGAGAGTGGATCGATCAAAACACCTTCTGTCGCGATACGCAAGTAAGGGCACTGAAATATCCCATTAACCGATAAAAAAAAAATCACGGTTGAAAAGCACTACAATAATCAAAATGCTAAAGTGGACGCTCACAGTTCTAAAGAAGCTGCTCAAGTGGTCGGAAAGCTATAGCATCATCCTGCATCAGTGATGGTTTGGTGGGGCGTGTCTTATCAAGGAGTCACAAAGCTACATTTTTGTGAAAAAGGAGTGAAAACTTCAGCCAAAGTGTATCAAGAGACAGTCTTGAATCGTGTTGTGAAACCTCTCAGCAATACACTTTTTAAAAATGTACCGTAGACTTCCCAGCAGGACTCTGCATCTGGTCACAAGGCACGAACTACCCAGGCCTGGCTGAAGACTGACCCTCATCTAACCCAGACCTAAACCCTTTAGATTACAAATTATGGTCAGTTTTAGAGGACATGGCTTGCTCTAAACGACACGGCGACATTGAGTCTCTTAAAAAATCTCTGGAGCAAGCAGTGGCGAAATTTCCCATGGAAACAGTGCGTAAATCCATAGATTCGTGGCCAGACAGATTAAAGGCCTGTATAAAAGCCAAAGGTGGTCATTTTGAATGGAATATTGTTTTTTTTATGCTGAGACTTTAATAAACATGTTCTTATAAGTTTCAGTAATATATTACATTACTTCATTAAAAAAAATGCATTTTCATTTGTAACAGAACTAATGGCCGGACTATGTATAACTATCCGACTTTCTTTTATATTTATTATAAGACTAGCTATAGATATAAAATATAGCTTATGACACTCACAAAAAACGTGGCTTGGAAAAAAAAAAAAAATCGGTTCAGTAGATCCAGAGGTTACCCCCTACAATCTCACAAACTCACAAACTTTACCTCTTTATAATCTTATATATATATCTATACTAATATTATAAAGCGGAAGAGTTTGTTTGTTTGTTTGTTTAAACGCGCTAATCTCAGAAAGTACTGGTCCGATTTGAAAAAACTTTTTTTGTTGGATAGTCCATTTATAGAGGAAGGCTTTAGGCTATATAACATCACGCTGCGACCAATAGGAGCGGAGCAACAATGAAAAATGTTGCAAAAACGGGGAAAATTTACGCATACGAAGTTGCGCGGGACAGCTAGTCTTATATATAAAATTATCGTGTCATAATGTTAGTTACCATACCCCTCCGAAACGGCTTAACCGATTTTTATGAAATTTTATATGCATATTCAGTAGGTCTGAGAATCGGCTTCTATCTATTTTTCTTACTCCTAAGTGATAAGGGTTGCCCACCCCAACATTTATAACTATACTATAATATTTTAAAGCTGAAGAGTTTGTTTGTGTGTTTAAACGCGATAATCTCAGGTACTACGTGTCCTAATTGAAAATTATTTTACTGTTAGATAACCCATTTATCGAGGAAGATTATAGGTTTTATAACATCACGCTACGACTAATAGGAGCAGAGCAGCAAGGAAAAAGCAAAAAAAGCAATTTCTAACTTATCACTGATGGTATTGATAGTAAAAAGATTTATTATTAGCCTTTCTCGTAAATACAAGTGCATTTTCCCCCCGGCTGTTATCACAACAATGCCTCTTAACTTGTTTTCTTAGACGTACCCTTCAAGTACATTCCATTGTTCGCTTGAAGTTGCGATAGAATAATTTTATGAAACTTTTGCAAATGATGAAAACAAAGAAAATTATTTCTTTAGAAAATAATATACTTAAATACTCGTAGTTCGTTCCGCTTAAACGCGGGTAGGTAACGCTTTTTATGTAGACAAATAATGTTCCTACTCTTGCAATGTGTGTGTATTCATTAGGATTTATTATAATTTTTTTTCTTCTCAATAAAGCAACTGCAATACTTACATAAGACCCATTGAACTTCGTATGTAACGCCATCTATTGAAAATAACCCGAAGTGGCCAGTCCCCTGCAAATATCATCATAGACTTTTTTAATTAACTTTGAAGCGTTCGGTAGCCGAATGGCATAGGCATCGGACTCGCAATCGTGAGGTCGTGGGTTCGAATCCTGGCCATTATACTACCGACGTGAACCCACTCCTAACACAAGCCATAGAGCTTAGCTGGAGGGGTTAACAGGATTGCTAGTAATGTGGGACCACAATCCCGCATTGCTAGTTATCTTTTAAAAACAAAAAAAAAAAAAAGACTTTTTTAATACCCTTAAATCGAGGTTACATGTACATCAGAAGTTATTAGTTCTTTTGATGAATACTTTGGTACTTAATTAGTTTGAAGATGGTTGATAAGGTCAACGGCATTAGCCGAATTCAATTCATATCAAAGCGTAAAAGCTCGAAATTTAATTACACTATCGATAGTGTTTCACGATATTTTAATTAAACAATTTGATTTTGTCAAAACAGTTTCGCGAGTGTACGCACAAAGAATATGAAAAATTAAAATTATTTGAAATATTAAGTGTGTGCTGTCACTGACAGTACTTACCTACATGCTTAAATAATTTCTGAAATGATTTTTTATCTACAAAATCCATAATGTGTTTGTGAACGGCTTGTTTGTACAGCCGTTGCCGTCGAGCTGCTTGCCTAGCTGCTTGCCGGGCTGCGTGCCGCACGTCTAAATCGGGCATAACAATATCAACCTTTCATATTGATACAGTAATTAATTATTTAACAAACATTATAATAACACATCGCAAAACATTACATCTTTATGAACATAAAAGTGATAATTTAAAATTAGTGCCCGACGGTGCAACATATAAACATAAAAATAAACCGTAGTGCGGCCGTAAAATAAACGCGATAAAACTCAATTAAGAACCGTTATAACAATGAAGAGTATCTACTAAATGTTCGTGCATTGTATATAGCTTACAACGTAAGCATATCGCAGCTAATTTTAAATTAATGTTCATTAGTTACTATGATTAGAAACCCCTAAAACAACTATGCTCTCAACAACGCATTTTTTTATTTTTTTTATTAGGTACTTAAAAATAACAAGCAGGCCGTACACCTGATAGTTAGCGTCACGGGAATCCATAACAGTATCAATATCACCCAAATCTTTGTTTGGCAAAGATCTGATTATCACTGCACAGTGCTCCTTATTTGAGATATTAGTTCGTCAGTCTCGTATGCCTAGTAATTTCACTTGCTACAGTGCCCTTCAACCTATTCCCTAACTTCATAGTCTGATGGGACGTAAATCCCGCACAACTGCAGGATCGACCACGGCTTAACGTGCTCTCCGAGACACTAAAATATCTAATAGTAAGCTACCTAAAATTCTTTACTTTCGCGTTGCATGTACCTACGTAGTTTCAATTGCTTTAAACCAAAGACAAAATGAACAAAGAGCAAAGTAAGCTTAAATAGCTCACTTTGCTGTTTTTTCATTTTGTATTTGGTACATAGGTACATTTTACACACGTAGAAAAGGGATGTGACTTGATAATTAATCAAAGTTGTCTCTGTCACTTTGATTAATTATCAAAAGAAACTTATTGCAAGTAAACTTGTCTGTGCACCGGTCGATCAGTCAATATTGGCCACTGACCCGACAGTCTAATTAAAAACAAAATATGACCTAACTGACCAAAGGATTATTTCTTTACTCTAATAATGTGACGTAATATCAAAAAATCAGCCTTTTTTATAGTAGTTGCATTTTTTGGCCTCTCATCCCGGTCTACAATAGCCTATAGTACTTTAAGCTGTATACAGGTATAAAAGGATAGCAACTCGATATCGTAAATCGATGAAATCGATTTAAATTCCGATTGCTTCGACTCTATTTCTAAGTTATCGAGCAGTTAAATTGTATTATCTGCTCTGTACGCTGGACAGGCTACTACCGACAACAACAAGACTTCCATCTGATTTTGACATTTGGACGGCCATTTCAAAAAATGAAATGGAAATTCATACTTGTGTAACAAGGATAACAACAACGGCCATTTGTCATCAGTGTCAAAAAAGTTCACAGGACGGGCATTCCATTCGACATTTGAAATTCGTACCAGGGGGTCTAGACAAAGTCACATCCGAATAGCTATATCGTCAATGATTTAAGAATTAACGTATAGAATTTGACATTTGCGGTGGAGACCATAGACATTTTTATTTTTTAGCGAACGATTAGTACGCCGTTGTCGAATTCGCCACGAAATCAATGTACGTTGTCAAAACCCCTAGGTAGCAATTCTAGCATAGAAGTACTCATAAAGGTCAGTGGTTTTGGCTAATAAAGAGTAGAATATACAAGACAGTCACCTGTACGTCATAATAGCTCGGTTTAAATAAACATTGCTCTTTTAACCTGTCTCTAAAAAGGATAATTCGCCTTTCCAGATCCATTTCCACGCCAGATGGCCGTACAGATGCCCTCTACAGTTTACAGATCAATAAGTGCGTTCTTTTTGATCGGAGATAATGAGAATCGAATGTCAATAAACACTCACCGTTTGTTTTCTTTGGCATTAGTTCAAATTTCCTCTACGAGTATATCTTTGTTGGATGTGTAACACTATTTTTGGATAATATTGGAATACCCTTAGTTTGTGCTATTTATTTTTTGAATGGACGTTTGAAGCTCATCTCTACCAATCCTTTTTGCGATTTGAGTTGAATAATGTTTGGAAGATTACAAAAGCAAACCTTTCATGAAGTGGAGATTTATAGTTTAATATAATAATATAATACCTTGGGACAACTCACACAACTTTATCTGATCCTAGTACTATGGCAACTAGATAACTGATAAATATACTTATATATTTCTAAATACATACATATTATAGATACACAGAATAAACCATCAAAGTTTTCTATATTTACCGTTATCGTTGATAACCTGGGTCCCTAGACAAATGGCATTCTATTCGATTAGAATTTATGATAATCGAATAGAATAACGATGAGACGTCGTTGCGCGCACACAACTGCTATTATCATATTAACAATTCGTTCGAGTGTTGCGTTCGAGATTAGCGTAAACTCTAATCGAATAGAATGCCATTTGTCTAGGGGGTCTGTTATTGTTATAGTTTACTTTGGCGAAGACTCAGAACATTTGTTAACACAACGAATCGTATGTATTCCTTGCAATGATCACACCCAAACCTACAACAATATAATTTACCAGCTACTTTCGTATTTATTAAGGTTAACATTTGCACAATAAATTTCCTCCTTGCTTCGAAAAATTGTTATCCCAATTTACTCATTTCCTTTAACAATAATAAAGGAATCTTCAATTTCCCTTCAATAATCAAGAAATCCATGAAAACTTTTATAAAATGAATTTCAATATTCTGCACACTCATTTTCATAAAAGTATTAACTCCGCTCTTGAAAGTAAATTAAAACCTTGTCAAACGGAACGGTTTCAATATACAATTGACCGCTCTTTAACTTTTTAAATTAAGAAAACTTGGAGTTTTTCGAGATTTTCCGATAGGTATGTTGCGGAAGTTTTTCGAGGTCACCTGCGATTGCGGAAAAAATATTATATATTGTGTGTGTACGAGTATATACGTGTGTTCAAACTGCAAGCTCTTAACTACTTAATACTCTCCTACCCGGTCTAAGACTAAGACCCGACATCTATCAAAGACTCTGACAGCTTCACAACTCAAAAATGCAGTAGACACAAACTACTATTTATCGTACTTCAACTGAATAGCGAGTGTCCAACTTTCTAACACGCTTTTATTAGCTTCATACGTATGTTTGTATGTTATTATGTAGGTATGTTAGTATGTAACGGAATCTTTGAATGTGTTTTGCACCCTCTTCAGAACGTCGGATTTAATTGAAACTTCGCACATTTATCAAGGACCGATGACAATACAATCCGATGAAAAGGGATTTTTGAAAATCTATCCCATAAGGGTGTAAAATAGGGGTTGCAAGTTTTTATAAAACTCCGTTAGTTTTAAAGTTTAATCTGTGAAATTTCCCATTTGGCTAAAAAATGAAAAAATATAAGTTTAAAAACAAAAAACACGCTTTTCTAAATAAATAAAACTAAAAAAGAATAAACAAAAATCAGTTTATCGTAAAAAAGCGTGGGGTGATTATAAATCAATATCGTCACTAGCACCCCACGCTTCTTTTTTTAGTTTTTTAAACTATTATTTATTTTATACACATATATATATATATCCTGCCTGACCTGCTTTGTCTGCCAGACGTTTTACAATTTATAGAGTAAACTAGCTGACCCGCGCAACTTCGTCTGCGTAAATTTTCCCTTTTTTCTTTTTCTTCCTTTTTTTTTACAACATTTTTCATTTCTGCTCCGCTCCTATTGGTCGTGGCGTGATGTTATAACCTATAGCCTTCCTCGATAAATGGGATATCCAACAATAAAATATTTTTTCAATGCGGCCCAGTAGTTCCTGAGATTATCGCGTTCAAACAAACAAACAAACTCTTAGGGGGATGAAAAATAGATGTTGTCCGATTCTCAGACCTACCTAATATGCACACAAAATTTCACCAAAATCGGTCAAGCCGTTTCGGAGGAGTATGGCAACGAAAACTGTGACACGAGAATGTTATATATTAGATATATATATTACGAGTATTACAATAATTTTGACAGCTCAGTTTACCTCCAATTATCACGAATCCCATCAACACCCAGGGACTAAGGGTCCCAACACAATAATAGCCGATAGTATACAGGTATAAAAGGATAGCAACTCGATATCGTAAATCAATGAAATCGATTTAAATTCCGATTGCATCGACTCTATTTCTAAGTTATCGAGTAGTTAAATTTTATTATCTGCTCTGTGTTGTTTATTGTGGCTTGGTGAGGTCGAGTTTTAATGGATTTATTTACAGATTGTACTGAACTGAACTGTTGCCGTAGGAATCAATACAGATTC
Source organism: Herminia tarsipennalis (assembly GCA_945859575.2). Lineage (NCBI taxonomy): Eukaryota > Metazoa > Arthropoda > Insecta > Lepidoptera > Erebidae > Herminia > Herminia tarsipennalis. The sequence continues at coordinate 19,984,755 of OX243846.2, forward strand.
CTGGAAATTGCTTTTAGTAAACAATATTTGAATTTATTGATTGTTTACGGATATGCATTGTATAAATTTACACAATTCGCAGTATCTAATTATTTTGAACTAAAATTGGAAACACTTAAGCAGAGATATTCTCTTTAGAGACTATTTTTGTCTGTGGCGTTGTAGCTCGAACAAGATTAAAAGCACTTTCAATGTGATTTATTTTGAAAATGTACGACCTCTTCTTACAACTCATTGTTTACACACTACCACTGATTGTTTTTTCTTGTACATCAGAACATGCAAGAGCAATAGTTGAATACAATAAATAAAAAGCTCACACACACATTATGGGAACATATAACTATATACCATGCAAGTTTTCATTGCTTCAATATAACTGAATACAACTGGCTAGAAACTTGCATCGTGTAATGGCTCTTTATGAAGGAACCGATTGTATTTTAACATCACTTGTAAATCTCTAACGTGGTACAAATAACATTTGAATTCAATTTCTAAAAAAAATGTTTGCAAAATACAGCATTTTTGTTAAGTTTACGAAAATGTGTTACAAATGAAGTGGGTTTTTATTCTTTTTTTGTCAAATATATGGATGCAACCGTTGTCTCGTGGTTAGCAATTGCTAACCCGACCCAAAAGTTGAGTTTATCTTTACACAACTTTCTCTCTCTAAATAGAATATATTTCTGTGAGAATACAATTGAGAGTTGTACGGTACATTATGTCTTTTGGCGGTTTCCAGATGTTGACATTCGTAGGTAGAACTTTGTCATACAACATTTATTATTATAGAACGAGACTCAGTAGCAACCTCAGAGCAATAGGTAACAACTACACCCATAGACAAGTGGTATAAACTCTAATCCAATATATGCGAAAAATGATACGAACGCTAAAAATAATGCGAATGTATACTTCGTTTGTTTGTTTGGTTGAACGCGATAATCTTAGGAACTATGGGTTCGAATAAAAAAAATATTTTTGTGTTATCGAGGAAGGCTATAGGCTAAAAAATCATTCTATTCGATTGTCATTCTATTCTATTAATAATCTTGGGGTTCTAAGCCGATCGAGAGATCAGTGAAGTTAAGCAAAGTCACCATCCGTTTTTGCAATTCATACAAAAACTCTAAACCGTATTGCGATTAAAAAAATATGGATTTTAATCGCGTGTTTAGTGTCTACCAAATATTCAAACAAGATTTTATTTAAGTCGATCGAACTGGTTGGGAGGAGTTTGACAAACACCGTGAATACTAGCTGACCCGCGCAACTTCGTCTGCGTAAATTTTCCCTTTTTTCTTCCTTTTTTTTTAAAACATTTTTCATTGCTGCTCCGCTCCTAATGGTCGTAGCGTGATGTTATAACATATAGCCTTCCTCGATAAATGGACTATCCAACAATAAAATAATTTTTTAATGCGGCCCCGTAGTTCCTGAGATTATCGCGTTCAAACAAACAAACAAACTCTTAGGGGTATTAAAAATAGATGTTGGCCGATTCTCATAGATACCGGATAAGCACAAAAAATTTCATCAAAATCGGTCAAGCCGTTTCGGAGGAGTATGGCAACGAAAACTGTGACACAAGAATTTTATATATTAGATAAGCAGAAGAAGATAATGAAAAACAAATGTCGGCAGTTCTGAGAGTACTATTCAGCGTAGTGCGTTATTGTTATTTATATTATTTCAATTTTTATTATATTGAGTATGATAGCATAAAAGTCGTTACCCACTATTCAGGATTAGATGTAGAGTAACAAAATACAATACTTAGATAATGTGTTTTACTCGACTACGGCGTAGCAAAAAAGTAAGCCAAACATGATGATTGAATTGTACAAGTAAATATTGATGGAATAGGTTCATTAATACACGAACTACTATCGAAATATGAGATGCGAACAGGTAGACGATAGTCAATGTTTGTTTGGGATAATTTCAGGAAATAGAAGCATGTTTCAAATGAACTGGCTTTATTGAGGGCAAGCACGTTATGGTGAAGTTATGAGGTCAAGATTAGGTCGGAAAATGTAGTTCATGGTGTGGCTATACCACATAATATGAACGCAAAACGGGTCCAGAAACACTCATTTACAAGTTGTCATTTTCTTCTACCTGCGAGGGAAGGTCAAAAAGTTTCCAGCCTAACAATAATAATAATAATATCTTGGGACAACTCACACAACGTCATCTGATCCCAAACTAAGCAGAGCTTGTACTATGGCAACCAGACAACTGATAAACATACTTATATATTTCTAAATACATACATATTATAGATAAATAACACCCAGACACAGAATAAACCATCGTGCTCATCACACAAAGTTTTATCCTGGGTGGGGATCGAACCCACGACCTCTTGCGTAGCAGTCGGATACACTCCCACCGCGCCACAGAGGCAGTTAACAAAGAAAATAAGTACATATATTTACAACCTTTTTTAATTTTTCGATGCAGTCTCCCTCCATTACAAAGCTCTTTTCAGATCTTCTATTCCCTTGTAAAAATACTCAGAAGTTTTGTCCTCAAAATGAGCGTAAACTTGGGCTCCCACCTGAAGAATCCTAAGAACTGAAGATTTTGAATGTCATGTTCTTGCCGCTTTTTCTTTAATTTTACGTCTTCAACACTCAGAACTTCCTCTTCCAGTAATTTGATGCAGTTCACGGTGGGTGCTTCGGCAGGTCGGCCGGAGCAAGGTTCATCGTCAATGAACTCCCGCTCTAAACGGAACTGCTAACACCATTCTTTGATGGTAGAAAAAGGACGGACCGACATGGTGAAACTATGAGGTTCCGTTTTCCCATTTTGGCTACGGAACCCTAAAAAGGCCTAATACATTATATTTGTATTGAAATTACATTTTTGGTGATATCTCTTTAATATTCGTAAATTAGAAGAATCCCAATCTATACCCGTTATATTCCAAATTCTTTCCTTGATGGAATATAATAGGAATATGACGTGATTAGATATAATCTTAGCAACAGTAATTTCGTCAAAACAACAGAGAATTTAACCTCAAAATACCCACTGGAGACTCGTAGTCTATAAAATTGCGTAGAAAACGCGAAAGTTTAAAAACATTTAATCGTACAAATTAGCTGTAATACTCTCAAATTTATCGTTTCATGAGTTTATATACAAAAGATCTCAAAACTGTTTGTTTATACTTACACATATTTGCTCTCAAACATTTTAAGTAGTTTACGTCATTGAAAAGTTCCCTCAGTTGACGTAAGATCACATCTGTTGCTTTATAATGCTCTTACTTTTAAACTGTTTAGATTTTTTCGTCTATTTTCGCAAAAGACTGAAAAAAATATGTGTCTGTATTCAGTAATTTAACAAAATGCTTTGTTTGTTTATTAACTATTTGTAAAAATACAATCTTCGGCTTTCTAATTTAAAGGCAGTGGTTACTTGAATTTTGAATAGACCTCAGACCTAAGAGAGTTTAAACTTTGTTTTCCCTGCTATAGCCAAGAAGCGGCATTAGCCTAATAGCAACGGACTCGCAACCGTAAGGTCGCGGGTTCGAATCCTACCCATTATACTACCGACAGGAACTCACTAAACACAAGCCATCACAGGATTGCTAGTAATTTTATTTATTTTTATTTTATTAAATAGATACAGACACGGACTACAGACTAAAAAATACATAATAAAATTAATTGCAAACTTACAATATAAAAATCTGAAGCCCAATTAAGACTGTATACAGCATTCAAAATAATATATAAAAACAATACAAAGCTTCAGTAAGTAAAGTAGATTAAGACATTAATTCAAAATTTGAATTTTTGCTTTTATCAATAAATTTTTGAATACATTAAAATTATTTTTAAAAATATCTATTTGGGAACATATCAAATTGTAATTATTGCACATTCGTGATATCGGACTATTTTGGGATACATTATTATTGCTGGTTGGTACTGCAAAAAGCTGTGGAATACGTACAGATCGCGTTGGTACTTTAAAACTTAGCTGTTCACCAAGTGCGCTATCCAAGGAGCCATTTACGATTTTATGAAGAATGCACAGGTCAGACACCCACCTCCTCCTTTCCAGGGTTGTCATATTAAACCTATTAAGTCTACTTTCGTAGTCTGTTACTTTACGCCTTAATCCATATTTTGAACAAAGAGCTCTAACAAATCGTCTCTGTATTGCTTCTATTCGATCTATATGTATGCCGTATATAGGAGACCATACTGATGAACAATACTCCACAATATTTCTTACTAGAGCATAATATAAAGTCAGTAAAGAGTTTGGTTTTTTAAATGATCTAGCATTTCGGAGCACGAAAGATAGCATACGGTTAGCCTTATTACAAATGTGATCATAATGATATCTGAATGACATAGTAGAATCAAACATCACACCTAGATCCCGAATCACTGTGACTCTCTCAATATTTGTACTATTGATGCTATATGGGTAAATAATGGATTGTTTGTTTTTGGTGAATGTAATAACTTGGCATTTCTTTATATTTAGTGACATAGAGTTTACTTCACACCAATTAACTATTTTATTTATATCAGATTGGAGACTTACACAATCTTGATAATTTACTATACGTCTAAAAATTTTTATATCATCCGCATAAGCCAAGCATTCACTATCAATGCTACTGAGCAAATCATTTATAAATAACAGAAACAATAAGGGGCCAAGATTCGAGCCCTGTGGAACGCCTGATGTAGCCAAAAAGGGAATAGATTCGTAACCACTAAGTGCAACAAGCTGAGTTCGATTTTCTAAGTAAGAAGTAAGCCATCTATACAAATTGCCATGTATTCCAACGTGGTGAGCCTTCTTTAGTAATTTAGAGTGATCCACGCGGTCGAATGCCTTCGAGAAATCTGTATATATAGAGTCTACTTGTTGTTTATTATTAAAGGATTTGCAAATATATGATGTATAATTTAAAAGATTTGTATTAGTCGACCTGCCTGTAACAAAACCATGTTGCAAAGGACTCAAGAGATGTTTCAGATGGTTGTAGATATGATCATAAATGAAGCCCTCGAAGATTTTGGCAAAGCAATCCAGTATACAGATTGGGCGGTAATTGGAGATATCGCTTTTATCACCCGATTTAAATATCGGCGTTATTTTAGCGATTTTCCAGATCTCAGGAAATGTACCTTCTCGCAATGATTTGTTGAAAATGAATGAAAGCGGCGTCACAAGCGCGCTAGCACAAAGCCTAATAAAAATTGGGGGTACACCATCAAAACCGCTACCTTTATTTATATCGATCTCACGTAACTTTTTAAGTATATCACTCTTAGAAATATGCAGATCACAAATAGTATAATTGGACGTTGAAAAGTTAGGATTATAATTATTCGTCGAAGTAGAGCAATATACTGATGAGAAGTCATTCGCAAAAAGTGTAACGATGTCCTCACCCGAGTTGGCAACCTGATTTTGATAGTACATGCTACTAGGATAGTTGTTAGTGAGTCTTTTGCTCTTGGTATACCGCCAAAATGATTTTATGTTCAGTGTTAGATCACTTTCAATTTGCTCAATGTAAATTTTAAAGCATTGTTCAGTAATAGTTTTAGCCCTTGCTCGAAGCATAGAAAACATGTCATAGTCTCTAGGGTTGCCGTATCGTTTGAATCGCGAATGCGCTTTGTTTTTACTTTTGAGTAATTTTATTAGATTTTTGGAGAACCACACTGGATAATTGTTATTTGAGACTCTGGTCTTGGGTGTATACTTATCTATTATAGAATAAATAGTATTATAGAAAAAATGTACAAAGTCATCACACCCCATGAGTGATGAGTGCTGTGCCCAATTTATCCTAGCTATGTCCCTTTTACAACTCTCGTAATCTGTTTTTCGATAGCATAATTTTTTTATTAAAGTATTTTGAGTGAGCGTCGGAACAGCTGCGCGTATTATAAGTTCAAAAGGAGGGTGGTGTGTATCAACACGACTTAACGGTAAAGCAGGTATTGTATTAGTTAGGTCCGGATGGTTAGTGATGGCGAGATCAAGAATTCGATCATTATGGTTTACAATATGATTGAGTTGGCGAATAGTCGTTAATTGGAACAAATCGTATAAAGATTTTGATTTCTCGCAATTGTAATTTAAGGGAAGACCAGTCTCTTTTGACCAATTTATGTCACCCAAATTATAGTCGCCCAGGATGCAAGTAATATGATGTGATAAATCATTAAATAAACTATCACATTTAAGAAAGAAATCGCTTACAATACCAACAGGCAAATAATGTGGTAAGTAAACTACACCCAAATTCACTAAAAGAGTACCATCAATTATTATTTGTATCCATAGGTCTTCTAAGTTATCCGACTGCCAATCACTTTTAGTTAATACTTGAAGTTTTCTTGAATAGGCGATAAGCACACCGCCACCATAGGTCTTGTTAAACTGAGAGCGAAACCTAGGATCTCGATCCCTACGTACAACACAGTATCTGTCGTCGAATAGCTCCGAGGATAGTATGGTATCATCAAGCCATGTCTCACATAAACAAATTATATCAAAATTATTACAAAGTACGGTATTATAAATATCCACGACTTTACTTTTCATACCTCTTATATTTTGATAAAATAAAGACAGACCCATTTTATGTGTATATAGTATTAAAATAGTACATTATGATTATAGAGCATTAACGTATTAGACCAAGGCTCTCATTGTTCCTTATCACTATGTATTTGTCGTCAGCGGATTTTCTTACAAATATACGACCATTCTTTATCCATACAAATTGATATCCCAGCTCTTTCGCCTTCTTACGTGCAGCAGGAGAGAGATGCTCAGACACATATACAGGTTTTGGTTCCCCTGCAATACCTAATAATGATGTATGTAGTTTGTCCTTGGCAGGCTTCGACTTATTAAAACGGTAAACTGCAGAATAGAATTTATCACGGCTGCCAACACTTCTGAACTTTACAACTATACTGCGAGGCAGTTTACTTTCCTTATTTAACTTCGCAACTCTGGTACACTTGATTATGTCTTCATCTTTCAAGTCATGGCCGATGACCTGGGAGCATTGTTGCAGTATCTTAGATATATTTTCATTGTGGTGCTCAGGTATCTACATCAGGAACTACAATCCCACATTGCTAGAAATCTTATAAAAAAATAATCAAAGGTCATACAAAGGAGCTCGCACTGGTGTATATTATTTATTTTATACTTAAAGTCGGTGAGGTATAACATCGTTAAGTAACCAAGAATTTCAATAGAACTTCCATCCACCAATCCGTACGTAAAAGCTCTGGTGACTACGGCTCGTACCCTTTTACAGAGAGGCCTATGTCGAAGCAGTAAAATATTCTAAAGCTGATTTATATATGTAAGTTATATTAGATTAAGAATATTGATAAAAATAAATTAGTCCACAGGGTTTTAAATCCACCCAACGCCCTCTTACGTCTTGTTTCCGCAATCAGAAATTTCACGAGAATGCTTTCAAACGAAAATTATTTTGGTACTTAGCTGCATTTAAATTTGTTCAGAGTTAAGTATATTGATTTATACTGTCTTAGAAAACAACCCTAATTTAAACTTTATCTTAATAAGCGAAGAATGGTTTCAAAAAATGGTTAAGTGTGATTTGATAGATACTAAACTTCCAAGGCATGGCAATAATAGATATTCCATGAAGGGATTTATTTTCGTAATGAAATGATCTTTCTTTTCATACCAATTTTTATTGGTTATCAAATCTGTGGTGTAGCTACCTCTATTGACTCACCTGTTTATACTGTGCCAGGTATTATCATTAATCATATTATTTATCTATACTATAAAGCTAAAAAGTTTAGTTGTAAAAGTGTAGTTCAACGAAAAATTATTTTACTGTTGGATAGCTCATTTATCGAGGAAGGCTATGACCTAGCAATGATAAATGTTGCAAAAACGGGTAAAATTGACGCAGACGAAGTTGCGCTGGTCAGCTGACAAAATCTGTCTCATCTGGTTAACAGATGGTAGAGGGTCGATGTTCACCGTCCACCTATTAGTACTTCAATCAATTTTAATACACTCTAATGTTATTTTTAAAGTGCCAATTATAGAAACTTCCTTTTTCTTGGTACACTTCTCCTTATGTTTTTTAACTATCGCGATTTTTATACAAATGAGATATATTTCGAGACTTAATCGCGTAAATTATTTAAAGGTACGAACCTTTTATTTACCCGACATTTCGATCAAATTGCACCGATCGTGGTCACGGGTCGACTGACCCAATTAAGGTCAAGGACTGAGTCGACCAGAGACCACGATCGGACCCGAAATATATCTACCACTTCTCCTAACCGATTAAGGTAAAGGCGGCCCATCTTTTCAGAAACTATCTCCGCAGGAGATATAGCAGGTACACAAGTGAGTGCACAGCACCAAAACACTTTCTTCTCCCTTATTCATAAAGAGATATTAGGCGCAAGATTCGACTTAATGAGCTGTCCTGGAGGCCTCTGTACTACTTTATATACGTGAATTGACCCACAGGGCATAGAGAAGGTACGACATTGGTCGAAAACAGCATCATCCGTGAACCGACAGTGGGAACACTACTGCACAAAAACTCGCTCTTATACACTTTCCACATATTTCATGTATTTTCACACATTTGTGGAGAGAAAATTATGACAGCTCAGTTTTACAACTCTGCAAATTATCTTGTGAGTACAAGGCCTAGTTGAAAATCAGCGTCAGGCGTTAGCCTGGTATATGCTGAACTAGGTCCTATTTTTGACATAATTATATAAATACTAGCTGTGCCCTGCGGTGTTACCCGCGGTTTATTAGCCTATGTGTGTCAGCTAACTCCATACAAAATTTTATTTAAATCACTCCAGCCGTTTAGACGTGAAGAAGTAACAAACATACACACTCACATACTCACAAACTTTCGCCTTTTTAATATTAGTGTGATAAGTACCTACGTGTTTTTTATTTTAATACTAGCTGTCCCGCGCAACTTCGTCTGCGTAAATTTTCCCCTTTTTTTTATATAATCCTATGTTGCTTCTAATACCTCCAAGAATATGTGTACAAAGTTTCATGATGATCGATTGAGTAGTTTTCGCGTGAAAGCGTAACAAACAAACTTACATTCACATTTATATATTAGTAGGGATAGGGATTGGTAATGTGTTTTTGTTTTATGATGTATGTTCTGTTTTTTTTTGTAATGTTTAAAATGATATTTATGTCGAGATAAATTATTTCTTATTTCTTCCTATTTGATTTCTAATACTGTGTATCTAGTACAAACAACCGTTTTCCCTGTCACAGATTGTCGCCCCAATTTGAAGCAACGCACCTGGGTTAAAAATATAATTATACTAAGTAAAATAAATCTCTCCGCCAACACAATTCATTTTCATATTAAGCCGGTCCCCTACAAAGGGATCTTGTTTTTCATTCGAAGTAGGCAAGAAATAAGGCGTCCTGATTAATTCTCCTTAGGTGTACGACTGTACCGTACTTGTATACGATGTGTAATAAACTGTGTGACTTATATCACACAATACTAAGAATACAGAAAGCAACCGTTTTTAACCTAATTCTATGTCAGCATTAATAAGTCATCATTGTTTGTATATATTTAAACTTGCGTGCCTGTACAATAGGTGAAATATGTCGATCTGTTTACACATTGTACTTAACAACTCTTATGTACCATATTTCAAGCTAATAAATAAATAAATACATTTAATTAGGTATTTGAATGTCAAATCAATCAATAACAATAAATTATTTTACACTTACCAAGTAATAATATGCCTATAAATGGAGTTAAAAATATAATATATTCGTGCATAAATTAATATGTTTTTGTATTTATAATCATCAAAATAAATACTAAAAGTAAATGATTTAAAACCAGAACATAATGACGTCACAATGTTAAATTTCATACAAATCTCTACAGAACGAATCGTTTTGACATTTTATAAAAAAGATACTGATTTGACTTGACATTCAAATACCCAATTCCGTGTCCATGAACGGGTGCGTTCTGCGTGCGGCTCGAGCAAGGTAACTACGTATTAGAGTTCTTCTGTAATTTCTGTATTGTGTGATTATATCATAAGGTGCTTATACTTAATGATAATGTAACAACTTGGAACATTATAGCGGAACGATAATTTGAGAGATTGACTCCAAAGAATGAGAGTTTCTGAGTTCGTACTTTTTTTTTTAATCCTTGAGGCGAAGTATCTGTACATGGCATCGTTGCGTCCAAACATATGGACGAGTTTTGATGCGACTATTTTGTTAAAAAACTTTTTCTGTGAAAATCCGTTCAGCCGTTACAAAGATAATAAATTTTTTGTTTGGGTTTTATAATAAGCTTACATTAAATGTTTTATGTATCTTGCAGACGCCTCCTGTTTTTCACATACAAAGAGAAAAACGATGTGTACACAGGATAAAGGTTGAATTGAATGTAATTATTGTATGCCTAAAAGGCAGGACATAGTTGAACTAACTAATAAGAACATCTGTATTTGATACCTACCTATGATCCACAATAAAATGATGTTGATTGATTGATAGATATAGCTTAATAGATTAGTGATTTTTCAATTAATTATTTCTTCCAATCAAATTATCACTGTAAAGTAAAACTTTATGGTTTTAAATGAGTGGTCCCTGAGGTCCTTGTCATTAGCTCTACCTACATTTGGACTACTACTTTTTTTTCAAAAAAATCATAATTTTATTATTGTTTTTATTATCTATTGATTTCACGTTTTCAAACACCACTTTATTTGGTTTTACGAAAAAAATACATTTAAATTCAAGCTTATATAATAACCAAATTATATTTTACTGAGGTCACATAAACATGCCCAAGTTTTCAAAACTCAAATAATTGGGTGTGTCTCTATAAGCATTTAAGTAGTGGCTTCAATCAAAATATACCCCGAGCCACGTACAAATTACATCAGTAATTTCCTCTCGGGTGATAACTTGTAAAATGCTTCGGAGAGTTGTATAACTTTCGCGATTTGTACACATTATGAAAATATATATATTACAGGTCTTAATCGCGTGAATAATTTAGGATAAAATACCTTGTTTATTGCAATATATATTTTATTTTATTTTTGAATTTTAGGGAAACTTACAACTAGGTAAAATACAGTACAAAATTTGTGTATCATGATGAAGGCCAATTATGAGTTTCCACTATTATTTTTTTTTCTTATATTTCTACTCATTATAAAATGTATAAATCACTGAGTACATTATATTTAAATGAGAATAAATATGGTATAAATAGTATAGTGATACATATTATGAAAAGTAATAGTCGCATAAGGCTTTCCTCATTCTATTTATGCTAGTGTAAAACAAGTCCATATCAATCTCTGACATAAGTAACCCTGACTAAAGGAGTATCTTGAAGTTTGTAGGTGTAATTTATATGGTAAGGTTTGCGTGTAAAAGTGCAGATGTGGCACTTGGATACATTTAAGTCGAGTTTGTTTGATATACAATAATTTTGGAAACGGTCCAGATCTTTCTGAAGAGAGAGAGCGTCAGCTATGGAATTTATCTGTTTCATTATCTTCATGTCGTCTGCGTAGAGCAATATTTTGGAAAAAATAAAACAATGCGTGATGTCATTGACAAAAATATTAAATAATAGAGGTCCTAGAAGGGATCCCTGAGGGACGCCGGAAGGTATGCACATAGCTCTTGATGAGTACCTATTCAATACAACAGTCTGGCACCATCTGAAGAGATTACCCCGGATACCCATCGATAATAACTTGTTCATAAGTATACTATGATCTATTTTATCAAAACACTTGCTGTAGTCCGTGTATATAACATCAACCTGGGATCTCTGAGACATGGAATCTGATAAAAAATCACTACATAGAACAAGGTTTGAAGAAGTTGGCCGACCTTTTAGAAAACTGTGTTGGTGTTCGCTAAAATTCAGTTGAATATACCTGCCCGTAAACGATTTTTTCAAGAATTTTAGCGAACACACACAACTTTGATATTGGTATGTAAGGGAGCGTACAATTATCTTTCGCTCCAAGCCAACCTCACCTGCACGCGGTACATCCTGCTCTATAACGAACGAGGCCCTGTCGACCGACTGGTGGGGGTATTACCATCCCAAATTCAAGGCGTAGATAAAGTAACAGGTCAGTGACGGGCAGCAGCGTCACTGATGCGTAGTGCGATCGCCAACCCGCCTGCCCAGCGTGGCGATTATGGGCATTACCCCCATATGCACCAAGCACAAAAGCCACGGCCCCCAGTTCCCGGCAGTCACGCTATTCCTGGACATGGTGGCGTCCACGGTAACGGCATGGCGGGGGTGCTAAGAATCTCTGGGCTACGAAAGGCCACCACAACCGACTGACCCTGGCGACGTATAACGGACGCACGCTACGGCTAGACTCGCATCTGGCGCAACTTGAGGTGGAACTTGGGAAGATTAGGTGGCATATCCTCGGTTTAAGTGAAGTCCGAAGAGAGGGGGAGGACACCATAACCCTTGAGTCGGACCACCTTATGTACTTTCGCGAAGGAGACCAACAATCCCAGGGTGGTGTTGGGTTTCTGGTAAATAAGTCTCTTTCTGACAATGTGGTGGAAATGTCCAGCGTGTCGAATAGGGTAGCGTACCTCATCAGTAAGCTCACCGAGAGGTATAGCCTCAAGGTGGTGCAAGTGTACGCACCGACCTCGGCACATCCAGACGACGAAGTGGAGGATATGTTCGATGACATATCGAGGGCCCTCCACTCCACCACTAAGACCCACTACAACGTTGTTATGGGGGACTTCAACGCTAAAGTGGGAGTACAGAATTGCAGCGAATTGGTAGTAGGATCCCATGGATTTGGAAGCAGAAATCATAGGGGGCAAATGCTAGTCAACTTTCTCGAACGGGAGGGGCTCTTCTTGATGAACTCTTTTTCAAGAAACAGCCCCAAAGGAAGTGGACGTAGCAAAGCCCCGACACTATGACAAAAAATGAAATCGACTTCATCATGACGGACAAAAGGCACATATTCAGAGACGTCACCGTGATCAACAGGTTTAATATATATAATATATATAATATAATAGGCTCTCTGAATATCGACTTCAAGGTGGAACGTGCCCGTCTGATGAGGTCCAGGCTCCGACCTACTTTGCTCTAAACCATGATAGGATCCGAAGCGTTCCAGTCAAACCTGTATAACCGATTGGCTGCCATGGAAACCACAACAGACGTAAACCAGAGGCTCGTAAATGTGGTTCGGATACTCAGGGAAGAAGGTACGAGATTTTGTGAAATGCAGCGTAAGGGCAAGAAGTCAAAGCTTACGGAAAAGACTTTAGAGCTAATGAAGAAACGACGTGAAAACCCACCCGTCATTTCATCGGAAAAGCGCGCTCTAAACCAAGAGATCAATAAACTCATACGACACGACCTTCGGCACTCCAACACTCTCTCGATTAAAAGAGCGATCGAGCAGAACCGGGGGTCAAAAGTGTTCGTACAATCTCTTGGAAGAAGCCACCTGACGAAGTTGACCACAACAAGTGAAGAAGTCGTTTCTTCGAAGCCGGCAGTCCTCTCCGAAGTGGAAAGCTTCTATGGCCGGTTATACGCTTCGCATGCATCTCGACCTGATCCTGAAAATGAGGGTCCTAGAGCCACACTAACACTACTACACCGAAGACCTGCCAGAAGTCAACATTGACGAAATCGTGCTGGCTCTTTAACAGCTGAAAAATGGAAAAGCCCCTGGAGAGTATGGCGTTACAACAGAGCTGCTAAAGGCTGGAGGTAAACCCGTACTGAGGGAGCTCCAAAAGCTCTTTAATGCTGTCCTGTTCGAAGGGAGAACTCCAAAGGCGTGGAGTACAAGTGTAGTCGTCTTGTTCTTCAAAAAGAGAGATAAGACCCGGCTGAAGAACTACCGACCTATTTCTCTTCTAAGCCACGTCTAAAAGCTGTTTTTAAGAGTCATCACGAACCGCCTTGCGCGAAGACTTGACGAATTCCAACCACCGGAACAGGCTGGATTTCGGAGCGGATATGGCACCATAGACCACATCCACACAGTGCGGCAGATTATATAAAAGACCCAAGAGTATAATCAGCCTCTGTGTCTAGCATTCGTGGACTATGAGAAGGCCTTTGACTCGATTGAAATCTGGTCCGTTTTGGAGTCCCTGCAGCGATGCCAAGTAGATTGGCGATATATTCAAGTGATGAGATATCTCTACGAAGCCGCCACCATGTCCGTCCAAGTACAGAATCAGCCAACAAAATCTATACCATTGCATCGGGGAGTGAGGCAAGGGGACGTTATTTCCCCGAAACTGTTCACAAATGCAATGGAGTATATGTTCAAGACGCTGCACTGGAAAGGGCGGGGCATCAACATCAATGGCGAATACATCTCTCACCTGCGATTTGCAGATGACATCGTCATCATAGCAGAAACGCTGCAGGACCTACAACAGATGCTGAATGACCTGGCTAACTCTTCTGTACGCATCGGCCAACGGATGAACTTGGATAAAACCAAGGTCATGTTCAATGAACATGTACTACCGGAACCGATAGCGGTGCACGGCGCTGGTGTCTAGAAACAACTTCGAGGACGAGGTGAACAGGAGAATTCGGTTGGGTTGGGCAGCGTTTGGGAAATTACGTCAAGTTTTCTTATCGTCGATCCCACAATGACTTAAGACTAAAGTCTTCAATCAGTGCGTCCTACCCGTCATGACATACGGAGCCGAAACGTGGACACTGACGGTACGGCTGGTCCACAAGTTCAAAGTCGCTCAACGGGCTATGGAAAGGGCTATGCTCGGAGTTTCTCTTAGGGAGAAAAACCGAAATGAGGTGATCCGGCAGAGAACCAAAGTTATCGACATAGCCCACCGGATTAGCAAGTTGAAGTGGCAGTGGGCTGGCCATATTAGCCGAAGAACCGACAACTGTTGGGGTAAGCGAGTTCTTGAGTGGAGACCGCGGCTTGGCAAACGTAGTGTAGGACGCCCTCAGGCCAGGTGGAGTGATGATTTACGCAAAACGGCTGGCAGGAGCTGGATGCGAGAAGCCGAAGATAGAACAAAGTGGCGTGCAATTGGAGAGGCCTATGTCCAGCAGTGGACTGCGATAGGCTGATGATGATTATACTTTAACCCATAAAATAACTTAATACATCGAATTATGTTATTTAAATAAAAGAATAATAATAAAACTATTACACAGATAAAACACACTACCTTTTAATTTTCAATAAAAGAAGTGAAATATCACAACAACAATATTTGACGTTTCAAGCAGTACCTACATTTGTGACCAGTGGATATTTGTTGTTTTAATTCGCGCTTTTATAATGAGTTATAATCATCTTAAGTAATTTACATGTTAATTAGAACATAAACTGTAAGTACTTGTACTTTGTCATAACCTATTCCGTGATACAAATTATTGTTCAGGTTACTAAAAACACAATTGACATATAGACATGGCTACTTGCATATCCATGGCTATTGTTATAATATAAACAAGCTGTACCTATTTCTATAAAATCGATTTACTCTGCCATAACGTATTCTGTTATTCTAATGTACAAATACTGTCACATATTCTACAGTTAACAACATTACAGTGGTATTTAGGATTCCTTATTAAAGTGGTCGTTATGTCTACGATTTATTGACAGGCTAAACAAATTCATCAAACATATTCATCCCTTAGTACACAGTATAATATTTACCTGAATTTATTTATTATTATCTATGTAAATAGCCATTAATATACCCCTTATCTATCACAGACTTCCACACAGTGGACACTACTGCGTTAGTAAGTGAGAATTGGAATAAAATTGAGAGCGTACACTGAGACTATCGGCGCAATTTACTATGAAACCTGGTGAAATATTGTCTTGCCCGAGGACTTGTTCAAATTTACATGCCTTAATAATGTGTTGACCTCAACCCTATTTATTTCTATGGATTCGATATCCGAGTTAACACAACCGGTCCTCTCATAATCGTTCTGTATGTCGATTATCGGCGTACTGTTTAGGTTGGCGCTTGGTTCTAAAAAGTTGGAGTAAAAGTAGTCGCTAAACATAATGCATATAATATCGCCATCGCCAGAAGAACGCTGTCCATATTGCAGAACAGAGGGATAACAATTGGAGTGTTTTTTAGATTTACATAAGCCCAAAAAGCACGGGGATTGCGCTTTATGTTTGATTCTATCCTAAAAATATAATTATCAAAAAACTCTATTTCGAAATCTTTAACCCTCTGTCGTAGAATAGTGAATGAATGATAATCCGAAATGTTTCCATATTTTTTGTATTTTGTGTGATATTTGATTTTTCCTTAATTATCTTAACTAATGAACTATTTTTTTTTTTTTAAAGATCTCTAGCAATGTGGGATTTACGTCCCACATTACTAGCAATCCTGTTAACCCCTCCAGCTAAGCTCAATGGCTTGTGTTAGGAGTGGGTTTACGTCGGTGGGTCTCTGTCTCCTAAACAGAGGCGCCACCAATACGTGCGTTCGACAGCAGGGGGGGTCGATAGTGGACCTTTCGTTCGCTACCCCTGCCGTCGAAGCGCGAGTAAGGAACTGGGTCGTCCTGGATGAGGTTAAGACGCTCTCGGATCACCGATATATCCGATTGGAGCTCTCCCGGTCTTCCAGGAACCAGGACTCAGTTAGGGGTCACACGGCGCGCAGAACGCCTCGGTTTCCGCGGTGGGCTGTGGGTGCTTTGGACAGGGACCTGCTGGAAGAGGCGGCCATCGTGGCCTCGTGGTCGTCTCCACCTCCGACCGAGGAGGTGGACGTCATGGCTGGCCGCATTCGCGATGCGTTTACGCAGATCTGCGATGCGGCCATGCCCCGCTCACGACGTCGCACCCCGAGGAAGGGGGTGTATTGGTGGTCCCAGGAGCTTGCCTCCCTCCGCGCCGCTTGCATCAGTGCGCGGAGGTCCTATACCCGCAACCGGACTCGTCACCGCGATGTCCAGGAGGACAGCCAGCTTTATGAGGCGTATCGCCAAGCGAGGGACGCCTTTAAGCTGGCTATCTGTCGCGCCAAGGAGAGGGCGAGAGAGGAGATGCTGGAGGGTCTCGACCGTGACCCCTGGGGTCGCCCATATCGAGCGGCGCTGAACAAGCTCCGCTCGGCGAAACCCCCCCCCCCCCCCCCCCAACCGAGACTCTCCAGCCCAGCTTCCTTGCGGAAGAGGTCGACAGGCCTACAGGCCTATCGTGTTGCTGGAGAGGATTCTCGCTACCCGCATCGTCCGGCATTTAAACGAGGTCGGCCCCAATCTGTCGGACGCTCAGTACGGCTTTCGTGCTGGGCGCTCGACCATTGGGGCCATTCTGCGCCTGAGGGCCGCATCGGAGGAGGCCGTCACCGGTGGAGGAGTGATATTAGCGGTATCGCTCGATATCGCCAACGCCTTCGGGTCTCTGCCATTCAGCTGCATCAGAGAGGCGCTCCGGTATCATGGAGTGCCCACACGGGCACTCCATGATACCGGAGCGCCTTAGTGGCAGACTACCTCGAAGGCCGAAGGATTCTGTACGAGGACCGAGAGGGTGAGGTAATCCGCAGGGACGTCTCGTGCGATGTTCCACAGGGCTCTGTCTTGGGGCCCCTCTTGTGGAACATTGGCTATGACTGGGCCCTGCGGTGTGGTTTCCCCCCTGGGATAGGGGTCATCTGCTATGCGGATGACACCCTCATCACGGCCCGGGGTGGGAATTTTGAGGAGGCGGCGCGCCTAGCCAACCTAGGGATTTCCCGAATGGTCGGGCGCATCAAGGCGCTGGGGCTTAGGGTGGCCCTTTCCAAGACGGAGGCCCTATTATTACATGGGCCCCGTCGCGGTCCACCTGCTGGCGCCTCGATTGCCGTCGGCTCGGTCCTCGTATAGGTCCGGGCCCAGATGAAGTATCTGGGCCTAGTGGTAGACGGGCGGTGGCTCTTCGACGAGTACTTCCGCATTTTGGCGCCCAAGCTCGAGGCTTCGGCGACCGCACTGGGGAGGCTGTTGCCGAACCGCCCTAGTGCCTCGAGTAGACGGTTGTACACGGGGGTGGTGCGTTCAATGGCTCTGTACGGCGCACCCGTGTGGGCGGCGTCCCTGACCGCCCAGAATAGGGTCCCCGACACCCCCGTGGGATTTGGAGGCGGAAGTGCTCGCCGAAGTGTATCGGCGGGCGGTGGCTGTTCGGGCAGGGGGTTCGGTGCCTCTGCCCGAGGAGCTACGGGCTTGGCGCGGTGAGGCACACCGGGCAATCATGGCCCGATGGCAGGGCCGGCTGGAGGCTCCACGGGCAGGTGTTCGAACCGTGGAGGCGCTCCAGCCGGTCCTGGAGGAGTGGGCAGGGCGGCAGCACGGCACCCTTTCATTCCGGCTAGTGCAGGTCCTTTCCGGGCACGGGTGCTTCGGGAAGTACCTGCACACGGTTGCTAAGAGAGAACCGAGTCCCGCCTGCCACCACTGCGACTGCGGTGAGGACTCGGCGCAGCACACCCTCCAGCATTGTCCAGCTTGGGAGGGGCAACGTCGAGTTCTCACCGCAGTGGTCGGAAGTGACCTCTCGCTGCCGGCCGTGGTTCTGTCCATGGTCCGAAGCGAGGGGTCGTGGAATGCGGTCGCATCCTTCTGCGAGGACATCATCTCGCAGAAGAAGGCGGCGGAGCGCGTCAAGGAAAAGATCGCTCCCTGGCGGATCCGCTCCGTCGCCGGCGAACCGGGCGGTGTCGGCGCGCATATCTGCGCCTGATGCCACCTTAGGTGGGGCTGCGGGCGGGCGTACGGGATAATCTGCCCCGCCCGCGGCCTTCCGTGGAGGCGCGGCGCCCTGTATGTATTCAGGGGCCGCGTAGGTGTTAAATGCCCAGAACGCAACAATATCGCGTCCGAGCATTGCCACTGGACGGGCTGCCGACGGTATAACAAATTCAAGCGGCCCGTTGGCGAAGGCGAAGAGCGATACACGGCGGGTTTTTTAGTGGGTGCAAATCCCACACTACCTCCACCGTCCCCGGATGGTGGGGGTGTTCGTAAGGATGTTTTTCCGCCACATCAAAAAAAAAAAGGAGTGGGTTCACGTCGGTAGTATAATGGGTAGGATTCCAACCCGCGACCTCGATGCGACTTCGATGCGTTAACCATTAGGCTATGTATCTTTAAAGAGTAATCGAAACATTACAAAAACTCAAATGTATTAGTCAGAGCATGCAGCATAATATCGAATAACTTCTGATACGTTATTTCCTCGCCCGGGAGGAACTTGGTCATGTCAATCTGTTCCTGACTTACGCTCTAATACTCCGTGAATAGATTTTAATTACTTTGCTGCAGTTTCAAAGGTTCTTAGTTAAATACACTACAAGATTAATTTAAATTGCTCCTCTACTGGTTTGTTCTACCTTTTGTAGACTGCTTCATACATTACAGAGGAAGATGTGATGTGATGAGAGTAAAATCTTAAATGTGTGCAAAAATTCATACATCGCCTTATGGAAACTGAATTGGCTGACATTCAAGTCAAATCAATCAATGTATAATTTCTTTATTTTACACTAATCAGGTGATAATATGGTTAAATGATCTGAAAAAAAATGTACATCCACAATATAAGTGCCATTTCGCAAATTTGACATAATTGTATGGAATGACGTATGTGTATTGTAATTTATTGAAATTCGGATTCATATTATTTATGTTTTTTAGGTCTGAATAATTGAAATAATAATAAATAAAATAGCATAATTTCATTAATTAAAGATCAAAGTGTATTTTGTCATTTCATTTTATTTGAGTATTAAGTTTTATTTAATACTAAAATCATTGTAAAATGGCGACATTTTTCGCTAAAATTTACGGCAGTTTTTATTTTATTATTATAATTTAAGGATAATACTTAATAATAAGGTCCCGTAAATAAATCTTGAACTTGCGGTAAAATACAAAAACGAGAATTTTCGTATATTCATAGCTATGGCGTTCGTAATCTAACATGTACTAACGAATATTAGACTTTATTTTATCCTGCGCTCCTGCGCACTGTTAAATAATGGTTGTGTGCGGCATAGCGAGGCGGGCGGCCGTGTCAGTAGTCTAAATGAATAATTCGTAGGAACGATACTATGATCGTGGGATCGAATCCCGCCTGAGACGTTTTTTTCCTTCATACATTTAATATGTGTGTGCTTACAAATCATAGAGGGTAAAATGCTTACGTACGTAGCTGTGGGGTTAAGTTAATTCGAAACATAATATTCGTTTATAAAAAATAACACAATGTTTATCTTTAATCAATATTTTTATGTCAACTAGGACAAACACGTAGGAGAATAGGTCCCTGTCAAATACAGTGTAACCCACAGAATACCGACAGTACAGAAGACAAACCTTCAGACGTACTTCACTCAAGCGACGCACACATTTACTTCGTTCACGAACATGAATCGCAGACCACATCGGTGAATTTTGTTGGGAAGGTGTGCCCCGATTTCACGTCCGTGTACAGTCCCGGAATAAAGATGTTCGTCAGTTTTCAAATACACTCAATTAACGCTCTGCAAACACAAGTTACCTTTTCAAACTACGTATCAAATTTGACAGTTGTAAACTTGTACATTCTAAATTGTGCTTAACTGTTTGACAACAGAGTTTAAATTTATTCAGACGAATATTCATTGGCTATGAGTAATTGAACAAAACCTCTCAGATTATTAACCAAATGAAAAGATGGAAGGTATATATTTGTCTCATTACACTCTTTGCCACTGATTGTAATACGTGGAAATGATGTGTTAAAATAAGACAGATATAACAGTGTTAGTTCCGTCAAAATAATGTTCTTGACACGTGTTCTCTTTAAGCTAATCGAGAAAAAGACGTTTAATATTATAATTCCAATTGTGGGTGTGACATTTCAAAATAACCGTGCTATCATTCGTGTCTGTCAAGAAGCTGTCAATCAATCTTCTCAGTTATTACGAGACCAGGACTGCGCCATAACCTCGCAAAATTTACCACTCTCTAGAAAGAGACAACGTTACTTTGTGGACAATACCTGTCAAAGGCCGCACGAGTTTTTTCTTTCTTCACGCTTTACAGTCAATATTTACTTTTTAATTGAAAGGGATGCCACGGTCTCGGTCTATACGTCAATTGTTATTACTCTACCATTATATATTACCTTGAAATAAAAACTTTTTCGCATGTGGTTAACGAAAAAGTTTTTATTTCAAAGTTCTATCTATTGCTTTTGTTAAGTTATTAATCTAAGTGAAAGAGTAAGTTATTGTTAGTTTGACAACATTGACATGTTGGCGTTACTGCTCCTTGTTTCAGCTCAAGCAAAATTGGACTTTAAAGTGACGAACATTTTCATTCCGCGACTGTACACCAAGAACGTTTTCCACAAAGTTGTCTTCTGCACTCCCAGTATTCAGTGGTGTAGTCCTTATTACAGTAGTTAATAATACGCTGCGTGAACATAATGTTGACGTCATTAGACTAAATAGGCTAAACGACCTAGATTTATATTAAGTATGCCTTCACAAAAAGCTTAGTAAGCAAGCCAAGACGCATAGTCATGTTTCAGCTTTAGTTTTTGTAGATTTCGTGTTATTACTGTTTAATATAATGCTATATAAATATTATCTAACTTTTGCCGCAGATTTCAATATACCTCTACACCAGATTGTATTAAAATCTGTCTACCTTATAAATATTCTATCCTTTACATAGCATAAAAAAACATTTAAATTACACAACGGATTTTAATACTGTTCACTACCTTTTGGATAATTACTTCCTGATGGCTTATACCTAGTCCGGCCATAAGTTCTGTTACAAATGAAAATGCTTTTTTTTAATTAAGTAATGTAATATTATTAAAACTTATATGTACATATTTATTAAATTCTCAGCAGCATAAAAACATAATTCTATTCAAAATGGCAACCTTTCTCGCTATAAGGTTTTTTTGTTTTCTAATGGGATTTCGTCGAATTCTGGCTTTAACAGCATTAACAGCCTTTGTAGTTCTAACAGCATGCGACTGCCCCGATCTTTTATGGTCTTCGACAGAGGAAGTATTGATATATCTGTTGATAGTACGATATACGAACATACGGCTGATACTAAGCTTTTGAAGTGTCTGGAATATGACCGACGGCTCCATACCCACTTTGTGCAAGGCAATCACCGCAATTCTATTTTCTTTAACACCCCTATCCATATTGTAATTTGGTAATGAACACAAAAAAAAATGTGAAATGGCGCGAAATCGAAAGAACTTTTAAAAATAATAAACGCGTTGCAATTTGAAAGTATTTACAAAATTTAAAAAAAGAAAAGTTTTTATGCAACAGTATTTATGGCCGGACTAGTTATATATCTACGAGGAAAGGTCCAAAAGTTTCCAGACTAACAAAAAGTATATTAATAAATCATTTTTTATTCTTCGATTTAGTCTTCCTCCGTTTCAATGGACTTTTCAGATATCTTAATAAGCATTTCTATTTCCTTGTAAAAATACTCAGAAGTATTGTCCTCAAAGTGGGCGTTAGCCGGCACGGGTCACTTCATCATCCGAAGAAAATCTTCTTCCCCTTTAAGATTCGAAAACAAATAATAGTCATTAGGGGCTAGGTCGAGACTATAAAGTAGATGGCGAATTTCCTAGAAGTCACATTTTGCAACAACAGCCTTGACAATTTAAGCAGTGTGAACACCTCTGCTAAGTTTTTCACGACACTTTGTTCGTCCTGACAAGCGAGTTTCGTCGTCAATCGACTCCCGCTCTAAATGAAACTGCTTACTTCATTATTTAATGATAGAAAATGATGAAGAAGAATTCCCGTACACAGCAGTACGTACGCACGTAGTTTTATAAACAGAGAAACATTGTAAACATTGGCAATTTGAAAAGAGTGGCCACGAGTTTTTATTGCCTGTTCTTTTCTCGGGCTTTACCTATTGTTTGCGAACAGGCATTACCAATAAATGTAGAATCGACTTTTCACAAGTGTAGTATTTTGCTTCCTAAGTGAATAAATCTTTTTTTTTTTTTTAGCGTCTACCATTGTTTTTATATAGGTCGGACTGACCCTTTTCCTTGTTAGAAACTTGATCACTGAACGATATTCCAACTTAAACATTTCGAAAACTTTCAGATTTCCTGTTGTTCTAAAAGCCGTCTAATTAAAACTACAACAAACAGAAACCTCAAAACTATACACTAACAAAATCGGGCAAGAGCATGTCCGACCATACTCAGTGTAGAATTCTGGAGCTGTGTATGGAAAAAATCAGATTTGAATAATTGCACTAGCAGAAGAGCGTTCATATCACTTACGTCCTTTTTTTGAGAAACGCTGTTTTTCAGCAATAACTCAATGACGGTATATCCGATCATAACCGAAATAGTTTTAGTTTAAAGTATTTGTTAAGCGCTATTTTTTCATATATTTTGTCACACAATTTATGAAACTTACAAGCGATTTTTTCCAAAAATATTTACTTAATCAAAAAACTTTTTATAAACCTTTAAATGTTTTTATAAGACCGATCGAATTATGAGCCACACGTTGATGTTTGCTCAAACAATTTTTTTTAGCTTGTGTTACATGTATGCACCCCTCTAAAAATATTTATTTTTATTATTTAGCTATCAAACTAAGTAGCGGCTACTTCAAGACACTTTTTCACCAAATTTAATCAATATTCATTGTGTAGTCTTTGAGTAAAAAGCCTGTGACATACCTACGGACAGGTAGACAGACAAACATACAGGCGGACATGACGAAACTGAAAGGTTTCCGTTTTTGCCATTTTAACTACGGAACCCTAAAAAGCAGAATAACTGGCCATCACAAGGACATTTATTTAAACCGCCAAATGTCTGCAGCCAGAAACTTTAGGACCGCATTGGTTTAATACATGCATAGTTTATGTGTAGATAGATGAACCTCTAAGCCGGGGAATACATAGGGCATAATTTGAACTAATATAATTTCCATCCCTCACATTAATTCTTACTTTAGCGTCGTCCCAATTAGGAGCTTTGTTCTTCAATCCCATTAAATAAATTGAATATTTACTCAATTTATTACATAACTTTAAAAATAATTGTAATCGATGATTTTAGCGGCGACGTCGTACTCGGTCGCGGGTTTGAATCCTACCTATTATACTACCCACGTGAACCCACTCCTATCACAAGAAATTGAGCTTAGCTGAAGTGGTTAACAGGGCTGCAAGTAATGTGGGACCCACAATCCCACATATCTTTAAAAAAAATCTCCTTTTCAATTAAATCACACGCCTGTAAATAAAAAGTTTTGAAACAAGGCATAGCTAAAAATAAATTACTCTTCTCTACCACGTAACCGCTACTAACCAATTCATTTTGTTTAAACATGAAACTTATATGGACCTTGTCCTCCACAAAGAAACTAGCCACTACCACAAAAAAGAGAATACAGAAGGAAAGATTCAAACATATTCGCTGAACACATAAACATAATTCTCGGAATACTTTCGGAACAAATGTCTCTGAAGCTGGTCTGAAATTGCGTGTCCGTGAGTAATGTCTATGTGACACTAACCTCTACTGTAATAATATTTGGACGGTAATTTGTCAAAACCAAATGGAAGTATATACTTATGTAACAAGGATTACAACAAGGGCCATTTGTCAATGATATTATATACAAAATATGTTACGTTCATAGTAACTGACTTTTAAAATCTGGTCGCGCTGTATATACATACCGTTATGGTGTACACATGTTGACAAGTAGCAGTAATGAATAGTACAAAAGATACGATAAGCACGTGAGTAAAAAGGATAGTTGTAATTAAAACGATTGCGCTTTAAGTGTTTAGCGTCGCCTTGCTAGACGCGGACTAAAGACAAAACGTCCCAATTAGGACGTTTTCGAGTCTTCACGATGCGCGCGCTAGAAACATATCTGCCTTTTTTTCCTAATATTATATCATTGTCATTTGTCATACATAAGTGTCAAAAATGTTGTCCTTCGATTCGACATAAGAAATTGCTGTCACTTTGCACGGAGTAGCCAGTCTAGCGTACCTGTACTGTAGAGGTCAGTACTGTGCATGCATTTGTTTGAAGCTTCCCTTCTGCAATCTCGGTGTTTTGAGGCACTATACTTTGTTTTTCCTACTGTTCGGCGTAGTCTTGTAATAAATCTGTCTGAGTTACGATCGCCTTACTGAACAACTGTTTACCACCACTGTTTTATGTCGAGGTTAAACAATCGCATTAATTTGCCATACGCGAAGTGACATTATTCAACTTGCCAAATTTGTGTGTCACGTATGGTAGTCAAATTTGACTTTTAAGATGAACGCGGTTCATTGAAATCAATCATCATCAAAAAATACATAAATACACCACTATTGTATTTTGCCTCTAGAAATTCTCCGTATACTAATATTATAAAGCTGCAGAGTTTGTTTATTTGTTTCATTGAACGCGATAATCTCAGAAACTTCTGATTCGAATTGAGAAATATTTTAGTGTTAGATAGTCCATTTATCGAGCACGCTATGATCAATAGGAGCCGAGCATCAATAAAAAATATTGCAAAAACATGGGATAATAGTGAATAGACTTTAGTTGCGGTGTTCAGTTAGTATCTTACATCGGGCAATTAACATTGGGCAAGTAAAGTCAATTCAGTAGACATTTGACAACCAAGCATTCTATCTTTAGGGCTTTCTATTTTAGGGGCCTTTGGCGAATGAGCAGCAATGGTAAATACGTCAATACGTTGTTAATAGCACAGTAACATGCTGTTGACCATGTTCTGGCTTAAGTCAAATACTTGACGTGACTACAAAAATACCTACGTGTAACATAGTTTTAATGCGTACCTACACATTATTTTCAGGTGGCAGCAAGCGAGCTACTAGATTAACGGTGACGACTGCTATCGGTATTTGGATCTTGGCAGCACTGTTTGCAACTCCAGCCTACCTGGGATCCTATGTTCGAGCATTTGTCGTCAATCCTACTACACAGGCAAGTTTAAAAGCCATTGGACTATCATAAACAATTTTACCATTCCATGTTACGTGTCTAGGAGTGTGAGAAAGGGGAAAAATAAATTGTTCATTCCTACGACGGAACGGTGCAATGTTAATTGATTTATAGGGAGAAGATTGATAGTGACAATTCTTTATTGGTATTGGTATAGAGATTGATTAGCCTCCGATTTCTTCAATGACATTAAGATAATTGCAAAAACTTTTCTGTAGCTACTCTTAACCTTAAAGTAACAGCCTAACACTTAATGAGTCTTTGAGTTGCATTCTCAATTGCAATTAGAATTGTACGTGTCCTCAATGAGAGCGCTTACAACGACTCGGACAATAAAAGTAAAAAGTAAATAAATTAGTACTGAATGATGAGCTACAAAATCAGACGTCAGATTCGTAAGTTCCAGTCGTCTCCTTCTGCGAGGAGGTGATGCTGCAGAATTTGATGATTTCCCATCTCTATAAAAAAATCGTAAGTTCGGTTTAGTCGTTTAGAATCAGTCAGAGTTATTTGATTTAGTGTTGATAGTTGTATGTCAACACTAAATCATATGTCATTTGTTTTAGCCTTTGAGGAGTTACCTCATATGGAGATTATACTTACCTTTATCAGTTTAATTCTCATCAGATAAGAATTCACTATGTATGTTTTCAGTTCCTAGTATGTTATCCTTATCCAACGGAGTGGGGCGAGGGCTACCCTCGCGCCATCGTGCTGATGAGATTTCTGGTGTACTACTCACTGCCGCTGGCCATCATAGCGCTGTTCTACGTGCTCATGGCGCGGCACCTTGTGCTCAGCACGCAGAATATGCCGGGAGAGATGCAGGGCACGCAGCGACAGGTAACCTTTACCATAGATAGCCATACCACATCACAGTATAGTAAC
Source organism: Herminia tarsipennalis (assembly GCA_945859575.2). Classification (NCBI taxonomy): domain Eukaryota; kingdom Metazoa; phylum Arthropoda; class Insecta; order Lepidoptera; family Erebidae; genus Herminia; species Herminia tarsipennalis. The sequence continues at coordinate 20,011,802 of OX243846.2, forward strand.
ACCCATATTCTAAGATAACCTTTACCATAGATAGCCATACCACATCACAGTATAGTAACACCCATATTCTAAGACATTTCCTTGACAATTCATCGACTCAATACCTTGAGATTGACAATTATTCCCTCACCTCAAATGTTGGGAATTGTTTCGAGTGACAGTAAGTGGAGACGATTTATTCCAACTAAGAATACGGTTTTTGTTTGAGTGAGGTTGAATCGAGTCGAGAAATTTTCGAGGACACATCTTGGAATACGGGTGTTAGACCATGAATCCACACCACAAGAACCGCCTGGAAGAGAATAAACTAACATTCTAAAAAATGCAATGCCAAAATTATGATTTTCATTATTATAACAGTCTTCTGCTACTCTGAGAGTAAGTGTAAGAGCCGTAAACTACCATACGGCCAACTGTCATAATATATTCGAACTTAGATTTTTTCTTTTATGAATTTTAAACAGTGGTGATGAAACAAATTACGCCTGCCTTAAAACCCGTTCGACAAGATCAAAACCTGACTAGGCTACCACTGCTTAAAAAAATCTTAATATGACTTCAGATGCGTGCCAGGAGAAAGGTAGCGGTGACAGTGCTGGCTTTCGTATTAGTTTTCGCTGCGTGCTTCTTGCCTTCACATGTCTTCATGATGTGGTTTTATTACAGGTAAGTAGACATCTTTAAACCGAAATTGTCTCCTTCAAAAATTGTTTTTTTATAAAATCATTTGTTGTTTTCAGTCCAACTGCACAAGAAGACTACAATGGATGGTGGCACGCGCTCAGGATTATCGGGTTCTGCCTATCGTTTCTCAACAGCTGCGTCAACCCCATAGCTCTGTACTGCACCAGCGGTATCTTTAGGAAACACTTCAATAGGTAAAACATTCATACTACTATAACTGGACATATAATGTATTATCGCTGTTTTACTTAATGTTTTTTCATTGTTCAGGTACCTTTTATGTAGAACTAGTACAGGACGTGCGCCACGAAGTTCAATATCCTTCTCTACTTCAAGAAGACTAAACTCCAGCAGAAAGACAAACATTAGCATGGTGCCTAGAACGTGAGTGAAAAATATTGTCTTTATTTTAAACGGTTGTTTGTTGTAGGTTGGTAAATGCAAAACTTTTATCGCTTCTATCGCGGGCCTTGAGCGCGGGGACCGAATCCAGAAATTCCGTAACGAAAAAACCTCACGCTCCCCACTCCGACGGGCACGGAGGTGTGGCTTAAAGGCCGTGCATCGTCTAACGTCGTTTCATTTTGTACTTATGATTCTGGCTGCAAAAATCATAATAGCGCGATTCAGACCGTAGTACATTTTGTATTGAATAGTAACAAAATTAAATACAGCGCCATCTATTGACATTATGTTACCTATTGTCATTTTAGTCTTCCCCTTTCTTGTTGTTTCTATTATAATTTTTTTTAATTGCTTAAATTGATAAAAATGCTATGCAATAGCTTTACCGCCCTTTAGTCCCCGAGTGCCACACATTTTTTTTTTAGTAGTACAAAACCAATACGTAGAGTAATTAAACCAACTTTTGCTAAAATAATAACACTTCTTCACCAGAATTATTTATCGACCACATCGTTTAGGGGTGTCAGAGGAATACGCAATTCATTCGTTAACTTTCTTTGCCTTTGTACAGACAGTAGAAGTAGCTCAAAGTCTAACAATGTAACTGTCCACGATAACTGGTACTCATTTGAGTGAAGTCGACAGCAAAAGCCATTGCGTCTTCCTTCCCACAAATAATAACCAGACAACAATATGTATCGCGATACAGCTAATATTGAATAAATACAAGTTCCCAACCTTAACCGTTGGGCCGCAGCCCACCAGGCATGATCACCTCGCCTGCGAGGAGGATCCTCCCTTTGCATTAGAGGGGTGTAACATCATGTCCTCCATATCCATTTCCTATAATCACAATTCTATTTTTTATTCCAGGACCAGCGTAGGCCGTGACAGCAGCATCAGACTCCTAAACAACGGTTCTTCGAAGCTCTGAGGCCGCGCTCGTGGCCTCCGGCCCACGTCGAATAACAACCAAGAAAGGTCCAAACAAAACTACAGCAAGTCGTTCGTCTACAAAACGGACAGCCTCGCTCCCTTCCCCAAGTGTTGTGAACATGAGAATGGTGTTAAACTTGTCGAAACACATTTGGTATATCGTCAATGCGAGTAAAGACTTTAGCAGCACGGAGATTTTCTTTGTGCCTTTGGATAACTTTCAATTCTGTTAGTTTTTATTTCTAACATAGATTGTTACTTTTAGCAGTATTAAATCATTCATTATGTGTTTTTTTTTTCTGATGCGTATAATAATTCCCGTCGTTAAAAATTAGGCCACCTCGTAACTGGCCTTGAGAAATGATTAAAGACCCATTAAAAAGTTGGGGACATTTTTAGCAGCGACTAAATTCAGCAATGAGAAACCAAGGATAATTTTCTCTTCAAAATTCTCCATCTCTAGCACTGTGATGTCTGTTATCATTATCACAGCCCAAACATCGTCCTTATTACGCTAAGCATTATCCTCAGAAGATGTAGAATATTTTTTTAGAAATATATTATTATTGTACTTGACCAGAAGTTTATTAATACTTATTTTTAAAAAAACGCCGTCATTTTAAAAACGGTCTTAAAAGTTTTTGTTTGGATTAAGAGCATCTGTATGTTTTGTTTATTATAAATTGTAAGAAATAGATATAAATAATATAATGTTTATGCATAATATATGTTTTTGTACAACTTAAGAGAGAATTTACTTATCCTGGGGTATTTGCACGGTACCTAACTGGAATATTGGCTATTTTTTATACGAATTATTTTTAAGTTACCGTAGCTTGGAACATGCTTTCGTTTCTACTTATGCCTAGAGACATCAGGCACATTTACTGGCTCAAGATTGGAGAATTGAGATTAGGATGAGTCGTTACATTAAGCGAAACCGCTTTATATTTCTTTAGTTATTAATAGGTTATGTATATAAAAAATACTGCACCGGTGTCCAGGGACTATGGTTTGGTTTGCAGGGACGTTGGAAATTACAGTTTGTGTTGTCGTGAACAGCTTACACCATATTATTAGAACCAATAAATTATAATAAAAAAAATATTATTTTATATTTTATCAAAAATCAGCATTGTAAATTGTAATCGGACCAGTGAGCTTACATATCTGGAATATAAAGGAAACTGAAGCCCGAACGAGTTGGTTGCTTCAAACGGTTAGCATTATTAGACCGGTTAGAATTGTGTGATCGATTTGAATTGCTCGATCGATTAGAATAACTCGAATGATTAGAATGACTCGAGTGACTAGAATGATTCGCGTTGCTAGAGTGACTCGCGCTCGACCATTGTGCTCTCTGAAGTGATGATGTTGTGAACAAAGTCTTGAACATTCGGGATGATGAACCTTTTAGTGTCTGTGCTCCAAATAGTGGAATTGGCTTGATAGTGTCACGATCAAACTCGACGGGCATGCTATAGCAACTACTCCAAATTAGGGCACTGATGATTAAAATGACACCTGTAACAGATTAAGATGAGATGAGTGACCAAGTGAAAAACTTGTAGTAACCACGTAGGCTTTTAAATGCTACCCATTTTTTTGTTCGGTAATCATTTAGCTTGTTCACAGCGATAGATCAGCCGTACACCGTTTCGCTACTGGCAGATTCCTCTTCTATGACAGAAGATACGAGCCATAGTCCTCTACGTCCTCTAGGTCATAAGTCCTTCTTACCATCACACACAATAACATTTTTTAAAGATTTTTTCACCCACATGGTATTTCTAAAAACACTTTTAGTAAAAACAATATAAGTTTTCAAAACAACTCAACAGAAATTCTATTTTATGAAATGTATGTTGTCTTACCTAATTTTAAATCCATAATGGCTGTCAAATAACGTGCAGTATCGTTCTAACCATAATGTGTTTTTAAAGTAATGCCATGTTTTATTATTTTGTAGCCTTTGTATTAATTTCATAGTGTGCCTAATTGATTTTCTTAGAACATAAAAATGCATACTAACGTTAATCCATTCGACTTATTTACATTTTAAATCTTCGTCGCCGGATTAATCTCTTTCTAATATAAAATAGTACCTACTTGCTGATTAGTAGGTATGTACAGTCAGCTACGTAAGTCCCTAAACAAAAATAATATTTTTAATCAACAAAGCACAAAAGTGAACTGGACTTTTTTAACGTTTTTTATTTCTACAAAGACTATTTAGTTATCTGAATTTTCTAAACAATTTCTTTATTAATGAATATTGTATTAATATAATCTTTATGTACATACTTATAACACCAATGATAATTCTTACAATTAGACTAACAGCTAAGTACATTCCATCTGTGAAACAAATGATGAGGGCAACGTAGACATTGCATTATATTAATATAACTACCGATTTCTAATTGGCGGTTCGGATTCGACACACGACAAGTGGAAACGGGCCCTGGCGGGAACATACTGAGAATGGTTAAAAGTTTTACGCTAAGAGGCGCCTGCAGGCTTTTCGAATGACGGAAAAATATATATATTTTTTTAAAGATAACTAGCAATGTGGGATTGTCGTCCCACATTACTAGCAATCCTGTTAACCCCTCCAGCTAAGCTCTATGGCTTGTGTTAGGAGTGGGTTCACGTCGGTAGTATAATGGCCAGGGTTCGAAAGCACGACCTCACGATTGCGAGACCGATGCCTTAGCCATAAGTGCTCATGAGTGAACAAAAGGTACAGGCGTTGAGATGTAATTTATTTTGTGACTTGTGTGTAGGTTTGTCATAATTACTATATAATTCGTTATAAATTCAAGCCTAATGGCTACGGCATCGGCCTTTTTTTTTTTATTATTCCTTTTTTTGTAATTTAAAAATAAAATTAAAGAAAAAAAAAGTTAAAAACATTGTTTTTTATAATGAAAAAATTTTTTTTTTTTTTAATTGCTTAATTTGATAAAAATGCTATGCAATAGCTTTACCGCGGCAGTCCCCGAGTGCCACACATTTTTAAGACATCTCCTGCATTAGGGCACAAGCCCTGTATGACGGGGGACTTTACAAACATACAACGAACACAATTGACACCCAGACTCGGAACAACAATTTGTGGATGACATTAATTGGTCCCGTATATGGAGCCGCTCAAAATCGGTCGCTGTGGAAGGCCTTGGGAGAGGCTGAAAAGTCCTGAGAGTCCTGACGTTTTCAGGCTGAGGATGATGATATGGATCGAACCCACAATCCCTGACTTGGTAGTCAGGGTCCTTTAGACCAAGAGATCAGAAAATCTGATTACCGTTTAATTTATTTATTCGTTTATCTAGTTCCTGGCTTTAAAAGGCACAACAAAGCGTGGTAGAGTTCAATAAATTTAAAAAGTATCATTTCTACTTATCTATGTCCTACTAATACAATGAGATATGGTACAAGGGTGGTTAATAGGATCATTGCTAGTTATGGTATTTATAAACGACGTAGGTACATCATTATATATTTTTTTGTAACTATTGGTATTGACGGTACTCTTATGGTTAAGACGTCGGACTCGCAATCGTGAGGTCGCGGGTTCGAATCCTACCCATTATACTACCGACGTGAAACTACTCTTAACACAAGCCATTGAGCTTAGCTGGGGGGGTTAACAGGATTGCTAGTAATGTGGGACCCACAATTTCACATTGCTAGTTATCTTTAAAAAAAAATTGAGCCCTTCCTGTTACACAGTCACACGTTGCTTACACGTGTAAAATGTATTTAAGTATAAATAGAATTGAAAGACAGAAAAAGCAGCCACGTTGTAGTCTGGTTGCTAATCAACGCGAATGGCGAATCCGCCTGTTGATAGGCTGATGTATTGAGGCCGTTCGGACACATGCGCGCGCATGCACTAGCATGGTTGCATATTACAATGTCATCAATGTTTTCATAGGACGTTATCACGTAAAAATATCGTCCTTAAACCGATTTTAGAGACAACCATCTTTTAGGTATTCTTTTCACTGCTGTAATAAAATTCGTGGCGAATCAAAAGTCACAGAAAGAATACTTTTGGGTAGGTGGGTATAGGAATATATATAATTTTGTGATGGGAACAAAATTAAAGAGGGTAAATCAATTATAATGTTTATGTAACAATTAACAAACGAGGTTCCAGATCTTCAGGACATCGCGCACATGTATTGCTCGTTTAACTTAAACAAAGTTTAACATAATAATTCTAATTTTAAACGTCCGTTTTTTATATGTAGGTAGGTATGTTACAATTATTACTTAGTGTGAGATGAGGTGAGTTGTGAGGTTCTTTAATCCATCTTACCTTTTGTTGGTGATCAGCAGCAAGTCCCGGAACTAACTACCCATGACTATACCCTATACTGATAAAATACCCATGACTGTCCGCGACCTCCTGGAGGTCGCGGACAGTCATGGGTATTTTAGTCGCGACCTCCTGGAGGTCGCGGACAGTCGAGGGGATAAGGCAGTTAAACTTAGCGGACTAACAAATTTTTTTAATCGACCCCTAAAGGAACAAAATAAAGGAACATCTGTCATATGTTAGTTCCGCAAACGGCCACCAGGGAAATTTTATATACGTCAATACGCCTGAACGAATTTTGAGTGTGATAAATTACTTTGAGTTACCTTAGACAACACCCATATTCCAAGACGTTTCCTTCAACATTTTTTGACTCGATTCAACCTCACTCAAACAAAAACCGTATTCTTAATTGCAAAAAAAACCTCCTCCATTTAGGTCCTTTTCATACGTTTCGGTTTCAATCCGGCGCCAAATATCCGGTCGTCAGCTACCCGGTGGCGAATGTATGACGACAAAGCTACCGTACATCGCCATACACTTCGTGCCGGGTATCAGAAGCGTGTGAATAGAACCTTACTGTCAATTGAAACAATTACCAATATTTGAGGTGAGGAAACAATTGTCAAACTTAAGACACCTCGGGACACCTACCTTAAAACTGAGTCGAGGAATTTTCAAGGAAACGTCTTAGAATGCGTGGGTGTTAAACTTATTGGATTTAATGTCTAATCTTCGGAACGATCCCTTACGGGTATCAAAATAAAGGCCTCATTAAGATGTATATATTACACTTAGCGGTTATGCAAGATTTAACAGAACAGTCGTATTTTTTGTTTTCTAATTGTAAATTATTCGAACTTAGGCTTAGCTACTTGCACCCCATCGGTACAAGCACCGAAGTGTGCGATACTTAACATTGAATTTTCTGTAGTTTTACAATTCAACAAACATTGATTGTTGTATGTGTTACCGTCGCTCCCACATACGGGGCTATTCACATCAGTGCAGACACAGTTAGGTGTGCCAGGTTCCTTACAGGCCCCTGTATGCTGAACTGTCAATGAAGGGTTGAATCTTGACTTATGGCAGTTCAACGCACAATCGTTTCCATAAGTTTGACCATCACTACCGCAAACGGGTGCGTACAACAAAATACATGTGCAATCATCTGATGTTTCTTGAGCTCCACCCTCGCAGGGGCCTTCTTTCTCCACAGTGATCTCGATCCTGCCGCGAGACGCAGCACATTCTAGAAGACATTGATTGTTGTATGTAACGCCATCAGAACCGCAGACTGGTAATAAATTTCTAGTGCAAGTGCATGGTGGTGGATTGGCGAATGTTGCGCAGATTTGTGCGCAGACCATTAATAGTGCTCCTGTAACAAAAAAATATGCTAAATAATTCGTGGATTATTTTCCTGATTTATTTTTAACGTGTCCTAGAACCTCGATGAACCCCTTCGGGGTACATAAGATTTGTTAAGTCGGAGTCGAACCGACAAACATCATTCGAATTATCACGAGAATGGGGGTGTCTCTTCATTGACGTAACTAGCTTTTATGCGCCCGGTGCCTTAGGTATTGGTCCTGACCATAGGCGGATCCAGGGGGGGGCACGGGGGCACGCACCCGCCCCTAGTCGGTAGTTTTGTGTACCGAATTGCTTATATTGTATTGAATTTCTCTGCCCATTTGCCTCTTGTACACCCACCATTTTGCCCCCTCTCGCCCAGTTTAATTCCTATGTTGCAACTCACACTTGGCCGATGTCGCGTGAAACGAAATGCACCCTTCCCCTCCGCTCATGGTCCTGATGGTTATTTCTGCTCTTCAGGGTCTCCGCCCTGTGCCTGGGCACCGATGGCACTGCCCCAGGTACGGCTCTATGTCTCTTGCGGACTTTGTGCCTCCAGTGGTATATCAGTCCTGAACTACATATTTGTTTACGAAAAATGAAGTCTCCGACGTTACCACCGTATTGCAATCGCCTTAGTTACGGGTTAATTGTCGTATGTAAGTGTCGGGGAATAACATTTAAGGTATTGAAGTAATTTTTATAGGCATTTCTTGCCAATGACTTTACAAATACAATAAACGCATTTTTGAAAGATAGAAAAATTTGAAATCCAGACTCAGGAATCGAAACCGAGACTTCCGTAGCCAAACCGGGGCCAGAAGCAAACCACCTATCTGGACTATGTTACAAGATCTCAAATTTGTCTATCTCTTGATGCTCGCGAATTAGGCCTTCGCAGCGCCATCTAGTCGTTAGTTAAAGAACTATCACGGCTTTTGTTATTGCTTCGTTACAGAGAACTTCGTAACGAAGCAATAACAAAAGCCGTGATAGTTCTTTAAGGTATTTCACCTTAAAATGGCTAAGCGATTAAAATTCGTAGTCTATAAAGATGTGTGTAGAATACATACACGTATCTATTAACCTCATGATATCAAGGCTGACGTTCACGATTATGACGCAAACAAGCGTTCCCGTTATCACCAACATAACCTGGCAATAATATGATAATGCGATATAAAAATAACGCGAGTTCAAGGTTCTATCAACTTGATATCTTATTATCTTCGTTATTGAGTGATGTTGACGTAATCTGTTTTGAAATTAAATTTTAGCACGTGGACCCCTGTCGGTGTCGTTAAGGTAGCTTTTTAAACATAAAAAAAATGAATAGGAACCTATGGACTTACATATAAAAATATTTTTAATATACTTAATAAAAATATTTATTTCTAAATGACGTGTAACTATTGATCTCAAATATGTAGGCACTATATATAGGCGGATCCAGGAAGGGGGCCGGGGGCACGTGCCCCCTCCAGAGGGTTGTTTTGAGTGCCGAATTTCTTGTATGTATTGTATTTCGTTGCCCATTTGCCTTTTTCCCCAGATCGATTTTTTAGAGGCAGCCAACCATGGGGGCAGGCCCCATGGTGCGTACACTTGGCCGCTGCATATAACAAAGCATAAAGAAATGCACTTCCCCCTGTCATAATCCCCGTGGGTTCGATTCGAGACCACTTTGTGTGATCCACAAATTGTTATTTCGAGTCTGGGTGTACTTTGTGTCCGTGACTTGTATGTTTGTAAAGTCCCCCGCGACACAGGGCTTGTACCTACCCTACTGCGGGAGTCGTCTTTAAAAAAAAATACCTAGGAGACACAACCAAATAATTATCTACCTATTTATTTTTATTGCACAAATGCAAGTTAAATCGTGAGCGAGATTAAAATGAATAAATGCATTCGACGGGAATTGGTGTAGGTAGACTAAGATGTTACGGGCCGCCATCGCCAGTGTACGATGCGCATGCACATCGTGTTGGTTTTCCTCGTCTAACCTCGTACCCAAATTGTCATGTCGATCTATCGCGAACCAAGCACTCCAAAAATATTTAGGTCAGGTAATATATCAAAATCTCGTGTCACGGTGTTTGTGGTCGAACTCTTCAGAAACGGCTCGACCGATTTTAATGTATTTTTTTGGGTTCCGTAGCCAGAATAGCAAAAACGGAACCCTTATTGTTTCATCATGTCCGTTTGTCTGTCTGTGTGTCCGTCCGTATGTCACAGGCATTTTACTCAAAGACTACTCAGCTGCTACTTAGTTTAATAGCTAAATTATAAAAATAAACATTTTTAGGGGGCACATACTTGTAACAGAAGCTGATTTATTTTTTTCAGTATACATCAATGTGTGGTGCATCATTAGACTGGTCTTTCAAAAATATTTTAAGGTTTCTAATAAACATTTTTGATTAAGTGAATATTTTTGGAAATAATCGCTCCGAAAGTTGCATAAATTGTGTCCCCCCCCCCCCCCCCTTAACTTTTAAACCGTGTGACCAAAAAATATAAAAAAAATTACAAAGAAAGCGCTTAATAAATACTTTAAACGAAAATGATTTCGGACATGATCGGATATACATTGTATGTATCGGATAGTCATTGAGTTCTAGCCGAAAAACTGAGTTTCTCAACAAAAGTGCGTAAGTGCCATTAACATACGATCTTATGCTAATGCATTTATTCAAGAACTCTGAACCCTACACTGAGCATGGTCAAACATGCTCTTACCCGGTTTTTTTTATATTTAGTAGGTATGAGAATAAGTCGTAAAGTATTTGTTTTTAATCGCAATTGTTGTATTTTTGTATGAATTGCAAAAACGGGGAATTGTTGCTCAACTCTGGATATAAATCATGGACATTTGTTACACCCATGTAACAAGTGTCCATGATTTGAATATGTGATGTGTTGATATCTAACTTGTTTAAAACAACAACTCTCACACTAGGGAGGGATTATTCTTTACAAATTATAATACTTTTTTCCACTATCTATACTCAATATATGTAATATCTAGAAGAAATTAACTGAATGATAGTGAAATCCATATTAAAATGTGTTGTGTAGTTTAGTAAATCTTAGTGTACAGACACTGACACTGACTTTATTTTATACTACGTAAAGATATCACTGACGCAAAGCTCACCCAGAATCAGAACAACAATTTGTAAATCATACAAAGTGGGGACACCACTTTATGTGGGAATCAAACCTATATAATAACAACCTCTTACGCAACAGTTATACACTAAAATCTTAACATACTCTCCCACTGTGCTACTGAGACTGTTATTTTGCAGAAGCTGTGTTTTTTAAATATCTATATTATATAAGATTAAAACAACGGAAAACAACTTACCTAATTTGAAAGCCATGATTCTCAATCGATATCAAACGAGTACTGATCACTATGTGTCCAAATAAAGTTTATATATTATAATATACTTTATCTATAAGGTTATCTTTTAACCTAATCTTCTCAAAAAATACTTGAAACTTAACTTCAATATAAACATTAACAAGACGAAAACAAACAGATTAATTATCTATAAACAACGTCATTGAGGAAAAATACTTCTGAGAATTTCTAGTTTTAGGCTGAATTCTGATATTCTCAGCTTACCAGGATGTTTTAAGCCAAATTCTAATGCTTTTAGCTCATTATAGTACACGCAACTTGGCGTTAGGAATGCAAAAAGTAATGTGTACCAAAGTCTCGCCTTGATTGCCTTTATATGCTAGATTCTATTTGTTTAGCTTCATTCGTCTCCAATTACAATGCGACTTTAAAATCGTGCAAACAAGTTTTGAATGTATGTTATAAGGATATCTTGTTAGTTTACTATTTCAAATAATAATTTGTTTGCCAATACAATCGTATCAAGTACTAGATTCGATAGCGAGGAACAGAGGAATGTTCTTCCGTGAGCTTCCACTTTACTAAATTTCGGCCTATAAATCGGCCCCTCATAGACAAATATTTGATTTGTATTTTCTACCCTAATTCAGAATTTAGGAATAGCAGGAATACGAAGAGTATTATGTATTATGATGGTTTAAATCCAACCTTTCTAACAGATCTTAAGCACTTACTTTAAACGGTAAAACCTTAATCTGCTTAAACTTACTGTGGTGTTCCTAAAGGCCCGCTGCTAGGTCCTCTTCTATTTGTTAACAACATCGGTGACTGCTTTCATTGGTCTAGACTGCTTTGTTCAATCTAATTTTTCAAACAGGAATTCACGTACTCCAATCTGACTTACTTTGGCTCGGAGAAAATTCCGAGTGCTCTCCGAAACTTCGTTTTCATTGAATTAGAGTAGACCTCCTTTTGTGACGTTCACCAGGAAAAGGAACCCCCATCTTGTCCAAATACTACCTAAAGAAATGATTCAGTAAGCATTCGTGACCTATATGATTTTAAGTTGATGTTCGATGAGCATGTAGACTATTGTAAAGCGATACGAAGCATATTGGTTCGAAGCAGATTGAAGTACGGGTCTCAAGTCTGTAACCCTAACCACAACAAATACATCGACAGAATTGACAATGAACAGACAGACCAAATATTTACTTTATTGTACTGAAATTATTTACAATTCTTTTTCTTTTATCAAAATGACGTTAGATTGCAGACAATGTACTAACAAAAGATGTTGTCCCACTCAGTTTGAACTTCTTTGTAAAATGACTAGTAAAGTCTACACGATATTTGACTTTGAATTTACCTGTTGTGACATTTATACTACACTACCTGTCCCGCGCAACTTCGTATGCTTCAATTTTCCCTGTTTTTGCAACATTTTTCATTGCTGATCCGCTCCTATTGGTCGTAGCGTGATGTTATTTAGCCTATAGCCTTCCTCGATAAATGGGCTACCTAACAGAAAAATATTTTTTCAATTGGGACCAGTAGTTCCTGAGATTACCACGTTTAAACAAACAAACTCTTCGGCTTTATAATATTAGTATGGATATGGCTAATTTGATTCTTTAGTAAGAGAGACTATAAGAAAAATCTCTAAAGATATTCCAAGAAAAATAACGTCAGGACAACATTTTTTTTTGGAATATCTAAAGATTTTTTCTCTAACGTAACAGTGTCTGTTCATATTTCATTTGTGTTTTCACGATTAGTAATAGAATAAAGTGAAAAAAAACCCAGTGTGACTTATACGCGATAAAAGAAAGGAAGGAGGAAGACTTGTAATTAATAATAATAGTAATAACTTGGGACAACTTCCAAAACGCCATCTGATACCAAACTAAGCAGAGCTTGTACAGTCAGCTCCTTATAAAAAGTGACATCTAACATATTCAAATTTAAAGTAACTCCCAAAGTGATCAATGTTAAAAATACAACCAAAGTCCTCTAAATGTGTGAAGCACCCATCATGCGCAAATATATCGAAACAATTACATCGTCAAATATATGGATTCATTCAAGACATCATAGTAACAGTAACAAACAAAGAGCCAAAGGTATCTAAGCATCCAAAGTATCCAAAAATATGAAGCAATATATGAAAATGAACTCTATAGTTACACCTATAGAGTGCCCTTTGATATCGCCATAAACTGATTATTTTGACCGTAAGAATACTCAACAAAATGAAGGAGATAAAACATTGGTTGTTCCTTTCATTTTGAACGTGACGTCACTGGCATGTGTTTTGTTTAGAAATTGTTTATTTCTGTAATAATGAGATTCATACGAAGTGACCCTCAGTTGCCATAGATAAAGATTAGGTGTCAAAGAGTAGTATTAGTTTGCATTTAAAATACTCGAAGTTTTCATAGATTGCAAATAAGGCTGTGCGCAAGAAGTAGCATTTCTAGGTTTGCGCACAGCCTAAGTACATAACGTCAAGTGACTGGCTTAAGGATTCTTATTTGAAAGGGTACTCTATAGATGTAACTATAGAGTTCATTCATCGATGCCATGGAAAATAATAGCTAAATCTTGAAAATAACAAGACTTTTCTGCAATTTTTTTTTATTAAAGTAAAATACAAAAAATATCAAAACCGTGTGTATCCACCTTCAGCAATAATAACATCGCTAAGTCGCTGACGCATGGATTGCACTGCGTTGAAACAAAATGTGTCTCCTCTTAACGACTCCCATACGTTTTGAACATGTGTCCTTAAGTTTTCCGAACTTCTTATTGTGCTATTATCCCAAAGCTGTATCATCTTACCCCACAAGTTTTCTATCGGGTTTAAGTCAGGACTACGTGGAGGAAAAGTTATTCGTTCAAAATCCGTTGTTCGGTTTAAATAATTTGTTACTACCCTGGAATTATGAACGGAACTGTTGTCCTGTATGAATGGGATTGTTCCAGTTGGATAAAATACTCGCGCAGTAGGTAACAAAACATCATTAAGGATGTCTTTATAACTTTGGCCATTAAGCCTGCCGCCAACCTCAACTAATTCGCCTGGACCGCTTTTGGACATCCAACCCCAGAACCCTAGTGTGATACGACCACTTCTGTTACCAGGTAACACGTTCCTTTCTTCGTACCTGGTATTATTTAACCTCCACAAAGATAGACGACCGCGGGCAGTAGAGCAAAACACTTTTTCATGCATGAAAACTACATTTTCAAAATTATAATTTAAGTAGCGTCGCGCAAACTCCAATCGTTGCGATTTATGTCTCGGCGTAAGAGCCGGTTTCTTCGCGGGTATTCTGTTATGTATGCCTTGTTCATGAAACCGTCTTCTTATTGTGGCCTGTGATACTCCAAATTCTAATGCTAAATTTCGAGTATTTACAAAGCGATCGGTCCGAGCTCTCTGTACTAGTCTCCTATCTTGATCGAAGTTTGTACGACGTGGGCGTCCAGTCGTTACATGTTGCTGGAGAATACCCTCTGTATTCAATCTCTCCGTCCATCGATATACTGTATTCCTCTATAAAAAAAGTGGTTCATTATTATAATGTATGCAGTTTAAAATAAATAATAAAATTAAAAAGAGAAGTCAACTTACGGATATTCCCAGTTCGTTAGCTATGTCTGTTACCGAAACTCCTTCTTGTTGTAAATGAATGATCCTGTGTCTCATATCATTATTTATTCTAAACTAGCTGTGCCCGCGACTTCGTTCGCGTGGAAGTTGGGTTTATATTAAGGTAGTTTATGTTACAATTTAACTTCTGTGTAAAACATATTGGAAACATACCGATCGTAGTCACGGGTCGACAGTCGACCCGTGACCACGATCGGTGCAATTCGATCGAAACGTCGGGTAAATAAAAGGTTCGTACCTTTAAATAATTCACGCGATTAAGTCCCGAAATATAACTAATATGTATAAAAATCGCGAAAGTTTAAAAACAATATTGGAAACATGCTCCACAATGCTCTGTGGCATCTATGGATATTAGGGCCTAGCTCTAATCAGGACCCGACCTATGGCAAGGCAAGCCAAGCAAATGCCCAGTGCAGCAAAATGAAGGGCGACAAAGTTTATGGCGCCAGACGGTTAGAAGACAAATTATAATAGTATTTTACCAAAATGATTTGCATCACATCAAATATTACTATTAACGGTTTCGGGTTAAATGAAGCCCGAAACCGCCCAAGTACTCGCGCGAAATAGGGCTAGTGTGAGATAAGTTTTTAAAAAAATATCCTGTTTTTAAAACATTGCATTCCCGCGGTACTGTGATGCGTGTTCAAACAAACAGACAACATTCAAACGTTTCTAAAAGATATACTGAATTAGTAAATCTTTTAGAAACGTTTAGTTTTTTAAATACTAAACTTATTTCTTTATAATGTATACATTGGTGAATTAATAAATAGGTGTGTCAACCTGTCGTAGCCGAGGATAGAACAAAGTGGCGTGCAATTAGAGAGGCCTTTGTCCAGCAGTGGACTGCGATAGGCTGATGATGATGATGATGAACCTGTCGTTAATTAAGATCATCATAAATTCATATCTCTCTACGTAATAATTTCAGATTTATTTTTTTAATCAATTTACCTGATTCTGTTTCATTTGTATTTAAACGCCATCTATTTTCAAAACTGGATAAGTTTATTTTAATACTTGATGACTTTAAATTAAATTATACTTAAACTATCATGCATATTAAACGTAGGTAAGCAAGGTATTTAACCTAAAATTATTCACGCGATTAAGACCCGTAATATATATATATATTCATAATAGCTGTGCCCGCGACTTCGTTCGCGTGAAAGTCGGGTTTAAATTAAGGTAGTTTAGGTAACGAAATAACTTCTGTGTAAATATGTTGGAAACAGTCCTGTTGACTAAATACTTACTAAATAAAAATCGATCTGTTCTATTCTTTTAGATAGTTAGTTTGGTGTGCGGCTTAAGAAGTGGGTTTTCTGTTGTTTTTGTTTCATTCTTTCAACGTTATACCTACTTATTACCTAATAATTTTTAATAGAATTTTTACGAAAATGTTGTTACTTCTCATGTGATCGTAAACTTGTAAAGCCTAAGTACTTAACTGTGATAGTTTTCCTTATAATTTTAGTGTTTATACTACTACCCTGAATTTTTTCACATACCCAACATCAACCATTTAGCTGGCAGGGGGACACTTGACTCTAACAAAAATGTTCACTATAAAGCCTAATATTATACACAAAAGAATCCTTAAATCTAAAAATAGTCTTCACAAACCCTAAACGCTTTTTAAAAGACCTATCTAATGATAGCACACACGATGGGGTAGGTACGTGAGAAAAAAATCACATACCCACTTTACATATAAGAGAGGTATCCTTAAAAAAATAATGATTTTCAAGATTTTGTTCTTTCACTTTATCGGCGTTAGTAATTCATTCATGCAAAAGTTCTAAATCGTAAATTCTAGCACTAACAGTCACTGAGCTAAGCTGCGGACGGACGGACATAAAGGAACTATAAGGGTTCTGTTTTGCCATTTTGGCTAAAAATGGGTGTATTTCATATAGTGTTACAACGCAATACTAATAATAAAACTGCTGTAACACTTTAGTAAGCAAACACAGAGCGTGTCATGTGTGTCATGCCCGCGAAGATGTCAGATATCCCTAAAGGTACGGTTGACAAACAACGACCCCCCTCCTCCCGTCACCCGAACTACTCACACTTGACCGATGTTGAGCCATTCATTATCGTTGAATTGATGAACACGTAATCTCCAACCATAACCCCAAAACATGATCCTCGATGCACCTGTGTGATGCGTGGTCAAACAAACGGACAGACAGAAAAACATTTCTAAAAATCATAGCAATGTGTTTCTTTTAAAACTTCTTTTACTAAGTATAGAACGTTATTGAATACAACGCCATCTACTTTCAAGAATGTTGCCACTCAGCATCTCAAGCACCTATACCCTAATAAATGTTTTCACAATTAAGGAATTATTTGATCACGGTGACCAATTTGATTTCATAGATGGCGCTACATGTTTTTATTTTACGTGTGTAATGTCTTTTTTTTAGACGAACACATCATTTCTGGAAAATGTCGAATACATTTAATTATAATGTAATATTGTTTTTCATTTCTACTACGATTAATTCATTACTCTCAGCAGTGCATGCAATACCTATAATTAACTTACCTACGTGCATAATTTACTTGATTTTTAATATAAAAAAAATAATAACCAAAGTAAATAAGTTACTTACGGTCGAAAAAATAAATAAAACATTGAGAAAAATATTAAAAAAGGATAAAGACAATTTAAAAAAATACAAAAAGAACATAATCAGACTTCGGATTCGAGCCCGGGACTTCGTCGTCAAAGTCCGCTAGCATAGCTTCGAGGCTATACTGTTCGCTACTTGCCACGTCAAAATAATTGTTCTTATGAAACTTAACAATGTTGTGTTTAGCTCCTTTTAGTTTTAGCGTGAAGTTATGTATTCCATGGGTTACAATTATAGATAATGTCTAATTGTGGAAAATTTTGTGATAAACCATTATGGTGCGACAAAAAATACGTTGCTACTCGTTCCCCATAGACGTTAGCGTAATGATTCATAGTGTAAATAATGTCCTATAGTATTTACTATAAAACTGCAAATTTTCATAAAGATCTGTCTAGTAGTTACTGTTTTATAACGAAAAATAGCTACAGACATTATCCCTTACTGCTTAGCTCCTATGGGGAAAAGCGTGATAATTTATAGCCTAAATGTTAATCTGCATCTATTAGATTGCATGTGCAAAATTTCAACCGAATCTGTACGGTAGTTTTTGCGTGATGCGTGTTCAAACAAACAGACAGACAGACAGACAGACAGACAGACAGACATTTCTAAAAATGCAGCAAAGTGTTTGAATACTCTTTTCGAACATTTCCTAATATTTTTTTTCACTAAGTTCGGCCATGTACAGACACGTGAAATTTACAGTTTTATTATATGTATAGATGAGGCCATGATAAATGTATTTCCAATGAAATTACAAACAATGACATTTACAATGACTTACTTGACATTGAAAAGTAAATATCGTTGTTGCATTATCTATGAATACTACGAGTATTTATGCAAACTAATAACTCTTTGACATCTAATTTCTCTTCTTCACAAATGTGCTCTTTTTCGCAAGTTCTACATGTAAATAAACAAATCACACGTCAATGACGTCACGCTAAAAATGAAAGAGACAACCAAGGCTTTCTCTTTCATTTAGTTTTTGAAACTTTTTATAGTTTTATATTTTAGTATATAATGATAAAAACGGTACCCTAAACTTATAGGGATGGAGTTCATTTTCATATATTGCTTTGGATGCTTAGATACCTTTGGCTCTTTGTTTGTTACTGTTACTATGATGTCTTGAATGAATCTATATATTTGACGATGTAATTGTTTCGATATATTTGCGCATGATGGGTGCTTCACACATTTAGAGGACTTTGGTTGTATTTTTAACATTGATCACTTTGGGAGTTACGAGTACTTTAAATTTGAATATGTTAGATGTCACTTTTTATAAGGAGCTGACTGTACTATGGCAACCCCAACTTATAAACATACATATATTTCTAAATACATACATATATTAAATCATAAATAAATGACACCCAGACACAGAATAAACCATCGTGCTCATCACGCAAAGTTTTATCCTGGGTGGGGATCGAACCCACGACCTCTGGCTTAGCAGACCGGGTCACTAACCACTAGTCCAACAGGTCAATCGAAATTATTGGCTAAATGATAATAATAATATTAATAACTCTTTATTCACTTAGGAAGCAAAATACTACTCTTGTGAAAAGTCGATTCTACATTTACATGTAATGCCTGTTCGCATACAATAGGTTAAGCCGGAGAATAGAACAGGCAATAAAAACTCGCGGCCATTTTTTTTAAATTGCCAATGTTCACAATATTTCTTTGTTTATAAACTGTATAATATGCAAGAAGGTTCTGCCACCATTATATTTATACACTATATTAGAGGACTGATGCAAAAACAAGAGATAAAAATATTAAATGAAGAGTTCATGAGATTGGATATATCAACCTCAATGGGTACAACATAGTAGGAGCATCTACTTACAATGTAAAAACTATATGTGCTTAAATATTGGCCAAATTACTGCTAATTAATGAATAAGTATAAATGTTTTGCAAAAGAAAGAAAAGAATGGCCGAAATTTATCATGCAGAATCTTTATTTACAAAAGTAAATCGTTTCCTTAAGTACCTAATACCTAAGTAAAATTATCAAACGACGACCAGAATATTCTCCTAAGTAAAAAACAATAAAATACATTAATAAAAAACATGCGTTTTTCTTTATCAGTTAAATAATCATCGATTGAGTAGTAAGCTCTTTGTTTAAGAGGTCTCTTGACTACATTATTAAATTTATTTACTGGTAGACTCAAAATGCTGACTGGGATTTTATTGAAAAATCTAAGACCTAGTATGAATTAGTTATGAGTTTTATGAAGCAGCAGAATATTGACCAACTAATTTGTGCGTATTACAAAAAAAATACCAACTCATTTTTAATGCTGCGGGTCTTCCATAATAATAATAGTAAATATTTATTTACATTTTTTATTTTTTTATTTATCATTTAAATACAGATTATCATAATATGTACATATTATAGCATTTAGAAACCCTCGTGGTTTCTAAATGCTATAATATGTACATATTATTTATAGTTTGTACTTAATGCTACACTTAATCTACGTCGATAACACAATCAATACAGTTAAATCGTAGTGCAAAGTAAATAAATAGTAATTAATCTATGTTTACAGGCATTTCAGTATTGGGAACTGGTAAACACATTTCCAAATAATAAATTATCATTCCATGTTCATAAAAAAGTAGGACTTGAGTTTACACTTCACATTTCTTGGTTTGATTGTTTTTTTTTAATCGCAAAAACACTTACCCAGTGTTAATTAACCGGGGAACTAAATAACGTGCGTTCGCCGTAGGTATTGTCTGCTCAAGTCGTGCAGAGCCGTGTTGGATTTCATTCTTTAAATCTTCGTCAAAGAATTGTTCTTTTAGTAATATATATTTGAATTGTGTATGTGTCGGTAATATTTTACAGTGATATAAATTATGTTCGTAATTTTTGAACTGATTCTTAACTTTATTTGAAACGATATTTTTAATGATTCGTAGTTGAAGTTTATATATTTTATCAAGATATGATTTAAAGGTGCGGCCATAACTACTGAGACCGTATTGGATATATGACCCTGCTAAGAATTATATATCTTAAGGTTCATTTCCGTGCATCGCGGCCGATCGCGAGTCGACAAGCGTCTGACGCGCGCGGCCGATGCGATAATAGTCAGAGTCTGAGAATGTATGGTGCCGTTTCCGAGGTAAGCGACAGACGCGCGCGGCCGACGACTGTCGTAGACTGCACGCGCACTCAGAATATTGTCGCATCGGCCGCGAGCGTCAGCCGCTTGTCGTAAGCCGCGCGCGGCTCGCGATCGGCCGCGATGCACGAAAATGAACCTTTAAGTTTTACTTTGAAGGGTACACGGTTCTGAAGAATTATAATGTTAGCTAAAAAGTGCCTCAATTTGTTACATACAAGTTCGATATGGTTTCGCAAATGTAATCCGAGGTACTTTTAAGAATCGACTTCTTCTATGCAAGGACAGCTACAAGTTACATTGTTCAAAGCATGCAAGCAGAGATGACAATGTGCAATTATTCTTACAGGAGGTGGGCTTTTTATGTACGGTGATTTTATGACTAACAATTTAGTATTCCTCGAGTTAATTACCAAACCAGAAATGAGATTGTAGGTTCACACAATAACCTAAATTATATTAAGCTTAAAATACAGTCAAGGTAGGTCAGTTCGAAGATGTGCATTTTTCATTTATCTTTTTATAAAGGCCTTCCCTTTAATATAAGACAAATGCAATGCATTTTGCATTTATCTTATTATACACACACAATCTATACTGGATTTGTAATCTCTTTATAAAGTACTAGCGGACGCCTCGCAGTTTCACCCGCGTTGTTCCCGTTCCCGTAGGAATACAGGGATAAAAATAGCCTATGTCACCCGGGGTTAGTGTAGCTTCACAACGATAAAAGAATTTTTCAAATCCGTCCAGTAGTTTTGGAGCCTATTCAATACAAACAAACAATCAAATCTTTCCTCTTTATAATATTAGTATAGAAATACTATATCTATATCTATATTCTATATCTATACTATCTATACAGATAATATAGATATAAAGAATATAGATATATCGCCCTCCCCGGCGAATAGTATGGTAATGTGCTACAACGACATTTTACATTTTATTGCATTTTCGGTTATTAGACCATCGAATACACATTGTAATTTTTTTTTGTAATTTTTCAGTGAATAAAAACAAAATACCTAGTAATGTTTATTTGCTGCAAACATTTTTGGCTCCATATGTTCATGAACAAAATTGTAATGTGTTGTTACTCACCACGATAGCAATGGGAATAATATGGTAATGATACATTGCGTACCATACTTTTGACAACAAATTCAGTAATATGATTTTCTTAAGTTACTTTATCCCAATACACCATAGAAATTAAATCAATATAGAAACTAGTCTGTATAAAAATTAGCTTTCTTTTGACATATAAATTATTTCCATCCGATCTATCTGTACTGAGATATAAGCAAAAAACAGTTATTTGCTTCTCCTGTAAAATTTAAAATTACCGATTACCATATTATTCGCTGGGGAGGGCGATATAGATATAGATATAGAAAAGCGAGCAGGAGGTATACTGCAGATCTTTTCTTTTCGCCGTTTGATGATTTCCTTGAGTGGAGTTCTACGGTGTTGGAAAAGGACTGTGTGTAGGACAAATTGCTGTCTAAACATTGAGAACATTCCACTCTTTGTTGTCGTGGGTATAAGATCGGCCGAAAAGATACAATTTAATCATTATTTACAATTTAGGTTGATTTCCACATTCTTCGTTCTGTGAATATTTTGTTAGAATTTTCATTCGATTTTTTTCTTGTACTCCTCTTCCTTAATAATTAAGATGTGCTGTGGCGGATGCTGTGGAGGTGGCTGTGGGGGCTGTTGCTGCCCTTGCATAGCCATCTACACGTGTTGCACCTAGTTTTGCTAATGTTGGCTCATCGTGTAGGGAGCTCATCACCACAAACTAGCAGCGTGTGACGATAAGCTACCAGCCGCCTTTTTGTGGAAATACACTGCTATGGGATTTTTATTACTGCTCTGTGAGAAATCTCTACGGGTTTTAAAATTGTTTACCCTACGCCTCTCCAGGAAGTGATGCAGTAGATAGGTATGGATTGACATAAGGCAAAGTAGATGATATGAATGGCTATAGAATTAGCTACGCGTCTTAGCGATTTATAATAAATAAATAAAAAAAAACACTGCGGAAAAAAACATTCCCAACCAAAAACCATAGATATAATATATAAATATATAGGTATATAATCAACACATACGATTCCTTTGCATGGTGGCATCAAAATATAAGAGGGCATATCAATTAAAAACGTATATGTAACAAAATAACAAATGAAATTTCAAAGGTTCAGAAAATTTTCTCTCAAACAATCAATTGTGTTAAGTTTACTTAACCTGTTTTATATTAGCAGGTTAACAAACACTATTCTTGTTAACATTTTTCTTTAAGACATTTATGTTATACAAATCAAACCAAGACAAAGTATGTCAACGAAAATTAGACCAACATTATTTTGATTGTCAAAACAGTCGATTACTTAAATTCTATTGAATTGCGCGTTTAACTTAAACTAAATAACAATTTTTATATTAAACATCCGTTCATTGTGTGCATTTGTCAATTTTCACAAGACTGCGCAAAAAAGTGAGTTTCTTTAATTCACCATAACTTCTAAACGCGATGGTGAGGTTAGAATCATTGAAGGACTTTAAGTAACATAGGCTAGGGTTTTAAAATAAAAATAAAATATGGCTGACATCAGATGAGATTAAAGTTATAAAACAGGGGGGATTTATTTTTTCTTCTGATCGTGTCCTTACAGATATCAAAGTTAAGGCCTCATAGGGACGACTTCAAATATGTTTAACACATCGAATTTGTGTGATTTTCCAATGCATACATATTTTTTAGGTTTCCAATTGCAAGTCAGGAGAATTTAGGATTAGCTGCTTCCACGCACTTCTTCAAAGCAGATACAGTTGGGAGTTCCAGTGTCCTAACAGGTTCCATTATGTTGAACAGTCAATGAAGGGTTGAATCTTGTCTTATGGCAGTTCAGCGCACATTCGTTTGCGTAAGTTTGGCCGTCACTACCGCAGACGGGAAGGTACATCATTATGCAGGTACATTCAGGAGGGGTATCCTGAATACCACTCACGCAAGGCCCATCTTTCTCCACTGTGATCTCGATCCTGCCGCGAGACGCAGCACATTCTAGAAGACATTGATTGTTGTATGTAACGCCATCAGAACCGCAGACTGGAGATAAATTCCTAGTGCAAGTACACGGTGAATGGGCCAGTGTTGCACAAATTTGTGCACAGACCATTAATAGTGCTGCTGTAACAAAAAATAAGAAAATGACATATTGCATACTACGACAATTTATTCATCTATGGCAAAACTTTAGAAAGGCTAGAACAATATGGTTATTTTTTTGGTCTAATATTCTTTAAGTCAGCGGAACATTTTTAAGAAGTTTTTTTTTTATTACTTATATTTCTTTTTCTCATACAAAAGGGGTGAGGCGTGAATCGTAGTTCTACATTGCATTTAAAATCAAACTTAACGACAGAAGAACAGCGTAAAAATCTACTGCGCTATAAAAATAATCCCAGTTCAAGGTTTCATCTTTTATCTTCGTTAGTGACCGGTGTTGACGTAATTTGTTTTTAAATTAAACTTTAGGTACTCTTGGTGTTGTTAGGGTGCAGTGATTCGCATTATAAGTGACGTGTGACGATTGGCTACAAATAGATATTATCGTCGTACAAAAAACCTAGTAAACATAATCTTACTCATATATAAAAATAGCTACAACTTAAATACTCATTACACCCCTAGTACTTAAAACTCTCTTAAAACAATCAATTCAAAACGGGATGCTGAGATGTGACTAAAATTAAACGCTATAACTATGGCATAATAATGCAAGGAAATGTGACTCATGGCTGATGGCAGGGGCAATAACTGTTTTATAAACTACTAGTATCATCTAGTAGTTTAAAAAACAGTTTTTGCCTCTGCCAGCGGATCACCGCGCAACTTCGTTGGCGTCATTTTTACCCGTTTTAGCAACATTTTTCAATAATGCTCCGCTCCTATTGGTCGTAGCGTGATGTTATATACACTCACAAGTAACGTGCCTTGCTATTGGTAAAAGACATTTCAAAATCAGTTCAGTAGATCCTGAGATTACTCCCTACCACCTCACAAAACTTTACCTCTTTATATTATTAGTAAAGATTTGCTGCCGACGTTTGGCAATATATTTCTGTAACATGTTGCAGAAGTGAATTTCTAATAAATACATAAAAAAGAATCGACTCAATTTAAAATAAATCCTTATTAACAATGAAATAACAACTTACCTAATTTGAAAGCCATGATTCTCAATTATTATCAATCAAGTACTGATCACTGGTGATGTCCAAATAAAGTTTATATATTAAAATAAAAACACCTTATCTAAAAGGTTATCTGTTTAACCTAATATTCTCGAAAAGATACTTTTAACATAAAATCAGAAAAAAAACAAACAGATTATGTATGAACGTTATCAGGAAAAATACTTCCACTATTTTTTTAGATTTAGGCCGAATTCTGATGTTTTTAGCTCTGTAGAATAGGTACATGAGACTTTGCGTTGGGAATGCCAAAAGTACTGTGTACAAAATTCTAACCCCGATACAGTTTATATCCTAGCTTTTGTTTATTTTAGCTTCATTTGACTCCAATTATAGTACAGACAGACGTAAACATGAAGACACTTTTAAAATCATACAAACAATTTTTAAGTGTATGTTATGAGGTCATCTTATTAGTTTACTGGTTCAAATACCTAAGAAGTAGGTACACTTAACTATTTTCATTTGTTTATGAATACAGTTGTATAAAATGTTAGTTGAGGTGCGGATTCTCCGACGTGGAACAGAGAAGCGTTATGTATATTATGGCGATATAAGGTTGTACATCTTTATTTCCTTATTTTTGTCGACTAGTTTAGAAATAGTAATATTTTAGAGATTATACGTAAAAATCCTATAGATATTTTTTTTATTTTTTTACAAATAAAAAAGATAACTAGCAATGTGGGATTGAGTCCCACATTACTAGCAATCTTGTTAACCCCTCCAGCTAAGCTCAAAGGCTTGTGTTAGGAGTGGGTTCACGTCGGTAGTATAATGGGTAGAATTCGAACCCGCAACCTCACGATTGCGAGACCGAAGAAAAATGGTGTATGAGACAAGAAAGAAATTCAATTTTGAAACAGCTAATAGTAGACAGAGAGCTGATGCTCATTTTTTGGTAGATATTTTTCGCTGTGAGCGTTTTTCTTTCGGGGTCACCAATTTTGCTCATGGAGTATTACAATATTGCAATTGGTTTGTCGCTAGTATAGCAAATAGTGTTACCCCCAGTTTCGCGCATCTGACGTAGAAGGTAAACAATAGGAGTCGCACCTACTCTCTTTTAAACATGTCTATACATATAATAAAACTGTAAATTTCACGTGTCTGTACATGGCCGAACTTAGTGAAAAAAAATATTAGGAAATGTTCGAAAAGAGTATTTAAACACTTTGCTGCATTTTTAGAAATGTCTGTCTGTCTGTCTGTCTGTCTGTCTGTCTGTCTGTCTGTCTGTTTGTTTGAACACGCATCACGCAAAAACTACCGTACAGATTCGGTTGAAATTTTGCACGTGCAATCTAATAGATGCAGATTAACATTTAGGCTATAAATTATCACGCTTTTTCCCATAGGAGCTAAGCAGTAAGGGATAATGTCTGTAGCTATTTTTCGTTATAAAACAGTAACTACTTGACGGATCTTTATGAAAATTTGCAGTTTTATAGTAAATACTATAGGACATTATTTACACTATGAATCATTACGCTAACGTCTATGGGGAACGAGTAGCAACGTATTTTTTGTCGCACCATAATGGTTTATCACAAAAATTTCCACAATTAGACATTATCTATAATTGTAACCCGTGGAATGCATAACTTCACGCTAAAACTAAAAGGAGCTAAACACAACATTTTTAAGTTTCATAAGAACAGTTATTTTGATGTGTTAAGTAGCTAACAGTATAGCCTCGAAGCTATGCAAGCGGACTTTGACGACGAAGTCCCAGGCTCGAATCTGATGTCTGAATATGTTCT
This sequence comes from Herminia tarsipennalis, assembly GCA_945859575.2. Lineage (NCBI taxonomy): Eukaryota > Metazoa > Arthropoda > Insecta > Lepidoptera > Erebidae > Herminia > Herminia tarsipennalis. The sequence goes on from OX243846.2 coordinate 20,038,406, forward strand.
TTTTGTTATTATTTAAATTGTCTTTATCCTTTTTTAATATTTTTTCTGAATGTTTTAGTTATTTTTTCGACCGTAGGTAACTTATTTACTTTGGTTATTACTTTTTATATTAAAAATCAAGTAAATTATGCAATTAAATATAGGTATTGCATGCACTGCTGAGTGTAATGAATTAATCGTAGTAGAAATAAAAAACAATATTACATTATAGTTAAAAAGTATTCGACATTTTCAGAAATGATGTGTTCGTCTAAAAAAAAGACACAACACACGTAAAAAAAGTACATGTAGCGCCATCTATGAAATCAAATTGTGAACAACAAAACAACGGCAACATTCTTGAAAGTAGATGGCGTTGTATTCAATAATGTTCTACACTTAGTAAAAGAAGTTTTAAAAAGAAACACATTGCTATGATTTTTAGAAATGTTTGTCTGTCTGTCCGTTTGTTTGACCACGCACACAGGTGCATCGAGGATCATGTTTTGGGGTTATGGTTGGAGATTACGTGTTCATCAATTCAACGATAATGAATGGCTCAACATCGTTCAAGTGTGAGTAGTTCGGGTGACGGGAGGAGGGGGGTCGTTGTTTGTCAACCGTACCTTTAGGGATATCTGACATTTTCGCGGGCATGACACACATGACACGCTCTGTGTTTGCTTACTAAAGTGTTACAGCAGTTTTATTATTAGTATTGCGTTGTAACACTATATGAAATACACCCCATTTTTAGCCAAAATGACAAAACAGAACCCTTATAGTTCCCTTATGGCCGTCCGTCCGCAGCTTAGCTCAGAGACTGTTAGTGCTAGAAGGTTGCAACTTTTGCATGAATAAATTACTAACGCCGATAAAGTGAAAGAACAAAATCTTGAAAATCATTATTTTTTTAAGGGTAGGTACCTCTCTTATATGTAAAGTGGGGATGTGATTTTTTTCTCACCTACCTACCCCATCGTGTGTGGTATCATTAGATAGGTCTTTTAAAAAGCGTTTAGGGTTTGTGAAGACTATTTTTAGATTTAAGGATTCCTTTGTGTATAATATTAGGCTTTATAGTGAACATTTTTGTTAGAGTCAAGTGTCCCCCTGCCAGCTAAATGGTTGATGTTGGGTATGTGAAAAAAATCAGGGTAGTAGTATAAATACTAAAATTATAAGGAAAACTATCACAGTTAAGTACTTAGGCTTTACAAGTTTACGATCACATGAGAAGTAACAACATTTTCGTACAAATTCTATTAAAAATTATTAGGTAATAAGTAGGTATAACGTTGAAAGAATGAAACAAAAACAACAGAAAACCCACTTCTTAAGCCGCACACCAAACTAACTATCTAAAAGAATAGAACAGATCAATTTTTATTTAGTAAGTATTTAGTCAACAGGATTACAGGACTGTTTCCAACATATTTACACAGAAGTTATTTCGTTACTTAAACTACCTTAATTTAAACCCGACTTTCACGCGAACGAAGTCGCGGGCACAACTATTATGAATATATATATATTACGGGTCTTAATCGCGTTTAGGTTAAATACCTTGCTTACCTACGTTTAATATGCATGATAGTTTAAGTATAATTTAATTTAAAGTCATCAAGTATTAAAATAAACTTATCCAGTTTTGAAAATAGATGGCGTTTAAATACAAATTAAACAGAATCAGGTAAATTGATTTAAAAAATGAATCTGAAATTCTTACGATTATGTATTATATATATATTATTTACGGATATGAATTTATGATGATCTTAATTAACGACAGGTTCATCATCATCATCATAATCAGCCTATCGCAGTCCACTGCTGGACATAGGCCTCTCTAATTGCACACTTTGTTCTATCCTCGGCTACGACAGTAGTTTAGTATTTAAACTAAACGTTTCTAAAAGATATACTAATTCACTATATTTTAGAAACGTTTGAATGTTATCTGTTTGTTTGAACACGCATCACAGTACCGCGGGAATGCAATGTTTTAAAACCAGGATATTTTTTTAAAAACTTATCTCACACTAGCCCTATTTCGCGCGAGTACTTGGGCGGTTTCGGGCTTCATTTAACCCGAAACCGATAATAGTAATATTTGATGTTATGCAAATCATTTTGGTAAAATACTATTATAATTTGTCTTCTAACCGTCTGGCGCCATAAACTTTGTCGCCCTTCATTTTGCTGCACTGGGCATTTGCTTGGCTTGCCTTGCCATAGGTTGGGCCCTGATTAGAGCTAGGCCCTAATATCCATAGATGCCACAGAGCATTGTGGAGCATGTTTCCAATATGCTTTACACAGAAGTTAAATTGTAACATAAACTACCTTAATATAAACCCAACTTCCACGCGAACGAAGTCGCGGGCACAGCTAGTCTTCAATAAAACAAGTCTATCACTCAACGAGTTTATTAGACTGTTACACATGGAACACAATTAAAAATAGCACGTTATCGGTTCTATACTTGAGAAGACATTATGGGACGGGCGTAATGTAAAGGTTCATTTCCGTGCATCGCGGCCGATCGCGAGCCGCGTGCGGCTTACGACGAACGACTGACGCGCGCGGCTGATGCGACAATAGTCAGAGTATAAGAATGTATGGTGCCGTTTCCGAGGTAAGCGACAGACGCGCGCGGCCGACGACTGTCGTAAGCTGCGCGCACACTGTAAATATTGTCGCATCGGCCGCGCGCGTCAGACGCTTGTCGTAAGCCGCTCGCGGCTCGCCATCGGCCGCGATGCACGGAAATGAACCTTAAGCGACTGTCGAACCCCTAACTGAAAGCGTGTTACGTCCCGCGGGAGTGAAACACTTATTTGCTCTAAGAAATATGAAGTAGGTACAAGTGCTTAATATTTCTTAGAGCAAATCAAATATTATAATGTCAGTACTAACTTGGTACTAACTACTGATGTACTTCAGTCAATTTGTAATAGACACTGACTTCTATAGTACCTACTACTACTCTAAGAAATATTAAGTAAAATTGCTTAATATTTCTAAGAGCAAATAAGTGTTTCACTCCTACTTATAGGTGTCGACAAGCCGCTACATTTATACCTACTAATATTATAAAGCGGAAGAGTTTGTTTGTTTGTTTAAACGCGCTAATCTCAGGTACTACTGGTCCGATTTAAAATAAACTTTTTTTATTGGATAGCCCATTTATCGAGGAAGGCTATAGGCTATATAACATCACGCTACGACTAATAGGAGCGGAGTAGCGACGAGAAATGTTGCAAAAACGAGGAAAATTTACGCATACGAAGTTGCGCGGGACAGCTAGTATTTATTATATAGGATAGCGAGCAAGATACCTGTGCGTGTCCAAAGCTCGTAAAAAAAAAAATAGCTTGTCAACTTTAACGAAATGTCAGTCACTGGTAGATAAACCTAGAAGACCTAGAAACCTAGAAGACAACTGAGTATGGTCCTAGACGGTTAGGTATTGGTTTTTATATTAGTCACATCAACTTATGGTCCACGACTGATGAACATCCTTTGTCATCCATGGACGTGCAAATAAGGAAACTTCCTTAACAGATGGTTTTGATTACATTTAATGAATTAGAAAAATGTAAGGTAATAGTGCAACACATTTTTCGCTTTGTATAGTATATAGCCTCTGTGGCGCGGTGGGAGTGTGTCCCTGGGTGGGGGGTGTTTTATCCTGGGTGGGGTTCGATCCCCACCCAGAATAAAACTTTGTGTGATGAGCACGATGGTTTATTCAGTGTCTGGGTATTATTTATCTATAATATATGTGTATTTAGAAATATATAAGTAAGTTTATCAGTTGTCTGGTTTCCATAGTACAAGCTCTGCTTAGTTTGGGATCAGATAGCGTTGTGTGAGTTGTCCCAAGATATTATTACATTATTACTATTATTATAGTCTACTAGCGGACGCCTTGCGGTTTCACCCGCGTAGTTCCCGTTCCCGTGGGAATACAGGGTTTAAAAATAGCCTATGTCACCCGGGGTTAGTGTAGCTTCACAACGATGAAAGAATTTTTCAAATCCGCCTAGTAGTTTCAGAGCCTATTCAATACAAACAAACAATCAAACAAACAATCAAATCTTTCCTATTTATAATATTATACTAGCGGACGCCTTGCGGTTTCACCCGCGTAGTTCCCGTTCCCGTGGGAATACAGGGATGAAAAATAGCCTATGTCACCCGGGGTTGGTGTAGCTTCACAACGATGAAAGAATTTTTCAAATTCGTCCAGTAGTATCGGAGCCTATTCAATACAAACAAACAATCAAATCTTTCCTCTTTATACTATTAGTGTAGATTAGTATTAGTATAGAAGTTTATATAACCACTGACCTTTATAATACCAGTACGCTGGACTACTAGCTACCGCAGACAACCACAGGACTTCCATTTGATTTTAACATTTGTTGCACCCAGCCTCACCCAGCCTATATTCTTGGTACAACAGCCATTTGTCTTAAATGTCAAAAATGCTCACAGAACACATTCGATTCGACCATTGAGGTATAGACCTGGGGGTCAATTCACGTATGTGTCGTTTCGACATTTCATAATAAAAAAATAAATTATAAAAATAAAAAAACCCGCCTGTACAAAAATGGGGATCTTGTTTCCATCTTTTTTGTGCAGGCAGGTTTTTTTATTTTTATAATTTGTTTTTTTATTTAATACTTTTTAGTGGTTATAGGATGTAACCGTTGTAACAACTAACTTTTATCACAGCTATTGTCAAGTATTGAAAATTGAAAAATAAATTGTTGTTATCTAACTTTTTTAGTATTACAGTCATAAATATGTTATACCTTTTTGAAATGCTTAAGACAGGCCCTTTAATTTGATGCCCATATTGCAGTATTCAAAACAACTTTTTATTTCACACCTCTTTATTTTGACATCTCACAGCCGCCATGCTTGTTTTTTTCAAACATCACATATCTAAGAACACTTGGGCAATCAAGACGAATCTAACAACGTCTTAATTGTATAAATCTGTTCAGTGGATTGTGAGATATCAGGTAATAAAGAATATTACATACATACATACATACATACAAGATATGCGCGAAAAACATAACCCTTCTTTACAGTCGGGTAAAAAGAGACTGATTTGACTTGACAGTCAACATCTCTATTTTGTGGGGTTATGGCACAATCCAGCGGGTTAATTCACGTATTTAAAGCAGTGCAGTAGCAGTTAAGTTTCGATTAAAACGGCCATTTTTGTATTCTTATAACTTTGGGACTGATCTCAAATACTCTTGCTTCAAGTATGCGTCTCAAGAGCGTAATAATGACATTCTAGTACGGTGCGCAAGCGTTTTTAAGATCGATCCCAAAGTTACAAGAATACAAAAATGGCCGTTTTAATCGAAACTAAGCTGCAACTGAACTGAAATTGCACTGCTTTAAATACGTGAATTGACCCGTAGGACTGTGCCATAACCCCACAAAATGGGGATGTTGACTGTCAAGTCAAATCAGTCTCTTTTTATGAAATGTCGAAACGACAAGTTCTATTGAAATGTGTATGGAATAACAACCTATGACGTCATATGTTCCTATCGTCAAATTACTTTTAGTATTCGTTTTAATGCTTTTAAATTCAAAAACATGATAATATTGTAAAAGAACACTTATTTTCAGAGATTCTTTGATTAGTATAAAATAATTTACTCTTATTATAGTCATCTACCCAATTGACCACTCTCTAGAAATAGACAACCCTACTTTGTAGACAATACCTGTGAAAGAGACAGGGCCGCACGAATTTTTTCTATCTTTCGCGCTTTGCACTCAATATTTACTTTATAATTGAAAGGGATAGCGCGGTCCAGGTCTATATGTCAATGGATTCGGCTTAAGAAATTGCTGTCACTTTGTTTGGGGTAGCCAGTCCTGGGTCTAGAGTAGTAGTAGTAGATACTATAGAGGGCAGTGTCTATTACAAATTGACTGAAGTACATCAGTAGCAGGGTGGGGACACTGTCGTTTAAGTGACAGATCAGTAATTGAAGAGTCGGCATCTGTTTTTTGTTTCCGAAAATATTTAGTCACTACCTAATTACCTTCAAGTTCAATAGATGGCGTTACCATTTTGAATAAAATTTAAGGTTTTATTTTGTTTTAAGAAATTAATAAAACAGTGCTTTTTTATTTGTTTTATCAAATAATGGTCTTTAAAATGCTTTATCTTAAAATAGTGTTGTTTGTCACTACTAAATAATACTGGCCTCTATAGTAAGTGTCCAGTTTGTTTATAGTACTTGAAAAAGTTATCTTTTGACAACTGTCAAACAAGCTATCACAGAATTGGAAGTTTTATTCATTGGTTGTATTATTTATATTAATATTTCATATGCGATAATTTCAAAAGCCCTGAGCTATCAGTTATTTGAATAATATAAGTGTTATATTGGGTTTGCGTGTTTGTTGTTCCATTTTATAATTGTGGCTGTGATAATTTCGTACAAGTGCGTTGAATACGCTCCGTGTTAAATTAAATCTATAGATTTAATTTTATCTTGCACCGGACACTTTATTGTTTAAAATATGGCCTTGGATAATGTCGCGTTAGAATAAATATGTAGACTTTGTGCTTTTGTTAGAAAACTTAGTTGTAAGTAGGTACGTACATAATAAATATTACATTAATATAAAACCTCATCTTTTCTTATTTTTTCCTACCACAAATAACTGAATCATCTATCAGCATCAAGGTTGTATAATAATCTCAACGATTCCATGACGTTTTAGCATTTTTCATGAGAGTCGTTTTAAAGTTTGATATTCAATATAAAACTTAAAACTGCCTCTCTTAAAAAAATTAGAACATTTAAAACAATCGTTGAAATTAATAAAATGAGTTGTTGCTAATAAAACCTACAGATATGCCTAAGTGGCATACCATACCGCATAAATGATATTTCTGGAAACAAAATTCAGATGGCGCATTGTCGTCTGTCAAAATCAAAACGGTTTGCTTTTTTACACTGCAAGAGGGCCCTCTTTTTCCGTAGTATTAGTTTACTCTTTGATCAGTAGTTAGGACCCAGTTAGTACTGACATCATAATTTTTAAATTGATGATAATCTAGTCTTCTTTCTTTGAGGAATTTCCACCAATACAATGTCAAATATTTATTATACATTGTAACTACACAAAAACTCGCTTTTAAGGCCTTTGAACGTATTTCATGTATTTTCATACGTTAAATGTAGAGCTTAGTTTGTAGACATTTTCGAAACTACAAAATTAAAGTTTATTCAACTTGATTTTGGTTGCTACGAATATCTTTAAAAAAATGGAGTCATTCCCCTGCAAGTTTTTTAGCAAGTTCTGTGTTTACTCCCCCTGTTTTAAATAAGCGATTTCTCGTACACAAACCACGCAATAGACGCACGACCCTTACTCTCTCTTAATTAAGATTTAAGGGCGTCGTGCCAACACCATACCTATTACCGCATTAATTAGAAAAAAGCTTTTCCTTACGTTTTCATTCCCATACGCATCAGAAAACATCCTTAGAGATGAAATTTGGAATATCCTTACCAGTGATTAATAACATACCAGTGATTAATACTCCTGGGATGTTTATGCTTATGCGTTTTACAAATGTTTTATACTTTTGGAAATCTGTGACATTCCGCATTTTGGAAATAAGTCGAAAGTACGGCATGTCTGCTATAAAGTTTCATTTATTATTTTCGTTTAAAACAACATATTTACTATATACCAATCTTGAAACGATAGCGTTTGTTGCTTGTTTCGTGATATGAATCACTCGAAAAAGCTGTCCATAACTTTGGATGTTAAACTCCATAGTAAGTAGAGAAACTCTGCTTAATTTCATGCTAGGAGACCCAATGGTTTCGGTATTGTGGCTTGATGCAAGGAGAGTTTTCTTCATAAATAATGTATATAGTAGTAACTGGTGACAGCAGTTCCAAAAGTGGCATAATGACCTTTCTAACATTAAGCTACTCTTTGTTCTGTATTTGTCATAGTGGTTCTTAAGATTGAAAAAGCCGACATGAATTGGCAAAATTTGTCACTTACTAGAAGTTCTACTGCGTATAGGGAAGTTGGATTTCCTTTTATATAATCACATAACACAATTATGATCGTTGGAATTTGTAACATAAATATATTTATTGCATCTTGGGAAATACTAAGCTTATGTATAAAACACCTTGATTGAGACACTTGCCATCATTCTTCGCAAAGCTTTCGACGTAGGTATAAAATCCATCGGAAACGGTGTAATAATTGTAAAAAAAATAAGTTTTACATTTGACGACTTTACGCTGTAGTATAAAGTCTGCAACAAAGAATAACTGCAATATGGTTTATAAAATCGGTAAGTTCAACAGAAATGTTTATAATAAATTCTAAATTTCTTGGCTTTTTCTTATCTATTTTTCTTCTTAGCTTAATTAGGTATTCCTTTGATAATACCCCTTTGAAAAACTTTCGTGGAGAAAAGAAACCTAGAGAGACAATTATCTAGTAGTTGAATTTTATGTATTAGTCATCTATGAAACCCTGAGGAACTGATATAACTAATTCTTTGCTGACTGGAAAACCTTTCCACAACGACATGCTTTAATAATGTTAAGAACACAAAGGGCCAAAATAATAGTGTTTTTTCCTATATGTCTTACGGCCGCTTTCTATATTCAATCTCAATCCATAAATTGCAAACCAGGATTGATATTTGAATCCATTTCTTATTTTTTGCATTTCTATAACCAATCCATGGATCCATTTGCTGATCTGTTTTTTTTCAATCTATCTTTGGGAGGACGGATTGGCACTTTTATGCAAGTGACAGATAATTGTATACAGACCAATAATCGTTTAATAAGATTAATTTCTCCTCTTCTATTTATGTCAATACTCTAATATTCTATTTATTTTATTACAGGCGTATTGTGTATCATCAGCATTAGTGCTACAATAGCATCATCTTGCGTCTGCCCAAGATTGTTCGTTCCTGTTTGCGGTTCTGACGGCAAATCTTACGGCACACCATGTGAATTCCGCTGCGCTGCTTCGAAATCAGATGATAACCTAACAATAGTAAAACCAGTGACATGCGACCAGTCTTTACCTGAACTAGAGGCATGTGCATGTTCTTTTGACTGCGAAATGGACCCACACGAATGCTTACTAATCTGTGATGCTTCAAAATTATCGTCAGTCAAAGTTAAACCATCAAGTCTTTGCAAGGCTCCCCAAAAAGGGGACTGTATTTGTCCATCGCTGTACAGCCCAAGATGTGGAACTGATGGTAACACCTACAGTCATCTTTGCTTGCTGCAGTGTGCTCAGGAACTTGACCCAAAGTTGAGCGTGAAGCACAAAGGAGTTTGCACTAAGTAAAGTTGAAAAAGCAGTTCCGGACACAAACATGAAATAAATGAAGAAAAATATTTGAAAGCTGTGGTGTCACACAAACATGTAGTTACACAAAGTTTGTCTCGTTGTTTGTGTCGTAGATTTAAAAAATAGACTTGTCCTTTCTATTATAATAATAATAACCTTGGGACAACTCACACAACGCTATCTGATCCCAAACTAAGCAGAGCTTGTATTATGGAAACCAGATAACTGATAAACATACTTATATATTTCTAAATAAGTACATACATATTATAGATTAATAACACCCATACACAGAATAAACCATCGTGCTCGTCACACAAAGTTTTAGCCTGGGTGGGGATCGAACCCACGACCTCTTGCGTAGCAGTCGAATACACTCCCACCGCGCCACAGAGGCAGTCAAAAGTCTATTTCATTAGTAGTTGTATTCACTGGTCGATACGCATTACAATCACCAGCTTCATTAAGTAAAATTCTTGTAAACGAGATGACGAGTATTATTGTTGAGTAGTTCTCTACACAGCATGCTGGAATTTCGCAGCACCGGAAACCGGAACATATTAATAGGACCATACAAGAAGCCATACAACACTACAAGTCCGACGCAAAAATCCATCCGGCGTCCGGTAAAAAATACGGATGTCGTCGTCCGGTTTTTTCAGCGGACGTCGGGTACAATGTTGTTGGGAAATACCGGGCGAGTGCATGTCGGGCCACGCACAATCTAGGGTTCCGTAGTCCCTCATCCGAATAATACAGCTTAAGAAGTGGGTTCTCTGTTGTTTTTGTTTCATACTTACAACGTTATACCTATTTAATAATAATTTTCAATGAATTTTGTACTTTGTTACTTTTTATTTGATCAGCTGTTACTCGTTTTCCTTTTAATTTCACTATATATACTATTACCGCGATTTTTTTCACATACCCAACATCAACTATTTAGCTGACAAAGGGGAAGGACACTTGACTCTAACAATAATTTTCACTTTAAAGCATAATACTTCCCTACCCCTAAGCGTTTTTAAAAGACCTATCTAACCTTTGACGGACATGGCAAAACTATAAGGGTTCCGTTTTGCCAGTTTGGGTATGAAACCCTAAAAACCGGACGTCTAAAACAGTCCTAAAAGCGGTTTGATGAGATTAACAAACTTAACAAGAGCGAAGCCGTTGGCTATGTAGCTATGAATAAATAACAAAGTGTATTTTCCTTATAAGAATAATGTGTAGAAATATAATAAAGTCATTATAACAACTTTGTTTATTCAACAAAATAACATAGCAACACTTCCTCGTATTAGTTATCTTATGCCCCAGTGACTGACAAAACGGTTCTTAACATTTTCTCACCTCAAAACAAACTCATGCATAAACATGTTATTACCGTGTCGTATCTTATGATGGCGGGATTTACAATACAAACAAATGTCGTATTACCTTGGGAAATACTAAACTAATATTATTAGTGGTGACCCAATAATAATATTAGTTAGGTTAACGGCTCTACCTTACGAGCAGTATAGCACGAGTTCAAAATTTTACAAAGCGAGCATGCACTTTAGATTTGTTTTATACTTTTATCACAATGACCCTTGTGTAGAAATACGATTACGAGCGAGGAGAGGAGGATCGAGTCCAAGCAGTGAGTACCTATGTATTAGGTAAGGCTGTTAAGTCGTAATGTTTAGGTCAGTATAATTAATTAGATTGCTGCATAACTAGTAGGTACCTAATAACGTCTTCTTCGATAGCAAAAGAATCGGTATTGGCGCTTATAACACCCTATATAAGTACTTTTTCTCAATATCGTTTTTGCCAAATATATGTTTCAGCGCCATCTGTTTAAACATATCAAAATTATTTAACTAAGACGAATGCGACGAGTAAACGCATGGGCGGTAGTGTCAAAATTTCACGCTAGATGGCAGCAAAATAACGCTTGTGTGTAGGAAATAAAATTTAATTTGCCTACTTATTCTCATTTTTAGGGTTCCGTGGCCAAAAGGGCAAAAATGGGACCAAGTAGGTATAAAGTTTCGTCTAGTCCGTCTGTCTGTCTGTATGTAATTTTACTAAACTACTAACTAAATACTATACTGTTACTACTGTAAGGCATTTTACTAAACTAAATACAAAATCGCTCTGAAAGTTGCATAATTTGTGCCCCCCCCCCCTTAACTTTTGAACCATTTGACAAAAAAATATGAAAAAAATCACAAAGGTAGCGCTAAATTATTTTGAATATGATCGGATATACCGTCATTGAATTATTGCCGAAAAACTGCGTTTCTCAACAAAAGGGCGTCAGTGCCATGAACATACGGTCTTCTACTGATGCAATTGTTCAAGACTGCGGAACCCTATACTGTTAAAATATTTTAAACCATCTAAAGTCTAGTTCAACTAAACTTAGATGATTAAAGCTAAGTACTTTTAAGTAAATGAATATGTAATTACATAAATAAAATAAGAGAAGTAGTTCATAAAATAATTTAATACAAAATATCACATTTCTAATAACTCCCTTTCATACAAATAAATGGCTTTTAAAAATTATCTAGTTTTTGGTAACAATAATAATTATAACTATTTAATCAGACAACCGGCAAAAGAGTCATGACTTATTTTCATTAGTTGATGTCGATGATAGGCATGCTGGTTGACTAATGAAGCACGATCATACGGCAGCAGAACATAATTTTGTATCTAGTTAAATCTAGACTTTACACCGTTTATGAAGGCATGTCAGTTGCATATATGCCGACTAATGATAACGCGGGTTAATTGTCGACAACTTTAACTTTATTATCACAAACTCCGTCATGCGCAAACACCAGCTTTGAGTTGTCCCTGGCAGCACAATTCAGCGAGCAGTTATTGCCATAAGTATTGCCGTCGCTTCCGCAGACTGGCTTGTATTCGAACGTGCACACACACACAGGTTCCTTACGATCGGCACATTTACCTGGATGATTCATTTTCAGGGACGGATTTGTTTTTATATCGCAATTCAAAGAACATTCGTTGGGGTATGTGGTACCGTCGTTAGCGCAAACAGGTTTGTAGATATAGGTGCATATACAGGCTTCTTGGATACTTGCAGAAGGCTCGTCACATGCGCCCTGTTTCGCTATTGTGATGTCCTTGCCTGTGGTGAAGGCAGCGCAGCGGAGCATACATGGATTGCTGTACGTTTTCCCGTCAGAACCACACATTGCGCGGTATTCTCTTGTGCACGCGCAGGGAGACAGTGCCACCGTTGCGCAAATGTGTGCGCCGATGAATAACAATACTCCTGTAAAAATACGTTACATTTTAAATAAGTATAACAGAAAAGAAACAACAAATATTTATAATATTTTACAACTCACACAACGCTATCTGATCCCAAACTAAGCAGAGCTTGTATTATGGAAACCAGATAACTGATAAACATACTTATATATTTCTAAATACATACATATTATAGATAAATAACACACAAAGTTTTATCCTGGGTGGGGATCGAACCCACGACCTCTTGCGTAGCAGTCGGATACACTCCCACCGCGCCACAGATGCAGTCATTAATCAATCAATCATTAAAGTTATAATAATGGGTGAAAGAATATTTGGAAGATTTGTTTCTTATTTATAGAACTGGGGCACCAGATCTGATCTTGACGTATTGGGTAATCCCAGTCGTGGGACCACAAAACATATAACTTTTGTAGGTAAACAACGGTACCTACCTAAAACGCCCAATCCCTAAAAAAATATGAACGTTCACCATCAGGCGTACCTACCGTTTAAGTATTAATCATTAATTGGTTTCAGAAAATAGCGACTAATAAATATCTAAGTAATAAACAATAAATAGGTACCTATTTTTCCCTAAAACACGATTTATTTATGTCTACAAATATATTAATACTTATTTTTCCTTGTTAATGTTAGATTAAACTAGACTACGAAAAACAACTTACCCAATTTAAAAGCCATTTTCAATCTTCTGACAAATCGAACTAATTGTCAAAATATGAAATTGCAAACCAAAGTTCGTACTCAGTCGAAAGCTTTGAATAGAATGACTGCGGGTGTTACAATCGGAGCGTTTTATACATCAATTTTGTATTTCCCAAGGCGCGGTAGTCAGCAAGGTTGCGTACGGTTTGTATTGTAAATCCCACTGGCCGTGTCGCCGTGCGTCAGACAACTCCACGAACGCTTGGTACCATTTAGGTACTTAGATGTTTATATTTCTCGTTTACAAACGGTGGGAAAATGTTAACAACCTGTATTATCAGTCACTAGGGCATGAGATAATTACAAGGAAGAGTGATGAAGTCAAAACTGGCTGTGTAAATACGGTTAAACTTCTATGTCACATTTCTTGTAATCGTTTTGTAAATATTATGTGATACTACATATTTTATACTACTTTTTTTCTTTTTCTTTATATAGGTAACTAGCTGTCCCGAGCAACTTTGTATGCGTAAATTTTCCCCGTTTTTGTAACATTTCCCATTGCTGCTCCGCTCCTATTGGGCGTAGTGTGATGTCATATAGCCTATATCTTTCCTCGATAAATGGGCTATCCAACAGAACGAACTACTGATCAAAATTTTTCAACTTGGATCAGTAGTTCCTAAGATTACCACGTTCAAACAAACAAACAAACTCTTTAGCTTTATAATATTAGTATAGATATCATTGGTCGTAAGACTAAAATTGCTCTTCCGCGTACCGTATCCTTATTTATTTTGTCCCTATCAATTTATCAAGCACAATTAGATAATAAGGATGTTTCTGTAAGATTTTGATGAAGGTTTTTTGTACATTTTAGTTTCTAATAATTAATAAAAGAAGCGGCGGTAGCCTAATGGCTAAGGCATCTCGCAATCGTGAGGTCGCAGGTTCGAATTCTACCCTAATCCTACTAGCGACGTGAACCCACTAACACATGCCACTGAGCTAAGCTGGAGGGGTTAACAGGATTGCTAGTAATGTGGGACCAAAATTCCACATTGCTAGTTATCTTTATATGAACAAAAAGAAAAAAAAATAGGTTCCTACTATACTAATGGATACCTACTTAATATAGCAAGTAGGTATCCATTACATTTTAAAAGGGTGCATGATCAGAAGCGGATTCAATGGGCTCAATGCCTCCTCCTCCAAATTATGTGAGTCTCTCTGTATATGTGGACTGTACTTTTCTTGATAAAAACTACCTACCCTCATCTCATTGGCAATTCCCATCTAACCAATATCTAAGGATGCAACTTTAAAGTCAAAGTACCCACTTTATTCACTTAGGTTACAGAATGCAACGCTTACGAGCGTCAGGCAAAATTTGCGCCAAGTTCGCAAGAGTAAAGCCGTGATAAAAGAACTTGGCAATAAAAGCTCATGGCCATTTTTTTTTAATCACAATTATTACAATATATTTGTATATACAGGATGTCCCACACGGAGTAAAAATACCTTAAATATGTATATTGATTTTAAAAATAATACATAAACTGCAATAAACCCTAACCAATATCCAAGGATAATGGTTAGGGTCGGCTGTTAGAGTCAGATTCAAACACATTCTATGACCAATTCCTCCATATAAGCTAGGCTCAAGAACTGAAAAGGAGGATAAAGATTTTACAGCTTGAGCTGAAGATTGGCTTGAGCACTCTTGCAATGGCTTCTGGTTTCTTAAGCCTCTACTAAACCCCAGGTTCTGTCCTTGACTTAGTGGTTTCCGAGCAGCTTATATGTTGACTCTTTTGTATTTTTTGTAAGTTGATGCTTTCATCCACTTCATAGGAGGCTAATTCATTTAAAACTTGATTATACCCTCTTTCTCTCGTTAATGCTTACGTGAGTTTCATGGTCTAATGGTTACTGGCACATTACTGACTCAACTGTATACAGAATGTCCCAAACCTATGCCACACACCTATGCCACACGAAGGAAAATACCTTAAATATTGTAAATAGACCATTTTACTGAAAGAAGACTTCATTATGATTTTAAAAAGAAATCGAACTGTGTTCAAAGTTTTTTAAATAATTGCCTTTCTGAACCGACAATCGAACCCGCCTAATGTGAAAAAACACCACCATTCCTTTTATTTATGACTAGCTGTCCCGCGCAACTTCGTATGCGGAAATTTTTCCCGTTGTTGCAACATTTCTCATTGCTGCTCCGCTCCCATTGGTCGCAGCATAATGTTATATAGCCTATAGCCTTCCTAATAAATGGGCAATCTAACAGTGAAAAAATTTTTCAATTCGGATCAGTAGTTCCTGAGATTACCGCGTTTAAACAAACAAACAAACTCTTCAGCTTTATAATATTAGTATAGATAAAAGGAATGGTTTGGAATAAAAATACCAGATTTTATGACACCAATCCAAAGGATCAGTCATAGGAATTATTTTTTTCTAATTAACATAGTGTCTTAAATAAAATTAAGGCTATGAAATTTCACTTTTAATAAAATACAATTTGCATAGTTAATCACGACGCGACGCTAAGCCCAACTATTGCATCTTTTACAGTCCTTCTACATTTATGACGATTTCAAGTTACAAACTGAACTTAAACGTATTACTTATTTCCAAAATACATCACGCAAATATTAGTATCGTCAAATAGTGGTAGGTACAATATGTAGGTATGCTAATTTGCGTATTACAAAATAGTAGTGTTGTGAGTTACAATTGGGTGTAATTATTTTAACGTAAATGTTTAATTTTATGATTTTCGTTCGTTATTTAGAAAAAACCCTAATGACCCCTTCAATTGGTGGGTTCAATCCAGGTCCAGGTAGGCGATTATTGTAAATCATTGAATGCAATTTATGAAATATTTTTAAAATTGAAATACATACAATATTTATAGTACTTTCCCTCCGAGTGGCATACTTTTAGGATAACCTGTCTAAACAAATATATTATAATAAATGATAATTAAAAAAATGGCCATAAGTTTTTATTGCCAAGTTCTTTTCTCACGGCTTTACTCTTGAAAACTTGGCGCAAATTTTGCCTGACGTTTGTAAGCATTGCATTCTGTAACATAAGTGAATAAAGTAGATACTTAAAGTTGTTACTTAGATACTTATAATCTTTGTATTTGATGGTGTTATATGCATAGATATTAATTCTGTTATTGACATGATTTTGTGATTAATAATTTTATATAATTTGATTATTGTTAAACTAATTTTATTCTTATATAATGTACCATATGGCATTGATTAATATTATATTTTATCAGTAAAAATAAATATTCACGTTCTAGATAACTTTTGTCACGTCAAATTATGACAAAGTGTTTATGATTCTGGAAATTAATTAAAATTATCTTGTATGTTACCACACTTTATGACAAATAAAGATTCTATTCTATTCTTGAGCAAACATCCTATTCTAAATTCTCTAGTCAGAATGGTGAACAAATCCTTAATGCTAATCAGATAAGAGACTGCAGATCAATTAACTCAATGCGTCAGACAGTTGATATTTTTTGTTCTTTGTTACAGTTGGTTACCGGGATTGTGAAACTTTTTAGTGATAAATAACTAGCTAGGCAGTGGCGTAACGTGACAAATATTTATAGTAACCTAAGTATACAAGATTTTATCGAATTGCACTTTGTTTTGATGTGAGTTTTACACAAGCCTAGTTCATTTATGAGACGTTATTGTTACAAGTCTTCAGTTTTTTTTTCAGTTCATTATGCAAGTCTTGGCTTAAAAAAACAACAAAGAAATATAAACATAATTTTATAAAAAAGTTATCAGGCATATTTTGGAAACAACTTGGGCAATAACAAAGAAGTTGAGCCCCACAGAAAGATGTAAAATCAATAAACTACGATGACTAAGTATGATGAGAGTTGTATTCTAAAAGAGGACTCTCGTTTAGAATACCTTGGTATAAGGGCAGAAAACTACCTTGGCATTATTTTTATACTGTGAATATAAAATACAAAGTTGACTGCCTCTGTCGCTCGGTGGGAGTGTGTCCGACTGCTACGCAAGAGGTAGCAGAGGGTAAGGGTAGGATCAAGAGGGTTCGACACCACTTTGTGTGATCCACAAATTGTTGTTCCCAGTCTGGGTGTACTTTGTGTCCGTGACTTGTATGTTTGTAAAGTGCCCCCCGCGACACAGGGCTTGTACCCTAATGCGGGAGTCGTCTTTAAAAAAAAAAAAAAAAGGGGGCTCTTGTGTTTACCCAATCGTAGGGACTATCAGCTTAGTGCCCATCACGCTGGGTGGTTATAGCGAAGAACAAAGGGAATGATTCCATCTTGAACCTTTGATCAGGACCTAGTAATTGTAGAAAAAATATATCTAAGTTATTGGGACTGTTATATGATAGCAGACCATGCTGGATGCTACAAAGACTGCCCGGACCTGAACCTAACGCTACGCTAGTGCTGGTAGGTGCTCTTCTTAGTCTCTTAGTACCATTAGCAATCTATTTTATCTTTATTTATACCTAATAGTACGGGTTCCCTAGAACAAATTTTAAAATGATACATATCAAGCTGGAATTGACGTTTTTTTTTTTTTAAAAAGGCGACTCCCGCACTAGGGTACAAGCCCTGTGTCGCGGGGGACTTTACAAACATACACGTCACGGACACAAAGTACACCCAGACTCGGAACAACAATTTGTGGATCACACAAAGTGGTGTCCCGTGTGGAAATCGAACCCACAACCTCTTGCGTAGCAGTCGGACACACTCCCACCGCGCCACAGAGGCTGTCAAAACATATTAGGACATGGTAGCTTCGTTTCGTCGAGACGCCCAACTTTATGTATACGACAACTTTATATAGTGGTACGTTAGTGAAAAAAACAGGTGTTAAATATTACAAACTTAACTTTGCCGTTGGAAAACTGTTATCCCCATACATCAACATAGGCCGCGATTAATTTACCAACCGCAAATAAATTAGTAATAAAAAATATTTTTTGTGATGCAACGATTATGGCTTTTACTACAAGCTACATGGCACTTAGCACAAGTAAAAGCGATAATCATTGCAATTTGAAATTCATTCTTTAATAACAATTTTATTTGCGCTTGGTAAACTATGTCACTTGGTCAATTCCAGCTTGATATGTATCATTTTAAAATTTGTTCTAGGGAACCCGTACTATGAGCCCTCATTCACACGAGGACGCGCGTGTTAGAAGATTTGTAGGAAACGTAGAGGTTGTAGAAGGTGTAAGCTGATAATTATAAGAAAAAGTTTTAATAGAATTGCTACGAGTATGTCGTAGCAATTGTATGTATGTAAAGCTTGTATAGATATATAAGTACAATATACTATCTCATGTCAGGAATATTGACTACTTGTGTGTCATTTGAGAATGTAGCCTAATGAGTCGTAACCAGTACTTACTGAGGGATAATGGTTCTACAGAACAGTATCATAATTAGAAGACCTTGTTCTGTTCAAGAAATGTCAGGATGTATTTATTGTATGTCAGTATGTAATGTGTGTCTGTATATTGTGTAAGGTTCCTATCACTCAGTTCAGTATTGTCGGGGTATCTATTCAGGGTAATATAGAACAATACAAAGTAACAAATGGCAATCAGCAAATTATCAAATACAATTCACTCTGGTAATATCAAGGAATTGGAGTAGGGAGGTATGCTAGTGTCACTTCCAAGAGGACCTATTGCCTAGGAAAAGAAGTGATAAGAAAACTAGGCCGTCTCCTAATAAAACGTTTGCCATATACATTTGCAATATGATATTCACATAAACCAATTGACTGAAACTTAGATATATCACTGCAATGTCTTACTATATTACTACAAGGCAGATGATTCATAACTTACAGGACAATAGACAATTAGACACATTGCAATATCTTTTCATCATTCAATCAGCTAATATACACAAACATTATACACAGTACAGAAAAACACTATTTATACAATACAATAGAAACAATATAAAGTAACTTTGAATAAGGATCGTACCTTCGTCGTTAGATGACACCCAGGGAAATAGAGCTAGGTCAGAATGTGTCATCCTTTTATACTTTATTTCTACTAACAAATTCTATCATGTGGGTAGAATGCCACAGTTATGACTTTTTAGGTACATTATAGATATTACAGTACGATCAACGTACCTTGACCGGATTGAAGTTAGGTTTTTATCACTTTCGCGCATGTCATAGAGATGCGACCCAAAAATTACTTACGAAAACGACTAAATATGTTTAATCGATTAAAAATACTAACAACATTTTAATTCAACAATATAAAAACACTATTTAAATGAGTTCATAAAAGATTAAATTTAAAACAGTTACAGTAAATACTAAAGAAACTTTGAAAAACAATTTCTTTACGAAAATAATCACAAAAAACATGAGTTAGTAATACTAATTATGACAATGTAATGCGTAATCGCATCTCTAATTCTCTTCGTTTAGTTACCACCCCCGCCCCCCCGCTTCCTGTCACTATTTACTTCCAAAAAATGCATCTGCGCAACCACTTGTCGCCTACTTCAGTCCGGCCTAGTTATGTTGATCGAACTGTAAGCAGTGTTTTTAACTTCATTCTACATTTACATCGTTATACAACAATTTATATAAAGAGATAGACACTAGATTACATAATCCAAATAATACAAATATTAACTGTATCTAACAACTATATTGTTTCATCAAATACCTACATATGTGGGTAGGATCCCACATTAGAGTTTGTTTAATAGGTACATCTGTGATAAAAGAGTCTAGTCTAATTCATTAATAATATTATCAGTTGCAATTACATTTGGTATATTCATTTCAACCTCTGCAATGCATTCTCATATCTAATATCATAAGCATCATAAACAACTGACACAGTATTAATCACAATACAAACATCCTAAAATATCTGTGGGT
Organism: Herminia tarsipennalis; assembly: GCA_945859575.2. Lineage (NCBI taxonomy): Eukaryota > Metazoa > Arthropoda > Insecta > Lepidoptera > Erebidae > Herminia > Herminia tarsipennalis. The sequence continues at coordinate 20,058,709 of OX243846.2, forward strand.
ACATCTAAAATATAAATAATTGATTTATTAGATCTCTGAATTGTTCTGTGCCACAAGTAGGCATTTCATACAGTATAACATAACTACCAAACATAGTTTTGCAGACACGGATGATCTTATAATCATCGCTATGATAACCAGTCAATACATTGTGATGGTTACACCGTCATCAGACTCCAGACCACCTCTCAAACTTATAAAACAGTTCCACCAAACCTTCGTTCGGTTTTATACAACAATACATAAACTGGAACAATAAATATTCCAAAACACATCTACATAGTAGATATCAATATCCAGCACATGGATTGATTATATATATGGCTATTTACATAGCCATATAGCCCCATATCTAACACGCGCAATCCGGCCCAAAGATGAAAATTCCCAATGACCAGAGATGAAAATATAACATTACGCAATAAAAACACGTCACGATGCCGTGTGAACGTGTAGGTGTGACTTGGGAATGCATTTGTTTTATTTATGCGAACATTTTGTGCGAGTTAAAATACGCTACGATTTAAGATGAAAGGAGCCGTTTAAGATCAATGCTAAATATTAACATAGCAATATTTTTGGGATTTTTTAATTATCGAACCGTCTTTAATCTATACTAGTGTTATATATTGTAGAGTTTGTTTGTTTGTTTTAATTTTTTTTTTATAAATGTGTTCATAACATGTTGTCATCATTAAATGTTGAGAGCGGTGGGCATGTTAGAAGCCGGTGCTGTCCAACGCGTGGTTGCTGACGCCCTGAGCCTCCAACCAAAACGTGATTTGGTCGTGGTGCAAGGAAATAGTAGTTTTTAGGGCTCCGGAGCCAAAATGGCAAAAAACGGAACCCTTATAGTTTCGTCATGTTCGTGTCTGTCTGTCTGTCCGTCCGTATGTCACAGGCATTTTACTCAGAGACTTCTCAATAATCGCTCCGAAAGTTGCTTGAATTGCTCCCCCTTAACTTTTGAACGTGAAACCAAAAAATATGGAACCCTACACTGAGCTCGGTACAACATGCTCTGACCCGGTTTTTGTTTAATTTGGCGCCAACTGCAAAATGTTTTTTTCTGTTATTGTGTATAAATTTTATGATTTAAGTTATCTTGTATTTGTTTTTGAAGTAGACAATACTTTTTTGTAAAAATAATTTTTATTATACACGTATAAGTGTTTGTTTTGTTATATATCTCAAACACACGGCAAAAGTTGGAAAAGGGAATCTTCCCGCGATGTTCGAACTATTTACATACCTACCAATAAGTTTCACTTGCTCTTGGCCGGTTTTTACATATACTGTTTGAAACTATAGGTTTTATAAAGATAGACAATCAATCAAACTTCTTCCCTGCTTACCTAGAAGCCAATAAATAAAAAATACGCAAAGCAATGTAATTTATACTACTTTTATTTTAATATTTGCTAACGACCAGTGTAAATTAACAAAACAAGTGTGTGTAAATTTATCATAAAATTGATAAGTGATACCTTTATTATTTATCTATTTGCAAAACAATTAATATTATCTATGGGTGATGCAACTCTGTGTTAATACACTAGACCTCAATAACATGTTGAGAAAAATATTATATTTATCGTACACTAGTTTTTGCCCACGGTTGCGCCGCTGATATCAGAATTAATATTTAATTTGATTTGATTTGATTTGATTTGATTTGATTTGATTTGATTTGATTTGATTTGATTTGATTTGATTTGATTTGATTTGGTTTGGTTTGGTTTGGGTTGGTTTGGTTTGGTTTGGTTTGGTTTATTTTAAAGATATCAATGAACAAAAAGCTTACATACTTTTTTAAAAAAGCAAACATTTTGACCCGAGAATTTTCAATTCAAAATAAGGGTGTTTTTTTAGATATTAAGTCGAAATAAGGTAACTTATATTTTTTTACATTTCCCAAGAAATGTACTCTATTACTAACGCAGGTATTTATAAAACAATCAATTATCCCAACGCAATTCATCTTTCCTCAATTACAACGATGGAAAAGGCTGAAATTAATAGAATTTACAATGACATGAAAGGTTATAGGAAAATCTGTTTTAAAACATCTGTGGGTATTATGGTTTTTTTACTTATCTAAGTACCTAATAAATATCTTTACCTACCTACTAGCTGGGTAATGGCAATTTAATATATCTAATGATATCACACACAACACAACGCTGTCTGATCCTAAACTAAGCAGAGCTTGTACTATGGAAACCAGACAACTAATAAACATAACCTTTACATTTCCAAGTAAATACATATTATAGACTAGCTGTGCCCGCGACATCGTTCGCGTGAAAGTTGGGTTTAAATTATGATAGTTTATGTTACGAAATAACTTCTGTGTAAATATGTTGGAATCAGTCCTGTCGGGGGAATTTATAATTCAGTTGCGAAGAATCGTCATATATACTCAGCCTCAGCTATAATATTGATGGCTTCAACACCCGAAAGGTTTGTGAAAATAAAAAAACACCCGGATGGGACGAAGTTCTAATCTTATTTATTTTTTTTATATAATCTTCGCAACACCACACTGTTCAATGCGAAATAGAAAGACGAAACGAAGATAACTTACAAAAAGACGATTGTATACCGAAGGCTCGAACCCACAACTACACAATTTTCACGGTTCCCTATCCATTTGCCTAAAATTTTAAGACCTAATATAACTTAGCATATTTTTGTTAGGCATAATTATATATTCGCATAATATAATTACGCGTAACAGCTTACGCATAATGTTTTAGGCATATTTTTTCAAACCATAACAATGATTAGGCATAACCTTCTAATGCATAAATATATTAAGCATAAAGTTCTATAGCATAACTTTTTTAAGCATTATATCCTAAAACATAAATTTATTTACGCTAATTTAATTGTTTTTTTTTTAGTAATTGTAATAAATAAAAGTTGATTTAATGATAATTATTTGGTTTTTATATCCTTGCCCATGAGAGCATGTTCGTCTCTTTCATAAGAGGTCACAGTTCTAACCTAACCTAACCTACGCATTTTTAAAGAAGAAAGTAACCCAATCTATATTATTCTAATTGAAATTCTATGATCTTCATAGTTTATGTGTAATAAATAATTTGCATAAAAATTGTTTTTGTTATTTACCTATATTAATTATATGCTTAAATATTATTATGCTAATGCTAATAGTTATTAGGCCTACTAACGTTATGCGAATCTAATTTATACCAACACAAATTAGTCTTTAACATGATTGTGCCAACATAAAAGGTATGCCATAAAAAATTAGGCCGAAGTATTATTATGCCAAAACAAATTGTGCCAAAATCGTTATGCCGAAGTATATTAAGACAAAGAACATTATGAGAAAAGAAGGGATCCCGTTTATATCTTACGCGCACGCCGCACGGCTTGTGTGTGTCAAAAAGTGTCGTTACAACTTTTCGTGAGATTTTTTCCGTCTAGCCCCCTTTCACAACGCGCGATAAGGAACTTCGTTCCAATAAGTATCAAATACCGACTCTTTAGGTAGTCGTTAACTGTGTTTTAGATGGTTATATTATTATTGTATATTATTGTATATTAACCTAAATGTTTTATGTTTATTTGGGACATACACAATAACTCTTCTCGTAAGTAGGTTTTACCTTCCTACTTACCTATAATATGCCGAACTTAGACACGTTTTCATTCAAACTACAGATTTTCATCAAATCAAATCAAATCAAATCAAATTATTTTATTGTGAACCATAGGTACAGAGGATGTTATATAATATTAAATTAGCACAGCTATGTCCCGCCTTTTAGGCATACAATATATAAAAAAAAAAAGCATCTAAGCAATAACAAAACATAAAAAACAGGAAAAGAAAAATGGAGCAAAATCAAAATAAAATCAGTTAAAGTGAAAAATACAATAAAAATAGTTATAAATGTCATCAATATCCATTACAATTACAAATCATGATATATTATTAAATTAACAAATTAAAATTAAAAAGATAGGTAAGTACACAAAAATAATAGTAATTTAATTAAAATTTAGTTAAAAATGTACAGTTATCTTACAAACTACAACTTATTATCTAAGAACTCCTTAACAGTGTAATAACATTTGGTGACTAATAATTGATGGAGTTTATTTTTAAATATATTTAAAATTTCAATGTTCCTAATCTCTGGCGGTAATTTGTTATAAATTTTAGGACCCAAACAAAAAACACTGTCATGCAACAATTGGGTCTTACTAGAAACTATTGCTAACTTATCATTATGTCTTGCTCTAGTGCGATATTCGAACAGTTCTACATTCAATTTAACAAATATAGCAACTTCATAGATAAATAGGCATGGAAATGATAACAGTTTTAATTTTATAAAATATGGTTTACAAGAGTCACATTGCTGTAAATTGCACATACTTCTAATACAACGCTTTTGAGCAATAAACGTCCGTTCTTTTTCAGTTGACATTCCCCAAAAGATTACTCCATATCGTAACGTGCTTTCTACGTAACCATAGTAAGCAGTTAATAGTGCGGGCTCGTTTACTATTTTGCTTAACCTATAGAGGGCATATGAGAATTGGCTCAACTTTTTGCAAACATGTTCGACGTGATGTTTCCAATTTACTTTGTTATCGATGTGTAATCCTAAGAATTTTGTATTATCTATTTCGTGAATTTTTGTATTTAGGTAAGATACATTTAAAGTGTTGTCTAATCTATTACGTTGTTTAAAGTTCATAATTTTGGTTTTATCCAAGTTAATTTGTAGGTCATTTCGATTAAGCCATTCTATTATTAATGATAAAGATGTATTAATGTCATGTTCTAATTGAGTTTTAAATAGTGCTATCATCTGCAAATAATGTCATTTTATGTGTCGTTATTTTAGGCATATCATTAATATAAATTAGGAACAGGAGTGGCCCCAATATACTACCTTGAGGAATGCCTGAGTATACATTTTTCACGTTAGAACTGTGCGTTTCTTCAGTTTTAGTAGAGATAGTAACTCTTTTTATTTCTGTATATTGTTTTCTGTTACTTAAATAAGATTGGATTAGTTTATATACATTACCCCTAACACCATACGCATATAATTTGTTGAGTAGGATTTTATGATTGACATGATCAAACGCTTTTGACATATCCATATAGAGAGCTACTGTTGGAGACCTTTTGTCCATATTTGTTAATACGTCATGTAAGAAGTTATAAATTGCTGAATTAATTGATTTATTTTTTCGAAATCCATATTGACATGTTGTAAATAAGTTATTACTTTCAAAGAAATTATAAATACAATTATATTATGATTCTTTTAAATATTTTGGAAAACACGGGTAATAGGGCGATAGGTCTGTAATTGTTTATTTCCGATTTGCTTTCTTTTTTATGGAGAGGTTTAATGACTGCCATTTTCAAATTGTCTGGATAGATACCATGCTCTACGCATATATTTATAATATGGCTCAGTGGACTGGCAATAAGAACCGCTACATCTTTTACAATTTGTGTGGTAATATCATCATATCCTGCACTATACGTATTTTTCAAAGATAGTATTACTGTAAAGATATCATGTGGTATTACGGGTGGCATAAATACAGATTTAAGATTGTATGTCATTTTGGAATAATTTGATCGTGATTTCGGTAGTATATTGCATTTTGCTATATCAACAAAGTGATCATTGAGGGAATTAACTATAACTTTGGGGTTTGTAATTACTTGATTATTGATAATGAGTTTTTCAATACCTTCTTTCGGATAATTAATTTTGATGTCATTAATTACTTTCCACGTTGCTTTGCTCTTATTTGTAGATGAATTAATGAAATTATTATTTTGAGATTTTTTAGTGAGACTTATGATTTTTTTATATCGTTTGGCATACATCTCAAATTTGGTCTTGTTTTCTTTATTAGAGTGTGCTCTATATTGCCATAGCAATATGCGTTTTCGTTTACTACAAGCTTGTATACCCTTTGATATCCATTTAGGTTTAGTAGAAGTGTTTACTCGAATTTTTTTGACTGGGAATGACAAATTATATACTAAGGTAAATAAATCCAGAAACGAATTATAAGCATCGTTAGGGTTAGTAGATTCAAAAACACAGTGAAAAGAAATTTGCTGTAAGTATTTAAAAAATATATTTCTGTTAACTTTATTAAAGCAGCGTTTCGGCACTAACCAATGTTTTAATGTACTTGTCTTTTTTACTGGACAAGTTAATATTTGGGCAGAATGATCTGAAAAAGCAAAGTCGGCGATAACGCCTGTACACCCCCGAATATTATGGGCAATATTATCAAGGCATGTATTACTAATGCCACGTGTAGGTTGGTTAAACTGCAGTAATAAGTTAAAACCTAAAAGTAATTCTATGAAATCTTTACTTACGCCCTTAGACTTATCTAACGTTTAACTAATTTTTTCCCATTAGTTGACAGTTTCGTAAGAATTTTGCATAAGATCAAAAAGAAAGTATTTATTGAGCTTATAATTCTGCTTGGTGTTTTGTAGATACATAAAATATAAATTTTGTGTAGGGTTAATTCAATACCAGAACATTCGATTATGTTAGTCATCGACATTTTGTTTATTTCTTTTAGAGGCTTAAACTGAAATTCATGCTTTAACAAAATGCATGAGCCTCCATGCCTGCTTGGTCTCATAAAGATAGATGCTAGCCTATAACCTGGTATTATATCAAAGCCTAATATTTCAAAAACTGGTCTTCACAGGCTCCAAATATTTTAAAAGACCTTTATAATGACACCCCACACAATAAGGTAGGTGACAAACCAAAATCACATCCCTACTTTACAAATACTCGTAAAATGTTTTTCAGCTTTTAAAATAATAAGGGATACGTTTTTACCATTTTGGCTACGGAACCCTAAACACGCAAAATAGGAAGATCCTCAGCCAGGTGCACTGACGACCAGAAGGCAGAGGACCAAGTGCCGTGGTGTAAATTCGATGAAGACTGGAAGACCTATAAACTGAAAATTTATTTATTACAAGCTTTTACCTGTGATTTCTATTATATTTCATATTTATTTCTCTCTCAATCACAAGATCTAGAAATCAAAAGAACATCATCAAAAGAAATCAATATACCTACAAAAAAAAAGTAAATAGCTCAAGCTTTAAGCTATCCATACTAATATTATAAATGTGAAAGTAACTCTATCTGTCTGTTACGCTTTCACGCTCAAACAGCTAAATCGATTTAGATGAAATTTGGTAAAATAGTTTGAGTCCCGGAGAAGAACATAGGATAGTTTTTACCGCGATAACCGACATCCACGCGAGCGGAGCCGCGGGCGAAAGCTAGTTTCATATATATTTTCATCTAAATCGGCCCCTTGTATCTTCAGGGATTTATGCGTTTAAACAAACAAACTTTTCAGTTTAATTAAACTAATATATATTATATAAAGTAGGTATATGGAAATATAGAACCTAATTACCCAGTACACTGAAATACTGAAGGAAAATTTGATATTTGTTTTTGTTAGCAGTAACTGTGTAATGATAAGGAAACATTTACCTGCTTGTGGAAACACAAGTACCTATTTATTTGTGCAAATGCTATATGGTCTGTTTACAGAATTATCTCAATATTTATTTATACTCAATTCCCTCTAAACAACGCATATAGGTATAGAAACAATTATATAGTTACTAAATATACAATCGATTATGAAAGTGGTATGCCAGTATTAACAAAAATCCTGTACAGCGAAAATAGCATTAATGTTGAGATTAGTAACGGTCGGTATACTATTGCCAGGAAAAACCAACCGAAATGTTTTATGACGTGCAAATGAACTTCAACCCTTTGGTGACACACCACATTTTTGTTTTGTTTGCTGACTGTACACGTATGTATCAGACAGTTACGTGGTCTGATTGACGTCGATTTTGAACCACCGTTATAAAAAAAACCCCAAAAATGCAGTTACTCCTATGTTTTCGTCTATATCTCTAGTGCTTTATAAGCTAGGACAACATTTTATACACTAAAACCTTCCCAGAAAAATAAGCAGTCAAACAGCGAGAACTCCATCTAAATCGGATTAGCACCTTTCGAGAAAATTGCGAACATATGTACCAGTGGCGGAGGTTCCTTAGAACACAATTCTTTTCGGTTTCCCTTTGAATTGTAGTTACTTAAGGAGGCATTACACTGAGAAAATTATTTATTTAGCGCTACGTACACAGCGAAACGATTGCCGGCCTCACTCTTCCGCACACAACCATTACTTCACAGTGCGCAGAAGCGCAGGTCAAAATAAAGTAAAATATTCGTTCGTACATATGTCAAATTACGAACGCCATGACTATGACAATACGAAAATGCTCGTATTTGCATTTTTCCGCCATTTCAAGATTTATTTGCGGAATCATATTAAGACGTATCATTAAATTTCTTTATATCATCTACTAAAAAAACTCTTTGAGTAGTGACACAAGTTTTTTTGTGTCCTAATATTTAGGTTTTCTATATACATTTTTGAGAGAGCCGGACCCTGTTTCGCGTAATAACCTTAATACTTTATGTACAAAGACCGTGTTCACTAAGATAGATACATGATGTCGGGTTTCCTTAGAACTTTTTTAACCCTTCGCTACTGATACATACAAACGATTTAAAATACTACTGGAAAACAATTTGTCTGAAACTGTTTATCTACTATTTACATGGATTAAGTATAGGCTTCCGAGAATATACGCCAAATAGGCCCATATCAAACAAGTGCATTTTCTGTGTAAATAATTGACATCATCATAAACAACAAAGTTGATACATAAATGTTGAAAATAAATGTGTGTTTATTTACTTTACACTGGAAGTGTGGTGTTATGATGTTAATTTTAAACGTATTTACCTGTTTATTGTTTATAATTAACAAGACACAGTGTCATTTTAGTAACTGAGTCATTTTAGTACCTACATATGTACTTAATTTGTTTGAAGTCTAAAGTAGTTTGAACGCACTAATGTCCGAAGGACTAGGTCGATTACAGGAGAGCAGGTTTTATATACCAACATCCATTGATTTAATCTACGTATAAGTAAGTACTAAAATAAAAAAACCCGAAGATTTGTATGTTTAAATCAACCCGCCCATCTTCAAAGATAAAGTAGCTGTAGCCCGCGACTTTATCGAAAATTTTAAATATGAATCCCCCGAGAATATCACATTTAGCCGAGATAAAAAGTAGGTAGGTAGTCTATGTCCTACTTCCGAACTATAATCTATCTCTTTGCCGAATTTCAATCAGATCCGGTCAGCCGTTCTGGCGTGATTGAATAACAAACATTCATCCCTAAACTTTCGCATTTACAATATTAGAATAATAATATAAAATTGGATGTATCCATGGGCGCCGCCAGGATATCTTTCAGGAGGTGCAGCAGCATCTATACTCTATAGGTTGTTAGTAGAAGTAATTTTTATAGGCATTTCTTGCCAAAGACTTTACAAATACAATAATTGCATTTTGAAAGATAGAAAAATTTGAAATCCAGACTCAGGAATGGAACCCGAGACTTCCGTAGCCAAACCGGGGCCAGAAGCGAACCACCTATCTAGACTATGTTACTAGATATCAAATTCTTCCATCTCTTAATGCTTACGGGTTAGGCCCCCGTAGCGCCATCTAGTCGTTAGTTAAAGAACTATCACGGCTTTTGTTATTGCTTCGTTACAGAGAGCATTTTTAACAAATTATGATGACGCAGGCCGAATATTGAAGTAATTTTTATAGGCATTTCTTGCCAAAGACTTTACAAAATTATATCAAATTCTTCCATCTCTTAATGCACAGCATTAAGAGATGGAAGAATTTGATATCTAGTAACATAGTCCAGATAGGTGGTTCGCTTCTGGCCCCGGTTTGGCTACGGAAGTCTCGGGTTCGATTCCTGAGTCTGGATTTCAAATTTTTCTATCTTTCAAAATGCAATTATTGTATTTGTAAAGGTTGTTAGTAGGTACTACACACAAGGGGGTGCAACGGCGTTTATACCTACACTATAGGTAGCTACTACACACATGGATAGAAATTATTTTTAAAATGATCCTTCCTCCCAAGCATCTGACGGACATACGTCTTATGAAAATATATGTTACGGGTCTTAATCGTGTGAATAATTTAAGGTAAAATACCTTGTTTATTCCACGATGTTGACAAACGGTATCCGTCTTCTCGGTTGAAATTGACATGTTTTTTTGACATTACACGCCAGTGTGCAGATGTCCTTAGTGTTGTGTGTCGAAGTACCGACGGTTCCGTAATAGTGTAGTCAATCAAGCGAGGGTAGTTTCCGAAACCCGCGCTTCACGGAGGCGACGCTGAGCTCAACTAGTCTACCTGTGACCACGGCCGTTGCAATACGGTCGAAACGTCGGGTAATAAACAAGGTTTTGACTGCCTCTGTGGCGCGGTGGGGGTGTTTCCGACTGCTACGCAAGAGGTCGTGGGTTCGATCCCCACCCAGGATAAAACTTTTAGTGATGAGCACGATGGTTTATTCTGTGTCTGGGTGTTATTTATCTGTAATATGTATGTATTTAGAAATATATAAGTATGTTTATCAGTTGTCTGGTTTCCATAGTACAAGCTCTGCTTAGTTTGGGATCAGATAGCGTTGTGTGAGTTGTCCCAAAATATTATTATTATTATTATAAGGTATTTTACCTTAAATTAACACTAAAAACTGAAAACTAGGAAAGCTAAAACCATTCTGTTTATTTAAGTCTTTATGTTAATTCGCACTAAATATTTAGTAGTAATATAAAATTGCACATGTTTAATAATTACTGATAATAAAAGAGCGGAATCTCCTACTACAAGCAATTCCTTGCTTAAAAGGCGATTTCATATGTAATCTAGATAAGTGAAACAGTGTAATGACAATAAAGATTTTTTTTTTTTTCATAATGTGAACATACGTCTGTTCACCCTAAATGAGGGCCCAACTGTAAGCCAGAGACATTCAGGTATCCGGTGGACTGTTGCGCGACGATTGATCGTTCGCTAGGCGCACGATGGGTTAAACCATCATAAACGTAGGACATTGTGATATTGTTTTTTTTTTTACAGGAGGTGCCAACGCACCCCCTTGCACCCTGCTGCCGGCCTGTCGCCTATTAATGTAACTAGAAGCTTGAGGAAGGTTATAACGCGATCGGATTCACTAAGGCAAAGTCCGGGCAAAAGTAAGTGAAATATAAAATATAAATTATTTCACTTGACATGGGTTGATGAGGATAATGACGATGTTGATTACAATGACACATGTCATCACACATGGCATGGATTTTAACACTGTAGATGTGTAAAAGTGTGTGTACCTACTTGTAATTAGTTTAAAGAACTATCTTTCGCCTGCGGCTCCGCCCGCGTGTACGTCGGTTATCGCGATAAAAACTATCCTATGTCCTTCCCCGGGACTCAAACTATCTCCATACCAAATTTTATTTAAATCGGTTTAGCTGTCTAAGCGTGAAAGCTTAACAGACAGACAGAGTTACTTTCATATTCAATAATTAGTACGGCTGTAGGTATATTAACTAAAATGATTATTTAAAGTCGATACACTATAAAATAAATATACATACAGATAAAAGTATAACTAAATATTTACTGCACCAAAAGATCTAGAGATACCTATATTTTGTCACGGAAATGGAAACAGTAGGAAGCCGTTCCTCCATTTGGTCCAAACTCTTTGGTCAAACTGATTTGTCCAACAGGAATATTATTTCCTGATGGTCAAACTTCTCGAAATATGAACTTTCTTTATAATTGTAAGATAAGATAGGATTTTTTTTTCTCTTTTTTTTAAGGGACTTTGAGCCAATTCTGACTATGTCAGTCCAAGATATTTTTATTTGTTACTAGCTGCGCCCCGCGGTTTCACCCGCGTAAGTCTACATCCCGTGGAAATATCGGGTTAAAAGTAGGCTATGTGTTGAGAGATATATTGTCTCTAGCTGGAAATATGTATGTGTATAGCCATTAATAATCACACCAATATTTATTACGATTTCACATTCACATTTAAATATAATATGAGGCAATAAAAGTATTTATTTTGATATAGATCAATTTGTTACTAAGAAATATGTAGATATTAGAAAAAAATTATCAATTTCTATTGTAATTGTGGTTCGTTATTTTGACGATAATTGCTTCCACATAAGAGATAGACATATGCCGTCACGGACTTTTTTGTAGGACTATTTATGATAAACATATCGGTTATACATTATATATGTGTTACTTCAACGATATTTGCGGCGCACGCCAAAACATGTCGCCGATTGTAGATTTTTTTCCTACTTACTCGTACTTGACACTTATCGTTATATTTTGGACAATTTACACAATATCTTTATAAATTATAGCCTATGTGTTATTCTGATGTATAAGCTAAATTATTGTAAAGTTTCATTAAAATCCATTCAGTAGTTTTTGCGTGAAAGAGGAACAAACATCCACACATCCATACATCTACACTCACAAACATTCGACTTTATAATATTAGTAGGATTTGTAATATACAATTGGGTACAGTGATATAGATATTTGTCATTTGTATTTTATTGTCAGTTGCCGGTTTTGATTATACTGAATGGTCCTTAATAAATATGCTTGGGTTATGTGGGCTTTGGGATAAGTATGCTTGATCCCCTTAGCCTCTTACGGCCGGTCTCAATAATCGAACTATCGATGGATTTGGCTACTAGAGCTATAATTATATTTGACTTATGCTACATACTAAATATGTCAAAATTCTACCTCTAGTAGCCAAATTCAGTGATAGTCAGATTATTGAGACCGGCCGTTAGACATATTCCTATTAACCCTTAGATAATTTTCGATCTATTACTTTTGTTTTGTAACTACACTTCTAACTCCTTGCTAAAACTATATTGCATGGGAAAAACCCCCTTATTCCTAATACTTTAAGGGTAGTTTACACGAAACAGGGTTCGGCAATTTAACCGACGAATTGAAACCGAACAACAACATTTTAACCAACAAATGATTTGTCTTTGTTATTAAATTTCATTTTTAAAATAGAGTAAAGAAGACAAAAAACTCGAAAAAATAAATTTAGGTATTATACACATTAAAAAATCCATTGACTCATGAAAAAACTGTTGAATGGGTTATTTTTCTCTGTGCAGTTTTCTTTAAACATGGCTGAGCAGCGCAGCTTTCTAATAATAAACTACACATCACATAAACATTTTATCATTTACACATACAAAGATGTAGCGGTTCCCGTTAGGTGATCTTACTCATTCGGGGAAACACAATTACTTTTATTAGTAACCTATCATACATTTATTAAGCTACTTTATACATTTTTACAAGGAAAAAATCATGTTAGTGTTTGAATATGCGACTTAGGGATTCCATTTCTTTCACTTTGACTAACTTTATCGGCGCACCTGTGTTTGAATATGCGACTTAGGGCTTCCATTTATTTCACTTTGACAAACTTTATCGGCGCACCTGTGTTTGAATATGCGACTTAGGGCTTCCATTTATTTCACTTTGACTAACTTTATCGGCGCACCTGTGTTTGAATATGCGACTTAGGGCTTCCATTTATTTCACTTTGACTAACTTTATCGGCGCACCTGTGTTTGAATATGCGACTTAGGGCTTCCATTTATTTCACTTTGACTAACTTTATCGGCTCACCTGTGTTTGAATATGCGACTTAGGGCTTCCATTTATTTCACTTTGACTAACTTTATCGGCGCATCGCTGGCCTACAACCCCATTTATCGTGTCCCATAGTTCCTTGCACGGGTATTTATACTTTTAAAATGAAATGAAAAACTATAGTCCTAGATTATCAAAAATGTATTGAGCAGGATATGTAGTTCGAAAACGATTTTATTAATTTTAAATTAACTTATATTTACAATTTAGTTTTATTAATTGTAATTGACTTATTGATTTTAATTTTATTCATTTTTAATTTTATTAAGTTACAACTAGCCCTACATTAGTTTTTTTGTTTTTTCTTTTTCATTTGTTTTTCATTTTAATGATTTAATTATTTAAAAGGGTTTTACTTTTAATTATTCAAAAGTCATATTTTTTTTTATTAGTATTGTTGGTTACTCTGACTCATTCTTAAAACTCTTTTTATTATGTGTGATTTAATTTTATTGAAATTGTGATTTTTTATAATTTTTGTTATTATTTTTATTCGTATAACGTGTAAATTACGTTAACTGGAGCCGGAGGTTGCAGAGAAAGTCTATACATCTTAAATAAATTTAATTATAAATTACATTAAACTAAAATCTAAAACTAGTGATAAATGGTCGATGTATGTACCAAGAATGAATCGTTCTTTATTAAAATCTAAAACTACAACTATGGAAAGACGGTTGCGAAATCGAAGTGGCGAGATGTGGAAATCACGTAGCGCTGACTCGACGCCTCGTGCCGGTCCGCAACTGCACTGCTTCGATAAATGGTGTCAACGGTCCGCCTCTTACACCAAAGCGTAGATAAATGGTGTCGACGGTCCGTCTATAACACCGACGCGTAACACCTCCCCCCGAAGAACAGCAACTATTTGTCAAGCGGAGTGGCAAATATTGCTGCCAGACCACTGGTGTTCATCTTACTTCTTCTGGTCGGATGTTCCGTCTGGGTTCAATAAGTGTATAGTTGGCCCCTCTGCAGTATCGATGTCTGGATACGCCTCTGGCTTCAGCTTCCGAAGATCCGGATATTCGTTGAAGGTGCTTGGAAACCACCCGGGTGACTCGCGAACGCGGATATCGATTTGAGATATTCCTAATTATCGCGAACCGGCCCGCGAATATCCTACCGACTGCGCCAATTACGTTAACTGGAGCCGGAGGTTGCAGAGAAAGTCTATACATCTTAAATAAATTTAATTATAAATTACATTAAACTAAAATCTAAAACTAGTGATAAATGGTCGATGTATGTACCAAGAATGAATCGTTCTTTATTAAAATCTAAAACTACAACTATGGAAAGACGGTTGCGAAATCGAAGTGGCGAGATGTGGAAATCACGTAGCGCTGACTCGACGCCTCGTGCCGGTCCGCAACTGCACTGCTTCGATAAATGGTGTCAACGGTCCGCCTCTTACACCAAAGCGTAGATAAATGGTGTCGACGGTCCGTCTATAACACCGACGCGTAACATGTACAACTAACAATATAATATATCTGTAATATCTACTAACAATTTCAAAAAATATATAATTTCACTATTGTTTTGACATTAATCTGATTTTTGTATACCGTGTGTTGATGTTGCTCTTAATCTGTGTCATCTGGGGTTTCAGCTGAAAATCAGTGCTGTAATTTTTATTTGTAGCATTTTTGTTAAGCTGTGACCCATTAAAGTCACAATACCTGCAATTTTAAGTTTTGTTTTAGAAATCATTGTAAGAAGAGATTAAGGGTTAGATTCTCACACGGTCAAAACTTTGTTAATCCATAAATATTTGGTTCTGATCCTGAGTGTGTAGTGTTTTTTAATTATACCAACGTTTCCAAAATCCCTCTCATTACAACACTTGTACCTAAGAGACGCTATTATTACTCGCACTATTAACTCAAATTTATTCAATTTAAACGTATGAAAAAATAAAATGAATGCGAGTACCGAGGCATTGGAATTATGTATTATGCGCTCTCTCTCATACCTCCCTCCCTCGCCCCCCCCCCCCCCCGTCTCTCTCTCTCTCTCACGCACTACCCCTCTCCCTCTCTCTCTCTATCTCTCTTAAATCAAATTATTTAATCACCTAGAAGCAAAACAACACTTATGATGATACATCGTGGTGCTATGTGTAGATACATGTATCAAGATTGCAAATTACATTAACAAATAAATGGTCATAAGTGATAAAATATGGACGAATTGAAAAACACAAGACCTTCGAGAAGGATTCGGTACCTTATTAGGAAGCAGTTACGGTTAAATTGGTCTAAGTTAATTATAATAGCATTCAGTCATAATACATTGAACACTATTGTTTATGACGTAAATTACGTTAACTGGAGCCGGAGGTTGCAGAGAAAGTCTATACATCTTAAATAAATTTAATTATAAATTACATTAAACTAAAATCTAAAACTAGTGATAAATGGTCGATGTATGTACCAAGAATGAATCGTTCTTTATTAAAATCTAAAACTACAACTATGGAAAGACGGTTGCGAAATCGAAGTGGCGAGATGTGGAAATCACGTAGCGCTGACTCGACGCCTCGTGCCGGTCCGCAACTGCACTGCTTCGATAAATGGTGTCAACGGTCCGCCTCTTACACCAAAGCGTAGATAAATGGTGTCGACGGTCCGTCTATAACACCGACGCGTAACACCTCCCCCCGAAGAACAGCAACTATTTGTCAAGCGGAGTGGCAAATATTGCTGCCAGACCACTGGTGTTCATCTTACTTCTTCTGGTCGGATGTTCCGTCTGGGTTCAATAAGTGTATAGTTGGCCCCTCTGCAGTATCGATGTCTGGATACGCCTCTGGCTTCAGCTTCCGAAGATCCGGATATTCGTTGAAGGTGCTTGGAAACCACCCGGGTGACTCGCGAACGCGGATATCGATTTGAGATATTCCTAATTATCGCGAACCGGCCCGCGAATATCCTACCGACTGCGCCAATTACGTTAACTGGAGCCGGAGGTTGCAGAGAAAGTCTATACATCTTAAATAAATTTAATTATAAATTACATTAAACTAAAATCTAAAACTAGTGATAAATGGTCGATGTATGTACCAAGAATGAATCGTTCTTTATTAAAATCTAAAACTACAACTATGGAAAGACGGTTGCGAAATCGAAGTGGCGAGATGTGGAAATCACGTAGCGCTGACTCGACGCCTCGTGCCGGTCCGCAACTGCACTGCTTCGATAAATGGTGTCAACGGTCCGCCTCTTACACCAAAGCGTAGATAAATGGTGTCGACGGTCCGTCTATAACACCGACGCGTAACACGTAATTCATGCTACTCACAACACAACAAAAACCCGTGCATGTAACTACAATATAATTACTGATCGTTATGATTGATTGTCCGATATATTATAATTAGTTAGTAACAATCGTACCTACAATAAATTGAAATAATGTAAAGGGGAAATCACAAAAAGTTGCTTTGAGACACAAATTCTGTTTTAAAATACATATTTTGCGCAATTTCGTCTGCGTGATTTTTTTCCGTATTTGCAACATTTTTAATTGCTACAAACAAACTCTTCAGCTTTATAATATTAGTATAGATTTCGATAGATAGCGTTGTGGAACATATTTTATCACTACATAATGTAGAAGAAAAAGAAATTATTTGTAGTAATTATTAAACGAATAAGGAACTTTAGATCGAAAGTTCCGAGCTAATGAAATGCAGACCTACCAACATTTTACTTGAGAGTGGCGAGTACATTTAATATTACCTAAAATAGGTACACTACCATAATTATGATGCCATCACAGTAATTAACGTTGAATTAAATTAATAGGGATAGTTATGAGGAAACACATCGCCAATTTATGCGCACGTACACCTGTTATAAAAGTAACTCAATTTAAATTGTAAATCAAGAAGGAAGACAAGATCGATTTCAGGGAGAGATACTGATGTAAGTCCCCTATAAACGTCAAATCAGACTAGCCCAAGAAATACTCGAAAATTTCAAGGATAATCTATACTAATATTATAAAGCGGAAGAGTTTGTTTGTTTGTTTATTTGTTTGTTTGTTTGTTTGTTTAAACGCGCTAATCTCAGGAACTACGGGTCCGATTTGAAAAAATCTTTTTTTGTTGGATAGCCCATTTATCGAGGAAGGCTATAGGCTATATAACATCGCGCTACAACTAATAGGAGCGGAGCAGCGACGAGAAATGTACCAAAAACGGGGAAAATTTACGCATACGAAGTTGCGCGGGACAGCTAGTACTATAATATATTGATCCTATTACAATGGCACGTGCTCATGTTACATGTATGCTATTTTTTACAAATCTAATTTATTAGATTAAAGTAACAAATTTAATCTGCTTATTTAGTCACAATTCAATTACATCAAAATCTGTAACGTTGAAATTAACTGACGGATTGTAATGACGATATTGATGACAATGATGGTTATAATGGCGATGTTGATGACAATGATGGTTATAATGGCGACGTTGATGATCAAAGTGATAATGACGATAACCATTACATCTCTTTTGATGATAATGAGGGTGGTATAGGTAAAGGTACCTAAAATAAGGTTAGGCAATATTATTTTTAGAAGTAGGTACTTGATTATCAGCACTTATTAAATAACAATAAATTAGTTATTGATAATGATTATTATAACTTATTTTACATTTACTTATAAAGCAATTCAGGTCACCAGGGGGAATCACGTGAAATAAACTAAAATTTTCTCTAAATACAACAACTACTTCCACCCAGTTTACTCAATACATTTGATTAAGTGACAACATAGGCTTCTGGAATTCTGGAAGACAGATTTTTTAAATATCGCCCCCGTTGTGATATAAGTGTTTTTGCCAACTTTTTACAGTTTTGATCACTAAATGTCATCTCGTATGACATTTAGTGATCAAAATTGTAAAAAGTTCGCGATTTGTCTTGATTTTTTGATCTTTATACAATATAAGTTTGCCTATATAAACAGGTAGTTATTTTATTTGAAATCGTCGTAGTTTTAGAGAAATTATTCTAAATATTCAAGGTAATAGGTTTCGGGGATAATGTGTCTATGTGGCATGCAATTACCACAAAATCAATACCTAGTCATCAAAATTTTTGCTTTGTTTTTGTTGTTCTAAGTATAGGTAGGTATTATTTTTTGCTTTTTAGTTGCCTTGTTTTTATTTTTGAAGTCGATGTAAAAAAGTTTTTTATTACACCTTGTGTTTCTCACAAAATTACAAGATTAAATTGTAATTTTGTGACAAAGTATCTAGATTTGTCAATGAGTAAAGGAGTATGTGCAAAAGTATACGCATTTTTTTTTTCAAATCTTGTTTAATTCTCAAGCTTTTTAAGATATTTTAAGTTTGCTGATAAATTCCAATTATACAGTCTCACTCACATCAGTTACGTAGCCGTTTAGACGGGCAAAGGCATCTCGGATGCGTCTAAAATTCTTATTTAAAAAAAACTAAATTAACTCATTTTCATGCAGCATATTAAAGTAAACAATAAATGAATAGTATACGCTGTTATCTAAAGAATATGATATAGACTTCATGAATGTTGTCGCCGTTTGATAATGTTACATAAGTATTAGTTAAGAAAAGGATTTAGGTACTTTTGTAAGTAAAGATTCTGTGTGATAAATTAAGGCCATTCTTTTCTTTCTTTCACAAAACATTAATATCCACTTATTCATTAAGTAGCAGTCATTTGGCCAGCACTTAACCTGCATATTCAGTTCATAAACAAAGAAAATTGTGAACATTGGCAATTTGAAAAGAGTGGCCGCGAGTTTTTATTGCCTTATTCTTTTCCCCGGTTTTACCTATTGTTTTAGGCATTAATGTAGGTACATGTAGAATCGACTTTTCACAATAGTAGTATTTTGCTTCATACGTGAATAAATATTTTTTATTATTATTATTTATGATTATTATTATAGGGTTCATTATTATATTTTTATTCCCATTATTTATTTCTTTAGCTTATTTTTTACATTTTAAAATACATAACAATAATAATAATATCTTGGGACAAGTCACACAAAGATATCTGATCCCAAACTAAGCAGAGCTTGTACTATGGAAACCAGATAACCGATAAACATACTTATATATTTCTAAATACATAACACCCAGACACAGAATAAACCATCGTGCTCATCACACAAAGTTTTATCCTGGGTGGGGATCGAACCCACGACCTCATGAGTAGCAGTCGGATACACTCCCACCGCGCCACAGAGGCAAATAATATAAATTTAAAAATATAAAAAATAGAGTCCTACCGGCATCGGGTACAGGGACAAAGCTACCGGTGCTTAGGGCTCCAGGGAGAGGAACCGCATCACGATGCGTGCCGTGTCGAGTAGTAGTAGTAGAGCCAGCTACCTAACGTAAGCCTCTACAGGTGTTGGTCGCGGCTTTTGGCGATTAGTCCATGAGCAGAAACAACTATCGGAACAATAAACGCTGAATCCACATCGCACATGTCAACAATCTCGCGGGCTAAGTCCAGGTATTTTATTTCTTTATCTTTTTCTGCCTTCACGAGATTGTTACCATGTGGGACGGTGATGTCAACAATCATTGCGATCTACCATCACTATGTCAGGCTTATTGGCGACATATTTTTATTTGCATATATTTTCAAAGTTGAAAGTTTATCAACATTATATTTTTATTATTATTATTTTGTTATTATAGGGCATAAAAAGTATGCGGGTCAAAAACACAACCCAATTTGACGCGGTTGACCTTTATTCTCTGTGTTGTAACTTTGAAGATTCATACAAGATATATTTGAATCTTTACTCCCCATTTACTTTCTGAACTTTAACCCCCAATTACCCAAAAGATACTTAACTTTGAGCCGTGCTCAAAAGTATTTCGGTTGCTATTATTTATGAGAGTTAACGGCCTCTCAAAACACCAGAATTATTCTTCGGGTACAGGAAGGTGTTCAATCCAGGTAAAAGCATCTCTAAAAATAAAACCGGTGATAAACTGATTAAGGGAGATTTGAATTGCCAAATCCCCACCACCCCCTAAGTTGGTCTATGAACCTTTGAGTACTTAGGTAAGACCTTTTAAGATCTTAACCAAAGAAAAGAACACTATACAATGGCAAATAAAATTCAAGGATATTCCCAGACAAATATCTCACGTAGTTATAATCGAAGATCTGACAAGAATATTTAATAGGATTGACAAATAAAACTACGCTTTATAATGTATTTTTGCATTCTTTGTTATTAGAGCATGCTCAGCACCCAATAAGATACTATGGTAAGTGTAAAATATACCTTATCACAATGCAATAAGTTCTTCGTTTATATGCCATTATAATTGAAAGGTACGGTACCTCTAACACGAATCTGACTATACTATAGCTAAACTATATGTACTCAGTTTTATAGAGAAAGACTGAGTTTGAGACGTTTCTACGTTCGAAAAGGTGACTGGGAGAAGAGCGGCAAAAAATGCAACCATTTTTTAAAGGCTGATTTTGTGACTTTACGCCATAATAGTGGAGTAAAGACCACTCAGCTGGATTCCTTGGCGTTCGACGCACAGGACTTTAATCGGCTACTGACAGCATCTGTTACAGAGTTATACTGACTGACTAATTAATAATAATACCTAATAATAATACCTTGGGACAACTCACACAACGTTATCTGATCCCAAACAAAGCAGAGCTTGTACTATGGAAACCAGACAGCTGATAAACATACTTATATATTTCTAAATACATACATATTATAGACTAGCTGTGCCCGCGACTTCGTTCGCGTGGAAGTTGGGTTTATATTAAGGTAGTTTATATTACAATTCAACTTCTGTGTAAAACATATTGTAAACATGCTCCACAATGCTCTGTGGCATCTATGGATATTTGGGCCTAGCTTTAATCAGGGCCCAACATATGGCAGGGCAAGCCAAGCAAATGCCCAGTGCAGCAAAATGAAGGGCGACAAAGTTTATGGCGCCAGACGGTTAGAAGACAAATTATTAAAATTCCCACGACCACACCTTGACAAAAAAGTGATTTGCATCACATCAAATACTATTAATATTGAAAAATTCCCCCACCACGCGAGTACTGGGGCGGTCTCGAGTTAAATGAAGCTCGAAACCGCCCAATTACTCGTGCGAAATTTTGAGTTATGGAGCTTCGATTCTGACTCCGATAGGTCGAAAATTCCGATTGATTTTAAACCTCCGACTCCAACTTCGGCTCCGACACTTTTAAATCGGACCTTTTAATCGGAGGTACCTAGCCGCTCCTTCAAGATAATTTATACATAGGTAATAAAGGTATGATGGACAAAACTCTCACAGATTCCCTATGATCGCAGGTTATGTCCTGCCCGAGGTATCTTTTCCGAGTCTAAAGTACACCTACTTTGTGTCCGTGTTTGTACCGCGGGAATGCAATGTTTAAACAAACAAACAACATTCAAACGTTTCTAAAAGATATACTCAGATATCTTTTTTTGTGTTTAAATACTATTTCTAAACTTATTTCAAAATTTTTTTTCACTCACTTTAGAAGATTAAAATATTATTTTATAATGTCTACATTGGTGAATTTAAAAATAGGTGTGTCAACCTGTCGCAAATTAAGATCATCATATATTCATATCCCTCTACGTAAGAATTTCAGTTTTTTTTTTAAATCAATTTTCCTGATTCTTTTTAATTTGTATTTAAACGCCATCTATTTCCAAACTGGATAAGTTTATTTTTATACTTGATGATTTTACATTAAACTATCATGCATATTAAACGTAGGTAAGCAAGGTATTTAACCTTAAATTATTCACGCGATCAAGACCGGTAATACATATATTTTCATAGTGTGTACAAATCGCGAAAGTTTATTAACATTTGTAGGTAAGCAATTTTGGCACTCAGAAGAAATCGAATCACAGATGGCGCCACATGTTTTATTTTGATGTAACGCGGACTTAATCTTTCATTTTTTTTAAGCAATTAACATTTATAAATTCTAGAAAATATCAAGTAATTACTGTTTATTTGTAATGTAATATTGTTTTTCATTTCTAAATTTATAACATAATCACTATTCATGCAAAACAATGATAAAGGTGCCTATTGGAAGTGATTATTAATATGAAAATTGGTTAAACAAAGTAAACGTGATAAAGTCGAAAATAAAAGCTTGTATAAATAAGTATACATTTAGAAAAATACTTAAAAAAAAAGAATAAAAATAATTTTAACCAACACAAAAAGAGACTCGCAATTAGGGAGTCGATCCTCCGACCTCGCTCGTTAAATCCGCTACTTGTGCCAATAGGCCACCTCAGCTGATGCAAACACGGTTAAAATAGCTGATCTTAAGAAAATTGAAAATGTTGTGTTTAGCTCCTAATAGTTTTAGCGTGAAGTTATTGTTTCCATGGGTTACAATTGTAAATAATGTCTTATTGTGGTAAAAATTGTGAAAAACCATAATGGTTCGACAAAACATACGTTGCTGCTCACTCCCCATAGACGATAGCATAATGATTTATAGTGCAAGTAATGACCTATAGTATTTACAATAAAACTGCAAATTTTCATGAAGATCCGTCAAGTAGTTATTGTTTTATAACGATAAATAGCTATAGACATTATCCGTCATTGCTTAGCTCCTATGGGAAATAGCGTGATAAATTATAGCCTATATGTTAATCCAGACTTATTAGAATACACATACAAAATTTCAACCGAATCTGTCCAATAGTTATTGCGTGATGCGTGTTCAAACAAACAGACAGACATTTCTAAAAATGTAGGAATGTGTTTAAATACTCTTTTCGAACATTTCCCAATTTTTTTTTTCACTATGTTCGGCCATGTACAGACACGTGAAATTTACAATTTTATTATATGTATAGATATAGATAGATAGCATGATTCAGTATTCACGCGCGATGGCTTATTATTAGCGTATTTCATGTATAACTTTGGTGTTTCTATACCGATTTCTATAAGTATTTTTTATGGAATAGTTAATTATGTTAACTTTTTTAATTAGGGATGACTGAGAGTGTTATAAACGTAAGAGTAGACAAATATAATCAGAAAGTTTCGAACTACTAAGCTATCGGGAGTTACACGTGATATTGTGAGTCAACCATAAAAGATAGACATATGCTGTCGTGGGATATTTTTTAAATAATTTTAAGGAGAACATTCCCGTCATACATGATTTCTGTGTAGCTTTAACCATTACGGTTGCACACGCGACGAAAGCTTAAAAAATGGAGTAACTTCTCCCGTTTTCCTTCACTGCTCTGCTCCTATTAATTGTAGCGTGATGAAAAGTATACTATAACCTACTCAGGAGTATGAAAAATAATTGTACCAAGTTTCGTTAAAATCCGTCGAGTAGTTTTTGTTTCTATAACGGTTATACAGACAGACAGACAGACAGACAAAAATTTTACTGATTGCATTTTTGGCATCAGTATCGATCCCTAATCACCCCCTGATAGTTATTTTGGAAATATATTTCATGTACAGAATTGACCTCTCTACAGATTTATTATAAGTATAGAAGATAAATAACACCCAAACACAGAATTAACCATCGTTCTCATCACACAAAGTTTTATTCTGGGTGGGGATCGAACCCGAACGACCTCTTGCGTAGCAGTCGGATACACTCCCACCGCGCCACAGAGGCAGTCAAATTGTACATCATACATATCAACCCATATGATGGCCCACTGCTGGGCACGGGTCTCCCCAGTAGAACCTACTGGTATGTAGATCCTGGGGGTAATTGCCATAATCGCCACGCTTGGCGAGCGGGTTGGCGATCGCAGTAAGGCTTTAGTTACGCAGAGGACGCTGCTGCCCGTCCTCCGGAGTGAAATCACTTAGTCGCCTTGACGACACCCACGGGAAGAGATGGGGTGGTACTATTCTTAAGCCGGCACCACACGGCAATTGTTATGTGATTCTGATTTATTCTTCACCGGATATACTAAATTTCAAATCACGCATTCGATAGCACGCGCTGATCGAGGACTAATCTACACTAATATTATAAAGCGGAAGAGTTTGTTTGTTTGTTTGTTTGTTTAAACGCGCTAATGTCAGGGACTACCGGTCCGATTTTAAAAAATATTTTTTTGTTAGATAGCCCATTTATCGAGGAAGGCTATAGGCTATATAACATCGCGCTACGACTAATAGGAGCGGAGCAGCGACGAGAAATGTTGCAAAAACGGGGAAAATTTACGCATACGAAGTTGCGCGGGACAGCTAGTAATGAATATAACTTTAACGTATGACTGACGCGCCTGGTTACAAAATTTAGCATTAATGACAAACGTAAAACTTTTTTTGAATTAATGTACTACTAGAAACCTAATTTTAAGTCTTAGAAAGCAGTTTTACTAAACATTTAGATTATTCGAAAAAAAAAAACCTACCTCTGCGCCAAACGCTAAGAAATCCAGCTGACTGCCCTTGAACTGTGATCTATCTTTACTCCACTAATGTGACGTAATATAAAAAAATCAGCCTTTATAAATTACTTGCATCTTTTGGGCTATTAAAAAAGAATGTGATCGAAAACTTGTCCATGTCATTTATTTGATTCGATTTATTGATTTACATAAATAGGTATGCTACAAAATACAAGTGTTAAATATTAATAGGTACAATATGAATCGGCATATTTACAAAAAAACAGCATGCAAATTATAATTACATTATTGTGAACACATACCTACCTACACCACACATTACTAAAACCAATTAAGTTTTACATTTTTTTAATAGCGCTATTTTCCATGCCTTTCAACTCTATTCGATTACTTTACGAAAATACACTAAAATTCTTGTTAGATTTAGGTCTTGGATTCGGTGTGTGTGAACGGACACTTATTTACTCGGCGTCGACATCGATTATTCCTCACAAACAGCCGATTACACCACTGACACCACTCCATAGCACTTTAAGTTTAATTGTCACTTTATTACTTGACGGATTATCTAAGGAAACGTAGCGATAATACTGGTTTTTGCAGTTAATAAGTTATAAAAGTATAAAATAAAACAAGTAAGCCAAACGGTTAATAGTGTGCAGGCGCAGCCATTGCGGTTTACAGTTCCGTTCATTAATTAATAATGGATTATAAACTAGGTAAGGATGTTGTTTATAGTTTGTGAAATTGTTATTGTTATTTTATTTATTACCTAAAAGTTTGGTATTGTGTTTACTTACTAAGTTTACCTGTACTAAATTCTATAAATAAATTTAATTTATGTTAAATAATTAATAAATTAACAATTATTTTTTTATACTTGTTAGTTTATTATTCAATAATATAATTATAAGTTTATATAAAATTTACGCTAGCGGTAGGTTTTAAGTTTACACTAACCTAGCATTTAGTTAAGTACCAATAAATCCAATCAATTAAATAAAAAGTACTATGAAATAAAAAAACCGGGCAGGAGCATTTCGGACCATGCTCAGTGTAGGGTTCCGCAGCCTTGAATATTTGCATCAGCAGAAGAGCGTATTAGCGCAGTTTTTCGACAATTACTCAATGACGGCATATCCGATCATATTCAGAATAATTTTAGTTTAAAGTATTTATTAAGCGCTCCCTTAATTTTTTTCTCAGCAACGGGCGGCACATCATTCTACAGGTCTTTCAAAAACATTTTAAGGTTTTTAATAATTCTAAATTTTTAATTATTAGATAGATTTAAAAAAATACAAAGGTAGCGCTTAATAAATAACTTTTGTAATTTTTTTCATATTTTGGTCACATGGTTCAAAAGATAAGGAGGGACGCAATTTTAACCAACTTTCGAATCGATTATTTCCAAAAATATTCTCTTCAAAAAAGTTGATTAAAAACCTTATAATATTTTTAAAAGACCTGTCTAATGACGTGCAACACGTAGATGTTTGCTGAAAAAAAAAACAGCTTCTGTTACTTTTATTATTTAGATATCAAACTACGAGTAAGTAGCGGTTACTACACCTTTTTACCAAATTCCATTAATATTCTTTGTGCAGTTTTTGAGTAAAATGCTAGTGACATACGGACGGACAGACCGACAGACGGACATGACGAAACTGTAAGGGTTTTGTTTTTGCCATTTTGGATACGGAACCCTAAAAATTACAAAGGTAATCCCTTCACTGAGCATGGTCCGACATGTTCTTGCCAGGTTTTTTTTTTTAATCGCTTCTTTGGTTTTTATGTATTCAAAATCTACTAACGAAAGACTACTCGTCTAGGTCTGAGTCAATATTCCCCGATTTTGCTTTGTAATCAAACGAATTTGGTACATATTATGCCATAGGTATTATGTACATTAATCTATACTAATATTATAAAGCTGAAGAGTTTGTTTGTTTGTTTGAACGCGGTAATCTCAGGAACTACTTATAGGAGCGGAGCAGCAATGAGAAATGTTGCAAAAACAGGGAAAATTTACGCAGACGAAGTTGCGCGGGACTGCTAGTATTATATATACTGTTTACTAAAATTTGAAAACACCTTCCTGTTACACAATCTAAAATATAAAACCGACCAAGTGCGAGTGGGACTCGCGCACTGAGGGTTCCGTACAAACTTATAGATGTGTAAATAGTTCGGGAATCTATATAATCACATCGCACTGTGACAACCAAGTTGCAAAATGGTGACTGACAAGCCGTGGTTACCCAAATCATTTCAGGCCACAGTAATGTACGACCCACATTGCTAATACAAATGGTTAAAAAAATTGGAATACGTCATGTATAGGTGATAGGAGCTATGTACGAATTTTAGAACTAAGAAAAATATATTTTCAGTTAAATCCAATTTTTATTATTAGCGCCCAAGCTATTTTCAGACACAGACATATTTTCACATTTTTGTTCCTAACGAGATATCTGTAACGCAACAATATTAAAAGATTTATTTAATATCAGATAACTCACACAAAACCTTCTAAACCCAATCTCGAGAGTATCTACTATAGCAACCAGACAAACAACACAACATTATATAATCTATACTAATATTATAAAGCTAAAGATTTCGTTTGTTTGAACGCGATAACCTCAGGAACTACTGGACCGAATTGAAAAATTATTTTACTGCCGGATAGCCCATCGTGGAAGCCATTACAATCAATAGTAGAGAAAAATGTTGCAAAAACAGGGAAAATTCAAGCTACGTTGCACGGGTCAGCTAGTTCTAAATAGATACATTAGTATAGTATAAATATAAAAGAAAGTCCCGAAAGATACACCATTTATAAAATAACAACGATTTTGAAGATCTTTGAGTAGCAGACACAGAATAAACAAACGTGATCATCACACATATTTATGCTTGAGCAGTAAGGCTCCCTTATTCATAATTAATAAAGAAATAATTCTGTTTTGAAAATGGAATGAAAAACAAAGACAAAACATTCGCTAGTTAAAATGCTCTCTAAACGTCTGCTAATTTATTTATTTTTTATTTTAAATAATGTAGTAACACACTTTCGTATTATGAAAATACACACATCAAAAGTGTCTAGGGATCAAGCATTTTTATGCGGATTTCTTGAGATTGAGATGTGGCTTTGTAATAAATTTATGATTTTATAAATTTATATGGATCCTTTTTGGTGCATTTCATAATTTGAATCAGGAACTGTGAATCAAATTCGAGTAAAAGATGAAAATCAGCTGTCAATATTTTCCCTATAAAAACATACAACGCATTGAAGACATTATTAGTGCTACTGTTTCCCTACTACTGATTAAAACCAACGTTATTATGGAGCGGCGACGTCATTTAAGCAGGGAAGAAATGCTCAGAGCCGTGGGAATGATAGAAGCTGGTTCCCGGCAACGTACTGTGGCTTTAGCTCTGAATACAAGTCAGAGTGTTATCAGTCGACTTTGGACACGTTACCGAAGCACTGGTACCGTGGCTGAGCGCCATGGAGGACGGTATCGCTGCACCACACGGAGACAAGACCGATACATTCAAATCTTAACTCGAAGAGGTCCAACAATAACCGCCATGATGTTAGCCGTGAGGCTTCATCACTCTTCAGGGAACTTAATTAGCGACCAAACAGTCAGAAACCGCTTGCATGAAGTGAACCTTCATTCCCGAAGACCGCTACGGGTACCACCTATAGCAATGCACAATCGTAGGATTCGATATCAATGGGCTCTTGAACACAGAAATTGGGCAGAAGAACAATGGCGTTTCGTGTGCTTTTCTGATGAGTCTCGTTTTGGTATGAGACCGGATACAAGACGTATACGACACTGGAGAACCCCTGGACGCCAACAGCGATTAAAATCCTGCAAGGAAGTCCATCCTTATAGTGGTGGAACCATCATGGTATGGGCGGGTATTTGGATCGGCGGAAGAACTGAGTTGATTTGGATCAGAGGCAACCTCAACGCTCAAATTTATGCTGAGACGATTGTATCAGACGTCATCGTTCCTCTACAAGTGCAAATCGGTCCCTTATTTCAGTTAATGCATGATAATGCACGACCGCACACCGCAAGAGTTGTAAGACAGACTCTCGCCGCAGCTAACATCAATGTCCTGCCCTGGCCTGCTCAGTCGCCAGACTTGAACCCGATTGAGCATGCATGGGATATGCTACAGAGAAGAGCTCTGCCGAATATGGAGGGTATCCAGTCGCAAGAAGACCTTTTTTTGTTGTTGCAACGAACATGGGCGGCCATTCCACAGCGTGATTTGGATGAACTCATTTTGAGTATGCCAAACCGATGTTCTTGTGTTGTTAGTGTTCGCGGTAGATACACGGATTATTAATTGTTTAAGTTACCCAATAAAATTTTAAAGAAAACTGTTATTTCAGTCTTTTTTTCGAACTTTAATGTTAGTGGTTCAAATGTCAAAAATCCCTTTATTAGGAAAATGGCAAATTTCTTTATTAATGCAAAGGTGACTTGGTTTATCGTTACTGTGACAAATGAAAACATAAAGAAATAAAAAAAAAAAAATCAATCAGGAGAAAAGTTATTGCAAAAATATATGTTGATCCCTAGACACTTTTGATGTGTGTATATATATTACGGGTCTTAATCGCGTGAATAATTTAAGGTAAAATACCTTGTTTATTGCCCGTGACCACGGCCGTTGCAATACGGTCGAAACGTCGGGCAATAAACAAGGTATTTTACCTTAGATTATTCACGCGATTAAGACCCGTAATATATATATTTTCATAATGTGTACAAATCGCGAAAGTTTATCAACACTTTTGTATATTTTTAACCTTATATTGCTCGTATGTTACAGCGCTCGTGATTGCCATGATGCTAACAACAGTTACAAGCTCAGTTTTAGGCCCGTCCTGTCCTTGCCCCAGGATATATAATCCGCTGTGCGCCATGGTCGAACACGAAAAGAGGACATTCAACAGTAGATGCGAGTATGATTGCCAATCAGAATATATCAAGGAACGAGGTGGAACTATCGAATTATTGTATTCAGGATCGGAATGTTATTAGATTGAATGGAAAACTGTTCATCAGTATTATTTATTGTTTTATTTGCTACACACTTGTATCACCTTGACCTGTAAGAAATAGAATTTTGCAACTCTATTTCTTACTAACTCCTATCGTCCAAATAGCTTGAAATTATTATTAGGAATTATTAGGAATCGATATGACAACGCAATGATTCTGACTAATTCATTCATTCATTTTTTTACTGGATGCAAAACAGCTCTATGATACGTCGGGATTCTACTGCTTGGACTTCGCCAAGTTCGCAAACAATAGGTAAAGCCGGAGAAAAGAACAAAGCAGTAAAAACTCGCGGCCACTCTTTTCAAATCGCCAATTTTAAAAATTAATATTGATAAGGTGCTGCCACTAATAAATTATACTACACCATGTTAGAGGACTGATGCAAATTATTTTACATACCTACTTAGAATAAAAATTGGAACATGAGAATTAAAATGGTTGGTACGTACAATAGGTAGTAGGGGCCTAGCCAGGGGGGTGTCACTTCGCAGTTTAGGTATATTCGGGCAGCGCGCCACTTGAAGGGGCGAATGGCAGTGGGCTGTCTCTCGGCTCGCGGGACAGTCAAGGTCATGTCGCACTCGCGCATACTTAATTTTTTTTTTAATTTTTCGAGACCCGTAATGTCTTATAAGCCTAAACGTCAATTTAATCCGTATAAAATATATTGTTGTGTAAAAGGAATAGTGAATGAATCTGAATAAAAGGAATAGTGAATCAGAACTAACATTTTTTACAATTCCACTGCGTCATCGAAGCACCTACGTGTAAAAGCCGGTCGTTCTTTTTTAATTCCTTAGGTCCTTAAGTACTTAGTAATACTTGTTAAAATAAAAATCCTTAATTAGTTGCTCAGAAATACTATTAGAAACAGGATAGGATAATGTTTACAAAGGAATATCTACACCCGTGGAAGTCGAGCACACAACAATTGGAATTTTTATGTTTATAATGCTAAATGTACGTTTGTTATGCTTAATCTACTTATTTATCTTAAAACTAATAAATTAACTAGGTACAAAAACTTCTCAAGTGTCAACCCCGTGCGGACTTCGCAGCTCGGTCATAAAACTGTGGCGCGCAAAGAAAATTCACAGTTCACGCGCGGATATAAGTTTCAATTTACCTTGCATGCGGCGAGTCTAGATATATTTTATACCTAAACCTGACTTTTGTTAGGGAGTGAACCTTCTGTACGTAGTACTATTACTTATACAATAATTGCATTTTTGAAATTTCAAATTTTTCCATCCCTTGATGCTCGCGAGTTTGGGCCCTCACATGCGCCATCTGGTCAGTAGTTAAAGAACTATCACGGCTTTTGTTATTGCTTCGTTAGAGAGAGCATTTTAACAAATTATGATAGGCCGAATATTGAAGTAATTTTTATAGGCATTTTTTGCCAATTACTTTGCAAATACAATAATTGCATTTTTGAAAGATAGAAAATTTTGAAGTCCAGACCCAGGAATCGAACCCGAGACTTCCGTAGCCAAACCGGGGCCAGAAGCGAACCACCTATCTGGACTATGTTACTAGACCTCTTTTCTATTACTTATTCTATGGCCTAGCTTGCCTTAGCCCTGTAACTAAATTTGTTAAGGCGCCAGGTATAAAGATCCAAATGATCAAAGTAGTCATGTGTATAGTTCGAACAAATTCTCATTAAAAAAAAATTGTGAATCCTTTTTGGAGCTTTATAATACTGTGCATGAATTTGTTCGAAATATTTTATCAAACTTTCAGGTCCAATACACTACCCATTGCCCAAATTGCACTAACGTGGCTTACTTTTAGAATGTTCAGTATACTGGATAGTGCCAAATAATAAGAAAGTCCTATCTGCTTCTAAGTGTTTTTCAATGATACAAAGGCATTGTAATCGATTTAGGTTCTCAGGTTCTCAAATCTGATGATAAGTACATATCATGATGATTAATTATCCTGGTAATTTAGGTGTTTGTGTAGCTTGTTTTGAAAAGCTGAAACATAAATATAATTTATTAGACATAATAACACGACAATCAGGGAGGTTAGACAACGTACATTCGTTCCGTGGCGAATTCGTTAACGCCGTAGTAATCGTTCGCAAAAAAATAAAATAATGTCTATGATCTCCACCGCAAACGTCAAATTCTTTATTAAAATTCCTTTCCATTATCGACATCGCTTTTCGAATGTGACTTTGTCTAGACCCCCTGATCAGAAATCCTCAGAAATCATAATAATTTGCAATTATTGAAAAGACTGGCCTTGTATTTGAAAGTTCTTTTCTCATTGGGTCTTCATAGAGTCATAATTATATCATTTTTTAAATGTGTCGGACATAGGTAGGTACTTATATATGCTACTTTTAGTAAACAAGGGCGTAGCTGGGTGGGACTGCGGGGGCGGTCAGCATCGGGTGTCACCCTTTTTGGGGCTCAAGAACAATATACAAACATTAAGAAAAAAAAATCACTAGCACAGATGTCTTTTTCGGAAATTTCCTCACAAGTACTATCTAAAAAAATATGAATAGTTAAAAACAGTAGTGGTAGGGGTATTACAGTATTGAATGTCTCTACTCTCTTACTCTGTCAAGAAAGTACCGTAATGCACAAATGTCAGTTATTAATCCAAATTTATTTTCTCACCTTCAAAGCAGGGCTCGGAAACCGGTTAAATTTCCAAACCGGTTTTGGTCATTGACCCCGAACCGAAATGAATTCAGGTTAAGGTTAAAACCGGTTTTTCACAAATTCCGATACTGTTCAGCGAAATAAACCGGTTAATTTGAGTTTCAAGGACATTAGTGAGTACGCGTATCTCTATTAATTTTTTGAACCGAGTGTTTCGTCTGTTTAGTCAACGTTCAGATTCACAGAGTATTTTGTATATGTTTACATTTGTATAGTTAAACATTTACGTTTGCGCACTGAATTATAAATGAAATAATAATTGAGTGAAATTGTGAATATCAGTACATTTCTTAACATACAAAAATGCTATAGATTCTTATCAACGAATGAAGTCAACCGCTTTTTCTTGGTGTTGCCGAAAATATACTTTCTGATACAGATGATAGTAAGTAAACATACAGTGAAATAAAGTAAAACAATTGAATTAAATCTAAAAAGTAACATACTATCTATACTAATATTAAAAACCTGAAGAGTTTGTTTGTTTGAACGCGGCAATCTCAGGAACTACTACTTCGATTTTTTTTTTATATAAGTATCTATTACAATACTTTATATATATTACAATCTAGCCTAAAGACTAATGAGTAATTTAATTATGACCTAAATTGCTATAAGGACTTAAACCTAAGAATGTGTCCAATAACACTTATCTTATTGTCTCTATTACATATGTGAAGTCACTTTGTTCATGTGTTCTTTTACGTTGCACTTACACTACATTTAATATGTCACTATTATATTACACTTATTCAAACGGCTTCAGCCGTTTCAATCTTCTTTTTAACTCAGTGGTATCAAGGAGCTGGATTACCTCGACGTTCACGTGTTGTTGAAGCCTGCTTTGATGTGCTTCAGCTATTTTTTGTATAACTGTCTCTATGTCATCCATTTTAAGGTCCCGGTGGAAATCACAGTTTCTTAAGTACCAAGGGGCGTTGACAATATTCTTGAGCACTTTGTTCTGGAATCTTTGTATTATTTGTCGATTGCTCTGAGTGGTACAGCCCCAAAGCTGTTTACATAAGTCTATACTGGCATTAACACCTGTTTATATAGCAGGACTTTGTTGTATACTGAGAGGGAAGAGTGTCTTCCCAGTAGCCAGTACTTCTTCTGTTAGCGTAGGGATAGCTCTTCTGTTTTTTTCTTGACATGTGCTTTCCAGCGTAGCTTTGCGTCAAGCGTCATACCGAGGTACTTAGCTTCGTTCAAGTAGGGTATTGGTTGGCCATTTATAAGCACCGGGCAGTATTGACCTTTTTTATTTGTGAAGTCAACGTGAACGGACTTACTCTCATTAAGTTTTATTCTCCATTTTGTCGTCCACTCTAAGACTTGGTTGATGGCTACTTGAACCTTTTCTACTGATTCGTTGTGGGTATTTCCTACTGCTATGATGGCTGTATCGTCAGCAAAGGTTGTAATAGCATTATTTTCGAGCTCTGGAATATCACGGGTGTATAAAAGGTGCAGGACCGGTCCTAGAACACTGCCTTATGGAATTCCAGCTTTTATTTCTTTATTTTTAGAACAAACATCCTCTTGGCGTATCCGAAATGCTCTACTAGAAATGTAAGATTCTAGGACAGTAGCAAATTGATCTGGTAACATTGTTTTCAGTTTATATAGCAAGCCTTCATGCCAGACTTTATCAAAAGCTTGTGCCACATTGAGTACTATAACGTAAGGTAGGACGGCCCCCAGCCAGGTCCGACGACCTAAATAAGGTGGCTAGGATGGACTGGATGCGGAAGGCAGAGGACCGGCTGTTGTGGCAAAAATTAGGAGATGCCTATGTCCAACACTTGCGAGCTATGCCGGTAACTTTAGTTCTTTGTCGGATGACCTTATTGCGAGTTTTATCCTCCCAAGCATACGTCGTTCCATAGCCCGCTGCACAATTTTGTTTTTTTTTTTGACTAACTCAACCGTAATAAATGACTTGGCACCGTAGGTCATAACAGGTAGGACGCACTGGTTACGTTGATCCTTCAGGCATTGCGGTTAAGGCGGAGTGAAAACTCGACGAAGTTTGCTAAACGCTACCCAACCCAATTGAATCCTTCTATCGACTTCTTGTTCGAAGTTGCTTTTACCAAACTGGAAACAAATCAAACTCACATTAAAGTTACCTACGGCCGAGACCCACACATCTAGAGGCTCCATTTAGGCTGTGCAGCATTTCGCTGAGCTGCTCCAGCGACTGCGCTACTACGACAATATGGTCGGCAAACCGAAGGTGTGAGATTTACTCACGGTTTATGTTTATGACCTATCCAGTCCAATCAAGTGTCTTGAAGATGTCTTCGAGAGCGTAGGTGAACAGTTTCGGGGATATGACGCTCTATTGAATTCGTCTTGCAGTCATGTATGGATGTGGTCCACGGTATTGAAGCCTTTTCGAAACCCAGCTTGTTCCGGGGGCTGGAACTCGTCGAGTTTTCTAGAGAGGCGGTTGGTGATCACTCTCGAGAACAACTTGTAGACGTGGCTCAGGTATGAGATAGGTCTGTAGTTCTTCAGCATGGGGTTATAATTTTTTTAAGAACAGACCACGCACTCCCGCCACACGCTTGTGTTAAGCCTTGGTGGATGACGGAGTTGAAGAGATTTGCTAGCTCTTTCAGGACTGGGGTCCCACCTGCTCTGTAATGATTCTGTCATCACAGGGCACTTTGTCATTCTTAAGTTGCTCGAAAACTGCCCCGACCTCGCCCTGATCGACATCCGATATGCCCTCGGTATAGTGGCACGTGAGTGGGGTTCTGTGATCATCGACGCTAAGTCCCATAGGTTAAGCCATCCGTGATGCATACATGTCCATAAAAACTCTCGATTTCCCCAAATATCTCCAGCCTTGAGGTTTTACCACTCGCTGTGTTTAGTATTGTCAGACAGGGTCTGCCTAGCTGCTGTGAGAAAACTTAAGTGCCTCTATTTCGATCGATCGCCGTCTCAATGTTGCGAGTGCTGTAGCGTAGGAGGTCAGGTCATGTCAGCTTCCTGATCTTCAGGTTTATGGCTCTCATATCTGACAAAGACATCTGCGTGTCTCGTCTTACCCTCATTAGTTCAAGAATCTCGAGTGAGAGTTCGGACTCCCTTTTTTGCGTTTTCCGGGAAACAACTTCCGAGATACATCCTGTAGCGTTTTGACCAGTGTCGGTTTTCTCGTTTGTGTTTCCAGCGATGCGAAACGGTTTTGAAGCTCCCACTATAACTTTTCGGGGCATGAGGCTATCTGGGGGGCAGTAGGTCGGAGAATGGGCTTCATTATTTGGAATTTTTCGACCTTGAAGCTAATAATTAGAGACCCTCGAACCAATATGTGATCGCTGCCAGTATTGAGCCTGTTGATCACCGAGACGTCTCTAATTATTTGCAGCTTGTCCGTAATTATGAAATCTATCTAGTTTCTTATTACACCATCAGGGCTTTGCCATGTCTACTTTCTGTGAGGCTTCTTTTTAAAGAAAGAATTCAATAAGAAAAGCTCCGACGAACGTAGAAAATTAACGAGCATTTGGGCCATGTGATTTCTGCGCCCTACGCAGTTAGGTCCAATTTTCGTTTCGCCGCGTTTTTGTACTCCCACATTAGCATTGAAATCTCCCATAGCAACGTTGTAGTGAGCTTTTGTATCCTTTCATCATCGTCCACTTTAACGGATTCGTCTGTAGACGCAACAGTAGATGTATTAAATGATTCATGTCTCACAAAATTTTGTATTTAGTGATACGTATGTAAGTTCCGCTGGCCAAGTGTAATGTAGTGACCATGTAATAATTAAAAACTTTATTTCGTAATTGGTTAGCACTTCTAAAGAAGTCCTAAGCTTATTAGTTCGTAAACTTTCACGATTTGTACACATTATGGAGTTTTATAATAATAATAATAATAATAATAATAATAATAATATATCTTTATTTCGAACAAACAATTATAAGCTGCGGGTCTTAATCGCGAATATATTCAATAATGAACTGATTGAACTACACGAACCACATATCCTCTCCACTGACCGTCACTATTACTCCCGCATGGCGCGGGCAGAGGTTAAAATAAAAAAAACACGTCAATTTCAACCTAGAAGATGGATATCGTTTCTCAATATCGTAAAATCCCGCGATGATTAAGTGTACACACCGTCGAAACAAATATTACACGCCAGTGTGCAGATGTCGTTAGTGTTGTGTCTCGAAGTACCGACAGTTTCGTAATAGTGAGTGATAAAAATCAAGCCAGGGTAGTTTCCGGAACCCGCGCTTTACGGAGGCGTGCGTGGTGTTTACAACCTTTCATCAAACATTTCGATTTATTGGTCTCTTAATTTTAAGCGAACATAGATTAAATCTTATTTTATTTTCTTTTTCCCATGATGAATATACACACAAAATATAATTAACCTACACTAAATAACGGCCGCATGCTTGTAGATTTGCAGGGAACATGATTTAACACGACGCACGACGACGGTCTAACCCATACATGTGGGAAAGAAAAAGTACTAAGTTTCAATGACGTGAGGTCGAGACCGAACGACCGTGGCTTGCGTCACGAATCGTTTGTTTGAATTTAACCGGTTAATTCAGCTCACATTATCGGTTAGCATTACGCTCTCTGTTTTAACCGGTAATCAAAATTATTTCGTTTTCGTTTATGATTAATACCGGTATCTTGATTAACCGGTTAATCGACGGGCACAATTAAACCGGTTTTATTACCAATAATAACCGCTATTTATAAACCGGTTCCGAGCCCTGCTTCAAAGTATGCTCCTTCAATTTTTGGGGTGATACCCTGCGACAACTTCAGGAACAAAATACAAACGATAAGAAAAAAATAATCGCTAGAACAGCTGTCTTTTTAGACTAACTAACACTAACGAAAATATGTAGTTTAAAAAACTATAACCCGACAACGACATAATACCTATCGTGATCTAAAAAGTATAAAATAAAATATTATTCTTGGCCGATATTTGTATCCAGCAAGTAGATAGTGATGTAAAGAAAATAGCCGTGGTCGCATGGCATCTTTGATCTGCTCATCTTTGACCGATTGCCATGCGACCACGGCTATTTTCTTGAGGTATTATGTCGTAGTCGGGTTATAGATTTTTAAACTTTATTTTATTTCGATCTTTTCCGTATCCGTAAACTTTGATGCCTGGGCTAAAAAAGGCCTAACGTGTTGACTTCCTCTGTGGCGCTGGGAGTGTATCCGACTGCTACGCAAGAGGTCGTGGGTTCGATCCCCATCCAGGATAGAACTTTGCGTGATGAGCACGATGGTTTATTCTGGTGTTATTTATCTATAATATGTATGTATTTAGAAATTTTTAAGTAAGTTTATTAGTTGTCTGGTTTCCATAATACAAGCTTTGCTTTCTTCTATTCTATCTCATCATTGTATTTTTGGGCCGTCATGCTGCCTCTTATCCAAATGAGGTCCATTCGCGCTCCCATACGAATGCCTGAATAATGGTGCCGCCTTGGTACGAATGGATGTCTGGAAGTCTTCAAACATGTTTTCTTCTCGAATCCGAGTGGAATCCAAAGCGAGATTTGTCAGTGAATAGCAACGTCGGCCATTGTTTGATGGTCCATAA
This sequence comes from Herminia tarsipennalis, assembly GCA_945859575.2. Taxonomy (NCBI): domain Eukaryota; kingdom Metazoa; phylum Arthropoda; class Insecta; order Lepidoptera; family Erebidae; genus Herminia; species Herminia tarsipennalis. Next base: position 20,097,328 of record OX243846.2, read on the forward strand.
TAAATGTGTTTTGTAGATATCGGTCTTACCGAGAGGTGGTAACACGCTTCCTCCCATTGTGCCGCTCTGCTACACTCCCAGTTACACGATAACGTGACCACAACCTGGAAATCACGTTTTGGCTGGTGCTCAGGGCGTCAGCAACCACGCGTTGGACAGCACCAGCTTCTAACATGCCCACCGCTCTCAACATTTCTGTGTGTGTGACACAGAAATGTTGAGAGGGGTGGGCATGTTAGAATGTTATTAACATTAGGGAACACGGATTACCAATTTATAAAAAAAAATGTTTTTTTTTAATTATTATAATTAAATTAAGTCAATTTTATAAAATTTTTAGATTTTATAAAACGTGATTTTCAAAATTTAAAAATTTAATGAATAAAATAATGTTAAATACCTTTAATTTTATTTTTAATTAAAGATTATAAAATACGGATTCATACCAAACCATAGTTTTCTTAACAAAATACTAATAGTTATTTTTTTTATAATCAACAAAATATAGAATATCCCTAGACTTTATTGATGTATAAATGGGAAAGTAACTCTGTCTGTCTGTTACGTTTTCACCCTTAAACCGCTGAACTGATTAAGACAAAATTTGGTTTAAAGATTGTTAAAGTCCCGGGAAAGGACACATAATATTTTGTGTCGCGATAACCGACATAAACATAACTCACGCGGGCGGAGCCACCATAAATTAGAATAATATTATTTATTCTAATTTATGGTGATATAAATTAGATATATTATTATTTGATATTTTCATAAATTAGAATATTATTATTTGTGCTCCTAAGAATGCACCTAAATAGATAATAAACCAAAAGAAATCGACGTTTACAAGAAAACGATTCAAAGTTATTGTTATCGTCTTGTTATATTTTTTATAAATGTTTTTTTATAAATAATAATATGATAACTAATTCCCGTATAAACCAAGATCAATACCATGGTGATAAACCATTCTAGCGCACGAGATGGGGATTCGGCAATCGTTGCTTCCGAAGGCAAAAATCTTTGTTTAATGGACACAAAGATCGTGCAACTATGCAATTAATTAACTTTAGTAAATTTTTGAAGGTCAAAATAGTTTCAAGTCATCCTTTACCTACCAAAGAGAATTCAACATTTTGTCTATTACCTACCTACCTGGTTAATTACAGATACCAACCAAAAGTAAAGTTGTAGTAACAGTTTTTTATTAGGCCATATTAATACCCAGGTTTTATCATTCAAAACTATTCTGAGTTTTCGATGACTTGTTTATTTAGAGTCATATAGATTTAATCCATCAAACATAAACGTCATAATTATTTTGACGTCTCTACTATGTCATTGTATTTGACAAAAATATACGGAGATATTCCACAATTATTTAGTTAACGTAAACTATGCTAGCAATGTGTTTGGTATCAAATGAATGTGCTAATTAAACCCTTTTATTTGATACCAAACACACCACACGTAAATACTTTAAAAAATAAATCCCTACTTACGTGCTTACTACACTTTTTGTGACCATCATAATGGAATAAAATGTAGCCTATGTCACCCGCGCTGTTATAACGAATCAATTGACACCTCGTTCATCGAAATCGGATAAGTAGATTAGGCGCTACAGTGGAACATATATAGACTGCTAAAAACATTGCCCTTTTTAGCTTCGCCATAGTCGGGTAAAAAACCGGGCAAGAGCATGTCGGCCATGCTCAGTGTAGAATTCTTCAGCCTTGAACGATTGCATCAGCAGAAAAGCGTAGGTATGTTGAGAAACGCAGTTGTTCGGCAATGACTCAATGACGGTATATTCAATCTAATCCAAAATAATTTTAGTTTAAAGTATTTATTAAGCGCTATCTTTGTGATATTTTCCATATTTTTTAATCATCGTTTCAAAAGTTAAGGGGTGTGACGAGATTTATGCAGCATTCGGAGCGACTATTTCCAAAAATATTCACTCAATTAAAAAAGTATTAGAAACCTTAAAATGTTTTTGAAAGACCTGTCAAATAATATCCCACACGTTGATGTTTGGTTACATGTATGGAGAAAAATATTTTTGTATTAATGTAGATGGAGTGTCTTTTAATAACATTACCTATGCTGATGACATGGCGTTACTGGCTCCATCGATCAGCGCGATCAGGAAGTAAGTATACGCGAGTGCTATGCTGGAGCGCATGGACTAAGGTATAATGCTAAGAAAAGTGAGCTACTTGTCTTTAAGGCACAAAATAATGATCATATGAGATGTTCCCTCCTATTTTGCTGTGTGGTACTGTTCATAACAGAGTAAAACAATTTAAATACCTTGGTCACTGGGTCACAGAGGATGGCACTGATAACTGTGATATGGAGAGCGCAGAGCATTGGCCGTCAGATGCAACATGCTGGGCCGCAGATTTATGAGATGCGACAATGAAGTCAAGCTGATATTGTTTAGAGCGTATTGTCAATCTTTTTATATATGTAGCCTGTGTATGTACGTACGTACAATGCTCTGCGCGTGCAATATAAAGCGCAGGCCACACCGCCAGCTGACGGACGGAGCGGGCGAAGCGGGCGGGTGAAACTACGCGAAATATTGGCGAGCCAAACTTAGGGTTCACACCGAAAACTGGCAGGCTGAGCTGACGAAGGGGGCGGAGCGAACGGAACGGACGGAGCGGGCGGGGATGCGGAAGGGAGAGCGAAAGGATAGCGTTCTGTCCTGTCAGTGCACTGCGCAGTTGCATAGTGCATATAAATTATATAGACACGCAACGTAAATACTACACTGCCATTCGAAAGACAAGCGTCGACTAGTCCAAATACTCGAAACGGGGAGGACAGGCGAACGAACAGGGCGAGCTAAGCTAGCGAAGCTAACAAATCTAGCGGAGCAGGCGAAACGAGGTGAACGAGGAGCTTCGCTGGACTTTCGTTAGCTTCGCTCACGTCGCTCGCATCACTGACCTAGCTTAGCTCGTTAGTTGGCGGTGTAAACCCAAGTATGAAAAGAGGTGAAACGATGTCGTCCGCTCCACCCGCTCCGTCCGTCAGCTGGCGGTGTGGCCTGCGCTTTACAATGGATTTAGAATACTGTTGTCACTGCCGCGATTCTGCAGCGCATCAGAAATGTTCGCAGAAGCGGCATATCTGCTGTATCGAATGCGTCACAGTGACAACGGTCTTCTGAATGTCATTGCTAGCAATGAGAGCCATATGATGGGGCACCTGTGCACTTTACATGTGTAATTAGTTTATTTTATTTTATTTTTTCTATACTAACATAGTTTTTAAGTATTTACTAATAATTGGGTGTACACAAACTGAATGTAAGATGTAAAAAAAAAAAATATTAATGTTATTTAGCTATCAAAATAAGTAGCGGCTACTACAAGACATCTGTTCACCAAGTTTTAATGAGTAGTCTTTAAGTAAAATGCCTGTGACATAAGGACAGACAGACAGACGACCATGACGAAACTATAAGGGCTCCGTTTTTGCCGTTTTGGCTACGGAACCCTAAAATTGTGGAAGCACGAGTGTAGTAGACTTAAAGGGAACTGAACTTAAAAAGTTTTTGCATGTATGGCACCTCCGTAAGGAAACTTAGAAATCTTAGAAAAATACGTGAAGAATATATGTGGACCGTCAGTTCCAATCACGGTGGAGGTAATAAAACTTAAGACTGAAAGTGTTTGGTGTAGTACTTGAAAGCAGATAAGACAACCGGAAAATTGGGCAGTGAACATCGAATTCTGTGAATGGGTGTGGTTTCGTAGAACAACCAAAAAACCATAAACTAACTAGCAGAACTATTAAGATTTACTACCAAATCGTGAGAGGTTTGCGCACAAAATAAGAAGAGTTCTTCGCAGGTGTGTCATCTTCAGAAGCAGATTTGTTCGCCATTTCATGACGCAGAAATAGTGCCACCTGTATACCTATGCAATACTGCGCTGCGACGCGGACGTCGCGCGGCCGGACGAAAGCAGGGCGGCGCGAGTCTTGTGGCCACACCGCGTTTAGATCTGCGGTGCGTGTCCGGCTCGAGTGACGTGACTCGCGTTCCCATTGAGGGACCGTATGTTCAATTTTAGTTTTGAATGCGTCAACCTTTCGTAAAAGTTCTCAAACAATTGTAAAATACAACCATTAATAATAATAATAATATAATAATAAACCCCTCGGGGCTAGTCGTTGTCTCCCTATATGAGATTAACGCAACACTCTGAGGGCATAGTAGCAGCTCTTGAAATCCTTATGACACCAATAAAAAATGTCCCATGAGGGTGAAATAAGAGTACACAAACCGCAGGGCAGCTTTGTGGCGAGCTGAATGTGCGTGGCGACACTGCGGTCCCGATGCCTCAGAGAGTCGGTCAGGGCCTCGTCTCCCGCTTGCCTTCACTGGCCGGCGGGAGTGGAACACCAAGAGCGCCCGCAGGACTCTCAACTCTGGCTTGCCTTAACCGGCCGGCCAGAGGGAGGTCGCCAGAGCTTGTATGCTCGGGGGTGGAAGTGTCATTTTCAAGGGCATAACTACGGGGAAAGCGGTGCGGCACCGGTTTCACCATCACGAAGAAGGCCCGTGAGCGGCACGGGCCTTCTTCGTGATGGTGAAACCGGCGCCGCACCGCTCTACACCCCAAGCTGCTCACACCCATGTTGCTCCCTGTCGCCTGTTTGGCTTGTATGCCTGTGGCGGCCAGAAGGGGGCCCATCTAGTGAGTGGCGAGTCACCGCCTGCCCATTTGTCCGTGTGTTTTTACCATGTGTTTGCAGGGCAGGCGCCAAAGTCCTTCAATAGTACCAGTTAACCATTCCACTAACACATCACCTCCATAACCCAGTTTCTTAGCTACCACTTTTTGACAATAGTTTTTACACTAACCGGGGAATGTCGTTGGGTACATTTAAATAGTGTATACAACGATATTCGCCGGTTTGTGTCACATAGCCTTTAGATTAAAGTGTCTAACGGGCCTCTACGTGTTGGCTTCGGCCCCACGTACGCCTCCCAAATGACCGGGACTCCATAGTCCCGTGATATGGAAACGACATACATAATAATAATAAAAATCATTTATTCACTTAAGAAGCAAAATACTATACTTGTGAAAAGTCGATTCTACATTTACTGGTAATGCCTGTTCGCAAACAATAGGTAAAGCCCGAGAAAAGAACAGGCAATAAAAACTCGTGGCCACTTTTTTCAAATTGCCAATGTTTACAATGTTTCTCTGTTTATAAACTGTATATGCAGGTAAGGTGCTGCCACCACTATATAATAATAAAAATAATAATAAAAATCTTTATTTTTATAAAAATGGTGCAGTAGTACATTGGACAACTTAATAATATTGTACATAACACATAATTACAGTACTACTAAATGGTGATAGTACTGTCCTCCTAGATAGACTACGTAAAGCCTGTGTTAAGGAGAGACAGTGCCGAATCCACACTGTTATTTATAGAGGTACAATAACTGTCTAGGTAAAACTTATTGATAATTTAACTACTAATAGATTACTACTATATTATACACCATATTATAGGACTGATGCAAAAAAAGAAGTCAATAATATTAGAAGAGTACACGAGATCGAATACATCAGCCTCAATGGGCACAACATAGTACGAGCATCCACTTACGATGTAAAAACTTTATGTGCTTAAATATTGGCCAATTTACTGCTACTTAATGAATAAGTATACATGTTTTTTAAAGGAGAGAAAAGAATGGCCGTAATTTATCACGCAGAATCTTTACTTACAAAAGTAAATCGTTTTCTTAACTAGTACCTATGTAACATTATCAAACTGTGACAACAATATTCACCTAGTAAAATGCAATATTGGCCGTGTGGTGCCGGCTTAAGAATAGTACCACCCCATCTCTACCCGTGGGTGTCGTCAAGGCGACTAAGGGATTTCACACCGGAGGACGGGCAGCAGCGTCCTCTGCGTACTTAAAGCCTTACTGCGATCGCCAACCCGCTCGCCAAGCGTGGCGATTATGGCAATTACCCTGTAGGTAGGTTTGCGTGGCGTGAAGTTAAACTCGCGAAATAGCAGAACAAGTTTATTTTAGAATTTACAGATAGTTTTAGAGAGAACAGACTTACAGAAAAAGAAATAGTTTATACGACAAATAAATTAGAACGATTGCGCGTGCTCCCGCCGTGAGAGCTGAGTAATGAATGTCGCTCCTGACCGAGCGAACGCGATATTCCTCCGCTGCATTGAGCCTCCACCGAAGGGTGCGCGGCGCGGGCGCCGCGGTATATAGACCATTCGCTCCGTGAGTGCGCGCCGTCCTCACACGGCCGATACGGGTGCAACCTTGCTATCGCTACAGTACTCCCCCGCTGAGACCGCTACTGCGGGCGATAAAAATCAGGAAAGCGAACCTTTCGACCCGACCTTGTTCTTTTCTCCTGGTTTGCGGTAGACTGCTGATGCTGATGAGGTGATGGCTCAGCAGCGAATTGCGACTGCTCATTTGCTTCGGACGTCATGTGTGCGGGTTTGAGTCTATCTATGCTTACGGTCGCTTCCTTTCCTTTTACGTCAAGTTTGTAGTACTTGTGATGACGTTCTAGTACTTTGTATGGTCCAGCATACGGTGGCTGCAGCGGTCTTCGGACAAAATCCTGCCGCAGGAACACATGAGAAGACTTGTTGAGAGCGTCTGGAACATAGAAGGGTCCCTTTCTGTGCCATGATGCAGGCTGTGGTGCGAGCTTGGCCATGTGACTTTTCAATCGGGTTGCTAGGTTGGTGATGTCATCTGTCTTGTAGTCATCAGTGGGTGCTAGGAATTGACCAGGAAGACGAAGTGGTTCCCCGTAGACGAGGTCCGCTGGTGACGCCTGGATGTCGGACTTCCATGCACTCCTCATGCCTAGGAGTACTAGTGGGAGAACTTCAGTCCAATTCGACGTTGAGTGACACATGATGGCACCTTTCAGCTGGCGATGGAGCCGTTCAACCATGCCATTTGCAGCAGGGTGATAGGCGGTTGTGTGGTAGTGTTGAGCACCAACCATGGACGCGATGGCTCGGAAGAGATGAGACTCGAACTGGCGGCCGCGGTCGGTGGTTATTTTGCCTGGACAGCCATACCTGGCCAGCCAACCGGACACCAGGGCAGACGCGCAAGTGTCTGCTGTGATGTCCTTGATAGGGTACGCCTCAGGCCATCGGGTGAATCTGTCGATGACAGTGAGACAATACCTGTAATCAGAAGAGCATGGTAAAGGTCCGACGATGTCGAGATGGATGTGAAAGAATCTCGACGAAGGAAGAGGGAATGAGGATGTTGGAGTAAAGGTGTGACGAGTAATCTTGCTGCCTTGACATTTTAGGCATTCACGAGACCACTCTCTACAGTTTTTGCGCATCCCTGGCCACACGTACCTCTGCGCGACCAGTCGCACTGTAGCGGTATTTCCAGGATGACTGAGGTTATGTAGTGAGCTGAAAACCTTTCGTCGGTACTCTGGTGTAATATATGGGCGTGGTGGATCGGCTGAGACATCACAATATATTTCAGTGTCAGTACCTTGTAGTTTGAGCTTCTTTAGCTGGAGTGATGATCCACTATGCAAGAGACTTTGTAGTTCAGGGTCGGCCTCCTGAGATCGTGCAAGTGCTTCATGGTCAACGTGACTGCTGATTTCCTCTATCCGTGATAAGGCATCTGCTACTACGTTTTCCTTTCCTGGGGTATAGCGGATGTCAGTTGTAAATTGTCCTACAAATTCAAGGTGCCTGAATTGTCTAGGGGATCCTTTATCACTAATGTTCTTAAATGCGTGCGTAAGAGGCTTGTGGTCTGTTAGAATAGAAAATTCACGCGCCTCAATCATGTGACGGAAATACTTTACGGCTTCGTACATGGCTAACAATTCTCTGTCAAATGGACTATATTTTCGTTGAGCTGAGCTTAACTTTTTCGAGAAAAAAGCTAAAGGTTGCCACATGTCATCCCTCTTTTGTTGTAAAACTGCGCCTATTGCAACGTTTGAAGCGTCAGTGGCTATGCTCAATTCAGCTTCCGGGTGAGGGTGTGCCAGTAGTGTAGAATCTGCTAGTGACTGCTTACAGCTCTGAAATGCATGTAATAGCTCTTCAGTCATTTGTATGGGATGTGCACCTTTTACATTTGGGCCTGAAAGAAGAGTGTTCAAAGGTGCTTGTCGGCCAGCAGCTTTAGGTACGAAGCGCCGATAAAAGTTGAGCATACCCAGGAATCTTCTCAACTCTCTAACGGTTTTTGGAACTGGATAATCTAGAATTGATTGGACTTTAGCTTGTAAAGGTCTTGTACCTGCCGCCGAAACGTTGTAACCCAGAAATGTTACCTCAGGTTTACCCAGGACGCACTTTGTCGAGTTGATGAGCACGCCATAATTCCGTAGACGGGTGAATACTTCACGTAGATGCTTTTTATGGCTGTTTACTGATGGGGAGTACACCAAAATATCGTCGCAATAACCATAAGTAAACCCCTCTAGACCCTGCAGCACTTCATCGATAAATCGTTGAAAAGTCTGCGCTGCGTTGCGCAGACCAAATGCCATGAAGCCAAATTCATATAATCCAAAAGGAGTGGTGATGGCAGTCTTCTTTATATCGTCTAAATACACTGGAATTTGATTGTATGCTTTAATCAAGTCTATGGTAGAAAAGACTGTACACCCAGACAGCTGGTGAGAAAAATCATGAATATGTCTAACTGGGTACCTGTCAGGAATTGTGCGTGCGTTCAAGGCTCTGTAGTCACCACAGGGTCTCCATCCGTCGTCCTTCTTCTTGACCATGTGTAGCGGAGAGGACCAGCAGCTTTCTGAGCGCCGGGCAGTTCCATTGCTAAGCATTTCATCAAACTCTCTCTTTGCCGCTCTCAGTCGCAATGGATCCAAGCGTCTTGGTCTGCAGGCGACCGGAGGTCCATGGGTAGTGTTTATGTGGTGCACCGTATTATGGCAAATTGTACGTACCATACCAGCAGGGCGTGTAATTTCTGGAAACTCGCGCAGTATGTCATGGTACTCTGATTCCCCTGCGACTGTCTTGATTGATGCTAACTCTTCTGGAACCTTCTGAGGTGGTACAGTGATTGACAGAGAGGTCTTGCCGTCGACAAGTCGCTGATTTCTGCAATCCACAAGAAGTTCAAAGTAGCTTAAGAAATCAACGCCAATTATAGGCTTGGATATATCGGCTATAATAAATTTCCATGTGAAATCACGCCGAAGTCCTAAGTCCAAGTGAAGCAATATAGGCCCGTAAGTATGTATCAATGAACCATTGGCTGCTAGTAGAGTATACTTGGTTTTAATGCACGGTACCTTAGTTGCACGGCGTGGGAACACGCAGAGGTCCGACCCTGTATCTACCAAAAACTGTACCTTTGTGGCGCGATCAGTTACAAACAAACGGCCTGTTTGAATGGGGCAGTCGCTGGCCGCTACTTCCGACTGCCTGCGTCGTTTCCCGCTGTATACTGGCACGGCTGGCTGCATTTCTTAGCCCTTGCTCCGAAATTGTAGTGGTACCAACAATGTGGGTGGTCGGGTGGTGGTTGCTGGTTGCTCGACCGATTACGGCTACGACTGCGGGCGTCTCGGTATCTGGGTCTGGAATTCGATCGCGGCTGCCTGTACACATGAGAGGTAAGTTTAGCAACTTGTTTAGTTAAAGCACTAATTTCTTGGCTCAGCTCCTCAACGCGTGAAGATGGTGCCGGCGGCGTAGATGTGCAAGCTATCTGGTGCACAGGTGTGGATGGAGCTATCTCCTGCACGCGGTCCGCTAACTCAGCCAGATTGTCAAGCCCTAACTTAGGCTGAGAAGCTACAATAGTTTGCAAGCTGTGCGGCAAGCGGCCTGTCCATAACGTAGTTAAAACGTCGTCGGACACAGACGGGCCAGCGAGATTTCTTAAATGACGTAAGAATTGAGATGGCTTACGGTCACCGATGTCTTCATGAAGAAATAGCTGCTTCAGCTTTTTCTCTGCGGACACGCTCAGACGCTTCACAAGCTCTGCTTTCAGCTTCTCAAACTTATCCGTCGCTGGCGGTGCGCATACAATGTCTTTTACATGTGATACGTAAGTATGTTCCAGCCGAGACATGGCGTAGTAGAATTTTGTCGAATCACTAGTAATATTGGCTAATGCAAACTGACCTTCTACCTGAGCAAACCATAATTCGGGATCTTCCGGATAAAATGGTGGTATTCGTACACCAACACGAAAAACATCGCCGAGTTCGCCACCTGTGTCCTTGACTTCACCTTCATGCGCCATTCTAGAAGCTTCGTTCCTTGTCGGGGTCACCAATTTGTAGGTAGGTTTGCGTGGCGTGAAGTTAAACTCGCGAAATAGCAGAACAAGTTTATTTTAGAATTTACAGATAGTTTTAGAGAGAACAGACTTACAGAAAAAGAAATAGTTTATACGACAAATAAATTAGAACGATTGCGCGTGCTCCCGCCGTGAGAGCTGAGTAATGAATGTCGCTCCTGACCGAGCGAACGCGATATTCCTCCGCTGCATTGAGCCTCCACCGAAGGGTGCGCGGCGCGGGCGCCGCGGTATATAGACCATTCGCTCCGTGAGTGCGCGCCGTCCTCACACGGCCGATACGGGTGCAACCTTGCTATCGCTACAACCCCCAGGATCTACATACTAGTAGGTTCTACTGGGGAGACCCGTGCCCAGCAGTGGGCCATCTTATGGGTTGATATGTATGTATGTATATATGTAAAATGCAATAAACTATACAACACAATACATTAATAGGGAGCAACGAACTACATCCATTTATCTTTGTCAGTTAAATAATCATCGATTGAATAGTAAGCTCTTTGTATAAGATGTCTCTTGACTACATTCTTAAATTTATTTACTGGTAGACTCGATATGCTGACTGGGATTTAATTGAAAAATTTAACACCTAGTCCCATGAATGAGTTATAAGTTTTATGAAGCCTATGATATTGACCTACCAATTTGTGCTTATTTCTTGTATTCACAGAGTGAATATCACTATTTTTGTTATATAAATGTAAGTTTTGTTTTAGAAACATAACGTTTGCATAAATATATTGTGATGCAACTGTCAAAATGCCTATCTCTTTAAACTTTTCTCTAAGGGAAACTCGTGCTCCTAGTTGATATATCGCACGTACTGCACGTTTTTGAAGAATAAAAATAGTTTGTATATCAGCCGCTTTGCCCCAAATCAATATGCCGTAGGACATGACGCTGTGAAAATAACCAAAATATACTAGTCGAGCTGTTTCTACGTTCGTAAGCTGTCTAATTTTCATTCATTTGTAAAGTAACTGTTGGCGCGACCGTCGACGTCCATCGCATGGTGCAGTCATCGTTCTATTAATAACGGGCCAAAGGTGGGGCCCGGCGGGCGCCTAACCCACGGATCATATAACACCACGAAGCCGGCGCGGCGCGGGCGCTGCAACATCAGCCACCCACCGGCACTTGCTTCAAGAACGTTTCTATGTACTATGCGTTTCAAATGAGTTGATAACTGTCATGATGACATTTTGATTCGCATTCCGTCTGCAACTTCATTGTATGACGTAAGGTCAGCAATAAAATTATTCGAAAAAAGGTGTCATTAGTATTACACAGAAGTACCTACCTACACTAATTAACTATACATAAGCATACATATGTTTCTAACTGAGAGACCACAAAAGTGTAGAATATTCTTATAATATTTTGCCTATTTACTTATTTCTGTTTGGTGTTTAATAAATAATAAAGAATACTAATAAAAATATAATAAAAAAAAATATTAGGTACATAGTTCAAAGAAAATAAATATTACGTCCGTTCCATTACCATACACATACGTACCTACTTTACCCGACTTGGGAGTTTTTGTTGCTAGCGGTACAATTTTGACAAGTAGGTACATAGTGAAGTTGTCGCGATCGCGATTATCTTCTCTTTTGAAACGCAAAGTACCGCGCGCCATTTATTTATTTGCATTTTCTATATTGTAATCAAAGATTTACACACAAGATTATTTAACAACAAGTATACGTGTTTTAATCAGTATAATACTATAAAGCTGCGATACTGAACATAACCATTCAAAAGTTATAATCGTTTAAAGGTGGTCCCTCAATCGTGACTGACTGGCACCCATATTTCTTAACTTAAGAATGAATAACAACTTTTAGTAAAAGATTTTTAAACTAATTTATCAAATATCAACCCTCTCTGATCACTGCATAAAAAGAACGAACATGGAAAACGTGGTCCGTCAATTGATCACCATAAGTTCATTTTGATGTAGATAATGGAATTTGGAATTTCCGTTTGAGTATAGCGTTAGTAGGTAAAAGTACTTGAATGATTGTAAAATCAATCTATAATATAAAAAAGCAGCCTTAAAAAAGTTACAATCGATCAAAGGTGGTCCCTCAATTGAAACGTTTATCGTACTAAAAGCCAATTTACGCAATACTGGGAGGTTAAGGATAGACGAATGCTTTAATCTATCCTTTAGTAAAAAAAAAAAAATACTAACGAATGCTATACTAGTTAACTGTGCCTGTATCGATATATAGGACTTACGCACGACGAGTTCCGCAGGCAAGGCCCCTCTCCCCGGGGCTCGTCGTGCGTGAGTCCTCTATATCGTGCATAAGTAGGTATCACCAGCTTTTCTATACAGGTAATGTGACGTCTGAAGAAATAATACATTAAATAAAACTCGCTACATTGATCAAAAAAATATTTATTTATTATTTTCGTGAGCTTTTTACTTATGTACTTTATACATTACATCAAATGTAAATTGTTATACATATTGGTCAACGAATTTATCAAATTCATCTAATGTGATTTGTTCAATTGGACAAATTTCACTATTATACTGGAGAATAGCAGTTGTTGAAAAAATCTCGTGGTGTGGATTTATTTCATCGCGGTTACAAATATTATAAAGTTCGTACTATGCACATGGGTCCAATTTAAATAGATGTTCATTCAGATCGAAAGGAAAATTTAGTTGTGTTGGATTCATAACTATTATGAGGCCGTCATACATTGTGGATACTATTTCATATTTCAAATAATTAATGAATTATCCCACAGTCCTAAATGGGAACCAACTAAGCTACTGATTTTGAAGAAGCAGCAAGTAGTGCAATGAAAAAGATATTTGCTAATATTAAAGGATATTTATATCACTTTTCTATGGTGTATGGAGAAAGGCTAAAAAAATAGGAATTGCTAATGAAAACTACACAAAAAAAATCATAAGACTTACATCGAAGTTTCCGGTAAGTAAAATACCAAATACTGTCAGGGAAGGCAGGACATACAACTTGTAATAAATACAAAAACCCGTTGGACTCCGGGAGTGCTGGCAGAAATGAAAACCTGAACATTAACGTTGTGCATTTTTAAATATTTTGGAATGGTTAGGGAACCATTTTTTTTTACGTTTTTTTTAAGTACCTACTTATATTTTTTGTATTTTTTTTAATCAGTATAAAAGTACTATCATTTATGCGGTTAAATACAATATTCATCTATTGCGCTGTCGTACACAAACATGACAATTTAAAAAATGTCACTGACAACGACATGACAAAATAAAAAATATTAGTTAAATTTCGGGACTTAATCGCGTGAATTATCTAAAGCAGCTATACTCTAAGTGTGTTCCGCGGAACCCTAGGGTTCCGTGATACCTCTGTCGGGGTTCCGCAAGAATTTAGAAATAAAAAAATCAAAACACCTCTCTCTGGTCGCTCCGCGGCTGTGCGGACTCCGCGGCCGCGCGGAGACAAAACGCTATGAATGTTATTTATTTATTTATTTGTATTTGTATAAGCTTGTGTTACATTAGCTGGTACAATATCTTATAAGTTTGGTCTCAACAATTTTATACTTGTACAACGCGTTCGCTCTAAGTTTGCCGGTCTGTGGAATGCGCGTACCCTCCCCCACGTGACAACAAAACTTATAATGTGTCATAGTTTTACCCAAATATCTACCGTACACAATTTTTATTGTTACAATTAAATAAAAAATTTCGAACGTCATACACTCATACCTATCGCCAGCGGCAAACTTAAAACGAGCGGGTAGTATACTTGTAAGCGCTCAGTCTCTTTGATAAAAGCCGCCTCTGAATTTTAGACGCTATAGTTGTCAACAAGCGACTTTCGTCTCTAACTTCAAAGGATAAAGTCGATATTGTTTACAACGCTATTTTTAAATTTCTGTTTTTATTTTTGCTTTTTGTTTATCAAAGGTGCCGACTCGAGTATTTTCGAGAATATTTGAGATCGAGTCTAGGACTAAGTATAAAAGCGGCGATCGCGCGTTGGCGTCGTCAGTTGATGATTAGCGTTCGGAGCGATAAGTTACTACCTACTTACAAGCTCGCTAGCGAGAAACTAGTGTTCATTGTTTTACTGCCTGCTGTATTCTGTTGTCTCAGTTTTATACATTTCTTCCCTGTAGGTTCTAAATTTAGTCTCTTATACGCAGTAACGATTGTGCATTATTTTAACCCCACTATCCTGACTTGTAACATTATAAATAAAGAAGAATGGAACGTTGGCTTAAAGGTGTTAAACGTGTTCCAACAACATCTTCTAATGACGCTGAATGTTCAAAAGCAATGCGCGCGGAGAATTTAGCAATCACCGATCCAGAAGATGATGCCACGAGTGCCACGACGTCAAGCTCGACGGTTTCAAAGACGAAAAAAAGGAAGTATGATGAATCTTATATCAGTTTCGGATTTGTTGATTCCAACGGCTCACCTCTCTGCATGCTCTGTAGTAAACTGCTTCCTAATAGTTCCATGGCACCTGCCAAATTGCGTCGACATTTAGAAACCGTACACCCCGAGACTAAAGACAAGAATAAAGAATTTTTTGTTCGCAAAAAAGATCAGTTATTAGAAAGTCAAAAAAATATGATGCATATAACACAAACTACCAACGAAAAGGCCACGGAGGCATCATATCATATCAAGTATCTTTCTACTGTTCCGCTATCAAACGATACTGTTTCACGACGAATCCATGATCTGGCAAGCTACGTCAAACAAGAACTAGTTACACGTCTACAAAATACACGATTCGCTTTGCAAATGGACGAGTCGACTGATGTCGCTGGTTTGGCTATCCTGCTGGTTATTGTGAGATATCCATATAAAAGTTCTTTTGAAGAAGACATGCTTATGTGTTCATCGCTGCTTACAAACACTACCGGGGAAGAAATTTTTAATAAAATAAATATATTTTTTGAAGAACATAATCTCAGTTGGAACAATTGCATTGACATTTGTACAGATGGGGCCAAGGCGATGACAGGTAAAACAGCAGGAGCAGTGTCACGAATGAAAAATAAAGCGCCTAATTGTAGTTCCAGTCATTGTATTCTGCATAGACAAGCACTTGCGATGAAGCAAATGCCGTCTAATCTAAAATTAGTTATGGATGAAGCGGTAAAAATAATTAATTTTATCAAATCACGACCACTACAATCCCGATTGTTCTCATTATTGTGTGAAGATTATGGCAGCAAACATAAAACACTGCTGCTCCATACAGAAGTGCGATGGCTGTCTCGGGGAAAAACTTTAACAAGGCTATTTGAACTTAGAGCCGAGTTACAAATGTTTCTTTCAGCAGATACTTCTTTTAATTTGAAGGACCGTTTGTATGATAAAACTTGGTTGTTCCGATTGTCTTTTATGGCGGATATCTTTCAAAAACTTAACGAATTAAATTTATCGTTGCAAGGTAAACAGACAACAGTGTTTCAGGCCTATAATAAAATAACTGCTTTTAAAAGAAAATTAGATTTTTGGATCATTTGCATTGGTAAGAAAGAAATAGAAAGTTTTACGTTACTCAGTGAGTTTGTTAGCGAAAACGACTCAGAAATGTTTGAAGATAATGTGTTTGAAGAATTGGTCCAATATCTCAGTTCGATGCGCGCATCTTTTGAAAAGTATTTTCCCGAAGAACACAATACAAAAATTAAAGTGAACTCCTGGATTCATAATCCTTTTTTACCCCAACTTGGACTCCAACTTTCTTTTCATCAAACCTGATATCAAGCAATTGATGAAAAATAAAAAACAGTTTCATACCTCCCACTAGTTAGATTTTTTCTTTTTTAATGTTTTCTATTATTGTCCTTACCAAGTGGTGAAGTAAATAATAATTAGTAACTGATACATTGTACTTTTATTATGCTGATTAATAAAGAATACACTTATAAAAATAATTGTTTTATTGTAGGGTTCCATCAAGTATTTTGCTTCCCAAAAGGGTTCCGTCATTTAAAAAGTTTGAGAACCACTGATCTAAAGGTACGAACCTTTTATTTACCCGACGTTTCGATCGAATTGCAACCGACGAATTGAGTCGACCCGTGACCACGATCGGTGCAATTCGATACTGATGAAAAAAATTAAAGTTGTTAGGAATACATAAGCCAGTTCCCTGTGGAAAGTTATTTAGTATTTTTTTTTTAAACTATTGCAAAAACAAACTTCGTCTGCGTACATTTTCCCGGTTTTTTTTAACATTTCTCAATGCTGCTCCGCTCCTATTAGTCGTAGCGTGATGTTATACATTACACAACTAATAGAAAAAGTTCAGAAAGCCTTTCTTCTGAAATTATATGGTTATTACCCGTACATATTACCCTACATCATTTGTGTTGGGCATGGTCGCATATCAAAGCTTAGAAGTTAGAAGAAACTTAGCTCTTATTAAAATACTTCTTCCGTCTAATTCGTATATTCCTAACTAATCCCCCACTGCTACAATATATCTCACCTAACGTTCCACCACCCATCAGTTTATACTAAACTAGCTGTCCCGTGCAACTTCGTATGCGTAAATTTTCCCCGTTTTTGCAAAATTTCTCATTATTGCTCCGCTCCTATTGGTCGCAGCGTGATGTTATATAGCCTATAGCCTTCCTCGATAAATGGGCTATCTAACAGTGAAAGAATTTTTCAATTCCGATTAGTAGTTCCTGAGATTACCCCGTTCAAACAAACAAACTCTTCAGCTTTATAATGTTAGTATAGATAATATGTATTTATCTTAAAACTTATATGGTTAGATTATCTGATACGGTGCCCCGAACGTGCGTTAGCGATCCCCCCTCCCCTCCATCCAGCCCCCGTGCCAGTGCCACACGTTACGCTTCTGAATAAATGAAATGTCTATATTTTAGCAATTCAATACAGAAAAAGAAAAAAACACGCACATTAAAACTATTTTAAGCAGTTGAATGCCGAAAATAGTACCCAATTCAGCTTAGATGCTGAGACTGATTTATAACTGGGCCGTTTAGTACCAAAGTTACACAAAATTAATAAAACATGTAAAAATAACTCCAACGAAACACCTATAATAATTATAAATACAATTAAAAAAACAGAAACCGGAAAGAAAAATCGCAAATTATCCACAAACAAAAAACGCAATTCACAACGGGAGCGGACATATCGGAGGATTTATAACCTATCGTCTAAAAAAAAAAAAAACAAAAAAAAAAAAAAGAATCTTAATTTCAGACAATGTTTGTAAGTAACTATTTACAATAATTTGATGATCAGTATTAATATTTAAAGATTATTTTATCAGTTTTAAAGATTTTTTTAATTCCGATTAGTAGTACCTGAGATTACCCCCGTTCAAACAAACAAACAAACTCTTCAGCTTTATAATGTTAGTATAGATAATATGTATTTATCTTAAAACTTATATGGTTAGATTATCTGATACGGTGCCCCGAACGTGCGTTAGCGATCCCCCTTCCCCTCCATCCAGCCCCCGTGCCAATGCCACACGTTACGCTTCTGAATAAATGAAATGTCTATATTTTAGCATATCAATACAGAAAAAGAAAAAAACACGCACATTAAAACTATTTTAAGCAGTTGAATGCCGAAAATAGTACCCAATTCAGCTTAGATGCTGAGACTGATTTATAACTGGGCCGTTTAGTACCAAAGTTACACAAAATTAATAAAACATATAAAAATAACTCCAACGAAACACCTATAATAAAATACAATTAAAAAAACAGAAACCGGAAAGAAAAATCGCAAATTATCCACAAACAAAAAACGCAATTCACAACGGGAGCGGACATATCGGAGGATTTATAACCTACCGTCTAAAAAAAAAAAAAAAAACAAAAAAAAAAAAGAATCTTAATTTCAGACAATGTTTGTAAGTAACTATTTACATTAATTTGATGATCAGTATTAATATTTATTTACATAGATGTATATTTATGTAGTGGCCTATCTATCGAGTAACAATTCAATGATAGTTAAAGTACCTACTTATATTCAGTTCAGGTATTTACAAATAACGCAGCGCAACGGATTCGACTGGAGTATAACACAAAGAACAAGGTCTTCGTAAATATTTTACCGGTCAACAAACATCCGCCAGTCAGGGGTCTCGCAAAGCTCTGCCTGCTCAGGGGCCTTGGAAAGATCTGCCTGCTGAGGGCTACACAAACATCTGACAGCCTTGGAAAGTTCTGCCTGTTCAGGGCTAAACATCTGCCAGTCAGGGGCCTAGCAAAGATCTGCCTGCTCTGGGCCATACAAACAACTACCAGTCAGGGGTCTCGCAAAGATGCTCTGAACCACATAAACATCTGCTGGTTTGTGGCTTTCCAAAGAATTGTCGCCTGGGGCCTCGCAACGGCTAAAGCCGCCGCTGCACCACATCGTTGTCACGAGAAAGTGTACCCATCCGCAACGGTTAACAAAGATCGTTTTTGGCGCCAATTATACTCGTATTTGTATTTTTGACGTGATAACGTCATAAGGCAGAAACTACGGAGTCGGTCGTGGACTGTCGCGACGCGTCAGAAGCGTATGGGTGGGTGTGCACAATAATAACGCGTGGTAACACGCGTTCTAACGCTTTTTCTGTAGTGTCAATCAAAACAAAATGGACCGATTGCACGTTTCTATGAGGACCTTCATTTTTTTTAATGATGATGACACTTTTTTATTATTTTTAGCATCACCTACTTTCAAAAGATTTTAGATATTTCTTACAAAGCGCTTACACGTGCGTTGTATAAATAGAAAATAATATTAATTGTTGTTTGTTTATAAATTTTGCATAGTACTTAACTACCTACCTAAGTTAAAAATAAAAAATAAAGATTTCTGCAGCTGCATTTCTTATTAATTGGTTCTTGTAATTTTTATTTTGGTAGGTACCATAATATATAACCTACGTTGACACACGAGTTCAATTAATTCATCAGACATTTTATATAAACAAAATAGGTAGGTACCTAATCACGACTCCCAATGCTAGAAAGCCAGAAACATACTACGGTGTCGTGGAGTGTCGCAACGCGAAAAAGTAGGTGAGAAGAAGCCTATCGGTTCCATACAAAATGTATGGCTAAAGACATTAGAGCAGAGTGGTGTGTCGTTGCGATCGCGCCCGAACGGTGGTGGGGGTACAGTACGATCAACGTAATGCGCTTATTACACTACACTGAATCAGGGACCCTGAATCCTTAAAAAGAGCGGTGTAATAATAGTTAGCGCCCTACTTCTCTAACAAATTTTCAAGGCCACCTCGATTTAGGGCCCTGATTCAGGGTAGTGTAATAGCCGTTTTACTTGGCCGGACTGAAGTAGGCGACAAGTGGTTGCGCAGATGCATTTTTTGGAAGTAAATGGTGACAGGAAGCGGGGGCCGGGGGCGGTAACTAAACCAAGAGAATTAGAGATGCGATTTCGCATTACATTGTCATATTTAGTATTACTAATTCATTATTTTCGTAAAGACATTTGTTTTTCAAAGTTTCTTTATTATTTACTGTAACTGTTCTAAATTTAAACTTTTATGAACTTATTTATATAGTATTTTTATATTGTTGAATTAAAATGTTGTTAGTATTTTTAATCGATTAAACTTATTTCATCGTTTTCGTAAGTAATTTTAGGGTCGCATCTCTATGACATGCGCGAAAGTGATAAAAACCTGACTTCAGTCCGGTCAAGTTACGTTGATCCTACTGTAAGTTTCTGCCTTTATAAATCGATGACCAGGTGCACGCACGAAGTGTCACGTTATTGATTTGCTATCAATGATTTGTTATTGATTGGTTGCTAAGCAACAGCAAGGCAAGTCTACAATTGGAACTAATGTTATTGATTGGTTGCTAATAAACGCGAATAGCGTTAAGTCATCAATGTTTTCTTCTAAAGTAATTATTGTCTGTAAACTGACATAACAGATAAACCTTTTTATTTAAATATATGATGCTGAATTAAATATTCGGTTTTTTTATATTCGATACAATACCAATTATTTTATCACAGCAGATAATTAAGTAGGTAATATTTAAAGTGTTAGAACCTAATTTACTTTGCATTTCTTATTTTTCCACTATAACTACTAATTCTCCAAAATAAAAACATATTTTAACCCTCCCCAGAAAGATGAACTCCATCAGTTATAGTATATGATTGCAGGTAGATTTGATCCTGATGAAATGTGGTTCAATAAGTGAAAACAGAAAACCAAATTTAAATTTAAGACCAGACGGTTCATTTACCTCTATGTGTGTTATCTTTTGTGATTAGAATAGAATGAAACCGTACCTATTCTGAGACTGTTGCAAACTTTAAATTTAGAATTATTTTTGTCAATATTGGCACTGCACCAATTAGAATTACACTGCTACAATAAAAGTAAATTATTTTAAACTAATCAGGTAAAAGTAGATCTTAAAATGCTCTGTAAATAAGTGTTATTTTACAAGTATGTTTTTTAATTTAAAACCATGAAAACAAATACTCAATGTAATGATTTGACGATAGAAACTTATGATGTCATAGGTTGTTAATCAATAAACAGTTTTAAAAAGCTCGTTGTTTTGACATTTCATAAAGAGACTGATTTGATTTGACAGTCAAGATACCTATTCTCAGCACAACTCAAAAGTAAAAGTTGCAAGTTCTGTCTTACTTTCTAACAAAAATATGAGTGATTTTTTACTATCCATAACTGTATTTTATAAAACTAAATTCATTTCTATCATCATAAAATTCTAAAGTTCTTTAGTTTTTTTCTTTGAGGTGTCATGTTATACAGCCAGACACTAATATGCTTCAATAAGAATGTTTTGTCACATTTACTATTATTTTAATAATGGCAAATAACATTTAGACAATAGTAGCTTATTGTGGTATACCTGTTATTTAAAACATTACTTCATAAGCATTCAATAATAGAAATAACTCCCATACCTTTAATTTGTAGATTTCATAATTAAATAATATTGTGCAATAACTGGTAACATGTGCCAATAAATGAATTCGATTCATTTTGATATTCTTAATTTAAATTCTCTTCACTTGCCTACAAAAAAAAACATTAAACAAGACACTTTGATAGCACGGTCTATTTTTAAATCTTGTCATAAATTGGACATTGTACTTATACATTTTTATCACAGATGACAAAACCAGCTGTATGTGCAACTAAGATTGTGTGGATACATACGTCCATTGGAATTACTAATTAAGCAATATAACATAAATGTAGCTAAACCCAGTTTATTTGATAACTTCACCGGCACATTTGTTTAATTAATTTATATATGTGTATTTGTATAATATGGAACCTAGTAACCTAAAATAAATAAATTCACACATTTTACTAAAATTATATCTTAGATGAAGGCATTAATTCCTCAAATGTGAATTGTTTTCTTGAAAAATCACCTTGGTAGACGTCTTCAGATAATAAACTTTGAAGGAACAGATGTGTTATCATTCCTGTGATACCCCACACTCTATGTTTGCCACCTAGGAACACAGGCACAGTCACATTATTATATACAAAACAAGCATGATTTTCTTGATCACAAAGCTCTTTTATAGTTATAGTGAATACTTCAGCAACTTCGTCTTCATTATGTCGCAATTTATTCATGTCAAAATCTATCAATTGACCAACTACTGGTGTAATCACTATTCTCGGGTCTCTGCCTGGTATTTGATTCATTGTAGTCCATATATCTATTTCTTTACGAGAATAACCTATCTCCTCTTCCGTTTCACGCAGAGCTGTTTCGTATATACTCTCGCCTTCATCCATTTTACCTCCAGGGAATGATACTTGTGAACTGTGGCTGGATAAAGTTGCTGCCCTCAGTGTATATAAGATGCACACTTCTTTGTTAACGACGCACAATGGAAGTAACACTGCGGCATTGATCCGTCTTTTATCATTATCGTTTAGAAGACTTGGTAAAACATTTAACTTATTTACACACTGTTCACGCGAAGATTGAGACAAAAGAGTTTCAGGTGAAAAATACATTACAGCTTTATAGAACTTGGAAATATGTAAGAAACGCATGTGAACAACAGAAATTAATAATTAACTACATTAACCTACCTACTTATCATAATAATGTAATAAATATAGCCGTTTTTTAGGTACCGAGAGAACGAGTCACAGAGTGAGTTGGTGAGCTGTATAGAATGAATTACCTATACCTACGTTCTGCGTTACTTGTGTTGTATGCGTGAGTATGCGCAATCTCAGACATGTGTGTGAGTGACTGCTTGCGACGAAATAGCGAATTGTAATGTAAACCATAATTCTATAAAAATAGGGGTTACTTTTTTTTATATTCGTTACTTTATGTTTTGAAGTATATGCATCGCAATCAAATTCAAAAAGTTAATTAGAAAAAATTATACCTCATATCAGTAAGTGACGTTTCGTAGATATTATTTCTCGTAACAAAGTTATTGTTTTGTAATTAATAAGTTACATTTAGTGAACTTTTTACGCCAAATATGGGGGCATTACGCCGAGCGCTTCTGAAAATATTCTAAGCAAATAGGCATTTAGCGTAACTCACACAGCGACACGGCCTCCCGCCGCGCTCTCATTCATAATACATGCATTCATAGTACGTCGAAGAGCGGGACAATATAAAGTCGAATATTCGTTCATACAGAATGATGAATAATTCCAATGGTATAAATATCGACATTAATGAGGATTCACAAATCTGACTTTTATTTAAAACTTTTTCTTAATTTGTATTGTGTTGTTAATTTAAGCAAAATTTAGATTTAGGTACCAAAATTTTTATAATAAAATACATAGGCTACCTATGTATTTTATAAAATTGACCACGAAGTAGGTAGGTACCTATTAAGTGATTACAACATACACATAATTGTGGCAATATTGCGTAGATCCACGCAATATTGCCACAATTTATGTATAAGTTGGACTGTAGGTATATTTTAATATAGGTAGTTAAGTACTATCACGGGGTCTCATCACAAAGAAACAGAAACGTAGGTCAAATAAATATCAACAGATGGCGTAATAAGTATCGATTTGATATTGAAGTATTTTAAAACTTGAAATATCAGAGATAGGTACTGAAAAATGTGTAATAATATTTTTTTATTATTAAGCTATACAAGGGGTTGTAAAATAATAGGTTCCTAAATCAAATTTCCATAACTTTACAAAGTTTATGATATAGTCATAACTCTAGCGGCAATTATTTGTACTACGTTATGATAGGCACACTGCCGTGCCAATCCAAAAGACTGTAAGTCGACTTACAGTGTTTTAGCTTAACAATGCCCAATCAATTTCTTTATGTCTGTTTAGTACCTCTGATTGACTCTTTTTTCATTTCAACGGTTATTTTGCAAGATAAAGCAAGTAAAAAAACACTGTATTACGTTTAAAATAAGGTATAAACACGCAAAAAAACTGTAACATAGTATACAGTGTTTTGTCAAAACAAACTACGCGCGTCGCTAGAAAAATACGGTGTCGCGTGCTCGCGCGTTGATGTTAGCCAACCAGCGCAAGTAGAGTTGACAACAGTATTACTATCTCGCTCTTTCATGCGCTATTATAGACTCCTCTTCCTTGTTTTTCACGTTGAAGGCGGTTCGGTTTACGCCAGTCGTGTGCCGCGCGCTGAGACCGCTGGTTGCGGTTGTGATTTGATCGGATGATTGCGTGTTTTATTTGCTTTAATTAGAATAATCAGATGCACCTGGGGAGGGATGTAAGGGGGCGCATCACCATCTCTCGCTCTAAGCCAACTTCACCTGCACGCGGTACATCCTGCTGTACAACGAACGAGGCTATGGCGACCGGCTGGTGGCGGTATAACCATCCCAATTTAAGGCGTAGCTAAAGTAATAGGTCAGTGACGGGCAGCAGCGTCACTGATGCGAGAGCTACGCCCTGCGATCGCCAACCCGCCTGCCCAGCGTGGCGAATATGGGCATTACCCCAAATGCACGAAGCACAAAAGCCACGGCCCCCAGTTCCCGGCAGTCACATGGTGGACCTGCACCTGGACATGGTGGCGTCCACGGTAACGGCGTGGCGGGGGGTGCTAAGAATCTCGGGGCTACGGAAGGCCACCACAACCGACTGACCCTGGCGACGTATAACGGACGCACGCTACGGCTAGAATCGCATCTGGCACTGGCACAACTTGAGGTGGAACTTGGGAAGATTATGTGGCATATCCTCGGGTTAAGTGAAGTCTGAAGAGAGGGAGAGGACACCATAACCCTCGAGTCAGGCCACCTTATGTACTTCCGCGAGGGAGACCAACAATCTCAAGGTAGTGTTGGGTTTCTGGTAAATAAGTACCTTTCTGACAATGTTGTGGAAATGTCTAGCGTGTCGAATAGGGTAGCGTACCTCACTATCAAGCTCACCGAGAGGTATAGCCTCAAGGTAGTGCAAGTGTACGCACCGACCTCGGCACATCCAAACGACGAAGTGGAGGATATGTTCGATAACATATCGAGGGCCCTTCACTTCACCACTAAGACCCACTACAACGTTGTTATGGGGGACTTCAACGCTAAAGTGGGAGTACAAAATTGCAGCGAATTGGTAGTAGGATCCCATGGATTTGTAAGCAGAAATCATAGGGGGCAAATGCTAGTCAACTTCCTCGAACGGAAGGGGCTCTTCTTGATGAACTCCTTTTTCAAGAAACGGCCCCAAAGGAAGTGGACGTGGCAAAGCTCCGACACTATGACGAAAAACGAAATCGACTTCATCATGACGGACAAAAAGCATATATTCAGAGAAGTCACCGTGATCAACGACTTGTCCGAGGCTCTCTGAATATCGACTTCAAGGTGGAACGTGCCCGTCTGATGAGGTCCAGGCTTCGACCTACTTTGCTCCAAACCATGATAGGATCCGAAGCGTTCCAGTCAAACCTGGATAACCGATTTTCTGCCATGGAAACCACAACAGACGTAAACCAGAAGCTCGTAAATGTGGTTCGGATACTCAGGGAAGAAGGTACGAGATTTTGTGAAATGCAGCGTAAGGGCAAGAAGTCAAAGCTTTTGGAAAAGACTTTAGGGCTAATGAAAAAACGACGTGAAAACCCACCCGGCACTTCGTCGGAAAAGCGCGCTTTACAATAGCATCAACAAGCTTATACGACATGACCTTCGGTGCTTCAACACTATTTTGATTAAAAGAGATATCGAGCAGAACCGGGGTCAAAAGTGTTCGTACAATCTCTTGGAAGAAGCCACCTGACGAAGTTGACAAAGTGGAAAAGTCGTTTCTTCGAAGCCGGCAGTCATCTCCGAAGTGGAAGGCTTCTATGACCGGTTATACGCTTCGCATGCATCTCGACCTGATCCTGAAAATGAGGGTCCTAGAGCCACTCTAACACGCCACTACACCGAAGACCTGCCTGAAGTCAACATTGACGAAATCGTGCTGGCTCTTAGACAGCTGAAAAATGGAAAAGCCCCTGGAGAGGATGGCGTTACAACAGAGCTGTTAAAGGCTGGAGGTAAACCCGTACTGAGGGAGCTCCAAAAGATCTTTAATGCTGTCATGTTTGAAGGGAGAACTCCGGAGGCATGGAGTAGAAGTGTAGTCTTTTTTGTTCTTCAAAAAAGGAGATAAGACCCGGCTGAAGAACCACCGACCTATTTCTCTTCTAAGCCACGTCTATAAGCTGTTTTCAAGAGTCATCACGAACCGCCTTGCGCGAATACTTGACGAATTCCAACCACCGGAACAGGCTAGATTGCGGAGCGAATATGGCAGCATAAACCACATCCACACAGTGCGGCAGATTATACAAAAGACCCAGGAGTATAATCAGCCCCTGTGTCTTGCATTCGTGGACTATGAGAAGGCCTTTGACTCGATTGAAATCTGGTCCGTTCTGGAGTCGCTGCAGCGATGCCAAGTAGATTGGCGATATATACAAGTGATGAGATGTCTCTACGAAGCCGCCACCATGTCCGTCCAAGTAAAGAATCTGCAAACAAAACCTATACCATTGCATCGAGGAGTGAGGTAAGGGGACGTTATTTCCCCGAAACTGTTCACAAATGCAATGGAGAATATGTTCAAGACGTTGCACTGGAAAGAGCGGGGCATCAACGTCAATGGTGAATACATCTCTCACTTGCGATTTGCAGATGACATTGTCATCATGGTGGAAACGCCGCAGGACCTGCAACGGATGCTGAATGACCTGGCTGACTCCTCTGTACGCATCGGCCTACGGATGAACTTGGATAAAACCAAGGTCATGTTCAATGAACATGTACTACCGGAACCGACAGCGGTGCACGGCGCCGTTCTCGAAGTTGTTCAAAAATATGTGTACCACGGGCAGTCATTGCAGTTAGGTAAAAACAACTTCGAGGACGAGGTGAACAGGAGAATTCGGTTGGGTTGGGCAGCATTTGATAAGCTACGTCAAGTCTTCTCATCGTCGATCCCACATTGTCTAATGACTAAAGTCTTTAATTAGTGCGTCCTACCCGTCATGACATACGGAGCCGAAACGTGGACACTGACGGTACGGCTGGTCCACAAGTTCAAAGTCGCTCATCGAGCTATGGAAAGGGCTATGCTCGGAGTTTCTCTTAGGGACAAAATCAGAAAAGAGGTGATCCGGCAGAGAACCAAAGTTATCGACATAGCCCACCGGATTAGCAAGCTGAAGTGGCAGTGGGCTGGCCATATTAGCCGAAGAACCGACAACCGTTGGGGTAAACGAGTTCTTGAGTGGAGACCGCGGCTTGGCAAACTTAGTGTAGGACGCCCTCAGGCGGAGTGATGATTTATGCAAAACGGCTGGCAGGAGCTGGATGCGAGAAGCCGAAGATAAAACAAAGTGGCGTGCAATTGGAGAGGCCGATGTCCAGCAGTGGACTGCGATAGGCTGATGATGATGCACCTGATCTCGATAAAAATATTGATTCTGATTTGTGATCGACTTCAAAACTATTTTTTTATATTGTTTTACTATATATATTGATCTCAAAGAATAAAGTTCATGTTTTTAAAAGTTCATGTTTTGTTACGTTCTTCGTTTTTATATATTTTTTAATTTTAGTACATTTACTTACTTTATTACATTCTTTATTACGCTATTGATCTCATACAAACCCAAAGAAGTTTGTCATTATGATTTGTAAGCTTTTAAAAATATTAGAAGGCCTTGATATGTTTCCTTTATGATTCTAATATAATTATACGCAAGTGCATTAAAATATTAAGTTTATTTTGCCGTCATATAACCGGTTTTATTTATAAATTATACAAATTTTTGATATACCTCATCTATCTTTTCAAATCACTGTATGCTTGGATACAGTGTTATAGTATAATTAGTTATAACACTGTACTATGTTTTACCTCGTTAGGAATTTATTAAAATTTTATAATTTGTCTTGTCAATACAAGTTTGTGGCAATATATTTTTTCCCTACTAAAATTATTAAAAAAATACTGTTTGGCTATATGCTAGAGACGTACCCCTAGCTATTGAATGCATAAAATTATTTAATATTGACTAATTACGTTTAAAATAGGCAAATAATCATCAAAACAATATTTTGTCAAATATCTCAAAAGCGGATTTTGAAAGTTACAGTGTGTGGCTTGGCAGGGCAGCACAACTTATTCATTAAACTGGTTCAATCTAACAATACAGTACGATCAACGTATCTTGACCGGATTGAAGTTAGGTTTTTATCACTTTCGCGCATGTCATAGAGATGCGACCCTAAAATTACTTACGAAAACGATTAATCGATTAAAAATACTAACAACATTTTAATTCAACAATATAAAAACACTATTTAAATGAGTTCATAAAAGTTTAAATTTAGAACAGTTACAGTAAATAATAAAGAAACTTTGAAAAACAATTTCTTTACCAAACGAATCACAAAAAAACATGAATTAGTAATACTAATTATGACAATGTAATGCGTAATCGCATCTCTAATTCTCTTGGTTTAGTTACCGCCCCCGCCCCCCGCTTCCTGTCACCATTTACTTTCAAAAAATGCATCTGCGCAACCACTTGTCGCCTACTTCAGTCCGGCCTAGTTACGTTGATCGTACTGTACATGGCACTATTTGAGTATTCCGATTCTGACCATACTTACATTTTGTTGATATATTTTACTTAATTTTCGACGAGAAGAGAAGAGTGACATGAAGTTGTAGTAAATTACAACTAGAGATATAAGAACTTGAGGCTTTTTAACCCCATAAAAGAACTAGACTCCTGTTCCATTGTCCATCATGTTCTGGGGGGAGGGGGTAACACCGGCCAAGAGTGAGTTAGTTCACGCGATGTGGCGAGGGGAAGGGAGGGGGTTAATAAGTACATAATCATATCCTTCACTTCCCCTCAACGCCTTAGGCAGGACCCGCTATTGAATATGTCTTTTTACCCGACTACGGAGGGTAATGTGTTTGACGTGTATGTATGTATGTATGTGTGTTCCTTTGTGGCACTATATAGAGCAAGCGCGTGGACCAATTTTAATGATTTATACGTCAATCGATTCGTATTAATCTTGTAAAGACATGACAGCAATCGAAATTCAAAATGGCGGCAGCCAAACGCCATATTGTGATAGAGAAAAAAAATAAAGTCAACAAACTACTAAACAAAAACTCAAGACTGAGTTCGCTCGCTCGTCGGTGGTGTCGGTTTTGATGGGTTTCAGCCTTATGACTTCATAACTTCTATCGGGCTGTAACTAGGGACAAGACTACTCGTCGATCCTGCGCTTTGTCCCACTCAAATTTTATGATTTTTTGACACATTTATGACACATCGATCCTGCGTCAAATCCTTTTTCAAATTACCAAAACCAACCGAACAGCCGAAGTCCATGTTTTTGCGAACGAAAAAAAATATTTTTAAATAAAAATGCATTTTAAATTAATAATCAAGGTCTGGTTATAAATAGGTACGTACTTACACGTAGACGACGTCTTTGAAAACACCGCTGGCACTGTCGCACTGTGGCCGCAGCGGTGTTTTCAAAGACGTCGGCTTCCGATCAAATGTGCCGACCGATGTCTCAAAATGCCGAGAATAGAGAAAGTTAGCTCATAATAATGTATTTCATTATTTATAAGTACCTACGGTAGACGCGCGGGCGGTCGCGCTAAGTCAATAAACTTTGAGTTTTTACATCAAGTAAAACACACCTTTTTGTAGTTTGTTTTAGGTATGGTTGCTAAAGCTAATAATTAATTATTTTATATTGAATGCCATATGTATATTACAAAGTAACCGAAAATAACTTAGACGAATGCACGATTAGCCAATTATATGTTAATATTCCAAAAAAATAATTTGACTGCCTCTGTGGCGTGGTGGGAGTGTGTCCGACTGCTACGCAAGAGGTCGTGGGTTCGATTCCCACACGGGACACCACTTTGTGTGATCCACAAATTGTTGTTCTGGGTCTGGGTGTGCTTTGTGTCCGTGACTTGTATGTTTGTAAAGTTCCCCGCAACACAGGGCTTGTTTTTTTGGGCTTTTTTTTTATAAAAGACGTCTCCCGCATTAGGGTAATGCGGGAGACGTCTTTTATAAAAAAAAAAAAAAAAGCAATGCCCGTGAACGATGTCTATTCAATCTAAAGTACGTCAAGCATGCCTTCTGTAGTGTCGTTATTTTATACCGCTGTCGGTAGGGCCAGTCGGGCCAGTCGGGCCAGCCGGGCGGTCGGGCGCTTAGACCAGTAATGCCGACGCATTGCCGACGCTACACTACCCTAACGGTTCTACGACACAACTTAAAATTTGTTACTTTTTGAATGAGCCTACTAAAAACGTGATTGTTAGGTAATAATGTCGTTTTAATAGACATAAAATTTTTATTATTTTTCGTATTGTTTACCCGAGGAACTAACTTTCGGATCGGTCAAGGATATCTTACAAATAGTAAATACGTAAATATACTAAATAAAATGGGACTAGACTATATTGTTTTTTATATTTGAGTTGATAGCAATCTACCAAACCTACGAGTTTATGCCATTTTTCGATCGACGAATCGGTCCAACAGTGTGGTTCGTTTCCGAGCTAAGAGCAAATTTACAAAAAAGGACATTAACGCGAAAAATCGAAAAATACTTGCATCAAAGTTAAACAATGTATTAACTTTTATTATTTTTTTGATTGAAAGCACTGTTTTCGAGATATGAGCAAATTTATAAAAAAAACAGTGTCTCTTTTTTATAAATTCGCTCAAACAGCGATTTTATACTTTGTCTCATACATTATCTAGTATTGGTGCAAGTGCAAGTATGTGCATCTAAAAGACAGACTGCGCCTAGTACCACAGTCCTACACAGCTCGAGACGAAAATCCATCAAAATCGACATGATCGAAGAGGGACTAGGCGCAGGATCGACGAATCGGTCCTGCGCCTAGTCACAGTCCTGCAGTACGAGAATGCATTACAATCGACATGACCGAAGAAGGAATAGGCGCAGGAACGACGAATCGGTCCTGCACCTAGTCACAGTCCTACAATACGAAAATGCATTACAATCGACATGACCGAAGAAGGAATAGGCAACGCATGATCGACCAATCGGACCTGCGGCTAATCACAGTCCTACAGTACCTACGAAAATGCATTACAATCGACATGACCGAAGAGGGAATAGGCGCAGGATCCCCCCAATTGGTCCTGCGCCTAATCACAGTCCTGCAGAACTCAGGACTAAAATCCATCAAAATCGAAATGACCGAAGAAGAACTCGATCGACCAGTCGGTCTTGCGCTAAGATAATATTCAATATTTACAAATCAATGCATCAAAGAGGCCCTGCGAGACGTGCAGTCGTAGATATGCAATTATCAATCTTAGTCAATTACTAAGATTTTATGTTACAATGTCGCCGGACAGGCTCTTACTCGTTCAAACCGTGTTACAGGGTATTTTAAGCGGTAACCCGTTCGGAAGGGGGATTATTGACCCCTCTCAAGGTGTTAGCCGTATAAACGGGTATATTTTTTTAAGCGCTCCAAAAAACCCTATCAAAAACCCTTTAACCAATATTCGAACGGTCCCTGCATGTGGGGTATCATCGTGTAGGTATTTTAAAATCATGATGATGTTTCTAAATTATTTATCAGGCGGGTTTTTTATTTTTTCTTTTTCCTAAAATCTCTGTTACCGGTGCTTCGACACGGTATCATGGGGACAAAATAATGTTGAATTGTGTTGTTTTTAAACTTGTATATTTTACGAAGTATGGGCCGCAGACCTACCTACCTTTTTGTTCTCAAATTTCTGGTTTTTACGAGATCAATGTGATCACGAGGTCAAAACTTTAAACCCCTATATCTTGTTTTGATGAGATCTATGTGATCACGCGGCCAAAACTTTAAACACTTATATCTTACGAACTATGGGGCGCAGACCCACCTTGTTTGTAATCTAACTTCTTGTTTTGACGAGATCTACGAGATCACGGGGTCAAAACTTTGAACATCTATATCACACGAACTATAAGTCGTAAACCCACCATGTTTGTACTCAAACTTGATGTTTTGATGAGATCTATGTGATCACGGGGTCAAAACTTTAAACGCTTATATCTTACGAACTATGGGGCGCAGACCCATCTTGTTTGTACTGAAACTTCTTGTTTTGACGAGATCTACGTGATCGCGTGGTCAAAACGTTTGGTGACGTGAACCCACTCCTAACACAAGCCATTGAGCTTAGCTGGAGGGTTAACAGGATTGCTAGACGAAAAACCCACATTGCTAGTTATCTTTAAAAAAAAAAAAAATGGGTTTACCCTATGGTTCGTATGTTATAGGAGCTCAAAGTTTTGGCCCCGCGGTCACGTAGATCTCGTCAAAACAAGAAGTTTGTGTACAAACAAGGTGGGTCTGCGCACTATAGTTCGTAAGATATGGCGGTAAAGTTTTGACACAAAGATCTTAACAAACCGGAACGACGAGGAAATCTTAAAAAGGGTTCCTCGTCCTTATGTAACTAAGTAATTGAAATGAAGTAGAAAATGCCGATTTTCATAAATTAAAGCTACGTTGCTACAGATAGGCACACAGATACATCATTAAGCAGAAACGCGTTAAATTTATAACACTCCTCATTTTTGTCGAGGGTTAAAAAAAGAGTTAAATACCTATGACTACGATGTAGTCGTTAATGAATATTTACAATGAAATTATTTAGGGACAGTTACACTCTCAAGGTCCGTATTATTAAAACGATCTCAAACGTAAGATCGACCTTGAACACGAGTTCGAGACTCCGTTCTATTCAATATATAAGTCTTCATACAGAGAAAATAAGGCAAAACAATAATATTTTTGCCATTGATATCGTCACAGATAATATAATACTATAATATCGTAAAATATCTTGTAACTTGTGACCGTTGATTATATCAATTTATCCTAAATTGTGGATTTTGTGAAATTATGCATAATTTTTTCACGATTTCAGTTAAATAAGTATAAAAAATGTTCTCTAACAATAAACCAAGACCAAAAAGATGATTGATGTGAGTATAACATTTTAGACAACAGTCACCCATCTATGCACCGACTGTGGTGAAGTTACATAACTTACGCAAACATTATATCAATAAAAGTAGGTTCAACTTTGAGGTGTACACCGACGAGTTACTTTAGCAATAACAAATTCGTTTAATATAATTAAGTAGTGTGTCGTCGCCTTTTAGGGTCAAATTACAATATTTTTGAGGTCTGCAACACAGATCGGCACTCGAATGACGTCATTTAAGGCGATTTTCTGCGTAATTTGTACGGGCGCGATATAAGCCGAGATGCTATCAATACATGTTTATTAATTAGTGCCGATCCCAAGACGCTAACTGAACTTAGAAGGAAACTCAGGTGATATCGTTCTTTAGAACGAATCTGAGCTTCATCTATTAATACGGACATAAGCGCGGCCGATGACCGCGTAGTAGCAAATAGCAACCAATTTTATTTCCAACGCACGACCTTGAACGAACCAAGCGGAGGCCTAAATTTTCATCCCTTGATGTTTTTACCGCCATCTATCGGCGACTTTAGTAAGGAGGGCCATTAAAATCAATCAGCTGTAGCCTGAATCACTAAATGTCGCTTGCTATGCACCACTGCTAATGCCATCTAGCGTCTCCGTAAACGAGCCCGAAGAGGTGCCCGAGTTAGGACGATCGCATTTCTTTGTATTGGATGAGGTATCTGTACTAGTATAGTATTATTATAGTATTATATTATCTGTGGTACTATTAAGTCATCGACGATTCAACCACTAGACCACGCATAGCGCAAAGCCGCGCTCGCATTACACATTACTTAAACATTAGACGAACTAGGCACATGTCAAAGACACGCCCACAAATTTCACTTCGTTATGAGACCAGTCCCATTGTGCCGTGTGAGAGTAGTGCAAACTCAGGACTGCATAAAGATGGCATTTCGCTCCATAGGTTAGATAATTTAAATTATTTAGACTTACCTACATAATACCTATTTTATATAAATCCCCAACATCAAAAATGTGCAACTGTCAGATAATTTCTCCCGTTGATGTCTTTTTTAAATTTCTCTTTCTTTCCTGGGATAGTTTTTATATTTATCTCGCTTTAACAGTAATTCACAGGTATTAAACGTTTGTATTAGTGATGCGCCCATAAATGCCATCCATTTTGTCGACAGGTCAGTAAAATAATCTGTAATGTTCAAGCTCGGGATAATACTAATTCTGCCAACAAGTTTTGTGGCGCAGTGGGATTGTATCCGACTGCTATGC
The DNA here is from genome assembly GCA_945859575.2 of Herminia tarsipennalis. Classification (NCBI taxonomy): domain Eukaryota; kingdom Metazoa; phylum Arthropoda; class Insecta; order Lepidoptera; family Erebidae; genus Herminia; species Herminia tarsipennalis. The sequence continues at coordinate 20,131,544 of OX243846.2, forward strand.
AAGAGGTCGTGGGTTCGATCCCCACCCAGGATAAAACTTTGTGTGATGAGCACGATGGTTTATTCTGTGTCTGGGTATTTTCTATAATATGAATGTATTTAGAAATATATAAGTACCTATGTTTATCAGTTGTCTGGCTTCCATAGTACAAGCTCTGCTTAGTTTGGGATCAGATAGCGTTGTGTGAATTGTCCCAAGATATTATTATTATTTTATTAAGTACCACTATGACACAGGCTGTTACTGCCAACATTGGAACTTCTAAATCGATAACTTTATAGACACAAAATTTTGTACTTCTGAACGGTTAAGCGTAAACCTACACGAAATTTTATATGCGTGCTAGATTTTGTACAAGCTTTTATTTAACTTGTAATATATGTAGGTAACTATGTTAGTTTGGGCGGAATCTCACAACTTAATTTTGACTATGTATTTGCATAGAAAGTGTCAAATTTCTTTATAATAATTTTATCATAGAAGATTCTTGCCCAATAAAATACCTTCCATTACATAAAATAAGTCAAGATCATTTAGAACTATTATTTTGTAACATTAGATCTAGTGGAGGTTCTCCTAGTGGAGAGACTCCGCGACTGTTTGAATCAATTTCTAAAAAAATACCGATTCACAGGGAGCTCAATCATTTATATTTTAAATTGCTCATCATCAATTCCAAAAAAAATGTGACAACAGAACGATGCGAGACTTCAGAAACAGAAATAGAAACTGAAGACCATGATTTCATTCAAGCATAACAACAAATAACTTGGTCATTATTTACAGAAAATATTATTGATTATATAGCTGACTTTGTGTAAGTCACTGATTAAAAAAATTAAGTGTCATAAATGTGTATATGCCTTAATATCCCTTAAGGAAAAAAGAAATAGCTTTATTTATGTAAAGGATATAGGTGGTTTAATATACCCTTCTGGTATGTTGTTAACAATATGTCGACGTTCTGAAGTAGTAATTCGAAGTAATGATAACCTTAAAGCTGTCAAGCCCGAGCAGCGTACTTTGTATTTCGTCACAAAAACTTTACTTACCTTCGCCGATGAAAAGCTATTTCCTGAAATATAGCTACATCAATTTGATTTTGAAACTACGAATCACCTAATAGATTTGGCAAAAATATATAAACACGCAACTTGCCTATCTCACTAAGAACAGTGACTCAAAACATCTTGTTCGACGAGTATATACAAAATTGATACATTTTAAAAATCAGTGATACTTTCTGTCATATAAAATATGTTTTAATAAATATGATTTTTTAATTTACTGTGGTTTCAATTTTTCACTATTTGTAATATGAATGTCATTTTATCGATATAAAGTATCGACCCTTAGTTCAGCACTGTGACATAAGACTAGCAAATACTTGACCTTGAAATGACCAATCATAGCGGAGTTGTGTGCCTCACCCCCCCCCCCCCCCCACCGACTATTAGCGATTGCATTTTAAAACAAAAAAAGACGTGTGGCACTCGGGGACTGCAGCAGTAAAGCTATTGCATTACGCATGCGCAGTAACGCCGATACAACCAATGCCACCTAGAGGCGAGTTGCTGAACTAAAGAGACAAGCGTGATATTTCAAAAAAGTCATTAAAAATTCTGCTATTCATCGATAGATGGCAAAACTAAAAAGTATCACCGCTGTGCCGGTCGGAGTGGGGGGTGTTAGGTTATTTTCGTTACGGAATTTCTGGATTCGGTCTCCACGCTCGAGGCCCGCGATAGAAGCTATGCAATAGCATAAAATCATATAGGTAATGAGAAGCAGCTCGAGTCGCTCGCACGTTCAACACCAGCGTGTTTTGCACGACGCCGAGGGCGGCGGGAGGACAGGGGGGGGGTGTTTATTTTAAACAACTTCTGAGGGAGGGGGTATAGTGAGAAATGACGTATATTTATTTTTCAGATCGTGATTTCTCAGAATTGACCGGCGTTGAACCGATGCTCCCACTCCTCTCGCCATGCGAGACTCACACTTTACCGGTGTTGGACTAATTACACAAAACCTCACCAAGTATCAACAAGGGGGAAGGGGGGTCAAAAATCACATGATTTATGGACGATCCCTTACTCTCGAAAACCGTAATCTGGTGAAGTCGAACTGATGATGAAGATTTAATCATAGATGGCCAGCGGAACTACTCAGTAGTGAATATATTGGATAGACATGATTTTTATAAAATTAAATTAACGATATTAAAAAATAAAAACAAATAAATCAGATAAATGGGATGTAAGGGGGCGCATCACCATCTTTCGCTCCAAGCCAACCTCATCTGCACGCGGTACATCCTGCTGTACAACGAACGAGGCTCTGGCGACCGGCTGGTGGCGGTATAACCATCCCAATTTAAGGCGTAGCTAAAGTAATAGGTCAGTGACGGGCAGCAGCGTCACTGATGCGAGAGCTACGCCCTGCGATCGCCAACCCGCCTGCCCAGCGTGGCGATTATGGGCATTACCCCAAATGCACGAAGCACTAAGGCCACGGCCCCCAGTTCCCGGCAGTCACGCTATTCCTGGACATGGTGGCGTCCACGGTAACGGCGTGGCGGGGGATGCTAAGAATCTCCGGACTACGGAAGGCCACCACAACCGACTGACCCTGGCGACGTATAACGGACGCACGCTACGGCTAGACTCGCATCTGGCACAACTTGAAGTGGAACTTGGGAAGATTAGGTGACATATCCTCGGGTTAAGTGAAGTCCGAAGAGAGGGAGAGGACACCATAACCCTCGAGTCAGGTCACCTTATGTACTTCCGCGAGAGAGACCAAAAATCCCAAGGTGGTGTTGGGTTTCTGGTAAATAAGTCCCTTTCTGACAACGTTGTGGAAATGTCTAGCGTGTCGAACAGGGTAGCGTACCTCATTATCAAGCTCACCGAGAGGTATAGCCTCAAGGTAGTGCAAGTGTACGCACCGACCTCGGCACATCCAGACGACGAAGTGTGGAGGATATGTTCGATGACATATCGAGGGCCCTCCACTCCACCACTAAGACCCACTACAACGTTGTTATGGGGGACTTCAACGCTAAAGTGGGAGTACAAAATTGCAGCGAATTGGTAGTAGGATCCCATGGATTTGGAAGCAGAAATCATAGGGGGCAAATGCTAGTCAACTTCCTCGAACGGGAGGGGCTCTTCTTGATGAACTCCTTTTTCAAGAAACGGCCCCAAAGGAATTGGACGTGGCAAAGCCCCGACACTATGACGAAAAACGAGATCGACTTCATCATGACGGACAAAAAGCATATATTCAGAGACGTCACCGTGATCAACAGGTTTAATACCGGTAGTGATCACCGACTTGTCCGAGGCTCTCTGAATATCGACTTCAAGGCGGAACGTGCCCGTCTGATGAGGTCCAGGCTTCGACCTACTTTGCTGCAAACCATGATAGGATCCGAAGCGTTCCAGTCAAACCTGGATAACCGATTTGCTGCCATGGAAACCACAACAGACGTAAACCAGAAGCTCGTAAATGTGGTTCGGATACTCAGGGAAGAAGGTACGAGATTTTGTGAAATGCAGCGTAAGGGCAAGAAGTCAAAGCTTTCGGAAAGGACTTTAGGGCTAATGAAGGAACGACGTGAAAACCCACCCGTCACTTCGTCGGAAAAGCGCGCTCTAAACCAAGAGATCAACAAGCTTATACGACACGACCTTCGGTGCTCCAACACTCTTTTGATTAAAAGAGCGATCGAGCAGAACCGGGGGTCAAAAGTGTTCGTACAATCTCTTGGAAGAAGCCACCTGACGAAGTTGACCACAGCAAGTGGAGAAGTCGTTTCTTCGAAGCCGGCAGTCCTCTCCGAAGTGGAAAGCTTCTATGGCCGGTTATACGCTTCGCATGCATCTCGACCTGATCCTGAAAATGAGGGTCAGTCATGAGGCCACTCTAACACGCCACTACACTGAAGACCTGCCAGAAGTCAATATTGACGAAATCGTGCTGGCTCTTAAACAGCTGAAAAATGGAAAAGCCCCTGGAGAGGATGGCGTTACAACAGAGCTGTTAAAAACTGGAGGTAAACCCGTACTGAGGGAGCTCCAAAAGATCTTTAATGCTGTCATGTTTGAAGGGAGAACTCCGGAGGCATGGAGTAGAAATGTAGTCGTCTTGTTCTTCAAAAAAGGAGATAAGACCCGGCTGAAGAACCACCGACCTATTTCTCTTCTAAGCCACGTCTATAAGCTGTTTTCAAGAGTCATCACGAACCGCCTTGCGCGAAGACTTGACGAATTCCAACCACCGGAACAGGCTGGATTTCGGAGCGGATATGGCACCATAGACCACATCCACACAGTGCGGCAGATTATACAAAAGACCCAGGAGTATAATCAGCCCTTGTTTCTAGCATTCGTGGACTATGAGAAGGCCTTTGACTCGATTGAAATCTGGTCCGTTCTGGAGTCTCTGCAGCGATGCCAAGTAGATTGGCGATATATCCAAGTGATGAGATGTCTCTACGAAGCCGCCACCATGTCCGTCCAAGTACAGAATCAGCAAACAAAGCCTATACCATTGCATCGAGGAGTGAGGCAAGGGGACGTTATTTCTCCGAAACTATTCACAAATGCAATGGAGGATATGTTCAAGACGCTGCACTGGAAAGGGCGGGGCATCAACGTCAATAGTGAATACATCTCTCACTTGCGATTTGCAGATGACATTGTCATCATGGCGGAAACGCTGCAGGACCTGCAACGAATGCTGAATGACCTGGCTGACTTCTCTGTTCGCATCGGCCTACGGATGAACTTGGATAAAATCAAGGTCATGTTCAATGAACATGTACTACCGGAACCGATAGCGGTGCACAGCGCCGTTCTCGAAGTTGTTCAAAAATATGTGTACCTCGGGCAGTCATTGCAGTTAGGTAGAAACAACTTCGAGGACGAGGTGAACAGGAGAATTCGATTGGGTTTTGCAGCGTTTGGTAAGCTACGTCAAGTCTTCTCATCGTCGATCCCACAATGTCTAAAGACTAAAGTCTTTAATCAGTGCGTCCTACCCGTCATGACATACGGGGCCGAAACGTGGACACTGACGGTACGGCTGGTCCACAAGTTCAAAGTCGCTCAGCGGGCTATGGAAAGGGCTATGCTCGGAGTTTCTCTTAGGGACAAAATCAGAAATGAGGTGATCCGGCAGAGAACCAAAGTTATCGACATAGCCCACCGGATTAGCAAGTTGAAGTGGCAGTGAGCTGGCCATATTAGCCGAAGAACCGACAACCGTTGGGGTAAACGAGTTCTTGAGTGGAGACCGCGGCTTGGCAAACGTAGTGTAGGACGCCCTCAGGCCAGGTGGAGTGATGATGATGATATACGCAAAACGGCTGGCAGGAGCTGGATGCGAGAAGCCGAAGATAGAACAAAGTGGCGTGCAATTGGAGAGGCCTATGTCCAGCAGTGGACTGCGATAGGCTGATGATGAAATCAGATAAAAATAAATAAATCACGACATACATTAATGACTTACAAATGGATTATTAAAGTTTTTTTTTTTTAACACATGATAATATTATAAGAAGAGTTTGTTTGTTTGGTAGAACCCGATAATCTCAGGAACTACTGATTCGAATTGAAAAACTCAGAAAATCTCTTTTACTTTTGGATTGCCCATTTATTGAGGAAGGCTACAGGCTTTATATAACATTACGTTACGACCAATAGCAGCAATATAAAATGTTGCAAAAACGGGGAAAATTGACGCAGACGAAGTAGCGCGGGTCAGCTAGTGTTTTACATAGCATTCGTTACAAAATCACATATAAGGGCCCGTCCTATATTCACGCGAACGTTTTTTAGCCATTTTTAGACCCTTCTCCCCCTTGATGATACGTGATGTTTTAGACTAATCCTACCCTCCTACCCAACAACACATGTATTACTTTGGAAACGTGTGTGCAATCGGTCAAGTCAATGTGAGTCACTCGCAAGACGGAAGTAGGGTTATTCCACTTTGTGGTCACACCTGGGTGACCAGGTGAAAAAGGTGAAATAAGCCGGAGAGGTGCAATTGGTGCTACGCCGGTCAAGTGTTACTTACACTTGCCAAAAATTACACGTGATTTCACACTACGCCCCCCAATACTGATATTTCGTATAAATCGTCAAGTATGCCACCATAAAATTACGTACTATTTAGACACAAACTTATCTAGGTGCAAAACATTTTGTTCTACCGAAAAGAAACGAAATATCAATATTATATGTAGTTAGTACTTATTACATCGACGATTCATGCTACGCCGGTCAAGTGTTACTTACACTTGCCGAAAATTACACGTGATTTCACACTACGCCCCCCAATACTGATATTTCGTATAAATCGTCACATATGCCACTTTGCCAAACTTCTTGGCAGTATATGATTAGGTATAAATGAGACAAAAGATGTAGTATAGTCTGGTTATAATTATCCAAAGGTGCATCTTATATACTAACGACTTCGTGTTGATAACAGATAGTAGAAACATTTAATAGATACTGAACGTGCGATAAGGAACATAAGATTGTGATGTAGATTGTAGATACAGCACAAAGATATTGTACTGTAACAGTACACCCCCCTTTAAAAAAAATTATGGTAATAGTGTTTACAATATAAATTTGACCTAGACCTTACTAGTTATTTGCTGATGTATATAAATAATAATGCTATTGTACGCGGTGGAATTTGATGACGCCTGTTGTGGTGTGATTTGCTGACGTCTGTAATTTTGACTTAGCTGTTGCACGAGTGTTTATTATTTTTTTTCGTTAAACTCTTCATTCTTCTGTCCAGTGTTTTCATTATGCCGTAAATTAGGATCACGCCGATTGTTAAAATAATCTGTCCCATTGCAACATTTCTTGTCCACCGTAAGTCCTCCTGGATCAGGTTACGGAGTTGGTCCGCTTCGTTTTGATTGAGGCAATTGTCCGTATTGTATGTTATCTGGTCCTTAGAACTTTGATTTCCCATTTTAGATGTCTTGTTGTTACGAGTAGTTGTGAATTAATGGTATATGTTAAGATCTATGTTAATATATATACGAATAGCTTACTTATATCAGCGATTTTTTATAGACGTAATAACTGCGAAGGTTTTTGATCACCGAGTTCTGTCTCTGATATTAATTTTTGAAACTGTCGCTGTTCTGTTTCTTCGTAACAATCAATTAAACGTTCCTTGATGTTTTTGTATTTATCTGTAGTCGGTGGTGAAGTTATTAGGTCACTAACTTGTAGTATTTCTTCCTTGGATAACTTTGCTATTACTGTACAGTATTTGTATTCGTCTCCTTGCTTCTGTGGTGCTAATATGGCTTCTAGTTGCGTGAACCATAATCTTGGTTGGTCTTTCCAAAATTCCGGAATGCGGGATAAAACCGAGGTGCCAGCAGCTACTTCAAGTGTTCCTTGCTGATTTATGTTCGCCTTGCACGGTGATTGTGCCATGTTTCTTGCTGCGTATTCGTTCGTCGGGGTCACCAATTTGCCAAACTTCTTGGCAGTATATGATTAGGTATAAATGAGACAAAAGATGTAGTATAGTCTGGTTATAATTATCCAAAGGTGCATCTTATATACTAACGACTTCGTGTTGATAACAGATAGTAGAAACATTTAATAGATACTGAACGTGCGATAAGGAACATAAGATTGTGATGTAGATTGTAGATACAGCACAAAGATATTGTACTGTAACACCACCATAAAATTACGTACCTAACTGTTTTGACACTTTTTAGTTTTGCCATCTATCGATGAATAGCAGAACTTTTAATGACTTTTTTGAAATATCACGCTTGTCTCTTTAGTTCAGCAACTCGCCTCTAGGTGGCATTGGTTGTATCGGCGTTACTGCGCATGCGTAATGCAATAAAAGCTTTACCGCTGCAGTCCCCGAGTGCCACACGTCTTTTTTGTTTTAAAATGCAATCGCTAATAGTCGCCGGGGGGGGGGGGGGACACTCGCTGTCATTTCAAGGTCAAGTGTTTGCTAGTCTTATGTCACAGTGCTGAACTAAGGGTCGATACTTTAAATCGATAAAATTAAATTCATATTACAAATTGTAAAAATTGAAACCACAGTAAATTCAAATATAAGATTTATTAAAACATATTTTATATTTATTTATTTATTTAAAAAGTTAAGAAAACTTACAGCTAAACACAATAGTTAAGAATAACAAATAACTTAAAGAAGGCCAATCAAAAGTTTTCGCTAATAGAACTTAATATATACAATAGTAATTATATCAGTAGACAATGAATTTATTAAACTAAAGACATGTGAATTATACAACACAAAAGAAAGATACCATAAAAAATTAATACTAAAAAAAGGAGAAACCAAAACCAAAGTATAAAGGTTTGTTAAGGTTTTTTTTAACTTAGGGATGCTAGTGTTGAAGAGATCGATGTCAACATCACGACTCGTCGCGTTATAATTACGGTATGCTCTAATTAGGTATGAGTTTTGTCTATACGTAGTCGTAACTCGAGGTATGTATAAAAGATTTGGATTACGCAAAAATCTGGATGGTATACACAAGCCTATTTCATTCATCAACTCGGGAATATCAGTTGATCCATTAACAATATTAAAAAGAAATGTTAAATCAGCTATATTTCTTCTTTGGTGAAGAGGTAAAATATGAAATTTCTTACATCGACTTTCATAGTCCGGTAAATAGGTTCCTGAACGGTACTGAACAAACCTCATAAATTTTCTTTGTATGCGTTCCAACCGGTCAATATAGGTGTTGTAATTGGGATTCCAAACTTGTGATGCATACTCAAGGTGACTACGAACGAATGAGCAATCAGAATTTTTATAGTTTTGATGCTCTTAAATTCAGACGAAAGCCTTAGAATAAAACCTAGTGCCTTTGAAGCCTTATTTGCTATAATTATCAATGTGTGCGTCAAATAGAAGTTTCGAGTCAAAAGTAACACCTAAATCTTTGATCAGATTGACTCTACTGAGTGATGTGTTTGAGAGGCTATAGCTGTAGGAAACAGGTTGAGGTCTACGGGTGAATGTACATACGTAGCACTTCGCGATATTTAAATCCATCCTATTAACTTTGCAGTAAGCTTCAAAGCGGTCTAGATCTTTCTTAGGAGAAGTGTCTTCGGGTGTATCTATTTTTTTCATAATTTTTATGTCATCTGCATATAATAATATTTTGGAATACTGAAAATTTGTGGCTACATCGTTAATGAAAATGTTAAACAGAAGAGGACCTAGCAAAGATCCCTGGGGAACCCCAGAAGGAATGCGCATGGGTCTAGATGTATATCCATACAAAACCACAGTCTGACATCTATTTTCTACGTATGATTTAAACCATCTGTATAAGTCGCCTCTAATACCCACACGTAAAAGTTTGTGCATCAGGATCCTGTGGTCTATCCTATCGAAACATTTGCTGTAATCGGTATAAATAACATCCACCTGTGACCCCTGCGACATAGACTCTGTCAGAAAATCGCTGCAAAGAACCAAATTTGATGTGGTAGACCGACCTTTTAAAAATCCATTTTAGTGTTCACTAAAACCAGATTTAAGGGCCGCGTAAACTTGCCTGTAAACAACTTTTTCCAAAGTTTTAGCAAACACACATAATTTAGAAATCGGCCTATAATTTTCAACACAAGATCGTGATCCCTTTTTCAGGATTGGTGTTACATATACCGACTTCCAGATCTCAGGCACTATCCCAGTAGTAAGCGACCGTTGAAATAATATTGCAATCGGTACGGTTAAGTGTTTAGCGCATGCAGCAATGAAAACGGGCGGAATATTGTCTGGGCCTGCCGATTTGTTTAATTCTACATGTTTTAATAACCTATGCACTTCATCATTTCGTATCTCTATAGAGTGAATATCCGCATTAATGAGTTCATTTTTGGTTTGTTCCGCAAGGTCCTCCATGTTACTCAAATCTTTCCCCTCTTCCTTAAAATTCGAATAAAAGTAGTCACCGAACATATTACAAATCACTTCCCCGTCTCCTGAAGAGTGCTGTCCATATTGCAGTACTGATGGATAAGAATTCGTTTGCTTTTTAGATTTGACATAGGTCCAAAATGCTCGTGGGTTACAGTTTATGTCAGATTCAATTTTTCTTATGTAGTCGTCAAATTACTTTTTTTCCAAATCCTTAGCCCTTTGCCGTAAAATTATAAAAGATTGATAGTCAGAAACGTTTTTGTACTTCTTAAATTTACAGTGAAATTTAGCTTTTTCCTTAATAACTTTCATCAATGGTTTATTATACCAGCTAGGATAGTTAGAAACTAAAGCTTTTTTTCCGTCGGTATGTAAATGTCACGTAATAAGTAAATAATGTCATAAAAATATGTAACGGCATTTTCCATCGTTCTGCAATTGAGTTCCGTACGCCAGTCCACGCTATCTAGCTCCTTTCCTATTGCCGCATAATCAGCCAATCGATACAAATATTTAGTTTGTGGACGGATAGGTAAAGTATGTAGCTAAACAAATTCAGCAGTGACACATAGTGCCTTATGATGTGGGTCCTCAGGTACAAGAGGATCATTGCAACAAGTAACAAGCAATTCGCTGTTGGACAATATGAGGTCCAGTATCCTAGTGTTAATATTATGATTGCCGTTATATTGGAAAAGATTACATATACTTAAACTGTCAATAAGATGTGTCTGGTAATCACCGTGCAAATTACTCGGATACAGGGCGCAATCTTCGATCCTTGGGTGCCAAGCTATATTAGGTTGATTAAAATCTCCTAAGATAATAAATTTGTCTGCAGGATGCTTAATAATGTCCGTCAAGCTGTTACAAAAATTACTCAACTGCACTGCCACAGAGTTACCTAAACTCTGATTACAAATATATACGACACAAATATGCATTTTATACGCTACTTTAGGCTTTTTGTGGTGTAAAGTTATTGTGACCCATAGATCCTCGGCAAACGAATACCACTCACAGCCAGCAGTTGCAACTAGTTCACGTCGAACGGCAATCAAAACACCCCCACCCATTTTTTGATTTGTATTAGCATGTATATGACAGAAAGTATCACTGATTTTTAAAATGTATCAATTTTGTACTTGTTGAACAAGATGTTTTGAGTCACAATTCTTAGTGAGATAGGCAAGTTGCGTGTTTCTATATTTTTCCATTACACTTTTTGCCAAATCTATTAGGTGATTAGTAGTTTCAAAATCAAATTGATGTAGCGATATTTCAGGAAATAGCTTTTCATCGGCGAAGGTAAGTAAAGTTTTTGTGACTTTGTGTTTGCGTGTGGTTTCCAACCGTTTGGACGAAAACACAAACGGTGGGCCACACAAAGCTTCCGCCAAGGTCACCTTGGTTTGCCCGCTTGTTTCCAACCGTATAGAAGACGCTTTATGTTATTACTAGCTGTCCCGCGCAACTTCGTATGCGTAAATTTTTCCCGTTTTTGCAACATTTCTCGTCGCTACTCCGCTCCTATTAGTCGTAGCGCTATAGCGCCTCGATAAATGGGCTATCCAACAAAAAAATATTTTTTCAAATCGGACCGGTAGTTCCTGAGATTAGCGCTTTTAAACAAACAAACAAACTCTTCCGCTTTATAATATTAAGTATAGATATCCCCCCCACCTCCGCCCTCCATTCCCTCGCTCTACCTCAAAATATTTCAATCGCCTATATATTTTGTTCGTTCTCATAGTCTGACAAAAATAGTAGAATATAAACAATCATATATTTTAGTCAACCAACCAATAAAAAATATTCAGAGTGAAATTATTTGTACGACTGTGCAACTGCAAATAGACATTGTGTACATACACACTTCAATTACGACGTCGGCTCGCCTGACGGAGCGGCGTGTTTCCTCTCTGAAAGCCCGTGGCAGACTGACGCGCGAGACTGGTTCGCTCCGTTGGCGCGTATTTTTTTCGTGTCGATTTCCATACTTTGTATGGGCGATTTCAAGCGAAATATTTTCATAGTTTGTTGGCATATTATAAAAAAAATAAGTACTATTATTTAAAAATTATTTAATACTTGGCTAGATGCACTTAAGTTCTTTTGTAATAAAAGTATTTTTTGTTTACTTAACCGGCGTAAGGATAACACAAAAGTAAACAAGTTAGTAGTAGTAGTAGTTAGTAGACAGTACGACACCTTGTTTTATGCATTTTTCCGAAACTTCAAGATTTTTTATGTGATAATATTATAACATATGCATAAATTTCTTTATGTCACATACTAGAAGAACTCTTTGGCTAGTCACACAATTATTTTTGTGTCTTAATATTTGAATTTTCTATATATTTTGTTGGCTGAGCCAATAAGTGATGCAGAGAACTGTTTAAGGTAGGTGCTTAATCGACTTATACTTCTAATACTAAATAAGCAAGAAAGTGAGTAAAAAAAAAATAATACATAAATAATTATAAAAACAATACCATACATATAAATATAGATATATAAACATTTATATAAATTTACATATATAATACATACTCATAACTATACAAATACAATTGTGATGATTCCGCCAATAACTTCGTATAGAAATGACGTACTTGGAACATAAAGGTGACACGAGTTGTAGACATTCTTATTTCGAGAGGGAGAGCATTCCAAAGGAGAATAGATTGAATACAGAAGGAAGAATGCACCAGAGTGGAGCTATGAGCACTACAGAGAAGCAACAGATTATTAGAGGAACGTAGATTCCGATCATGGCTAGAGCAGAGAAAATGAAAGTGAGGCGCATGAGAAGAAAATAGGATTGAATACAGCGTTGTAAGTGCACGCAAACTACGGTGCTGCCGGATAGGAAGCCAATGATGAAAATGAATGAAACATGATCGTACGAGATTGAAGACGAATCGAATGCAATTGTTAAGAAGCCGGTTAATTTTATGGAGCCGATCAGCATTCAAGCCAAAATAGCATACATCACCATACTCAATTATAGGAAAATTAAAGTCTGCACGAGTGTTACTTTTGTATTAACTGGTAGGAAGTTTTTGAGACGATAAAGACACCGCAAAGTGCCAGTGAGCTTCTGACTGACGTTAGCAATTTGAGTCTGCCAGCTAATAGTGGAATCAATATGCCAACTGAGATCCTTAACATCATGGCTAACATGAATAGCAGTGCCGTGGAAGATAATAGGTGGTAATGAATCAAAATCTATTCTGCTAACCATGTGAGTACTGCCAACAACGATTGCTTGACATTTTTCAGGATTTACCGAAAGACCAAACTCGTCCGACCAGTTCTTTATCGCCATCAAATCTCGATTCACATTTTCGATAGCTTCATTCAAATTGTCTAGTTTTGTCTGAACGTATAGCTGAAGATCGTCGGCATACAAATGATACGTACATCGAAGTTCCTGAGTTAAGAGATTGATAAATAAGGAGATAGAATACCGCCTTGAGGAACGCCCGCAACGAGATCACGCCAACTAGAGAATGTATCATCGATGCGAACCGACTGCTGACGCCCCTGAAGATACGAACAAAACCATTCCAATGCACCCTATGAAATATTATAATAGAAGAGTATTGATAGGAGTATATCGTGGCTAACTGTATTAAAGGCGTTTGAGAAGTCCACCAACACTATGACAGAAACTTTTCCATCCTCCACACCAACTCTGATATCGCCAGTTACTTTTAGCAGTGCTGAAATAGCACTATGTCCAGGCCTAAAACCAGATTGGAAAGGACATAAGATGCCATTAAGCTGTACAAATGCCGATAATTGCCGCTGTACACAGGCTTCAAGGACTTTAGACAGAAAAGGAAGAATAGATATTGGACGAAAATAAAAAAAAAATCGAAATGCAGTCAATTTTATTGGGTTGTATTGATTATAATGAGAAGCATACTAGTGCTAACTTAGTCGTGTTTTTAAAGTTTTCAAATCACTAACAAGATCACAAGCGTACTAAGTGATAACACTGCAAATATAATTGCTGCTATCCGTTTGGGAGAATGGCGGTTTGTGGGTTGCTTTGCAAATTCTCTAAATCTAGTCGTACAAAATGGCATAAAAAACATATCAGAAATAGTAAATAAAGTAAAATCCGTCGTAGAATGTTTTAAGAGAAGTTATACAGCGCAAGCAAAACTGGAAGCAACCCAAAAACAAATGGGCTTACCCTTATTAAAACCCAAACAAGAGTGTCTTACTCAATGGAATTCTTGTTACGATATGATGGAGAGAATATTAAATATAAAAGACGCTGTGATTAGCACTCTCGCGTTGATAAGAAGTGACCTTAGCCTCGCTTCAATGGACTGGACTATTATTGAGATAGTACCTAATCCTCATATTGCGACCGTTTTATGAACTATCTAAAGAAATCAGTACTAAAAACATGTGAGCCTGTCAAAAGTTTTAGTTATTTACATGTTAATTTCAAAGCACATTGTAAAGTGCACGCAAGAAAGTTATCCCCAGAAAGAAATCACAGATTTTCTAAACTCTTCAAAAAGATCAGCTTTACTCGCGCTTCCACAATTTAGAGTCGAATATCCTCTATTTAGATACTACATTGCTAGACCCGAGGTTCAAACAGAGGGGTTTTCGCCGCATACCGCAAGTAGCACAATCCCTTCCTAATACGTCAAATTACTTTTGGGGAGAGTATGATGTGGAGACACCACTCGTTACTCGTCCTGAAAGTACTGTAGCCGCAGGTATTAGATAATTAGATAGATATCTATCTGAAGATCTATTAAATAGAAACGAAGATCCATCCCCACCTCTCTAGGTAATGCTGAAAAGACTATGTATTCAGGCCACCTCTGTGTCCTGTCCCGAACGAGTGTTTTCCAGTGCAGGACAAGTTACAACGAGCAGAAGAAGACTCTTAAAACCTACCAAAGTTGCACCAACAATTTTTTTTTACCATATTATAATAATATGCCTGGCTAACACATAGTATTTATTAGTATTTAATAATATAGTTGATAACTACTCTTCTTTTGTCTTGAATCAATTTACTGATTGTAATGTTAGAAAAAACATAGTATCAATCACATAAGATCCTTCCAATTCTTGATCAAATCCTTCATGTTATAACTTATATTCTGAATTCCTCCATTACTAGCGATTCCTTTCCACGAATATGGAAAGAAGCCCAAATTATTCCTCTTCCTAAAAATCTAATCCTTCGTACTTCTCCGACTATCGGCCTATATCTAAACTACCTTTCCTTTCTAAAGTATTTGAATGACTTGTCCATTCTCAACTCAGTGTATTTCTGTCACAAAACTGTCTTCTAAACCCCTTCCAGTCTGGATTCCGTCCTGCCCACAGAAGTGTTACTGCTCTCGTCAATGTAACAGATGACTTTAGACTAGGCATAGAAGAAGGAAATCTGGCCGTACTTACCTTACTTGACTTCAGTAATGCATTTAACACTGTAGAT
Organism: Herminia tarsipennalis; assembly: GCA_945859575.2. Lineage (NCBI taxonomy): Eukaryota > Metazoa > Arthropoda > Insecta > Lepidoptera > Erebidae > Herminia > Herminia tarsipennalis. The sequence continues at coordinate 20,147,007 of OX243846.2, forward strand.
TTTCATATTCTTCTTGGCATACTACGCTCTATCAACATATCTCCAACGGTGATTGATTGGTTTCATAGTTACCTGTCTGGTCGCCGACAACGTACGTATTGAAGAATCCTTTTCTTCATGGTGTGATATTATGGTTGGTGTACCGCAGGGTGGCGTTCTATCTCTACTACTCTTCGCAATTTTTATAAACTCTATATCTAACCAACTAGTTTCATCCTACCACCTTTATGCCGATGATCTTCAAATTTACACACAAGCTCCACTGGGACAGCTGCCACTAGCGCTTTCGATTATTAACTCGGATTTGGCTCGAATATGTCAATGAAGTAACAACCACGGTCTAAAGATTAATCCGTCTAAGACCCAGGCAATTGTTGTTGGAAGCCCAAGGATGATTTCGCGTGTAGATTGGAACCAATTGCCTCAAATTATCTATAATGGTACACATATAACGATAAGAAACAGTGTAAAAAATCTGGGTATTTATATTGATCGAACGTTATCTTCGAGTCCCCAGCTGCAGGAATGAATGTAGCCTTTATTGCAAACAAGTAGTTTAAACATTAGGTACTTACTAGCTATCTTAACTTACATGTTTTAAATAAATATTTTAACAATTATTTTCACCTTCTTTCTCTGTGTTCCCTTGTCTTTTGACATAGGCCTCCTCCATAGTTTTCATTCTGATCTATTGTATGTTGTCCTTCTCCGCAAAGGACCAGCAACTTTTTTGATGTCATCTTCCCACCGTATCACTTGCCTTCCTCGATTTCTTTTGCCTTGTCTGGGGTACCACTCTATAATATCTTTTGTCCATTTATCTTTATCACTTCTTAATGTATGTCCTGTCCTTCACCATTTTAACTGTTTAATACTATGTTCTATGCTTTCTAGTTTTGTCCTTTTCCTCAAACTTGATATTCGTACTTTGTCTCTCCTTTTGATTTTTAACATGCTTCGTTCTATTCCGTGCTGACATACTCTTAATTTGTGTAATTTTTTTGAGTTAGTGACCACGTATGGCCAGCTGCAGGAAATTAGTCGCAAATTATTTGCATCTGCAGGGTCCTTACGTAGACTCCGAAACTTTTTGCCGATTACCACTAAAACTGCGCTGGCGCAATCTCTTCTTCTACCTGTACTTGACTATGCTGACGCCAGCTATATCGACCTCACCGAGGAGCAACTTAATAAACTTAGGCGCCTTCAAAATTTCTGTATTAGATTTATATTTGGTTTGCGTAAATATGAACATGATTCCGAATTCCGCAGCGTGCTAAGTGGCTCCCAATACACCTTCTTCACAATACTCGCATTCTCTCATTACTGTATAGTATATACTCTTTAATCCTTTTACTTCCTTGTATCTTATAGAACGTTTCAAGTTCCTTCATGACACACATTCCAGATTCCTAAGGTCATCGGAGGATTTCAGGTTAGAAATTCCAGCGCATTCCACAAAATTCTATGATAGATCATTTACTGTCGAGGTAGCAAGACTATGGAATGCATTGCCTCTTACTTTAAGACGAGCCCAATCATTGGGATCGTTTAAAAAAATGTTGAAAGACCACTATGTCTCTGAGTAAACTTTAAATGTTTATTAATTACCTATCTTTTCTTTTCGCTGTAATTCTTGATATCTAAATCTAAATTAATATCACGCTGTACACTACCCCTACCTAATTCATGTATTTATGTCTCTGTCCATCCAAAGGTTGCCTGGAAAAGATAGCTCTTAGCGATAAGGCCGCCCATTGTACATTTATAGTATACAATGTATACTTTGTTTTTTTATATTGGTGTACAATAAAGTATATATTATTATATTATTATTAATACACTGCCGTAACTACCCTATTACAAATATTATCTAAAAAGTATAAGGTAGTGTCGCCGAAGATGGCCCGGCTCCTAGGATAGCCCACTTTTAAAATATACAGATATGATTATTTGAAACATTTGAAATTTCGCAGGTTTATGCTACTAGTACTAACAATATAGTGCAAGTGTGTTTCATTACCGGCGCGTCGCCATTTTGAAAACAAATGACAGTTTGCTTAGTCATGTCAAGACGATACAATACACGTTTTATAACCTCCAATATCTAAATCTTTGTGATCAAGTAATAATCGAATACACTTGAAACTACCCGAAACCCGATTGCAGTTAATGAGTCAACGAGAACGGCACGAGCTCGCATCGTATTATCTCCCAGCCTTGGCTAAACAAGTTTTCAACTAATAGAAGCATATTTGTTATGCAATAAAATTTGTAAAACACTGAGCTTAGTTACTTTATACTTACATAATAATTAATCTACGAAACTAATCTGCATATAAGTTATGGTGTTAAAACCGTAGTCCTTAGTTTTAAATATATTAATAAAAAGAAAAATATGATAGCCTCGATACAGGCTATTATTGATATTTTTTAATTAAACTGGACATATTCACTATTCGTTTTAAATAGTAGGTATATTGAAATAATACTTTTTTATTATCAAACTAACTAAAAAACTAAACTAGGTACTGCAAAATGCGTATCGCAATACCTACTATTTTTATCACATTCACTGCTTTCTAAGTTTCTCTTGAAGATAAGGTATACCGTTTTATCCTTAAAGTTACTCATTTACGTATTAACAATCAAATATATTGTGATTTTAATTTATAATAATTTTCTTTCTATCAGTCTTTATAAATTGAAAGTAAAATAGCATTTTGTATAACTGCGCTGTTGGAAGTTCGATATTTAATTTATTACTCATAGTTTTTCAAGTAAACTAATACAGTTTCTAAAAAAATGTTAGAATGCACTTAAAAACCTACCGTAATTCCCAGCTAGTTCGCAAATTTGGCTGATGTTTACTCCTTCCTCGTACAATACCACGATTCTGCTCCTTTCTTCACTGTTTAAATAACGGAATGAAGCCATGTTCCCATAAGTCCGAGTTTGCAAAGGTTCACAATCAGGCAATCAGTTCAAGTCCTTTTACACTCCAAAGTCGTCACAAAAGCAAACAATCAGTCCAGGATACGAGCGGGGGCTTAAAGTAAAAAAACGATCACTATCAAACTTAAAAGCTGCACGGAACGTCAACAAGGTAAGTTACAAATCGTGACCAATCAGTAATTTGTTTAAAAAAAAATTCAAACAAACGTCATCGCTCTCTAATTGGTTCCATGCGTGAGAGGGTGGGTCAAGGGGGTGGAGCTTCTCACGGCGCTTCCGATCGCAAGCGCATAGGAACATTTCGTCAAACTGATACCTTACAGGTGTCCCTGATTGTACCTCGGTCACACCTAGGTACCTACACGGGGACATACAAACATTTCGTACGCAGCGCCTTTGACCCATTGCCCCTTTGACCCTTTGCCTCCAGTCATTAAGCCGAGTGCTCTACCTTGCACCCCCTACTCCCCCCCGCCCCTAGTACCGAACCTGCCTAGTAATCGCGCAACGTCTTCAAAGTTCACACCCTCCGCTTCCACAGATATCTTTTTCTAAAAGTCTTATCCCACACAAGCAGTGAATTTTTAAGAGGGGGTTATTTGTTGGCTAGCTAGAAAAAACACTCTTCCTTTTCTGTATTTCATACTCAAGTTATTAACAATATTTTACCTAGCCTTATAATCAGGGTAAGGTAAAATATGGATAGAATTTATACGTAAGTCCAGTGGCGGATGCAGGATTGTTGTTTGGACCAGATAGGGTCGTTGTTGCACCACTCACCCAAATGGAATGGGTGAATGGTGAATGACTTTGGGGGTAGGGCTTGACTAGTTGACCCCGGCCGAAGATATGAATGAAAATATCGGTGTAAAATCGATACCAAATATCGATTATTATACAAATAAAATGAAATTAAAGTATCTGTAAATAGGAAGCGAAATAAACACCAGATTAATTATACCGATACAAAATATAGGTAATCGATATCATACCGGTATTTCGATATCGATATTCAATCTATACCGATGATGTTACAGTCCCTGCATGTGGTTTGCTAAATAGAGCACTGGCAACATCTGTTCGAAATAAAATAGATACTTTATGTCATAAAGCTGTCATACTGCCGGACGTCTGACATTGACTGCAGACTGACTGTTCCGAAATAGGAAAGCATTTTTTTTTTATTTAATATTTAATTCTAAATATTAAATCAATAGTGTAATACAGAAATGGCTAATGTTAAAATTCCAACAATCTGCTCAAAAACCATATTTTCCCTAGCAACCCGCGAGAGATGTATGAAAAATTTGAAAAAAGTTGCGGTGCCGAAGACTGAAAAGGTGCCCAAAGAAACTGCATCTGTCTTAGTACCTGTTTGCAAAATCGGTGAGATCCCGTCATTGCTATATACAGTGCGTGCGCCCCATCTTAGAACAAACAGCGGGGAAGTAGCATTTCCTGGAGGCAAAAGCGACTCTGGCGAGGATGCCATACAAACTGCTATAAGAGAGACTTTTGAAGAGATCGGACTAGATCAAAATAAAATAGACGTGTGGGGTAAAGGACCCGAAATTCCAGGGCGTTATAACAAAATAAGAATAACTCCGGTAATCGGCTCTATTAACGAACTTAAGCCGGAAGATTTAAATATAAATACTCAGGAAGTATCGGAGGTATTCAGTATTCCGATTACTAGTCTATGTGAACCACAAAATCAGTACTATACTCAGTTTAGTAATGGTTTTATATTGCCTGTTTATGTTGTTGAAAATTATAAAATATGGGGCATTACAGCTTATATCACACATGTTTTTTTAAGTTGTGTATTGACTAAAGATCATTATAGAAATGATTGGATGAAAAAAAAAATTAAATTAGAGAAACTGGAAAGGACTGTGGAAACAGAATGACCATGAGGCATTTCTATGACATAAAAATTGTAAATAGAATACCAGCATATGTTTTGATATTTTGGAAATATTTTATTTATATCTATTATTCTGATGTTATAAAATGTTTGTTTTACCTTATTTGAAAATTTTATTTTTTCAATTCAAAATAATAAGCACATGAAGATAGTATATATGTATATGAGCCTAATTGGCAGATATTTGACCACCTCTGTGGTGCAGTGGGAGTGAGTCCTACTGCTATGCAAGAGGTGGTGGATTCAATTCCCACATGGAATACCATTTTGTGTGATCCACAAATTGTTGTTCCAAATCTGGGTGTAGTTTGTGTCTGTGACTTGTATATTTCTAAAGTACCCTGTGACACAGGTGTGACTACTGTGTTTTTTCAAGTTTCAGATGTTGGATGGCCTTCAGTACCTCTTTTTCTGTGACACTTTCTATCTCTTCTTTTTGCTGTTGTTGTCTTGTGGAGAGATATCAACTTGACTTGATCTTGTGTTTGCTGTCTTACTTTCATTTATACCATGTAGATCTCTGTACAAAGTTGTAGCCATGTCACAGAATAAACTAATAGTACTATGCACAGAAGGTTCACTCCCTAACAAAAGTCAGGTTTAGGTAAAAAAATATACCTAGACTCGCCAGAGCTACCCGCCTGCAAGCTAAATTGAAACTTATAACCCCGCGCGAACCGTGAATTTTCTTTGCACGTCGCAGCTTTATGACCGAGCTGCGAAGTCCGCACGGGGTTGTCACTTGAGAAGTTTTTGTACCTAGTTAATTTATTAATTTTAAGATAAATAAGTAGGTTAAGATCTACCTTAAAATTAATAAATTATTACTTACAAACGTACATTTAGCATTAGAAACATAAAAAATCCAATTGTCATGTGTTAGATTTCCACGGGTGTAGATATTCCTTTGTAAACATTATCCTATCCTGTTCCTTATTTGTGGGCAACTAATTAAAGATGTTTATTATAACTAAGAATTATTAAGTACTTTATGGATCTAAGGTATTAAAAAAGAACGACCGGCTGCCGCCGCTGCTTTTACACGTAGGTCCTTCGATGACGCAGTGGAATTGTAAAAAATTATAGTTCACTATTCGTTTTATTCAGATATCCGTAAACACAGCAATATCTTTTATATGGATTTCATTGACGTTTAGGCTTAGAAGACATTGCGGGTGTCAAAAAATATAAAATATATATTTTCAAGTATGCGCGAGCGCAACGTGACCTCGACTGTCGTGCGAGCTGAGAGACAGCCCACTGCCATTCGCCCCTTCAAGTGGCGCGCTGCCCGAATATACCTAAACTGCGAAGTGACACCCCCCTGGCTATGTCAAGGACTTCTTTACGGTTGATAGCAATTTTACTTTGGTTTTTAATATTTTTGATCCACATTCTGTGGTTCTCTGTATGCCTTTTTTTATGCCTCATCCAGGCAACTTGCCTGATTGGATGGGGTGTTTTTCTAGTGATAGAAGTTTGTAGTTTTGGTAGTCAATTTTGATATATTTGTTAACTTGTACAGTGCTCTCAGCTCGTTTTTTATCAACCGTGATTTTGGTTTGATATTTTGCAAATATTGCCTACGAGTCAGTAGTGCTTTAGTTCGCAATTATTGTTTTTAAACTTTCGCGATTTTTATACATACCTTTAAATAATTCACGCGATTAAGTCCCGAAATATATCTACTTAATATGCTTTAGTTCGATCTGGCGGTACCAGATTTTCGCCAACTTTGTGTTTTGATTTCGTAATTTGTTGTAAGCTGGAGTTCATTGCTGTTGTCAGGCTGTCGTAGTATTGCTGAACATTGCCGTTTCTACTGGGCAGGTCAGGTATGTAGTTTAATAGGTTTCAATTGTATTTCTCGATGTTCTCCATATTACTTAGGTTAGATTTGATGTTTATTTTGCTGTAATTAATTCTGATTTTTTTAGTTTTATTAATGTTAATTGTTGCTCTGACCATTCTATGGTCTAATGGGTAGTTTATATTTAGGACCTCTATGTTGTAAAACTTTTTGGGTTGATTATTAAGTACTAGCTTTCGCCCGCGGCTTCGCCCGCGTGAATGTCGGTTATCGCGATAAAAACTATCCTATGTCCTTCCCCGGGTCTCAAACTATCTCCATACCAAATTTCATCTAAATCGTAACAGACAGACAGACAGACAGACAGAGTTACTTTCACATTTATAATATTAGTATGGATGAAGTCGATCTCATTTTTTTTTTTTGCCATTTGGTGAGCGCCAGGTCCATTTACGGTTTAGTCTTTTCCTGTAATATGTGGTTATTATTGAGAGGTTATTCTCGAAGGCAAATTCTACAAGTTTCTCGCCTCTTTCATTCCTTGTGCCATAGCAATGGTTTTTTGTAATCATTTTCCCTTCTGGTAGTCTTTGTCCAATCTTGGCATTAAAGCCGCCCATTACTATAATATTTTTATGAGCCATTTCCACCGCAGTGGTTAGGGTGTCATAAAATTGTTGTAATTCATCGTCGCTTGCTGTTTCAGTTGGAGCATATACTTGAATTATAAATAGTTGTTGAAATTTAAGTTAACAGCTGCCACTCGTTCGGATAGGCCCATAAAGTTTTCCAAATTTTGTTTAATATGTTTTTTAAGAAGGAAGCCTACTCCAAGCTGGCCAGGTGTTTCTCCTTAATTTTTTTGTTTTTAAAAAAGACGACTCCCGCATTAGGGTACAAGCCCTGTGTCGTGGGGGACTTTACAAACATACAAGTCACGGACCCAAAGTACACCCAGACTCGAAACAACAATTTGTGGATCACACACGGCGCCACAGAGGCAGTCTTTGTAGCATAATATATAATCTTCATATTCATCTATAGTCTTCTTGTCTCCTAACCTCTGCTGAACCTATGATATCATATTTGATTGATTCCACTGCTTTGGTTAGTTCTATTAATCTTTCATGGCTGGATAGTGCCCTTGTATTATATGTTGATATGTAAAGTTTGTTCTCGTTTTGGTATTGGTATTTGTTTGTGTCTGAAAGGTTACGGTCGTTCAGCCCCACGGCGACCGCTTTCCGGCTTGGGGACATGGTGGACTTACAAATATATAAATTGGGTATTTGACTACTATTAAAATAAAATATTTTATAATAACCAGGTAAAAATATGCCTTAAAGTGTTCTAAAAAATATGTGCGGGAGGTTTTGTCACTCCCGCCCTGCCGGGCCTTTGTTTATTAATTAAATCTGTTAGTTAATTTATAATCATAAAGAGAAACACTGAAAGTAAATTATTTGACCATAGAAAACGTGACGTCATATGCTAGCATTCCATACAAATTTGTACAGAGCGGCTCGTTTTTGACGTTTCTTAAAAAAGAGGCTGATTTGACTTTAGTCAAATACCCAATTACGGACACAAAGTACATCCAGTCAGAACAACAATTTGTAGAAAACATAACACAGTGACCTATGTAGAAATCAAAACCACTAAGTAATCTGGCTTAGCAATCAGGGTATCCAACTACTAGAATAACAGGCCAGTCAGCTGTACATTTTGTACCACATAGTAGTCCTGCCATAAGGCAATAAGAAGGTCCTCCATATTAAAAAACATTGTATTTTTACTATTATGTAATTGTATAAAAGATTATTATTATCACATTGATATAGTATCAGACAGTTGTCAAAGATTAGCTATATAAAAGCAAGGCACAAAAGCGATTATAATAATATATTATTTATAATTGGCAATAGTTGAGCAGAAGTAGGCTCTATCCACACACATCTGGTCCCTGACCCTGTTTGGGACATGGTTGGACAGATGGTGCTGTCAGTGGCTTATTTTTTTTTTCTTTCTTTTATTTTTTTTTTTAATTGAAAACTCTACAATATCTATATCTAAGCCAGGACCAATGGCTAAAAATCAACCAAATGTAATAAACCATTAAAAATGTAAAAAAAATAAAGGGTTATTTGTCACAATGAAAAATACAAAATACCTTTACATTATTTGGTAATGTAAAGGTATTTTGTATTTTTCATTGTGACAAATAAACATTTTTATTTTTTTTATTATTTATCATTTTTGGACCAACCGCAATTGGATCAATTGCGCATTGTACCAATGGCGAATTGGTCATTTTTTGAACATTGGACCAATCGCGCCTAAACACTAATAAAAAGTATCAGATCGTACATTTTGTGCATCCCACTATCCAAGGATGCTCCTTTCACATCCCAGATGTGTGTGAATAGACCATATTATTATAATTATGAATAACAAAGCTTGGTAAAATAGTTTCTAATTCGAATTTAACAAATACGCATTTTGTAAATCCAATCTTTATTATACATTTACCTACTAAAATTATTAAAAAAAAAAATGAAAAATCGAAGTAATTGGGAGGGAAGTTAAATCAACATTTTTTACCAGATTTTCATAGTATTGGGGTTTCACCACAGCAGTGATCAAATATTCCCCAACCAGTATTTCTAAAATATATCAAGACAAATTATTTATCTTATTTAACACCTTTTAAATTATGAATTATCATAAAGGCAAAAAATCTGGGCATAAAAAATTAAGGCAAAAGGTACTAAAATAAAAAAAATGGGAGGGATGAAAAAAAAAAAGAAACAAAAAAATAATATTATCCAGGTTTATTCCTTAACATTTACATTATAATCTAGTAATTATTATTTTATACATTGTCCAATCAACATGATGGTCGTCTCTCGCCCTTTTTCTATCGTGTATATGTGTGTGTGTGTGTATACTTAAATCATTAATCAGACAGATTTAGTTTATCTACATTAAAATATGTTTTAGTATGAAAATAACTATACCTGAAACTCTCAACACGTAAACTCGACCAATTAAACGTTTTCTGCAATAAGAAACCTTAATACACATTCATAAGATCTTATTTCAATAAGCTTGTTATAATCGTAGCTGTTATTTTAAAAGCAACGTTATTGCGGTGGGCTTAAGGTTGATTTATCTTATTGAAAGCATGTTTATTTAGCTTTATAAAATTGTCAGAGGTCCATAAATACAATTAGGTACAACATAAAAAAAAATGTAGTGATTGAAAACATAAAAATAAGTACCTACATAAGACAAACTAGATCAAACAGAAGGTAACATTTAGACAGGCAAGAGTGCATAAAAAGCGATCGGTTGTAAACAATGTTAAAAATGACAATAACAATAAGGCAGAGGCATTTAAAACAAAATGGCGGCAACACGGAACTTAATAACCTAAAAATAAACTAAACGTTTAAGAAAAAAAATTAAACGAAATACTGTGAACCGACCTTACATCTATAATGAATATGATACAGTAACACATTCTGGGCACGTTCGTTGTGTTAAAACACTGAATCTATACTAAAACTATGTTAAAAACTTGTAAAAACATATTTTTCTCATATACAGAAAAAAGGTACACTGTTTTGCTTAGATCGATGCTTTATGGTTTTGTATCAAACATTTATATTTGTTCTATTTCCTCTGCCATATACTTATTATATAGGTATCGACGGAACAAAATGTGTACTTCAATTTAAAACCACTTCACAACTCTATTCACCAAAGTACTCATGGCCACAATTGCTTCTAACAATTTGCAAATAATAAATGTTAAAATATACTGATTTTCTGAAGATGTCATATAGTGTAAACACGATATTTTTTGCAAAATATAGTCCAAATATCTAATAAATAATCCACAATATCCTAAATCAACACATATTCATAAAAACTTAATTCCGATTGCACCAAACCATACATACAATCTTATAGATTTCAAAAATCTATCAACATAGCAACGCTAAAAAAATCGGATCGAAAGGTACAAAAATATAATTTTCACCTTTTTTAAATTTATATTCTGGACACACTTGTCGAAATTAAGCCGGAACAGATATATATTCAGTATTATAATTTGGATATGCAGTTAACAAGTAGTATTATTACGTTATTTTGTACATTATGCAGATTCTGTTGCGAATGACAGACACACGTTTACTTTTTTTTTTTTTCGGAGTAAAACAACTTTGACATCTGACATTAATCGTTTCACTCTTTCCAGACACATGTCATACTCTATTGAAAAGTGTTATTTTTTTTCACTTTGGGGCTGTAGGGACACACATTTGTACCTACCTATGTAGATATCGGTTGTGTATGTGTGCATACTGCATGGTGTAACTAGTGGCGGCTGCGTCCGCCTAATAAGTTGGTAGTCGCAATTATACGGAGTAAAGTACTTGACGTGTGTTATTTCTCTCTCACAATAAATCCCTTCTGATATAAGTATCATAGGCTCACATATATACTTACAGTGGTGACCCCGACGTGATTTTTATTTCGGCAGCAGCAAGCAGGGAATAAGTAACGTTTAAAGTTATTTTTAAAAACAATGTCTAAATTATCAAGGTTGGGTACAACAGTTGTGTTAATAGTACTGCTGTACTATGTTTGCACATCTGAGGGGTCTTTCAGCCCTGAGGTATTTGTTTCTGATGGAGAAGTGTCTATTAAGAACTTCTCAAATTGCACCATTAATAACAACGGAATAGTCCATAAAATCGATAACAATGAACAAAACAAGATTGTTATATTAAGTACACCTATGTTTGGATTGATATCTTGGACATGTGATGCTGTCTTCAAAGGTGAGACAATATCTTTCTTTACGTGTGGATCGTGTGGGATGTATTGTATATATAATCAATACTTGATTAAGTGTGAGAACAAGACATTACCTATTATAGTTGGAATAATTACTGCTTTGTCTATCTTTTTGATTCTAATTGTATTAATGTTAACTATATTTAAGAGACAAGTAAACACAATGTATGCTAGAGTTATAGTTTACTTCTTAATGAGGTCAGATAGGAAGAGGATAAACTATAGGTACAGGTCAAGTGGTTATGGAACAATATCTTTTGGCAATGTTGAGCTTAAAGAACTCATTGTAGAGAAGCCACACTGTACTATCAAGGTAGGGATATCATATGCATGTGAGGCATGTATAGAGCAACCAAGGGCTACTATTGTATCAACGAATATCAAGACAGAGGGTATGATGGACTTTGAATCTAACTGTACATGGGATCGCAATGCACTATCATGCAACAGAGAAATGTATGATATCATACAGATCAGTAAAAACAAGTACTGTAATATCTATCTGCCTATTATAAATCAAAGTTTGGATATAGTGTTTGACTATGAATATAGAGGGATACTCACTGACATGAAAACGATACGAGCTGAAACATCTATGGACATACTTGCAGATATAATGTCTAATCCTAGCTTCATCACTACTCTATTGACGTCACTTAGTAGTTTCCTATTGTTTACAGGTTTAGGAACATTAGCAATAATTCTAAAAAACGTGATAAGACGCGTATAGAATGGACAGATAAGGCTAACGAGGCATTTAAGAAGTGTAAGGAAAGCTTACAAAGCGCCGCTACACTATCTTACCCTTTGCCAGACAGTAAATTAGCCCTGATGACTGACGCCTCAAATACTAGTGTCGGCGCAGTTTTACAGCAGAAAATAGGAGTTAATTGGCAACCAATTGGATATTTTTCAAAAAAGTTAACAGTAACTGAATCCAAATATTCTACCTATGATAGGGAATTGTTAGCTATCTACATGGCTATCAGGCATTTCAAACATTTATTAGAGGGGCGAGATATAATCATTTTTACAGATCATAAACCGCTTGAATTTGCATTTACTAAAATAAATAGTGATAAAGAAAGCCCAAGGCGAATACGCCAACTTTCTTATATCAGCGAATTTTGCACAGAGATACGTCATATTAAAGGTAGTGATAACATGGTAGCGGATGCGCTTTCTAGAATTGAAACGATAAGCTGTCCCACGCTACTCAATTTCGCAGAATTGGCAGACAAGCAACGTAGCGACGAGTACCTAATGCATGAGTTGCAAGTATCAAGTAGCAACCTGCAGTTCAAGCAAATGTTGTTGCCGGACTGCGATAAGCATATTTATTGCGAAATATCAACGCGTAAAATTAGGCCTTACTTACCTATGGAATTTAGAGAAATAGCTTTCAAATCTGTACATAATCTAAGTCATCCAGGCATTAAAACTAGTAAACATCTAATCAAACAAAAATTTTTTTGGCCTGACATGGACAGAGATATTGCTAAATGGACCAGAAGTTGTATGCAATGCCAACGCGTAAAGATAACAAGGCATGTCGTATCAGGTGTAGGAGAGTTTGAAAGAGTAGACCGCTTTCAACATCTACACATAGATATCGTAGGTCCATTGCCTATGTCAAATGACGGCTATAGATACTGTGTTACAATGATTGACCGATTTACAGGGTGGCCAGAAGCATACCCAGTCCAAAATATTACTGCGGAGACCATAGCAAAGGTGGTGTTTGAAGGTTGGATTTCCCGTTTTGGATGCCCTTCGAAGCTTACTAGCGACCAGGGCAGACAATTCGAGAGTGATCTATTTGCAAACTTAATGAAATATTTGGGCATACATAAATTACGTACAACACCTTATCATCCGCAAAGTAATGGCATGATTGAACGCTGGCATAGGGCACTGAAAGTGGCCCTGATGGCACGTTTGCAATGCAACAATAGCAATTGGATAGACGAATTACCGATAGTTTTATTAGGATTACGAACGGCTACTAGAAGCGACAGTGGTGTAAGTGCGGCCGAATTAACATATGGTAAGACGATTCGTTTACCAGGAGATTTTTATGAGGACGCGATAATTAAGGTCTCGGATTCGGAATATTTACAGAAGCTGCGAGATACTATTAGTAAATATAAACCGCGACCAAAGTGTCATGCAAACTCGCATTCGTTATTCCTACCAGATAGTTTAAAATCGTGTAAAAGTGTATTTATAAGGGACGATGTTATACGTAAGTCACTTCAACCGCCGTATAAGGGTCCATACATAGTAGTGAGTAAACATAAGAAATATTTTGTGTTAAAAATAGGTGATAAGGAAACATCTGTGTCCATAGATAGGCTCAAGCCGGCCTTCACTATCGACATAGACACATCTTTTAACAATAATTTGAACTCTGAAAGTAATTCATGTAACAATCCTAGTTTTAATTCTGATCACGAAAACACTTCTAGCAAAGTTATAATTCATAAAACGACGCGAAGTGGTCGCGTTATCAGACCGCCGCTGCGTTTTGCTTAGTAGATAAAAAGACGCTCGGTAACATGATAATCATAATAAAGGATATTGCAACATAGGTATGGAAATTTATTGTGAAATATTTTGTAATAGAATTATTTAGTACTTAGCATTATATTTTTTTTTTTTAGGTCGCACACTTTTGTGAATTTTTATTAGTATGTAAGTTATATACATATACACTTATTTTTGTTATATAAAGTTTACACATTTTTTTACACCATTTATTTTGTATTCTTTCGTCGAATAAGTACAAATATACAAATTTCAAGATGGGTTATAACCAGAGTAAACCGCAACAGAATAACGTGGCTATTGCCCAGTCAGTTTCGAACGAAATCATTGGCCAAAGGGTTAACTATTTAGAGGTTATTCTAATCGGAATTGCTGTGGCACTTGGCTTGGTGTTGCTGTGTTTGACCAGGAACCAGTGCAAAAAACGGGTTCGCAGCTGGTTGAGGAAGGAAGCGGCAGTTGTTGGATTGTCTCCACCGGTGGTTAAGATTCACACGGTTCAACCACCAACCACCGTACACCCCCAAAATACTTACACTCAGTGAAATTGTGTGATAGTTCAGTGTTATTGCTATGCGTAGTGTCAGTGTATTTTACAGGGTTTTACACATTGTAATTGTATTTTTTTGTTGTTTTGTTGGGGGGGGCTACTGTAGGGACACACATTTGTACCTACCTATGTAGATATCGGTTGTGTATGTGTGCATACTGCATGGTGTAACTAGTGGCGGCTGCGTCCGCCTAATAAGTTGGTAGTCGCAATTATACGGAGTAAAGTACTTGACGTGTGTTATTTCTCTCTCACAATAAATCCCTTCTGATATAAGTATCATAGGCTCACATATATACTTACAGGGGCAATTTCGATAAGTGTGGCAGGACTTACTGAACCCTTATTCAGGCAAAATGACATTATTATCATTTATAAAAAATATTAATGTCGCATGGACGCTAGGGCTTTACGTCAGGTTCGAGGAGTTGGGATATGGGTGTAAAGGGAATATCACACGTAGTTACAAAATGTCGTCAGTCGCTTAATAGCGTCAGTTTGCATATATTTATATCTACCCACACAAGAAAAAAAATTGAAACAGACGTTTTAATAATCTGAATCTCGACAATGGCTCCAACGATATTTATGAAATTTTGTATGGATGTGGTTTCGGGGGCGATAAATCGATCTAGCTAGGTTTCATTTTTAGGAAAATGTCGTTTAAAAAAAAACGTGCGAAGCTCGGTCATCCAGGTACTTAATTATAAGCAGAGTCATGATTATGACCTCTTTAAAAAAATTAAGGAGGTTGATAATGAAAAGGATTTTTGAACTTTTCTTGTGTGGCCACTTACAATTTCAATTTTGGCAAATTTATGCAAAAATATCGTCCTTTATCAGGTAGTGGTGGTATAATTTAGAATTGTTTACCGCCTATATCGGTTGTACCAAGGCTTGCGTTAACACTGATGTTACTCAGCGTTATTGATGTCGCTCACGTCGATCGGAATTGACGTCGTGAACGTCGGCGTCTCGAGTTCTTCGTGTTTTTTCATTTTCAACGCCTATAATAACAAACAAGCGTATGAAAATCAGAAATTTACTTGAAAAAAAAAACACTTCATTTTTCTTTTTTACCATTTTATAGACTAATCGCATGAATATTTCGTAAAAAAAAAAACAAGTATCAGATATCCTTAAAATATTCACGCGATTCAGTCAAGTAGTCTATAAAATTGAATATATCAGTATTTTTATAAATAAAAAAATACTTGAAATCGTAATAATAATATTATTTGTATATAAATGTTAAATACAATAATAAAAAGTTTAGGAAGTATTCGAGATAAAATTACAGCGGTGATAGGCCCGATAATATAATTAGTCTGTCGGCCACCTTAATAAAGATTAGCACAGCACAGTAGAGAATTATTTTCAAGTAAAAATAAATAATAGAAAACGCTGTTACTCTATGATGGTGCTATTGTCTTTGGACATGTCATGTCACGTTTTTGCATTAAAAAAAAGGCAGTAGGTACCTATAATTTTCCAGATAGAGAACGATTGCATTGACTACAAATAGCACCACAGGAAAAAGATAAAAACAAATCAAAATTGAGTAGGTATTATTCGTCCTTATTAAATGAGACATTTGACATGTACCAAAGACAAGATAGCATCTGACAGAATTTATTTCAGTTTTAACACGCTTTTACAGGTTACAAGCAATCGAAAAATATTTACAACATTTTGTTACAATAAAATAATAAAAGATAAAGTTATGATTAGATAAACAACAAATATGCCACAACCTTCACACACCGTACAGCAGGAGAAATGAAATGCTATCACCATGGAGTTGTATTTCTAGTCTATGAGGTTTGCTGATTTGTTTAAAACTATTGTATCACAAGATCTGTATAATGGCTCGAAGTACAAATTTATACTTTTGGTAGTAACAAAGGTAACAAAATTTGGTGCTTATTAAAACTATTTTTTTTAAATCTTTACAAGTTGTCTCAGACAGGTGTGTTGTGCCTGTCCATTTGTTATTTCAAAGCGGTTTTTCAGACTTAAAAACTAAGAATGTTTTTAAGTTATTTAAATAAATAATATTCAATTTTTTTATTATTACCTATGTATTTTTAATGTTGAAAATGAGATTAAAAATAATATCTTCAACAAAAAATGTTTAAGTATTAACTTTTATAAGTTAAATGATTTTATAAAATGCTGCAGAATACCCAAAAAGTAAATAAAAGAGGAAAGAATGAAGTGAAACATCTAGATGCGATCGGCACAAAGCACCGAGAGTACAGAAGGAAAAATTCATACATACTTCGTTCGACCAACACACATAGAAATCCTTCACACACACGGACTTTCGGAAGACTTTTATAACAAGCCAGGTATAGGTAGTCTAATGGTTGAGGTACACTGACCTTTACAGCACTAGTACGCCGACAATAACAAGACTTCCATTATGACATTTGGACGGTCATTTGACAGAGTCAAATGGAAGTCTCACATCCATTAAAAATCGGGTTCTCTAGTGGCAGCACATTTACTAGAAAACCCGAATTTTAATGGGTATGACGTTTATCTGATGTTGTGTTGTTGAACGATGTTTAAATCGTCGGGTATCGAATCCGACACACGACAAGTGGGAACGGGCCCTTATTGTCAAAAAAGTTCACAGGGCCATCATTCTGTCGGAATTTCTGTCGCTTTGTACGGGGTAGTCGGTCAAGCGTACGATGTACTACAAAGGTCAGTGTTAAGGTAGCGGACTCGCAATCATGAGGTCTCGGGGTGGAATCCTACCCAATATACTACCGAAGTGAACCCACTCCTAACACAAACAATTGGGTAAATGACTGTCAAGTCAAATCAGTATCTTTTTATGAAACTTCAAAACGATGCGCCTCGTACTAATTTATATGAAACACAAAACAATGACGTCATTATTTCGTACGATCAAATCATTCAATTCTAATGTTTATAAATTCAAGACCACGTAAAATTGTGAGGTACCATTGTTTTTAGAACAGTTTTGAAAATGCAATTTTCTGAATAGTGTTACATCATTTATTGTTATTGTAGTCATCTACCCAATTAATCTTAGCTGGAGGGGTTGATAGGATTTCTAGTCATGTGAGAATTCTTTAAAAAAAAAAAAAAAAGAAGTGGTCCGAGTGTTGGCATCCGTGAGCAAGTCTATTTGTCCGTTGGCTTGAGCGCGTTTATATAAAGCTTTTCTTGTGTACTCTCAGCGTTTTGTGAAAGAATGTTCTACCAAATGAATGTGTTCAAACAATGCAATGTTATGGCGGCCATGTCAGTGACGTCACGATATGACACCCAGGACATACCGTTTCGATGGGTATCTCTTTCCTTTGTAGCGTTGGAGTGGGAGACAGCAAACCTTTCGCCGATAACTGAAGGCGATAGTAATAGATAACAGAATATAGAAAGAACCCAAAAAAAATAAGAACATAAGTCTACTTATAAAGAGGGGAATATATGTACTTAGATATATTTCAAACCCAAAGACAATGTAGTAGATAGATTGCTATTGAAATACATTTAGCCTCTTATTCATAATACTTTGGTAACCACACTTTAATAATGTTGTATTTGTTTATCATTCCAATTTAATTATAAAATAGAAGAAGACAAAACATTCGCTAGTTAAATTGCTGTTACTAAATTATTATGAGTAAGGGAGTAAGGCACTTGCCCCACCGCCGCGCGCCAGCGAGTAGCGAGCAACTATCTCGTTTCTTGAGCGAGAAAATTGTTTATAGGCTTTTTCGCCGTTGGTGGGAATAGTGCCATACGATTAAAGAAACCTCGTCGACTACGTTTTGTGGGGTGAGGTAAGACTAAATGTTCCGTGATTCAAATGAACTAATCACGTCGCTGTTTACGCTGTTAACTTTAGTGACCGAATGTCAACCGAATTGACATTAGCAACCACAAGTTTAGTAATGTAACCGTCTATTCTCCTACATTGTCTTTGTAAACCAATAAGCAAATATAAGATTTGGCTTAAGTAAAAAGAACCCGAAATAAAAAACCCGACTAAAAGAACTAATAGTGCCGCCCCATATTAAAAGGCTTTATTCAATTAAAATTGTCCAAAGATGAGTAACTTTGTGTTCAAGCTCTTAATTCAGTTGATTGTTATGTAACTCTTAAGTTCGGTTTCTAAAAACTTGTCAAACCAAAAACCAACTGCCAGCTGTCAAATCTATTGTTAAAGATTTGACAGATCTCTTAGTTGATTTTTGCTTTGACAAGACTGGTTTGACATCTCTTAACAATAAATTCTAACTAGATAGTTCATATACTGAAGTAATACTTTTCCGGAAAACGATGACTTAAATTCCATCGTCTTGAGTGGCCTCTCCTATTTTCGGCATTCAGAATACATATTAGGGTCTTCCTGATTATTAATTTTTGCGATAAATTTACTATACACGCCGGAATATATAATTATGTATATGTTATTACTTTTTAAGGCTGCTTTAATACGTCCGTTCTTTTCATCGTACACCGGTGTGCTAAGTGCGAGTTTGTTTTACTCGTACGTTAACGCGATCGAAACGTTTACCGCGTTCGGCCTCTCTGATTGGTTAAGAGCTTGGAGTCTTTCGCGTTAATGTATAACTAACTTGCACTAGGCACACTGATGTCCGGTATATTGTAGCCCATGCACTGGAAGTCTGGCAAAGAAAAAAAATTAGCATCCAGTGAAAGAAAAACGGATGTATAAAAGCAGCCTTATACCACAAGTTTACTCATCAATGGATTGAAGCATGTTTAGAACATACCTGTTGAAGTTTGTAGTGGTTAATGATGTCCTGGTCGGCGGGACAGCTCTGTGTGAAGGCGTCGAGCTGATACATGTGGTACATGTAACGCCACAACGCGCGGAAACTCGTCTGGAAACCAAGAACAAATCAATTTAGACTTCTTCTTAGCGTTTCAACAGCAAACGTAGCAGTCGGACACACTCCCACCGCGCCACAGAGGCAGTCATTGATGAAGATATTAGATTTCGAAAGTCTGTGGGTAGTGTTTGTTGGTCTTTCAGGCAAAAAACGTTGCAGTATTGTCAGGGTGTCCACTGCAAATGTTCAAAAAAATTCCCTGACTTTTCCCTGACTTTCCCTGACCATTTTTTCGATTTTCCCTGACCAAGATACTTCTTAAAAAATTATGAGAGCAAAAAATTTTTAACATTTTTGAGTGCAGGCTTCTTTTAAATGGTTGTTCAGCAAATTAAAAAAAAATCAAATAAAGCTTCTTTATCTTTTTGGAACTGAACTTTAAGACTTTTTTTTACAAATAATTGTAAGATAACCAACAAAACAAAAAAATATTTTTTTTTGTTTTTTTTAGGTCTACGGACTTGGTCTTTTTTAGTTAAGACGCCATTCATTTATTACGCAAGATGATTTTGGGTAGTTTTTGACCCCCTTCCCCCTACGTCAGAAAAATAAGAGTCGGCCGACCCTAACTGCCGAAACTGAAGGAAAATATGAATACACGGTTGTTTGTTTGAATTCTTATTTTGCAAATAAACAATTTTTTGGAACGTTTGGTTGGTAGGTAGTAGGTTATTTTTTATTTTTTAATCCCCGACGCAAAACGAGTGAACCGATTTGGATGCGTTGTTTTTTCATTTTAAAGCAGACTTAACCCCGAATCAAAGGACAGCTCCGGACCATCTGAAGTTAGAATAAACACAGATGGATGGATCCAAAACTGCGATAGGCACGGGAGCAGGAGTCTATTCAGATGATCTCAATATTAAGATATCTACTGCTTTGGACAGAAGAAACACGATTTTCCAAGCAGAATGCATTGGCATAACCAAAGCGGCTAAAACGTCGCAGCCAGAAATGCAAAAGATCTAAAAATAAAAATTGTAACCGACAGCGCTTCAGTGCTACAAGCGCTGTCAAACACCAGCATAAGCTCGACCTTTATTCAAGAATGCCATGAATCACTTAAGGCCATTACCCAAGATAATGAAGTGACCCTGCAATGGATAACGGGACACAGCAACTCAATTGGAAATGACGCGGCAGACGAGCTAGCGAGACGGGGATCTAAAATGAACATCCACGGCCCCGAACCGATAATGCCCTTACCCCAAGCCCAGGTAAAAATCTGGCTGCGTGAGAAAACAGAGGAAAACCACCAACTGGAATGGGGAAAAAACACCGGTTGCAGACAAACGAAAGAGGCGATTCCAACAGCGCCCAGAAAGTACGCTCGGAATCATCAAATTCAGACTAAACAGGGACAAACTGCTAAAAGCAATAGGCATCCTGACAAGCCATTGTCCCCTCAACAAGCACCTTCACACTATCGGGATCACAGATAGCCCACTGTGCAGAGGGTGCATGGAACATGCGGAAACGCCCGAGCATATAATCATGGAATGTACCAGTGTGGCCGAGCACCGGGCACAGTTCCTAAAAACACCGTCATCCCTCCCTGAATCCTGCATCAACCTGCGGGGAATGCTGGGCTTCTGGGAGTGTTTGGGCTGGCTGGTGTGAAAAGAACTGACACATACAACGTACGCACAAGGGCCCAATCAAGAGGCTAAGTGCGACATTGCGGCCCCGTTAAAACAAACAAACAAACAACCCCCGACGCAAAAGGAGGGGTGTTATAAGTTTAACGTGTGTCTGTCTGGGCAACTGTAACTCTTAAACCAATGGAACGATTAACACGGTTTTTTTGTTTGAAAGCGGATACGGCCGAGATGGTTCTTAGCCATAATTTACGAATATCTCTCGAGTCGTTTAAAGATCATCAGCTCATATCTTGCTTTACAAGGTCTTGTTAACTTTTACAGGTCCGATTGAATTAAAATTTGGTGTACCTACTGTCACTTCGTTGGAATTTCCAAAACATGGCAAACTTTAACTTATTTTTAGTCTGCGGTATACTCAACTCGTATCATACTCTACAGCAGATATATATCGTATTCGTATATACCCTTACAGTTTCGTCATGTCCATCAGTCTGTCTGTCCGTCCGTATGTAACAGCCATTTTACTCAAATACTACTCGATGAATATTGAAATTGTGAAATTTTGGTGAAAAGGTGTCTTGTAGTAGCTGCTACTTATTTGATAGTTAAATAATAATAATAATAATTTTTATAATAATATCCCCATACATGTAACAGAAGCTGACATTTTTTTTCAAGGTTTCTATGTTTCGAAAATCTCGGACCATGCTCAGTGTATGGACATGACAAAACTATAAGGGTACCGGTTTTGCCATTTTGGCTACGGAACCCTAAACGTTTTTTGTCGAAAATAAAAAACTTTTTATCCAATTGCATTTAAAAAAAAAATGTTTTTAAAATGCAATTGCAATTAATTTTTATTTTTAACAATATTTTTGTTAAAAACCTAAGTTGGTGAATTTCTTATGTCCTAAAAAAAATCGTTAATAAAATTAAGTTCAGATACAAAAACTGCAGCTACTATTGGCTTTTATTTTGAAATTGGCTGTACAACCATTTTTTTAAAGTTACAGCCTGTTGAAAATCACCCAAGAGGATAGAAACATTTCAAATAATTTTACAAAAAAACAAAATACATATTAAAGAAAACCTATTAAAACTAAAAAGGAGTAATTTAATTGTAACAAAAAAAGATGCTCCAACAGTTACGAGTTGATGACATTCTGGGGCATGAATAAATAATATTTCTCATTTCACAATGACTGGAAAATGTTGGCATAGTGTAAGTTCCTCATTTTTCCCTGACTTTCAAGGTGGCTTCCCGATTTCACTGACTTTCCCTGACCACCTTGAGCTTCCCTGACTTTTCCCTGACTTTCCCTGACTTTCCAGAATGTGGACACCCTGATTGTAGTTATGGAATGCGGACATCATGGGAAGTAGACATTATGAGAAGCGAACATTGTGACAAACAAAATGTTTAGGAAATGGACAATTTGAAGTGTGGATAGATTGGAACAAGGCGTTTTGGGAAGTGATCATTGTTATCCTAAAGGGGTTACACATCACAATAGCACATAGGCTGTAAAAATGTTTCGGGAAAAGCTAGTTAATAGTCCTGAGAAAAAGTAGTACAACATAAATGATACTGACCGGAATCTCGAAGTCGACGAAATACTTGCCGGCGACACGGATGTGCTGCAGCCGCGGCATCAGTTCGCAGTCGAAGCAGCACATTGTGTCACCCGTTAAGAACCTGCAATGTCATATAATACATATTTACTTCAGTTTATGTATGAAAAAGATACCCTTCAAAACATTTAAAATATGTTTTAAGGTATAAGCATGTATGTACGAGCAACGACATTAGTAGATTCTACTTTTCAAAGCGAATATTCTTTTTTTTTTTTACAAAAAAGCAGCTAACTGAAATCAATCAAGGTTAATGTGCTGGCATTTATTGAGGAGTTTCAGATTTTCAGAATTGAGAACCTTTTTTTTAGTCAGTTAAAAATACATATGTAGATATATATATATATATAATTTTTTTCAAATCATTTATTTTAATTTTACAATTTTTACCCGACTGCAATGAATGGTTTTTAGTACTTTGATGGCAGCACGATTGTTTGTTCTGTATCTGAGCGTAACATATCTAAATATGTACAGTAGAATCCGTTTATTATGACTCCGCCTATATTGACCAACCGCCTATAATGACGTAATTACACAACGAAGTTTGGTTTACATACAAAATTCTTTGTAACAAAGTCGGATATAATGACTTCGCTTACAGTGACATGTCGCTTATAATGACCCAATTTTATTACATTTTATCCATTTATAGTGACCGACATGATTCTTTACACCTTCGGCAATGGCCGTTGATTCCCGACGACGGACGTTCGGCACATGGCTTGTTTTTGTTTTGAATCTCAATGGACAGTTGAACGTCACGCATTGTTTTTAGTGATAATTCTAAATAAAAAAAATAATAATCTGATTTCTTAAGTAAAAAAATGAAAAATATACTATACATGTATTACGCGCAATTTTGATTTTGATTTAATATG
Organism: Herminia tarsipennalis; assembly: GCA_945859575.2. Lineage (NCBI taxonomy): Eukaryota > Metazoa > Arthropoda > Insecta > Lepidoptera > Erebidae > Herminia > Herminia tarsipennalis. Next base: position 20,170,674 of record OX243846.2, read on the forward strand.
CTGCTTCTCTATTAAAATAAGTATTTACCTTAAAAAAATAAGGTTATTTTTATTTCACAAAAATGCTTTGTATGACGTCCGCTTAGTATGACGTGTTTGTCAATTCCCTTCGATGTCATTATAAACGGATTCTACTGTATTTAGAAAATATAAATATATATTTATTATTATGTGCATCAGTTCATAATGGCCGTGCGTACGATTATGATTTTGTGATTTAAAAGTTTCAAAATCATAAGACTGATAGACCCTGCACTGCCATTTGCTCCCCCCCCCCTCCATACCCGAATAAAATCATCTGGATCGGCCCACGGCTGAATGTATTAGTCGCACATAGATACAGCTCATAAATAAGTAAGTATTACCTGGTCCCTCTGCGCTCGAGCAGCCCGTCGATGCGCGCGAGGTGCGCGCGCAGCGCCGCGGATTTCTGTTCGTCTTTGCGCACCAACACCAGCTTCAGTTTAGAGTACAAGTTCTCGATGAGAGATGCCACTTCCTTATCCTGGACGAACAATATGTATAGTCAGAAAAGAGATTCTACCAAGATATTTTAACTGTAAGACAAAGACATCATGGGGACTGAAACCCTGCAATGAAAGGATCCGGTGATCTCTAGTAAGAAAATTACACAGAATATTAAAAAAAAACACCCTTTCCATAAAGCAAAACAGTTATAATATATACATACAACAGTTATAAGTATACAAAAATAAAATAAAACCTTTTTATTTTTGAGTTATATTGGCCAATACTATATTGGCCAAAAAAATTTCCATACATTTTTGTTCTTTTCAAATAAAATCATTTTGATGCAACTCGAAATTTATAGGTGTTGGAGTTTTTTAACTTTCTAATTCAAACATAGGCATGTCTAAACATATCGATGCACGTATAGCCATGCCAGTTGCATTTTTTTCAATTTTAATTTTAGCCTAGTTAATTGTTGTTTTTAAATTTTCGCGATTTTTATACATATTAGATATATTTCGAGACTTAATCGCGTGAACAATTTAAAGGTACGAACTTTTTATGTTTCCGACATTTCGATCGAATTGCACCGATCGTGGTCACGGGTCGACTGATGGCAGTTTAATTGTTTCGCAAAGATCCTAGTATCACTGCACCGCGGTCAAAGGCATCCTCTATCCTTTCAAGGCACCTACTACCATCAAGGCATAGTTTTCTCACGCTCATACAATCGTATTAACAAGAGGAAGCCTCGAGAGATGGTGTGCATCAGAGGTCAGTCTCAAAATATTCATCTATACTAATATTATAAAGCGGAAGAGTTTGTTTGTTTAAACGCGCTAATCTCAGGAAGTATTGGTCCGATTTGAAAAATTCTTTTTTTGTTGGATAGCCCATTTATTGAGGAAGGCTATAGGCTATATAACATCACGCTACGACTAATAGGAACGGAGTAGCGACGAGAAATGTTGCAAAAACGGGGAAAATTTACGCATACGAAGTTGCGCGGGACAGCTAGTCAAACAATAAATTAAATAATATTACAAAGCTCCGTTTTAAAATTGACACATCATTTTAGATAACGATCGGTGCTAAATTAAAAAAAAAATACCTGTAGCTTTGTGGTCGTAGACATATTAACGGGATTTAATACCGTAATAAATTGATAAATAACAGTTTTAGCATGAATAAAATCTTTATTTCGCCAGGTGCCGTTTTGTTGAAGGTGATGAATATCACACTTAACAGTTATGGGTTATTACTGCTTTGAATATTATGACCGTTCTTTAAAGAAATTTGGCAGAAAATAGGATTCACTTACGACTGTACGGTTGCCTGATAAACTGGCGCTTGCATAGGTGCTACCTTGTTCCCACGTTATTGTCATATGTGTACATTACATCTGATTTTGAGTGACTGAAAAGCAACTAGTATACAAGGTCGCAACTGCATCTTATATGTTCGCCATTTTTTTATTCTTACGTAGCGTCTTTTGAATATTTTTAAAGTATTAGTCACTAGCTGTCCCGCGCAACTTCGTCGTCGAAAATTTTCCCCGTTTTTGCAACATTTATCATTGCTGCTCCGCTCCTTTTGGTCGCAGCGTGATGTTATACAGCCTATAGCCGTCCTCGATAAATGGGCTATCCAACAGTGAAAGAATTTTTCAATTCGGATCAGTAGTTCCTGAGATCACCGCGTTCAAACAAACAAATTCTTCAGCTTTATAATATTAGTATAGATTTGATATTTGTTTGTTACACCTGATATCAGTTTATATGCAAATAAAAATAAATAATAAACAAGTACAGCAGTAACATCAAGCAACGATGATCTTGTATATTTCAACGAACAGTTTGCATATACCTATCAACGATCTAGGAAACAGCTCTAAGGATTTTGATAACGTTTAGATAGTTTCAACCAGCGGACGCGATATTATTGCCGCTATATGTAGTCAACGTCAAATGAAGAAAACGTGTTTCTATAAAATGACAACGACGAGTTCCTACAGTTGGGTTATCAAACCTCCTCTATAAAAGAGAATACCTACATGTAGGCGTAAATCCAGAACATTGTTCTGGGAGGGGCAATGTGACTCAACTGGCGAAGTCTGAGCGAAGCGCATGGACATGGAGGCGCTCGCATGACGGTGTGGGGTGCATTTAATTTACATCGGTACACGAGCCACTAGGGGGGGGGGGGGTACTCGTATCAAATATCTCCAAAAAAAAAATGGTTTTTTAGTCGAGTTTGGGGGGGGGCGGGTGCCATGGCCCTTGTTTCTCTCCCCCCTTCCCTTGGATCCACGCCTGCCTACATGCTACTATCTAAACATATACTCTACAGGATTGGATGTCTTTGGAATTTCTGGTTCCAGAGCTTTACCAATTAAATAGCTTTGCTAAATGTACCTGTACGAATAGATTGTGTCCCCCAGGAACAGACTTCATGATGTGCCGTTCAATCTTCTCGTTCTCCAATATGGCGAGTCCGTTGTCAATCAGTATGGGAGGGTGCGTTGCTTCGAAGTTGGTGCGGAAGTCTGGTGGTGGCTTCTGCATGTCAACTGTTGTCACCTGGAATTTGTGAACAAGAGGATTAAGTATACAAACCGCAGAGCAGAAACTACTACACCAGACTGCCTCTGTGGCGCGGTGGGAGTGCATCCGACTGCTACGCAAGAGGTCGTGGGTTCGAACCCCACCCAGGATAAAACTTTGTGTGATGAGCACGATGGTTTATTCTGTGTCTGGGTGTTATTTATCTATAATATGTATGTATTTAGAAATATATAAGTACGTTTATCAGTTGTCTGGTTTCCATAGTACAAGCTCTGCTTAGTTTGGGATCCGATAGTGTTGTGTGATTTATTATATTATTATTGTTAAGATATTATTATGACTGCAACTGAGTTTTCTTTCTTTATAAATGGAGAAAATCCATTGACATCAGAAGTAAATCTACACATATTTAGCTCCATTAGTGTCGGGTCTCTTGATATTAGTATGTGTAATAAATGTAGATTTGATCTTACAGATACATGATAGAAGAATCAAAAGCACTCGACTACGAGGCGAGGTATTTGGGGTGTGTAAGAAGCAAATGTTAATATGAAACCCTTCATTCTGCCAGTCCTCCTTCCAGTGTTTGAAATTGGCCAAAATGCAATATATTGGTGAAGCTGTCTAATCTTGGGTGAAGCTGGATTTTAGATTGAAGTTTGTGCTCCTGAACAATTGTCTGTGGTATCAAAAGGATAACTACGGATACATATCTTGTATATTTACCTTTAGGCTAATGGTCTTAAGCTCGGCTAACAGGTAAAGGTCCATGAAGTACTCCTGGCAGAAGAGGCACGCACCCTTCCGCCGTCCATCTATCGTCGATGCCTGCAAGACAAAAACAAAACTTCGTTAAGCTACGCAAAGAATACTCTCATACATACACTACGACCAGAGATAATGCATATTATTTAAACCTCATTGTTAAAAAAAGCTTCCTGCAAAGGTATTCTAAAGAGACTAAGCAAGGAGTTCTTTAAAAAAAGAGATTAAAAGTCTTTCAGGATTCAAAACTGCCCATTATGAGAAGAATCCCAAGTGAGCCCTTAGTTTCTTTTTTGGTAACTGTAGGTAATTTTGTGAACAGAGTTTTCACGCGCTTAAAACCTATATGTCCAATCTTGGAGTAAACTTTTAGGTTCGCAAAACGTTACGATGTTATTTTAAACTTTTTAAGAACGTCACGGCACAAAGTCATACTAGTAAATTGTAATACTCTCAAATGTCACGCCTGGCTACATTAAGGAGTGTCGAAACTCATTTTAAACTATTGCAGTAAGGATCGGCAGGCCAAATAAGCAAATGACACCATCTATTGCAATTACAAAGCAAAGCCAACGTAACATTTACTCAAAAATATGTAAATACGTAACCAAAGCATCTCATATGTTATGAAATGTGTACGATACTGTTTTGGGTCACAAGTTATTACGTTTTTTTGTATGAATTACATCTCAATTTTACATAATAATCACTAGAATGTTATTTACTCCGCGGTTACGAGCCTCAGAGTTATTTAGAGCCGTTTAATTAGACTTTATAATTAGCAATGTGTACGTTAAGAAATAAGAAATGAGAACTATTGTAAGAATTACGCAATGCGAAGCCGACAATGGATTATTAGATGGCGATGACTTACTCGACCACCGAGCGTGGAGTGTTTACAAAACATCCGTGTTAATCATCTCGCTATTCCGTTATTCACAGATTTAATTAATAATAAATACAGTACAGTTTTAAAACGTATAAAGATGCATTCCGTTACTGCATGCATACTTTACATATTAAGCTATCGCGTCCAATTCGCAGTTCCTTAAATTTGTTCATGATTTAAGGTTTATATTCTAACACTTTTGGAAGTTTTTAGGAATACTCCTTTATGAAAGGAAACTTTCCTGGAAGTTTAACTAAGGAATTTCTCCAATGAAATTCTGTCGTTCATGAGAGTGGTGACCCTGCCTGTACCCTGCATGTACTAATTCTAAGACGCTCTCAAAAGTATTCTTAACTATTCACCATAGAGTAACAGTGACACCATGCGAGTTAACGGCGTCTTTATGCTGAGTGACGTTTAAGTTATTAACACATTCAAAATAAATAAAAATAAACTGTTCAAACTTGCTCTCTGTTTTATTAGCCGCGCCATACGTTAGAGAGCTCAAATGAGCCGGCAACGCATCTGCTATGCCTTTAGGACCACAATGCCTCTGGTGTGGCAGATGTCCAGGAGCAGTGGTAATCACTTATCAACAGGTGAGCCGCCTGTTCGTCTGCTCCCTATCTCATAAGATGATAATCTAATTCTAAATAGTATACAAGGGCATAGATAGTTCAAAATAGTTCTTCAATGTAAACTGCAATAATACAGCTAAAAACCATAGCTCTTCCAACATTTAAATATCATAAATTCGTGATTGTTCACAACATTTCATCAGACTATGGCGTCGAATCATTGCCCAGCTATAAAATTCTTTGGTTACAAAGTTTGTACAGTTACAAATACCTTGTAAATTATAATGAGTAATCTTTTGAGCCTTCTTTCATGACTCAATTTGTTTATTGCCTAAACAGATTACGTGTCTAGGTGACATACTTTAGTAACGATTAGTACTTTAAAGGCCTCATTGAACTTCGGTCTGGTTCGTAACGTCTGCTGTCGAAATATTTGTCATGCTATATGCTAAATTTAAATGTATCTTGGGACAATTGACACATGAGAACCAGGCGACAATAATGAATAAATATGCATATTATATTAATATAAATAAAAATACATTGCACTTAAAGATACGATCAGTTAGTTATCTTAATAAAAATATTATAAAACATAGGTTATACAATATTTTGTTAACTAGTTTCGCGCAGCGGGCTATGGAGCAAGCTATGCTTGGGGTTTTTTTGAAGGATGAAATTCGTAATGTGGTCATCCAACAAAGAACTTAAGTACAGACATAGCTCGCATAAAAGCACACTCAATTGGCAAGGGGCTGGCCATATCTGCCGAAGGACCGATGGCTGCTGGACCAAATGAGTCCCTAGAGTGGAGACCGCGACTTGGTAAACTTATGGTAGGACGGACAACCTAAAGAAAGTGTAGTAAGTATAACGGATAGATTTCGAGCTCGCGACCTGACAATTGCGAGTCTGAAGGCTTAATCATTAGGCCACCGCTGCTTTATGTTTTTTGACTGACTTGAAGTAAGAGTAAGAAGGTATTAAAAATATGGACTCCATTAATTTGGATTCTATCTTCATGGTCATACACGACAAACTAATAAAAATCGTGTTAAGAATATTAATACAACATTATTATATTGATATCGCGTTTACGATCATAAATTCATAACTATCCCCGAGAGCTATAAAATAGAAACTGTACATTGTTGATTTCATCCATAAATAATCTTGACATTTGTTATTATCGGCGAGAGCGTTACCACAATATACAGAAACCACAGAAGGTAAACTCCATACAACGAGCACTCGAGCAATGTACACATAGACATCGTTAACGGACATGGAATCTCGGATCCCCATCCCAAGCTATACTAAAGCCAAAATGAATGTGAAATGTTTAATAACCAAGTTGCTTAGCAACCATAAGTATTAAAGATTGATTGGTTGCCAAGCAATTTTGTTTTTAAACATTTCACATCGATTTCTGCTTTATATTTTTTTATATTATTTAACTTAATGCACACAAGATTTGTACAATGGCGGACTTAATGCCTTAGGCATTATTTACCACTCAACCTTAGGGTGATGCAGAAAGCAGTGTAATGAAGGTGCTTAATCGACTTCCTAATACCAAAGCATTATTAAGCATAAAAATGGGTAAACATTTAATTACATAAGTATAAAAATAATACCATACATTTAAATATATATTTACAAGTACATACATAATATACATATATAACCTTAGATTATTACAATTCAGATGATTCTGCCAATAACTTGGTATAGATAGAGATGACGTACCTTGAACTAAAAGGTGACACGAGTTGTAGACATTCTTACCAGACAAGTAATGAACATACTTGTACATTTCTAAATACTTAGATATTATAGACAAATTACAGCCAAACACAGAATAAACAATTGTGCTCACAACACAAAGATTTATTCAGGGTGGGAATCGAACCCACGATCTCCGCCTTAACAGACAGAGTCAATAATCATTAGACCAACAGGCCAGTCAAGTCAAGTGGTATGAGATTCCACGTTCGTGAACGTTGGCTATATGTACGTTGCTCGAGCGAAATACATGTGAAAGTCACCTTCTGTACTCTCAGTATTTTGTGGTGTTTCTTTCTGGTATAGTCACGGTGTTTTAAAGGCAAGAATTCACATTGTAACGCATTTGTGTTGACTAGCGAGTAGTTACTACAGCAGAAACATAAAATTTACAAATAATTCTGAAAACGTATTTACTTGTAGGACAAAACCTATAGGTAATATCGTCATTTAACAACAAAAAACCTATTCAACAGAAAGTTAGCCAATGCTCAACTTTTACCTTACTCGCCAAGTTTAGCCAAGGTTGCCAGCTGAAAATCAGCGCTGGGTGTCTTGTCTTGCCTAGCTTATGCTGACCTTTTCGATATGTTTGTTTGTGTACCATTTATACAGCTGAAGAGTTTGTTTGTTAGTTTGTTTGAACGCGGTAATCTCAGGAACCACTGGTCCGAATTGAAAAATTCTTTCACTGTTGGATAGCCCATTTATCGAAAAAGGCTATAGGCTATATAACATCAAGCTACTACCAATAGGAGGAACGGAGCAGCGGTCAGATAGTATATACATATACCGAGATATATATATATTTTGTTGTTATTAACCTTTACAAATTTTGTTGCTTTTGTAGTCCCTTTCTTTCTCTCTCTCTTGTTCTTTGATGTAACAATACTTAGCTATCTATCAACGCTAATTGTCAACCAATAAGAAATGTTTGAGCGAAACGAATCGAATATTAACTCCGACACGTATAACGGGCCCATTCACGGTTGCGTGTCGACCCACACATGTTTGTATTGTAAGTTAATTTTACATACGCATGACAAATATGTACGCATGCGTAGACAGTTTCTCAATACAGTTTCTAAGATAGAATCCTTTATGGTGAATATTCATTAGTTCTATTGTTAGAAGCGTATCGTATTGTTTATTTGTACTACTCTTAGTTTCAACAAGGACGTAGGACAATTACTTGATAATGTTAAGAATATTCACGTGATAAGTTCAACCTGAGTCTGAGATGAATAATAATAATAATAATATAATAATGTCTTGGGACAACTCACACAACGCTATCTCATCCCAAACTAAGCAGAACTTGTACTATGGAAACCAGACAACTGATAAACATACTTATATATTTCTATATACATACATATTATAGATAAATAACACCCAGACACAGAATAAACCATCGTGCTCATCACACAAAGTTTTATCCTGGGTGGGGGTCGAACCCACGACCTCGTGCGTTGCAATCGGATACACTCCCACCGCGCCACAGAGGCTGTCAAATGAATCCTAAGTCCTCGTCATTTTTACGCCTCTGACTGCAGAGGCAGTCAGAGGCGTAAAAATGACGAGGCCTCTCCTACTGACTGCCTCTGTGGCGTGGTGGAAGTATGTCCGACCGCTGCGCAAAAAGTCATGGGTTCGATTCCCACACGGGACAACACTTTGTGTGATCCATAAATTGTTGTTCCGAGTCTAGGTGTAGGTACTTTGTGTCCGTGACTTGTATGTTTGCAAAATCCTCCGCGACACAGGGCTTGTATACCTACTAATGAAGAGTGGTCTATAAAAAAAAAAATGAGAATTTCACTATCATCCTAGCAATATTTAGGATTATAAAGAAAATTCTTCTACAATTCAAAGCACGTTGGCAAATGGCAATTGGCTGTCCGTATTTGCTGGAGGACCGAGGGCTGCTGTAGCAAAGAGGCATAAAGTGAAGACAGCGACGGTAAGCTAGGACGAACCCCAGCTAAATGAAGCGACGAACTAATAAACCTTTTTTAATTCGTCGCTCCGTCTGGCTGGGGGTCATCCGCCTTACGCATCCAATTCATCTCGGCTACCTAAATGAATTGGATGCGTAAAAAGGAGGACCGAGTGTCGTGGCCGATGTCCAGCAGTGGACCGATACAAGTTGATTGAAGGAAGAAAATTTAAGTATGATTGCAAACGCTGATTGGCTAATCTAACAGTCCGTCTTTCATACTAGTATAAGCCAATCAGTGCTGCTAAGCAGCAACTTTGATTAAAAACGCGTCTGGTTACAACCATGAACCTAGCGGCCGAATTCCTAGAGGCTAATCAATAAAGGGCTGTTGGTTGTGTCGTTTAACTAAACACACCGGTCATAATAAGTACCTACTGTATGCCTACCTTTTTACGATTTCGGTAAGGGAGCAGTCTAGTTTCCCAAATCCCTTTTCCGGGTAGGTACGCTCGTGATTAAATACTACTAATGTTATTTAACATTTAAAAAAAACCAATAAGACGGACAATGTTGATTGTCTTCAAAAGCTAAGAAATCACCATTTATTTTTATTTTATTTATTTATTTGGTTCACCAACAACTAAAACATTAACAATAATCTTAAAAAACACAAACTTTCACAATTACTTAGATCTAAATGTTTAGTTACTTAAAGTTAAACACTACATTCTTATTGATAATTAGCCATTCGTTACAAATTATAAAATTTGTATGTGCTAATTAACTAAGACCTTAAGACCTTAACCATCGTAATTAAACTAGCCTTCTAATCTATACTATATTATAAAGCTGAATAGTTTGTTTGTTTGAACGCGAAAAACTCGGGAACTACAACTCCGAATTAAAAAAATCTTTTAGTGTTGGATAGCACATTTATCGAGGAAGGCTATAGGCTATATATACACTCAGGCTACGACTAATACGAGCGGAGCAGCAATGAAAAATGTTGCAAAAACGGGGAAAATTTACGCGGACGAAGTTCCGCGAGTCAGCTAGTAGAAAATATGTACACAAAAACTCCTTGTGCGTCCGGGGTTAAAAAAATAAGTCAACGCCATGAAAGCGCATATTGTAAGCACATATAGATACCTACATAGTTATGTATGTGTTCGCTTGATATTGCGTCGAAAGCTCATTGTTTACGATGAGTCATAGTGACGATTTGAGGCCAAAGGCACAAAACACAGAGAGTACAGAAGGAAACTTCAATCTACTTCGCTCGACGCGCAAATCTTGGAACCTTGGAATCTTGGAACACCTTCGGAACAAAGATTCCATTACACTTATCTATAGAGCGTTAGACTTAGCTCAAGCTCAGCTTGGGAAAAACTTGACAAACCATAATGCTGGCCTTTTATAGATATATTCATTTAGGACTATGCAGAGCTGCGCTAAAATCAATATAATTTCAAATCAGCAGGTGATTTCTTTAATAGATAGACAAATATTTATATTATTTATATTTTTGCCCGGAGGTGAGTCAATTGTCCCCCCGTAGTGCGTGTAGCTCACATTTGGCCGGTGTTGCATCAGTTAAGCTAAAATAACAAGAGGGTGGGGTGGGGGGATTTCGTCGTGCGTGCGACTCGCATTTGGCCTGTGGAACCTTCCCCCACCACCACACAAAATAATCCTGGCTTCGCCCATGTGCGCGTTTTGACGTGATAACGTCTTGTAAATCGATGACCGGGTGCACGCACGAAAAAGTGTTACTGTCACGGTCCGTCACGTTCCGCCTGCTGATAGGCTGAAGTATTGTGGCCGTCGGGCGCATGCAGTCAGCTAAAGCTGTGACAGGAATGGTTGCTAAGCAACAGCGAATTGTTTATTACAATGTCATCAATGTTTTCTTATGACGTTATCACGTAAAATTATCGTCCGTAAACCGACTTTACAGTGAACCATTTTTTTTATGAAGCTTACCTTCTGTACTCTTGATATTTTGTGGAGATAGTGACGATTTGAGGTCAAAGGGCTATGAGTAATGCAACTTTGTCGGTGCTCAGTTACTTTCTATAATAAACGGTTTTCTATTCGACAAGTCAATGCGCTTGTACTGAAACACGTAATGTGTGTATGTGTGTGTGTTAATTTGTGAGAGCGTTTGCTTATGAAAAGTTTTTTTTTAATATGGTGAACTAATGTTTAGTCTATACTTCTTGGGGTGAACGAATTGATGCACTAGAAAAATGAAATTAATTTGAGAAAATGTAAAAACCGCTATTTTGATTGTTACTTAAACTAGCAAAAAGCGGTGCTTTAAGAGGGCTCGCGAAGTTTTCTACCATACCAATAAATGTTAATTAAATAAAATTTCTTTATTAGATAACACATCTAGACATAAACTTAAATCAATACTAATATTATAAAGCTGAAGAGTTTGTTCGTTGGAACGCGATAATCTCAGGAACTACTGGTCTGAACTGAAACATTATTTTATCGTTGGATAGCCCATTTATCGAGGTAGGATATAGGGTACATAACATCACGCTAGGACCAATAGGTGCGGAGCAACAATGGAAAATGTTGCAAAAACGGGAAAAATTGACGCGTACTAAGTTGCGCGGAAGTCACACAGATGATTATTAAGTGCTCCCAATCTAGTTCAAAATATATTTTGAACTAGATTGGCAGACCCTATGAAATTGTAAGAAGATTCAATGCGACAACATTAAAGTAAAAAAAAAAAAGAAATTAGATGTAAACCGAGCTATCAGGGTTTTTTTAAATAACTTGCAATGTGTGATAGTGGTCCCACTTTACTAGTAATCCTGTTAACCCCTCCAGCTAAGCTCAATGGCTTGTGTTAGGAGAAGGTTCACATCGGTAGTATAATGGATAGGAGTGAAACCCACGACCTCACGATTGCGAGACCGATACCTTAACCATTAGGCTATCGCTGCTTCGCATATTATTTACTTATCACACATATGCAGCCACTTGGTATAAAGTGCAGGGTCTGATATAGGGGTCCAATTCCTGTAGGCTAAATATGATTAAACGTCATTCATGTCACTTCAGGTGATCTACGAAAAGTAGCCGTTGTGGCTAAGTTTTCCTTCAGAGAAAAATAGTTGGAACATTGATGTGTGTGTTTAAAAAAAGCTATCCACTAGATAGTTCTATAAGAACGCTAGACGACACGTACCCAAAAAGAACGCAGAAAATCGATTCCATTCAAAGATTGACAATGAAAAGCCTTTTTTTTAGACTTTTTTTCTTTGCAATGAGCACTCAACACTCATATCTACTGCATTTATAACTATCTCATAACTGTCTTATAACTGTTCAATTTGATAGATCATTGAATGTCCGAAAAGCCATACACCATCTACTTGCGTTATGGAGTCACTTTTCCACATAACATGAAGTCGTAAAATACACGCAAACACAGCTGTTTTTTTTCACTCCTTTCGATAACTATAGTCAAATTACCATAAACGTAGTTATATTTCAATATAATTACACATAAAACGTTCGATAAAATAGTAGTGGCAAGTATTTCTAATGGTTTTTACGAGCAATGTGTCATGGATACCGTGATGTTGGTGTCATTAGTGGAATAGAAACTTGGGGGTGCAATGGAGCGAGACGTGCAACGTCACAACCTGATGCGCTCGCGCAGAAAACTGTACACAATGTGGAACGATCACTACATAGACACAGCTAAATATATTTTTACTAGCAGCCCACACCGGCTTCGCAAGGGCTTTTCTCCAGTTTTATATACACATCATATCCATATATTATATCTATAAACCATGCGGATGAAATTATTTGAATGATAGTAAAAATCGTATCAAAGTCTGTTGCGTATTTTAAATTATTACTGACAGAGAAAAACGACATTGTTTAATACTATGGAAAGATTAGGAAAATACATTTCAAAGTACGTTGCTATTTACAATTTCAGAATCAGAATACTCAAATACTTACTTTTAAGACGCTCATAAAAGTATTTCTATATCTACTATTCACCTTGAAACAACTGTGACAGAGAGTGTGTCTGTGTGCCGTTGTATAATGCATTGAAACCAGAATGAACATTTGTAGCTGCAGTTAAGCATCACAAGTGACCAAAGTACCACATTGTATGTGGTACTTTGGTCACATTGCACAGGGGGGGGGGATACCTGATGGTAACAGGAAAAAATTAAGGTAAAAGAGTCTTTAAAAACTGGGAATTTCTTGCCCTTCGAAGATCCCAAGGGCAAGAAATTCCCAGTGCTGCACTACATCAAGCGAAGTGACGCGGTCTAAGGAGACAGCTAGTTGACAAAGTAACGATACTCAGTAGTGAGTGAACGACTAGGACGAAGAAGTACCTAGCACAAATACGTATATTGAACTAACTGTCGTTGTTCATATTTCAACAACTTACAAATTTACAATATTAGTAATAAAACAAATGACAATAAAACTAAAAATGTACAAGAAATATGAAGATAATAAAGCACTTAATAAATATCATTAGAAAATATTTTAATAGCTTGCTGTTAATACCGTCAAACATGATGAATACCTTGTAGAAACAACTGAGTACAAAGTACAACAAGAACGAACAAAATGCACTCGAGAAAAAAAGTGTAAGTAAAAAACATTAAATAGTCACTTGAAATTCAACGGCCTGTATCTAACTCACATATTTCAACAACAAAATATATGAGAACAACTTTCCACACTGGAGCGTTACATATGAGATAATATGCCGGAAGACGGATGCTCTTGATTGCAATCAAATGCGTTACTATGAATAATAGAATAATTCGGTAACGCAGTACGATATTCAAATAAAGTAATTTAGTAAAATAAAGTTTTATTAGACGTTATACGACTTGATGTATGAACAAATTGACGAAGTTATTGCCATTCTAGTAGTTATGAATGATCTAATACGTTTAGACGTTGAGTATAGTAATTTTCCTTGTTCTGAAGAACATACCTGTTAAAGACGTCTTACAGAGTATGGAAAAACCGCAGTGAAAGAACTAGATGTCGTGTTTTTTCCAGTATGGTTGACTGAGCAGTTAATAGCGAATGCCATCATACATATATCAACATACTAACGATCCAAATCAATAAAAAAAATACCCAATATTAACTTAAATGACATAAATAACCGGTTCAAATAAAGATAATTATTTTTAAAATATTTACTAATTCTAATTTGGTAATAAAACCAAGGAAACCCCAGTTCAAAATGTGCCAACATCTATAATATTTACATAAATTTACAAAACTAAATAAATTTTAAGACTAGCCGTCTACAAACATCTCAATGAATCTCGATGAAGTTACTCGCATGCCAGTAATTAGAACGACAAGTAGTAACAGTGGCCAGCGATGCACGACGCGTCATACAATGAAGACAGGCTGAAAACAAAATAAATACTTCACCAAATTACAGCATTCTAGTTAAACACGATAGGATAAGTCTCGTAGTGGCGTATGTACCCAACCAGCCGTGACAAACAAACATCAGAGTCAACGACATCACCCGAACATATAAGGCACTTTCAGTTTCGTGAAATCGAAAGCGGCACATACATCTCCCGCGTATTACAAGACGCGCCATTTTAGCCAAGATGGCGGCGAAAAAACTTGATAATCCGTCACGGCACCGTGCGCTGGCGCATCCAACGGCCATCAATTTGTCAATTGAAGAAGTTTGTTGCAGCATTACGTTTTTGTATTTCATGAAATGCCTAGAACTCTTCAGTCTTAGATTAATTGCCTACTGTCATAGCTTGTCAACAACGTTTTTCATCTGATAGTAAATTGCGACACAGCGTTTATGAGTTTAATTACTTCTCACGGTAAGTATCGGTTACTCAGAATACCCTATTGAGGATTTTTTTACAAGCCTTATTCTTTTCGAAACAATTTAATCATTTAAGCATGATAATAATATTGTGCATAACAGCTATACTATTAGAATTAACGGAACTGGTTGCATGTTAAACATAGTTTCGGTGTAATAGAGAATAACAGGAAGCCAATCTATCAATAAGCATAACTGACGTTTTGTGGACCACCCATACTATCAACTAGCTGTCCCGCGCAACTTCGTATGCGTAAATTTTCCCCGATTTTGCAACATTTCTCGTCGCTGCTCCACTCCTATTAGTCATAGCGCGATGTTATATAGTCTATAGCCTTCCTCGATAAATGGGCTATCCAACAAAAAAATATTTTTTCAAATCGGACCAGTAGTTCCTGAGATTAGCGCGTTTTAACAAACAAACAAACAAACTCTTTCGCTTTATAATATTAGTATAGATATACTCTGAATTACTTTCGTCCCTGGTCGAGAAAAGTTGTTGTAACTCGTAACTATTTGGTGCTGCTAGGGTTCTTTAGGTACGGAACTACGGGTCTCTACAATCCTGACCATTTACAGGGAAAACTGGTCGTCCAATGCAGTTTGATATCAATAAAGAAACTAGTAGGGAAGTGCAGTGACCCGCGACAGTGAAATGCAACCAGCCTGATCACGAACCGGGCTTGGTCAGCTTTGAGAAAGTGTATCCACCTCTCTAATTACTCTCGTCTTGCCTTACGTAGTACAAACTTAGAAAATCATTAGTTGATGAAAAGCGAACGACCAAGTGACGGCGAAACCGCACAATAATCTGACGCTGATGTAAATTACTATGTCAAATTAGAAAAACAAGTCGCGTGTAGATTTCTGTTCGTTGCTTCGTTAAAGTGAAATTAACGATGCACATTGCTCCTGTCAACTGCTAACACACTTCCGCGTGATTTAAACACGTCCAAATATTTACGATTGCATTTCACTATCACTGAACTCAGTGGTGCTTAAAATAGATACCTGCATTCCTTCGCACTCGTTATAATTTAAAGGCTAGTGAATGATCTGGAAGTACTGAATGCATTTGGAGATTTGCCAAAGAGGGATGCCAAACCAGATTTCATAATGGGACAACTAAGGAAATCAGAGAAAACAATGATCTTGGTTTTGTTACTGACCAACAACTCATTGAAATAAGGAACTGTATGAACCGACAACGTATAACATTACCTAATTTATGGTTATCTCCGAACTAGCCCCTTGTAAAATCTATTCTAAAAATGAGGTCAGCAATGAACCAATAACGTTGCTAATTCCTAAAGTTATATTGGGTTTGGTATTTCAATGCAGAGTTAATATAAGAAACTTAAAATAAGACTACGGTTTTTTTAAGTTTTAGGCATCAATTGCCGAGCCTAAAAAAACAAAATAAAGTGAACCTGTCAATCATTTACCAGAACGAGGTCAACAAAAAGTTTTATGACTCCGGAAACGAGAGGGCGCGGCAACTTGCACAATATGCCGCCATCCGGTGTAACTTACATAGACACAATGCGTATGCACATGACAATCTAACCGATCCCCGTCAAGGCTCATATCTGCACGTTCCGCGATAAAAACACTGTTGACAACTCATTTCATTTAAAACACGTACGGTAACAGTAGTTCCCTCACAGCAACAATCTAATTAAGAATTACTCAAGTTGAATAAGGAATGATGTGGACATTTCGAATTCTGAACGTGCGCGTGAGCAGCGTTCCACTTGTTTGTCTAACGGTATGCAATAAAGATGCTGAGGGTTAAGGAGTAACGTCCATTGAGTCTCAGAGATAAAGTTATCTAATTGAATAGCTTAGCTTTCACACAAAGATTATATCTGGATAAATGGGGATATTGAAGTAATTTTTTATAGGCATTTCTTGCCAATAACTTTACAAATACAATAAATGCATTTTTGAAAGATAGAAAAATTTGAAATCCAGACTCAGGAATCGAACCCGAGACTTCCGTAGCCAAACCGGGGCCAGAAGCGAACCACCTATCTGGACTATGTTATTAGATTTCGAATTTTTCTATCTCTTGTTGCTCGCGAATTTTTAGGCCTTCGCAGCGACATCTAGTCGGTAGTTAAAGAACTATCACGGCTGTTGTTATTGCTTCGTTGCAGAGAGCATTTTAAGAAATTATGATGTCGCAGGCCGAATATTGAAGTAATTTTTTATAGGCATTTCTTGCCAATAACTTTACAAATACAATAAATGCATTTTTGAAAGATAGAAAAATTTGAAACTTTTGCTACGGAAGTCTCGGGTTCGATTCCTGAGTCTGGAGTTCAAATTTCTCTATCTTTCAAAAATGCATTTATTGTAAATGGGGATATGTATGGAACGCCTACTGGTTGCAAATTACGGGCCAAAAAAATCATAGTATAATTTCGGTAAAGACTGATAAATGTCACCATGTGTTAACAATAATACAAAAACAGTAATTAGCATTCGAGATCATGACCGATGCATTTCGTTGGAAATAATAAAGAATTATTATTTAACTCAATATTAACATTAATTCATCCAATGTACAAATCGTAATTGCAATGTAATATGAACAAATCTGTTTTTCTAATTGATACTTCAGTTTAGCAATCCTTATCTAGCCTAGCCTACCTCTTGACATAGTGCTTGAAATGGCAAGTAAACAAATCGATAGATCAGTTTAAACGAGAATATAGCTTCGATATCAATCGCTGAGTAGGTGCAGTCGTTCCTAAATTACTCTTCAAGACGAAGGAATTTCTGATGACAGCTTTGGAAAGAATTCCTGATAGCTTTATCCCGGATCTTTAGCGTACCTTACTGAATACGACGAAATTGTAACGTGTACTTATCTGAATCCAATTAAGATCTTTGTAAATGAAGAAGATGTTGTGACAACTAATGTCAATTCTATTGGAGTCCAATGTTGTATGTATCCATTCATTTTCTTTGCTTGGTAAACTGTATTGCGATAATTTGGAGAGATTATGGTAAATTTTTGAAGAAAAGAAATCTATAATGGTAAAGAGCAGTTTATTCTGATGTAAGTAATCTCCGAAACTACCACGCCAATTTTGACGATATTTGGTATGAATGAGAAGTATGGGAATTTTATCAAATGAGTTATTAAGTAATTAGTTCCAATCAAAAGTGCACATTTCGAAATGTGATCATTATGAAGTGACCTTTTTGAGAAGAGCACTAAATGCGATATTGTCCAGTGTACGTTTTGAGACTGAGCCCTTTTTCCCTCGATATCACTACTAATATTATAAAGCTGAAGGGTTTGTTTGTTTGAACGCGGTAATCTCAGGAGCTACTGGTCCGAATTGAAAAAATCTTTTCTGTTGGGTGGTCCATTTATCGAAGAAGGCTATAGGCTATATAACATCACGCTATGACCAATAGGAGCGGAGCAGCAATGAAAAATGTTGCAAAAACGGGGAAAATTTACGCACACAAAGTTGCGCGGGACAATCACATGCCAAAGCTGGTCATTTATAAATATAGTATTATAAAAAAAAAAATATCCTGTTGAGAACTGATTCACGTAGTTCACGGCCTCGTCAAATTCTCAGCACATGACCTTATCGTGTTTACACGACGCGTTTCTCGCTTACGTATTAAATTGTGGTGATCTCAACGTTTGTAAGTATTCATATGTACCATGACATCATGCCCTTGTCTCGCTACTACAATACATTATTATAAGGTTGTAATATTTTATAACGCTTTCGTATGTCTCTATTACCGATCAGAAATACATATAATATTAAAAACTATTCATTTTGTACATGTAGGTGTACTTAATACCTTCATTAAAAAATCAGGAAAAAATATTATAAAATGAGAAAGGAAAAATGATAAGGTTAAATCCAGAGCCACCAATATCAATTTATGTCATTTGTTCATTAAAATTATTTGTCAGTGGATTTGCTTAGACGAAAATAAGGCCTAAAGGAGGCCTACAAATCTAACGAAAATGTTTCCGGCGTGAATAAAAAGAAATGAGATGATAAAACCTAGAGCTCTCAATGTCTATTTACGAAAATTATAGATCCAAACTTCTTGAACTTATTCGAAAATTAATTAGAATGGTCTTTTTAAGGGGGCATTACACTGAGAGAATTATTTATTTAGCGCTACTTACACAGCGACACGATCGCTTCGCTCTTCCGCACACAACCATTACTTCACATTGCGCAGGAGCGCAGATCAAAATATAGTAGAATATTCGTTCGTACATATGTTAGATTACGAACGCTATGACTATGACAATACGAAAATGCTCGTTTTTTCATTTTTCCGCAACTTCAAGATTTTTTTGCGGGATCATATTAAGACATATCCTTAAATTTCTTTATTTCATCTACTAGAAAAACTCTTTGACTAGTGACACAATTTTTTTCGTGTCCTAATATTTAGGTTTTCTATTTTTTGAGAGAGCCGAACCCTGTCGCGTAATCTACCCTTAAACTATCAAAATTAGCATTTTTCTATTTCCCTAAAACATTTCATTTTAGAGAAATTAAGAAGCTACTTCCATATGTTTGGCAGACACGTTTTATTACACACTCGTCCACAAAAATAGAAATGTACTGTCATAATCATCACACATGGTATTACAAACATGATGCTGCTTCTACGAATATCTATGACAAATTGGGTATATTTTTATCCGGATAGGCCTCCTCTTTGAGACATTTTACGGACCGCAATCCAACAGTGGGCCCAGTGGGGATTGATAGACGTCACTTTCCTTTGAATTGTTGGTTCCAGGATAATCAATCACATGACGATTCTCTTCGCCGATTCTCGTAACTCTTTCACAGTCTATTTAAAATCCACCACCAAAGAACAAAACCACAAAGAAAATAAAATTAGCCGTAACATAAGAAGTGCATTTGATATACAAAATTATACGGTTACAGTTGCAACATTGGCTGTCATTCAACCGATTTCACATAACTCTAACCGCGTCAGGATTACGATATTAAATATCTTAAATTCATAACTAAAGTTCTAAAGAGCAAGCTGAATCGTGATTCAATTGCAAAACGATTGAACTTTAAAAACTTATTATGTTCATCAAAAATAAGATGTTACTAGTCATTTCTAACCGGCATCAAGAGTTCGGTTTCGGTTCGGTTTGGTTCTCTGTTTGATCCGTTTATCTGCGTGATTTACTCAAAATCTATTGATTCGATTTAGATGAGGTTTTAGCTATTCGATTGCATATTTTTCAGGGAATTTAATGTATAAATCGTTGTGCTAGATTATAAAATACCAGGGCCATAAACTAAAAGATATCAGTCAGTCAGTGAAATTTATTTGAAGAATTTTATTTAAAATATTATAAACATGTTGGTACTAAAGCCTGGTGCACAACATAGCGGCATGCCGACATGCATAGAATGTCTTGTTACGCATACCTCGTCCTGTGGACAATAGCAGAGAATACTGACAACGTTAGCCCTATGTATGTCTTTATATTGTCAAATGATTTGAAATACATGTAGATCCGACATTTCGGTTATATAAAAGACATGAAATTCTGCTGATGTTTTTGGAATCAACGAATTAAAAATTGCAGTAATTTATAGATTTTACGTACAAGTTTTTAAAGTATTTATTTATTTACAGGAAACTTTCGGTCTAAAATTAAATTATCCTAGTTACAAATATACAAGGTGTAGCAGAAAGGTGTAGTCATATTCAAGGGTTGGTATGTGCCCGTGATACTGAGTGTACATACCTAATTTTATTAAAATCGGAATACCCTACAAAAATATTTGATTTATGAGTGAAAAAGTTATTAATTAAAAAAAGTATGACTTCAAAAGTTCTATGCCATAATAATCCATTCGAATTTTGTACCAGAGGAGGTCTTTCACTACTGAGTTTTGACAAAAATAATATGCTATAACTATGTAATAAAAATGCAACTAGCTATGGCACCATAGTAGGTGCATTACTGACAACATACACTATCCGCTGCTAAAATTTGACCACACCTTTCTGTATCTATGTATATATCGCACCCTTAATCAAAAAGTGAAATAATCCAAAATTTTCAAATTTTTGGAAATCGCATTTAAAGTTTGGTTAAATTTTAAAGGTTTTTTGATATAAACTTTTTATATAAACTTTAAGTATAAGGTTAATTAGACCCCTTGTAAAGTTATAACAGTTCAATATACACACCTCATTTCATTGTATGGCTTAAAACATGTTTTTTTTATGACTGCACATGTCGCTTTTTGTTAAGTCCGTTCTATTGAAGCATTTATGACGCATGCTTCACGATCAGCCTTTATAAATATTGCTTAATAGAAGTTAGAAAGGGCATTTATGTGACCACGACCCCGGCAACATGGCTGCGTCAGCTGTTCTTAGTAAGACGTTGTGAAACACTTGCAAAGGACAATACTACGCGGCACGACTGTTTAGTATGCACCAAACATACCGTTAAACCGACATCGGTGTAGCATTTACGACACACTTGTTATTTTCTGAGTGTAGGAATTTTGTACTGTACCTAGAAAGACAGCCCTGTGTCGCGGGGGACTTTACAAACATACAAGTCACGGACACAAAGTACACCCAGACTCGGGACAACAATTTATTGATCACACAAATTGGTGTCCCGTGTGGGTATCGAACCCACGACCTTTTGCGTAGAAGTCGGACACAATCCCACCGCGCCACAGAGGCAGTCAAATTTAAACAACACTATAACTTTGTCTTTTTGTTATCTTAGAAAAAGAAGTCGTATAAAAAAAAAATAGACTGACCAGCATCTGATCCAACTGGTGGACAGATCCGAGTATCGAATGGAAAGAAAAGTATCTAAAAAAGGTCGAAAAACCAAAAAATTACTAACGTATATTAACCGAATTGAATACATACCGTATTCAATTCTGCATTCTGCATCGATAACTTTAAAAAATATAAAATATTCAAACACACTAAAACAATACGGTAACGCCAAAGATAACTTAATGAACCAGGCTAATTTATTAACATCACCGCTAACATCCGTTTGTAAAAAAACAAATCTAATCTAATCTAATTTTTTTTCTAAAAATTATTTTACTATCAGAAGTAATTTTAACCGAAGTTAACGTTATTACTCTAGAATAACATATTTCTGGAAACAGTAAATGTGTTATTCTAGAGTATAGTAGTAATATAATACGCGAACAGAAATAAGCACCATTAAGCCAGGCTAACGTTTATCAAGTTTATCGTAAAATAATAACATGGGGCGTTTGAAGGGCAGGTGCACTCATCAACAATCAACACCGCTAATAACAGGTATCCTGCATCTTGCAGAATTCAAACAAGCTCATTTACTGACGGCAAAACTACTCTGACTCCAAATCTATAATTAATTGAAATCTAATTTTAATAATATAATTATGGAAAGTTGGCTAAGAGATAGCTCTGGTGACCAGAGGGCCGGCACGTTTCTCGGCCAGCGAATAAGCCTGGCCATACAAAGAAAAAAAGGGGACAGCCTTCTGGGCACAATGCCCGTTGGCACCGATTTGGAACAAGTTTATTATTTGTAGTCCTTTACCTATATTGTGATTATGGAAAGTTGAAATCTTTACATACCATAAAACAAAGCCACTTTTTCTGTTTGTAGGCTTAGATCTTCTAAACTACGCAATAGAGTTTGATGCCGTTTTCACTGTCATTCAGATAATTTCTTACAGATGGTATGCATATTATGTGTACAGATGGTGAAGACAAATCCGTGGGAAGATAATGGGAAAATTTTAAAAATGCGCAATGTTACTTCAAGCAATAACAAAAGTCTCGTTAATAATATAATATCTTGGGAAAACTGACACAACGCCATCTGATCCCAAACTAAGCAGAGCTTGTACTATGGAAACCCAACAACTGGTAAACATACTTAAATATTTCTAAATACATACATATTATAGATAAATAACACCCAGACAGAATAAACCATCGTGCTCATCACACAAACTTTTATCCTGGGTGCGGATTGAACTCACGACCTCCGTCTTAGCAGTCAGAGTCACTAACCGCTAGACCAACAGGCCAGTCTGAATTGTTGAATTAAAGGTTTGTTTTTTTTCCTGCCAGGAGATGCTTCGAGCATGGACACATAAGAAACACGGGGTGCATTTATATCTTAGTCTGTTACATGAACCTTCAGAGAAGTAAACGTTAAGGAAGTGAACCTAATGGAATTAAAGGTAAAGGAACTATTGCAAGCATACTTTGGTACTTTTGTTTTCGATTATAGAACGAATTCCACTAGTGACTTCTTAAAGGTGTACTGTACTGTATTTCATTGGCAGGCAGTCCGATTAATTGACCTACGTTGGCTAGACTAAGATAACGATTCAAGAAATAGTTATAATTCACGAAAACTTGCGGAATTTAAATAAAAAGCTAGCTAACTAATGTTGGAATCATCCAATTATTTCTCTCGCAAAGCCAACAAACATGGGCAATTAGCCTAAACACTGAATAGTTTAAGACGATTTTTGAGGGCGAATTTATTAAAAGAAATGTCTGTTCCTATTGCTTTCTTCAACAACAAAAAATAATACTTGTCTATCAGCACTCGCATGAGAATTTTGACGTTTGAATTTTTGCTATTGAAACACTAAAGGACTGCCACCTTCAAGCACTCGCCCCTGACAATCAAGCCATAAATATGGCTTTCCATTGACTACTGCATAATTATTACCAATTATCGTCGTCAGGCACTAGTTGGTCTTTGAATTCCATTATAACATACTTTAGTATAGTCACTACTTAGGCTTTGTTTGACTAGCAATAGTTATTCAGCATAAATATAAGTGACTAGCTTTCGCCCGCGGCTCCGCCCGCGTGGATGTCGGTTATCGCGATAAAAACTATCCTATGTCCTTCCCCGAGACTCAAACTATCTCCATACCAAATTTCATCTAAATCGGTTCAGTAGTTTGAGCGTGAAAGCGTAACAGACAAACAGACAGACAGACAGACAGACAGAGTTACTTTCACATTTATAATATTAGTATGGATTAAGGCAGCTGCTTCGATAGTGTGTCTCATTGTCATAATGGAATTAAAAGCGATGTTTATGAAGAACATATTAAAAATATTTATTATATTTTTAAAATTACTACTTAAAACTCTCGAATGTAACGACTCCTAAACGATAATTTGATTTTAAATGAACAAATTAATGTTTAAGTTTATAAAAGTATAATCATAATCAGGAGGACTGGCACAGCTGCAAATAATACTTGACTGCCTCTGTGGCGCGGTGGGAGTGTATCCAACTGCTACGCAAGAGGTCGTGGGTTCGATCCCCACCCAGGATAAAACTTTGTGTGATGAGCGCGATGGTTTATTCTGTGTCTGGGTGTTATTTATCTATAATATGTATGTATTAAGAAATATATAAGTATGTTTATCAGTTGTCTGCTTAGTTTGGGATCAGATAGCGTTGTGTGAGTTGTCCCAAGATATTATTATTATTAATAATATACCTCTGTTCATGAAGAACTACTTGAAATGTAAGTATGAATCAAAACGTACTTTGACTATAGGATTTGCAATCCATGAAATTAAAGAAGCCATATCCCTTGCCTTTACTAGTAAGCAATTCAAGTCACACTGTCAAATTTCAAATTAACTGGTGTAAAGAAGCTTGTTGAGTGAACCTAGAACTGGAAGGGTGCAAATTGGTACAGATTGGCAGACATGGGTCAGGAAAATGTGAATGGGGATGAATCAAAATCATTTTGAACGAATCCAGAAGAATGTTTGTCGAGGCATACTATGTATAATCATCAAGCCTGATGATGAGATGATGAACTAACCTTCTCACCAACAAATCCAACAGTTCATGATTTAACCTAAATTCTAAATTCACAAATAGCTGTTTAAAGGCAAACCTTAATGATGTTTCGCAACTGTATATTCGCAATAGTGGCGCAGATATATTTCCATTAGTTTTGAAACCCAAACGCTTGCAGCATCGATATTTATCGCGTGTCGCGTTAATTTAAAAAGAACTGCTATCGACGTTTGATATTACTAAATGTTGATTAGGTACTCGGAATGATAAGCGGGCATATTGAAATACGCATGTAGATTACAGGTTTGACTTGCATATTCTAATAGTTGTTACATTGACGACTAGCTTTTTGCCCAAAGAGTCGCCCCTGTTGACCGGATCGCAATGAAAGTATCCTCAAACCTTCACACAAATTTCATCTAAATCGATAAAGTAACTTCGGAAATTAGCCGACTACCTTCTATACTAATACTCTTCAGATTAGAATAGATAGGAGATTGAGGTCAAAAAGACACAATCGGAAACATTATTCGCTGGATCAACATAAATTGCTCATCAGGGAATGGAGGCGAGTGGTTTTTTTTTCCAAAAAACGGTTACTACCGAACGACCCGACGACGATGGTAACGTTCTTTAACCCCGCTAATATCCCTACGTTCAAATGATAAGCGTTTAACGCCATTTCATACATATACGAAAGACGTAAACTCGCTGCTCAGACCTCTGAACGTTGGCTATTCAGTCATCTCGGGATTTTTTTTCCAAAAAACATACACGATCAGCGGTAACGTTGCTTAACCTCGTCAATCTCTCGGATAACTCGGTGGCCATTGAATCACGGACATACCACAATATTTTGATAAAATACAGTTATGAATACGGTGTCAAATGATCAATTATATTTTGGTCAATCGATACCTGATTACCAACAGCGAACGAAAGCTAACATTGATCTGATAACGAAGCTAATCGTGGTCAACTTTCTAATTGTTTGAGTTTCATTATTCAAACGGCAATCGTGACATGCAATGTTATACATAATTTTTAGATTATAGATAAAAGCTTCAAGTAACACTTAATAACTTTACGTACCATGGGTGTGGATGGTGATGTTTAATCAACGCGTACTGTTTTATAATAAATCTCTAGTAATAATATAACCATAAGCCGGTTCTTACAAATGTATCCTAAAAAAATGGGGTGTAATATTTGCAAGATGAGTTTCTTTATTCCACTATAATTTCTAAACGCCTACGGATTTAGATGGGGTATTGTTAGAACCTTATAATATAGGCTAGGATATTTAAAGAAAGGCAATAAGTATCCTGCCGTGTGGCTTAAGAATAGTACCACACCATCTCTCCCAGTGGGTGTCGTCAAGGCGACTAAGGAATGTCACACCGGAGGACGGGCATTCCGTAGCAACCTCTGCGTACTTTAAAGCCTTACTGCGATCGCCAATCCGCTTGCCAAGCGTGGCGATAACGGCAAACACCCCCAGGATTCTACTGGGCGGACTCGTGCCCAGCAGTGGGACATCAAATAGGTTGATATGAATAAGTATCAATCTTCGTTTTTTTTTTAATCAGGTCAACATGGATATCAGAATTAAGACTCCAATTTCTACGATTCTTTAAATGACTGCTTTTGGTTGAAGTAGAATCGACTTGTCAACAATTTCATAATAATGTATGTGTCACTACTTAGAGTGCCGATTTGGAATTGCACTTGGGTGACAGTATTTGTTCAGGAATTTATTAATCTGATGTAACACTTACATGTAACTTTCGGACAGCACAAAATGGCCTGTGCATTTCTATACAAATACAAAGATCCTTAATAACAAACACCGCTTCACAACACAAGAAACCGTCACATATTCCAAGAATACAACTGCATTCGAATCGGTCGAGTGTACAACAACGGGTAATTGCAACAATTACAATTGTTATTATGTGCGCTCGATGGTGACATTAGCACACGTCATATTTACCAACAGAT
The DNA here is from genome assembly GCA_945859575.2 of Herminia tarsipennalis. NCBI lineage: Eukaryota > Metazoa > Arthropoda > Insecta > Lepidoptera > Erebidae > Herminia > Herminia tarsipennalis. The sequence continues at coordinate 20,197,409 of OX243846.2, forward strand.
CTACTATCTACATAAAACGGCTTTTAATTTTATAATATTCCAGAAGTACACACGATCTTTCAACTTCGGCAACGTGTTTGTTTATATGCGTCGAATTTAAGTCTCTTATAGAAAACTGAATTGCGTTTTCTAACAAATTGAGACGTAGTCTAGCTAAATAGTCATCATCATCATCATTATCAACATATCGCAGTCCACTGCTGGACATAGGCCTCTCCAATAGGACGCCACTTTGTTCTATCCTCGGCTTCTCGCATCCAGCCTGGTCTGAGGGCGTCCTATCCTACACTACTAAATAGTCGGCAAATGGAAACATATACAGGATCGCACGCTGTAATTGAATTAGATAAGGATACCTAAATTTCATTATAGACGGAAAAATGTTTGATCAGTTCTCCTCCTAATGAATTGACGCTGCGTGTGCATTTGCTAAGCGCGAAACGATGCAAGACGAAATACGAGTGTGACTTCAGCAAACTACAAACAAGGCTATTGTTTCTCATCGTATTCTTTCTGCCCTTATCCCAATTATTTGGCCTTGGAGCAATATGCATTTTGTCTCCGTACATTTATATCTACTATCAGACTCATCATCTCATCTCTGTATCTCACTTTCTCGCCCTATCATCTTTCACACTGTCCAACCATCTTTTTGCCCTCCTAGTCACGTGATTCGACCTGACCCATCAGTTTACTTCTTCTGTATCCGTAGGCAGATGGGATTGTTAGATTGATCTGATCACGGCGACTCTTTTGTGTCCGTGGTCAGATTTCATAATGTTATAAAAGGTATCCGTGGTCATATTCATAACATAATACAATTCAATTAGTTACTCTTGTGGGGGGCAAGGTGTTACGTCCCTACAACACAAAGAGAGGATCCTACGACCAAGCGAGGTGATCATGCCTGGCGGGTCGCGGCCCAACGGTTAACGTTTGGAACTTGTTTATATAGCTAGCAGCTGTGAAAACTTCTATATCGCGATTCAGGATTTGATGCGAGCTGTCAAGTGTCAATTTATTTATATTAGTATTATGTGGGGGTACCCACATAATACTAATATAAATAAATTGACACAGTGGCGGTAGCCACTCTGATCTGATAACGGCCACTGTTTTGTGTCCGTGGTCATACACTCATACTGAGTAACTGTCATTGGATTTTCCGGTACTTTTGACCAAAACGTTGTATAGATGGTGTTATAAGCATCGCATGTGCTATAGATGTCATGTGCATAATGCATACTTTAGAAACTTTACAGTAAGAGGTGTTTGTTTACTGTAGCTACCTGCTTATTGTTGAATTGTTTTGAACTCACGTACTCTTGGTTTGTTTTCTATAAGTATTTGATTTATTGTCAGTTGGATGTTGTGTATTCACGTTTTCCTTATACAGTTATATGTACTTAGAATTGAAGTATATTGATGGATATAGCAACAAGCTCTTATTTCACTTCGAATAGAAGTTACTACGGATTCTAACAGAGTTGTAATATGGATGTTCTTGTGAATCACGTTTTATTCTAACTTGTGGAGGCGGGAATATCGATTTCCAATGAATAGAACTCACAGTGCTAACAAAAAGACAGAAAATCCAACTTTATATTCTTACGTTTGTGACTGTTCAATGCACACTTTTTTGCAGTAGTTAGGTACGTGTGAATGATTTATTAAAACGCAAATAAGTGTGCATTAGGATGCAGTGTGAACGATGGCTTACTATATGACGTCAATAATGACGAAGATAGCAGTAATAACTTGCAGAACGGTGGTTTACCTGTAACAAACAATTATAATGATTAGAAACCCGAAAACTATAACACTCCTAGAAATACATTACAGACTAACAATATTTGAGATTAATATTTAAGGACAATTAAGACTGGTTATAGGTATAGGGTAGGTAGGTATACCAGTCAGCGGAAGATTCAGGAATTTGGTTTGTAGTTAGTAAGAGCAATTTTTATCAAAGTAAACATATACGGTGAACTCAGATACTCTTCGGGGCTTGGACTTATTAGCCCCCCTTCTCCCAATTAGGATCATAGGCCACTGCTCCCAGTCCTCTAACCACACTTACACCCTGTTTAGGTGAGGCGAACGGTTAGTTCGCGCGGGAAGGCATACTCGCAAATCAGAGTCAAAATAATCACAAAAAACATGAGTTAGTAATACTAATTATGACAATGTAATGTGTAATCGTATCTGTAATTATCTTGGTTTTTTATCGCCCCCGCCCCCCGCTTTCTGTCACCGTTTACTTCCAAAAAATACATCTGTGCAACCGCAACCACTTGTCGCCAAGTTCAATTCGGCCAACTTACGTTGAGACAACTGTACTTTTCACCTACCAAAGTAACGGCAGCATGATAACGCATCAATAATGTCATTCCTGACGCGTTCACACAGCAATGTTTAGTAATCTGAGGTAGGTACCTACTAACAAAAAATATATTATTTAAGTTTACCTTATCTAGTGACTTTTTGTCCCTAATAAAGAAAAATACAAAATAAATAGAATAAAAACGAGTTTCATTTCATTATTCAGCCGTTAGTCAAGTTAGAAATGGCTCTAAAAAGTGCAATAAAAGCTCTCGCGTCTGTCCCACTGGCCGTTGATTCAGGCGTGTCTAACAAACCGCACTTTCCCTCTATTACAGCGGCTGCGATGAACCGTACATTTGCCCAATCTTGCAACACTTTCCCCAATTGTGATAGTTTATCGAGTCAAAAACAATTTTGACCAAGGTATCGAATTCTGAACCGAGCCACGTGAAGTAGGGCATTAGGTTGCAAATTGAATCAAACGATTTTCGAATGATTGATCGATACAATGATTCTTTATTGTTGTTTTCATTTTTAACGTAGATATTTGATTAGCAGATGAAGTCTATAGCGCTATATTCACTCCTTGTAAAAGTGTTACTAGGGACACTAAGGTTAATTCCGTACTGCAAAATCTTAATGAGCCGATTTTATTTCATTAAGTCTAGTAAAAGTTTTATATTTAATCTTAAACTTGAACTTAAACATTCACTAAACAGTGACCAGCGATAGGTTGGCTAGCGACTTTCTACAGAAATGAATAGATATTAATGTGCATAGACTAAAAACTAGTTCTGGCATTCAGACTAGCATCATAAAAATGCAATTTATTTTAATATAATTGCCATTGCAACCGCAAATGCTTGTTTTAAGAGGATGTTCATCTCAATACCAAGAACCAGCTGTAGTAATAATCTTGGTTATTTTAATCCTACTAACAATATAAACGAGAAAGATTGTGATGTTTCAATGGTAGTTTTATGAATAAACCACTTAATGACTGAATGTTTTTTTTGACAGCTTTTGCACTAGGGTACAAGGCGTGTCTCGCGGGGGTCTTTATAAACGGGTAAAATTACACCCAGACTCGGAAAAGCAATTTCAAAAGTGTTTGTTACTATTTTACAAACAAATGGCTTTTAATGAAATTTAGCACGTAGATAGTTAGTATCCTGGGGAAGGACACGCACGGACATACGCTAAGATACCAAAACAGTACCTCAATATTATAAAAATATATATATTACGGGTCTTAATCCCGTGACCACGGCCGTTGCAATACGGTCGAAACGTCGGGCAATAAACAAGGTATTTTACCTTAAATTATTCACGCGATTAAGACCCGTAATATATATATTTTCATAATGTGTACAAATAGCGAAAGTTTATCAACATTTATAGCAGTACCTCAATAGTAATACTTCAGTAATTTAAATCTTCAATTTTGAAGTCTGTCTTCTTCTTAGTCTGACACTCCTGGCGCTGAGCGATCGTGATCATGAATCGTATGGAAGGTTGCAAGCGGCTTTTGCAATACTTCTCCATCTCTCTGTTGGTGGCGTTTCGTGAACACTCACTAACGGAACACTTGGCGGACGATTTAACGAGACCGGTCCATCTGATGGCCTTCTACTCTATCCTGTAGTACTAATCGTTCCAAAGAGCAATCGTTGCGGATGACATGTCAAAACATGGTAAGAATTTGCATTTCGACAATTGACGAAAGTCTTTGTTTGATGTTCATTTTATCCTAAGTAAGCGCCTCCAGCACCACATCACAAGGGCATTGATCTTTTTCCGATATTTTTGTTGAATTGTCTATGTTTCAGCTCCGTACTGAAGATAGGAAATACTGGGTGGCGCAAAAGTACGGGCACTAAAGAAAATACTTTTTTTTTTTTTATATGACATTTTCTGTCATTCTGTTGTTGAAAATTGTGTAGTGAACACATGTAAAATACACTGAAAATAAACATGGACCGTTTTACTCCCCAAGAACGTGGAATAATTGTGTCAATGTTCTTACGGAATAATTCATCAGTGATAAGAACACAACGTGAATTTCGTCGACGATTTCCCCACCGTCCGGCACCGATTGGTCGCACAATTCGACGCTTTGCCACACGCCTTGAAGCAACTGGCTCAACATTGGATAGACCTAAGTCTGGGAGACCAAGAACAGGCCGTTCAGCTGAAAATATCGATGCTGTGCGCGAAGATGTGGAAGAGTGTCCAGAAACATCAACGAGGCGACGTGCCACGCAATTGGGCATTTCCAGACGGACCCTGCAGCGTATTTTGGTGAAAGACTTAAAGATGTTCCCGTATAAAACTCAAATGACTCATCAGCTGCTGCCTGCTGACCACCGAGCTCGTCTAGATTACTGCCAGCGCGTCATAAACCTCAACCTTGAAGAGGATGATTTTCCTTCAAAATTGGTTATGAGTGACGAAGCGCATTTCCATCTCTCAGGGCATGTCAATAAGCAGAATACTCGGTTCTGGGGCACTGATAATCCGCGCATTATTCAAGAAACACCTCTACACCCACTAAAAGTTACTGTATGGTGTGGCATCTATGTTAACGAGTGATCGGACCCTATTTTTTCGAAGACGCTGGAGGCAATGCGATAACTGTCACTGGAGAACGCTACAGAACCATGTTACGTGAGTTTTTGATACCCAGTTTGGACGAATTGGGGCTGGAGCACATCTGGTTTCAACAAGACGGCGCTACGGCACACACAGCGCGCGACACTATGGACTTAGTGAGGGACGCTTTTCCAGGCCGAGTTATCTCTCGTTTTGGCGATTTGCCTTGGCCAGCAAGATCACCCGATCTGACCAGTCCAGACTTCTTTCTTTGGGGTTTTTTGAAATCTCGGGTGTATGTGAACAAGCCACAGACTCTCGCAGCTCTAAAAGAAAACATTCGTCAAGAAATAACGAACATATCGCAGGAAGTGTTACGGCAAGTTATGCAAAATGTCATAAATAGGGCTCAAATGTGTATCAACTCTGGAGGTCACCATTTAAAAGACATCATCTTTAAATCCTAATGGTACGAAATTTAATGGCACAAATATACATTTAAAAAAATCTAAATCTAGTTTTCTAATTTAGAAAAAATGTTATAGCTGAACCAAATAGGGTCTTTACTTTTGCGCCACCCAGTATTAGGCATCTCTTATAGCGAACCTTGGTGTTTTTGGTTATGTGGCAATCTTTCCATATCTTCGTTAGCTTTTCCACGGCTTACCGAGTCATGGCACATCTTATGATCTCTGATTCACAGCTGTATTTGTATATAACTCTGAACTACCTCGCAGTGAGCTATTTGACTTAAGTCAGGTGGATTGTTATTTTTACCATCATTTTGGTTTTGTCACGAAGAATAGTAGTATCACTTATCTGATCCAATTGAAATTTTTGATGAGAATAAGTTATCCTATCATGGAACCATACAATAAATCTATTAGAATAGTATGAAGTAAAAACTATACACATATATTTACACTAGATGTCCCGCGAAACTTCGTATGCGTCAATTTGCCCCGTTTTTGCAACATTTTTCATTGCTGCTCCGCTCCTATTGGTCGTAGCGTGATGTTATATAGCCTATAGCCTTCCTCGATAAATGGGCTATCCAACAGTGAAAGAATTTTTCAATTCGGATCAGTAGTTCCTGAGATCCGAATTGTGCGTTTAAACAAACAAACACACTCTACAGCTTTATAATATTAGTATAGAAGTATAGATAACTACTTTCCGTGTCACCTATAGTAATATCGCTAAAAAGTACTTGTTCATTATCAACATCTTGAAGGCCAAAGCAATTATCATAGCGGCTCCAAGTGGACTTGCTTCGTGACTAATGGTTACCGCATGTCTCATGACGTTACAATAGTAAATATTTCTATTACCCATCTCTTTTATTTTTGATCGCGGAGATATAATTCAAATTCAAAATCCTTTATTCACACAATAGCGCTGAAACACATGTATCTTTATTTTAAACTAAAAAGCCAAATACAGAATTTCAAAAATGACGAATCGAAAAACGGAGAATCATACAAAGTTTGAACCCCTATTTTACCCCCTTAGGGGACTAATTTTCATAAATCATTTTTAGTGGATACCTACTACAAAACCTGCCTACTATAAAAGGCATCAATTTCAATATTTGTAATCCAAGTGGTTTAGGCTCTACGTTGATAAATCAGTCAGCCAGAACAAGTGATTATAATGTATTACTGAAATACCCGCGCAACGGCGGCGTGTGCGTTCACACAATTTTCCCCATTTTTGCAATATTTTTCAATGATGCTCCACTCCTACTGGCCAAATGAAATGGGCTATCCAGCATTAAAAGAACTTTTCAATCCGAACCACTAGTTCCCGAGATTATCGCGTGCATCCAAACAAACTTTTCAGCTTTATAATATTAGTATCTATGTTTGTATATTGTTAACAATTTGTAACTTTGTACTTTTATACATGAATAAATGAATTTGAGATATGTATAAATGTTCATATTTTTTGTCATGTTGACATACAAAACCTTGCTACTGAGTACAGACCGACACAAGATATCTAGTAACACGATCGACAGCTGTAATCATATTAAGATTATATCACATATGGATAATAACAGGTGGAACGATAAAGTCCTCAATGTAACAGGCAATGCATATAGCCTGCAATTTTAGTTAGGATTAAAAAAAACCGGCCAAGTGCGAGTCGGACTCGCGCACTAAGGGTTCCGTACCACTATCTATAAAAACGTCTAAAAATTCATGTCTGTTGTATGGCCCTCTTAAATATTAATTTTATTTTTATTTAATTATTTATTTTTAAAGAAGATAATATAACTCAATGTTCTGTGTTATTTCAACCTGTTGCCATTGCCATGTTATCAATATCGAGCAAAAACGAGTAAAAAAAATCACGTTTGCTGTATGGGAGCCCCCTTAAATATTTATTTTATTCTATTTTTTAGTATTTGTCATTATAGCGACAACAGAAATACATCATCTGTGAAAATTTTTAAATGTCTAAATATCACGGATCATGAGATACAGCCTGGTGACAGACGGACAGCGAAGTCTTAGTAATAGGGCCCCGGTTTACCCCATTGGGTAGGGAACCCTAAAAAACATATTTCGTATTGAAGTCTGTCCCGACTTCACACGGACTCATTTGTAAACCATGCAGAAGAAATCAGCTGGATGATAGTGAAACCGCATTAAAATCCGTTGGGTCGTACAAAGGACAAACAGAGAGAAGTGAATTTATTTTATACCTACTATGCATATAAAGGTATTGCTTTACTACATGTTTGTTATTTAAACAAAGATTTTCGAGCATATAGTGCGGAGATAGGACAATTCACGGTTCGCCCCTTTGTGCTCCGCGTCAGTGGAAATACACCCTTAAACTGTACTTGACGTTATTCATGTATAAAATAATGTACATATATACTTTAAAGAAAATCTTAAGCTTATTTTTAATTTCATTATTATTCAAGTCGCGTAAATTATTAGATTTTTCAACCAACTGAAGCATATTTAAATAAAAAAGTAAATTGAGTATTGAAATTAAATTACTAATAATATTTAATAATTAAGAAAAGATAATTATCTAAAGTTATTATTATAATTATAATCTAGATGAAGTTATCGAGGCCTCATTAAGTATAAGAAAGTCTTAATTTATTCGTTGCAAAAAAAAACGTAATTTATTAAAATAAATTTTACTTAAATAAAAATGTTTTATTAAAGTTAAATGACTCATAAAATTAATGATACCTTCAATAAGGAAAAGATCTACATCTATTAATGCTTCATTAAGTTAATGAAAGTCTTTACTTTTAAAATAAATAAAAAAAAACGCAGGTACTTTTTAATAGACGAAGAATTACAGGGTAGGTTCCTTTGCCGACAAGAAACGACGAAAGAGGATCTCGATTATAGAATTTTATAAGCTACGGGTCTTAATCGCGTAAATATTTTATTTCGTAATAGTGAGTGATAAAAATCAAGCGAGGGTAATTTCCGAAACCCGCGCTTCTCGAAGGCGACGCTGAGCTGAATCAGTCTACCCGTGACCAAGGCAGTTGCAATGTCGAAACGTCGGGCAATAAACATAGGTATTTAGCCTTAAAATAAAATATTTACGCGATTAAGACCCGTAGCTTATAAAATTCTATAATGTGTACAAATCGCAAACGTTTACGAACTTAAAGGATCTCGATTATTAATTGTATTATGTAACACCACCATGTACCCCATATATTGAAATAAAGATATTTGGTTTGATTCAAGGCAACATTTAAATTTTTAAATATTAATAAATGAAAGCTATCTTATACTTTTATTTACTTATCTTATACATATACTAGCTGTCCCGCGCAACTTCGTATGCGTAAATTTTCCCCGTTTTTGCAACATTTATCGTCGCTGCTCCGCTCCTATTAGTCGTAGCGCGATGTTATATAGCCTATAACCTTCCTCGATAAATGGGCTATCCAACAAAAATAATTTTTCAATTCGGACCAGTAGTTCCTGAGATTAGCGCGTTTAAACAAACAAACAAACAAACACAAACTCTTGCGCTTTATAATATTAGTATAGATAGGTAGGTACACATCCGTGTGTTATATCTAAATCAAGTTTCGAAGAAAGGTTGCAATTTGTTTTTTATCTGAATGATAAATGTGATACTGATAACATTAGCATACTGAAAATGTTTGCAGACAAATAAAAATCGTTTTTTTGCCATTTCAAGCTGACTCGGACGCCATTAGCAGATACAATATACACCGATAGATATATTACAAAACACTTACGGCCGGTCTTAACTAACTTTCATCTGTTAAATAAGCGAAATTGACATTTGTGTGTTTCGTTAGAAAGAAAATGCCGTGTGGTGCCGGCTTAAGAATAGTACCACCCCATTTCTTCCCGTGGGTGTCGTAAAGGCGACTAAGGGATTTCACACCCGAGGACGGGCAGCAGCGTCCTCTGCGTACTTAAAGCCTTACTGCGATCACCAACCCGCTCGCCAAGCGTGGTGATTATGGCAATTACCCCCAGGATCTACATACTAGTAGGTTCTACTGGGGAGACCCGTGCCCAGCAGTGGGCCATCATATGGGTTGATATGTATGTATATATCAAGAAAGATTTTCTATCTATCGACGGCATAAATGTCGCTACTAGAGTTAGCTATTTTAACAGACAGTTAGCGGTAAATAAGTTATTGATACAGACCGCTAGAGTACAGATGATAAACTTCATACATACCTCGCTCTATGAAAGCACACATAGACATCGTTCTCAGTCTTAGACCACTTTGAATTACTTTATTCGGAAGGCGTTGGGAAATTTCGTGTTCGTGAATTATGTCTATACACTGACCTCTATAATACTAGTACGCTAGGCTAGCTACCCCGCCCGTACAAAGTGACAGCAATTTCAAATGCCGAATAGAAGAATTCACAAGGCTCCTTAAATAAAATAATAAAAAAAAGGATTCACAAGACGGTATTTTGTCAATGACAAATGGCTATTGTTGCTATGCTTGTTACACAAGTATAACCAAATAAAAGGATTCACAAGGCTCCATAAATAAAATTTAAAAAAAAGGATTCACAAGACGGTATTTTGTCAATGACAAATGGCTATTGTTGCTATCCTTGTTACACAAGTATAACCGAATGAAAGGATTCACAAGGCTCCATAAATAAAATTAAAAAAAAAGGATTCACAAGACGGTATTTTGTCAATGACAAATGGCTATTGTTGCTATCCTTGTTACACAAGTATAACCGAATAAAAGGATTTACAAGGCTCCTTAAATAAAATTTAAAAAAAATAATAATTCACAAGACGGTATTCTGTCAATGACAAATGGCCATTGTTGCTATCCTTGTTACACAAGTATAGCATTGAATTCTGAAACTTTTCGTCCGTAATGTCAAAATCTAAAGTTTTTTTTTTTATTGCTGGCCAATAGCCTGTCCAGCGTACTAGTTGTATAGAAGTCAGTGCTGTATACGGATCTCTGTACTATAGAGATCCGTGTCAAATAAAAAATAGTAGACAAAAACAAAGACTTATATTTTCCATTTACTTTTGACAGTTGGATGGTATTTGACAAAATCAAATGAAATCTATAGGTACTGGTGTAACCCTATAGGACTGCGCCATCCCTTTCAATTAAAAAGTAAAAATTTACTGCAAAGCGTAGAAAAAGAAAACACGTGCGGCCTTTGGCTGGTATTGTCCACAAAGTAGCGTTGTCTCTTTCTAGAGGTGATCAATTTTGTGAGTTTATGGCGTAGTCCTGTTCTCTACGTCAATTTGGGTAACAAGGATAACAACAACATCATCTGTCAACTCCACAAATAGTGCTACGATAAAAACTCCTCAAAATTAACACGTTACTCCATCGCACATCTGACATTGGCAGAATTGTCGACAATGGCATCGTAGCCAATAAAAAAAAAAAACATATTTGTCATAAGTGTCAAAAAAATCACAGGACGCTCATTCGATTTCGCATATGAGAGTTGTAAAAATGGCGGCAAAGTGATAGGTCATTATTTTTACAGCTCCGAGTTTAACTTGTAAAAAATGAATTGAATACGTGATAATTGATTATGAACGAGACTTTGGGCATGTAATAAGCGCATAAATACTTGACACTGGCAGATATTAGCCGTTAAAACGGCTAGATTGCCATCAATTCAAAGAAGAAGAAGAAGATGATTTCGCATAAGAAATTGCTGTCACTTTGTATGAGACAGCCAGTTCCGGGCCGGTTCGAGTGCATTCGTATGAAGGATACCTTTCATACTCTCTCTCTCTCTCTAAACCAATAAGGAAACTAGTGTATAACGACTCTAAACAGTTTTTTTCTAGTACTAAATGTGTGAACAGACGTTGCAATTGACAGTATTATGTGAACGTTTACACGATTACATAAAGTCGTTACACAACCGCCATAGGTCACAATGTACTTAGAAATTGACTGGTACCTAATATGCACTTGTGGTATATTACATAGGTACATTTTTCTCTTTGCCTATGCTTTAACCCATTATTTGGCGGCTCTCCTCGTCCTCATGCGCCAGGACTGTCTGTCCTGGGTTGTCTCTGTTATTAGTTGGGCTTTCTCTAAATCCTTAGACACCGTAGACCACCAAGTAGCTGGAGGGCGTCCAACTCCTCTTTTGGTATTTGGGAGGGCTAAGGTTTTTCTCACCACATGGTCGTCGTCGCGTCTCATGATATGGCCATACTACGTAAACGTTATTCTGAGAGTTTTTCTTTGATGGATGATATTTTGAAACTTCCCATATTACATAGGTTTAAAATAAGTAATTACAGTATAGGTATCATACTAGCATTAACGAGAAAGTTATGACGATATTGTGAATTTACAATTGGTACTATAATAAAAGTAAATTATTTTATACTAATTAGGTAATAGTACCTAGATTTTAAAATGATCTGAAAATAACTGTTCTTTTACATTTAACATGTTTTTTTTTTTAATTAAAAGCATGAAAACGAATACTAAAAGTAATAATTTGGCGATAGGAACTTATGACGTCATAGGTTCCTACTTCATACACATTTCTATAAAGCGTGTCGTTTTGACTTTTCATAAAAAGAGATTGATTTGAATTGTTCCGAGTCTGGGTGTACTTGTGACCGTGAAGTCCCCGCGACACACGCCGGTTATACGATAAACTAGAGCTGATCAACCACCATTTCACTTGTCTAATGAATGGTGCAGCTAGTTAAACTGAAATCAAATTGTATCTGCTAAATTTCGTCTGAATTGTCCAGGTTCTTTGCAGATCAGCGCGGTCAATCAATCAAACTTTTGCTTTATTGTGTTAATATAAAAGTGCATAGAAATTAAACCCACAAAAGCTTCACGACTTCCTTGAAAAAATGAATGATCCTAAATTCACCGTGAAATTGCCTTTCTTTTCTACTCAAGTTCCAAAGATTAGATTTCTAAAAGTCTAGTCTATTTGTTAATACTGATCGTTAACAAAGAAAACACTATACAACAATTAAGTAAAATAGATGGTAAATAATACAATGAAATGCTTCAATGAACTAAACTAGCAATGACACGAACACATTTAGGAGATAAAGATCCATTACTACCAGACATAAAAGTAAATAAATCCTCATTAACTAACAAAACATGGGGGCTTGATACATGGGCATGGGGAACTGAGATACGTGTGGCGGCGAGGAGTCTTTAGACTCGAGGGAACTTGATTTTACGAGGACAAGGATGAATTATCCTACATATGAATCAGTGGTGGATCCAGGATTGTCGTTTGGGGGGAGGCTTGAACCAGTTAGGGACGTTGTTGCACCACTTACTTAAATCAAATGGGTGAATGGTGAAAGACTTTGGGCAGGGTTTAAGCACCCCAGCTCCCTCTTGGATCAGCTACTGATATAAATAAATAAAAATCAATCAACAAATCGCTAAAGGTGGACTTATAATATTTGAAGAGTTCCCTTGATTTTCCAAGGACACCAGCATCGATTCTGACCTTATGACTATAGAACTCAAAACAGTCCAGCCATGTCGGATTGAGAACCTTCTCCTTTTTTGAAGTGTGAAATGAAGTCCTGACTCATTCATTCACTCATTACGGCCCTGCCTTAGCTTTGGGCCTAGGCGGCTGAAATTTCCCAAAGCGGTTTCTTTTATAATTTTATATATTAAAGAATAAAAGGGCTAAAGATATTTATTGATATACCCTTTCCTTGAGTTTAACTCATTCTTGTTGGTGAAAACGAGTGGATTTTACAGGGATGAATCATTGAAGTGTAGGAAATAAGTGGAATTCCGAAGAATGATTAATAACACTTAAGTAAACACTTGGATTTCAGGATGAATAAGTTATTGAATTCAAGCAGATAATACTAATTTACCAGTCCTTTTATCATGAATTGAAAATGTTTACTAGAGACACCGAAATTAGATAGAGAAATTGAGTCTCCATACTCTGATAACTAATATCTAAATCTCTCTATCTAATTTCGGTGCCTCTAGTAAAAATGTTGAGCATTCTGTACGTTTCTGCGACTCCTACGAAGTTACCTTTTTACTAGAGGCACAGATGGGAGCGTACATTCTTTAAATACCCACTAATCTATTTACATGTACATACATACTAAAACACATTTGTGACTCAATTATAGCGTCACTCTATTTATATTGATAACCAACTTTTCCAACAACAATGTGTCATTCATCAATTAAATGCACTATTCGAACTGACATGCTACAACATGTTTGGGATCAGTGTGCCGTACGTTAACGCGATCGACACGGTAAAGACGTTTGGCGCTCCTGACCTGATCCAAGCTGTTACTTAACCAATCAGAGAACCAAACACGGTAAACGTTTCGATCGCGTCACCGTAGAAACAACTCGCACTCTAGGCACTGATCGTGATCGTATGTGAACCGTAAAAATAACTTCGAAAAAAAAAATAGGTCAAGAAAACCAGTCATGCAACCAGTCCAGTCAAATACAAAGTAAAAAGACTCATATATTTAGACGACACTTATAATTACAACGTACTATAGTGATCCCACAACATTAATTACATACCAAACTAAAAAAGGCAAATTGACATATAAACATGGAGGGAGACATTGCAATAAGTCTTACATCATGATATAATGACCGTTTTCCGTATAAAACAAACTGTGAAAAGATGGGCACGAGAAGACACAAACCAATTTAGCTTATTCCGAGCAATTAGGCTGGAGGGCGTTGTCCGAATGTAATTGGAAAACAAGTGTGAGATAAAGACGTATTTAAATGGTCGACTTCCCTGTAGCCTATATTGGTGAGTTCACACGCTCGTGTTCAAAGCGACATTTAACTGGCACGAATACGAGCGCGAGCGTGTGATTGTGCGTGAATGTGTTGCTTGGCTGTTTGCGAACGGTTTGTTTGTACTGCCGCCGCCGACGCTACGACTCGTGCCACTGCGCATCACGCGTCTAAACGCACCATAACAATTCTTTTCGAAAGAAGCATAAATCTGACAAGATAAAAGTAATTAACAGTAAGAGCGATTTTTCAAGAGATTTTCAAGTAATTGAGAGGTATTTGTCAAAGTAATTAAGAGCGATTTTTTGTCTTTGTTCGACAATCTATTTTCATAAAATAGAAGAAGACAAAATATTTGTTAGTTAAATAGTGTTATTATAACGTTATTATGACGTTATTATAACGATTTTATAACGTTATTATGATATCCATCAAACAAACTGATTACTGATAGAAATTGTAAAAAATATGTACCTAAAAACATCATTATTGTCAATTCAGTTCATTGACATTTGACAACTAAACATGCACTGAGGCGTCTTTGGCGAGTGAAAAGCGTGATTTTTTTTATTTTTACTATGTAACATTTCTTGGCAGCACGGCTGCCGAGGTTGAAATATTTGAGCAGCTTTTAATGAGCCAATCGATAGCCACTCATAACCTTTTTGACCAGTTTCTGAACATAAAACACGTCTGGCTGTTACAACAAATGCGCGGAGACGGACGGCAGCCACATACATCTGACATGGCAGCCCCCTACTGCTCTGGCTGCTCAAAGCCAACTAGGGCTGCTGTGCATTCAGCCGCGTTCGAGTGGCAACCGCAGCAGAAAGTTCGTGGCTGCATACTGCTCCTATACAGCGCCATGTTTAACGGACTGACCGAGCCTCACCCCCTACTCGATAAATTGACCCATTGTCTTCCGATTATTTAGTTGTCAGGTAGACAGATATGTTTTCTTCAAGTCATTAACGGTACAATAACTATGGCTGAGAACGAGAACCCATTGCAACGGAAACCACACTCATTGCCAATCGTAATAACGTTGTGGCTTTGATAATATCATTGGTTTGTTTTCTACCAACTACTTATACAAATAGCGGATATGCATAAAGCTGTTTTTCCAGAGATGTGTATGGTATATAGCGGTGTGGTGAAATAGTGTCAGTCATTAGATTTTTTTACAACTTCCGAATTTGGAACTCTGGTACCGAGAGACAGAGAGACCGGCGAAAGGTCCATAAATGTTGGTGTTGAATCTTAGCAGATTCAGTACACATTTAAAATATGTATATTTAAATCAAATATACAAGTATTTGACAGAGTGTATAAATCCATCATTTGTGTTTATATCCCATTCAGTGGATGCAAGCCCCACATCACATCCTCCGTCATCAGCGGGCTGTGTGTATTATGCCTAGGCCAAACAATGCTCCTCATGCTGCCACGATGTAGCCTTCTCTGCCCACATACTGGTCTACTCTCACATACTGGTGCGGTATGACGAGTATTATTGCCACACACTACGTTTCTGCCTCCTTTCCTCGATACTTCCCATTTCCCATAATACTCGATGAGTGTGTGGCAGGGGTATTAGGCATGTTTCCTGTCAAACTAAAAAAGCCCTCCTGAACTAAATAATCATATAGTGAAATTATATAAGTACTGTTCAATAATAACCGTTATTCGACCTGATTAGGTTTATCAATAACAGTACCGTTTGGTGACGTAAAATTCAAATGAAACTGATTACGGCTATCGCTGAAGTAAGAATTACAGGCTATTTAAAGAATTATTTTCAATATTTTAAAACGATTATTAATTTTGACTAGCTTTAGCAAAAATTATCACAGTACCTATTATGTTACTTAGTACGCAGTTTATACACTTGTTTGTTTTTAATAGGAGTAACACATAGGATACCACGGCATTTATACAACACGTTCGGAAGAAGGTGGTGCCAGATACCATGTCTCGTCGTGATCGTTTCTATAAAGCTTCTGTACTCTCAATGTTTCGCGCTGTATTCGATGACATTTAGTACGTGGCTCTCTATGTATGAAATATAATCGAATCTCTAGCAGAGATAGAGACCCTTCTCTGCTTATTTCAAGGGCTAATTCAAATCTAGTGTTGGTATAACACGTTAACACGAAGGTGGTCATCTTCTACACAATAGGCCAGAATTTGACGACGCCTCATGTACCTATACAACACTTCATCTATCTTCTAATATATAAAATTCTCGTGTCACAGTTTTCGTTGCCATACTCCTCCGAAACGGCTTGTGCGATTTTGATGAAATTTTGTGTGCATATTGGGTAGGTCTGAGAATCGGACAACATCTATTTTTCATCCCCCTAAGAGTTTGTTTGTTTGTTTGAACGCGATAATCTCAGGAACTACTGGGCCGCATTCACAAAATATTTTATTGTTGGATAGCCCATTTATCGAGGAAGGCTATAGGTTATAACATCACGCTACGACCAATAGGAGCGGAGCAGCAATGAAAAATGTTGTAAAAAAAAAGGGAAAATTTACGCAGACGAAGTTGCGCGGGTCAGCTAGTCTTTCTATATGTGTTCGTAAACAACGTTATACTAATAGTAATTTCTATGGCATGACCATTCTATGGCATAGATTACCAAAGTAGTAAGAACCATGACACAATATTATTAATTCAAGGTTTATTGATAATTGGAATCTACAGAACAAATAGTTATGAAGTAACCAATCACGTTTAATAGTTTCGATATCCGATTAGGAGCCTGATAAGTACTAACTCTTATTCATAATAGGTTAATAACAGCGTTTTAGAGTGCGTTTCCATAGACGCGAAGCGGGGGGGAGAAGAGCGGAGCTGACCGTCAGTGGGGGCTACTGTTATTGTGCTCATCAGTTGGAGCCACTGTTGAGGCAGATCTGGCTGTCAAAGTTTAAATTATATTTAAATCATATACTTGTATACAGAGTGTACTGTCCGATCCGTTATTGTGTTATTAGGTATTATGTTCCCATTCAATATACGTATTTTTTTTTAAATTGAATGACGAAAAAATAACCTATTTTTTTTCTTGGCGGTAGTCATATGGGAAAAGATGTGGAGGTGGAAAAGATTGTTTTGATTCTAAAGATGCCTTATGCGAACAATGTTAATAAAACATCTTGAAGATTTGAGTGAATTTTAATAAAATGAAAATCGCATTGTTAACAAAACACCTACAAGTCACTTTCGAGTTAGACAGGGATTTTAATTTACACGTTGTATGTAATACCTTAAAACCGTGCTGTATAAATCATCAGTATCGCGCAATCCCATTTTATTCGTAAAAAAAGGTGGATATAAGTTTCCGAAAGATAAAAGAGGAACAGTTTATTAAATATGAGCAAGTTGTACTTTTAAAGCACTGACATATATTGACCCGTAAGTCATAGTTAACTTAAGTATTGCAAAATATCCACAACAAGTCTAATTAGAAATAACCCCGCGTAACCCATCCACAAACTATGAAATTTGACATTTCGGAGACCTAATTCAGTAGAATTAGGTCTCCGAAATGTCAAATTGTCAAATGTCAAATTTTATATTCGCCGCTAGAGGCGCTAGTAGTAACTAGCGCCTCTAGCGGCGAATTTACACAGTATTATTACCCAGGATTATTTTGAGCACCGTCATTGGTCAATTCACGGACAGCTCTCCTCTGCCGCGGTCTGTCAGTGGAAACGCTCCCGGCCTGAACCTACGTTTAGGTGACGAGTGCTTAGCTTAATGCGCGTCAACTTGACGCGCAGTCAACACACGTAAAATCCCTCGTAACTTAGCTCACGTAAAATAAATCTCGGTACAACTCAAACACCATACCTTCGGCAGAGAGTCGCTCGCACGACGGGAGTTACAATTAATGTCAAAATAGTCAAAAAAATTCCTAAACGCCTAACGTAATTAATGGATGGCCCTTAAAGTGCTTGAACGCGTTTAAATGAATATTTTCTTTTGCACTCTCTGTGCTGTAATTATAGTCATCATATGACATCATAATCTATAGTCTTTACAAATAAATAATTTATAATGTCAAAATAAAATGTTTTTACTAAATGCATTTAAAGTATACATGGCACTTTTAACAAAATTGTTGTCTGTCTGTCTGTTTATTCCGGCTAATAGGCAAAACGGCTGGATGGATTATGTCAGGGAGCACTGCTAATTCGGTAACGGTATCCTAATGGCTAAGGCATCGGTCTCGCAATCGTGAGGTCGTGGGTTCAAATCCTACCCATTATACTACCGACGTGAAAAAAACTCCTAACACAAGCCATTGCTAGCTTAGTTGCGAGGAGTTAACAGGATTGCTAGTAATGTGGGATTAAAATCCTACATTGGTACCTAGTTATCTTTTTAAAGAGAGAAAAAAAAAAAACATCACGCGAACGAATTCGCGGACACAGCTAGTAGAAATTATGAAGACAAATATACACAATCTAATCGTACTATTATCGCCTTATCGCTGCTCGCCTCATACCGAAACAATGGTATGCGATACCTACTATGCTGCAATTGCAAACAATATATAATATGAAATTGAAAAGAATTGATATACTTTTCTATAAGTACGTACACACGAAAATACCGATATTGCATTCTTATCGATTGATTCGATTCACTTTATTTACTAATACTTTAACGACCGGTCTAAATAATCTATCTATCGATGGATTTGGCTACTAGAGGTAGAATTTTGACATATTTTGTATGGAGCTTATGTCAAATCTATACTAATATTATAAAGCTGAAGTTTGTTTGTTTGTTTGAACGCGGTAATCTCAGAAACTACCGAATTGATTTACTACGCTACGACTAATAGGAGCAGAGCAGCAATAAAAAATGTTACAAAAACGGGGGAAAATTACGCAGACGAAGTTGCGCAGGACAGCAGTTATTATCTCTAACGGCCGGTCTCAATAACCTACCTATCGATAGATTTGGCTGCTAGAGGTAGAATTTTGACATATTTTGTATGAAGCTATGTCAAATATATACCTCTAGTAGCCAAATCCATCGATAGTTAGATTATTGAGACCGGCCGTAAGTGAAAAGTAAACCAAACCCGTCGTCCTAAGGTTATTTGTGCCACAATACTTATCTAAGTCAACAGGGACTTCTAGTCTGATTTCTAGACTATGCGGTAGGGATTTTTTTGCTGAAACTAACTAGACTATACCCAATATGCTTTTTTAGAAGTATATTCAAATAGGTAGACTACACTTGTGATAACTGATAAGTCATGAATTTATATTTAAAACAAAACTTTGCTTTAAATATATTTATATATTATGTGTGTACGTATTTTCCTATTACCTAGGACTCTAGGTAATAGGAAAATACGGAGAAATTAATAAATTATGATCGATAAATAAATTTAATAATTTCCTCTTGGTTTTTAGGGTTCCGCAGCCAAAATTGCAAAACGGAAACCATATAGATTCGCCATGTCCGTCCGTCCATCCGCAGCTTAGCTCAGAGACCGTTAGTACTAGAAAGTTGTAATTTTGCGTGGATGTCAATATTACTTACGCTGATAAAGTAGTAAAGTAAAACCTTAATTTTTTTTAGGGTATTTCCCCGGCATGTTAAGCGGTTATGTGATTTTTATTTCTTACCTACCCTCACAATGTGGAGTAAAAAAAATAATATTTCAGGTTGAGTTTAAGGTGCAAATTTTTGTTAGAGTGATAGCTAATTGGTTGTTTTTGGAGATATCAAAAAAATGAGGGTAGTAGTATATATGATGAAATTAAAAGGAAAATTATAACAGATATGTATGCTTTACAAGTTTACGAGTAACAGCCGCCCAAGTGAGTAACAACAATTTCGTACCAACATTGAAAATTATAATGTTGTTGCATTATAAAAAATTTATAAGCTACGGATCTTTTTTTTTTTTTTCTTTTTTTTTAAGGAACTTTTATACATTGAGTATATGCCAATTCTATTATAACCTAATATATGCTGTTTTAACAAGATAATGATTGTAATCTAACTTAACCTATAACAAATGTAATCTAACTACCTAGTACCAAGAGGGTTGCTACTGACGAGGACTAAAGGCTATAAACAGATGTTTATTGCCCGACGTTTCGACCGTATTGCAACGGCCGTGGTCACGGGTAGACTTATATACTTATAATGTTGTTAGTAGTATGAAACAAAAACAACAAAAAATTTAATTCTTATATCGCATTATTGTACTGGGCAGTTACGGAACCCTTTGTAACTTTTTACCCTAAGGAAGCAGTATTTTTCGTAATAATGGAAATTAAAACTAAATATTACTATGCAATATAATAATAATCACCTATAATATGCAATTAATCATATTAATTGTATATTATAGATAATTATTATAATGTCTAGTCTAGTTTTATCTATTGCATCGTAAACTTGGCATAGGTACCATATTAATTTAATATGAAATGTCAAGTTTACTTACGATGAATTAGATAAAGACTATTTTAAAAAATATATTTATAATTATACTTAAAAATGTAATTTATATGTTAATTAAGTTAGTAAAGAGAATAAAATTTATGAAAGTAATAATAATAATAATATCTTAGGACAACTCACACAACGCTATCTGATCCCAAACTAAGCAGAGCTTGTACTATGGAAACCAGACAACTGATAAACATAGGTACTTATATATTTCTAAATACATACATATTATAGATAACACCCAGACACAGAATAAACAATCGTGCTCATCACACAAAGTTTTATCCTGGGTGGGGATCGAACCCACAAACTCTAGCGTAGCAGTCGCATACACTCCCACTGCGCCACAGAGGCAGTCGATCTTTTAACAGGCCCTATTGATGTAAATTACCTTTAAGAGACAATACCAGGAATTTAGTTTGGGCTCTTGCATTGTTTTGGAGGCTTGCTAGAGCAAGTCCCTCCTATGTTTTCCTCAGAGGATACCAAAGGTAGATTTTCCCAAAGAATAGGACATATGACTGCCTCTGTGGCGCGGTGGGAGTGTGTACGACTGCTACACAAAAGGTTGCGGGTTCGATTCCCACCCAAGATAAAACTTTGTGTGATGAGCACGATGGTTTATTCTGTGTCTGGATATTTAGAAATATATAAGTATATTTATCAGCTGCTGGTTGCCATAGTACAAGCTCTGCTTAGTTAGGAATCAGATGACGTTGTGTGAGTTGTCCCAAGATATTACAAGATACACGGTAGAACTTTTGTTATATCTGGAGAAGGGGGGGGGGGGATTTAAGCCCTTCCCCTGGATCCACCACTAGTCCATACAATGTATTGTGATTGCGATGGTCCGTAGCGAAAGTTAGAAAACAACACAAACGAAGCAACACTTACTAGTTAAGATCTTTAACTCCGGTTTCATTCTGTTATGAATGATTCATAAACTATTACAATACCTCATTGTAATGTACAAGCGAGAAAATCGTAAAAATATAGCCATAACCATAGATACTAAAACATTCAGTACATATCATAGACAATATCTTATACCTTTAAACGAGCAATTCTTGTATAGACACCTATATATAATCTGAATCTCGGCAACGTTTCAGGGGCGATAAATCGTTCTAGTTAAGTTACATATTTGGAAAACGTTGTTTAAAAAAATTCATCCAGGTATAGAGGCCGAATACTCAATACAAACTGTGCCGTTAAGTTTCATTCTTCTCATTAACTTTTTGGAGAAATTCAGCACATGGAGTACTTACTACTAGATTCTATCCTAAGTAAACACGTCACAGAATTAGGCTGCCTGTCCATTGAAGCGGAGCGGGGCTGCGGAGTGGAGAAACGGAGAAATATTAACCAATAGGATTGCATAAATCCCTGTCCACTGGAGCAGGGCGGCCATTTTATGCAATCCTAAGGATTAATATTTCTCCGTTTTTCCGCTCCGTAGCCTCGCTCCGCTTCAATAGATACTTGGACAGGCAGTCTAACAGATAGTCTTCCTATATAGCCTATAGCCGTCCTCGATAAATGGGCTACCTAACAGAAAATTCGGACCCAAAAGATTTTTTCACTTCGGACAAATAGTTCCTGAGATTACCGCGTTCAAACAAACAAACTCTTCAGATTTATAATATCAGTATAGTTTGATATTTTAACAGATTGTTATAAGTATTCCCACACGGTGTACTTTGTGTAATTTACAAATTATTGTTGTTCCGAGTCTAGATGTACTTTGTCTCCGTGACTTGATGTTTGTAAAGTTTCCCGCGACACAGGGCTTGTACCCTAATGCAGGAGTCGTTTAATTATTTAAAGGTACGTACCTTTATTTACCCGACGTTTCGATCGAATTGCACCGATCGTGGTCACGGGTCGACTCGGGTAAATAAAGGTTCGTACCTTTAAATAATTCGCGCGATTAAGTCCCGAAATATATCTAATATGTATAAATAAATAAATAAATAAAAATGTTTATTTCATCCACAAATTTTTAACAAGTAAGTTTCTACTGGAACTTCCATTTAAGCTACAGAGTGCTTGTGTTTGGAAATTCCGCTCTTCTATAATTTAGAATTGTTCTTGAATGTACTTAAGTTTACTTAGAAATATTATACATTTTTATTTGGTGTAACAGTATTTAGTGTAACTTTAAAACTGGTAGTTTATACAAATTACTTTATACAATTTAACATTATTATTACTATCTCTCATAAAATAAATAAAACCAAAAAATAAAAATAAAAAATTAGTAATATAAATTAATGTAACAAGCGCATAGGGTGAGAGTGCGAGGTTGTTGCATTGTGTGTGTGTGTGTGTGTGTGTGTGTGTGTGTGTGTGTGTGTGTGTGTGTTTGACTGTGGTGATATATAAGAGTATATATATACTAGTGGTAGCGGATTATTAACGTGAAGGGTGAGAAAATAATTAGTTAGTTACTTAACTAATTGTGAATAGCCCTATGATCTTGTCTCGGGGTCGAGAGCTGAGGTGTGAAACCTCAACTTCCACTAATTTTGTAGTACATATTATATATGATTATATATGTAGGTAAATATGTATTATAAAAATCGCGAAAGTATAAAAACAAAAATTTACAAGAGTAAATAAGAAAAATAGTGCCTTTGTGCGGTGCATGTATGGTTCGTTAATGTGATGACACGTGACACACCTTTCTGTTACACTTTGATAGATATTTTTAATATATACTACACCATACACACGCCAAAATTCCTTATCAATATATTTTAGGCATGCAGGCTTACACTTTTGTTGACCGTTAAAACAAGACGAAATAAAACCTATACAAAACTGGTATAGATACTAAGACCGGTGTGGTACGTTCTATAAGTTTGCACAAAGATCCGGTTTTAGTATGAGTCAGAGCGACCTCCGTTCGACCTCTTGGAGCCATCACATTGTCTTAAGTTGCAAGCTTTGGCATGTTGCGTGTTGATTTCATTAATATATCTCGCAGTTTGATAACATTGTACCAAACCACGATATATATTACGTGTGTGTAATACTCTATGGTTCAAGGGAGACTTTTGGCAGATGTGTGTGATCTGTGTTCCTGGGGCTACTAAGTACTTAGGAAATGAAAAATAATTCGTATTTGCATGAAATAAATCGATTGTTATTACATGAAAGATTAATTGGGAATTGTCCCGACGATATAATTGTTAAACTCTTATTACTGATACAGGAAAAAAACTGTCAGTTTTGTGATGTAAAACGTGATAATTTATGGTAGCAATGAAATTTATATCCATTTATTCAAGTAGTTTGACGGTTGTCAACATCAAAATGACTGTATTGTAATAAGAATGACGTTCGTGGGTTGGTCATCGGTCATGTTATTCTATAATTAATATTTCTGTTATTTTTCTTTTAATATTAAAAAAGACGACTCCCGCAGTAGGGTACAAGCCCTGTGTCGCGGGGGACTTTACAAACATACAAGTCACGGACACAAAGTACACCCAGACTCGGAACAACAATTTGTGGATCACACAAAGTTGTGTCCCGTGTGGGAATCGAACCCACGACCTCTTGCGTAGCAGTCGGATACACTTCCACCAATTAGATATAGAGGTAGAATATAGCCTGTGACGCAACATGTATTTATAGGTGTAACCGCATATTGACTGTGGTTATTAACTTAACTTTGGTTAAACTAAAATGATATGAACGATAGGCAAAGCTATTGCTTGATTTCATCAGTTCTAAATACTAATTACCTCTTGCAATTTCTCTTTTGAAACTTTACGACACTAAAGCAACTTTTACCAGCGCTCAAAGTCATAATTTACTCTTTAATGACGACACAAGACAAGAGCATAGCCTCTCCAACGAGGTAACAGACGTCCATAACTAAAAATAGAAAACAAACAACGACCATTATACTGCAGGTAATGTTTAAATAAATCACCCTGATTTACTCAAACGTCCATAAAGTAAATTACATACAGTACGATCAACGTAACTTGACCGGATTGATGTTAGATTTATATCACTTTCGCGCATGCCATAGAGATGCGACCCTAAAATTACTTACGAAAACGATTAATTTGTTTAATCGATTAAAAACTAACAACATTTTAATTCAACAATATAAAATCACTATTTAAATGAGTTCATAAAAGTTTAAATTTAGAACAGTTACGGTAAATACTAAAGAAACTTTGAAAAACAATTTCTTTACGAAAATAATCAAAAAAAAACTTGAGTTAGTAATAATAATTATGACAATGTAATGCGTAATCGCATCTCTAATTCTCTTGGTTTAGTTCCCGCCCCCGCTCCCCGCTTTCTGTCACCATTTACTTCCAAAAAACGCATCTGCGCAACCACTTGTCTACTTCAGTCCGGCCTAGTTACGTTGATCCTACTGTAATTGAATATTGTCTAGTAGTCGTCGGACTGATCGGACGACGGGTCGTTTTCCTATAACTTAGATTTAAGAGTCTTTACAACCAGTAGCACAAAATGTCCACACAAGGATAGTGACTGATCCAAAGAGAGCCAAAGGGCTTAAGCCAAAGGGCTTAAGCCAAATAGTATCAGAGTCCTGGAGTGAATACGTGCTTTGCTTATTGTTTACCCTGATAAATAAAATTACCCTCAGTCAAGTCACTCTAAACCAAAATCCTGGATTGGTATTGTATGACTCCTGAGAAACGATTGAAAAACGAACTAATATAGGCACCCACCAAGAAGCTTTTCTCACGAAGTATTTCTTTGCTGATTGACACCTTAGACTTAAGTTTATTTTAAAATAACTAGTAATGTGGATAAGCCCTTCAGTTAGGCTAAATTGCTTGTGTTACCAAAGAGCTTTAATTACTAGGCTGCCCCTACATCAGATAGTTGCTAGCCGCTTAAACGGACTAAAAAAAGAATTCATGTTACATTGTTCTTGAGTGGTGTACACGAATGCGAACAACCAGATGGAATATATTCAAGTCGATTCGACTGAGTACATTTCGCCCTAGGACTGGACTGGAAAGGTTAAAGCACCAACTATCGAAAAATTGGGACATAACTACTGACGATATTCATAATGATAAGGTAATCAACTGTTTTTGTACGTATTTATTAGACTATATTAAAACACATTATACACCGAGACTTCCGTATTATATATATTCCGCCAAACCGATGCCGGAATCGAACCACCTATCTGGACTATGTTACTAAACCCATAGTAACATGCAATAACAAAAGCCGTGATAGTTCTTTAACTACCGGCTAGATGGCGCATGCGAGGGCCCAACTCGCGAGCATGAAAGGATAGAAAAGTTTGAGGTCTCTTTTCTTTTAAAAAGAATTTTTAAATTTGTTTTTATCAACACAAAATTACTGAATTTTTAATTTATTACTCAATTTAAAAATTAACATGTACTCATGTTAATTTTTAAATTGAGTAATAAATTAAAAATTCAGTCATTTGACGACATGCCACTTACGTGCGTGTCATAATTTACTAGAAATGATCATTATATAGAGAATTGGGACATACGTTTAACAGAAATATATACTTAGTGTTGGCGGAGAAGGCGCTGGACCAAAAAGTATCAAGTGGGGTCCGTATCAATTTATTTATTACTAGCTGTGCCCCGCGGTGTTACCCGCGGTTTATTAGCCTATGTGTTAATCCAGGGTGTCAGCTAACTCCATACCAAATTTTGTTAAAATCGCTCCAGCCATTTAGACGTGAAGAAGTAACAAACATACACACTCACATACTCACAAACTTTCACCTTTATAATATTAGTGTGACTAGCGGACGCCTCGCGGTTTCACCCGCGTAGTTCCCGTGCCCGTGGAAATACAGGGATAAAAAATAGCCTATGTCACCCGGGATTAGTGTAGCTTCACAACGATGAAAGAATTTTTCAAATCCGTCCAGTAGTTTTGGAGCCTATTCAATACAATCGAATCTTTCCTCTTTATAATATTAGTATAGATAAATTTGTGTTGAAAAATAATCGTGCCTGGATGGAGAGGTGTCCTGTTAATCCATAAGAAATGAGAACTAACATAAGTGGACATGACGAATTGTCCCCCCTCCCTCCCGTCATAAAATAAAAGGTATTGAGTTGGGTGATGAACCCTTGGTCTATAGCTATATGAGATTTGAGACAAAGTGATAAAAATTCACAGTCTCAAATTAGCTTTTACGCATAAACTAATAATTAGTTTATACATAGAATAAAGAAAGAAAGAAAGAAAGAAAAAATAATTTAATTTCGACAAAATAGAAAAAATAAAATGAGTACATCTACATGTAAAAACAAGTAGCTACTAAATTAAATACAATTTGACAACATTATGTAAAGTTTAAGCCGAAAAATAGGAGCTAGTTCAGCATATGCCAGGCAAGATGCCTGACGACATCAGAATAGGTTAAGAGTAGCATAGGCCGAATAGGGGGAAGTCTCAGTAAAAAGTTAGTACCTATGACATAAATAGCTTGAGCAGATATCTTGTCACTTAATATACCAATTTATAGTATTCTAAACATGTATTAGTATTCACGACAAATACTTGGCGAAGGTGATATTTACTCATCGCGCAATCGGTGAATACCGATGATCTAAGCACCTAACCTCTTATTAGAAACTAGCTGTCCGCGGCAACTTCGTATGCGTAAATTTTCCCCGTTTTTGCAACATTTCTCGTCGCTACTCCGCTCCTGTTAGTCGTAGCGCGATGTTATATAGCCTATAGCCTTTCTCAATAAATGGACTATCCAACAAAAAAAGAATTTTTCAAATCGGACCAGTAGTTCCTGAGATTAGCGCGTTTAAACAAACAAACAAAGCAAACAAACAAACAAACAAACTCTTCCGCTTTATAATATTAGTATAGATATGTAAGTATGTACATTCTAGATAGCCGGTTATCTTTTAAAAAATAAATTATCCCTACTAGCCGTTCGCCGAGGCACCCCTGCGCCAGATAAAGTTTCCTAATTTCCATAAAACATTTTTGCCAAATTTTGCCCCTTCTTTTTAAATACTAGCGATAGGATGCGCCGACGCAACCCGTAGTAAGAAAGAAAGAAAGAAAAAATATTTATTTACGACAAAACAGCAAAAAAATGAGTTCAGTAATCGTTGAGGATCAGTAGTTCCTGAGATTACCACTCTTCAGCTTTATAATCTAATATATAAAATTCTCGTGTCACAGTTTTCGTTGCCATACTCCTCCGAAACGGCTTGACCGATTTTGATGAAATTTTGTGTGCATATTGGGTAGGTCTGAGAATCGGACAACATCTATTTTTCATATCCCTAAGAGTTTGTTTGTTTGTTTGAACGCGATAATCTCAGGAACTACTGGGCTGCACTGAAAAAATATTTTACTGTTGGATAGAGCCGATTTATTGAGAAAGGCTATAGGCTATATAACATCACGCTACGACATATAGGAGCTGAGCAGCAATGATAAATGTTGCAAAAACGGGTAAAATTTACGCAGACGAAGTTGCGCGGGTCAGCTAGTATTAGTATAGATTTACCTGGTAAATAGAATAGAACCTGAGGGTACTGCACCCATAAATGACGAAACTTTATAAACTACCCGCCTTGTCACATGACTTGTCAAACATTTTCAAAAATCGAACAGAATCGTTACCCACGTCAAATTTGAATTTGTTTAACCGTTGGTCACAACGGCTGACAGCTGTCTACGCCAGCAGGCATACCATATGTGGCAGTTCCTCTATACCTTCGAGCGACACGTATCTATCTATACAATCATAATTACAACTACGCTACTTATTAGAACTTATCATACCTACCATGTTTGAAGTTTTTTGTTCAATTTATTTAGAGAGCAAACTGTTGTGACGAATGTACCTAGTAGTTTAAAACTATAACGAATGTACATCTGTACAAACGTCTTTAAAATTTTATCAGCGTTTAGACAACCAATACAGTTAACAAAAACAATATATTTAATCCACTTCGGGTTTTAATCTAACGTATATTAATACCTATTATAAAGCTTGTTTGTATGGTTAAATGCAATAATCTCAGGAACTATTGGTCCGAATGGAAAAAATATTTTAATGTTGTATAGCCCATTTATCGAGGAAGGCTTTAGGCTATATAACATCACGCTACGACCAATAGAAGCGGAGCATCAAAGAAAAATGTTGCAAAAACGGGTAAATGACGCAAACGATGTTGCGCGAGTCAGATAGTACCAGATATATATCAAACATGTCTGCCAGGCTTTAAATGTAGAGGACGACCCAAGAAAAAATGAATAGACTATGTGAAAGAGACATGGCAAGAAAAGGTGTGAGTAGTTGAGTACCAACAGAGATGACGTAGGTATGGTGTATGAAAGCAAAGCAGGTACCTACATATGGCTCCGACCCCAAATAATTGGGATGATGATTACAGTGAAAATAAATATTTTTTTAGTAATCGGGCAATAATATGACATAACGAGATATTAATAAATGTGTTATTCCATAATATAATGACTGTAAGAATTTAAAGTCATCAAAACAAATACTAAAAGTAATGATTATCCGATCCAGAGTTGTGACGTCACACCTCAGTATTTCATAAAAAGATACTGATTTGACTTCACAGTCATCATCCCCATTGGGATAAAGAGCCGGAAGATGACAATGATAACTACCACATATTTACATTTACACATTTCTAAAATGTAATTAAACGTGTAAATAAAAATATCAAAAAGAAATATAGGTAATGATAAAGAGGTGCGCACACGCCGGCCTCACCCTCGTTGCGCACGAGCCGCTCCCGCTTACAGGCCACACCTGCCTTTAAAAAATAAAACTCACCATTGAGCAAAAAGTACAAAAAACCATAAGTGGACTACGTTACATGATAAATGTTAGCGTTAAAATGTAGAATTAAACTGAATGTTGATTAAATTACTAATTGAGATCGATTGAAATAACAAGATAATACCTATTATAAAAGCAAAACCTGATTGCTTAAAATAAATTAAACTAAAAATTATAACTTCACCTGCGTTGTGTGATTTTAATAACTTAAGTGCTATTCTGATGTATTTTAAACTAAATTACATTTTTGCGTTATAAGCAAAAGACATCCATCCATACATCCATTCTTTTTTTTTTAATTACAACCTTATTGGTGGTATAGATATTTCTTATATGTATATTTTTTTTTTATTCTGTTTTAAAACGAAACTCAATCTGTCAAGTAAATTCTGTTTGACATTGACAGAGTGTGTCTTACATGCGGTAGTGTGTGCAACGTTTATTTTAATTTCATAATGCTTTTTTTTTTTAAATATTAAGTTTCTGCACTCCTTCTTATAAACTTTAACTGTGCTAAACTTCTTACTCAGTAATTCGTCGATACTGGCTGGCTAATTTCCATGGCACGATATTTTGTTCTGAACTATGGTCGGCAATAGTGTTTGGGCGAATTACCCTCCTCTATCCGCGCAATTTTCGTAGAACACTTAAGGGAGAACACAATCTTTTTGCTTTACGTAATAATATGGATTTATAGCTTGTGAACAAGATGTTAATGTCTCTTCTAAGATAAAGATCTTTTACATCAAGTAATAATAACGTGCAAATAATAAAATTGATACCAGTATCAAACCGGATTTAAAAAAAATACAATGAACAATAATTTGTCAGGGACTCACTATATGCAAATATAATGAAGATTCCATTTATCAAGATTCTCGTAAATACCTCGTAGGAAATTATTGTTATCTATATTAATTTTATAAAGCTGAAGAGTTTGTTTGTTTGAACGCGGTAATCTCAGGTATACTGATCCGATTTGAAAAAATATTTTACTGTTGGATAGCCCATTTATCTAGGAAGGTTCTAAGGCTATATAATATCACCCTACGACCAATAGGAACGGAGCAGCAATGAGAAATGTTGCAAAAACGGGCAAAATTTACGCAGATAAAGTTGCGCGGGCCAGCTAGTGTATCATATAGATTCACAAAAGTGTGGGTTATCAAATCGTTATATATTAAAAAACAGCACATAAATATATATAGTCTCTGTTTTTAACAGCTTACACCAAATATATATAGTCTGTTTTTAACAGCTTACACCAAATCACGAAACGAAGTTTGATACCGTTTTCACAATCTAAAGCTGAAGTTTTGAAAGGTTACTTTGAGATATAAGGAGTCACAAACGCAGGCGGAGCCACGGGCTAAAACTAGTGTACAATACAAGCATAGTCTGTTTAAAAAAAAATGGGGTTATCACGATTTTTTTTATTTTTAAGGCGAGTTACTAGTAGGTACCTAAACAAAATAACATCCGCCGAATTCGACAAAATATATTTAACTGGAAGACAATAGTTTAAAATTAATAGAAATATTTACGAATGTTAAATAAATTATAAAATTATATATACTACGGGTCTTAATCGCGAGAATAATTTAAAGTAAAATACCTTGTTTATTGCCCGACGTTTCGACCGTATTGCAACGGCCGTGGTCACGGCTAGACTCTGACTGTCTACCCGTGACCACGGCCGTAAACAGTAGTGATACTTGTAAATATTTTATAAAATATTTACAAATATCACTACTGTTTATTAAACAGAACAACCGACTATTTTAAGAACAAAAATAAATATTAACACAAAATGAAACTGAAAAATTCTAAAATTCCAAGCTTTGTTTATGTGTCTAAAACTAATATTGTTAGAATAAAGCAAAATAATTTGTTTGTTTTACACGAACGCACCAATATCCGATGATACTCGTCCAATTATTTGGTATGGCGATAGCTTAAGGCTTGAGGTAGCTTACTTTTTATAGCGATCCGATACATTTTGACTGCCTCTGTGGCGCGGTGGGAGTGTATCCGACTGCTACGCAAGAGGTCGATCTCCACCCAGGATAAAACTTTGTGTGATGAGCACGATGGTTTATTCTGTGTCGGGTGTTATTTATCTATAATATGTATGTATTTAGAAATATATAAGTATGTATGTTTATCAATTGTCTGGTTTCCATAGTAGAAGCTCTGTTTAGTTTAGGACCAGATATCGTTGTGTGAGTTGTCCTAAGATATTATTATTATTATTATTACATGGTCGCAAGCAAAGCTAGTCTTTGGCCGAGATCTATAGAGCGTGCTTTGGCAGAACTCAGGTAAAACATTAAAAAGCGCGTGATGTCCGTTGAGTTTGTTGATATAATCTTCTGAGATTATGCTAAGCTTGCTCGAAGCTACCAAAAATTTCAACGGTCAGCATTTCCTTTGTCAACATTTTCTTCAAGTGACCACAGCCGTTGCAATACGGTCGAAACGTCGGGCAATAAAACAAAGGTATTTAGCCGTAAAATAAAATATTTACGCGATTAAGACCCGTAGCATATAAAATTCTATAATATGTATATTCTAGTCATATATAATGCTGTTTGTTCCCCACGCGGGGGGTGAAGTAGCTGTTCTTTGAGGGGTAATGAAGGTGGTAAAATCCCCCCCCCCCCACCTTTTGCTCAAGGAATTCAGACATGGCCGATATTGGGGTTAGAATGGTTTTTAAAGGAAGTAATCAAAAAGTGAAACAGAAAAGACTGTTTTGCCGCAATACAGTACTTAGTACAGCAATTGTGCCACTGTCCAACCATTGCCAAGACTGTAATACTTAATTATGTAAGTTAACGTTAGTATGTAATTTAGTCACGTATATATTATTATTTATGTAGATATTATACAGAAAACACATGTCACACAGGTGTTGTACTATAATTTATATCAGTACCTTTTCTTTATTTTTTATGCGTCTTAAAATCCCTACAGGTCCCACCTCGTCGAGGCTAGATTACCTTATGTGTAAGGGGGCGTTTAAGTGTTTCGTGGCAATTTATGGGGGGGGGGTCTTGTAAAACGTTACAACAAACAAACAATGTGTTGTTACGTAACATTGTTTTTTTGTAAAATGATATGAATTGCACCTCACGTCGTGAGCGTATCGGGTGAAATGGTTTGCAGACCCCCCCGTCCCGTCCCGTCCCGTTGTGCAAGGTACTTAGGCTGTATCGGGTTAAAGGTGTTACGTAACGTTTAGGGTTCGTTACGTTTGTATGGAGAGGTCATAAATCTTCAAAAATTGCGTGACGTAGGTAATAGTTTAACGTACCCTAAGTACTAATATGCAAGAACCGACTAAAAAATAAGTATCACACGATGTCCCGTCATACTGGCCCTCGGCCAGAAGTGAGGGTATCCCTTGCGGAATAGTTTCCTTCACCCTTGACAAACTTTGGCTAATAATATCGCCACACCCATTAGACAATGGCCGCCTGGATGTCGGTTATCATGTTAAAAACTACTGTCCTTTCCCCGTACTCAAAGTATCTCCATACCAAATTTCATAAATCATAAATCATTTATTCTTTGCAAATATGGGTGTTAGTAATAACATAGATGTTTCTTTATAATAGTCATAGATCTCCATATTCTACCGTCACATGGGCATGCAAATTTTATTCAATTGAAGACACATAGTATTAATTTTATTACATTATAATCTTATTTATGTATTTTAATGTCAAGTTTTACAGTTGGAATTAGAGTGATGAAATAAATTATAAATGTCAGTTTAGTCATATTAATAAATAAAATTATTTAATAACAATAAGAATGTAACAAAAAAAAAAAAAAATATTAACAATAAAATAAAATGTCGTGTTACTATATTAGAGCAGTTTGTCATTCAGGAACTCATCAATTGTATAATAGCATTTTTGCAAAAGCAGTTTTCTTAGTGCACTTTTAAACCTCAGGGTAGTCATATTTTTGATATCATTGGGTACTTTGTTGAAGATACGTGGAGCTACACCAAAGAAGCTCTTGTGCATCAGTGCGGTTTTACATTTTATTTGACACACTTTATTTATATATTGGTTGCGAATAGGGTTACTTCTAACATCAGATAGTTTTTGAAAAAGATGTGGATTATTTTTCACAAACAGAGCTGTTTCTAATATGTACAGAGATGGCAGTGTCAAAATCTTTAGAGATTTGAAATAAGGAAGACAGCTATCTGTCATCTGCAAACCACACATTGACCTTTCATCTAAATAGGTTGCGAGGTTTAAGCCTGAAAATAACTTTCACATCTATACTAATATAATAAAGCTGAAGAGTTTGTTTGTTTGAACGCGATAATCTCAGGAACTACGGGTCCGAACTAAAAATTATTTTAGTGTTGGCCAGCCCAGCCCATTTATCGAGAAAGGCTTATATGCCACGCTACGACCAATAAGAGCGGAGCAGCAATGAAAATGTTGCAAAAGCGTGGAAAATTAACGCATACGAAGTTGGGTGGGGCAGCTAGATTATAATATTAGTTGAGATAACGCATTAGGTTTGCGACCAATGCCTAAGTTTAAAAATAAAAGCATTTTAGTCTCTGCTGCGTTCTATGCTAAATTCAAATTTCTAAACATCGAGACTAACAACGCAACTGCCCTCTATTTGATATGAATCGATTCAACAATGTCCGTGAACATCGATTCGATATTAACGTGCTTAGAGCGATCATCCCTTTCACTTTTCTTGTTATTTTATCGATTGAAACTAAACCGTAACTATGGCACATTTTATAGGGTACCTACTAGCGGACACCCGCGACTTCGTACGCGTGAATCCCGTTTCTGATGATTTATGTATTATACATATAAACCTTCCTCTTGAATCACTCTGTCTATTGCTGAAAACTGCATTAAAATCCGTTGCTTAGTTCAAAAGATTTAAGACAGCGGAAGCGACCTAATTATAAACTATGTAAAGATTTGGTGAATAGATATTTTTAACGGTTTCAAAAAAGGTGATTATCTGTTTGACCCGTACCTATGCACTGGCCAGTACTAGTACGCTGGCTACCATAGACAACAACAAGATTTCCATTTGACATTTGGACGGTTATTTGACAAAATTAAATGAAAGTCTATATTTGCGTGACAAGGATAACAGTAACGGCCATGTTTTTTTAAAAGACGACTCCGCAGTAGGGTGCAAGCCCTGTGTCGCAAAGAATTTTACAAACATACAAGTCACGGACACAAAGTACACCCAGACTCGGAACAACAATTTGTGGACCACAAAAAGTGGTGGGAATCGAACCCACGACCTGTAGCGTAGCAGTCGGGTACACTCCCACCGCGCCACAGAGGCAGTCATTTGTCAACCTGTAAGACATACAACTCGCATCTTAATTAAACCAAGATGGCGATTTATTAGCGTTGCAAAATGTGTTTGAGCATTTATGTATAATTAATTGGTATTTAGCAATGCTGTTTGAAATTTTTGGCCACTAATTATGCTGTGTCGCGATGTCACTAATGTCGGAATGAAATGTTTCATTGCTACGATTTCCCCACAGAACATAGTATCTGGATGTACTTTGTGTAGGTTTGTAAACTCCCCAGGTACATAGGGCTTATATCCTAGTGTAGATATTAATATTAATAATATAATATCTTGGGACAACTCACACAACGCCATCTGATCCCAAACTAAGCAGAGCTTGTACTATGGAAACCAGACAACTGATAAACATACTTATATATTTCTAAATACATACATATTATAGATAAATAACACCTAGACATAGAATAAACCATCGTGCTCATCACACAAAGTTTTATCCTGGGTGGGGATCGAACCCACGACCTTGCGTAGCAGTCGGATACATTCCCACCGCGCCACAGGGGCAGCATATTATCTTGTAAAAATAAATTTCCAAAGGTATTTTTCGCGATTACCAAAAGACATAATTTGTTTTTTTAAAACGTCACTTATCTAAGAACAACTGGGCGGTCAAGACAAATAATAAAACGACATCTTATTTGTTTAAATCTTAATTGTCCGTCTTGTGATTTGAAAGATGAGGTAATCACACTAATATTATAAAGACGAAAGTTTGTGAGTATGTGAGTGTGTATGTTTGTTACTTCTTCACGTCTAAACGGCTGGAGCGATTTTAATAAAATTTGGTATGGAGTTAGCTGACACCCCGGATTAACACATAGGCTAATAAACCGCGGGGCACAGCTTGTAAGGAATAATAGCGAAAAACATAACCCTTCCTTGCAGTCAGGTAAAAATAATGCCCTCTCAATCTGGAAAAAAGTGCTAGTCAAAATAAACAGATATTACATAATTTAAAATACTCATTCCTACTTCGTCGTTTACATAACAAGCCCATTATACAAAACGTTTGTATCAAATAGGTTTTATAACCTAACCTTTGACAAGACAATGCATATGAGTAATAAGGTAATTACTACAAAATGACCATTATTGTCGTACGAAAGAGTAAAGTGCTGTAATATTATATAAGAGTGATCATCATGAACCTTGGGAATATTCCGATTAGCATCTTTTCTTGGCAGAGTTGTATTGCAATGTTTTTTTCGTATAATGCAAAAAGACGTTTTCTTCAAGAAATCATACTCGTATATCTAACTAATATAAAAACATTGAAAACTAGCATTGTGACTTTGCAGTATCGTGCTCACTCCGTCGCATAGTATGCAATTCATGGTTATTATTGAAAAATGATGATTACTTTCCCATCCAGGCCAGATCCAAGGGAGAGGAGCACGATAGGGGAATCCCCCCCCAGACCCATTTTCAAGTCTTCACCGCCACACATTTTGGAACATCATAAGTATTTGTTGGATAATTCCAATCATGGTTCTCATTTTATTTCAAATAAAATGAGAACTATTATTGGAATTATCCAACGAGTTTTCTTGTTGTTGTTTCTACGCAGGCAATCGTATTTTTGCCATTTTTTTTTAAAGATTTCTACGGAAGCCTTGGGATCTGCGGAACGTACTTTGGGAATCTCTGAGTATTCTTTATATACAGACTAGACCAGGAAAGGACTTTGTTTTATACATGTGTATGTAAGGATAAGCAGTCACAATAATTACGAATCAAGCCGCCGCAATTAAACGGTCTTGTTTTAACACTATAGAGATCGAAACATGGGGATAATCAAAGTGAAACTACAAGGACATTATAACTATATTAGGTTTACTATAACTATAAGGAAACTATTTACATTTATCCTTGTAATATGACACGATGTAGAAGTCGTTTTGATAAATCCGACATGATTTGGAAATTGTGTAAATTAATTTCACTAAAGCGACATTACAGCTCGAATGATGTAAGCGGAATTAACGAGAAGATGTATCTGATTACAGGCTCAAGTTAACTGGTTTCCATTGTACAAGCTCTGTTTAGTTTGGGAGCAGATAGCGTTGTGTAAGTTGTCCCAAGATCTTATTTTTATTATTATAACTATTATTGTTTTCTCATTCATGCTAATAAAAACATCAAAATAATAAAAAGAGATAGACAAAACCAAATATCCTAATGCCAAAGGGTTTTGACATGAAAGAAATATGATTTGGTCACAAAGATGACTTTTCTTACGTGTCAACGATCTTGAAACAATAGCATCGACTGGCACCCAATAAACACTTAATGCCATATGTTAATGAACCTCATTACTACATTTCTATGTAATACTTTGGTTAATTGTTACAATTATTACACGAAAACCAAGTCACAGTCAAAGAGTCGTAAGCTGAAATCTATAGAGCGTACTTTGGCTCAGCTTAAGCTTTGCATAAGTAAAACTTGAAGAAAACATTGACAAAGGAAATGCTGACCGTTGAAATGTTTGGTCATAGTGCGAGCTTAGCATAATCTTAAAACATTATATCGACAAAGTCAACGGTCAGCACGCGCTTTGGCATGTGTTTTGTAATGTTTAACCTGAGCTAAGCTTAAGGTAAGCCAAAGTACGCTCTATAGATCTAAGCCGTAGACCGAACTAAGCATACAAATAAATGCTCAATATCTATAAGGAATAATAACCTTATTGAATAATATTAAAAATTATTCTACCGTAAGATCCGCCAAAGCGTTATATTCCTAAGAAAAAAGATAAAAAAAATAAAGACGAGTTTCCGGTTTGTTATCAATTCTCTGTCGTTACTGACAAGGATGTAAAAGCTTTAACGTACTTGGGTTAGCGCATTTTAATAATTGCTACAATTCGTTATAGGTATATATTATTGACTATTACTAAAAAGGCTAAGCTTTAAAAAGATACGCTTCGTCTTTTGCACAGAATATAGTTATGTCGTCATAACTACTAGTAGGCAAGCTGGACAGGCAATCGCCGACAACAAAAACATTACGTACGGTAAGTTGTCAAATAAAATGGTAGTCTATACTTGTTTAACAAGCATAACAACAACATTTGTCATAAGTGTCAAAATACCGCCCTGCGAATCATTCTATTCGGAATTTGAAATTGCTGTCACTTTATACGGGGTAGGCAGTCAAGCGTACTATTTTTTTTTTTTAATTACTATAGAGGCCAGTGGTCATAAGTGAGAGTCGAGAAATCATTTACTTTTAATATTTGTTCTGATGTTTATAATTTATTAACTGACCCGTTCAACTTCGTCTGTGTCAATTTTCCCCTTATTTTAAACATTTTTCATTGATGCTCCGCTCCTATTGGTCATAGCGTGATGTTATATAGCATATAGTAATCCTTGATAAATGGGCTATCTAACACTGAAATAATTTATCAATTCGAATCAGTAGTTCCTGAGATTATCGCGTTCAATCACTCTTCAGCTTTATAATATTAGTATAGATTAAACACGTTAAATTGAAGAACGTATTTATATACCTACACATTATCACCTGATTAATGAAAATCAATTTATTTTCTTGTAGTATGTAGTATCTACCCAATTATTGAAAAAATCATGACATGCAAAAAAAACAAAGCTGTAAATTTACGAAGAGTAATTAGTTTTACAAAACATACCAATTTTATAATTAGAGTTGATTACGATCAATTACAACGCATATGTCATTATAATTGGACTATTGCGATAAATGATCTCACATATTTCAATCAGTAAAAAGATAATTTCATATAAAATTAATTGCAATAAATGTATGAAGAAATGAAATCTAATCGTTTCTATATGACTACTTTGAAACTGTTAAGTATCATGCCACATGAGTTTTTGCAATGAGATGATCTTGTTGAAATATAACGTGGTCCAGCGGCCATATTGACGGATAGTTCCCAGGAGGGGCGTATTTGCCTAAGACGGGCCCTGTGTGTCCGAAGATCCAGACAGTCAAAGGACTAGTGTCTCGCACAAATTTGTCGGAGGCTCCTGTAGCCTAGGCCACTTGCAACACCAGGGTACATCTGCAGCAATTATAACAACATCCACTTTTTTTTTCACAATTTTCTTTTAACTGTAGTAGAATCAACAATTAGTGTTAAGACTGTGAAGTGTAAACGCACTGCAACTGCACATTTGAAGTCAATAACATGGCAATTTACATGCGGAAATACATAAAACAATCCTCAAGTATATTCTTTTCTTCCATTAAGACACCTAAACGTATAATTAGCAATAATATTAAACAATAACTAACAGTAAGAAATGTGAACTGTGTAACCTAGCTATCAGCTTACTTTGGTTGCGCAAGAGCACGTCTGTGAAGTACGAACGCACACAATATCGAGAGTGCAGAAGGTAACCTTCAGACATCGTTCACGGACACGTAATGCAAAATGTCGTGGCAGGCATTAGACATCGTTCAGGGACACGGAGTTTACATACCACCTTGGGCACCTTATACGAAAAGCGTCGTGACATTCAGTGTCCGAAAACACGCTCGGACACAAACAATATATATTGTTTGTGTCCGTGAGCGATGTCTGTGTGCGTTGCTCGAGCATGTTTGTTTGACACTTGCCTTCTGCCCTTTCAATGTTTTGTGACGAAGGCGTGTAGTAAGTGTCCTTTAGTAAGCGTACGTGGAAAAACAAATCGCTAGAATATTCTACACTCAATATTGACTCAGCGATGGTGACAAAGTAAGAAAGTTTATACTAAGAGTATAGATTATGCCCTTAAACGTTTACTTAAGTGGAAGCAAGTAAATACAACTACAAATGTTATTTACCCCTGACTCAAATAGAGTGTGTTAGCTGCAATAAGTTGGAGTTAAGGTAGCTGTTATAAGTTGGAGGTGTGTAAAGGTTCATTTCCGTGCATCGCGACAGATCGCGAGCCGCTCGCGGCTTACGACAAGCGGCTGAGGTAAGTGACAGACGCGCGCGGCTGACGACTGTCGTAGGCCTGCGCGCGCACTGTGAATATTGTCGCATCGGCCGCGAGCGTCAGACGCTTGTCGTAAGACGCGAGCGGCTCGCGATCGGCCGCGATGCTCGGAAATGAACCTTAAATGTGGCATCATATCACCTAAAGGTTTGTTGTATATATGGCCATCGGAACTAACGAGTCCTAGAGTGAAGACCGCGACTCGGTAAACGTAAGGTAGGACGACCCCCAGCCAGTGCCTATAGTTCGTTGTTTGTACGTTAACGCAATCGAAGCGTTTACCGCGTTTGACTCTCTGATTGGCTGAGCTTGGAGCGGGCCAATCGGAACACAAAACGACCAAAACGTGTCGATCGCGTTAACGTAAAATAAACTCGCACTAAGCACACAGATGGACCTAAAGAAGGTCGCTGGGGTAAATAGGATGGGGAAGGCGGAGTACTGGCTGTTGTGGCGTAAATTACTAGAGGCCTATGTCCAGCAGTGGACCGCTACAGGCTGATTTATTGTTTTATTAGAAAAGTAGTTAAATCGGAATGATTTTTAGACTTGTTTCATAAAAATCTGTTTTTAGGATAATCAACTTTATATCTTAAGTAACTCAAGAATTTTTAGCACTTTCGTTTGTTTCAATTTCTCAGTGCCTGCCTACCTACACGCGAGTCTGTGATGTCATCACAGACTCGCCTGCTTTTGGCAAGCATATGGTACATTTTCGTTTTTTAAAGACGACTCCCTCATTATTGTACAAGCCCAGTGTCGCGGGGGACTTTACAAACATACAAGTCAAAGACACAAAGTACACCCAGACTCGGAACAACAATTTGTAGATCACACAAAGTGGTGTCCCGTGTGGGAATCGAACCCACGACCTCTTGCGTAGCAGTCGGACTCACACCCACCGCGCCACAGAGGCAGTCATATTTTTAAAATGTAAATTATTGGAAATTATAGGTAGAGCAAATTGGCAAATGAAGACACACGAGGTCGTTTAATAGACAAGTAGACAGAAGACAGTTGGTAAAAGTTCTTAACATCAGGTCAAGGTAAACTAGAAGATTTCATTACAAAATTTGCACAAAATCGTCTTTTCCTCAAACTGCTTGGTTTTTAGTTACGAATGCCATTCGTCGTTGTGTAATGACATGTAAATGCAATTTGTGAGAACACTGTTAGTAACAGTGCTGTTAACTGAGTTGCTGATTGTTTATGCTCATCTAGCAAGCATATGGCAGACTTTTAAAGATATCCGGAAACAATTTTTCGAAAAAAAAAAATGCATTGTCGTTGTACACGGTGCCTGGAATTTCGGAGTTCAGAATTCAGAGTCCGAAATCTTCGCCGTTTGTTAGCCTTTCTAAAATTCAAAAACGGCTAAACCTGTTTGATTTCTATTTGTTTTGCCCGGGTAAAGGAAAACAAAGCCAAAAAAAAACAACAATTAGAAAAAAATCAAGATAGATATATTGTTCGAGAATTGTCCCTTCGGATTATATTCTAGGTGGAACGAGGTCCACCAGATTATCATTTCATTTTCAATTCACTAGATTATAAACATTTTAGTTAACCGACTTATTCTGTTCTAATTTTTATTGAATTGTTAATAGGCAGAATTACTGAAAAATTAACTAACTTATAAAGTATACTTATTGTGTATTTTGTAAGAAATAAATGAATTTGAATACATACTTCTACGACGCAATTCATACCTACAAACACTCGAATTTTGAGTCACAATCATTCAAATTGTATTAAATAAATGAAAAAATATAAGCAATATAACTGAAGTACATTGTTGTTGAACAAAATTACGCGAATCAGTAGTATTACCGCATGGTTATTGAACGTGTTACGTATAAGCACAAAAAAACAAGAAAACAGAAGGTATACTTCATATAAATGCGCTCGAGCAACGCACACATAGATCATCACGGACACGGAATATCTGAAAATCTTCAGAACAAAGTTTGTAGTGATAATTCTTACCTCGTATATGTATATATGTCCTTAGTGATATTTCGAAACTGTAGTGTAATGAAAGGGTAGGTTTAAGATAGGACTACATATATTTACAAGAACTTAAAGACTACTTAAAATTAAAGGTAAATTTAGAACCGATGCTGGCGGAGATGCAGTGCTGGTAGGTAGAGGTACGGCGTCCAGGCGGAGATGCGGCGCTGGTAGGTCAAGATGCGGCACTCGTAGGTAGAGTGCGCGGCACCGATAGGTAGAGGCGCGGCGCCGGTAGGTAGGGGCGCGCCGCCGGTAGGTAGAGGCGCGGCGCCGGTAGGTAGAGGCACGGCGCCGGTAGGCAGAGTAGTGGCGCGACGTCGGCAGGTAGAGGTGCGACGCGTCGTAGAGGTGTGGCCCGGTATATAAGAGAGACGGCCCGGTAGGTAGAGAGGCGGCCCGGTAGGTAGAGAGGCGGCCCGGTAGGTAGAGAGGCGACGCCGGTAAGTAGAGAGGCGACGCCGGTAGGTAGAGAGGCGACGCCGGTAGGTAGAAAGGCGA
The DNA here is from genome assembly GCA_945859575.2 of Herminia tarsipennalis. Classification (NCBI taxonomy): domain Eukaryota; kingdom Metazoa; phylum Arthropoda; class Insecta; order Lepidoptera; family Erebidae; genus Herminia; species Herminia tarsipennalis. The sequence continues at coordinate 20,239,839 of OX243846.2, forward strand.
CGCCGGTAGGTAGAGAGGCGACGCCGGTAGGTAGAAAGGCGACGCCGGTAGGTAGAAAGGCGACGCCGGTAGAAAGAAAGGCGGCGCCGGTAGGAATGGTCTCTTTCTCTTAACTTCCCACTCCTTCTCTTTTAGAGAGCTCGTTCTTCCTCCTTCTCTTTTAGAGAGCTGGTTCTTCACTGACTCTTCTTCGGTTTTGTATCCATAAAGAAAACTCTCTAGAAGCAATTTAAAATTTTAAAGCTTAACTTATTTTTAATTTAGAATTTACGCACAGCCAGTTTCACAATGTAGACCATACTTTACAAAGAACTCTATGCTTATCTTGTTGTCATAGCAACCATAGAAAATATTTGTCGACATGACAGATTTGATTTATGAAAAATAATGTTTACAATAAGTCTTACAGAGATATTTATTATGTTAAAAATGGCGAAATATATAACTAATATATACAGAAATGCGAACGAAATAACACTACAAGGACATATATACATATACGAGGTAAGAATTATCACTACAAGTTGTCCCGAGATTCTAACCTTTCCTAGCTCCCACGGCTTTGCCCACATTAAGAAGAGTTTTCTCTACTATCTGTACACATAATACACATGTATTATACATATCTATACTAATATTATAAAGCTGAAGAGTTTGTTTGTTTGAAGTCGAAAATCTCAGTAACTACTAGTTCTAATTCAAACATTATTTTACTGTTGGATAGCCCGTAGATGGAGGAAGACTATAGGCTATATAACATCATGCTACGACAAATAGGAGCGGAACAGCAATGATAAATGTTGCAAAAACGGGGAAAATTGACGCAGACGAAATGCACGGGTCAGCTGGTTGTACATATAAACCATCCGGAAGAATCATGTGATTCCGAAAACCGCATCAAAAACCTAAAATCTAAGCGTAAAGACAGCGTGAAGCTACTTTATTTTATAGTATTAAAGTGATAATCTGATGTACAAACTACACGACTGTAAAGTTTCATCAACATCCATTCAGTAGTTTTTGCGTGAAAAAGCCACACACATCCTCACAAACTTTTGAATTTTATGAGGATTTGAATTTAATATTGCTCGAGCGAAGTAAACAAGTACATGAATATTATGAAGTTTACTTTCTGTATTCCCTCAATTTTGTGGTTAAGGCCGCTGCATGAAGTAATGAACCTGGGGCATCCATCCAACAAGTTTCGATACCAATGTCAATGATTCGCTTCAACGAACACAGGCCGAACAACAATAAACCGTTCAACCATACTATTAAAGTATATTTTAGCACGAAATCGTTTTGGAACAAAAACTAGACTGTGGGTGGACGAGTCGTGACAAAATACTATTACATTAAATATAGTTACAGAAGGCCGACTTCCTACAACGAAGTAAAACAAACCCACGCACACAAAAGACTCGTACAAACACAGATCTCGGTCGAATGCTAACCGAGACTGCGCAAGTTGACGATGTATTTACTAGGGATGTTACGGAGATGGTTTTATCGGAACCGAAGTCGGAATTTTTGAATTTGGTTTGTCGAAGTCGGAATCGGAATCAAAGGATATAAAAAAATATTATAAATGTGAGAAGGAAAAATCCGCTCGGGTAGGACTCGACTCTCTGAACCCGCGATCTTAAGGAATCCGTGTGATTTTTTTTTATTCATACATCTATACTAATATTATAAAGCTGAAGAATTTGTTTGAACGCGGCAATCTCAGGAACTACGGGTCCGAATTGAAAGAATATATTTCTGTTGGGTAGCCCATTTATCGAGGAAGTCTACCTATATACCAACACTCTGCGACCAATAGGAACAGAGCAGCAATGAAAAATGTTGCAAAAATGGGGAAAATTGACACGCATACAAAATTGCGCGGGTCAGCTAGTTTTTCATTGCTGCTCTGTTTCTATTGGTCGTAGCGTGTTGGTATATAGACTTCCTCGATAAGTGGGCTATCCAACAGTAAAATATTTTTTCAATTCGAACCAGTAGTTCGTGAGATTAGCGCGTTCAAACAAACTCTTTAGCTTCATGATATTAGTAGATAAATTAGCTTAAAGGAGCGGCCGACGCATGCTAGATACCTCTAATTAAAACGTCCGATTTAAAAGTGTCGTGTCGGAGCCGAAGTCGAAGTTGTTAAATCAATCTGAAGTTCCGACCTTTCGGAGTCGGAGTCGAAACTCCGTAACATCCTTTGTATTTACGTGCGCGTATGTGTGCGTGAATTTGTTGTTGAGGTGTGAGCAGCCTCTTCTTAAAACTTGTACTTGCGTGCGTCATTTCAACAATACTTTTTACAATTTGTTGCTAAGTACGCTATTAAATATTGAATTTGTATTTATAGCTCGTTGGCATTACGGCATCTTGGTCGGCTATTATGTAATAATCGGACTTGTTGAATTTATTACTAATCGAGATAAGGTTAACTTACATTCAAACAAAATTCTTTAGTCCCGATCTTGAACCCGCCCGTATGGAAGTCGGTTACCGTTATAAAAACTATACTATGTACTTTCCCGGGACACAAACTATATCTATTCCAAATTTCATCTAAATCGGTTTAGGGGTTTAAGTCTGAAAACGTAACAAACAGACAAAGCTACTTTTACATTTATAATATTATAGTTTGGATAGGCTAACGGATTCTAACTAGCGATTGTTATGACTTTGTTTTTATTTCATTTTCGCAATAAAATTGAAGAAAACACTGATAAAACGTACTGTGAGTACCTAATATGAGGGGGTATGTCTGTTGAAGAACAGGGCTGATTGCAAATTCAAATATATTTAAAAAAAAACATAAATGAGCATTATATATCCTTTATAACATGCCTATTTTAATCTACTTATTGCTCAATGAGACAGGCGTTTGTAGATTACAAGTGTCATCGTAACAAAAAAAATAAACCCTTTGCTCTTTGAACAGCTGGATCTACAAGTCTCATCAATTGCTATAATTAGTACCTAACTTTAAGATGCTCTTAAGATTATTTCTGTCGGAACTATTCAGCTTTAAGTGACAGTGACATCATGAGACGTTTCGCTGATTCTCAGTTTGATATCTTTGACACATGTGCAGCAAATTGACTAATGCGCTTATTACACTACACTGAATCAGGGACCCTGAATCCTTAAAAAGAGCGGTGTAATTCTCGGGCCCTAATTCTCTAACAAAATTTCAAGGCCACCTCGATTTAGGGCTCTGATTCAGGGTAGTGTAATAGCCGTTTAACAGCGGCTCCACTCGTCCAACGTGTGGATCTAGAATAACACTGGACCCAACGTTGGCACCAATGCTAATTTCTAGATCCACACGTTGGACGAGTGGCGTTGGGTAAGATGTTGAACGATGGCGTTAATGTTCTGACAGCACAATCGTTCGGCGTTTCTGTTTAGTAAGGTCGAAGTGCTAACGCATTTCCGGTTGTGTGTAAGGTTGAACACTTTATTACTCATTTGTCTCCTCTGAGTCTGAGTCAGATATGCTTAGAACCCTTAGTTAAACGGCTATTACACTACTCTAAATCAGGGCCCTAAATCGAGGTGGCCTTGAAAATTTGACAGAGAATTAGGGCCCTAACTCTTATATCACCTCTCTTTCTAAGGGTTTAGGGTCTCTGATTTAATCTAACCGACGCGCGACGTGAATGTATGGGGTAGTGACGAAGGGTTCTAAGAACACGATTCTTTTCGGTTTCCCTTTAAATTCTAATTAAATACCTACTTTTTGTTACAGATACAAAAAACCGTAGATATACCTACATATTTTTTATTTTCCTCAGGGATATTTTAACAGAGGCACAAAGTACACAGGCACTATGTGCACGTGAACTATAAGCAACCTTATTTGAATTTTGTGCCAGATGCGATGGGTTAAATTTTACCTGAGGCGATATATCAATACAAAAAAAAAAAAAAAAAATAATCGGGTGGTCATTGTAAGCATAGAACATGGTCATTGTCACGTGTCCCGGACGCACGAGCTGTCGCGTGCGCACTGTCACTTTCCCGTGGATGGCCCCGCGCAGGTTTCTGTTTCAAAGGCGCGCATGCGCTCTCTCGCATGGAATGCCCGCCACGCTAGAAGATACACAATACTTGGAAACTTCTGGAAATAAACTCATGGAGACTAGCAAGTTCTTCATTGATTTTACAAGAGCAGTGTTGCAAGTCCCGTATACTCGTGGAGCCCTCAGTGGGGTCACTTGACCCCGCTGAGGGCTCATTTTATCAAAGAAAAAACACTTATATAGGAGAAGAATCAGATACTTTTGGGGGGACGATTACGCCCCTTAAATCCCCCTCCCACTTTGCCCCTCCTCCCCCTATTAGCCCTAGTGTTTATAGCTACGATAACTGCACATATGTTAGTTTGCAATGTATACTACATCGCCGTGACAAGCAAAACAAATTGTCACGTCGATGTCATTCAGAAAATATAAAAAAAAAAAAAACGAAGAAGGTGAAAAAAATGATTGATATTAAGAATTATTATTTAAGTAATAAAGCCATATAAAATTGCTGTATAGCATTTATAAATTATTTTATTAAGATTTTTTTACCTTTTTGGGTTCGTCGTGACGTGCAATGTGACATTGTGACCATCGTCATTTATGAAACTACACGAACGTTAAATAAATATATTAATAACGATCACTTGTATACAGAAAGTGTCACAGCCATGTAAATATTATGGAAATATTTAAAATAAAAACAAGAATATTAATTAATTAATAAAGCCATAAATATCTATAATGTTTGGATGGCAGTTATAAATAATTATTTTACTAATTTTGCGTCAAACATTTTTGGCCAACATGATCCATAAAACTGTGGAAACAAATTATAATAAAACGCATTCAGAATAATTAAGAGAAATTTACGTAAGAAGCATTTTAAGACTAAATTCAATAGACCACGACGAGTTCAAGAGATTCTGTGCGAGCTAAACGAAGTGTTACCAATTAAAATTATATAATTCAAACAACAGAACGCAATTGATGAACGACCAAAACAACTCTATTTACGAGCAGCAAACACGAACAGTGGACACGTTGCGCGATATATCTAAATCTATGAAGTTTTACTACTAGGTACAAGATAAATTTGTCAGAATATAGACCTATTCGGAAAATATTTATTGAAGTCCTAAAAAGGTTCTTTTTAAAAGAAAAATTGGAAAAAATGCCCGGAATACGGTAAATATCCAATTTTGGTTTTTCCTATCCAAAATGCTCTTGGCTGCCAATGCAAAAGTTTCAATCAAATATTGATACCCAAAAGAGGAAATTGGGGTTTAAAAATTCAATCAAAATCAGGCTTGAGTAGTTTTAAAACAACGTTGGCAATTATTTTTTTTAATTGTGTTGTCCCTTGCGAAATGAAATCATTGTTCACCTTCCTTTTACTTTAAAAAGGTTTTTAATAAAGGTACAATGTGTAGTTAGGTGTTTATTATTTTTAATTTTTGCATCTGGCCTGTCCATCAATTTTATTCTTTTTTCAAATATTGTAATTTGCTAAAGTACTTGTGCAGGTGCACATTGCAGCCGGAGTGGGTCAAAATAATCGTCTCAGCGAATACGAACAATCCCTCGACAAACGAGACTCAATTGTAAGAAGGAATTTATAAAATACAACCCCTTGGGCTAATTGGCAATATTGAATTAAGTATAAGTGCCGCGTAAAAAAGTGACAATTCAAAGGATAGTTACATGTTGCTTGTCAGTGGCGAATAAGGTAATCGGATGTAATTGGTATCAGCCGTATAAAGTCCTAAGTACATTAGTTTTTAATAATAAATATAAGCCTTTTATGGCGAATAAAGATCATTCATCATCATTATCTTCCCACCCTATTTCCTAATTACATATTTGGTCAGCGAATATGTAATTATTCTCCATACACTTCTGTCAAACGTTTTTCTCTTCCCACCGATATTACTCGGTAGGGCTTATGGCTCGCACATTTTGTGCATTTGCCAGTTTCAAGTAAATTTTTTTCGGTTTCCACATAATATTCTTTCAAGTTTTGTTCTTTGAATCACAAAGTCTCCATGTCAGTTTAAAGTTTATTTTCTTCCTATTTTTCTTTTTTGAATTACAAAGTCTCGTTGCCGGTTTCAAGTTCATTTTCTTTCAAGTTTTCTTCTTTGAATCACAAAGTCTCCATGTCAGTTCAAAGTTCATTTTTTTTCTAGTTTTCTTTTTTGAATTACAAAGTCTCGTTGCCGGTTTCAAGTTCATTTTCTTTCAAGTTTTCTTCTTTGAATCACAAAGTCTAGTTCTTATCCAGTTACCACGTATTTCAAGTATATTTGCACTCGTAGAGTATATTTTTGTTCTGTGATTTTACACGTTAAACGGGGAGCTGAAAAAATAGCGACATGTTAGTTTGCCGCCATTTTTACAACTCCACTCTATTAAGCGTTTTACTTTTACTGAGAGTAATAATGAAAAAAAAAACTGTTTATCATTGATTGGCTCTCCGGTAAAATTACTGTTTGTAGATGACTCATTACATGTAGAAGGCGTCGAATTTGTAAGATCTTCGTCAAAATGCATAAAATATAGGAAAGATATGTGACATAGGAAAATTAATACTGGCTATTGCCAGCGGCTGTGTAAGCAAGTATTTCGATTAAGGCAATAATTTCCCATTCCATAGGCTTAAAGCGGCCTCGATACCAAAATTCATGACAATCAGGTAAGGAGTTTAGCCGTGAGCTAAAAGCAGGGCTGTGGGGGCTGTTGCTGCCCGTGCATAACGATCCATACTCGCTGTACGAAGATCTGATGGTGCAGAAAACGCTGGTGCCTTCACCGCCGACAAGCCAAGGGCACTAAACATGTTAGCTGGCGCGGGCATCTTCGCCGACACCATGGCTTGTCGGCGATGAAGGCACCAGCGTTTTCTGAACTAGCAGATCTTCGTACAGCAAGTATGGATCGTTATGCAGTTTGAAAATGATTCTGGCAATAGTCGGTTTTCCACTATTGTTATCAAGTCAATCTACTCTCTTAAGCTTAAGTACCTACGGTGTAACTGAATAGTTTTACTCGAAAACGATTATATCAATATTTGAACTTCTTTCTATCTGTGTGATTAAGTCTATGAGTTGCTTTTTACAAAAAATTGTGTAAATCTGTAGTACCTAGCGCCTAGAAGAAATTAAGCTCGTACGTTACGTACGTTAACTATAGGTTATACGTTAACTATAGCTACGTACGGGGCTTAATTTCTTTAAAGTCATCTATTCATCTGGCTTCAACATAAATGTTATTTTTGAATACCTACACCAATAAACATTACTGTTTTCCAACTGTGATTTCAAACTGTTTGAACGTAGATATCGGTACGTATCGATCATAATCAGTATGAATAACAGGCTAATCTAGACTAAATCATTAACAGTTTAGATTCTGCCTAAACTGCTAAATAAATCTTATTTATTAGTTATTCCATCTCCAAGGGATTAAATAGGGGGCGATAAAGTCTACCGATTATTAAACAAGCACTATTAGAATTGGTATTCGCTTTTTTTGTTAAAAATAAATGGGGATTGGAAATTTAAGGGGTTAAAATAAAGGATGAATATTGCGGGAAAAAGCCGTGAGCTGGTAAGAGCATATACCTACCTCTACACCAAATTTTTTTTCCGCAGTACGAACGATCTCGAACATGACATTCGATCAAAAATAAATTAAATACCTAAATAAGTTTGTAAAATGTCGACTTAAAGGGGCGTTTAAAAGGGCCATTTTTTACAGCAATTTGTGGCGGCAATGCTGTGGCCGGCAACGTGGCAGTACTCTCCAATATTGATATGATGGTTGCCAAACGATCGCTGAGCGATCGATTTTCCGCAATGATACCCGGACAATTTTGTTGTTGTTTCAGTCGCTCTCTATTTTATTGTTGCCGGGTTGTGTAGGTGATCCGGCAGAGAACCAAAGTTATCGACATAGCCCACCGGATTAGCAAGCTGAAGTGGCAATGGGCTGGCCATATTTGCCGAAGAACCGACAACCGTTGGGGTAAACGAGTTCTTGAGTGGAGACCACGGCACGGCAAACGTAGTGTAGGACGCCCTCAGGCCAGGTGGAGTGATGATTTACGCAAAACGGCTGGCAGGAGCTGGATGCGAGAAGCCGAAGATAGAACAAAGTGGCGTGCAATTGGAGAGGCCTATGTCCAGCAGTGGACTGCGATAGGCTGATGATGATGGGTTGTGTAGCCTGTTTAGGAGACTGAATCATGCTCTATACAATTGCAGACATATGGCCATTATTAGCCAAGCAATTAGTTGCCAATAGTACTACCACTAATTGCCTTAAAAAATGGCCCGTTTAGACGTCCCTTAACAATATCAATTCAAACCATGATGCTCAGTACGCTATAGATCTAAATTTTTGGTGCTTATTCGAAAATGTAAAGGTATAAGGTATAAGCACATAGTTATACATCAGTTTGAAAAGTATTGCTCATTTACGAAGTATCGTTTCGATAGAGCGTCGACCCACTAGACTTCTAAATCTTCACTCAACGAGCCAAGCAATTAAATACACGTAACATGTCTCATTATTGAAATAATTGTTGAAAAAGAAAGTTTTACTGGCTATTTGATGAGCAAAAGCCTAAATTATTACATTAAATCCATGATTAATGATTAATTACGAACAATAAATTTTACTTAAACAACCAACAATTAACTATATTTGACTACAACAGCAATAACTTATTTGACGTTGTAAATGTCATAATTGTTTAAAGGAAAGCATCTAAAGATAATTTAAACATGTTGCGGCAAGCATTAGTTAGTTAGTTAGTTTTACCTGGGCGAACAAGAAAACCATACTTAGCCTCCAGATTGGGCCATTGTGCGTCTGGTGTGGCAAGCATTAATTAGTGATTTTAAGGTCTAATTTGGGAGGGACTATCATGAGAATTTAGGTCAATCATGCATTGACCTAAATTCTAATACAGTATAAATGAAATATTAGTGGCAGCATCTTACCTACATTTACATTTTATAAACAAATACACATAGTAAACATCTACAACTTGAAAGGGTGGTGAAAACATGAAAAGAACAAGGCAATTAAAACACACTAAATATTTATTGCTGCATTATCACAAGTGTTACTTTATCTGCATAAGTGAATAAAGAATTTTGAATTTAAGGCTAGTTGCATAACAGCATTAAGACTTTGAAAAATTATGTTTAACCAGAATTTAATCAAAACAATTGTGAAAGCAATTTTATCTGTTTGTTATGTTTTCACGATTAAACCGCTAAACCGGTTTAGATGAAATGTGGTATGGAGGTAGTTTGAATACTGGAGAAAGTGAAAGGATAGTTTTTGTCGTGGTAACTGACATACACGCGTGCAGAGCCGTGGGCGAATGCTAGTGTATTTATGAATGTATAATAATTGAACAAAACAAATACTAACAGCAAATGTCAATCAATAGAAAATGATGTCATACATTTGTATGACAGGCTATGGAATCATCAAAAAGTCTATAGGTATACTTAAGTTTGAATCATACTCAAAAGTGTCTCTGTCCTTACTTAAAGCATGAAAGTTTATGATGTATTAAAATCTAGTGACTCTTTAGTTTTACACCATTATTTAGTCAAATTATATACCTACTTCAGTATGTCTTCCAATTGCATATGACTAATAAATGAAACAATAAATTATGCATAATATAATTATATATTACATTATCAATGTTACTGATAGTATTTGTTTGAAATGTTTCCTGATATAGTTGATATGGGTAGTTTCTTAGATTATTTTTTACTGATAAGAATGTTGTACTAATCAGTTGGATAATTTAATACTTCAAATGATATTGTACTTACTTGAAAGGTTATTTGTTAATAAAATTAAGGTTGTTTTAATGGTTATACAAACTGTGACTTACAACTCAATACTTAAAGCAATTCAAATCTAAGATGCTGTTTGAAGAAATATGTAATATAATATTTTATTTAATATTCCAAAAGGTATAGACAAGTCAAATATCATAAAGTTAAAAAAAAAAACTTTTTTTTTTATGGTCAAAGATCTTTTCATTCATGGTTGTTGGTATAGGCCTGAGTATAAAGCCCAATAATATTAACTATTCTATCCCTAAAATGACAATTTGGTGTTAGTCTGGGGCCCCACCAACTCATAGCCTATTTATGGGTTAAAGTTGTTTAATAACAGTCAACAGTCCTATAAGAATATATTTTAAGGAAATATGTTACAATTATTACTAAAAAGTTTAGCACAGGTGTATAAGGACTAACAATGATGATACCTTTGCCTTTCAGAGGAACAACAGGTGCTAGAAAAATAAATAAGTTTGTTTCTGCTCTGACACCTTGTATGTAGGTGTAATTTATGGACAAGGATAAATGTTAGCAGGTAAGTTAAGTTATTGATGAATTGTTTCAAAACTTATATAAAAAAAGCCATCTAGTCTTTCATACCAATAAGCCCCAATAAACTTGCCATCCTCATCATGACACATTTATACCAGAACTGGACAAAATTACGCGCAAAACACAAAAGGCCAACAAAACAGAGATGCTTGCGACCTAAATAACGCGCATTATGTGCAGTAATAATATACTTTCATGCATACGAGTCAAGCACGACAATATCGTGTGATTTACAAATGCATAACCGTCGTAAGTGCAGTACTCACACAGTACATTCATTAGGCTGTCGAAAGTCTAAGTTTTCCGAAAAATCTCCGAAGGCCAACAACAGTAACGCGTGCCTTGTTGACCGATGTAAGCAGCTAATCTTGTACTTGGCAGAACACGTGCAAAAACTATATCTACCTTAATAATCAGCTCGATTTCCGGCACGTCTCCGTTCGCTGTTCCATTCTCCGCGATTTCATCCGACATCGTGAACTCCAAAACACTGAATATATCAGGAAAATAAACGATAAACACTTTTATCACACAACCGTCACAGTTCCAAAACACCGACAGACTGCCTCACTTCACTTCAGTTTGATTCACGGTAAGAAGTTAAGTTGCTAACTTCATACCGAAGAGAGGAGCCACTCTCTTTCAAAGAGCAAAAATACTCTCTTTGCCTTTTTATTTACTTGCCACTAATTAAATAACAATGATAATATTAATGTTTACATAATAACAATAATATTTAAATCTAAAAAAAATATGAATGGCTAATTAATATTTTTATTGAGATCTATTGAAAAACTATGAACACTATGAAGCACATTTTTTTTTATGTAGAATTTTTGAACGAATTATAAATCTATTAAAAACTAATAATCTAAAAAAAATATTAAAGTTATTTTTACACTATTCCATTTTTAATTAAGATTGAATTCAATTGCAAAATTCGTTGTAGTCAAATTGTAGTAATTTGAGGTATTTGATCTGAGAGTACAAGAAGTGATGTAAGTAATCGATTCTTTTAGACGATACAGTATCGCTAGTCAAGTTTCGAGTCTTGTTCGGTGTCGGAATAAATCTTAAAATACAACAAAAGTTTAAACAAACGGCGCGCTGTTTGTATAAACTACTTGTATCATTTTACAATCCGTTTTGCAAAATGTAGCAATTTAATAAAAAACGATTTTTGAAATCTTGAATAACTCCATAAACTTTTCCCTTCACCTATGCTCAGCCCTATACACATTTGACGTAAACCTCAAACGTCAAACGTGTGGAAATATTAATGTTGGACTTAAAACGTAATTACATACTTTCTCTGTGGTTGGACTTGGAAGATTTAATAATATTAGGTATATTGTTTTGCATTCCTGTGTTTTCTTTTCCATCACATTTTTATTTTAAAAAACAATGAGTTCATCTGCGGAGGAGTCTACATCTGCGCCAAAGGAGATGACTTTTGCAGAAAAACAAGCTGAACGTATAAAGAGATTGCGTTCTTTACACTCAGCTAGAAACAATGCTAGGACACATAATCACCAGGAGGTTGTCGCTGAAGAGGCCAGGAATAAATTACCGCCAAATCACGAAGCGAAAAAACGCCAGGCTGAATGGCTACTCGATGACCAGAAAAAGCGGGAAGAAACTGAAAAAACTGGTAAGGATTACGATAGAGTGAAGCTTTTGAATATCTCGGCGACTGAGGCTGAACGTTTGGAGAGGAAGAAAAAGAAGCGGAATCCAGATCAGGGATTTTCAACTTACGAACAAGCAACTATTAGACAATACAACAGATTGGTTAAAAATATGCCTGCAGCTGATATGGAGCAATACGAGAAACAGAAACAAAAGTATGGGGATGCTTTCTATGGAGGTCAGAATGTGATTATTCATGGTATGCATACTGATCGTAAACAAGCCATAGACAAAATGGTTGATGATTTGGAAGGGCAGATTTCCAAAAGAGCTCAGTACTCTCGAAGGAGGACGCATAATGACGATGCAGATATTGACTACATTAATGAACGTAATGCTAAATTCAACAAGAAACTTGAGAGGTTCTATGGTGAGCATACGGCTGAGATTAAACAGAATTTGGAACGTGGCACAGCTATATAAGGATTTATGGAATTATGTGTGTGTTTTCACATTCATACGGTTTTTAGACTTAAAAAAAACTGTATAAAAGTGTTCAAGCTGTGGGCCATTAAATTACATGTGTAATGTTTAAATATAAGCATATTATAAAACTGCAAAGGAAAATCAATTGTCTGTAATGAAAATGATAGATGAGTCCACTTTTGTTAAAAATGAGTTTAATATACAGAAATGTTTGTAAGCATGTTCTATGCTCTAAAATTGTTGATGCCTCCTGTATTATAAGTATAACCCTATTTTAACAGGACTAAGTGACACCCACCATGGCTGTGGGTGACCTTAATGATGATGAATGATGGTGATAACTCTATTTTACTTGAGAAACAGAATTGTGAGGATTTCTGAGCATTACAGATTTATTGCATCCCACCTGTATTGATTGGCATATAAAGACACCATTAGCATGCCCTACGGTTGACCCATTGCGAAGTGGAGCAGAGCGAACCGTGTACGATTTTGAGCGATTAGTCATTGGATGGCTCTTCTCCACCTCCATTAGTGGAAACTCACCTTTATTGTAGGTATTTTGTATCTGTGGATACAAATTATGTGTGTTGATTTCCTCATGGGATCCTGAATCCGGATGTACTTTAGGCCTGATAATTGTATACACATTTTTAAAGCCCCACAACATAACAATGGGTACCAATCTCTGTGTTGGGGGCTTTAGTTTTAGCTTTAACTTTAGTGGGGAGTTGTCTTTTGTGGAACATGAGTGATGAAAGTGTAGCCAGTAATTATTTTCACAGTTCTGATTAATGTAACAATACTTTTAAAAATGAATATAAAAGAAAATTGAGCTGATGAAGCAGAAATCAGGTTTTTGCCATAAAGTCAAAAAGAAGAACAGCTTAAAAAAAGTTGAAGTAAAACAAATGAATGAAACAAATTTCAATAACAAGTTTATTTTGATAAATGTGCCGATTAAATAAAAAATATTATATCCAATAGATTTTACATTATGTAAATATACTATAAAAGCGCTAAATACCTTTTATTTTTAACAACAGTACCTAATGTGCAAGTAGTTGTAAAAAATCATTAAAGTGTATCATTATTTTGTATAAAATTTGATCTAGATTAGCACCGGATAGAAGAGGGTAGTTTAGATTTATTGATTTTAGAGCACAATTCATTCTTAGCTGGAGACTTGAATACCTTATTCATAATACATAAATAATAGTAGGTACCTATTTTAACTAGTGAATATTCTGTCTTGTTCAATTCTATTTTGAAAATACACTTTAAGACAAAACATATGGTAATTCAATTAAAGAACACAGGGAAAGATTTGGGGGTAGCATGTTGCAAACCCCCGATAATTCATAATGGCCGGTGTTTAGTAAATTTGACTACCTAACCCTTTTATAATTTTGACATTTATTGCTACCCCGGCGAGTGACTCCACTTGTCCAGTGTTGGACAAAATATGAAATCTCGCGTGATATTGGGGGGTCGGGTCAAAAATCCGCCAAACGTAATAAACGGACGCTCCCTTGCCTACGCCGTGGCAGGAGAGAGCGGGAAGAGGCGACAATGGGAATTGCGCGGTTTGCGGGCAGTACGACCTGTTAAACGATCCCACTATAGAATAATAAATTCTACTTTTATGGAATTATTCAAATTTTTTATGATTCTCAAAAGGCTTTTACGTAAGTTAATAATTTAGTTTTTACTAAGCCGGTTATACACTTTGCAAGGCGTGCATCGAAGGTGGACCTCTTCATCTGTGCCGAGACATGTGTTACACATTTGGGAGTAGAGCCAGCGCATGTCTTAACGCTCCGCAATCGAAGCTCCTCAGCATATAACTTGAACGTAATGAGTAAGTATGAAACTTAGAAGAATATAGATGATGTAATAGAGATGTCTTGATCGACCCGGTTTATATTTTTACCGAGCACGCGTCGCAAAGTGTGCACCTTTACAGTCTGGTCTCCTTTTAATTTTTGAACTTCATTCCACTTAATGTTACTTACAATTTTATTTATATATTGTCCGTTTAACCACATAATTCAGTTTTTACTTATTAATCACGAATGCGCGCACACATTATTATTATATATAATCTAAGGCAGCAAAAGAAATCGCAAGTTATTTTTAAACTTAACCGTATTTTGTATGTAATATGCCATTATCAAAATGGCTTTGCGCGCTTTGTCAATGAGCCTGTGCCATGCCAAATTAAAGCTAGTAGCTTTAGGATGGAATGGCCATTTTCAACCCTGTATCACAAAAATAAGTTTTACTTTACGATTTGAAAAAAAAAAGGTTTGCCAGCTTTGAACTAGGCCATACAGTAGTACAACAGACGACAATTCCTACTTTTCAAACGTAATAGTTGGAAAATTAGCGGACCAATTAATAGGGTTGCAGAATACAGGCGCGGATAAAGCCCTCAACTAAGATTAGGGGCACGCTACAACTTTTATTTTACAGCTTGAATACAGAGTTTACCTATGTAGTGCGTTCCAATTCACTCATGGTTACTATTGTTTTTTAATTATCGACATAACATTACCTTGGATATTTGGATATAACTCACCAAACATTAGCCGTGCCCATTACGGCAGAATACGAGTGTGTCAATCTGGGATAGTTTAATATTAGGAAATATTAAGTCACTTTTGTGGCTGA
This sequence comes from Herminia tarsipennalis, assembly GCA_945859575.2. Taxonomy (NCBI): domain Eukaryota; kingdom Metazoa; phylum Arthropoda; class Insecta; order Lepidoptera; family Erebidae; genus Herminia; species Herminia tarsipennalis. The sequence continues at coordinate 20,255,080 of OX243846.2, forward strand.
CTGTACCTACTTATTACCATCTGTTGCATGGACGTTATTAAATACCAAATACAGACGACCTTCTATGTGATTATGCGTCCGAGCATTCGTGATTCTAAAGCTGGAAGAAATTCTAACCACCTGATTCTTAGCTACCTACTTACTTGCACGTACGCCGTTCTAAAATTTAAGTCTTAAAACAGAAAAGAAATATAATTTAGCATTGTCATCAATCATATTGTAAGTAAAAAATGGGCGGTATGCTAGGACGGGAATCGAGTAGGTTCCAGTGGCGGAGGGTCCTCGGAATACCATTCTTTTCGGTTTCCCCTTGAATTTTATTTAGTTAATGTTATACATTTTCGTCTCGGGTTACCTCAGGAAAATTTTAACTCTTCGCCTCTGGTAGGTCCCTTCGCCACTGCTCTACTAGCTCTCTTTGTAACAGAGTTGAACGGTGGTCTATACAGCCAGAGAGCATTTGTCACCTTACATGTTGTAGGCAAGCCAAAACCACTAACATCTCATTTTCTCGACTCTTCGTTTTCTCTTCTCTTTGTTCAAGTTGCTTTGCAAATGGAATCGAGAAATGTAAAAACAAATAAATTGGAGATTTATAACACATGTCTCGTCTCTTCTTTCCTTAGTATGGGAGTCCAAACTGTCTTTCTAAATCTATGATTTTGAACACATTTATTTGATCGCTTGTTCCCATAATGTGTCAGACAAGTTTCAGTTGTACCTATATTTTGAAATTGTTGAACAAGTTTATATAAAAATAAATTAAACGCGTACCTAATAAATATTGATTTATATAAAATTTTTGTTTGAATTGTAGTTATTTTTTTTTATTTATATACATTATAACGTCACGAAACTTGTCTGCTCCCCGCTCCTTCCTTGTCACACGCCCAACTTTATAAAAACTTTAGATACCGAGTGACATAGGTAATTTATAGCCCCCATATTGATATCACAAATTATATAATAGTTATAGGTCGTCGGTCGTGGTCGATAGGTAGTGTCAAGAACTTTGAGAGATATAGTCACTCACACACAACACACGCTTGACGTTTGGGAATATTTAAACCGAACTAGCACAAATTTTCCTACCACATACTCAGAAAAATTTTAAATAGAACGAGAAAGGCAATTTAATCTTAAAAAAAAGTTGAAATACTGTGGTCTGTCACTTGCATTTTGGAGCATTGTTGTGTAGGTACTGTACCACTGCGTCCCAAACCATATTACATGTTAGTCTTAGTTTTTTAACTAGGTAGCTACATAGCTACCTAGTTAAAAAACTGTATTTTTGGAGAAACAACAATTTGCATGAACACTGACATGTAAATTCCTGTTTTGTCTACTTTATATTTAGTAATGCATCCCATTTACCAACTTTTTACTTACAATAAATTGATTGTTATACATACTCATACATATTATGTACATTAAATGAGCACATGTTTATTTTTTTATAGAAAGAAATGCTTATTGCTTATACATACAAATTATAATGACAAGTTCGGAGCTTCGACTAGAAATCACAGTGAATGTTTCATTTAAATTCCTTGATACGTTAGCTACATATTTTGAAGTAAACAAATTATAGCTTTTGCATCTTTTTATAGAAACTAGTACATTTAAATATGGAGTTTTCTGGAATACCCACTACCTATTGAAATAGTACTTTTATCTACTTATTGCAATGTCAACTACTTAATCTATGTTTTTCATTCGTCATAAATATTTGAATGAAACCTTTTTTACACGCTTACCTAACACGGTACTTTCGGAGGTTATCCACAAATCACGATGTTTTAGCCACTTTTTGCCCTCCTCCCCTTGGTGAGGTTTTAGACTACCTCCACATAAGATACTAGCAATTTTTGATAAAAAAAATAACCCTACAATTTTCACACCATTGTGTCTCCAACGGCTTGGGGGTGCATTGGTCCAACATCGGTCAAGTGTGAGGAATCACGATTCGAAAAATACACGTGATTTCTTTCTCACTGTACCTTCGCCCCACCTGGTGATCTTTCGTGATTTCTTCCGAACCCCCTTCGAGCCGCAGATATTAATGAACGACCCCCTTGTTTCCGGAAAATCGATTGTTGACCCACACAATTTAAAGGAACTTCAGAATCCATTAATGTGGTCAAAACAAAAGACAACACATACAGACCTATACCATACATAGCCCTTTACATCCAGAATTCAGCCAAACTATTAGTATATCAAACCTATATTTACCACATCGACATACAATTTATGACCTATTTCGCTTGCTCTCGTGGTACAAGCAAAAATATGTATAAATGCGAGCGGCCCTGCGCTATAATTCTACTCTACGATGCATTCGAGCCAAAAACTGGACAGTGAACATTTAAAAATGCGCAAAAAGTGTTTTTGCAGGCGATTGTACCTCAACCCAACGCCATCTTGCGGTAAAACTGTAAGACATTGTTTTTACAAAATTTACTATTTAAAAACTACAGTTTAATTGTTATACACGTACCTCTTTGCATTATAATGCATCAAACATGTCTGATGGAAAAAGAGTTACGAGAATAACACAGCATTTATAAATTGCTGCAAGTGTTTGTGGCAAATATTATTATCTATTTGATTTCACAGTTAAGATTTTACAGTGTTTGTATTAGGGTAGATAAGACTGTCAAGACAAATCAGTATATTTTTAAGAAACGTCAAAACGATGCGCCTCGTACTAATTTTTATGAAATACAAAACAATGACCTCATTTTTTTGTATGGTCAAATCATGTAGTTTTAATGTTTGTTTTGATGTTTAAAAATTCATAACAACATAAAATTGTAGAAAAACATTGTTTCTCGGAATATTTTTGCAAATGCTATTTCCTGTATAGTGTAAAATAATTTATTGTTATTGTAGTCATCTACCCAATGCTAAGACACGCGCACAATGTGTGCCACGCATATATGCTTGAAGAAGTCATTTATTTGTTAAACAAGTCTAAGAACGCATCTAAACTACAAGAACTACAGATTGATAAAGATATTCTTGTTGATTGTTAAACTATGACATTGATTGTTAAATTTACCTAGTTTCGGAGCCCCAGAAAGATAAAATAAATGGGCTCGAGCTACTTTTCATTCATTGCATCAAAATAGTGTTTTAACTTTTTAAAATTGACTATTCGTCAAAAAGTAACTTTGATACAAATGCAATAGGTAGTGAATTGATGCTACTAATTCTATATCAATTTCGTATTTTTGTCAGTCTTTCATCTAGTTAATTTTCTCAATTTGTAGGTACAGTCAACGACATAAGTCGCTTACTCGACTTTTCAAATTGTTAAAACTCGAAAACAATAGTATTCAATAATGTTTTTTTATTTATCCAAATATAAAAATACTTTGATTGTCTCATAATTAAAATCTGAAGTCTTGTGCAGGATAAAGAATGAATAAGAGTTGAAAATGTAAACCGACTTCTGTTGCTGACTGTACATGTCAACTCAATAAAACTCCATATTGTACCATGAAAAAGAAAAAAGCTTCAAGTGTTTAAACGATTACGTAGTTTTCTGCTACAACGTCATGTACATTTGCGTTGTATATATTTATTTATTCAGCAGAACAAATATAAAATTAATACTTCCCTATCGACCTTAAGTGCAGCAGTGTTTAAAATGTAAATAACTTTCTAGTTATCCGCATTTGGTACAACAGAGCACTCAATGAGAACAGGAAAGAACAAAACATTGTGATCGAATAACTGGGGTTTTTGGAATGTGTTAAATCAAAAAATAAAAATACATTTTTATAACTATAAAAAGTAAAAATCAGACTTTCTAATTACCAAATGCGAATATCACAGATTGGTTTGTACTACTGCACTTAAGTATCAATCGCGTAACACTCCTTTGAAAATCTCTAGTTGCTTTTTTTGCTTTCAATGCCTCGATTGATTTCGAAGGAGTGTAACGCGATCAAGCGTCGGACGCACCCTCATTTAACTCTTGGCTGCTTCTCATAAGACCCACGAGCGCGTTATCTCTGTAACAAAAAAAAAAAAAAGTTGAAGTTATGTCAATTTTTGTATTTTTGTCATAATCTGAGTATGTTAATGTGTCATAGGCTAACAAAATACACGTGAATTTTAGGTTTTATTCGAATATGACACATTCTATTGTAATCTACACAATAATATTACAGAGAAATCCTTGTGTGTTTATTTAGAGTTCATTTCATTTGGAATTGGTATATGCTGACTACGAACACAAAGCACCGAGAGTTTAGATAGGAAGCTTAATACAATCCGCTATTGATTACTCTCGGTGTTATGTCAAACTAGTTAAATATAGTCATTATCAAATTTAAAATCATAATACTTACTCCGTCGACCCGGCATTAGGCGAACAGTAATTCCGTCCGGTGCCCGAACTATTTGAAAAATAAGTCATAAATATTAAAAAGTTTTTTTAAATTGTTACTAAATTAATTATACTTAAAAACAATGCATTCCACTGCACGACATTCTTGTTAAATATTAATAAGAGCAAAAACACAACTTACCTTACATTTGGGATTTATTATCTTGAAGAAAAAACGGGAAACACATTTACGCGTTCTATGCCAATACTTACAATATAGGATGGAATTTTTAAATCATTACTTGCCATTTTGAACATGATCTACAAATTTTGAGTCAATTTTTTTATTTTTAGAAGTTTTATAATAACAATAAATAGGCATAGAACTCGTAAGCGCACAAAGCTGTCAAAAGGGTTACTTGCATTATACAGAAAAAATCGACATCTCTTAATAAACATAATATTTATTCTCTGATATACAATAAAAAATGGATCACAATTCAAATTATCCTAAACAATAACATTATGTCTACTATCCAAGCCACAATTCATTTAAATTTTTAAATTCTATATTTATAAAAAGTTTTATGTGCAATCAATATTTTTTCTAAATATAGACAACAAAATCTATACAACATTAATATAAGGCCAATACATTATCACAATTATTGAATTAATTCAATGAATGTAGGAAGTTCATTGATTTAGATATAATTAATTTAATTTGATATAAATACACAAAACGATGTTTAAGACAAAACGGTTGAATGATTGCATTATGTGTTATTGCACAATGATATTTTACTTTGGTGCAGACAGTGACTTGAATATCGCCTATGTATAATGAATAGTTAATCGAAATATGATTAGAAATAGTCTAAAAAACAATGGAAAGACCTTACGCCTATCACAGATAAATTCGAATGTACACATACCTGCTTATTTTGTTATTCCTATATCATTGCATCATTGTCAATTAATTGAATAAAATTGTGAAAGGTTGAAACTTAAATCTTGTCTTGTTTAGAATCACAAATATCACCACAATGACTTTTATGTATAATGGTAATTGGGTGTCAATCTAAATTCATGCTGTTTGTTATATTTCAAAAAAGCACGGTGTCATCTAATTTAATGCTACAAAAGTAACGAAACGAAATTTTCTAATAATATATATTTTTTTTCCAAATTTTTTGTACACCGACAACAGTTTAACATGTTGTGTCTGTTGTACAGAAACACCATTAAGTACAATGCATGTAAACAATGTATTGCTTATATACGAATCTTTGAAAACGAACTTTTACACGAAATGGTAATTACTGTCATTAAAAATTAGTTCCGTTCATGAAATGTCAAAAATGTTAAACCTGTGTCAAATTAAATTAAATATTGAACACGTCAATATTTTTTTTCATTAGGACTGCTGACACAGATTTCTTATATCAGCTAACAAATGGATCTTATTGCAATATACAGGGTGTCCCAAAACTATGCCACACAGAGGGAAGGTACCTTAAATATTGTAGAATTTTGAGAGACCATTTTACTGAAAAAAGACAAAAAGTAAAAATATAGGTTGTTTCTTTTTTACTATTTTGCGGGTTTGGTTCCCAGTTCAGACAGGCGATTATTAAAAAAACATTAGATGCAGTTCGATTTATTTTTAAAATCAAAACTAAGTCTTCTTTAAGTAAAATGTTCTATCTACTTTCCCGCCGTGAGGCATACTTTTATGACACCCTTTATATTTGCGCAAGTGGCGCCATCTAATGACGCTAAACGTGACAAAATTTAAGTTCCAAACTGATGTTACCGCAATCGACTAATTTATCAATAGCGTATATTGTGGATAAAAGTATAGCCGCCCATTATAAATGTGGTCGTAAATATGAAGACTGAGCAAGAAAACTTGAGCAAAGTTGCATAAAAGTGGTATTATCTTGTATTTCGAAAGGCAATAAATATTTTTTTACGCTACATTTTTTGGCAAGGCGCAATAATAGTCTTAAAAACGAGATCGTGTGATGTCCCACTATAATAAATGACCAGTCAACAAGTGATGTATAAGTCTGCCTAATAAAATTTAATTAAGTAAAACAATAAATACATATTACCATCTAATAATTTCTTTGTTCCTAAAAACTAGTTAAAAATTATATTTTACAAAACCGCTTAATATACGGTTATCCAGCATTACAGTCAGAGGCGTATACTGCAGAGGCAATTCATCAATTGTACATATGCCTCTCCTAATTTACGCTACAACACCCGGTCCTTTATCTTCCACATCCAGTCCATCCCAGCGACCTTCTTTAGACCGTTCATCTGACTGGATATCGTCCCGCCTTACGTCTACCGAAGCAATAGCCTCGCGTTGCTTCAAAAGACAGTCAGCCTACTGCCTGTCTTTTGAAGCGGAGCGAGGCTGTGGCGAAACGGAGAAATATTTACCAACAGGATAAAAGAGGGGCGCAATTTTATGCAATCCTATTGGTTAATATTTCTTCGAGCCTCATTCCGGTTTGCTGGACATGCAGCCTTAAGGGACTGACTAATGGTGCTAAGTACTTAATTGCCCATGACCCATGCAATATTTTACAGAAAAGTGCCAAACTTCAGTAATGCTCAGTGTATGGCATTGGAATTCTATACCCAGTGGAGCTAAATCCAATTTAATTATTATGACATAGTTATAGTGTTTTTTTTGTCAAATTTCGACTTCAGATAGTGGTGACGTATGATATGGTGCAACAATCAAAAGCATTCCAATTAATTTTAGGATGCTCTGATTTTGAAGTAATTACAAGTGAAAGTATTAGCACTTAGTAACTCATCTTACACACCTTTTTGTTACACCTTTGTTTAAGTACCTGTATACTCCTAACACGTAAACTTGTTCTAAACTCGGGCTAACGAAACCTCCTCTGAGACTAAAATATGAACTTTAACAAAACTCTAATAAGGTTCATTTTACAACAGCTGAAAATATTTTAAACAGGTGCAATATAAAGTAAATAATGCAAAATATGCTTTTTTTATTGTATTTTCTTGGTCAATATTTAGTTCCCATACAATAATATTAAAATTATCTTTAAAAAATTATTTGGGTAAATGTTCTTAATGGAAAATATTTGACTATTATGAAAATCTTAAATAATAATATTTGCTAAAAATCTATTTACATAATATTCATAACTGCATTTTGATTCGCAATGGAAATTGAACTATATTGAAAGGCACTAAGATACAGATTCACCAAAATGGCTTTCTAAATTAGTCATATGGACATATGTGTAGAAAACAGTGACTCATGTGGCCCTGAAGTTAAAACAAAACGTAGGTAATCGCACTCTAAGCACGTACTATCGAATGATTCAAGAATTTTAACCTTTACAGTTATCTAAATGATTGATAAGTTTTGTATAAGTAGAGATAGAAAGTTAATGAAAAGGGTTTGACAAATGCTTTTTTAACTCTCCGCAGCAATGCACTTGGTTCATAATTAGATGAAGAGAACGCAAGTAGTCTGCCATATTAAGGGCCGGCTTTGTCCACCAAAGGGGAGACAAGACGAAAGATGTTTTGTAACTTGGAATTAAGAGAATTAAGTTATTCTTTATTTAGCTCTATTTAAGCGTAGACGAGAAGTATAAGAGTTTGTCTCACTTTTTGGGAAAAGGTACATTTTAAAGCAGCATTTGTTGGTTTATAGTATAAAGTCTAATATTTGCATAGCGTAGTTATGGCGATTAATTGTCTTAAGGGAAAATAATATAGTTGACGCCTTGTCAAATCTCCACGATATATGTTCTGACCTAAACTAAAGCTAATATGGACGTAAAATGTTTAGTAACAAAGTTGCTTAGCAACCATTTAATCTTTAATATTTTTGTTAATGGTTGCTAAGCAACATTGTTATTAAACATTGCACATACATTTTGGCTTTAGTATTGTTAGTCTAAGGCGTAATTTTGTATAACTTTAATATAATAGTCCCTACTGAATTTGCCCTCAAAACCATACTCCGGTTGTGTACAATTAGGGCCCCTAGTGGGCCCTTAAGTTAGGTACCCATTATCTTCAATTTTTAAAACGAAAATGCTGGATAACCGGCACGACATTTTTTTTTATAAATTTATTAACAAAATTACAAAAAATAAGTCGTAGATAAATCGAATCGCATAATAAAATAGACGAACACACATGCGAGGATCATATTTGCTCATTCGAATCCAGAGCAAAAAATGAATTCCAGTCTATTACCAAAATTAACTATTTATTGCTCCAGATACAAATGAGTTTTGAAGTACAAAGATGCAAATATGATTATAAAAATTGATAAAGAAATATGTAAATAGAAAATTCCAACATAGGCACAGTTCGTATGGTTGGTATTTTCATTGTTAATAAACATTTCATGCCAACATTAACATGCTGGGTAAGTCTTAAAGCACAACACATTGTTTTTATTAGCCTCAAGTTCAACACTTCAAACACACATCGAGTTTTAAAAGTTTTGAAACACTGATACACAAGCACTGATTCTCTATGGTTTTTCAGTTTTTTTTTATACACTATAGGCACTTTTTAAGGCAAAGGAACTTTATCGATTCAGCCGCGTCCGGCGCGGTTTGTCAGCTAGGGTTGGGCAATGTTCGACAATCGATTATGCTGATTGAGTCTGAGTTAGTGAGGGTGGTAGGTTCGCGCCTCGTTGGCTGCGAAAGGAACCGAAACCCGAGTCCTGAGTCCTAGGGGGTGACGTGGACGTACCTACTAATATCCGCGGCATATCACACTCCTCGCATTTGTCGAGGAGTGGGTGATTCCTGAACGTGCACATATGGCACTGCCAGGAAGACGATGGCCGTTGGCCGGTGTAGATGTTGCTGTAAAAATTTCCCGCGTCATCACGTTCTGAAATAAAAACAATGTATACTTAGTTTATACTAGTGAACGCCTTGCGGTTTGACCCGCGTAGTTCCCGTTCCCGTGGGAATACAGGGATAAAAAGCCAATGTCATCCGGGGATAGTATAGCTTCGCAACAGTGAAAGGTAAAGGAAGGAAATCGGTCCAGTAGTTTTTAAGTTCATTCGTTACATACAAAAATACATTTTTATCCTCTTTATAATATTAGTATAGTTAGAGATTTACACATGGCTGAAACAAACATGTAGGTAATAAAGTTATCATTAAAACATACCCATTAGTGGGCGTTGAAATAAAAATATATGTTAGGTATAATATGTTGTCGATAACAGTTTTCGGTAAAACCTATTACATCGTTCGTGTTTTGAATAATTATAACGTTCATTTCGACAAAACAGGCAAACATAAGATAATGCGTGAACTTTAAACTCTACCCTCCTTCTCCATCTTGCTATAAAAAGCTAATTATCACAAAAACTGAACGCTGAATCAAAAAGCCGTCCCGAACAATACAACATTTTATTATAAAATGTTCTCCAACTGTAACATCTATATTATCACAAGCGGCGGTAGCTTAATGGCTAAGGCATCGGTCTCGCAATCGTGAGGTCGCGGGTTCGAATCCTACCCATTATACTACCGACGTGAACCCACTCCTAATACAAGCCTTTGAGCTTAGCTGGAGGGGTTAACAAGATTGCTAGTAATGTGGGACTCAATCGCACATTGCTAGTTATCTTTTTAAAGAAAAAAAAAAAGAAAAAAATATTAATATTATACAGATGAATAGTTTATTTGAACGCGGTAATCTCAGGAACTACTGATCCGAATTGAAAAAATATTGTCCTGTTGGATAGCCCATTTATCGAGAAAGGCTATATAATATAGGCTACATAATATCACGCTACGACCAATAGGAGCGAAGTAGCAATGATAAATGTTGCAAAAACGGGGAAAATTTACGCAGCCGAAGTTGCGCGTGACAGCTAGTTTTAAAATGAAATATTGTATTGCTCAGGACGTAGGCGTCAAACTTTTAACATATCTCTCTTTCATGTGTCGATGTTAACTCTCTTGCTGTTGAGGTAATTAAGAGAGAAATACTTTTGTACACAACTCAGTGCTGATTAAAATACTTTTAAGCCCCACTCAAAGTTAAGTATTATTTGAATATTCGTTATTAAGAACATTAAACTCACCATGACCAGTCATCTCGAGTCTTTTCGCGAGAGTATCGCACTGATTCCGCCATCTTTCTACGTCATCCCGGAGTCGTTGCGTGGCTGACGGCGTGGGCGATGGTCCAGCTAAGATCCGCGTCTCTTTGGTGAGCTGGGCTAGCCGGCCCTTCTCCTGCGCCAAAGCCATCGCTAGTCGCTCCAGCCTCTCCTTTTGGCGCTCTATCAGCGAACGATCTAGAAAGTTTTAGGTAAAAGTTTAAATGTCTATTCCATATCAGCTATTTAAGGAATTTTAGCCGGAGTTGAAGTATTGGATGCCCTAAAAATTGGTGCTTTACGCCAACATAGCGTTAAAGATTTTGACCTTGCTATAACCATACATTGGATGTAAATAGGGTCCTACCGACGTGATCATACTCCTAATAGAACATTTAGCTTAGATAGGACTCCTATCTAAGCTAAATGTTCTATTAGGAGTATGATCACGTCGGTAATCGTTATTCATACAACATTCGATTACGAGTTCGATGATTTAATCATCACATAACCACTACTTCAGTAAGTTTCGTATTTAATCACAACAATTGCTAAAGAAATGAGTTATCTAATACAAGAAGAATGTTTCATATCGTACTAGTATTTCCGGTCTTAAGATAATCACGATAAAATATTTCAAACTTTATAAATATTACAATAAATGTAATGATAACATTTCTTTTATTTTAGCTTTTTAATTTGCTTCCGTTTAACCACTAGGTATCTACTAGAAAAATAAGATTTAGTTTTCCGAAAATGGTTCGCCATCTATGGAATGGACGATAGTGGCAAAGTTGCTTATCCTCACTGGGGTCTTCTCTTAGGGCCTCTAAGGGCTGTCACAAAGCCGAAATCTTGATTTGTAAATAAATTAAATAATTTTTTGTTGCTTCGTCAGAATTGCATGATATAGGTATATGTACAGTACATGTCTAAGACTACGTCTTTAAAGAAAAGCGGTTCTGCATCACTTCTTCTATTGTTTCGACAGCATATATAGTTATATAGTCAGAACGCGGCCTACATTAACTGCGTAGTCGTAAGCAGTCACCAAGTCTTTCAGTGTGCAAATTTGGGCACACATGGGCGGCAGCGACCTCTCGCGTCCGGGGCTCATTCGAGCCATGCTACGGAGCGAGAGGATATGGGATGCAGTCGTCTCCTTTTGCGAGGAGGTAATGCTGCAGAAGGAAACGGCGGAACGCGTGCAAGATAGACGGTCCTCACACCCCGGCCGCCGCGCGATACACCCCGGGCGACGGGTGTCAAGGAATGATATCCGGCTGCCGTAGGCGCGGGCCTGCGGATGACGAGCAGTGGGTAGCTCGCCGTCCAGCTTAGGACCAGGCCCATGTCGACGGGGCGTTAGTTCACCATGCGCGCCTCAAAAAGGTGTCAGGAAGTGACGGGGCCCCATTGACCGGCGTCCACCGAAAGTGGGGGATCGTTCGAAAGAGTTACCGTGCTCCCGGAACACCAGGGCGGAAGAAGGAACACAGATGTGTTTTAGTCAGTAAGAGTCTGACACGCCCTCCCGCTCGTACCCAAAGCGGGAGAAGTCATTTGAGGACGTCCCGTCTATAAAAAAAAGGGTACGATGTAAGATGGGTCATTGTTTGTAGTGGACCACACAACCAACCAAAGTCGATACCCCGTACCCGCCGAAAATCTCGACCTAAGCTTATTGTCGTTGCTCCGAGCGATCTGAGAATTCGTCCCATTCTGTATTCCTGTATTTGCCACTGATTCACGTGATTCCGTATCACGGTTAGTTAGGTCATAACATAAAAGTGACTCTTTAATCTTCAAAATATTTGTTTTTAACACGTTTTACGCTGCAATGTATGGCTAACTTTAGCTATCTTATCAGCTATTATTAATTTAGGTAGGTAGTATTCATTGATAAAATAAGCTGTTTAAAATCAATGCTACACTACACTAGTTCAGACTGTTGATATAATCAAAATAGTATGATGCTCCTGATTTATGAATATGTTACAAAATTACTCCAGAACAGATAAAACGGATTTGGATGAAATTTTAAACACAGACAGAGATAATTGTGTTTGATTGAGATAGATCTGAGATTTGTATACATACCTATATTATGACATTTAGGACGACAAAATAAAAACAAAATATGACTCAAGTGCTCGGAGCTAAAAGCGGTAAAAACTAAATAAACACGACAAAAATGCCTACAACCGTACATTACTCTACTTTTGGATATTGGGAAAACCAAACATATTATATTATTAGCTATCGTATTTATCGTACATGTAATAATTGTTTATCCATATTTAACAAAGCGCTACCCTTAAAAGGATCTACTCTGCAATTATGAAGGAAATTTGCCACCAGCACTACGCTTCGTTTGTGGATTGGTCATCGCAACTAAATGTTATACTAATCAGGAAGCAACCAAAGCAGTCACAGTGGCGATCTATAGGCAACGAACCAAGGAAAGATTCTTCTTAGAGAACTACGGTGCAAGTCCTGTGTCACGGGAGACTTTACAAACATACAATTTATTAACTGACACAAAGTACATCCAGTAGGAACAACAATTTGTGAATAACACAAAAATATAGAGTCCGTTTAATTCGCAATGTTTAATACATTCCATATTAGAGTTTCTCCCAAGAAAAATACTGAAGGGTAGATTACGCGAAACAGGGTTCGGCTCTCTCAAAAATGTATTTAGAAAACCTAAATATTAGGACACGAAAAAAATTGTCTCACTAGTCAAAGAGATTTTATAGATATATTTTATATATGTAGATATGTCTTAATATGATCCCGCAAATAAATCTTTAAGTTGCGGAAAAATGCAAAAACGAGCATTTTCGTATTGTCATAGTCATGGCGTTCGTAATCTAACATATGTACGAACGAATATTCTACTTTATTTTGACCTGCGCTCCTGCGCACTGTGAAGTAATGGTTGTGTGCGGAAGAGCGAGGCCGGCGATCGTGTCGCTGTGTAGCGCTAAATAAATAATTCCCTCAGTGTAATGCCTCCTTAAAACAGTAGTAGTAAGCGCGAGCTGGTTTCGGGAAGCAGAGTCTGTTTTACTCTCAAGACAATTCTAAGCTGAAGTAGTATTGTAACTAGATGTACTCAGTGTCGGTAGACTACTTGTTTTCGGTGGTCAACCTCTTAAGAATTGCGGAAGGTTTATAGGAAACTGGTATTGTATCATAAAGCTGGGTTGATTAGGGCTGCGGAGGCTTAGGACTACACTGCAGTTCATGTATGTGCGACGGTGTAAATAATAAATGGAATACTGAAGTTTAAACCACAAAAATTAACATAACCGGCTCTTGGTCTAGTGGTTAGTGACCCTGACTGCTAAGCCAAGGTCGTGATTACCCCCATCTATACTAATATTATAAAGCGGAAGAGTTTGTTTGTTAGTTTGTTTGTTTAAACGCGCTAATCTCAGGAACTACTGGTCCGAATTGAAAAATTATTTTTATGTTGGGTAGCCCATTTATCGAGGAAGGCTATAGGCTATTTAACATCACGCTACGACCAACAGCAGTGGAGCGCCAACAATCATAAATGTTGCAAAAACGGGTAAAATTTACGCAGACGAAGTTGCGCGGGTCAGCTAGTGCAGGATAAAACTTTGTGTGATGAGCTCGATGGTTTATTGTGTCTGGGTGTAATTTATCTATGATTTGTATGTATTTAGAAATATATAAGTATGTAAATCAGTTCTCTGGTTGCCATAGTACAAGTTCTGCTTAGTTTGGAATCAGATGACGTTGTGTGAGTTGTCCCAAGGTATTTTTATTTAAATTATTATTTATATAATGTGAATTCTTAATTCGCAACCTTAGAGTTATGTTACCAAAGGGTGTTGAGCCCATACAGAATTTCTGTTCTAAGACAATGACCACGCGAATTTTACAGTAACCGCTTCCCATTAAGCTTACGAGTTAGCTTGTTTACTAATTTAGTAATACAAATACTGGTGTTCAGACAAGTTTCTTTGACTTAACAATTTAAACAAAGACGCCCAACTACAACAAAATAAATATGATAAACTTTCACTTTGAAAAAGAAGCAATATGGCCATTTGTATTGCAGTATCACCACACAATATCCTTGAACCTGCCTTATCAGGGCATATATCTATAAATTAAAAGACAAGTATGTAAATCGTGCCTGTGATTCACGAGTTAGTCGACCTAATGGAGATCTAGAGACATTGCCTTTTATAGTAAACTAGCTGTTCCCCGCGGTATTACCCGCGGTTTATTAGCCTATGTGTTAATCCAGGGTGTCAGCAAACTCCATACCAAATTTTATTAAAATCGCTCCAGCCGTTTAGACGTGAAGAAGTGACATACATACATACTCACAAACTTTCGCCTTTATAATATTAGTGTGATAATAAATCAGAGGCTTAGAAAACCATGTTACGTATTTCAACAAAACAGAAAACAATAACAGAAAATACATGAGTGGTGTAATGCCGTTGTAATTAAAGTAATTATAATGAAACAATTACTGTTCAATAGCAACTGCTTTTATTACGTTAAAAAAATAAAAAAAATAGGAAGGCCAGTTTTTAGATATGCTCTTTCTCACCGGACATGCGTCTCTCTCTCTTGCGTTCATCAGTGCGCACTTGTACAGCTAAAGGTAATATTCTTTTGTTTTTGTATTATTGTCAGACATTTTATTCGTTGTGCCAGACGCTTATTAGGGTTCCGTCAGATAGGTCTTTGGGGGTTTTTAATTATTTTTTTTGATTAAGTGTAGATATGTATAATGTGTATGTAGATATCTAAAAACCCAAAATTAATTTGCTAAATAATAATTCGATTATTAAACTTCGAGCCGCACCGATTTAAAAGTGAAAAGTGATGTGGTATCATTTTGCTTGGTCTAGAAATGGTTGCCAAATAAATATCAGAGAAAGGACTAAAAACATGGTATAGCAATGGTCTTCTAACCGATTTCGGTTACGGCGGCCAACCTCATCATAGACTAACCAACTATGCATGAGATATTATAATGCACAAGTGTGTGAAAGAAAGATGAAATGTTGTCTATTCAACATTTCATCTTTCTATCAAAATAGAGAGTGCATACATGAGGCGTCACAACTACACTCTCTATTTTGTTACCCACAACATAGCCCAATATTTCCGTTCGAACACGTTGAATCTAGCTGACAAAATTATTTGAAACTAGCTGTGCCCCGCGGTGTTACTCGCGGTTTATTAGCTTATGTGTTAATCGAGGGTGTCAGCTAACTCCATACAATATTTTATTAAAATCGCTACAGCCGTTTAGCCGTGAAGAAGTAACAAACATACACACTCACATACTCACAAACTTTCGCCTTTATAATATTAGTGTGATATCAATATTTTACATAGGTAAAATATTGATATTTCTCTAAGAGAGCATTTCAGGTAGACGTATTTATCGTACTTGGATAGCCAAGTACGATAAATACGCCTACCTGAAATGCTCTCTCGGAAACGTTGCTAGTTCTTAGACCATTACTATCAGGAACAAATAAAAGAAAAACATCACACGGTCATCACATCACTGAATCACGGACCCTCATTGGCCGGCCGTAGAAGTTCTATAGTCTTTAATAAGCAACATTCAGGGAATAAATCCACCCGAAATTACACAAACGAACTATTACTTGACGTTATTACTATCTGAACAAGCACGCTTAACGCTTTCCAAAAAACCAGCATTTATTTTATTTATTATTCAGCATTTATTTATTATATGAAAAAAAATGCGTTTAATACACACAGTATGAGTATGTCCTCACCCTCTAAATCAGGAAAAACAAACATATTTAAATCCATGTTTTGAAAAGGTTGAATAATTAAATTATAATTCACTTTTACAGTAAACACATGGTGGACTAGTAACAATCAGACGTGTCGAGTTCAAACTAATTACAAAATTTATTTTGCGTGGTTAAAAGCACGACACAATCGCTATTAGGGAAACTTTACTTTAAATAGCGTTATCTAAATTATCGCGCAGCTGGGGTAATACGCTGTTACAGCGATAAGCAAGGTCGGGATGTTGTAACTATTGTGGGCAAAACACGGCGCAAAATCCAAGTTGCGAGATGGGTGGCAGTGTAAATGATGGGCGTACCCAGGGTTCGGGGGTTGAAACCCCCCCGAAATTTCAAAAAGGTAGTTGAACAATGCCTACAGATTTGGCCGGTGTATAGTCAATTAGGTAGTTGATTTTGTACTAAATAGGTAAAAGTAGATCTTAATATGCTCTGAAAATAAGTGTTATTTTACAATTTAACATGTTTTTGAATTTTAAGCATGAAAACGAATACTAAAAAACGGACGGACCATGCTTAGTGTAGGGTTCAGCAGCCTTGAATATTTGCGTCCAGTAGAAGAACGTATGTTCATCACTTATGGCCGTTTATTGGGAAACGCAGTTTTTCGGTAATAACTCAATGACGGTATATCCGATCATGTCCAAAATAATTTTAGTTTGAAGTAAATACTTCTTATATGTAAAAAATCATAGGTAGCTTTTAAATATTATGCTACCTTTGTTATATTTTGCATATGTTTTAGTTACACGGTTCAAAAGATTAGGGAGTTTTTGAAAGACCTTTCGAATGATACGCAATACGTCGATGTTTGTAGAAAAAACAAATTCCAGCATCTGTTACATGTACGGAGTGCCACCCTAAAAAAAAATTTTTATTACTATTTTACAGACATAAAAATGGTTGTCTGTAAAGACGGTTTACTGACGATAATTTCACGTAATAACCATTGTAACAAACAACCGTGACTGTGAGAGCTTTTTTTTTAATTTATTTCCAATTGTATTGCATGTTGCTGCAATCGCCAAAGCATTAATGACATTGTAATAAACCTGTGATAGCTTTAGTGGACCCGGGCGCATGCACTTGACGGTCACAATACTTCAGCCTATCAGCAGGCGGAACGTGACGGACCGTGACACTGCACCCGATCATCGATTTATAAGACGTTATCAGGTCAAAAAAATATTTTAGGCGTCATACTTATTTCCAATGTGGCGGTGCGAGCGGCAAAGGTACGATCACCAGTTTTTACCGCCCGGAAAACTTTCCAGGTATCCCCATTTTTCAACACCAAATGACTAGGCTATTAAGTTATAAATAAGAAGAACGGCAACGACGGTAGGTAACATGTGATGAGGGTGGATGGAAGGGGTGACGGCGGATAAAGGGGGGAGGTGGCTATGACAATTTTCCTTTTTATAAAGTGGCGGCGGATCGACAACTGTGGAGGCATATTGTGCACAGTAAGGTGTTCCAGTTCGAAAGACGACGGATAGGAGAGCTTGATGCCAAACGGGACGAGCTAAAGGCCCGATCACTTGCGGCCATACATTACACTAATTATGTCGGGGGACTGCTGACTTGCTATGAATGTGGACGCACGTTTACTCCAAAAATGTTAGCCACCTAAGAAAACACCAACGAAGATCTAAGTAATCAGTTCCTGGATGGATATACAAGGGGTGTGTAGGTATTCTGTTAACAATGTTAAAAAAAAAAATAGAAAAGAAATTATATCCGTCAATTTTTTTTTTATTGAATATAAGTATTTATTAATTCATGATTTAAGTACCCAATGTGTAAATTTTCAAGACTGTTTTTTTTATCAACATTGTTTGCATAAAGCCTCTTCACAATCAAAACAATCTTTTCCACCTCCATATATTTCCCATATAACTTTATCGGTAAATTTGTTTTTTAAGTTATATTTTTTTAATTCATTAAAAAAAAATACATGATACAAATGGGAACATGATACCTAACAACACATTAACAGGTTGAACAGTGATTAAATATACATACTGTATTATGCTTAGTAAACTGTAGAGTATTTGAATTTGGTTTTGCTTAAACCTGCTGAGGGTACATTGAACAAAGATATAATTATGGGAGCTTCAGCCCTTTAGACTTAGCATATGGATAAAGAACACAATGAGGTTTACAATTCAAATATTTTATTTTTTTTACTTAGGTGGAGCAAAGAGTAGTTACTAGAACTCTATGGTACCCAAGGGACAATGTTAGGTGAGGAGAAGAGAAGATGATTTCATCATATTAGACACGAGTTCCAGTGGAAAGAAGGCACACTGAATTAAGAGACATACTCCAGGTTTTTTATAGACAGCTCAATCAATGTTTCAACCCAATATGAAAATAAAAGGCTATATTATTATTGACTAGCGGCCCGCTCCGGCTTCGCACGGGTATAAAATATATGGATGTTATTATACATATAAACCTCCCTCTTCAATCACTCTATCTATTAAAAAAAAACCCGCATCAAAATCCGATGCGTAGTTTCAAAGATTTAAGCATATGCATAAAGCGACATTGTTTTAAACTATGTAGTGATAAAAAATACTTACCAGCAGTTGAAGTAGGTGGTTCAGGTGCCACTCGGTTGTACCTCGGTGAGGTCTCTAGCCGCGATGGTTGTTGCGGCGGCGGCGGAGGCGCTCGGCGCCGAGGAGGCCGAGCGGTACTCGGACTCACGGTCACCGTCACATGTCCCTCAAATCCCCCATCTTCTTCATGTGTATCTCTCACCGGACTCGCCATGTTTGAGGTTGGCGTACAAACAGTTAAGTTCACGGATGTAATAGCTCTTGGACTATCATAATCTTCTAACCAAGAATCACCATAACCACGACTTAAGTCCATATGACAATTGAAGTTAACTGACAAATTCACAGGATATCCTCTTTCTGTTCTAAATGATGTATTTGATTTGGGTTCTTTTACTGGCTGACTATCAGTTCTTGAAACTGACGGTGCAGGTGATATAGTCCTAGAAGTTTCAGATTCCGGTTCTTTCAATGTCTGTTTAAATGCAATATCTGGATTGGGTTTTATGAAATCAAGTGTGTTTGGCCGTTTCGGCTTTTCCTGAGGTGTTTGCTTAACAGGTACTGGTTCTTCTTTTTTAATACTTTTCTTTTCTTTCCCTTTTTCTAATCTTTCAGGTAAGTTGCTGATTTTATGACTCTTTGATATTTTATAATTCGTACTTTCTGGTTGTTCTAAATTGGAATTTGTTTGTTCTTGAGGAGGTTCAGAAGTTTCCTCTGGTTGAGATGTTGTTTTTTCTTCTTTTATGTTTTCATTTGTTAGTTCCAAATCACTAGGAGACTCAGCATTATATTTAGCAAAGCAATTATCAATATTTATTACAGTAACGGGAGAAGTGCTATTGTGACTTTTAAAGATTTCATCATTTTTTGTCTCAACTATGTTTTGGTTGGCATCAGTGTTCACTTTGTTTTGTGGCTCAGGTGTTGGCGTGCTGGAGCTTAGTATTGCCTTCTGTGGCCCTTGGCAAGTTACAGATGTGAGCGCTGTTGATTTCTCAATTTCATGTTTGACTATGGGCTGGTTCCGGCACTTGAGTGGTAAGTTGAGTCTAAGTTCATTAAGTTGACGAGCGGCCGCTGACGAGGACGCATGGTAAGCGTGTGTTAGGGAGGCCTTGACTTCGCTATGGAGGTGCTTCTCGCAGGCTTGCTTATCATGGCAGTACAATTCGATGGTGTTTGATACAACATGATCAGGTACTCCGGGAAATTTCTGTTTTAGCTCATGGAACAATTGCATAAGCGATATATTGGTGCATGCGCACGGTGAAGGGCTCGCAGCGCTTTCAGACGGGGCAGACATCGCCGCCCATTCTAGCGGAGGCCCACCGCTTCGCCGCGAATTCTATCCTCACAGGATGGCCACAAATTTTTCGACACTCACCGATGAAAACAATAAAACATTTTATTACCTAATTTGCACTGTAAATAACGTCTTGTCTATTTTGTGACGTCACAATCCCGAAATCACAATTCTGGACAGTTACGTATACATACCCCGAACCTTCAGCGAAGTTACCATTCAAGATATCTTAGTCCCGACGGTACACACATGACGAGTAAGAGCACATACCGAGACAAGGTTGAATTTTTATATCTTTTGTTATCATACCAAAGCTTGATATTTCATGAAATTGCAACATTCAAGTGTCATGAAAATGTACACAATATTTTAGTAAAGTGAAAGTTATTGACTTTTTGCCATTTAAAGAAACACCGCTGCCACTTAGAAAGTACAAAGGCAATAAATAATGTACCCAAAAATAAATTACGAAAATCGTACGACTTGTCAATCCATATCTGCCATTTTGGCTATAGACAAACATTTTTTCCCCAAAAAGATTTATCCATAAAAAAATAATAAAAAAACAACCCTTCCTTGTAGTCGGGTAAAAATGATTTTCCTGAATTTACAACAATCTTGTGTCATAATTATATTAAATTGTAAAAATTTAAGTACATTAAAGTAGTCAATGTTTTATTACTGTATTGTTAGTACTACTTACTAGTATTGACGATTATTACTTAATTTAGTCACACAAGTGTGCAGTGGCGTAGCTACCTTGGTTTCACCCGATGCGGAAGTTTGGTGGTGTTACCCCATCGAAAGTTAAAAGCAATAAATGTAATATGTTAAGATACATATCATAGGATCATACAGGGTGCCGATTTAGTCAGTGGAATCGTTCAGACCAGGAGACGGAATTGAATTTTTTGAAAAAAAAAAAAGAACTTCCTTTTTTTGGTAGATACCTATGGCGGAGATAAGAACGCGTAAGAAATGAACTCTTTTCGCTCGGTAAAGTCACACGTTGAAACGTTGTCGTGGATTGAATTTTGATTAAAATTTTTATAAAATAAAATAAGGTACTTTTATTAAGGTTAAAAAAATTCTTATGGCCAATGGTCTGATTACCTCTCCCCCCCACCGCTAGGATTCATCTGACTAAATCGGCACCCTGTATAATATCTACAAATATAATTACTAATATTATAAAGTGGAAAGATTTGATTGTTTGTTTGCGTTGAATAGACTCCGAAACTACTAGACCGTTTTAAAAAAATCTTACACCAAAAGTAAACTATAATATCGAGTAGTAACGTAGGCTATATTTTATTGGGGATTTGATTTTTTTCTCTCCTACTCCATCGAGTAGGGTATCATTAGATTGGTCATTTAAAACCGTTTCGGGGTTGTGAAGACATTTTTCGATTTGGGGAAATATTATGTTTTAGAAAATGTTTGTTAGAGTCAAGTAGGGAACACCTGCCAGCTATGTGGTTGATGTTGGATATGTCAAAAAATTAAGGTAATAATATGAAATTAAAAGGAAAACTATCAAAGTTTCATAGGCTTTACAAGTTTACGAGTGAATAGCTGATCAAATGAGAAGTAAAATTTTTTTTTTTTAAATCCAGTGAAAATTATTATTAGGTATAACGTTGTTAGTAGTATGAAACAAAAACAACAGAATACCCATTTCTTAAGCCGCATTATTCAGATGGGGGACTACGGAACTATACATCGTGCGTAGCCCGACATGAACTTGTCCGGTTTTATGTTACTCGAGTACTTGAAGACACCTGATCATTCAAATTAGGCAGAAAAACAACCAACTATATACCCGTGACTTCTATAAAAGCCCTCGCTGCAATATTAAAAATAAATTTTCTGAGATTTAATATACTCTCAAAATAAAGGACACATTTAATATAAAAAAAACCCATAGCATTGGATTTGAACTGTAAAACCTAAAAGAAGTCCGAAATATTAAATATAAGATTTTCGCGTATTACACAGGTAGCAAAACTTTTTTGCTTTCAAAATGTAGTATGTATTTTACATTCCCCTCATCAAAATTTTAACCCGTTTTGAATGATTGTGTGACATGCCCGGTAACGCTTTTAATAATTATTTTACCGCCCTTATCACCACTCTTTAACTATTTATATTATTTTTAGTTAGTGCTTCTGAGGAAATTCCCGAAAATGATAATTGTGCTAGCGATAACTTTTTTTCCTATTATTTGTATTTTGTTCTTGAAGTTGGTTCACCGGTTGTCATCCCAAAAAGCATAACACCCGGTGCTGACCGTTCCCGCCGGGCCTATAGCTACGCCCCTGCAAGTCAGTAAAGTCGGGAAGTAAAACTAAACCAATGCTAACCGTTTTGGTGTAGTAAACTTAAAAAAAAAATGTATAAACAAAGATTATAAGTCACATTATGGGTAGTTTATTGGTAGTAGAGAGTTTTTGATTTCGTTTGCTATCAAAGTATCAAATTAATAAATTATCTTTAACGATTTTGACTTTTTAGACGAATTGGTTGTCTATGCCCAATACGTACTGTCTAAATATGTCACTTGCCAATATGGCATTTGTCCGGTTTTTAACGTCAAATAACGTCATCCGTCGCGGTATCGGTATCACAAAATCAGATTGTTTTGGTTAATCTCTTTATTATTAATTGGTCCAAAATGGTTGATGATTTACGGAAATATCTGAATCATTTACTAGAGAAGTAATTCTTTTTATACTGTCAATTTTTTTACGTAATGAAACAGGAAAACATAAATAATAGTGATTTGAAATGATTTCAGAGTAAATGGACTTCACTGTATTCTTATAACTGATCGTGATGGCGTGCCTTTGGTCCGGGCGGTGACAGAGAGAGCCCCGCAATTGGCCCTGCGGCCTAACTTCATATCAACGTTCGGCATGGCTACTGACCAAGCGAGCAAACTTGGTCTTGGTAGAAACAAAACAATTATATCTATGTATTCTAGTTATCAGGTCAGTTTATTAGTCATATACCTCCTTGTCTTCTTCATTCTAGTCTTTGTTTTTATAGAAACCTTTTTTCTGGTTATGTTTTACCTATCTTTCTAGTTATTAAAGAAAAAAGAAAGTAACAATAGAAGAAAATAAAAATAATACCCTTGTGATGCAACTTTGGTGGCACAGTGGGAGTGTCTATGACTGCGGGTTATGATTCCCACACAGAAAAATGCTATGTAATCCATTTTCAATTACAGGTAATACAAATGAATAAATTGCCACTAGTCATCACATTCATTGGCAGCGATAATTGCAACACTGGTCACATATTGTCTCTGGAAAGCCAAATAGAACCTTTTCTGAAAGATTTAGAAGCTGTTGTGGCAGATGCACCTTGATTTTGTAATGTATGATTTTTATGTTATGGTTATTATAAATAAGTTTATAAAAGTATTTAAAATGCCATTCAATTGTTAAATGGGCTAGCCATCATTAACACAATTTTTCTATCTGAACTAATAGTTGCTGAGTATAAAGTGACTACTTAGGGACAGTGTGAATGGTCAGCAATCAACTATTAATATCTGTATGTATCTATTTTGTTTACACAGGAACTAAAAAGATACTCAGAGTAGAACAAGAAATGTACATACTTAAATATATGTTTCTTGAGCGATAAAATCTCTACTCACTTTCTCGCTGTTAGTGAGACAGGTGCCATAATCCTTCTGTCTTTAGATGTGTGTTAAGCAGCTTAAGTTGTTGACTACATTTTAGTTATTTTCACTACTGGTTGTATAAGTTTGTTGTTATATGGATTTATTTGGACGTAATTGTGGGTATATCTTTATATAAAAGAGCAACAGCTGCTAACTGACTGATCTATCAATCAACACAGTTCAAACCACTGAAAAAATAAAGGCATACTTAAGTATACCTTTATTTAATCAGTGGTTTGTGCTCAAGATAGCTTAGTAGATGCCTATTTATATTTATGAAGGCGTCTGCTAAGAAGGAATTATCAGAAATTCACGCCCTAAATGTATGAAATGGGGGTCGAAAGCTGGGATGTAATGGAGCTCCGAAACTGAATCCGAACCTATCAGATATCCGAAATAAAAACTATCCATAACCGAATCAGATATCAATTTTGCGCACATTCAATGTGGTGGCCGATGTCGTTGACGTATTTACTTGTTCACTGAGCAAGTTCACTAAGGTCACCTATCATGTAATTAGTAATAGTTAATTACAAACTAAATTGTCTATGTATACCGCATTAGATATAGATCTCTAATGGAAATAATATGTAAGTATTTAATGATATAAATAATTAACATGTAAATAACATCCCTAGTCCGAAGTTTGTATGGAGAAACAATATCAAGGTGGACAGGGCTGCCAGCAAAAGCTAGTGGTCAATAAATTAGTCAGCAAACAAATATTATATTTGTGTACTTATTTACATAAAACAATAGTCCAGACTCATCAACACTCAGTTCAATTTAAACCTATCCAGACTTCAGACCACAATGGAAAGATATTTTGCAAAATATCTTCGTTTTAAGATTTATTTGCTGCTCCTTGTAGTAAAAATGCACACTTCTCTATACTAATATTATATAGTTGAAGAGTTTGTTTGTTTGAACGCGATAATCGCAGGAATTACTGGTTTGAATTGAAAACATTCTTTAGTTTTGGATAGCTCATTTATCGAGGAAGGCTATATAACATCACGCTATGACCAATAGAAGCGGAGCATCAATGAAAACTGTTGCAAAAACGGGGAAATTCGACGTAGACGAAGTTGTATGTCGCCTACATCTACCTCTATCTAAGCTTCAACTTATTTCCGTACGAAATTTCATAAAAATTGGCCTACATTGAATCGACTTTCCACAATTAACGCCTTTATTATCTAGAGCAATTATTTTATTATATAAAAATATTAATATTAGGTAAGGAACCCGAGAACATATTTAAAGGAATTGATATCAAGCTAACGAGGCGCAGAATTTTATGTATACCACAAATTTATATAGTGGTATGTTATTGAAGAAACGTGCCACGTAAACGCCATAATCGTTGCATAGTTAGTTATTAGTTGCGAAAATAGTTTGCCAACGGCAAAGTTTGTTATGTTTAACATCTGTTTTCTTCACTAACGTACAGTACTCCAAAAGTAATAATGCGCATAGAAATCTTCGGAAATCTTCGTCATTGTTCGGCAACGGTCGTATTACCCGAGCGTCGAAAGACGATATTTATATAGAGTGGTTAAGAGCAATTTCTCTATGCCTAATTTTATATATTATGTGTTTTGTGCTAAAACAGATTTGATTTACCTGTAACGAAATTTGATTCGATAATTCCATGTAAGTAAATAGCGAAAACGCTACAATCATTGTTGGAGTGATTAGTTTTCAAGTGTCTTACCGAAGTTGGTGTAATTATGGAGGAAAAGGTTTAAATAACATAAGGTTTTATTAGAAGGAGAAAAAAACGTTTTCAAATAGAGGTTTACATAAAATATAATCAAAATCTCAGTTCAAATTTGTTTACAGCACTAATCATTCCAGAAAAATAATACAATTATAAAAAAATTAATCAGAATCGAGGAAGACCTCTATTCCCGACATCGCAGATTCATCAGAAGTTTCATTATGCTCTTGTTCATTTACACTTTCCTCACTGCTATCACCTGTGTAAATAATCAGTTTATCGGAATAACTATCGATTCTTGGCTCAAATTTTCTATATTCATCTTCGCATTGAACCGCATGATCAGAAACTTTTTTCCATTCTTCTGGTCCTATTTTATTGATTTTTTCTAATATAGCATCTTTAACTGACGTCACAGTCATTGCAATATTTCACTTGGCCACGTGTTGCTTTATTTGGGACCAAATATTTTCAATAGGGTTAAAATCGGGATGATATGGTGGCAATCGTATAATTTTATGCCCATGTTCCTCCATTATACGGTCAATGGCAAATTCTGTGTAATTTTCTTTGTATCTTTGTATAATTTTATACAAATCGGGTTTCAGTTTCTTTGGGTCATGCGGAATGTTGTGTTGTTGTAACCAAGCTGTCATTTGTGGTTTAGATGTGTTTGAGTTTGGTGGTTTCACAGACAGCTTATTATGATATGGGGCGTTGTCTATTACCAACACACTATTAGGAGGCAAGTTGGGAATCAATTGATTGCGTAGCCAAGTTTGATAACGTTCCGCGTTTATTTCTTTATGATAGTCACCTTCTGAGTCGACACATTTATGTAACATTAGAGCCCCTGGGACGAAGCCTTTTTCATTGCCTGCGTGTACAATAATTATTCGCTCTCCTTTGGAAATGGGTTGTTTGATACCTTTTTTGTTGCTATCTTGCCAAGTTTTACCCTTAGTATGTGATGTGTGCACATACGACTCGTCCATAAATACTATGTTTCTACCAGAACTCCTCAGCTGTTGTATTTCTCTGAGATATTTGATCCTTTTTAGGCGTATATCATGTTTTTCCATAAGTAATTGTCTGTTATTATCAGTTTTCAGAAACCTAAACCCCATGTCTTTCAAGATCAACCTTAAAGTCTCGGCACAGCCTTTGAAATTAATAGCTTCGATCAACTTTATTCTTAAATTATTTACAGTTGGGAGTTCTTTCAGCGTCAATTGAAAATTGTATATCATATTACGAATAACACAGTAGTCGAAATCATCAAGTACCAGCCGAAATCTACTTTTAGGTCTTCCTTTTTTCGGTGTAGAAAATTTCTTTGATTGATTATGTTTTTTTTCGTTTAAGATATTACTCAAAGTTCGTCGCGAAATTCCTGTAGCTTTTGTAACACGGTCTTGAATTTTTTTAAAATAACCATCATGGTCTCTGTTGAAAACATTGGCTTCATTTAAGAAATAAAGGTACACATTAAATACCATTTGCCGTGCTTGTGAATTAAGCGGTTTTCCACGTTTAAATTTATCCATTTTGGAAGAATTCGTCTGAAAGAAAATGGCATGGGCAGAGTTAGGTATATATTTTTTATGCATGTTTATCTATTTATTTAATTTAAATAAATCTCATTTTTTAAATGTTTTTCTAGTACTTAATATGTATTTAATGTAGGTATTTTATTTTTTTAATATTAAAAAAACGTGAAATATGTTATTTATTTTCCTTTTTTCAAAATATACTATTTAAATCTGAATAAGCTAATTAATGTTGAAATTATATTTACCAAGAAGGGTGTGTAATAGCAGCTCTATATATTTCCACAAATAGAGAACACGTGCAGTCACTACCAATATATAAAGACGACTGACAGACATTTCGCTGACCGGCGACAGCTGCCGAACGCCCGATTTGTTTTCGATTGTGCACACATGATATTGACTCCTATCTCTTTTAAACAAGGTGCAAAATGCAAATGCCTTGTTTAGGGCTCTTACGATTCCATGATTCGAGTGTTTCCGGGAATACGACAATTAGCGAAGATCTGCATGTGCATTATTAATTTGGGAGTACTGTACCACTATATAAATTTGTCGTAGGTATACAAGAGTCTTGTCGGCTTAGACGCATAATGTCTGTTTCACAGAATATCGCTTGGTCGACAAATTTCGCGGAATGTTTCTTTCGCCAAATGTCTTTCTGTAACTTAGAATAAAATATAACATTTTAAATAAAAATTATTGAATTTTAACAAAGTTTGTATTAATAAAAAAAAAACAAGAAAATAATATATTATTCCTTTTTCCTTGTAAATTTAATGGTATAGTAAAATAATATAAAAAAGTTAATATGTAATCTGTATGACATTTTGTGTCATTTCGCGACAGAGACATTCCGCGAAAGATTCATTTAGCGACCAATCGCAGAAGCGAAAGAGACATTATGCAACTAAGCAGTCTTGTCAAAACGAAGCTACCATGTCCAGCTTGATATCAATCACTTTAAAATATCTTCAAGGGATCCTTACCTACATTGTTATACATTTAGCTATGTAAGTCTACTTATCATTTGCAAATATTAAAACTCAAAATATCTCCTACCGCAAGGACACGAAAATTCATAACTGTCCTATTAATTTTGGTGAAATATTATTTTTGTTCAGTAACTCTTGCATGTGTAATGTAATTATTTAATGTCATTGAAAATGTTATAATTGCAAATTCAATGAAAAAAAAATGGAGGCAATTTAAATTGATTATAAATGTTATTACCACCTGTATATCTTATTCATAATATGTTCTATTCAATGGAATGATTTGTCTTTGTTTATCATTCTATTTACAAAATATAATAGAAGACAGAACATTCCGCTAGTTACAATATGAATAAAGGAGTAAGAGAACAACAAAAATATATTTTCTTTAAAATGGCAGATTTATATAATTCTACATTACATAGGTACTTGTATGTAAATATAATTTATACTTTTAAATTATAGTAATAAATGTAAGCATAAATAAAAGCCAAATTTATATTATAATATGTTTTATTTCCAAAATGTTTTTTTCGTTTTTTTTATTTGATTATATCACATTTATTTTTTATACTGGCCACACTAATACTTACCAGCAGTAATCTTGAGCATAAATGTTATTGGTCAGTTTGAATTTGAAAGTAGGAATCGTTAGTTGCGACCCTTCGCGCCTAATTATGATGATTAGAGATGAACAGGGGTGATGAGCGGCTTGCCTGTAAGCGCGTTCACGACGTTGTTGGCAGCGAGCGCGCCCATGTCGCTGCGAGTGCGTACCGTGGCACTGCCGATGTGGGGTAGTACGACTGGGAGAATATTTGCATTATTATTATTATTAAATAACACAATTAAGTAGCTATAGGTCCCAGCACACAGCTTAAAAGTTATCGATTTTTAAGGTTCCACAGCCAAAATGGCAAGAACTTTTATAGTTTCGTTAAGTCCGTCCGTATGTCACAGGCATTTTACTCAAACACTTCATGTATATAGATTAAATTTGAAGTGTAGGTGTCTTATGTAGGCCTCTACTAAGTTCGATAGCTAAATAATAAACATAAATATTTCTAGGGGTCACATGTAACATAAGCTGTTTTTGTTTCAGCAAGCATCTACGTGTTGCACATCATTAGGTCTTTTAAAATTAAAAGTTTCTAAGAAACTTTTTAGATTAAGTAAATATTTTTGAAAGTTAAGCTCTGAATGCTGAAAAAAATGGTGTCCGGGTGGTACACCATTTTTTTCATCCCTTATCTTTTACACAATATAGTCAACAAATTGCAAAGGTAACGCTTAATAAATACTTTCAACTAAAATTATTTTCAACGTGATCGGATATACAGTCTGAGTTATTGGCGAAAAACTGCGCTGCTCAACAAAATCACGTAAGTGCTGTGAAGATATGCTCTTTTGCCGGTGCACTTTTTGGGATCGTAGTTTTGCATATGTAGTGCATTTATTTGTAGAAACGGCTGCCGAACTCTACACTGAGCATGGTCCGACATGCTCTTTCCCGGCATTTACCTTTTCTATAAAATAAATAATTTTAGGCCCTGGATTTTCACGTTAAAAAACATTTTTTTTTCTAATGCATTTGTTGTGTAGATAAAATTATTTTCCATTTGAGAGTAAGCGGCACGTTGTTTGATTAGTCTTTTTAAAATAAAATTCATACAGCCGTCTCTAGCTTTACATCTTACTTATCGAGACTTTATATCAAGTTTAAATATACTCAATCGACTACCTCTGTGGCGCGGTGGCGAAGGTATCAGACTGCTACGCAAGAGCTCGTGGGTTCGTTTCCCACACGGGACACCACTTTGTGTAATCCACAAATCGTTGTTCCGAGTCTGGGTGTACTGTGCCCGTGACTTGTATGTTTGTAAAGTCCCCTGCGACATAGGGCTCGTACCCTACTGCGGGAGTCGTCTTAAAAAAAAGCAGTAATAAATACTTACATAGATTGGGCAATGTTAGTAATTTGTGGTCTTTAGGAAGGGGTTCAGGTGTAGTGACGTCGAGGCCTGCGGCGTAGATCTGTTTGTTTTTCAGAGCGTCGTACAGCGCATCTTGGTCGATAAGATCTGTAAGATTTTGATCAATATAATCTTCCTGTTTCTGAGGACCGCATATGGGTGATGTAGAAGCAGAGGATGTACAACCTCGTGATGACAATCAACGCCCATAATGACTTAGTTTTAAACTATTTTAAAATTTGGAGAAACTACTCGCCATTGTAACATTCTTGGAGGATCTACTTGCACTTGAGATGCCACTGTGATATTTGACATAGGTAATACAATGACTGCAACATATGAATCACTGCGATATAACCCCTACGCGGGCGTTTCAATTCAATTAAATCAAAGTTAGTCATGGCCCGACATACAGCTTATGTAGTTTATGTAAAGAAATAATGGGCTTGGATATTTGCCAAATGTTTTAATTTCACGCATACGTGTAATTATTCCACCAATAACTTTTTTATTTATTATTTTTTTAAATTTCCAGTTGTATCGCATGTCGCTGCAATCGCCAAAACATTGATGAGATTGTAATAAACAAGCATGTCTATGACAGCTGTAGTGGACCTGGACTAATGCGGCCGACGCACGGCCACAACACTTCAGCCTATCAGCAGGAACGTGACGGACCGTGACACTTTTTCGTGCGTGCACCTGATCATCGATTTATAATACGTTATCACGTCAATAAGGATTTTACCTCCACGTCCAACATTGACAACGATAGCGTTGCTCTTCATCTTACTGAGGGTATCCTTGTTAATCATATGCCTCGTCTCGTTGGTCAAGGGTACAGCTAAAACGACGAAGTCGCTTTGCGCCAACAGTTGGTCTTGAGTAACAAATTCAGCTCCGAGGGCTTTGCCTGTAAGTGAAACCAAAGTTTTAAAAGAACACAGAAGATGTAAAAACACCTGTTTCGTTTGACTTATAGAAATCCATAGACATTTTTTTTTTTTAATCTTTTATTTAATTGGGGTTTTTATTCTTAAGAATACGTCATATCCATCGTACCTTAAACATGTACAGTAAACTTATTCTAAATACATAAAATTCTTAATAAATAATGTTTTCGAGGAATCGAGAGTTCCTATTGAATATAGGTCACCAAAAGACATAGCTTCTTCGCAACCTCTGATTTTGGATAAGCTAAGATGGATTGAACAAGTCCTACGTCCATGGAATTAAGGCGATATTCATTCATTAGCAACTCTCGCTCATTTTTATTCCTGACACACTCCATAAGCAAGTGTTGAACATCTTCAAGCTTATTGCAAGTTGGACAATTTGGATGGAGTATCTGTTTTGTTCATTCAAAAAAGCAAATTTTGCTGATGGATCCATAGACTGGAAGTCCATAGACTGGAAGTCCATAGACTTAGACATGACGGTTCACAGATTTTAGCACAATAAACAGTGTCAATCTCGCAGGGCTATCCAGGATTTTGCCTTGGAACTATGGGGCATGACCTCGCTGATTGTACTTTATATCAAGGTAAGCAGTAAAAAGCACACATTCACGAGAGGACTCAGATATTTTTGGTGGGAAGGGGGGGGGGGGGGGCGGACTTGACCGTCATTTTTTTTGTGTCGCGGGGGACTTTACAAACATACAAGTCACGGACACAAAGTACACCCAGACTCGAGACAACAATTTGTGGATCACACAAAGTGTGGGAATCGAACCCACGACCTCTTGCGTAGCAGTAGGACACACTCAGTTTTAAACGTTCAGCACAGGAGCTTCAATAGGGCGTTTCCTGACTCCTTGTGGAGCTATCTTGAATCGTGAGGAATAACTGACGTCTAGCACAGTAGAGTCTAATGCTAGTCAAAAATTAACTTCAGATTTAAGCATACCGTACCCACCTTCAGGTTTCTCTCTATGGCCACTATATACGAATTTGGCAACTTCGAACCCTGCAAGACGCTTCACCACAGCTTGTCCAATGCTGCCCAAACCAACGATGCCCACTGTACTCCCTCGCACATCCTGACCAAGTACCTTGTCGAAACCAATCTCCCATTCTCCTCTGGAATTTAAAATATTGATACACTTGATGACCCGCGCAACTTCGTCTGCGTAAAATTTGCCCGTTTTTGCAACATTTCCCATTGCTGCTTCGCTTCTATTGGTCGTAGCGTGATGTTATATAGCCTATAGCCTTACTCGATAAATGGGCTATCCAACAGTGAAAGAATTTGTCAATTCGGATCAGTAGTTCCTGAGATTACCGCGTTCAAACAAACAAACTCCTTCAGCTTTATAATATAAGTATAGACTACACTTTGGTTTCTTTCATTTCTTTCCTACGTTAACGTTGGTTTTGATGTAAAGAGTCAAGTCTTCTTTTACACCTGGATTAATAAACACAGCACCTGATTCACAAACTTTTCTACGTTACTGTTTGAAGGAAAGATAAACAGATAGACACATTCAATATGAATTACCTGGCCACTTGAGCGAGATTTTCAGTAAAACGGCGAGCGGTTCCCAACATAAGGGCTACGGCTATTTCAGCTACTGTTGAACTCAACACATTGGGTGTGTTAGACAGTTTGATGCCTCTAGCCCTGAGCTCATCCAAGTTGCAGTGATTGTAGCCCGCTGATACTGTAGCCACTATCTTTAGTTGAGGACCTGGTAGATTAATGACAATATTTATACGATATTTCGATGATTTAGACGACTGATTGACTAGTATTCAATCAATGTTAGTACACCGAAGCCTCTTATTAAGGCTGCGGCTTAGTTTGTAAGCTGTTATCGTTAGCTGTGTTTTGTAAAATAATTTATGTTCCAATAAACATTTATTCGTTCAGTGTACCTCTAAATGGGCGTCTATACGGGCCATTTTTACGGCAATTTGTGGCGGCACTATTGGCAACTAATTGCTCGGCCAATAATGGCAATATATCTCGAAACGGGCTACACAACCCGGCAACAATAAAACAGAGAGTGAATGAAACAACAACAAAATTGGCCGGGCAACATTGCGAAAAATCTATCGTTCAGCGATCTTCCGGCAACCATCAAATCAATATTGGAGAGTACTGCCATGTTGCCGGCCACAGCATTGCCGTAAAAAATGGCCCGTTTAGACGTCCCTTAAGGTACACTGAACGAATGACTACTTATAGTTAAATAACACGTCGACGTAAGCATTAACTGACGAACTAACCATATAAGGCATCAACATGTCGCACTACTCTCAAATCTAAACGTTCAAAATATTGTAATATTGTATAGTACCTACTTGCGATTCGTGCCGGTAACTATGCCTGCAAAGTTAAAGCTGCAGTTGCAACTGAAGTAGGTACTTGAGTATTTCAATAATATTGTTATCACGGTCATATAGACTGACAACAGCATTTATTAAATGTTATCTGATAATATCTATGTACAATGAAATCGATAAACAGTCTTAAGTAATATAGGTTTACAGATTAAAATCGCAAACTACTTATTATGCAATAGGTCTTATTTATAACCATCTAATGTACCTACCTACTGTTAACTAGCTACATATTTGAATTAAGCGCAGTGGGAAATCCAGGAGTGGCAATGGTATCTCACTTGTTTGCGTGTTTGTCCTTAATAAAATGAACATCCCGTGGGGTGCCAAATGGTCGGGAATCACCTGGATTCTCTCGACATTTCTTGTGATGTCTAGACTCCTGACAAATCACAAAATCTCCTGACAAACCGTTCCGATACCACGTCGGGGGGAGAGAAGACAACATATTGAAAGCTGGCTGGAATAAAATGCACCCCGCATTTTATTCCAGCTAGCCTTATCATATCAAATAGTATCCAGATCGGGGGGGGGGGGGAGGGGGGGGGGGGCAACAGGCAATTGCCCCTCGACTGAAAGACCCTTTTTAAGTCCGATTGTCCAACCCCACTTAGCGCTGGTGTCTGGTGTTGAATCAAATGCAACCCCCGTCCCGTCATGCAAGCAACTAACATTTGGCTGGTTGGGTCACGAGTTGTCCCCCCCACTAAAGTTCTAGATCTAGACTTTTCGGTCTGGCGACCCTAGCGCTACTGGTGTTGACAGGTGGTGGTGTTAGGTGCAAATGCAAACTCAAATCGGGCTAAGCAAAGCTAAGTCTTCAACTATGTAATTCCTCTTACATTACACCTCAAGACGAAGACTTCATCCGCGTACAAGTTTTACCTACCAGCTTTATCCAGCAGTTCCTTGGAGATAGGAAGGTTGGAGATCCAAACGAGTGCTGAACATCCCGGGATGAGTTTCAGGAGGTCTTCTTTGGCCAATGTCCTGCCTTCTTCTCCGAAGTTCAGATACTTCGTTTGGACAACTGTGAAACTGATTGCAGTGTTAATTATCTTAATATTTAGAAACTAACAACGAGTAACAACCTACCAATCTACATAATGTAAGAAGCAAAAAAATTGCAAGGTAATTTGCCTCAAATGCACTTAGTTCGAGCGAGACGCTTAGATAGTCTTTTCCGTAAGAGTGAAAGAGAGAACATTATCGTAATCGCTACCGACGCCGCGCGCCTATTTTACGCGATGTAATGTTAGCCTATGACACGTCTATACTTATAATTATGTAATACGTCATTGGGTGTATCTGTTTTTGGCATTGTAGCTCAAAAATTAAATAACCGATTATGATATGATTATTTTTATTACAAAGCTAGTTTGATAGGGATGGTTTTTACTTCAACATTCATCAATCCGTCCACGAATCCGTAATGTTATATTATCTTGGTAAATGTGTGTTTTTAGGGTTAAAATCAAAAAAGGAACCCTTATAGTTTTTTTTTTTTTTGACGCGAACGATATTGCAGGCAACATTTAAGGTTTTATTTAAACCTGAGCGGTATTCGCTACTGCTGTAGATAGAAGTACCTACATACCGCGCAGGTATCGCTCAGGCATTTAGTATGAAGTGCCGCAGCTACAGCGTAATAGTTGGTTGGTTAGTAGGTAGTATTGCCACATACCCACTCGGTTATTTCTACTGCAGGCGGTAGCGAATACCGTTTAGGTTAAAATAGATCTTTAGGTATAGGTACTAAAGCTGAAGTGGATGTGAATGTTTAATGACAAAGTTGCTTAGCAACCACTTTAACACTTTAGTCACTTGTTGCTGTCATTTTGTTTTTAAAACATTTCACATACATTTTGGCTTTAGTAGGTATACTAATATATATGACTGTATTTTTATGTAACGCAAAGTAATGTATTACTTTAACCTATTAATTAAAAAAAAGTTAAGTATAGTGGTAAGTAGATATACCTACATATCAACCCATATTATGGCCCACTGCTGGGCACGGGTCTCCCCAGTAGAACCTACAAGTATATAGATCCTGGGGGTAATTGCCATAATCGCCACGCTTGGCGAGCGGGTTGGCGATCGCAGTAAGGCTTTAAATACGCAGAGGACGCTGCAGCCCGTCCTCCGGGGTGAAATCCCTTAGTCGCCTTGACGACACCCACGGGTAGAGATGGGGTGGTACTATTCTTAAGCCGGCACCATACGGCTGATAGATTTAGATATACCTATGTACTATTAATTTTGGATTAATTAGATTTTTTTTATTGCCATCAAAACACGTGTAAGTACATTTATAAATATTTTCTTAGTTTAAACTAATAATTACCTACATCGTGTTGCAGCAAAAGAAACGAGTACAGCAAATGCTGTTTTATGCGAGATTGCATGTAACAATGCTGATTTTCAACTAGTCCCTTCGACACATAAACGAGAAAAAAAACCTAAAAAATACAGAATCACAGAAAAACATCATAGGTACGCGTACAAAGATAAAAATAATTAATAATTTTATATAAATATCAATAAAATAAAATAAACAACTTCATAGGATTTATAAATTAATGTACTCTTTTAACCCTAATTAATTAAATTAATTACGAAAAATACATATTGAATAATTTTAGTTAAGACAACAAATATATACATACACATGTAACACAGTATATAAACACATGACAAATACGGGATCGCAAACGAATCAAATACAATAACTATTAAAAAAAAAAAGCAGTAGATGAATATAATTGAAAATTTATAAATAATTATATACATATTTAATAATATTAATTTAATAATTATTTTTTTATTACTCAAAAGAATAGTAACACAGTATATACATAAACACATGACAAATACGGGATCGCAAACGAATCAAACACAATAACTATTAAAACTTTTTTTTTATTTAAAAAGCAGTAGACGAATATAATCGAATTTGCATAATTGTATATTTATTAATATTAATTTCATAATTATTTTTTTATATACTCAGAAGTATAGTTTTCAAATAGAATTTGAA
This sequence comes from Herminia tarsipennalis, assembly GCA_945859575.2. Classification (NCBI taxonomy): domain Eukaryota; kingdom Metazoa; phylum Arthropoda; class Insecta; order Lepidoptera; family Erebidae; genus Herminia; species Herminia tarsipennalis. The sequence continues at coordinate 20,291,614 of OX243846.2, forward strand.
ATTATTGAAAGATCTATTTTTTTTAATTAATGGTGGAGATAAAACAGTTGAACAAGTACAGATAAGTTTACCTATCAATTTTCCTCATACATTTCCGTCATAAATCGTAAACACATATAATAATGCTCGTTAGGTATAACAATATACTTACAAAACCAAGATAAAACACAAGGATATTTATAAGTTAAGTAGGTAGGTACGTAGCAAAAACAATTTAACAAAAACATATTTTATTTTATTGCTACAGACATCCAAATTATCCAATTATCCACACGGGTTAACAACTCCGAATGGCCTTGTCTTATATGGACATTAATAGGACATTACCACTGGTCACAGAAGTCGCATGTTATACAGCAACAAGACTCATCACATTGTTACCTAGAATCCAAGTAGGTACAACGATAAAAACAAAAACTTGGATCATTTTGTCTATAGGTGGAGAAAAAAAATTTTTCTTATTTATGGGGGTAGCGAAAGCGCCGCTGACATGTATACCAGGTACAAGGGATGTTACGGAGCTTTGACTCCGACTCCGAACGGTCGGTCGGAGTGTATTTTTAGAGACTTCGGCTCCGACACTTTTAAATGAGAGGTACCCAGCGAGCGGCGGCTGCTCCTTCAAGTTAATTTATACATAATGGTATTAAGGAAAAAATCTCACAGATTCTAGCGAATTTTTCCTTCACACATTGTGACTGAATAACGTTTGTTTATACTATTTTATTTTCTTAAGCCTTATTTTAACATGTTTGTCTTCCACCTCCGATTCCGATTCCGACTCCGACAAACCAAATTTTAAAACTCCGACTTCGGTTCCGATAAAACCACCTCTGTAACATCCCTACCAAGTACCTACTGAGGTCAGTATAACTAGTCAGTAAGAATAAAATAGGTACCTATAGGTAACTCTACCTTCCTACCTTACCACGAAAAAAGGCTTAATATATCTAGACCTAGTTTCCTGGCATTGGTCAATCAATTAGATTCTTTATAACAAAGCAAGACAAATCAGCCGGTCGATGCCGTGTGAACTAGTATGACGTTACTGTATTTTAATTAATATAGGTAGGTACCTATATAGGTATAGGTATGTTCTTTTTTAAATATAATATGGCAAAAATACTCACTGTTCTTGTAGAATTTTAAGTCCAGCTTGAGGTAAATCATTTGAAGACACTAAAACTTTAAGATTTTTCGTCATTGTGTTGTTCGCGACGCAACTCGCCGGTAATGTAACTGTAACTAAGGTCACAGCTGCTATGAAAACTACAATCATTGTTTATAGCAACTTGTTAGATAAGATATCTAGAGAATCGAAAGATAAGTGAATACGTATTGCTATGGAGCTAGTTTGAATCGTAATGTGTGTATCTACTGTGTAGCCGGCGTCTGTGTACGGAGATGCAGAGTCAAGGTCGCGCCTCCAGAAAAAAAAAACAATATTGTAGATAGAATGGAGCGGTCATGAGCGGAAAGATGGTCATTAAGTACGCTTCCTCATATCTCATTGTTTATGTTAAATAATTATGATAAACTTTGTTAGTCTACATTTGTTAGTCTTATAATAATAAGACTAGAAAACTACTGGACCGATTTCAAAAATTCTTTCACCATAACAATGCTATATCATTCCTGTTATACATATTTATTACCAGAAAAAAGTAGGAATCCCTATGTCCACTCGTGTGAAGCCGGGACGGGCCGCTAGTCTTTTAATATTATAAAGCTGAAGAGTTTGTTTGTTTGTGTCTTTTGAACGCGATAATCTTAGGAACTACTGGGTCGAATTGAAAAATTATTTTACTGTTGGATAGCCCATTTATCATATATTAGGTACATCTCGCTACGACCAATAGGAGCGGAGCAGCAATGAGAAATGTTACAAAAACGGGGAAAATTGACAGCTAGTAAGTGACAAGAGAGAGAAAAGAAACGAAAAAATAAAGAATAGTATTTGAAGTTTGTGCATATCTGTATTTCAGATGTCGATTACGACTTTTAGACCACAGTTCGTTTACTACGCTGCAAACACGTTCAGCGGCGCGGGGCGTTTGCGATAGGGATGGATAAAGTGAAAACGGAAACCAAACGTTAAAATGTCATAGGCATTTTACTCAGACTACCCAATGAATATAAATTTGATGAAAATGTGTTTTGTAGTAGCCACTGGTTAGTTTGATAGCTAAATAAGAAAAACAATTATTTTTAGGAGGTCCACTCCATACATGTACCTAACAGAAGACGAATAATTTTTTTTTGAGCATACATCAACGTGTGGCACATCATTCGACAGGGTTTCTAATATTTTTTTGATTAAGTGAATATTTTTAGAAATAATCGCTCCGAAAGTTGCATAAATTGTGCTCACACGATTCAAAAGACGGAGGGGGGGGGAGGGGTCTTTTGAATAGTGTGACCAAAAAATATGAAATCCAAAAGGGTAGCGCTTAACAAATACTTTACATTAAAATTATTTCAATAATGATCGGAAATACCGTCAATGAGTTATTGGAGAAAATCTGCGTTTCTCAACAAAAGGGCGTAAGTGCAAGAACATACGCTCTTCAGCTGGTGCAATTATTCAAATCGGATTTTTTTATACGGCAGCGGCTCCGGAACTCTACCTTGAGCATGGTCCGAGATGCTCAGTTCGGAGTAGTTTTTTTTTGCACTATTTGGTGCATTTATATATTAGGCGGGTTCAATTTATGATTTTATGCCAGGTAGCTGCCACCAGTGTATTAGGGTTGCTATACAAGCAACCCTGAGGTCTAATGATTAAGTACTGGGGGTCAATTCACGTAATTTAAGCAGTGTCCAGTAAATTTGGGATCGATCTTAAAAACGCTTCCCGTACTAGGATGTCGTTATTGCGTTCTCGAGACACATATTTGACGCAAGCGTATTTGAGATCAATCCCAAAGTTACAAGAATACAAAAATGGCCGTTTTAATCGAAACTTAACTGTAACTGAACAGCTTTAAGTATGTGAATTGACCTAAACTTACCACTGTCAACATGATCAGGTTCTATCTTCATTACATCGAGGGGATCATCTAAGTGGGAACATTGGATGTCATTTATTTGTGCGTTGTGTTCTTCTTGAGGTTCCATCTTAATATCTGTAAGTATTGCACGCACTTTATCCTGAGCTGTGTAATGAAGATGTTGGACCGGTGATGAGCGGACGGGCCAATGGCAGAGAACAAATGTGGTAGGTACTACAATAGTCAAAACTCCATACAAAATCCAAAAATCACAAACTACACATCACACTATCACACTAATATTATAAAGGCGAAAGTTTGTGAGTATGTGAGTGTGTATGTTTGTTACTTCTTCACGTCTAAACGGCTGGAGCGATTTTAATAAAATTTGGTATGGAGTTAGCCGACACCCTGGATTAACTAGCTAATAAACCGCGGGTAACACCGCGGGGCACAGCTAGTATCTACATAAAGGTCATACAGAGCATGGTTTCTCAAAGTGGGTTCTACGGAACCCAAAGACTCCGTAGTAAAGTTTTAAGGTTAGGATACTCTATAATTGCGTATTATCTTCGTATCTCTTCATAAAATACAATGAAATAGTATAGAGAGGTCTAAGTAATTAATACGTTTTTGGTTGATAATAAAATCACTATGACATTTATGAAAAATTCTAATCGCTCGTTTAAGATTGTTTTGGGCTATGCAGCGGTCTAAAAGATTGACATAGTCGAGTATAAAGTTTTTGGTAAAACTTCTGGTTTTTAGGGTTCCGTAGCCAAAATAGCAAAAATACCCATATAGTTTCGCCATGTCCGTCCGTCACCCGTCCACAGCTTTGCTCAGAGACTGTTAGTGCTAGAAGGCTGTAATTTTGCATGGATACAAGAGTGAGACAGAGCGCTATTTCGCACAATAAGTAGGTCACGCACGGCTTTATATCATTGATGATCGAAGGCCACTACGGATGAGTTGTTTTCGTTCCGTAGGAGATGAGTACAAAGACTGTAGCCCTGAATTTATATATTCGAACTAGCTTTCGCCCGCGGCTTCGCCCGCGTGGATGTCGGTTATCGCGATAAAAAAAAATATATATATATACTATCCTATGTCCTTCCCCGGGTCTCAAACTATCTCCATACCAAATTTCATCTAAATCTGTTCAGCTGTTTGAGCGTGAAAGCGTAACAGACAGACAGACAGACAGACAGAGTTACTTTCATATTTATAATATTAGTATGGATGTAATTTCATTTTATGTTCTGTGCCTTTATATGTTTATCATCTATTTACAATAATAACAAAAATTGTTTATTAAAATTTACTAATATATTTATTGCTATGTATTATACATACATATTAGGTATTTATTTAATTAAGGATATACCCTAATGGTTTCGGACGTCACTTGGGGTTCACACTGAAAACCAGCGCTGTGTTGTGGCTCATGCCACAACATGGCATTTAAGCTGAGTGGAAACCTCGTTTGTCGGAAATACGACGTGCAAGCACCTACTCAGTGTAATTTTTATTTGTTTTTACCTAAGTAGCTAATTGTATCGGTGGCAAATAAACGATTTTTCTTTATTTCTTTCATATTACTTACGCCAACAAAGTGAAGAATAAAATCTTAAAAAAAATTTTTTTAGGGTACCTACAGTACGATCAACGTAACTAGGCCGGACTGAAGTAGGCGACAAGTGGTTGCGCAGATGCATTTTTTGGAAGTAAATGGTGACAGGAAGCGGGGGGCGGGGGCGCTAACTAAACCAAGAGGATTAGAGATGCGATTACGCATTACATTGTCATAATTAGTATTACTAATTCATGTTTTTTTGTGATTATTTTGGTAAAGAAATTGTTTTTCAAAGTTTCTATATTATTTACTGTAATTGTTTTAAATTTAAACTTTTATGAACTCATTTAAATAGTGTTTTTATATTGTTGAATTAAAATGTTGTTAGTATTTTTAATCGATTAAACATATTTAGTCGTTTTCGTAAGTAATTTTAGGGTCGCATCTCTATGACATGCTCGAAAGTGATAAAAACCTAACTTCAATCCGGTCAAGATACGTTGATCGTACTGTATATACGTAAAGTGGAGATGTGATTTTTTTTTTCTTACCTACCCCCTATCGTTTGGGGTATTGTTAGACAGGTCTTTTAAAAACGTTTAGGGGTTCGGAATACCATTTTTAGATTTAGGGATCCTTTTGTGAAATATTAAGATTTAAAGTGCATTTTTTTTTTTAAATTAATATAAGTGTACCAAACCTTTTTACAATTTCGGGGGTTAAACCTGGAATTTTTGTCATTTATATGGTATAATGGTTCTGTTTATATTCCAAAAATATTTTTTTTTAAGTTATGTAGGTGTAGGTGTAACTTTATACATAAAGCAACTAGGTTGCTTTATGTATAAAGTTACAATGTATTTTAGAAACGCATTATAAACAATAATACATAGGAATGTAAATGTTTTTAAAATTTAAACTTAAAAACATTTATTTTCCACAGAAATCAACATAACTGCTATAAATATAAGCATTTCTTGCAGCACCTGAAAAAGTTTCTAAGTCCAGTACTTCCTTCCTTTAAGACCAACTATTGTACACTTAGTTGCAACAAGTTTAATTTTTAAACTTGTTGCAACTAAGTGTACAATAGTTAATATATAATAGTTATAAATAGTTATATAATATATATATAATAGTTAGTTTTAGCACTATTTTAATTACGATTTTATATCAGATAGTTGCTGTCCGGTTATGTGTATATATATCAGGTAGCTGTCTGGTTATGTGTATAGCAACCCTGAGGTCAAATGATTAAGTAGAGGTTTGTGAGCACAACTACAAGTAAAAGGTACACTTACCACTGTCAACATCATCAGGTTCTATCTTCATTACATCGAGGGGATCATCTAAGTGTGAACGTTGGATTTCATCTATTTGTGCGTTGTGTTCTTCTTGAGGTTCCATCTTAATATCTGTAAGTATTACACACACTTTATCCTATATTGACTGCCTCTGTGGCGCGGTGGGAGTGTATCCGACTGCTACGCAAGAGGTTGTGGGTTCGATCCCCACCCAGGATAAAACATTGTGTGATGAGCACGATGGTTTATTCTGTGTCTGGGTGTTATTTTTCTATAATATGTATGTATTTAGAAATATAAAGTATGTTTATCAGTTGTCTGGTTTCCATAGTACAAGCTCTGCTTAGTTTGGGATCAGATGGCGTTGTGTGAGTTGTCCCAAGATATTATATTATCCTTAAGCTGTGTATAAAGATCTAAAGGCTTTATACTGCATAACATCACTCTACAACCAAAAGGAGCAGAATATCAATGAAAAAATGTTGCATATACAGGGTAAAATGACGCAAACTTTGTTACATGGGTCAGCTAATATATCATACTAGCTGTCCCATGCAACTTCGTCTGCATAATTTTTCCCCGTTTTTGCAACATTTCTCATTGCTGCTCTGCGCTGCCTATTGGTTGTAGCGGGATGTTATGTAGCCTATAGACTTCCTTGATAAATGGGCTATCCAGTAGTGAAAGAATTTTTCAATTTGGATCAGTAGCTCCTGAGATTACTGCATTCAAACAAACAAACAAACTCTTCAGATTTAAAATATTAGTATAGATAAACCATCAGAAGGGATTATCTGATAAATAAATTCTATCTAATAATTTAGAAATTCTAAGTGTACACAGTTAGAGAAAGCAAGTGGTAACTTTGTTTACTAGTAGTTTTAGAGGATAGATTTTACCTGCACTTTTTTCAGTTATTATTCTTTCTGCTTCGCCATTTTCTTCTTGTTGTTGGAAGTAATTATGCTCTATCAGGACTTTATATTCTGAAAGTATGAATATAAGAGATAGTTTTCATCGTAGTTCAAAATGATTTCTTTGGAGAGAACAATGTGGTAAGAGAACTATAGGGTTTTGATTTTATCTTTCAGCTACCCTTAACCCAAGATTATTTGCAATAGGTTATTAAAATATAAATGAAATAGTTTACTTAGTCATATTTAGTGATCCAATAGTCTTGATTCATTGCCTTCTCGGGTTTAGTAAGGATAAGAGTTTAAAAAATATTGACTAACTCTCTGAACTAAGTGGAATTCCGTAAGCTATCTCTTTGGCCGAAAATAAGGTAGGATATGAGAGCCGCATCCTGCGCCCTCGTCTATCCATCTGGTATCTGTCGAAGTGTTGATGACACACTAATTTTCTCAACAATTGCTTAATTGTAAGTCCATTAAGTTGAGGGCAAATCGGCAAGAGAAATGACAGCCACAAATTTCGAAGTTTATCGTCTCTGGGTAGGCTATGAAGACAATGTGAATCACTTGTTGCCTTGCAACCAGTAACACAGCACTTTAACGGCGCCATAATAGTCAATCAACTGAGAAGAAATTGTTGTATCAGGTATTTCAACTCGAACACCTATAAGATTAACCGGCACTAGACCTAAACTCTGTCAAACAAAGTTTATCAATTAAAAAGATTTTCAAATGTAAATATGACACCATTGTTTTGATCTGAGCAAATGTTTACAAAAATGTTAATGACAGTTCAATCGGAGTTCTTCTTCTTCTTCTTTGAATTTATGGCAACTAGCCGTTATAAATTTTTAACGACTAATTTTCGCCAATGTCAATTAGATATCGCACATTTTAGTTTCCACTGACCTCTTTTTTATGGGGCGTCTAAACGGGCCATTTTTTACGGCAATTTGTGGCGGCACTATCGACAACTAATTGCTCGGCCAATAATGGCAATATGTCTGCAATTGTATGGCGCATGATCCAGTCTCCTAAACGGGCTACACAACTTGGCAACAGTAAAATAGAGAGCGACTGAAACAACAACAAAATTGACCGGGCAACATTGCAGAAAATCGATCGCTCAGCGATCGTCCGGCAACCATCAAATCGCTTAGTGTAGAGTACTGCCATGTTGCCGGCCACAGCATTGCCGCCACAAATTGCCGTAAAAATGGCCCGTTTAGACGCCCCTAATATGTATAGAGGTCAGTGTTAGTTTTACGCAACGTCTCGTTCATAACCAATTATCACGTATTTAATGCATTTTTTACAAGTTATACTCGTTCAACTCGGAGCTGTAAAATTAATATCATGTCTCGCAGGAAAACTTAGTTCTGCAGCGTATGATGTTAGCAAAGTTAGACAGCTTACGAATGTAGAAACAGCTCGACTAGTATATTTCGGTTATTTTCACAGCGTTATGTCCTACAGCATATTGCTTTGGGTTAAGGCATATACAATAAAAACGTGCAGTGCGTGCGATATATCAACTAGGAGCACGAATTTCCCTTAGAGAAAAGTTTAAAGAGTTATGCATTATGACAGTTGCATCACAATATATTTAAGCAAACGTTTTGTTTGTAAAACAAAACTTACATTTATATATCAAAAATAGTGATATTCACTCTGTGAATACAAGAAATAAGCACAAATTGGTAGGTCAATATCATAGGCTTCATAAAACTCATAACTCATTCATGGGACTAGGTGTTAAATTTTTCAATAAAATCCCAGTCATCATATCGAGTCTACCAGTAACTAAATTTAAAAATGTAGTCCAGAGACATCTTATACAACGAGCTTACTATTCAGTCGATGATTATATAACTTATAAAAATAAATGGATGAATTGTTTACCTTAAAATTGCTTGACGTTTCGACCAGGTTGCACCGGTCGTGGTCACAAGCGGACTGTCGCAGCGATGTTAAGACATCCGTCAGGCCGATGAATCTTCATCCACCCTCACTTTTTTACTTCTCGAAAAGTTAGGGTCACTGCACACTACACTGATTTTGTCCATGTTAACCGACTGCAAAACAATACGAGGTTGTGTTTTACAAATCACTGGATTCCACGTCACGGATAGTTTGAAGCCCTCTTCCCGATTGAAAGTTTTATGTTTTTTTAATTTCAATCGCTTCACGCACAATTCGTGAATAAAAATGGCGGTCTGTGAAGAGGGTTTGTGGACAATGAAACTCAATCCAGTGATTGGTGTTCGATTGCAGCATGTGTTCTGCAATTTCCGATTTGTTCGCTTGCCGGATTTTCACTGCTGCGATGTGTATTGTGATTTTCCTTTCCGCTATAGTTCGCTTTGTTTGGCCAATGTACGAACTACCGCAGCTGCAATCAATTTTGTAGACACCTGGCGTCTGCAGAGGTATAATAACCTTTGGAGTGCCCAACAAGTTGCCAACTTTAGCCACCGTTGTGTAGATCGTACGGATCGAGTACTTTTTCATAATTGATCCGATCTTGTCTGTCGCTCCTCTGACGTAGGTCAAATAAGCAGGTTGTCTGTTCACCTCCGTAGGTTTATCACGTTTTGGGATATGCTTCATTCTTCGGTACACCTGATATCCGTTTTTCTTGAGTACCTCCTGAACATGGACTAGCTCTTGCTCCACATGATCAGGGTCACAGAGGTCAAAGGCTCTGTTTTTCAATGACGTCATCACGGATTGTAGGTGACGAGGATGGTGATGTGACGTAGCATGCAGGTATCTGTCAGTATGTGTGGGCTTTCGGTATACACAGTGTGATAGCGATCCATCAGCTCGCGCTGTCATCTTGATATCCAGGAATATAATTTAATGGTGGCAGCACCTTACCTGCTTAAACAGTATATAATTTACCATTGGCAATTTGAAAAGAGTGACCACGATTTTTATTGCTTGTTCTTTTCTCGGTATTGTTTGCAAACAGGCATTACAAGTAAATGTAGAATCGACTTTTCACAAGTGTAGTATTTGACTTCCTAAGTGAATAAATCATTTTTATTTATTATTATTAATGCCAGGTCAGTTTGCTGCCATTTTTTTACAACTCTATAATCGGAGTTGTAAAAATGGCGCCATACTGACCTGTTCAGAGTAGAACAAACTAATGTCCGGGACATTCTCCTGGAAGCGCTAATTTTATGTCTCTCGATGATACTCTGCAATCCTACCATATTTTTGAACACAGACAATTGCTATATGTAGGTAGCTAAATCCATAATTCAAAAAAATACTCGACCTCATTATGATTTACATATCTAAATGCCACTATTTTGCTTGTCGCTTTACTGTGTTCTGAGCTGTATAATTTTATCTAAATATATAATAATATTATAAAGCTAAAGAGTTTGTTAGTTTTAACGCGATAATCTCAGCAACTACTGGTCGGAATTGGAAAATTATTTTATTGTTGGATAGCCCCTTTTATCGAGAAAGGCTGTAGGCTATATAACATCACGCTACGACTAATAGCAGCGGAGTACAATGAAAAATGTTACGGGGAAAATTTACGCAGACAAAGTTGCGCGGGTCATCTAGTAAAATATATGTAAATAAAAAAGATAAAGTAAAATTGGCTACTTGCTAGTGTTTTACATTGATATAATGAAACTTAGAGACTATTCAGCGTTTATAAATATTTACCAGAAGTTAGTGAAAAATGGTGGCATTGGCCGTTTAGTATCTTGTTCAATTATTTACCGCAATGAAGAACGTTTCTAACGCCAAATTTTGCGGCATATATACTAACCTCCGCGCCCCTCATTCGACTTACTGGTGTTAGAATGGTTACACGTGTTGGATTTTGAATATATAATAAGTCTAGAAAAAGTTCCTCTTACTTTGGTCATTCATATTTTTAACCACAACTTTAAGTTGTGCGTTATTTCTTTGACCGTACTATTATGATTAGGTTTTTTATTGAGTAACTATCCAACGAGCATCAGATGTTTTCTCTATTTTAGTTTTTTAATATGTTTTGATATGATTTTTGTAAATACACCATTATTGGCATCGTCATTGTTAGCTTAACTGAAAAAAAAAAATGCAAGGCGCAAACAATGACGACTGAATAAGACGACAAGAGAACAATGATTTTGATTATTTATTGAGATGGGTTTAACTGAGCGGAGTTTATCTTTATCAGTTATGCACGTACTATTATCATCACCTATCCATTCTGTTTTCAAGTTTTTATATGGACTGGGCGCAATATATTCTTTTCTTCCATTCATATCTGTCAGTCATCGTCGAGTTACACTCTCCTATTTTATTGATGTGATCTTTCGCACAATCTATAAAATACATGTCTTCTTAGGTCGCCTTTTCCTTCTCCCACCCATCAATAACTTTCATATGCTTTAACCTTAATAAAACGTGCCTTTCATCTGCTCTCATACAAGTATACCAAGATATTTAAACGTTTTCTTGTCAGCTTTCTCAATGATCTATACACGTTTTCTTTTCATCTTTCAAAGGTGCACTTTCATGCTTCTTCTAATATATAATTTCTTAAACTATCCGTTCTAGTTACTCCACATATCCACTTTTACAATCTAATCTCTAATGCCTAATGTCAATGTCAATGTCTCCATCCCTTTGCACGAGAGTCGGAACAGATCGGTACTAATATTCCACCAAGTACCACCAAGACAGCCGAAATCGAGGAAAATGTTTCTGGTTTAATTTTGCTGATTTTTGGGCCAACGTTCTTTAGACTTCGCCACCGTTCCTCTAGTCTGTTCTGAACTAACTTCGGCAACTAGTATCGTCTGGGAATAGATCAAGTAAGGCACCGCCTTGTCTACATCACCGCCCCCGGAGCTCTTTCAGTCCCATTTGGGCGGCTGGGTGGTCTTGTGAAGCTTTCAACCCTCCCCAACATATAGTTAGCGGGCAGATTACGAGATATGGATATAGTCGGAACATACCGATGCCAACGCCGTGTGCCCCGGAATCAAAGTCCACTGCAATGCTAGGCAACTGCTCCGAGGGCAGACGCACCTTGAGAACATCAAAGCTATAAGAACGGAAAAGGTGTGTGGGCTGCTTCATCTCCAATCAGAACGAAAGTGGCCGGCACAGGCCAAAGTTAATAACTTGGCCAGAGCAGCACCCGGTCTGGCCGATACAAAATCGACCAATCGCCCACAGTAAAAAAATAAGGAAGCTCAAAATAAGTGCCAGATTGTTAATAAATTAGGCGTTAATTTAGGTTTGTAACCTTGGAGATAGAATCATTAAAGTTTTGATTATATTTAAAAGAATTAACTTCTAAAGATTTTACTTGCTTTTCTAACACGTTTTTACATTCTTTAGCTCCAGTAAAAGTTATATTGTTATCTATTATTTAATAAGCGATTAAAAAAAATATTTAGGAAAGACTTTTTTGGGATAGTTTCAAAAAAGATAAATTCGGTTTAAAAAAAGGAAATGCAAAGCTAGGTTAACAATGCTTACCTTTATGAAAAACAAATTAGGGGGATGAGGCAATATGTGACCCAACCGGTCAAGTGCGAGTAGTGGGGGCGGGGGAGGGGGTATTTTATTAAACACCACCGCCAAGCGGTGCGGTTTAAACTTTTTGTCCCCGTGATCACAAAGATCTCGTTACAACAAGAAGGTTGAGCACAAACAATGTGGGTCTGCACCCTATAGTTCGTGTGATATAGGCATTTAATGTTTTGACACAATGATCACATAGATCTCGTCAAAACAAGGAGTTTGTGTACAATCAAGGTGGGTCAGCGCCCCATAGTTCCTAAGATATAGATTCACAAAATCGCCCAGGAGCACCCCCACACAAGCAACACACAAATATCACACGATGAACACCTTTTTTTGCATCTATAATTATGGTATAAAGCTAAAGAGCTAGTTTGTTTGAAAAAATATTAAACGCAGACGAAGTTGGGCGGGACAGTTAGTCTCGAATAAAACTATGAACACGCGCCTCCGTTCGACTTATTCTACGTTTGCTTGAGGACATACATCGCACTTCTGATATCGGCGCTACGGTGGCCATATGCGGTCGTGGGTTCGATCCCCACACAGGTTTAAATTTTGCCTGTCACGCCATCTTGCAGCGCCCATGTCTAAGTTAGTCAATACATTTGCTATTTAAACAAAACAGATCAATGGAAATCAACAAGCGATATCTTTTATCCGACATATTATATAGTAGTAGTAAATTGATGTGCAATGTATTAAACATTGCACATCAATTTACTACTACTATATAATATGTCGGATTACTACTTAGTACTATATAATATTCGACATATTATATAGTAGTAGTAAATTGATGTGCAATGTATTAAACATTGCACATCAATTTACTACTACTATATAATATGTCGGATTGGTTGGTATCTAAGATACTTCGTATTAAACGAAGTATCTTAGATACCAACCTTTTTATTAAACGCATTTCACACCTATTCTGTGTTTAGTATAGATAATTAGTTGATTTGGCTATCAAAACATGATGCTCGATTTTCAGGCTCATCCATGGTAAAGACCAGGTGGGGCACCTGGTCTTAAATGAAAATTAAAGGAGGACGATCTTAAATGAAAGAAAAGTAAGCGAGAATCCACCACTGGGGCCAAATGCTATCAAGGGGCGCTAAATAGATTATGTCGAGTCACAGATAATATAATACTATACTAGCGAGTGAAATTATTTGCACCATTTATTTGTTCACATTGACGGTATCAGGTAAAATCACTGACAACCTCCCCCCCACTCCATCTAGACGGACTGAAGTTTCCAAATTTTAGCCTTGTTAATATGGGTGGATCCGGATATAATTGAAAAATCTCTCGGAGGGGGGGGGGGAGCACAAGAACAAATGCCCAAAAATACAATACAATACAAGAAATTCGGTACACAAAACAACCGTCTGACGCCCCAGACGGTTGTTTTGTGTACTGAACGAGATTTGACACGTTGTTGACGTTTTTCCTAATGAGACATGCAGCCGGCCAAGGCCAGATTTAGGTTGGAGCGAGATCAAATTTTGCTTCCCCAATATTAGTAAATTGTGGGGGAAAGGGTGTCAATCATTTCACCTGATATCGCTTACATCGCGCGAATTACGAGTGTACAAATAATTTTAGCGCCTTTGCAAATGAACCAAGCCATCTTGATAGCATTTAACACCATAAGCAGGACGGGTCGGCCCTGGTGACATCATGACATAAATAAAACTAATTAGAAAGTAGTTTTAGGTGTATGTATTGAATAGTTTGAATATTATATCTACATAAATTAATGTTTATTTTAATAAAAATATTTTTCTCCTACATTTGATTTAACTATTAAAATATGAATAATTGTCTACTTATCTGTTTTACTAAACAGCGAGGTAGTATGAATAATTATTTTAAATAATAATAATAATTCTAAATTTATGTTATAAATCAACATGATATAGGAAACAACATAGGCTCCCCGTTCAGCGCGAATACAACGTTCCGAGCTGCTAATTTTGACATTTCGTTGCGAGTTTTAATAGTAGTGCTGCCTAGATGTGGCAGGATGTCTGAAAAAAAAATATAATGGTTAAAATGGCGGCAAATTGAACTGTTATCTGTGGAGTTGTAAAAATAGCGGCAAACTAACACGTCGCTATTTTTACAGCTTACGAGTGCAAAATATACTTGAAATACGTGATATCTAGATAAGAATGAGACATATAATAATAAACTCAAAATCGGCAACGAGTCTTGGTAATTCAAAGAAGAAAACTTGAAAGAATACAAACTTGAAACTGAAAGAATATAAACTTGCACGTAATATGCGAGCCATTAACCCTACCGAATGATATCGGCGGGAATGGAAGAAAACTGCTATCTGTCATCCATAATTTTATTGTCATACTTTCATGCGGTCCATCCCTTTGATTAATACTTTAAATTTACCGAATTTCATCTTAATCGGTTCTGCGGTTTAAGAGTAAAAACGTAATAGACAGATTTGCTTTCACATAAATAATATTATTTTGGTCATTACATAGAGAATAAAGACCTCAAGGAAGATCTTATCTGGGAGAAAATTTGTAAGCTGTAAATAACAGTTTCGATATTGGCGTGCGTACGTCCGTTTTGGTGGGTAGGGTTTTAGGTGTTATCATTGACTAAATAACGCACATAGGCAGATTCGACCAATCTGGGCGGTCAAAAGTCGATTTTATGAAAGTCGTCATTGGTAAATCTTAAACGCTTCTAGTTTATGTTGAATAGTTATATGTTAAAATACAGAGGGAAGGGGACGTTTTTTATTTCTTGCCTTTTAGTGGGTTGGTTTGTAATTCATAAAAGTTACAATATGCCTAAGATAATTGCTGAAATATGTGGTGTTCTAATAACTCACACTCACTTATTCTGTGACCCTAAATTAATATTCATTTAAATAGGTTCTGATTGTATTCATTGTCTGTGGTCGACGCGCATCACTAGTGGAGTTTGGAATCCAAAAGGAGCGCGCGCGACCCCATCACTAATTGGCACTCGCACCAAAAAACAACAAGTGTGAAACAACGAGTTAATGCATCGTTTCAAGCTTATGATTCACAACTTGGACGAATTAATTGTAGGAGATAATCTCGAACGGTAACCACTCTGTACAAAGTGCTAAACAAAATTATAACCTGTTCAAACATCGGACTGTGTTTCACTTCGATCCTCATCACCCCACTTCAAGAATCGAACGATGTGGTCCCTACCACAGGGCGCTTCGACGACATCTCTGGTCCTAAAAATCCTTTTACAAAATGTTGATTTTCCCGATGCAGGGCCGTTAATTGTTGAGGAGTTAACATGATAATTCATTAGCTCTATAACATTGTGTAATAGTAGCATGACGAGAATAAAGTGCTACTCAATACTGGGAGGCCAATTCACGTATATAAGGCAGTGCAGTTGCAGTTAAGTTTTGATTATTTTTTTATAACTTTGGGATCGATCTCGAATACGCTTTCGCACTATATTAAAATGCCGCTATTGCGCTTTCGAGGCGCATACTTTACGCAAACGTATTTGAGATCGATCCCGAAGTTACAAGAACACGAAAATGGCCGTAAGAATCGAAACATAACTGCAATTGCACTACAACTGCATTGCTTTAAATACGTGAATTGGCCCGCATACCACTTAATTGAATCGCAAACCGAAAATAATTGAATAGTTTTGCTCGTCATTTTGTGGTCTTCATCATCATCAGTTCACTTCACCAATTTGTGAGTTTAGGAGTAAATGCACGAATCACTATGAAATATACCTAAATCCCTATAGGTGTTCATTTAATATTTGAAGAGTTCTCTCGATTTCTCCAGAATCCTATCATCAGGTCCTGATCTGATGATAATGGGATCAATTTGGAAGTATACCCTATAGAACACAAAGTCATTTTTTCAAATTGGTCCAGCCGCCTCTGCGTAATCGGTAAAGAAATGAATTGAGAACCACCTTCTTTTTTGAATTCGGTTGTACCTAATATAGGTTTAACTTACAGCAGTTAGGTAAAGAAACCAGGGGATTATCCTTGGGTATCGGCTCCGGAGTGACCACGTCCAGTCCCGCGGCGAAGATCTGCTTCTCTTTAAGAGCTATGTACAACGCTTCTTGGTCCACTATTTCTGTTTCAACCAGTAATAGAAAATCAATCAGTACCTAACCTTGTTTAAACTTACTTCATGTTCGCTCGAGGGTGTCTTATTGAAGACACTTCGAAGTTAAAGTTGGCCGATAACCGTTGCAGGTAGAATTTGACAAAGTAAACACTTGACTTGACTAGTAAAATAAATGACTAATGACTAACAGAGACGAGGGATTATTGACCTAATCAAGGGAGGCTGGAGACTGGCCTGTTGGTCTAGTGGTTAGTGACCCAGACTGCTAAGCCAGAGGTGTGTGATCAGGATCACATGACAAATTGTTCTTTGTCTCCGTGACTTATATGTTTGTAAAGTCCTCTACGACACAGGGCTTGTACCCTAATGCGGGAATTGGGTAGATGACTACAATAACAAATAATTAATTAACACTTTATAAGAAATAGCATTTGCAAAAATATTCTGGAAAACAATGTTTCTCTACAATTTTACGTTGTCGTGAATTTATAAACATCAAAACAAACATTGAAACTACATGATTTGACCATACAAAAGAATGACGTCATTGTTTTGTATTTCATACAAATTAGCTCATACTAATTTGTATGAAATACAAAACAATGACGTCATTCTTTTGCGCATCGTTTTGACGTTTCATAAAAAGATACTGATTTGACTTGACAGTCATCTACCCTATTGTCATATTTATAAGAGCCGTGACGACAGGCCAGGGTCCTTATTCAGTATCTTTTTTTTCGTTTTCACGTCAAGCCCGCGCTTCCAACTGTTAAAATCTTGTCATAATCGGCAGGAATGGAAAAAAAACTACCATCTGTCATCCATAATTGTCACACTGTCACGCGGCGGGTTCTCTGGTTACGATATAAACTATATATATGTATAAAGCATTAAATAAACCATTTGCGCATTCATTTCTAAGCGCTTAAATGCGCGTTTATGTAAGAAAATTAAAAACCTATGTAATAGGTTTTTAATTTTCAAACGCTTCTCAGTAATTAGGTAAAGTAGGTTACTTAAGTAGACGCAGAGCCCGATATGGCCATTTATCCGACTGGGGTAAAATAATTTTCACCGCCCTTTACTCTATCACTAGGTATGTTGTCAGTGTCCGTCTGAGGTAAATCTGGCCTCAGACGGACACTGACAACATAGTGGAGATAAAATTTTGGGAGAGGGAGCCCCCCTCCTTCCCCAAAATTTAATCTGGTAACAAATCATTTCCCCCGACCTCAATTTGTCCGCCCTTCATTTTTCCCACACTGCCGAGCCCTGAGTAGACGTAGAAGCCGTAATCGGGTCGGGTATGAAATACCAAGTTGTGTTGTGTCTTACCTCCTCTGGCAATGTTGATCAAAACAGACGTACTCTTCATAAGTTTTAAAGTTTCAGCGTTGATCAGGTGTCTAGTCTCATCGCTGAGAGGGCAGCAGAGGCATACATAGTCACTTTCCTTCAGCAGCTGTTCCAATGGCACTCGTTCTACGCCTAATGATTTCGCTGTAATCGAAGAGAAAGAAAATAGGTAGGTACTTCAGGAATTGGCATTTTCGCAGCCTACATTTTTTTAATACCACAAATAATTAAATGAATACACGAGCAGCTCATGAGCTTGATGGTAACCATCATGCGTTGCCCATAACAGCGACAGTGCCACCTAAATCTTTGTTTGGCAAAGATCTGAATGTCACCACTCTGCGTGAGGCATAGCCTCATTTGCCCAGTAGGTAATTTCATTTGCTACCTTCTGCCTTCAACCGAATCACGGTGATGCGTTGACATTACTATTTCACGAAAGAATAACTGAAATAGCTAAAAGTGTAAAACTAAGGAAGGTATGTCTGTTCTCTAAACTATTCTAAGAAAATTGAACTTACCTACGCCTCAAAAACTCAGAATAAAGTAATTATTCAGAGGTCTAGACAAGAAAATCATCTTTTTTTCTTTCATCTTTCTTCACTATTTTATTAAAAGTTATAAGTTTTTATTGTTTATTTAAATAGCTTCTGTAGCGCCAATCCTGCGCCATCCTTTTCGCCAGTTCTCATATATAAAACCTTGAAACCCAGAGTTCGAAGCACCATTTCTATGTCACCTACCTTCAGGTTTATCCGTCCGTCCACTGTAAATGAAGCTCGCGACGTCGAAACCCTTCAGTCTCCTGACCAGCGCCTGGCCGATGCCTCCGAAGCCGATGATACCCACAGTGCTACCAGTTATGTCTTGCCCCAGTCTCCAACAAACGCCATACTTCCAATCGCCACTGAAATTTGAGTATAGTAAGTAGAAGAAATGATATTATTTTAAATGAAATACTTTGACCTTTAGCTTCATAGTGAACACTTAGTTAAAATGTGTTGTAAATGAATTCAAGGTTAAAATAATTTTGGAAGGTAAGCGAACTGAATGAGTCCACTCATCTCACAAACTATAGGTCTGTATAAAACACGGTAGTGTATGTATGCACGCACACGTTCAGCGGGCGACTGTGCGTGTTACTGACAGTAAAAATCCATCCAATTCTCTTCAAAATGCCTGGACAGATTTTCATCAAACATGGCTACAAATTCTCCTGATTAAACTGCCTTCCTATTGAAATCCATCTAATAATTTGGCAGCTATAATGTACAGCTTAAATGGATCCTCTAGACGTGTTGTCTTGGCATGAATTGGGATAAAATCAAAATCTTGTTTAATGAACGTGTCATGCCTAGGCCAATTTATGACGAAGGATCGATGTTTGAAGTTGTCCAATTTGAATAATCTAGAAACAACTTCATGAAAGAAGTCGACAGGAGGATCCGATTGGGTTGGGCAGCGTTTAGCAAACTTCGCCGAGTCTCTCTCTCTCTCTTCAGCTCTACCGCAATGCCTGATGATCAAGGTATATAATCAGTGCGTCCTAACTGTTATAACCTACGGTGCCGAGACGTGGACAGTTACGATTGGGCTAGTCCAAACCAAAGTTACCGACATAGCACGCAGGTTAAGCACGCTGAAGTGGCAATGGGCTGGCCACATTTGCCGAAGGACCGATGGCCGATGGAGCAAACGAGTCTTAGAGTGGAGACCGCGACTCGGTAAACGCAAGGTAGGACGACCCCAGGCAGATGGACTGATGACTTAAAAAAGTCGCTGGAATGATTTAGATGTGGAAGGCGGAGGACCGGATGATGTGGCGTAAGATAGGAGAGGCCTATGTCCAGCAGTGGACCGATACAGGCTGATTGATTGAACACCACATAACATTCATACCACCCTTCTATTACAGCGGGAAATACCCTACCTTTCGATCTCCTGGACCCCTTCCTTGAACCGTCTTCCTGCAGCAATCATCAGCCCCACAGTGATATCAGCTACAGCATTATCCAGAACTTGGGGAGTATTACCCAGAAGTATGCCTCGCTTCTTCAGTTCGGCCTTGTCAATGTGGTCCGTTCCTGATGCCATTGTAGATACAACTTTTAACTGTGGCCCTGCGTGGATAGAATTTGTAGATGATTAGCTGGTGGTTTAATGTTGTAATAGAGTAGCAATTTCCTTTCCTGGGGTGTTTTTTTTTAAAGATAACTAGCAATGTGGGATTTTGATCCCACGTTACTAGCAATCCTGTTAACCCCTCCAGCTAAGCTCAATGGCTTGTGTTAGGAGTGGGTTCACGTCGGTAGTGTAATGGGTAGGATTCGAACGCACGACCTCACGATTGCGAGACCGATGCCTTAGCCATTAGGCTACCGCCGCTTCAGGTTGAAGCTACCTTTGTAGCTACGTTGGTAGTTTGAGATTTTGAGGTTTGGGCCGATTTCAATTGGTAGCCCATTGAAATCGGTCCATATCTCAAACGGATAAAGTTACTGAAAGCATGACATGGTTTAACTCTCTGAATATGATAAGAAATCCGCAATAAAGTGCAATATCCATATCTACTAATATAAATGCGAAAGCATGTATTTCTGTTTGCTCTTTCCTATATAAATAGTTAGGTGTTAGTACCTACCTATTTTTAAGGTTAAGTATAATTCGAAAGTTTATGGGATGACCCATAAACTTTCGAATTATACTTAACCTTAAAAATACACATTTAAAAAATACAGAGCTTGCCACAAGGCTTCGGCCACAAATAAAATAATAAATCAAGAAACTTCGGACCGTAAGGCTAAAAGCACAGTTAGGTATTCTCTTTATTTTGTGTTAAAAGCATGGCCCCTGCGCAAGATGACATGCAAAATCGTGAAGCGTTCCACATTGAAAAAATCTGGATGTCATCTAGTTTTACTCCTACATGTCCAGACTCAGGTCAACCCAAACGAGCAAATAGATATTACCCAGGTAGTAGTCGATCTGCATCCCCCCCCCCCCCATCGTAAGCACGTTCTCCGCGAGGGTGGAGGGCGCTATCATCAAATTTTTGCCCCGTCTCGAAATTTTCCGAATCCGAAATAGATCCGGCATTGCATCTAGTAGACGGGTACCTACTTTAAAATAGCTCCTTTGGGCTAATCTGTATAGAACAATTTGAATGGGAAACTTCAAAGAAATCACACAATGAAGAAAATGTATGTTCCATTTCTCATGTTTGATTGCAATACGAGTATAGCAACGATTGTTCGATTCACGGACATTGTTGTTATTGTTCGAACAAACATTTATGAAACTTGAGCAGCTTTCCTGAAAATGGAGGCACCTATCTGAGTGCGTAGTAATCCAATCTTTATTTACGTCATAGCCACAGCCAAAACAAACTACAGGCCAATGAGGGTTATGCTTTTTAGGCTCACCAACAAGTGCTTTTTAATAAGAATCAAGTTTATCTCGCAACAAAAAATACCTTTGTTATCTATAAAATTCAGGTAATCAAGGAGATAGATCAATAATCCAAGGAGATTTTTTCTTTTGCTGCTTGAACATCATTGTAATAGATCAATTTAATAATAAAAGCGTGTTAAAATAAGGCAACCCTGTCCTTAATAGATTCCCAATGACTTTTTTTTTTGGAAACACGGACCTGTGTGGAATTTCTCTTTAAAAAAAAACATTATGGTCACTAACCAGCCAAGTCCAATATTTCTCCAGTGAGCTTGTGTTTGGTGTTCCAGATGAGGGCATCGTAACCTGCTGTGATGGTTTCCTTGATCGTTGGTAGACTCTCAGGCTCGTGGTCCAAGTACTGTATCACTGTTGTTTCAACTCTGTTCAAAAAGCATTGTAGCTCAGGAATTGAATTGTGCGTTTGCTGGCACTACCAGCGTTCCTGCTTTTGTCGGATATAAAGTAGGTATCTACATACTAACATTTAAACTTTCGCGTTGCATGATTATAACTATTTATTCGACTGGCCTGTTGGTCTAGTGGTTAGTGACCCTGACTGCTAAGCCGGAGGTCGTGGGTTCGATCCCCACCCATGATAAAAGTTTATTCTGTGTGTGGGTGTTATTTATCTAAAATATGTATGTATTTAGAAATATATACGAGTTAGTATGTTTATCAGTTGTCTGGTTTTCATAGTACAACCTCTGCTTAGTTTGGGTTCAGATAGCGTTGCGTGAGTTTTCCCAAGTTATTGTTATTATTATTAAGCTACAAGAATACAAAACTCCCTTACGTGATTTGGCCTCCAGGCCCGTAATAAATATATACTGGGCCCACCTGAGGCAAGCTACGGCTCTGCTACTAATCTTAAATCTATAAAATACCTACGTCATTATTTTTTAATGAAACTTTCATAAAAATATCATCAAGTTTAGTAACTGTTGCCTGTGGATTACCCAAATAAAAACTTTTATACCTTTATACCAGGTTTCCTTTGTTCCCACTTGTTCTACTTCATAGTTCCATTTAAGAACTAGTTATCCTGATTACTACGAATAGGTACTACAGCTACAAAAAAACCGGGCAAGTGCATGTCGGGCCACGCACAATATAGGGTTCCGTAGTCTCTCCACCCCCTCCATCCGAATAATCCGGCTTATGAAATGGGTTTTCTGTTGTTTTTGTTTCAAACTAACAACGTTATTTCTACTTAATAATAATTTTCAATGGAATTTGTACGAAATTTTGTTACTTTTCATTTGATCAGCTGTTACTCGTAAACTTTTAAAGCCTTCTTAGCTGTGATAGTTTCCCTTTTAATTTCACTATATATACTACTACCGTGAGTACTAGCAGGGGGGGACACTTGACTCTAAAAAAAATTGCACTTTAAATCTTATTATTTCACAAACGGATCCCTAAATCTAAAAATGGTCTTCCCAACCCCTAAACGTTTTTAAAAGACCTATCTAACGATACCCGACACGATGGGGTAGGTGAGAAAAAAAATCACATCCCCACTTTACAAATGTACAGTCTCTGAGCAAAGCTACGGAAGGACGGACGGACATGGCGAAACACGAAGGGTTCCATTTTGCCATTTTGGTTACGGAACCCTAAAAAAGAAATCAGTTGTCGAGCCGTACCTAATCAATTGAGAATTAAGTGTGAGATTGGTATGATTGGTCCTTTATCTAGTGATGAGTGTGATGACACAAGTAACTTAATGGTAGAAAAGATTTAAAAATAATGTTTTAATTTAAAAGAAAAAAAAAAAAATGTGTCTGACAATGATGAGTCTACCAGAAGTCCTGCTTAATCGGTGATCACGCGCGGTATCGATGATAAGATAAAATTAACTGACGATCAATAAATGCTGCCAATATGAAATAAGCGGGAGATAATACATCCATTGAATTGGGTATGAAGTACTTTTATTGTGAATTACAACTCTTAAGCGATAAAAACGTTGCTAAGGTCGTCGTTTTATACACTGACGGACTCATAAACTGCATCAAAGTTCAGGTTTACTCTAAAAGGATTTTTTATAATAAGTATGCAAACTTTTTAGATTAAATTATATAAATATGGAAAAACTGGCTCTTAATCTTAAAAAAAAATTAAATTTAAAAATAGAACTGCGGTAAAACAAATGAATATAGCCGGGAAAAGAAAATTTACTCGTAGTATCAGATTTGCGTGTTATTTATAGCAAAGTTTTAAATTAATTCTCATTGATTTTTTTTGTTTGGTCAATTGAATTATTGTTACCAGCATAATTGTTGGGTTAGTTTTTTAACACATCGAGAGTTTTTGAACCATAATATGGATACTTCGTCCGAACAAGCGGCACAAATTGTAGCATTGGTGCGGGAGGGCTTGGATCAACGAACGATTGGTAGAAATTTAAATTTAAACCAGTCTACGGTTTGTAGAATATACAGAAGGTTTGTAGAGACAGGTTCTTACAGGAGGAGACGTGGTACAGGCAGAACTCGAGCAACCACAGGTCGTGATGACCGATTTATTGTTACAACTTCCCTGCGAAATCGTTTCCTCACGTCAGTTAACATCAAAACCGAGCTTAATGAAGTGCGTGGAAAAAACGTGTGTGCACGAACAATAAGAAGAAGGTTAAAGGAAGCGGCTATCACCCCTTTTAGACCAGCAAATGGTCCAAAGTTGTCTGCAGCTCACAGACAAGCTCGCTTAAGATTTGCGCGTCATCACCTGAATTGGACAGAAGAGCAGTGGGCCTCTGTATTGTTCACGGACGAGTGTAGGACATGTTTATATGGTGCAGATGGTCGCAGAAGAGTCTATCGTCGACGTGGGGAGCGATATGCTCAAAGTTGCATTTAGGAGCGTGTTCCTTTTGGAGGCGGTTCATGTATGGTCTGGGGTGGCATATCGATGAACGGGCGAACAGAACTTGTGTTCATAGACATGGTCCGTCAAAACGGTAATAGAGGGGGTTTGACAGCACATCGCTACATAACAGAGATATTAGAAGATCACGTGGTGCCTTACATGGGATTCATAGGCGAAAATTTTACTTTAATGCAGGATAATGCCCGGCCGCATGCAGCTGCACAAGTTCAACATTATTGCGAAGAGGTTGGGATACGTACAATGAATTGGCCAGCACGCAGCCCGGATCTTAATCCCATCGAGCATGTTTGGGACAATTTAAAAAGAGCTGTATATGCGAGAAACCCTTCGCCTACGACAGTGGCAGCACTAAGAACAGCACTTTCAGAAGAATGGGACAATATTCCGCAAGATCTTTTAAAAACCCTTATAAAATCTATGCGGAACCGATTAGAATCCGTAATAAGGGCACGTGGGGGTAATACACCTTATTAAAACACAAATAAACCCTTGCATAAAGTTTGTGTCTATTGTTAAAACCAATTTTTTAATTAAACAATTTTTCCTTAAACTTCTGTTTTTTCTTCAAAAAAGGTCTTAAGGTCCTTTCCAGTACATAAACTTAAACTTAAAGATATGATCCTACGCTGTTTTAAAGTTCACGAACCAATCTAGAGGTTTCAATTTAAATCTGTATAGAAAGTTTGCATACTTGGTTAAAATATTTATTTCAAAGTCGTCTATTACTTTGATGCAGTTTATAAGTCCGTCAGTGTATCTTCGTATGTGTACATTATCCCCGTTTTTGCAACATTTCTCATTACTGCTCGGCTCTTATCGGTCGTAGCGTAATGTTATATAGCCTATAGACTTCCTCGATAAATGGGCTACCGAACAGAAAAAGTTTTTTTTTCAATTCGGACCAGTAGTTTCTGAGATTGTCTTTTGACATCTCACAGCCGCCATGTGTTTTTTTTTAAACGTCATATATCTAAGAACACTTGGGCGGTCAAGAAGAACCTAAGGACGTCTTAATTCTATAAATCCGTTCAGTGGTTTGTGAGATATGCGGTAATAAAGAATATAACATACATACATACAAGATACGCGTGAAAAACATAACCCTTCCTTACAGTCGGGTAATAAAGTCCCCCGCGACACAGAGCTTGTACCCTAGTATAAGCCTTGTGCCGCGGGGGACTTTACAAACATCATATTCATTAATATACAGTTAAGTATGTGTCGCGGGGGACTTTACAAACATACATACTATTCATTAATTTACAGTTCAGTTTAAGACGACTTCCGCAGGAGGGTACAAGCCCTGTGTCGCAGGGGACTTTACAAACATACAAGTCACGGACACAAAGTACACCCAGATTTGGAACAACAATTTGTGGATCGGATACGGATTTTGATATATTTTTTTTAAAAGACGACTCCCGCACCAGGGTGCAAGCCCTGTGTCGCTGGGGACTTTACAAGTCACGGACACAAAGTACACCCAGACTCGGAACAACAATTTGTGGATTACACAAAG
Organism: Herminia tarsipennalis; assembly: GCA_945859575.2. Classification (NCBI taxonomy): domain Eukaryota; kingdom Metazoa; phylum Arthropoda; class Insecta; order Lepidoptera; family Erebidae; genus Herminia; species Herminia tarsipennalis. The sequence goes on from OX243846.2 coordinate 20,317,295, forward strand.
TGGTGTCCCGTGTGGGAATCGAACCCACGAGCTCTTGCGTGGCAGTCGGATACACTCCCACCGCGCCATAGAGGCAGTCTGTCTCACTATACCTATTAGTTTTTACTGAAAGGTTTATATAATATATACTACTAGTTATTGGATATTGTGTGCATAGATAGAGACCTAGTGAAGAAAAGTGCCTGCGAAACCAGGAGGGTCGCAAGTTGATAATATTCGTAAGACATTCGGAAATACTACGAGTTATTAGCATTAATAATCCTATGATATTTTTTATATCTATTGGACTGCCTCTGTGGCGCGGTGGGAGTGTATTCGACTGCTACGCAAGAGGTCGTAGGTTCGATCCCCACCCAGGATAAAACTGTGTGATGAGCACGATTGTTTATTCTGTGTCTGGGTGTTATTTATCTATAATATGTATGTATTTAGAAATATATAAGTAAGTTTATCAGTTGTCTGGTTTCCATAGTACAAGCTCTGCTTAGTTTGGGGTCAGATATCAATATTAGATAGAAGATTTTATTATTATTATATGTTTCAATTTATTTTTATGCGAACGTTAATTCTCTATTTTAAAAGAATACTCAATTTCACATACAAAAAATGAAAATGAAATCTCGAAAAGGACCAGTCGCCAAAATTTGTCAAGTATCTAACAAGGTTTAGTTATATCTAGTTTAATTAATGTAGGAAAGAGAAGATTTTGGGAAATTCCATTCCTAACGCGAACAAAAAGCTGATCAAAGTTTGTATGGAAATTAGTCCACTTTATGTCACTCCACAAATATACAACCATATGGGCGAAACTACGGGCAACAGCTAGTAAATATTAAAATAGAAATAACTCACTTATCCTTCAAAAACTCCAAACCAGCAGCACAATAAGTTTTGTTTGCAATGAAAACCCGTTTTACCGACATCTTTTGGCCAATTTAAAAAAAAATAACGAAATATTTATTAAAATTGTAGATACAGACAGACCGGCTGATAGCAAGTGCGATGACATGAACGATACTGTCACTTTGACAGCTGCTGTTGTACTGTTTGCTCCTACCACATTTTTTGCGCGTGTATTGTCTACTGAGTGTAAATATTATGCAATGTAACTTTTGTATTATATAATAGACAGCACCATCTAGCGTTGAGTAGCTAAAACTAAATTATTTTTGTTTGTACATTGTTAGAATTAATAGATGGCGTTGTCATACATCTCCAAACTAATAAAATCTAGTTACTTACAATTGATAATTAGCTATTGCCTGAAGTAAATTAAAGATAAACTTGTGTTTATGGAGAGAATAAGGTTCTGAGTGGGAGTTGTAAAAATGGCGGCAAACTAACCGGCCATTATTTTTACAGCTCCGAGTTTAACTTGTAAAAAATGATTTGAAACGTGATAATTGACTAAGAACGAGACTTTGTGCATGTATTATGCGCATAAATACTTGACACTGGCAGAAATTAGCCGTTAAAACGGCTAGATTTCCATAAATTCAAAGAAGAAGAAGAAGAAGAAGGTTCTGAGTAGTGTTGATGTTGCTAGCCGCCGTCTATGGTCCTCTGCTTTCATCCGCCATGGGCTGGCGTGACCGTGTGACGCTTACACGTGACGTACAACGTGTGGATCTAGAATAACACTTGGCCCAACGTTGGTACCAATGCTATTTTCCAGATACACACGTTGGACAAGTGGCGTTGGGATCGACGTTGGGACAACGTGTGGACCCAGTGTGAAGATAAACTAGGTAGGTACTTTGGAGAAATTCTGTACCACTAGTGAAAAAGGATACAAGACAACTTTTCAACCGACTTCAAAAAGGAGGAGGTTCTCAATTCGACTGTATTTTTTTTGTTCACCGATTACGCAAAGATGGCTAGATCGATTTGAAAAATTATTTTTGTGTTCGAAAGGGTATACTTCCAAGTTGGTCCCAATGTCATCAGATCACGATCTGATGATGGGATCCCGGAGAAAACGAGGGAACTCTTTAAATATTAAAGGCACACCTACAGTGATTTAGGTACATTTCATCGTGATAAGTGCATTTACCCTTAAAAAGCACCTATTGGTGGAGTAGAACTGATGATGAAGACCACAAATGACGAACAGACCTATTCAATATTTCACGGTTTGCGATTCAATTATCTATAATATGATATTGAGTAGTATTTTATTCTCGTCATATTACTGTTACACAATGTAATAGGGCTGATAGTGAACTGTCATGTGAACTCCTCAACAATTAACGGCCCTGCATCGGGGCAAGCAATATTTTGTTAGGGGATTTGAGCAGTTGACATAAGCCTATTGTAACTTACAAACCAACCCACTAAAAAGTGAGAAATAAAAAACTTTTTTACAAAAAAATATTACCGACTTCAAAAATAATACAAGGCAACTAAAAAGCAAAAAATAATATCTACCTAGAATAACAACAACAAATTAACATTTTGAAGTCAGTAACATTTTTTTGTAAAAAAGTTTTTTATTTCAAAAACGAGTTATGTATACAAAAACGCTATGCTACGCTATAAAAATTATATGTTGTATAAATCATATCTTTTATTAATAAAAATGAATTTAGTAAAAGCATCTATTACAAATAAATGTACAAATAATTGGGCAGTAGTTATATTAAAATAAAACAATTTTAATTCTTAGGCTTGGATATTTCGAGTTTGAAAGTGTAGGATTATAACAAATCATTAGATTTGTTATAAATCTTTTTATTAAACAAGAATAATAAAATCTCTATCGCCTTAAGAATTTTTTACCTATTAAAACCAAAACCGTGCTTGTACAGACCTTAATTTTCCCAATTATCGACTATGGTGATGTATGTTATCTCGACCTGAATGCAGACCAGGGGGTCAATTCACGTATTTAAAGTAGTGCAGTTGCAGTTCAGTTGCAGTTAAGTTTCGATTAAAACGGCCATTTTTGTATTCTTGTAACTTTGCGATCGATCTTAAAACGCTTGCGAACCGTACTAGAATGTATATGTATTTGCAGGATTTTTTAAAATAAAAAATTACATTAACCTGGGTTTCAGGTGACTAACAAATACAGATTTGTTGCATTAACTACAGATTATGATAATACAGATCATGATTACAATTAGACAAATTTCGAAAAAACATACAACAGACATATATACTTAAGGTTTATAGATCATGTATAATTTTGGATAAGGAAGAGTGAGATCTTCTGCCACAGGTATTGCATACTTAAAAGAAGATCTCAATCACACTAATTATGTAACCTTCTGAACATGAAATAAAGATTATTTATTAGTATTATTTAAAGTACCTAAATAACACTAACACGCTAATCCGGTACATAACTCGGAAGAGCGGAGTCTCCTCGCACAAGCATTATATACTTAGCTTAAAAGGAAACTCCAAATGTAATAACTGTACCCAAATGTAGAAAACGAAATAAACATTTTTATTTTTTTTATTTTATTTTAAATAGTTAGTTTACATACGAAAGACACAAGCCTCTATGTAGGTAATAACCAGCTTATTTTTAAACATCGAACGTTTTGTCTAATTATTCTTTTTTCAAAATATAATAAGTAAAAGAAGACAACACATTCTTTGGTAAAAAGATATTATGAATGTCAGTGTTTGTTTATGTGGTTTTAATAGTGAGGTAGTATAATCAATAAAAATAAAATTAGATAGGTAATTTATCTATTGACAAAATCAGCATGATATAGGAAACAGCATAGGCTCCCCATTCAGCGCCAATACAATGTTCTTAGCCGCCATTATTGCCATTTCATCGCGGGTTTTTATGGTAGTGCTACCTATATGAGGAAGGATATCTGAAAAAATAACATAAGTAGGTATAATATAATAAGACTATTTAATTTTAATTTTATTAATAAGTACTATGCGTTTCAAATGAGTTGGTAACTGTCATGATGACATTTTAATTCGCATTACGACTGCAACTTCATTGTATGACGTAAGGTCAGCAATAAAATGATTCGTAAAAAGGTGTCATTAGACTCATTAGTATTACACAGAAGTACCTACCTACTCTAATAAATAGTAAAATACAGTGCTTATGTATATAAGCACTGTACTTAACTATTTATTATAATAGATCAGATATGTTTAGTTTTAAAAAATATCACGTCTGACTGAAAGACCACAAAAGTGTAGAATATTCTTAAGTTTTGCCTATTTTCATATTTTTGCTTTGGTGTTTATTTAATAATAAAGAATACTAATGATATTATAATAAAGAAATATGTTAGGTAAGCTCAAAGAAAATAAATATTACGTCCGTTCCATTACCATACACATACGTACTTTACCCGACCTGGGAGTTTTTGTTGCTAGCGGTATAATTTTGACAAGTAGAGAGTGAAGTTGTCGCGATGGCGATTATTTTCTCATTTGAAACTCATAGTAGACTATTTAGTAATTAAACTTTATTGCGCATTGAATATCAGGAGAAAATCTATTTAATAATATTGAAGTTTATTTCAGTCCAGTTTTAACAAAATTAACATTGATAGCCACTCTAGGCATAGCCTGTATCAAGGTTATTTGGTTGATAAAAAAAACTTCTTTCAAAATAAGCGACTTACAGCAGTTAGGCAAAGAAACCAGAGGATGGTCCTTGGGCAGCGGCTCCGGAGTGACCACGTCCAGTCCCGCGGCGAAGATCTGCTTCTCTTTGAGAGCTATGTACAACGCTTCTTGGTTCACTATTTCTGTTTTAACAAATAATAGAAATAACATAAGAAATCTGATTGCGTAAACAGCGAATCAAAAAAAAAAAGAGTTATTAAACAAAATTGACTGTCTCTGTGGCGCGGTGGGAGTGTATCCGACTGCTACGCAAGAGGTCGTGGGTTCGATCCCAGGATAAAACTTTGTGTGATGAGCACGATGTTTATTCTGTGTCTGGGTGTTATTTATCTATAATATGTATGTATTTAGAAATATTTAAGTATGTTTATCAGTTGTCTGGTTTCTAAAGGACAAGCTCTACTTAGTTAGGGATCAGATAGCGTAGTGTGAGTTGTCGCAACATATTATTATTATTATTATTAAAATGGGATTTCTTTATAGATTTTTTTTAATTATTTAAATAAAAAAAACATAAAAAAAACTCTAAATGATACCCTAAGAAGGGTCAAAGCTATGTTCAAAGTTTATTGGTAGGTAAACTCGTGAAAATGAAAATGGCGGCAAACTTCATTTTCACTGCATCAAATTAAACATAGCGGTAGTTTCATATGACTAATGTGAAGCACCAAGTCTTTGTACAGCATAATTACTTAATATCGATTGATTACCATACTAATTACTGACAGAAATTAGCCACATTACCATTAAGTCAACATTAAAAGGTGAAGAAATTCGCAGGAAGAGTCATAGGAAACTCAAAAAAAAAAACAGTATTAACTAGATATATCTCATAAATAACCACCGTAGGTTTATTACCTCCTCTGGCGATGTTGATCAAAACGGCGCTATTCTTCATAAGCTTCAAGGTATTGGCATTAATCAGATGTCTAGTCTCTTCGGTGAGCGGACAGCAGAGGCATACATAGTCACTTTCTCTCAGGAGCTGTTCCTGAGGCACTCGTTCTACTCCCAATGACTTTGCTGTGAAATTACATTAATTTCGTTTTAGCACAACTGCTTAAAAACAAATAACTGAAAAATTATAGATATGGCTTCTAGCAGGGATTCAAAAACTTATTTTTACTATGATACCCCTGGGAAATCTTTTGCGATGCACCCCGCCCCTTCTCACTTTCTAGAAAAATGAACTGGTAGTTCTAGCCTAGTGAAAAGTTACCAAAAAATAACATAATACATAGTATTCATTTTTATTAGAAACTACGATAAAAAAAAAACAAAATATAAGAGATGAGAATGAGAAGAATATGCTTGCTTTTAAACGGCTTCTCAAATCTTCTCATGTTTGGATAGTCAAAATGCGCGGCGCTTAAACAACACAACTCGGTCACGTTGGTACAGACAGGCAATCTACGTGGATCGCCTCGCGACGACCACCTCTGGGATACTTCCATGACGCCACAGGGCAGGCGACGTACAGTTAGGGAAACCCTAGCCGATATTACTCCCAAATGAGACAACTCCAACAAAATGAACACAACATACGCTCGAAAAACATTGATTAAAAACGTTTTTTTTTGAAGACGACTCCCGCGATTGGTTACAAGCCCTGTGTCGCGGGAGGCTTTACAAACATACAGTTATGGACACAAATAGTCAGTTTAGAAGCAAAATGTTGTAGCACCAATCCTGAGTCATTCGCATTCGCAGCTCTCCGGAAAGTTCAAACACCATTTTATAGGTAATATCTACCTTCAGGTTTGTCCGTCCGTCCACTGTAAATGAACCTGGCGACGTCGAAACCCTTTAGTCTCTTGACGAGCGCCTGTCCGATGCCTCCAAAGCCGATGATGCCCACAGTACTACCAGCTATGTCCTGTCCTAGTCTCCAACAAACTCCATACTTCCAATCACCACTGAAATATTAGTAGAAGATTGAACGTTCAGAGTGCAATCATACTTTTTGACACCAATGTCCCAAAAAAAGGAATGTTGCTTATTGAACACTAATGAATATTTGGAATAAGTAATTTTGTTAGAAAAATAATAATAATCTAATAATATCTTGGGACAACTCACACAACGCCATCTGAACCCAAATTAGGCAGAGCTATGGCAATCAGACAACTGATAAACTTAATCTATATATTTCTGATTACATATATCCAGACACAGAATAAACTATCACGCTCATTACACATAGTTTTATCTTGGGTGGGGATCCACAACCTCTGGCTTAGCAGTCAGGGTCACTAACCACTAGACCAACAACGGAAGCCAACGGAATAAAATATTTTATATTATATTATATTTTCGTGATATTTACATTGGCATCAATTCTAGAAGAGATACTCTCTCGATTCACTCATTTGGTTTGGTTATGATTTAAAAATATTGGCTATGTAGTTAGTAATAAGCCAATATTAACGAAAAAAACATGAGTGACAAACAAAGGATTATTTTCAAAATGCTTAGACGGATTTTCATCAGATATGGCTTTAAATAATTCTATTCAAAGCGGATTTTTCGAAAAAAAAAACACAAATCCGACGTCTACCCATTTGGAAGCTATAACATCACAAACCATGATTTAAATTAAACGAAACATACTTTTCCAATTCCTGGACGCCTTCTTTGAACCGTCTTCCTGCAGCAATCATCAGCCCCACAGTGATATCAGCTACAGCATTATTGAGAACTTGAGGAGTATTGCCCAGAAGTATGCCTCGCTTCTTCAGTTCGGTTTTGTCAATATGATCAGTTCCTGATGCCGTCGTTGAAACGGCTTTTAGCTGAGGTCCTGTTTTGACAGAAAATGTCTTAGTTTGGTTATAGACACAAAATACCGTATTGGTTTTTAGAATTATACAGGAGAGATATATGTTGGACAAAAGTCGGTGCGAAGCCGGAGCGGTTCGTCACTTATTTATAAGGAATATAACACAATGACGTCATTCGTTCCTATCGTCAATTCATTACTTAGTATCAGTTTTGACGGTTGTAAATTCAAAACATGTAAACTGTGAACGAAATTTTTTTTCAGAGCATTTTAATGTCTATTATTTAAAAAAAAAAGATAACTAGCAATGTAGGATTGTGGGTCCCACATTACTAACAATTCTGTTAACCCCTCCAGTTAAGCTAAATGGCTTGCGTTATGAGTGGATTTATGTCGTGGATTTGAACCCTACCCAATATACGGGTAGGGTTCGAACCCACGACATAAAGATTGCGAGTCCGATGCTTTAGCCATTAGGCTACCGCTACTTCAATTTAAATTTAACTATTGCTGAATAATACAAAATAATATTTTTTGTTGTAATCACCTACCTAACACCAGAGTAATTCATATGGTTTTTTTTTAAAACATAAAACTCACCTGCCAAATCCAATATATCTCCAGTGAGTTTATGTCTAGTGTTCCAGATGAGGGCATCGTGACCAGGAATGGTTTTCTTGATCGCTGGAAGAATCTCCAGTTCGTGGTCAAAGAATGGTACTACAGTTGGTTCAATTCTGTTTGAAAAGGTTAGGTATGAAAAGCTACTGAGGTCATAAGCTATCAAAAAGTACATAGCATGGCGTTACCAATATTGGATAATCGACGGATTAGCTAAAAACCGGACAAGTGCGAAGGGTTCCGTACAAATTTGTAGGTATATATTATAAATAGTTCAGGAATCGGGCTGCCTCTGTGGCGCGGTGGGAGTGTGTCCGACTGCTACGCAAGATGTCGGTTCGATTCCCACCCAGGATAAAACTTTGTGTGATGAGCACGATGGTTTATTCTGTGTCTGGGTGTCATTTATCTATAATATGTATGTATTTAGAATTATGTAAGTATGTTTTTCAGTTGTCTGGTTGCCATAATACAAGCTCTGCTTAGTTTGGGATCAGATGGCGTTGTGTGAGTTGTCCCAAGATATTTTTTTTTTTTTAAGACTATATTTTTTGTTATTTAATTACAAATGTATACTTTTCAGACTTTTCCTTATACTTGTTTTATAAGACTAAACTTGCGAAATTTCATAGTTCTAGACAATGATGGTCAACGGAAAATTCCCTATAAATTTTGATTCCTTGAGGGTGTCGAAATGTACGTTTTTGCGGCATAAACGGCCGTATCTTTTCTTTTATATATTTTCAAGGGACTGCATAATATCTAAATATATGGTTTTAATTTCAACTCGATACCTCCACGTGTTCCCGAGATAAAGGGTGTTGACAGACAGACGGACGGACGGATGGACAACAAAGTGATCCTATAATGGTTTAATGTGTTAATATTGTCCCAAAATATTATATTAAATATATGTATATTATAGTCTGGAATAGCACATAGGCTAGTAGTAGGGCAACAGCTAGTAATTTATACTAGATTGTCAGGTACTAAGTAGTTCGCCACCGATATGAGGTTAAAGGGGGGATACCAGGGAGATAGATATTACGGTCGCTCAGCGTCCGTGCCATCATCAGTCAGATTGTACTCTTGTTTATATTTTTTGTTTTGTTCAAAAATTGCCACGATGTGCTACCTAAAGGTTCATTTCCGTGCATCGCGGCTGATCGCGATCGACGAACGACTGACGCGCGCGGCCGATGCGACAATAGTCAAAGTATAAGAATGTATGGTGCCGTTTCCGAGGTAAGCGACAGACGCGCACGGCCGACGACTGTCGTAAGCTGCGCGCGCACTGTGACGGTCGGAAAGGTGAATATTGTCGCATCGGCCGCGCGCGTCACGCTTGTCGTAAGCCGCTCGCGGCTCGCGATCGACCGCGATGCACGGAAATGAACCTTTAGGTACACATCAAATCAAATACCTACGAGTACCTCTGATACGTATTATAAACATAAAACATTAATATTGAATAGTCTTGATACAAAATATTAGTTTGTTATATTATATCAAACTAGCTGACCCGCGCAACACCGTATGCGTCAATTTTCCCCGTTTTCATTGCTACTCCATTCCTATTGGTTGTAGCGTGATGTTTTATAGCCTATAGCCTTCCTCGATAAATGGACTACCCAACTAAAAAGTTTTTTTCAATTCGAACCAGTAGTTCCTGAAATTGGCGCGTTCAAACAAACAAACTCTTCAGCTTTATAATATTAGGTAGGTATAGATTAATGATTGTTTAAAAACGTCAAATTAATACATAAGTACCTACTGAAAGAATAATAAAACTATAATTTGTTTGAAAAAATTAAACTAAATTGAATCAGGCAGCGGTTCCAAATGTACTTACATAAAGCTGCCTAGTTTAATAATTTAATTGAACGAACCAGTGTGTTTTTTTTTTCTATTAAAAAAGATAACTAGCAATGTGATATTTTGGTCCCACATCATCACATCACACAGCATAACAACAAATTAGGCTACGGTATCGGGCCACTGCCGCTTTTGTTTTGTTTTTGTTTGGTGGATTAAAATTTATGTAGAAATAAATACTGTCTCAATAGTAGACAGATAATTATCTGTCTACTATTGAGACAGTATTTATTTAGTAGACACATTCCTATAATAAATTATAATTTATTATAGGAATGTGTCTACAAGTAATACAAAGTTAAGTAGGTACATATATAAATTATAAATGTATAAAGTAAATAGATGCAAAGTATATACATATTTGATCAATGATAACGCGCGCGGTATCAAAATAGTGAATATTGTTAATTGTGAGATAAGTGATGTACCTACTCAGATAAAGATAGATGACACCACTACAGCTGATGGCATGATGTAATAGGGATCTACTAGTCAATTATAAAAGGTTTGTAGTAAATTTTAATGTGAGTATATAAAATAAGAAGCTTGTTAAAAATAGAAAACTCACCTGTTCTTCATAAACTCTAAGCCGGCAGCACAATAGGTTTTATTTGCAATAAAAACTCTTTTCAGCGACATCTCTTGACGAAATTATAAAGAAGTACACTTCAACTCAAGATATAGTTATTTTTTTCAATTATATTTTATAGACTGTTAGCTAGCCAGCAATCAAATGCGATAACATTAACAATACTGTCACTTTGACATATGAGATGATATGACGTGTATTGTAATTGTTATTACATAATAGAATCAGCGTCATCTAGCGTAGAGTAGGAATACTTATAGTTGTTTAATACAATACAAAGATGGCGTTGTTATACAAATACTAAATTAAAATGAAACTTCTGTAGGTATACATAACTTCTGTTCAATAATTTGATTTTGGACCTCTAGTTATAGGTATCTATTACCCGTAGACTTAGGTTATATCCTAAGTCTAAGTATTATCTGACTTATCTTCTCAGTTAAGGAATTAGGGGCCGTATTTGAAGGGATCTACTGTAAATCGTGGCGTCTTCGCTGCTCATGCTATTTTCTGTAAAACTTGTCGCGTCGTTTGTGTGAACTACAATCGCGTCGTTTGTTTGTAACCGCTTATACAGACAGACGCGGAAGTAGTAAATATTTTGTAATATGTAGTGACTCTGATAATCTTACAACCATAGCCGTATCACGTAACTAAACACATGATCGCTGAGTACCGTAGATACCACTTTTACGGATGATTGAACTATCCTCACCCGACAGTTAATGAAGTGAACCACCAGAAAATGAGTTCGGAACCCTATATTAGATGGGTAAGATGTTTCGCACAAAACACTATATTAACACACACCAATCCGCGTATTGACGCAATATTCACCGACACGAACACTCTCGGAAGAAACAGGAGCCGTACGTAGCTGCAGATCAACTTCATGTATGAACCCGATGCATGTCAGCGGCTGAATTGCTGTCAAGGGGAAATAATTTCGAAATAGACAATAGGACGCTCGCTGGTTTGGTGACGTTATCACTGACTCGTCTACTTTTAGGCAGGATTATGGTTCGGCCCCTGGTCAGAGATGTCGTGTTCGTGAGCGACTCACATGCAGGTATTTGAGCACTCTAGCTGGCCAAAATTATTCATGTTTTTTAAATCTTTTATTTGGGAGGGGGGGGGGGAGCTGTAATTCTATGAACATTCACAGTTGGAAATGAGAATTTTCTTTAAATAAATATTGTCATTATTTTCAGTTTATTGTTCTAGCTCTGTATCCGCTTCCTGTGCCAATGCGAATTCCGAGTATAGATGTCTATAGATTCCATCTATAGATGTCTCAAAAAGTATAGTCTCAATTCTCGATAAAGCGTCTGCTACTTTGTTGTTATCGGCCTTAACGTACCTAATGTCTGCTGTAAACTCGCTTATAAATAATAGCTGTCTTGTGCGTCTAGGTGTTTCGCTGTTGCTTTCAACTTTGTTGAATCCGTATAAATAATCAATTCTCAGCCTTCTAATAGAAATCGGAAATGCTTTACCACCATTAAAAGTTAAATCTCTATCATACTAGTATGAGTAAAATATTTTTGTTGAGCTGTGCTAAACTTTTTGGAAAAATATGCTACCGGTAGTAGCCACTTCTTATCTATCTATTGCTGTAAAACTCCTGCACATTTATCAAATGTGCCAGTCAATAAAAATAAAGGGACGTTCGATGCCGTATGCGATAACATTACTGCATTTTTTAAGCTAGTTTTACATTGATCAAAAGCTTCTATACGAGTACATTTAGTCGTCCAAACTATTTTAGTTTTATCTTTTTTCTTTGAGCCTTTTAGATATTCATTTAATTTTACTTGATAAGCTGTTGAGTTAGGTATATTGACTCTGTAAAAGTATATCATTCCCAAAAAAAGTCTTAATTGCTCTACGGTTTCTGGTCTAGGGTACTCTACGATAGCTTTTACTTTGTGATCAAGAAGTCGTATTCCAGCAGTGTACTTTAAATCCTAAAAACTCTATACTAGTTTTGCCGAAAACACATTTAAATAAATTGATGTAACGTCATATTTTTTTTTAACGCTCAAATACCATTCGTCATTATCAGCCTATCGCAGTCCACTGCTGGACATAGGCCTCTCTAATTGCACGCCACTTTGTTCTATCCTCGGCTTCTCGCATCCAGCTCCTGCCAGCCGTTTTGCGTAGATCATCACTCCACCTGGCCTGAGGGCGTCCTACACTACACGCAGGTTTGGGCGCAGATATACAACAAATAAGTCGTGTAAAGGTCGTCTTATGGTTATATTACACACAGTTACGTTGTGTAAAAGTCGCTTATTAGTTCCATACAACTACTAATAAGTCGTAAAAGAGTTACTTTGTGATCCTATTAGCAACAAATACGTTGCGTGTTGCACTTTTCAAGACTGTTGTGCTGGTGTGGATTTGTTTGTTTTTTAAAGTTATAAAAAGGTAAGTCAAATATTTTAATCATTAGATATTTATATTATTTATTTCACTCAGAGACTGGTAAAAAACGAAGAGTGGTGAGCTTTTATACTTGGGAATTTAACATTTTCGATGAACTATATGGTAATACTGGTTGAAATTTTTAAAGGCCTTCATAATATTTGATATTTCCAAAATAACGCATATTGAATTAAAATACATGATGCCTCCAACATCCGCCATAATTCCTTTAGATTTTGGGCGACTGTATTATAACATCTATATAACTATTCTTGATTTCTAAAACCACCACTTCGTTTAATTCTTTAATAGAATTTTGGAGGAAAAGGAAAATGGTGATTGAGTTATAAAAAAGTTTCTAAATTAGCCTTAAACTAATCAAATGACTTATACAAGTCATATTAGAATAACAATTCAAGCTGAAAGTTACGACATTAAGTATATGACTTAATATGCCTGTTTGTTATTTAATAGTTAATTACAAAATCATTATAGGACATCGTTAAATAAGTATTTTTTATAAGGTTCTTATTTACACCAAAAATGTCCGCTCATGACTGTTATCGGACTGAAACGTTTGCTTGACATAAAGTCTAGTCTTGTAAACGTTGTGGCAGACATGTTACATACCTAATTGTCGTGTAACTTCATTGAAATGACGTTTACCTGACACGTTAATGTGACTTATATTCTTAAAAACTATTGCGTCTCTTTAAATACTCCTTTACAACTGTTTGGTTACCTCGAAACTGTTTTATGAGCCCTATAAGTCTGTTAGTCGTTTAATTCGAATATAATATAACTAATTTGCTACTTGGGTTTAGTCTTAAGGCATTGTGGGATCGACGATGAGAAAACTTGACGTAAATACCATTTGTAAGTGTATTTTATGCATATCCAAATTATTGCTAGCTATGATAACGTCATCATCAAAATTGAATAAAAAAATCATCATCAATAAATACATCATTGTTCATAAATCTTTCCAATGTTTGACGTGCGTTTTTTAGTCCAAGGTTCATGCGTGTAAATTCATGGAGTCTGAATGGAGTAATGACTGCAGTTTTTTCTATCCTCCGGTGCAATTTTTACGGCCAATTAATTATAGCCCCTATTTATATCTAATTTATTAAATATTTCTTACCTGCTAGTAAACACTTAAAGTTATGCAATCTGGGTACGATATAGCGGTCTTGATTGGTGATCGCGTTCAGACGCCTGTAGCCACTTATTGGTCTTATTTGTACATCTTTTTTATCCACTACGTATAGTGGACTCGTCCATTCGGTAGTTTTCGTTCAGTACCTGTTTTGTTTGTGTCGAGGTCACCACTTTAGAGGTGACTGTTCTACGTGAGTGATGAAGAGTTAAACTGGCGTTATAATAAAACGGGATAGAACTTGAATTCACTCGTTTATTGTCCAATCATAGTCTCGAGTCCAGAGCGCAGTAACTGGCGGTGTCACGCACATACGACTCGCTTGTACAGAATTTCTTTCATGTATATCTAATACTAGCTTTCGCCCGCGGCTCCGCCCGCGTGGATGTCGGTTATCGCGATAAAAACTATCCTATGTCCTTCCCCGGGACTCAAACTATCTCCATACCAAATTTCATCTAAATCGGTTTAGCTGTTTTAGCGTGAAAGCGTAACAGACAGACAGACAGACAGACAGACAGACAGAGTTACTTTCACATTTATAATATTAGTATGGATATAAAATTCTCGTGTCACAGTTTTCGTTGCCATACTCCTCCGAAACGGCTTGACCGATTTTGATGAAATTTTGTGTGCATATTGGGTAGGTCTGAGAATAGGACAACATCTATTTTTCATCCCCCTAAGAGTTTGTTTGTTTGTTTGAACGCGATAATCTCAGGAACTACTGGGCTGCATTGAAAAAATATTTTATTGTTGGATAGCCCATTTATCGAGGAAGGCTATAGGTTATAACATCACGCTACGACCAATAGGAGCGGAGCAGCAATGAAAAATGTTGTAAAAAAAAGGGAAAATTTACGCAGACGAAGTTGCGCGGGTCAGCTAGTCTAATATATAATCTTTAAAAAACAAAAAATAGTATGAAACAAAAATAACAGAAAATCTACTTTTTTAGCCACATTTTTCGAATGGGGCACTACGGAACCCTACATTGTGCATGGCAGACATGCACTTGCCCGGTTTTTTTAATTATTGGCAGTGGTGGTAGGTCTAAGCCATAGGCCATCTTACTTCCAAATAGATATTTTTTTAGATATCTCAACAAACATCTATTTGGAACTCATCATCATTAGCCTATCGCAGTCCACTGCTGGACATAGGCCTCTCCAATTGCACGCCACTTTGTCCTATCTTCGGCTTCTCGCATCCAGCTCCTGCCAGCCGTTTTGCGTAAATCATCACTCCACCTGGCCTAAGAGCGTCCTACACTACGTTTGCCAAGCCGCGGTCTCCACTCAAGAACTCGTTTACCCTAACGGTTGTCGGTTCTTCGGCAAATATGGCCAGCCCACTGCCACTTCAGCTTGCTAATCCGGTGGGCTATGTCGATAACTTTGATTCTCTGCCGGATCACCTCATTTCTGATTTTGTCCCTAAGAGAAACTCCGAGCATAGCCCTTTCCATAGCCCGCTGAGCGACTTTGAACTTGTGGACGTACCGTCAGTGTCCACGTTTCGGCTCCGTATGTCATGACGGGTAGGACGCACTGATTAAAGACTTTAGACATTGTGGATCCCACATTTGGAACTAAGACAATAAAATTAACATGAGTTAAAATGACATGGATACACAAAAAAATTACAATGAACGAAGGAGGTTACAATCACTCGAATCACTCTCATCATTATTGGCCCGTATCGGTCTACTGCTGGACATAGGCCTCTCCTTATTTTCGCCACAACATCCGGTCCTCTGCCTTCCACATCCAGCCCATCCCAGCGACCTTCTTTAGGTCGTCAGTCCAACGAGCTGGGGGCCGTACTACCTTACGTTAACCAAGTCGCGTTCTCCACTCAAGGACCACTTCAGCGTGCTTAACCTGCGAGCTTTGTTAACTTTAGTTCTTTGTCGGATGACCTCATTGCGAATTATCTCGCTCGCTTTATAGTCCGATCGCAACTATAAATTTGTGGACTAGCCTAACTGTAAGTGTCCAATTCTTGGCAACGTCAGGTTATAACTGGTAGGACGCGGTGGTTAAATACCTTGGTCTTCAGGCATTGCGGTAGAGACGAAGTGAACTTATAAAAATGTACTTTTATATTTCTAAATACATGCATATTATAAACTAGCTGACCCGCGCAACTTCGTATGCGCCAATTTTCCCCGTTTTTGCAATATTTTTCATTGCTGCTTCGCTCCTATTGGTCGTAGCGTGATGTTATATAGCTTATAGCCTTCCTCGATAAATGAGCTACCCGACAAAAAAATAATTTTTCAATTCGGACCAGCAGTTCCTGAGATTACCGCGTTCAAACAAACAAACTCTTCAGCTTTATAATTTAAGTATAGATTTAAAGCACCATGACACAGAATAAACCTTCCTGCTCATCATACAAAGGGATCGAACCCACGACTTCTGGGTTAGCAGTCAGGTCAACTAACCACTTGACTAACAGGCCAGTCAGTCGAATAAAAATGTGTAAGGCTTTGAAAGTAGAGGATGACCCCAGACTGTGTGGAAGACGACATGACGAGAAAGAAAGTGAGTACAGAGTTGACCTTTGATAGAAGTGGGTATACCTATGGAGCAAGGTACATCTATACTAATATTATAAAGCGGAGGAGTTTGTTTGTTTGTTTGTTTAAACGCGCTAATCTCAGGAACTACTGGTCCGATTTAAAAAAATCTTTTTTTTTGGATAGCCCATTTATCGAGGAAGGCTATAGGCTATATAACATCACGCTACGACTAATAGGAGCGGAGTAGCGACGAGAAATGTTGCAAAAACGGGGAAAATTTACGCATACGAAGTTGCGCGGGACAGCTAGTTAAAATAATATAAGGGCAGGAAGATGATAAGATTATTAGGTACCTACTTATTTGCAACTAGACAGACATTCTTCGACTGCCTCTGTAGCGCGGTGGGAGTGTGTCCGACTGCAACGCAAGAGGTCGTGGGTTCGATTCCCACACGGGACACCATTTTATGTGATCCACAAATTGTTGTTCCGAGTCTGGGTGTACTTTGTGTTCGTGACTTGTATGTTTGTAAAGTCCCCCGTGACACAGGGCTTGTACCCTACTGCGGGAGTCGTCTTTTTTAAAGCGAAGCAAAGCTGAAATTATTGAAAGAGAAAAGGATTTTTAGTTGAGGAATTCAAAATTGAGGTTCAAGACCCCCCCAGTTTCTTTCAGTCCCGTAGTTCCCTCCCCCCTGATTCCGCTCCTGCCATTGTTCTCAAAGCTTTCGTAAACTTGAAATAAAACAAAAATCATAATGTCATTTCATATTTATTTTTAAGTAATGAGTAATGACGAATACTTAAATAATCAAACGCAACACAAATAACAGATGTTACAAAATCTCATACTGTCACTTTAAACAACACTTGCAACAGATATCGATTTATAGGGTAACTTTGAAATCAGTGGATGAATTGATAGGCGATAGTTTTACATAGAAATATTGCTAAATAAAATTGTAAAAAAAAATGAACAGATTTCAAGGTTTATTGATAAAAATGTTAAAAAAGCCATTGGGAAATTGATAGGCGATAGTTTAACATTGAAATATTGGCTAAATAAAATTGTAAAAAAAAATAAACAGATTTCAAGGTTTATTAATAAAAATGTTAAAAAAGCCATTGAGAAATTGATAGGCGATAGTTATACATTGAAATATTGCTAAATAAAATTGCAAAAAAAAATAAACAGATTTCAAGGTTTATTAATAAAAATGTTAAAAAAGTCATTGAGGAGGTTAAATTTAAAAAATAAACTGAAAATAGCAATTTTGTCAAGCGTGTTATACCTAAATGAATCAATGAACAATAAAATTATTTATTTCAACTGGTAAAAATCAAAATTATGTAGGTATGTAAATAAGTACATGGCAAAAAAAAAAATTCACTACACGCGGGTTTACTCCATTAAGTTTGTCAACTGAATTAAAAGTCATTTTGAAGTTGTCATTCAAAATATGAGGTAAAATAAGAGGAAGACCAGACGATACGCGCCCTTCGCGTAGCGAGTTAGCGACCGCTATCTAAGCACAAATTAGATAGAACGAGCGCAAACAGGCTCTGTTTACAGAACTCGGTTGAAGCGTCAACCGACACGGCGCACGCTGAAAGCTCTTTGCGTGCCTGTCTATGTCTGCGTTTTTTTTTTGTAATCTGTTAGCCGACCTTCTGTAATCATAGTTAGCACCAGTTCCTGTGTGATGCATTAATTAAAGGTAAACGGCAGATTTCGTATAGCATCCTTTTTTCATTGTTATGTTATAGAATTTGTACCAATTATTAAGGCAACTAAGCCATTTATTTTTATGTAAGTGTATTATTTTTAAAACTTGGGAATATCTAATAATTTATAAAAAAAGATTTTATTAATTAAACGTAATAAAATAGTACTAAACGTAGTACGTTTTTAGAAGTTGCCTTAAGTAAAATAAAACAAAAATATAAAAATGATAATTAATTATTTTTAAATAAAAATAACATAGGATTTAATTAAACGTTTGTTTATTATACTTGTGAATACATGATTGTTGCATAAAATCATTATACTTAATGATTTAAGGATAGGAATGATTTTCGTCAATATTTTTTTGTTCATATGGCAATTATTTATTGATGGGTAAAGAAAATCTATCTTGACATTTGTCAGTTCGGTACTTCGCTGTTGTTTTGAATTGTGGTTTGTAACCTCGTAGAGTATATTTGTTCTGTCTTTGTAACTAAGCAATTTAGTGAATTATCTGGCTGTTTTTAAACAATCAAGATTCAATTTATAATACCAATAAAAGAGAATTCGAAAGTTGCCATGCCTACCTGTCGCGGACTAGGTATACCTACCCATGTCTTACAGTAAAATCATCGTTTGAGAATTCTTGATCAAATAATGCTGATGACATGGTCCTCCACAGCCTCTCGATTTGGTTGTGGTTTACGTAAACTTGTAGCCATATGTGAGCAGTATGGCAGTATGGTGTACAACGTAGCAAAGACGGAGATGATGATGTTATGATCGGGAAGGTGTCCGCGCATTGCGTTACCAATGTTTACTTGTGCGATGCCAGTGCGGATTGTTCAGCGGTTTAAGTACCTTTTAGGTCATGTTCCCACTGACCGACTCATGGATGACGCAGTTATTATGATTGAAAGAAGAACACTCTCGGTTAGGTGCAATATGATTGCGAAGAGATTTGTTAATTTGATTTGTCAGCGCGCTGCAGTGTCGAGGTGAAAAATACCTTATTCAATACCTTTTGCTTATGTCTTTATACATGTCAGCTTTGGACGTGTTCCAAAAAATCGCCTATGAATGCTATGAGGGTACAGGACAATGACGCATATCGCATGCTCATGATACATCATAGATATTGCAACGCTTCGAATATGGTCGCGGCAACGGGAGTACCTAACTTCTTTGCAGTCGTCAGAGCTCGCATTGCTTTGTTTTGGTTTAGATTGTGCAATTCGAACAATAGTCTGTTGAGTACGGTCAGTGAGAACTTGCATAGTCCAATATTAAAACATGGCTTGACGTCCATCAGAGCCCAAACCGGAAGTTTCTAAGAATTTCTGCTGTTGTTAATATTTATTTGAATTATTGTTTTTATCGTTATATCTCTACAGACAATTTATTTGCAGTAATTTATATTTTATTTTTATAAGATTTTAATTTATTATTTAAATGTATTTGTAAAAAGTTTATGTATAAAATGTTAATAATATGTAGTATTGTAAGACGGGTTTTAACTTGAAATAAATAAATATTATTATTATTTATAAGATTTTAACTGCAATTGTGTAATGATTTATCTGTCTAGCTGGATAAAATATTACATATAAATATAAAAGGTTCCCTCTCTCCTGTGGGTGTCGTCAAGGCGATTAAGGGATGTCACACTGGAGGACGGGCAGCAGCGTCCTCTGCGTACTTTAAAGCCTAACTGCTATCGCCAACCCGCTCACCAAACGTGGCGATTATGGCAATTACCCCCAGATCTACAGGAGACCACTGCCCAGCAGTGGGACATCATATGGGTTGTTATTACATAAAAGCATCCAGTAGGCATCCAGGGGCACCCAAATATCATGTCTCGCAGGTAAACTCAGTTCTGCAGCGTATGCTGTCAGCAAAGTTAGACAGCTTACGAACGTAGAAACAGCTCGACTAGTATATTTTGGTTATTTTCACAGCGTCATGTCCTACGGCATATTGCTTTGGGGCAAGGCGGCTGATATACAAACCATTTTTATTCTTCAAAAACGTGCAGTGCGTGCGATATATCAACTAGGAGCACGAGTTTCCCTTAGAGAAAAGTTTAAAGAGATAGGCATTTTGACAGTTGCGTCACAATATATATATGCAAACGTTATGTTTGTAAAGCAAAACTTACATTTATATAACAAAAATAGTGATATTCACTCTGTGAATACAAGAAATAAGCACAAATTGGTAGGTCGATATCATAGGCTTCATAAAACTCATAACTCATTCATGGGACTAGGTGTTAAATTTTTCAATAAAATCCCAGTCAGCATATCGAGTCTACCAGTAAATAAATTTAAGAATGTAGTCAAGAGACATCTTATACAAAGAGCTTACTATTCAATCGATGATTATTTAACTGATAAAGATAAATGGATGTAGTTCGTTGCTCCCTATTAATGTATTGGGTTGTATAGTTTATTGCATTTTACTAGGTGAATATTGTTGTCACAGTTTGATAATGTTACTTAGGTACTAGTTAAGAAAACGATTTACTTTTGTAAGTAAAGATTCTGCGTGATAAATTACGGCCATTCTTTTCTTTCCTTTGAAAAACATGTATACTTATTCATTAAGTAGCAGTAAATTGGCCAATATTTAAGCACATAAAGTTTTTATATCGTAAGTGGATGCTCCTACTATGTTGTGCCCATTGAGGCTGATGTATCCGATCTCGTGTACTCTTCTAATATTAATGACCTCTTTTTTTGCATCAGTCCTCTAATATATGGTGTATAATATAATGGTGGCAGCACCTTACCTGCATATACAGTTTATAAACAGAGAAACATTGTAAACATTGGCAATTTGAAAAGAGTGGCCACGAGTTTTTATTGCCTGTTCTTTTCTCGGGCTTTACCTATTGTTTGCGAACAGGCATTACCAGTAAATGTAGAATCGACTTTTCACAAGTGTAGTATTTTGCTTCCTAAGTGAATAAATGATTTTTATTATTATTATTATTATTATTATTATTATTATAGTACAAAAGGTTTGCAAATGGAGCATTTTTTCACCTCAGGCTCCACGATTTTCGGATATAATTTAGGCAGTGTGTTAGCAACAAAATCTTTAACGTCTATAAAAGTTTGAGGTAAAATAAGAAAAAAATCTAAATCGTCAAGGTCTGGTCTATAAACTTTCTTTAGAATCATTTCATTTTTGCTTAAGTACTTATCATCATAAGAAAGCATACAAATTGGAGTGAAGCCATTATGATCTACTGTCTTACACATATTTCTAAATTCTTCTCTACCTAACAATTTCAGCATTACTTCAAAAAAAGTATAATAATTTTCTTTTGCAGCGTAATGAAGTGGTAGTTGTCCCTTATAATCTTTGACGCTAAGAATTTCTATGCGTTGCTCTTTACTTAATGGTATAAAGTTGAATATAACATCTAGAAGAAGTCTATTTGTGCTCAGCCAATGTGCTAACGTTGACCCAATGTGACATTCATGTCGAAAAGTGAAAAATTCTACTAATAATTCAGGATATACCGATGCATTCATGACAAATACAGATATTCCTCCACAAATTTGAAGTGGAATAAATAAATCTATAACCTTGATAGGGTCAATATACCTTATAAGTTCTAGGCAAAAATTGAAAATTTCTTTGTTATTACTGATGAAGTCTAGTTTGGATGGAGTTATTATTTTAAAAAAATCGGGTAAATTATCTTTAGTTATTACAGTTTTAATACATTCTAATAGGAATAAAAAAATACCATCTAAATCTTCTTCGATGGCAACAGTTATTGCTTGTTTTGATTTGTCTTGACTTTGCGCCAACATAATATCAAATATTAAATTCATCTGTTGCTTATTAGACTGTAATTCGCGTTTCATATTCTCATCAATTGCGAGTTTACTATTTATAAATCTTCTGATTCCATATTTGTCGCTTGTTAATACATGTTTCATGAAATATTTCCAAACAGCAGATTTATCATTTGCAGACATTAACTTGTCAAAAATTTGTCCAGCAGCAAAATATTCGGCAAAAGAATAATGCACAAATTTGGGATTTCCAGTAACGTATTCAATTATACCTGTTTTTTCGTCACCAGATTTTACGATTTCAATAAATTCATTTACAATTTTAATTTCATCTTTAGAAACCATCACACTGTTGTCTAGAAGTAAATATGCAGCTATTTTCTTATGATTATCCAGAAAATGTTTGTATTCTCTTTCAATAGTTTTACGTAAATCAGGATCTTTGAAATTCACTGATGGTTTTTTCTCACCAAATCGTATGTTATAGAACTTTTCTTCCAAGAAAACTTCATAAAGTCTAAATAAAGTTACCTGCAGCTCTGATTGTGCATCTTCGCGTGCATATTGACGCTGCTGCCTACTAGGTGTAATATATATTGGAGGATTCATGACAACCCGATATATTTGTGCTAATATGTACAGATGTAAAGGAACACTTGTGAAAGAAATGACTTCACTGTAACCGTCAACATTCATTATTGCATGATGAAAAGCGTCTATATAACACATATTGTCATATAAAAGTGGGCTAAAAGTACGATTCAAAACACCTTTTTTAGACCAAATATTTCGTAAGTACCATTTTTGTTCCGAAACTTCTAAGGGACTTAAGCGGTAGCTGAATGTTCCAAAAGCCAGTTCCAACTCATTTAGCATTTTATAAGTCCTAGAAGTAACCCATAAATGTGCAACCTTTGATATTTTAAGAGTACATAGTAACTGAATCACTTGTTCTGTGAAATCAGAGCAAATCTCATCAAAACCATCGAACAGTACAGCCAAATTGTTATTATTATAAAAATAGATAAACAACTTTATCAGCGATAAATCTACATCAGGAAGATATTGTTCACCAAGTTCATTAATATCATTAAAGCTATTATCAGACATTAGTCTGGATATCATCTCTTTATAATCGGAATCATATTCACTGTCTCTACTCCCAATGGTATAATACATAAAAAATAGAACTTCTACCAGATTAATATTTGTTTTGTCGACTTTCCATTTGCTAAAGTAGTCAAAATAGTCAAGTAAATTTATTTTGAATATCCAAAGTGTTGGATGCAGTAATTTCGTATTTATTGCTAAGTGTGTTAATAATGTAGATTTTCCCATTCCAGGCTCGGAGCCTATAATAACTACTTTTTCTTGTATGTCTTTCAATGTCTCAACTTCAAACATATAGTCTTTGTGTAAACCTCTCTCTACGCACTCAATTATGGTATCTGGGTTACCATGAGTTTGTTTCCAAACGACTTCAGCGATTTCTTCTTTTTTCATAAACCAATGTACATTTGATCTAGTGTTTATATTACATATTTTTTCAAATGTACTCTTTGTGTTCGTTGTTAATACTACATCATTGATGTCTTGTGACGTTGGACTCATCTGATTTATAGCAGAGTCAACGTTTGACTCATCTGATATGTAGCAAAATTTATCGTTATGTTTGTTTATGTTTAAAGTTATGTATTGACATAGTCTACGATTTATATAGCAATCAACCGTTTCATTGTATGTCTTATTGGTTAACGTTTGGCCTATTTCAATCGCTTCACCAGATATTAGCTTAAAAAGTAAATTTGTACTCAGAAGGTCTAATGATGCATCATCTAATACCGTGTTAACAGTAACCTCTACCCCTTGAAATATAATTTTTCGTTTTTCTAGAATTATGTTACGAATTTCACTGACTAGGCAACTGAAGTTATTTTTGATATCTCTCAAAAAAGTATAGCTTGGAAACAAGCTTTTCAGATCTGCTTCAAGACGTTTATGGTTCACCAGGATAATTTTCCCTTTGAATACTTTAGTAATGCTGTTTATATTTTTGCAGAGATTTTTATGTTTTTTGTTGCATCCATCTTTTGCACCTTCAGCAATCACCACCAACATAGGTGTCACTGAGTTTTGAGATTGGAGTTCGGATAGTACAATTTCTAAACAGTTTTCATTAATCACCCAATCTAAATCTATGAAATAAATTTCTTTTCGTTTTAATTCATCAAAAAATTGGGCCATTTTCTTGCTGGAAGAATTAATATCATCTGTAGTAATAATCATAATATTTTCAGTACTGTTTAAGAATCTTTCTAATGATAGAGAGTTTATAGCTTCGCTTGTAAATTGTAATAAAAGATTATTAACCTTTTTTTTAAAAGTGTAATTTATTATGTTCATCAGAGGGCTGTCTAATATCTCCTTTTCTGCTCGCTGGAAATAATCGCAAGTCTTTGTCAAATAGGATGCTGGATTGGGCTGTTTCCACCATTGTAGTACGTCATTATGAACGATTAAGTATATTGCACTAGACTTGACGAGCTTGGGGAGAGTGTCATTTCGTTTTCGTTTAAAGTTAAACAAATTATGAATTTTTTTTTTTATTAATTCTCCCACTTTATCTTCTTTTGCTTGATTTGTATAAAACTTTAGTTTATTTAAAAAGGATTTGACTAATTTACGATCATGTTTATTACAATTTAATCGTAATCTAGGAAACCCATAAATATTAATATCAAATCTGAATTTACTTAGATCGTAATGATCTTCTAGTCGTTTTAATATTTTGATGTTGTCTTCGGAAAGACTTTGTTGGTTTAAATTAAACTTAAGCAACTCGGTTTCTTCATCGTTTATAAGCAAATTACCGACTAGCCCTCCCAACCTATAGGTTTCTAGGTCCTCGTTCTGAATAATTTCAATATTGCCTACGGAGTTGTCATCAAGTTCGATAAACTTATGTTTTGCGTTTTGATGACTTATATTTTTCAATAGTTTTTCAAATAAAAGGCACAAGTAATCAAGTTTTATTTGCTGCTCCTCTTCGTTTCCATTAAAACGGAAATAGACATTACCAAATTCTATAGGTAATTTAAAACGAAGTGGTTTCAGTATTTTATCAACCTCATATCGTTGATGAAATGACGAGTTTACATACTTTTTTGACATCGACGAGATTATATTACGTTTCATTAACGATAAATTCTCGTCGTCACTTCTTATAAATGACTCTCGAAATTTACCTGTACAATGTGTATTGTAAACATTACTCTCCAAATATAAACCTTCGGAATATTCAGCTGAACTAGTTGTAGTTTCTACTGCTATTACATTTTGCACCAGAAAAACGTGATACATTTTAATGTAATCGTTCGCCATAATGTCGTTACAATTATCTTGTTCAATAATCTGCGCTATAGCTTTTGCCAACGTATCGATGCGTGATTTAGTAAGAGTTGGAACTAATCTTTCGACATCTTTATCATCGTATTGAAATTGAAAAATAACGCCATCTTCTTTGGTTTTGAGGTAATTTTCTTCATCGGAAGTGTGTAATATTTTCTTTTTGTTAAAATTTTCCTTTGCTGAAGTATATATAATGTATTCACATTCTATGTCTGTCGTCGGACCTCTGAACATTAAGTTGTTATTGTCTATGAACAATTTCTGTTTTATTTTTAAATAGCTTTTTAAATATTTGTGTAAGCTAAAATCGCCCTTTAGCGTGAATATATCTTCAGCGGTCAACTGGTTTTTATCTGGGTTGTCTCTGTGTTTTGCTTGCAAAAATATGATTTTTGATTTTATGGTGTCCTTAGTCTTGTATCTAAAAACTATATCATTCAATGCGCCTATGCCTTCAATGTTGGTTCCTAATACAAATTCCTCCATGTTGTCATCATATAAAGCTCTAAGTAAAATTAAAGTCAGTAATTTAGTTTCGTAAAGTTGTCCGTTAATGCCCGATGTTCCACTTTCCTTATTGTAGTAATTGTGTATATTTTGTTCGCTGCCTTCCATTTTATATGTTGTTTTTGGTTATCTGCTCGACTTAGATATCATTGGGTATTTCGAGAATCGTACCGGCAATTACATTGCACTGTTGAAAAATGTACCTATGCAAAAAGAAATATTAACTTAAAACATTTAATTTGATTACAGTTATAAGCCTATTTTATGATTCACTGCTTATCTAGATATATCTAAATCGTCATCGTACTGATCATTATAGTCTTGTCCTATTAATGTGAAAGTTTAGAATGCAAATATTTGGATCAGTGCCGTAACTAGTCGGAGCTGCTAAAACTGCGCCCTTAAAATAAATTGTAGTTTTACCCGGTTCTGATAACAAAATGGATTATCTATAGATTATACAAACAGTAAATATTTCTGTAAGTGATTCTTTGTCAAAAAACAGAACCCTTATAGTTTCGTCATGTCTGTCTGTCTGGTTGGCCGTATGTCACAGGTATTTCACTCAAAAACAACACAACTTATATGGATGAAATTTAGAGTATAAGTTTCTTGTATAAGCCGCAATAGTTAATAAGTGCGATAGTTAAATAACAACAATAAAAGTATCTATGGGGGAGGGGGGGGGCACTCTATATATGTAACAGAAGCAGAAAAAAAATTCAGTAAAAATCTACGCATGGCACATAATTTGACAGGCCTTTTAAACACATTTAAAGGTTTTGAAAAACTTTTTTGATTAAATAAATGTTCGGAAATAATCGCCCTGAAAGTTGCAAAAATTGTGTCCTCTCCCCCTTTTTCTTTTAAACCGTGGGACCAAAAATATGGAAAAAATTACAAAGGTAATGCCTAATAAATACTTTTAACTAAAATTATTTTCAATATAATCGGATACACCGTCGTTGAGTTATTGCCGAAATACTGTGCTTCTCAACAAAAGCACGTAAGTGCCATGAAGATACGCTCTTTTGCTAGTGCACTGTTTCAGATCGTATTTTTTCATATGTAGTGCATTTTTTTGTAGTGATAGCTGCTCCGACATGCTCTTGCCCGGTTTTTATTTTTAGACTAAAGCTATTGTTATCATATTATTTACGGCACTAGACGATTTATTCTTACGACATACAGTGCTTACGACCGTTTTCAATAACCAATCTATCGATGGATTTGGCTACTGGAGATAGAATTTTGAGATACTTATTTTGTATTTTACGTTACGTTTATGTGCGTAACGGCCGTCAGCCCTATTTATGTATCATTTGTGATTTTTGAGAAATATTTTTATGAAAATTGTTTTATCTCGAAATTCAGAATTAAAGTAATTTCTCGGCATACGCAAAAATGATTTTAGAAATATCGATAGTGTCCTAAATGTTGCATATTTTTTAACTTTGTTAGATCGAGATACTATATATTTTCGATTTTCAGTTTTTGTTGGTTTTCTAGGAAATTCTGCCGTAATGAGAAAAGTTATTTATATTAAAATTTTAATTTTTCTTCATTCCACAAGCTATATAAATTTCACATTCCAATTCCATGGATTTTAAAACGGGTACACCTATTATAGTAGAACTTTTTAAGTAATAATTTTATATTGCATAACAACTAATAGCATAAACTCTTTTCGCAGAATATCGTTTGGCATAAACTCATTTAGCATACATTGAAACCCATAATTTTGTAAGTCAGAATCATCTGTACGCATAATTTTGGTATCCATAATAATCACAATGTATAATCATCACATCGCAGAAAGTTCAAAACCAGATTCATCTTTTGGCATATATTTCTTATCCATAACTATTTAAAAGTAGAACCATCATTTCGCATAATGCTTACAGCAAGAATCATATTTTATGATTATTGCAACACTTTTCTAATCAGGCGTTATCATTTTTACTATTGCTATTTGTTGGAGGTAGTAATCACATGAATCATTATTAGTTGTTTATAAATAATCAGTCGGATTACACAGAAGTTGGGTACCTTAAAGCAATAGGAGCTAATATAAGATTAGTTTAATTTTGTTTTCTGATTAATTTAATTGTTTTTTTTTTAGTAATTGTAACCTAACCTAACCTACGCATTTTTAAAGAAGAAAGTAACCCAATCTATATTATTCTAATTGAAATTCTATGATCTTCATAGTTTGCGTAGTCAAATTATGCCAAATAATCTGTACTCTAAATGAACGTTATGCTAAATGAAATTATACAAAATTTTAACTATGCCAAAGGTAATTATGCCAATAAAAATTCTACTATCTTAAATGTATGCCATTCTAAATTCGGTCATAAGCACATTATGCCTAAAAATATTTATGTCAAATATTTTTTATGCCTAATAAATGATCGACTAAAGAAGTTTCTGCGAAGTCAGTTATCCCAAATAGGTTTCGGAGTATCAAGTTTCTACCAAATAGACCGCACCCTTTTAAAACACGTTGATGTTTACATGTATGAAGTGCTCCCCCCAAAAATAATTATAATCTAGCAAACTAAGTAGCGGCTTATGCAAGACACCAATGCTCTAAATTTCATCTATATTCATTGTGTAGTTTTTGAGTAAAATGCCTGTGACAAACGGACAGGTAGTCAGACAGACGGACGGAAATGACGAAACTATAAGGGTTCCGTTTTTACCATTTTGGCTACAGAACCCTACAAATAGCCCAATTTATAATATGCTAAGATAATAACATAAAATGAAAGAAACATTATTTATAAACAATAGCAAAGTGGCAAATATAATAACAATTATTTGAAATAGTCAATTATATGATTATACATATTTAATAAATAGCCATTCCTACCGCACCCTGTGCTTGGGCACCGGTGATACCGCCGAATTTACGGCACTGATTTGTATTTTTAAAAAGTTATAATTGCTATATGTAAATTACGAACAAAAAGGAAAAACTTTAATTCTAAATGTCAAACGTTCTAAGCTTGTGTTAAAGGCATATATTATAATATATGTACTTCATAATTTAAACCTTTAACTGCATGATCGAATAATGATTCAAGAATTCTTGTTATAATACAAAAATAAAAACACTTACTTACCTATTTGTGTTGACACGGCTGTGTTGCGACAACTCTTAACCGATAACGACACAACAATATTCCTTATCGGTTCTTATCGATTGATATTGTCATAACGTGGTTGCCTGCGGATAAGAAAACTTGCCGAAAATCAGATTTGTACTTTATTCCTACAGGGTAAAAATACAAATCTGATTTTCATGGTTTTGCATGCGCAAATAAGTTCGAACAGGGTAGGGTGGTGTTATGGTGAGCTATTGGTTAATTTTGCAACGTTAACAGATAAGTAAATAATTCCACTTATTTCCAAATATTGCCGTCACGTCAGCACTGTCGACGTGCCTACTCTCAAATCAAATACTACTAGTTAAGTACCTAGCGTGCCCACCTATTTTTTCTTGCTTCCACCTGTTATTTAGGGTAAAGTCAAAGTCAAAGTCAAATATCTTTATTTCGTAAAATCAGGCTAATGATTATTTGAAAACGTCAAATTAAAACATACAAAATCTAATATATAAAATTCTCGTGTCACAGTTTTCGTTGCCATGCTCCTCCGAAACGGCTCGACCGATTCTCATGAAATTTTGTGTGCATATTGGGTAGGTCTGAGAATCGGACAACATCTATTTTTCATACCCCTAAGAGTTTGTTTGTTTGTTTGAACCCGATAATCTCAGGAACTACTGGGCTGCATTGAAAAAATAGTTTATTGTTAGATAGCCCATTTAACGAGGAAGGCTATAGGTTATAACATCACGCTACGACCAATAGGAGCGGAGCAGCAGTGAAAAATGTTGTGAAAAACAGGGAAGAAAAAGAAAAAAGGGAAAATTTACGCAGACGAAGTTGCGCGGGTCAGCTAGTCTAATATATAAAATTCTCGTGTCACAGTTTTCGTTGCCATACTCGTCCGATACGGCTTGACCGATTTTGATGAAATTTTTTGTGCTTATCCGGTATCTATGAGAATCGGCCAACATCTATTTTTCATACCCCTAAGAGTTTGTTTGTTTGTTTGAACCCGATAATCTCAGAAACTACTGGGCTGCATTGAAAAAATAGTTTATTGTTAGATAGCCCATTTAACGAGGAAGGCTATAGGTTATAACATCACGCTACGACCAATAGGAGCGGAGCAGCAATGAAAAATGTTGTGAAAAACAGGGAAGAAAAAGAAAAAAGGGAAAATTTACGCAGACGAAGTTGCGCGGGTCA
Source organism: Herminia tarsipennalis (assembly GCA_945859575.2). NCBI lineage: Eukaryota > Metazoa > Arthropoda > Insecta > Lepidoptera > Erebidae > Herminia > Herminia tarsipennalis. The sequence continues at coordinate 20,347,664 of OX243846.2, forward strand.
GCTAGTCTAATATATAAAATTCTCGTGTCACAGTTTTCGTTGCCATACTCGTCCGAAACGGCTTGACCGATTTTGATGAAATTTTTTGTGCTTATCCGGTATCTATGAGAATCGGCCAACATCTATTTTTCATACCCCTAAGAGTTTATTTGTTTGTTTGAACGCGATGATCTCAGGAACTACTGGGCCGCATTGAAAAAATATTTTATTGTTGGATAGCCCATTTATCGAGGAAGGGTATAGGTTATAACATCACGCTACGACCAATAGGAGCGGAGCAGCAATGAAAAATGTTGTAAAAAAAAAGAAAAAAGGGGAAAATTTACGCAGACGAAGTTGCGCGGGTCAGCTAGTTTTTTATAAAATTATGATTGTTTGAAAAAAAAAAACAAAATGAGGTTACTTCCGCGGCAAGCCCGTGCGAACTGTCAAAATCTTTTGTTAATGGTAAATAGTAAAAGCCGTGCTTAAAAACTAAAAAAAACAGAATGTGATTATGGACCAAGGAATACCCTAGTTTAAGAGGCGGGGTTCACAATTTTGTAAACAGCGCTTTATTTAAACCTTTTGGTTATTTACTACTAGCTAACCTGCGCACCTTCGTCTGCGTACATTTTCCCCGTTTTTCCAACATTTTTTATTACTGCTACGCTCCTATTGGTCGTAGCGTGATGTTATATAGCCTTCCTTGATAAATGGGCTTTCCAACAGTAAAATATTTTTCGATTCGGACCAGTAGTTCCTGAGATTATCTTGTTGAAACAAACAAACAAACAAACAAACTCTTCAGCTTTATAATAAACCTACGAGTACCAGATGACCCACGCAACTTCGTCTGCATAAATTTTCCCCGTTTTTGCATTATTTTTTATTGCTGCTCTGCTCCTATTAGTCATAGCATGGTGTTATATAGCCTATAGCCTTCCTCGATAAATGGGCTATCCTACAGTAAAAGAACTTTTCAATTCGGACCAGTAGTTCTTGAGATTATCGCGTTCAAACAAACAAACTCTTCAGCTTTATAATTAACTAGCTGTCCCGCGCAACTTCGTATGCGTAAGTTTTCCCCGTTTTTGCAACATTTCACGTCGCTACTCCGCTCCTATTAGTCGTAGCGCGATGTTATATAGCCTATAGCCTTCCTCGATAAATGGGCTATCCAACAAAAAAAGATTTTTTCAAATCGGACCAGTAGTTCCTGAGATTAGCGCGTTTAAACAAACAAACAAACAAATAAACAAACAAACTCTTCCGCTTTATAATATTAGTATAGATTAATTTACAAATTAATATTAAGTATAGATCTATTATCTATTGAGAAGCTGACTGACATATCAATGCAGGGCCTAAACAATAAGGGTTAGAAATTTGAAATTTTGCACACAGGTTCCTTTTATAACGCAGGGGTGCATTGAGAAAGATTTTTTGAAAATTTACCCCCTAAGGGGGTAAAACAGGGGTGTAAGGTTAGTATTAAACTTTGTCGTTAATTCTGGTAACAATCTGGCATGCATGCGGCCGAAGCCGCGGGCATAAGGTAGTACGTATTAGTATAAATAGCATTGTTCAATCCAAACAGTCTTGTTCTAGCAATAATATATAACAGCTATATTTTTAAATAAATAAATAATTATTATTATAATATGCATGTATATTTGAATGATAGTGAAAACCGCATCAAGATCCGTCTAGTAGTTTTTGAGATTATCACGAACAGACAGACGGAAGACTTGGGGAGGGACTTTGTTTTATAATATGTATAAATAGATATACCTATGTTAATTGATTAGATAGGAACAAGAAATTCAAATTCTTTGGGTTTCTCGCACGCATAGGTGGGGCACATTCAAGTGACTGCCTCTGTGGCGCGGTGGGAGTTCGGGGCACCTTTATGTGTGATTCACAAATTGTTGTTTCTAGTCTGAGTGTACTTTGTGTCCGTGACTTGTATGTTTGTGAGGTACCCCGCAACACAGGGCTAGCTTGTAACCTACTGCGGGAGTCGTATTAAAAAAAAAGTATTACGTAAACATCAAAGGGGGGGGGGGGGTCATTGTTTTGATTGATTTGATGACATGGGAAGGGTGGGATAGGGTAAAAGAGTAATAACGTCAGCAATATTTATGTAAAATGTTGTAGATCAGGCGTGTTTAGTGAAGTGAAATGCTCCCCTCGTCGTGCGACCTAAACCTAAATGTTTACGTTACATGAGGGAGGGGGGCTTTCCTTACTTTTGTTAACAAAGGTAGGGGGAGCTAAAAATGACTAAAATACTACTGACGTAATACTTGAATGACCCCTATGCCTACCAATGACGTACCTAGGCATCCGTTATCTAAGCACGGATATTAATACATAACACGACGAAGTTACGGGGAAAGGTTAGTTTTACCGGCGGTAAAATACACCTGTAAGTAGGTGCCTACCTGTTTTAGTTAAAACTATTTAGTTACTAGGTACTTTTGTTTTATGGAAATAATAAAACAAAGAACTAATCGTTACAAAACTAAAAACTGATAATCAAATGAAAGTAAAGTAGAACACCTGGCAGCAACCACAAATGCAAATATAATGCGGCTAAATTGCAAATACGAACCCCATTCATATTTCCGGTATGTTTTGGCAACTCTTTAAAATGGTCATATATTTTTCTATGCAACCCGACCTGTGGGAAATGTTGCAGATAATAATGAAGTAGTGGTGTTTTAGAGGTATTTAATTTGGTTGGATATTACCAGGGTTGAGGTGTTATCGACCGTTCTTGGCGCCAAAGTGGCGAGGACGTTGCTTCTGCGAATCGGTTATAGGATGTTTCTTTTAACATTGCATGACTATCGATAGGTATGTACATGTATCTATAACTAGTCACTATCGGCCGGTCTCAATAATCTAACTATCGATGGATTTGGCTACTAGAGGTATATATTTGACATAAGCTCCATACAAAATATGTCAAATTTCTACCTCTAGTATGCACATCCATCGATAGTTAGATTATTAAGACCGGCCGTTAGTCGATGTAAGCAATTTAAATTTGTCCGGGATAAATAGTACCTATGCTATTCCACTACATACAGATTATATTACCTGTCTCTGTACAAAGTTTCATCTAAATGCGTTCAAACAACAATAAAACAAACAAACAATCTCATATATTAATAATAATATATTGGGACAACGCACACAACGCCATCTGATCTCAAACTAAGCAGAGCTTGTACTGGAAAAAGGCAACTGATAAACAATATAAACATAGTTATATATTTCTAAATACATACATATTTTAGATAAATAAGACACAGAATAATCCATCGTGCTCATCACACAAAATTGTATCCTGGGTGGGGATCGAACCCACCACCTCTGGCTGTCCATATACTAACGCACACGCAAGCAGGCGAGGATACAAGAGGCCCCCCTCTTCGAGTGTGCCTGCCGCCTGCTGCGCCTACTTGGGGGCAACAGGGGCATTGCCATCTCTAGACTCGACTGAAGGACCTTTTTTTTGGGTAATTTGAGAATTTTGACACTGGATCGGAGTGTTTAGGCAGGCTATTGTCCCGCCCCCCTCGGTGGTGGTGAATGGTTGGAGGGTGACCGGTGTTTAATTAAATGGAGTGCATTTGATTTAACACCAGTACACCCCTCATCATGCGAGCGTCTCACACTTGACCGGTTGAATCAAATGTGCCCCCCCCACCCAGAAGATAGTTTTGGATCCGCACCTGCTTGTAAGTGTGTAAATGGAATTCAAGCGTTTGTAAAGACTTGGAGCTGGTGGACGTTTGCCAAGCGTCGGCAAGCGTGTAAACGTGGCATAAAATATTTAAGGTAGTTTCCCAGCGTGTGGCAGCGCCATGACAATCTGTAGATATGTGCTTAAATATTAGCTTACGTACAGGTAACGAAAGAATAAATAAATTCAAATTCAAAATGCCAAATTCTTTATTTACTTAGGATGCAAAACAACTCTAAGTGATACGTCGGGATTCTACGTGTACATGTCGGCTTATGATACGTTTACTTCCTAACACAATGGCCTGACACTTGGACGGATTAACCGTCAAGCCAAACCTGTTGGACCAAGCTTTGATAACATCAAGATCGGCATTGATAATTGTGATGGCCTCGGATAAGTCATTCATGCTGAAGAATATTAGTGATAAGATCGATAAAGATAGAAAATAACAAAGGAGAAAGGATGCCGCCTTGAGGGACACCAGCATAGATCAAGCCACCTTGATGAACACTCATGTGCCAGACTACTGGCACCCCTGAAGATAGGAGAGGAAAACCAAACTAGAGTATCAGGTGTGAACGTCAGATGAGTGAGAATAGAGAGCAAGATATCATGACAGACGGTATTAAAGGCATTCGAGAAATCTAACGTTGGTCTCATCCATGCCTGCAATGATATCGCCGGTTGCTTTAAAAAGAGCTGAAGTGGTGCTGTATCCAGGCCTGAAACTGGATTGAAGTGGGCTCAACAAATTGTGAGACTTGCTTATGGACACAGGACTCCCGTACTTTAGATAGGAAAGGAAGAATAGAAATAAGTCGAAAATGATATTATATAGCAAATAGCCTTTCTCTATATAGATAAATGGGCTATGCAACAGTATTTTTTTTCAATTCAGACTAGCAGTTTCTTTAGCTTTAATAATATTATAGTAGGTATAGATGCATTTTGTGTGTATAGCTGGAGAAAAGTCCGTGTGAAGCCGAAGTGACTCGCGAGTATAAAAGAAGAAAGGTGAATAAGACCTTTACAGACTAAACTAAAGAAAAGCACTTTAATTATACAATCTAATCTTTTATTTTATCAGTTAAAGTAGAAACCACTTAACAGATAAAATAAAATGACAAATGATTATTTATTATGATGACAATCAACTATTTCATATACGGGAATTAACGCGCATTATTTTCTATACTTATGTATGTAGTTATGTTACATATAGAGAAAATTTCATCCAGTTGCTTGTTTTTTTACCCGACTGTAAGGAAGGGTTATGTTTTTTCGAGCGTATCTTGTATGTATGTAAGTAATATTCTTTATTACCTCATATCTCACAAACCACTGAATGGATTTATACAATTAAGACGTCGTTAGATTCGTCTTGACCGCCCACGTGTTCATAGAAAGGTGACGTTTGAAAAAAGGCCTCTAAAGAGGTGTGAAAAAAAGTTATTTCGAATACTGCAATATGGGTATTAAATTAAAGGGCTCGTCTTAAGCATTTCAAAAATGACTAATGAAAAATGACTGTAATACTAAAACAAAATAATTAGCAACCACTCTTTTTTAAGTTTAAATACTTGATAACAGCTGTGGTAAAAGTTAGTTGTTACATCCTACAACTACTCAAAAGTATTAAATAAAAAAAAACCCGCCGGCACAAAAAATATGAAAACAAGATACCCTACATAATTATATAATTTCAAGCAGTCGGAGGTATTAATGATGAACGATGAACTTAGTAAAGTGCCTCCGACTGCTTGAAATTATATAATTATGTAGGGTATCTTGTTTTCATATTTTTTGTGCCGGCGGGTTTTTTTTTATTTAATACTTTTGAGTAGTTGTAGTCCATCTTTTATGTGCAGGCGGGTTTTTTTTATTTACAACTTTGTCATTTTATAACTGTTTATTAATCACTCGTGACCACAGCCGTCGCTAGTCGAAAAGTTAAGCAAAGTAAATAATGGGCGTTAATTCACGTAAGTATAATAAATAGTTATAAAATGACTAAGTTCTAAAAAGCAAGCAACTGGATCCATTTTTCTGGATGCAATTTCGGCGAAGGATGGGTCATCAAATCGCCTTCCTGGGTACGCCCATTCTAAGTATTTATAAAATAGATATACTTAGATTACTTAGCACTTTTTTATTTACCGTCGCCTCAAGTGGTCGCGTGGCATTTTAAAATGCACACAAACTTGCATAACTTTTACTGTCAAGATGTTAGGACCAACTGTTTGACAAATGTAATTTCCGTTTTCCGAATTGTTCTACGCTCACCTGTCGCCTGGCTTCAACACAAGGTGGGCACGTGCCACGGCCTCCCCTTACTTTTCGCAAGCCCTCTAAAACAGCACCTGTGCAAGTGTACAATAGGTTATACGCCTCAGGTGTTGACTTAGAATTTGTAGTACCGTTAACTACTGCAAGGCGCTAGTAGTAACTACTTTCGTTTTTATAACAGGCTGTATATAAAAAAGGTTAATTCTATTTGACATTTGCGAGTACGTTCGAAATTTGTATTTTAAATTTTAGTTTTATTTTTTATTCAGAATTGACAATAGTTATGTGCAAAAATTGTGAAAATAGCGGCAATCTGAGCTGTTATCATTTTCACAGCTCGGCATTTAACATTAAAAATCACCGCCTTCACAAAACATAAATTAGGTAACTAAAAAGCAAGACTATAATACTATAGGTATATAGTATAGACTGAGTGTGCATCCGACTGCTACGGAAGAGGTCGTGGGTTCGATCCCCACCCAGGATAAAACTTTGTGTGATCAGCACGATGGTTTATTCTGTATCTAGGTGTTATTTATCTATAATATATATGTATTTAGAAATATATAAGTATGTATAACGGTTGTCTGGTTTCCATAGTACAAGCTCTGCTTAGTTTGGGATCAGATAGCTTTGTGTGAGTTGTCTCAAGATATTATTATTATATTATAGGTAGGTAAAACAATGAAATTATAACAATCATTTTGAGGTTAGTGCCATGATTATAGTAGTTTGTGTTTTAATTGCAACAACTTCAGAATGTTTAAAATATTTCGGTTGTACATATATACCTAGGTATTATCTTGCCTTTTAGTTACTTGATGAAAAGTTTTTATTACTTGCTTTTAATTGTTTGTTATTTATCTAAGGGTGATCCCTCACTGGGAGCATTCGCCTGTAATGTAATATTACATATCCGAGCCTTACATCAGTGAAGGAGTCTCCTCCTTTACACCGAGCATTATTGCGCAATCTGTAATGTTAAAGATTCGACCATTACATAGGAGAGGGAAGAGAATCAAGCATTACAATGCAAACTACAATGATAGAATCTGTAATATTTTGATACAATTAAAAACTCGAACCACAAATGTTATGTTACAGGCGAATGCACGTCAGTCAGCGAGGCTGTATTGTAACTTAATGCTGAAATGCTCGCGGTGAGGGATCACCATAAATTACAATAGCCTAATGGCAACTACTCATTTCCTTTTACAAAATATTGCTTTTCCCGATGCATGGCCGTAATTGTTGAGGAACTCACAAGATACTTCAGTATCAGCAGCAAATGGTGTTATAGTAGTATAATGAGCATAAAATGCTAAGCAATACCATATTAAAGTAATCGAATCGCAATTACAAACCGTGAAATATTATAATATAGTTTCTGGATCCTCTGTGGTCTTCATCTTCAGTTCCACTTCTCCAATAGATGCTTTAGTGACAAACGGGTTAAACAAAGAAGCAACCTTTTTGAAGCTGAATAAGAAATACCTAAAAACATCATGGCGGAAAATGATAATTAAGTACGTCACACAACATCTTCTGGTTTGTACATCTGTTGTGTTAATTATACTTACACTAATTTATTATTATTAAACGCGTCAACTAAATAATTTTCAAAGAAATATAAATGTTGACGTTTCACCAAATAAAATGGCTGACAAATAGTCGTAAGGGTAAAGGTCGCAGTTTCTGTCAAGTTTCTTTTTACTGTTCAAATTATGATCAATAGTCTTTATTACTAAGACCTTAAAGCTTATAATTGAATTTGAAATGTTTTTGACTATGAGAAATAATAATTTTACTAATGACACAAAATATTTAAGTAGAAATTTACAGTTAGTATTAAAAATAATAGGAGCAATTCCATTTTACGTATTTAAATTTCAACTTTATGTCTAAGACGATGAATGTCAAAGTCAATAAATACTTTTTTTTATTTGTTACCTTTTGAGACGAAGGGAACCACATGTGCAACCTGCTGTAAGTCGTTAGTTTTTTTTTTATCGTCAGCTCCTTTGCAGACACATATTCATGTCAACACAAATTGACACAGATGTTCCAGTAAATTATTATTAAGCATTGAAGATTGAGAAAAAAAATGTTGAACATACAAGAAGATACGATTTCTTTGAGTTAGGTTAAATATTCTAATTAGTTTTACTATTCATTTATTGTGTTTTATTATTAGAGTCCTAGAGTGGGGACCGTGACCAGGTAAACGTAAGATAGGACGACCCCCAGATAGACCGACGACCTAAAAAAGGTCGCCGGGATGAATTAAATGCAGAAGGCGGGACGATGGAGTGTTGTGGTGTATATTAGAAGAGGCCTATGTCCAGCAGTCGGTCCACTGCTGGACATAGGCCTCTTCTGATTCAGAATGATTAAAAAAAACTTAGTCACAATACAAATTAGGCCATCTTGTGACCACGGTCGGTGCAAAACGCTCGAAACGACAAGGAAACCACGAGGTCAAGGAAACCTCATCAACAAAAGGAAAAGTTATTAGCCTTACGAGTTCCTCCTTCGCACATCTGACATTGGCAGAATTGTCGGCACCGTCATAGTTGCCATAATAAAAAATAAAAAAAAAAGTTATTAGCCCGATTTTAAAATTGAATTTCTTTTGTGCTTAATATTTATAAGAATAGAAATATGAATACTACCCGATTTTTGCCTACTAATAGCAGACTTAAATAAGATAGTTGACTTTCACAATTAGTCGACATAAAAAAATAACTATTTATAGTTTAGGTACGTATAGTGGTGGAAGTCACAGACTGCTGGCAGTTCCATCTTAACTGCTTGCTCAAAGATCTTACGCTCTCTTGGACTCAAATCTTGGCTTCGATTTGTTTGCGGATGAGAAAAGACTACTAGATTTTTTTTGTGAAATTCACTCACGGCCTTCTGATCTCAACTGACTTAATTAATATTCACAATATAATATCACGCAAAGATGGCCTATTCCCGTGGGCCTAAATCTATTATTCTCCAAAATTATTTTTTCCATACATTCTTTACCAGGAGCTCCAAGGGTTTTTATATTTGAATAATAAATAAAGCCAAATATACTAATTAAATTCCCAACAGCTCCTAAACACTCTCAGATTTTGTTCCTGGCAGCTCGAAAAAAAAGGAGATTATTATAAACATAGGGAAGGTCCGTAGCTACTACTTGGGCCGGTACTGACAGGGAACTGGTCTAATTCCTTGTCTTCAGATATGTTGAAGCGTAAGCAAACGTATAATGTTTACTATTATACGTTTGCTTACGATATAATGCCAAATATATATAAAAAATTACCCCTATTTCCCTTGGTCACGAGATAACTAGAGAACGACTTTACCGATTTCATTCATTCTTCTTTTTTAGTTTTCTAATATTCTGTAGAAGGTTCTTACGAAAAAAAAAAGAAGTCAAAAGAACCTAACGGAGTCTGCCGGTAAAGCTATTTTAAATAAACAAGATACCCTTCATAAATGAATTCTGTTAAACTTAAAATCGTGCCTCTGACTGCATGATATTAAATATGACAGGTATCTTATTTAGTCCTAGTATTTTACTCTTTTTGCAGGCGGGTTCATTTTTTTTTAGGGTTATAAATAGGTGTACAATAATACATAGGTTATTAATAATAATATACAAATATTAAGTAATTGTACACCCAGCATAATTACCCCCAAATAAAATGTAGGAAAAATAGTGTACAAGAATAAAAGTTTTTTTTAAGACTAGAATATCATTTATTGCGTTAAATATGGTAGGTACATTGTATAGATATTACAATATATTTTTTCCACAAATTTGGCCGTTAGATATACAGCGTGCAACATGTGAATAGGTGTGTAATGTGTGTGTAGGTATTATGTATATTAAATTACAATATTTCGCAAATTAATTATATTAGTAAATTGTGGCATCCATATTACACAACAATGTCTTATACCTCTGAGTACGTTCTAAATTATAAAACTTGCAATTATTTTTGTTTATGAATTCTTAAATACAATAATAATAATAATAAACGTACTGTAACGTTCTAAAAAGCAATGTCACTGAACCTCAAACTAGGATTCGCTGTGTCGTGAGCTTCAGTTTCTTCCCTATTTTAGGTACAAATTGTTTAGAAATTTAGGAGCAATACAGTTTCTATAAAATTACATCTTTTATATATATAAATGTACAATTTTTTAATATATATATATATTTATGTGTGCGCGTCTCTCTCTCTCTCTCTCTCTCTCTCTGTGTGTGTGTGATATAAGCTTAATGTGTATAAAAAACGGGTCGATGCATGTATATCATAGGCCAGTGCACAGTAGATTTTCAGTTTGGTCATAGGTTTTTGGCAGTAGCCATTTTTTAATAGCAGTTCTGCACTGCGATAAAGACATGTTTATTATTTTCGGGTTGGTTCCGAAGAACTTGCTATACAGGTAGGGTGCCATATATGTGAAGGATCTACGAGCAAAGGAAGAGCGTATTTTCAATCTATCCCACTTGAGAGTCCTTGAAACATGAGCTTCTATTTTTGCATTTTTATGAAAGCGAAGCATTACCGATGATATGTACAGCTGCCTTACACGAAGTAGATTGCGCTCAGAATACAGGGCATTTGTTGGAAAGCGCCACGGCTTCTTCCAAGCAATTTTTAATATTGCTCGTTGAGCTCGTTCCAGCTTAAGAAGATGCGTTTTACTTGCCGCACCCCAGGCTATTATACAGTAGCCCAATAGAGGTTAGCAAAGGCTGAAATATACCATTTTAGTCACCTTATTGTCTGCGATTGACCCAATTTTTTAAAAATGTGAGCTAATTTTTTGACACGTTTGGTTAGTGCATCAATTTGAGGTTTCGAGGCGAGATGTTCATCAATTAAAATTCCCAGATGATAGATGAGACCTGGTTAATAGTTGTGCATTGGCATAAGTTGTGTTGTTCTTCAGCTAGGAGACATGTATGAAGTTTAATTTTAATCGGTTGAGTAATAGCATTCCTGTAACAACCATCCACGCAACGCAGTACAATATTGATTACAGGGGAAGGAGAGTTAAAGATTTAGGAATCGAGTTGTAAACTAAAGGAGCAGCTATATATACGCAGCTTTTTCTGAAAAGTTTTAATTTAGTCACAGGTATTACAAAAGTGATTGACTTTTCTTTTGTTTGTATTGTCGGCGCATTTAAATAATGCACCCTTACATTTCACAAACTTAGCTATTTCTAATATTTATAAATTTGGAACTGTTAAAAGGTTGTGTGACTTAAATACTGGCTTACAATAGTCACACCAATCTAGATTGATATGGCACGGATACATATTTGAGTAATAAAAAATCTCGATATGTCTCGTCAAACCTTCTCCCAGACATCAAAAACATTAATTAGCTTATTTAGCTTATATTCTGACACTTGCTTTCTTTTTAAAGTTACTAAGAAGATTGTATGGAACATATATTTGCTCAGCCAGACAAATCGCGTGAACCAAACCTTTCCCAGACACCAAAAACATTCAGCCGTTATAAGATCGTGAAGGTATTATCATACTTAGCTTATATTCTGATGCTTGATTCTTATATATGCTACTAAAGGGATTATATGGAACATATATTTGCTCAGCCAGACAAATCGCGTGAACCAAACCTTTCCCAGACACCAAAAACATTGAGCCATTATATGATCGTGAAGGTATTATAATACTTAGCTTATATTCTGATGCTTGATTCTTATATATACTACTAAAGGGATTATATGGAACATATATTTACTCAGCCAGACAAATCGCGTGAACCAAACCTTTCCCAGACACCAAAAACATTGAGCCGTTATATGATCGTGAAGGTATTATAATACTTAGCTTATATTCTGATGCTTGATTCTTATATATGCTACTAAAGGGATTATATGGAACATATATTTGCTCAGCCAGACAAATCGCGTGAACCAAACCTTTTCCAGACACCAAAAACATTCAGCCGTTAAATTATCGTGAAGGTATTATAATACTTAGCTTATATTAAGATGCTTGATTTTTATATATGTTACTTAAGGAATAATATGTAACATATATTTGCTCAGCTAGACAAATTGTAAGGGCGAAATATCCCCCCAGAAAAAAACAACATTTCTGGGGGAAGGTTACGCCCATATATTTTGTCTGGCTGAGCAAATATATGTTCCAAGCTATTCTCTACTAGCGCTTATACTAATAACTGCTTGTTTTTTTATTTTATTTGTTAAAACTATATGCACAGAATTGTACAGAGGCGGACTTAATGCTAAAAGCATTCTCTGCCAGTCTACCTTAGGGCGATGTAGAAATTAAGTATGTAGTATAGATGTATTTATAGAGTAATTGGCAAGAAATGCCTATAGAATTACTATAAGATTAATTAAGCTTAACCGCTGCAGTATTTGTTCCGCTCCGCAACATACGTATTATCTAAGACAACTTGATATGTTTCTGCTATCATGTACAGATGTAAACGAAGACTAGTAAAAAAAATACTATTTGAAGACTAAAAATAGAATTGAGAATAGATACATAATAATCACTAATTATCGTAATATTTTACTAACATTTAAACTTTCGCGTTGCATGATTAAAACTATTTATTATACGGGAATTAACACGCATTGTTTACCTTAAAATGCTTGACGTTTCGACCAGGTTGCACCAGCCGTGGTCACAAGCGGACTGTCGCAGCGATGTTAAGACTGCGTAATGCCGATGAATCTTCATCTACCCTCACTATTTGTTTCTCGAAAAGTTAGGGTCACTGCACACTACACTGTTTGTGTCCATGTTAACCGACTGCGTATATTTTGTAAGTACCTACTGTTTTTGTTCCGATACTTCTTAGGGAATTAAGCGGTAAGTGAAAGTTCCAACAGCCAGTTCAATTTGTGCGGTTTACGGACCTAATACAATATTTTTAAGCTATTGCATAGCTTCTATCGCGGGCCTTGAGCTTGGAGACCGAATCCAGAAATTTCGTAACGAAAATAACCTAACACCCCCCGCTCCGACCGGCACAGCGGTGATGCTTTTTAGTCTTTTTTTATTATTTTACTTAAATTATTATTATTATTTTAAATATATTTTATTAATTTTTTTTTTTTTTTGTCAGTGGCAGTCCCCGAGTGCCACATTTTTTTTTTAATTTAAAAGACGACGCCCGCAGTAGGGTACAAGCCCTGTGTCGCGGGGGACTTCACAAACATACAAGTCACGGACACAAAGTACACCCAGACTCGGAACAACAATTTGTGGATCACACAAAGTGGTGTCCCGTGCGAGAATCGAACCCACGACCTCTTGCGTAGCAGTCGGACACACTCCCACCGCGCCACAGCGGCAGTCAATACGAGTAGCACAAATGTGGTTCAAGCCTTTAAATTTAAGTGTGAAGGGTGAGGCTAGCTCTGGACCCTGGGCTCTGTCATGGATAAAATCACTTACGATAAGAATGTCCGAAAAAGATCGTGGTCGAAGCATGGACAAGCCCCACAGACAATGGCAAAAAACCGGCCTGACTCGGAACAAAGTGATGCTGTGAGTATGGTGGGATTGGAAAGGAATTGTTTACTATGAACTGCCGCTGGATAGAACTATCCTATTGTCAGCAACTGATGGGGTTAAAAGAAGCCATTGAGAAAAACCGTCTGGAGCTGGTGAACAGGAAGGGCTCGGTGTTCCATCATGACAACGCCAGACCACACTCATCCATGGCCACTCAGCACAAATTGAGAGAGCTTGGCTGGGATGAGTTGATGCATCCTCCGTATAGCCCTGAGTTTGCTTCATCAGATTTTCATCTGTTTCGGTCTCTTCAGAACTCTTTAGAAAGCCTAAAGTTAATCTCAAAAGAACACTGAAGTTTTCACAGTGTTCTTTTAAGGTTACACATACATATATGTGCCGTTTTGATTGATGACTTGTTGCCATTGATCCCATTCAATTCCTCAAATTCTAATTCAAACATTCAAAAAAATCTGACACTGTCTGTTTGTTCTGTTCTGTTTACCTGTCAGATTTTTTAGATTTGTAGAGATTTTAGACATGTATGTATGTATGTGCCGTTTTGATCGATGACTATATAAATGATACCATTTAGCGGAGCAGTAATGAAAAATGTTGGAAAAACGGGGAAAATGTACGCATTCGAAGTCTGGTATGTGTATTTTTGGTAGGTATAGTGCAAAGCTTAGACACCTCAACAAGTTTTTTACTTCAAGAAATCACATAAATAAAAAGAATATGAAAATATTGAAAACTGGCATAAACCCTTCAAGTTGTCTCGTGTTCTTCGCGCTATCGTGCTCATTGTGTCCCGTAGTACGTAATCCTTGGTTATTATTGAAACATAAGTGATGATCACATTTTATATCACACTAGCTGTCCCGCGCAACTTCGTATGCGTAATTTTTCCCCGTTTTTAAAACATTTCTCGTCGCTTCTCCGCTCCTATTAGTCGAAGCGCGATGTTATATAGCCTATAGCCTTTCTCGATAAATGGACTATCCAACAAAAAAAGAATTTTTCAAATCGGACCAGTAGTTCCTGAGATTAGCGCGTTTAAACAAACAAACAAACAACCAAACAAACAAACTCTTCCGCTTTATAATATTAGTATAGACAAATCGGACCAGTAGTTCCTGAGATTAGCGCGTTTAAACAAACAAACAAACTCTTCCGCTTTATAATATTAGTATAGATAAATAACACCCAGACACAGAATAAACCATCGTGCTAATCACACAAAGTTTTATCCTGAGTGGGGATCGAACCCACAACCTCTTGCGTAGCATTTGGATGCACTCCCACCGTGCCACAGAAGCAGTCAAGAAGACTTATAAAATTTAATCATGTATTTTATAGTGTAATAGCATTGTACGAAATAATAAATTTGTACGCCTGATGCATGGCAGGGCATAGCGAAACCTGCACTGTATAATAACAACTAATAAAGAATAATAATAATAATAATAATAATTTATTGTTACAAATATAACCTTTAACATAGATTGTACTTAAAACTAAGTTACAAGTACTGGTAGGTTAAACAATAAAGTGACAACCCTAACTCCCAAGACTAGGTAATCCTGTAAACCTGGGAATTAGTGTTCTGCCGTTTTGGTTATACAGTGAAATAACAATAATTGAAGATAAGGAATAAAGAGTTGTGGTGGATGTGCTTTGTGATATATATATGTGTGTGTGCGTGTGTGTGTGTGTGTGTGTGTGTGTGTGTGTGTGTGTGTGTGTGTGTGTGTGTGTGTGTGTGTGTGTGTGTGTGTGTGTGTGTATGTGTGTATGTGTGTGTGCCTGTGTGTGTCTGTGTATGTGTGTTTTGTCTGAGTACTCTTGTATTTGGGTAAAATTAGAGAATTAAATGTGAGTGCATGTATGTTTGCTTATTGCTGGGTGTGTAGCAGATCTTCTGTTTCGGTATAATTTAGTTTTTGTAACCACGTTTTTATCGTGCACTTGGCTTCATGGTGGTTTAAGCCAGTTATTGGGGTAGTTCTAGATATTTTCTTGTAGACTAGAGAACTTAATATATAATATTGACGTTGTGCAAATGCAGTTCTAAAATTATCAACAGGGTATATAATTCGAGCCTTACGCTTGGTGTGATCCGGCGTTGGAATTTGCCTATGCTTCCTGAGAGTGGTTCGAAGCACAAATAACTGTCTCACAGTTAGTACACTGAAGTCTCTATATAATTGTACTGTTGGAAATCTAAAAGGACGATAGAGTAACACCTTAATGACAGCTCTTTGTGCTCGTTCCACTTCTAGAAACTTTATTTTCGAGGCTCCACCCCAAACTGGGATGCAATAGTTAATAACAGACTCACACAGTGCTAGGTAAACCATTTTTAGAGTGTCCATATCTGCACATCGTCGCAAGGATTTAAAGATGTAAATGAGTCTTCTGATTTTTGAGCATATGTAGTTGATTTGATTGTGCCAGTCTAGTTTGTTGTTAATTATTATACCCAAATATTTTATGCTGTCAACACGGGCAAGCGTCTCACATGAACATGCACGTTGGTCAGAGCACCTATGAATTTTGATCGAGAAATTATCCGGAACTTTGGTCTTGTGATTAATCATAAAGGAGATATAGTTTGTTTTAGGCACATTTAGGGTTAGAAGATTTAGACGTAGCCATCGTGAAATACTATTCATAGTGTCTTGTGCTATCCGATTTACTTCAGTCCACGTACCACCGTGAATAACAATCGCAGTGTCGTCAGCATATGTGAAAATTTTAGTTTTATGTAGCTTTAGTAGACAAAGGTCATTAATATAAAGTACAAATAGTGTCGGCCCAATCACACTGCCTTGCGGTACTCCGTATGTGGCTGTTTCTTCATCACTTAGACAGTCATTAATTTTGACAACTTGTCTCCTGTTTCGAAGATAGTCCTTAAATAGATCTAGGGGTTTGCCGCGAATGCCTACCGACTCAAGTTTTTGTGTTAGGATGGGGACAGAGACTGTATCAAATGCCTTTTTCAAATCAAGAAATATACCTAAACATTTTTGTTGTGCGTCTAATTTTTGGGCTACATGCTGTGTAAGATCTGTTATTGCATCCTCAGTAGAAACACCTTTTTTAAAACCGTATTGGTTCGATGCTATGATGTTAAATTGTAAAGTAGAAGATTTGATTTGTTTTTTTTTGACGTGACAACGTCTTATAATTCGATGGAGCCGGCTGAAGGCACGAAAAAACATGACTCATGAGGCGTTACCTCGCTCTGAGGCGTTCCATTTAAGTGCAATCGAGAGCGCGGAACGAGCGACAAAGAGGCACAATCGGCCTCCGCGTTCGGCAGGAAATCCATCAGTATTTTCTTATGACGTTGTCACGTTCAACTATCGTCAGTAAACCGACTTTACAGACAACCGATTTATTTTTTCTTCTAACCATGGACAGATCCACATCTATCAACATCTATTATGGTCTTGTTTAATCTACCTTGGTCTTCATTTACAAATTAAAAATTCTTTATTCACTTAGGAAGCAAAAGCAAGGCTTGTCTTGATGTAGAATCAAGTACACTAAGGCTGAAATCTATAGAGCGTACTTTAACTTAGCTTAAGCTTAGCTTAAGTCAAACTTGAAGATAATCTAAACAAAGCATTTGCTGACCGTTGAAATTATTGCTCATAGCGCAAGCTTAGCATAATCTTAGAAAATTGTATGTAGAAAGTCAACGGTTCACAACGTGCTTTGACAAGTTTTTTTTTGTAATGTTTAACTTAAGCTAAGTTAAGCAAGCTGTAATGTAATAACCTAAGCTAAGCTTGAGATAAGCCAAAGTACGCTCTTTAGGTATTGGGGTACTGGATTCGGTAAATAAAATCACTAACTGGTATTATAAATATATAATGTCTAAATTAAGTCACGGCTAGCGAGTGACTGGCTCGTCACTTGTCTGTTACAATCATTGCACCACAAGTGCAAACGTTGCAATTTACAATATGCCCCCACATACACCCCCTTCTTAAAAACAATAAAAAATGAAATAAAAGTAAAATTAAAAAAATATGTACAATAATTTATTTTTCTCACACACAATGTTACTGTAATTTAAACATTATGAAAATCATTACAATTCTTAAATGTTATGTTTTAATAACGACACATTTTTTTATAAGTACTTAATTTATACTGTTGTTTAATTTACAAAAAAAAATATTAGACATGTATTTATGCACTGTAATTTTGTGACCTTTGTGCCTGTTGTGGCACTACGCTCATAACATTAGGACTTTGCACGGCATTCAATTCTTGACGTAATAATGGCTTTGTGTTATTTGCACACAACCTGTATACTGTTCTCATGCACGCCACGACAGTTATCATTGTACTCAACACTAACTATGACTCCCAACCACTCCCAACACCATGGTTGGCGCCATTTTGGCCAATGATTACCTCAGCCTTTTTGGTGTTGGAGTGCGATGTACCCATTTTATTTTAATATATACAGGGTGTAACAGAAAGGTGTGGTCAAATTTCAACAGCGGATAGTGTATGTTATCAGTATTGCACCTACTATGGTGCCATAGCTGGTTACATTATTATTACATAGTTATAAGCCTATTCTTTTTGTCAAAATTTAGTACTAAAAGGCGTATGGCATAAGAATTATACCTCCCATGGTACAAAATTCGATTGGATTATTATGGCATAGAATTTTTTAAGTCATACTTTTTTTAATTAATAACTTTTCACTCATAAATAAACAAATGAAAAAAATAATGAATATTTTTTTAGGGTACTCCGATTTTGATAAAATTAGGTATGTGCACTCAGTAACATGGGCATATACCAACCCTTGAATATGACCACACCTTTCTGTTACACCCTGTATATATATATATATATATATATATATATATATATATATATATATATATATATATATATATATATATATATCTCAGCCTAAGTTCAAAGAAGCAATAGCACTATGATGCTGGATAAACTTGCGGCCACCCCTTACAAATTGCCAATGTTTACAAAGTTTATTAGTTTAAAATCTGTATTTTATAAACCGGTAACGTGGTACCACTATTATTTAGTAATATCTAGCTAATTTAATATCTATGATTTTTTGTCGTCTACGCTATAAGTGTGCTATAATTGTTTGTTTGATTGTTTGTTTGATTTTTGTTTGATTGTTTGTTTGATTGTTTGTTTGATTGTTTGTTTGATTGTTTGTTTGATTGTTTGTTTGTTTGATTGTTTGTTTGTTTGTTTGTTTGTTTGTTTGTTTGTTTGTTTGATTGTTTGTTTGATTGTTTGTTTGTATTGAATAGGCTCCGAAACTACTAGACGGATTTGAAAAATTCTTTCATCGTTGTGAAGCTACAGTAACCCCGGGTGACATAAGCTTTTTTTTTTTATTCCTATATTCCCACGGGAACGGAAACTACGCGGGTGAAACCGCGAGGTATCCGCTAGTCTTTAATATTTCAATGTGTCTTGCCAGTGAGTTAAAAATGATCTTGTGTTAGCTTTGACCCATAGTCTTATAAGGGTCTATTATTCAATATCTTTGTGTAATCGTTCAACGTAGTTGTAAATGTGTTGAACAATAAACCTGGTAGAAATAGATAATGGGGTGATGAGATTATTAGGAATGTAAAAGAAATGGAGAATGAGCAATGCTCTGAAAAAAATTTAATATTTCGCGATGATGACTCATTAATTTTTATTAGTTCTGATCAGTGCTGTGTTCCCAATTTCTTATGTAAAAACAAAAATAAATATTACAAAACAAAAAAACCCGACTGCTTAAAATTAATAACTGTTATATTTTGGCGCCAAAAAATCCGCTATTTTATGTTTTTCATATTTTGATTTACCCATTGTCACTCTCACAAATAAGACGAATGTAACGATTCCACTTAAGCTAAAATGCATCAAACCATTTATGCTCGAGAGCGTACCAAAGAAATCTACATACATACAAACGTACATTCATATACTCGAAAAAAATAACCCTATTCTTGCGCAGTCGGGTAAAAACTAACCAATAATGTGTTCCAAATGTCAAATGAAATAAATGAATGGTTTGAATATTAAGCTTTTGATTCTGTTTTGTATATAAGTTATGTGTTTAGAGTATAATTAAGTTGAACAAAGAGAAGTTGTCTGCATTTTACTTTATTTTTAAATTTCAGGAGTATTGCCTACAAAATGTCATTTAAACCGTAAGCGAATGTGATATAAAATATAACATTATGATGATAAATAATAATAAAACGAGCATTTTAAAACTTACAAATATATTTTTTGACATTTAAAATGGCTTTAAAAATATCGATACTTAAGCATATTTGAACATCCACATTTCAACCATAATTAGTCATAATCACAGTTGAAAGCTGTCCTACTAGTAACCTTGACAATAATTGCCAGTTAATGATGCCATATTTATATACATTAAAAAAAATTGAAAGGAGTCAAGGGACACCCGGATGGAACGAAGTTCCTTTCGATTAATTGGTGAAGGAATTGTAAATCGTCGCGATATCGCGTTCAATGCGAAGTAGATAGACGAATCGAAACTACCTGGCTTGCTTTCTATGAGAGAGAGAGAGAGAGAGAGAGAGAGAAACACGCGCACGCCGCACGGCTTACAACTATAGCAAAAAGTGTCGTTACAACTTTTGGTCTTAATTTTTTCCGTCTAGCCCCCTTTCGCAACGCGCTATAAGGAACTTCGTTCCAAAAAGCTATGAGACTCTGGTACATCTAATCTAATCCCAACTGTTTTTACTATGAATGTTCAATCGAAAATAAGGTGGCAGTTGTGACTGTGACTCTTCGTAAATGGTGTGTCTTACCAAACCTTGGCCAATCAATTCGGTTTTGGCTTGAAAGTTATGTAACACTTCATCTACAGACTTGTGCAAATATGCCTGTCCTACTATTATTACAGCGCTGCGATTACGTATATTCTGTATAAAAGGATTACAAAAATAGCAATTTTTCACCTCACACTTTACGAATTTCTTAGGATATAATTTAGGCAGTTTGTTAATAACAAAATCTTTAACGTCTATATCAGGTTCTCCATAAACTTCCTCTAAAAGTATTTTAAGCTTTTTAAAGTACAAATTATGATAAGAAAGCCTACAAATTGGAGTAAAGCCATGATAATCTACAGTCTTACACATATTTGTAAATTCTTCCCTACCTAACAATCTCTTGATTCCATCAAAAAAAGAATAATCATTTTCTTTTGCAGCGTAATGAAGTGGTAGTTGTCCCATCAAATCTTTGACGCTAAAAATATCTATGCGTTGCTTTTTACTTAACTTTATTAAGTAATTATAACAAAATGTTAGAAGGAATCCATTTGTGCCCAGGTAATGTGCTGAGGTTGACCCTATGGGACATTCATGTCGAAAGGTGAAAAATTCTACTAATAGTTCGGCATAACAATGCAATGTTTTCATTACAACTACAGATGTTTCTTCAAAATTCAAAGCAATTTGGAATGGATGAGTATAACGTGAGCGATCGATCCTAGCGCATAAAACATTTTTAAGTTTGTTACTGTCAACATCTCTTACAAGCTCTAGACAAAACTTTAAAATACGACCCTTACGTTTCATTATCGCGTTACAGATATCACCTATAATTATTTCTATAAAATCGGACAAATTATCTTTATTTGATACAGTTTTAATACACCCTAATAGGAATAAAACAATGTCATCTAAATCTTCTTCGATGGCAACAGATATCGCATGGTTTGGCCATTTGTAACTTTGGACCAATATTAGATCGAAAATTAAATTCATCAGCTGCTTATTAGGCTGTAATTTGCGTTTCATGTCTCTATCGATTGCAAGTTTACTATTTATAAATCTTCTGATTCCATGTTTGTTGTTTATTAATACATGTTCGATTAAGTATTTCCAAACAGCAGAGTTATCGTTTGCAGACATTAGCTTGTCAAAAATTTGCTCGGCAGCAAAATATTCGGCAAAAGTATAATGCACAAATTTGGGATTGTCGCCAGTAATGTATTCAATTATCCCTGTCTTTTCGTCACCAGATTTTACAATTTCAATAAATTCGTTTACGATTATAATGTCTTCTTTGGAAAGCATCACACTGTGGTCTAAAAGTAAATATGCAGCTATTTTCTTATGATTGTCCACAAAAAGTTTGCATTCTCTTTCAATCATTTTACGTAAATCAGGATCTTTAAAACTCACTGATTGTTTTTTCTCACCAAATCGTATATTATAGATTTTTTTTTCCGCGAACCCTTTATAAAGTCCAATTAAGCTAAACCGCTGCAGTAATTGTTCCGCAACGTGCATATTATTCAAGATAACTTGATATGCTTCTGCTATCATGTACAGATGTAAAGGAAGACTTGTGAAAGGAATTACTTCACTGTAGCCGATAACATTAATTATTGAAGAATAAAAAACGTCTATATAATGACCACTAATTTTGCCAGATGTCGCATCAAGCATAGCGTCGGGAATAACATCCATTTTTTTAGACCATACATTTTGTAAGTACTGTTTTTGTTCCGAAACTTCTAAGGGACTTAAGCGGTAAGCGAATGTTCCAAAAGCCAGTTCCAACTGATTTAGAATATTATAAGTCCTAGAAGTAACCCACAAATGTGCAACCTTTGACATTTTAAGAGTACATAGTAACTGTATCACCTCATTTGAGTAATCAGGACAAACCTCATCAAAACCATCAAAAAGCACAGCAAAATTGTTATTATTATAAAAATAAATAATCAACTTTATCAGCGACAAATCTACGCCAAAAAGATATTGTTCACTACGCTCATTAATATCATTAATATCATTGCTAACCGTTATTAGTTTGGATATCATCTCTTTATAAATGGAATCATATTTACAGTCTCTACTCTCAATGGTATAATACAAAAAATATATAACTTCTACCAGATTAATATTTGTTTTGTGGACTTTCCATTTGCTAAAGTAGTCAACATAGTCAAGTAAATTTATTTTAAATATCCAAAGTGTTGGATGCAGTCGTTTCGTATTAATTGCTAAGTGTGTTAATAATGTAGATTTTCCCATTCCAGGCTCGGAGCTTATAATAACTACTTTTTCCTGAACGTCCTTCAATGTCTCAACCTCACACATAAAGTCTGCGTGTAAACCTCTCTCCACATACTTAATTAAGACATCTGGGCTACCATGTGTTTGTTTCCAAACGACTTCAGCGATTCCTGTTTTTTTCATAAACCAATGTACATTTGCTTTATTGTTTATATTATATATTTTTTCAAATGTACTCTTTGAGTCCGTTGTTAATATTGTATCATTGATACCTAGGGGTATCAAATCAACGTTTGACTCATCTGTTATGTAGCAAAATTTATCTTCATGTTTGTTAATGTTTAGAGTTATATATTGACATAGTCTACGATTTATATAGCAATCAATCGTTTCTTTGTACGTGGTATTGGTTAACGTTTGGCCTATTTCGATTGTTTCGCCAGATATTAGCATAAAAAGTAAGTTTGTACTCAGAAGGTCTAATGATGTACCATCAAATACCGTGTTAACAATAACCTCTAACCCTTGAAATATGATTTTTCGTTTTTCTAGAATTATGTTACGAATTTCACTGACTAGGCAACTGAAGTTATTTTTGATATCTCTCAAAAAAGTATAGCTTGGAAACACGCTTTTCAGATCTGCTTCAAGACGTTTATGGTTTACCAGGATAATTTTCCCTTTGAATACTTTAGTAATGCTGTTTATATTTTTGCAGAGATTTTTATGTTTTTCTTTGCATCCATCTTTTGCACCTTCAGCAATCACCACCAACATAGTTGTCACTGAGTTTTGAGATTCGAGCTCGGATAGTACAATTTCTAAACAGTTTTCATTAATTACCCAATCTAAATCTATGAAATAAATTTCTTTTCGTTTTAATTCATCAAAAAATTGGGCCACTTTCTTGCTGGAAGAATTAATATCATCTGTAATAATAATCATTATATTTCCATTACTGTTTATGAATCTTTCCAATGAGAGAGAGTTTATAGCTTTGCTTGTGAATCGTAATAAAAGATTATCCATCTTTTTTTTAAAAGTGGAACTTGAAATGTTCATCAGAGGGCTGTCTAATATCTCCATTTCTGCCTGCTGGAATAATTCACAACTCTCTGTCAAATAGGATGCTGTATTGGGCTGTTTCCACCACTGTAGTACTTCATCATGAACGTTTAAGTATATTGCATCAGACTTGACGCGCAGGAGGGAGTCATTTCGTTTTCGTTGAAACTTAAACAAATGATGAATTTCTTTTTTTATTAGGACTTCCACTTCATCTTCTCTTGCTTGATTAGTATAAAACTTAAGTGTATTTAAAAAGGATTTGACTAATTTACGATCATGTTCATTACGATTCAATTGTAATCTTGGGAACCCATAAACATTAATATCAAATCTGAATTTACTCAGATCGTAATGATCTTCTAGTCGTTTTAATAATTTAATGTTGTCTTCAGATAGACTTTGTTCGTTTAGATTAAATTTGAGCATCCCAGTTTCTTCGTCGTTTATAAGCAAATTACCGACTAGCCCTCCCAACCTATAGCTTTGTAAGTCTTTGTTTTGAATTATTGTATTGTTGCCAACCGAACTGTCATCAAGTTCAATAAACGTATGTCTTGCATTTTGGTAACTAATATTCTTTAAGAGTTTATCAAATATAAGGCACAAGTAATCAAGTTTTCTTTGCTGTTTCTTCTTGTCTCCATAGAAGTGGAAATGGATATTACCAAAACATATAGGCAACTTAAAACGAAGTGGTTTCAGTATCCTGTCAACTTCGTCTCGTTGATGAACTGACGCGATTCCATCTAAACCTGCAATTTCTTTACATAACACACGTTTCATTAGCAATAGATTCTCGTCGTCGCTACTTAAAAATGACTCTTGAAATCTACCTGTACATTGTGTATTATGAACATTATTCTCCGAATGTGAATTTTCGAAATATTCAGTAGAAGTAGATGTGGTTTCCACTGTTATTACACTATGCGCAAGAAAAACGTGATACATTTTAATGCAATCATTTGTCATAATGTTGTTACAATTACCTTTTTTAATCATCTTCGCTATAGCTTTTGCCAACGTTTCGATACGTGATTTAGTAAAAGTTGCTACTAATCTTTCGACATCTTTATCATCATATTGAAATTGAAAAACAACACCATCTTCTTTGGTTTTGATGTAATTTTCTTCATCGGAGTCGTGTAATATTTGCTTTTTGTTAAAATTTTCCTTTGCTGAAGTATATATAATGTATTCACATTCTATGTCTGTCGTCGGACCTCTAAACATTAAGTCGTTGTTGTCCATCAGCAATTTCTGTTTTATTTTTAAATAGCTTTCCAAATATTTGTGTAAGGAAAAATCGCCATTATGTTTGGATATATCTTCAACGGTCAACTTGTCTTTATTTGGGTCGTCTCTATGTTTGGCTTGTAAAAATAAGATTTTTGATTTAATGGAGTCCTTAGTCTTGTATCTAAAAACAATATCATCCAATGCGCCTATGCCTTCAATGTTTGTTCCTAATACAAATTCCGCCGTGTTGTCTTCAGATAGAGCTCTAAGTAAAATAAGAGTTAGTAATTTAGTTTCGTAAAGTTGTCCACTTACTCCTGATGTTCCACTTCTTTTTTTAAAGTCACAATTGGTTGGTTTATCCCTCTCCATTTTTTCTGCTAACGAGTTTGGATTTGATATTGAGCCTCAGGCTGGTTGAATACATAGGTACAAGTTTTTAAATTGTATTCTAGTCCAATGTTTCTTTATCGGATCTTAATGAAGTTTAGCAGCATCCTCAGGATATACCCTATCGAACAAAAATTGGTAATAGCAATTTTTATATTTCGTTTCATTAATTGAATAAAAAGTTCTTAAAAAATATTTGTCTAGGTTTTAAATAATTTGGTACAAACATATTTTAGATACCCAATAAAATCATCGTAGCATTTTTAGTATTTATGTGAATAAATAAGATGTGGTTAAATTGTACAGCGGTAGAAGTTAACATGACGTGTATGATTGTCAGAAGTTGCACAATAATGTGTTTGAAAGTTTTATAAAAAAAATTCTTATTGTGGTGCGTTTGTACAAGGAGAACCTATTTTTCTATCACACATTATAAGGTTAGGGATAAATATATGCCTTTGAAGTCGATTAAACAGTCATTGTACCCACTATGGTACAACTCATCTCTAATTCAAATTGTAAAGGAAAAAAATAAATTTCACAATCTTCTACCTAATATGTAAAATTCTCGTGTCACGGTGTTTGTAATTTAACTCCTCCGAAACGGCTCGACCGATTCTCATGAAATTTTGTGCGCATATTGGGTAGGTCTGAGAATCGGACAACATCTATTTTTAACCCCTAAATGTAAGGACCCAATTTTTTTTTTAGTTTTTAGGAAAAAAAATATTTTTTTATGATACCGGATTCATAAATACATACAACCCTGAATTTTCACCCTTCTACGATCAACCCCTATTTTTTATTTACCTCTGTTTTGCAAAATCGGGTTAATTTGACGCAGACGAAGTTGCGAGGGTCAGCTAGTAATATATAAAACGGTAATCTATCGGATTATCATTTGTTCTCATTACTACGTAAGAGGGCCATTGATCTTAAAAAAAAACTGGCTTCGATACTTATATAAAGATAATAGAATCGTCAATCATAAAAAATCCGAAGTCCTTCTGGTTGTACGTCGAGAGCAAGAAAAGTAGTAATACACTCCTAACGTAACGCATTATCATTATTAATCTGCTGACTCTAGAGAAGGCATTTGTAAACTGTTTGCTGATTATTTCCATTCCACTCAAGGCCCAGATACCAAAAATCCTCAAAATCTAAGTATCCATTGAATCATACACATCGATTTCTCCTATAGGTACAATAGAGATGATTTGCTATAATCGTGTACTAAAACTGTTGAAGTTTTTAGACCTTTCTAAGTTGGGCGGCTTCTATCTCACACCATCCATATTCATAGCTAACGCGGCTGAAAGCTTACTTAACCCGTTAGGTTCCTTCCTTTTTAGAAGGTCATTAGCGGAAGGTATAGTCACTAAAACATGGAACAGCGCGTTTGTTTCCAGTGTAAATATTGAAAACTATCATCTAATACCTAAAATGTATGTATTCTCTAATGTATTCGAATTACTGCTGTATACTGAAGTCTATTCTGAACTTACAAGTAGAATTGGTGACGAACAACAAATTGTTCAACCACTAATAACTTAATTTTATTTTAAGATTATATATCCGAGGCCATAGAACAACACACCCAGGTAGACGTAGTGTTTATTGATTATGATTATAGCAAATGCTTCGATCGTATTAATCACCAATTGCCTTTAATGAAGTTAAAATCAGCTGCCTTTCATGGCGACTTATATCGATGGTTCCCTTCATACATAGGTAAATCGTACACAAGCGGTGGTCCTCCAGGGGTATTCCTCACATTGGTAAAGTTTTCCTTCGTGTATTCCTCAGGGCTTGATTTTGGTAACTCTTCTGTTCACTTTTATTCATTGTCGATATTTAATCCTGTTTCAACTATTCATATTTCCTCCTTTAGGCTGATGATATGAAAATTCACAAAATAGTTCATAGTATGTCTGACACTCAAAAACTACTGGGTGAGCCCAGGATAAAACTTTGTGTGTTGAGCACGATGGTTAATTCTGTTATATATCTATAATATTTATGTTTAAAAAAAAATATAAGTATGTTTATCAGTTATCTGGTTTCCATTAGCTTGGGATCAAATAGCGTTGTGTGAGTTGTCCCAAGATATTAAATAAAAAAATAATAATACTAAATTATGTTCTAAAAAAATCTTCAATACCTATCGAAGAATGGGGTACCAAAATAAAGGATTTTAAAAGCTGATAACAAATATGGCACCATTTATAAGTTCAACAGGATTCATTAATGCCTCCGACTGCATGATATTAACATTTTTATTTTTATTCTGAACAAATTTGCTGTGACACACGGACAGACAGAAACACGAGTGTGCACGAGTTCCAATTTTTCCTTTTGAGGTACGGAACCCCAAAAACAAAGAGGTGTTGTTGTGTTTATTACTGCAACATAAATACATCCTGACAAATATTCATCGTATGTGCTATTGGTTAACGTTTTGCCTATTTCAATTAACATTAGTTCAAAAAATAAGTTTTTGCTCAGCAAAACCTAACATCGTGTTATCAAAACAATATAATCTGAAAGATCTATCTGAAATATAATTTGATTTTTCTAAAATTATGCTACGAATTTCACTCACCAGGCAACTGAATATATTCTTGTTATCTCTCAGAAAAATATAGCTTGGAAACAAGCTTTCTAGATCTACTTCCAAATGTTTATGGTCACCAACACAGGTGCCACTGAGTTCTAAAATTGAGTTTGGATTGTACAACCCAATTTAAATCTATGAAATGAAATTCTTAGCGTTTTAATTCATTAAAGAACCAGGCCACGTTTTGGTTGGTTATACTACAAGGTTATAATACATTTCTCCAGCAAAAAAAGTTTGATATACGTCTGAAGTAATAATAATGATATTTTCGGTACAATTTAAGAACTTTTCTAATGTTAGAGAGTTATTCAATTTTTGTTGTTTGTTGTGTTTGATTTTTTATTATTCAATGCAAAAACTGACATTCACACGGCCGGAGCTGCTGTATAGAAAATTTATTTTGTTCGACCAGTGATGATGCTTAGTTCTATTGCAGCAGGATTTGATAATGAACCTTTATACAAAATTAAGCTAATTCAATGAAAAAATACACGATCAAGACTTGTTTCATTCTAGTAAGTTTAAGACCTACTTACCTTATCCTGGTGTTTCCATGTCTAAATTATAATGTCCCCATACACCTATAACAATTTTCACTAAATCACGAATCGAAACGTTGGCAAAAGCTATAGCGAAGATGATCATTTGCATTAAAACGTATCACGTTTTTGTCGCGCAAAACGTATTAACAATGGTAACAACAACTACATCAGCTGAATATTCCAAAGGTTAGGTTAATAATGTTCATAATACGCAATGTACAGGTAAATTTCAAGATTCGTTTTAAGAAGTGACGACGAAAATTTATTCCTAATAAAACGTGTGTTATGTAAAGAAATTGCTGGCGTAGATGTAATCTCGTTAGTTCATCAATGAATGATGAAGTTGAAAGAATTGGTAATCTTTATTTCCGTTCTTATAAAAACAAAAGAAACAGTAAAAAAAATGTGATATTTGTGACTTATATTTGAAAAACTCTTCAGAAATACAAGTCATTAAAACGTAAACATACGATAATCATAATTATGTTTGCATTTGTATGTAACTTGATAACAATTCCGTTGGCAATAATAAAATAATTCAGAAGAAAGACTTAAAAAGCTATAGGTTGGAAAGGGTAGTCAGTAATTTGCTTATGTGGAGAAACCGAGATGCTTAAGTTTAAATTAAACGAACAAAGTCTATCTGAAGATATCAAAATATTAAAAGGACTAGAAGATCTTTGCGATCTGAGTAAATTCAGATTTGATATTATTATACCCATAAGTATTAATATGAAATCTGAATTTACTCAGATTGCAAAGATCTAATTAATCGTAATCTTGGGATCTCAGTTCTCGAGATTACGATTGAATTGTTATGAACATGATCGTAAATTAGTCCAATCCTTTTTAAATCAACTTACGAGTAAGTTTTAAACAAATCAAGCAAAAGAAGACGAAGTGGAAGCATTTACAAAATAAGAAATAATTCATTTCTTTAAGATTCAACGATTTGACACCGACTTAGACAGACAGCCCTTTGATAATGTTTTATTAAAATTAACATGCGCTGTGATTAGCTCTCTAACATTAGAAAAGTTCTTAAATGGTACCGAAAATATCATTATTATTACTTCAGATGATATGTATATGGTAACCTAGTTCTTTAATGAATTAAAACGCCAAGAATTTAATTTCATAGATTTAAATTTAAAAACTCAGTGGCATCTGTGTTGGTGATGACTACTGAAGGTGCGAAAGAAAACATACCATAAACATTTGGAAGTAGATATGGAAAGCTTGTTTCCAAGCTATATTTTTCTGAGAGATAACAAGAATAAATTCAGTTGCCTGGTGAGTCAAATTCGTAGCATAATTTTAGAAAAATCAAATTAAATTTCAGATACGTCTTTCAGATTATATTGTTCTGTTAACACGATGTTAGCTTTTGCTGAGCAAAAACTTATTTTTTAAACTAATATCAGGTGAAACAATTGAAATAGGCCAAACGTTAACCAATAGCACATACAATGAATATTTGTCAGGATGTATTTATGTTGCAGTAATAAACACAACAACATCTTGCCTTTTTTTTTGTTTTTAGGGTTTCGTACTTCAAAAGGAAAAATCGGAACTCGTGCACACTCGTGTTTCTGTAAAAACTCTTGCTCTCTACTCTCATAAATCTAATAATTTGAACCTCTCGGAAGAAATTCTTTACATTATTTTGAAAAGGTAACGTATCAAAATCTTTTGCATTGTTTTGATAAACGAAATGACAAGGCGTCTATTACAAACCAAAAACCCTAAAAGGAACTAGCTACTAACCGGAAAAGGTAAGATCATTATGATCAGAACTATAAATATTTGTCAATGGCTGGTTAAACTGAGTATATTTGGGATATAATTTAGGTAATTTGTTGAACAAAAAATCTTCAACGTCTATATCAAGGTACTCATCGTAAACTTTCTTTAAAAGCTCCTTCATTTTATCAAAAAATTGCTTATGATAGGGCAAAGTACAGATAGGCGTAAAACCATTATAGTCGACTATTTTACACATACTCTTGAATGTCTGCCTATCCAGCAATAGATCCAATGCGGAAAAAAAATCATAGTTGTTTTCCTTGGCAGCATAATGCAGTGGTGATTTGCCCTCAAAGTCTACGACACTAAACATTTTCTCAAGTTGCTTCTTATTTAATTTTGATAGATGGTTCAGAAATAAGTTTATGTTGCGTTGTGCTAGATAATGAGATACCGTAGGCACGACTCCACCTTCAAGCTGCATTACGAGTAATTCTACTATAAGTTCAGGGTCATGTTCTAATGCGTCAAACATTTCTGAACGCCCATGATAAATTGCAAGAATCATTGGACAGAATTTAGGAATATCTTGGCAGTGAAACATATTTTTAAGTCTTTTATAGTCAATATCTGTGATTAAATTAATTAATCGTTTAACTACATCACTATTACCAATACATACAGCGGTACAAAATGTACACATACTTTGATAATTCGGTTTTCCACATGTTTTATTAATTAGTTTTATAAAAGCGGGTAAATTGTTTTGGTTTAAAATTGTTTTAGCACATTCTATTAGAAATATGGTAATATTATGAAATTTATTAACTGCAGTAACATGTATTGCATTCGTTGGTAAATCAGATTGATTTAGTAGTGATGCAATCACAGTAGTCATGTGCTTTCTGTTTAAATCTATTATGGTCTTGTTTAATCTATTATGGTCTTCCTTTTCTAGTTTACTATCTATGAATCTTCGTAATCCATGTTTATTGTCAGTCAAAATAATATCATCTATTAAATATTTCCACAATGTTGTTGTATTGTTACTGCATCTCAATTTATCAAAAATGTACTCAACGGCGAAATATTCAGCAAAAGTATAATGGACGAATTTGGGTGTATCACCTGCAATAAATTCAATGATGCCTGTTTTTTCTTCAGCTGACCTAATGCTTTCAATGTATTCATGCACATTAATGAGATCATGCTCAGAAAACACAACACTTCTATCTAGAAGTAAATATGCAGCTATTTGTTTATGAATATCCTTAAAGACCTTGTGTGCTCTATCTGCTATTACTCTAAAATGAGGATCACTAAAATTGAAAGCTTGCCTTCTCTCTTCAAACTGTATATTAAAAAATTTTATATCACAGAATTTTTCATACAAGGTAATCAAATTAAAGCTATCCATAACTTCTTTCATGAATTGGCCAGAAGGCTTTCTTATGGTTAACTCAACATAATCTTTAAATAATTTTTGATATATTTCTGCGATCATGTACAGGTGTAATGGTACATTTGTAAACTGCCCTTTGCTGTCATTGAGATTATAACAAATTGCTGAAAAAAATCTATCAACGTAAGTACCATATAATGTATCAAGTGTTCTGTCCAGATCTAATTTTCCAGACCACACATTTTGCAAAAACAGCTTTTGTTCAGTAATAGTAAAAGGCTGTAAGTTGAACGAAAATGTTTCTAAAGCTGATTCCAATTGATTAAGAAAATTACAAAGTCTGGAGGTGACCCACAAATTAACAACCTTCGAAGTTTTTAGAGTAAATAACAATTGTATAACTTCATCTGAATAATCAGGACAGATTTCATCAAAACCATCAAAAAGTATAGCTAAATTATCATTATTATAGAAATGGTTAAGTAACTTTACTTCAGACAAATCAACATCGAGTAAGCCTATATCTGGCAAAGTAATTACAGTATTCGCAATATCAAGTTCAGAAATGTTTTCTTTGACGAAATCACTATATTTACAATCTTTGTTATGGATCGAACTGTACAAAAAAATCATAACTTCTTTCAAATTAATGTTTGTGTTGTTGGTTTTCCATTGTTTGATTTGCTCAGCGTGGTCAAGTAAATTTACGTATAATATCCATAAGTTTGGATGCTCGATTTTCATATTTACTGCTAAATGATCCAACAGTGTAGATTTACCCATACCGGGTTTAGATGAGATAATTACTACTTTCTCCTGTACGTCCTTCAGTGTTCGAGCCGGAAACGTAAAGTCTTTGTGTGTTGCTCTATTTATATACTGAAATATATTCTGTAGGCTACCGTGGGACATTTTCCATATCATATTTCTATGTCCAGGTTTTTTTATGAACCAATGTGCATTCGCTGCACTATTATTTTTACAAATTTCTTCAAATGTGCTAAAACATTCTGATGTTGATATTATGTCTTGCTTTGATTGTGATATAAATTTATCTACATCTATGTTCAATGTTATATATCTACATATGTTTCGATTTATAAAATAATCAACCGTCTTATTGTACCTACTTTTTATTAATTTTTGCCCCACTTCTATAGGATCATTATTAATTATTTTTCGAAGTAAAGTTGGACTTATAAGGTCCAAAGATATTTTGTCTAATGCAGTGTTAATAGTAATCTCTAATCCTTGAAATATGATTTTTCGTTCATCAAGAATAATTCTTCGAATTTTATTAGACAGATTGCTAAAGTTATTATTGGTATCTTTATGGATAATTTGGAAACACAAAGAATTCAGGTCTCTTTCAAGTTTCTGGTGAGTAAGTATTATAATTTTCCCGTTAAAAATATTTCTAATAATATTTATACTTTCAAGGAAATTAATAATATCAAGCTTTCGATTGATCACCACTAACACAGGTATTACTAAGCTTTCGACCCCAATTTTCGCAAGTCCTAAACCATTATTAAAGATAAAATCCAGATCTATGAAAATACAGTGATTGTCATTCCGCATGGTCTCAAAGTACTGTATGACTTTAACGCAGCTAAAATATACTTCATTTGAAATGATAATCATATAGTTTTCATCACTATTTAGAAACAAATTTAATCTTAGACAATCAATGGCATCGGTTTCAAATTCTATTCTACTACTATTAATTTTTCGTCTAAATGTATAACTAATCATATTTATTAAAGGTCGATTAAATATTTCCTGTATTGCTTGCTGGTACAGTTGACATGTGTTAGTGAAATACGGAGCTGAATTAGATTGTTTCCACCACTTTAGTACTTCATCATGCACATGTAAGTACATCGCGTCACATTTTTCGTAAAACATGCCATGTTGCTGTTTTTCTTGGACAGTAAATAATTTATTGATTTCTTCCTTTATTACGAATTCAACATCATCTTCTTTTGCTTGATTCGTGTAAAACTTAAGTTTATTCAAAAAGTTTATAACTATCTTCCGATCGTGTTTCATAGAATTCAGCTTCAATTTTGGGAAACCGTCAATATTAATATCCAATCTAAATTTCTTGAGGTCATATTTTCTTTTTAATTGTTTTAATATTTTGATGTTATCTTTAGATAGATTTTGCTCGTCTAAATTAAACTTGAGCATCTCAGTTTCTTGATCATTTATAAGCAAATTACCGACTAACCCTCCCAACCTATATCTTTCTAAATCTTTGATCTGAAGTATTCCATTTTTGCCTATGGAATTGTCATCAAGTTCGATAAAGGTGTGTTTTGAATCTTGGTGACTAATATTTGTCAAGAGTTTTTCAAATAGAAGGCACAAGTAATCAAGTTTTCGTTGCTGTTTCTTTTTCTCTCCATAAAAACGGAAATAGAGATTACCAAAATCTACAGGTAATTTAAAACGAAGTGGTTTCAGTATCCTGTCTACTTCGTCTTCTTGATAAACTGATGCGATTCCATTTGCACCTGCAATTTGTTTACATAGCACACGTTTTATTAGCAATGAATTTTCGTCGTCACTGGCTAAAAATGACTCTTGGAATTTACCTGTGCATTGTGTATTATGAACGCTAATCTTCGTTGTTGTTTCTACTGTGATTACATTATGCGCCAGAAAAACGTGATACATTTTAATGCAATCGTTTGTCATAATGTTGTTCCAATTACCTTTTATAATCATCTTCACTATAGCTTTTGCCAACGTCTCGATGCGTGATTTAGTGAAAGTTGTTACTAATCTTTCGACATCTTCATCACTATATTGAAATTGAAAAACAACGCCATCTTCTTTAGTTTTGATGTAATTTTCTTCATGAGAATTGTGTAATATTTTCTTTTTGTTAAAATTTTCCTTTGCTGAAGTATATATAATGTATTCACATTCTATATCTGTCATCGGACCTCTGAACATTAAGTTGTTGCTGTCTATCAACAATTTCTGTTTTATTTTTAAGAAGCTTTCTAAATATTTGTGTAAGCAAAAATCGTCAGATTGTTTGAATATATCTTCAACAGCTAGCCTATCTTTACTTGGGTCGTCTCTGTGCTTAGCTTGCAAAAATAAGATTTTTGTTTTTTGTTTGTCTTTACTC
Source organism: Herminia tarsipennalis (assembly GCA_945859575.2). Lineage (NCBI taxonomy): Eukaryota > Metazoa > Arthropoda > Insecta > Lepidoptera > Erebidae > Herminia > Herminia tarsipennalis. Next base: position 20,382,443 of record OX243846.2, read on the forward strand.
TTATATCTAAAAACTATATCATCCAATGCACCTATGCCTTCAATATTGGTTCCTAATACAAATTCCTCACTGTTGGCATCATATAGAGCTCTAAGTAAAATAAGAGTCAGTAATTTAGTTTCGTAAAGTTGTCCGCTAATGCCCGATGTTCCACTTCTCTTAAGGAAGTAATTGTTCATATTTTCTTTGCTGTCCTCCATTTTCTATGTTTTTTTTTGTTGTCTACACAGCATTGATATCATTAGGTACTTCGAGAATTGTACTGGCTGTTACATTGCACTGTTACAGATCTTTGTTGTTTGCAAATTAGTTACTACGTCGAAAAATGTACCTATGCAAAAATAAAATAAAATTTTACAACATTTATGTATGATTCACGGTTTATCTAGATCTAAATATATGAAATACTTTAATAGTCAGCGTACTACTTATATAGTCCTGTCCTACTATTATTAATAATGTGAAAGCTTAGAATGTAGGTATTTGTATAAAAGTTGAGAAATTTTTGCCAGTCAGAGAAACGTCGGACAATAAAAAATGTATTTACCATAAAATATTTACGCGATTATGACCCATAGTATAAATATAACTATGTAATAGATATTTGGATTTATAAACTCGCATTTTGCAAAAGTTATAATTATGTAAATTACGAACAAAAAGGAAAACTTTTATTCCGTCCTCTAAATGTAAAATACACACGTTAGACGCTCGCATATGTACTACATTAATTAAACCTTTCATTGCTTGATCTAATATTGATTCGAGCATTCTTGTTATAATGATTTAAATAATAATAAAACACTTACTTATTTGTGTTGACACGATTGTGTTGCGACAACTCTTAACCGATAACGTTACAGAAATATTCCATATCAGTTCTTATCGATTGATATTGTCATATTGTCGTCGCGCGTGTAAAACCACGAATGAGATAATTAGCCAACAATCAGATTTGTACATTATGTCCTATTGGATAAAATACAAATCTGATTTTCATGGTTTTGCACGCCCCACGACGATCTACATTTTAAGTTGGAACAGGTACTACAGTATTGGATAATTTTGCAAAGATACAGATAAACAATTTCACATAATTAGTTCCAAATTTTGCCGTCACGTCAGCACCGTCTATTTTATGTTTCTATGTGTTATTATCTGTGTTACCAATGTTTAAAAGTATAAGCACAAAATAAGAATAGTAGTATTAGGTACTTTTTATTTCGATTGCCAAATAATTCCTGCCAGAGTTATATGTTAGTTGACAATACTTGTAAAAATCTGTATTCAGCATAAACTTTTGTAGGGCCAATTTATTAGATCACATTTGACAGTTCATCATAATTGTACAACACGATTTATTATATTTTTCAAAGTTAAAACTGCATAATTGCTTAACATTTTTGAGTTAATATATAATGTATTTATTATATTAATAACCTAAAAGGCAATTTTACGGTTTATTTTGACTGATAAACCATTTTATACAAAAAATAACACTGCTGTAATATTTTTAACTATCGGCTAGATGAGCCTAACTCGCGCGCAGGAAGGATAGAAGAATTTGAGGTTTAGTAACATAGATCATTCGATTCCGGCCCCGGTTTGACATACGGAAGTCTCGGGTTCGATTCCTGGGTCTAGACTTCAAATTTTTCAATGGTTCAAATATGCAATTATTGTATTAACAAAGTAATTGGCAAGAAATGCCTATAAAAATTACTATAAAACCAAAGTTGATAACGTAACAAAAAACCATCCCAAAAAGATTTTTGACGAAGGCTTTAAACAATAGGGATGTTGCCCAAAACTAAAGATTGATTATTAGAAAATTTAAATATGCAATGATTACTTGTGAAATGTTCAAGCATAAACGACATCATTTTACAAAAAAAAATACCTATTTTGTCTTTGAATATTAATTCTTATTTTGTCTCCTAAACGATAGAAAATAATAATGGAAAAGATATTTGAGTGATGATTTTTTTTATTTTATTACATTTTCAATTAAACTCAATTAAAATGACAGTACTTATAAGTACTTTTCCACAATAACTGCATTCGATTGGCATATGTTAGAAGACCGTATCGATTTAATGGTTATTTTTATTTTTAATCATGTCACTTCACAATAAAGCTTAGACTTGGGCTAAGTTCAGATGAACGCGCGGCGACGCGCGGTTGACTCAGCGCCCGGTTTAAGATATATTACAAATCAATGTTGTCGTGTACATGACCGCGCGTCGCCGCGCGTGCCCGCGCGCACCGCCATGCACCGCGCGCAAGATCTTGAACCGCGTGTGACCGCGCGGCGACGCGCGGTTTAAGACCTACAATCCTGTATCGACGTGTTCAGTTGACCCGCGCGGTTTGAGGCGGTCGGACGCACAGAGCCATAAAAATGGAAGACGAAATATGTATAGATTTACTAATTGACGAAATTGAAAAAAGAGAAGCGATTTGGAATATTAACTCGAAGCAGTATTCTGATAGAATAATAAAAAGAAGGTCTTGGGAAGAATTAGTATTAATTTTCTGTGTCCATGATGATTCAGAAGAAAAAAAGAAAAACGTGGGTAAGTTATACATTCGTTTTATTTTTTTATTATTTTATTCATTAAATCATACAAACTCATGAAGGAAACTGATTACTATAAAACCGATTAAAGTTGAAAATTTAAATGTATAATTTATTAGAACGATACCAGTCTGGTCAAACTCATGAAGGAAAGCCTACTTCACGGGCTCCATCGGCCTTACATCAATATAATAGTAAACCGGAACGACAGCTAAGTAGCTATCCATTGACTACCGGTTCTCAGTATACTGACAGTTTGAGGTACTCTGCCCCAGGATCTTCAACACAATATGGCTATACCACTGCTTCCTACATTTCACCTGCCTCAAATGTATCACAAGTGACATCACCTGATTCATACTCGTATGAAGACTCTCAAGAATTGGACTTGTTCAATGAAACGGGCGAATAATCTAAATATGTGATAGCTGATTCGTATTAGTTGATTGTTTAGATTATTTTATAATTTAGATTTTAAAGTTCCTATGTTACATTTTAAGGTTGTTTCATTACCAAAATTGTACACACTAGCGAGTAAAAATATGTGATTCTATGACTGATAAATAAATAATAATTATTTTTAGACAAAAATTAGGAATAACATTACATAAGTGGTCTTATCTGTGAATGGCATATGATTATACATTATGATAGTGTGTAGTGTGATCGTGATACTATGTTGTGCCATTTTTTACTTTGAACGCCTAAAATTGTAAAGACACGATGACGTAATGTAGTCTGCATATTGTTGATTTTAAAATAAAAAGTTACTTACCTTAATGTTACTATCAGTTTTTCTTTTGGTGATATGCAATATCTTACAGCACCATCTGCAGGTTGCAAATCCTTTTCAATGCAGTCATACAAAAAGTCAAAGGATGCAATCGACATCCTAAAGTAGTTGAAAAATCGATCTTCGTGTAGTCTTAGTGTGGGATATAAAGTCACAAACAGACTTAAAGAAAGTCTTTGACTCAAAATAGGGTGCACCCAGTATCGTCTTTGCTTCCGACGGCGACGTCGCATTCTGCGGTATAAAATCCACAAGCAAATTGCCTCCTCCACGTCCATTGTCACTGAATGTTCACGCTAGACTGCCGCGTGTAAGCCGCCGCCATCTGAACAGCAGTCCCGCGCGGCAGCGCGCGGCGACGCGCGCTCATCTGAAAAAATGTCAAATGTGATCTATATTGGACTTACTTTAACTAAAATCATTACTAAAAAATAATATTTAAATAAGCTGCTCTTCGACTTGTATTACAAAATAACTTAATCGTTAAGATGGCGGGACCATGGGTTACCGTTGATATGTTCGAAACGATTAATGCAAGGGATGATAAAAAGCATTAAACGTGGGGTAGAAATAAGGTATTGTTTTGGAGCAGAGGGATGGGCCTCTGAGGAGGCTATTCAGGCAGAGCAGGTCCCGCCACCTTGATGACAACGTGGCGGGACCATGTATTTTGTTTATATTGAGGTTATGGAGGTAACTAACTGTACAATTGCCTAGTCAGAAGCACCCTGGAATACTGCAGTGTCGTATGGAGACCATACTATGCAACACATTTGTTGCGACTGGAAAGGGTTCAAAAGAGATTTATGTGGCACTTAGTCCGAAATTGCAGTCGAGCCATGAAAAGGGCTTCTTACAGGCACAAGCTCACGAAGTTTAAAATGACCACTCTGTCTAGTCGTAGCGAATTTACTGACTGTATCTTCATGTACAAGGTCTTAAACGGTATTGTCGACTGTCCGTGGCTCTTGAGCAAAGTGAGCTATCGTGTACCAGTTAGGTATCCACGGCATTGCATAACGCCTCTTTATCCGCCAAGTAGAAGAACACAACTGGGTGCTAACTCATCATTACCTAGATTCTGCAGACTGTTGAACGACTGTAGTGATTTAGTTGATATTCACTTTGATTCGCTTGGTCGGTTCCGATCTATCCTGATGAAGTATCTTTCTCAGAAATAATACAAAGTCAAAAATCTTAAACCTTAACTCATTTTTAGTTAATAGTTTAGTTTAGTTTAAGCTGTTTATTTTTTGTAAATGCTGTATTTACCTATAATTGTTTGTTACACATGGCCTATCCGTAATTTGCACTGTTATTGTTATAAAATGTAATGGTGTTAACAAATGTTGGTAAATCTATGTAAATAAATAAAAATAAATAAACTAAAATTTGAGCGTTTATGTAGCAAATAGTAGCAAAAAGGTAATGTTTTTAAACTTTCGCGATTTTTAAACATATTAGATATATTTCAGGACTTAATCGCGTGAATTATTGAAAGGTACAAACCAAGTACGAACCATTTCGATCGAATTGCACCGATCGTGGTCACGGGTCGACTGATGGCAGCTTAGCGATGTCACCGTGAGGCGCGGGGTTTTTCAACTACCCTCGCCTGGTCTTGATAATTTGTACTTGTGTATAGTGTGTAGAAGTACCGACAGTACGTGCAATTCGATCGAAACGTCGGGTAAATAAAAGGTTCGTACCTTTAAATAATTCACGCGATTAAGTCCCGAAATATATTTAATAAAAAGGTACTGCATCTGTTCATATGTAGTTTGGAAATCCAAAACTTGACTCTCACATAGATTGCCATCGGTGTGACTGCTCAAGAGGTCGTGGGTTCGATTCTCAAACAAGACATCCATAGGTGAGATCCATAAAGTTGTTACGAGTATGAATGTTGTACTTTGGGTTGATGAATTTAATGTTTGTGAAGTCCCTTGCGAGATAGGGCTTGTATCTACCATACTGCGGGGATAAACTAAAAAAAAAAATCAAAAGCATAACCCTTCTTCCAGTCCTCAGTCATTTGGGTAAAAAGGAAGAAGGCTTTTATTCTCTTTGACTGAAACATTGATTTATGGCCATTGGTTTAGTTATTTTTAGCAGGTAATACAATAAAATGAACATAACTATGTTAAAATAAAATTCATCATCATCAGCCTATCGCAATCCACTGCTGGACATAGGCCTCTCCAATTGCACGCCACTTTGTTCTATCTTCGGCTTCTCGCATCCAGCTGCTGCCAGCCGTTTTGCGTATATCATCACTCCACCTGGCCTGAGGGCGTCCTACACTACGTTTGCCGTACCGTGGTCTCCACTCAAGAACTCGTTAACCCCAACGGTTGTCGGTTCTTCGGCAAATATGGCCAGCCCACTGCCACTTCAGCTTGCTAATCCGGTGGTCTATGTCGATAACTTTGGTTCTCTGCCGGATCACCTCATTTCTGATTTTGTCCCTAAGAGAAACTCCGAGCATAGCCCTTTCCATAGCCCGCTGAGCGACTTTGAACTAAAATAAAATTGGGAGGTACAAAAAAAATGGCCGTCTGTAAATTCGGCTTACGGACGATAATTTTACGTGATAACGTCATAAGAAAACATTGATGACATATCACCATTCGCGTTGCTTAGCAACCAGCCATCGGGCGCGCGCATGCGCCCGACGGCCACAATACTTCAGCCTATCAGCAGGCGGAACGTGAGAGTTTATTGTGAGTGCAGCCGGTCATCGATTTATAAAGAATGGACATTGCACGAAGGAGATTACTGTCACAGGAATCACCCTACATTCTGTTGTAAGGTAGATATTTACCTACCTAGGATATTTGACTGGCCTGTTGGTTTAGTGGTTAGTGACCCTGCCCTGACTGCTAAGCCGGAGGTCGTGGGTTCGATCCCCACTCGGATAAAACTTTGTGTGATGAGCACGATGGTTTATTGTGTCTGGATATAATATTTATCTACAATATGTATGTGTTTATTTATTTATTTAATAATCATTTACAAAAGAAAATAATATTTACACAGTAAAGATGCAAACATAAACTCATTCGAATTTTAACGTGCATCAGTGGCGTCTGACTACGTCAGTAACCTCGGTATTAAGCTATTGCATAGCTTCTATCGCGGGCCTTGAGCGCGGGCACCAGATCCAGAAATTCCGTAACGAAAAAACCTCACGCTCCCCCCCCCCCCCCCCCCAACTCCGACGGGCACAGCGGTGATACTTTTTAGTTTTGCCACCTATCGATGAATAGCAGAACTTTTAATGACTTTTTTTAAATTAAAAAAAAAATGTTTTAAAGAAAAACAAAATTAAAAACATTGTTTTGTTATAATTAAAAAAAAAAAATTTTTTTATTCCTTTTTTTGTAATTTAAAAAAAAAATTAAAAACATTGTTTTTTATAATGAATTTTTTTTTTTTTTTAATTCTTTAATTTGATAAAAATGCTATGCAATAGCTTTACCGCGGCAGTCCCCGAGTGCCACACAATTTTTATAATTTATATATTATACACTATAAACACATTACAACACACATAATAACACATATAACAACAATAATAAAAAATAATGTAGGCACAAAAAGTAACCAAGTGAGCAACAAATAGCGCACCGTATCGGCCGGGCGCTTTCTTGCACATTATTATTTGAGTAAGTAGGAATATATAAGTATGTTTATCAGTTATCTGGTTTCCATAGTACAAGCTCTGCTTAGTATGGGATCAGATAGCGTTGTGTGAATTGTCCCAAGATATTATTTTATAGGTAGGTACTAGATTTAACTATTATTAGTTGAACCCGCATAGCGTCTTATTAACCAAAGCGTATTGTGTCCCAACTTAATAGATATTTTTTTATTATTAGCGAGAAAAAAGGTTGCTAATGTTGCTCATAATTTGATTTTTACGATCAGCTGTCCTTCTGACCACGTTTGGACATGCACCTGCACAGATTTTTTAGCCAAACGATCTTTGACGTTTTTTTACTTTTTTTTCGTAAAACACTCGCATCTTTGACACCTGGCAATTCTGCCTATAGTGTGGCCATTAGTGCTGTGCACTCCCTGAGGTATGCACGGCGAGGTGGGGGGCGAAGAAAAAAGTGCATGAGTTCACATGAGGTCGATACATGTCGGACAGATCTTACGATATCAGTTTGCATTTCTAAGGCAAGACTTGTGGCGGGACGTTGCGTTGGTCGGAGGCTATCTATCTGTAATATATACTTACTTTGTTGATTAAAATGTAACCCAAATATACTCATATTTTATTAAAAATATGCAGGTGATAAATAAGAATTGAAAGTTATAATTCACAACAGGACTTGTTTTATTAAACATTTTTTATATTTACAAACAATTATATATTCTAACGAAAGTTATTCTGACATAGATTCTGTTTCAACTTCATCTTCCATTTCGTCATCATCTTCATCTTCCTCTTCGCCACCGGAACTTGAATCAGAGTCTTGCAAATTTATTATGAATGAATCGATAACATTATCGAACCTACTATCGCGACTCCAGTAATCATTTTCATTTTTCTGGACATGATCGTCGCATTTCTGCCATTTTTCCGCCGTGAATTCCGAAAACAATTTATCCAATAAGATTATCTTTTCGTCTAGAGAAGAATTAATATAGTTTTGGGCTATGTTGTTTTTAATATCAGCCCAGACCAACTCGATTGGATTTAAATCTGGATGGTACGGAGGTAAACGCAGAACAGTGTGTCCACTGGCTTTCAGGAGTTCGTCAATTCTATACACGGGTTCTTTTTGTGTATTTTTGATAAGAAGTAGCAGTTGAGCCTTTGACATGGTTCCTGAAAATTCTACATTATGGCGTAGCAACCAGTTCTGCATTTCACTTTTGAGGCTTGATATAGTTGGTTTCTTCTCAATCTGAACGCTGTGGTAAGACGCGTTGTCCATTACAACCACAGAATTCGGCAACAACTTATCTTTTAACTTTTCATCTACCCACTTATAAAAAGTAGGTCCGCTCATATCTCCATGATAGTCACCGGTTCTAGCATCGGATTTGAATATAGTCAATGTATCATCCACTAAGCCATTTCGACACCCAGCGTGGAGTATTACTAGTCGCCGTCCTTTCCCAATATCAGCATGAATACCGGGTTCTGACGATGATTGCCAACATTTGCTGGCATGGTGACTGGCGTTGATGTATGTTTCATCAAGAAAATATATGTTTCGGTTTTCCGTTCTGTAATTTCTGATTTGTGTAAGATATTTTTTCCGCCACACTGTAATATTAGGCTGCTCTATAAGGAGATGTCTCTTTGATTTGCATTTTTTGTAACGGTAGCCCATTTTGTGTAAAAGCTGTCTTAAATATTCCCGTCCACAATTCAATATGCCATCCTGTCTCAAACTTGATAGTAACTTACGGACACTTGGTATTTTTTTTTCAACTTCGTAAAACTGATGAATTTTTCTTCTGATAACTCCAAGGTCAAAATCATCCACAACGTGTTTTTTCTTTAGAACTTTTGGTTTTTTTGGCGATTGAAATTTTAATTGGCTTGAATTTTCAATTGATAAATAGCCCGCAGAAATCACATTATGTACGGTTCTTTTGCTGTATCCCGTAGCCTCCGCAACGATTTTAGCAATATTCACGTCATTTTTAAATTCAAAGCTTTCTTTGTCTGCTTTTCTTTTCTTAAAATATTCAGCCACCTTAAAAATGACAGTCTTCATATCACGAGATAACGCACGACCCATCTTTGAATATTTATCTCGTGTGCGTCTGACATAGACAGTCCGATACAAATAACACTACCTGCCGTCACAAGCGTTGACGGCGCACTGACAGCGCAGCAGCCGATTCTAACCCCCCCGTCTCACCGCGCGCATACCTCAGGGAGTGCACAGCACTAATGGTCATACTATAGCGATTATCGCGTGAACGTGTCACGTGCCAGTAGTACCACCCGGCAGAGGAGCATGCAGCCTCTGTGGTGAGTAATTATTAAAAAAAAACTTAATAAAGTATAGATCAAGAAGCTTATAGGGAAGACTGGAGTCAACGCTATAAAGATAACGAAGAGAACAAATTTGAACTTATTGACATTTCGCTAAGTCATCATACTCTATTATACATGATGCTCAAGCTCAATCAAAGAGAATCAAAAAGAGGGACTTACAACATGTCTGTTAGTTCTTCAGTAGCTAATTTATAGTGTTGACTTGTAGGTGGGTCCGCTGGACAGGCTACCGCCGTCAAGAATAAGACTTCAATTTGATTTTGACATTTGGTGGCGGGTTTTTTTTTTCTGGCGATATTAATATTTCCACCAATGACCAGTCGAGACGAGGTAGACTGTAGAGATCAGGGTTCTGTGGATATACAAGAGAAAAAGCTGTTTTAGTCTTGTGTTACAATGATAACGAGTTGCAAAAATGGCGGCAAACTGACCGGCCATTTTTTTTACAGTTCCGAGTTTAACTTGTAAAAAATGATTTGAATAGGTGTTAATTGAATAAGAACGAGACTTTGTGCATGTAATAAGCGCATAAATACTTGACACTGGCAGAAATTAGCCGTTAAAACGGCTAGATGGCCATAAATTCGAAAGAGAAGAATAAGTGATAACAACAATGGTATAATATACACATTTATACGCCATAACCTAACAAAATTGACCACCTAGAAAGAGACAACGCTACTTTGTGGACAATACCTGTCAAAGGCCGAATGAGTTTTTTCTCTCTTTCACGCCTTGCAATCAATTTTTACATCTTAATTGAAAGGGATGGTGCAGTCCTGGTCTATAAGCCAATGATGTAATGTAACGTACATATTTGGGAACAGGTCGGACAGCTGTTGGGTGATAAAATATGAATATGTTTCGCCATTACGTATATCAGAATAGACATTTTAAGTGCGTATTTTAGACAAGCTCATAAATTGGCACGAAAGAAAAACAAAAACATGATTGAATTAAACGCAATTTATATTTACGAACTGAATGGATAATATTTTATATTAAGAATGTGGTAAAATACTCACTTATGGGATTTCTAGTGACTTAATTTGACATTATTTTGACTCAATTGTACGACAGGACTTGCCCTACCTACTTACTCCTTTTTCAATTTGCAGGTGACGAAATAAGACATTATTATAATATATTTGCTGTCCCGCGCAACTTCGTTTGCGTAAATTTAACCCATTTTTGAAACATTTTTCATTGCTGCTCTGCTCCTATAGGTCGTAGCGTGATGTTATATAGCCTATAGCCTTTCTCGATAAATGGCCTATCTAACAGTGAAAGAATTTTTCAATTCGGATCACTCAGATCAGGGATTCAGATCAGGGCGAGTCCGGTATATTTTCTACAATAGAATTAATCAAAATAGGCATGCCATTTAGCATATACACATGACAGGTAGCACGTGTTAGAAGCTACGCAAGTATGCCAGCTAAGGCATGTGTATTTTCGCCGTAAGACGCAATGTGTCGTGTGCTTTTTGATTAGGGGTGTTTTAGTGCACCTGACATATCCACCTGTAGTTGTACGACAGTTGTGTAACACCTTGAAACAATTACATTCATCTAAGGTCCCATTTTAATAAAAACGGGCTTTTATAGGTCAACCTTACAAGTTCACAGGAATAGATGAATATATATAGACAATGAAACATTTAGTATTAGTTTTAATTAGACTGCGCAAGAAGGAGGGTTATGTCATATTATATGTTCGTAAACTTTCGCGATTTGTACACATTATAGGTCACGGGTAGACTCTACCCGTGAGTTGATATCAGTCTACCCGTGACCACGGCCGTTGCAATACGGTCGAAACGTCGGGCAATAAACAAAGTTATTTATTTATGATTGTACTGTAGATGACTGTCAAGTCAAATCAGTATCTTTTTAAGAAACGTCAAAACGATGCGCCTCTTAATAATTTATATGAACAATGACGTCATACTTTTGTATGGTCAAATCATGTAGTTTCAATGTTTGTTTTGATGTTTATAAATTCATGACAACGTAAAATTGTATAGAAACATTGTTTTCCAGAATAATTTTGCAAATGCTATTTACTATAAAGTGTAAAATAATTTATTGTTATTGTAGTTATCTAGGTACCCTATTACCGTCCTGGGAACTTTTTGACACTTATCACAAATGGCCGTTGCTGTTGTTCTTACACGTGTAGATCTTCATTTGATTTTGACGTACCTACCGTCCAAATGTTAAAATCAAATGGATGTCTTATTGTTGTCGGGAGATAGCTTGTCCCGCGTACTAGTACCTAATATAGAAGTCATTGACTTTAAGCAACGCACTCATAGTTTCTTCAACGTCACTTCGGACCATTTTGTTCCGAAGGTGTTCCGAGTGTCCGTGAGTGATAGGCGCGGATACAAGGGGGCGTAACAGGGGCGATTGTACTCCCCCCCAGACTCCACTGGTGGTGGTGGATAGTACCAAGTTGAATTAAATGCAACCTCTAGCTATGCGAGCGACTCACACTTGACCGATTGAGTCAAAAGTTGCCCCCCCCCCCCCCCCAGAACGAAGTTCTGGATCCGCGCCTGGTGTTATATGTGCGTTGCTCGAGCGGTCCTTCTTACGGCGTTTAAAAAAAAAAAGAGAGATGACCCCCGTAGTAGTGTGTGACTTTACAAACATACAAGTTACGGACACAAAGACTCAGACCCGGAACAACAATTTGTGGATTTAACAAAGTGGTGTCCCGTGTGGAATCGAACCCACAGTCTCTTGCGTAGCAGTCGAACACACTCCCACCACGCCTCAGAGGCAGTCAAAAGGAATTTTGTAGCTATAAAATGCAGGCCTATTAATCTTCATTCTTTCTACCTATTATCTCGATGCCTGCATGTATAAGGCACATCGTATTAAAGTTAAAAATAAAATATATTTATAAATAATATTAATCATTAAAAAGTTTATAGGATGACCTTGGGTTGCACATTGCTAATTTGGCGCTATTTTTAGACCACCTTATTTTTATTTTAACTTGCGTATCTGTAGGCCTCTTTGTTATCGTAGAAACTAAATGGTAAGGTAAATTTGAATGCGGGTTTTAATATAAAGCTAGTTTCATCGAGATTAGTTATAACGATATCTATTTATGCGTTACTAGAGTGAAATATGTTTGAGACTTTATAAAGCTGTACAGTATTTGGTTCTAGGGGTGTCACCTATTCGAAGGTAATGTACGAATTACAATAGGGTTTTTGACTACTATTAAAATAAAATATTATATACTAATCATGCAATAATATGTCATAATTTATTTTATTTTTATCATATTCATTTATTATGTTAATGTCAACTACATTAAGATAATAAATTAAAATGATAAAAAATGATTTAAAAAAAATATGAATAATTGTAACATGGGTGATATAAATAATAATAATAGTTATTATTATTATTATAAAAAGTGTTGTGAAAAAAAATATTCATCGTGTTTTATAATTACTAGGTAATTCGCGCAACTGCGTCTGCGTAAATTTTGCCGTTTTTGCAACATTTTTCATTGCTGCTTCGCTGCTATTGGTCGTGATGTATAATTTTTCAATCGTACCTATTAGTTCCTGACATTATGGCGTTCAAACAAACAAACTCTTCAGCTTTATAATATTATATACTATAGATTAGTCATAAAAAGAAACACTAAAAGTAAATGATTTGATCACAAGAAACGTGACGTCAAATGCTTGTATTTCATACAAACTTGTACGAAGCTTGCTGCTTTTGACTTTTCTTAAAAAGGTGCTGATTTTACAACAAATACCCTATTAAAGTTTTTGTCATAACTCCCGCAGTAGAGTTCAAGCCCTGTGTCGCATAGGATGGGACTTTACACACATTCAACAATTTGTGGATCACACAAAGCGGTGTAGAATGACCAACAACTTGACGGACCATGACAACTAACTTGATTAAGGTAGCGGCAGCGAGGAGCCCTGGATACAGACCGGCTGAAAATCGGTCGTTGTTGAAGCCCATGTTCAGCAGTGGACATCTTCAAGCTGATGACGATAATAATGATGGTGATGACTCCACTGACAGTAAAGAGTAACAAACCTTGACTGCCTCGGTGGTGCGTTTGGAGTGTATAAGACTGCTGTGTAAGAAATCGTGGGTTCAATTTCCACACGGGAACACAACTTTGTGTGATCCATTAAAATTGTTGTTCCTGGTCTGGGTGTACTTTGTGTCCATGATTTCTATGTTTGTAATGTCCGCCGTGACACAGGGATTAAAAGGGAGGGAGGGAAAGTTGTCTTTTAATATTTAAAAATAATTATCTTTTAGTGACACCCCTGTGAATCGATACATATATAGTGCGTGCTCTAGTGTATAATACGTCGCGTCGTCGCAGGCGCATCGATTTGGCAGTTGGGCGCAGATGCCTCGCGCGTGCGCGCTACACACCTTGCGCCAGGTGCTTGCAACTGACACAGTAACACTAGACCCATTTAGATATATAGGTTAAAATTAAATAGTCTATCCATTTTGTTATTCGATTAGCCCGTTTTTCTTCTGGTTAGTGGCCCTGACTGCTAAAGATCGTCTAAAGATGCGTCTGTAGAGGTCGTCAGTTCGATCCCCACCCAGGATAATTTTTTGTGTGGTGTAATTTATCTATAGTTTATCAGTTGTCTGTTTGTCAAATTTGAATAGGATTGTCGAACGCTATCAAAGTCAAAGTACTTTATTCACTTAGGTTACAAATGCAACGCTTATGAACGTCAGACAAAATTTGGAATAGACTGATTCTACATTTAATGCCAAGTTCGCAAGAGTAAAGCCGTGAGAAAAGAACTTGGCAATAAAAACTTATGGCCACTTTTAAATGCCAGTTTTTACAATATATTTGTATATATTATATACAGTTATGCCAGTAAGGTGCTGCAACCACTACACCATGAAACTCACGCAAGTAATAACCATAGTAAGGGAAGTAGGTATAATCAAGTTTTAAATAAATTCGCCTCCTACGGTGTGGATAGGAGCACCAACTTGCAAAAATACAGTAGTAAAGGCAACATGCGACTCGATTATTATCTATACTAATATTATAAAGCGGAAGAGTTTGTTTGTTTGTTTGTTTAAACGCGCTAATCTCAGGATCTATTGGTCCGATTTGAAAAATTATTTTTTTGTTGGATAGCCCATTTATCGAGGAAGGCTTTAGGCTATATAACATCGCTACGACTAATAGGAGCGGAGAAGCGACGAGAAATGTTTCAAAAACGGGGAAAAATTGCGCATACGAAGTTGCGCGGGACAGCTAGTTATAAGATACAGGCCATAACCAAGTTTAGAACATAGAGTCATTTTAATAAAGTTAAAATTTACTACTACCAAAATTTTTTTTTTTTTTTTAATTCGTTATGTACTATCACGGTGCTTCGCGCTGTTACGTTTATCAGAAAAAATCTATGAATGCGTTTGCATACGCTTCCAATTTTTGTTAAATATGAGGTAAACCAGACTTTTCCAATAGTACCTACCTACTGCAAGACTTAAGTCTTAACTCAAGTCTGGCAGTAGTCACACTAATATTATAAAGGCGAAAGTTTGTGAGTATGTGAGTGCGTATGTTTGTTACTTCTTCACGTCTAAACAGCTGGAGCGATTTTAATAAAATTTGGTATGGAGTTAGCTGGCACCCTGGATTAACAAATAGGCTAATAAACTGCGGTTAACACCGCGGGGCACAGCTAGTACATAACTAATTGGCGATGAGCAAGAAGTGAGTAAAACTTATTTTGTGTTTAAAACCTGTACTCGCATCTCACTCATCGCCGGCATAAAGACAGGTGATATAGAATCTCGGATCATTTGTTACAAACGTTCCAAGATTTTGTGGTCGTGAGCGATGTTTATAATGTCTAGAGAGTTTTGAGCTAGCTGTGTGTTCAGTTAAAAAACCTTTTAAAATGTTTAGTAACATGTTAAAATTCTATATGATAAGTTAAAGCTTCTTGACTTCATTTTTCTTTACATATTTGACATTATATTTTACCATTATATGATGGCTTACGCTTCAACATATCTGATGACAAGGAATTAGACCGGTTCCCTGTCAGTACCGGCCCACGTAGTAGCTACGGACCTCCCGTAAAAGCTTCTTAATTTGTTGTCACAAACAGACACTTATAAACCCATAATATATTTCTAAATATTCCTATACCTATTATCTATACTAATATTACAAAGCTGAAGAGTATGTTTGTGTGTTTGTTTGAACTACTGATCCAAATTGAATATGTTAGGAGTGGGTTTACGTCGGTAGTATAATGGGTAGGATTCGAACCCACGACCTCGCGATTGCGAGGCCGATGCTTTAGCCATTAGGCTACCTCTGCTTCGAACTTCATCACCGTGACCATAAGTCTTCTCCGTCAGCTAAGGTGCATAGTCGTCTTTATGGTGAGATAAAACCTTGAAGATATCCTTTAAGGGCGTTGGAACAGGTGAGGTAGGGGTGTCACAATAGATCTTCAAGGGCGTTGTGACTTCCAGGCTTTACATCCCGGCCTCTATCCATATAATGAACGCTTCTGTGGCTCGGTGGGAATGTGTCCGACTGCTATGTAAAGAGGTCGTTGGTTCTATTTCCATACGGGACACCATTTTGTGTAATCCACAAATTATTGTTCTAAGTCTGGGTGTACTTTGTGTGCCTCGTATGTTTGTAAAGTCCCCCGCGACACAGGGCTTGTACCCTAAGGTTCATTTCCGTGCATCGCGGCCGATCGCGAGCCGCGCGCGGCTTACGACAAGCGGCTGAAGCGCGCGACCGATGCGACAATAGTCAGAGTATGAGAATGTATGGTATCGTGTCCGAGGTATGCGATAGACGCGCGCGGCCGACGACTGTCGTAGGCTGCGCGCGCACTCTGAATATTGTCGCATCGGCCGCGAGCGTCAGCCGCTCGTCGTAAGCCGCGAGCGACTCGCGATCGGCCGCGATGCACGGAAATGAACCTTAAGGGAGTCGTCATTTAACAAAAAAAAGAATAGGTACAAATAAACGTCCATCTGCACATTGAGGCAATGTGTGACCAATGAGGATAATGACAATATCTGTCAAGTGTCAATGCAATACTATTTAATCATCGTTTTTGTACAATCTTCCTTTATAAGGGTCGCAACTTGCTCTCTCAAATTAGTCACTGGAGGCAAAAAGCCATATTATTAGTCCACATTATTGTGATAGGCCTCTACGGACAATGTAGGATACATTGTGCGTGGTCCGACATGCCTAGTAATCTACCTACCAATCCGATCTTCCTAGCTACCCATGGGAATGATGACTACAATGAAAATAGGGGGGACGGGGGCACGGTTGCAAATTATTTCATCCGATACCTCGAATATGAATTTAAAGCTCCTGGCTCTTGGCCTTTAGATAACCTTCAACGTAGCATTTGCTCTGCGACTGCCTCTGTGGCGCGGTGGGAGTGTATCCGACTGCTACGCAAGAGGTCGTGGGTTCGATCCCCACCCAGGATAAAACTTTGTGTGATGAGCACGATGGTTTATTCTGTGTCTGGGTGTTATTTATCTATAATATGTATGTAATTAGAAATATATAAGTATGGTTGTCTGGTTTCCATTGTACAAGCTCTGCTTAGTTTGGGATCTGCTTAGCTTTGTGTAAGTTGTACCAAGATATTATATTATTATTATTATTCGTTGCCCTTAAACATGTTATTTGGGGCCTATTCAACATCGAGCTCGGGCTCAGTTTGCCCTCCTTTAAATCTTCTGAGTCCTTATTCACATTACTACTACTAGAACTAGGGTATGCCTGGTGCGCTCAAAGATGTCTGCCGCGCATGCGCGCTGATGCATTTCTATACGCAGCTCTCTATTTACCATTATGACAAGATTTTGACAGTTTGCACGGACTTGGCGCGAAAACGGATTGACATTACAGTACGATCAACGTAACTTAACCGGATTGAAGTTAGGTTTTTATCACTTTCGCGCATGTCATAGAGATGCGACCCTAAAATTACTTATGAAAACGACTAAATATGTTTAATCGATTAAAAATACTAACAACATTTTAATTCGACAATATAAAAACACTATTTAGATGAGTTCATAAAAGTTTAAATTTAGAACAATGTAGAACAGTAAATACTAAAGAAACTTTGAAAAACAATTTGTTTACGAAAATAATCACAAAAAAACATGAGTTAGTAATACTAATTAAGACAATGTAATGCGTAATCGCATCTCTAATTCTCTTGGTTTAGTTACCGCCCCCGCCCCCCGCTTCCTGTCACCATTTACTTCCAAAAAATGCATCTGCGCAACCACTTGTCACCTACTTCAGTCCGGCCTAGTTACGTTGATCCAACTGTAAGTGAGTTTCATTTTGTGCCTACGTATGCGTTACTCAAGCGCGTCTGAATGAAGCTTAACTTCTGTGTTCTGTAAATTTTGTGGTTATACCTCCGACCTTTGTATAATAAAAATGGACATGGCACACTATTAAAATGCCCGATAAAGTCTGCATCGTTAAATAATTTAAGAGACCCGATAGTCAATTTGTAACGAACAATTCAATAGCAACCGTGTCAAAATATCAATAAATGAGAATGACAGCTAGTCGTCCGTATCCCGTTAGTATTCATATCTTCGTTTTACATTGCAGTTTTTGTTTAGAATTAGTAAAATATGTAGGAGTATAAGCGGCGATGTATAGAGTGTTTTTCGATAGTTGTGAGAATGAGGGGTGCGTTTTAAACACCTGATCATGTGAACAGGTGCTATGCTCAGGTAGTAATGTATAGGGAATAACCATCCGATGATTTGTCTAAAGATATAGATATATTTGCTTGTAAACCAACGTCCGTCCAACGCAGTCGTCCGCCAATGGCGTGTAACATAATAGTGAGTACCTACCTAATGTTCTCTTTCTAACTTCCTGTTTTTCGATATTTTTAATTATATATTATTTTTAGATTATGTAAACTTGTTAGGACATAGTTTTGAAATATTGTGTTGCCTTTGGTCGTTGCAAAATTGTACATAAATTTACTAATTCAGAAATTAGTAAGTTCCACTATGTACACTCATAGTTAATTTTGAACATTTTAATTATTAAATTAAACAATAACAATTGGTTGTTTAAAGTCTTGTCCAAGTAAAAATCAACGAACAGAGAACGTAAAAAATAATCTATACTAATATTATAAAGCTGAAGAGTTTGTTTGTTTGAACGCGGCAATCTCAGGAACTACTAATCCGAATTGAAAAAATATTTTTCTGTTGTCCATTTATCGAGGAAGACTATAGGCTTTATAACACCACGCTACGGCCAATATTAGCGGAGCAGTAATAAAAAATGTTGCAAAAACGGGGAAAATGTACGCATACGAAGTTGCGCGGGACTGCTAGTAAATTAATAAAAGATAGACTATATTGTTTTAGACACTACTTAGGTACGTCATCAAATAAACCTCATAAACATAATCATTTTGACATTTCAATAATAGTTTGACATAACAGTTCAATTTCTTGATCTTAAGATTTATCCTATTCAGTCATCTCATGTATGTCCGTTTACCTCAACATTCGACGGACGGTTGTGTGGCATGTGCTTTATTTTTTTTGTAATTATTATTTAATTACGTAGGTACACCTTTATTAATTAATAACAATTGCATGCATGATTGCATGAAAGCATGTCAATTTCTGTTACATGCACTATAAGTAATACTCATAATACGTAATTGTTTTTAAATTTTCGCGATTTTTATACATAATAGATATATTTCGGGACTTAATCGCGTGAATTATTTACCGGTATCGAATTGCATCCATCTTGGTCACGGGTCGATCCATGACCACGATCGGTGCAATTCGATCGAAACGTGGGGTAAACAAATGGCGATTAAGTCCCGAAATATATCTAATATTAAAACGTAGTCTACATTTTTGCGAGTTTTTAATACAGCATACAAATTTGTCTCATACGGGAACCGAAACCACAATCTCATGCATAGCAGTCGTATCCAGGGCCGGATCTAGGTGGGGAAAACTGGGGCACTTGCCCCGGGCGCCACGCTTGAAGAGCGCCAATATTAGTACAGATAGGATTGCATAAGATCTCCACTGCACTTCAGTGGACAGATCCTATCTATACTTCTATACTAATATTATAAAGTGAAAGAGTTTGTTTGTTTGTTTGCTTTGTTTGTTTGTTTGTTTGTTTAAACGCGCTAATCTCAGGAACTACTGGTCCGATTTGAAAAATTCTTTTTTTGTTGGATAGCCCATTTATTGAGGAAGGCTATACTTAATATTATAAAGCGGAAGTGTTTGTTTGTTTGCTTTGTTTGTTTGTTTGTTTGTTTAAACGCCGTAATCTCAGAAACTACTGGTCCGATTTGAAAAATTCTTTTTTTGTTGGATAGCCCATTTATTGAGGAAGGCTATATAACATCGCGCTACGACTAATAGGAGCGGAGGAGCGACGTGAAATGTTGTAAAAACGGGGAAAATTTACGCATACGAAGTTGCGCGGGACAGATAGTTGGTTAATATTTCTGCTCCCAAGCTTCGCTCTGCTTCAATGGACAGGACAAAAAAAATCAGCGGGGCAAAACCATGATGTTGCAGTCGGATGTCTCCCACCGCGCCACATAGGCGGTCATCACCTTTGTGTTATTGCCCGACGTTTCGACCGTATTGCAACCGCCGTTGTCACCGTAGTAGCTTATAAAATTCTAGTGTGTACAAATCGCGAAAGTTTACGAACATATACCAACAGTCTGATTATTCAATACTAAATAATCTAATATCAATAAATCAATAATAAATAGACAAAAGCTGCAGTTTTGACATTATTCAAATAAACAGATTAATATTGTCAAATAACTTTCTGGGTAATAAGATTAATGTTCTGACCTATTAAGCGACGAAATAAAAACTAAGTAAGTACTTGCCAACGAAAGTATTACAGTCTGTAAAATATCGGGTCTCATTCACTATGTTTAGGGTTGCCACTCTTTCGTATCCAAGCATTCAGCCTGACTGTAGCACAGTTTCTTGTAAGAGCGAAAATCAAGTAAAAGCTGACAAATTCGCTGTCAGTACCTGACTAAATTTACGCCATCTATTTCGCGATAATAATTTTTAAAGTCATATTTTTTACGGCCAAACTAGGCAAATGGCAAAACGCAGTACTCTTTCAACCGATTGAAGGAGTACTGCCGTTAGCCGTTTGCCAATATGGCAAACGGCTATAATAGTTATTGTGTATAGCTATATACGTATAGTTTTTTGTAATATACAGCAAAATAATGTACAGCAAAATATTTATAATCTATACTAATATTATAAAGCTGAAGAGTTTGTTTGTTTGTTTGAACTCGGTAATCTCAGGAACTACTGGTCCGAATTGAAAAATTCTTTCACTGTTGGATAGCCCATTTATCGAGGAAGGCTATAAGCTATATAACATTACGCTACAAACAATAGGAGCGGAACAACAATGAGAAATGCTGCAAAAACGGGAAAATTTAGACGAAGTTGCGAGGACAGCTAGTTATAAATATATATAATACAGACAATTGTGCTTAACAAACATAGAATTATCAAGAGTGGATCGAACCCACTACCTCTGACACAGCTGTTAAGGTCTGTATCGGATCCACTTTCGCCGTCGTTTCTATTTTGACGAACTTAATCGTATGATCGTAAGTAATATTCACCCCCATACATTGATCATTATATTCGATTAGCGTTAATGCTATAATTATAATTGCTGCTATAAATATAATCGTCTAGTTTATTTTTAAATTTTGAGGGGCAGCCCTAGGTCTAGTCCTGTCTTATTGCGTTTATAAGTCATAGCAGATGCGCACGCGGCTCCTTGTGCCTTTGTTCAAATATATTATAAATACTGGAACACTTTATTTAAATGTTAATAAAACGCAATGTGCGCTATATCGAAAGGGTAAAAGTTAAATTTTTTTACATGCCACCATTGGCGAGTCGCTTTTTTTTTTCATAAATTGACTGTAGTCTATCCAACGTTGTTTTAATGGAATTTAGAAAAATGCAGTCTTTTATGTTTTTAATTTTATTTCCATAAGTATATCATGATCAGTGAAATCAATCAATCAATCAACCTATATCGGCCCATTGCTGGACATAGGCCTTTCCTAACTTATGCTACAGCATCTGGTCCCCCCCCCCTTCCGCATACGCAGCGACCAACTCAGCGTTATGACCTACAAAGATACATTTTTTCTTTTTTTATATAAGACGACTCCCGCATTAAAGTACAAGCCCTGTATCGCGGGGGACTTTACAAACATACAAGTCACGGACACAAAGTACACCCAGACTCGGAACAATAATTTGTGGATCACACAAAGTGTCTCGTGTTGGAATTGAACTCACGACCTCTTGCGTAGCAGTCGGACACACTCCCACCGCGCCACAGAGGCAGAGAATTTGGCTCTTAATTTAGGGTTAGAGGTCAATTATAACGATCAAACCAAACTATATCTAAGTATATCAATCAATCAAATCAATCAAATATTTTATTTGCGAACATGGGTACAGTAAGCTCTTATGAAATATATAGTAGGTATCTCCATATTCCACCAATCGGCATGCAAAATTATTATATTAAAATTATACATTGCTATTGAGTAATATTATTTCGTATTTATGTCAAAAAAAATTAAATTTAAGTGATAATAATAAAAGATTAAAAATAGTGACATGTCAAACAATTAAATTAATTTTAATAATCATTGGACATCCGAAATAAGAGAATTACATTTTTTTTAATTACAATAATAATATTATTCACCGTCTAAGAAATTCTTAACATTGTAGTAACATTTATTTATTAAATATTCCTTCAGATGTTTTTTAAACATATTCACCTTGAGATCTCTTATTTCTCTAGGAACTTTATTATATATCACAGGCGCCATACAGAATATGCTTTTATGCATCAGAGCCGTTTTGCTTTTACATATACGCAGTCTGTCACATGTGATAAAACGTCTGTTACGATTAACAGTGTCTGCGAGTTTTTCGAAGAGCTCCGGATTCGTCTTCACAAAAACGGCTGACTCGTATATGTATAGGCAAGGTAACGACAAAATTTTATATTGTACAAAATATGGCGCACAGCTATCCGTAGTCTTAAGTTTAAACATGGCCCTTATACATCGCTTTTGAGCCTTGAAAATAATATCTTTGTCTATTGCATTACCCCAGAATATGATTCCGTATCTCAATTTTGAAGCAGTTATACCATGATATGCCATTAACAGAGCATCCGTGTTGAGAATAGGAGCGAGTTTATATAAAGCGTACGCTGTAGAGCTAATCTTTTTACATAACTCTTTCATTTCATTCATGTGAATACTATTTTTTTAAAGATCACTATCATTTGACTGGCGATTGGCCTGTTGGTCTAGTGGTTAGTGACCCTGACTGCTAAGCCGGAGGTCGTAGGTTCGATAGGATAAAACTTTGTGTGATGAGCACGACGGATGCTTCGTTTGGAATCAGATGACGTTGTGTGAGTTATCCCAAGATATTATTATTATTCAGAAATGTGGGTACTTTACTAGCAATCTTGTTAACCCCCGTGGGTTCACGTCGGTAGTATATTGGGTAGTTCGAACCCGCGACCTTGTCTATTGCAAGATATATATACCTAGTCTGGCCATAAATACTGTTACAATTAAAAATAAGAAAGATATTACATTTGAATTTGGAATCTGTCATTTTTATACGATTGTTCATTGTATTTTCTAATTTTGGCGCCAATACATTGTACAATATTTTGCTATATTAAAATGGAGTGGGGTGATAAAGAAAACCGAATCGCTGTAATTGCATTACACAAAGTTGGTATGGAGCCGAATGTAATTTTTAAAACTCTCCATACGCTTGGTATTAGTCAAATGTTTGTGTACCGGGCTATTAATAGGTACAATGAGACCTTCTCTGTTTGTGACAGAAAAAGATCTGGCCGTCCACGTAGTGTTCGTACGAAAATGGTGGTCAAAGCAGTAAGGGAAAGAATTCGAAGAAATCCTGTCCGAAAGCAAAAGATTTTATCTCGGGAGATGAAGATAGCACCCAGAACCATGTCACGCATTTTAAAAGATGACTTAGGACTTGCAGCCTATAAGAGACGCACTGGTCATTTTTTAACTGATAATTTAAAAAAGAATAGGGTGGTAAAATCGAAGCAACTACTGAAGCGGTACGCAAAGGGAGGTCACAGAAAAATTTTGTTTACGGATGAGAAAATCTTTACAGTTGAGCAACATTTTAACAAACAAAATGACCGTATTTATGCTCAAAGCTCTAAGGAAGCTTCCCAATTAGTCGACAGAGTGCAACGTGGGCATTATCCGACTTCAGTGATGGTTTGGTGGGGTGTTAGCTATGAAGGAGTGACTGAGCCATATTTTTGTGAAAAAGGTATCAAAACATCGGCACAAGTGTATCAAGATACCATTCTTGAGAAGGTAGTTAAACCCCTTAACAACACCATGTTCAATAACCAAGTATGGTCCTTCCAATTATTTATGTATTAAACTAACACACTGTAAAAGTAATAAATATTATTTGCAATAAAAAAAAATGTTTTTTCTTCGTAACAATATTTATGGCTAGACTAGGTATAGGCTACCGCCGCTTAAATTAATATTATAATTAATCTTACATATTATTCCTTATCAACTGTCATTACAGGTTCCCAGTTCCCAAATCAATAGTGTCATAAACATTTTTTTTTTTTTTAATATTTTTTTTTAAAGTAGGTACCTATAGGTACTTATAGTTTATTTACTAATATTTAATTGATATCTATCATATTACGCAAATTTCAGAGTACAAGTTGAAAAATGATTGATCGCGATAATCTCGGGGACACAAGTTCGTTTTAAAAAACTTTTGGTGTTGGATAGATATCGAGGAAAGCTATTGGCTATATAACATCACGCTACTACCAATAGGAGCGGAGCATCAATGAAAATGTTGCAAAATCAGGGAAAAATAACGCAGACAAAGTTCCGCGGGTCAGTTTGTTACTTGATATTATTAATAATAATAATAATACCATTTATTTTAGGCATCAATGGCCCATAGAAATATATACCTTACAGACTAACATACATATAATAGTACAATAAGTGTTAATAAATACAACTTAAAACTATGTTAGTATTCTTCACTTGCTACGTCTTATGCGTTTTTGTGCGTTCTTCTGGCTCTAGTCCAGAAGTCTTCCTCCATGACGAGGTGCAGAAAGCAGTCTGAAACACTTAATGAGGTGAGCGCGCACTGTATCCAGGGGCGCATGACCTCCGCCACGGCCGGCTTGTTAGCCACGATGAGCTTGGTGACGTCCAGCATCTGGACGAAGAGGAAGTCCTCTATGTTGGCGTTGAAGAAGTGGAACATGCGCGGGTGCGTGAGCGAGGTGACGGCGGCGTGCCGCGGCCACGCCGGCACGCCGCCGCCGCCCGCCGCGCGCTTCCACAGCGCGTCCAGCTCGCCGGCCGAGCCCGCCCAGCGCTGCGACGTGTCGCAGAACACCACGCCGCCCACCCGGCTCAGTGCGTGCTGGAACAACATAACACGAGGTGGACACTTAACAGCAGTCACAAACATGAAGTTGACGTTGAGTCGCGACTCCAGAATCTGCGCACCTCATCTTGATTACAAAGAAATGTAAAATGTATAAGTTAACTGTCCGATTAGTTTTAGCTACGTAAAAGAAAATCATCTTTGACCTCTTCTGTGGTTCCTCCTGCCAGTTTTTAAAAATTAAGAAATTATTAAAAACAATAAAAAACGCTATAACTTAAGTTTTGTTATAGGTATACATGATATTGTAAACAGGTGATGTGTTGGTGTCTGGTGGTGGAAGTACAAACCAAAGATCAGCAGGGCACAGTAAATCATAACGTCAAAATAGCGGCGCCGGCGCAACAGACACGAAAGTTTAATGTGGATGTGACCAAAGACTACAGCTATTTCGGCTGAGATCTAAGTATATAGAATGTGCTTAGGCTTAGCTTTGGTGAAAACTGACAAGAAACTTGACCAAAATATAAGCTGACAGGTTTTTTTGGTTTAAAAGTTCAACGGTCAGCATAATATGCTTTGTCAAGTTATTTATACTTACGCGCGCTCTTCAGACCTCAACCTTAAACTTCTTCAAAATACATACATGAATGTATAAAAACGTCTATTATCAGTAAATACGTCTAATATGCAATATATGTAACAAGTCTTGAATTATATCGTCAACAAAATTGACACATTGATGCCATGTTCGTGAATAAATAGTTAGCGCCTGTGTAAAAGAACAAGGCAACAAAACCCAAAGCTAGTTTAGTGTAATTTTTAACAAGTTAGGTACCTACCTCTATCTATGTCATAGGTTCATTAATATAAATTAAACTACTAGCTGACCCTATTAACGTTATCCTGCCATATAAATTATAAAAGAAAAAATATGTAGGGTGTCAGGAGAGTGAAAAATACTTCACAAGCTATTTTCATACCTACCAAATATACAGAAAAAAAAAATTACATCAGTCAGGAGTTCGACCACAAACACCGTGACACGAGATTTTTATATATTAGAGACTTGATGACCATGCACCATGTTAAGAAACTAAAGAAAATTAGAATGAATACCTATTACGAATTGAGCAATTAAGATAATGTTTTCGTATAGCTGTGAGTAAACTAAAAGCATGTCCGTTACAAGTTTCTGTATGTCACTTTGTCTGTACCAAACACACCACAACAAAGATACAGAGAAGAAGATACATATGGCATAACACCAGCGTTTGGGTATTATGCCTAATCTATGCAGTGGTAATCTTCCATCTGACATTGTAAGGTAGTTTTTTTTTTTTTAAAGAAATCTTCCACAGTTGAATACAACCGTGTCGTCATCTCTTGTGACAAATAAATAATTAACGTTAGTAAGTTATATCCAGACTTGAAACAACGATGAACACAGAATTCCAATTTAGTATTTTAGTGTATTGTTAGTTTACTCGATGACAGGTTTGAAACAACTACATTTTAGCTGGCGATTGGGTTAGGTTAAGAACAGTCGCGTCAGGTCAGATTAGGAATAAGCCCATCGGGTTAGATTAGTACGAGAGCTAAATTAGGAACAACATTTTTTTTTTGCTGTACCTAATCTAACCCGGTACCAGGTTAAGATTTCGGGTCAGGATAGGAACAACCCTTGTAAGTGGGTACAAAACGGAACTGCAAGTCTTATCCACATTAACATTACGTCTAAAAAGTCATCAGCTGAGCAATAAATACGAAATGACAGCGGCCGAGTCAATCGTTGCGTCTGCGCAGCCTTGCCCGCTGCGTGGCTGCGTCCTAATTAGAGGCCACACAACCGCAGTGGGTTCGATCCCGGCCGTGTTATTATGTATTTACTGCTCTTTTTACGGCTTGTTAGTGATTTAGAAACGTTTTAGCTGTTATGACAATGATTTGTTAATCATTTCTTCTTTTTTATGCAAATGTAAAAACGGTTTTTTCAGCTACTAGCGGTGCCAGCGAACTTCGTATCGCCCCGTTATTTCTTTTTTCATAATTAACTTATTTTTTTTACGTAAGAACTTTCTACAGGGGTCAAAAAAGGAAAAATCGGTAAAGTCGTTCTCTAGTTCTGTAGCCAAAATGGCAAAACGGAACCATTATAGTTTCGTCTAGTCCGTCCGTCCTCAACTTAGACCGTACTAGAAAGTTGTAATTTTATTACTGACGCCGAAAAAGTGATAAAATGAAATCTTTAACAAAAAATAGGGTACCTTTCCTACATGTAAAGGGGTGCTGTGATTAATTTTTTTATTAACGGTATCATTAGATAGGTCTTTTACAAATATTAAGTGGTTGTGAACATTATTTTTAAATGTGCGATTTTTTGTTAGAGTCAAATTCTCCCCATCCCCTGTCAGCTAAATGGTTGTTTTTGGAGATATGAAGTCAGGGTGGTAGTTTATATAATGAAATTAATAACAATAATATCTTAGGACAACTCACACAACGCTATCTGATCCTAAACTAAGCAGAGCTTGTACTATGGAAACTTTATATATTTCTAAATACATACATATTATAGTTAAATGACACCCAGACACAGAATAAACCATCGTGCTCATCACACAAAGTTTTATCCTGGGTGAGGATCGAACCCACGACCTCCGGCTTAGCAGTCAGGGTCACTAATCACGAGACCAACAGGCCAATCTGCTAAATCTATACTATAATAATATAAACGCGATAATCTCAGGAACTACTGGTTCGAATTCAAAATTATTTTACTGTTGGATAGCCCATTTTTCGAGGAAGGTTATAGCCTAATAACATCACACTGCGACCAATAGGAGCGGAGCAGCAATGATACAAAAACGGAGAAAATTTACGCAGACGAAGTTTCGCGGGTCAGCTAGTCTGAATTAAATGCAAAACTATACTAAGTAGGCTTTACAAGTTTACGAGTAACAGCCGATCAAGTGGAAAGTAACATAATTTTCATACAATTTCCTTAGAAAATTACTTAAACCTATAACGTTGTTAGTAGAATGAAACAAAAACAACTGAGAACCCACTTCTTATACTGATTTGTGCAGGGCAGCTACGAAACCCTACATTGAGCTTGACCCGACACGCACTGTGGATGATGCTGCTTTGTTTCAAGATTGTAACTTAATTGATCAAATACCAACTGGACCATTTTGGAAGACAGAGGATTTAAGCATATCGCTTCCATCGTGGAAAGGAATGGATATAAGCTAATCAGACCACCAAGAGTAAAAACCGGCGATATTAGTGACAAGGCTTATGGATACCTAAAGGATAGCTGCTGTATGAATTCATCTTGAAAGAACAATAGGAAGATTACAAAGTTATAAAATGCTTGCATCACACATGCATGTGTGAACGTTAAAATGCTGCCAGTCTTTAATGACATTGGATATGTAGCCTGTAGATTAGTCAATTTGCAAAGTCTTGTAAAAAACAATAACTTGTCTAACAAACACGCGTTTTATTTTATATCATTAGACCTTTTTTGTGTACACTTTTTTTCCAAAACAAAAGGCTAAAGGCAAAAGTTAATCTCAGGAACTACTGATCCAAATTTAAAAAATCTTTTACTGTTGGATATTCCGTTTATCGAGGAAGGCTATAGGCTATATAATATCACGCTACGACCAATAGGAGCGGAGCAGATGAGAGATGTTCCAAAAACGGGGAACATTTACGCAGACGAAGTTAGGTTAGGTTAGGCTTTGTTCAGAGACCGTTAGTGCTAGAAGGCTGTAATTTTGCATGGATGTGACACATATTACTTACGTCGACAAAGTGAAAGAATAAAATCTGATGAATAAATTCTGAATCTGAAAAAAAAAATATTTTAAGGGGTTCCGTAGCCAAAATGACAAAAACGGAACCCTTATAGTTTCGTCATGTCCGTTTGTCTGTCTGTCGGTATGTTACAGGCATTTTACTCAAAGACTACTCAATGAATATTGATGAAATTTAGTGAAAAGGTGTACTGTAGTAGCCGCTACTTAGTTTGATAGCTAAATAATAAAAACATTTTTAGCTGGGCACTTCATAGATGTAACAGAAGCTGAAAATTGTTTTTTTTTTTTTTAGCAAACATCAGCGTGTGGCACCTCATTCGACAGGTCTAGCAAAAACATTTTAAGGTTTCTAATAAACTTTTTTGATTGAGTGAATATTTTTGGAAATAAAAATTGCGCTTAAAAAGTACTCTAAACTAAAATTATTTCGGTCATGATCCGATACCGTCATTGAGCTGAAAAGTGCGTTTCTCAACAAAAGGGCGAAAGGCTCTTCTGCTGATGAAAATAAATGATCCAAGGCTACACTGAGCACGGTCCGACATGCTCTTGCCCGGTTTTATTTCTTATGGTACCTCCCCTACATGTAAACTGGGGATGTGATTTTTTTGCTCACCTACCCCATCATGTGGTTGGGAAGTCCATTTTTAGGTTTAGGGATCCGTTTGTGAAATATTAAGATTTAAAGTGCAAATTTTTGTTGGAGTCAAGTGTCCCCCTCTGTCAGCAAAATGGTTGATGTTGAGTGTGTGAAAAAAATCACGGTAGTAGTATATATAGTAAACTTATAAGGAAAACTCTCACAGGTAAGTAGGCTTTACAAGTTTACGAGTAACAGCTGATCAAATGAGAAGTAAAAAAATCGTATAAATTCCATTGAAAATTATTATTAAGTAGGTATAAAGTTTTAAGTATGATGATAAACTATGATAAACAAAACAACAGAAAACCCACCTCATAAGCCGCATTATTCGAATGGAGGGGGGGGGGGGTGACTACGGAACCCTACTTTGCGCGTAGTCCGACATGCACTTGCCTGGTTTTCCTTTTTCATTTTAAATTGGGGTTGGATTTAATATGAGATCCCCAGTATTGCGCGCGCAACGACGTCATTCTATCCGATTGTCATTGTCTAGGGGCTCAACCTCTAGGCTACCGCTAGCAGCTTTAAAAGTTGTAGGAAATGATAGCAAAAACTCGTTTCCTGTTAGTAAGTTGGAACCTCTATGTTTTCCCATAAGATTCCCATTGAAGCTTTTCTCACGGGGAACACCCACTCGTCGTAGTATTTGATTAGTTACTGAGAGGTCAGTAAGAAAAGTGATATAAGTAAAAAATATATATTTTCAAATAACAGTAATAATTGTATTTTAAGTAACGAATGTTCTATAATTATTTTCTTATCTTCATTCGCTTGTCAAAGTAGAATAGAAGTTAAAATATTTTTATTAAAGCTTGAATTTTATACTAGTTTTCACAAGTAGCTCCGCCCGCGTGTGGGTCGCATATCGCGATCAAAACTATTATGTCCTTTCCGGGATTCAAATAATCTCCATACCAAATTTCATATAAATGGGTTCAGTAGTTTAAGAGTGAAAAGGTAACAGACCACCAAAAGGTGTGCCACGCGGTGTTACCCGCGGTTTATTAGCCTATGTGTTAATCCAGGGCATCAGCTAACCCTATACCAAATTTTATTAAAATCGCTCCAGCCGTTTAGATGTGAAGAAGTAACAAACATACACACTCACATACTCAGAAACTTTCGCCTTTATAATATTAGTGTGATGTGATTAGTATGGATGAAGTTTTACAATAATGTTTTAAATAAATATCAAAAATCAAATAAAAAGTTGGATTATTTATTATTATGGTTGCCCGCCGTAGG
The DNA here is from genome assembly GCA_945859575.2 of Herminia tarsipennalis. NCBI lineage: Eukaryota > Metazoa > Arthropoda > Insecta > Lepidoptera > Erebidae > Herminia > Herminia tarsipennalis. The sequence goes on from OX243846.2 coordinate 20,413,156, forward strand.
CCTCGTTTCTGTTGGGACAATTACAAAAGACCCACCATACCGTTTTTTTTACAAAATGAATTTAACTACTTACTTACTTACTTCGTAAATTATTGTTTTTTTTTAAACTTTCGCGATTTTTATACATATTAGATATATTTCGGGACTTAGTAGCTCGACCAGTCGACCCGTGACCACGGGTTGACTGGTCGAGCTACGGTCGGGTAAATAAAAGGTTCGTACCTTACCTTATAGTTCTTAAATATTTCGCTAACATTTATCATTCAATCAATAATATTCATTAACAATTTATACATCGTGTTTGAATACATACAGGTTTCACAAAATAGTACATTAATTTGAATAATAATAATAATAACAGTTATTAAATTAATAAGAATAACAAAATAAAATAGAAAAAGAAATATCGATAATTTACACCATAATTAATATAAATGAAGAATAATTTAAAATGTCAATTAATTACATAGATCATATTCATATGTCAAGAATTTATTAAAAAAATAATATTTAACTAAAACAGATTTTTTTCGTGATGTCAACATAAAGTATTTTAATCCTACTTCCTTTCCTTGAAACGAAACTTTCTTACCCATTTTACGAAGGCAATTCTAAATCATTTTCGTATAAGCACAAGAAGTTAGGCAACCAATAAAAAATTTCATGAATGAATGGATTAAATTAATTCTGAAGGCTCTGAATTTTACCATTTTTTTATTTTAAAGATAACTAGCAATGCGGGATTGTGGGTACCACATTACTAACAATCCTGTTAACCCCTCCAGCTAAGCTCAATGGCTTGTGTTAGGAGTGAGTTTACGTCCGCCTTAGGTGGGGCTGCGGGCGGGCGTACGGGGTAATCTGCCTCGCCCGCGGCCCGTGCCTCTGCCTCCCCGTGGAGGCGCGGCACCCTGTGTGTATCCAGGGGCCGCGTAGGTGTGAAATGCCCGGAACGCAACAACATCGCGTCCGGGCATTGCCACTGGGTGGGCCGCCGACGGCATAACAAATTCCGGCGGCCCGTTCGCGAAGGTGGCGGGAGATACACGGCGGGTTTTTTAGTGGGTGCAAACCCCACACTACCTCCACCGTCTTCCCCGGATGGTGGAGGTGTTCGTCAGGAATTTTTCCCGCCAAAAAAAAAAAAAAAAAAAAAAAAGGAGTGAGTTTACGTCGGTAGTAGGTAGATTCGAACCCGCGACCTCACGATTGCAAGACCGATGCCTGAGCTATTAGGCTACCCACCGTTTCAAACCATTTCATTTAGGTATATAAATTTTGATCGAAATTTTATTTTTCGTTAAATTGGAGTGTGCGTCCTGTTTTTTCGATCCCTCCAACAAGCAGCCGCTGTACCTTCTAAAGTTTTAAAAAGAAGTCAATTTATTCGACCTTATCTGAAAAACTTAAAAATCAACTTGTGTTACTTTTTCATATGGTTCAGTTAAATAGTCGTCAGTTCAAAATGTAGCAGTCCAACCTACCAGTCTTAAATAATATCCGTTTCTCACCACTACAATGAGGATGCAATGAAGTTGATACTTGAAAGATGCGGCTACCAAGAACTCTTCCTAGGCTTTGACGTAGTCGGGTAAAAAGTGAAAAAAAGATAGTGTACTTTTCTATTTTACCGAAATGCGGTGACGCAATAGTTAGGTACTCACCGTCTTTTAACGGTGAAGTGATGTTGTTCATAAAGTTGATTTTTAGCGTTGTTTTTTTTTCCTTATATATATTAGCATTGCCACAGATAATATAATACTATACTAGGCATTGCGAAGTTAGTATTTTTAATAACGCCCAATAAATGAAAATGTAGAAACACTACATTTAAAACTTTTCATCATGACATTTTTAGTGTCGTTTTTGCTTTTAGGTGAATAAAGAATTTTAAGTTTGCCATCAAAAATAAATAAAATTATAGTTTAATAATTTATAGTCTATTTAACTGTTACACTATAAAGTTTAAAGTATCAAAACTGATAGCGGCTTTATTGCGCCCGCGCAATTGCTTGTAATCTTTGTATTAATGTGTCACCGAGCTGCCATGTCACGTCGTCAATCCGAGGTCTCACGCAACCTTTAATGGATGCTTAGAACTCTTGACTCTTGGCTTAGGTATAGCCTGTCTAGGGGTGCTAAGTGCCGGAAAACCTCCTCGTGGTGCACCCTGGGCAACGTGTGCCGGTGGATTCGCGGCGTTTCGCGAAACCACCGTCACACGGCTAATGTTCTGGCAGAGTAGGGGGTGACCCATTCTTGGGCTGCCCGGAGGGCGGGCTTGACGTGCACTCACACTGCCGTCGAGCGGGCGGGGAGATCTTCTTTCTGCCACCGTCGGAATCTCGTAATCCCGATTAGGAGTGTCGTGGACACGTCTCACGGCTCCGAGCGGGGGCGAGGGTCTTGGCTTGGTCGCCTGGGCCGCGAGGATGACAACCTCTATAAAAAATCCCCGAATCCTGTGTTGCGGAGCGTGACCAGAGGATGCATGGCCGATGGGATGTTCGGTTCCAAGCGCTACCCCCAGCTGGGGCACCTGCGGACCCCCCAGTTGGGATACAAATTTACGCTTACCCGGGTACAGGGGGCACTGCCCGGGTGGACCTTTATTTCCCCCATACTCGTGGGATCAAATATGGATTCAAACAAATTAAAAAATATGTTTAACAGAAGGAGGAGCCCAAGGCTCGTTGAAAAACAGACGGATACAGAGAGAGAGGTACAAAACGTATCAAATTGTGGGGGCAGTTTGCCCCGAGAAGTGGCTGAGTCTGGCCGGTTGAGCGGGTCTAGGAATTCAGTGACCTCTGAGTCGCTGGAAAGTTTGTTGCGTTCGGGGCGGTTCGGCTCCGAATCTTCGGTCAGCTCAGCTGTCAGCGATCTGGACCAGATCGTGGGCGGGTCAGGTTACGCTTCAGCGACCTTGACGACTGGCGAGCACCGCGCTCAACATCCAAAGCGCGGTGCATCTCCCGTAGACGACGAGAACCTTTCTGGGGCTGACCTTGAGGCCCCCAGGAAGATTCATACATCCCAAAGGGGGGGAAGTGTGGCAAGATTTACTCGCCCGAAGACACCCCCTCCATTGACGACTGCTAATATCACGCCGGGTGCTTCAACAGCTGGCGTGTTTTCCAGGCGGGAGGCCTATAATAGAGGCCGCACGGAGGGAGAAATAGCTGCTGAGGAGCGGGTCCAGCAGTTGTTGGGTGGGCTCTGCCCGTCGGGAGGGGTTGGCGTCCCGAAATCCATGGAGGAACTCGTAGAGTCGGCGACCAAATCCGTGGCGGTTATTGCGAATGTGGCCACCAAAAGCAAGAACTTGAAGGGCACATTCGCAAAAGGTTTGAAAGAGGCAGCCTCCATCCTAAAGGAGGTGGTAAATACGTTTTCCAAACGTTCTGCTGCCACCGAGGTGGAGATGGAGACGATGCGGGCCGACAACACCCGACTGAAGGAGGAGCTGAAGGCGCTCCGGGCCGAGTTATTGCAACTGCGAGCCGATGTTGGATCGACTAGAGCCGGTTCTGCCCCGGCCGTAGTCAGTGCTGTGCCGACCGGTTCTGTCCCGGCATCTGACGACTCCTTTACGGAGGCGCAGATGAGGCAGCTCGCTCTTCTTTTCGGGGGCCTTTTCGACGCGCGCCTAGAAGGCATAAAAGCGCGTCTACCCCCGGAGCCTAGCTGTCGGCCGCCGCTCGCGGCGGATAAGCCCCCTCAGGGGCCGAAGATGCCACCAACCCGTAAGGAAGGCCGCGCCGGGTCTTTTGCTGCGGTGGCTGCCTCAGGACAAGGTGCGCGGCCGCGGGATAAAGATCTTCCGCCGCAGCGTATATTGAGAGGAGCACCCCGGGCTACCCCAACGGCTCCAACGGACCAGGTCTGTCCCCCGGCGCCAGCGTCTACCCCCGCCTCTGCCCCCTCTGGTGAGGAATGGCGAACGGCGGAGAGTAGGAAATCGCGGCGCCGGCAGAGGAAGAAGGCCACTCCCGCCGCTCCCGTGCAGGAGGCTGCCCCGGCAAGGGAAAAAGTGAGGCGAAAGCCAAAACTTACTCCGCCGAAAACGGCAGCCGTCCTGGTGACGGTGTCGCCGGAGGCGGAGCACAGAGGGGTCACCTACGCCAGCCTATTCAGCGGGGCGAGGGCCGCACTTCTGGCAGCTGGGGGCGTGGAAGTAAGCTTCCGCCGCTCACAGACCGGGGCCCGGCTCCTTGAGTTTCCGGGGACGGAGGGCCCGAGCAAGGCCGACTTAGTGGCGGAGACGCTGAGGCGTCTTGCGGGGAGCGAGGAGGGCGTAAGGGTCGCCAGGCCGACAAAGTGCGCGGAGTTGCGCGTCTCCGGCCTGGACGACTCAGTCACGCCCGAGGCTGTCCGGGAGGCAATTGAGCTGAAGACTCAATGCTCTCCCGGAACCGTGAGGGTCGGTGCGATTCGCCCCGGCCCCGGCGGAGTTGGTGCGGCGTGGGCGCGTTGCCCCGTCGCCGCGGCAAAAACTTTGGCAGAGGCAGGCCGGCTCCTCGTGGGCTTCTCCGCCGCGAGGATCACAATCCTTGAGGCGAGGCCCACGAGGTGCTACCGGTGCATGGGCGCGGGGCACTTGCGCCCGCAATGCACCAGTAGCTTTGACTGCAGCGGACTTTGTTTCCGCTGCGGTCAAACGGGGCATACGGCAGCGGCGTGTTCTGCCGCTCCCCACTGCCCCGTGTGTGCGGCGGGCAATCTGCCCGCCAACCACATGATGGGGAGGGCGGGCTGTAAGCCTCCCAAGGCCCCAAAGCCGCCCGCCGGGACTGGCCCAGCTCCTCGCACCCAGGCTCCGGTGCGGATGGAGGAGGGTGAAGACGAGGCGCCCTCTCAAGCCTCTCCACCCTCCACCTAACGGACTCCCTTAGACGTGCTCGCTCCTCGCCCCTGTCGTTAGTGATAGGGGTACCGGATGCGTTGCGCGATAGGGGGTCCAGGACGCGGTCGCATCCTCCTGCGGGGACTTTATCCCGTGGGGGGAGGCGGCGGGGCCAGTCTGCCCCGTCGCCGGCGAACCGAGCGACGTCGAGGCGCAGCCGCGCGTGACGTCGTTTGGTGGGGCTGTGGGCGTGATGGACGGGGAAGTTTCCCACGCTCGCGGCCTTTCGCGATGGCGGCGTTCTGTGTGTACCCAGGACGCCGCAGGAGCAGGAATGCCCGATGGGGCTATGTCGCTGGGTGGGTCCGCCGAAGAAATAGCTAATTCCGGCGGCCTATCCGTGTGAAGGCGGCGAGTTGGTACACGGCCGATTTTTTAGTGGGGGCAGGTCCCACACTACCTCCAGCGTCTGCCCCGGGTGCTGGAGGTGTGCGTTAGGCATTTTTTACGGCCTTAAAAAAAAAAAAAAAAAAAAAAAAAAAAAGGTATAGCCTGTCTATATAAATAGCTTGTAATGTAAGCAAGTTTTTTTTAATACCTTCTAAGATTATGATCGGCGGTAGCCTAATGGCCAAAGCATTGGTCTCGCAATCGTGAGGTCGCGGGTTCGAATCCTACCCATTACATCACGTTGACGTGAACCCACTCCTAACTCAAGTCTATGAGCTTAGTTGAGAGATTAACAAGATTGCTAGTAATGTGGGACACAAACTCACATTGCTAGTTATCTATATAAAAAAAAGTAATTTAAAAAAGAATGGTTCAGTAGTCCCCCCCCCCTGTACTATCCGAATAACGCGGCTTAAAAAGTTTTCTATTGTTTTTGTTTCAAACTTTACAACGTTATACCTACATAGTAATAATTTTCAATGGAATATGTACGAAAGTTTTGTTACTTCTCATTTGATACTTCTAGCACTAACAGTCTCTGAGCTAAGCTGCGAACGGACGGATGGATGGACATGGCGAAACTGTAATGGTTCCGTTTTGCCATATTGGCTACGGAACCCTAAAAATTAAACCAACTTCAAAAATTAACTAAAAATAAAATAATGCTTTTCTATACATATTATTAATATTATATTTTTTTTAGGTCACGGTCGTTGCCATCGCTGTGGTTGTGGTTTTTGCGTTTGTCAATATTACGGATTTTCTTTTTTTTTATTTGATAGGTTTTTCTGTTCCCGACCTCAAAGCGCCCACAGCGCAGATATTTTCTTCTATTTTAAATTTCCCATAGAAATCAAATCCAGAGTTCCTATCATACTTTTTTAAATTAAGAATCTTTCTAGTATTCTATAAGGTAACATAACTTCTGTCGTCTAAAACCGATACACTTAAAGTTCACACCCATCATCACACAGAAAAAACCTCCACACACAAAACAAACCTTTAAATTACTGACATAAAGTCCAATTTAACATTGACAGAGAGTATCACAGAATCCTGGGAAAATTTTAAGAGTACAAAGTACAATGTTTGATGTTTACTCGGCCAAATAGAATAGGTGTCAATGTAACCCGACCATGGACTATAAGGCTATTTGTTTAAAGATGTTTGACCAATTTTGTGAGAGGTGTGTCAATATACGTGGGCTAAGGTGCAAGGGTCAGTCGTTTAAGCACGAAATTTACTGCGTCTTCGTATAGTTAACGCAATATGGTAGAGAAACTGGCGTTGTATTTATTGATGATTTGACGTATTATGCTACTAAATTTTGCGCGCGACTACGTTCGCATGAAAATTTTGAAAAACAATTACCGTTGTAAAAGTAGCAGGCTATTTCAGCCTTGAAATTTATCTCTGTTTTAATTTTCGTCCAAATCCGTTTAACCGTTCTGGCGTGATTGAATAACAAACATTCATCCATACTTCTAAATTTTGGCATTTATAATAAATATAATAGTTAGCGACTTCATTCTCGTAAAAATTTTGAAAAGAAAAATATCTCACGATAACATTTTTTCGGGATATAAAAACTCATAATATGTGCTATTCCAGACCTAATCTATATCGGTGCTAAATTTCATTCAGATCCGAATGCTCGTTGTGGCGAGATTGAATAACAAACTCCATACCCATTTAACCAAACTTTAGCATTTATAATACCTATTAAAATATAGAAGTATATATTGTTAGTTTACTACAGTTGGCGTATGTAGTAGGACGATTCCTGTATGCCGTACATTGTATGACGGTTACCATCTTTACTTTCAATATTCAGTTATGGCATCGAAAATTAATAAAAAAAACATTATGTACTTTTCCTATTTTAATGCAAAATTAATACGCACACGAAGCTCTAGTTTTTATGCCACATTGCGATCACTATACTAAGATACATTTAGCGTTCGTGCTATAAGGCGAAGGCTTGCCCACAGTGTGTCTTGTGGGAAGTTCGTGTAGGAGCACTTGTTGGGGTGAGAACGTCAATAAAGAAGTTGGACCGGATGGAAGTAACGGATCCAATGTTTATGTTAACTCTGTCGTCTATACATGACTACGAGCGCTTACGCATTATTATGACATCTTATTATAAGGCTATGCTTAAGATTTCTTTGAATAAAATTCACAATGAGATTATTCATAACAATCCATATGATAGAATTTTATAAGCTACGGGTCTTAATCGCGTAAATATTTTATTTTAAGGCTGAATACCTTTGTTTATTGCCCGACGTTTCGACCGTATTGCAACGGCCGTATGACCACAATTGCAATTCAAGCTTTTAAAATTCTATAATGTGTATAAATCGCGAAAGTTTACGAACATATATTGCAATCCATATGATGTCCCACTGTTGGGCACGGGTCTCCCCAGTCGAACCTACTTATTGTAGATCCTGGGGGTAATTCCCATAATCATCACGGAGGAGAGGAGCAGTGGACTGATACATGCTGATGATGATGATTATGAGTAGGTGAATAAAACACCGAGAGTAGATACAGAAGGTAATCTTCATACAAGCAAATCTTGAACCACTTTGTTCCGAAGGTGTTCCGAGGTTTCGTATCCCATGAGCGATGTCTTTTTTATATAACAACGAAATGAAGAGACAAGTAGAACGTGGCCTGATGGTAAGCGATACGCTACCACACAACAGTATCAGTGCCATCCAAATCCTTGTTTGCCAAAGATCTGAAGGACTTAGATTAGTTCATAAATTTAATTTGCCCAGTAATTACACTTGCTACAGTGCCCTTCAACCGAAACACAGTGATGTGTTAACATTAGCATTTCACGGAAGAATCTAACACTATTGTGGTACAGGCCTAGATAGCCGATGACTTAGACCTAACGCGACTAAGGGATTTCACCCCGGAGGACGGGCTGCAGCGTCCTCTGCGTATTTAAAGCGTTACTGCGATCGCCAACCCGCTCGCCAAGCGTGGCGATTATGGCAATTACCCCCAGGATCTACATACTAGTAGGTTCTACCGAGGAGACCCGTGCCCAGCAGTGGGCCATCATATGGGTTGATATGTAGACCAACCACTTGTCTATAAAGCTTTATTGATTATGAGTCCAGTTTTAGAAGTCTGGCAAACCTAAATAATAAAATCGATTGTCAATCCATAGTTCCGCAGAACTATTCTTTAAGTATCTATTCAAACCTTTGTTTTTAAAAAACATTGCCGCAGTACTGTAGTTATCAACACACACAAACATACATTTTCCTGTGAAAAGATTTGTTTGTGTGTGTGTTGATAACTATACAGGATGATTTGTAATATACTAATAAACTCCTGCTTGTGGTTTCTTTATATAACATTATATAACTTTGTGTACTTTATATAACTTTGTATTACCAGTTTTGGAAAAAAAAGTAATCACCTGCCACATGTTTTTGGAGTTATAACCACCTACAGACTATTTTACGGGACTAAAATCGTTGTTTGTCAGGTTTAGGCCCTAAACCTGACAAAGAAACATCGATTTTACTCCGGATTCTCTCAGATGTGTGGTAAATGGTAGGTGATGAAGCGTTAATTTGTATTTTTTTTTTTTTCAAAATTATAAACATAAAGTTATTTAGTGTAATGTAAAGCAACCAAGAACGGTAGGTTATAAGTTAAAAATCATCCTATATATACTTAGTACATACAGAACCAGAACAATAAATAATAATTTGTGAATCACATATAGCAGATTTCCTGTGGGAACCAAACCCACGATCTCATGTTTGACCACTGCGCCCTGAGGCAAACAAGTCAAAACATATCTTCATTAATATATGACTGTGGTTCTAATAGATGCTTCCGACAAACTTTACTATGAGGTATCAACAAGCATTCATGATTAAGTCTTTAACTAATACTTGCTCCAGTAATTTTGACATCCTGCTCTTTTATAAGGAAGTAACAAGTGAAAGACAAGGACGGTATTATGCGAGAATGTTTTTTTTTTGTAAAGATATAATAAAGCTTAATTCAAAAGATTACTTAAGGAATAGTGAAATCTTTTAATAGCAGGAAGGATAAGCGGAATTTCAAATCTATACTAATATTATAAAGCTAAAGAGTTTGTTTGTTTGAACGCGATAATCTCAGAAACTACTAATCCGAATTGAACAATTCTTTCACTGTTGGATAGCCCATTTATCGAGAAAGGCTATAGGCTATATAACATCACGCTACGACCAATAGGAGCGGAGAAGCAATGAGAAATGTTGCAAAAACGGGACAGATTTAAGCAGACGTAGTTGCGCGGGACAGTTTGCATTACACATTAATGGCTCTTTACAATAAACCTCCTAATTGACTAGCCTGTTGGTCTAGTGGTTAGTGACCCTGTGTTTTTAACGATGCGTTGATAAATGTGGAGTTATAATTTTGTACGCCCGAGTAACTACAGAACATATTTTATTAAAACTTGTGACTGTAAAGTGAAGCTGAAACTGTCCAAGAGATTTTAGATTCCATTCCCACTTCATGCACTCACACAATCAATAAATTTCTGCCCAGAGGCACAGATTCATAAAATCATAAAAATAAGTTAACAATTCAATGATAACATAAAGTATCCTCGATACTTTCAAAGAACAGAAAATATATGAATTTTCTGTTTTTTATGAAATGTCAAAACAGTTCTCTATGTAGATATTTGTGTGTAATTTAACTTTATGACGTCATTATGTTCTGGTTCAAATCATGTACTTTTAGCATTTATTATTATAAATACCAAAATATAATATATAATAATTAAATTGTAGACGATTTATTTTTTATTTCTTAAAGGCGTATTATTACCTGATAAGCGTAAAATAAATATTGCTATTGATTGACTTGACATTTAAATACCCAATTACAGTCATCAAATTTTGTAGTTTATAATCTAACCGGTTTTCCTGCTAATTTGTACTAATGTCATCTGTCAAGAATTTACTGTACGCTGTAACTTTACAAAGACACGCAGCTGTGAAAATGTAAACAACTAATTTACCCGCCATTTTCACAACTTAAACTGCATTGTTCCCTTCCACATAACACCGTAGTTGTTGACATCTATAGACAGGGACGGGAAGCGGCCGCATAAAAGACAAACACTGTAATTAATGCTAACAGATTAATGACTAGAACGATACCACCATATCTCTATATGTTCTTATATAAGTCATTTTCATAGGTAATTTTCATCGGTTAATTTTCACTTCGGTTCGTGTGATTTATGTGTGAGTTGCTAAAATTCAAATATTTTTTTGTAAAACCAAATCAATGATTGCTTAAAAACGTCAATTGTACTTAATATTATAAATGTGAAAGTAGCTCTGTCTGTCTGATACCTTTTTATGTTTAAACCGCTGAACCAATTTAAATAAAATTCGGTATGGAGATAGTTTAAGTTCCGGGGAAGGATACATAGTTTTGATCGCGAGATACGACATACACGTGGGTGGGCGGTTATTTGTAATATACTAGGTAATAACCTCTAGCTCGTGGCTTAAAGCTATATAATAACTTCGTAATATAATTAAAAAAAAAAAAAAATTACCTACCTACTTTTGTCACACAACCATCTACTACAAATGTGTGAGAGAGTAAAATCGATGTTTATTTCTCAGTTTTAGGGCCTAAACCTCAAAATAAACAACGATTATACTCTAGTTAAATGGTCTGTAGGTGGTTAAGGTCATAACTCCAAAAACAAGTGGTAGTTGATTAAGGGTTAATAAATAAGAGCGCGTTCCTTCTAGCTTAATCGTAGCCATTCTCAAACGTTTTCTCAAATATTTGACCTAATAGACCTAATCAGGTTTTCTGTGTATTTCTCGTAATAATCATGATTAGACATTTTCATTTCATGAGAGATATGCATTAAGGAATATGCATATGCCGCAATTATGTTATATATATATATTTTTTTATATTATTGGTTTAAAATTGTGTCTACAGATTTTATATTCATCGTCCATATTATGTTAAAACATGATGTGCCCTCATTGGCTGTTACGATTGCCGTGACGTCCCAGTCCATGACTTTTTACGCGCTAAGATGGCGTGGTTTTGAAAATGCTTTTTTGATAAAAGCATTTTCAATTTTTAAAGTTTTGTTATCCTAATAGGAGTAGTTTTCACCAAGGCTCGTTCTTGTCCAGTTATTACGTATTACACATATATTTTTTATACTGTTTTACAAATTAAACGCGGAGCTGTAAAAATAGCGACATGTCAATTTGCTGCCATTTTTATAACCCACTAGCTGTCCCGCGCAACTTCGTATGCGTAATTTTTCCCCGTTTTTGAAACATTTCTCGTCACTTCTCCGCTCCTATTAGTGGTAGCGCGATGTTAAATAGCCTATAGCCTTCCTCGATAAATGGGCTATCCAACAAAAAAAGAATTTTTCAAATCGGACCAGTAGTTCCTGAGATTAGCGCGTTTAAACAAACAAACAAACAAACAAACTCTTCCGCTTTATAATATTAGTATAGACTAGCTGTTCCGCGCAACTTCGTATGCGTAAATTTTCCCCGTTTTTGCAACATTTCTCGTCGCTACTCTGCTCCTATAAGTCGTAGCGTGATGTTATATAGCCTATAGCCTTCCTCGATAAATGGGCTATCCAACAAAAAAATATTTTTTTAAATCGGACCAGTAGTTCCTGAGATTAGCGCGTTTAAACAAACAAACAAACAAACTCTTCCGCTTATTACTATAGACTAGCTGTCCCGCGCAACTTCGTATGCGTAAGTTTTCCCCGTTTTTGCAACATTTCACGTCGCTACTTCGCTCCTATTAGTCGTAGCGCGTGTTATATAGCCTATAGCCTTCCTCGATAAATGGGCGATCCAACAAAAAAAGAATTTTTCAAATCGGACCAGTAGTTCCTGAGATTAGCGCGTTTAAACAAACAAACAAACAAACAAACTCTTCCGCTTTATAATATTAGTATAGATAAAGGAGGTTTATTATTTTTCAATTTGGCAGTAGTTTTACAGAGCCGGCAAAAGGCTGAACACAGTTTGATTATAGCTGCTTTAATACATAATTATGTTTAAAATGAGATACTTACGGACGATTTCCCTACATCGCAGTGATGGCAGACAACTGTATTGATGGCCGGACGTAAGTTCAAAGTTCACTCGGACAGCGCTCATCATAGACACTTGTATTGTGTGAAAGCACGTGAAATTCAAATTTAGAAGAGATTAGCGATGTTTTGGACGTTTCCTTTTTTAAAAAAAATGGGTTTTTAAACGACTTGCTTTCAAAGTGTCAGAATACCGATGATTTATAAATTTGAATCTTATGATATTTGCTTAGAAATTTATTTGCATTGGAGCAACAGTTGTAGCGTTTATTTTTAAGTTTTTTTTTTTTAGTTTTGGATGGTCCCTGAGCCGAACTACATTTAAATGCAACTTAACAAACGCAAACTTAGGCGGGGCGAATTGTAAATAGGTACATATGTTCACTCTCCGTCGATTAATTAATGAGAGTTGCTGTCATCATGCAAGTGTTTTCAAATGCGTATACAGATGTCTATACGTATACTTTGTTGGATAAACGGCATCCAGAGCGGGGTTTCGGTCACTGCGAGAGTACAGACACCAACAACATAAAGTGTCATTGTATTTTTTTTTCTAAGTGCTACTATGTGTTGGTAATAGTAGGTAACGTAGGTTTGAAATTCAAAATAAAAATAATAATTACATTTTTAAATAATAAAAAAAACAGGATTGCATTTTCGGATTTGACAACTCACACAACGCTATCTGAACCCAAAATAAGCAGAGCTTGTGGTATTTACAACTGATAAACATACTTATAGGTATGTATATTTCTAAATACATACATATTATAGATAAATAACACCCAGACACAGTATTATACTATGGTGCTCATCTGACACAAAGTTTTATCCTGGATGGGATCGAATCATTATATTAGAATATGAAATTAATTTGCCCCTACGCAAAAGAATTTTCGTATTTTGAATGTATTGTTAGGTAGTAATCAAACCTCTTTAGTTATACTGAATGTAACGGGCTGACATTCTGAAGATGCAATAAAGAAATAAAAAACTAGTTCCCGCTATTTATTAATTGTTATGTGACGAAGAAATTCGGTACATTTTAAAGTTTTATTACAAAAAAGGTAAAAATGGTAGGTAAATTTGTGCATTGTGTTTGCGGATCTAATGCGGTATCAATACGATTAGCACAAATGTAGTTCAAGCGTTTCAAGTCTGGAAATTTAAGTGTGAAGGATGAGGCTCGCTCAGGACGCCCTGTCGCGGATAAAATCAGTGTCCATCCAATCCTCCGTATAGGCCTGATCTTGCTCCATCAGATTTCCACCTGTTTCTGTCACTTCAGAACTCTTTAGAAAGCATAAAGTTAACCTCAAAAGAACACTGAAAACTACCTGTCAGATTTTTTTGATCAAAAATCTCAACATTTTTCCAGCAATGAGATCATGGCACTACCCACAAGATAATCGATTAAAATAGCACATACATATTATAAATAAATAAAAAAATATACCTAAATATTTATTTAATTTTTTTTTTTTCTTTGTATGAATAATACGAAAATACTTTTGCCCCGACCTTATATTATATGGTATCTATAAAAAAATGTTGCCGAGATTTTTACCAAGTCATTTTAATTATTTTATGAATATAAAATTGTACTCTAACTGTCATAAAAAATAATCACTAATAAAGTCACCGAAGACGATTAAATCAATAAAATCAGTAACTTTTCGTATTGGTTATTTAAAATAAGCTATTTTAGTATGCTTAACATGTGTTATTTAATATGAAGCTACTGCTATTTAATCCTGTCAAACAGAACAATTTAATGATGCAAGTTTTTTGCTGACGGTACCGAGGCGTGCTGGCTCCACTGTGGGAATGTCTGCTCGTGAATCGCCCGTGGCTTATGACAATTTGCATTTTTTTGCTGTCCATACCAACAGAAACGCTTAGATTCAAGACTCAAGTTATAAGCGAATTGCAAAACAAACTATTGTATTAAATTTATAATAATACTTACTTATTTTACATCATATGATGTGGATCTGACTCTGTGGTTCTATTTCTTTATAGGTACGATGTCGATTTTGTTGGATTTTCGTGGATCATCATGATGCTCTACCGAAGTCTATAATCAGAGCAGATGGAGATAATATCTCTCAAGCTAAACAACGTTACCGTTTTCGAACATAGTGATACCCCTCTGTGCCTTGGAGAGTACGTTAAGCCCTCGGTCCTACGCCTAATCTCTCTCTGGTCGTGTCGGATTTCAGTTCCATCGGGCTTTGAGAGTGAGGGCTTTGAGAGGGACTATAATATCTCCTGCGTTTAGTTGTTAGTTGACTAGTCACTAATGAGATTGGCCGCCGTAACCGACATCAGATTAGGAGACCATTAATATAATTATAATACACTAGCTGATCCGCGCAACTTCGTATGCTAATTTTTCCCCGTTTTTGCAACACTTTTCATTGCTGCTCCGCTCCTATTGGTCGTAGCATGATGTTATATAGCCATATAAATGGGTTATCCAACAGTGAAAGAATTTTTTAATTCGGATTAGTAGTTCCTGAGATAACCGCGTTCAAACAAACAAACTCATCAGCTTTATAATTATTAGTATAGATAATAGGTACTTACGGTAATGCCTTTTTTTAGGTAGGGTAAGTATCTATACCTCGTTCTAGGGACAGATAAATTGTTCTCTTGTATGAGAGTTGTCTAGAGAGATTATCAAAACAAACAAAATTTAATTTAAAAATAGATAAGTATTGTACAAAACAAAGCCCTCAAGTCCAAGGCTCACTTGGTCGGTTTTTTATGTTCCGCTTTTGACAGAATATTTGTAGGTTTTTTTTGACAAAAGTCTTCAAAAGCTCATTGCCAAAAAAAATCTGATGACGCAGATTCCGCAGTTCGCTTATCCTTTGCACCACCGCCCGTCCCCCGGCTATGTCCGCACTCCGAAACCTTTCTTTTCTCCACGACCACGCTTCTATATCAGCTAATTGTGACCATCGCGTGCAACATTATGATGACCCCTAACGGTATGTGATCTACTGTTCGCGTTTACTGTCCCTGTAATTACATGTACATCGTTGTTTTTGTGCAAATTATTGTTTTAGCGTAATTATTGTTAATATACATGTTTATATTCCATTTTTTAAGGTTCCGTAGCCAAAATGGGAAAAAACGGAACTCTTATAGTCAACATTTTTTGGAAGTAAATGGTGACAGGAAGCGGGGGGCGGAGGCGGTAACTACACCAAGAGAATTAGAGATGCGATTACGCATTACATTGTCATAATTAGTATTACTGACTCATGTTTTTTGTAATTATTTTTGTAAAGAAATGGTTTTTCAAACTTTCTTTATATATTGACTGTAACTGTTCTGAATTGAAACTTAAAAAAAGTATGACTTAAAAAGTTCTATGCCATAATAATCTAATCGAATTTTGTACCAGCGGAAGGTATAATTCTTACGCCATACTCCTTTCACTCCTGAATTTTGGCAAAAAGAATATGCTATAACTATGTACCTAATAATAATGCAACCAGCTATGGCACCATGATAGATGTGATACTGACATCATACCCTACCCGCTGCTGAAATTTGATCACACCTTTCTGTTACAGCCTGTTTAAAGTTGTTTTATATTAATGAATTAAAATTTTCTTAGTATTTTTTTTTATCTACGTTTTGAAGGGGCTTTGTCAGATTTGACTATGTCGCTTAGTATTTTAATCGATTAAACATAATTTATCGTTTTCGTAAGTAATTTCAGGGTCGCATCTCTATGACATGCGCGGAAGTGATATGACGGCCAAGTTACTTTGATCAAACTGTAGTACGCTTCACTTGCACTGAGTCTTTGTGGGTTTTTTAGCACTTGTCCACGGAAGCAACAGACTTCGTTCCTTGAGAAGTTGCACCAACTAGCGGTATGGCAAAACGGTTGTGTTGCCATACCTTTTAACTTTGACTCTTCAAACATTCAAGTCACAGACACAAAATACAACCAGACTCGGAACAACAATTTGTGGATCACACAAAGTGGTAATGTGAGAATCGAAGCCACGACCTCTTGCGAAGCAGTCGGATACACTCCCACCGCGTCACCAAAGCAGTCATATTTTAGCAATACCATATGTGTATAGACATAGGTGCACTATAAAATCTTCTGCGTCGTTAGTTAGGATGTAGGTTAGATGACTTATTATAAGATCATGTAGTAGAGGCGAAGGGTTTATAAATTTCTGCGAAAATGTACTATGCGTTTCAAATGAGAAGATAATCGCGATCGTGTCAACTTCACTCTGTACTTGTCAAAATTGTACCGCTAGCAACAAAAACTCGCAAATCGGGTAAAGTACGTATGTGTATTATGGTAATGGAACGGACAAAATATTTATTTTCTTTGAACTATGTAGGTACCTTACCTTAAATTTTTCTTTATTATAATATTACTAGCTTTCGCCCGCGGCTCCGCCCGCATGGATGTCGGTTATTGCGATAAAAACTATCCTATGTCCTTCCTCGGGACTCAAACTATCTCCATACAAAATTTCGTCTAAATCGGTTAAGCTGTTTGAGCGTGAAAGCGTAACAGACAGACAGACAGACAGACAGACAGAGTAACTTTCACATTTATAATATTAATAAGTATGGATTCGTATTCTTTATTATTCAATAAACACGACACAGAAATAAGTAAATAGGCAAAATATAAGAATATTCTACACTTTAATGGCCTTTCAGTCAGACTTAATATTTTTTTACCTAAAACATAATAAATAGTAAAATACAGTGCTTATAAATAGTTCATTAGAGTAGGTAGGTACTTCTGTGTAAAATTAATGACACCTTTTTACGAATCATTTTATTGCTGACCTTACGTTACACAATGAAGTTGCAGTCGTATTGCCAAACAAAATATCATCATGACAGTTATCAACTCATTTGAAACGCATAGTATCTTGGGTGAGATGGTTTTTGTATGTACAATATTAACTAAATACAATTTAAAGGGAAACCGAAAATAATGGTATTCTAAGACCCTCCGCCACTGTCAGGTAGGTAGTTTACTGAAACTTTTAAATGGTTTCTCTTGATTGAAAACACACAAACACTATGTACCATCGTTAGTTGTACCAATGTTAAATTCTTGTTAGGTAGGTATATATAGGTATATATACAGGTTGTAACAGAAAGGTGTGGTCATATTCAAGGACTGGTATGTGCCCATGATACTGAGTGCACATACCTAATTTTATCAAAATCAGAGTACCCTTATAAAATATTTATTGTTTTTTCATTCGTTTATTTATTAGTTAAAAAGTTATTAATTAAAAAAAGTATGACTTAAAGAGTTCTATGTCATAATAATCCAATCGAATTTTGTACCAGGGGTACAAAATTCGATTGCTATAATTCTTATGCCATACGCCTTTCACTACTGAATTTTGACAAAAAGAATATGCTATAACCATGTATTAATAATGCAACCAGCAATGGCACCAAGGTAGGTGCAATACTGACAACATACACTATCCACTGCTGAAATTTGACCACACCTTTCTGTTCCAACCTGTATATATAGTATTTGTATTAAAAAATAAAGCCACTCTGTCGTATTAGGTTGGACTTGTAAAGATAGATGTTAAGGATGTATAAATAAATTTAAAAAAAAAATTTTGCATCGGAATTTTCAATCCACTTGGCTCTGACATTTCTAATTGGCTCTGTACTAAAACATTTTTCATTTACACCTTTAGTACTTAATAGTACCTTTCAAACATTCGTTAATTCCCCTCGGGGTACAGTCACGTTGTAAATTAACTATAAGAGAAATCAATATCGTAATAGCTGAAATATTGTCTAAAGTAACATGTAATCATTTGATGCTAGTGACCTATGAACGTCAACGACTTTTACAATCAATTCAATAACCATTACGTGTTTTATTCTCAAGAGTAAATCAAAGGTTTTACTAAACCAACAATGTATATCGTACAAAGCGAAGTTGTATCAAGTTTTTTGTTTAAAATATTGATGTGTAGTAATGGTTCATTTCTTGGTCGTGAGAAAACCCCTTTGGCGACAACCGCGGTACATTATGAACACTGTGGTTAGTTTTTTTCTTTAATTTTAGTACCAAATCGTCACGTATTCGATGCATGTGTATGAAAGGGCATTGTTATGACCGAGGGAAAGGCAATTGAAATGAATGATGAGACTAACATGTTTGTGTGATGATTATGATTCAGACAAGTCGATGTGTGGGTCCCTCTTATGGATAGCGCGGGTTCGATTCTAACACGTTAAAGGCTAATATACCTAGAGACTAAAGATAACTAGTCAAATTAAGTAGCATTTGAAGTAATTTTTATAGGCATTTCTTGCCAATTACTTTACAAATACAATAATTGCATATTTAAAAGATAGAAAAATTTGAAGTCCAGACTCAAGAATTGAACCCGAGACTTCAGTAGCCAAACCGGGTCTAGAAGCGAACCACCTATATGGACTATGTTACTAGACCTCAAATTTCTCTATCCCTCGATGGCCCCGGTTTGGCTGCGGAAGTCTCGGGTTCGATTCCTGAGTCTATTAATATTAAATGCAATTATTGTATAATTGCATTTATTGACAATTTGTCGCCTAAAATTCTGCATTTTAATGTACTCTCACAACTTAAACAAATCTAACGTCATACACCTCTCGAGCTAAAATTAATGAAGCCGTTTAGGCTCTACGGCGTGCCAAAGAAACATACATACACTCGAAAACATAACCCTTGCGTAGTCTGTTAATAATAATACTAATATCTGGGGACAACTCACACAACGCTATCTGATCCCAATCTAAGCAGAGCTTGTACTATGGAAACCAGACAACTGCTAAACATACTTATATATTTCTAAATACAGACATGTTATAGATAAATAACACCCAGACACAGAATAAACCATCGTGCTCATCACATAAAGTTTAATCCTGGGTGGGGATAAAACTTTGTGTGATGAGCACGAATCGAACCCAACCTCTTGCGTAGCAGTCGGATACAGTCCCACCGCGCCACAGAGACACTCTTTGAAAGAAAGACAGGCTGTCTTTCTTACACAGAGTGTTTTAGTAAGAAAAGTTGTACTACAGAATTGAATTACTTATTTTTAGGAGTAATCTTTAAGATAATCCTGAAAGGGTTCCTAAAGACAGTTAGTTGGCGGCTATTTTTTTAACTCTCTTTTCCTTATTTTTTTAATTGGTGTCCACGGCAATCTAACTGTTTTCCTTACAGTTAATTTCTGCCAGTGTAATCTATATTAATCGTACACTCAGACTGGGTCTTATGAATTTACACATATTCACAAAAAACAATATAGAATACATGGGAAAATTATGATAACTCGGTTTCCCGCCATTTTCACACCTTTCCCAACTGTCTAAGAGAGTTGTAAAAATGGCGGCAAACTGACCGGCCATTATTTTTACAGCTCCAAGTTTAACTTGTAAAAAATTATTTGAATACGTGATAATTGACTAAGAACGAGACTTTGTGCATGTAATAAGCGCATAAATACTTGACACTGGCAAAAAGTAGCCGTTAAAACGGCTAGATTGCCATAAACTCAAAGAAGAAGAAGAACTGTCTAAGAACTAAAATGGCGTATAAAAAAATAGAGGCAGTGTAACCCCAAGTTACACAGCACATGATTAATTATCAATCGATTTAAGATCGATAACGTATCGAGAGATAACATGATTTGTGTTTCCGCTACCGGTGTTCATGTACCTATTACAATCGATTTAATGATTACTTGGTTAGAACACCCGAGGGATACCTACTCACAATTTTATTAATGTTTGACTTCCATAATAATACATTTTTTAAGCGGATGTAACTTTGTAGGTACGTTTGGTTTTTGCGTTAGGCTCTAGGTCTGTTTTGTTGACTTTTGAGAAAGAACATGAGCTACTTTCAAAGGTTTTTTTTTTAAATTACCTACTTGGCCCGTTGTGGCCAAGACTGGCCTCAGAGGAAAAGAGTTGGAGTTGGAGCCTGCAGGAGGAGGCCTATGTAAAAGACTTGCTAAAAAATCAATATAAATATATAGAAAGTGACTTTCCATTTTGATGTGATACTTACTAATAATAGATTTAGGTACTGTATACAAGTATCAAAATCGTCAAAATTAAGTCATAACTAAGTAAGTAAAAACTGTAAAATGTAAGATTACTATGTGGAATGTGAGCCGCGGGCAATTTCCCATCGTATGCGTACGGGCACGCCCGGGGACTGCGCGCAACAACATAATGACGTTTGTTGGACATTTGAAATAGATTAGATATACCGGCTTTATGGAAGCCGTGAAGTACGTGTGATTGTTATAAGTCACCAGGACCACAGCAAAAATGAAGTGTATTGTTCAGGGCCTCAGGGGGCCTCTGTCAGTCCGAACTTTGACTTATAACAATCACACATAAAAAAATAGCAATTGACTTATCAGTGTTAGTCGCTGGCAAGGCTGGGGGGTTGCAATTGCTAATGCACGTTCTGGACTCCTGTATAATTGACGCGGTTGATATGGTGGTAGCTCAGGATCTATAGCTGAGCAGAACCAGTTCAGGGGGGAGGGCAACACGCGACCCAACTGGCCAAGTGTGAGTTGCTCGCTTGACGGGAGTTCACCAGACACCATCACCGAGGCGGGAGCAATTGCCTGTCAAAACACAGTACAGTGTGTGTCAAAATTTTCCAAAAAAGGGCTTTTATTAGCTACGCCCCTGGTATTATTCCCTTAAAACTTTTTAACACCTGAACGAATTTTCGTTGTAAGTAGTGCATTTTATTCGGAAGGCGTTCTGAGGTTTCAGTTCATTTATGCGTCTAACGCCATTGACGTAGAGACCAGGACTGCACCATCCGTTTCAATTAGAAAGTAAAAATGGACTGCAAAGCGTGAAACAGAGACAAAACTTGTGCGGCCTTTGACAGGATTGTCCACAAAGTAGCGTTATCTCTTTCTAGAGGTGATCAATATTATGAGGTTATGGAGCAGTCCTGTTCCCTACGTTTATGTCAAACGAGCTTTTTATGAATGTTACCTACCTTCTGCACTCTCGGTATTTATGGACCCAAGAAAACAGAGAAAGTTGGTGATTATGACCTGTCAAACCTAGAAAATGAAAATGAGATCACTTTAGTGAATGCTATGTTTCTCAACCTGTTTACAACCGTACACAAATATCATTACAGCATAGTAATGAAAATATATTATTGTACACTAACGAGGAAATAGTCGAATAAAATGTCTTAAAATGCTTTGAAATAATATATTTGTCAGCAGAGGGTGTAGCCAGAATGTCTTTTGAAAATTTATAAATCATGCTTTGACGACCGGCAGTTACAACGTCATAACTTTGTATTTCACACATCTGGTACCTACAAAGTAAATTGACTAGATTTTAGACCTTTCATAAAAAGGTTTGGTTTGAGTTAATAGTCATATTGACAGCGATAAAAATAAATTGAATAGTGTTGTCATCATTATGTGCCCCTTGACTTTTCAATGTTGGCGCCACTGCTCGCATGCAAAATATATATACAATGGATACGAGCTTCAGACATTTTGCCTGAAATATATATTTTTCCAGTCTATTGTCTGAATCTAAATAATTAAGGACGAGGAATCACGACACATTTTAACTTACTCACTTCAATGAGAAAGTGAGTAAGTTAAAATGTTGTTGTTGTTAAAACACACAATGTTTAATGTTATTAGCAAACTTCAAATATCTTTACTAGCTACGAAACCAAATAAGATTTATCAACATTTTTGCACAGACGGAAAAATCTAACTCGACATGATCCTACTCCCACACATTTAGAGTTTTTCAAAATCTTTATCTAATGAGCCTTAGGGTGAGTGTTATGCTAGCCTTCACTACAAACTTTTAAGCCAGAGGCCATATGATTGTAAACGGATTATATTAGAAATTGGAAGATATCTTTTGCTTGTGCTGGAGTTCGGCAATATTAAAATAAGCTGTGTGTTCAAATCGTAATAATGCTTTAACTGTGAAAGCTTAGGAGGTTGTATGTTTGTAACTCCATTACGCCGAATTGTCTAAAACAACAATATTGTCGGAGGTGGCACGTTCAAATAAAAAAATATAGATTGTCACGTGCCATAGGTTTGTCATTGTTATTTAACAACAACAACATTTTAACTTACTTTCTCATTGAAGTGAGTAAGTTAAAATGTGTCGTGATTTCTCGTCCTTAATTATTTAGATTCAGACAATAGACTGGAAAAATATATATTTCAGGCAAAATGTTTGAAGCTCGTATCCATTGTATATGCATGCGAGCAGTGGCGCCAACATTGAAAAGTCAAGGGGCACATAATGATGACAACACTGTATTCAATTTATTTTTATCGCTGGCAATATGACTGTTAACTCAAACCAAACCTTTTTATGAAAGGTCTAAAATCTAGTCGATTTACTTTGTAGGTACCATTATTACATCATTATTTGTGTAGTTAATATTTAGATGAGTTTTATTAAACAAAAAAAAAAAAAACATTAATTATGTTACATGTATGAGTTTTAAGTAGTGCGTAGCCGTGTGTGCCTCATCTAGTTGCGGTGTATTAAGTTACAACATCTGTGTACTGTTGACAAAGTTCGTTAGAATATTATTTGCATTATACCCACTTTGTGGCATTTAGTTAATTACTGTCACATTAACTTTTGTGCTGTTTACTTTTATGTTAGTATTAATTAATTATGATAATGTACACTCTCTTAAGTTAATTTATTGAATATTGTTTCTCATTATGTGAATTATTGTTAATTCTTATGAGAAAATAAAGTTCTTAAACCATATTATTTTATTCGTAGGGGTCTATGAGCAATAAAATTGTTGAGAACCAATGTCATAGTATAATGTCATTTGCCTTTATCGATATAGTTAATTTGAGAGGTGAATTAAAATGATCGATGCTAGTTCTTACCGTGGAAAATGTAGATATATTGGTATGATGTTAATTACTGCGAAAATTGGAGAAAGTTTATTATGTTAGATAATTGCTACCAGGAAATTAATGTTAACCCACGTTCATATCTTTTATAGAAGAAAGACCAACAAATTTATTATTTTTTCTTTATCCAAATTCTAAAACTAGGTTCAAAAATGTGAAAGCAATTTTGTCTTTCAGTTTGTCTGTTAAGTTTTAACGGTTAAACTACTCAACGATTTATATGAAATTTTGTACCTATATACTTAGATAGTTTGCGTATTGGGAAATGATATAGCTATTATCGCGAGAACCAACATACAAGCCAGCGAAGCCTCGGCCGAAAACTAGAATTTTATAATCATTGACCACCCCTGGTTCCTTATTCACGTTGTTTTTTCCGTTTTCGCGGCAAGCCCGTGCGAACCGGCGCATGTGAGGTCCTCTCAAAGATCTCGCAGCTCTCTATTTACTTTATGACAAGTTTTTGACAGTTCGCACGGGCTTGCAGCGAAAACGAAAAAAACCAAAGTGATTATGGACCCTGATCAAAACATGTCTGTGTAG
The DNA here is from genome assembly GCA_945859575.2 of Herminia tarsipennalis. Taxonomy (NCBI): domain Eukaryota; kingdom Metazoa; phylum Arthropoda; class Insecta; order Lepidoptera; family Erebidae; genus Herminia; species Herminia tarsipennalis. Next base: position 20,437,136 of record OX243846.2, read on the forward strand.
CATGACTAGCATGTCATATCTGATAATGTCTATTTGTCGTAGTTGTAGTAGTAGTAGGTATGTAGTAAAATGATGTTCTCAAAATCTTACAAAGTGGTATAATACAATTCTATCACACAATTTCATTTCCTTTTGTGTAACTCACGTAGGTATTAAAATCACAGTAAAACTATTTCCAACACAATATGAATGATCACCACCTAATCAAAAACGACAAAAAAAATTAATTAGTAAAATAATAATTATTTTTAATTAAATTCATTCATGTAGGCTGAATGATGGATTTATCTGTTTTGTCTGTATTGTTCACGAAGCTACTGTGAAGTGAGATGATCGGACAAAAACTCAATTATTTCAATACCCATAAGGTGTATTTGTTAGGTACTTATGGGTAAAGTGGGACTTGATGATGACTAGTGGTTTCGCCTGTGTTTTGGTTGGAAAACCCCAATAAAGTGAGAGTGGCTGTGTTCAGGAATAGAGTAGAGTGTGGTGTGACTTTGTTCAGTGAGGGTGAGAGGCCAGGGTAATTTATGAATTCAAAATATATCTATTGCACTAATTGTGGTACATAGTGTTACAATATGTTTTACAGGTCAGGGGTATGTGTGACCTATCATACCTTTAACTAAAAAAAAATACAATAATTTTAAATTAAAAAGTACCCATATAATAAGGTGCCTTCTTGATTGATTTCAATAATGCTCTCTTCCTGTCTTAAGATTACCTTATAAAAAAATAATTAAAAAATTAAAAAAACCCAACTACAAAAAGACTGAAACAAGGTACCCTTCAAATTTAATATCATGCAGTTGAAGCAATTAAAGATTACTTTTGAAGTTAAAAGCTGTGTAATTGTGTGTGTTATTTTTCATTTACCTTTTTTTACATTTCTTAGTCTAAATTACATTTAAATATATGTAAAAGTAACTTACTTATTAAATATTTATTAACAACCTTTTAAAAATCCTTTATTTTGATCCTCACTCGAAAGGTTTCGAAGTTTTTTTAAACATAAGTTTAAATTTGCGCCAGAAATACTATATTTGTTTTTTTTTTTTTATTATACTCTGGTTCCCAGTGTCACAAATAAGAGAAATCTAACTACACCTCTCAAGCTAATATCCGTTTAGGCTCTAGGTCGTGGCAAAGACACCCACATACATACCTGCATACACTCGAAAAACATAACCCTAGCGCAGTCGGGCAATAAAACTTAAAATTGTCATAATTAAAGGTATTGCACAATCCGTCAAAGGAGAGGGGGGGGGGGGGAGGATTGCTCTCATTGCCACATGTCATCGCCAGTGACAGATCTAGGTAGTGGACTAAAGGGCGGTCTGTGTGAGCTTTTTCTTGATAAAACTTACCCAAACCGGGGTCAAGCCTACCTTCCCCCAAAACAAAATCCTGGTTAAGGAATTTGTTTTGAAGCTATTACTCGGTATCCTTAAAAAAAGGATTTTATTGCCTGTTATTTTCTCGGGCTTTACCTATTGTTTGCGAATAGGCATTACAAGTAAATGTAGAATCGACTTTTCACAAGTGTAGTATTTTGCTTCCTAAGTGAATAAATCATTTTTATTATTATGTATGTCGTTTCCATATCACCGGACTATGGAGTCCCGGTCATTTGGGAGGCGTGCGTGGAGCCGAAGCCAACACGTAGAGGCCCGTTAGACACTTTAATCTAAAGGTTATGTGACACAAACCAGTGATTATCGCTGTAAACACTATAAAAATGTACCAAACGATATTATTAATATTATTAAAAGGTTTGTAGTATAACTGAAATAGTGCTCGCCTTTGTCGAGATAGGCCTGAATTTCACCAAAACGATCGAGTTGGTCGAGACGTTAACACATCTCCACCTTCTCCACCTTACCCGAATACGATTTCGTTATACGTCTGACGTTCATAAGTGTTGCATTCTGTAACCTAAATGAATAAAGTACTTTGACTTCGCCTTTATTCTCTGCTTAACCTCGCCCACTAAGCTAAGTGTAGCCGGCCAGTGCAAGTAATGAAATACCATCTTAACCCAAGACACATAAGCTCCTCTAGCCTTATCTTTGTCTTCGCGTTGGTTGCGGCTGTCCCTGAGCTTAATTAATCCGAATATTCAATTAACTTAATTGAAGATTTTCAACCAATTCAAAATTCCTTCTTAGAGTTTTTTACGACTTTTGGTAGTGCATCAACATTTTATAGTTCTTGATTGATTGGAAATTATCATTTTAGATTTACGTTAAAATTTTGACATAGTTTTCACTTTTCATCTTATTTAATTGGCCTTATGATTAAAAATAAAACAGAACAGGTGATTGGATGGCAATCAAAGCCGCTGCCAGTATGGGTATAAAAACTAAAATGACTTCTATCCTGCAAATTTAAGGTGAATGAACGAAAAGGAACTACTGACCAGCAGCACTCTCCAATTATGCAGAAAACGAATATACCAATATCCAAATCGTCTTCGCGTGCCGACAAAAGCTACCGATTATCAGATTCCAAGCTATTAGCCCAACAATCAAGACCTAAGATAATATAACACGTAGAACCAACAAAAGGTCAGTCAAAATTGGTTACAAAATTCAAATTTTATGTGTAATCATCTCATTTGAAATGGGACGGTGTAGTGTCACATTCGAATTCCATTCTCACGAAAGAAGGGAATCTCGAAATTGGTCATTCGTTCTCGGGATGAGCTTGGCGCTGCACGAAGGGCTTCAGGCAATAATCGAAGTGTGTGGAGTTCTCGGCGAGAAAAATCTCCAAGTTTGCATAATTCCGCAGGTAGCCGTGTAATTTAAAGGCTCGTTTCAAGTGGCCTTGCTAATTCGGCCTTTCTGTAATTATATAGTGCTAGATTTGTTCACGACTCCGCCTGCATTTCGCTGTGGAACAGTCTTCTTTGTCTGGATAAAAAGTCGCCCTGTCCTTTAGTCATAATCCGAAATCCGATGGAGCATTGAATTTGACCTCTAATTGGGGTTACTAAAAATGTAAACACAGTAATTTCTTAGCCACGAAAAATAAGGTCTATCTCTACCGCCGAAACTAGGTATCTATGGGCCATAGATGTCTGAAAATAAGCTATAGGTTTTGAAAGAAATAGTATTTATTCAAAAGTTTTTTACTCGTAAATATCCTGTTTAGAATTGTTGTAAACATAGATCCTACATTTTTAATATACGTGGTCCACGGCCCTAGAATTATTTTGTTAATCCATACTTGCGTACTAATCTGTAACTCTGTCTGTCAGTTAGTTTACACTCTTAAACCACTAAACCAATTTAGATGAAATTTGGAATTAGTTTGAGTCCATGGAAAATAAATAGTATGGCTTTTATCGCGGGCGGAGCTGAGGGCTTAAGCTAGTTTTGATATACATACTTTTAGTATTGTTTACCAAAAGAAATGTATTTTCGGTTCGATCTTTTGGAACCAGTTCCGATGATCACACATATTAAGTCTTATGCTTATCAGTGATCACATAATAATCTCGTGAGAAAGCGATCATGCCGGTGGTCGTGATATTCATGGTGTAATTTTGTTGATTGCACACCTCAGTCCTATTGTTTCGCTATGGGAACATAGCACAGACACGATTTTTGTAAATTCTTCTGATTCATCCAAAAAAAGCAATTTTTCATACATGTGTGCGAAGTTTTAATTTTTTTTTGGACTTTTATTTGGTTTCCTTTGCCTACAACTAATAAAATAATGAAGATAACTAGAGCTAGAGCTATACTCTATTGCAATTTTCGATAACGTCAATTTTGACAGGTGTTAAATAGTACTTGCCCAGTTGGTACTACACACCACAGCATGTAAATTATCATATTTTAGTTTTTAATTCTTTACCAAAACGTGCAGAGTTACTTTGGCAGAAACGTCGAAGAGAACTTCGTAATATAATAATAATAAGTTAGGACAACTCACACAACGCCATCAGATCCCAAACTAAGCACAGCTTGTACTATGGCAGCCAGACAATTGATAAACATACTTATATATTTCTAAATACATACATATTATAGATATCTACACCCAGACACAGAATAAACCATCGTCCTCATCACACAAAGTTTTATCCTGGGTGGGGATCGAACCCACGACCTCCGGCTAAGCAGTCAGAGTCACAACCACTAGGCCAACAGGCCAGTCAGTATCTATAGTAAGTTATCCTTTCAAGATTTCAAATATTTGTACTGGATAAGTAGAATATTCCATTGCAAACCCTAGAGCTAACACGTGGTTATCTTCACATTTAAAGGGACCACCAAGTACGCAAAATATGGGCAAAAAACCGCAAGTCACATAATATAAGTAATTCACGAATAAATATGGTAAATATAAAACCAATTAGTCAAGGTGTCGTTTCTCGGTACTTCAATTGCTATTACATTTAATAATACTATAAAGAGCATGAAAGAGGCCGCTGTCAAAATATAAGCATTCACAAGTTTAAACTTTTTTTCTTTTCGCAGGTGCAGAATGAGTGTTTGGTTGAAAAAAAAAAGTTTTACGATGGCGCTTGGGCTTACCTGGCGGCGTTAACCGAGAGAATTTTGAAAAAGGAATTGTGCGAAATAAAAAATATACGACCAACCTATGTCTGTGGTTGTTTTTTTTTATTGTAATGTGATGGTGTACCTACTTGGTATGATAAAGAATGATTCTTCAATTAAAATTTAACTGACTATAGTACCTACGACATAATTATGAAAATTATTAAGCCTATCCAATTTAAAGCATCGTACATTGTTAAAAACGGCTCTGATACAGTATTTTTTATAAATTAGGTAGTAGGTAATTAAAATAGGAACAGGAACCTACTCCATTTTAATGTAGGATCTGTATGTTTAATAAAAGTCCTGTCACATTAACAAATTAAGTTTGCGAGTTGATCCGTCATCATCAGCTAGATTTTATTTCTTCTTTTTGAGTTTAATTTCTTCCAACAATATAATTTATATTTTATTTGAGTATTTATATTCCATACTTTAAGCGGACAATATGCAAGCATTTTCATTTTCACATGTTAAACTTGCTGTAGTGATGACAGCTCAGTTTTTATCAAACTTTTTCAATTTTCATCTTGTTTTTATTATATCCTGTGATAATTATTATGATAGATTTTATGGATCCTCAAACAGAAACAGCTTCATCTTCAAAATACTTCGCACAGACTATACATAATTTCAAGGATGTGCGAGTACAAAAAATAAACAATAGAGAAATAAAAATTAATTCACAAGTTTTCGTTGTTCGTGTTCATCAATCTTGAAATAAAAAAATGTTATTGTTTTTAAATGTTGGTCACAATACGTGTCAAAGGCTGGCCTCGTGTGAAGTCACAAATCGAAGGTAAAATCAACAAAGCGCCGCCCGAGCCACTCTTGCGCAGGAGATCCTCAGACATGTACTACGGCGGAACGAATTTGATACTTGTTGTGTAAAAAAAATGACATTTTCCGTCTTCTCGAATTATTTACATAGATATCTTCTGCGTTCGATCGTACATTTTCCAGAGGATAGAAGGCGCTGCGCTGGGGCAAACGAGTCCTAGAGTGGAGGACGCGCCTGTGTAAACTTAAGGTAGAAGTTGAACAACTCACAAAAACTCCCAAACTCGCGAGTATCAAGGGATAGAAAAAATTGAGGTCTAGTAACATAGTCCAGATAGGTGGTTCGCTTCTGGCCCCGGTTTGGCTACGGAAGTCTCGGGTTCGATTCCTGGGTCTGGACTTCAAAGTTTTCTATCTTTCAAAAATGCAATTATTGTATTTGTAAAACTCACAAAAAGATGGTCCAATAAATCTAAAGAAGGTAAACTTAAACACTACCATAAACTGGATACAGACGGCTTCCGCCTTCAAATTGCAAAATGATATAAATAGTCTGTACTTTTAGTATTGTTTGAGCATAAGGGCGTCCTAGTCGAAGATTCTACCATACAAACGCGCACATGTGATTACGTCTCTGTTTAAGGTCGTAAGTTAAAGTTTAAAATTGATATCAATTCATTTTATTATAAACTAGGTCTGTATCTAGGCAATCATAGAAAATAAATTAATATTTTGAAAGTTAAAAGCCTTTGAACATTGGAATATCGCCAAAACTGTAGTGCTTGTAACTTGTAAAATATTGATTTATTTTTAAATTATGGCTGTTTACAGGCCTAGTTTATGATAAAACAAATTAATATTAATTTTAAGCTTTGACTTAGATACGACTTCATACAGAGGAGTAATCACTTTATGCGCGTTTGTGAGGAAGAATCATTGACTAGGGCGCCCTTAAACAGTTAACATTATGAAACTAATGTGTTCTAGTTATGTCCTTCTCCAGATTTGAACATTTTATATATTATTTTATCAAAAATCATCAAAATTAAAAATCATCAAAATTCTTCATTGGTTTTGTTTTACTGTGAATCACAAATATATTTACTTATGTACTTATAACATTAGATAATATTGATAACTGAAAAATCAATAAAGTATCAAGACGTATTTTATTCATTTACTCAGTAAATGCGCTCAAGACGGGCGGTATGCATCTTTTAGGGTTGTCACACCTAAACAAATATCACGGCTCATTGTATAACCGGGACAATAGGATAAGATGTTTGCCAAAATACGATCATCCCGTGGCGAATTGTCCCGATAACGATAATATGACATTAAATGACAATTTTACAAGTTCGGTTCGGGTTTATGGGTTCTTTTGTTGTGTTGATAGATGTAGGTAATAAGTCAACGAGATTTACTATTTGCTGTCGTCACAGCCATATATTGTTAACTTTGCTTTGGCTTTTCAATACGTAAAAGGTTTAAGGGATCGGACGTACTTATTTATGTAGAAAAAATAATTAATAATAATATCTTGGGACAACGCACACAACGCTATCTGATCCCCAACCAAGCAGATCTTGTACTATGGAAACCAGACGACTGATAAACATACTTATATATTTCTAAATATATACCACTCAGACACAGAATAAACCATCGTACTCATCACACAAAGTTTTATCCTGCGTGGGGATCGACGCCACGACCTCTGGCTTAGCAGTCAGGGTCCTAACTACTAGACCAGTCAATTGTCTCAGAGCTGTTCGAATATTTAAGTCCTATACACTAACGCGGGTAATCAAACTCAGAATGTATAAAAGAAAACTGTGTTAAGAATAGCTATTATATTCAAAAGATAGCATTCTTTTGAAAATCAAATTCAAAAGATTGCTATCTTCCGATATCAGTATCAGATTTTAACAAAATTTTGTTAAAATCTGCGTACCCTAAAATCGCGTTATATTCATTGATTCGATTATTTAAACATTTAAAATTCATTATTCAAAAAATTTCAACAAAAAGAATTTGACACCAATACTTATGTCGTACACCGTTCAGTAACGAAATTAAAAAAAAAACCAAATAGGTATGCCTCGACACGTCCACAAGGTGTAATGTAAAAAACTTACTATACCTATAAACTACCCAACATTTGATATCATTCGTAGGTAATGGAAAATCATTTCTGTTTGATTTAACGATTATGTAGATACTAGATTTTAAGATACAATATTGATTGACTACTCGCAGGTGTAAGGTGACGTAAGGTCGAATTTTATCTTGCATCATTATCCTATAAGCAAAATCTCACAAATCAAGCAGAATCTTCCAAGTGGGATAAAATGAGTATTTAATCCAATGAAGTTTGATGAATCGATCGATCAGTGTCAACCCTGCAGGTAGGCGCCATTGCCGGCGCATCGAGACGCGCTATTGTTTTCAAACCTGCGCGCGCGCCGCTACCTGCCCTTCGTACGATTATACGCTTTTTTTTTTTTTTTTTTTCTTAAAGCTTATAAAGAATTGGCGTTATGATATTGCTAAGTTTTGTTTTTGCTAAATGTGAATGTGAGGTACGAATTTTATGATTGTGTAAATGGAGTTGCCTGGGTTGCATTATGGTCATTCATGACTAGTTTTCAATGGATTGTGCTTCATGGATATTTTATATGATTTTTATAATTATCTTCTTTTTCTGGCTGTTGCATCTCTATCTGAGTTAAATGAGAAAAAGAGATAGGCAGTTCAGGGTCCTTAATCACTATCTTATTTTTCGTTTTCCCGTCAAGCCCGCGCTTTTAACTGTCAAAATGTTGACATAATGGTTTATAGAGAGCAGCACTTAGAAATGCATCGCGCATGCGCGCGGACATCTTTGAGCGCACCGCGCATGCGTCAATTCGGGCGGGCTTGCCGCGAAATAAAAAAAAAACATAGTGAATAAGGACCCAGTTAAGAAATAACATTTATGAATTAAATATAATTTAAGTATAGGGCAAGGACTTCAGTAATTATAACAAACTTCTTGGTTAAATACCTATATCACTTGGTACTTTACAAACATACAAATCATGAACACAAAGTACCTACTCGCTGTCTTAAAACCCACTTTGTGGATCACACAAAGCGGTGTAGCGATTGTGCAGCAGTCGTACACAAATTACGTACTCTCACGACTCCTCTCTGTCGATGAAGGCAAGCCTATGATGAAGAGCAGTAACTTTCCCCGGGAGCAATCAAGTCTGCGGAATTAGCTCATCAACAGCTCGTCACAAGCTGCCCTGCAGTCCCCTGCCTCTAGAGTTTGCATGCAGAACCGGTTCGGTTCCTAGATTTTTCAGTCCCTGAGCACAACTCAGTACTGGTAGGTACTCCCGGAAATTCCTGGCAGGTACTCCTTTAGAGTACGATTTTTAGATACCATATTTTTTTAATTTATTTAATATTAATGGCAAAAACAATAAAACAAGTTTCAATCTCTAATCAAATCAATATATAATAAATATGAATAAACCGTACCAATTTCAGCCATCTAAGTTATTTGAATTATTTAACAATGAGTTTACGGATAAAGAAATAATATCGAAAATAAATCGTGCGATATTTGGAACCGTGAATACCGAGAGTAAACCCTATCAGGCTCCTATTATTGCAATTACAACAATATAAAAACCATTGCAGTAAGCATTTTATCTCGTAATTTCTGTGGCTTATATACTAGGAAGCGCTGAACTGTAAATATTCCGTATTATCACAACCTACAGTTTTGTCATATTAATAGAATAATAGTGTGAAAAGTAGAACTAACCATATAAAAATGTGTGAAAACGAACAAAAATAAAAACCACAGTGGATACATAACTTTAGATGTTATGTTTCAGCCGTTTCAAGGACTGAGTAAGGTTATTTTTTGACAACTTATATTGTGATAGGTTGTATTAAGTACTTCAATACCTACTTATCTATACTAGGTATATTATAAAGCTGAAAAGTTTGTTTGTTTGTTTGAACGCGGTAATCGCGGTCAACTACGGATCCGAATTGAAAAATTATTTCACTGTTGGATAAACCAATTATCGAGGAAGGCTATATAACATCACGCTACGACCAAAAAGAGCGGAGCAGCAATGAGAAACGCGGGACAGCTAGTCACACTAATATTATAAAGGCGAAAGTTTGTGAGTATGTGAATGTGTATGTTTGTTACTTCTTCACGTGTAAACGGCTGGAGCGATTTGAATAAAATTTGGTATGGAGTTAGCTGACACCCCGGATTAACACATAGGCTAATAAACCGTGGGTAACACCGCGGGGCACAGCTAGTATACTATAAAATACAATTTTGGTGGTAAGTGTGTACCACTACAGTATCACTTTCATTCTTCCGTGATATAGTGATTGTGAACGAAATAGTAGTTTTTGTTTTATTTGGCACCAACTTCAAAATGTTTAATTATTTTTTGTTGTTCTATATAATAATAAACGGCTGGCAGGAGCTGGATGCGAGAAGCCGAAGATAGAACAAAGTGGCGTGCAAATGGAGAGGCCTATGTCCAGCAGTGGACTGCGATAGGCTGATGATGATGATGATGATGATATAATAATATAGATTATGATAATATACTGTGTAATTACTGGGCAAATGAGACTTACGAACTAATGTCTTAAATGAAGACCGCGGTGCTGTGACATTCAGATCTTTGCCAAACAAGATATGAGTGGCACTGATACTGTTATGGCTAGCGTTACGCATCATCAGGCATATGACCTGCTCGTCGTAAAAGCTGACAAAATAATTTATATATTTTTCCTTAGTAATAAAACTTTTGTGCTCATCGAATATCGTATATATATAAGTATAGTTACTAATATTATAAAGCTGAAGAGTTTCTTTGTTTGATCGCGATAATCACAGGAACTACGGGTCCGAATTAAAAAATTATTTTACTGTTTTAATTATTTTACTGGGAAAGGCCATAAAACGAGAAAGGCTAAGGCTATAATATATAATAGGATCAATAGGAGCGGAGCAGCAATGAAAAATGTTATAAAAACGAAGAAAGAAGATATTGCGCGGGTCAATTATTTATTATTATAAATCCGAGTTCTCAATTCGACTGTAATTAAATTTTTGTATGTTTGTTCACCGATTACGCGACGACGGCTGGACCAATTTAAAAAAATATATTTTTGGGTTTGAAAGTATATACTTCCAAGTTAGTCCTATTGTCAATAGATCAGGATCCTGGAGAAATCGAGGGAACTCTTCAAATATTAAACACACCCATAGTGATTTAGATATATTTTATAGTGGTTCGTGCATTTACTCTCAAAACGCACCAATTGGTCAAGTGGAAATGATGATGAAGACCACAAATGACGAGCGGAACTATTCAATATTTCAATTACTTTATTTAAGGTATTAAGTAGCCCTTTTTTCTCGTCATACTGCTATTACACAATGTAATCGAGCTGATGGTGAACTATCATGTAAACCCCTGAACAATTAACGGCCCTGCATTAAGCATTATTTTGTACAAGGATTTAAGCAGATGTCTTAAGCCTATTGTAACTTAAGTGAATTACAAACCAACCCATTAAAAAGTGAGAAATAAAAAACATTTTAATAAAAAATATTACCGACTTCAAAATTAAAACAAGGCAATTAAAAAACATAATCTATATTATTTTATAGAAAAACAAAAAATAATTAAACATTTTGAAGTTGGTGCCAAATAAAACAAAAAACTAAGTACTATTTCGTGGCACCAACTGCAAAATGTTTTATCTTTTATTGTTTTATAATCTTTATAATATATATATATACTAATAACTTTCTAAAAAAATCTCCAAATCCAACATCACTGAGTCACGTACTCCTTCTAAAATCTGAAGTGCATTCAATCACCCAGATAAAGAAACTATGTCAAACCCAAACACAGTCCAGGAAATGATTAATTAGCCGCCAGCTTCCGCTATAAACCTCGTGTTCTAAGCGTAGAACAAATAAACTAAAGAAACAATAGATGCATTGATGCGGGCATTGCAACTCTAAGCCACTCTGGATATTGGGTTATTCTAAAAGTATAACTTACTCGGCAACGACTTCGTAAAAGAAAACAAAAAGTAGCCTATTCTATTCCAGATTATAATCTATCTCTGTGACAAATTTCACCCAGTTGTTTAGCCGTTGTAGCGTGATTGAATACAAATATCCATACCTCCTTCCAGTACTGATTTTTATATACAACGTTATTCTTGGTACAGTGCAAACCTGAAAGAAGTTTGCTTAGAATTAGTAACGCAATTAATTGGGGTAGTTTTTGGTCTATGTTATATTTTTCAATTATAATAATGATAATAATATCTTGGGACAACTCACACAAAGCTTGTACTATGGAAACCAGACAACCGATAAATATACACATATATTTCTAAATACATACACATTATTGACAAATAACACCCAGACACAGAGTAAACCATCGTGCTCATCGCACAAAGTTTTATCCTGGGTAGGGATCGAACCCACGACCTCTTGCGTAGCAGTCGGATACATTCCCATCGCGCAACAGAGGCAGTCAATTAATTAATTAGTCAATCATTAATTAATTTATTAATTAATCATTCTAACAGTCCAAACCCTGTTCAAAATGTGATGTGAAATTTTCATCAATTATTCTTCAATAATAGCCATGGATTACGTACTAAAGGACGCATTGAGCACGATAGTGTGAAGAGCACAAGACAACTTGAATAGCTTATAACTCTACAAGTTTTGAATATTTTCATTTTTTTTTATGTGATTTCTTGAAATAAAAATCTTGTTGGGGTGTCTGAGCTATGCACTATACCAAAAATAATCTTGTAATTTTGGGAGTGTGTAGAGTGTTGTGCAAGAGGTTTGGTCCAAAGTATGGGTCATGGTGCTCGTTAATTGCATGTTTTTAAAGTCCCCCGCGACCCTGATGCAGGAGTTATCTTTTAAAACTGAAAAAAAAATGGTAGTCTGTAAAGTCAGTTTACGGACGATAATATTACGTGATAACGTCATATGAAAACATTGATGACATATCACAATCCACGTTGCTGAGCAACGCGGATTGCATGTCATGCCGCTGCAATCGCCATTTGCTATTGCTTAGCAACCAATCAATAATGTGACTGCTTAGCAACCAATCAATAACGTGACACTTTTTTGTGCTTGCATCCGGTCATCAATTTTAAAAGAAAGGTCTTCATCACGCCGAACGTGACTACGTCTGTTGCAATACCATTGAAACGTTGCGTCGGGTAATAAAAAAAAGGTCAAAGTAAGTGAGACACTAGCCAAGTTTGTAGGAGATATTACAGTGCGTTTGTGCCATTGACCACGCCATCCGTTTCAATTAAAAAGTAAATATTGACTGCAAAGCTTGAAAGAGAGAAAAAAACTCGTGCAGCCCTGTCTCTTTGACAGGTATTGTCCACAATGTAGCGTTGTCTCTATAAAGAGAGCGGTCAATTTTTGTGAGGTTATGGCGCAGTCCAGGTCTTATCAATGGTTTTTGCAAACACGACTGTACCCTTTATTTTTACATTCTCACAGTCAGAGAATGACTCACTTTAGGACAGACGTATTAACTTGCTCTTCAAATCATGAAGCATTTGAAAACAGCATACACTGATCTCTCGATCTGGGGGTCAATTCACGTATTTAAAGCAGTGCAGTTGCAGTTCAGTTGCAGTTAAGTTTCAATTAAAACGGCCATTTTCGTATTCTTCTTGTAACTTTGGGAGCGATCTTAAAAACGCTTGCGCACCGTACTAGAATGTCTTTATTGCGTTCTCGAGACGCATACTTGACGCAAGCGTATTTGAGATCGATCCTAAAGTTACAAGAATAACGTTTTAATCGAAACTTAACTGCAACTGCACTGCTTTAAATACCTGAATTGACCCCCAGTTCGGTTGCTACTAAGCAACAGTGAATTTCTCTATGAATCATTGTGTAAAATTGTTTTAGAATCGCCCTTAGATGATGTTTTAAACTCGCTAAGTTTTTAGTTATACCACATGTAAAGGTGTTATCGGTAAGTACTGAGACTTCATTGTTACGAAAAGGACGAAGAAAAATAATAGAATAGGACCAGACAGCTGTGTCTTGTCCTATGTATTATTATTTGGTATGTTGATGTTACATTCCTCAAGTTTGTAATTTACTCGACAAATATTTGTACAATTGGACAGAATAGTCTAACAGATCAATAAGCAGACAAGACAATTTCAAAAATGTTTTTGGGGTAACACTATTGCATTGATTCAAACATTAAAAAACTACTAAAAGGGTTGGTTTCGCAGAGCTAGTCTTTAGGATGTTTCCTTTTCATATGTTAGATAGGGTAAACCAACCTATAACTGCCATACTTCCATTAACTGGCCGGTTCTAATTTCGATTTAATATAATAAGCATTCAAGGCAGGTAATGCCATCTAGTAATCATTCAATTAATTATTTAATTCATTGACATCATGTTTAGACTTAGAGGTTTTATATTTTGTCGCTAGATGGATATTGATTTTTAGGTAAACTTCAGTCGCGGCGTGCAGTTTCTGGAAAACACTTGTGCGTTACAGAGTTGATAAGGTAAGTTTTACAGTTAAATAATGTTTTTAGATACGAATATTGATTATTCAAAGTAAAAATATTGTTTATTAGTTACGTAATGAGTTACTTATTATTATATATATTAGATTTTTACTGTTTACTGTATTTAAAAGGCTGAGACAGAGGTGGCTAGTTACTGGAACAAAGAAAACTTTTTTTTCCAGAAACTGTCCACCTATGTTAGTTACTGGTAAAATCTGGTGTAGTGAGTATTCAGCCAAAAAAACGGCTTAAAGAGATGTTCATAGGGTTTTATTTACTGTAGCAAAAATCCGCTTCGAAATAGCAAGGTTTGCCAATAACTGCCATGGGTGGCTAGTTTTTGGGTTTCATACTGGTCAGTTACTGGAAATCAAGTTATCAATTTGTTTTTAGGTTTTCCAATATGAAGAAGCGACAGTACAGCAAGGAAAGTATTGATAAGGCTATAGAATTCGTCAAAAATAAACAAGGATCTGTTCGGTTAGCCGCTAAAACGTTCGGGGTACCCAGGAGCAGCATTGTTTATAAAATTGCTCACCCTGATACAAAATTTAAGTCAGGACCAGATTCTATTCTTTCTGCTGTAGAGGAAAATGTTTTAGTGGACTATATAATAAGCCTAAGCTCACGAGGGTTCCCAAGAAAGAAAGAAGATATATTGGATTCTGTTCAAAGTTATCTAATAGACAATCCTCGTCCTAATCCTTTTAAAAACGGTCGGCCCGGCGATAAATGGTTTGCATCCTTCATGAAGCGTCATCCTATCTTAGCTGTCAGAACTGCGGAAGGCGTTACGAAGGCGAGTGCCTGTGTATCGCAAGAGGACATTAGAAAGTGGTTTTCCGAAATCTCAAAATACTTTGAGGAGCAAGGTTTGACTGAAGTCATCAAAGACCCTACACGTATATATAATGCAGACGAGACATGTTTCCACATATGTCCGAAGACAGGCAAAGTTATTTCTCAAAAAGGAGCCAAAAACGTTTATTTTATAGAAAAGGCGTCTCCGAAGGAAAACATAACAGTGATGTTTGCTTTTTCGGCTTCTGGTCGGACATGTGTACCCATGATTATTTATCCATATCTGCGAATCCCCGATAAAGTTAAAGAGTCTGTACCACGAGGATGGGGCATTGGACGGAGTGACAACGGATGGATGACTGCACCAATTTTCTATGAATACATAAGCAATGTGTTTTACAAAGATCTAATTGCCGCTGGAGTTACTTTTCCCGTAATTTTGTATGTTGATGGCCATAAAACCCATCTTACCAAAGAAGTTTCAGAGCTATGTAAATCACTTAATATACATCTCATTGCCTTATACCCTAATGCAACGCGAATACTGCAGCCTGCGGATGTGGCTTCATTTAAACCATTAAAATCTGGTTGGAAAAAACATTTGAAAATTTGGTACGCAGAAAATGACAGCGGCGAAGTGCTCAATAAGCAAAATTTTGCACCTTTACTGGAAAAGGTGGTCAATTCTTGTACTGATCCTGCAATAGCTATTAATGGCTTTCGCACTACAGGCTTGTTTCCTCTCAATCCAGACGCCATTAACTATGAGAAGTGCTTGGGTTCGAATGTACGTAGAAATTCTGCTAACGCCGATGCCCTTGATGCAGTCCCGGTAGTGCCTTCGACACTCACATTGAATGATTTTACAGCCATTGTTGGAGCAGACAGAATAGATAGTTTTAGATCAGCATACGAACTGAACCAAAATTTTGAAAATCAAGAATCCCAAATAATTTATAATTTGTGGAAAAAGTTGTTAGGTTACAGTCTAGAAAGTGAAATTCTTGATGAATTTACTGGAGAGTGGCAGAAACCAGAAGAAAGCAATCTGCCCAAAGTTGACTTTGGCGTCATCGAACCTCAACACTTTGACGTTATCGAACCTCGACCTTCAACTTCAAAAGAAGTTAAGGAACCGAAAGTTACTATCATTTCAGATGAACCATTAACGTAATATTTAAAAAGAAGGATGTGGCCGGCTTCGCCTAAACGCAAAGGAAAAAGACAAATAGAAAGAACCCCTTACGCTTTAACATCAGATGAATATTTAAGATTGATGAAAGAAAAAGATGATAAGAAAAAACAGATTCAAGAAGAAAAAGAGAACAAAAAAAGAATACGAGAAGAAAAGAAAAGCATTACAGTGAATAGAAAGAATAAAGGAGTTGGAAAGAAAACAAAGTTGAGTACAGACACATACCAAGAAACGGAGAAATCGAAAAATGAGACATTTAATCATGAAATTGCAGATTTAGTGTTAAGTCAAGTAAATATTAATACTGAAATGTGTGCTAGATGTCATCGAAATATTAATAATAAAAATGGATTGGAATGTGGGATGTGTGACAAAAAATTCCATCACACGTGCATTCCCGCTAATCACAAAATTCATGTTCCAGAAGAAGAAGGGGATGATTTTGTTTGCCATTTTTGCTATCAAGTTAATACTTCTGGGTCTTCAACTGAAGAATGTTTTAAATTATTTCAAGAAGAAGCAAAGAAACATGGCTTTATTTAATTTATTTTACTGATAAAACTTACGATGTTCCTATTACAGACTGATTAACGTTCCTATCAAAATGTTATGTTTAAGAAGATATGTTTTTAGTTTATTTTTTATAAAATGTCTATAATTATATGTTTAACCTTTTTCTCTTGTTGTTTTATTTTATGGTAAAGGAAGTAGGGAACCAGGAGCCAGCTAACTATAAAAATATATTA
This sequence comes from Herminia tarsipennalis, assembly GCA_945859575.2. Classification (NCBI taxonomy): domain Eukaryota; kingdom Metazoa; phylum Arthropoda; class Insecta; order Lepidoptera; family Erebidae; genus Herminia; species Herminia tarsipennalis. The sequence goes on from OX243846.2 coordinate 20,453,869, forward strand.
ATTGAATAATGTTTACATCAGAATGAAATCAGTGGCTCGTTATTGGCTTCTATGCGGTCAGTTACTAGGATTTGGCGGTCAGTTACCGGCCGATAGTCGTTATTTTTTTTCAAGACTTATTTATGCATCGAAAATAAATTCATATTTTTTTATTTTCTATGTGATACTAGTGCTCAGTTTATCCCAAATCGATTCCTGTCAGAAATGCTTACATAAATTGAGATTTGCAAGATTTATCGACATTTTAATGACGAAATCCGCCTTAACTGGCCAGTTACTGGGTGGTTTACCCTACCTTCTATTAGACAAAGGAGTTTCCCTTTGAAAACTAAGACATAATCCCTCCCAAATATGGTTGCAGATACAAAACTACTCGAGACCTGTTCTCGCTTGTCAAAAATTGCGTGTAGTGATTATTCGGACACTAGAGCAGATTGAGACCAGGTTTTTAATGAGTGTTGGATGTTTAATTCACGTTGCGTTATTGAATGATATTTGAATCACGACAAGTTTAAACGGGCCCTGAGTAAATAAAAAAAAACAAAGTTTACTGACTTCAATCTTTACTAAAATGAGCATTTGCGTAGGAAACAAACCAATATTAGCCAAACTTAACCTACAAGGTAATTTATCTCAAAAAACACAAGACAGATTCTGTTTAAAACATAAAATACTTCAGTACAGAATACAGAAGGTAAACTTCATACGAACTTCGCTCGAGCAACGCACACATAGACATCGTTCATAGACACGGAAATTCGGAACCTCGAGAACAAAAATGACATAGCGTCATAATAAAAAATAATTTGGGATTTATTATTATGACGCCTTGTCATTTTTGAGCGACACACATCTCGCTCACGTTGAAACAGACAACCAATCTAGGTGGATCGCTCCGCGACGCCTCTGAGATACTTCAGTGACTTCCCAGGACACACAATTTGGGAAACCCTGTTTAGTTGTTGTGTTTAGTGACTCTGACTGCTAAATCAGAGATTTATTGCGCGTGACCCAGAAATTGCTGTTCAAGGTCAAGGTGTGCTATGTGTCCGTGACTTGTATGTTTGATAAGTCCCCCGCGACCACGGCTTAAAGGCGGTATCTGTTTGACCCGCATATATGTATGGATGTTCGTAATTTTCTTGGATGTAGTTTTATGTATTTCACTGTCTATTAATTTGGGAAGACTCGTATAAAACGTTGGCCTAGGTTATACGACACCAAAGCTATAGACTAAAAGGAGTAAGTCAACGAAATTTCCATTCGGTTATGCGCTTGATCATTTTATTCTTTGTTTTCATTTGAAATCGGTTCCAATTTCTTAAAACAGTGGTATTAAAAAAGGTGTTTTGAGACTTCGCAGTCGTGAACGATGTCTTTATGTGCGTTGCTCGATAAAGTTTGTATGAAACTTACATTCTGTAGGAAGGTACCTAATCTCAATGTTTTGTATTAAAACGCAAATAAGTAGACTCGCAAAAAGTATATTTATAATGGTTATATCCAAAAATAACGATCCATAGATAATTTTAAGTGGAACTTACTTATCGCACTTACGTAATCCAAACGGAGCGCTTGCGCATTGTTGGTGTTGCCAATTAACAAACTTATTATGTTGGTATTCCTGCAAATGAGGTTTGGTAAGATTGACCTTCTTACGAACAGTTATCTCCATATTTTCATATCCGTTGAGAGATTTTTACGTAAATATTTACGTCGTATAAAATGAAGTCATTTCTGCTGTCTGTACGCTTAGGTCTTCGAAACTATACAACGGATTTTGATGCAGTTTCACTATTGCAAAATCAGTAAGACCGAGTCTTTGTGCGCTTATAGTGTACAATAAATACTTGACATTGTCAGAAATCGGCTAGATTACTATCAACTCAAAAATAAGGACTAAAAGAAAATGGTATTTGGTCATGTTTCATGTTTCCTTCAAGACATGGCGTTGTCGTCGAATTAAAAGTCGATATTAAGATTTTCCGGAGGCTATATAATAAACATCGCTGAATTGATTACATTTTGTAAAAACCACTACCTCCATGCATCCCAACAACCAAACCACGACTTCATAGATAGGGTACTACGCGCTATAAAGAACATCATAAAAGGTATGATGTTAAATGTCCAAGATATGCTCTACATCTAACTAGATATGGGCGGATCCAGGATTTAATTCTGGGGGAAACACGAGAGGTTGGTACATGGCAGTTCCGGATCGAACATGCAAGGGGGGGGGGGGGTCAATTGTGAGTGAAACGCTTGAATGGGTGGGTGGTTGCCCCAAAAACATCGTTCTGGAGGAAGTGACAAAGGATAAGAGACAAATGAGCAAAGAAATTCAATACAATACAAGAAATTTAGAACAAATAACAACCGTCCGGGGTGCAGGGGGCTCGTGAGCCATATAATATCATGAAATACCACCATTTAATTATATGGTTGGCCACATCACGAAATGTTTAATTCTACGATCCGACTACGACATAGACATAGTGACACTAATTCAAGACCATAAGTCCACCTATGGGTGACCCTCTCCAACCCCCGGAACACCTGTACCTACTTATGTAAGTCGTCACATCGTGTACGGGAGAGGAGTCCACACTCAGCATTGAGGAGGTGCGAGTTGGCCGTTGTCATAATCGCTCGGAGCGACACTTCCCCCTAGCTAACCGGGACGGCACAAGGCCAATTCACCCTTACATACTACACCACTAAGTACTGGACGCCGCCCCTCAAGACCGACCCTTATTCAAGTGCTGCGACTGAATCCACTGTCAGGGGGCAGAAACGTGGGACTTTTCTGCCCCCTGGTGCCAACGGCGATGTAGTGAAGACCAGCGTAGTAGTACATTTTGTACTCGCTAATGATACAGTTGTTTTATTACCATCAACCAGGTAGCATAAAGGTTCATTTCGGTGCATCGCGGCCGATCGCGAGTCGCGCGCGGCTTACGACAAGCGACTGACGCGCGCGGCCGATGCGACAATACTCAGAGTATGAGAATGTACGGCGCCGTTTCCGAGGTCTGCGACAGACGCGCGCGGCCGACGACTGTCGTAGGCTGCGCGCGCACTATAACTATTGTCGCATCGGCCGCGCGCGTCAGTCGGTTGTCGTAAGCCGCGCGCGACTCGCGATCGGCCGCGATGCACGGAATTGAACCTTAAAGCTCGGGGAAAAACAGGTTATTAGATATATTTCGGGACTTAATCGCGTGAATTATTTAAACGAACCTTTTATTTACCCGACTTTTCGATCGAATTGCACCGATCGTGGTCACGGGTCGACTTCACGCGATTGAGTCCCGAAATATATATCTAATATGCATAAATCGCGAAAGTTTAAAAACAATAAAGACATAGGTTACTTTATAACCGCCTTCAAAAAACTTTGTTCTTTGTTTGACCCGTACGTTTGTATGTGCGAGATTTTCTCGAAAGCTAGTGATATGATTCAGATGGGGTTGTCGCATTGTGAATGCAATTTTTTCAGGATTTTTTTTTAGTGTACAAAACTTTGTCCTAGTTTATAAAATACTAGAGATACAGACTAAAACATAAGAGGAAGTCAGCCAAATTTGCATTGTATTATTCATTAATGGTGTGAATTAAGTGACCAGATTTGGGTAGAATTTTTACTATTCGACTGCGTTTTTTTCAATGTATAAAACTGTATAAAAATACCCTAGCCATCTTCAAAAAAAACCGTTTTGGAGAAACATGAGCACTGTAGCGCCCCCTGACAGTCTAGAACATTAAAACCTAGCTAAGAACATGCTCGGGAATGCGACTTATTCAAATCGTTGGGTCGATGTGAAACCGTTTTCAAATCGACCCAACCGTTTACGACTAAAACGGTAACACACACTTACCCCCAATGCACATAGTCTCCAAGGCAGTCGCGGGTAAAAACATAAGAGTACGCCAATGAAATCAGTGAGGTGTTTGACTTTATACCATTCATTTTCAATTGAACTCAGTTCAGTTTTAACCTACTTCAAAAAGGAGGAGGTTCTCAATTCGGATGTTTGTTTGTTTTTTTTATGTATGTTTGGACCATTTCCGTAGAGAACAGGACAGCGCCATAACCTGACAAAATTGACCACTCTCTAGAAAGAGACAACGCTACTTTGTGGACAATACCTGTCAAAGGCCGCACGAGATTTTTCTCTCTTTCATGCTTTATAGTCAATATTTACTTTTTATTTAAAAGGGATGGCGCAGTCCTGTTCTCTACGTCATCATCAATGGTTCGGACATAACTCCGTCATTTAAAGATAAATTTTCTAAATTCATTTTCATCATTAATTTGTTCGAAAGAGGTTTATTCCTAAATGGTCCCACATAAATTCTGTAAATATCTGATGATGAATTTCGGAGATAGACATCCAAACAAATCAACCGTGATTGAAGACAGTTGATGATGTTTTTTTTAAATATTATACAAAACCGAAAAAATATAAATAGTTCTTATTCTTATATAGTTATTGTGTGAATAACTAAAATACAAGCAGGTGAAACCATAGTTAACCACTAGTTTTAGCAATTAATATCGGTATCCTATTTACTTGTTTCTTAGTCCTATAAAAATAAAACTGCTTGTATGATTGCGCGTTAATAATTATAAACGGCTGAACCGATTCAGGTGATGATGACGGATCATTCAATTAGCTTTGCTATCTGCCTCGAGCTGCTTTAATGGACGTATACAGAAGGTAACCAAGCCGGAATCTAGTTCAAATTGTGAAGGAATTCAAAAAAAGTCTTACCAATTCTTTTTTTGGATTCCGTATTAAACAAGGAGCTCTTATAGTTTCACCATGTCCGTCCATTTGTCCGTCTATTTGCAGTTTAGCTCAGAGAAGAATAACAAGAAGAGACTCTTAGTATTAGAAAGCTGCAATTCGGCGTGAAAAATGAGTTAAAATATTTTTTTTTTTTTTTTTTTAGTTTTTTGAGTCACTATACAGTTCACCATTGTCACTACAATCTAGTCTCCATAGACTAGATTGTAGTGACAATTGTGAACTGCCTCAAAAAAATATCAATAAAATTTTATTTAAGAAATTTCACCTTCATGAAAAAATGACAAATAATGGCTAGGGTTATGTATATGTATGTTTAATGTATATTAAGTACCTATTTATCGAAATTTTGCCTTGAATTAACAATACTTAACATTCTTATTCGTATGAAGTTACTTAATTCATGTTTTTTGTTGGCCTTAAAATTACTAACTATATGTTTGTTGGTTCTTTTATGTATAACTAACTAAAATTTAAATTTCAAAACTGGTAGGTAATTGATCTTTTGCTTTCAATACGAATTGAGTAACGCATAACAAATCTTTACAACCATGTTGCTTCTGTAACGTGCCGTTCTAACAAGATAACTGACATTTATTGCACAAAGGTATCAAGGTGCAACATTGCGATGTACTGACAAATTATAGTCTATTGTATTATTTAGGGGACAAATTAATTGCCTTATTATTAAAAAAAAAAGATTAATGGCTGACTAGGACTACTATGACTGATTAGGAGTTCGTAAACTTTCGCGATTTGTACACATTAAAGAATTTTATAAGTTACGGGTCTCAATCGCGTAAATATTTTATTTTAAGGCCAAGTATCGTATTGCAACGACCGAGGTCACAGGTAGATCGTCTACACGTGACCACGGCCGTTGCAATACGGTCGAAACGTCGGGCAATAAAACAAAGTTATTTAGCCTTAAATATACTTTTTTTTTTATGATACTAACTAACTAGTAGTAACTAGCAATGTAGGATTGTCGTCCCATATTACTAGCAATCCTGTTAACCCCTCCAGCTAAGCTCTATCGCTTGTGTTAGTAGTGGGTTTACGTCGGTAGTATAATGGCCAGGATTGGAACCCATGACCTCATGATTGCGAGATGGATGCCTTAGCCATTAGCTTACCGCCGATTCATTAAGATTATGAAGAAGAGAATTTTTAGAATTTTATAAGCTACGGAAGCTTATAAAATTCTATAAGGTATGTATATTACTTATAGGATTTTATAAGCATATATTACTTACATTGTTGTACAGACTGCGCCATAACCTCACAAAATTTTCCATTCCCTAGAAAGAGACACCGCTACTTTGTGGACAAAAAGTCAAGGCCGCACGAGTTTTTTCTCTCTTTCACGCTTTGCAGTCAATATTTTCTTTTAAATTTAAAAAGGGATGGCGCGATACAGGTCTTAACATCAACGGTATATTTTAATAGCTGACCCACGCAATATCGTCTACGTCAATTTTCTCCGGTTTTTTTTTTGCAACATTTTTCATTGTTGTTCCGCTTCTATTGATTGTAGCGTGATGTTAGATAGCCTATAGCTTTCCTCGATAAATGGGCCGTCCAACACTAAAATATTTTTTTCATTTCGAACTCCTGAGATTATTGCGTTCAACCAAACAAACAGCTTTTTTAGTTAATTATAGATTTTGAACAGGTTTTGACGACAGTGGCTAATTTTATTTAAGAGTTACATACATATGAATTATCTCAATTAACAACACAAGTGCATTCTTCATTCAAAACATACTGAGAGTATGAAATTTACTCAAATAGACATGATCTCAGAACATCTCCTGAACAAAGTGGTCCGAGTATCTGTTTCTGGCAACGATGTCTTTCCCCCACCATGTTGCACAAGTAGGTAACATGCCGTCCTAACAAAATAAATGACATGACATTTATTTCTATCTGTACTTATATATAATGAAAATATATATATTACGGGTCTTAATCGCGTGAATAATTTAAGGTAAAATACCTTGTTTATTGCCCGACGTTTCGACCGTATTGCAACGGCCGTGGTCACGGCTAGACTAGCTGAGCTCAGCGTCGCCTCCGTATTATATATTCGAAAAAACATATCCGAATTGGTCTAACCGCTCTTGCCATTGGCGATTTATTTTTATTTATAGACTAGCTGACCGGCGCAACTATATGCCGTTTTTGCAACATTTTTCACTGCTCCGCTCCTATTGATCGTAGAGTGATGTTATATAGCCTATAGCCGTCCTCGATAAATGGGCTATCCAACAGTAAAATATTTTTTCAATTCGGACCCGTAGTTCCTGCGATTGTCGCGTTCAAACAAACAAACTCTTCAGCTTTAAGCGTCTTCCAGACGTTTGCTGGTTTCCAACAGTGTATATGTATATGTAATTTGGTTTACAACATCCGTCTACACTGTTGGAAACAAGTAATCAAAGTCACCTTGGTTTGTTCGTTTGTTTCCAACCGTCTATCTAGAAGATGCTTTTGTATAGATTAGCTGATACGCGCAACTTTATCTGCGTCAATTTTCTCCGTTTTTGCAACATTTTTCATTGATACTCCGCTCCTATTGGTCATAGCGTGATGTTATATAACCTATAACCTTCCTCGTTAAATGGGCTATCAAACACTATTCTATACTAGAAATTTTCAAATCAAACTCGTAGTTCCTGAGATTATCTTCAAACAAACAAACAAACTCTTCAGCTTTATAATATTAGTGTAGATTCCAAGCAATAGCAAGTGAAAAAACAAGATAAAGATACCTATTTTATTTAATGGACATGCATTTAAATTTTATCTAGTTATTTTGTTTTAATTATAATTATTAAAGTAACGTGTCCACGTTTAACAAAAAGGTACCATGTTATTTATTGACTTAATAATTGTCTACCCTATTGGGGAATATCAAGGATAAGTGCTGACAAGTTTAAGTAAGAGCACAAAATATATACAGGGTGACTTTGAATTCAGTCGACAAATTGATAGGGGGAAAATTCAGTAGGTAATACCTATCTGTAATATTCAATAATTCATTAAACATCAAAATATTGCCAATTAAAATGTCAAACATTTCATTCCGATTTTATGGTTCCATAGTATAGTGCTCGATGAACTTAGTATAATGCCTCCAACTGCATGAAAATAATTATGAAGGGTATCCTGTTTCCATCTTTTTTGGGCAGGCGGGTTTTTTTTTTATTATTTATTTATTAATTTAATACTTTTTAGTGGTTGTAGGATGTAACAACTAACTTTTATTACAGCTATTGTCAAGTATTGAAAATATTAACTTTTTTAGTATTGTAGTCATATTCCAGTTATACCTTTTAGAAAATGACAAAAATTTCATTTCGATTTTATGGTCCATCTTTAAATGTTAACAAAGTGATTGAGTGAGGAGGATATATTCACGCCATACCTACCTTTCAATTAAAAAGTAAATATTGACTGCAAAGCTATAAAGAGAGAAAAAAGTCGTGTGGCCTTTAACAGGTAAGTATCGTCCACAAAGTAGCGTTGTCTCTTTCTAGAAAGTGGTCAATTTTGTGAGGTTATGGCGAAGTCCAGGTCTCTACGTCAATGAATTCAACTAATAAATTGTCAATGTCAATTATTTTTTTTAATAAAACCAAAAAAATAATATTATTTATGTAAGTAGATAACTTAGATAAGACTGTGCCTCGGTAGTGCGCTGGGAAGTGTGTCCGCTTGCTACACACGGGACACCATTTTATGTGATCCATTGTTGTTCCGAGTCTGGATGTACTTTGTTTCCGTGACTTGTATGTTTGTACACCCCACGCGACACAGGGCTTGTACCCTACTGCGAAAGTAGTCTTTTCTAAAAAAAACTTTTTTTTTTTTAATACATGCATTATCTATCGTGCAAACAATCGTGCGACTATAAGCAGATGTGTTGATTGCTTCAGGCGTTAAGGGCGCTACTCCCAGTGGAGTCAGCTCTTTCATTTAGCAAATGTAACGGTCAAAAATATCCCGTCGCTTTTTAAGGTTCATTTCCGTGCATCGCGGCCGATAGAGAGCCGCGCGCGGCTTACGACAAGCGTCTACCGCGCGCGGCCGATGCGACAATGGGCTGCGCGCGCACTCAGACTATTGTCGTATCGGTCGCGCGCGTCAGCCGCTTGTCGTAAGCCACGTGCGGCTCGCGATCGGCCGCGATGCACGGAAATTAACCTTTAAGTCGACGTTTAGTGTCAGAGATGGTCAGTTGACCCGCAAATGGGTTTGCAATGGGTTTTTCGTTCGTGTGTGATAGGTATGTTTAGGTTTTGGTGGACCTATGTTGTTCTAATAAAGTAGGTGTAACTAGTGAAAATAAATCCTTTTTTTTAATAATCTTGGCTACACACCGATTCACCCCTTAGGCGCTTGGCAGATGGAGCTACTATTGCAGTAACTAGCAACTAGGTGTTTACATAATATACAATAGTTAATTGAGGTATATCATACCTCAATGGAACTGCGCACACGTAGCAATTTGATTTGCAAGTTTCGGTGATCGACAACGGTTTTAAGTTGCTGCAATCGATGAATAAGTTGCAGCAACTACCAACTGTTGAATTTGTACCGGTTGTGTAAAGTTGCTGTTTTTCCGGCAATCACAACCCGTCAGGCGATTTCGCAACCTCTCTCTTTCCTTGTCTCCCGCAGCGTAGTCTAGTATTGCTCAACGTTGCTCACAGATTACCAGGAAATTGCGGCAACCGTAAACCGAGCTATTTGGTCGAAGCAACTGGCAATTTGTAAAGGAAACTTTAAAAAAGTTGATAGTTGTCTCAACTAAAGTTGCTCCAGATGGAGCAAAGCGCTTTAAAGTTTGTCGACATAATAAAAGTCATCCTGTGTATACAGGAGGCAGGTTCCTACAACAAGCCAAAAAAGGCTTACATAAACATAGACACGCGTGTACACAGATCTCGGTCGACTTCGGTCGAATGACAGTAGAGACAGCGCATGTTGAGATCGTTTGTACGTTCGCTTCTATGTGTGCATGAACACGTCAATAACGAAAATCCGTGTTCCCCGGGCCACGTTTTGTAAAAATGTAGTATTTTTGATGTGTCATAACGTCGGTGGCGTCGTCAGCACGTCCATTCACGTCCATGGCGGTCAAAAAGTAAAGTGTTACAAAATTTACTGTAAGAATTTCGAGTGCTTGATTAATCTCAGAAAAGTAGCAGTAGAGACTATATTTTATTTTTATTTTTCTTATTTTTTTTTATATACCAAACACATGACCATTTATTTTGTTTCTGTCACTGATCTTGCAGTTATTTTTTTACACCTTGTATATTCTCTGGCAAAAGGCATCTTGGATCACGATCAGGCATCTGCGTTGTAATTATTGCGGAATACAAATTGATGACGTATTATGATATTTTACAATAATAACTATGTTTTTCATTTGGCACATGTCGTTGACTGTGTGTGTGTGTGTGTGTGTGGTGTGTGTGTGTCAGTGAACAGGCGTGCTTGCCGTTGTGGGCACAGGTGGCACAACCCTAATTGATCGATAGGCTAATGCTTGGAGGGTTATATCCAAACATCCAAAATGCCTATTGTTATATAAACAACACTAAAAAAAAAAAAAAACTGTTTGTGAATTGCAACGTGTTACTTGCGATAACTTTTCAAGCAGTTTAAGTTTTATCAAAATCCTATGTAAGTTACTAAGTAGGTAGGTAACTAAGGTTATTGTATGACCACCAGGAAACGGTCATTTTGGCTAATGAGGCCACAGGTTTTAGTTAAGGACTGAATTCGCACTTGGCTGGGAATTTGATAGAGTTGGTAAAAATCAGTGTATGAAATCAACGTGTAAATGCTAATATATCTTAAAACCAAAATAAAACTTAAAAAAACATGAAGATTTGTGAGTGTGACATCCATCCACCAATCCACAGTGATACCATGTGGTGAATTATGGTAACCCTCTCTCAGAGGAATCAATGAAAAGGAGGTATGTGTCCCAGTAGTTTTTTTTTTAAGAGTAAAGGCAACCGCCAACACCGATTGCTATTAACCATTCCAATAACAGGGGCCTTTCATATGTTAAGCAAAGTGAGCATGATCGTGCGTATGACAAGGCCATAGGTACCTTACTCTATATGGTTAAGACCCCCTAAAACATGTACCTGTCATTATAATTCATCAAGAAACTCCACGCTGATCTCCAAAAGTAAACGCCCGATTGATACAATTGATATGAAAGTAGCTTGAAGATTGTTATGCTTTTTAAAGCGATAACCAACATTCAAGTTGTAGCAGAGCCGCTGGGATCAATGAATCATATGCACAAAAGGAACTCATTTGTCTATGGAATAATTTGCACCTTTAAAAAGTTTGAATATATAATATAATAAAATGAATTGAGCATAATTACTATCTATAAACCTTTACTCAAATACCTCCACTTAAAAAGCTCTACAAAGAAAATAAATTTCGAAATACCATCATTCGCAGCTGCAAGCACCTGCAGCCTTTCTAAATCGTATAAACATGCGCCATTTTAAAAATAGCCATTTGCAAACCTTTCGATTACGCAAATAAAATATCCGAACACATTTTTTTATTTCTTTTCGCGCCACAGCCCTAAAATAAAACCATGCAACCCCAGTGTGTCAGAGGCAGTTGTTGTAGTAAGTAATCCGCATTATATCCAAATAGCCATCACATTCAGCTGCTAACGACACAGATGTCCCGCGCAAATTAATTGGAAATGTCAAGTGCACGAGACCCGCCATCTTGTCCCCCTCATTCTTTATTTTTTTTTAGCGCGCACGTGGCCTTATTGCGAGACAGCTGGGCGAGAGTGCGTTAATACTTGACGTTAGTAACAGTTCTGTAATTATATATTACTTGTACATACGCTTCCCATGATTAATATGGGTGTTTAAGTTTATTGAATGTTAATGGGTATCTTTGCGCTCTGGCAACACTCATTTTCTGAGTAGAAGTAATCGAAATAAAAGAAAATTTGCATTGTTCTCCTGATTGTTGCACCAGGAAAAGGATAATATTGGAATGACCAGTTCTACTTACCTACATATATTATTACTACATACTTTTCATCTAATTTCAGTCAAAGTTAAATAATTATACATAAATTAAACAATTATGCATTACCTTTAGGTACAAAGCTTCTTAGTTATGACTTTTACATGCAGTTCATTTATTTTTAATAGGAACTATGAAAGCGGTTTACAAAAGTTTACATTCACCAAACACACTAGTTTATTCAATAAAAATATTACTGTAAAGAAAACTTGATGATTTTAAAAGAGTGGCCCAAGAGTTTCTTGGCAGCTTCTTCTCATGAGCTTTACACTTGGAACTGCCGCTCTTACTTTTGTTTTATTTTTTTCAAACAAATTATTTTTATTATTCTTTTAGTATTTGACGTTTTCAAACAATCATTAAATTGGTTTTACGAATTAAAGATACATATTTGAAATTTGATGAGCTCAATTTGCTACCATTTTTGATAGTGTTTACCTACTCTATTGTTATTTTATTGTACTAAAAATAAATCGATTATATTAGCTAAATAAATTGTACTTAGCTATTTTCTGTATTAAAGTCCTACTTTTTCTACTGATGACCAAAAAATGATTTTAAAAATAGAAATGGAACGTTTTCATTTCTATTTACAAGTACTTATATTTTTTTAAGCACTTTAGTCATTTGACATTTAGGTAAATTCCGCGGGAAGGTGCATTCGCGAGTTAGACCTGCGTTTGGTTAATGCAAAGATAATGGTCTGACCTATTTAATGGTATAATTAAATATCGCCGTCTGTTTCCGGCAATTAGATCGAAAGCGAACACTGAATTCGTTTGTTATAATAAAAAACATATTTGCTTCTACCGAACACCTTTCCTTACGAATTTGAGCACCTGATGCGTTTCGTTCGCAGCTGATGATGCTAAGGTTACGATGTTCCGATACAAAGGTACAATACAACACCTTGTCTTTTCGTTACGGAATTTCCTCCCCTTAATTATTTAACGTTTTGGCTTGTCTACAAATATCTGCGGTGGCGGTCTACATTTTTTATTTATTTTATTTTATTTTAAAGACAGCCAGGGCATGCGACTGTTGTGCGAACATCGTAAATGTTGACAAAATAATAAAAGAGTACCTAAGTACATTGTTGAAAGGTTTTATGTTCGAACAAGTTGTGCAAATAGCTAAAGCGGTGAAAATAAAACTTTTTGTACAGCTTTGCACTTAGAATGCTTGCGCAACGAGTAGAATATACTGTAAACAGCTGTAATTCGACTATATTATCGTATAAACAAATTGAAAGTCAAGTCTAAAAGTACGCACTCTATTCAGGCACGAACCCCTTTAGGCTCTATCAGATGTATCAACACGGAAAGGGATCGTTACTGTATCGTCTCGCCGTCAACTGTTCGTGAGCTTGTCCCGAGGCGAGGTGATTACATTACGAACCTGATTAGTGTGTGTTGCAGTCCCTACTGCTATTTTTTCTACAAGAATAGTGAACGGCTCGAGTTGATACGGTGCCGATCCTATCTCTTTAGGTGTGCTATGACCTTTATTCTCAATACGTTAATGACAGTATTTTAACAAGCGAATGGCAGTTGTAAAAATGGCGGCAAACTAAAATATCACTATTTTACAGCTTCGCGTTTAACGGGTAAAATCACAGAACAAATTCTACGAGTGCAAAATATAGGTACCTACTTGAACTACGTGATAACTGGATAAGAACGACGCTTTGTGATTCAAAGAAGAAAACTTGAAAGAATACAAACTTGAAACTGAAAGAAAATAAACTTGAAACTGGCGGATGCACAGTGCGAGCCATAATTCCTAACTAGTAATATCGGCGGGAAGAGGAAAAAAAACAAACGAATGTTTTGTCTTTATTTCTCATTATTTTAAACTACCTAATAATATATTCAAAAATATGAACTTTCATATTTCGAATATTATAAGTAGATTAAATGAAAGCATTTGCAGACTTTTATTTTATTTAGGCCAAAAAAATGTGCATATTATATATCCTTTTCCAGGACTCAAACTACCTCCATAACAAATTTCATCTAAATGGGTTCAGCAGTTTAAGCGTGAAAACGTAATAAACAGACAGTGTTACTTACTCATTTATAATATTAGTTAGGATTTGTAATTTACTACTTACCCATAGGTAAACTTATACCTTATACAAATTTGGTGTAATTTTTAAAAGTTAATAATAATATTATTATATTATTAATAACTTTTAAAAATTACACCAAATTGTTTTTACAATAAAATTATTAAGAAATAACTTTTTTTACAATGGCAATATTCAGTAAATATATGGTGAATAGCTTATATTTTAAATATCGTACCTACAAGGAATCTAGATATTTTTTTTTTAGAAAACGACTCTCGCAGAACGGGGTACGAGCCCTGTGTACACAAAGTACACCCAGACTCGGAACAACAATTCGTGGATCACACAAAGTGATGTCCCGAGTGGGAATCGAACCCACGACCTCTTGCGTAGCAGTCGGACAAACTTCCACTGCGCCACAAAGGCAATCCAATACAGACATTAGTAGGTATTTAAATACACAATTGCTTACACGTATCAAACAGTACTCTTTCTTTAAAAATAAATTTATGAATTTTTGTTTACTTAAATTTCTTAAGTTTACGGGGACTGTTCCAGTTATTTTTTTAATAAGCACAAGAAGTCCGAACCCATAGACAAGTTTCAGGAACGAGTGGATTGAATTGACGTTGGTGGCTCTGTATATTGCCACCTCATTTTGATCGAAACTTCGTTTTCATTGAATTAGAGTAGGCCTCCAGATTTGCCATACGAAATTTCTAGACACATTATTATTGTCTTATGAATACAAATAGGTACATTGGTATAATATAAAGTCAAACATTTCCTAGTGTTTACATAATCAATGTGCTATTTCCAGTAACATCCAAAGATTTTGAATTCATATTCGCACTTTGCCTGTTTAAGTTGTTCACACTTCATACAACAAGAGCGAGTAGCGGTTTATAATTACCTATTCGTAATGTAATATATCAATATTTATTATACTAAATAATATGTACTTATCTTAAAACTTGTAGGGTTACATTCTTCTTCTTCTTCTTTGAGTTTATGGCAATCTAGCCGTTTTAACGGCTAATTTCTGCCAGTGTCAAGTATTTATGCGTTTATTACATGCACAAAGTCTCGTTCTTAGTCAATTATCACGTATTCAAATCATTTTTTACAAGTTAAACTTGGAGCTGTAAAAATAATGGCCAGTCAGTTTGCCGCCATTTTTACAACTCCTAGGGTTACATTATCTGTTAATATAAGTTGAATAAAATAAATACAACGTATACCAATGCTTGTGACAATAGCTGTAACCATGGAGAATAAAAGACCAGGGTGTTCACTATGTTTTTTTTTTGTTTTTGCGGCAAGCCCGCGCGTACTGTCGCATGCGCGGTGCGCTCAAAGATGTCCGCGCGCATGCGCGATGCATTTCTAAGCGCAGCTCTCTATTAACCATTATGACAAGATTTTGACAGTTAAAAGCGCGGGCTTGCCGCAAAAACGAAAAAAAAAAGAATAGCGTTTATGGACCCAAAAGGACGATCTCTTTAGTATATCGAAAGGCGTCGAATAAAGATGACGTCTAGTAGATCACAACTTGGATACCTACTGAGATAAAAAACGAAGTTTAAATAGGTAATTAACGGCGGATTTCATTTTTAATGATGCCATAGGTAAATAACATAGGTCTAAACCACAGAACAAAAGAGATCTAAGCCATAGACCGTCTTAATATGATAACACATTACTGTTTCAGTTGAAGGGCACTGTAGCAAGTGTAATTACCTACTGGGCAAATGACACTTACGAACTAGTGTTTCAAATGAAGAGCGCAGTGCGATGACATTCAAATCTTGCCTAACAAGGATTTGAGTGTTACCTTAGGGTATATAAAAGCAAGTTAATGTATACTCTATGGGTGTTCCTGATACTGTTATGGGCTGGCGTGACGCTTACTTTATACTCACCTCTTCAACTTCTAGTATAAATTAACCGAGTAAGAGCATGTCAGACCATGCTCAGTGTGGGGTTCAGCCTTAAATAATTGCATCAGCAGAAGAGCGTATGTTCATGGCACTTACGCCGTTTTGTTGAGAAAGGCAGTTTTTCGGCTATTACTCAATGACTGTATATCCGATCATAATTTTAGTTTCAATTATTTGTTAAACGCTACCTTTGTGATATTTTTCATATTTTTTGGTCACACAGTTCAAAAGTTAAGGGGGGGGACACAATTTATGCAACTTTCGGAGCGATTGTTTCCAAAAATATTTACTCAATCAAAAAATTTTATCAGAAACCTTTAAATGTTTTTAAAAGACCTGTCGAATGATGTACCACACATTGATGTTAACCGAAAAAAAAACAGCCCTAAAAATATTTATTTTTATTATTTAGCTATCAAACTAACTAGCGGCTATTATAAAACACATTTTCACCAAATTCCACCAATATTTATTGAGAAGTCTCTGAGTAAAATGCCTGTGACATACGGACAGACAGACAGACGGACATGATGAAACTATAAGGGTTCCGTTTTATGACATTTTGGCTACGGAACCCTAAAAAAGGATTGATTACGTTTAAATAAAGTGTGCGTCTGTTTCTACCATAGAAGCGCCTAAACGGATGGACGGATTCCAATGCAGCTTAATCGAAATAGTTCTTAGCTATGTTTCATGAAAATGATAACAAAAAGCCGTTTAAAGACAAAAACTTTCTGTCTCAAGTATTTTCAATGCATATCATCTGCTATAATTGTTAGTAACGATTGTGCACAGAAATCGCTTCTCCCATGCACTGTAGGTACACCTTCTATTGGCGGTCCATCGTCGCGCGCGCACGTTCTAAACAAGAAACAAACACGTTTGTTAGCTAGTACTCGTGTGATATCATCACGCATTCACGCTGCCATATGTGGACTGCGATTGTCAGTACATTTGTAAACAGAATCACACCCTACGCACCTGTATTATTGATATTATCTCTGTTTGTTTTCACGTAAAGCAATTCTATTTGTATTGATAAATAACTAACGTATAGGTGCAAAATATAAAGAATGCATAGCAGGCTCTTGTCATCGTCATACTTACATCTATTTCTATTTCATTTTCCGATTGGCCGTGAGTTTTTATTGCCTTGTTCTTTTATCCAACTTTACTTAAAGTAGTGGTGGTATGTCCTACGTTTAATTTGTATCGATTCCAATAAGAGTGAGGAATAGAGAGAATACTTAAGTATTTGCAATTGACCACTATACCATAACCCCAATACATCAGGTTATTATTACGCCCCAGCAAATTTCAGCGTAGATTTGAGACAGGCCTTCGACACCTTAGAGCACGCTCATCCAGACTCTAAACGGAAACTTACAGTCAGTATTTACAGACGTTACGTTGCATTAAACACATCTGGTCATAATTTCATCCGTGCGTCACCTGCCCTGTATTTATCTTGGCC
Source organism: Herminia tarsipennalis (assembly GCA_945859575.2). NCBI lineage: Eukaryota > Metazoa > Arthropoda > Insecta > Lepidoptera > Erebidae > Herminia > Herminia tarsipennalis. The sequence goes on from OX243846.2 coordinate 20,471,260, forward strand.
GGTGCCGGTTGATCGTCAAAACGTTAGACTTATCTCGACACTGGAATGATTTCCTCTTGCATCTGGTATCGCGATCGTGATTATTAATATTTTTATAGTGACCAAATTAGCGAATTAAATAGTAGTTACATTAATATTGGGAAATAACGAAGCGGAGTAAACTTGCCAGAGTTTTCAGTCTCTTCAAGTAGTAAGTACAATTTTTTGAATGAATACACTTATTTATTTAGTTCCTAGTCTGAGCAACAAATTGAGATCATCGTCATTATTTTTTAGACGACTCTAGTAGGAGAGTACAAGCCCTGTGTCGAGGGGGTCTTTACAAACATAGAAATCACGGACATAAAGTACACCCAGACTCGGACCAACAATTTGTGGATCACACAAAGTGGTGTCCCGTGTAGGAATCGGACCCACCGCGTACCGTATTTGAGAAGGTTCCAAAAGATTTGGCTGTCTTTTCTAGTGAGTTCGTTGGTTATCAAGAGAAAGAGTTGGGTCTAACTAATCCACCAGAATATTTGAAAATTTTAAATTAAGTCAGTCAGTTCTGACTGTAAGTTTCAAAATTAGTTATTAATAAAATGCACCCGTGAGTATGCTGGATCGGGTTGCTAGTATAATACAGATTGGTAATAACTAAATAGGTACTTATTTATCATTGCAGTTAAACGAACCATTAGAAATATATGATCTGAGAAATATGACAGACAAAACATTGGTCCCTAAAACTAACGAGCAATTAAAGCAAAGGGCCGAAAGTAATGTTTACACCCTTCCGTTAGCGAAGTACGTAAGCGTGTGTCGAATAATAGATGTTCCTTCATCGAAGGGTGGCGCGTGACTGACGCGTGGCAGCGCACCGCTTCGCACGTGGCGACATCTATTGTCATCGAAACATAATTCAGTGAGAAAGTACATTCCTAGGTTTTCACAATTTGATTTCTCTTTTTTTTATTTTAGGCCTACAATAATTGTATGAAAGAAAAAGGAGATTAGGCCTAGTATCGAATAATGGCCCCGATTAAAACGAGCATGAGAAAATTTCTTTTGACAATCTAGCATCCATTTTTAGGTTATTATAATTGAAAAATACATATTTCTCCATTTTAAGGGTTTCACGCTTATAGTTTCGCCATGTGCCCCCCCTCCCCTGCCAGGTAAATGGTTAATGTAGGGCACGTTAAAAAAATCACGGCAGTAGTATATATAGTGATATTAAAAGGAAAACTATCACAACTGATTGACAATTATTATTGTGTAGGTATAACGGGGGGGAGGGGTCTACTGAAATCTACATTGTGCGTGGTCCGACACGCACTTGCCCAGTTTTTATTGGATGATAACAGAATATGAAATGGAATTACTCTTCATTTAAATTCAATACAATGTTCACAAAAGCTAATGCCATTAAGCATAGCACTTGGCAATAAACAAACTCATGGCCTCTCATCAAAAGCCAATTATTCCAATATCTGTATATATACAATTACGTCATCAAGTAACCATCACACCAAAACCAGTAGCCATTATAATAAAGGAAGCATCATTCACCAACCATAACTAAAAGTAAAAACATCTAAAAATGTACATAAACCTCACAAGACAATACCCGGTATAAATAAACACAGAATCGATAGCCCCAAATAGACATATCGACCAGATGGCCGAGGATATCCTGTTCTGAACAGATTGCCCGCGGTAATTATAGTACATAAGTGGCGCGTGCGCGGCGAACAGTCGACACTTGATGCGCGCGCGCCCGGTTTCGTTACTCAACTTGATTTGACAGCCTTTTGTCACGCGATGTCGTTTTTAAAGCTTAGCTCTTAGCTGCCACTTAACTTAGGCTTGGCTAGTTGTCATTGTCATTATTTTTTACCAGATTACCAGCAATATATATAGTTTATTTTTGATTGATTTATTAATTTAACAAAACAATGTTGTATAGGAGTTGCAAAAATGGCGGCAAACTGACCGGCCATTATTTTTACAGCTCCGAGTTTAACTTGTAAAAAATGATTTGAATACGTGATAATTGACTTAAAACGAGACCATGTGCATGTAATAAGTGCATAAATACTTGACACTGGCAGTAATTAGCCGTTAAAACGGCTATTGCCATAAACTCAAAGACGAAGAAGAAGAATGTTGTATAGAGATTTTGACGTTTGTCATGCGCGTAAATTAAAATGCCAGCTTAAGTAAGTCATAATTTACATAATGACTAGATAGTCATAACGTTTATCAAAACTTATAGATATTTTCTTCCTGATAGCAATATGTATCGATTTTATAAATAATTTCTGCCATAAAATTGTAGTAAGATGAGGACGACAACCTCCGAAATGAACTGTGAAAATGATATCTAAGTTTTCTGCCATTTTGAGAATCAACAACTCATGTTCAAAGTTTAAAAAAGTAGCTAGAAATCAGTCAGACCCAGCGTTTGTACACGAAACTAAAGTCTTTGAAGAGTAAGAAAATACCTTTGCCTTGATGGCTCTGGAACAACAGACGTGATTTTTTTTATTTATTGTTTACAATGCTTAACATCAACATACTAATTTGGATCTCGCGGCTTTCCAGTGTCGCTTCCGTTCCGCGTCTTTGGACTCGAAGGTGTCGTAAACATTTTTTGAACCAAATCTATATATTTTTTATCTTGTTACATCGAATAGGATCAATACAGTATCGCCTAAATTTCGAGACATAATGTTTTTTTCTGAACATTATCTAAAAGTCAATTTATTGTCATGAAAGTAGAAATTATACGTCGCAGTAATTGATTATTGAGTTGGACTTTGAATTTTGTTATGTACGATTTGGAAATAATAACTTAGAGGTTAATTATTATTGTCTGCTGTCAAGGAAGAGACCATCTTATCTGATATTATTTCATTTTACTAAGTGTGTACTTAATTATAGCAATCTGATTGTGTACTGTTTGTTACCTAGATTAACAGGAATTTATATGCAGATAGAATATCTAAAGATAATACCTGCACGATTATTGGCAACAACAAAAATATGACCAAAGGTCGCAATGTGCTTTGTCCATTTTTTGGTTGACTATATGAATTAACAGTTTTTAACTTTTGATATACGAGTACATCATTTGGCACCGGAAATAGGTGTCAAATATTTAAAAAAAAATGCATCAGAAGGACACCGGAGAGCGGGCAGCAGCGTCCTCTGCGTACTTTAAAGCCTTATTGCGATCGCCTACCCACTCATCAAGCGTGGCAATTATGCCAATTCAACTCCCAGGATGAATGATAAGTACATATGTTCTACTGGGGAGATTGATGCATACAATTAAACATACAAAAAAAGTTTATGTCTCAGAGAAAATTACATACCGATGAAAATTACACATTATTAGACATAGTAATAAAAAAAATATTAAATAATAAATCACAAATCAAAAAACCCTTAATCAAAAAATAATCGTTACTCGGACTCAAACTGGGGTCTTCTGGTTTCTGGACTGTCCGATTTAATACCTTCTACCGACCTAGCTTTAATAACAGGTGGCGAAATTTGCCTTCGTATTCTAATGATATTGTAGCAGTTTTACATAGCTCTCCCTCCGTCTTACGAGTTTTTGATCAGGGTCACGTGATTTACAAATTTTCGAACAGGGTCACGTGATCATTACGCGAGTTTAACATTTTTTTTTACCCATACCAAAAAAAGTAAACAACGCCGTTAGAGAAGTTTTTACTTCAAAATTTAAAATACTGTTTTTTATTGATTTCGGTGGAGTATTATGGTGTGATCCTGCCATACCTACACGAAATTCTGGTTATTCTTCGTGACACTGGAGAATAAACGTACAGCATAAGTACCTACCTGTTAAAATTTATTCACCTACTGTTATTAGTCACTCAAGTAAATATATACCAAAATATTTTTAAATTACCTTACAGTACATTATTTACGATAAAAAAATTCCACGAACTTTCGAAGATTGTGATAAGATTTGTTGTCTTACAATTATTTTAATTGGAAACTTTGTATTAAACTTCTTTCTAAAGACTTAAAGTTTTAATTACTGGTACCTATTTAATATGCATTTAATTTTCAACCAATATTTAATTGTATTGATTCAAGTGAGTGGGAGAATAATTTTATTTTATTAAGTCTATTTAAGAAATAAAACGTCAAACTTGACTGACGATTTTTAATATTTTTGTGTAGATAGTTTGTTTAACTTTACTTAATAGGCTATCAATTCACAAAGCCACATAATGTGTTTACATAAGTAATTAAAATTAATTTCACTTAGTCTTGACGTAGTATTATTTATTTATTGTTATTTAGTTTTTATTTTAGCGTAGATACATTGTAGAGAAAAGATCTCTTATTTGTTCACGTTTGGTTTTAGTTTATGGTAATGTAGCTGATTTTTGATCCGATATTTGCCAGGGGCCATGGCAAATGGCCAGCTTATTTTCCCGCCATTTTCATAATTCCGTCCGTATTTTAAATCTGTGTTGTGTAACCAAAATGTTTGTAACCCCTGATATTCTTCAGGATGTCGGACTTCCGAAACAACTGTCGGTGTTAACACGACAATGAGTGATGGCGCATCTATATTTATTTATTTTAAAATAAACGGCTTAGCACGCGTAAATAAATCGGTCTTAGCATATGTCAAGTTTTATTTCGAGGCAGATAAAATATTAGCTCTCTATTCACTATGTAGGTAGATATTTTAAAATGTTATTTTTAGGACCTGTATCCATAGACAAGAAAAAAATACAAGTTTTTGAAATCATAAGATTGTCTGTGGTCTTTAGCCTTTACATTGACGTATAGACCTGGATCGTGCCATCCCTTTCAATTAAAAAGTAAATATTGACTGTAAAGCGTGTAAGAGAGAAAAAACTCGTACGGATTTTGATAGGTAGTGTAAAAAAAGTTACAATCCTCCAGGCCATGGTTTTTATCATTGACATATAGACCTGGGCCGCACCATTCCTTTCAATTAAAAAGTAAAATAAAAATGACTGCAAAGCGTGAAAGAGAGCAAAGACTCGTGCGGCCCTGCCTCTTTGACAGGTATTGTCCACAAAGTAGCGTTGTCTCTTTCTAGAGAGAAGTCAATTTTGTGAGGTTATGGCGCAGTGCAGGTCTATACGTCAATGGTTTTTACACAGAACGACACAGATAATAAAACATACAAAAAAAAACGGGCCAGTGCATGTCAGGCCATGCAAAATGTAGGGTTTCGTAGTCCCCTCCCCCTTTCCCCCATCCGAATAATGTGGCTTAAGAAGTGGATTTCTGTTGATTTTGTTTCTTAACTTACAACCTACTTAATAATAGTTTTCAATGGAATTTGTACGGAAATTTTGTTACTTCTCATTTGATTAGCTGTTACTCGTAAACTTGTTAAGCCTACTTAGCTGTGATAGTTGTCCTTTTAATATTACTTTAAATGTATAACTACTACTGTGATTTTTTCACATACCCAACATCGATAATTTAGCTGTTAGACTTGACTCTAACAAAAATTTGCACTTTAAAGCATAAAATTTCACAAAACAATCCCTAAATCTAAAAATGGTCTTCACAACCCCAAATCGTTTTTTAAAGACCTATCTAATGACACCCCACACGATGGTAGAGAGTGAGAAGAAAAGAAGCGGTATGAAAAAAAAATCACATTTACATACAGGGGAGGTCCTCTTAAAAAAATATATATTTTATTATTTTATTCTTTCAGTTTATCGGCGTAAGTAATATGTGTGTCCATGCAAAATTACAGCTTTCTAGAACTGACAGTCTCTGAGCTAAGTTGCGGACGGACGGACGGACATGGCGATACTATATGGGTTCCGTTTTGGCTACGAAACCCTAAAAATGTGCGGGCCGCAAAAATGATTCTTTCTTATTTTTGAGTAGGTACCTATCTAATATCCAATTAGGTAGCAATTTAGACTATATTTTGTCTGAGAGCCGTATAAAAGATTTCCAAAATGTTGTCTTTCGTGTTAAAGTTTTTTTTATTGTACTCGATTAAACTTGTTCATATCAACCCATATGATGGCCCACTGCTGGGCACGGGTCTCCCCAGTAGAACCTACTGGTATGTAGATCCTGAGGGTAATTGCCATAATCGCCACGCTTGGCGAGCGGGTTGGCGATCGCAGTAAGGCTTTAAGTACGCAGAGGACGCTGCTGCCCGTCCTCCAGAGTGAAATCCCTGAGTCGCCTTGACGACACCCACGGGAAGAGACTTAAACTATTAAACTTGTTGTTGGAATCAAAATATTTAGAAAAAAATATTTCTGTTGATAACAACAGAAATCAATATTTCTAAATATAGTGATAACCACACAAAAACAGCCAACAATTTTCGTGATCCATTGTTTGTTTCTTAAAAACCGGTTCAAAGTCCAATTATTTTAGTGCGTCATCTAATCACTTTACCTAGTAAGTAATGTTTTTCGTATTGATTATAATCTGTTACAATTGCTGACGCAATAACCTAAGACATGTGTTATCTGTGAAATCGGCCGTGTGGGGTACAGGTGGTACGATTATCTTTAATCATAACACCTGTACGGGTTTTTCCACAAATTCAACAATTGTTTCGGCCTAACATATGGCCACAACAATACAAGTCACAATAGCGCTACTACCATAAGACATTGTGAGTATCTATTCGTGAGTCACCGTCCAATGAATTTGGTGGATGTCTCACGGGCCGAAGTCCTTATGGTGGGTTCACACGCTCACGTTCAAAGCGACATTCAATCCATTTCGGGCGCGAGCACGTCTCGAACGAGGCGTGAATGTGCACACGACACGCAGCTCGGCAAGCAGTCTGACACGGGCCAACAGTAGGTATAAACAAGCCGTCTACAAACAGCCGAGCAGCACATTCACGTCAATTTACATTCTGGAGTGACTCGTGTTCGTGGCCCGTTGAATGTCGCTTTGAACGCGAGCATGTGAACCCACCATGAAACTATTATTTAAGCACTATTACTCTCAGAGCTAAGTGGGCGGACGGGCGGACGGACGGGCGAAACTATAAGAGTTCCGTTTTGCCATTTTGGCTATGGAACCCTAAAAAGGGAGTGAGATGATGTTTGGTAGAAGTGTATGGAGGCAATTTACTGTACTTAATTACATAGTACCTGGATGACCGAGATCCGCTCGGTTTTTTTTTAAACGACGTTTTCTAAAAATGAAACCTAGCTAGATCGATTTATCGCCACCGAAACCCCCGGCATACTAAATTTCACTTCCGAGCCATTGCCGAGATTCAGATTATATATACCTGTAGGTATTTTTAAACAAGAATTGCTCGTATAAGGTATAAGATAGGCATAAAGAATGACATATTCCGCCAACCCCAAATATTTGGGGTAATATGTCATTCTTTTTCTCTTGTTTTCAATCAACTTCAAAAAGGAATTTCGCAATTCAAAAATAAATTCTCCACTCGCCTGTATTTTTTGTTGTTTGTTCCCCAATTATCCGAAGACGGCTGTACCGATTTGAAAAATTCCTTTTGTGTTTGATACTTCCAGATTGGTCATATTTGTATGATATGGGTACTTAACCACACTTATCAAACCATCTACGTGGACTCTGACCATACGTACTAATAAACATAATCTATTAGAAAAATCACATTTAATTATATTTAAAACATCGATGACCATTGAAATCAGCAATTGGAATCTTCATTTTTCCCTATTTCAATGATAAAGTTGTTATAATAGGTACTAATAACGCAAGTTCTTTAAATGATAATACAAAATTATGCTTATCATACACCTGTTCTTTAGTTTGTACCGATTTTGAAGATTAGGGGTTTTCTAGAGAATGTGCGTCATCCGTAGTAAGCAACATGATACGATGTTTTGTTGATAAGTTATGAACTTTGAGTCTTACAGGAAACAAACAATTATGTTTCGATGTGTTAATAAAGATAATTATATTACACTGGCTTAGTAGCCGCGTCCGGATGTCAGCCATCGCGATAAAAGTATGTAGGTACCTTAAGTCACTACTCAAGTTTCAATCTAAGTCTTAGTCTTGGATATCAGCCTTGAAAACCCCGCTTTGGCCCTAGCGAAGTGGTGCAACAACTCCGGGGCGCTTCGCACTCTTTACTCCGATCCACACGCAATGTTTTTTTTTTAAGTGAAAACTTCTTTAGCGGCGTTGTGCACTTTTTGGGATGGGTAAAAACTGGTAAAAACCTTTAATACCTTTAAGCAATGATTACCAGCGCGGATCCAGGATTTGCACGAGTGGCAATTGCCCCCCCCCCCCCATCATGTTGCATTTAGTAGCACGCGCGACGAGGGGGGGCATGCCATCTTTCTGGGGGGGGGGGGACACCAGACCAAATGGGAATATGGGATGTACAAGGAATTCAGTCATCTCTAGTATGTATTATGAGCGTACCTTGGATAAATGTGTACTGCCTACCTTATTGCAAGTTTCGTAGGTATTCAACTCCTGGGATAAGTGTGTATAATGTATGAAGCTTTTATTGTATACTCTCGGTGTGTGTACGCCAATCTGACTGTTTGTATAAAATATTCAGTAAGTTTAGTTAAACGGCAGAACGGGGTAACCAAGTCTTTCATTTCTTGAATATCTACGTTGTCGTCGTCACTGCCAGTAGCGAAGGGTTAAAAAAATTCTAAGGTATCATTATTATCTAATTTAAAAAAATCTCGTGTCACAGTTTTCGTTGCCATACTCCTCCGAAACGGCTTGACCGATTTTGATGAAATTTTTTGTGCTTATCCGGTATCTATGAGAATCGGCCAACATCTATTTTTCATACCCCTAAAAGTTTGTTTGTTTGTTTGAATGCGATAATCTCAGGAACTAGGTACTGGGCTGCACTGAAAAAATATTTTATTGTTGGATAGCCCATTTATCGAGGAAGGCTATGGGTTATAACATCACGCTACGACCAATAGGAGCGGAGCAGCAATGAAAAATGTTATAAAAAAAAGGAAAAAAAAAAGAAAAAAGAAAAAAGCGAAAATTACTATCTATTATTTATGCCCCTAAGTGATAATACCACCCCTATAAAATAAAACATCGCGCTACAGCAGCAAGGAAAAATGTTGCAAAAATGGGGAAAATATTTTTCATACCCCTAAGAGTTTGTTTGTTTGTTTGAATGCGATAATCTCAGGAACTACTGGGCTGCACTGAAAAAATATTTTATTGTTGGATAGCCCATTTATCGAGGAAGACTATGGGTTATAACATCACGCTACGACCAATAGGAGCGGAGCAGCAATGAAAAATGTTATAAAAAAAAAGGAAAAAAAAAGAAAAAAGGGAAAATTACTATCTATTATTTATGCCCCTAAGTGATAATACCACCCCTATAAAATAAAACATCGCGCTACAGCAGCAAGGAAAAATGTTGCAAAAATGGGGAAAATATTTTTCATACCCCTAAGAGTTTGTTTGTTTGTTTGAATGCGATAATCTCAGGAACTACTGGGCTGCACTGAAAAAATATTTTATTGTTGGATAGCCCATTTATCGAGGAAGGCTATGGGTTATAACATCACGCTACGACCAATAGGAGCGGAGCAGCAATGAAAAATGTTATAAAAAAAAAGGAAAAAAAAAGAAAAAAGAAAAAAGCGAAAATTACTATCTATTATATAAGCCCCTAAGTGATAATACCACCCCTATAAAATAAAACATCGCGCTACAGCAGCAAGGAAAAATGTTGCAAAAATGGGGAAAATTTACGCAGACGAAGTTGCGCGGGTCAGCTAGTATTTTATATATATCTATATCTTGGGACAACTCACACAACGCTATCTGATCCCAAACTAAGCAGAGCTTGTACTATGGAAATCAGACATCTGATAAACATACTTATTTGTCAATACACACATATTTTAGATACCCAGACACAGGATAAACCATCGTGCTCATCACACAAAGTTTTATCCTGGGTGGGGATCGAACCCACTACCTCTTGCGTAGCAGTCAAATACACTCCCACCGCGCCACAGAGGCAGTCGCCATGTATCTATCTTGGTGGACACGGTTCTTTCTACCTAAAATATTATGTAACTACACTTCAAAGGGAAACCGAAAAGAATGGTGTTCTAGTTACCCTCCGCTACTGGCCACTGCACCCATTTTATGCGATTCAAATAAAACCTGTCATGTCTTAGAAGCAAAAATTGACATGTGACATTCACAGGCCTCAACTACGGTGGCACACCATAAAAGGAGGTCTGATCGCCACTTCACATATGTGTGGGAGAACCATTAAAACTATATTATTACACCATGTAAAACGTGCTACCAATTTGGAACTAATTAAACAGGGCATCCGGCTCATTGGCTGTCAAATCGTCGGAACGTTAACTCATGTTTTTGTGCAAAAAGATTCACTTTAGAATGATCTTTGTTGTACACTGTCTTATTGCTGCGTTCGTAATGTATGGATAAGACACTTGTTTACTTATGTTCTTAATAACAGTCATAGGCGCATTCAGGTGGGGGGCAGAAACAGGGGCAGATGGTTGTTTTGTCTACTGAATTCAATACAAGGAACACCAGAACAAAGGGTGGGGGAACACCAGACCAAGTGGGAATACAATATGTTGTATTCCCACTTGGTCTAGTGTTCCCCCCCACCCTGAAAGATTATTTGTGTGCCCCCCCCCCCTCGTCGTGCGTGCTGCTAAATGCAACATGACGGGGGGGGGGGGCAATTGCCACTCGTGCAAATCCTGGATCAACCCTGGTGATAATCATTGCATATAGGTAATAACAAATAACATACATACTACGTGACTTAACTGGCTTGTTGGACTAGTGGTTAGTGACCCTTTCTGCTTAACTTGAGGTTGGTGGGGTTTGACCAAGGACACCGAAATCTACAAATCGTTGTTCTGAATCTAAATGTACCTACATTGTGCCGATGAATTGTATGTTTGTAAAGTACCAGTAAAACAAGGCTTTGTTTTAAAAAAAAACCACTTAAATTAACCCTTGAAATGTTACACTCCCTTTTTTGAGGAAGCCATGAAAAATAAATCACTTTTGTTTTATCCGACTGCACCAGAAGGAGGGAAATGGTTTTCGGGCGTATTACAGTTGTCAATTTCTTTGGCATGCTCTGCCGTTTAATTCGTCTTAAGAGGGGCAGACATAGGGCATAAAATTTATCAGTTAACTATTATTAGAAGCGAGTTATAACAATTTACTTCTTATCGCACTTAAAAGCACGAATATTTTTTACTTAATTCAACTTAGAGCCACTTAGGTAGGAAAGTACTTGTTGTTAGCAACTTGAAGAGGCATGTCAACACTATACTCTTGATTATTATGGTTAGAACAATGAACCTAGTGTTTTATTCCCTTGGGTATAACCCAAGGGAATAAAACACTAGGTTCATTGTCATGAGGTCATGAGGCTTGCCAGTCGCTTAAATTCGTTCGCCGTCCCATTTCTATAGTTCTTTCATAGTAGGTACCTACTTATTCGTACCGCGTAAACCGGTGCTAGTCTAACTCTAAGCCATGGGCCGTCTTGGTGGGTCAACCGTGAAAACAGTGTTTTGGTTCAAGGCCATTGTAGCAATTAAAATTACTGGGCAATTTACACTTATGAACTTATGTCTCAAATGAGGAGCGCAGTGCGGTGACATTCAGATCTTTGCCAAACAAGGATTTGAGTGGCACTGATACTGTTATGGGCGACGCGTGAAGCTTACCATCAAGCACGACCTACTCGTCTCTTTATTTTGTAACATCAAAAAGATACTTTTGTTTACGCGTATGTTTTTTCTTTTGTTTAATAAACTCTTTGACACCAGATCCACACGTTGGCCAAAGCCTCTCATTTAACGTGTGGATATAACAAGAGTAACGCTTGTCCCAACGTTGACGTCAATATTTTTTTCTAGACGTTGGACGAGTGACGTTGGGAGCGACGTTGGGGCCAACGTCTTGAGCCGACGTGAGTGAATTGACGTCCCTTATAGCTGGGGAGCCCAAGTAGCTATGTTGGATTTACCTGAGCATCGTGGGGCTCTATTTTATTTTGAAGATGAATAAGATGCGAAGAAATATGTTTAGGATGATCCTTTCAAGGCAAGGGGGTTGGCGGCTCCAGTTCATAAAAAAACACTTTCGCATGAAACGAAGATGTTAAGTGAACCCACAAGAAGCTCCTATTCAAATGACCTACGATTCGGACAAACCACAAGCTCGTGACGACTTTTTGAAAATTAAAAAAAATAACCTCAGATTAAGAAAACCCTTTCACATAATTGTTGTAATATTAGATCAGCGTGTCTAGAATATCTAGCAGAACCATCTGTACGACAACCTAAGGCGCTCCAGTATCTATATTGTTAATTTTTTTACTAAATATTTTGATCGGCTGCCCAAGACGCCCGTCACTATTTATAGAGCTAATATTCAGTAGGGGTATTCAACAGGGAACAAGGTATCCCCCTTATGTGCCTGCTGCGCTTGGGGTCCCCATCTATTATTGAAGATTCCCAGTATTGCTCACGGTCATTTCGGAACGCCTTCTAAACCAAGTGGTCCAAAATGGTCTGTAGTTACCTCTACACGTCCATAGACGATGATTATTTACTAGCTTTCACCCGCGGCTCCTCCCGCGTGGATGACAGTTACCGCGACAAAAAATATCTTGTGTCCAAATTTCATCAAAATCGGTTCAGGGGTTTAAGCGTGAAACCGAGTTTCTTTTACACTTTTAATATTAGTTTGAATGAATTATAAAACTTAGCCTGTACTGTGCACTCTCTTACTGATCAGGCAATAAGCAGACGCCTCTAATACATTTTTTAATCATAACAGAGAATTCAAAGCTGGTAGCCTTAAGGCATCAGACTCACAATTGAAAGGTCTACTAGCACCGTCCGTTAACCCTCTCCAAATGCAAACAATTTAGCTTAGCTGAAGGGTTTACAAGATTGCTAGTAATCTCTAACCGTCATAGCAAATCTAAAATAAGGGGTTTTTCAGTAATGAAGGAGGCATATCCACTCTATGCCATCCTTCAAGAACATTCGCACCGGAAATACGAGTCGTTATTTCATTCGCCGATGACATGTGTCGGTCGGTCGCCTGCGCCTGCGCATGTGTCAGTGAGGCCGCCGAGAAATTGATGACGTCATTAGTCATATCAAGTGGCCAGTTTTTAAGTCGGACCTCACAGGAATCCACACAAATGTTTGTTTGATGTGGTCATTGCAAATCACACCTGTGACGCAAAACCAACCAAAAATAATAGTTACAGAAGGCAAGGTTGCTGAAGCAGCGCACATAGCTATGTAATGGAATGTCGGACCACTTGTTCCGAAGGTGTTTCGAGATACTGTGACCGTGAACGATGTCTTTTTGGGAAAAGGGCTGGTCTTAATTTCGGGGAGTTTTTATGTCGTACAATTGAATAAAAATCGGTTGCAAACTTACAATACCGATAATGACCTACCTACCTTTTTGATTATTTGGGGGAATGGGGACGGGAGGAGAATCCCCCTGGATACGCTCATGTCTGAGATGTTACTGAGCAGTGTTATATTTATTATAAACTTGGTGGCCTTGATTGACTTAGTCACAGATCTGACTAGGTCGCTCCGTTATATGTATATACCTTATAATTATTTACATAGGCTAATGTACTTATTATATAACTTCCTAGCTGACCCACGCAACTTCGTCTGCGTAAATTTTCCCCGTTTTTGCAACATTTTTCATTGCTGCTCCGCTCCTATTGGTCGTAGAGTGATGTTATATAGCCTATAGCCTTCCTCAATAAATGGGCTATCCAACAATAAATTTACATTTCACATTCCACCAAGACATGGTGTACGTCCTTCTCTACGTTACACTTTTCGCAATTGATAGAAGGTCTATATTTTCTTTTATATGGAGACGCCCGCACTAAGGCCTCTGTTGACTATACAAACATACAAATTGGGAACCCAAAGTATAGGTACACAGGTTCAGAATAACATTTTGTGGACCACGCAGTCGTGTCCCTTGTGGGAATCAAACCCAATCAACCTTCGTTACAGCAATCGTACGCACTGCACCACCCAGGCAGTCTGAACACAAATACCAAGACTACAGAAGGCAATTACCCCTCCCAGATGGATGAATTTTCAAGTCTTCGCCATACATTTGGTCCTCGTTGTTGCCCTGACTCACTCTCGACCGGTGTTAAGTCAAATACACCATTCTGTGCCCCCCCCCCCTGTATCTGCGCCTGAGAAGGCAACCCTCATACGTACTTCAAAACGACGCGCATAGACATCGTTCACGAACATGAATCAAAGACCACATTCGTTCATTTTGTTCAGGCGTGTCCCGCTTCCCCGACGTAAGTGCGACGTCAAGGCCATTTTCTTTTTTTCTCTCGTTATTCTGTGATCAGATCATGTTCTGATATGAGTATGTTCGGGAGCTTAACTCCGTCATATACAGACATGATTTGTTATTTATTAATAACCTTCAGCTCGTGGTTTCTTTACATAACACTAAATAACTTTGTGATATTAGTTTTGGAAAATATTTAATATATTAACCCTTAATCACCTGCCATATGTTTTTGGAGTGAGGCCTTAACACCGCTTAACACTATTTTACTGGAGTAAAAACGTTGTTTATTGTGTGGTTTAGGCCCTAAATCTGACTGATTTTACTCCGGGTTCTTTCAGATATGTGGTAAATTTGTATCACAAAAGTAGGTAGTAAGTGGTAAAGGGTAAAGATTTTCAAAATTATTTTTATGTTCTTCGGTTTATTTCGAAATGGTCTTATATAAATTTCGTAAAGATCTGATGATGAGTTTCGAAGACAGACAACGAAACTTCTTAATAAATGCCGGCAAATCAACCGTGATTGAAGCCGGTTATATATTTTTTATGTAAAAAAAGTTTTATAGTGTATGTTGTAGGGTTAAAATCCACAAACTTTGTTTTTTTTTCGGAATAAAAAGCCAATTTGCTATCTCTGTGCCAAACTTTATTCAGATCCGTTTGTAACGTGATTTAATAACAAGGAAATAGGAATATTAGCTCGAATAACACATGCCTTGTTTAAGTTAAATGTTAAATAGGTACTCACTCAACTCAAAAATATGTTATTAAAGATAATATTTCTATTTAATTGATACATAAGATCACCTGTGATGGACCGGCAATTTGTAAGATAAAAAAAACATCAGTTAATCGGCTTCGGAATCACACCTTTTATGTAAAAAATTAAAATATCGTCCTTCACATACTGGGAGGAAGAATTGTAGACATAGTGAAGAATAGACCAGGCATGGCCTTTGAAAAGGCAAACCTCGCTACATTTTTCGCATCTAATCGCCGAAATAGATGTGAAATAATATAATAATAATAATATCTGGTTGCTAACAACTTATAACTTTTAAACTTACGCGTTGCATTATAATTACAATTTGACACGTGAATAAACGTGTTTAATCTAGGTTAAGTATTTATTTAACCCAGGATAAAACTTTGTGTGATGAGCACGATGGTTTATTCTGTGCCTGGGTGTTATTTATCTATAATATGTATGTATTTAGAAATATATAAGTATGTTTATCAGTTGTCTGGTTGCCATAGTACAAGCTCTGCTTAGTTTGGGATCAGATAGCGTTGTGTGAGTTGTCCCAAGATATTATTATTATAATAAACTTATTAAGCATTTCACATCCATTTCGGCTTTAGTATAGACTTGAATTTAAGGTACCTAAATAGGTACTTTTAACTCGAGAGTGGCCATGTGAGTTGCTCGCACTACGACAGGGAGAGGGGGGGGGGGGTAGTGAATATTATAGGGTACCTATTACTATTGGAATGAATGGGTTTTACCAAGGAACCCGAGATTTTGGCTCGAAAAGAACTTGAACTCGCTGAGAGTTGAGTTTATCAAGAAAAAGCACACATGTAGTCATACGGTTATCTTCCTACACTCGATGTGAATACGTAGCCCGAGTGGAGGTAAGGCACCAATTAACAATGATCTATTGTCTAAATTTTAGCTTGCATTTGGTCAAGTCTTTTGCAGGGTGAACGTCTATTTCATCCTGGTATTATTTTATGTCATACCGTCAACTAAAAATGCACAATCTTCAATATTAGATCGAACAACTTACGACAGAACATACATAAGCGTATCTGGAAGATATGGAAAATAATAAATATGAAATAAACCATTAATTTTATTTTACGAATATGGTGGTCCATACGTGTTTGCCTTCTCTATAAATTGCTAGCACTACATTGCACAATAGCACAGGGCCGCATCATCCGCAGGTGGGTGCATAAAAAAACGAAAGGATTCGTCGGCAACCGCACCGCTTGCGCAGGTGCGTCATCAGGTGCCGGGATTTAGGTTACTCGTTAGAAATTAGTTCTTGCATTCGCCTCGTCAATTTGGCGACAACTCGTCAATTATATGTCAATTGATTAATTAGAAAATAATTAGCCAGTTTGGTTAATTATTTTTTGGTGAGACTCATGTAGACATGCAAGTAATTAATCAACTGATTATCAAATAAGTTCTGCGCGATACAAATTAATGTTTTTTTTTTATTTATTATTATGTTTTTAATGTTTATACTCCTTTTAGAGGATGATGTTGGGTCTGTTCTAACAGATTCTATTCCTATATCCTCACAAACTTTACCTCTTTATAATATTAGTATATACATAGATTTAGAAATGACACCCAGACACAGAATAAACCATTGTGCTCAACACACAAAGTTTTATCCAGGATGGGGATCGAATTCCCGACCTCTGGCTTAGCAGTCAGAGTTAGTAACTAGCCAGTCACTAGTTACACTAGGCCTCACTCTAATCTACATCCGTTTCAAATTTCATCCAGATACGTTCAGCCGTGATTGAGTAACAAACTTTTGAAATTATAATAGCAAAATACTAAGATCACGGACAGATTAGCCGCAACATACTCATACAAATAAAATCCGCGCCCCATAAATCCTCAAAGCCAATCATAATGATTCTAAAAACACTACAAAAAAAGAACTACATTGTGGCATTACAGTGCAGTAGAACCCTCGTCTTGTCGTCCCGTCAGACAAGTGTAGAGACGCCGCGACAGGTAGCGCTTTGTTCTCTAACAATGCACAATCACATCACAGAATCGAATCTTTTTTTGTAGTACATACAGCTGATTACGGCCCTGTCAAAATTAGGGCAAGATTTTTTTTTAATGTAAATCGTACTAATCTCGCTATCGTATAGCGAGATTAGTACTTATACTTAAACTAAAATACATACTAAGTAATGTATTTTAGTTTAAGTATCTATATGTACAAAAAAAGAAGAAAGATTTTGTTATGACGAATTTCTGAATCTATGAGGTCGTTTTTGATAAAATTTGGTATAGAGTCAGTTTGAAGCTTTGAGCGGACAAATATCGAGTAATATTAAGAAGGTATAATTACTTAAATGTTAACACAAACTTAAAACAAACTTATTCGATAAATTTGTATGAAATTCTGTACCCAGGACTACTTTTTCATAATTTTCCATATGTCAATATAACAAAAATAGATCAACAATAAGAGACCAAATTAAACAATTAAGTCATGAGGATGTTAAATAGACGTGACCTATTTAAATACAGAACCCTAAAAAAGCGATAACAACGTGTAGGTACCCTCATTCCTAACTCCCTAAAGACTTTACAACCCCTTCAAACTACCGACATAAAGTACATCTGGACTAAAAACAACAATCTTATATCACAAATTAATAAGCTTTTATAGTGATTAAAAATGGCGTGGTTTATTTTATTAACGATTTGCAGTTCTGGTTTACTTTCGTCATAATAGCTTTTTCTGCTGTTATGTCGAAAGCACAAATTAGTCATTGACCAAATACAGACGCTAATATTACTTTATGTTCTAAAATGTGGCAATACAAAGAGATTTTTTCAAAGCCCCGTTAATTGGCGTCGTCTCGTCCCCATTACGCAGCCTCTGCGCCACTGATACGCCTTTGCGTACACAGAATGCACATCTGGGAGCAATGAAGGACTTTAAAATATCCAAAAGAACTCATACATACAATATTCCCAATTGAAAATCAACTGTATGCGTCTTGAAATAGAATTGATATCGATTTGGTGTTGTCCTGACACCCATCGCTGCGAACACCTGTTTCAACCGCAGCGTTTATACCAACAATGACAAACAAAATTGATATTTAACACCAAAAGATATAGTTGAATTTGAAATGCACGACTGTGTGATATTGCATTCCTGTTTTGTAGGGATGTTCGCATAAATTATCGATGTTTCTCTCCGCGTGAGCGTTCGAGGATACGTCTGTCCCTTTCTGTTGCTTGTTTTTGTTTCGTCGGTGTTATGTAGAATGTGAGGACGTGAGACAAGTGCCGAGCTGCTCGGTCTGCCGGCTCTCGTACATGTTTATGTCTGTGCGTGTTGCAGATTAAATTTTATAATACGTCAACATTTTTTTTGTTTCGTATATTTTTTCGATAACCTCCACAGTCGAAGCTAAAATTAAACTTTGTTACAAAAACATTTATTGATTTCTTTACAACCATAACACGTGATTGAAACAGTTCATCGTAAGAGCAATTTGTCAAGATATGAATTACTAGTATTAGTTTATTTGTTGAGTCAAATACCACTTGATCGACGCCGGGTCACGAGGCTAGTTCATAATACACGAGGTGTCGGCGGCCAGCCGGCGCCACGGCGGCAAACGCGGCGCCTACTATCCTGTCAGCCATGTTACGACAACAACAAACCAAAACAAACCCGAGTAACACGACATAAAGTCCATTTTCCTATAACTTATCCCACATCAGCTGTGATTTCCTTCTCATTTAAATAACAACTTTATTTCACTGCCAGTAAGGTCCATTTTGGGTTTTTATTAAGGGACGATATTGAATTTGTTCCTCGATTTTGAATTCCAAGCAACGACTATAAGAAAGCAATTTTTTTAAGGAAGTGTTTTGTGTTTAGAGTTATATTAATTTACTTCTTACGTAATTACCGCCACGTTAAGTAAGTTCCAAATTAAAGTAGGATGTTGTATTTTATAATAAAGCAAAATTTATTCTAAATAATGGTCAGTAGAACATGCAATAATAACATGATTATGAAATAGCAAGTGTTATGTTGTAGGGGAGAGTTGGTAAAATTGTCGCATAGTTGGTTAGCAGTTATATTTGGCGCCATTTGTCTGACGCCAGGTGGTCGCGCACTTGCGTTATTTCATCGGTAAATCTTGTACAACAACGATCCGAGCCCGAAGTAAGGGCAAGTCAATTAAACCCAGTCTCGTTGATTGACAGGTCATTGAGTGAGACCGCTTAGTTTTTTTTACCTTTTTGAGCTACGTAACAACACGTTTTTATACGAATACTCGAGCTTTATAACTAGATACTTTTGTGTGGTATAATTGTTGAGCTCAACTGTTTATTGTAGAAGGCGCGAACTCATGGTAAACAACATTTCATTCAAAGTCTCACTCGGCAGGTCTGAGTTTTTCAAAGCGTCATCAAACATCAAAAAAACTAGATGTTAAATAAAACGCGACGAGATTCACGCCGTTGCGTTGCGGTCATGGCTAGGTGTCAAAAGCTTTACCTGACCGCTAACACCTACACAGGCTATATTACTCGCCCGATATTTACTATCTCAGCCCCATCATGTTTGTTCGGGAGTTATCCCTTTACACCTCCACACTGTGGCCGCTACTCAAATTGTAATACAAACAACATAAGTTCGACTTTTAGAAATAACACGTATTGTAAATTAGCCCGCGCTTGCAGGAAACGTGATTATACCAAAAACAACAAACCGCAAAAAATGCAGCGCCGAAAATTAAGTGACATTATTTCGAAGCATATTTCAACTGTGACGGAGAATAAAATGAAAGCAATTCATATTTGATGGTCGCGGATTCCGGCGGTAATGTAGAGACAATTATTTTCGATCCCATATGACTCGAATTAATGCGGTAACCCCTGTTTGAGCCCATAAAAATTCACGACAAAACCTGTATAAACGGCTGGAGGCAAAACTTGGTTGTTTTGCGACTCGTTCCCAGAAATCGAGGAAACGTTCGAGCAAAAAGCCGACAGAACAGGATTTTGTATCGACATCGCCAAATCTGGACGCGTTAAGAAATGATAAAGAGGACGCCGCGCCGCCACCGCGGCCGAGTGCAAACTGCACTGACCATGAAAAAAATCACAACAAGACCAAACAACCAGCGCGTACTTCCTTACACGAAGACGTTTTGATACATGACGGACCTTCGGGCCATCCACAAGCCGTCCACGTCGCAACTTTATGTTTAAAATTATTCAAAAAAAAAAAGTGATGAGGTCTCGTTTTATATGCTCATAAGTACTTATGCCTCATTAAAACAATGGCTAGCATAATATTCTCATCTGCCCATAATCACAATTATTATGTTTAGTATATGCAATCTTATTCAGAATGCGACAGCTGGTGTCGAATAATACATGCACTAATAGACCACGATTGTAATATCGATTATCCAATACGAATTTTGATAGGTAGGCTAAATGCGTCGATTGTGCAGTGCGAATAAAGTGTACGTAAATGATGTTATAATGCGTGTGCGTGAGTCACGGATGCTCACATGTGCATGTAGAAATAGTCTGAGTTTGTACAAATGTTGAGATCGAAGTATAGTGTAGTGTGGCGATACTGGCGATCCTCACGACGAGTCGCCGCGCGCCGCCGGCCAGAGAATGCGACCGGCTGGCGCACCAGTGCGTGACCACATATCGATATTATATTCTAATTAATTAATTTTATTTATTATTAATATCCTATGTTGTCCCACTGCAGCACAAGAGCCTCCCTACTCCCTCTCCACTTTTCTCTGTCAGTTGCAGTAAGAGGTCAATATATTTCAAATTCGAAGGAGTTTATAAATTAATATGTGTTTTCTCAAGTGCCATGACAAAATAAGTTATTAATCTACTTTGACTGGTCGGCTTTTGATAGCCGCTTCCGCTTACGTCGACTAATAATTGCTAATGTTGTTACATCTATAAAAAAAGTCTTTGCGTTATATTATTATGTAGAATAAAAAAATCAACTATTTTTTAAGTTCCGTTTTCATGATTTATTGACAGTTTCATAACTGGTTAATTTTCTGGTTTTAACCTGGAGATAATTAAAAGTAAATAAATTTGATTAAATACTTTTAATTTTTTTAACTGTCATCAATTTAGTGAATCTGTAGAACATAACAATATTGTTATAGCGGCTTAATCTAATTGCTTTTTAATTGATGTACTTATCTATAAAACTAATACAGTATAAATAGGTATCATCTAACCATTTTCGCTTAGTCGCCGTTCTGTATAGTTTAATAATACATAAACGATAATATCTTATCTGAATCGAACCACTAGATAATCAGGTGTTCGCCAAAAACCTCCAGATTAGCGAGGACTCATTAGAAAAATGTTTTACCGCACGATAAATGCCATACATATCATTGAGCGCATCTCTAAGGGCGAGACCGGGTTGGCGCCGTGCTTTTTTACCCCGGCTGACTCCGGCCAACTTTATACCACGCTCGTTTCGTCAGTCGAGCGCAGTCACTCACACGATAGGGATGTGCGCACCGTCACATGCATACACTTCCGAACGTGCGCGTTCGTAACAAAAATGAGCATAGTGTAGTTACTTTTTTTTTTAATAAAACTGTGTCTTATAAAGTGCCAATACGAGTTGCCTTCAAGTGTTAGTTCCAAAGGATTGTTTAACGCAAGTTTTTGATTGGATTTGACTTAAGGATTTAAAGATGTCGAACTTCACGACTGCTGGAGATGCGACGCAGTCTGCCGTCAAAGGTTTGTAACTTTTTGACCTATGACATTGACTTTTTTAAAATAAATATGTCGATTCTTACAAATGTTATAGCTGAGCAAACATTCGTTGCGTAAGGTGTATTTTCAGGTGATAGTGATACAGGGTGTTCTGTTTAAATATGTGTAATGCGAGAACTTAATGAGATATTAACACATACACAAGTACTAATGGAATAAAGGCCATACTTAGCAACTCTACTGCAATATAACTTTATAATAATTCAAATATAGGTAATTGTTTATAAATAATGATCGTAATTGCAATTGATCTCAAACTGCAATTGATGAATGTACGTAATCCTTTTGATGGCATAATCATAACATTATGCTATCAAAATGAGTATTGTAGATAATGCCTACTACTTTAAAGGATTACCAAGGTTTTAAGTTCAAATACACTTCCCCAAATGTACAAAATTATGATCTGTCACTAGATGACAAAGTAACATCGTTGCTATTAAAAGTTAGTTTCGTAAACCTTAACTTTTAAAAAATCTATCTCTACAAAGGAACTCGAATCGATATTGCAATCATTGCGAATTTGCGACTGGCTGGCACATCGATATTTCAATATGCATAATTTGAATTTAGAACACAGGTGCATTCATTGCCCACCCTCCTCCGTCTCAATACCTCTACGGACAATTAATTACTAATAGAGATGGGACTAAAATGATTTTACGACAAATTGAATAATTATTTTTATTGTTTAAATATGCAAAAAGTAAAACATTTACTAACATATTTCATTTTATTGTAATTTTCCTAATCTATTATTATTTATTAATTACTAACATTTTATTTGGCAAATATATATTTAATAGGCCTAGGCCAGTTAGAGGCAGAAAAACATTATAATTCCAAATAAAAAAAAATACATACGCTTCCTTTAACCATAGAAAAAAACTAAATATGTACTTTTTTCTATCTGTCAAAAACCGTTACTTAATTCGTCCCAATTTACAGACAGTTAAAAATATGTCAGAAACACAAATTCACATCGTAAAATCTATCAATACTAATTATTAATATATTCCGACGCAAAACAAAAGGGTAGGGACACAAAAAACACACACATGTTAGGGTGAAAACCCTTAACAAGTGTATTTGAAACAAAATTATTTTAAATTACATCTCAAACAAAATTATCCCTTATTTCTATGGCATAAGGTTCATATGGACTACATTTATGTGTTTGTATGTTTGTACACATGTTACTAGACGGGGGTCCGCTGTTATGAATAGGATTTTTTTAAGAATCGTCAATCATGACCTAACTGCAAGTGTTTGGAGGTTAAAAAGAGAATTTATGTATTTCAAACAAGTATTCCTATGCTTTCTTTCCTACTCCATAACGCCTATTTTGTTCTTTAAGATTAGAATGGGCAGAAATTTATTTCTGTCTTTATTTTGTAATGAAAATGGTTATAGCTGGAAAACTGAGGGAGTGAAATCCATAAAATATAGTTATTACTTATTAAAAACAATATAATTAATGCTAATATTAAAAATGATGTTGATGATAATAATAATAATAAAAACCATTTGATAGGAAAATAAGTAAAATCATAAGAAAAACAGCCCTAAAGAAATATTAGTTTAATTGGGAATAAGTGAAATGAAATTAGATTAAATTAAGTACTTCTCAGATTAATTTTGAAGCATTGTTTAAAACAAAACCCCTAGGATTAATTCCTATCAATAAGTATAATTAATTATTATTATATAAAAACCATATGTGTATCATATTATGTCCCTCTAACTCGTTACAATTTAACAAATAATGTGTTACATAATATAAATAAAAAAGAAACAAAACTACAATCGAGTAATAAAGGGAGTTGTCGCCACATGTGTTGTGACGTCACTGTTGGGTACCAGATGTGGACGTCCCTAGCACCAGATGTAGTAATCGGTAGACATATGTATCTATATTGATTACAATTAGTAAAGGGTACTTTAACAGCTACTGAACTAAATAAAAAAGTTTTGTCTATAGTAAAAAAATAATAGTGTGTATTTATGGTTTAATTATGCACCATAGAATTAAAAGTACTTATCATAACGAATGCCCCTATTCAACCTGTTCTGTTTCATCCTATGTAGCTATAAATAAAACTCTTGTTACCCTTGCTTCTTAGGCGATCTTAATGAAAAGTACCTATTTAGTTTAGTACTTCAAGAACCTACCTAAGTACTTAGGTACTTATCTTTATAGTTTTATTATATATTTATTGTACTACGTCTTACCGAAAAATCTTTTTTTGTTTGTTATTTTTCTTTATTTTTTGAGTTCATTGCGATGTATACAATTTTTGAGGTATATTTGCAATTGTCAAGTTAATCATATATCATCATAACACTTTAACAGCACAATAATCATCCTTAACTATTTTCATAAGTTTACAAAACTGAAAATCATGACAGCTCAGTTTTACAACATTTTCAGAACTAATTATTTTTAGGTACAACGAAGTCACTTCGTTCATTTTACTAATTTTATAACTTTTAGCTGCTCTGTGTTCTGTATTCAAAGTAGTTTTTTTATTGTCTGCAAATAGATCCAATGAACATCTGTCAGTATTACAATATAACAGATAATGCAAACAGTGATGTGAGCAATATTCAAATGATACAATGTTATCTTAATTGAATGGGTATTACAATAATCATTAGCAAAACATTCTGGACGATATCTATCTAATAAGAGTTTGATAATCCATTAAAAGTTCGATTATTGTTCTCATAATCTTAACTCTTTTAATTATAATTGCGGAAATAACTTGTTCAATGCTGCTTAATCCAGATTTATTAATTTCTTATCAAATGAGCACAAATAATGTATTTTCTTTTGTAATTTTATCAAGTTTTAGGATTAACAATACTTGCCAAAAGGAAAAAATAAAGTTCAACTTTTTATAAAGACTTTCCAATAGTGGTTAAATAGAAAACAAATACTTAAAACATATACTAACTTTGGTTAAAAATACTTCTGTCTTCTGTTATAGGTTTTACCTAAGGTTGTGATGAACTCTTTAAAGCATTATTATATATTAAAACATGTCGTGCCATTTCACGCTGAAATAAATCACCTTGTTATTTAAATTTTACCAGATACTTCGGGCTGAAATGCTTGAAGTTAGATAGTCCGTTTTAGGGATTCCAGTGACCTTAATAGACCGGTTAAAATTGTATTTTCCTTTGCTGTAAAATTGCATACGGAGGTCAAGTATCGAACCAGGTCCAAAGTCTTGTAATTATGATATTATCAAAACATGTGATAGTGAATACCGATTACTATTCGTAAAGATAAAATCGATACGATTATATCAGTATTAATATGTGTTATTATTTGTTAGTCCTCACTTCAGGTTTTGCACTTAAAACGCAGTCTGTTGACTATCTTTGATAACGATTTCGACAACAATAAATGTTGTTTGTTGCTACTGTTGCTAGGTAGGTGTTTACATAGGAAAGGTAATTTATTGTTTAAATAATGCATTGTATGTATGCACTTACACGATCATGAACTTGTTAATGATTTTGCTCGGATTATAATTTCACACAATCCTTATGGAACATCCCTAAACTAATTCAGTAACTTCTTTTTTTAGTTTATTTAATTATTTCAATAATTATTTGGCTATAAAGGTTATATACAGTTATATAACCTTTATAGTCAAATAATTTATGACTATAATTATTAATAGTTATTGACAATGTAACCTAAAATAGTCTAGATTTTTTTTACCTATGCTGATGGTGATAAAATTTTTTGCAAGGTTCCGTTTTGTTGCAGTTCAGTTAGAATTTTTACGACTGGCAATATTTTGAAACAGCATTCACGTGCTAGGTTGCACGTGCTCCGTCGTACCGGATGCGTTATGGTTTGTTTGGGCAACAGCTCGTTTTCTAGATAAAACTAACCTACAGTTATACTCAACGTAACTTGCCATAGACAAACTTTAAAATAAAATTGTCTGTAGTTTATCAATCTTCATTTTAAATAAAATATAAAGATCTTGGATTAAGAAGCAAATCAATAAATCTATTAATCTGATTCTATATTTTTCGTATTAGTAAATCTGAATAGCAACAGTAAGAGAGTTAAACTAATTAACGATTAAACACATAAATAGCGTATATAACATTGTTTATCTTTAGATAACCATGTCAAGACGTTTTCAATCCCACATTACACATCGTCACGGTTGAATTATCTCGATTTTTTGTCAACGAATGATGACGGCATTCGGAATTCCCAAAGCGTTCATATTCACATATTCAGCATTCTGCCGAAGTAGGGCTGCCTCATTAAACACTAATTAACTTTTGCCCACGGCTTCGCTTTCGTGGATGGAAAAGCCTACAAATATCAAGCTCCATAACATAAGTACGGAAATCAAACTGTTTTAAATAAACTCTTCAGCTTCATTGTGATTATAGAGATAATATATTGTATCAATAACACATGGTGAATGGCGGATTCTAGATATTAGTTTCGTTTGACCCCGAAAATACTAAAAGCATACATTACATACTTACACAAAGAGGACTCAAATACTTTTTATGGCAAGTTAGAGCCCATGAAATAAAACTATCTTTACAAAATCCCACAGGACCAACGGTAAAGATGAAAACAGATGATAGGTAGTTATCGATTCTAGAATAGATGAAATATTCTTCGACAAACCCAATTCCCATAAATTTCGCTGAAATGGAAAAAGGTTAAAATTTTCACTTCGTTATTGTATAGTTAAAAGAAGACATCCTGTATACTTTAGTATACACTATACGTAGTATATTATTGTGAAAAGCAACTGACAGCCCTAATTTAGTTCGAAGACGGAACAATGCCTTGACTACAACGATGAATCTCGTTAATTTAAGCTAAGAATTTCGACAAACAACGATTCAGACGCATGTTTTTAAACTTTATAGTTCCGCATCGATTCGATCCATTTTTGGTATCCGTACGGTACTTAAATGCGCACCGCACTAGTTAATAGGTATACTACCTTTAATGGATCAAAATTAAAAGCTTAAGCACAAGCTAGTAACATCCCGATACTTGCTACGTTTGGTTTGATTGCTACCTTAAACAAGAATAAACCTGGAAGTATACTATACGAATGATTTGGCATAAATAATTTGCAATTTTTAACTTGGGATGCCGTAATTTTCTAGTTGGAAATTGCATCTACTCGTAAGACCAAATATTAAAAGGCAATTAATATTTACTTAGTTAACCCATTCTAATACTAGCGAAGAGTGAAAGTTTTTTAAATTTTCCCAGAGAATATGTGGTCCAATCTGGCAGCCATCTTGTTCATAATGCCATACTGTACCCACATTGAAGTACTTACTGAATATTTCACACAAACAACAACATCTGCGATATAAGCTGACCTTGTAAAAATTTTATTGTTATATTCAACTCCATCTGTCAACCAAACGCATGCGTTCAATTGTTTTATGAAGTCTTTCATGCTGTGGAATAGTTTTTGACATCTGTTCCTGCCGGCCAAATGTTTTAGCTATTATTGTGCCTACTGGTCTAAATGAAGCGATAAAGATTTTCAACTCATTTTATTTTGTGTCTAGATATAGTTCTGCGGCCACTTCAAACAATGTTTTGGGACTTATGCTAATTTTTTTAGTCCCAAAACATTGCATTTGATTTTTTAATTTCTTTTTTTGCTGTTAAGGCCGTTAGATGTAATTTTGCATACACATTAATATTGAAGGGGTGTAGAGAAGCCAAATATTCTTCGAAAAAAGACAAAGGGAGGAAGCGAACGGGTGGCCAGAGACAAAAACAAAACTCAACGATACTTCCCTCGCGTTGCGGATATTAAAAAAAAGTGCCGTCAAAAAACGCTTAGAAAGAAGACCTAAAACTGTTTCGACTTTTTACCAACTTGTTCTATCGTCAACGGATTTCACGTGATTTTAAAAAGTAGACCGAAGTTAAAAGTAGCTAATAAAGACATGGTTAGGTTTGTTAGAAGGTTATTCCATCGCTCCTAAAGATAATTATTATTTTTAGCGATGACACTTGATTTAAATAAAGATGACATGACAGTCGCTAATTTGTCAACGTAATTTTCATGATACTATTGTAATTTTCCTAGTCATTTTAAATTGGAAGGTTTAAGCTTTTATTTTCTGTTTTTATTTAATTCTAAATAATTGGAGATAACTTTAAACCAAATTTATAAAGTTAGTAATATATTTCTTTAAGCGCCATGATAAACATTTAAAGCTCTTTGTGCAAACTGCAAATTAAACTCATAAAATTGTTCAGTATATGCGTAGGCGCAGACTAACGCCACAGACCTATAAATCGTATAGAACTCTCGATTTCTTGTTTCCGCAGGATATGACTTTTTTATGGCGTCTTGTGCGAAATTGTTTGTATTGATAAGGTTTTTCACACCTTTTGAAGGAATTTATTGTAAAATATATTTTTAACGATAGCATACCTAGACGATTTAATAAAAGTGGTACCGATGGAAAGATAGAGGTTTAAAATACGTCACGACGTAACCGTTAAATAGGTTTATTTTGTTGCATTTACTAAAGGGGATAAAATGTTAAGACCGTTTATAATTTTCACAATTCGAATTAGGCGAGTTTTTAAGTCTCATCCACATCGGACGAATTGCAACTGTCAAAATGCAATCACTTATATTAGTCCATAGACTAATATGCGCATATATGATTTAAAAATCGAAAGCTAAATAAAAAATCTAAAACTTGTGTGTTTCAAGAGGACAGTCCGATAGTGCAATTGGTTGCGCTCGCGCATCTTTCTTATTTGCGGTTGGTTCGTTAAGTTTCGTCATTGCTCTCGGGCGGCGCTAAAAGCGACGTTTACACAGACAGTTTCACGCCTCTCGACTTTATAATTACTTGGAAATTAAAGTAATAAAATAGATTCCTTTTTTTACTAAAATCCTTTACTTTAATGGAGTCTTGTAGACTTTCCAATCAAATAAGAAGAACATGGAATCTAAAAGAACAACGAAGTGATGCAATGCTAGATAATTTATTGTGTATGTTGGATTGCTTGATCTCTGGCATAGGCATCAGGCAGCCATACTACGAGTGGTCTAGACCAAATATCATAAATAAGATAAGTAGATGGACTAAAGTAATAGATAATATATTATAATTAAATTAATGACCAAAGAATTCCAGAAACGCATATTGAAAATATAGGTAGAGAATAGAGAAAAAATCTTGATATTATGTAATTCAAATTAAAATTAATTCTATATTATCTTTGGTCGTCGCATTTCATTAAAACATATATTAAAAACAACCATTCGCAAATGACACGATGTAACCTTGTAGGGTGGTCCGATCGCATTTATTTGGACTCGCATCGTTGCTTCCGTAACCCGAACACCTTTGGAATATTCTTCGTTATCTATACTAATATTATAAAACTGAAGAGTTTGTTTGTTTGAACGCGGTAATCTCAGGAACTACTGAGTCGAATCGAAAAATTATTTCACTGTTGGGTAACCCATTCATCTAGGAATGATATAGGCTATAAAAAAACATCACGCTACGACCAATAGGAGCGGAACAGCAATGAGAAATGTTGCAAAAACGGGGAAAATTAATAAAACGTTATAAAATTAACTCAAAGGCCCAAATTAATTGATGTATATCGTAATATATTTTTTAATTGTTGGTCTTTAAAGGGTCAGTGCAGTAGTGTGAAAGATTTATTTTTCTGAATAAAGAATTGTGATTACATTTTTGCCTTAGTAGGTACCTACCTACCTACAGTTTGTAAATGAAATTTTTCAGCGATTGACTGGCTGACTGTCTGAATGCTTGCATATACATAAGTAGATAATAGAGTCGTAATGAAAGAAAGAAATTCCTGACAAGAAACAGTAGTTACCTACGTTATAAGGGTAACAATTATATAGGCATTATCATTGATATCGACGAGGTGTATGATCTAATATACCTAAGTACCCATTATTCTTAGAAAAAACTTCAACTATGCCCATGTTTTTGTTTATACGTGATGTTTACTCAACTAGCGCGCGTCACCGCATTCCACACGCGCCAAACGAGACATTTGCATTAATTTGCTAACGAGAAACGCCTGAATTCGAGATTACTTCAAGATAAATGGTTGCCTAATTTAGACGGCGCTTAAATCCAACTTGTTTCTAAGCGATGAATCCGGGAGATGGCGCCTTCGTTATGCAAACAGATTAGATATTTTATAAACATATGAACTGTGTCGTAATAGTATCATATGTTGTTAATTACAGTAGGTGTACGTAAGAAAATACTTATATATATGCAAGGTTCTGTCAGAAGTTATGCGCAAAAGACGTAAAAAGTATTCTAAGTAGTTACCTAGTTATGACAAAATCATTACAAATGTGCAAAAAAATCTTCGTCATGCTTAGGCACCTACTTAATAATTTTGCAATCTCATAATTAAACTAAAGCAATTTGTATGTAATAAATCTATAATAAATAATTATTATAGAATATTTATCAAATATGTTTCTAATAAAAACACATTATCGTTATTATTTTTTGCTAGTCGTATGCGAAATTAACTTTTTTTATTCTTAAATGATTTATTTATCGCAACCAGGCGCCAATGCGAGGTCACGGCGCGAGCCAAAATTTTCGTAGACGGATCTTAAAATTCCAAATTCAAAATAAGTATTTATTTTCGTAGTTTTCTTTTCTACTCTCATGACAGAAATTAATTACCACGTATTATTAGTCTTTTGGAACTTATATTCTGTGGCCAATTAAGTGTTTAAAATAAACAGCCACCCTACCCACCCCAGCCTATTAATTCGGGTTAAAGATTATTCTCAAAAAAACAGATACAGTTCACTTTTATTGAGATTTACAAAAAAATGTAAAGTGTCCTATACATATATGACAATTTGAGTTTGCAATATTACGGTATTAAAAGTATATCAACAATTCTTGGTGACATATTCTAATTACATTATGTAATAGGCAAATTTAATAATAGCAATACCCTTTATTCCTTTTACTTACCATTAAAATCAAACATGTTATTCTTGCTATCTAAACATGTTTGTTTGTTACAATAGATTTAACAATCGTAAGTATAAATTAAAAGTATGTAAGAGTCTGACTTTTAATTGGAAATCCATGCAAATTTCGTTCTTAATTTAAATGAATAATGAAGAGCTTTAGTAAATAACGGTTACAAAAGAGAATTGAAACAGAGAAATCCGTATTTGTTTAGGACATTCACCGAAAATATTCGTAGCCATTTTTACTTTAAAAGACCAAATTTGACTAAAATACCAAATTTGTATGCACTTACATAAGTGTGAAACTCAGCTAGCTGCCATCAATTTAAAAAAAAAAAAAAAAAAAAAAAACAAAAAAAAAAGCAAAAAATGTAAAGCACTTTTTTAAAACTTGGATTACCTATCAGTATAAGAATTACTACTATAGGCATGCATTTAGAACATATTTGAAGAAGCTACGCACAAGGAATATAAATTTCAAAAGAAGAGCAAAACATTGCTTGATTAATGACAGTTACAAATCACATAGACAAAGTTACCATACCATTAACCCGACTTCCCGCATAAATAGGTTAAAGTACAATCACCCCCTAAAATACCTAACAAATACCCACAACGACATCTGCTATAGGCACAAAATGTTGGAACTAAACAAATCGTTTTAATACTTTTATAATGTGCAATTTAAACTATTCGTATTTCCATATTGTTTTCGAAGTTTGAAAAATGACTCGGTGCATATTTTTCTCTGTAGCTGTCCCACGTTGGCTGCCAATACTGTATAATGTACGTTTTTTATAGGCGCAAATCAATGTATAAGTCTAGGTTTTATTCAAATTTAGGCCATCAGACGTTTCGAAATAAATGATCTGCCAAAATGTCACGGCGATGCAATTTTTCTATCATCACCAGGTGGTTTTATACATTATACATCGTATCGAAAATGACCAAAAAAATGTAGAGAGATATTTTAAAATTGAAATTTTTTTGCAGCCGCTAGGCAACGCAACAATTTTGGTTTCAAATGACTTTAAAATAAGTAGGTAGGTATGTAATCTAAATTTATATTAGATATACGACCCGTTACAATTATTTTTTTAATTGATTAACTCGATTAAACATAATTGCTAGGTACCTACTCTACTCTAGTTTTTTTTTTTTTTAAGTTTTATTGGTAGCTACCTAGAGTGCCTAGATTGTTTAAGTTCAAATTTCAATTACAAAAATCTAAATTTTAATAAACAAAACTGTGCTGTAATAAGGAGACATTCAGAGTTCTTAAAGATACTAAAAAGGTCTGCATACTTTTTTCTATAGGCACGTGTCTACCAGGTGGTTTATAGACACAGAATGTTGAGTCTACATGAGCAAAACAATGGAGTATTTTGACTCCAGCGGACACTACAGCACAAAGTTGCAATGTTTGAACAGTTGGTAACAATGGTCCCACTATTATTCAATACGAGGGGAGCTCGCGAGTGTTATTATAACATAATAATGTTATTTGTAATATGTACCGATCGCATAATACTAAACACTGTATTGATACTGGAAAATTTTGGCTGCAACCACGGCTCACAAACGAAAAGTACTTTTGTACCTCTTTGTTTTAGTCTATGGCTGTAATTAGAAACTCCTTGTGGGCTATTTGTTTAGGAAAAATAAAAGTTGCTTAAGAATTAAAATAATAATAGGACCTTCATGGTATTTCTGCTAAGTTACACATAGTTGACGAGTTTGCCTAGCATACATTGTTGTTTAGATTTGCGGATCGATGGCACGAAAATTCTAAGAAATGCAACCCCCATGTGAATATGTTATGGAAGGCGGCGCCATGTGAACTTAGACTTTATTTTTAATATCTATGATTAGTCAGCCACAGAGGCCACCGGAGTACGTTTATTGTTATGAATTTAAGTAAAGTGTACCTGTGCCTTGGAAGTCATGAAACTGAATGTGTAGAGATTGTGTAGCAAATTTAACAGCAATTTTTAAAGTCTGAAACATTTTTTTGTTTTAGTGATGTAATTTTACCGTCATCGCTCAAATAGTCGATTCTTATAAATCAACTAAAACAAAATACAAAATGCATGTCAGCAAGTAATTTAAAAAAGATCTAAATCATCGACTAACTACACTTATCCGCAAAGTTACCTACATTATTTTTGACATAATACCAATAACAACCTTTCACTTTTAAAGTAGTTTATGATTTCCTTGCGAAGTAAACCACCTGTCCTGTTTATACACTACTTTATGTTCCCAGACGTGCGGAAATACTCAGAAGTGAGCCACATAAGTCCACGTACACATATATAAGTTATTGTAATTAGCCAGTGATGGTTAAAGAAGCGGTATTTAGTGGTACTTCATAGGTAACGGCGACAGGCTGGCGCCAAGCCGCGCCGTCAAGGCGCGTCGCATACGTGACTAATGTAACGATCCTGCAAACGTCGCGGGTTTAAACCCTCTCTGAATCTGAAGCTAGGTCTCCTTCACGTATTACAGATGTAGGTAATAATAATGATATGCAAACCTTGTCTATGCCATCTTGAATTTTAATTTCTTCTGCCCCTGAGAGATTTGTCTGTAAGGGACAATAAAAATAGTTTTACTCAGTAAGAGAAATTCTCGATGAGAATTAGACTAGTAACCGCCGAGAGTTTAGGAAACGTAGCCAATGGCGCAAAATAGTCTCTGTCTACCCAGATGGAATATAAGTGTAAGATAGCTATGTATGTATGTAAATTACGACTCATTAAACGAAATTGCATAGTTTTATTAATCCATAGTTAGTTACACAACGCTGATTTGAAGATGAGATTATACCGAGACTCCAATTATTTTACAAAATGGCAGTTACGTAATCAGTTGACAGAGCTCAAAATGTTGTTAGTATTGAGTAATTTGTAAAAATAAATAGCTTAGAAATCTAATGGGTTAATCGTACACAATATTGCACAGGCTTACCTACTATGGCGCCATTCTTAATGCCTGTTCGGAGAAAGTCTTAACATCACGACTTCTCATACATTAAGCTCAGAGGACCGTGCGAATGTACGAGCGCGGACATAACGTATTAGTCTGATTTTTTCATCAACTGACCGCTCATCAATTTCTCATTTCATCCGGTATAGTCACGTAAACTAAATCCTCTTTAGACTATGATTATAGCACCGGTAAATTTGTGGCACATCACTAGTTGAATATTGTAGAAAATATAGTTATAGAAAAGTTAAAATGAAGGAACAGACACATAATTAGAACAGATAAATTAATTCAATATCGAAGTTGACAATGCCAATACGACAGAAGATAGGTTTCAAATTTCTAATAGAGTGGCTATTACAACTTACTATTTTCTTAATTAGGTACATATATTTATTTACAATTTAAGATCTGTACGATAGATTTGTTTCAAGACAGTATAATCTTACGTCTTTATTGCGTTACTATAACTATATAACTATCACGTAATGCTTTCAAAGCACAATAAAAAGGTCTCACTATATTTGAAAAACAACACTTTTTAACGGACTGGTTCTGTTTCTGTGAAATTTGGCGCCTGATCCCTATCTCATGGTCGTTGGCCGTGCTTTATCTGATGAGATCGACACCCATTCAAAGGCGAGAGTTTCATGGACCCGGCCTTTTAACTCTTTGTTTTAATACCGCTTTCCGAAGGGCCGTAATGAGCTGAGCGAGCGGTCGACCCAAATCTTGTTTTCCCCTTCGACATCAATGATATATTATAATCCCAGATTTGTATTCGAGGACAGTGCTTTTGGTATCTTTAGTATTTCTATGATAAAAGTATCTACACTTAATTTATATACGTTCATCTAGTTTGTCATCATCTGCTCCTTATCAATTGAGTTTTTTTTTTTATAATTGGCTAAAACAGATGTTAGTTAGGCTTTGGCCTATCTATTAATTGTCAATGACTACCGCTTTATCATGTCTCATTAGATATAATCATCAGACATGATATTGGAATCGAAATCCGATTCAAATAGAAGAGCCACATATTAATCTAATAAAGAAAAATACAAAATGATGTAAAAATACGACATTACAAACTTTCGAATCAATTTGCTTCCAAGAACATTATTACAAATATAAAAATTTGCATCTATCTACGTTTATCTGTATTTCATTAAAACACAAAGATATTCCCAATAACGATTAAACCTCGACCAAACGTAGGCGGTGCTGTCTAAGTTTTATCCAATCTTTTTTATCGGAATAAAAACACCTGTAGTGTGAGAAGCTTCGTGAGCGCGACTTAGTCGAATCACAATGTTTATCCACAATCAATCGACATCCTATCTGTCTATAAATACACGGAGATAAAGTCCAAAATCGCGTAAAGTTCTGTTAATAAACGGTAAAATGTTTTGTTAAGTTGGAACGCCTCTCCGGCGCCGCGGCCACCCGATTATGAGCAATAAACTAATTCCGGTAGCGAGCCCATTAAGAATGTACGATTATACGTATTAGTAAGTATTTGCTTCACTAACGTCGGCGCGTAAGGTCTACGGATGTCATTACAATTTGAATTTGGAAAAGCTTCATCACGTGACATGAATTTGACAGGTGCCTGGCGCCAAAATAGCTATTCTTTATCTTTATTTTTTATTTCAAATTTATATTTTACATTTTTTTATTATGAGTTCAGTAGTAATACAAGCGGTTTTTTAAATATGCATCTTTAGAACCTATACCACAAAGAAAATAAAATTGAAAATATGTATTTGTTTAATCTAATTTTAAAACAATAGACAATGGCAAACATTTTAAACAACTGACTGATTACCAAATGCTTGTGTTCTTTTGGACATCGGACATCTGTACCCTATATTCAGTGTCAATCCAATAGTCTTCTAATGTATGGTCAATTAATGGCGGCAAAGAATTAAGTGGATTACCAATAAAAATACCTACAATTTATTTTTGTTTTCCAATTTCACGATAGGTATAAATATCTAACATTTGGAAAAACCATAATCGATACAAAAATGTAAATCGTTTATTCGTGTAATATAATTATATAAATACGAATATTTTAGTTTGGAATGCGGACCATGTAAAATAATATGATAAAATAACAATCGGCGCCGCGCCTGCCCATATGGAATCAAACCTGTTTCATATATTGTTAATAAATACATGCATACCAACACACTTTGTTAGACGCACATGAGATGCTATTAATATCTACAGATTGATCGTATGTTATTTTATTAGGCAAAGCAATGTAAGTAATTTAAAGTGAAATAAAAATAAAAAAATATATTTTCGGTATTGTCTATTGGATTGTTAAATAAAACTTATTCATAAAACAAATAAGTTAGCAGACTTAAAGCTCTATAGTCTAAATGCTCCTAAAACGTATCTT
Organism: Herminia tarsipennalis; assembly: GCA_945859575.2. NCBI lineage: Eukaryota > Metazoa > Arthropoda > Insecta > Lepidoptera > Erebidae > Herminia > Herminia tarsipennalis. The sequence goes on from OX243846.2 coordinate 20,507,665, forward strand.
AATTTATTTGTTTATTATGAATAACGGGGTACCTAAGTATAAAAAATACCTACATTTAATCGTAGGTATTAAATTATAACTTTATATAGCCAAGAAGTCTTTACATTATTTATTACTCCATAAACTTCATGTCTCTTTCTCTTTTCCTGAGGCTTTTATATATTGCCTAAAAATTAAACATATCAGGTAGGCATTCTTGAAATACAAACTAAAAAAAAGGCTTAAACTTACAACACCTCACATTTACATCAGGGCAGTATGATTTCACGTGGTTTACAATAGCCATTACCTAATTAGTTCAACAGTTTCTTAGCAAAAACATATCTCATAACTTGACCAAAGCGTTCGATCTCATGTGTAGTGTGAAGTGACGTCAGCTGATCAAGCGCCGGCGCCAAGCGACTGGTCAACACTCAACCTTGTCCAACCCATACGAATTTATTAGAAAAAAAAAACAATTTATAATTTTATCTCTTCGTTACCGATTGCTTTAATTCAGCATGAATATCTGATATATTTGGGTATTTCCAATGAAAATTGATCGGCAAGAGAACAATAAAGTATTCTATTTCTAGTGATAAATACATAAGTAATTCTATAAGTTGCAGATGTTGTTATTAAGTTATCTATAGAAATTTAAGCTACCAAAAATATACCTATTAAATTAGATTACACATATGAGTTAATTCATGCGGACTTTAATAATCAGATACCTGCAAACTAACTAAGTCCTTCCGAAAATTCAATTACTCAATACAGTTGTTAAGTCATAGAAGACTAATTAAACATGATATTTGTGCCAGCCAGGTTGACAATTCCATAGACAAATCCAGAGACAAAGACCAAGGCATGCCAAGACAAAGTCAGAGAGAAAATACCACCAGCATTAGAAGGTTTGAAGAGCACTTTAAAAAAAGTTTCAAAATGCTTATTAACTACCTAATATTCCATACCAAATGTACAGTCTACGCAATTTCTGCTCGTTGGCACTTTGTAAGACCTTGTGATTAGCAACCGGGTAAATATGACCTACACTAATAAAGTTAATCAATTATTAATCACTTTATCATTATTATTAATCTTCAAGGCTTCCGTTACATATTTAATTTGTTTTAATACTTCTATTTAAAAATTCCCACCTAGAAATCGCACCTCATCGAGGGCGAGTCTGCAGGCAAAAACTAGTCTAATAATACACAATGTAGGTATGACAGAAACGTCAGTTTATTCTATAAATAAGGCTGTATTAATTATAGTTTATTTATATTCATAGACAGCCATTAGATCTTCTAGTGACGAACTGGCGAGACGTGTCCCTTTATATCGCGTGCGGCCACGAATATAGCGACTTATGTTAAGATGACTATTATAAAATGTAAAACAAATACTTGACATTGTCAGAAATGGGCAAAAAATCGGCTAGATTACCAGTGTTAAAAGTTCAAATCTTGCCTGTTAAAAGTTCTAGATCCGCGCCTGATCCCACTAAAGCTACAGTCAGCATTCTTAAATAAATTCATATTTAAACTTGAAAAATAATTCTACAACTGCTGCTGTTGTTTGGTTTTATTAAACAAAATAATAGTTTGAATTATACTTTAACTTTTGAATTGCATCTTATCCAACTCTGACTTATTTGCCGATACAATTATTTCTAAAAAAAATAAAATAGCATTAAGGTTATGCATTTTATTCAAACATCTTATAACCTCCTAGCTCCACGACACCACAGATACACTTAAGGACTCAAGTCACATCGTGTGCACTATAACGAGCGGCGGCGTCGTTTGTGTTTGTTGGCATTTTGCTTTGCGCGCAGACGCAGCTTCCGTAGCTATAACTACGCATAATAGGTTACTACTATCTGTTACTAATCCGTAACAGCAATAGGCATTGAGCACTAATATTTACAAATTAGGTTATGTACATAAATGAACTAACAATTTTATTAATCAGACTCCAAATTCATAGACAATCTTTTTTTTTACGACTACTATAGAATTTGTCTATGATCGACAGAGTTGCAGTGTTAGCCATAATTCGATTCATATAAGCTATTTTAACTATGTATGTTATCCCAATGAGCAATTATTTAAACATTATTTTATCGTTGTTCCAGATCGCATCCTAGAACGAGACGCTGGCTTCGTGTCAGGGGGTGACGACGATGACTCATGCTCGGGACCTGCTCATTCAGACGACTCGGGCGTCAGGCTCGTGGAGTCAGACTCAAGGGTCAAGCGACCTCGGACACCGCCACGATGTCAACCTCCCAAAAAACGCATTCGTCTTAACTCCAGAGAAGATATCGCGAGCCCTGAGAGCGACACACCAACCAGTCCATTCAGGCCGTGGTCTTTTCCCGAAGAACCTCAAAGAGAACCTCTATCTTTAGTAAAGAAAGAAAGTAGTATTTTAAGACAAAGGCGGAGACCTTTAGAGCCTCCTCCTCCACCGCCTGTAGCCTCCCCACCTGAACCAACCGGACCTCCTAGAGTACCACCTCATCCAGGAGTCGTAGAACCATACACAGATAAAACAAAGCCCCGAGAACAGAGGAACTACAAAAACATGACGAGAGAAAGGAGAATAGAAGCAAACGCGAGAGAAAGGACAAGAGTTCACACTATAAGCGCCGCTTTTGACACACTAAGGCGGTCTGTTCCCGCGTACAGTCATAACCAGAAGCTGTCAAAGTTATCGGTGCTACGGATAGCGTGCGCGTACATTGCTGCGCTGTCTGCAGCCATCGACCCTGAAGCTGATTTATCGACAGCAGTGGAACAAGTGACGCAAACGATACACACAGAGGGCAAGTTGCGTAAGAAGAAGGATGACGCGTAAATATTAGACTGTGACAGAACTTTTTGCTAAATCTTAATCGGTTTCTATTATTGTATACGGGTGATATTATAGGAAGGAGGTTTTGTTCTATGTTTGAATTTAAAAAAAAAATGTAAAACCGGACATTGAGACGTGTCTTGGTTGACCAATGTTGAAGGTGAGAGGTGTGTGGTAATTACAATTCAGAAACCGATTACGATAGCACATTTTTTTCAATTAATACCGTCCTGCAAAGCCTATTCTCTGCTCTACTAAATTAGTACAAAAATGACAATAATATTGGTATGGATTTAACTGTTTATGAAATTCAAAGTATAAAAAATGACATTCAAATTAATATTATAATGACGGACTACATGTAACTGTAAGAATGCTGCATAGCAAAGCTTATACGTAGATTCTTAAAATAAAAATGTTCAATAATATGAATCTCAAACTGATAGATAATACTGGCCTAAAATTAGTGAATAAAAATATATTTAGACTTTAAAATGACAGGCATGAATGAAAAATAAAAAGCCTACTCACGTCACATCTATGGCTTATTTACACAAAACGTATCAAAATATCATTTTTCGTGTAAATATGCCTTTTTCTTTATTGTCTATGAAGGAAAACGCCGTCATTTTTAAAAATGGCGTCGTTTAAATGTATTAGACACTCATCAAAAATCGGCCTAGTACAAATTATAATGTTCCTATTTCATTTCCGTTCATCTAACACAGATCTCGGGTTATAACGATTCCTATTATTAGTAAAGTAATATAAACAGGACTGGAATACATTTTAATAATAGTCGTCACAAAATACCCATAGATAATGTAAAAAAAAGTATAATTTTACAATCTATACCTACGAAAGATTAAGGAAAGAGTATTGTACCAACTTTTTACTCTTTGGCTCCCTAGTAAAAAGTTTTTAAGTTAACCATTCCTCAGTCCAGTATTAAAATGGCGTAAAGAATGAATACCGTGTAAATGTATGTATTTATGGCTTTAATACAAGTATATTTATTACAATCGAGTCAATAATATTAAGTGAAAACTGTATAATTTTTATTTAGTTTAAGAAAAATGTTGCATTTTGTAAATATTTAGTTTATAATAAAATTGTAAATAATAATTAAGACACTGTTTTGTTTGATACATTTGATTATCAAGGCATTAATTATTCCGGAATATAAGACGAGGAAAGGTCGACAAACACAGTTCTAAAATTTGAATTGTTAATATCAGCTTAAAGACAAGTGGAAATTACCTACACCATAATTTTAAAAAGTAAGCTACCTACCATAGATTAAACAATTCATGCTTTTTAAAATTAAAAACAATAAATCAAATTATATTACTACATGTAGTTAAAATGCCTTGAACACGTATTGTGATACAATTATTGTAAATAATATAATTATTTAAGTTAAACGTCACATTGTTAAGTCTGAAGTCATTATTCTGACTGCTTCTGATGACCATCGTCAAAAATAGACAGATAATCTGTTTCAAGTTTTTTTATCTTTCATTTCATATAATCGTCTATACTAGTTACATTAGGTATTATTCTTTAAAATGAAGTCATATAAAGCAATAGCTAAAAAATTAAAAAACAATGTCATTATCATGGCTAATGTTTGACATGCAGGACATGCTTACCTACTTTTTTAAATGTTTTTTTTTTCTTTTAACTGACACGGTATCAAATGAAGCAATAAAAAGATTTTATTTTTAAATAAATAAAGTCTGCAAATAAAACGAAATTAATAGGTATATAACACGTTATTGTATGAAATGAAAGTTAAATTATAAAATATGTATAATTATTATATGATGATGCATACCTACCTACCTACTTAAATATTTCAAATATATAATTAGAAATAGAAAAGAGGAATAAAAGAAATGAAGTACGTACACCATAAAGCTTTTGTTTCATTTATCAAGAAACCTTTATTACATAACACGATAAAGCTAATCCTGAATTCTCAAGCTCTTAAAAATATTTCTGGAGTTGAAATGGCTTACTCATAATTTCCACAACTCCATGTATACATGAAATACTTGTGAAATCCGGAGGACCGAGTCTTTGTCTTGCCTGATAAGTATGTAGTTGAAACTGGCAAAAAATCCCCTGAAAAATCGGCTACATTGCCATCAACTCAGAAATAAAATAAATAAGTATTTCTGTAGCTAGATTTGATGACGTCATAAAATAAGTTGCATCAATATGGGCCTTTATGGCGCATTGAGAATACGCACGACTGCTACGCAAGAACTCGTGGATTCGATTCCCACCCGACAGAAGTTCCTGAGATCTTAAAACCGTTGATTCTGTGAGCCTGTACCTATGTGCTTTGTTTCCGTTAATCGACTGTTTGTAAAGACTCACGCAACAGTGAGCTTGTATAGTTTAGATACCTAAGTCTTATTCTGTGCCTAAGTATAAGTCGTCTATTTAAAAAAAAAAAGTGGTACTATCTAACTATCTACGATCTACCCATTGACGTAGAGACCTGGACCGCGCCATAACCTCACAACATTGACCACTCTGTAGAAAGAGACAACGCTACTTTGTGGCAATACCTGTCAAAGAGACACGGCCGCACGAGCTTTTTCTCTCTATCACGCTTTGCAGTCAATATTTACTTTTTAATTGAAAGGGATGGCGCGATCCATGTATCAATGGATCTACCTAATATTTTGTCCGTTAATTTCAAACAACAAGACCTCTAAGATTTACCGTAGAACCCTCCCAAAACCGCGAAAATAACGACATCCCCACATAATATTATCACCGGAAAGGTATGAATAGGAAGTGGGTGGAAATCAGACATCTGTCAGTCATACAAAAGGGCCTTTTATCATACCAGGTGCACAGCGATAAGAGATAAGGGGGCACGTGCCAGTATATCAATATAGAGGTTATATTATATAATATGGCAACCCCTCGCTGTCTGCCTACCCACACAGACTGGTTTTAAGTTAGACGTTTTGTAACTATACGTACAGATACAGATGATGCAGTGCTTACGGAATAAATAGGTAGGTACATCAAATTGTCTAACAGCCCGTTTAATATTATGCGGAAGCGGCGGTAGCCTAATGGCTAAGGCATCGGTTGTCGCAATCGTGAGGTCGCGGGTTCGAATCCTACCCATTATACTACCGATGTGAACCCACTCCTAACACAAGCCTTTGATGATTGCTTAGCTGGACGGGTTAACAAGATTGCTAGTAATGTGGGACTCAACCCTACATTGCTAGTTATCTTTATTTAAAAAGAAAAAATAAAGAAAAAGAATATTGATGACATTTGTGCGTTTCGGATAACCGATGACACTAAAGTCAGTATAGCTACTAGAGTTAGTAAATTAGGTATTTGAATGTCAAATCAATCAATAACAATTAATTATTTTACACTTACCAAATAATAATATGCCTTTAAATGATCTTAAAAATATATATTCGAGCATAATTTAATATGTTTTAGTATTTATAATCATCAAAATAAATACTAAAAGTAAATGATTTGAAGCCAGAACATAATGACGTCACAATGTTAAATTGCATACAAATCTCTACAGAACGATTCGTTTTGACATTTTATAAAAAAGATACTAATTTGACTTGACATTCAAATACTCAATTGTAACGCGTAATCAGAATCTTACCTGACAGATTAAATGCTCAGAGCAAGACAAGAAGACCCACTATTCAGAACTTAACTCGATAAAGGCTGGAATACCACAGGGAAGCGTTCTTGGTCCAGTAATGTATCTACATAAGTCATAGGTAATATTATTAAACTAGAAGAAAACTGAATGAATGAGTTTACACACAAAAAAAGTTTAAAAAGCCGTCAATATAGTCGCTAAGTTAATACATAGTATAAAGAGTTCCGGTTATGTTAAAGTGTAGTGTAGACGAAAACTCAAAAACTACTTTAATATATATATATATTGACAACAATCACAAAAATAAGTGATGACTGACGATTGAACAAACACATTGCGCCATCTTTGGACCAGTGATAGACAATAAAACAAGCTATGACTAACAAAATATAACTACTAGATGGCACTAACGCCTATTTGAAAACTATCCTTGCGCTGTTATTTTTAATTAGCATAATTGTAGCCAAAAGCAAAGAAACAGCCAATTTAATCAATAATATTACATAATAAAGCTATTGTAGTAAATGGCAAAAAGTAACGCCATCTAGCTATGATTTAAAAATATATAGTTCTGCTATTCAGTAATAGATGTCGCTGTACTGATATATATTACCAATATCCATATTCCTTCCGTCATTAAATTTATTTTAATTTAAATTTTACCCACAAAAACGTTGTTTATATATAATTGTTTGTTAAATTTAATCTTTCAATATTAGTTGCCTGGCAGGCTGTATAGGTATAGTCTTAAAAAAAATGCAATCTTTGACGTCTGCAATTTCTTTTACGCGGGAAATTAACCGCGTAATTGAAGATTATAGGGTCGTCAGTCATGGAGTAAAAAAATAAATTTGAAAGTTTATTTTTGAAAAAAAAATACATTATTAAGCGGTCCACTTGAGGCATCTTGTATCTAAGTGTGTTCCTAAGCACCTGACGCTGCAGTATCGTGCTCCACAAGGTATGCAAGTGTAATTCGATGGGAAACCACACACAGCACAGAAATGTCGATCGGGAAACCTGGAAATTAATATTTTATAATAAATTTTAAGGCAGCTTTCCCTATGTTTTGTGTTTTTTTAAATGTAATGTAGGTAAAGAAACTCATAGTTTAGGTTAAAACCTAAAGGCAATGGATATTGCTAAGACACAGGTCTGCTCTCAAAAAGATTGTTATTTTTTGTTGTTCCTCCTTGGTGGAAGTTTGAGCAGTAGTGATGAGAGAAATCACACAAGTAGGCACTTGCATAATTGTTTTGGAACCCAGATTTTTGACTGCCTCTGTGGCGTGGGTTCGATCCCAAACCAGGATAAATCTTTGTGTGATGAGCATGACGGTTCATTCTGTGTCTGGGTGTTATTTATCTATAATATGTATGTATTTAGAAATTATATAAGTATGTTTATTGGTTGTCTAGTTTCCATAGTACAAGCTCTGCTTAGTTTGGGATCAGATAGTTTTGTTTGAGTTGTCTTAAGATATTATATTATCATAATGTCATATTTGATTATTATAATATTTATAATAATATAATCCTCATATTTGGAGGCAGTTGTTCAGTCCACTTGACAAGGGACACTTGACTCCAGACAATCAAATAGAAGACTGAGTGCGTAAAAACTTATGAACAAGCAAATAAATTCCGGTCCTAGCCTGTCCACTACGTGGGGATTATTATATGCATTTACATGGAAAATTAAAGTGCTACATTACTCACTTAGAAGGTGGCACTTGCGCAGACAAGTAATTAGGCGGATCCGGTCTAAAACTGGCATCCTCCTCAACTAACTGCGCAAACGTCTTCCGAAATCGCATCTTGTAATACTCAGCGCTCCTAGCCTTTTTCTTTCTTGTAGGCTTTTCATTAGAATCGGCAAATTTCGGCACCTTCTTCGACATTACTAGATCGGCATGTGGGTCCTCATGGAAATTGTCTTGTTCAAGAGCCTCAACCGCTTTCCTAGCTCTTCGTTTCCTCGCTGCATCATCCAAAACTTTCCTCCTCTCTACGTCTTTAACCCTACCGGATTCCCGCGAACTCATGTTTGCTTCTATAGTCCTTTGTCATGAACGGGAATGCTGAGTTGGTCCATCAGATCATCTACCCTAGCCTGCAGAGTCTCCACAATATCTGCAGATATGAATAAGTGTGTTTCATCCAGGTCTTGGAGAATAAATTTCCTTCCGAGTGCCAAAGTCTCGTCTAAGTGCAGTAGAAACTGTTTCATCGCTGGGTCACTGGAAAATGTCAAAAAAACGAGGGTTAAGTGCTGATGAGAAGAAAGTTAGGATGTTAGAGATATTTCATCAGAGTAAAGACTTCTTTCAGTTAAAGGTTAGTTTTTATGCATTACTAAAAATATTTGTAAATTTGTAAATATTACAATTGGAGAGGCCTATGTCCAGCAGTGGACTGCGATAGGCTGATGATGATGATGAAAAATATTTTTGTTATTTTTAGTAAATGGTTCTCTGTATTAACAATTTTTTTTTTCTCATTTAATTGGCCCATTGCTAAAAGTACTCAAAGTGCACATATTGGGGCACCTAAAACTTTATCTATACTATTATTATAAAACTGAAGAGTTTATTTGTATGTCTGTTTGAATGCGATAATCTCCAGTTCGAATTTAAAAAAACTTTTACTGTTGAATAGCGCATTTATAGAGGAAGGTTATAGGCTATATAACATCACGCTACGACTAATAGGAGCCGAGCAGAAATGAAAAATGTTGTAAAAACGGGGAAAGTTTAAACAGAAGTTGAGCGGGTCAGCTGGTAAAATATAATTGAGATTATGTAGTATTTAATTACATCGTTTTTTTACATTATAAATATAATAGGTACTATATATAAAGTTCAGTTAGGCCATTCAATTTTATTTTTAAAACTAAGCCAAATAAAATTTTACTGCAGGAACTTGAGAAAATAGCTCCAAAAGAAAAAGGCATAACAATGCAATCAGTAAAGGAGGTGGTACAAAGTTTGGTGGATGATCACCTGGTTGACTCTGAGAAGATTGGAACTTCCATTTACTTCTGGTCCTTTCCCAGGTACACTTTATATTCTAAATTCTCAATTAATTACCATTTATTTTTTGACTGACTTCAGACTGCCTCTGTGGCCCGGTGGGATTGTATCCGACTGCTACGCAAGTGGTTGTGGGTTTGATTCCTACCCAGGATAAAACTTTGTATGATGAGCATGATGGTTTATTCTGTGTCTGGGTGTTATTTATCTATAACATGTATGTATTTAGAAATATATAAGTATGTTTATCAGTTCTCTGGTTTCCATAGTACAAGCTCTGCTTAGTTTGGGATCAGATAGCATTGTGTGAGTTGTCCTAAGATATTATTATAAACAACTAATAGGAAAAATTTTGAACAAAGTAAATTTATGTAAATAAATTAGTTGCTACCCTAACACCACCTGCTGTAATTAGTTATCAATATCCCCAATCTTTGCACTAACACTATACCAAATTTAATTTAAAAAAATCAAACAATTATTCTCTTGTATATTAGTATACATATGTGACTATACAATTTGATTACAGCAAAGCAAAAAATGCCAAGAAAAGAAAATTTCATGAACTTAAAAATGAATTTGATGAATGTGCCAAGAAATTGAAAAAGGCTGAAGATTCTATCGCAACAGAATCTGTATGTATTGCATAATATAAAAAAGAGTAGTTTATATACATTATTATACATATTGGTCATTTGCACACCCCCAACCCCACTCCCCTCTCCTCAAGCAAGTCTAACTCTTGTGCACTTGGTAGATGTTATTGAGGCAATCTATAATATTGCACAATATGTTTCAATCCTACCCTTACATCTATACTAATATTATAAAGCGGAAGAGTTTGTTTGTTTAACGCGCTAATCTCAGTAACTACTGGTCCGATTTGAAAAATTCTTATTTTGTTGGATAGCCCATTTATCGAGGAAGGCTATAGGCTATATAACATCGCGCTACGACTAATAGGAGCGGAGCAGCGACGAGAAATGTTGCAAAAACGGGGAAAATTTACGCATACGAAGTTGCGCGGGACAGCTAGTGTTTAATAATATTGTGCAATCATCTATATTTTGCAATAGCATTGTAGGCAACCTTTAAGCCAATAGCAACACCTTCCTCTACGTTCAGCAATTTTAACTCATCTCATACTTAACCAGTGTTATTGCAAGACCCCATCAAGTAGTGGGCTAGTTTCCAACAAGTCGAACCAACAACTCTTTAAGATGTGGGAGTGTGTCCAACTGCTACACAAGAGGTTGTTGTTTCGTTGTGGACTCCCACATGGGACACCACTTTGTGTGCACCACTAATTGTTGTTCTGAGTCTGGGTGTACTTTGTGTATGTGACTTGTATGTTTGTTAAGTCCCCCGCTATACCATGCTTGTAATATACAGTCGGAGTTGTCATTTTAAAAATGAAGAACTATCAAAATGCAGATTTTTTATGAAGTTCTCGTACAAATGCCTGACAATAATGTCACTATTTTTTCTAGTTGAATCACTTCTTTTTATGATATGATTAATGATAAAACATCCTATTTATAACATAATTTAATCAGGTAATGCAATGCTAGTTTTATTTACTAATTAGTCTTTTCCATTTTTTGATTACCTAGGAAACAAGCTTGGATTGATTTCCCACCAAAAAATATCCTGGAAATGTCTATGTTTGTTTATAGTGTTGGCTTGTTGTTGATACAGAGATACTAGGTATTAACTTTAACAGATAAATAGAGTCAAGACTGATGAAAGAACACAACTGTTATCTATGTTGAATGATCTTGAAAAGCAAGAGGAGAAACTAAAGAAAGAATTGCAGAAGTATAGGGATTCTGATCCAGAATACATCAATCAGGTGAAGACGGAATGCAAGGTAATAAAATGCAAAGCTAAAAATATAACCCATGTAACCTTTAGATAAACTCTATACAGTATTTGTATTTAAAAGAAAAATTTGAAGTTCAGACCCCGGAATCGAACCCAAGACTTTCGATTGCATTACCAGAGTGTGAAAGCCAAACCATTCAACTTGAACTATGTCATGTAATACAAAAAAATCAAATTTTCCTATCAAATGCAAAATTGGCATAGTAGGTAGAATCAGAGATTATTCATTCTATCATTTACATTTTTTTATAATATTCTCTTCCATTATATTAATTAGGCCAAATTACTAGCCCGTTGGTACTGTGGTTTACCCCTATTTAAAGTTTCAATGGACACTTTTTCATACACAGAGATGTATTGCTGTTTTTTATAGATTGATATACAAATATTATTAAGGTCACTATACTTATTTAACAAACATTAGGTTGCCAGTAAATAATAAGAAATATATATCCAAATAGGATATTAGGAAGACAAGGAAATAATACTAACAGCCTTCCTTAAAAGGATTTATTTAACTCATTGTGTCAATAGTTGTCTATATCCATGGACTATTACAGATTAGCCTAGGTTGGGTAGTAGGGAGGGACATAGTGAGAGACAGGCAGTATGACACTATTGTAGTTGTATAAACATTTATATACATCACAGAGGAGATGATTGTTGAAACCACTGTCTGACTGCTAGCCCATTGATATTTTGGTTTTATAATTTCAGGAACTCAAATCAGCCATAAACAGATGGACAGAAAACATCTACACATTGAAGTCTTACATAAAAAATACGTTTCAAATAGAAAATGCTACGATTGATCAAAATTTCAATATTCCCACCGACTTGGATTATATTGAATTGTAAACGTAACGAATTATAAACATAACCTAAAAATTGATACCATGTTTGATTGTTTTTAGTAATAAAATAAATGACTTTTGTTTTATTTACGTACCATTCCACAAGGACACCTTTCATAACATTCACCATGTTTCATTTTTAATATTCTACGAGCTTCAGGACTTCACACAACAAATATTTTATTGTAATTGTACTTTTTCCGATTTAATACGGTATAAAAGAATCGTTGTATTGGATCAATGGTTATGTAGCTGATCTTCGCTTCCACAGATGTGAACAATAATGAAATTATGCACACGAAAAAAATCATAAACATGCAATCATTCCACTCAAAAAATTCGTACATTGGGCAAACAAACTTGATTTACTTCGTTGACAAGTTGACAATGACACTTGAGCTCAATCTTAGGGATGCCCGACACGATACTACCTATATTGCTATATTCTATCTCTTAACATTTTCAAAATCGATTCATCGCAATCTACTTTGTGTCCGCGACTTGTATGTTTGTAAAGTACCCCGCGTCACAGAGCTTGTTGTAGGTACCGGATTTAAGGGAGTCGTCTTTAAAAAAAAAGTAGGTAGGTACCTAGATATTAGACCGTGTCCGTATATACCTACAACCCTTACTGCCTCTTGATTATGTGCCATACATAACATATCAGAAAGGAATTTCCTTCCTCCTTCATTCCTTAACCTTAGGTCACCTCAAATCATAAAAAGCATCTACACATTTTTTTTCCTCTTCCCTCCAATATTAATCGGTAGAGATTATGGCTCGCACATTGTGCCGCCAGTTTCAAGTTTAATTTCTTTCTAGTTTTCTTTCAATCACAAAGTCTCTTCTTGTCCAGTTATCACGTATTTCAAGTATATTTTGCACAGTTTTACACTTTAAACGCGGACCTGTAAAAATAGCGACATGTCAGACAATTGCACCACTTACTCCCCCCGATTATAGATTCAACAATTGCGCCGAAAATTAAAACACCTATACCTTTCATATTTTTCAACAGGGGTTTCCCACTTTAATTTTATCGAAATATTCTGAAAGTTTATGCGGTTATCCAGTGGTACCTCTACCACAGTATAAGTAATAGCCTATAGGTACGTAATGCATCGAAACCTACGCAATAGGTTCTTATGATACAGTGGCGGATCCAGAGGGGAGCTAGGGGGCTCAAACTCCCCCAAAATCATTCCACGATTCGATTCGTGTAAGTGGTGCAACAGCGGCCCTATCCGGTTCAAGCCCCTCCTAAACAACTATCCAAGCCCCCTACCCCCAAACCACAATCCTGGATCCACCACTGCAATGATAAGCTAAACAGCTATATAAGAGACTGATGATATCGATTATCGATAACCGCATTCGATTAAGACTTTTTTGGGCATCCCTACCAACAGCTTGAGCGAGTTCACCAAAAATGTACCTGTGCCGTCCTTTTCACACGTGCCGGTTTTAGCCGACGGCGTCGAACGGACGCCGGAACATGAAAGTTAATTCTGTTTGTAATTGTTTAGTAAATGTTCTACATATTTGTTAATTTAAATTTATGACATACTAGCGGACGCCTCGCGGTTTCACCCGCGTAGCTCCCATTCCCGTGGGAATACAGGGATAAAAAATAGCCTATATCACCCGGGGTTAGTGTAGCTTCACAACGATGAAAGAATTTTTCAAATCCATCCAGTAGTTTCGGAGCCTATTCAATACAAACAAACAATCAAATCTTACCTCTTTATAATATTAGTATAGATATAAACTAGCGGACGCCTCGCGGTTTCACCCGCGTACTTCCCGTTCCCGTGGGAATACAGGGATAAAAAATAGCTTATGTCACCCGGGGTTAGTGTAGCTTCACAATGCTACATTTTTTTTTCAAATCCGTCCAATACTTTAGGAACCTATTCAATACAAAAAAACAATCAAATCTTTCCTCTATAAAATATTAGTACATAGACAAATATTAGATTCTTACAGCTAATGTTATTAGCTACTAACATTCTAATATAATTACATTTTAAATATTCACAGAATAAAAATATTTATCACATAGCCATCAAAATACTTGGTTGAGACTTTAGCCTATTTGTAGGTAAGTAGTTCCTGCAAGCTTGCAGGTAACTTAATAAATATATGTAGGTAGATACGTAGGTACCGCCATAGAATAACTATTTCGACTGCAAATATAGGTTCTAATCGCAGGCAGAAAAAGTTCATTAAAAAGGAAAAAGGATAGCGGGTGTTAAATTTACAGTTAACACGCTTCGATAAAAATAAATTAAGTAGGATTAGACGTTACAAATACATAGGTGTAGGTACTTCAAATATATTTACATGGAACTGTTATCAACGAAAGTTATAGAAGTAAGCTATAAATATATATAACGATTTATGACATTACAAATAGGTACTTATAACGCATTGTTTCTGAGCTATGAATAGTCTATTTAAGTTAACTGTATTGCCCCAAAGCGCTATACCGTACCTTAAGTTAGAAATAACAAAACCCTGATAGGCTTTTAATGCAGTCCGTTTATTTGACACAGTAACATATAAAGAAGGTACTATGTAAGCAGGTCTGGGCAAAATACATACTTTGCTTTAATTATAATACAAATAACAATAAATTACAAATTGTTTTTGAGTTGAGTATTTAAAACATAAAATACAAAATACAGTATTTTAAGTATTTTTAATTAAAATACAAATTACAAAATATAGTCAAGGATAGGTTATTACCCGACTGCGGCGGGAGAAATACAAATACCAAATACGTATTTGTATTTCAATTACGTATTTTAATTACAAGTAATTGAAATACTGCCCAACCCTGTATGTAAAGTACATTGTCGCTCCTTTTCAAACGTCGGTATCAATTCGGGCACCCGGGTAGGCAGCGGCGGCTGGGTGCCCGGCGCGTAGTACCTACATATATGGCGATGTAATGCGCATATTACACTACACTGAATCAGGGACCCTAAATCCTTAAAAAGAGCGGTGTAATAAGAGATAGGGCCCTAATTCTCTAACAAATTTTCAAGGCCACCTCGATTTAGGGCCCTGATTCAGGGTAGTGTAATAGCCGTTTAAGTACTACCTATTATTATATCGAAGTTAACATGGGGGCAACGTTAGGTAAGGTATGTACTTACCTCTGACGTTGCCACCCAAACATACCTAAATGGGTGACCGTTTTCTAAAAGTGACATACCTACCTCTCTGCCTGCTACGTCAAATCACTCTGGTCGTGTCGAATCTCCATTCCATCGAACTATGGCACGACACTGAGCCTGAGGAATAGAGTCAGAAGTGGGCTATCCAACACTAAAATAATTTTGCAATTTAAACCAGTAATTCCTGAGATTAGAGTTCAACCAAACATACAAACTCTTCAGGCAGAATCTAAGTCTCAACCTATTTTAAAACTTTGAAGATTGATCCCAGATACCTTCTAAATTCGTAATTAAGTAGGTGGATAATATATCTTATAACATAATTGAAGATCGAAGGTAACTAATTTAATTAAAGATACGTTTCTATTCCAAGGTTAATGGGGATATATTTGTTTAGTTTTATGTGAATTGATCACCGCCGATTGTGACAGGCATGCGGTAGGACATGTCATTCCCGTGGTGATTTGTTTTGCCATCGTCAAAATGTTTATCTCAAAAAATACGCCATGCATCGTTTGTTAGGGTTGTCAAATATCTTTGAATGAAGAAGATTGTTATTCAAGTTAAAAAGTTCGTTTGAAATGCATTAATTCGGTAATTATGCAATGGGTTAATAGTACCTACTTATCTACCTACTAATGTACCTACTATTACTACTAAGTTAGGTACACTACGTAGGTAGAGGTACCTACAGAATGTATCTATGTATGCAACGGCCGTGGTCACGGGTAGACTCTTCCAGTCTACATGTGACCTCGGCCGTTGCAATACAGTCGAAACATCGGGCAATAAACAAGGTATTTTACCTTAAATTATTCACGCAATTAAGACCCGTAGTACCTATTATATAATTTTATAATACACCATACACCAGCCACCACTGCCGAGGGGGTTGTAAATTGCCTGTTAAAACACCGGTGCAGTGTCAAAATTCTCCAAGAAATGGTCTAGTTTTTAGGTTTAGTCGAGTCTGGAACATTGCCTCGGTTGGCCTGCTGGTTCTGCGCCTGCCCAAGAAGCAAGATGCCAGCCCTAGTTTGTATATTGTCTTGAAGTTAAAATGGACATCTTTATGGTAACGCTCTATTCCCTAATCGATGGCCCAGTCAGCTGATATCTATGTTATTTATCTCTATCACTTGTCACTACATCACTAACCCTTTCACTCCTTTTAGGTACGCGGATAAAAATACTGTTGGTATATCCGTTTCATGTAAACTAAAATTCTCTTGGCAATGAAAGAAAATATCGTGTGAGCGTAGGCAAGCCGGCACTAGGATAGATTTTGGTTGGAGCGAGATCGAATTTTGGCGACCCGATATTGGTCATGTGTGCAACTGTGCACCCCCCTTACTGGGGTACCAACCCGATACTGCTTAAGTATGTACATCGCGCAACGGGGGGTGGATATCAATCTTTATTTCACCCAATACCACCTATAAACAACGTTATTCTTGTTATAGTGCAAGCCTGAAAGTAGTTTGCTCAAAACTAGTAACACAATTTAATTAATTCATTATTCATTCTAACAGTCTAAATCGGGTTCACAATGTGATGGGAAATGAAATCATCACTTAGTTTTCAATAATAACCATGGATTAAGTTATACGGGACTACTAGTAGTTGGGCGGGACAGCTAGTATAATATAATTCCTACTACGGTATTATATTAAATTAGCTGCCCCGCGCAAATTCGTATGCGTACATTTTCCCCGTTTTTGCAACATTTTTTTATTAGGTACTGCTCCGCTCCTATTGGTCGTAGCGTGATGTTAAATAGCCTATAGCCTACCTCGATAAATAGGCTACCCAACAAAAAAATATTTCTTCAATGAAAAGTAGTCCCTGAGATTCAAACAAACAAACAAAACTCTTCTTTATAATATTAGTATAGATGTGACGGGACGCAATGAGCACTAAAGCGCGAAGAACACAAGACAATTTAAACGGCTTTTATCTATGCAAGTTTGCAATATTTTTAATATCTTTTTTTTATATGATTTTTTGAAGTAAAAATCTTGTTGAGGTGTCTGAGCTTTGCTCTATACTAAAAATAACCTCGTATGTACACTAGCAATGGCGGAGGTTCCTAAGAACACCGTTCTATCCGGTTTCCCTATGAATTCTAATTACTTATTAATCTTATTATTGTAAGTACAAAATCCGTGTCAAACAAGATACATTTTCGTATCGGGTTACCTCAGGAAAATTTTAACCCTTCGCCTCTGCAGATACCTAGGTACATCACACGACTGTGAGGTGGGTTACCACCTCAGTACATTAGCTTGACGGGGTGCAAATAAATTCAGCGCCTTTACCAATAAATTTAGCCTTCACGATAGCATTTACGCTCTAAATTCCTTAGCCGAAGTACGTTATCGGCGCCCCCTGGCCTGTGGCACTTGGAGCGGCCGCTCTGTCCGCCCTATGGACGGGCCGGCCCTGATCGTAAGCATAGATACCCCAGGGCTTACAATTGGGGGTTGGTTTCTCGCAATCGAAATGTCGCTGCTTCGAATCTTACCCATTGTACCACTGACGTGAACGCACTTCCAAGACGAGAGGCTCAGCTGGAGGGGTTTAACAAGAGTGCTAGTAATGTGGAACTCAATCCCACATTGCTAGTTATTTTTTATGTATAAAAAAAAAACTTATTAGAATATTAGGGTAAGTATTTGACTAAAGTCAAATCAGTGTATTTTAGAAAACGTCAAACATGACACGCTTCGTTCGAACACAAAAATAAACAACAGACTGTGGTAACATACAAGTTTGTATGAAATACTTTTTTTATAAAGACGATTCCCGCAGTAGGGTGCAAGCCCTGTGTCGCGGGGACTTTACAAACATACAAGTCACGGACACAAAGTACACGTAGACTCGGAACAACAATTTGTGGATCACACAAAGAGGTGTCCCGTGTGGGAATCGAACCCGTGTGTAGCAGTCGGACACACTCCCACTGTGCCACTGAGGCAGTCAACACTAGGGTGTGACGTCTGCAGGCGCGGAAACAAGGGGGGACAACAGTGGCAACTGCTTCTCCAGGGTCATGCATGTCATAGTGTTCGCCATACATTCGGTCCATGTTGACGGTCAAAAATACTCACACTTGGCCGATGTTGGTTCAAAGTGCCCCTCCAGTACATGATCCGCGCCTGGGAGGTTAGACAAGGTACATTCGTTCTGTGGCGAATTCGATAACACTGAACTAATCGTTCGCAAAAAAAAATGTCTATGGTCTCCACCGCAAACGTCAAATTCTACAATTCTTTTCCATTACTTAACGACATCGCTTTTGGTTGTAAAAATGGCGGCAAACTGACCGGCCATTATTTTTACAGCTTAGAACGAGACTATGTGCATGTAATAAGCGCATAAATACTTGACACTGGCAGAAATTAGCCGTTAAAACGGCTAGATGGCCATAAACTCAAAGAAGAAGAAGAAAGTGACTTTGTCTAGACCCCCTGGACGTCTGCACCACATTTTTATTGCTTTAATTAAAGTAGTTTTATTTTCCTTTTAAGAATAAAAAATAATAAACACGTTCAAGTGTGAACGAACATATTTTCTCAAATTATTTTATGACATAAATATTAATGCATGGCAATCCAAAATTTTAGTGACGTTTCGGACCGACTACTCCAAATAAATATACACTCGGCCTTTACAATTATTCGATACTGCCTTTTCGTCCCAAAATTTACCCATGCTCTTAGGTCTACCCAACTTTTTAAACATTCGGCACTTTTAGAAAAAATGGACAAAGTCATTCAAAACACCCTATGCAAAATTTTAAATATAGCCTTGAACGACCGAGCGTGGCTACAGGCGTCCCTACCTGTTCGCCTAGGCGGCCTCGGCGTTCGCAAAATTTCTGACGTAAGTTTACCAGCTTTTCTGTCTTCGGTCCACAGCACCGAAGGATTAACCAGGAATATTTTAACGCCTACACTGGTTAATTCTGAAGTGTTGTGTAAGACTGAAGCGCTGAACGCTTGGAAAATGGCTTGCCCTAATACTGACTTACCCGCTAACCCCTTCTCCCAGAGGCAATGGGATAGAGCGCTGTGCAGCATAGTAATAGAACATTTAATTAGCACATCATCGAACGCTGCAGAGCGCGCTCGCCTGTTGGCTGTGGGGGAATGGGAATCGGGTCTTTGGTTACAGGCACTTCCATCGCCCAATATAGGCACTTTGTTGGATGATACGACATTTCGGATTGCTGCGTGCCTACGTTTAGGCGCTTCGTGTGTTTCTCCACATCGATGCCACTGTGGAGAACTGGTCACCGGCCTTGGGCACCACGGCCTATCGTGTAGTAGGAGCTCAGGCCGTATATCTCGGCATGCCAGTCTGAACGATATAATCCGTCGGGCTCTTGTCACCGCCGACGTTCCAGCCATGCTTGAACCAAATGGTTTGGCGCGCGACGATGGCAAGAGACCGGATGGTATGACATTGCTGCCATGGAGGATGGGGAGGCCATTGGTATGGGACGCAACTTGTGTCGATACCCTTGCGCCCTCCCATCTTTCAAGCACTTCAGACTGTGCCTGCGCAGCTGCTGCATCAGCGGAGACTCTCAAACGTCGCAAATATGTAAATCTAATTGAAGATTATATATTTGAGCCGTTTGGGGTCGAGACGCTGGGTCCGTGGGGTCCAAGTGCCCGACTTCTTTTTAAGGAAATTTCTAATCGGCTTATCAGTTCTTCACGTGACCCGAGGGCTGGGTTTTTCTTTGCACAAAGAATAAGCATTGCTATTCAACGTGGCAATGCTGCCAGCCTTCTGGGTACGTTACCAGTCGACATCGATGGAGAAGAATATTTCGACGCGTAAACGGGTCTTGCCTTTTTTTTATTTTACTTGGTTTTGTTAGTTTGTAAATATATGTAAATAATTAGTTAGTTGTAAAAAATATATATTAAGTTATTTATATATAAATGTATAATATTAATAAAACTCCTACCTATGCATGGTTAGTACCTACCTAAGTATAACATAATATATTATGATAGTACCTAGTCAAATACTTTTTTATATCTAACTAGAGAAGACCATTTATTGATTAGCGTTTGTTGTTGTTAACTGATAAGAATTCGCTTAAAAGAATACGGTAAAACCATAACATCGTTAATAAAATTATTATCTATTTGTTAATATAATTAATTTTGATAATAAGGTATGCTATTTATATTTTGTACAAGTCAAAAGCTTAAAAACAAAAGAATGGTATTTGTTGCTCCCTCTTGGAAAAACTACTGTACTACTTTTGATGAAACTTTGCAGTAACGTAGTTTACCGATACATCAAACTTCTTCATGAATGCTTAACCTGAACGTAAACAGAATGTCGGTTTATTAATTTATACCATGGTTATACCTAATGTTTGATCCCGTGGGATTAATACTATTTGTAAAAGATAAATAAAGCAATGGAATAATCAACTTGACAAAATTTGACTGCCTCGGTGGCGCGGCTGAAGTGTGTACGACTGCTGCGCAAAAGGTTGCGTCCACAAATTATTGTTCTGAGTCTGGATGTATTTTGTGCCCGTGATTGTATGTTTGTAAAGTCACAAAGGACTTATATTCGAATGCGCGTGATGTCTTTAAAAAAAATAAAATAAAAAATAAACATTATCGGCACAGCTCTTTCGGTTTCCACACTCGTTTTGCCTTCAAATAGACATTTACCTACTGAGCCCCCGATACCTACATAAAAGATTATTTCTGTTTTAAGTAGTTAATATCCTACGACAAATCACACACAATCATCTCTCAAAAAATCAATTAGCGAAATACGTCACGTTGTCTTCTCATATTCCTGGAAAAACGGTTTGCAGGTGTTGATTATTTGAAGTCCAAATATAGCCCTTATGCACCGTTTTTGTGCTTTGAAAATTAGATTAATATCAGTGGAATTCCACCAAAAAATAACACCATACCTCAGGAGTGAAGCAACTAAGCCATGATAAGCGGTCAACAAGGTATTAATATTTGAGATCTGTTTTAATTCATGTAGCGCATATAATGATTTATTCATTCTTCTGCATAGTGTTTCAATATGAGATTTCCAATTTAATTTATTATCCACAGTAAGACCGAGAAATTTTGTTGATTGCACCTCAGATATAGGTTCATCCTTATAGTAAATCTGAGGAACAATTGTATTCACACGCTGATTAAAATGAATTATTTTAGTTTTTCCTATGTTTGCCTTCAGATTATTAGTGTCCATGTAATGATTGAGTCAAGGACACCCTTGACTCAATCATTACATGTAATGATTGAGTCAAGGGTGTTGTTTATAACATGCTCATAGGCTGTTCGGTTACTACGCTTAATTACCACGGTGCTATCGTCTGAAAAGAGTGTCATTGGGTTTGGATTTGCATTTGGAAGGTCATTAATGTAGATTATAAAGAGTAATGGACCCAGTACGCTTCCTTGTGGGACACCATATTGAACTGTACGGCCTTTTGACAGAAACGTATCCACCATCTTAGTTTTGATGTTAATTTGTGTAAATTGAGTGCGGTTTTTGAGGAATGTTGCCTCTTATGCCGTATGTCTGAAACTTATTTAATAGGATGTCATGGACCACATAATCAAAAGCTTGCGTCATATCCATAAATCATACTTATATATCTAAAATAAATACATATTACACAGAATAAATACGCGTTATGCCTGCAAGGGATACAAAAGATAATATCCGATACTTGGAATTTAAATTTAAATCTTGTCATCTAACCAATCTACCTGTGAAATTACATCTCTTACCTCTGTACCTATGTACGACGTAATATTGTAGATCAATTTTTCTTTCTCAATCTTGCTCAAGGTAAAATCGACTGCTCGAATCTTCCTAATGAAATTAACTTAAGAACACCATTCAGAAGACTGCGTAACAACGATTAGCTACATATCCCTTCATGTCATACCAACTTTAGGAAAATAGCTATCTATATGTGTGCTAAGACCCAAATGCCAAGAAGACCAATATGAGAGAAGGTGCAATTGTAACGCGCATTCGGGGCCCCGTTAGCCTGACGGCCCGTTAGCTGTACAGCGGTAGCTACGCCCTTGCTATGGTATATTCCGGGACAGGTTAAAGTGTGTGTCGGGATATAAGGTTGGACGAGGAAGACCAAGACGAGAGGTACCAGAGGCGTAGTATTGCACCTACCCACTCCCCACACACTTAAGAAACAATTGCAAATTACATTAGCCTTTTGGCCGCCTGGGATTTTGCACACCTGGGACCCCAACAAATTTTAATACAGGGTCCGCCTAAGGCAAGCTACGCCCCTTAAAGGTCATTTCACCGGTTAATGACCAGTTTATAGAAATTGCTATCGACACGTAACATAGTATATGTAAGTGTAATTTGGTCGGGGGATTGGCATTTCGTTTCACCCAATACCGCCAATGTGAGAGTGACCCGGGGCCCGGGCCCCGGCTTGCTCCCCTCCCAAGTCCGGCCCTGAGTAGTTATAAATATGTTGTTGATTTTAAACCCACGCAGTCATGCCTGCACTGTATTAGTCACCATTGTTCATAATTGACGAAGAAAAATAGTGTGTAAACCACCAACCATATATTCTAGACCTTCATAATTCAAAAACGGGCTATAAGAACTATAGTTAGAATTCCACAGCGGGAATCATGTAGAGAACATTTTAGGAATTTATCTATACTTACTGTTCCTTGCTTATATATATTAACTGTTTTGACTCAATTATCCAAATACATGCCAGAATTTGAAACTGCGGATGAAAGATTAGTTAGGGAAAGCACTCGCCTAAAGAACTTAAAGCATCGTTTTATACCTACTATGAATATAACAAAACATAGTGCGTTATATCAGAGCGTAAAATTGTTTAACAAACTACCCATCGATTTAAAAAAAGATATTTATTTAACACATTTGTTTAAAAAAAGACTAAAAGCCTTCCTGTTAGAAAAATCTTTTTATAGTGTAGATGACTTTACTGACTTATCTTATAATTGACATTAGAATTTGCATGAAATTGACATAAAAGATTTTTATTTGACATTAGATCATTGACATTAGATTAATATCATTATTTATTTAATTTTTAATTGAAATTGTTTTTGATAATATAATAATGCTAGTAGTTATTTGATTTATTTATTCAATTTATGCAAATTCGATAGTTATGATTCTTATGTTAATGTGTACCTACCTAATTATATTCTATGTTTTAGTAATTATTAACTTATGTGTATTAATGTATTTCAAACACAATTGTAAAATATTGTTTATGAAATGAATAAATGAATGAAATAGAACCAAAAATGGTGTATAGGTACATAGGCGGATCAAGGGAAGGGGGGTCACAGAGGCACGTACCCCCTCCCCCCCAAGTGGTTGATTTGTGTACCGTATTTCTTGTATTATATGGAATTTCTTTGCTTGTTTCTCACTTGTGCCCCCTCGTGCCCCTAAAACGACGAACACAATGTTTTTGGGACACCCACCCCTCCGTTGTGCATGCGACTCACACTTGGCCGGTGTCAGGCGTAACTATAGATCTAGCACTGCCATTTGCTTCTCGTCTACTAGCTGTACGCCCGCATAGATGATTTAACCCCCTTAAGGATTCATTTTCACTTTCGATCAAAACACTGAAACACGTGTTTCTTTATTTTGAACCAATAAAAAACATTTTGAAGTTGGTGGCATGAAATAGTTGTTTGTGTTTAATTCGGCACCAACTTCAAAATGTTAATTTGTTTTTGTTATTCTAGGTAGAAATTATTTTTTGCTTTTTAGTTGCCTTATATTTATTTATGAAATCGGTACCTAATATTTTTTTTTTAAAAAGTTTTTATTTCTCACTTTTAGTGGGTTGGTTTGTACTTAACTTAAGGTACAATAGGCTTATGTCAACTGGTCAAATCCCTTTTTGAAAATATTGCTTGCCCCGATGCAGGGCCGTTAATTGTTGAGGAGTTCACATGATAGTTCACTATCAGCTCTATTACATTGTGTAATAGTAGTATGGCGAGAATAAAATGCTACTCAATATCATATTAAAGTAATTGAATCGCAACCATTTGAGGCTCGTCATTTGAGGTCTTCATCATCAGTTATACTTCACCGATAGGTGCTTTTTTAGAGTAAATGTACGAATCACTATGAAATGTACCTACATAAATCACTGTAGGTGTGCCTTTAATATTTGAAGAGTTCCCTCGATTTCCCCAGGATCCCATCATCAGATCGTGATCTAATGACAATGGTACCAACTTGAAAGTATACCTTTTCAAACACAAAAATAATTTTTCAAATCGGTCCAGCCGTCTTTGCATAATCGATGAACAAACACACACAAAAAAAAATACAGTCAAATTGAGAACCACCTCCTTTTTGAAGTCGGTTGAAAAGCCAAATACAAAACAGATCTTACTTCCATACAAACTTGCAACTCATATTTATCCTCTTAGGGTTTAATATTCCAAAAACACTAAACCTTGTGTGTCTTTATTTTAAATGAAAAAGCTAAATACTAATAGCCAAATCTAACTTCAATACTGACGGAGTTTTATACAAACTTGCAACCCCTATTCTACTCCCTTAGGGGATACTTTTCAAAAAACGCTGACACACCTGTTTCTTTCCCTTAAGGACTGATTTTCCAAAAACACTGAACCCAAAAAGATAAATACAAATTTTATCGATCTAACTTCAAAACTGACGGAGTTTCATACAAATTTGCAAACCCTATTTTACCCCCTTATGGGACGAATTTATAAAAAATCTTTCTTAGTGGATGCCAACAACATCAGAGGCATGAGACAGAGACTGCCAAAAGTTTAGATTTGTAACCCTAGCGGCTTAGGCTATGAGTTGATGAGTCAGTCAGTCAGTCAGTCAGGACAACTGATTATATAAGTATAGATTAATTAGAATAATAATAATCACACTAATATTATAAAGGCGAAAGTTTGTGAGTATGTGAGTGTGTATGTTTGTTACTTCTTCACGTCTGAACGTATGGAGCGATTTTAATAAAATTTGGTATGGAATTAGCTGACACCCTGAATTAACACATAGGCTAATAAACCGCGGGTAACACCGCGGGGCACAGCTAGTAATATAATAATAATATAATTTTATTCCTCTCAAAAAGGTAATGTTTTATTACATAAAATAATTTACAATTTTGTAGCATAAAACCTTTATGAGAGCTGGAGTCCGTAGTAGGTTCGAAACCTGTATGACAGATCTCCAAGCTCCCTTCTAAAATAGTCCCCATAAACTGAAGAAATGTAAGTAAACTAACATTTATGAACTTGGTTTTAAACAATGAGTGTTAGCCAAGCCTACCGACCCCACTTACTTCATTCATATTTTTATTTATAACGCAACTTGTTTTCGATGAGGATAAAAGTTGATCTTGGGTTTTACCCATTCAAAGATGACGTAGACTTCGCACAAATCATACCTACAAAATGGTACGCTCCGTCTCCGTATTTAGTATCATTATTTAATATAAGTAAGGTATGACCAGTTTATTAAGTTAGTTTAATGTCCGAACGGCCGCAAGCAAGACGTGTTGTTTGAAATATAGTTTTTTTATTGTTGTTGTTTACTTGTTACTATATAATTGTTAAACAAAATGGCACTAGTTTTGAGTAACGAATTGAGACAATTGGATTTAAACAATTGTTATCAGGGTAAGTAACTCTTTTCTTATTTTTATTTGAGGCTTAAATTTTGAATATGTAGTTATAGGCATACCTAGTAGGAGGAAAACTATTAGGATAATCGGAGGTACTTAAACAACACGCAACTACGTATAATTGCGTGTTGTGTACCACAGATTATCATAATAGTTTTCCTTATATTTTCTCAAACTGTTTATGAAGTTTATTTTATTATCTTAAATATATAAAATTAGGTTGGTTTCCCCGAGGTTTCGCCCGAGATAGTTTAGTTTTTGGAGAATGGGTATTGCGCTTATTACACAACACTAAATCAAGGACCCTAAATCCTTAAAAAGAGCCTTTAAATCCTTAAAATTTGTTAGAGAACTAGGGCTCTAACTCTTATTACAATAAGAGTTAGAGCCCTAATTCTCTAACAAATTTTCAAGGCCACCTCGATTTAGGGCCCTGATTCAGGGTTTTTATAGGGATTGTATAAAAAAAACCAGCCAAATGCGAGTCGGACTCGCGCACGAAAGGTTCCGTACCATTCTTATCCTTTGGGTACGGAACCCTAAAAACATCATTTTGTTTTCAAACAAATGATAATTTTATTATTATTTTAGTATGATGTATTCATTTGAAGTTTTCAAACAATTATTGATATGGTTTTACGAAATAAAGATACCTACCTAGGAAAAATCCTCTTTAGTTTTTGGATGAAAGACCAACAAACATCCATCTCACGTAGTTTTGGATTTATAATATCAGTGCTCTTACATTCTTTATTTTAGTTTATTTAAAGTGATTTCAAAAACTGATCGTCATCGTGGTGGCGAAATCCCTATTAATATCTGGGTACCTAATTAGGTACCTAAGTAGTAAATGCAAAGAATTTTGTTTTTGTGCTGCTATTTTTTTTTTAAGATAACTAGCAATGTGGGTTTATGGGTCTCATATTATTAGCAATCCTTTTAACTCCTCCAATTAAGCTCCATGGCTAGTTTTAGGAGTGTGTTCACGTCGGTAGTATAAAGGGTTGGATTCGAACCTCACGATTGCGAGTCCAATGCCTCAGCCATTAAGCTACTGACGCTTGTGTTCGCTTTGCACTAATGATTGGCTTAATAATATGTACGAAGGTAGTAATTACAGCCTTAGATATTATCTCGATAAAAACTCAGAAGCTGATCTTGAAAAATCATGGTTAATATGCGTAGTACTTACCAAGGTACATACAGCTGTAAAAAATATCAAGCATGATATTTTTCGTTCCTATGGCTGCGACATAGACCTCGTGGAGATTATCTATACTAATATTATAAAGCTGAAGAGTTTGTTTTTTGTAAATTTACGCAGACGAAGTTGCGCGGGACAACTAGTATAGGTATATACTCGTAGCTGTCCCGCGCAACTTCGTATGCGTAAATTTCCCCCGTTTTTGCAACAATTCTCATTGCTGCTCCGCTCCTGTTGGTCGCAGCGTGATGGTGTATAGCCTAAAGCCTTCCTCTATAAATGGACTATCCAACAAAAAAATTTTTCAAATCGGACCAGTAATTCCTGAGATTATCGCGTTCAAACAAATAAACAAACTCTTCAGCTTTATAATATTAGTTTATGTACAGGCTCGCATGTAATCCGCCATGCGATGGAGACATTTACCAATAAGTAACTCACACACACATAAACTAGGCAGGGACTGATAAGCATTCAACATTCAAAACTGATAAATATTTAATAAACATATTTCATTATATTTGCTATCTATATTACACCTAAATATCTAGACTCACAGAAGAATAAACAATCGTGTTTATCTCACATAGATTTATCATGAATGGGCATCGAATCCGTGACCTCTGGCTTAGCAGTCAGGGTCACAACTACTGAATTAACAAACCAGTCAACCTGTAGACAATTTCTGTCCGTTGTCAAGTTTTAAATGTACCTAGGTACTTTTTCGTTTCGAAGGGCACGTTAACCCGTTCGGTCCTGGGGGCTTAGACAAATGCCACACGCTTCTTTTTTGGCATACGCTACTGTTGTTTTTGGTCCACCAATTCAGCAGCAGTCACGTGACGTATTGTCAACTATATGTCAAATGCAAACATTTTCCCGCGTTAGCGTATGCCAAAAAAGAAGCGTGTGGCATTTGTCTAAGCCCCCTGTGCCCAATCTCTCTTTTGACGTGTCGGATTTCCATCCCATCGGGCTATGAGAGTGAGGGAATAGAGAGTGCACTTGTGTCTGCGCATACACTTGTGCACTTTAATATTTCGTGCGTAGTTGGCTATCTGATGGGATTGGCTGCTGTAACCGACATAGGTTAGGAGATCATTATTGTACATTTTCACTGTACAAAGATTATAGACTCGGATTTACGGATTTTGCACGTGTTTCATGTCTTCTTCTTCTTCTTTGAGTTTATGGCAATGTAGCCGTTTTAACGGCTAATTTCTGCCTGTCAAGTATTTATGCGCTTATTACATGCACAAAGTCTCGTTCTTAGTCAATTATCACGTATTCAAATCATTTTTTACAAGTTAAACTCGGAGCTGTAAAAATAATGGCCGGTTAGTTTGCCGCCATTTTTACAACTCCATGTGTTTCATGTATTTTCACGGTGAAAATGATGACAGCTCAATTTGCCGCCATTTTTTCTTTTTTCTTCGCTCGTCTATTCGAGATGGCTCGTGTACACACGTACAGCCTCAGTTTCAAGCATAGACTTAGGATATACTATGGTTTCAAGTTTATTTCCTTTCAAGTTTTCTTCTTTGAATTACAAAGTCTCGTTCATAACGAGTTATCATGTAGGTATTTCAAGATAAGTTTAATTTACACATTTAAATGCGGAGCATCTTTTGTTTATCCACTTTAATATTATAATTAACTATCTGTCCCGCGCAACTTCGTCTGCGTAAATTTTCCCCGCTTTTGCAACATTTTTCATTGCTGCTCCGCTCCTATTGGTTGTAGCGTAATATTATATAGCCTATAGCCTACCTCGATAAATGGGCTATCCATTAGTAAAAGATTTGTTTTATTAGGGTCAGTAGTTCCTGCGATTACCGTCTTCAAACAAACAAACTCTTCAGCTTTTTAATTTAAGTAAAGATTACAAGAATAATATAATGAATTTAAAATTGAATACTTTAGCAGTGTAGTTTTTTTTCCTTTAATGGTTTACATAGAATAATAACGTTTGCTTGCCATAAAATAGTAAATGTGCTCTATTAATAAAATAGTTTAACATATCTTGTAACTACATTTTAGCCAATAAACGATTTGAATCATTTGAGCTGTGACAATGATGACAGCTGAATCTGTCGCCATTAGGTATTACAACTTCCACCACTACTCTTCCTACCATTAACTATATTATTTTTTTATTTCAGAAAACATGTCGTTGAACCTCAGTGGCATCTGTAAGTATTTTATCTTGTTAGTCTTATTATTTTAACTTTTCACTTTGATTTGTTTAAAACACTTTTATTACTTACTAGCTAGTAATATAATAATATCTTGGGACAAGTCACACAACGCTATCTGATCCCAAACTAAGCAGAGCTTGTAGGTACTATGAAAACCAGACAACTGATAAATATACTTATATATTTCTAAATACATACATATTATAGATAAATAACACCTAGACACAGAATAAACCATCATGCTCATCACACAAAGTTTTATCAAGGGTGGGGCTCGAACCCACAACCTCTTGCGTAACAGTCGGATACACTCCCACCTGTCCCGCGCAACTTCGTCTGCGTAAATTTTCCGCGATTTTGCAACATTTTTCATTGCTGCTCCGCTCCTATTGGCCGTAGCGTGATGTTATAGCCTATAGCCTTCCTCGATAAATGGGCTATCAAATAGTAAAAAAAAACCATTCGGGTCAGTAGTTCCTGAGATTATTGCATTCAAACAAACAAACTCTTCAGCTCTATAATATTAGTATAGATTTAGGTTTATTTAAAACAGCATATTTATTTCGCTGAAGCTTGTTGTTAACTTTTAAAATAAAGAAAAACATACTTAACTAGTATAAATTTGAAAAATTATTGATATTGTTTTATTCATTGTAACGTACTTTTCATATCGGTTTTTTCTTTATATCTCTTATATTTGCAGAATAATTGTCTGTAAATGCTTAAAGATAGGTACAATATACCCTGTATAGGTATTATTCATTAGATTATTATGTCCAAAAAATACCAACATTTGACTATACCTACATATAAAATAATAACAAGATCGACTCAACTGACCCTATGTCAGTAGGTCAATGATTTCATCAATGACTTATTTGCCGATGTTTTTGTAACATTTTTCTCTCCTGTTAGTCGTAGCGTGATGTTATATAGCCTATAGCCTTCCTCGTTTGTTTGTTTGAACGCAGCAATCTCAGGAACTACTGGTCCGAATTGAAAAATTATTATTCATTATTATTTCTGTTGGGTAGCCCATTTACCTAGGAAGGCTATATAACATCACGCTACGACCAATAGGAGACGAGCAGTAATGAAAAATGTAGCAAAAACGGGGAAAATGCACGCATACGAAGTTGCGCGGGACAGCTAGTATTAGAATATAGATACGGGCCGTCCAGGCTACAGGGGCTCCCGAACGTGAGTTAGCCATTGCATTCCCTGAGACACACGCGTCTTTTGACCGATTGGGTCTTTGGACACCGAGCCCTCCAGCACATTCTGTTAGAAGGCCCGTCTAAGACAAGGTACACCCTGGTTTGTACATCTATGGTACTCAAATTTAATGATGATTTCAGTGGACGCACTAAACGAGATGCCGCCGACGCCACAGCCACTACAACAACCGTACGTCGAGATCATCGAACAGCCAGCCCCAAAAGAGCACAGGTCAGTACCACAAAAGACGGAGAATCATCAATCATCATCATCAACCTGAAAATGTCCACTGCTGAACATAAGCCTCCCCCAAAGACTCCAACTTACTGCCAGCCCCGAAAGAGCACAGCTCTCAGTACCACAAAAGACGGAGAATCATCAATCATCATCATCATCAACCTGAAAATGTCCACTGCTGAACACAGGCATCCCCCAAAGATTCCAACTTTTGTTTTCGAGACGAAGAAGAAGAAAACAGCAAAATCGCAGGCTACCGCCGACAACAATTTGATTTTGACATTTGGGGACAGTAATTTGACATAATCACATGGAAGTCTACTCATTAGTAACAAGGATAATAGCAATGGCAGTTACATGGTGTAATGGTTGCAGCACCTTACTGGTATAACTGTGTATATACAAATATATTGTAATAATTGGCATTTTAAAACAGTGGCAATGAGTTTTTATTGCCAAGTTCTTTTCTCACGGCTTTGTTTTTGCGAACTTGGGATTAAATGTAGAATCATTCCATTCCAAATTTTGTCTGACGTTCATAAGCATTGCATTCTGTAGCCTAAGTGAATAAAGTACTTTTAACTTTGACTTTGGCCATTTGTCTTAAGTGTCAAAAAAAATCACAGGACAGCCATTCGATTCGAAATTGATCGGCCATTATTTTTACAGCTCCGAGTTTATCTTGTAAAAAATTATTTGAATACTTGATAAGTGACTAAGAACGAGACTTTGAGCATGTAATAAGTGCCTAAATACTTGACACTTGCTGAAATTAGCAGTTAAAACGGCTAGATTGCCACCTCAAAGAAGCAGAAGAAGAAGATATTTGAAACTGGTGTTATTTAGGTATACTGAACTGACATTAGTAGGCCTAAGAGCAGAACGTTACGTTGAATTTGACTCTAAAAAGTAGGTACCTATATAATATATATAAAATAGTATAAAAATCTCTCTTTATATAATATACTAGCTTATGCCCGCGGATTCTCCCGCGTGGATACCAGATGGTTACAAAAATATTTTAACTGCAAAGTTTCATATTAACTTTGCAAACCCGTTTTAACCCCGTTTTTGAATACGTTATAAAAGGAACAACAAAATTTCAAGTTTCTAACTCATATAGTTTAGGCCCTGTGTTGATATGTCAGTCAGCTTCTCCTTTGCTTATATATTATATTATATAAATATATTAAATAATAGATATGTACGCAGACCTCCTCCAATGGAAGAAACAAAGAACTGCAAACAAAATAATAACTAAAAAAACCTTATCAATATGTCACAAGATCAACGAATTAATTAATAACAATTTGAATCTTATTTGTTTGTTAAATTTTCTGTAGAATTTTGAATACAGATAACATGTGGTTAATTTGCATGTTGTTTACATATTTGTGACTCATGAGATTACGACACTTAACTCATAAAGTGAGTCGTAATAGCTTAGCGACACATCTACGAAGATTTTTGATGACTTAATTATACATAGAATTTTTTTTCTGCCTCTGTGGCGCGGTGGGAGTGTATCCGACTGCTACTTAACTTTTTTTTTAAAGACGACTCCCGCGTTATGTTACAAGCCCTGTGTCGCGGGGGACTTTACAAACATACAATTTATGGACAAAGTACATCCAGACTCGGAACAACAATTTGTGGATCACACAAAGTGGTGTCCCGTGTGGGAATCGAACCCACGACCTCTTGCGCCACCGCGCCTCATTTGACTAATCATACACAATCAGACCAGACAATTGACTAATCACCGGCCAAATGAGTACTGTCTACGCATAAATTCCAAAAAGGGAATTTCGGAGGGGGTTTTAACCCCCAAATCCCTTCCTGGATCCGCCCATGGGTCTAACACAATACCAATTGCAGATTGACAAAATTAATCATGGTTAGATACATACCTAGGTGGCGCCCTCGGTGCCGCGGTGGGAGTGTATCCGACTGCTATGCCATGTCGTGGGTTTAATTCCCACACGGGACACCACTTTGTGTGATCAAGAAATTGTTGTTCCGAATCTGGGTGGAATTTGTGTCCGTACAAAGTACACCCAGACTCGAAACAACAATTTGTGGATCACACAAAGTGGTGTCCCGTGTGGGAATGTAACCCACGACCTCGTGCGTAGCAGTCGGACACACTCCCACCGCGCCATAGAGGCAGTCATCTGCCGATGAATTTGGCTACTAGAGATGGAATTTAGACATATTTTGTATGAAACTCACGTCAAATCATAAACCACATCAATGTTGTCCACAGATTCAGATACAAACGCGAGATCCGGTCCCTGGGCACAATTCCTGGAGTGAATAGCACTACTACAGACAACAAAACATATCCTACAATCAAAATACGTAACTACGTCGGCGCAGCTGAAATTCTAGTGTCATGCATCACCAAGGAACTTCCTTACTTGTAAGAATAAACAACTTATTTTCCTTTTATAATTGTAATGGATTTTTCAGCTATTCTCAGAAATTATATTGCGACCGCTTACGACAAAGACCGAGTTAAACAGTCACCATTAGTGGATCCAGTGACGGGAAAGGCTCAAATTCCCAACTACCCCAGTCAGATAAAAAATAAAATGGATGCAGCTGATTTTACCATGAAGCAACAACAAAATACAGGATTACAGATAGTCATGATTTTAAGTATATATTATACAGGAATTAACGCGCATTATTTACCTTAAAATTGCTTGAAGTTTCGACCAGGTTGCACCGGCCCGCGGCCGTGGTCACAAGCGAACTGTCGCAGCGATGTTAAGACTCCGTAAGGCCGATGAAACTTCACCCTACCCTCACACTGTTTCTCGAAATGTTCGAAAATAATGCGCGCTAATTCCCGTTTAATAAATAGTTATAATCATGCAATGCGAAAGTTTAAATGTTAGACCGTCATGAATTCATATATCATCCCTATCCCAACTAATATTTAAATGTGAATGTAAGTTTGTTACGCTTTCACGCGAAAACTACTCAATCGATCATCATGAAACTTTGTACAGATATTCTTGGAGGTATTAGAAGTAACATAGGATTATAAAAAAAGGGGAAAATTTACGCAGACGAAGTTGCGCGGGACAGCTAGTATTCCATAAAGAAAAAAAATCATGCAAGAAGTTGTGAGTATTTCAATAACTGTACCTAAATTAATCTTTCCAGGCCTCACCCCCACAAACTCATGGGTAAGAGCCGAGACGACAAGGGTTACATATGCATCACCTGCGACGTCAAGCCTGATGAGAACGAGTTTCAGATCAAAGCTGGCGTGGAATGCGTGAAGATAAATGAAGTGGCAGATTCCCTGCGAGCTAGACAAAAACTATCCATTGATCCCTTTAACAGTAAGTTTGCGTAGCTGTAGTTCATCCTTGGAGTCAGGAAGTCTACTCTAATGTAATGAAAACGAAGCATCGATCAAAAATCGGGCAAGTGCCTAACGGGCCACGCACAATGTAGGGTTCCTGTCAAGTCAAATCAGTATCTTTATAAGAAACTTCAAGACGATGCGCCTCGTACTAATTTATATGAAATACAAAACAATGACGTCATTCTTTTGTAAAATGAGTTTCAATGTTTGTTTTGATGTTTATAAATTCATGACAACGTAAAATTGTAGAGAAACATTGTTTTCCAGAATATTTTTGGAAATGCTATTTCCTGTATAGTGTAAAATAATTTATTGTTATTGTAGTCATCTACCCAATTGCCCATTACAATAATGCAGTTTAAGAAATGGGTGTTCTGTTGGTTTTTGTTTCATACTTATTACTAACATTAGTGTTAAGGATAACGCTGTTAGTAAATAACAGCGTTGTAGTTTATGTAAGTATTTTTTTAAAGTTTGGAATTTGTACTAAAATTTTGTTCTCATTTAGACGGCTATTACTCGTAAACTTGTAAAGGACCTATACATATCTATCTGTTATAGTTTTCCTTTTAATTTCGTTATACACAAAACGTAATACATAATACATAGATTTGTTTTAACATTTCCAATATCAACCATTTAACTGGCAGAGCACTTGACTCTAAAAAAATTAGTATGTAGTACGTACTAAAGCTTTTTGTTTTAAAGACGACTTCCGCAGTAGGGTACATGCCCTGTGTCACGGGGGACTTTACAAACATACAAGTCACGGACACAAAGATTAATACTTCATGTTTGTTACTTTCTACCTAAATCGAAAAATAGTCTTAACAACCCGTAAATCTTTTTAAAAGACCTATCCAGCGACATAACCACACGATGGGGTAGGTGAGAAATAATATCACATCCCCACTTTACGTGTAGGGGAGGTACCTACACTAAAAAAAAATAACGGGTGGCACTCCGGGAGTGCCGGCAGAAGTGAAAACTTGAACATTACCGTTGTGCATTTTTGAATATTTTGGAATGGTTAGGGAATAGTTTCTCACGAATTGCTTATATTATCAGTACAAAAGTACTATAATTTATGTGGTTAAATACAATATTCATCTATTGTGCTATCGTACACAAATAAGTAGGTATAAACAGCAGGAGTAGGCATATATTTTCGCCACGCGGTAGAAAGAGAGATATTACTTCCTCTCCCACGCCGCCACGGACAGGCGGTCGACGGAGATGGAGGGGGAGGAATCCGTCTCACCACAGATAATATAATACTATACTATAGTCTTAGGAATTTTCAAACAGATCACGTGTCCTGATGCGAGTTTAACATTCTTTTACCCATCCCAAAAAGTGCACATCGCCGCAATAGATTTTCATTTCAAAAAATTTTTTTTCCGATTTTACCTAACCACTTTGTCGACATAATTAATTCTTAGTACCTATATCTTAGGGATCTCTGAGCTAATCTGGGGACAGACAGACGGGCAGACGGACGGACATAGCGAATCTATAAGGGTTCCTTGTTTACTACGGAACCTTAAAAATTAGGTAGTACCTATTATACCCACAAAGCCAGCAACATCAATTAAATTTACCTACTCGTTACCATAAATCGTGTATGTGACTGCTAGTGCTTATACTAACAATAATTATGTAAGTACTATGTCCCCATAACCTTAAGACTAAGTACGAAAATTAATGAATTTCGATTGTTCGTCATGGCAATCGTGAGCAATAGATTAAGGTTCAGTAATTTAAAACATAGTAGAAGATATTTGTAAACACGTTTTTAGCAGGCAAGAGAGTCCTCCGAATGGGGAGGGCAATTGCCTGTCAAAACAAAAGGCACCGGTCCAGTGTCAAAATTCTCAAATTCCCCAAAAAAAAAAAATGTCATTCATGGGCAATAATAATTAAATGCTCCTTCCCCCCCCCCCCCCTCGGAAACGCGCCTGCTAGTACCTACCTACCTACTACAATACATGTGTATTACATTTGTACTTAAAACTCTGAAATGACTTAAGCGACACATTCAAACAAGGTGAAAGTGAAAAGAATTTATTATTAAGGGAGCCATTATTGATGAAAACAGTCATAATTTTATCTTTTACTAGCTGTCCCGCGCAACTTCGTCTGCGTAAATTTTTCCCTTTTGCAACATTTCTCATTGCTGCTTTGCTCCAATTAGTCGTAGCGTAATGTTATATAGCCTATAGCGTTCCTCAATAAATGGGCTATCCAACAGTGAAAATCCAGAGCAAGCAAATTTATTTTTTTTAATTCGGACCAGTAGATCCTGAGATTACCGCGTTCAAACAAACAAACTCTTCAGCTTTATAATCTAATATATAAAATTCTCGGATCACAGTTTTCGTTGCCATACTCCTCCGAAACGGATTGACCGATTTTGATGAATTATTTTATCCGGTATCTATGAGAATCGGCCAACATCTATTTTTCATACCCCTAAAAGTTTGTTTGTTTGTTTGAACGCGATAATCTCAGGAACTACTGAGCCGCATTGAAAAAATATTTTATTGTTGGATAGCCCATTTATATAGGTTATAACATCACGCTACGACCAATAGGAGCGGTGCAGCAATAAAAAAATTTGTAAAAAAAAAAAAGGAAGAAAAAAGGGAAAATTTACGCAGACGAAGTTGCGCGGGTCAGCTAGTATTAGTATAGATGTAGGTACCTAGTAAGTAGGTATATCTACAGACTACTACAACCAAGACTACATTTTTCAGCCGGTTTCCCTCACATTGCTTCGGAGAGAAGGAAAGAGATCGAACTGAATGCAGTGCGGCTCTGCTTCCAAGTGTTCATTGAAGATAACAATGGAAGATGTCGTCGTCCTTTGCCACCCATCGTTTCCGACATAGTGTACGACAAGAAAGCATTTAGCGAACTCCGCATTGCGATGTGCGCTCCCAGCTCTGGGACCATCACGGGTGGGACGCTAGTTATTTTGTTGTGTGAGAAGGTAGGTCACTTTTTGTACCAATTTTCTATTTATCAATTCGTCTTTTTTATAACAATACCTTGGGACAATTCACAAAACGCTATCTGATCCCAAACTAAGCAGAGCTTGTGTTATAGAAACCAGACAACTGATAAATATTTATACTAATATTATAAAGAGGAAAGATTTGATTGTTTGTTTGTATTGAATAGCGTTGTGAAGCTACGATGTGACATAGGCTATTTTTTATCCCTGTATTCCCACGGGAACGGGAACTACGCGGGTGAAACCGCGAGGCGTCCGCTAGTACTTATATATTTCTAAATACATTTAATATAGATAAATAACACCCAGACACAGAATAAACCATCGTGCTCATCGCATACAGTTTTATCCTGGGTGGGGATTAAATCCACGACCTCTTTCTTGCGTAACAGTCGAATACATTCCCACCGCGCCACAGAGGCAGTCAAATTGTAGATTCAGATTCCAGATCCGGAAACATATTACTGAGTGACAGTTGATTGCAAAAGTTACGTGGGGAGGGGGGGGGCGGCACGGTATGTTAGATCTGGCACTGCCATTTGTTTCTTTGCTTCTCATGCCCGTCGTCTAGAATAAATCCTGGATCTACCCGTGGTGGCGTCAGTGGCGCTGTGTGGGTGCATGCGACTACTATGCAAGAGGTCGTGGGTTTGATTCCCACACGGGACACCACTTTGTGAGATCAACAAATGGTTGTTTCGAGTCTAAAAGCACTTTGTGTCCGTCAATGCAGGCGCAGATCGAACAGGGGGGAGCAACATCAAGGGTAAGTCTATCACACGACGGGAGGGTGTGGGGCAATTCCCTGCCTAAATACTCCGATCCAGTGTCAAAATTAGAATCTGGGGGGAGGGGGGCAATTGCCCCTGTGGCTGTTGCCTTCCCTTGTATCCGCGCCTCAAAGCTTGTCCTATCACCTAAACCTATACCATCACAAAATAAGGAGGGTACAATTCGTGCTACCATAATGCGGGTCTTGTAGATATTTGTTTTTTAAGATAACCGATTGAATCAGGCGTTACATGGCGGAAATCCATCTTAAGTAGATTATAAGGATCGCACCACCCACCCTCGATCTGTGAATCACCACGATTGAAGTAGTAAGGAAGGATAGAGGGTGGGTGGTGGGATCTCTCCCTTATAATCTATTTGTTTTTTAATCTTGATATATTTTTAATAATTTGCAGATAACAACAAATGACGTAGTGGAGTTCTATTTGAAGGAGAATGGCATAGTAATTTGGCAGCAGCCTGCAGCCACCACGTTTATTCACAAGCAAGTGGCAGTGGGCGTCATCACGCCAGCGTTCACTCACCCGAGCTACACGGATATGACGAGACACGTCACTGTACGTCTTCTACATATTTTAACGTTTAGTTAATAAAGCTGTACCCCGCGGTGTTACCCGCGGTTTATTAGCCTATGTGTTAATCCAGGGTGTCAGCTAACTCCATACCAAATTTTATTAAAATCGCTCCAGCCGTTTAGCCGTGAAGAAGTAACAAACATACACACTCACATACTCACAAACTTTCGCCTTTATAATATTAGTGTGAAGTGTGCTTAGAAGCGCCGGTAGCTTAATGGCTAAGGCATCGGTCTCGCAATCGTGAGGTCGCGGGTTCGAATCCTATCCATATACTACCGACGTGAACCCACTCCTAAGACAAGCCTTTGAGCTTAGCTGGAGGGGTTAACAAGATTGCTAGTAATGTGGGACTCAATCCCACATTGCTAGTTATATTTAAAAAAAAAAAATAACACCAGGAAACAATTCCTTTATCGTGAAGCCTTTGCAAACATATATATACACAATTATGGCCACATAGTACCTCTCTATATCCAACTCAACTATTTGTGGATCACAAAAAGTTGTGTTCCGTGTGGGAATCAAACCCACAATCTCTTGCACATCAGTCGCACGCTCGTCACACGTACCTAAAGTATATTATTCCATTGTTCTGGCTTTTCAGGTGCAGGTCCAACTACGGAAACTGTCAGACAAGTCTGTGAGCAACTCCATGCAGTTCGAATACATCCCAGTAGCCGCAGGTAGGTACTGTGCTCAGATATGCACATATATTTAGGCCATTATTTTCTTCCTTTTGATATCAGAATTAATCTATACTAATATTATAAAGCGGAAGAGTTTGTTTGATTGTTTGTTTAAACGCGCTAATCTCAGGAACTACTTGTCCGATTTGAAAAATTCTTGTTTTGTTGGATAGCCCATTTATCGAGGAAGGCTATAGGCTATATAACATCGCGCTACGACTAATAGGAGCGGAGCAGCGACGAGAAATGTTGCAAAAACGGGGAAAATTTACGCATACGAAGTTGCGCAGGACAGCTAGTATGTTATATTTATTCATTCGTTACAACTACTTTGGCCAATATTTAAGCACATATAGTTTTTACCTTTGTTGTAAGTACATGCTCCTACTATATTGTACCCACTAAGGCTGATTTTAGTTCATCTCATGTTTCAACTATTTGATAATACAATTTGCATCAGTAGGTACTTTAACATGGAGTATAGTATATTAGTCGCAGCACCTTACCCCCATATCAAGTTTATAAACATTGTAAAATTGGCAATTTGAAAATCGTTTTCGGATTCGAATTTCTAGTGTCCGTTATGCTAGCGTACACCATTGCTATATCGAGTGGGTTAATTACTATGCCATTATACTCTGCGTAAATACTGCCTAATTAGTGTGAAAATAAAAAAAAACTCTGCCTCTTTAGTTTAGGAAATAAACACCATTTTCACTGTGTACGCTGGCGTCACGATTAAGTTAGCGTACACATGGCCGTATTCGAAAACGGCTAATTGTAAAGCAACAGAGTTTACACACAAAAATACTGCTCTAATACTGCTCCCGCTATGCTAAATTTCATAAAGATTGCTCTTGTAGGAACAGAGATATTGAACAAGATTTTTCAATGACATTCGGAGCTGGCGTTATGGCAGCGTACACATAATAGTTCTTAAAGAAAGGGAAGTTTTCTTTTAACAAATGCTATATGTACAAATAGTGCGTGAAATTCTGACTCTAAATAGTATAGATACTTTATGCGAATTCGCAGTGGAATAATTAAAAAAAACCCTGTTCATTTCTATTCATAGTACAGGTACAGATATGCTCAAAAGTGCTTTGTCAAGTTTTTTAAAATACAGAACTAAAACTGAAACGTGATTGAAGTACTGAACTAGGAGGATGTTCACTTCATTAATTTGTAGATATACCTAGTTCTGAGTGAAAATTAAATAATTGGAAAAATTCAAATACATAGCTTTATCAGAAAAATAACATTTATTATGCCAAAAACAATTATTTTTTATCACAGTATAACCATATTATTACCGTTTTGTTACAGTAATGACATCATGACAATTTTGTTCGTGACTGTACGTCAATCCATTTGTTCCTAGAATTTAACATAGATTTTTTTATTATTCCACTGTTAATTCACATAAAGTAATTACACTATTTAGAGTCAGAATTTCACGCACTATTTATACATACTTATAGCATTTATTAAAACAAAAGTTCCCTTTTTTTGAGAACTATGTGTACGCTGCCATAACGCCAGATCCGAATGTCATTGAAAAGTCTTGTTCAATATAGCAATCGTTATGAAATTTAGCATAGCGGGAGAAGTATTAGAGCAGTATTTTTGTGTGTAAACTCTGTTGCTTTACAATTAGCCGTTTTCGAGTACGGCCATGTGTACGCTAGCTTGATCGTAACGCCAGCGTACACAGTGAAAATGTTGTTCATTTCCTAAATTAAAGAGGCAGAGTTTTTTTTTTACACTAATTAGGCAGTATTTACGCAGAGTTTATTGGCATAGTAACCAACTCGATATAGCTCTGGTGTACGCTAGCATAACGGATACAATTTCTAGTGAAGAAGTAATTGAAGTAATTAACGAAAATTCGTCATCGTTTTAGAGAAGGACAGCCTACAGGGCCGGCCCTAGGGTAGAACGAGCGGAGCGATCGCTTAAGCCAGGTGGCAAGGGACGCCCAACAGTCAAAAGCTAGTAAAAATCTAGCAGAAAATAAAAATACGATGTTATTTTAAGAGGGGTTATAGGTATAATAAAAGAACTGAAACCAAACTCGCTGTACCTTGATCTAGCACTGGCGCGGTTTGTGACGTATGCACTCAAAACTTTATGTTGATGTATCTACATACCCACACTAAATTAAAATGTAAATTTACTCACAGTCACAACAATAAACTAGGCAGGGGCGGATTCAGGATTTCACTCTGTGGGGGCACGAAAGGCAAATGGCAATGCCGCATCTAAAACGGCTTAGAGGGGGTGCATTTTTTCGATTCACAGACCCGACTATTTTACATGCTCTATGTACCCGATGTTGTCACGTGTGAGTGCCCAAAAACTTTCGTTTGCGAGGGGGGGGGGGGTGGTACAATTCAATACAATACAAGATATTGGGCACTTATACCAAACAACCCTGTGCCTCTCCTGATTCCGACTATGACTTTAGGTATCTATTCATTATGGGTGTCCTTTTATATGTTTCAGATGTGAAGATCAAACAGAAGATAGTTGCCGATTTATTGCAGGTGTATCATGGTAAGTTTACGAGCTCATAATGAAACATAAACAATTTACCTACTAGGTACTACCTCACTTATTTGTCATTAAAAATGGAGTTATGTTTATGTACCTATTCAATGTTAATTCACTCTAAATTTGTTCTAGATGGCACAGCGACAGATCAGAAATTGGAGCCAGCAAGCTATGGAGACTGGGTAACTAAATCTTATTTACATAAACAAGGTGTAAATTAATCTCTGTCCGACCCGAAAGGGGTGTGTTAACAATGCTAAAAATATAAAATAGAAAACAATAGGTAGGTATACCTAAATGTTAAAATGATTTTTTTATTTAATAATAAAATTCACGATTCAAATACCCAATTTCGTCAATAAAAATATGTAAAATTTTAAGATTTTTTATCAACATTGTTTATAAAAGGCCTCTTTACAAATCTTTTCCGCCTCCGCATGTTTTTCCATAATGACTTATATTATGAAAAAAAAAGTTTTGTTTTTTCGTCATAAATAAAAAAAATGGCATAAATCGAATGGGAACATGATACCTAACAACACATTAACGGGTCGGGCAGGTATAGATACTGTATAAGATCTTAAACACGTTTTAATAGTACGTATGTAAACGTATATCTTTTTAAAAATATCATTTATCAAGGAAGGCTATAGGCTATATAACATCACGCTACGACCAATAGGAGCGGAGCAGCAATGAAAAATGTTGCAAAACTGAGAAAAGTGCCAGACACGAAGTTGCGCGGGTCAGCAGGCTAGTCTGTTATAAAGTTACTGAATCCGCTACCTATTAGTAAGTAAGACCTATACTTACCTATTTTTTTATATTTCAGCAGGCATCATCACAAAATACACCGGTTGCACAACCTGGACCTAGCCGTTACCAATTCCCAGGAGAAATTAGAGGAACTCCATCATACATACAATCTCCCGCAGTATCCGTAGCAGGATCATCCCCGATGAGCTGTTATGGTGGTCAAAACTCTCCTCTACGCGATGTCGTACTAAATTATGCACCAAGTATCCCCCAGTACGTGGAACCCCTATCGAATTTGGAACATATTCCTCCGCATTTAATGCAAAATGTGCAGGAATCTTCGCAAGCGGTAAGTTAAAGTAGATTTTAGGGATGTTACAGAGGTGGTTTTATCGGAACCGAAGTCGGAGTCGGAATTTTTGAATTTGGTTTGTCGGAATCGGAAGTGATGGGAGAAAACAAATATGTTGAGATAAGGCTTAAGAAAATAAGATAAAAAAATAAACATTAGGTATTCATAAATGTTGATAAACTTTCGCGATTTGTACACATTATTAAAATATATATATTACGGGTCTTAATCGCGTGAATAATTTAAGGTAAAATTAAGGTTAATTAGGTATTCAGTCGTATTAAATGTGTAAAGAAAAAATCCACTCGGTGGGGACTCGAACCCGCTATGATAGGTCAATGATTTAGTATTTAATATCAATATTATAAATAATAAATAAAATGATTTAAAATTTAATAATAAAAATTAAGTAATTATTTTAATATATTAAATATAATCCGTGAGAATTTTTGGTTTAAAGGTACATTTATTAAGATATCTAAATTAGATTAAGTATAAATGATTTATACTCTACTTGGTGATAGCTGATTTTCATTAATCGGCAATGATGTATAGGTACCTAATCTATTACCTATCTAGGTACTTGCTACTATGGTAAAGTTTTATAGCAATATCAAATCTCGAATGTTCAGCCACCTTCTTACCATTTTATTTCCTTCTATCACATAATTAATTAATGTGTATTGTTTGTACCAGGGTGCAATGGAGACAGACGGGAACAGCTCTGCATCTCTTTCCAACCTGCAACTAAGCTCAGGAGAC
Organism: Herminia tarsipennalis; assembly: GCA_945859575.2. Lineage (NCBI taxonomy): Eukaryota > Metazoa > Arthropoda > Insecta > Lepidoptera > Erebidae > Herminia > Herminia tarsipennalis. Next base: position 20,551,587 of record OX243846.2, read on the forward strand.
ATCCCGATGCTCAGCTCAGGAGAACTGAACCAATACAAGGAGATTTGAGCTTTGAAATGATTATAAAACACTAAAGGATTGTAAAAATTAAGATTTGAAGTGACAATACTTGTAGGTATGCCTCTCTTGTTTCGTTCCCATCACTAAAGGTACTAATACCCTATGGTGGCCAGATGGAAGGGGAGTGCTGACTAGTTAGTGGTGAGTCACCCTCTGCCAAGGTTCAAAACTGATTTAGTGTCAAAGGCAGATGCCGTAAAATTCATAGATATGTAGGTTTCAGAGACGAAGGGTTACAATTTGTCAGAGGTAACCCGATACAAAAATATGTCTTGCTGGAAATGGTTCTTTGTACTCATAATACTAAGTAACTACAATCCAGAGGGAAGCTGAAAGGTAATGGTGTTCTAAGGTCCCTTCGCCACTGGCTATATAGATAGATACTTATACTACATCAGGGATGGCGAACCAATGGCATACAATATTTTGGGCACGCCACCGATCACCAAGTTCAGTATGAAGAATGAAACTATTAGGTACTTACACCCTTTCAAAAAAGGTGGTTCTGTTTGACCGGTATATATGTATGAAAACTAGTAATCCAATTTAGATGGGGCTTTCGCTATTCGACTGCATATTTTTCTGGGAAGGTTTTAGTGTATAAAACGTTAACTTAACTCGACGGCACGTCTATGGCCTTATTTAAAATTTCTTTAGAAAATATGGCACGTAAAAAACATAAAGCTTCGCCACCCCTGTACTACATAATAGTTTCCAATAGTAGTAACACCATCAAGGGACAGTCTATGAGAGTAGCTTCTGCTATACTTAATGCAGTTGTAGAGTCCTCTTTCATCATGTAGGTAAGCCTCCCAAATAACCTGTTTTTTACAATTAGGGAGCAAATTTGAGACATATTAATAATAAAACCCTCGGGGCTAATCGTTACCTCCCCATATGAGACTAACGCAACACTCTGAGGGCATAGTAGCAGCTCTTGAAATCCTTATGACACCGGCAAAAAATGTCTCATGAGGGTGAAAGAAGAGTACACAAACCGAAGTGCAGCTTTGTGGCAAGCGGAATGTATCTAGTACCTAGTTCCCCTTGTTTTTACTGGTGGGAGTGAAACTAAAAGAACGCTCGGAGGATTCTCAACCGGCCGGTCAGAGGGAGGTCGCCAGAGCTTACGTATATGCTCGGGGGTGGAAGTGTCATTCACAAAAAAAACTACTCCGAGTCCTGAGTCCGAAACCGTCTGATGCTCTTCTACACGCATACAGCGATAGGCGTCGGTTGGTGTCACATAAATCCTTTAGAATAAATATTTAACAGGCCTCTATGCGTTAGCTTCAGCCTCACGCACGTAATGTCCGGGACTACATAGTCTCGAGATGTAGAAAGATGATGAAATTGATTTACATAAAATAGGGAGTTACATAAATGGTATAGGTACATTTAATTATGAGCAAAACACATTCCGCCATGTCACTAGGTATAGCATGCAAATACTTAGCTAGGATACCTAATTTAGTTTAATTTAATACATAGTACCTAAGATGTGACTACATCTATGAAATAATCCAAATTGCAGTAAGTAGGTCCATAATAAAAAAAAACGGTAAGTACAAAATTTGGCATGGAATTGTAGCTTGCTTGCCTATAATTTTATTTATGTAAATTCATAGCATATAGCTCTGTTCAATTACCTAACCTCTTCTGCAAATGGAACAAAATTTATGGTAGCGTAGATTTATAATATTTTCAGGTAGGTGCCATAAACACGCAGCTCTCTGTAAACATCTCTATCCGTGGCACTACTTAATATTTTTAAAAAGGCTTTTTATGATCATAATAAAACCCTTTAATTATTTTTTATGTACAACAATGTTTAACAACACTACCTACCTCATAAATTAGTAAATAATATGTCACGGAAATAATCAAGACTATATATATAGGTACTATATTATAGGTACTTATTTTTTAATCAACTTCAAAAAATAATTCGACTATAAGTATGTTGTTCTATAAACGACAGCAAACGCATTTTTCAATTTAGATATTTTAGTTGTTAGTTTAAATATAAAATCTATCGTAGTTTTTTATACTTATGAATTATGTAATGTAAAATTGTAAATATTTACATATACCTACGCAGTGCTGTGATCCACTACGGGCTCCGTAGATACAGATTAGTGAATTGGTATAATGTCACCCGTCATTTTATTTTATGTGTTATTATTACGTTAGTATATCCTAAGTTTATGGTTAACATAGATTTCCAGACAAAGTACATAGGTAATATAATTAACTAGCTGTCCCGCGCAACTTCTTCTGCGTAAATTTTCCCCATTTTTGCAACATTTACCATTGCTGCTCCGCTCCTATTCTTCGTAGCGTGATGTTATATAGCCTTCGTCGATAAATGGGCTATCCAATAGTAAAATCATTTTTCAATTTGGATTAGTAGTTCCAGAGATTAACGCGTTCAAACAAACAAACAAACAAACTCTTCAGCTTACTATTGTATAGATTTCAAACTTCTTTCTCATATTTTCTAAACTATATCATAGTTTGTATACTTTGCTTAACTAATAATTTTATCGCTTCTTATGTCAATAATTAAGTATATTTTATATTATTTTGTATTATATCACTAAGGTAGCTAAAAAGGCTTATTAGGTATTAAGCAGAGGTCTCCACTTCTTTTTTTAAATTAAGTAAGTAGATACCATCGACATATAGATCTGGACCGTGCCATCCCTTTCAATTAAAAAGTAAATATTGACTGCAAAGCGTGAAAGAGAGAAAAACCTCGTGAGATGAGACCTTTGACAGGTATTGTCCACAAAGTAGCGTTGTCTCTTTCTAGAGAGTGGTTAATTTTGTGAGGATATGAATCCTGGTCTCTATGTCGATGTAAAATACCTATACCAAAGAAATTGTAGTTAGTTTTAGTAGATTGATCTTAGAAATATTAGAAAATTAAGTTTTGTTATATTTTTTATTTTTTATTAATATAAAGTTGACTAAATGCTTACCTGTTTGTTTTTATTTTCAACTTGAAGCTAAAGTAAAACACCTATAGAATCATAAATATTACTTTAATGACCACCTACCAATAAATAAAAAATAACTAATCATTATGCTCATGTTGAGCTTCCGATTCTCTCCAATTATTTTGTATCATTTCAACAATCATCTGCCACCATTTTGACTGCATAAAATAGTATATGGAGCATATGATAATGAATAGCCAAGACAACACAAGAAAGTAATCCGTTTCTTTTTCTACCACACTTGATACTGGTCCTTGGAAGTCTTTAGAAGTCACCAACAGTCCTTGAGGATACTGCCCAGTGATAGCATGAACAAACTTACTAAAGGACTGTATATTATACTCCGTACCATTAAACTTTCCAACAGGCCGACCATTATGAAACATTTTTAACGTAGGCACACCAACAATACCATATTGGGTATTTGTTCCACTGTATTTTAAAGCATCCAATGCTACCATTCTGACGCTGGGATATGATCGAGCTAAAGCATTGAAGTGTGGTGCTGCATGTGCGCTGAATGGACAAGCTCTTGCGTAAAACAGAACAAGTACACAATCCGCTTCAGTGTCTCTGCTTGTAATATCAGGTTTGATTTGCAACATTTTAGCTAAATGAGTTCCGTTGATGATTTCTACAGAAGGTTCGGTCTCCTCCGTTTGTTCATATACAATTTCCTTACATTTAACAAGCTTTCTTGTCTCATTCCCTGATTGTGTATTGTTCTCAGCAGTAACATTAGCCAATGTTACAGTGTTATATAGACTAGTAAGAGTTTTGTTGACATCAGAGACAACATTTGAAAGTAACGATTCTGATTCGTCAACATTTGGAATATCAATGTCTATGTTGTCTTTTATATCTTCCGATTCTTCTTGTATATCAAATTGTTTGGTTACTGTTGCTAGTCCTGTATAGAAAAAAAAAATGTATAAAGATGGAGATCAAATGCCTGCAAATTACTGCAATCTAGAAGCTTTGTTGCAACATTCAATTTTTTTTTTAATTTATGTTTTGATCTTTGTCAGATTTTACTATGTCGCCCTGTAATTGAACTCAAACCTTTAAAACTAATACAATGGGGTATAGGCATCACTAAGTGTAACAACACCACTTTCTTTCCTAAATAATATCCCAGCCTCGGTGGAGGAGACCTAACGTCATGTGTGGTGCTTAAGTGCCCTGTGTTATGGTTCTGGTATGATGAATTTGTATTCTATTTTACAAGACAATTCATAATATAAATATTATTATACAATATTTCCTTTAATGATGATGATGGCACTTGCCTTGTCTAAAAAGACAACAGTTCAGAGTAGGTCCTCTATCCTCCTTACGAAAATATCAACCTTATTTTATTTAGTGTATGTTATTTGTTATATATTAATATTTTACTGTTGCATACTATTTTTACTGAAAAGTACTTAAATAATAGTCCTTAGTAGTTACTAATAATAATCAAATTAAATATTTACAACTTGCCAATGCTATCACAATAATTAATTATTCTTATAAGTATTAATGACCTTTTAAAATATTTAAATGGTTTTTGTTCAATGTATAGTGCAATGAACTTACTAGTTATAATTAATTAGGAATAACTAAACAATTGTTTAAAGATCATATCTATTATTTTGACAGATAAATAAATGTCACGAAAATCAATTCATGAAATTTTGTAAGTTGTGTATTAGTGTACATTCTGTGATATAATTTAGTATGCACAACCGTGGCTAACGAAAAAAAGTATGGAACAGTATTTCTTTTAGTACCTAGTAGAAACTAATTAACTCACAATAAACGTGAAAACGGTGGATGAGATACAATTCGTATGTAAACAAGATGTTTCTACGATATGCATTTGTCTCAAAGGCACATGAAATAATTTAAAACTACAAGGTAGACAAGTAGGATTTGTTCTGGTAAAACTTAATACAAACATTATAATTACGACTATTCTCTAACAAATATATACATTTTTACTCACCGATTACAACAACTGTCACAAAATAAAAATGTCTGGTATTTAATCGAAAATGCATTTTACTCGATACGAAACACAACCGTGAAAAACGATATTAACCTTTAGAGTGCCTGAATAAGCATTAAATGTTAATAATTACATTTAAAATTCTAATTATTTGATTATGATTCGGCATTCGCAATGTTGTGAATTGTATTGTATTGCCCATAGACCTATTTTAATCTTGTTCATTTGCGGAAATGAGATGGCAATATAGCATTTATATATCGTAAGAAGAGTTAACATGACTAGCGTATGCTTGAAATCTCGAAATCAATACTTTTAGATCTATATTAATTGACATTTGTATTGCAGTCGGATTTGTCAAACTTAATGTCATTACTGTCAAAACAAAGATAATACATTTTACGCAGAACTTGATCACCTTGGGTAGACCAGCCACAAAGTAGTACTAGTACTATAGGCCGACCGCTTAACTCGTATATCGCCTGCGCGGTGAGAAGGGAGCGCGGGGTGATGTTAACGGGTGGGTGAGCGGGGTGCGCGGGACAGAGAACGTGAGTTCTCTGTCCCGCGCGTTAAGCGGTCGGCCTATAGACCAGCATATCCACGCGATAAGGCTCCTCTAGCATTTTCGGTGACAATGGCTAGGAATCGAAGACCAGGCATAATGATATTATGAAAGAAATTAATAATAGATATAATAATTAAGGGATATCTATAAATAATTTAGTAATTGATCTGAGATTAAAAACAGCACAATAGACAACAACAACAGACTATACACGGTGGATCAAACCAATGCCCCTTTGGAGGGAAAGTACCCCAAATATTTGAGTCAGCGAATTTTGCTGAAAGGACACATTCATATTTTAGAAATAAAAACAACTGCATTTGTTAGATATGGTGTTATATGGCTATGTAAATAGCCATATATATAATCAATCCATGTGTTGGATTTTGATATCTACTATGTAGATGTGTTTTGGAATATTGATTCTTCCAGTTTATATATTGTTGTATAAAACCGAACGAAGGTTTGGTGGAACTGTTTTATAAGTTTGAGAGGTGGTCTGGAGTCTGATGACGGTGTAACCATCACATTGTATTGACTGGTTATCATAACGATGATTATAAGATCATCCGTGTCTGCACTATGTTTGGTAGTTATGTTATACTGTATGAAATACCTACTTGTGGCACAGAACGATTCAAAGATCTAATAAATCAATTATTTATAATATTATAGATGAACCCGCAGATATTTTAGGATGATGTTTGTATTGTGATTAATACTGTGTCAATTGTTTATGATGCTTATGTATGATATTAGATATGAGAATGCATTGCAGAGGTTGGAATGAATATACTAAATGTAATTGCAACTGATAATATCATTAATGAATTAGACTAAACTCTTTTATCACAGATGTTACCTATTAAACAAACTCTAATGTGGGATCCTACCCACATATGTAGGTATTTGATGAAACAATATAGTTAAGTATTACAGTTAATATTTGTATTGTTTGGATTATGTAATCTAGTGCCTATATCTTTATATAAATTGTTGTATAACGATCTAAATATAGAATGATGTTAGAAACACTGCTTAATATCTATAATGTACCTAAAAAGTTATAACTGTGGCATTCTACCCACATAATAGCAATTGTTAGTAGAAAGAGGGTATAAAAAGCAGGGAACATTCTGACCTAGCCCTCTTTTCTCTGGTGTCATCCGACGGCGAAGGTACGATCCTTATTCAAAGTTACTTTATATTGTTTCTATTGTATTATATAAATAGTGTTTTTCTATACTATGTATAATGTTTGTGTATACTAGCTGATTGACTGATGAAAAGATATTGCAATGTGTCTAATTGTCTATTGTCCTGTAAGTTGTGAATCATCTGCCTTGTAGTAATATAGTAAGACATTGCGATGGTACCTATATCTAAGTCTCAGTCAATTAGATACATTGCAGATTGCTTATGTAAATATCATATTAGCAAATGTATATGGCAAATGTTTTGTTAGGAGACGGCCTAGTTTTCTTATCACTTCTTTTCCTAGGCAATAGGTCCTCTTGGAAGTGACACTAGCATACCTCCCTACTCCAATTCCTTGATATAACCAGAGCGAATTGTATTTTGACAATATAATGCTGATTGCCATTTGTTACTTTGTATTATTCTATACTACCCTGAATAGATACCCCGACAATACTGAACTGAGTGATAGGAACCTTAAACAATATACAGACACACACATTACATCCTGACATTTCTTGAACAGAACAAGGTCTTCCAATTATGATACTGTTCTGTAGAACCATTATCCCTCAGTAAGTTTTGGTTACAACTCATTATGCTACATTCTCAAATGACACACAAGTAGTCAATATTCCTGACGTGAGATAGTATATTGTAGTTCTAAATCTATACAAGCTTTACATATATACAATTGCTACGACATACTCGTAGCAATTCTATCAAAGCTTTTCTTATAATTATCAGCTTACACCTTCTACAACCTCTACGTTCCCTACAAAATCCTCTAACACATTCAAAGATTTTCTAAAAGTCACTTGACAAACGCCGGGTATCAAACATGGTAAATGTAGAAAAAAATCCTTCTCTATAATGCAGATTAAAAGGGTCAATTACCAGAAACAAATCTCTCTATTATACATTGCATCTAAAGTCTAAAGATGTTATGGTTGGATTAATAACAATACATGTTAGTGTAGTTTTTCAACAGTAAGTTAGGGTACTTATGTATACCTAATTTTGCTATCTACAAAGATCCAGAATACAAAAATTGAATATTTTTATAAATCTATTGCATATCACTTTGCAAGATGTGTGTGATGATTAATAATTAAAATTAAAACGCACATCTCGATCTATTTCGCTATTTCTCATACTTACCTAGTGTTTCTGCTTCGTCTTGCTCTTGTCTCATTTTTATTGTTAAATTACACGGCCTTCCTCAAATTTTAAATACTTACAATGATTATTATAGAGATTTGTTCCTTATGATTGACCCTTTCGATCGGTATCATAAAAACGTACTTACGATGTCTATTTTCAACATACCTATAACAGTTTGATTCCCAGATCTTTAGGGTCACTTTTAGTAAATGTTTGAACGCAGTTCTTTTGATTTAAAAAAGTAGTTTAAAAAAGTAGTAGTTGCCAAAGCAAAGGAAACATAGCTAACTCAAATATTTATTGTACTTAGGGGGCTAGTTTGGTCCAACCTGTATAGAAGACGAATGTGTGGGTACCTAACGCATGTACCTACTGACTTACTTTATGCTGTCTTTGCAACTCATTAGAATATGGCCTTGCGATTGATAGCAAATAAATTGAAATAAAGAAAAAAAAAACGGAATAATTATCTGTGTTTCGAAGGATTTTACATACCTACTAACATTCAAATCACGGCACATTGGTAATCGATAAAAGTGCACAGAACAGGCGATTATACTGTAAATTCAAGAGATATCAACAAAACTTTTAACTTAGGTATATTGAAAGTAATCATAATGAGTAAAACTTTGTAAAATGAATACAAGTAATATCCCAATTTTTACTATAGGTACTAGTATAGTATTATATTATCTGTGCTATAAGTAGATAAGCGCTTCGTATAAGTTTCCCTACACAATACTATGACATTAGTAAACAGGTTTTAGTTTCCATAATTTAAGTAGTTTAAAAAAAATATATACGAAAAAACTATTCATTGTTGTTCACATAGTCATACGTTATGATTTTCATTATTTTTACAAATGTTGATTATTGTCACACCGTCACAACCACGGAACAGAAAAAACAGGTGGTCACAACACATAAAATTTCAAATAGGTACATAAAGTTTTAGTTGGATTTTCGTTTTCAACAATGCCACCAACCAGACGTACAAACTTAGGCCGCTGGCCGCAGAACTCGAAATACGGCAAGTCAAAGAAATAGAGCAAATCAAACTGAATGAACTTCAACGGAATCGAAATCAACATAGAAATGTTGTGTTTAATCCCCACAGAGCTGCATTCAGTTATAATGTGGCAATTGATTACAGTTCAGAGCAAATTGTTGCTATTGGACTAATGAATATTGTGTGTCCACATTGTAATGCATTGAAATTCAAAAATGAAGCCCCTGGATTGTGTTGCGCCAGCGGCCAAGTCAAATTGACGCCATTGGTACCACCACCAGAGCCACTACATTCATTGGTTTCCGGAAATGGGCCAGATTCTAATCATTTTTAGTATTTAATAAAATTAGTAAAGTCCTTCTCAGGTATGACGAGACCAGGGAAATAGGTATTCATTTTTATATGGAGGATATTATAGATTTACGCTAAGGCGGTACGAAGTTCGCCGGGTCAGCTAGTCTATATCCATACTAATATTATAAATGTGAAAGTAACTCTGTCTGTCTGTCTGTTACGCTATCACGCTCAAACCGCTGAACCGATTTAGATGAAATTTGGTATGGAGATAGTTTGAGTCCCGGGGAAGGACATAGGATAGTTTTTATCGCGATAACCGATATCCACGCGGGCGTAGCCGCGGGCGAAAGCTAGTAGGTATATAAAAATGAAACCCGTTTTCCGTTGTCACGACATAGCATGAAAACGGCTTGACCGATTTGGCTGATTTTTTTTTGTAGTTTTCTAATACTCTGTACAAGGTTCTTACGGAAAAAAATATTAAGAAAATACTGTGAAATTACATTGTAATATTGTGTAGTCACCAACAGTTAACAAAAATCGATATAAAGTGAATTGAACTTACCGTGATTAACAAACATTATAGATAGATAGATATAGATAGATAGATAGATAAGTATGTTTATTAGTTGTCTGGCTTCCATAGTACAAGCTCTGCTTAGTTTGGGATCAGATAGCGATGTGTGAGTTGTCCCAAGACTATTGTTGTGCATGCGCAAAGCAAGTAACTGTACTTTATTTTTCGAATTTTCTGGTGTTGGTTACAATAATCGAACTAACTAGGTACTAATCAACTCCTCATTTCCTTTTATGAAATATTTATTTTCTCGATGCAGGGCCGCTAATTGTTAAGAGGTCACCTGATACTTCACCATTACCATAGTAAGTATACAAAATATGAAGCATCGGTATCATTAGAGTAAACGAATCGCAACCTAACTAATATTTATTATTAAGTAGGTTCTCTGCTCATCTGTGGTCTTCATCAGTTCCACTTCACTAAATGATGCTTTTTGAGAGTAAATGCACTATTATAATTACTATAAAATATAGCCAAACAACACAGGTGTGCCTTTAATTTTGCAAAGTTTCTTCAATGTCACGTTCAGATGTCAAACTGATAAAAATGTGACTATCTCGGGAGTACCTATACCCTTTCAAACACAAAAATCTGTTTATTAGATTATACTGTACTGATTTAATTAATAACGTAAGGATGCCCCCCCCTTCCCCCCTACCCCATGTAAGGTGACCCCTACCATATGTCTAGGCCAGATCTAGGGGGAGAAATCCGGGGAGCTTGCCCCGAGCGCCACGCTTAAGAGGCACCAAATGGCATGTTGAAGGGGCGCAAAATCGGGTGAAATGATTTGCACCCCCTCCGCTATCATCAAATTTTTGCCCCGCCGTGAAATAACCCTAGATTCGGCACTGCCATGATATCAACATAAGATTTCTCGTTCAATCTTCTAACATAAAATTCCATCCAACTTTTTCAGAATAATAAAAAGCCGGAAAAGACGTACTAATCTCAAAAAATATGTCAATAATCACAAAGGTTCCAAACCATTAATAAATACCTACGTTTATGTAAAATTATTTTCGACATGTTCGGATATCCCATCATACACACTTCCTGATACAGAGTTACCAATAAAACCTATAATAAGTACAGTTGTATTTGATATTTTTTTTAATTAGAATAATTTTTTGTCTATTAGCCTTAATTTGGATAAATACGACTGTCATGCATACCTGTAATTTGTATAGTTACTTAAAATAATGTACAAAAATGTTATATATTTAAGTTATGTGTGTAATTATGCTGTTCGTGTGCTTAATAAATAAATAAATAAATATCATTGAGTTAACAGCGTAAGTGTTCATAGATAGGCCTACTTTCATACTTTCGTTCATAAGTGATGTTATCATTTCCTCTAGAAGTTTAGGATTTTCCTCGAACAGATCGAATCATCTAAAATCTGAGATAGTTCTGTTTTATCCCATTTACTTTGAGGCCGAAGCTATACCAGTCCATTTTGCGGCAGATACCTACTCTCCAGTACGGCCGAGAATAATTTCTGAGAAAGGAAAAACGACATTATACTTACATTGATTATTTATTACGTAAACAGGTAGAATAGCTCAGAAGAGTGGAATAGATAAGAATAAAACATAATACACACTTTTTTTATAAAGACAACTGCCGTACTGAAGTCCCCTTATACTGGGCTTGTACCCCACAAGCCCCGTACTTATAAGGGGACTTCAAATACAGAATTAACGGACATAAATATTTATATGAATCTCACAAATCTCCAGCGTGTGGGAATCGAATCCACACTTGCACTGCTGTCGCACTCCCACTGCGCCATTGAGGCGCAACCTACCAATTAAGTACTTAACAGATAAAGGTACACTTAGAGATATGACTTATGAGGATAGTTGGTTAACACAAAAAATACGGAGGATGGAATCAATACGGTACAGCCACATCAACTTATTTACGGTAAGTCTTTACTGAGGCACTATAAAAACTAAGCAGAAAGAACGAAGAAGAAGTAAAAAGAACCTTATAAAGGTATTGCTATCATACATATAGTTATTACTATTTATTCGTATAGGAACAGCCTGCTCAAGTCAGAATATTGCGCACAAATAGGCATCTTTCGCATCATCTTTATATTTGTCTGTATATCAGCTGTTGAACCTCGGCGTTAAACCAACTGAAAACTCTTTTGGATTATAATCCTAAGTAATACGATGCCTTAAGGGCCTTTGCACACGGCGTTTTTTTTTAGTCGCTGACGACGCGCGTAGAACGCAATCAGCGGGTCAATTCACGTATTATACGCTTACGTCAAGTATGCGTCTCGAGAACGTAATAACGACATTCTAGTACGGTGCACAAGCGTTTTTAAGATCGACCCAAAGTTACGAAGTTAGAATACGAAAATGGCCGTTTGAATCGAAACTTAACTGCAACTGCACTGCTTTAAACTGCAACTAAACTGCTTGAATTGACCCCTGGACGCTCAGCAAACGCAAAACTGAAGACACGTTGTTACCTTTTCACACGTTCCTCGCCTTTGTATCGATGTATCACGATACGATGGCGTCGTTCAAAACAACTCTGTTTGTGCTGTTTTTACAACGACGACTAAGAATAGAAGAAAACAGTGGTTGCAACCAACCGTACGGTAAACGCGTGTTTAAATCGATACAAATGTGCGCGCGTTTCATTTGCGTTTGTATTGACAAAGGTGTAAATGAAAATCTGTTAAAACGTGTTGATAACGCGCACAGGACGAGCTAATCAAAAACGCATTGTCAGCGCCTAAAAAAAACGTAGTGTGCAAAGGTTCTAACGAATACCTAAAGAGTCTATGCCGTCTTTGAGGAAGACATAAACCTACCTGAATACCTACCAATACGTGCGACATAATTCGAGACTAATTGATTAGAAAAGGGATATAAAACTTGGTTTAAATTAGCTGAGATGTAATGTAACCCATCGGCCTTGTGGTGATGAGGCCACGCGCTACCGCTGGGCTGAACTGTCCCTGCCAAACTGTGAGCCGATTGACCACGGTGTCACAAATTAGATAAGTACAGATAGCCAGCTCCTTACAGCGAGCGAAAACAGGCTCACGCACACATCACAGATCATCAAAGATGCTCACGTAGTGGCTTCTGAGTTGAACTCGGTCGAATCCTCAACCGAGGCAGGCATGTTGAGCTCGTTCACATACGTGACGGTAAATGTGTGCGTGGATTATTCGTTGAGGTGTAAGCTGTTCGTGTGGTGTATTTTGTGACGGTGTTGCGTAGATATTTAGGGTGTCGTCTGGTGACGTGGTCGTCTTGTAATATTGTTTTATTTCGTTGGTTTATTCGGAGTGGAGTGGCGCGGGCGGCGGCCGGCAGTTACTGCGCGACCGCCGACGCGCTACTTACTCGCCTCGCCTCCTCTAGTCGCCGTCCCGGACTAGACAACACACCATCAACTAATCACTAACTCATCAGTCCATCAGATAAAATGGCGTATTCCTGGGATAACAGAGTTGCCTTTGTTGTAAGATACCTTTATGGTAAGTCTTCATAGATTTACAGATTTACAATTTTAGTATTTTACTTCTTGTGACAGGAAACTTTTAGTTAGTTTGTTTTTGGTCTCGCGTTATTTGTAGACAGCTGATCGACAGGAACTGTCTTACGAGGCCCTATATTAATTTATGAACACAAGACACCTAAGTATCTACATTTTAGAGACGTGTGCATATTTTTTTAGCGTCTTAATTTTTTTACGTATTGTTAAAAGTTGCGCGTTGCTGGAATTGATGTTAACCCTTATATCAAAATCATCCCGCTTCGCAGAGCCGGTTAAACAGTTCGACAGTTTCTAGTCTAATTTAAAACAAGCTTATTGAATAGCCATATGACCTAAACAGATAATGTTTAAGTCATATGGCTATTCAATAATAAGTCTTATAGGGTACACTCCAAAACAGTAGTTTTAAAGGCGCATTATTGGATAAAATAATTATAAATCTTGTACCTACTTAGTACCTATGTTTCCTTGCTTCTTTCATTGAACTTATTTGTGTCGACTTATTCATGAAAATATTTATTTAAAAAACTAATTTATCTTCAGTTGTCGTGATGAAATTGCACAATAATACTAGTTTACATACTAAATTACAGTTTCTAGACACTGATTCATTCATAACGTTCTGAAAATTCTTTGATGATTCAACTGAAACTGTAATGCCGACTAATCTGACTGTTTGTGAAACCATTAAGTCAACTTGTTGTTATAAAAAATTTTGGATAATTATTAGCTATGTGTATTTATTACTATACTGGCAGCTAATTTTAATATTTTGTAAAAATAAGTGTGCATTTTTCCCGCCTCAACAATAACGGTGTGTAAGGTATTTGTTGATGGTAGTTTTTACTTCTTAAGAATCGCGCCATAGATAACGTGGTATTCCTTAGATTTTTTACATCTGATGTCTTTATATCGTATACCTAACTAATTAAATTATCTGCTTGCTTCATCTTTCTGCTATAACTACGAAAAGATTTTTGAAAATGGTGTTATAATGTTTTCTCAGAAAGTCCAACGTTTACGTAGGGAGGTACCGGCTTGTCTACATTTCGTGCCAAATTAGTTTTTACCGAATATTTTGCTTCGGTAAATCTAAATTTTCTGTAACAATTAAACTTCTAGGTAAATATTAGATTTATAGAGAGAATGCATTAACGAAATATGCTACTTTTCATTACCTACACGATTGTATAAACTGAGCTAATTATTTTGCACCCCTTCTTTTTCATTTCATTACCTTCCTATCTAGGTTCTTTCTGATATGTAGATATTTTCTTCTTCATGGCAAAGAACCTTCTTAGCAATGGAGAAGTTTATTAGGCCTAGTACCTACTAGGTCTAATAAACTCCATTATTGCCGTAGCCCCCTGATACTAGGGGACACATAACATGTCGTTCGTAGTTCCTGTAACCCCTATTTGAGAGGTAACCTGACTACGTATGCCCTGAGTTTCTTAGCAATCCTAATCAGTAGTAAATGCGACAAGGCCTTGATAATACTGCTTGCCTCTTCCTAATACCTCGTTGTATAATTAACACAATTCTTCTGGGATTAACACATAAAAATAAACATGAAGACTACCTACTCACCAAAGAGATACGATTACTTTTAAAATGTTTTATTTTAGTTACAATCCGTTCTCTAATTAAAAATTGTAGAAATTCGAAATAAGAATAGGCTAAACATGACATTGACCTGCGCAGAATTTCTGTTGAGCTGTTGAGCCAATCACTGGTGCTCATCAATCACCAAACAGCGGAACGTCTACAGTCTCTGGTCTGAAGCCTGCCAAGATTTCACAATTACTACTTTACTATACCCCTGAAAACGATAAAGTAGCTTCTGTAGGACAGCTGTAGCACTCATTGAGCAATCTTTTAACGCCTACCCATGGCTGATTAACGATTGGTAGCCAATTAACAACTCTTAGCAAAATATATTTAGGCCGGCTCATCGAACTAGAGAGCTATTAATTAGGGTAAGCGATTGGTTTCGACGTTTTAATAGCGTCCTCGCCGCGTGTACTTGATTGTTTGTTATAAATAAACATAGAATAGCGTCGATGGCTGACATTGATTTTATTAGTAGCCCTTATTGTCAACCGGTAGTACGGATTAACTTTCGTACGGGTATGATGCTAAATTCGAACAGATGCGACATTTTAAAACTGTTTGATTTTTAGATTCGGTACGACTTCTTATCTTCATACGATATGTTTATACCAGGATAAAACTCTTTCTTGATGTATTCAACGTATGTAGGTATAGATATTTTCGCGACAGATATATGGCATTTTTTTAAAGAAAGCAACCCTGGTTACAATTAATAAATAGATAGGGTACATACAAGTAACTGGTGCATATCAAGAAATCACGGGCGCTACGCAGTGCAGATCGCATAACAACTTGGTCTTTCTAGTTTAACCTCATATTCCGATTGTCATGTCAACCTGTCGCAGACTGTCACTGAATATTACTAAAATCTAATTAATGTCATAAAATGTTTATTATTCGTTGAACACTTGCGCACTCAATCTTAAACATCAATTTAAGATAGCTGTTTAAAAAACGTTGTCAATTGCGAAATGAAGGATCCCCGGGTTTTGGCATGAGTAGCTCTATTAAATTAATAGATACTTGTCTATTGTTTACATGTAATGGTAGCCAAGTGGGCAGCCGCAACACTTTTGCTCACCCGTTGCGAAACAAATTGAGAGATCGACTTCGATTCTGTTACAATGTTAATAGATCTGCCCTTAGCATTCTTAGCAAACGACAATACGTGAATCATGTAGGTATAAATAGTAAAGTAGATTGTTGTAATCATCACAACATTAATTAAACAAAACTAGTCTTCCGCGTCTGTCTTTTTGCGTATTGTCAATCTAACTACGCAATTCGTTTTGAAACTGTTTTCACTAATGTTTTAGAGAATCCCGTTCAGATGGTTTATATGTACAATGTATGCAAATGACATTTATATCTATAGAAAGTCTGTCTGGTTGTTAGTCAAAATAATAATCATACAAATCCAGTCTAATGTAGATATTGGGTAGAGAAAGAAAGAAAAAAAATACATTTATGAAAATACATTGAGTCGAATGGAATTCATGTGTAAAAGCATTAAGAGAGAATAAAAAAACTCTAGTTCATTTTAAGGCAACAGACACAAAGGTTATAGAATAGGTAGGTACTTTCATACTTATATCATTTAAGTTTCCACTTTTAAAGGGTAGGTACTGGAATTAAAGGTTTAATAAAGAAAGTCTGGAGTTGTTTCAGGTACAGAAATAAAAACATTGGTACCTAAACAATCTTCTGAACAGTAGGTACCTAGGTAGATAATACCTATACTTAATAAGTAACCAAATAAAGCGAAAAGAATTGCCATTCCATTGGAGAGCACGATGACAACACAAACACAAATACCTAACGCCTAGCGAATATAGTAGACAGCAGGTACTCACAGTGCTCATTACTTATCTAACTAAGTAGGTATCTATCTACCTTTAGAACTAAAAATTGTCGTATTAAGGCAGGATGTAACCTAATCCAAATAATTTCAAAAAAAGTGTCGTCGCTTATTTTAAAAACGCTAAAAAGGCAACTGCGCTTTAAGAAAATCCGTTTCGTCTCTACAAACATAGAAATCACGGGTACAAAGTAGGTACACCCAGATTAGAATTAAAAACAAAAACATAGTTTCTGGATTACGGAAAGTGGTGTTTCATACGTAAACATATTTGATCAAAAACTAAAGATTATTTGTGAAAATAGTTATGAAATGATTGCATTAACAACAGTTCTTAATATTAGTGCAACATTTCAATTTATCCATATTTAGAAAAAAAGAAGTAAAAGATACTGCTATTGATTGAAGCAACTGCATCAGTTGCAGATGATTAGGACCTTTGTAAAAAACGCTACTTCCTAGTTAAACCAAACAATAAAAGCAAATGGTGTTAACAACGATAACAGAAATTTAATCAAAACATTCCCTTGTTTCAGATATCGACAACAACGGTTTCTTAGACGCCCACGATTTCCACTGCCTGGCACTGCGCACATGCGTGCTAGAAGGCAAGGGCGACTGCAGCGCCGCTCGTCTGCAGAAATACCAACACGTGATGCTGAGCTTGTGGGAGGAGATCGCACAGCTCGCTGACTTCGACAAGGTGCCAGACTATGTCGGTTACCCCCTCACATTACACTACGCGGTGTCAGCGAAGCTTCGGTGGATGCAGCCTAACGCTGGTCTTTCCTGTAGCTTCTAAACTTCTGCATTTATGCTGATTGGAAATTTTTGTGCTGGCGTTGGTGACGGATGCCGGTCACGCGGTCTTGAAGATATGTTCACGATACTACCACAAAATAACGAGAGTGGGAGTGCGCGCGTTGTATAAAGGTTCTTCTGTTCCGTTTCTGAAAGACTTGTCAAGGGAAAAAATAACTACCTTATCGACTGTAACACCTGGATCTAGAAAATAGCATTGGCGCCCAACGTTAGGACGATCGTTATTCAAGATCCACACGTTGGACAGTGGCCTTGGGCCTGACGTTGGGGCCAACGTGTGGAGCCCGTGTAATTAGCAATAAATTTGACAGCTGATTAGCTGATTTTTATTACGACAAGTCCTTCAGAATTAACTGTGGTGGATCCAGGGAGGTCAGAGAGAATAAGAGGTTTGGGTGGAATTTCTTGGGTTCCTCTACTGGGTCAAGCCTTCCTAAAATAAAAAAGTCAACGTTGTAAATCATGGTATCGTGAGCATATGGTCTTAAACTTTCACGATATGTACATTAAAAAAAAATATGGGTCTTAGTAGCGAAAATATTTTAAGGCTAAATACCGTTTACCTTTTGGGGAATAAATCAAAGGTAATTAGCCTTAAAATATTTACGCAATTAAGACCAATAGCCAATAAAATTATGCAATATCGTGAGCATATTTCTACGCGTGACTGAATTCGAAAAACAACGTCAACTTGAACAAATTTCCAGCCAAAATAGTCCGCTTTTGTGTAGTCGTGCACGTTGCTGTAGAATCTACATATTCCAAAATCGTTTCATCAGAAAGATTTTGGTGTAAACAGCATTGGTGGGCTAAAATTCGAAAAAGAATATATGCCACATTGTTATCAAGTTTCACATTTTCAGATGACCGATGGTAAAAACAACATGAGTTGTTTGTCTGACGAATACCGCACTACATTTACACATGCACTTAATCACGTGAACATCGAGATTCGTAGTCATTCAGGTTCTAGAATATTGTCTATTAGCCTGCTGTATCTCTGTTTAGTAGTTAGCCTAATTAACTTAACGCAATGTAGAAAACGATTGTGACTAACGACCAAAATGTAAGTAGTGAATATTATGTCTCGTCGCCGTTACGGTGCAGTGGCGACGAGACCGATGTTAAGCAATGTCGCTGAACTAAAGTTCATGGATGGGGAACTTCATCTTATCCTAGTGTGGAAGTCACAAATCTCGATTACCGTGAATGCAGGAGGTAATTATAGCAGTCGTTATGGGCAGTCTTTAGTCGGGAAAAAGATGGCAGCTCTCGAAATTTTGGCAAAGATTTTCTTAGATTATTTTAAGCAAAAAATCTGACAGGTAAAATATTTTTCTGATGTCAAAATTGGTAAGTAGATAGAGATTCCCATAACGATTGAAAATTGGGAACAAGGCAGGAAGAATCACTACTTATTTTTTGGTTAAAAGTAGATGTATATAATAAACGCTAGATAATACAACTTTAATGATCTAATTTTCGTATTACACACACGCAGAGCCACGCACACGCTTCCCGCTTATATAATTACTTTTTAACAGCCAATAGCATGTTCTCAATCACAAGCTTTTTTCAGGACGGTACAATTACGGTTGACGAATTTAAACAGGCCGTAAAGAACAGCTGTGTTGGCCGTAAATATGAGGATTTTCCTCAGGCCATGAAAGCGTTTATTGAGACCAACTTCAGAATGATTGACATCAATACCGACGGTGTCATTGGCGTAGAGGAATATAGATACGACTGTGTACAGCGAATGGTATTAGAAGACATCAAGTCGATAGATGAAGCTTTCAATTCCCTACTCAATGTAAGTATTAAGATTATGATAAAAGTTTTAAAACTTATATGAGCTAATACAGATGTTGGTTTTTACCTAATAGGTGCAAATCTAGTTCTAGGCAAACCTTAACAAACAAAGAACGAGGCATGAAAGAAAGAAAAACATTAATTTCCAGAAACAAAAATACAAAAATACACATTTTGAAATATTTTATAGTGCGAGGTAAATTTTATCTAGAAAATAGAACCTGATTCGCCGTGATAAATCGCCCACTAATAAATCCGAGATAATAATGAGCAATAATGAAACCGTTTTTAAAACACAATAAAACCGTTTAAAAATATATTAAGGCAAATCAGCTAAAAACGTTAATGTGTCCCTAAGATCATAAAGATCTGATGAGCCTTTAAAACGATTGGCTAACCGAAATAAAATTCGGAAACACTTTAAAACATCGGATCGTAAAATTTTTAAATTTACTTCGACGTCAGATTGAACTGTTCGCTTCTAATAGATTTATTTAACGATTGTCTAAATGTGTCTCGAGCTATTTATTACTCACCGGTTTGATAACAATTAGCGAGAGAGAAAACACGTCTGGCTAATTTAATTTATTGTAAAGTCGTAAAGTTAAATACTGCTCGGATACTTGCCTGTGAAATCAAAGAATATTTTTTTTAAAAGTCGCTGTTGTACAACTGTTGAATCTGCCGTAATAGTCCTTAACATAGCTGTCTATGTCTTCTCGTGTATATTCTATCTTTAATGAAGATTGACGAACTCGGACTGATTTTGAAATACACGGTAGATAAGATGAGTTCCGAAACTTTTTGGAAATGACAGAAATGTTATCGCGATTTATTACAAGTCATGTCAACCATCTACGTAGATTTTGCCAAGCTTTTACAAGACTTCTAAATTGATTTGTTTCATAAATAAAAATAAATAACTTTAATGAAGTAACTGATGCTTTGAAATTCAAATGGAATGAATTGGTTTTCAGTTTCAAATCTGTTTTCGATTTAGAATTCCAAATACGGCTACGGAATATAAGCAGCTGGGTATAATCGGGAAGATAAATTTATAAATGTAGTCATACACAGAATGTACGCCAATCACGAACAAAATATAGATCATGTAATACCCGCCGTTCTAGAAATACCTATTACCTAGCAGCCATGTGGTCTTGGCAAACGGTACCGTAGTAGAGTAACGATATTGACACGTGATTATACCGTCTTCGGTGACCAACGCTTTAAGGGGCCGCGATTGTCGATAGTTGGAAACTTTTATCCTCTTTTATTGTTTTTTTTTAGTGAATTCAGTTTGAAACAACGTCGTCATAATATATCTACGATGTAGCATACTATCCTACGGAAACTACTTAGTGCGTCGTTAATATGAGGCTTTAAATAAGTTATCTAGCATCCCTAGTGACATCGGGGGTAGGTACCCCAATGGCGGATACAGAAAATCCTCAAGGAGGGGGCGCTAAAGATACTCTGAGCTACCTTTACTTTTGCCTTTAATAAAAAATAATTAAATCAAATGCAAAGCTTAAGAAAGACACATATACAGACAATGCCGTGTTATATATATTAAAAAAAGTAACAATTGAGGTTCTGTTCCTTAAATGATAAATTCTATGCATCTATTCTTCCTGGCAAATTGGTTAATTACATCGTCAATAGGACAATCAATGTCAGGGTGAGCGTTCAACAGAGCTAAACCAATAAGTCGATTCTACTTCATTGCCGATCTCAACCGCATTCTTAAAAAACTTTTTTCGGCCTCGCCACTGGGGGTATCTCTCAAATGTTGCTGATCATGTAAACAAACCCAGCTCGTGAAACAAAAAAGTGATTATTTATCTTTGTTAGTACCTAGTTCTTAGCTTAGTTTGATGAACGCTGTTAAAACAAGCTAAAAACCATCATCCTAATCATTTGGGTATATAGTAAAGACACAGTTATTATAATACTATACTACGTACAGACAAATACACACTTACGTACTGCCGCACTCAGAGTCGTTGAGTGCTTAGGTACCTACCTAAAAAATCATTAAATAGGTACTAAGGAGTGATTTATTACAACCCTGCTTTTCCACCGGGGATTAAAATCATTAGACTTGACACTTTTATGTTTAATGATAATAAATCATTAAGCCTGAACTTCCGTGGCCTGATTTTTCTAATTACTATTATCTCTATCTAGATAGTTATTAGAAATGTTTCTGTTATTACGATTCCACGTAGGTATAGTTAGATAGATACAAATCATAATTATGTAAAAAACGGAAGAGATAATAATATGTTAATAATGTTATATTTACGAAGATAGGTATCTACGTAAATATAACAATAATTATTTACGAATGTTCCACAACATTTACCCACCTAATAATGTTTTCGTTCAAGTTCCACGCGCGGATGATTAATTTCTATTTCCTTGCATATTTAAATGAACGGAACATCTCTCTACATGATTAATTCTGATTAGCAGTTAGTAAATTTCATTCGTTCGTAACGCGTGGCGTTGTTTAATTTTAGTACCTGGATGACCGAGCAATTTTTGAAGTGAAAACTTCTTTAGCGGCGTTGTGCATTTTTTTTGGTATGGATAAAAAATGTTAAACTCGCATCAGGATCACGTGACCCTGTTTGAAAATTTGTAAGATGGAGGGAGGGCAATGAAAAACTGCTACAATATCTTTAGAATACGAAGGTAAATTTCGCCACCATCTACAATGTTATTATAGCTCTGGTGGGGAATCGGGCGATCCAGAAACCAGAAGACCCCAGTTCTAATCCGAGTAACGATTATTTTTTTCCCTTTTTTACTTTAATATTATGTCAGTAAGATCGAAAAATATTATTCAAATTTCATCAGTAGGTAGGTATGTCATTTTTTCTGAGATAAACTTTTTAATTGTAATGTCTCTGTCATTGTCATTTTTTAAATTGTCTTATTTGTGTACGATAGCGCAATAGATGAATATTGTTTATCGACTTAGATGATAGTACTTATATAATAATAAAAAAAAATATTCAAAAATGCACAACATTCAAGTTTTCACTTCTGCTGGCACTACAGAGTGCAACCCGGTTTTTTTAAACGACGTTTTCGATCGACTTAACGCCCCATGAATACTAAATTTCATGAAAATCGTTGAAGCCTTTTCCGAGATTCAGATTATATACATAAAGAACTACCTAGGTACCTAGAATAATAATACCTATCTTGGGACAACTCACACAACTCCATCTGATCCCATACTAGGCAGAGCCCGTAGGCACTATGGCCACCAGATATCTGATAAACATACCCAGCTTTAACCCGTTAAGGGTTGATATTCACTTTCGATCAAAATGCTGAAACAGGTGATACTTTATTTAAGTAGCTACAATCACAATGCCAAATACAAAATTGTCGCAGATCTAACTTCAAACTTATGGAGTTTCATACAAACTTCCACCCCCTATTTTACCTCCATAGAGGTTGATTTTCCAAAAATGCTGAACCACGTTTTTCTTCATTTTCAACCAAAAAGCCAAATATGAAATAATACGTAACTTTAAAACTGACTGAGTTTCTTAGGAGATGAATTTCAAAAAATCCCTTCTTATCAGATGCTACTTTATTTGAGGAATACCTACGTCCTCGAAATTTCGTTTCTATGATCAGCTGTTAAGGCTGACCGTTGATCTATCAGTCAGTCAGTCAGACGGGGCAAATAATTTTATGTATACTTATTTACCTATAAATAAATTACACCCAGACACTGAATAAACCATCATTCCCATCACACAAAGTTTTATCCAGGGTAGAAATCACCCTTCTCTACATGGTGGTCGAGTCCAGCATAACTTAATAGATTTTTTTTTTTTGTTTTTATTAGTCTGCTGGTGCCCGTCAATGCCTATCTGTTCAGTGATTTACTTCAGCCGTATGTAAATAACCCCGCTATTTTCGTAACACTTATTTATAATACCTAAATATGAACTTTACCAAACGTCCGTCATCAGAGTTCAAGTTTAACAGAAATGATATTGTGACCGTTTCTTCCACTAAATTATAACTATCCAACAAATCTAAACACGTCATTTATTATGACACGTTTTGTATACAAAACCAACGTATAAAAACATGGAATTATATTAATAGAAGATCGTGACAAAAATAAATGTCCTTATGGAAATTATATCACTTGTGTAGGAACCAGAAATAAAATATGCAATCAAACAATAAAACGAAGAGCTTTCTAGTTGGCATTTTGCCAGTCGTGTACGTTGGTCGGTGTAACTAATTTCCGAGTTATCACTTCTTACGCTATACAATTAAATTGTCGTGTGATCAGAGATGTAGAATTGGCAGACGGACGTAAGTTTATGGTCCCGCGCCTTCAGGTTTCCAATGAAAGAAGATTTAGTTCAGTCAGTGACGTGAGCGACGACGACGAGGAAATTCAGTAAAGTCTTTTTAGTTTTGGATGAGTGATAGAAAACATTCGAATAAGTTTTCTTAGATCATGTGTAATGAATGAAGGAAATGTCGTGTCCTCACGATGTTTTTCCACAAGAAAGATTATGTAGCGGAACTGAAACATTTACTAATTCGCAGTAGATCTCTTAGAATTAGAAAGAAAAAGAGGTTCGTATCAAGTAGTTATTTTGACATAAAAGCAGATCTTATGGCTCTGTTTTCAAGTTTTTTTTTTTCCTCTTCCCTTCAATATTAATCGGTAGAGATTACGGCTCGCACATTATGTACATACGCCAGTTTCAAGTATAATTTCTTTCTAGTTTTCTTCTTTCAATCACAAAGTCTTGTTCTTGTCCAGTTATCACGTATTTCAAGTATATTTTACACTGTTTTACACTTTAAACGCGGAGCTGTAAAAATAGCGACATGTCAGTTTGCCACCATTTTTACAACTCTCTGTTATATAGTGAAGACCAATTTTGTTAAGAAAAAAAAAAAATTTTAACGCAAACTCTGGTGTAGTAGCAAACCCAGGTTTTGGGCTTTTAAAACTCTTTCTGCCGGAATATTTAGTTTACTTTTCCTAATGGTCTTGTTCAGAGAACTTCCCGCATCTTTCTATTCTAGATTTTGTAAAAATAGATTTTTTTTTCAAGA
The DNA here is from genome assembly GCA_945859575.2 of Herminia tarsipennalis. Classification (NCBI taxonomy): domain Eukaryota; kingdom Metazoa; phylum Arthropoda; class Insecta; order Lepidoptera; family Erebidae; genus Herminia; species Herminia tarsipennalis. The sequence continues at coordinate 20,576,206 of OX243846.2, forward strand.
AAACAATTTACAAAAATGAAGCTCCAAGACTTTTGTAATTAGTGGATTGTTATTTTTGATTATTTTGATGAATAGTGATTATTTTACGAAGATATTGAGCCACGGGCATATCGGATGGAGATGGGCCAATATTACCTACGGTTTGACCCCAGCCCCATTAGTCTTCTAGACATTAGACTATATGCGTCGTTATTCGTACCTAGCTTTATGTAGGTACCTTTAAGTAGACTCGAATCGTAATAGAAGCTCTTTTCCTCATATGAAAGCCCGTAAATTGACCGATCTTGGTTTGTTTCAGGACGATGACAGGAGGAAAGGAGGCTTGACACTGTCGAGATATCAGGAACTGTTCGCCCAGTTCTTGGGAGACGACAGCGAAAACTGCCCAGCAAATCACCTATTTGGACCTTTAGAAGTATAATTAAAGCCTTAACTTAAGACTAGTTAGGCTCAGTTATAATGACTGACACACTTACCACCTAAATATTCACAACGAAATCACTATTAGAAGCAAATTTGAAATCACAAAAGTCAAAACGCTATCCAAAAAAACTTGATTAGCTATTTTTTATATATCATAAATAAATATTTATTGTTCTGTTGTTTTATAATGTAACTATTTTATAAGCCTAAGTAAATAATGCACAAAAACAATTTTATACCATCCCACCAGAGAAAACGCGCCAAAAATACACAAACAGCGTCGATACAGTATAAATAAAACTATAACAATGCTAGTCTAGTCTGTGATGCGTTCTGAATTACGTAAATTGTTTTCCAAAAATACATTTCTTTGGATGATTTTAAATGTTTGTTGATTTAATTTTGTTACGTCGTTTATAATTTGTTAGTCTTTAAAATGCTAGAGCTTTTTAAGTATAAAGGATTTTTTATATAATTCCCGTCCTATAATTTATTCCTAAATATTAAAAATATTTATTATTATATAATCAGTGTTATTTTGTTTTGTTAAAGTTATTTAGGGTGTTTATTATTGAGAGACACATCTTTTTAAGGTTTCTGGAATGTTGATTTCCCCTTATCGTTTTTTCTATACTGTATGGTATCATTATAATTATAATTTATGAAACGAACGAGGAACCAAATGGTTTCCAAACGAATATAATTTACTATTAATATGCAACGGCAGTTTTAGTTATATCTACTGTTTTGTGAACTTTATGGGGAATGTGCGGGAAATGTTGTGCTCAAACATACAAAATGAATCTAGTCACCACGGTGTTTAATGTTATCCTTAATTTATTTGTAAATACGTTCTGTTAAAAATGAAAATATACCGAAATTGTTACGACCGACATTATTGCTTATTTTTTTCTTAAACCCTAAAATACCTTTTATTCTTTGAACGACAAGTCCTACACTGCAAGCCTCGTGGCGCCCTGCTTTGCAAATATAGGTACAGCCGGACGACCAGTAGGTACCTGGTCTACCTATCAACCTCGGGATCAACATTTAGGCTCCCTGTGCGTCGTTGCGGAGCAGAGAAACGGAGAAATATTAACCAATAGGATCGAATACTATAGCGGAGCGGAATTTTTATACAACCCTATTGGTTAATATTTCTCCGTTTCTCGTAGCTCGCCATAAAGCCCATAAAGGGGGAGGAATCTATAAGAAGCGATTTGATCTAGTCTAGTGGACGCGAGCCTTATGTAAAATAAAACACTTACTTGTTACCTATTGGCACAAATTGCAATACCTACCTACATGATTCTTACATTAATAAACGTTTCCGTGATTGTCTTTTGTCTAAATAATTAAAATTGATCAAAAAGCGAACAATTTTAGAAAATGAGGACATTGTGCGATGTGCCCAGTCAAATTATACAAATAAAATCCCTAAAAGCACAAAACATGATGTAAAGCTGGATTTTGGGTATGTTATTTGAACCCCTGACGGAGTAAAGAACTATGTTTTGCAAGCAAGAAAAAGTTGTGCTAACTGCGTAATAAACGAAAATCTGTAAAATTTCAAGTTTGAACTTTTCTCTTGAAGTTTTTGCAGCTCAAATTTAAAACAATGGGTTTTTGATATTATGTTAAATTTGAGACAATGTAAGCCCAACAGCGACAAAACAAGACAACTCCGTATGTCTTAGTTTTTAAATATGACCCTAAATAAATTGACATGTTTTGAAATATTATTATTTTAATTGGAATAAGGGGTCCAAATAACATACCAAAAATGCAGCTTTACATCGCGTACAGCGTTTTTAATGTAGAATTTTACTGGGGATAGACTTTTTAAGTAATGGCAGTTTTCGACACATACTTAGCACATATTGCGTAGTACACATTCGCCTTTTCATCGTAGGTACCAAGTTAGATGTTTTCGTCTCTTAGCAGTTTTAGCTACGCGATCGAGTGCCATCTGGTGTCAAATTAGAGTATCAAATTTTCTGTGTAAAAAGGCACGTAAGTAAAGTGTGAAATTTAGATTATATTATATCATAGAAAGATATAGACAACACAAAAAGTTAATTTTAATCCTTTATTTAAAAACTCTAATACACCGATTTTACATTACAATGAATGTGTTTTCTGGAATATACATAGACTTTATACTAACATAAGTATAAATTACACTATTAAAATATTAGACATCAAATATATATGCATTTATATACAAGAAAGTATATTCATTTATTTACTACACAGTACAAGAAATAATAATAACTAAAATTAAATTAAATATAATTATATAATCGATTTGGGGGCAATTTTACAACTAGCAATATCAATGAATAAGTCTTCCAGGCGAGAATGTTTTTTTTTTTACTTAAACTTACGGACAAAATTAATAAAATCTCTATAAAATTTTTTTTCTTGGCACTTTTCCCACCAACGGCGAGAAAGCGAGTGACTATAAACTATTTTCTCCTTCAATAAACGTAAAATAGACGCAGATCCTGTGTCAACAAAAGAAATACATACATTAGTAGCGCTGATTGTTCACACTGCCGGCAAGGACTGGCGCTTTACACCGGACTTACATAATCTATTGTATTTTTCCTGAGCGAGAAAATAGCTCGCTACTCGCCGGCGGTGGTACAAGTGCCTTATTCATAATACGTTAAAAAAGTAACAGTATTTTTAACTAGCGAATGTTTTATCTTCTTCTATTCTATTTTGAAAATGGAATGAAAAAGAAAGACAAAACATTTACTAGTCTAAAATGCGTTATTAACGTATTATGAATGAGGAAAAGAATACAGTTTTGAATTTAATTCAGATGCAGATGTAGCTGTAGCCAACGCTTTTTTCTGCAATTTTTTATCTGTGGTTTAAAGAGATGAAGGCAAAATTCAACTTAACGTTTGACAGATGTCAAAAGTATGTACAAAAACGTTCGAAAAATAGATTCGATAGTATAGATAGCTCTTTACAAGTCATTATTATAGATCTATAGATTAATAAGTTTGTACACATTGTCTAGATATAAATTAGGCTGCCGACAGTAAAATTACTAAAGAAGATTCATACGAGTAAAATTCTAGATATTTCTAGCCGATATCTTATTGATATTATCATAGAAAAAGCTATTAATTATATTCTCGTCCCATAAATTTGATATTTTTTCAAGACTTTGTACCCTAATTTACAGCCTTACCAATAAAGACCTGCTTTATAGAAGCTGTAATAACCATAGACAAGTTTTTTTAACAAATAAAAATGTTTTACCTTTTTCTATCTTACCGAATAAGATGAAAAAGCGTTTGAAACAAAATGTATTTTTTTTATTTAAAACAAACAGGTTATTACCAACTGAAAACTAAACACTTTTTTAAATACATATTCTACATGGAATAATTAAAGATACATTGTTGCCCATAATGGAGTTAGGGTTGACCTACATCTGGCCGCACCGAATCGCACTTTCCTATGCTCCTATCCTTTTCTGTCACTTAAAACCGTCATTTACTAGAGGGAGACAGTGAGCGAGAGAGACAGGGAGATCGAACGCACGCGGCGGAATCGACGAGGTGGTCGGCAACACGCAAAGGCCAGGAGTAGTTCATCCCTTACTCATATTATCGGTCACGTCAATCATATCGCCTTTCACAAGCTTTTGGCATCAACTTCAGCGTCAGCATCAACTTTTTCGAGCCCTTAACGTTAGAGGCATGATTAGCTACCTTATAAGCGAGTGTAGTGTACACTACATACAATAATTAACAACAAAAACAACTATTTACAAGGCAATACGATTATTTTGTTCATCAATTGTTTTTGAACCCTATTACAAGGTGTTTAGAGTTCTTTATGAGATAGCACAAATACCCCGACTACCCCATAAAGGGCATATACAATACAAAACCTCTATACTTTCCGGCTACTGATATTCCTCATGCAAACCCCAGCCAAGTAACCTCTCACCTTTAACCTATAATAAGGCAGTAGACATGTTGTTAATAGATATTGAACTCTATTCAAACGACTTAGAGTTCTTAATGACATAGCACAAATGCCACTGCCTTAAAGGGGTTAAGCTTTCAATTTACGATTTAAATGATATTAATAGTCAATATTCACTAGTTACACTACACTTTAACGTCGAATTGACACTTCGAAGGCACAGGCAAATGAAAGCTTTGCTATCTTAGATACCAATCAAATTAATTGGATAACACAGAACAACTCTTGTAGATTAGATGTACACATGAATGTACCAATCATGAACGATATCACGTCACATTTGGCCAATCATAGGGGTTTATTTCAGTAACATATGGATCAGCTCAGAGTAAACGATGAACGCCTGAAGCACTTTCCAATGATAATAATCAAATATCACTCTTATCCCATTGGAATAGAGTCATAAATAGCGTACAGGCAATAAATCGTGACTCCCCAATCGGAACCTGACTTTGTTGTTCGATATCTATCTACAAAGGTTGATCGATAAAGATCGTAATAAATGTAAGAAAGCTTACAAAAGCATTACTTTTTTTTTTCTTCCCTTTCAAACTTTTTGGGGCCACTGTTAGAACCCTTCTTCGTAATATCTTTTGTAACGGTTAATTGCAGAATTAAATTTCAATTAAATATATAAATTTGTATTTTTAAGTGTATTGATGTTGTTCGGCTGAATATTACCTATTTTTATAATTTATGAAGTATTTTTGCCAATTATATCGCGTTATAAATGTATATAATATAAAAAAAATGTTGAAATATACATAACGTATAAAGAACATAACATATTGATATTGTTCTAAAGTCTTAACAAATGGTCAAACTCGATTAAATCATTGGAGTTCGATTATTTTTATGATGTTGTAATTTGACTATCAATACACGAATGTATCGTTTGTTAGTACTTTTGCAATAATTATTTTTTTACAGAACTATATCACAGTTTTACCATCCATGTTAATAAATGCTAATGTCTACCCCCCCCCCCCCATTCGTTCGATTTTTTCACCCCCTTAGAAGCTCGCGTTCCCTGAAATCCTTTGTTATCTCTGGTCTACATTACATAAAAAACCTCCTTGCAAAATGGCGTTGATGAGTGAACGAAGGAGTCAGGACTTTCATTTTATAAAATAAGAAGGTAAAACTGCGGCTATACAGAGTTATTTGCAATATGTATACTAATAACATTCCATTTATGGCTTCTTTACACGACACTTAGTTTTGAAAAATATTTAAAATGTTTAACCATCACCCACCTAGCATCTATTTTTCAAGTTATGACTTTAACCACCTACAGACTATTTTAACGAGGTAAAATCTAAACCTCACAATAAACAAAGATTTTACTTCGGGGTCTCAGACGTATGTTACGTGGTTGTGTTACAAAAGTAGGTAGTAGGTTGTTATTAATATACCCCTTTTTTTAAGTAGACGACTCCCGCAGTAGGGTACAAGCCCTGTGTCGCGGGGGACTTTACAAACATACAAGTCACGGACACAAGGATCAACAATTTGTGGATCACACAAAGTGTTGTCCCGTGTGAGAATTTAACCCTCTTGCGTAGCACCGCGCCACAAAGGCAGCCAAATGTTGTTATGGGCTAACATATCATATATTTTTAAAAATTGATATCACAAAGTTATTTGGTGTAATGTAAAGAAGCCACGAGTAGGAGGTTATTAGTAGGTAAATTAAAAATCTCCCTGAATACATATGACTGAGTCGAAGTTTGATTTTCCGTATTAATTATTTCAAAAGATTGACAGTTAATAAAAAAGGTTATATATCTACCTATTACCTACACACTCAAAGCCTTTTTATATAATTTTATCTAACATTTGGATAGGCAGGTTACCTTTAATAAAGTTACACCTACATACTACTACTATTACATATAATATAATGTTCTATAAACAACTGACTTTGTCATATAATCTATCAGTGTCTTGTAGCTATTTTTTACTGATACCCCAACGATATAAGCGTAATAAATATATTTACTACGAGTATAAAATTTGGTGCCGTATTTCAGAATGTATTTTTATAATTGAAAATATCTTATAATATTAACAGTTATGGTCTCCGCCCATTAAATCGGATCATACTAGGAAAGAACCATCATCATCGGTCCGACGCGACACAAGCATACCTCGAGAGCAGACGTATGAACCTAGAATCTTACATCGGCAACGAGTATCGAACTGTTAATTCAAATAAGCTCCTCCATTTTATTGAACCGTCATCGAAATCATAGATTATGGAATAAAAACAAGTTATTTGTGTTACCTAACAATTACTTCACAGGTAAAACCAATAACTTCTTATTATTTTTATTTGATGATTTAAATATTATTATAAATTACATACATTATAGCTGGTCGACTACTTAGAAGTAATTTATTTTAGTTATAAGTTGCTACGCTTTTGTTTGCGTGACGGTGCAATTCGACATGGTGTATTGGGCGATGACCATTAGCAGTTGTAAAATACTTATTGATTTTAATATAACAGTTAAAACATATCTTGAGGATCTTCATATTCAAACATTTAGAATCATCTGCTACTAATATTTTATACGATACTTTAGTTTATTAGTAAATTTCTTCCGAATAATTAAACGTTCAATTTCATACAATGGCAACTTCATCCACCTGAAATTCGCTTCGCTTCTCATTTCTTCCTTAGAAACATATCTTTAGTTATATAATTAAATACGTTGTATGGAAATACATTGTAATACTATGTATTCACTCACACACATCAATGCAGTGTAAACTCATCGGGCATATCAAAATTTAAGGGTGATAGTTACATATTTAAATTAGATACAAGTGACCCCATGTAGTGGCCATTTAGTTTAACTAATATTAATGTCATGATAATATGTTCTAAAGTGACATTCGAATTTTTTCTTAGTTCGCTATATCTCCACAAAAATGTACAAAGAACTTTCCGTTTCTTATTATTTTAAAAGATAACTAGCAATGTGGGATTGAGTCCCACATTACTAGCAATCTTGTTAACCCCTCCAGCTAAGCTCAAAGGCTTGTGTTAGGAGTGGGTTATTATTTTATTATTATTTAAAAAGATAACTAGCAATGTGGGATTGAGTCCCACATTACTAGCAATCTTGTTAACCCCTCCAGCTAAGCTCAAAGGCTTGTGTTAGGAGTGGGTTATTATTTTATTATTATTTAAAAAGATAACTAGCAATGTGGGATTGAGTCCCACATTACTAGCAATCTTGTTAACCACTCCAGCTAAGCTCAAAGGCTTGTGTTAGGAGTGGGTTCACGTCGGTAGTATTATGGGTAGGATTCAAACCCGCGACCTCACGATTGCGAGACTGATGCCTTAGCCATTAGACTAAGAAATGGTCCATTTGCCTTACGATTCATCTATACATCGTACATCCTCCATCCTACATCTATATACCGTCTTAGTACAAAACATTTAGAGACATGCTAAACAAGTCTTTTAATTATATTGCACCTTCTGCTAATCCAGTATTTTTTTTATAAACATGCGTCTGAACATGTCTGAATATTTTGTACGAATATTGATAGAGTTTACACTGCAAGTTTGTAGTTTCTTAAAAATAATGTACAACACACAGTGTTAAAAAAAACAATATAAACTTTACTATAATATGTGATGCATAATAATTAAACCTTCAAACAAAAATTACATCTGTTATATAGTATACCAGTACTAAGGTGATCTGGTAACGCTAAGCTTTAGTGCAATTTTCACACAAACCAATTCACCAACTAATCACCTACTGTCCATTGCGTGTAAAATTGCAAAATACAAATGAATTATTTATATTTTTGTTATAATTTGTATTATAACAGTTATTATAAAAGTATTAATAGACGATACAAATTGATATTGTTGAACCAAGGGAATCGATCATTAGCGTTCGTACTACAGAGAGAGAAAAAAAGTTAGAAAGGGCGGAGGCAGACGCAAAAGTTATTTAACAGTTTTGGGGGCGTTCATTAATTTCATGGCGCGTTTAAAGGGGACAGAGATGAGCTGAATTTCACGTTGAGAAGGGGGGGGGGGGTCGGAGGTTAAGTCAAATCTCGCGTCACTAGGTAGGTTATTCTCTATTCTATGTAACAAACTGCGGCATGGAAGATAAATCAACCGCCATTGTTGGATACTAAATTGCATCGCCTATTATCACATTAAGAATATAATATAAGTAATATAAAACCCTAACACATATTTTTTACTTTATAATTGCATATTAGATCTCCATTCATATAATTATTAAATTTAATTAGAATTAAATACTAACTATTACTTATATTTTAATATACAGATATCACAAGCGAATAGCCGTCATAACGCGCAGTATTATTTTTTCTTAGTTTGGTAATAGCATAATAATCTATTTCCAACCTTATTTTGTAGATCATACGGTATTAAATTACTTGTCCCGTCCATTTTACTAATATTACACTAAAACATAGCTATTTCACTGTTATAGTCCACGTCCAATTTAAACTAAGGATTTATGTAATAGGCTCATTATAATTCACAGATTAAATCATAGTAAACAGTAGAAGTAACGTTTTCGGACACCGTCTGCCTTATTCCTGATTCATAAATAAAAGCGTTTTTAACTAGCGAATGTTTCGTCTTTGTTTTTCATTCTATTTTCATCATAGAATAGAGGAGGACAAAGTATTCGTTAGTTAAAATGCTGTTATTAACGTATTATGAAACCCTTATATTTTGACATAGGTACTTACACAACAACAAATCAAAATGGTTATACAGAATAATAATATTTTTCATAAAGTAACTATTACTATGTTACTGATTAGTTACTTTATCAAAATGATTCAAGTTCCAAAACAGTGACCCGAAATCCCAAAATCGGTACTTTTACTATCCAGTGCCTTCTTTAGAAGAATGTATTTCACCTTCAAAAAGGTGACAATCAAAAATGGCGGCAATAATAAAATATACACTACTAGCGCCATCTATTAAAACATAACATAACTACTTCTAAACAAAAAAAAAAAAACAAGTCACCCTGTGCACTCTATTGAGCCTATTAAAAATAAATCTTAGTATGAATAAACAGTTCACATCTCGTCAGTGAGGCCGTTGACGGTGCCGCTGTGTGAGGCGCGGGGCTCGTTCGGCGTCGTATCTAGACTGCCGTAGGTGACGCCGCGTCGCGACTGCACTCGCCAACGTCCCCGAGGCCGGGTTATGCCTGACAACATCAATACTACGTCACCACATATACTGCTACAGAAAGCTGGCTCTATACGAGCGAAAATAGGCACACGAACAGAGACGCTTACTTATTCTAGCTTATTCGCAAAATGTCTCTTTTGTATCTTTCGCTAAATGGTTCTTTCGCAGAATGTCTCTTTCACAAAATATCGCGATAGTAACTTAGAATTAAATATAACATTTTAAAGAAAATAAAGTTATAATATAAGGTAGATCAAATTTATTCAAATTTAATGCTTTTTATTTAAAATCTTATATTTTATTTTAAGCTATTATTGCAACATTTTGCACTAAAGACTTCTGTGAAAGAGACCTTTGCAAAAGAGATAATATGAGAGAGACATTTTCTAATAAGCCATAAATCTTGATCAAATGCCAACCAAGACTGCGTACGTTAAAATCTTCGTACTGTGAGCGTCTATGTGCGTGGACTAATTGTTCAAATGTGAGCCGGCCTTCTGTACTTATGTATTTTGTGACTACGTCATCACATCTAAGTGGTACAACGCACGCTGTACATAAAGGCACTTCCGTACAAAATACTGAAATATTCATGCCAATAGATGTAAGATAACCTGATGTGAAACATTGATAATACATGCGGTTCCTTGAAGTACAATTTAGTGTAAACAAGCATGGATGATAAACCTTTTAATAGGATCTATAGATTGGTGGTATTTAGCGTAGCAGGAAGTTACATACAACTAAGGTTTTATTTTTTTTAATCAACAGCTATGCTCTCGCCGGTAGAGCAAACTTCTTTCTCTAACGTCTCGACTCCTACTTTTTCCTTCATTTCTTACCGAAAGAAAATGAAGTTGAAGTTAAAACACTATATTTACTAAAATAACAAAAAAGAGTAGTAGATTCCTGAATGGAAAAGTTAGTCGAGGGAACATTATAATTGTTATAACAATTCGTTTCCCACTACTGGGCAAGTCTAACCCACGCAGTTCCTGACTTTCTTGTGTAGGGCTTTCTTTTCCTTTAAATTATAGAAAGTATCAAAATCGTCACGCCAGTTTTCTTGGGCTACATACGGATAAACGGCCACAATTCTAATTTGATTTTTATTATCTCTATCCCAGTAAAGGATATTTCCTAATTTATTTATAAAATATAAAATTCAGTACTGAATAAGCAAGCTGCGAATTATTTATCTACAGATCCCACAAGTGTTACTTATTTACATAAATTTATTAACAAATAATGTGGGTAGTTTGTACCAAATCATGCATGCTTATTGATGATACCAATGTTTAAATTTACAATAATAGTGTGAAGGCTAGTGGATGATATAGTACCACATGCTCTAAGTTATGAAACTCGAATGGAATAAAAGTAAACATCATTTTCATAGATACATTGTTTTTTTGCTAGAATTTGAAATTTCAAACCTAGTGGCTTTCGTGAATCAGAAATGACAAATACTGACCATTGTTAAACTCTTTGGGAATGGGAATAAAATTCCTAGGACTTTATTCAATATTTATCTTGTGAAATTACTTAGAATATGAAGAATTACTGATTTCATAATTTCATTTATTATTTTTTTTTATTACAATTCATCCATCAATGACTATGAAGTATAAAAAATAAGGTTTATAATTTATTTAAGTATGGTTTTGAAATATATTTTTAATGTCATGTTTGTTTAAAATTAATTATTATTATTATAATAACATGTACTACCAATTTATGGAGATGTGATCTAAATGAACATCGCACACAAGAAGATAAATTCTCATTTAATTTTACGTGAATTACAAATTATTGTGCACATTTTTCCTTCAACGCATTATTCTTAAATAATGTTCTTTTTTTACGAAACATTTTCTAAGAATAAAACTAAATAATTAATATGTAAGAAATATGTTTTGGTGCACACAAATAATTTTGACTGGGGACAAACTATGTGATTTGTGCTTTTTTTAATAAAAAAAAAAATAATCTTACGTTGTTTTGAGTCGGGCTCAGAAGCTCCTTATGCATTAAGAAAAAGTATACATAATTTATTATTTATTTATTTTACTTATAAACTGTTGTATGTTGGACCTTCACTCCTTTACTAATAACTATGCCTACATTTTGCTCTATTATGCTTTAATGTGATGATGATACTTTTAAATGGTGATGCTTGTATTGTATCATACTAGTAAAGTGCTTGAACAAACATGATACTAGCACATTTCAACCTGAAGTTGAATACATGCATAAATTGAATGCGTACCTGGCAATACTGAGTTGTGCACTTATACCATGCATAGTGGCTTTACAACTAAAAAAAATAAAACAAAAATGATAAATTAAAAAAACATCATTTATTTCTATCATCACAAAAGCTGTCTGACAAGAGCCTTTGAATACAGAATATCCCTCTATTTTAAGTACTTATATTAAGTAGGAGATTCCTATATGTTTGTTAACATCTAATCAACAGTGATTTTAACAAACTATCTTTACTAGGAACTTAAGAGGGGATAATATAACCATTGAAATCTCAGATGCATCACATTATTAATAAAAATTACTTATACAAAACAAATAAAATTGAATTACCAAAACTGGTCTAAAATAATAAAATTAACTTGTTCTTAAATCCTTTGTTGTTTTACAGACGTACCTGTAAAAACAGATGGCCCCTTACATTTTTAAGCTTTCTGACTGCAACACCAACACCAGACGACATCTTTATACCAGAATTAGTACTTCATATTACCCTCCTTGTTAGTCATTGAATAGATTATAAAATAAACAAAGTGTAAAATAAAGAGGAACAAAATCATAAATAAAAACTCTTTGCTACACAAAATAAGTACAAAATGATTGCACGTGTCAATTTCAATCTTATTGTTTGATGAATAGGGTTGAAATTGTTATGAATGATGCTAAAATTACAAAAATAATGTAGTAAAACCTAAAAAAAATTGATTTCTATGAAATGCATTCAATGGGGTGTTAGTATTAGCTTTTAACAGCATAATGACGTAGGAAATTTAAAATTAAAATTATACTATCAAACAAAATTAAGTCGCAGATCTCACTTTTACTATTGTATAAGTGAAATCTGTCTATTTTATGATTGTATATTTTACGATTATAACGATAAAATATATTATTAATTTATTTGCCTGGCAAAACTTTGAAATTATTCATAAAACTATTAATGAAATGAAAAAATACACATTACTAGTTTATTAAAAATGTATATGCTTTAAATATTTAATACTGACAATATTCTACAATCATACAAAATGTAAATATTATTTTTTGCTAAAACGAGTCTATTACTATTCAAAAGCAAATTTATTAATAATTTCCCGTTCATAATTGTCTAAATAATATTTTTTTAAATAAATAATTGCCTTTCCTTCATTTTATATTAATGTCAATATATCTCACACACAAACAAACTAATAACATACTTATCCGTTCCTGATCTAATCTACGTTACAAAGCGTGCAATAAATATTAAAAATAACTTCTTATAGAAGTGGAATTCGTTGTGCACCAATATATTTGGGCACTGCAATGCCGATATTTGGCTAAGGCGTAACTAGAACTCGAAATGATCACTTAATCTGATATTTTGGGTTTAGAATATGAGTTAAATTTCTTGTTTTTGTTTTTTGGGGAAACAAGTCGGTAGCCTCGTAAATGTTAAAGAGTTACCGCAGACTGAAATATGTTGCCAATTCTTTGTAATATAATTAGTTATAGATCGAGACTTAATAATGTGAAATATTTAAAAGTATGTCTCGATCGATCGAAAATTGATCAGAATAGACGATAATTTGTACCTGATTTTACGTTAGGTAAATGGCGGTGAAACGATCTGTATAATTTTCAAACTTTTACGTTTAACGTGTGAAAATTAATGGAGTGCTAAATCGAGTGTGATGTCAGTGACAGCTGTTACAGGGATCGAACGATACTGAACCAAGTCGTTGTTCCCTTCATTGTCGATGAAGTAGCTTGTTGTCAATGATATAAAATGTAAGTTCTGTCTAGTTACGCCAATTATAACTAATTAAATAAATTACATAATCATGTAACCAGTACACAATCGTTAATATATTATTATATTCGTTAATCACTTCACTGCCTTGAATATTTTTAAGTACTGTGTGAATATAAGTACTGAATTCTTTAATGAGCCATTCTTATTTCTAGTAGGAAATCATTATGACCTTAAGTAAATTTCTATTATTATGTTGCATTGCATTTTAAATAAAATATAAGCAACTCATTTATGTGGAACTAAGATGTGAACTAACCGCTAACTACATAGCAGTGTGCAACACACATAAAAAGGCAGTGACATATAAACATCGAACAAATAAACAATAAAATATAATATTTTAAATTCGAAATCAATAGGAATGATCGTTAACGGTACATATCTACGAACACAACGATCGGTACATGCAGATTACAATTAAAAAAATATATACTCGTGATATTTTACACATAGAAGGGTGTCCCATAAACCATTTTGGTTAGAAGCCCACCCCTTGACATGATGTTTGCGATTTGAAAATTACACAAAACTTTGTGAAAGCGTGCTTATACTATATACTATACCGCTTTAGACATTAGCCATTTTTACTACGACATTAAATTGTTAAAAAACCAATGAAGTAACGTAAACATATAAACAAATCGCAAATATCATTTTATACAATAAATGCTATCAACAATATTAATGGGAAGAAACCATTTTCCCGCTCCAACATTCTTGTAACTTTAAAAAGCTAAACATTTTTATTATTTATTCAAATTTTTGGCTACAATTCTCAAACAAAAAATGCTATATTAATCTCGGATATAATACTACAAAGTTAAAAAGTTACAAGAATGTTAGTATGGTAATGCATTTAGCGATCATTAAGACTTAGCACCGTATGCCTGTGCTACTATCTCGGTCGCATCACCTCCACATTCACATAATACACCGATGCGTTAGTACCTACGGGAACTTGTAGCGAGGATGAACATTACTGGATTACATATTATAACTAATGAAAAGCCTCGATTTGACTGATTAATATTATCAAGTGAAAAATACAAAAAAAAATATAATGTATTATATTCATAGGAAAATAAAAATTGACTATTATTTAATATTGTGTTCTATACTTAAAAAAAAAGTATACTTTTTAAAAGCAAACTTTTTAGAGCAAACTCAAACTAAACCTATCTATATTTTTTTTAATAAATATTAGACCGTATACGTTGTATTCTTTATCAGAACTCAATTGCGTAAATAATTAAAAATTATAATAAAAATAATTTTCCCGACATTAAGATCGAATTGCATATATCCTAGTCATGAATCGTTGCAATTCGATCGTAACGATGGGTACCTGAATAAAAGGTATTGTAGACTATTAAATTTAAGCTATTTATATAGGTAAAAATCGTGTTTAAAAAAGAAACAATTATTAATTATTCATTCTCGCTATTTACAAGTTCACGCGGGAAGCGAGTGTCAAAATTATACTGGGTGTAAGTTGTTCCTTGGGCGTCTCTTACTCGAGTCAACGATGTCTCGGCGACCGTCAGTACTTTGCCTCGAAGCCTCTGATTAGCGAGCTTCTGTTTGTTCACTGGGGAACCTGAAACGATGTTATCGGTCACCTGCCTGACGATTCAACAGTCTTGTACATGCTATTATAAACACATTTATTATTATGTTTAGGTATGTTTGTAAGCAATTGTTTGTGCTGTGAATGTAGTTATATATTAAGCGCTGTGAAAGGAAATGTTGATATGAGTGAGGGTCACAATTATTTTACTATTAAGTAATATAAACGTGAAAGTGAGTTTGGTCGTATGAATGTTTCATTTCAGCAAAATTTGTAAACTGATTTTAACGTTGTAGTAAAATAACTTTCACAACAAAATGATAGGATATATTTCGGACAAAATGGTTGATATTTGGAATGTCAAATGTTGGCTTTTATAGGGCATTAGATAGTTGTTTGATAAACGGGAAAACTACTGTATATAATGATAGTGATTTTAATAAGACTGCCTTTGAATAGCAAACTGAGTAGAACAATAAATACCTACCTAAAATCAATGCTTCAATAAGAAATTATTAACCACCGAAATCTCAAATGACACATAAGTAAGACGCTCTCAAAAGTATTTCTATCGCCACTATTCACCTTAAAGTGACAGCATGAGGCCTTGATTTACTTTAATTAATTTAATGTATTGTGAATAGTATTTTATAGTTCACAATACTATTTCTCCTTGGTTTAACATGATATCTAAGCTAAATACTTCTGGCAACAGTAAGTTCTCTTCGATAATAAAATATCATTGTAGTCGTGGTATGATCAATGCCATTGACATATAGACCAAGACTGCACCATCTCTTTCAATTAAAAAGTAAAAACTCGTGCGGCCTTTTTTTTTTAAGTAATTTTAAGGAACTTTTATACATTGAGTATATGCCAATTCCATTATGACCCAATTTATGCTATTTTAACAAAATAATGATTGTAATCTAACTTAACCAATAATAAATGTAATATAACTGCCTAGTACCAAGAGAGTTGCTACTGACGAGGACTAAAGGCTATAAACAGATGTTTCGACGCTTCGGATAGGGGTGCCAATGATGAGTGAAACATTCCTATATCTAGTCTGTTCAGTGCGGCCTTTGAAAGGTATTTTCCACAAAGTAGCGTTGTCTCTTTCTAGAGGTGGTTAATTTTGTGAGGTTATGGCGCAGTCCTATTCTCTACGTCAATGATCGATACGAAATAACCTAGTATTTTTGAGACTGTTTAAAATCCCTACAAAATGATTCAAGCTATCAAATTGCATTTTAAATTCGCATCTGAAATTATTGCAACAGCACTTCAATTTTACTGGTTGCTGCAAAACGAGAGTAATGTGTATCGAGCGATTATATGTTTATTACTTTGATACGCTCTGTAGCCTAAACTGCTTGGCGGATTAATTTTAGGTTAAACATATTGAAACATGGGGTTCGGAAAAAATAGCAGTCCGGTATTCGCAAGTCTGTCTTTTGTTACAAAAACCCATTATCAGACTTTTTCTATCAAGGACAGTGAAGTTAGTTACAAAAACCGTTTTCAAAACTCAATGGGATTCTTAAGGACAGTGACATGTCACAATAATGCAGTGTATATAGCGTGAAATGTGTATAAACATATATTATATGCATTAATATAAATTGTTCTTCTCCCTTATAAGCTTAAACGAGTCGTCCTTACCTCACCCGCTGTTAGTAAGGCACAAGGTTTAATGAGTTAAAAGAAGGCGAAAACATCAATAAAAACATACTAACTTATCGAACTAGACGACGAAAAGGTCCAATATACAAGCGATTTGAAAAAAAAAATGCGAAATAAGTGTACACAAACGAAAATAATTGCATGCAATTCCGGTACAAATTAAAAATATACGTGTAAATAAGACGAGACTTGAGACTCAGCGATGTAATGTGACTATGTCTGATATGATTCGGTTAAAAAAATACCAAAAAGGTATAGATAAATTTTACGCTATTTATCAATCTTTATACTAGCTTTAGCGATGCCCTTAATTTGTAATAGGGTATTTGACTGAAGTCAAATCAGCCTCTTTTTATGAAACGTCAAAAATGATGCGCTCCGTACAAATTTGTATGGAATGTTAGCATGTGACGTCACGTTATCTATGGTCAAATCATTTACTTTTATTATTTCTTTTTATGATTAAAAATTAATTAATACGTTACATTAACAAATGAACACATTTTTTCGACCACTTTATGACATATTTTTACATGGTTAATAAACAATATTTTGTTTTGATGGTAGTCAAATACCCAATTTTTTTATTTTCATAATTTTATTACGCAGTCATTTGGTGTACTGTAAAGAAGCTAAGAGCGGGAAGTTATTAGTATATTAAAAATGAAAGAGGGTTTGTTTTTAATCTTACGAAAAAGACACCCTTTCGAAGCCGGGGCGGGCAGCTAGTAAATAAATATGAATTGACTCAAAACGTGTTCCCAAGTGTAAAGTCTCGTCCGCGGGGTGTAAAGTATCTTGTGCGAAGTGAACTCACCGATATAGCTGAGCATGACGGGCAGGAAGATGAGGCCGTGAGCCGCGCCGAGCAGCACGATGCCCAGGTACATGCGGAAGTAGAACACCTGCGGGAAATTATATTTATTAGTATTATTATTATTTATTAACAGGTTGACAGTTGCAACAACTGATATGGACCTGCTATCTCTCACTAAGTTGTCTTTTTGTTGTTGAATGTGTTTGTCCAATTCGTTTCTAATTGTATTCAAACTCTGAGCTGAGACTATGTCTTCTGGGAGTCTGTTCCACATACTAACTACCCGGTTACTCAAAACATATTTGTGTGGATTATTTCTTGACAAGTTACAGATTTTAAATAAGTAAATTCATGGCTGAGTGTATGAATTATAAAGTGCTCTGCCATAAAAATAAAATCGGATTTTGCACCAGGACAAAGTTGCAATACTTATGGACACTGTTCTTTACTGAAACTTGACACAAAGAAAATGTTATATTACGTCTTTTTTTTAAACGTTTTCTTGTATTGCTATATTTATCATTCTTCTTCGCCATTCGCTATAGCTGTGGATCGTCGAGTGTTATACCGTACCTGGAATATCTGACTCTTGGCAGTGCCGAGCACGATGATGCCCCCGAACTTGGTGAGCGTGATGCCGGACAGCACGGACGAGCCCATGCGCGTCAGGGCCTCCGTGGCGCGCGCCACTCGCGACGAGCCGCACGACACGCTGAAGCTGTGCACGATGTGCGAGCAGAACTCCACCGCTATGCCCACGGCCATCACCTGGAGTGCAACAAACACTAGTTTTATACATTATACTTCAAATTAATAACCGAAATACTTTAGCGCCAAAAATCCGCCATTCAAGTACTTTTTTTCTAATTTTAATGTACCCAGTGTCACAGTCATAATTGAAATGAATCTAACGATACCTCTCAAGCAAACATCAAGCCATTTAGACTCTAGGGCGTAAATTTAGTTAAAAAAACATAACTATCCTTCCGCAGACGGGTAATAAAAGCTGCATAGTACACAAAGTAAAGAAATTAATAAAAACTGCATTGAAGCAGCGGTAGCCTAGTGTTAGAGACATCAAATTCGTAATATAGATATCGCGGGTTCGAAATAAACCTATTGTATTACGAATGTAAACCTATTTCTAAGAAAAGTTATTTAGCTTTGTAGAAGCCGTACTATGAATTGTTATACCCGGTCAACTTTAAACTGTCCTCCTAAAAAGCAGGCCAATCTGTGATAACATCACCAAGCCGACGAGCGACCTATTGTTTATTTGTCAATCTTATACTGATGTTAATAATTTACTCTTAGACGAGGGCAAGAATAAATGTATTACATTTATAACACCTGGGAGAAAATGGAACTTGGGCCGTAAATAACGAACAGAAAGCGTCGAGATTTGCTCGGCATTTGGAAAGTATTTTTCAACCGCATGTTGGAAACTATTTAATAGAAACTAGAAGACGAATGTTGACTAGAGACAGCGTTGATATAAAGCTCGTAACGCCTAGAGAAGTTTCAAAAGAGATCATTTCAAATATTAATACAAAAAAAGCTCCCGGGTATGATTTGATCACAGGAGAAATCTTACGACAACTACCCCGCAAAGCTATTGTGAAAATCACCACCTTGATAAATGCTTCTTTTCGAGAAAATAGAGAGCTAATTCCTAACCATCAGTTTGGCTTCAGAGAAAAGCACTCTACAATCGATCAGGTACATCGAATTACAAATATAATTGAGAAAGCTCTAGAAGAAAAAAAGGTTTGTTCCATTGTCTTTCTCGATGTGGCACAAGCTTTTGATAAAGTCTGGCATGAAGGCTTGGTATATAAACTGAAAACAATGTTCCCAGATCAATTTGCTACTATCCTAGAATCTTACATTTCTAGTAGAGCATTTCGAATACGACAAAAGGATGTTTGTTCTAAAACTATAGAAATAAAAGCTGGAATTCCACAAGGCAGTGTTCTAGGTCCGGTCCTGTACCTTTTATACACCTGTGATATTCCAGAGTTCGAAAATAATGCTATTGCAACCTTTGCTGACGATACAGCCATCATAGCAGTAGGAAATACCCACAACGAATCAGTAGAAAAGGTTCAAGTAGCCATCAACCAAGTCTTAGAGTGGACGACAAAATGGAGAATAAAACTTAATGAGGGTAAGTCCGTTCATGTTGACGTCACAAATAAAAAAGGTCAATACTGCCCGGTGCTTATAAATGGCCAACCAATACCCTACTCGAACACAGCTAAGTATCTCGGTATGACGCTTGACGCAAAGCTACGCTGGAAAGCACATGTCAAGAAAAAAAGAGAAGAGCTATCCCTACGCTACCAGAAGATGTCCTAACTACTGGGAAGACACTCTTCCCTCTCAGTATACAACAAAGTCCTGCTATATAAACAGGTGTGTTAATGCCAGTATGGACTTATGGTATACAGCTTTGGGGCTGTACCGCTCAGAACAATCGACAAATAATACAAAGATTCCAGAACAAAGTGCTCAAGGATATTGTTAACGCCCCTTGGTACATAAGAAACTGTGATCTCCACCGGGACCTTAAAATGGATGACATAGAGACAAGTTATACAAAAAATAGTTGAAGCACATCAAAGCAGGCTTCAACAACACGTGAACATCTAAGCAAACCAGCTCCTTGATACCACTGAGTTAAAAAGAAGATTGAAACGGCTGAAGCCGTTTAAATTAGTGTAGTGTAACAGTGACATATTAAATGTAGTGTAAGGGCATCGTAAAAGAACACATGAACAAAGTGACTTCACATAATTATGTAATAGAGACAATAAGATAAGTGTTATTGGACACATTCTTAGATTTAAGTCCTTATAGCAATTTAGGTCATAATTAAATTACTCATTAGTCTTTAGGCTAGAGTAATCTATATAAAGTATTGTAATAGATACTTAATTATATAAAAAAAAAATAACACCTAACTTGAACAAAAATTACTGTAAAAAAATGTGTGGCACTCGGGGACTGATTGATCATTACATTTCGGAGCAGCTCGTCTCGATCCGTGCGAGCTTCGTACAGTCGTACATCATCATATCATCTCATATCATCGTCATCGGCCGAGCTACATGGTAGGCGGAGTGGGGGGTGTTAGGTTTTATTTTCGTTACGGAATTTCTTGATTGGGTCGCCGCGCTCAAAGCCCGCGATAAAAGCTATGCAATAGCTTAAAAATAAAGAAGATGAGTTGAACCTTGTAGAGACGACAAAGTTTTTAAGAATGAGGGTTTTTACGAAAATTTGCCACTAGTTGGCGCTACTTTCACAAGAGGTCCTGCGCACTGTCTAAATCGTTTTTTCAGTGTTTAATTTAAAAAACTACCTCATGTGTGTGTAAAATTGTTTATTTAAAATTATAAATTATTTATAGACGCAAACCGATCTCTACGAATGGCTACAAGCCATTGTTTGAAACGTATTTTATCTTTAGGAAACTTATCCCTTTTTTATCCCATTCTTTTTTAACACATAGGAACTGCATAACATTGTGGCATTTCGATTTCGAGATTTATTTATATTATAAAAAAAATGCAAAATAAATAGACACGAAAATAGTTGCGCTCTGACACTTTAGACAGGTTTCTGGACCTGACGTCTTAGTGCTGCCGCCTAGTGAGCGTCATTTCAGAACACCCTCATTACTCTAGATTTTAAGGCTGGGGCACACATGAATTGTCTAATAGATTTATTTCTTCAGCGTACGCAGTTAAAAAAATCGTCAGCTAACGGACATTGAAACAGCGCGATTAATTTATTTTTGTTATCTATATTCTGTCTTAGTCTGGCGGAAAACGTTCGGTTTCCTAATTACGATTTCTGATCAGGAATTCCGTAAGATTAGCACATACGTCCGTTTTAGGTTAGGTTTTCTTCTGCACGGAAAAATAAGAACGTGTGCGCTTTATTGAACATTTTGTATGTGAGCAGATCTTTCAGGTTCCCAAATCTGAATACCTGATTAGGAAACCTAATCATGAAACCGGACGTCTGCGGCCAGCCTTATCGGGCGTTACAATGCCACAAACAAAGACACCTTATCATTATGAAAAATAAAATGAAATAAACATATATTTAAGCACATATAGTTTTTACGCTCCTATTGGTCGTAGCGTGATGTTATATAGTCTATAGCCTTCCTCGATAAATGGGCTATCCAACAGTGAAAGAATTTTTCAATTCCAGTAGTTACTGATTACCGCGTTCAAACAAACAAACAAACTCTTCAGCTTTATAATATTAGTATAAATCATTTGCATCAGTCCTCTAACATAGTGTATAGTATTAGTGGCGACACCTTACCCCCCCCCCCCCCCACCCCAATCAAGTTTATAAACATTCAAACATTGTAAAAATTGGCGATTTGAGTAGAGTGGTCGCGAGTTTTTACTGCCTTGTTGTTTTTTCCGGCTTCCTATTGTTTGCGAACTTGGCATTAAATGTACATGTAGAATCATGACGTATAACAAGCGTTGTTTTGCATCCTAAGTAAATAAAGAATTTTGAATATTGAAGACTCACCAAATTAACGAGCGAGACAGCGTTGAGACTGATGTTCCACCAGTACATAACACCGCCGAGGTTCACCACAATCATCGTTATAGTAACCACCACCACCTAAAATATTTAAAAACACAAATCTTCAACAATTCATGTTTTTCTTCAAAAAATTGGGTCAAAACTGAATATAAAAAGTATTTAAAAATTCTCGGTATGTTAATTTTACTACTTTGTTTTATGTATATCCATGGGGATCCCAGGGGTCCCTAACTCAGTGACGACCGAGCAGATGGAGATATCTGCGAGGTTAAGCAACGTTACTACTGTCGGTCCATAGATAGGTGCCTCGGAGAGCAAGTTTAGCTGTCGGTTCTGCACCTAATTTATCTCCAGCCGTGTCGGATTTCCGTTCCATCGGACTATTAGAGTGAGGGAATAGAGAGTGCACTTGTGTCTGCGCATACACTTGTGCACTATAACATTTCCTGCGTAGTTGGCTAACGAGATTGGTCGCCGTAATCCAAATCAGTTAATGGATACCATTATCCATGCCAAATTACAACTTTTGTAATTCTAAAAGAGTTTGAACTAAGTTAAGACAGATAGACAGACATGACGAAACCAAAAGGCTTCCTTTTTGAATATTACTAACAAAAATAATGTACAATTTGCAGAGGTTAATACTCACCAAAGCCGAAAACAAGTCGAAGCCCATTAGTAAGAAAGTCACAATGAAAATTGACAACACAGAAATCCCCATAGACTTCAAAGTATCAGGCCACATCGTCAAATACTGCTCATAGAACACATAAAACACAGAATACGGGAACACAGTCACAGTCTTATTGTTCCCCAATTCCCTCAAATTTTTGTTCAAAGTTTCTGTGATATTAGCGGCAACACTTCTAGCGCCTTTTAATGCTGAATAGTACTCGTAACTTGTTTTCAAAACGCTATGATATCCTTGGAAGTAAGAGGCTCCTATTTTGCTGTTTGTTTTGTTGACTACTTCGTAGTTGACTGCTTGTCCGTATGCAGCGTGACCTCCTTTAACACAACCGCCTTCAGCTGAAGGGTTGTCTTGTAAGAAGAACGGCATGTAGTGTTTGAAATCTGATTTGCTTGGGCGGAGTTCTTCGCCTCTTAGTGTTATATTGCATTTGTTGCAGTGGTAATCTGTTGGAATTTGTTGGAATTTTAGTGGGTTTCATCTATAATATGTCTAAATGCAAGACTATGTTTACTTTAAGTAAAATATTAGACATTGAATATTTACTTCCAAGCCTGTCTCCTACGTCTTTTCGATGGATAAATCAAGAATGTTATGTTCATTTTAGTTAAAATAATATTTGTTTGTTTATATTGAATCAACTTCTTGTTCTTTGAAATAAAGTATACATATTTCAAGTATTATTGTAAAATTGTTGCTAAGCTGAATTTAGGAAATTTAATTTGAATAAAAGTTCCATTCATTTTAAACTTTAACTTCTGCGGAAAGAAAAAATGGATAGATTTGATAGATGTGAGAGAAAACTTGCTTTCTTTTTTTTCTTTCCGCAGGTGTTATAGTATAAAGACAATAAAGCTTGTCAAGGAAACGAGATACTCACTATCACTAGGACAGAAGCTGGAGTTAGACGGGAAGTACTGGCAACAAGTTTCGTTCAAAGCGCTCCAATCAAAGAAGTCATCGAGCCAAGAGTTGGGCGGCTGAGATATGTACGTCTCGTTCTGACTGCGGTATGCTGCAATACACAAAAATATGTATATGATGATACATGGGCTTACTCAGAATCATTTTTTGGGGAGTTTCAACCATCCAAATCCGAGGAGATTTGGAGGGTTGAAACCCCCTCCAAGATTGCATATACGTACCCTGGGGAAGCCCCTGGGTACGTCTATAACATGTAACACTATTGTGGTAGTTTTTTTTTTTAAAGATGAGGTTAATTTCAATAGCCTATGACATTAGTTTTACATTCTATATAATGCCAAATCTGATTGCATTATTATGGCATAGGTATAGCATTTTGACGGGAGCTTGACGAATTCGCAGTATTGACGAGTATGCGGTAGAATTAACTTGACCAATAAACATTAAAAAAATTAAAAAAATGTGGGCTTGACGAGAATGCAGTCTTGACCAGTATGTCGTAAATCTAACACATAACGCTGCGGGGATATGTTAGGTTAAGTATAGATGTCATTCACCGGCATACAAATGCATAGACAAACTATCAGGCCTACAGAATCTCGTTCCACATATAATATTCGTGTCTCTATCTGAGCAGTCAGTCTTCTGTGACTACGAAGTTGACAAAAGGCCCAATCAAGTAATCCGAAGGACGGATGAATGTTTTTTACACTTTCACGCAAAAACTACTCAAGTTATTTGGATGAATCTTTACAGTAACGTAGTTTATACATCAGACTATCATATGAGCTATAAAAATCAGATAATGCAAGCAAAGATCCAAGAAAATACTAGTACATATAAATATATGAAACAGCTGAAAAATGCTAGTTTAAGTAATATCACTCACCGGCATACAATTGCATGGACAAACTATCAGGTCTACAGAATCTAGTTCCACATATCAAATTCTGCGAGTCTCTATCCGAGTAGTCAAGTCCTTCGGTGACCACGAAATAGACGGGAGGTCCGATGTTCAAGTAGTCCTTTAGATATTGGAAGTATTTCGTTTGGAAACTGTCTTGTGGCATCGATAGTTCTTGGTCAAGGCCTATGTCTATATGTGGGGCCACCTGTTGATAAAAAAAAATAATGTCTTGTTTAACATTATCTGGTAGGTTTCCGTAGATTATCTTGTGTCGTAGATAAAACGTAGGACTTATATCTTATAAGTCAAACTTGAAGAGAATCTAAACAAAGCATTTGCTGACCGGGAAATTATTGGTCATAGCGCAAGCTTAGCGTAATCTTAGAAGATTATATCTATACAGTCAACGGTCAGAGCGTGCTTTTTTAAGTCTTTTATAATGTTTATTTTTAAACTAAGCTTGGGCTTAGCCAAAGTACGCTTTATAGATCTTAGCCTTAGAAACAGTGTTAATTATCGTTTATGGTTCTCTAAACTTGACAATCGATTTCTATTAGATAAAAACACCAATTTTTTTCTCCAAAATTGTATGGTCAATGGTAGTACATGTTGATAACAAGATATCAAATTTTTTTTTTAAATTTTCGCGATTTTTATACATACTAGATAATTTTATTGCGGGACTTAATCGCGTGAATTATTTAAAGGTACGAACCTTTTATTTACCCGACGTTTCGATCGAATTGCACCGATCGTGGTCACAGGGCGACCCGTGACCACGATCGAAAAGTCGGTTAAATAATTCACGCGATTAAGTCCCGAAATATATCTAATAGATATCAAAATGTTTAACCACGATTATTTTAGGCTACATTGGTTACTTCAGGTACATAGGTTTACTAGGAACTTATTTGAAACGTTTTATTTTCCTGCAATTGATGCTAGTGGATTTTTTAAAATAACAAGTAATGCGGGGTTGTGGACCCACATTGGGTTCACGTCGGTAGGATTTGAACCCGCGACCTCACAATCTCACAATTTTTATTTTTAAATTATTATTAGGTATACTTGAGCAATATTTTATACATCAATTTAAAAATAGGTAAATTCCAGACAAGATTAAATAAGTAAATACTTATTTAAACGTACGATATTGACTATAATACTTTTCTATTACATTATTATTCATTTTTTATACCTAGTATAATGGCCTACTTTTGTTGAAGTGTCACATAATAATAATAATAATGATTGAAGTAATTTTTATAGACATTTCTTGCCAAAGACTTTACAAATACAATAATTGCATTTTTGAAAGATAGAAAAATTTGAATCCAGACTCAAGAATCGAACCCGAGACTTCCGTAGCCAAACCGGGGCCAGAAGCGAACCACCTATCTGGACTATGTTACTAGATATCAAATTCTTCTATCTCTTAATGCTTACAGGTCAGGCCCCCGTAGCGACATCTAGTCGGTAGTTAAAGAACTATCATGGCTTTTGTTATTGCTTCGTTACAGAGAGCATTTTAACAAATTATGATGACGCAGGCCGAATATTGAAGTAATTTTTATAGGCATTTCTTGCCAAAGACTTTACAAATACAATAATTGCATTTTTGAAATAAAAATAACATCATTATTATTGGATTCAAATAATAATGATGTTAGAAGAAACGTAGAGTGGTAAGTGTGACTCACAGCAACAGACGAGCAGAGCCAAGCGAAGAATATAATCATAACAGCAGCTCGCACTTCTCTCTTCATGACGAAGGGCACGTACACTTGCTTGAACAAGTTGTAGAGCGCGCCTTCCCCGCTCTCGGCGCCTATCTCGGCCTTCGTGCCCGTCACGCAACAGAATACGTCGAATCTGCGACAGACAGACACAAATATTATTATATTATATAGCCTAGCTAAGCAGGTTGGTGTAAGGTAAGGTTGTAAAGGCTGCACTTCAATTGACAGGCAGCCTAAATGCTGCCTGTCAATTGAAGCGCAGCTTTTACAACCCGAAGATTTTATACTAGCCTATTGATTTCTCCGTTTATCCGCTCCGCTTCAATGTACAGATAGCCATAATGTGTAAAAGCCGTAATATTCTGTCAATGACAAGTATTGTCTCGATACTGGTAGAAACTGGGTAAGAGCATGTCGGACGAAGCTTAGAGTAGGATTCCGCAGCCGTTATAACAAGTAAATGCACTACATATATGAATCTAATGTAGAAGTTTTGCAGTCGCTCCAGTTTGTCAAGCTGGTCCTTATTGAGGTCGACGTAGCTAACATCGGCATAGTCAAATAAGAAGGGATTGAACGAGCGCAATTTTAGTAGCAGTAGGAAGAAAATTTCGCAATCTCTTCAAGGATGCCGCGGAGGCGAAGATTTTACGACTGATGTTTTGCAACTGAGGTAGTCCATGAAAAGGCTTTATCAATATAAATGCCCAAATTCTTTACTTGATGACTAATAGGAATTGTGACACCTTCAAAAGACACTTTAGGAAGTACTGACCAGTCTATTCCTGCAATCAGCCAGGAACTGTCGATGACTATAACTTGTGTCTTGGCAGGGTTGACCTTAAGTCCATACCTAGAAGTCCACGTTCCTATACGAGTTAGGTCTTTGTTTAAAACTCGAAAACCTTCACAGGTATCTTTTGGACTTGTTTGGCTATAAATTTGCAGGTCATCAGCGTAAAAGTAATAATAATAATATAATATAATAATATCTTGGGACAGCTCACACAACGTTATCTGATCCCAAACTAAGCAGAGCTTGTACTATGGAAACCAGACAACTGATAAACATACTTATATATTTCTAAATACATACATATTATAGATAAATAACACCCAGACACAGAATAAACCATCGAGCTCATCACACAAAGTTTTATCCTGGGTGGGGATCGAACCCACGACCTCTTGCGTAGCAGTCGGATACACTCCCACCGCGCCACAGAGGCAGTCAAAAATCAAAGTGGTAGGAAGAAATTAGATTGTTGGAAATAGAGTTTATAAAGACTTTGAAAAGTAGTGGGGATAAAACGCCACCTTGCGGCACACCAGCATTAATATTACCGAAGGGAGAGCATGTGGCATTCAAGTGTATACGCTGCCGGCGGCCAGACTACTAACTACGAAACCAGTCAACTACCGATGGAGATATCTTGAGAGAGTTTAATATGGCAAGGAGTACATCAAAGTCGACAGTGTTAAAGGCGTTGGTGAAGTCCAGTAGACATAGAACTATGAGCCGGCCGTGCTCCATACCTGACCTGATATCATCCGTAATATTGACGAGGGAGGAAGTGGTACTGTGACCTGGGCGGAAACCGGAAAGGAGACTGTTGTGTAAATTATTTTTACAAAGGAATACATTAAGTTGGTTGTGGACCAGACGTTCGAGTATTTTCGATAGAAAAGGCAGGATTGAAATTGGCCTACATTGTGTTTTCTATGAGTTAAATACCTGTGACATACGGACGGACAGTCAGATAGATGGACATGACGAAACTATAAGGGTTCCGTTTTTGACATTTTGGCTACGAAACCCTAAAAATAGTAAATGTCGTTGAAATGTTAATCCTCCATCTTGCCATGGTTATAGGACCAATCCTAAAACTGTGGATTGTGGAATGATAGAAGATTAGTTTAAAATTTATTAGCATAGTGTTTAGGTAGGTGTTAGCAAAGGTTTTGATTTTTTTGCCAAAATTTGAAGCTTGCCTTATGGCATACTAATGTACGACAGCGCGCCCAGGAAGAAGCACACGGACTGTGACACCGAGGATATAAAGCAGCAGTAACCTGTTAGCATTCTGTCGATGCGTGTCGATAGCGAGCAGCGCCACGAAGCAGGTGACCTGCAGCAGGAAGTCCACCAGCAGCGCGGCGCCCGCGTACAGCGCGAACGCGCGCACAGCGGGCATGTCGCTCAGCGCGCCCAGGAAGAAGCACACGGACTGTGACACCGACGATATAAAGTAGCAGTAACCTGTTAGCATTCTGTCGATGCGTGTCGATAGCGAGCAGCGCCACGAAGCAGGTGACCTGCAGCAGGAAGTCCACCAGCAGCGCGGCGCCCGCGTACAGCGCGAACGCGCGCACAGCGGGCATGTCGCTCAGCGCGCCCAGGAAGAAGCACACGGACTGTGACACCGACGATATAAAGTAGCAGTAACCTGTTAGCATTCTGTCGATGCGTGTCGATAGCGAGCAGCGCCACGAAGCAGGTGACCTGCAGCAGGAAGTCCACCAGCAGCGCGGCGCCCGCGTACAGCGCGAACGCGCGCACAGCGGGCATGTCGCTCAGCGCGCCCAGGAAGAAGCACACGGACTGTGACACCGACGATATAAAGTAGCAGTAACCTGTTAGCATTCTGTCGATGCGTGTCGATAGCGAGCAGCGCCACGAAGCAGGTGACCTGCAGCAGGAAGTCCACCAGCAGCGCGGCGCCCGCGTACAGCGCGAACGCGCGCACAGCGGGCATGTCGCTCAGCGCGCCCAGGAAGAAGCACACGGACTGTGACACCGACGATATAAAGTAGCAGTAACCTGTTAGCATTCTGTCGATGCGTGTCGATAGCGAGCAGCGCCACGAAGCAGGTGACCTGCAGCAGGAAGTCCACCAGCAGCGCGGCGCCCGCGTACAGCGCGAACGCGCGCACAGCGGGCATGTCGCTCAGCGCGCCCAGGAAGAAGCACACGGACTGTGACACCGACGATATAAAGTAGCAGTAACCTGTTAGCATTCTGTCGATGCGTGTCGATAGCGAGCAGCGCCACGAAGCAGGTGACCTGCAGCAGGAAGTCCACCAGCAGCGCGGCGCCCGCGTACAGCGCGAACGCGCGCACAGCGGGCATGTCGCTCAGCGCGCCCAGGAAGAAGCACACGGACTGTGACACCGACGATATAAAGTAGCAGTAACCTGTTAGCATTCTGTCGATGCGTGTCGATAGCGAGCAGCGCCACGAAGCAGGTGACCTGCAGCAGGAAGTCCACCAGCAGCGCGGCGCCCGCGTACAGCGCGAACGCGCGCACAGCGGGCATGTCGCTCAGCGCGCCCAGGAAGAAGCACACGGACTGTGACACCGACGATATAAAGTAGCAGTAACCTGTTAGCATTCTGTCGATGCGTGTCGATAGCGAGCAGCGCCACGAAGCAGGTGACCTGCAGCAGGAAGTCCACCAGCAGCGCGGCGCCCGCGTACAGCGCGAACGCGCGCACAGCGGGCATGTCGCTCAGCGCGCCCAGGAAGAAGCACACGGACTGTGACACCGACGATATAAAGTAGCAGTAACCTGTTAGCATTCTGTCGATGCGTGTCGATAGCGAGCAGCGCCACGAAGCAGGTGACCTGCAGCAGGAAGTCCACCAGCAGCGCGGCGCCCGCGTACAGCGCGAACGCGCGCACAGCGGGCATGTCGCTCAGCGCGCCCAGGAAGAAGCACACGGACTGTGACACCGACGATATAAAGTAGCAGTAACCTGTTAGCATTCTGTCGATGCGTGTCGATAGCGAGCAGCGCCACGAAGCAGGTGACCTGCAGCAGGAAGTCCACCAGCAGCGCGGCGCCCGCGTACAGCGCGAACGCGCGCACAGCGGGCATGTCGCTCAGCGCGCCCAGGAAGAAGCACACGGACTGTGACACCGACGATATAAAGTAGCAGTAACCTGTTAGCATTCTGTCGATGCGTGTCGATAGCGAGCAGCGCCACGAAGCAGGTGACCTGCAGCAGGAAGTCCACCAGCAGCGCGGCGCCCGCGTACAGCGCGAACGCGCGCACAGCGGGCATGTCGCTCAGCGCGCCCAGGAAGAAGCACACGGACTGTGACACCGACGATATAAAGTAGCAGTAACCTGTTAGCATTCTGTCGATGCGTGTCGATAGCGAGCAGCGCCACGAAGCAGGTGACCTGCAGCAGGAAGTCCACCAGCAGCGCGGCGCCCGCGTACAGCGCGAACGCGCGCACAGCGGGCATGTCGCTCAGCGCGCCCAGGAAGAAGCACACGGACTGTGACACCGACGATATAAAGTAGCAGTAACCTGTTAGCATTCTGTCGATGCGTGTCGATAGCGAGCAGCGCCACGAAGCAGGTGACCTGCAGCAGGAAGTCCACCAGCAGCGCGGCGCCCGCGTACAGCGCGAACGCGCGCACAGCGGGCATGTCGCTCAGCGCGCCCAGGAAGAAGCACACGGACTGTGACACCGACGATATAAAGTAGCAGTAACCTGTTAGCATTCTGTCGATGCGTGTCGATAGCGAGCAGCGCCACGAAGCAGGTGACCTGCAGCAGGAAGTCCACCAGCAGCGCGGCGCCCGCGTACAGCGCGAACGCGCGCACAGCGGGCATGTCGCTCAGCGCGCCCAGGAAGAAGCACACGGACTGTGACACCGACGATATAAAGTAGCAGTAACCTGTTAGCATTCTGTCGATGCGTGTCGATAGCGAGCAGCGCCACGAAGCAGGTGACCTGCAGCAGGAAGTCCACCAGCAGCGCGGCGCCCGCGTACAGCGCGAACGCGCGCACAGCGGGCATGTCGCTCAGCGCGCCCAGGAAGAAGCACACGGACTGTGACACCGACGATATAAAGTAGCAGTAACCTGTTAGCATTCTGTCGATGCGTGTCGATAGCGAGCAGCGCCACGAAGCAGGTGACCTGCAGCAGGAAGTCCACCAGCAGCGCGGCGCCCGCGTACAGCGCGAACGCGCGCACAGCGGGCATGTCGCTCAGCGCGCCCAGGAAGAAGCACACGGACTGTGACACCGACGATATAAAGTAGCAGTAACCTGTTAGCATTCTGTCGATGCGTGTCGATAGCGAGCAGCGCCACGAAGCAGGTGACCTGCAGCAGGAAGTCCACCAGCAGCGCGGCGCCCGCGTACAGCGCGAACGCGCGCACAGCGGGCATGTCGCTCAGCGCGCCCAGGAAGAAGCACACGGACTGTGACACCGACGATATAAAGTAGCAGTAACCTGTTAGCATTCTGTCGATGCGTGTCGATAGCGAGCAGCGCCACGAAGCAGGTGACCTGCAGCAGGAAGTCCACCAGCAGCGCGGCGCCCGCGTACAGCGCGAACGCGCGCACAGCGGGCATGTCGCTCAGCGCGCCCAGGAAGAAGCACACGGACTGTGACACCGACGATATAAAGTAGCAGTAACCTGTTAGCATTCTGTCGATGCGTGTCGATAGCGAGCAGCGCCACGAAGCAGGTGACCTGCAGCAGGAAGTCCACCAGCAGCGCGGCGCCCGCGTACAGCGCGAACGCGCGCACAGCGGGCATGTCGCTCAGCGCGCCCAGGAAGAAGCACACGGACTGTGACACCGACGATATAAAGTAGCAGTAACCTGTTAGCATTCTGTCGATGCGTGTCGATAGCGAGCAGCGCCACGAAGCAGGTGACCTGCAGCAGGAAGTCCACCAGCAGCGCGGCGCCCGCGTACAGCGCGAACGCGCGCACAGCGGGCATGTCGCTCAGCGCGCCCAGGAAGAAGCACACGGACTGTGACACCGACGATATAAAGTAGCAGTAACCTGTTAGCATTCTGTCGATGCGTGTCGATAGCGAGCAGCGCCACGAAGCAGGTGACCTGCAGCAGGAAGTCCACCAGCAGCGCGGCGCCCGCGTACAGCGCGAACGCGCGCACAGCGGGCATGTCGCTCAGCGCGCCCAGGAAGAAGCACACCGACTCCGACACCGACGTGAGGAACATCGACGGGCCCACCTGCCCGAGCCTGTAGCCAATTGTCATATAAATAGATAGGGAACTGCAAGCTTGGGTAAGTGGTTTTGACCGTAATTTTGGTTTAATATAGAAGTATTTCAATAAAGCTTTGAATCGGAGCTAATGTACCCGCTACTATTGTGATTTGTCATATCCCTTGCCAGGGTGGATTCGTAGCGTACAACCTCTATATTTTATGAACATTTACATAAATCCTTTCTTGGCAGATGCTTACGTCATAATAACAATCTACGTACAAAATTTCAGCACAATCCGATCAGTAGTTTGAGCTGTGTTGATAGATGAGTCAGTAACGTTTGCCTTTTATATTGTAATACAAAAAAAAAATAGGAAATAATGCTTCAAAATGACAAAAAGGTAATATAATTTTATATTTTATTATTACTGTTTTATTTGTTAACAGACTTTTACTCACGTTCTCCCAATATGTTCGGCGACAGTTTCATTAGGCCGTCTTCCCTCTCTCTGATTGGTTTGAACCAGAATGAAGATATTATCAACACCAACGGCGAGCACCAAGAACGGAATAACCTCAATGATGATCAAAGTGGCAGATACTCCGGCGAAACCGAATATACCCACGGAACATACTACTGACGCCAACACGATGAAAACCCCTAAAATCAAAAATATTGTTTGATGATTTTTACTCAGTGAACAATTGGTCCGACTGCTAAGTGCGTCCAATAATATATTTACCGTTAACCGTCTGTTAAAATGCTAAGTTTTAATACTTTAAAAAAAAAAAAATTCACTAAAGACCAGTTTCAATAAATTATCTTCTGTTAACTGTCTGTTAATTAGCTAACTCTAGTAGCAAAACTGACTTTTGTGCATTTCGATAACCGTTTTTGACGTGATAACGTCTTATAAATCGATGACCGGCTGCACTCACGAAAAAGTGTGACGTCATCGCTCACGTCCGTTCCGCCTGCTGATAGGCTGAAGTATTGTGGCCGTCGGACGCATGCGCCCGGGTCCACTAAAGCTGTCATAGGCATGGTTGTTTATTACAATGACATCTATGTTTTGGCGATTGCAGCGACATGTGACACAATTGGAAAAAAAATCTTATGACACGTACATTTATCGTACGTAAACCGATTTTACAGATAACCATTTTTTTTATTAAGATAACTTGCAATGTGGGATTGTTGGTCCCACATTATTATCTATCTTGTTAACCCCTCTAGCTAAGCTCAAAGGGTAGGATTTAAACCTCACGATTGCAAGTCCATTGCCGGTACAAATGTCAGATTCGCTACTAGAGTTAGCAAACTGACAAACACTTAACGGTTGATAATTTATTGAAACCAGCATTTAGTGAACTTTGCTTACTGTAGTTTCGATTAAAGAGTCTTACAAAGTAGTCTACAATAAATTACTACCTATTGTTATTTTAGATCATCATCAATCAATCGGACGATGTGATTTTTGTATCGATTCATGAAATTATTATATTTTTTTATATTACAATAATATCAAAAAAATATTAATAGTACAGGAAGAGAAAATATTATTTATAGTTAATACTACAGTGTTAATAATCATTGATTGCCAACTGTACTTCATATATTTTTTTGAAATCTTGGTGTATTTCGTAAGTACGGGGAGGGAGGCGCGATTGCTAACGCAAGTTTGAGGAAGGGGTGCAATTTCTAACCCAAGTTTGAGGGGGGGGGGGGGGGTGCAATTGCTAAAGCAAGTTTGAGGAGGGGGTACAATTGCTAACACAAGTTTTAGGCGGGGGTGCAATTGCTAACGCAAATTTGAGGAGGGGTGCAATTGCTAACGCAAGTTTGAGGAGGGGGTGCAATTGCTGCCGCAAGTTTGAGGAGGGGGTGCAACTGCCAACGCAACTTTGAGGCGCAATTGCTAACGCAAGTTTGAGGAGGGGTGCAATCGCTAACGCAAGTTCGGGGAGGGAGGCGCAATTGCTAACGCAAGTTTGAGAAGGGGGTGCAATTGCTAACGCAAGTTCTTGGAGGGAGGTGCAATTGCTAACGCAAGTTTGAGGAGGGGGTGCAATCGCTAACGCAAGTTCGGGGAGGGAGGCACAATTGCTAACGCATGTTTAAAGAGGGGGTGCAATTGCTAACGCAAGTTTGGACCTTGTAGCCAGGGGGACCGTAATCATATGGCGGTAGTTACGCCCTTAGATTCTTTTCACATTAAGTGTTTTATTTCAGTCATCATATGATTGTACTCACCTCAAACCCCTAAAGTGACTTTACTATCAATCAGCAATCTAGAGAAGCTCGTGAATCTTCCTAGAGATATAGCGATATACGCGAACATAATGAAGTAGGAAACGAGAATGGTCGACTCATCAGATTACGACTCTTTCCACATTCGATACTCATTTAATGTATAAAAATGACCAAAATATAAAATAAAGAGGAAGTAAATATGCTTATACACTCACCTCCTAGCCCCAAAGTGACTTTACTATCAATCAGCAATCTAGAGAAGCTAGTAAACCTTCCAAGAGATATAGCGATATACGCAAACATAATGAAGTAGGACACGAGAATGGTCGACACATCAGATTGCGATTCTCTTTCCAATTCGTCTTCGATGGATCTTTCTGATGTGTAAGCTATGTCCATGTACGGAGGCATTTCATTTTCAGTGTAGTATTTCATGAAGGTAATGAACTCTTTCTCCCATTTTAATGCGGGTTCAAGCTGTAAAATAAATTATAGTTATTGGGTTTTAAAATAGGATCTTGTTTTTTTTATTTATTGCACAATGTAGTCTTACAGGATATTTAATATACATGGAGGTTGCCAGGATACACACTACATAAAACATTACTAGGTTGATTCATCCTAATACCTATATAACAAAATATATAATACATTTCTTAAAACAGTTACATACTATTTATTTTATTTTATATAAAACTAGCTAACGAACGCGTCTACACCCGCGTAGATGATTTTACCCCCTTAAGGTTGATTTCTACTTTTGATCAAAACACTGAACCACTTGTTTCTTTATTTTAAACCAAAAAGTTAAATACACAATTTCACAACTCAAAATTTCAAAAATTGACGGAGTTTCATACAAAGTTGCAATTACTATTTTAATTTTCCAAAAACGTTTCTTTATATTTAAAAGAAACAGCTAAATACAAAATTTCACCAATTTAACTTCAAACTGACGGAGTTTTATACTAACTTGGAATTCCTATTTCACCCCCTCAGAGGACGAATTTCTAAAAAACTTTTAGTTTATGCCTACAACATAAAAAGTATCAACTGCCAAAATTTCAGTTTTGTAACCCTAGCGGTTTAGGCTCTGCGTTGATGAATCAGTCAGTCAGTCAGATAAATGATTTGATTAGTAAAAACTCTTTTCTTCATTCATAATAACATTTAATAACAACATTTTTTAGCAATGTGGGATTGTGTATCACTAGCAATCCTGTTATCCCCTCTAGCTAATGTAAAGTGCTTGTGTTAGGAATGAGTGGGTTTACGTCAGTAGAATAATGGGTATGATTCGAGCCCCGGCATGTTTTATTTTCTTCTACGATATTATGGAAATAGCATACGACAGACAAAAAAATAAAAATTGTGTTTTTGCCATAAGTACTTACCATATATACTTTCATATGAATTTAGTAAAAAAACTGTTATATTGTATAGATAAGGGTAGTAAATGTGCCTAAAAAAGACGTGATAGTAACTCACCTGTTCCTTATCATTCTTGTTATTAACCAAAAAGGTAAGTATAAGTGCATTTGCTTCGTGGAACTTGGAACGTTTAGTGAGAGGCTCGCCCGGAGATAAGAACCCGCCTAAAGCGATGGCAGGTAACACTGGGCCCTCGTAGTTGGATAAGCATTGTGGCACATATGGATTCCTTAACAAATAAAAAATGTATGTTCGTAAACTTTCACGATTTGTACACATTATAGGATTTTATAAGCTACGGGTCAAAGTCAGCAATAGTGGAACACTTGCTAAATGCGGGATCCAACCATCGGATTGAACTACACGAACCACAGGTTCTCTCCACTAACCGTCACTATTACCCCAGGATGGCGCGGGAAGCGGTTGAAATAAAAAAACACGTCTATTTGAATCGAGAAGATGGATATCGTTTGTCAACATCGTGCAATCTCGTGATCAGCAAGTGTACATAACGCCGAACAGGGTAGTGTGTCGAAG
The DNA here is from genome assembly GCA_945859575.2 of Herminia tarsipennalis. Lineage (NCBI taxonomy): Eukaryota > Metazoa > Arthropoda > Insecta > Lepidoptera > Erebidae > Herminia > Herminia tarsipennalis. The sequence continues at coordinate 20,613,036 of OX243846.2, forward strand.
TACCGACAGTTCCGTAATAGTAAGTGATAAAAATCAAGCGAGGGTAGTTTCCGAAACCCGCGCTTTACGGAGGCGACGCGGAGCTGAACTAGTCTACCCGTGACCACGGCCGTTGCAATATGGTCGAAACGTGGGCAATAAAATTTTGCCTTAAAACAAAATATTTGCGCGATTAAGGCCCGTAGCTTATAAATTTCTATAAAATAAAAAATATATTTATTTACACAGTAAATAGGTATATTTTTTCTTTTGCCTGTGGCATGTTCCAATAAACATCTGAATTTTGCAGGACCATAGACAGAGCCTGGCCTGAGCTTTCCCTTCCAGGAATTAAGGTAATACATGCTGCCAAGCCTGAGACAAACAATCTAGTAGTAGCGTATTCTACTCTGTTATAGTTTAAAATGTTGCTTTCCCTAATAAAAATCCACAAAAATAAATATTTCGGCAAAATAAACACGTTTTCCTGCTATAAACTTACATTAAAATTTTAGGAAAGTAAAGAAAATATAGATAATTACAGACCTATAGCCCTGGTACCTATTTTCTCAAAAGTATTTGAGAAATATATACATAAGGAACTAAATGATTATTTAGAAAAAAACTGCATTTTAGTTAAAGAGCAAAAGGGTTTTAGATGCAATAAGTCAATAAATATGGCCATTTACGACTTCCTAGAGTTTGTTATGGAAAGTGTAGACAATAGAACACCTGTCTGCTCTATATATCTGGATATGACTCAAGCATTTGATTATGTAGACCACGCTATTTTGCTTGATAAACTGAATGCATACGGTATAAGAGGCAATGTGTTGAAACTTTTAGAATCCTATATTAAAAACAGAACGCAATACACTGAAGTCACTAGAATTAACAGTGTAACAAAAATCGAGGAGATTTATCAATCAGAATCACGCAAAATACAATTCGGCGTACCACAAGGTAGTGTGTTAGGACCGTTGTTATTTATAATCTACATCAATGACCTACCTAATGTGACTAAGAATCCAATAGCCCTATTTGCGGACGATAGTACGATCTCCATTAAATGTAAAGATAAGAGAACATATGAATCTGACATCAATAACGCTCTGTGCTCTGTTATCGATTGGCTGACTGCAAATAACTTAAAAGCTAATATGGGAAAAACAATTGTAACAGCCAACGTATTCAAACAATAAAAAATCTAAATATATGTGCAAATGACCAAACTTTAAAAGAAGTAGATTCCACTAAATTCTTAGGTGTTGTAATAGATAAGAAAATAACATGGAAACTACATTCGGAGCAATTGTGCAAAAGGGTTAGTAAATCAGTTTATGCTCTACATGAACTTTCACAAATAATAGACGTCAATGCGCTACTAACTGCATACCATGGATTAGTAGCCACTTGAACGTCAATGGGCACTGTAGTACCAGAAAAAAATATTGACACAAACGTCATGGGAACTACCGTGCCCACTTACGGTGCGTTCAAAAATATGCTTTAAATAAAGAATCCTTGGCTTTATTTTATGTTAGCAGTATTATATAGTACAAAGAGTACAGTGAGCGTGGCCATGAAACCAAATAATGTAAACATTTTTTATACTACGCGGTCGTGGTGACAGTCTAAAGTTTGCACGTTATCAGTGAGTGTGTACACATAAAATCTCGCCGTAGATAAGTCTTAATTACATTTGATTTATTTATTATTTCTAATATTGTTATATATTAAAATTTTCTAGACAATGTGTGCGTTAAAATGGTGTATAAATATCATACTGTTTCGTATTCAAAATTGATAAATTCAATAAAGGAAAATGTCGAGGACTGCTGGTATAGAAAAAATGGCCGTTTTTTTTTTTATTTATTGTATAAAGATGTATGTATGGAGGATATATTTTTTGTTATCTAAGTTTATTCTCCATACTTTAACGTAAATGACGATATTTTTTTTTTTTCAAATTGATGCGATACTTTTATCGCAGTGAACATTTTTATCACGAAATGTAGCGCGGTGTTTAAGTTGTGCCAGCGAGCAGTAACCGACAGAACGCAACCGTTCTGTCGGTTACCCCGCGCCGCGGCTCGCGAGGCTGACGTTCAAGTGGTTAGCGTCGGTCCTTAGATATGGGGTAATATTCTGGGGCAACTCAGTTGCTAAGGACAGTGTATTTAAAGCACAAAAACGCTGCATAAGGGCAATGTTCTCTCTTAGAACGACCGATAGCTGCAAACCGTATTTCAGAAAATATAGGATTCTTACACTGCCATCTTTATACATATATGAAGTGGCGGTGTTTGTAAAAATGAATCCAAACCTGTTTGTCCTGGCATTTGACACGAACAGTCGAACACAAAGAGACAGAACCCGATTATGCATGCGTAGGACAAATACGACCCTAATGCACAACAGTGTGTTTGCAATGGCTCCAAAAATATTTAATAAATTACCAATTAATTTAAAGGAATGTAATGTAAATATATTTAAATTAAAATTAAGAAATTTATTACATGAAAAATGTTATTATGAAGTCTCAGACTATTTGACAGATAAATTATAAATTATTTAAATCATTGACATTTATTTAGAAATCTTTTTCTTTTGACATCCTACATATTTAACATTTTTATAAATTCATAATTTAATTTCTTTACTAATCTGCATTTATTTTTACCTACTCCTTTGACATAATTTAAAATTGAAGGGTTGTAATTCTAAAGGGTCTAAGTACCAATTTTATGTTTTAGAGATATAACAAAAAAAGGTTGTGAAATAGACAAATTAATGAAATAATTATTTATTTTTACTTAAATCAATTTAACACATATCTTTTAGTTATACAATGTGAAAAATATTAAAAAAAAATAGACAATAAAGAAAGTAATCCAACATAAACATTTAGTAATTTAAAATGTTTTAAGTGCCTCAGGAAATAATATTGAAAATGGGCTAAGTGCCTTAATAAAAGATATTAAAAAAGTTCTTAGGCTTCGGTTTGATTAATCAAATGTTCGTAAAAAGGTTTATTTTCGGGGGGTATGTATGGTAGCATTTCCTTTAAATCCTTTAATTTTTCTTTTGAAATATTATTTCGAGCTTCTAGCACTGGCAAAACGTAGTTTTCCAGTTGACGTGGTGACTTGCCTTTTTTAAAAATGTTTATACTGTCCCACGGTATTGAATCACTGTGTGATTCCAAGGGGAAGTGTATCCGGCTGTTACGCAAGAGGTCGTGGGTTCGATCCCCACCCAGGAAAAAACTTTTTGTAAATCAACATAAGGTAACTTTTCTTTATCGATGCGGATCCAAGAAATGGTTGAGATTTTTAACTTAGCAGTATTTAAAAAGGTGGCCGATGCCTGATTGAAGTCTTTAAAATCCATTTGGTCTAAATTAACTACGGTGAATGGATTTTTGTGACACGACTCTCGAATCATTTTTGCGACATCCTTTGGTTCAAAACATTTAACGACTTTCTTTCTTTTTTCAATTTGAGCGAAATCTCGATCGCAGGACATAAAAGAATGACCACTGACCAAGTATTTATGATCAATAGTATCATAAATACCATTAGCTACCAAACAGATTAAGGCAAACAGAACCATTCGGTTTTTGTTCTGTCCAATACAGTTATCACTCCAAATAACTGCATTCTTTTTTACAGTTTTAGTTGACATCATGTTCAGTACTTTGAAAATGCAAGAGCCTACTTCATTACCACCTCTGCCTGCATACGACTCGTTCCAGAGACACATGTATGCACCTTGTTGATTATCAGCAACATGAACACAGAGATTATAGCATGATAGTTGCCTACTGTAAAACATTTGGCTATGAGTCAGTGTTGGTATGAAAATAACTTGTTGCATATCCATAGCCATCGTTATTGTGTTACTAGCTGGAGACTGAGATTCTATTGAGTCAGTTTTCATAGCTTTTTGTGCACACTCAGCTTTACGATGATGTAATTCTAGCTTTACAGTATTTTTCGTTTTGTCTCTTCCTTCCGAGCTTTTTACTTTTGCATGCAACAAATCACACTTTTGACAAGTATCAGTTCTAGGACGTCCAAACTTCAAATTAGAAAACTTCTTTTTAAAGATTAAATAGTAATATCTGTAGTTAACAAGAGAATCGGTGTACTTTTCTTTAAATGCCGTGAATAAACGGTTGATATTCAAGTCAGGGCTTAGATAAAACTTATGGGTATCATGTCGGCTGTAATGACTTTCCTGATATGGAAATGATTTTATATGGTCAACTAACAACACAAAACAATAACATTCTGCAACCTACCCCGCACGCACAAAATCACAGTCCCTTTCGAGCGAAAGTGCGTTGGCACTTAGACCGCGCCACAACTTCGTCCGTGTGTGAGTGAAAAATTCAAAGACACAGGCACTTGGATCCATTTGGATATTATTAGGCTTGGCACATCGATCATATTTTTGTAATAATATCGATTTTTGTTTTTTGGCACTTAGACCCATTAGAATTACAACCCTTCAATTGTTTGACATTTAATTTGGGACATCATTATTCGATTATTAATTAATTTTTATTTTTTTCATTTAATGTATGTAATCTTAAATTATAATTATTATTATTGTATATGAAAAATTTGCACGCCCTTAAAGGGTAATAATACAGCGCTACCTATGTTTTGTTTACCAGCTTGTACAGTACTCCCAAATTAATAATGCACATGCAGATCTTCGCTAATTGTCGTATTCCCGGAAACACTCGAATCATGGAATCGTAAGAGCCCTAAACAAGGCATTTGCATTTTGCACCTTGTTTAAAAGAGATAGGAGTCAATATCATGTGTGCACAATCGAAAACAAATCGGGCGTTCGGCAGCTGTCGCCGGTCAGCGAAATGTCTGTCAGTCGTCTTTATATATTGGTAGTGACTGCACGTGTTCTCTATTTGTGGAAATATATAGAGCTGCTATTACACACCCTTCTTGGTAAATATAATTTCAACATTAATTAGCTTATTCAGATTTAAATAGTATATTTTGAAAAAAGGAAAATAAATAACATATTTCACGTTTTTTTAATATTAAAAAAATAAAATACCTACATTAAATACATATTAAGTACTAGAAAAACATTTAAAAAATGAGATTTATTTAAATTAAATAAATAGATAAACATGCATAAAAAATATATACCTAACTCTGCCCATGCCATTTTCTTTCAGACGAATTCTTCCAAAATGGATAAATTTAAACGTGGAAAACCGCTTAATTCACAAGCACGGCAAATGGTATTTAATGTGTACCTTTATTTCTTAAATGAAGCCAATGTTTTCAACAGAGACCATGATGGTTATTTTAAAAAAATTCAAGACCGTGTTACAAAAGCTACAGGAATTTCGCGACGAACTTTGAGTAATATCTTAAACGAAAAAAAACATAATCAATCAAAGAAATTTTCTACACCGAAAAAAGGAAGACCTAAAAGTAGATTTCGGCTGGTACTTGATGATTTCGACTACTGTGTTATTCGTAATATGATATACAATTTTCAATTGACGCTGAAAGAACTCCCAACTGTAAATAATTTAAGAATAAAGTTGATCGAAGCTATTAATTTCAAAGGCTGTGCCGAGACTTTAAGGTTGATCTTGAAAGACATGGGGTTTAGGTTTCTGAAAACTGATAATAACAGACAATTACTTATGGAAAAACATGATATACGCCTAAAAAGGATCAAATATCTCAGAGAAATACAACAGCTGAGGAGTTCTGGTAGAAACATAGTATTTATGGACGAGTCGTATGTGCACACATCACATACTAAGGGTAAAACTTGGCAAGATAGCAACAAAAAAGGTATCAAACAACCCATTTCCAAAGGAGAGCGAATAATTATTGTACACGCAGGCAATGAAAAAGGCTTCGTCCCAGGGGCTCTAATGTTACATAAATGTGTCGACTCAGAAGGTGACTATCATAAAGAAATAAACGCGGAACGTTATCAAACTTGGCTACGCAATCAATTGATTCCCAACTTGCCTCCTAATAGTGTGTTGGTAATAGACAACGCCCCATATCATAATAAGCTGTCTGTGAAACCACCAAACTCAAACACATCTAAACCACAAATGACAGCTTGGTTACAACAACACAACATTCCGCATGACCCAAAGAAACTGAAACCCGATTTGTATAAAATTATACAAAGATACAAAGAAAATTACACAGAATTTGCCATTGACCGTATAATGGAGGAACATGGGCATAAAATTATACGATTGCCACCATATCATCCCGATTTTAACCCTATTGAAAATATTTGGTCCCAAATAAAGCAACACGTGGCCAAGAGAAATATTGCAATGACTGTGACGTCAGTTAAAGATGCTATATTAGAAAAAATCAATAAAATAGGACCAGAAGAATGGAAAAAAGTTTCTGATCATGCGGTTCAATGCGAAGATGAATATAGAAAATTTGAGCCAAGAATCGATAGTTATTCCGATAAACTGATTATTTACACAGGTGATAGCAGTGAGGAAAGTGTAAATGAACAAGAGCATAATGAAACTTCTGATGAATCTGCGATGTCGGGAATAGAGGTCTTCCTCGATTCTGATTAATTTTTTTATAATTGTATTATTTTTCTGGAATGATTAGTGCTGTAAACAAATTTGAACTGAGATTTTGATTATATTTTATGTAAACCTCTATTTGAAAACGTTTTTTTCTCCTTCTAATAAAACCTTATGTTATTTAAACCTTTTCCTCCATAATTACACCAACTTCGGTAAGACACTTGAAAACTAATCACTCCAACAATGATTGTAGCGTTTTCGCTATTTACTTACATGGAATTATCGAATCAAATTTCGTTACAGGTAAATCAAATCTGTTTTAGCACAAAACACATAATATATAAAATTAGGCATAGAGAAATTGCTCTTAACCACTCTATATAAATATCGTCTTTCGACGCTCGGGTAATACGACCGTTGCCGAACAATGACGAAGATTTCCGAAGATTTCTATGCGCATTATTACTTTTGGAGTACTGTACTTACCTGTTTTATGCAAATAAACAAAATAAATAAATAAATAAATAAATAAATAAACATTTTTATTTCCGCGAAAACGCCATGTTTATAACGTCATATCGGCATAGACCAATCAGATTGATGTAATTATTGTTTTTAAACTTTCGCGATTTTTATACAATCGCATTCGCGATTTTTATAATTAGACTTAATCGCGTGAATTATTTTCAGATTGGTGTAAATCGGCATCAAATACAATGTTGGCCTGCCTTATACGTAAACTGCGGGCAACATAACCATTACTTATATTACGAGAACACTAGATGGCGTTACATGAGACATGAGTGATAGATGACAGCGAATTGGGTTTTGCCTATATTGCGTCACACGATGGCGGCTCTTATTTCATGTCACGTGACATACAGATAAAAAACGTCAGTAGTTGTCTTTATGGTCTATGGTGGACCGCACAGTCGCATCACACAGTCTTTTTCTAGAGAATAGTCAAAGTTGTTTATAAACGTGTTTATTATAAGTTTTTTTTTAGCTTTTTTAAACCTATATTTTTTTAGTCTTATATTAATGGCGTAAAAATAAACTTACTTAGAACATGACAGTATAGTATCGAGATAGCTGTTATCTTCAGTATCGAAGTTGTCAACGTCATTCTGGAACCATCCCCACACCGTCATTACCGCACACTGGCTGGTGGTGACAGGTCCCGTGAACGGAGATGACAGTGGAGCGAAGCATATGTCCGCGATTGTAGAATCATTACCCAGACCTGAAAGAAAACAATATAAATTAATATAATATTGTCTTGGAATAACTCATACATGGCAATCTACGCTTGAGTCCCTGTGAAATCGTCTTTATGTGTGTGATCGAAAAATGTATTTGTTAAATATAGAATATAAATAGTTAAATATATACAAATAAATAACACCCAGACACAGAATAACCAATAGGGTATTTGACAGTCAAAACAGCCTCTTTTTAAGAAACGTCAAAAACGACCCGCTCCATACAAATTTGTATGGAATGCTTTATGATTAAAAATTAATAAATACGTTAAATTAATAAATAAACATATTTTTTTTAGATTATTTTATGACATATTTTTACATGGTTATTAAAAAAAAATTTTGACAGTAGTCAAATACCCAATTCTGCTCATCACACGAATATTTATCCTGGACGGGAATCGAACCAGTGGCGGATCCAGGATTGTCGCGGGGGGGGGGGGGGGGGAGCTTGAACCAGATATGGACATTGTTGCACCACTTACACGAATCGAATGGATGATTGTATTCAGCCCCCTTAACCTCTGGCTTAGTAGTCGGGGTCCACCAACCACTTAATTATATTACAATGTTTTTCTTAGATTGATAGTTGTGAAAACTCACCTAATATTTTGTTCTGCAGATCGAGTACTTTCAACATGAATTCAGAATTGAACACAGGTCCAAACGTGACGTTTCCAGACAATGTTTTATGTTCGATCTTTGGTAAACCTTTGGATGTGATGATAACCATCTCCGTTCTGAAAACAAAAATACTTATATACTACTACTATAAAAGCCCAAGCCAAAACTAAATAAAGGACTATGATGAACCTATTTTTTTTTTTTTCAGTAAAACTTAACATTTAACACCTATAAATGGTGCGTTTCCACAGACGTGGAGCTGCGCGGAGAAGAGTTGAGGGGACCGACAATTAACCAATCACCACAATGCTCAAAATCGTACCCAGGATTATTTGGAGCACTGCCATTGGACAATTCACGGTCTGCTTTGCTCCACTCCGCCCCGCTCCGCGTCAATGGAAACGCTCCCTAATGGAAAAAGTCCGAAAAGTGTATCATAGTTTATTTCGAACTTTTACCACCAAATTTTAGGACATACCTCGAGACATGGCAAATGACGCATCATCGTTGTGTATTGGTACCGAAATATCATCATAGCAAAACTTTAAATTGGTTGTTCCTGGCACTCGGCGGCCGCTGCCGCGGCACACTCTCTTCTTTCTCTCGCTTTGTGCGCAGGTCACATTTTTAACCTAACCTAACCGAATTGGTTTAGTACAAAACATATTTATAGTTTTTTGCTATTTTTGGCACTCGCCAGCTGTTTCCGTAATGAAGCCTAATTCACTAACACAAAAACTCTACATATAATTTCAGCCGTTTTCGAGGAGTCCCATAACATGTGTATATAAGTTATGAAAATTAATTAAACGGCAAACTGAAAAATACATGAAATACGTGCAAAATTCTAAATACTAGACACTTGCAGAAATTCAGTTCATTGCAGGCACTTGCTAAACACTTGCAGATATGCAAAGTTGTTTTTCAGTTGATAACAATCTGGCTATATTGTCACGAAAAATAACAAGACGATGTAGGTGATGATGAAGAAGTATAAGAAGAAATAACATATTATGTATCACTGAGCTCCTTCTAAACGTACAAAATAAATATTGAAATGAAGATAGCAACATAAAGGTACTTTACCTATGGAAAGGTTCGAAGTGCGAGTCAAAGTATTGTCTCTCTACGCGCGAGCGCGATTCGGGAGCCGCCCACAATTCAACAGGGTTCGTTGTTACAATAATGTACTTGATACCGTGACCCAAAGCGACGACGAAGCATAGACCTGTTTAACAAAAGGAAATTAAATTAACTGAAAACTTATCCTATGTCGTTGACGACTCAAGTGTGGCCACTCTATTTAACGCGTTAATAATTAACGTCATATTTATCGAGAAAATGGACATTGATGTTGACGTTACTGTGGCCCCAGCTTTTCGTTTTCACGCTTAAACCGCTAAACCGATTTAGATGAAATTTGGTATGATGACAGTTTTAGTCCCGGGGAAGGAGATAGTTTTTATCGCGATAGCTGACTTCCACACGGGCGGAGCCGCGGTCGAAAGCTAACATTATCAACTGTAATTTGGTACTCACCAATAAACAATACAAGCCAAGGCCTAGAAGCCATGATACAGCCCCACCATTGGAAGAAATCCTCCATCTTTGTCTCGGTTTCAGCTCCAAGCTTCTCTAAGAAGGTAGCATCTCGCAAACCGTCCGCTTGATCTCTAGCCCAGTCGGCTGATGATGGATTTGTTGCCATCTCTTGATTGTTCTCTGATGCTACGCCTATCATTTATAATATATTATTACATATGTGTTAAGTTATAGATGTGAGAAAGTCTATGCAGTATACAACATGTTATATATGCAAATGCAATCCCTTATTCATAAACAATCAATAGTGACCAAAGATGAGATGAAAGTTACGTAAAATATATTGCACTGTAGCAAGTGTAATTACTGGGCAAATTAGACTTATGAAGTAATGTCTCAAATGAAGAGCGCAGTGCGATGACATCCAGATCTTTGCCAAACAAGATATGGGCGGCACTGATACTGTTATGGGGCTAGCGTGACGTTTACCATCAGGTTCACGACCTTCTCGTCTTTTCAATTATTGGTATAAAAAAACATCAAAATCGACCGTTTGTTCTCACGCGTTTGTTCTCCAGATCGCCTCATAAAGAAAAAAATTGATTTATAAACATTATTCTCCTTTGCATCGCGCAGTAGAGAAATAGAACATAGCCCTATAACTTTTCAGGCTTATCAAATACACAGAATTAAAAAATGGCGGTAAACTGGCATTGCATTATTTTTCAGTTCCATGTTTAACATGTACAATATAGTTGAAATACTTGATAAATTAAGACTTTGTGATTCAAAGAAAACTAGAAAAAAAAAATCTTGACACAATGTGCGAGCCATGATCCTAAAAGAGGAAAAACGAAATAGAATACTTGTCACTCCCCGCTCGTATCTAGAGCCAGAGTTTTAGCAGCCAGGCAGTCAAACATATAGCACACAAGGCAGCCACGAAATCCTATACATTCGTTGGCTGTCTAGAGCGCGCCTAGCGATAGTGTGTTGACTTCTTTCCTCAGTCACATTTCTATGAAGTATTTATGAATAAGGGCCATTCAAGTAATAAAAAGGGCCATCAAAAGTATTTAAATATGAACCCAATGGAACTTTTGCTTTAACTTAATCACATTCTACATGCATAGACTTTATATTTTTAAGGACAAGACATTTCTAAACATGGACAATTACATACCCGTTTAAATAGACAAGGACTAACATAAATAACAATACATAAATGTTATAATATAACCCATTTTTATCCATTTAATGTTTTGTCGCTTTCCCATAAAATGAAGTTTGAAATATGATAGAAAAGGACAGAACATTAAATTGGTAAAATTTGACGTTTATGGGGCAAATAAATACAATAAAAGTGTATGATTAGTACATAAGTATACAAAAAGGAGTGAGTATGGAAAATTAATATGGCGACATGCATTCATTCACGACTAAAAAATAACATAAATTAATTCTAAAATATTACAGTCTCTCTATAGGATATTATAAAGTCTTTATAACAATTTCTAGAAAGCAAACTATCACTAAATATCCTATAGTAATAAAACACCTAAATATAATCCAAATAAAGTTGATTGATTAAATATGTCATCATATTTTGTTTTATAACTAAGTTTTAGTGTTGATGACATATTTACTAACCCAAACTAAGTATATAACTTTAATAATAAAGTTAACTTTTTAAAATGTGAATCACATCGAAACAGCATAAATCGAGTACCACCCCGTTCCCCCTTTTGTCGGACGTCGAATCCATATAAAAATTGGGTGCTATATTGGCTAAACATTTTATATGAAACTGTTCACACTTATGCGACAACGATTTTTTACCGTGAGTGTGATTCTAGTACTCTGATTTTTATACGGATTTGATACCCGCCAAGTGAAAATGGGTGTAATACGTCGCTCTAGTGTTAGATTGGGCCGTAAGTAAATTAAACATGCTCAAAAACCTTACGGAGTATGTAAATTAAAAACGAACAATCTATATTAAGTAAAGCTAAACATGCAGCAACGGAAAACATCGAACGGTACATAAACAAAAGGCGTGCGCGTACATCACAGATGAGACACAAAATATATAGGTACAGAAGGCCGGCTCACTGGTCAAAAATAAATCCACGTACACGAAGACGTGTACGTACGTCGTCAACGTGCGCAGTCTCTCACGAGATCTGTGCACTTGAGCGTGTTTTCTCTCGTTGTCAACATATAAGCGACTCACAATTGGCAGGTATTGAGTCATATGCAGGCGCGGATCCCGTTTTATATTCTGGGGGGGGGGGGGGGGGCAATTTGATGACTGCCAAGTGTAATTAATCGTCGTCGTGCGACGGACCAAATGTATGGCGAACAGTAGAAAATCCACGAGTCTGGGGGGCAGTTGCCCTGTTGCCCTTGGATCCGTGCCTGGTCAAATACACCCCACCCCGTCACGCGAGCGACTCTAACTCAAATTGGCCAGTGTTGTCTTAACCCCCTGAACGCCTAACCAGCCATCTTCACCCATATATTGAATGCCCCTCGTGCAGTTTACCTGTCGCGAGCTAAAGGTACAGTGATACGTACTAGCGCGGTGCGAGTGCAGCGGGCTGGTCTCCGGGCCGCCGCCGCGCCTGCCCGCCGCGCCGCGCGACCACCCCTCTGTCCCAACACCATTGTTAACAACGACCCGAGCTCCTTATACCCTACTACATTACTTAACCGTATTATACACTCACCTCTATAGTCATAGTGAGATGGACTGCCGAAGACATTAACAATACTTTCGTTTGATTTTCACATTTGACAAAATCTACTATTTACCTCCCGCTCGTGGCTTCTTTATATAACACTAAATAACTTTGTAATATCAGTTTTGTAAATTATTTAATATAGTAACGTTTAATTTCCTATCACTTGTTTTTGGAGTCATGACCCCACCTACAGACTATTTTACTGGAGTAAAATCGTTGTTTCTTTGACAGGTTTAGGGCCTAAACCTCACGATGGTTTAGGCCCTAAACAGATGTGTGGTAAATGGTTAATTAGATAATTAGTATTTTTTTAAAATTATATAAAGAAGTTATTTAGTGTTATGTAAAGAAGCTACGAACAGGAGGTTATTAGTATATAAACAAATTATAATAATATTTTTTATTAATTAATTTAAAAAATATAATTATTTTTTTTAGGCATTTCTTGCCAACTACTTTATTAATACAATAATTGCATGTTTGAAAAATAGAAGAATACTTGTAACTCGTTACAACGGCAATTTGTCATTAGTGTCAAAAATGTCCACAGGACGGTCATTCTATTCGGCATTTGAAATTGCTGTCACTTTGTATGAGGTAGGCAGTCCAGCGTACTGGTATTATAGAGGTCAATGGTATTATGTTTCTTATACTTCATTTATTTATTTAAAGGCAGCCACTGACTGAATACAAACTGAGTGGACGTCTTACAAAATCTTATCTTGAATGTCGAAAACGTATCCCATTTGAATGGATGTCGTCCAGTTTTGGAATTACCAATGTACGTTTTCCGCGACCAACTGTCAGTGTCAAAAACGTTTCAACTAATTTTTCATCCATTTTCTCCCAGGCTTTTTTCGCCTTTTGTTATTGAAATTGCTGCTTGCAAAACTCCATTATTATGAAAAATGTGTGTGGATTTGACTGTCACGTTCGATATACATAAAAAAGGAAGACGTCCAAATGGAAGTATAGTCAATGGTGACAGAATTTTGCGTACGTCCATTCGAAATACGTCCGTTTGGAAAGATTTCCAAATAGACATTTCGTCCGTGGCCGCTTTTATTCATAATACTTTAGTAATAGTATTTTAACTAGCGAGTGTTTTGTCTTTATTTATCATTTCATTTTCAAAATATAATAGAAGAAGCCACAACATTCGCTACTTAAAATACTGTTAATAACGTATTATGATTATGGGGGTTAATGTACAAATTATGTACAAAGATGAACTAAATGCTAAAAGCATTAAGTGCCTTTTTCTCTTAATGTTTATAATATAACTATTTTTATATAGGTTTAAAGATCTTTATTTCGTTGTTGACAAGACATTATATTAGGCTCTTTTTCAACATGTTTTGTATAGATTTCTTGTACTGTAGTAGAATGATGTATCAATTAGTCATAAAAAAGTAACATTTCATGAATTTATAACCATGAAAACAAATCTTCTGCTGAATTAAGATGTCATAAATATTCTATTTCATACAAACTTGTAACTCTCATAACTTCAGAACGACTGCACTAAATTAGATAATTCTCTATTGTATTGTTCGTTATTGACAGAACAAGGTACAAACCTTGTTCTGTCCTTGTGTTGTACTTAAAGGAAAAATAAAAAAAAAAGTACTGAAGAATTATATCCGTGCGAAGCCGAGGCGGGCAGCCCGTATTTAATAAAAAAAAGACAGTATGTTGCCTTGACAATCATCTACCTTTAACATTAACACTTCGCAAACAGCGTATTACTGGTATATTAATAAAATTGCCACGACTTTTACGTTTAAGAATCTTAGAACTTAATACGAAGGCTTTATTATTATTTATTTTTTTATTTTTGAAATTCACAATTGTATGTTTCCATTGCTTTTATAACAGTAAAATATAAACATTTGAACTGTAAATCGTGAAGTAAGATCACATGCACACTAATAAAAATGTAAATATATCACACGCATGCGATAATTTAGTAAAGTCCCTTAATCATAAAACGTTAGTAATAGCGTTTTTACTAGCAAGTGTTTTGTTTTTGTTATTCATTCTATTTCAAATGAGAAAGAAAAAGACAAAACATTCGCTAATTAAAATACTGTTTATTATGTATTATGAATAAGATCGTTTATATGACGCATTTATTTAAGTGTGAACATAATATAAAGTATTACTTAAATAATTGTAATTTTGAATATATTGTGGTATATATTAAGCATTGCTTATGACAGTGTACGTATGATAGTAATTATTATATATCATATGTTTATATGAGAAAAGAAATTTATTGTTTAGGAAATTATTAAATCTGTATTTAAAATAAGATATATATAAACATATACGGGCAGTAGTTTTGTCAAAACTGGTAGATTTTTTTTTTAATTGTATGAAATCATTATACTCGAGGTATT
Source organism: Herminia tarsipennalis (assembly GCA_945859575.2). Lineage (NCBI taxonomy): Eukaryota > Metazoa > Arthropoda > Insecta > Lepidoptera > Erebidae > Herminia > Herminia tarsipennalis. The sequence continues at coordinate 20,628,160 of OX243846.2, forward strand.
AATACCTGTAGCCACTGACCTCTATGTCTAGTACCAGTACGCTGGTCAGCCTACCGCCGACAACAAAACTTTCATTTGATTGTCTGGATATCTGGACGCTTATTTGACAAGTCCATACTTGTGTTTACAAAGGCCATTTTTTTTAAGACAACTTGTATTGTGGCATTGTGGGTCCCAAATTTACTAGCAATCCACTTAACCCCTCCAGCTAACCTCAGTAGCTTTTGTTAGGAGTGGGTTCACATCGGTAGTGTTCGAACTATTACGAATGCAAATGCGATGCCTTAACGATTAGGCTGCTTTCATATTTATCCTATGTGTCAAAAAAGTTATTTTGCACGGGGTAGTCAGTGCAGCCTACTAGTACCATATCTAGTACTATAGAGGTCTGTGCCTATAGCCTATAAATCGTACGAAGTTTAAAAAAAAATACATACCAACAGTATTATCCTGCTGATTACAACAGAAGACTCCGCTAAGGAACAGCGTGGTGAATATAACGAAGACGATCGCCATGATGACTGCGTACCCGTCAGCGCCGCCGATGCTGAACGGCTTTGGTGGTGGTGGCCGAGGGGGGGGAGCTGGGCAGGACGCGCTGCAGTCCAGGCATGAGCAGCCTGGCTGACCCTGCAATGGAGATAACCTTATTTGTAAATGTATCAATGCAGTTTTAGATTCCGCATTTTCATTTAGAGACGTTTGACCGATTTATCAAGGAACTGTATCGGCTGGTCTTAATACCTTTTATACTGTTGAACCGAAAGTGACATTTGTGCGTTTCGATAACCGTCGATAGATAAAAAAAAACCCAAAAGATTTTCTATCTATGGGCAGTTCTGCTACTAGAAAAAGGCACCTGTCCCACCAACAGCGAGTAGCGATTTTATCGCTCAAGAAACGTCAATAGATGAATATTGTAAATTCCGTCAGTGTAAACAAAAGAGATGCAGTATAAAGCGAGTACCCCGGAGGTGTAAACGGTCTAAGAGCAACTATCAATATCTGTATCTCTTTTGTTTACACGGGATCTACTTACATAAGTACGTACACAAGTCGCCAGCTAAGTTGGCGTGTCTGAAGTTGGCGTAAGCTGCGCTCACATCTCGAATTTAGGTATCGGAGGAGATGAAGAAGACGGGCAGGGAACGACGTCCCTGCGCCGAACTACGTCCGAATACAACTTCACAAACAACTTAGGTGGCGCGAATTGTACTTTTCTTGAGCGATAAATCGCTTCTCGCTTTATCGTTGGTGGGACAGATGCCTAACAGCCGTTTTGAATATTCCATCTATCGATCGATTTGCTACTAGAGATAGATATATATTTGACATAAGGTCCATACAATACATGTCAAAATTCTATCTCTAGTAGCCAAATCGAGCGATAAATAGATAATTGAAAACGGCCTATAGCTATTCACAAACAAGCTATTAAGACGGGCCGTAAATCAATGAAGGGAAACTGTCAGAAAACCGACATTTCTTAGAACTTAACACAATAAATTCAAAGAATCCGCAAATGTCCCGCATGGTGGATTACGTCACGTCAGCTCTCTCAAAGAGGCCTGTGTCTTAACTGTAGATAAGTTATAAGGCGCTGACTTCATCAAAAAGATGTTAACTAATTAACTATACGAAATAATATAGAGGTTCATTTTTGACTATACAGGGTGATTTGATGATCGTGGCTTTTTAACATTACACCAAATAAATTAGTAATATAACTTTTGAAAAATATTTGATATTATATTTACCCTTAATCACTTTCCACCTGTTTTTGAAGTTATGGCCATAACTACCTACAGACTATGTTACTGGAGTAAAATCGTTGTTTATTGTGAAGTTTAGACCCTAAACCTGACAAGAATATCAATTTTACTCCGGGGTCTCACACAGACGTGTGGTAGGTGGTTGTTTGACAAAAGTAAGTGGTGGGTGGTTAAGGGTAAATTTATGTTATAGAATTTTATAAGCTACGGGTCTTAATCGCGTAAATATCTTATAAAATTCTATGATGTGTACAAATCGCAAAAGTTTATATTTTTTTAAACTCATATTCTAAAGTTATTGGGTGTAATGTAAAGAGCCGGGAGGTTATTATCATCCTGTATACAACAAAAAACTTTTTAACAAAAAATATTACCGACTTCAAAAATAAATACAAGGCAACTAAAAAGCAAAAAATAATATACCTAGAATAACAAAAACAAATTAAACATTTTGAAGTTGGTGCCATGAAATAGTAGTCTTTATGTTTTATTCGGCACCAACTTCAAAATGTTTAATTTGTTTTTGTTATTCTAGGTATATTATTTTTTGCTTTTTAGTTGCCTTGTATTTATTTTTGAAGTCGGTAATATTTTTTGTTAAAAAGTTTTTATTTCTCACTTTTTAGTGGGTTGGTTTATAATTCATTTAAGTTACAATAGGCTTATGTCATCTGCTCAAATCCTTTTACGAAATATTGCTTGCCCCGATGCAGGGCCGTTAATTGTTGAGGAGTTCACTATCAGCTTTATTACATTGTATAATAGTAGTATATCGAGATTAAAGTGCTACTCAATACCATATTAAAGTACTTAATTGAATCGCAAACTGTGAAATATTGAATAGGTCTGCTCGTAATTTTTGGTCTTCATCATCAGTTCCACTTCACCAATTGGTGTTTTTTAAGAGTAAATGCACGAATCACTATGAAATATACCTAAATCACTGTAGGTGTGCTTTTAATATTTTAAGAGTTCCCTCGATTTCTCCAGGATCCCATCATCAGATCGTGATCTGATGGCAATGGGACCAACTTGGAAGTATACCCTTTCAAACACAAAAACAATTTTTCAAATCGGTCCAGCCGTCTTTGCGTAATCGGTGAACAAACATACAAAAAAAAAAAAAAAAAAACATACAGACGAATTGAGAACCTCCTCCTTTTTGAAGTCGGTTATAAAATTCAATGCTTGCCTCGTCTATATACTGAAAAAACTCTAGTAGGTATTTGACCGTTAACAACTAGCTCGTTATTTATATAATTACATAATATAATAGTAGGTATAATAGATTAAAATTAATTACATATTTTTAGCATTTGGAAAATCTCCACGGATGTTGTCGTTTCAATTTCAAGGGCACATCTTAGCGTATTATATTTTTTTTTAAAACTTCATATTTGTATTGGAAAAAAGCAGAGCTTAATTAGTCAATAAAGTTCTCGACTATAAAGTAAAAAAAAAATGTTTTACGATTACAAACATGATGTTTTAAATTAAATCAAAACTACAGTACGATCAACGTAACTAGGCCGGACTGAAGTGGTTGCGCAGATGCATTTTTTGGAAGTAAATGGTGACAGGAAGCGGGGGGCTGGGGCGGTAACTAAACCAAGAGAATTAGAGATGCGATTACGCATCATATTGTCATAATTAGTATTACTAACTCATGTTTTTTTGTGATTATTTTCGTAAAGAAATTGTTTTTCAAAGTTTCTTTAGTATTTACTGTAACTGTTCTAAATTTAAACTTTTATGAACTCATTTAAATAGTGTTTTTATTTTTTTAATTAAAATGTTGTTAGTATTTTAATCGATTAAACATAATTAATCGTTTTCGTTAGTAATTTTAGGGTCGCATCTCTATGACATGAGCAAAAGTGATAAAAACCTAACTTCAATCCGGTCAAGTTACGTTGATCGTACTGTACTTAAATTAGTATCTAGGGTACATACATCATAATTGTCAAGCTGCTTTACCTATTGCTTTATCAATTTGGTACTTCTGTAGATTCATAACTAATCACAAGGTACAAGTAGTATTATGCTTCCTATGAATAAAAAAAATATAATTTAAAATGGTACGTACCGGTGGTCCTATATTACAAGGTCTGGTGGGTGGATCAAACGGTGTCAAACCCCTTGACGGGTCAGCTTCATTCGTGTAGTTAACTTGGAAAGGCACTTGAGGCACGTCCACATTACCCATGAATTCAAACCAGTGTTCCGGGGTACAGAACGCTGAGCCATATTCGCCACACATCAAGTCCAAAGCCACTTGGTTAGTTGAAGGGAATTGCACCTGAAAATGTCCAAGATAGTCACTGGATGATTGACTACTGAATACTAAAACAAAACTAATTTTTAAGATTACAAAAAAAAAGTTAACTAGCAATGTGGGATTGAGTCCCACATTACTAGCAATCTTGTTAACCCCTCCAGCTAAGCTCAAAGGCTTGTATTAGGAGTGGGTTCACGTCAGTAGTATATGAGTATGAGTAGGATTCGAACCCGGTCGGTTTCATCGACATCGGTCTCGCAATCGTGAGGTCTCTCTTACGATTGCTAGACCGATGCCTTAGCCATTAGGCTACAGACTTTACTGTACGCTTAGATCTCCTAAACTACGCAACGTTTTTCACAATGTTTTATTCGATTGTTGAAACATCTCGATTATTCTGGATGGTTATCCCATGTAGTCGATAGTTTTAGTCCAAACCCAACCCGTGTGTCATTAAAATTAAGTAACTAAAAAAATTGTGGACTGCATTTATTTAACCGGGTTCTATTTGTTCAGTTATCGGTGTTTTTTTGTGATCATTCATTCGCTAATATTGATTAATATTGATGCAGAGTAAACATACCTGTAAGCAAGAGTCGAATGTTGATTGCATGTACTCTCTACTGAGATGATATTCTATCGACAGAACCTGTTGATGGGTAGCTGGAATAAGAAAAATAAGAAAAAAAAGTCTATTAAAATATAATCTTTGTACACCAATTGCTGAATGTCGAGAAGACAGATCGCAAGAGTCCATATTATAAAATAAAAAAATAAAAAAAAATAAAAAAATGGCGCGCCTACCTCACTCACTCACAAGGCATTTTTACACGAACTTAATTTTGGCATAACATAAACGTAAATAGAAATGTAAAAAAATGGGCAAGTGCATATTGGGCCAGGCACGATGTAGGGTTCCGTAGCCGCCCAGCACAATAATGCCGTGTAAGAAATGGGTTTTCAGTTGTTTTTGTTTCATACTACTAACAACATATTATAAGTAATTTTCAATGGAATTTGTTCTCACTTAGTCGGCTGTTACTCGTAAAATTGTAAAGCCTATTTATTTATTTATTTAAAACTTTATGCACAAAGTTGTACAAAGGTGGACTTAATGCTAAAAGCATTCTCTGCCAGTCTACCTTAGGGTCTATTTAGCTGTGATAGTTTCCCTTTTTATTTCATTATGTTTACTACTACCGATTTTATCTCAAATCCTAACCTGGGGACGGACAGACAGATGGACAGGGCGAAACTATAAGGGTTCCCTTTAACCATTTTGACTTCGGGACCCTAAAAACGTACTTATAACTATTTGTGGTCTCTATTTTGATACTAATATTGACCCGATCAGAAAGTGAGAGTTAATTTAATAAAATAAGCTTATCATAATGTTATGTCTTAACATTAGAGAATAGAGTCATTTAACAATTCTACTAATAAGTAATACCCCGACCATCTGAACCTGTTCAGGTGTTTATAAGTTATGTTGGAATAACGAATGATGGCTGATTTTAAACCAAAACAGAGGGTACTTATGTTTTTTTTTTAACCAACATATTATTTTTTTTAGGAAAGTTGCGTAAAAAAAATACTCACAGTTAAAAGGCGTAATCTGCGGATAAAGGTATTCACTCTGGTTCACGCCACACGTCATGCCACAAATGTGACCGAGGAAGTTCTCCATACATGACGGACAACGTCCGAGGATATTCTCCGCGAACTTGACCTTGTCGCTCATGCTCAACAATTGGTCGCCGTTGCAACATGTTCGACCACCTTTCGCTATGTCCGGACAGTATTTTTCTAACACCCACTGAAAACAAAGAAAATTATGAATTAATATAAGTGCAAAGAGTGAACAAATATGAAGTAGTAAGTAGTACGAGGTTCAATTGATCTATCGTCTTTCCCGAAACGAAACTTTGTAGCAAAGAAACTTAAAAACATTGAAAAGAAAAGAAAATGCATTTATTGTAATTGAAAAGAATAACTTGAAGTTCAGATCAATCGAAGCCGAGACTTTTTATCGACCATGGGGTTTTCGAAACTGAATCTACAAAAAACTTCCAAGAGAAATGTAGGTTTTAAGAGTCAATAAATTACTTTATATCCAAAATACTACAAAACCATGACATTCAATATTAGTAGCTGATAAAACTTAGCAGCCCGATCGCCTATAGCCACTTTATCAAGTGCCTGAAATTCCCTGGAAAACCCTAAAGATATAATTCTCTAAAGGCTCATCCTGTCATAGATATGAATTAATCATCAATTTCTAGGCATAACCAGATACAACAAAAATACGTCAGTACTGACTGCCTCTGTGGCGCAGTGGGAGTGTGTCCGACTGCTACGCAAGAGGTCGTGGGTTCGATTCCCACACGAGACACCACTTTGTGTGATCCACAAATTGTTGTTCCGAGTCTGGGTGTACTTTGTGTCCGTGATTTGTATGTTTGTAAAGTCCCCCGCGACACAGGGCTTGTACCCTAATGCGGGAATGTCTTTTTTTTTAATAAAATAATAAAGTACAAATATCAATACTTCAAATAATGACGTTACATAACACTCCTCGTGACTGTTAAGTGGCTACTGTAAACAGTCTTGATCCTTATCACGAAAGTCGATGGTTGTTAAGCAACGGTCAAACCTAACCTGACTACAGCAAAGGTCATTTGACTACAAAGTCACGGCGCCAAAACAAAACATCTACCTATACATATTAAGCTACAGAAAGCTGAAAAAATGTTTGTAAAGTACTGCGCAAATTTGATAAGTGCGTAGTTTAAAACCTAAGTAAGGACATAGCTTATTTTTTATAAGATTAGCAACAGTTAAGCAAGAATTAGGTATACATAAGACTCAAAGTCGGCGTCTGTCTACGCTAGCTAAGTTATCTGATCAGATTCTAGGCTATATTCTACATATATTAACGTACGCAACAAGCAGTGATAATAATGGTAGTTTATGTCAGAAATTTATCAGGATTTTTCTTGATAACCAACATCCAGACAAGCCGATAGCAGTCTTAATACAAAACTCAGTAATTCACAAACAATGATTTTTCCGAGTATGATAAGTACGTATGATGATAAAGTGAGAAAATTAGAAACGTTATGATGTTTCCGGGAACAAACGAATTGTTATTCTCAGTCTGTTGACACTAGCTTCAATAACTATGATAGTATCTATGTATTTTGTGATAATAGTCACTATAGATAGGCATTAGTATTATTAATCGTAGAAGTTTGCGGTGTGCGTAAATAGATTCTTGTCTGATACGGAATTAATCATATGGAGATAAAGTTAATAAGTTTCGGTTACGCTGAAATATAGACAAACGTTATAACAGAAATGTGTAAATTAAATGCGTAGAAGAACTAACTAAGGTTAGGGTGAATAACTTCATCAATATAGTTTTTTTTTTGTTTTGTTTTAAAGACAACTCCTAACTAATTAACCTAACATCACTCGTCAAACTTCTGATTTAGAAAACTCTATTCATCCATTCATCTTCTTGATTTAGAAAACTGCATTGGCCCCAAAGATGGTGCAAACTATGTAGATCCACGATCCTCATGATGGCGAAGTGACATTGGAGTCAACCAACATTTAAAACCGGCCTTACCGTGGCCGTTTCCTATATAACGTCCTTGTAACGTCATCAAAACCATAAGGATGTTCCAAAGTTCTAAATAAGTTACAGTACAAATGTTATCACGAAGGTCAGACAAAACAGAACGTATAGTTGTAACGATTGTTCTAATCAAAACAAGATTTCAATTGCTTATACTAATTAATCGTGAGGTTATCAAACTTAGATCATCAGATGAATTAATCATTCGATTGTGTAACAAATCAAACAGTTGTAGGAAATGTATGTTCAATTGTAAATCGATAAGACTTGTCCTATATATCGATTCTTGATACTATGGCAACTAAGGAAGTAGCAGTTCATGGTTACAGATTTCGTATAGGCTAGATATAGCGCTTGTCCATTTAGTCTAGACGCGCACAAAGAAACTGCATGGGATTTTTGGACTATTTTTAAATGGCTGGGCTGTTGGTCTCATAAGTGACCCTGACTGCTAATCCGGTAGACGTGGGTTGATCCCCACCCAGTATTCTGTGTCTGAATGTTATTTATCTATAATATGTATGTATTTGGAAATATATGTTTAAGTATGTTTATAAGCTGTCTGGTTTCCACAGTACCTACAAGCTCTGCTTAGTTTGAGATCAGATAGCGTTGTGTGTGTTGTCCCAAGATATTATTATTATTATATTTTTGGAGTAAACGTATAACTGCTACCACTCTAAATCTTTGTTTATTTATAGTCAGTCATTTCATCTGTGTCAACAATCACACTTTTTGTATTGTCACTTATTGCTTACAAGTAATTGCTTTAAATTAATGCAAGCCAAAGCGCCAGTCATAATGACTGGTTTAACGGAAGGTTTTTAAATCCCCAATAAAAATACTAATATATCTTATTTATTGAACAGATCAACGTGCGATAAATCTATAAAATCAATATATTTCCGGTAAATACAATGATATCTTTCACTATCTCTGGGACCATCGCGTGCGCAGGTGTAGGTATATACGTCATGTATTTCCTTGTATAGCAAGGGTGTTTAAGCATTTAAAAAATGTATCGCAATCGCAAATAACATAACAGCAACAAGGCGACAGTTACCTACTACATACGAACCTAGAATTCTAGTTTATATACATATTTAACCACTTAATAGTATTGCGTTAGTAACAGTATTTTAACTAGCGAATGTTATGTCTTTGTTTCACATTATATTTTCAAAATATAATAGAAGAAGACAAAACATTCGCATGTTAAAATGTTGTCATTAACTTATATAAACTAATATTATAAATGTTAAAGTAACTCTGTCTAATACTTTTGCACACTTAAGTCGCTGAACCGATTAAGATAAAATTTAGTATGGAGATATGAGTCCAGGAAAAGGACATTGGAGTTTTTACTAACCGACATCGAGCCGCCGGCGAAAGCTATATTGTGTCATAAATAGGTAAGATGTACGGCTATATTACTGGTAAGTGTGTGCACATAATTGAACCCCGACCATGAGACAAACAACTAAATGACTCCAAAATTAAGAATGTGTTTTCATTAAACAAAGTCACGAACCTTGTTAATGAGCTTCCATTAACAAGGTTCGTGAGAGCTTTAAAATTTTTAAAAAACTGCATTCAAATTCGTCTATCAGTTTATACAAACATACAGGCGCCAAATTTATAACACTTCTTTTTTTGGTCTGGTATAAAAATAGGACTAATCCTTCATAATTAGACTGTATTCTTAATCGGAGTCCTATAAATAACGTCATTGTATCGATGGCATACAATCGATTCGTGGAAATATAACTAAGTAGGTGTGTAAAATCATCGAGCATTACACACGTGTACCCGACACGTGCAAAACGTGACCGAAAAGTCCCCATAACAATGATCACATGGTAATTAAGACTTTTTTGTTATTCGAAATAACTCCGCCGTGAGATAAAAAGACAGACATTTTGTCTGAAAGAATATCCTTCACTTCACCTTTTCACGTTCTTAGACATCGCAACCCTTTAAGGCTGCTGGCTGCCTGTCCATTGAAGCGGAGTGAAGATGCGGACCGGAGAAACGGAGAAATATTAACCAATAGGATTGCATAAAATCTTTGCCCCGCTCCTGTAGTCAGGGACAAATTCACGTATTAAAATAGTGCAGTTGCAGTTAAATTTGGATTAAAACGGCCATTTTTGTATTCTTGTAACTTTGGGATCGATCACAAATACACTTGCGTCAGGTGAGCACAATAGCGGCATTCTAGTATGGGGCGTCAGTTGGGCAAGCGTATTTGTGACAGATCCCAAAGTTACAAGAATGAATACTAACTACTGCAACTGCACTGCTTTAAATACGTCAATTAGCCTCCAGATCGCATTGGTTAATATTTCTCCGTTTCTTCGCTACGCAGCCTTGCTGCGGTTCAACAGGCAGACAGGCAGTCTAAAAGCTAAGAAACACGGTTTTAAAAGCTTAAAATAATTATACAAATGGTTTTACTAAAATTCGTTAAAACGTTATCACTCTGTAGATCTGCATTCGCAAAAAAATAGAATATATATGAAAAAAACACATGAGATAATAGCAACAAAAACGGGTAAACAAAGACACTCTACGATAAAATAATGAGTAACTGCCTGCTTGCCTCTATTATGTATTGGTCTATACTTGTTATTAATTAGGGCAAAGTTATTGTCAATTTTTGTGATCGGTTATTTCCATGTGTATAAATAAAACTTGAAATGATTCAGACCATTTTTCTTTACATTCATACAGGACAAGTCAATAAACCATATAGAAGCTTGCGCTCAATATGCCATCTAAGATAGATTGAATCGTTTGAACCACTTCCCTCAAAAACAAGCCTGCAACTAGGTAACCTCTTTTCTGAATTCATTAAACCGTATGAGGGATGGTGGAAGCGTGACGTAGTTTTGGAAGATTTACCAACACATTCATAGTTACTACAGGTCAAGTTAATAAATCCTTGTTAAAAGCCTCAGTTCAATATGAAAAGATAGAAGCGTTTGAACTACTTGCTTCTTCGAAAACCAGCCTGCGAACTACGCTCTATTTACATCTTTTCTGAATATATTGAACCTTATGGGGGGCGCGTGACGTATTGACGCTGGCGACCAATCAGGTCGATACTTCAGTAAGGTTAAACAACTTTGTCACTATAAGCTCATAAATGGCGCGCATTATTCGTAGACTTGACAGAGATGGACGGCCGAATACTTAAACGCCACTCGTTTTAATACATCGTTTAGGTATTCTCATGCTGTCACTTACAAGGTAATAGTAGCGACAGAAATACTTTTAAGACACACATACATGTGCTTAATTTGAAATATTTAATGAAATAGCTTTGTGGCACAAAGGTAGATAACAAATAACCACTTTGGAAGGCACGTGAATCGAAAATCAGTGAATGACGTCTACGTCTGTCTCGACTCTCGACTGACAAATGGTCAATATAATCTGACAACTGGCTCAACCAACCATTCTAAAAGTCAGAACGCTGTGATATTTTGGGGTAATGGACATCCCCCATATTCTTAGAATTACAACATGTCCAATTAATAATTAAAACTCGTCGTTCTCACTTCCATATAAACTAAGAAGTCCTAACAAAAACAATAACATCTCGCCATGTTTATTTTTAGCTACATTTCACTTCCAAAAGCCAATAACTGTAACTTCTGTAACTCATAGGCTTGACAAAATACGCTATCGTTTCTTGTGAGGTCAACGACCTGGCAGGCTGGCACTAATAAATAATCTTAATACTATAGCCCGGCACGATAGTACACCTATGGGCTGTGGACTTATTCCGTGAGTACCTACCCACATATTGTGGAACATAAAACGGGAGCGTCTAATAATTTAGAAAGCCTCCCTTACAACCGAAGTTGTAGTGTACTGATGTGCCATACATGGATAGCGTTTTAACGAAGACAGGCGATTGCTTACTTAGTTTTAAACGTTCTTTCAGATTGGCGTTTATTTTGCGCGCAAACACTCTACATTTATGCTAGAGACGCGATTCGCCAACGCCAACAACTTATGTACGCCGCATAAACGGAGATGTGAAAGAGCTTTAAGAGACTAATTTAGTATTTTTATTTAGTAGACCATTGTATCGATATACGACTACACTTATACGAAATATACAGGTTGATTTGTAATATACTAATAACATCCCGCTCGTGGTTTCTTTACATAACACTAAATAACATTATAATATCAGTATTGGAAAATATTTAATATATTACCCTTAATCACCTACCACTTGTTTTTGACAGACTACTTTACAGGAGTAGTAAAATCGTTGTTTATTGTGACGTTAGGGCCCTAAACGTGACAAAGAAACATCGATTTTACTACGGGGTCTGTCAGATGTGTGGAAAATGGTTGTGTGACAAAAGTTGGTGGTAGGTGATGAAGGGTTACTTTGTACTTTTTTTTAAATTATATTACGCAGTTATTTGGTGTAATGTATAGAAGTCAAGAGCGGGATGATATTAGTATATTAAAAATTACCTTGTAGATCTTCACCTCATTTCCACACAGAGCCGAAATTTTAAATGTATCACACCAAAATCTACAAAACAACTTACCTATACAGGTAATCTTGTTTACTAATGAAAAGTGAGTCGTAGTGCTCCACCAAAGGCTTTTGGACCATTATTTTTATAATATTATGTACATAGTGTAATATTATGTAGAAGCCGTGTGGTGCCGGCTTAAGAATAGTACCACCCCATCTCTACCCGTGGGTGTCGTCAAGGCGACTAAGGGATTTTACCCCGGAGGACGGGCAGCAGCGTCCTCTGCGTACTTAAAGCCTTACTGCGATCGCCAACCCGCTCGCCAAGCGTGGCGATTATGGCAATTACCCCCAGGATCTACATACTAGTAGGTTCTACTGGGGAGACCCGTGCCCAGCAGTGGGCCATCTTATGGGTTGATATGTACATAATATTGTTATTTTTCTTCTAATTAAGGCGTACATACCAAGTCTACTTGGGGACTTATACTATTAAGTAATATATTACGAAAACATTTTCCTCTTAAATGTCCTATGTCATGTTTGTGATTCACAGGGAATAATATTACACTTAGGTACTGATATAAATTACTCATAAATAGATAACTTCAGTGGGCCAACATATTATACCGTATAGTGGAAGGCAATAACCCAGCAGGCAATTCTCGTTATTTGTGATACGGTAATCCTACAACTACAGGCAAGTATTCCTACGAAACCGCAGTACGGATGTCGATGAAATTTGGTTGACAATAGACCGTATCCTGGATTAAAAGCTGGGGCGGACCTGCCAACGAGGATTACATGTTTCATTGTTGATAATGCGATTTCTGACCCTGACTCATTACGTAGGTACTACGCTGAACAAATAAATACAGTTCCAAGCGACGAAAAAACTGATAAGCTCACACAAAAACTCAAACATTTTTAAAGTGACTAATGAATAACACAAAAGTGATGATCTAATTGTTATCTACAAACCTTTGTTCGTATTTGTTAGTTTTATAGGTTTGAACCATATTTTCATTATCTACAATTCATTTGAAAAATGTGACGCGAAAATGCAGTTTAATCGTTTTTTTAGTAAAAAATTGAATTAACTTAAAACATATTTTAAATTTTATTACCTACATTGTTTTATATTGTAGGTACATGTAGTGTTACAGAAGTGAACTAAGTTATTTTTCATGATATATACTAGCATTTTCCCGTGACTTCGCATGTGTTATATTTGATTTTTATAGTCTATACGCTAATCTGGTGTATAAACTACATTAGGTCATCAAAATCGGTTCAGTAATATTCGCGGAAAAAAAAACCTCACAAACATTTGGATTTATAATATTAGTAGGATACCACGTAGCAACTAATTTTAGATACGCAATTTAGTAAGTGTATTGAATACAATGAATGGTATATTTTATCAGATAGTGCCAAAGCGTATTTATATGGAACGATAATATGTATATCTTAAACCGGGTACACACAAGCGAACTGTCACTGTAACCGTATTTGTTAATATGTAGTACTCTGCACTTCTGTATGTAATTACTTTAGATTTAGATTAGTTAGCAAAAATCACTGTCTACGATCAACAAGAGTCGTAAAAAAATGAAAATGAATCGTCCAATCATTCAGTCAGTATTGCTACAAAACTGGAGTGTTGTAAAGTAACAAGAGGTAATCACACTGGCTTTTTAGCTGTTTGTTTCGTGTCTGACTGCGCTTAACGAGATAAATTTTAGGGGGACTCTGATACTTCATGAATCATGTATTTGACTGATAACTACTTGATCCAAATAAAGTACAAACAAGGTTATGACTCTGCTACTGAGTCATAAATACGTAGGGGGCAGAATCTTTTCGCAAATCCGTTAACGGCAACAGAACTTGAGTTCATAATTCAATTAATTCAAACATAACTCTGTAACATATCTTTTTAAACACGTGGGATAAAAAAAACGGATTATCTTCATAACGACTACATTTTATCAAACAAAGCAAGAACTATGGCATTAGCACCAGCATTCTATTTTTTTTTAAAAAGACAGACAGACGCACAGTTATACAGACACACTCTTTATGCTAACGGACATTGGTTGCACAATATAATACAATTCCTTTTGAATCGAGGCAAGGCACATCAATTAATAACCCTGCTCTAGCCAGAACGTCGTAGAGGCACGTCGTCGCGCGTCGTCGGTATTAGCAGTTATTATAATAATATCAAATGGTTACAGCTTACACATGTGTACCCGGCTTAGATAATTGAGATGGAAAACTATACTGATAACAACGGAACGTAGTATAGTGATAAGATTGGTATCCAGCACGCAGTTCTATGGTTTACATATCGCGTCATTAGTTCAAATCAAATACTCTTGATAATGATAACGAATTATTGAACGAGTGCTGTTCTTTGTTCGATGTGTGGCTTTCTACAAAAAATAATTCTACAATCTTATACACTTATTTTCCGACGTTTCGACGGAATTAATAATATTTATCTTGGGATAACTCACACACGGCTATCTGACTCCAAACTAAGAAGAGCCTGCACAAAGGCAACCAACGACAACTGATATACATATCAATAAGAAATATGAATATCAATTGATATTCATATTTCTAAATACATATTATAGATAAATAACACCCAGACACAGAACAAAATCATCATGCTCATCACACAAAGTTTTATCCTGGGTGGGGATCGAACCGACCCCCACCCAGGAACGACCTCTTGTATAGTCGGATACACTTCCACCGCGCCACAGAGGCATTGAAACGGCTATAGTCACGGAAGCCTTATACTGCATAGCGTCTATAAAATTGTACAAGACGTACAAATCACGAAAGTTTATCAAAGATTAAAGCATCAAAATAATCAATATATTAGCGCCTAATCGCTTTGTTATAAGATTGTCAATGACCTATGATATAGTTTATTAATTCTAATAAAAAAAATACCAAGGACTTAGGCAGCCAAGTCAATAGTGAGTTTACAGGTTCGGTTTTTAAGTTATAGTCATTAATACATTATACTAGATGTTTCTTTTCATATTTATTTAGTCATTTTTGTATGCGTGACCCAACTTTTTGCATAAATTACTGTCAGCTCGATTAGGAATCAGGATAAGAACTTTGTTTATTAAAAGTTCTAATTTTTTACCTAAGAAGAAAGACTGTTTTTAGTAGGTACTCCTATAAGATACACAATTTGAATACCTGGAGTTATCTTATAAATCGATAATGATATTTAATAAATCGATTGTTTTGTGTACGAAATTTATAGCGCGAGAATCGATTTCTAATCTAGAATACCTAATACAGTAATTTAAGGAAACAATTACTAATAGTCGATAGGTCGAACACCGGACACACCTACTAACGAAACATTACCCTATATTTTGTTTCCAATTTACAAAGGTCAGTCTGTGTTTACATTAAAAGTTAATATCAATTATTTACTTAACCTACTATTAAGTAGAAGCAGGAAAACCGCCTTTAGGATGGACTTTTAAAAGATGTCCATTATAAATATGTCAGCTGATCCGAGAAACAAAGTTATATCTACAAGAAGTGATTTCAAGTTTGTCTTACACAAAATTTGCTGTTATTTCTTCTGTGCGCTTATGGCATTTGACCAAACAATATTATAGTCTGTACGAATGTGTTAAGCGCACGAAAGAAATAACAATCAAATGTTGTATATCACATACTTTATGTTGCTCTCCTGTAAAGTAGAGATTTTGCAGATACAAATTTTACTCAGCAGGTTAGAACGCCAGGCTCCTTTCCGATGGCATTGTCGCAAAAGATGCCAGGCGCCCTAGACAGCCGGATAAAGCCCTCCCCACCCTAAGTGACCATGATAGCGGGTCATCAAAGGACACTAAATTGTCGCCTATTTAATACATACTACATTTTGTGACACCATAGTTTTGGAGAATTATTATTCACAGTCAATACAATCGAATTCAAAAGTGTAACTAATATCTACAAATACATTCTAGTAACATTAAAGTTTTCTAATGTGGATCCTTCAATGTGTGTTCATCAATCGTGCAAGAAATGCTTAATGATTGCGCAAGACATTACTGCAATGGGTTGACATTTAATTAATGTTAAATCAATATTAATTCTCTCTATAGTTTGTCCTTGCTTCGCGGCAACGGATCAACGTATCGCCATGATTTTTGGCAAGGAGGCAGTTTCTCTATTATATGTGGGTAGCATTTGCTACCTATATACCGAGATATAACATGATAATCTGTTACCAAACAGTCTAAATTCCTAATAAAATAAATAATTAAAATTCAACTAGGTAATTTGCAACTTTTCTCACGACAATTCAACTCACTAATTCAAGCCCAAATATGTCAATTATGTCTATTTCAGCTATAAATTTACAACAAATGAAATCGACTTGTTGGGCAACTCGACTATCCATATTACTACTCGGACTAATCGGACGACCAATGGGCCTCTTTCCAATGCGAAGACATTCAGATCTTTACCAAACAAGGATTTGGGTGGCACTGATACTGTTAAGGGTGTGGCGGTACCCACATATAATAATTTATATGAACTGACACTTGACAGCTCGCGTCAAAATCCTGAATCGCGATATGGAAGTTTTCACAGCTGCTAACTATATATACAAGTTCCCAACGTAATTCGTTGGGTCGTGGCCCGCCAGGCAAGATCACCTCGCCTGGTCGGAGGATCCTCCCTTTGTGTTGGAGGGACTTAACACCTTGCCCTCCACAAGAGCTAGCGTGACGCTTACCATCAGGCGCACAACCTGCTCTTCTCGTCATTTCGTAGTATAAAAAAAAATTGTCGCGTAAAACAACAGATAAAAATGATTACAATAAAAATTGTAAAGCCGTCGACCATTTAAATACTCGTTTGTGACGTCACGACATTGCTATTTTCTATTATGTAATCGTCCGAGGATAAACCTAAGGCAGATAATACATAACACAAACAGGTAGTTACTATTGTACAATGTCGTACTTTTTGTTCACTTCCGTCGTTCTAAAAAATTCCAAGTGCCTACTTAAAATTGATATAAAATTGTAGGTTTCGAAGAGACGTCTGTTTTTACATGAGCTGGAATGTAGAGGTTCTTTATCTGTGCTTACATAAACACGAAGATTATTTCTTAAAGCAACATTGTATAATTTTAATAGACAACTCCTGCATTAAGAAATAATCTTTATGTGAAGGGTTTTCTAATTATTCTACCAATCACCAATAATTCCACTGATTGTACACTTTCGAAATTTTGACGCCAATACGTGCATTCTTTTGGAAAATAAAAATAGATTGAGTTCCCTCGTTCGTTAAGACCCTCTAAGCTACTTGCCAGTGAAAGTTATATTTACCCTTAGGTATAGCGACAAGGGACAATGGTTCCTATACATGTTTGAGATATCGAAATGTATCTTCCTACAAATTTGCAAGTCGAAATTATACGCAGTTCATTCCAAACTCACATGACCCTTTCACAATCACCGCTTCTTGTCGGTGACAAACATAAAACATTAATTACATTAGATGGCAGCACCTTCCTCACCACCCAAGGATTAAATATTAGCACACTAATCTGTACTAATATTACAAAGCTGAAGAGTTTGTTTGTTTGAACGCGGTAATCTCAGAAACTACTGATCCGAATTGAAAAATTCTTTCACTGTTGGATAGCCCATTAATTGAGGAAGGCTATAGACTATATACCATCACGCTACGACCAATAAGAGCGGAACAGCAGCCGTTTTTATAGATAATGGTACGGAACCCTTCGTGCGCGAGTCCGACTCGCACTTGACCCGTTTTTAAAATTCATAGCTTTAACAAGGCAGTTTATTTTGCTTCCTACAGTAGTATATACTACTATACTAATGTGACATAGCCGCAAAGTAAGTTTGTTTTGTTAGAACGTGCTTATCCTGGGCTAATTTACATAAAATTTGGTATGGAAATATGTTAAACTTGAGAAAATATCGATCCGCTCCATACAACGACGGAAACAATGGGGAATCAAATCTGAAATGTATTTATAAAACTAGTTTATTTACTTTAGGTACAACCTAATCATTCTTTTTAATTATTTATTTAGCGCTCCGTTCACAGCGACACGATCGCCGGCCTCGCTCTTCCGCACACAACCATTACTTCACAGTGCGCAGGAGCGCAGGTCAAAATAAAGCAGAATATTCGTTCGTATATATGTTAAATTACGAACGCCATGACTATGACAATATGAAAATGCTCGTTATTGCATTTTTCCGCAACTTCAAGATTTATTTGCGGGATCATATTAAGACATATTCTTAAAATTTTTTATATCATCTACTAGAAAAACTCTTTGACTAGTTATTATTTAGGTTTTCTACCCTTAATGGGATGTGATGATACGTGTCACTTGGATATATGGTCATCAAACTATTAGAGTTACGCCATACAATGCAGTTACAAAATATCCGGCCAAACAGCCGAGTAGCATTTTTGTAACAACAAATAACGTTATTTTGATGCCAAACTGCTTGCTTGCGAAAAAATAAATAATCCAAAAACATGCAAATTTTATATTAAAAGTGCAATAATCATTTCCTGATGCTAACACGTGTACATTTATAATGGTAATGTAATGTAAGAAAATACGCGCATACGTACATTTTATTTTTATTAGATCATTAATAGCGATTAACATGCAAAAGTGATTATGAATAAGTATACACTTACCAACAATGATTTATAGACCTAGAATATGTTATATATGTAGACACAAAACATCCGAAAATGGAGTTCCGTTTTATTCAGCATTTTTATCAGTATCATTGATTACTAATGCGGCAATGTTTGACCAAGCGTGGGACTAAAGGATACTTCCATGTGGAAGCCGGATGGACGCATTCCGAATGGATGTACGCAAAATAAAGGCACCATTGACTATACTTCCATTTGGACGTACACAAGAAGGTTATACTAATAACTGCTATCAACACTATAAATTTGTTCAAGAAGGAGTAAAGAGAACAAATTTGATACTTTGCGAGACCCTCTTTCTCTTTCGTGACTATATGCTTAGAAAGAGACGGTGGTCTCTTTCTAAGCGACAGGAAAGGATAAACCATAGACACAATCACTATAAGCTTCTTGATTTGACCACTGTCAATACGGATGCCTTCCAAATGGCGTGGCGTTCAGTCCAAATGGAATTCCAAAACCGAACGAATTCCACATTTTCTAGTGGATGGTTAGTAGTGAGACATCACTCGCACAATGTTTTGGCCTTGTTGTACTGCTAATTGCTCATATTATTGTTAACATAATAAATAAATAATCAGTCTTGTATTCAAATAATATAACAGTTAATTCCTACTAATTTGCAAAAACTACTAATTCTCTTTGTGTTTTAAGCTATAATTTTTGAGTATTAGAATTTGACGGGTTCGTCGCGTATAATTTGCAAAATATATAAATATATTAATTTATATTAAATTGTTGAATGCATATTCTAGTTTGATTTAGCATAATCAATCTAAGTAGCCGGTATTTGCATCTCATTTTAGGGTACACCACGTGGCTGCTGGCCGTCAGATTGCGACAACAAACTAACTAACTTTGTTATAAAATCTGAAGACTGTATTTGTTACTTTGTTTGAACGCGCTAGTCTAAGAAAATATCTGGATTTATGTGAAATATGGTATGGACCTTGAAATTTCAAAAATTAGAAAAGGCTTTATATTATGATCCGCGGGAAAATTCACTATAGGTATTGTTGGGTCGAATACACGTGACACGTTGGCGACCTTCATAGTTATGTTATGACACAACTTACGGCCTGACACATCTATGCTAAAAGAGGTTGACAAAAATACTGAAGGCAATAAGGGTGAAAATACACATGTTTCTAGCTGGCACACTTGCATAACAGCTCCTTGCATGTGTTACCTCATTGTCAAGTGTATGTGTAGTGACATGCCTATATCAGACTAGCTGTCCCGTGCAACTTCGTCTGCGTAAATTTTTCCCGTTTTTGAAACATTTCTCATTGCTGCTCCGCTCCTATTAGTCGTAGCGCGATGTTACATAGCCTATAGCCTTCCTCGATAAATGGGCTATCCAACAAAAAAATTGGATAGCCCATTTATCGAGAATATATAAGAATTTTTCAAATGGGATCAGTAATTCCTGAGATTAGCGCGTTTAAACAAACAAACAAAACAAACAAACTCTTCCGCTTTATAATATTAGTATAGATTTTGAATTGCTAGCATGCAACTAGCATGCACACAAAAAAAACTAAAAGCTAGGAAGACGACATAAAAAAAATAGCAGGCGCAAAATGGAAAGCTTTAGAAAAACCTTTAGAAAAAGAAAGCTTTAAAAAAAATTATATAATACTATGCATGATAAGTTACAGCAATAAAGGCTTATTATTATTATGTATCTTCGTCCTAAATAGCCTAAAACTAAAAGAACTTTCTTTCTTCTGGCCTTTATCTAGCTCGTGCATGAACCTTCAAAACAAAATCGCGTTTTTGAACTTTTCCTATCGCATATTATCAAAGTTAAGGCGCTGACAACAGCCAAATAGGCTTATCCTAAACAATTTTTTAGCCAAATCTACGTAGTTTGTGACGGCAGAAAAAATATATGTTAATCTTGAACATATTTCTAAGAACCCTGTTGTATTCAAAACACGAATTTGAATTTTTTTCTCGATAAAAAAAAAATACAAACTAACCTCTTAAAATGATCTTCTAACAAAAATATCTGTATTACTTAACAACGTACGTTGGTAAAATAATTAACAATAACGTATCATGTTATAATACAGAATCTGGTTGTTTTTTATTTTCGACTACTCGACTTATTTTCAAGTAATTAATTGTTTTATGGTTTATAATTAGTTACGAGCGCTGCGTGATCGCGCTTCTCTTTCTTTTATAAGCAATCTGACAGTGATCGCAGAGACGCGCAGCTAGACGGACGTATGTCGCTTTGCCTCGCCATCCATTCACTTCATATTTTGTTTGTTGTTTGAAAAATTATAGACATTGGTAAAGAATATAAGTTTAATAAATATACTATTAATTTATACTATCTAAGTTGTTAATTTAAATATATTTAGTTCTAAGTTTAAAAATATTTGTTACTATAATTGGGAAACAAAACAAAAATGTCGGAGGCCAGCAAAAAGCGCTTCTATACCAACAAACAAAAACATCTCATGGAAGTAGTAAAATAAGTATTATATTTTTCATATTGACAAAATATTGCACAAACAGAAGTGAAATCGTAACCAAACCAAAAAGCTACACTAAGCTGTTTTGTACAACGTATAGCGAAAATTCATCTGCAACTGTGAAGCTCGTTTGGTCTAGCGGTATCTGCGTTGGTTCTGAATATCAAGTTTCGAGTTCGAAACCTAGGTTCGCCTGTTCAATTTTTGTATTTATTTTTAATATTTTCTTTTATCTTTTCAGTAAAAAGAGACGTTTGGCGAATAGTTCAGAAGCAGGTGAAACTTCGGAAAGTTTTTCACCAATGAGTTTGTAATAAGTACCTACATACAGTACTCCAAAAGTAATAATGCGCATAGAAATCTTCGGAAATCTTCGTCATTGTTCGGCAACGGTCGTATTACCCGAGCGTCGAAAGACGATATTTATATAGAGTGGTTAAGAGCAATTTCTCTATGCCTAATTTTATATATTATGTGTTTTGTGCTAAAACAGATTTGATTTACCTGTAACGAAATTTGATTCGATAATTCCATGTAAGTAAATAGCGAAAACGCTACAATCATTGTTGGAGTGATTAGTTTTCAAGTGTCTTACCGAAGTTGGTGTAATTATGGAGGAAAAGGTTTAAATAACATAAGGTTTTATTAGAAGGAGAAAAAAACGTTTTCAAATAGAGGTTTACATAAAATATAATCAAAATCTCAGTTCAAATTTGTTTACAGCACTAATCATTCCAGAAAAATAATACAATTATAAAAAAATTAATCAGAATCGAGGAAGACCTCTATTCCCGACATCGCAGATTCATCAGAAGTTTCATTATGCTCTTGTTCATTTACACTTTCCTCACTGCTATCACCTGTGTAAATAATCAGTTTATCGGAATAACTATCGATTCTTGGCTCAAATTTTCTATATTCATCTTCGCATTGAACCGCATGATCAGAAACTTTTTTCCATTCTTCTGGTCCTATTTTATTGATTTTTTCTAATATAGCATCTTTAACTGACGTCACAGTCATTGCAATATTTCTCTTGGCCACGTGTTGCTTTATTTGGGACCAAATATTTTCAATAGGGTTAAAATCGGGATGATATGGTGGCAATCGTATAATTTTATGCCCATGTTCCTCCATTATACGGTCAATGGCAAATTCTGTGTAATTTTCTTTGTATCTTTGTATAATTTTATACAAATCGGGTTTCAGTTTCTTTGGGTCATGCGGAATGTTGTGTTGTTGTAACCAAGCTGTCATTTGTGGTTTAGATGTGTTTGAGTTTGGTGGTTTCACAGACAGCTTATTATGATATGGGGCGTTGTCTATTACCAACACACTATTAGGAGGCAAGTTGGGAATCAATTGATTGCGTAGCCAAGTTTGATAACGTTCCGCGTTTATTTCTTTATGATAGTCACCTTCTGAGTCGACACATTTATGTAACATTAGAGCCCCTGGGACGAAGCCTTTTTCATTGCCTGCGTGTACAATAATTATTCGCTCTCCTTTGGAAATGGGTTGTTTGATACCTTTTTTGTTGCTATCTTGCCAAGTTTTACCCTTAGTATGTGATGTGTGCACATACGACTCGTCCATAAATACTATGTTTCTACCAGAACTCCTCAGCTGTTGTATTTCTCTGAGATATTTGATCCTTTTTAGGCGTATATCATGTTTTTCCATAAGTAATTGTCTGTTATTATCAGTTTTCAGAAACCTAAACCCCATGTCTTTCAAGATCAACCTTAAAGTCTCGGCACAGCCTTTGAAATTAATAGCTTCGATCAACTTTATTCTTAAATTATTTACAGTTGGGAGTTCTTTCAGCGTCAATTGAAAATTGTATATCATATTACGAATAACACAGTAGTCGAAATCATCAAGTACCAGCCGAAATCTACTTTTAGGTCTTCCTTTTTTCGGTGTAGAAAATTTCTTTGATTGATTATGTTTTTTTTCGTTTAAGATATTACTCAAAGTTCGTCGCGAAATTCCTGTAGCTTTTGTAACACGGTCTTGAATTTTTTTAAAATAACCATCATGGTCTCTGTTGAAAACATTGGCTTCATTTAAGAAATAAAGGTACACATTAAATACCATTTGCCGTGCTTGTGAATTAAGCGGTTTTCCACGTTTAAATTTATCCATTTTGGAAGAATTCGTCTGAAAGAAAATGGCATGGGCAGAGTTAGGTATATATTTTTTATGCATGTTTATCTATTTATTTAATTTAAATAAATCTCATTTTTTAAATGTTTTTCTAGTACTTAATATGTATTTAATGTAGGTATTTTATTTTTTTAATATTAAAAAAACGTGAAATATGTTATTTATTTTCCTTTTTTCAAAATATACTATTTAAATCTGAATAAGCTAATTAATGTTGAAATTATATTTACCAAGAAGGGTGTGTAATAGCAGCTCTATATATTTCCACAAATAGAGAACACGTGCAGTCACTACCAATATATAAAGACGACTGACAGACATTTCGCTGACCGGCGACAGCTGCCGAACGCCCGATTTGTTTTCGATTGTGCACACATGATATTGACTCCTATCTCTTTTAAACAAGGTGCAAAATGCAAATGCCTTGTTTAGGGCTCTTACGATTCCATGATTCGAGTGTTTCCGGGAATACGACAATTAGCGAAGATCTGCATGTGCATTATTAATTTGGGAGTACTGTACTAATATAGATAATAATTTTATTATTTATATTACATTAACACATTACACAAAAAGAATCGCCACATGGACAAAGAGGATCCCCTTTACATTTTAGAAAGATAGTTACAAACAAGTACATATAATGATAAACTATCACATTTGCATAGACCTACGACTATCTTAGAACTGGCCTAATAGGAAAATACTCCTAAAATACTTGTAGCTTTATCCATTGTTTCTTGCCCTTTCCATACAAATAGTTGTGTAGGTTTTAGTATTTTTTACCTATATATGGCGATCTATACATACTGAAGTGTCTGTTCCTAATGTCAAAATAGCAGTTTTTTACTAAATGCTATGAAAGTATGCATAGTACTTAAAACAAAAATACAGTTTTTTTATCTGGCTGTCTGTCTGTGTGTTTGTTTCGACAAATCTCCAAAACGGCTGTACGGAGATTGACAGGACTCACTGTCAGACAGCTAATGATGTAAGGAGTAACTTAGGCTACGTCCACAGCTAGTCTACAGCTAGTTAGACATAATAGGTAAGATTAGTGCTGAAGAAAGTTTTTCTAAGTTTAAATGTAATAAATATTTTGTACAGATTAGGAAATGTGGCTGTTGAAGTTACATTAGAAAGTGATGTTATAATTCCTCTAGAAAATGTTACCAGGTAAAGATGATGTCCAAGTGATATGAAACTTCCTTATGATCGTTCTTATACTTCTTATGTTATTGTGAGTCATAGTTTTTTTCCATGACTGGTTTGAAGTATCGGCAAAGGTATCTGAGACAGTTGAATCCACCGATAATATTCCTAAACTTGAGGTAAATATTATTATTTTGAACAGGTTGTCGAAGATAAAATCTGGCAGTTAGTATTTAGTTACTAACGCATAGGTAAGCTTTAAGTATTATTTTTTTTAGACTACTACTGCTGGATTTTTTGTTGTGCAGGGTGACCCCTGCACAACAAAAAATCCTTATAATAATTATTATTATTATTACATCGGACGACGAATAAACTTATCGCATTTATTTTTAAATCTTCAGAATATTTCTCGCCCTTACCCCTAAACCCTTGGGTTGTAATTTAAAACACATTAATTTGGTAGGAGAAAACATAAATGGATTCTTTTGTCGAAGTTCACTCTTTTGTGTAGGATGTGCAATTTAAAATTTATCATTAAAAGTGATTCCAGTGACGAAAATTATTTACCAGTGAATTATTGAGCTGTAGCAGGTACATATCAACCCATATGATGGCTCACTGCTGGGCACGGGTCTCCCCAGTAGAACCTACTGGTATGTAGATCCTGAGGGTAATTGCCATAATCGCCACGCTTGGCGAGCGGGTTGGCGATCGCAGTAAGGCTTTAAGTACGCAGTAAGCAAGTAAGCTGTAGCAGGTATGTTATCAATTTTCGGAGGACTTCAAACTTGGAAGAATTTTCTTCAGCTCTAAATTTACCTTATGTCAAATAAATATTAATATTATTAATAAAAAATAATATATATTATTAACTATCTGTGCAAATAAATAAAATTGAAGAGTCTGTTTGTAATATCAAAATAACAGTTTTATGCATATATATTAATTATTATGGATAACATAAATCCATAATAATTACTGATAACAAAAATACAGTTTTTTTTTGTCTGTCTGTCTGTCTGTTTGTTCCGGCAAATATCCGAGAGCAAATAAATTATAATTATGCGAAAATATTTAAAATGTTGCTAATATATTTTCGTGTTTTATTTTTCTTTCTTTTATATTGTTTTGAAGTTCATAGCAAATAAAGTCTCCTGAAATAATTAAAAATACAAACGTATAAAAAATATTTATTGTTTTTTTTAATCGCCCTGTCTAATTTTTTTCTAGTTCTTCTTAAAGAACAAAAAATAAAGCGCCATCTATTGGTTTATTGTTTATTATTGACCGCGTCCTTGTGTTGGTAGTTCGCTGTTTTTACCGTCCTTTATCAATGGCACTAGGACATCGGAGAAATAGTGGGCGTGGCTAAAATAGTGAAACATCGAAGTTCAGTAGCTGTTGTCAGCGTCTTAAAGGGCTAACCTTGGCCTACCTGTTGGTTATAAATTCTGAAATTACTCCCTCTGCTCTTGAACTACATACCTAGTACATATTTTACTAACAAACGCTTGTTGTAAAACATTGATTAACTGCGAGCATAGTTTTGGTTTTAACAATTTTTTTTTGCTTAAAATGCAAGTTATTTTCCAAGTTTGTTTTAACGTTGTTTTACAATGAAGGTAACAGGTACATAAACTGTTGCAGCATGGATTTTTGGTTATCATAATTTCAAAATGGTAATACTAATCTATACTAATATTATAAAGCGGAAGAGTTTGTTCGTTTAAACGCGCTAATCTCAGGAACTACTGGTCCGATTTGAAAAATAACATACGCGCTACGACTAATAGAAGCGGAGCAGCAATGAGAAATGTTTCAAAAACGGGGAAAATTTACGCAGACGAAGTTGCGCGGGACAGCTAGTAATACACTATATATAGGTACTTCCTTAAAGTTGGAGGAAAAAAAACATTGCAATTGTTGACGGAACGAATGAGCATCTTGTAAACTTGACACTTATGGCAAATGGCCGTTGTTGTTATCCTTGTTATACTAGGATATGTAGACTTCCATTTCATTTTGACAAATGACCGTCCAAATGTCAAAATCAAATGGAAGTCTTGTTGTTGCTGTCTTGTGTTATTTCTTGTATTGTATTCCCTTCCTTGTATTATTTGCGCCTTGTAACCCCTCCCCCCCCCCCCCTAAACGATTTTATTCACCCGGCACCCATCACCCCTTTGTGAATGCAACTAACACTTGGCCGGTGCCCCCCCCCCCTCCTATTAGAATGAAATCCCTAGACTAGTTAAAAATTAATCGCGGCCTATATTGATGTATGGGGATAATAGTTTTCCAACGGCAAAGTTAAGTTTGTCATATTTAACACCTGTTTTTTTCACTAACTTACCACTATACAAAGTTGTCGTATACATGAAGTTGGGCGCTCGTCAAAACGAAGCGACCATGGTTATTCCAGCTTGATATGTATGATTTTAAAATTTGTTCTAGGGAACCCGTTCTATAAATAGTAACTAACCAAATTGTATTGATCGTTAGTTAATGACGTTGTATCTTTAATCTTTAGCCTTTTGTATATTACATAAGGCAAATACTCGTTATTACATTTGTTTTACATTGTTACTATTAAGTATACGAATATTTATCTTATCATTATTACGAATGCAAAGTAATGGACATACCACATAGTAAAGTACAATACTTTTAAGTGTTGATATGAATGTTTATTGTTCATATCTCCTGCAAAGTCACGATTCAGTTAAAATATGAAGTCACCATAACCATTTTCTGAATAATTATGATAACATGTCTAACGGTTAAATGAGTCCTAAATTCTAGAGACTGCGACTCGGTAAGAGCAAGGTGGGACGACCCCCAGTGAGATGGACTGAAAAGTTAGAGAATGTCGCTCTGGAATGGAGCTGGATGCGGATATGAAGGCATGGGCCGATCCAGGATTTCATTCTGGGGGGGCACGAGAGGTATATGGTAGTGCCGGATCTAACATACTTACGACGTGGGGGGGAGGTCAAGTGTGAGTCGAACGCATGACGGGGGGTGGCTGCCCCAAAATAATCAGACAAATGGCCAAAGCGATTCGGTAAAACTATCAATTCTACTTAGAAAAGCGTATTAGTTCAGTAGGCAAAATGGCAAAACGCAACCCTTATAGTTTCACCATCTCCGTCTGTCTATCTGTCTGTCCCCAGGTTAGCTCAGAGACCCTCAGTACTAGAAAGTTGTAATTTTTCATGGATATAGTTTCGCCGACAAAGTGGTAATTTTACTCATTGTACAATGGCCAGCTCTTACGCGAAAGTTTTTAATGTCACAAAAAAAAAGACTTTACAACTCACGCCGGGTATCCAAACGCAATTACTTTCACTTTATTCCATCAAATAAAATCATTAATATGTTTATTATATGTGTATCGCATGTATAATTTTATTATTCTATAATACGTGTCGTCCTGAATTTTCACAGATTATCAATAAGTTGTTTATAAGTTACACAAGAAAAAAAATATACATAAAATTGTACTGATATTTATTTTATGTACGCCAAGAATAAACCAGGACTTTAGAAGGTCACAATTTTACCATCGGAAACTCCATACTACATTTTCAAATCACCTTGCTGAACCAAAGACAGACTATTTTGTACACAAGTAATCATTTAAATGTCAATTTAAAGAAAACTAAGGTGGTGCAGTTCCAAACATATAATAATAAACAGAATCCTCTAACTGTTACTCATGACGGGCACATCTTAGAAACCGTAGAATCGACGATTTTCTTAGGTTTAAACATTGATAAATACTGTAATTGGAAGCAGCATATCGAAAAAATCTGCTCCAAATTAGACAGTTACGTTTACGTCTTGAGTAGAACTAGACAAGTCGCTACACTCAATGCCACTTTATGTGCATATCATGGTTATGTCTCGTCCGTTTTGCGCTACGGAATAGTCATTTGGGGTAACTCAGTAGATCAAATTGTTGCATTTAGAGCTCAAAAGAAATGTGTAAGGGCGATGAGTTGCGCTGAATATACTGATAGCTGTATACCATTGTTTAAAAAGTATAAAATTTTGCCACTTCCCTGTTTGTACATTTATGAAATTTGTATATTTGTTCATAGAAACCCTTTACTTTTTGAAAAACAAACATCTGTCACGAAAACAAATAGCAGATATCCCCATAAATTACACGTACCGAAGCAAAGGACGACAATGTACAGCAGAAATTCGTACTGTATGTCAATTCGAATTTATAATAAATTACCAAATTGTTTTAAAGTATTGAATTTAATTGTGTTTAAGCGTAAATTATTTAATATGTTATTATCCAAATGTTATTATTCAACAGACGAATTTCTTAATGACAAAATAATAATTGTGAATGATGGGTTAGATTGATCGGTATTGCATCACTTATTTTTTTTCCTGACAATTTATTTATATTCAGACATTGCGTTTTATTTTATTTATCATCACAGTTTATATTTTGACACTTTTATTCTATGCTCACATTGTATTTCTATTATTATTATTATAGACATTTAATGTACCCACATAATTATGAGATGCATGTGTAATCAATGATTTCTACACCAGCAATGGTAGTATATGTGTTTCGCTATTAATTATTTTAAGACCATGATGTACCATATACTGAGAAATAAATCATATTCTATTCTATTCTATTCTATTCTACAATAAATACTTAAAACCGGCAGAAATTGGCTTTAAAACTTTGCCATTAACTCAAAAAAAACACAGCATTTTAAGAGAATTTCCTTTCTAGAGAATTCTATTGTAGTAGATTATACCATTTTGCCACATCATGTTCCGCATCATAACAAGTTATTAGTCTCATAGCTGATCCGTGTTCCCTATAAAAACTATGAATCATCGTTTCGCCGCGTGCGTCAGCGCATTGCGGTAAACATGGCTGTTGGGGGACGCATGCGATTATGCATTGAGCCTAAGGATCGACTACATTATTATAACTGTACCTACGTATATTTTACGGCTAAGCTTTGTGATGTTTGGTTTTTGGAGTCCATGGTAATATAACTTTTAAATAAAATGCAAAGCAAAAATACCAATATATTGCTTGATTTAGGTACTAAAAACCTAAATCAATCAATATACTGGTATTTTTGCTAGGAAAGCGACTAATGAACCTTTGACAGATTAGTGAACCTTGGTAAGGTGAAAAAGATCAAACCTAAACCTATTACCCTTAAGCAATAAGTAAACTTTGACCCATAAACAATAGGGTATTTGAATGAAGTCAAATCAGAGGCTGATTTGATTTCAGTCAAATATTCTATTGTTCTTTTAAGAAATGTCAAAAACGACCAGCTCCGTGCCTACAAATTTGAATGAAATGCTAGCAAGTGACGTCATGTTTTCTATAGTCAAACCATATACTTTTACGGCCGGTCTCAATAATCTAACTATCGATGGATTTGGCTACTAGAGGTATATATTTGACATTAGCTCCATAAAAAATATGTCAAAATTCTACCTCTAGTAGCCAAATCCATCGATAGGTAGATTATTGAGACCGGCCGTTAGTGTTTCTTTTTATGATTAATAATTAATAAACAAGTTAAATTATAGACGGACATATTTTTTCAGAACACTTATTGACATATTTTTACATGGTTAGTATGAAATATTTCATTTTGATAGAAGTCAAACCCAATTACAAATTCAAAATTGTTGGTATTTGAAAACGCGAAGTATAATGTCTGTTTACTGAAAATAAGTTTTGAACTCAAGGTTTCCACACATCAAGCCACACCAAGGCCGCATCGACCTTGGCCCGTCGACGAGCTCACCTACACCGATTCACGGCCACAAAATAGCCAGCCTCGAGCAAATGACTAGATACGAGTATATTAGGTACACATCTACCAACTATTTTGCCTAGAATTGTCTTTAAAATATGTATAATAATATCTCGGGACAACTCACATAAATAACACCCAGACACAGAATAAACCATCGTGCTCATCACACAAAGTTATATCCTGGGTGGGAATCGAACTCACGACCTCCGGTAATAGCATAAGAAATATGCAGCAAACAGCTGTGCTTTGACAGATTTTCCTTAAGGTACAAGGTACTATCATACCGATTTTCAACAAAATGGAGATAATACTTTAAGAGATAACATGTTAATAGTTATAATATTACTGATACAAATATTCGGTATATTTAAAATGGAACTCAAAACATTTTCTATTATGAATTATTTGCCTATAATATGTTCTTTTACCATAAAGGGTAAAAAACAGATTTAGGTAAATTACATAAATATAAACATCGTATGATGTTGTTTAGACTAAAAGGGAAAATGATAGGGATATATGAGGTGAGCCACTTTATGTATAAAACAAGACCAAGAATACACACTAAAGACACAAAACTCACAGAAAAAAAGCTTCACACAAACATGCTCAAGCAACACAGACAGGCATCGCTTACGGACACCGAATTTCAGACCAGCTGGGACCACTTTGTTCCGAGATGGTACATGTGTGCGTTGCCCGAGCGCAGTTAGCACGAAACCTTTCTTCCCCACTCTCGGTGTTTTGTACTAAGATACCTACAGAACCTAATAAACAACGACGTTCATATGAACCAGTTACGGAACAAAGAAACTAGGTACCTACGTTACGTTGTTCCCTTAGGAGTATACGACAGAGAACTGTCACACACTCGGGTATTATAAAGGTTGTATGAATATTTTCATACTACATATTACGTTTAAACTTCATAACAACGCTTTATTAAAAGCTGCAAGTGACGTCACTGAACTCCCTAAGTCAGCTTTTCCTGGGTTCTACAAATGCTGAAAATTACACTCCGTATTTTTGTAGCGTTAAACGCAACGCAAGAATAGTATAATAAAAAGACGCGTGTTTAAGTTCCATTCTCTCTCTCTCTCTCTCTCTCTTACTTTAAAGATAACTATCGTTTGAATATATTGGGACTTACTACTGATTGCCATTGTAGGAAGGTATAAAATCAAATTACAGCTTTCTAGTACTATGAGTTGTGAACGGAAGAAAACTAGCTGACCCGCTCTACTACGTTTGCGTAAATTATCCCCGTTTTTGCAACATTTTTATTGCTGCTCTGCTCCTACTGGCCGTACCGTGATATTATATAGCCTATAGACTTTCTCGATAAATGGGCTATCCAACAGTAAAAGATTTTTTAAATTCGGACCAATAGTTCTTGAGATTATAGCGTTCAATCAAACTCCTCAGTTTTATAATATTAAGTATAAGTTCAAGTGAAAAAAATTTTCAACACGCTATTCAGTAGAGTATAATGAAAATAACTTGTAATCTATGGATGTCAAGAACACTGTTTCATTTTGTATAAAACGGGTAATCGACTGAAGTTTTCTTTATTCCTAAGAGATTAATAATACAAAGGTATCACGCGATATAATGTACTCGATTTAATTTAGACGGTATTTTCAATCCGTCTGGGGTTCACGATTCTTGTGTTTCCATATACTTTACTAAATATTTCTACCATGTTTTAGGTACGGTATTCGATCGATAACCTTTAGTTCTAATGACTATCGGCCGAATACTCAGATATAAAACATTTAGGAAGTCAGAAAGTCTCAGGCTATCATTGACAGAAATACTTTTGAAAACTTTTAGAAATCTATACTAATATTATAAGATATAAGATGAAGAGTTTGTTTGTTTGAACGCGGTTATCTCAGGAACTACTGATCCGAATTGAAAAATTATTTCACTGTGGGATAGCCCATTTATCGAGGAAGGCTATAGGCTAGATAACATCACGCTACGTCCAATAGGAGCGCAGCAGCAATGAGAAGTGTTGCAAAAACGGGTCAATTATAAAGATAAGAAAAGTAATTAGCGTCTAAGAACGATACACTTGCTTATACACCTGTATTAAATAGCGTGAATGAATATTGTTACAATGCGCCTATTCTACTGTTCTGTAGTTGTCTGGAAGAATTTGAAGAGTTTCTGCAAAGTCATAAGGTTTTCAGAGCTTATTGCGAAGTCTCGTATTTTGAACTCCAATGCAAATGGGAACAGGACATTCTGGCAAATCGACTTCAAGGCATTCAGCCATTACAAGAACCTGTTTAAGAAACAGCAATTTAAGAAAAATGTGGTCATTTTGGGAAAAGGACGAAGGGTGAAAGGCGATTCGGTGCCGATCCCTTTCAGAGTTGATCAGTGTGCTTTGACCTTAAGTAACATTATGTCGTTTAGACGACTGAAGTATAATATCTTATAATAATATCTTGGGACAACTCACACAACGCTATCTGATCCCAAACTAAGCAGAGCTTGTACTATGGAAACCAGACAACTGATAAACATACTTATATATTTCTAAATACATACATATTATATAATTATTATAGATAAATAACACCCAGACAAAGAATAAACCATCGTGCTCATCACACAAAGTTTTATCCTGGGTGAGGATCGAACCCACGACTTCTTGCGTAGCAGTCGGATACACTCCCACCCCGCCACAGAGGCAGTCAAAGTAGAAGTATAAATAAAGCATTATCTTTTTAACAGCTAAATTATCGTCTTAATAGAAAATGTCGGAAGAGGAAGTACAGAGGACGACGTTGAGCTGGTTTTGTACCGTTGTCTGCAAAACAAGTTTATGTGGGCAGTTATCATTAACATTCTATATCCTACAATAATTGAATCCTATATCCTGTTCTTAAGCATCCGTGTGTTGCCATGCCAAAAATTATTATATAATCAAATAACAAAAAAAAAAATAGATGCTACAAAAAGTCCGGAACAATTTTATTTTTACGGCTCATTAGGTATTTATATATTTACAAAGCGGAAGAAATATTAAAAAACATTTAACCAGCAGCAAATAAAGATTTATATGATTTTGACGACCATTAAATATAAAATAATAGACAAAGTAACGGAAATACCTAATTTTACGAAAATGTTATTATACCTAATACATTAAATTGTTATTGTCGGAAATACAAATAGAAATAATTGTGATGTTATCATAATAATGGCATGTATAATTTACTGAAACCCAATCATTAATCAAATAAATCGTGCTCTCCAAAAATCTATACTAATATTATAAAAAGTTAAAGAAAGAGAAAATAGTTTGTTTCTTTGTTTGTTTGTTTGAACACGATAATCCAGGGTTCGAGTAAGAAGAACTACTGGTTCGAGTTGCAAAATTCTTTTACTGTAGAGTAGCACACTTATTGAGGAAGGCTATAGGCTATATAACATCACTCTACGACCAATAGAAGCTGAGCAGCAATAAAGAATATTGCAAAAACGGGAAAAATTTACGCGTCGAAGTTGCGCGGGTCACCTAAACGATATACATATAACTATAATTACCTGGTACAAATTACACGTGCAATTTAATAATTAATTACTCGTATATTCAAAACATCAAGCAATTGGCAAGTAAAATAACCTTGAAAATGTACCTAAATGTCCACAAAGTAACATACTGCAGACAAAAACTCCTTGGAATTTTCAAGTCTTGATTTATTATTTAACTTTAACCACGTTATGATCAAAGAGGGGACGTTTAATTTAGGAGACAGCACTACAGCGTTGGAGTTGTGTTTTTCCATATGTCCTTGAACTGTTTTTTTAGCAGCTCACCGGTACACAGCTATATAGGATTTGCAATAGACAAGTGGATTAACTTTTAGTAAGGAAATATAAGGTATTCTAATAAAGAATATAGCATATTTTTTGCCGCAATAACCGACGTCAAAAGAAGAAAAAGTATTAACATATTGTAATCTATATCTATACTATAATATTATAAAGAGGAAAGATTTGTATTTTTGTATGTAACGAATAAACTCAAAAATGACTGGACCGATTTCAAAAATTATTTCACTCATAAAAAGCTGCATTATCGGGAAGTAACATAGGCTATATTTTATTCTCAAAAAAATAGAGATCCTTACGAAAACTGCGTTTATATACAAGGTGTAACAAAAAGGTGTGGTCATATTCAAGGGTTGGTATGCACATGATACTGAGTGCAAATACCTAATTTTATCAAAATCGGAGTACCTTAAAAAAATATTTATTATTTTTTCATGAATTTATTTATAAGAGATTGAGTGAATATTTTTTATCACTCCGAAAGTTGTGTCCTCCCCACCCCTTAACTTTAAAACCGTGTGACCAAAAAATATAAAAAAAATCGCAACAGTAGCGCTTAATAAATACTTTAAACTAAAATGATTTCCGACTTGATCGGCTATACCATCATTGCGAAAACTGCGTTTCTCAACAAAAGGACGTAAGTGCCATAAACATACGCTCTACTGCTGATGCAATTATTCAAGGCTGCGGAATCCTACAAAACCCTCTCGTTTCTTTATAATGGATAAATTCACGGTTCCCGAGGGATAGATTCGGTATTCAAACGAAGTCGAACAACATCTGGTAACCAATACAGTAGAAGGGATTCTTGTTATACAGGGTGTAACAGAAAGGTGTGGTCATATTCAAGGGTTGGTATGTGCCCATGATACTGAGTGCACATACCTAATTTTATCAAAATCGGAGTACCCTAAAAAAATATTTATTATTTTTTCATTCATTTATTTATGAATGAAAAATTTATTAATTAAAAAAAGTATGACTTAAAAAGTTCTATGACATAATAATCCAATCGAATTTTGTACCAGGGGAGGTATACTGCTTATGCCATACGCCTTTCACTACTGAATTTTGACAAAAATAATATGCTGTAACTATGTAATAATAATGAAACCAGCTATGGCACCATGGTAGGAGCAATACTCATAACATATCCTATCCGCTGCTAAAATTTGACCACACCTTTCTGTAACACCCTGAATTAGTTCAGAGACTTACGTAACACTTAAATCCAATATAGGTAGCCAGGATTTGACACACTAATCCAGAAACAAAAAGTCCTCTACAGAATACAAATTGCGTAGCACGAACGAACGATCGATACGACCTTAAGGCGCTGCGTAAATGTAGAGACATTTTAGTGTCTCGTATTAACATCACCAAACCGGCAACCAGCAGTCAATATTTAAGTTCCTTGTAATTAGTAGTATCCTACAAATATTATAAATTCGAAGGTATGGATACTATTTAATAAGATAATATATTATTAAAATATATATATTACGGGTCTTAATCGCGTGAATAATTTAAGGTAAAATACCTTGTTTATTGCCCGACGTTTCGACCGTATTGCAACGGCCGTGGTCACGGGAAGACTGATCCGTAATATACATATTTTAATAATGTGTATAAATCGCGAAAGTTATCAACATTTAAGATAATATATTTTAAATTTTACCATGTTTTTATCATTTACGTATATTGTATAAAATGTATTTACAATAAATTGTAATAAGATAAAGCTGAGGAGGAGGCCTGGTGTCCTGAAATACAGGCTTCGAGCCTAGTTTAGGCACCAGTCTCCCACAATATTAAAAAAAAAGTTATTATTATATACCTACATACATATTGTAAGATAGGTACTATTGTGGCGAGAAAATAAAAAAAAAAATATTGTTATTATTATTATTCGTTGCTCTTTTACGCGAAAACGACTAAACTGATTTGGATGGGTAACTCAAATCACTCATACACAGTCACAATGGCTTCCTATTTCCACTTAACACAAGTGTTCGGTTTTAAAAATTAGAAGTATCTAGTCGTAAACACAAATAAAAATAACAAAATTCAATAAAAAGCTGAAGAGTTTGTTTGTTGTAAAGTCGATTTACGGACGATCATTTTACGTGATAACGTCATAAGAAAACAATGATGACATTTCGCCATTCGCGTTGCTTGGCAACCAGTTAATAACGTTTGTTCTAATTTTATCGCATGTTGCCACAATCGCCGTTCGCTGTTCGTTAAGCAACCAATCAATAACGTGACACTTTTTCTTGCGTGCACCCAGTCAACGATTTATAAGACGTTATCACGTCAAAAAGTTTTTTTTAATTATGAAAATTGCTGAAGCGTATTTATATGAAGCTGACCGTCTGTAGTCTCGGTATTTTGTGACAATAGTGTCTACGTTTGCGCAGTCCTTACGAAATAAGGTTGTTTGTAGGTCACAGTGAGAACTAGGAGAGGAAACGAGCCTAAAAGGTTTCAGTCTAAATGTTATCAAAACAGATTGTTAGAGAAATGGCGAAGGTTATTTGGTACGGCAGCCATTTTTCATGACGAAGACATACAGTTACAGATATTTTCGTAGACGGTATTGGACAGTGAAATACGAAAGTTCTAGAAATATTAAGAAGTTATTTTTACGCTTAACTGATTGATTAACCCTATACCTTATGATCATTCCAAAAAGGTCGAAATGAATGCGGTTGGTCTGATGGTGATATCCCCAACGTAGCTTATAGTAAGCCGCTTTTATGTAGTATACTATCGCTTAGTAGACTTCCAATATAATAGCCTCAATAGTGCAATAAACATTGTGCATGTATCTATCAAATAATATAAGAAAGAGTAACACGCGATTATTGGCACACAATCGTGTGAACCGACACGAAACGAAATATAAATTGGCATTCGAAAACATTCAAGTTATCACTTTTGAAAATGTTTCAATGCCGTAGATTTACTTTGGTTTAGAATCGATCGTCTTTAGCACCGAATAAGTATTTAAAGAAGTTTTAAATAATTAATTCTGAAACCATTGTAGGCACGCCACATTTTAACGTAAAGTTTACAAAGTTTTACTATAAAGAACATTATAAAAGACTGTCGCCCTTTTACAGCCTTTTACTTATTTACTTTTTAGTTATGAAGGCCCATATTTTAAATAACATTGTACACGAAGTTGGTATTGAGGCGAGGCAGCGTTATATCTCGCTGCGTATTATTACATAACCTGTCACCAATAAAATCAGTAGGACAATATACCCTCCTAATTTATAAAATTGAAACCTGTATTTTATTCATCTGTACCAACGTTGATCAAAAACCCTTAAAACAATATATGAATTCTTCATAGAAGGCTGATAAAATCGATAGGTACTTTTCTTTATTTAACCATGTTTGATAAATATATTATGTCATTTGTATTAATGCTATGGGCTTTCTAAGACATTTGACATTGTTCCAGAAGCATTCGCTATTAGCATCGGCGGTCTTAAAACAACTTTGCAAAAGTACTAAATACTATTTTGAGACGCAGGCATTTCAAAACCAACTCTTAAAGTTTATGACTCGGAACATTTAACGTCAATATGTTCTGATTAGTGTCGTATTACCATGTTATAATGCATACCAGGTATTGTTTCATCTGGAGCAAATGTCACAGAGGGTATGGTACTGGCAACTAAGAAACTCATAATGAGAGCTATTAAAACCTCTTTTTAAAATGTACTGCTCGAAACCATAGAATATGACAAAAATGGAACTCCTTTCTGGTTTTTTAAAGTTAATTGTTTATTTTTGGTTTATTGCATACATAAGTGCAACAACGTCTATGTGCATTTGGTATAAAACAGTGGTACTAAAATGAGATAATAAGACAAAACGGATGCGACGTAAAAAAGTATGGCATGTATAATTTATTATTGGTGTTCGTACTAACCTCACCGAATGACATGACTTATGAACGTCCTTCAAATTAATTATAGGTTGTTTTGGTTACTTTGCACATCGTGTGCGAAATGTTACAAGATCAGAAATAGGTAACTGGTTTTTTTATCAGATAAAATAGGACGTATGAATTACAGTATACTAACGCAAATGTCACATAAAAATGCGATGCGACAACATCAAATCAAAACAAATAACCATATAGTTCTAGAAATGCTATACATGCATGATGACCCAATCAGCATAGCATAGCACCACCATGATACGTGAAATACTTATGCCATATACACTTACGGCCGGTCTCAATAATCTAACTATCAATGGATTTGGCTACTAGAGGTATATATTTGACATAAGCTCCATACAAAATATGTCAAAATTCTTACTCTAGTAGCCAAATCCATCGATAGGTAGATTATTGAGACCGGCCGTTAGCTGCTGAAATTCGACCACACCTATCACACGTCGCATATTGAGACATAGATAGACCTATAGATAGCCTCAAAAACTGGCTAAAATAAAAAAATAAATATCATTAGATATCAAACTAAGATACTATTTGACATTATTGAAATGTTCCATAATGAACACAGTTCGTTATTACAATGAAAGGAAGTTCAGACGCATCGTATATAACCAATCATACAATAAAAATTATAGGTTTACCTATAATATCTGAAGAATTCCCTCGATTTCCCCAGTCCCAGACCTGATGACTGATGACCCTACCCAAAAATGTAGGTACAATTAAAATCGGACAAGTCTGTAGAAACGTTTGGCACCGACTCCTGAGGATAGCTACCTCGTGTAGAGGCGAAACACGTGTAGAAGTTTCCCTTCATGGAAGCGGAATATTGCTATTCAAGAGTCCAGAGATGCCTACCACTCGACTTGGTGAAAGTACACACTACACAAGTCACTAATTTTCTTTTTTTTGGGCATTAAGGGATCCAGATCTAGGGAGGGTGATAGGTTCCCTCCTTAATAATCCTCCGTTGTTTTTCGTCGAGGAAAAGGTAAGTCGTGTGAACATCTCAAAGGATATATCAGGGGAAAAACAGAACAGATATAGTTAAGATGATACTGACGTGCGAATAAATTAGCAATATATACGTGATAGGTCAGGAAGTAAATGAATAATTCCGTGCAGTTATGAAACAGATAATATTTTTCGTAAGGTGTGTCTGAATATGATTTATTGGTATATTTGATTATGAGGAAGTTGACCCCATCATGCCTAATATCAACTTATTAAGTTTCAAAGTGCATAAAATAAGGTATATTGAATTATGGTCCTAAATCGAAAGATGGCAATGAAAACCTTTAGCGATATATGTTTTATAAATGTCAAATTTCAAAATGGTTACAAGTTTGTTACTTCGCTTGGAAACTGTTACGATTCGTCACGTCTTGAACTAACTAAGAACAAGATAACTAAAATGTTAGTTGGCCCATGACCACGATCGGTGCAATTCGATCGAAACGTCGGGTAAATAAAAGGTTCGTACCTTTAAATAATTCACGCGGTTAAGTCCCGAAATCTAATAACTTAAAGTTAATTTTTGTTTATTACATTTTATGTACAGAGGCTGTACTTGGTGCTGGTAATGCGACCGGAATAGGAAGTGCCGTCAAAAAAAACCTTGGACCCCAAAAGCTAAAAATTTTGCATATAGGTTTCTTTTATGAAGAAAATGATTCAGAAAACTCGGGCTAATGTAATGCGAATTTTTGAGTCATCATGACAGTTATCAACTCATTTGAAACGCATAGTACACTATGTATCTGATCGCTCAGTGTCACTCAGAAACGTTACATTCAATTTACATACAGCGTCAATTAAGTCACCGCCGACGATCAGTGCGAGAGGAAAACCAGCCTAAGATTGCGTACTAGGTACCTAAAAAATGCTAGGTTTGCCCCTGATAAGTCTCCTTCACGGCAAAGTCAATGGCAATGTGGCTTATTGTAAGGCATGACTTCTTAAACATTACAGCCATGGCCGCCTAATGACTTAGCCAATGCAGTACAAAATAAATTATATGGTATTGCGATGTTATTATTTGTTTTTCAGGCTAGATTACAAAGTAAAGACCATATGTTTAATGCAATGGTGACGTCAATAGTAAATTTGGCAACATTTCGAAATCAACATACCTACCAGCTAAAACCGGTTTTATGTGTAACATAGTATTTACTTCTTTTATTGCAACCTGCTTTTAAATAAACTATTTTTAGCAAATTATGTCTGCTATTAGGTATATACGAGGGTGGATTGAAAAGTTCGCGGCCTCAGCAAGAAAACAATATAAAATATAAACAAAAGTAATTTTATTTTTCCACGTAATCTCCACTTAACTCAATGCACTTCTTCCATCTGGTTTCCAACGCCTGTATGCCGGTCATAAAAAAAGTTTCTTCAAGGCCTTCAAAAAAGTCACCCACCGCGGTTTCAACCTCCTCATTTGATGAAAATTTTTGACCTCCAAGGTGTTTTTTAAGGTTTGGGAATAAATGAAAGTCCGAAGGTGCCAAATCAGGGGAATAGGCGGGATGGGGCAGTAATTCAAAGCCACAATCACGAATTTGAGCCATTGATTCAACAGACGTGTGAACGCGTGCATTATCCTGATGGAACAACACTTTCTTGCTGAGTAGTCCTGGCCTTTTCTCTTTGATCGTTTCACGCAAATGACGTAAAAGGGTGCAGTAATAAGCAGAGTTTATAGTCTCACCTTTTGCAAGGTAGTCCACCATGATGACACCCTTAGCATCCCAAAAAACTGACGCCATCACCTTGCCAGCTGACAAAATTGTTTTGGCTTTTTTTGGAGTCGGTT
The DNA here is from genome assembly GCA_945859575.2 of Herminia tarsipennalis. Classification (NCBI taxonomy): domain Eukaryota; kingdom Metazoa; phylum Arthropoda; class Insecta; order Lepidoptera; family Erebidae; genus Herminia; species Herminia tarsipennalis. The sequence continues at coordinate 20,669,415 of OX243846.2, forward strand.
CATCAGGTTTTTTCCACTGCTTGGATTGCTGTTTTGACTCTGGGGTGTAGTGGTGTACCCAGGTTTCATCCATTGTAACAAATCTGTCCAAAAAATCTTGTGGATCAGTCTCAAACATTTCCAAACTGTCGCGAGAAATCGTGAGCCGTATTCGTTTTTGTTCAACTGAAAGCAATCTGGGGACCCACCGCGCAGAAACCTTAGAAAATCCAAGTTCATTGACTATGATGTTTTGTGTTCGTTCATATGAGATGCCAATAGTGTCAGCAATCTCCCTGATGGTCAATCTCCGATCTGCCAATATCAGATCACAGATTTTCCCAATGTTTTCTTCAGTCGTAGACGTCGTAGGCCGGCCGGAGCGAGGGTCATCTTCAATACTCTCTCGTCCGCGTTTAAATTCTGCAACCCACTTTTTCACAGTCGTATACGATGGAGCAGATTCCCCCAATGTTGTTGACATATCTTCGTGAATCTCTTTTGGAGTCAGTTTTTTTTTAAACAGGTATTTGATGACCGCACGTTGCTCAATTTTCTCCATTCTTTAAAAACGCTGCACTTAGGCTCACAAAATTCAGTCTAATTTAAAAACAGATAATGCTATTGTGACAGAATTTTACAATGTGACAACCAGAGAGTAAACAAATCGAATGAGGTCAGTTACATTAAAATAAGTCAAGTATTTATGTGGTAGGCCGCGAATATTTCGATCCACCCTCGTACTTTTTCTAGCTCTTGTGTTTCTCGTCTCTATCGCGTGTAGGTCAGTTATCGAGAAAAATCTTGTACCTATACTTACTTGAAATTAATTCATCGTTATCATACCTAGCTAGATTATCTACCTAGCTATGAATTTAACAATCTAACTCGATTCGCCTTTCGCGTAAGAACACAAACGAACAGATAGATAAAGTTTAAGAGTCGATTCGTGACCACACATTTCGCACCACGTTAAAGTAATAAGTACCTACTTTACTTGTAGACTTACAAACATCGTAGAATAAGACAGATGAACAAAAAGCCAAAAACAAGACCAAAGCAAACATTTTTTTAAGCCGCTTTGCATTTAATCGCTGTGCTGTTCCATCTAATCTATACTAATATTATAAAGCTGAAGAGTTTGTTTGTGTGTTTGAACGCGGTAATCTCAGAAACTACTAGTCCAAATTGAAAAATTCTTTCACTGTTGGATAGCCCATTTATGGAAGGCTATTGGCTATATAACATCACGCTACGACCAATAGAAGCTGAGCAGCAATGAAAAATATTGCAAAAGCGGGAAAATTTACGCATACGAAGTTGCGCGGGACAGCTAGTTTAAAATACTACAGAAACTAAGTTAAATAGAAAGGAATGTATTGTAATATCTACATCAGGTGAGTCTTGTGATTATCAAGCGATAAGAGAACCATATTGCACGTGTGGTTTGTTAGCAAAGCATTTATTGATATGAACTACTTTGATGATAACATTTAATACTTGCTTCTGCGGGTAAGGTCACCGGGGTATTATGAACTATCCTTTTCTATGTGAACTTATAATTTTCATAGCTCCTCTTACCTTGTCCGAAATCAGAGGTTGCGAAGAAGCTATGTCTTTTGGTGACCTATATTCAATAGGAACTCTTGATTCCTCGAAAACACTATTTATTATTTATTGTGTATTTAGAATAAGTTTACTGTACATGTATAAGGTACGATGGGGTTGACGTATTCTTAAGAATAAAAACCCCAATTAAATAAAAGATAAAAAAAAAAATATATCTGCTTTATGAAAATACATGATATACGCACAAAATACATCGTGATGGACAAGTTGTTACGTCTTTCTGAAGTGAGGATACGGTTGTTCTAGGTGCACTACCTCTTTTGACTGGGCGAAGTGATCTTGCTTGGCGGGCGTTTAGTCGCGTTTGGTACAAAACGCGTTTAGTACAATTCACCTATTTCGCGGTTAGTCCAATTCGCGGTTAGTCCAAATCGCATTTGGTCCAATACGCGATTGGTACAACACGCAGTTGGTCCAATACGCGTTTGGTACAATACGCGATTGGTACAACACGCAGTTGGTCCAATACGCGTTTGGTACAATACGCGATTGGTACAACACGCAGTTGGTCCAATACGCGTTTGGTACAATACGCGATTGGTCCAATTTTTCTTTTTTGCTGTTCCGGCGAACTTCGTTTGGCTTTTATTAGTTACCATAAAAAACCGTCCCAGTCCCCGTCTGGTATTCGCAATCCCTATCCCTATCGATATCCTCATTCCTATCCCTATCCCTCGCATACCCGCTCACCCTCGCCTTAATGACGTTCACAGTCACTTCGGAACGGGCCGTGGCCCGTGCAGCAGAAATTTTTAATTTCGCCATAACTTCAAAACCAAACGTCCAATTTTAATCATTAAATATAAATGTATAGCTATTGGTTTTACTATTCAAAATTTCAAAAAAAATACAAGATTTTTAAATAAAAAAATGGTTGTTATTAGTGTGTTGCGGACTTTTTTTATAGAAATTTATAAGATCTACCTGCAATTAATTAGAATATTTTATGGTTCTATCTTTTATAGTTTAGGCAAAATAAGTAACTTTTCTTAGACCTTGTGTCCGAAATACCCAAATATTTTACGGAACCCTTTTTTATATATATTATTTATTTATTTCAAAAGGCAGTCTGTCGAGCACAACATTTGATGAAAACAATAAATACTATGGTGGCTACAGGCTAGGTGTTATTAAAATATGGAATTACAAATCAGAAATTGAATTAAATTTATAAAAGACAAACAAATAGACATTTAACATAAAATTAGTTAACAACATTATATTTCTATCGTTTTTAATAATTTCTTTTAATTCGTCTATAGTTCTTATATAATATATATAATATAACAATAATTCTTTCTCTTTTATGTTATTGATTTAAGATACAAAGAGAAAGCATTTCAAATTATAACAAGCATAAGCAAAGCTACCATAATTTAATTCCAATATATTAAACATTTATCTACTCAAGTAGGTATATATTTTTGTTTTTGTGATTTGTGTCATCGTGTGTGACTGTATTATGCGTGACTGATTATATTATTAAACTGATTATTATTGTATGGTACAACTTCGTTTTATTTATTGAAACCTCAAATTGGACCAATCGCGTATTGGACCAAACGCGTATTGGACCAACTACGTGTTGTACCAATCGCGTATTGGACCAAATGCGATTTGGACTAACCGCGAATTGGACTAACCGCGAATTGGACTGACCGCGAATTGGACTAACCGCGAAATAGGTGAATTGTACTAAACGCGTTTTGTACCAAACGCGACTAAACGCTTGGCGGGTTGCGGCCCAATGGTTAACCGTATTTAAGCAAGCAGCAGGAATTAACTTAGATGTTTTAGGATTTACATTTATGTGTATAGCGCCACAGTATGACCAAAATATATTAACTTCATAATTTTAGTTCTTACTAACAAAAACATCATTTTACACAAAGATGCTGGCAAAATTAGGATAAGGACCAACAGACTTGCAAAAAAACTTCAATAGATGTCACTTATTTATGACCGATTGTGACACTTTAAAAAAAAACAACAACAAAGCATTCAATTTCGAAGTCTTTGTTCTCACGTCAACATATAATTAGGAGCCTGATATGACGTCAATGTCGTTGACATCTCTCAGTCTCGATTCTTACCAATAAGCCTTGATAACAGTCTGTGTATGATCTAACGTCATAGATTACGAGATACTTATTACTTTTTGACAGACAAAGGCAACCCATACTGCCTTACAGGGTGGGGACACTGTCGTTTAAGTGACAGATCAGTAATTGAAGAGTCGGCATCTGTTTTTTGTTTCCTAAAATATTTAGTCACTACCTAATTACCTTCAAGTTCAATAGATGGCGTTACCATTTTGAATAAAATTTTAGGTCTTATTTTGTTTTAAGAAATTAATAAAACAGTGCTTTTTTATTTGTTTTATTAAATAATGGTCTTTAAAATGCTTTAACTTAAAATAATGTGGTTTGTCACTACTAAATAATACTGGCCTCTATAGTAAGTGTCCAGTTTGTTTATGGTACTTGAAAAAAGTTATCTTTTGACAACTGTCAAACAAGCCATCACAGAATTGGAAGTTTTATTCATTGGTTGTATTATTTAAATTAATTTCTTATGCGATTATTTCAAAAGCCCTGAGCTATCAGTTATTTGAATAATATATGTGTTATCTTGGGTTTGCGTGTTTGTTGTTCCATTTCATAATTGTGGCTGTGATAATTTCGTATAAGTGCGTTGAATACGCTCCGTGTTAAATTAAATCTATAGATTTAATTTTATCTTGCAACGGACACTTTATTGTTTAAAATATGGCCTTGGATAATGTCGCGTTAGAATAAATATCTAGACTTTGTGCTTTTGTTAGAAAACCTAGTTGTAAGTAGGTAGGTACATAATAAATATTATATTAATATAAAAACTCATCTTTTCTTATTTTTTCCTACCACAAATAACTGAATCATCTATCAGCATCAAGGTTGTTTATTAATCTCAACGATTCCATGACGTATTAGCATTTTTCATGAGTCATTTTAAAGTTTGATATTCAATATAAAACTTAAAAATGCCTTTCTTAAAAAAAATAGAACATTTAAAACAATCGTTGAAATTAATAAAATGAGTTGTTGCTAATAAAACCTACAGATATGCCTAAGTAGCATACCATACCGCATAAATGATATTTCTGGAAACAAAATTCAGATGGCGCATTGTCGTCTGTCAAAATCAAAACGGTTTGCTTTTTTACACTGCAAGAGGGCCCTCTTTTTCCGTAGTATTAGTTTACTCTTTGCTGCCTTACGTAGAAATGGCTTGTGTTCATAAACCACCATATTTTTAAAAAACAAAGCCTCTTTTCTTATGCCTCTTTAACGAATACAGTAAGAAGTTATTTATTAAAATATGTATTAACTAATAACTAACTGACCCGCGGAACTTCGTTTGCGTCATTTTTTCCCCGTTTTTGCAATATTTTTCATTTATGCTCCGCTCGTATTGGTCGTAGCGTGATGTTATATATCCTATGACACTCACAATTGACTTTTTATTGGTAAAACAATTTTCAAAATCGGTTCAGTAGATCCAGAGATTACGCCCGACAACCTTACAAACTTTACCTCTTTATAATATTAGTAAAGACTAGTATACTTAGATTAGTATAGATAGTAAGGAAGTATAATATATAAATTTACGAACATCTATTAAACATTCAGAGATTGGCAGTGGTAATCACTTATCACCTGGTGAGTCAGTCGCTTATTCGTTTGCCCCCCCCCCCCCCCCTATCTCATAAAAAATCGTAAAACACCGACACAAGCTGTCAATTACAAAAATAATTTAAATATCATATAACCTTTACTTTTTAACTGATTAATCATTATAGTTACATAATCTCATTTATAATCATAATTATTTTAGCCTGTATGGTTTCCTGATGTAAATCAAAAATCGAACATTGGTGAAGGTCAAATTACACTTTATGCAGCAAATATGAACTCGTGTTTTTTTTTTCAAGGAAGCGCGTCACCGGCGACCGACTTTCACTAGACCTTATGTAGGTTTAGGTTAGGTCGTTTTAATACTTTTTCTTTGACTTGCAACCTTTTTGCATAAAACTATTATGTTGGCATGAGCTAGCATTATTGTTTCTTTAAGTTTTAATCTTTTTTGAGCAGAAGTAGAGGATTTGGCGACGATTGTGAGAGAAAATGTAGAAAATAAGGTTTCATTTATTTTCCGTTTGGGTGGGAATTTGAGTGATACTTTAAAAGAGCGTACCTACCTACTAAACAAACTTAATGACATTCATTTCAAACAACACAACAATCGAAACATTAATTTTAAAACTAATTTTTAATTAACTGAAATGTCCACATACTTGTTCAAAAAAGGATTAATTTCAAAAATCTTAATAACAGCGAAATCTACAAAAAACAAAACGGAATAATAGCGACTTAAACATCTCGTAACAACATTGCCGAACCAAGTCTTTGGAACGGCTCACAAAATAAAACAGGTTTAAATTGAAAGCGAATTTTGTCAGAACTAATAATAAACAAAATTATCTTACGTACCAAAAACATTCCGTATTAATTAATATTTAGTATAAACATATAAATTATATCAGTGGATGCTGACTTTAGTCTGCATTTTGTTTGCATGTGTTTTATAAATCAAGCTATCATCGTCAATACCTGCAAGTATTGACCAAAAGTATTTATGCTCAAAATATTAAACTTATTTAAAAAAACAAATTATGCAGAAAATAATCTACGTAAGACTTTTTTTTTGCGTAATGTGTTTTTTTTTGAATCGCAATAACTTGGTATGGCAAAAAACTTAGTTCGCAAAAAATAGTAATCAAACTTCAATATTTAATTGACATTAAATGCATAATGAACGAATTTACGAGAACATTAGTGTCAGAATCAATAAATTATTGATATACGAATATCCGTCGAAATAAATTGCCTTTGTGTGCGTCCTTCCGACTTATTACGAAAATGTTGCTATAGTGAGTCTAGTGTCTGGGTTACCAACCTGTGGGTATTTACCCCCGGGGTTCTTTGGGGGGTAATCAAGATTGTTATAACACCCCCCCCCCCGCAACCTACTCTGACATGCGAGGTAATCACACTGCACGCAATTTTGCAACTCATTTGCAACTCCTCCCGGACGTGCGAGCTACTCACATTTGGGCTTAATTTTCACCTTTTCCCCGTCGATCTGCGACTCATACTTGGCCGATTTTGGGGTTAAATAAAACTGCTTTTGAAGTACCCAAAAGGGTTAAAGATCAAAAAGGTTAAAAACCACTGCTCTACTGCCACCTGCAAAATTGACTATCTCTAAGTCATAATGACTGGCGATACAGTATCAATCAATTGAACCGGGGCCAATAAAGAGAAGGACGTCACTGCAATCAGACTTCGCGTCGGCTTGATATCGTCCGTGACATGACAACAATGTAACTAGTTATATTACCAAACGTATTGTGTGATCGAATGTTAGTTTTGACACAATATTACACTTTTTACAAAGCAACTGCCATCATAATTTCCACAATGTGTAACGTTACATAGCATATCAACCCATATGATGGCCCACTGCTGGGCACGGGTCTCCCCAGTAGAACCTACTAGTATGTAGATCCTGGGGGTAATTGCCATAATCACCACGCTTGGCGAGCGGGTTGGTGATCGCAGTAAGGCTTTAAGTACGCAGAGGACGCTGCTGCCCGTCCTCCGGTGTGAAATCCCTTAGTCGCCTTGACGACACCCACGGGAAGAGACGGCATATGTCATAGTAATCGTCATGATCAATGACCTAGAACCATGGACAGTGACAGTCCTGTACTCTTATTTAAAAGATTGAGCACAGAAGATAATATTCATAGAATGCAGGGTCAGATTTAGGTGAAAAGGGGGGGGGGGGTAAATGGGGCATCGCCCCAGGCGCCAAATGCAGTGAAATGAATTGCACCCCACTCTGAAATTCTTCTTATACGTATGAAAGTTCCGTACCATATCTTTGGCAGTTAGATAAATGTCTGCGCCCCGGCGATGACAGGTGTCAGCTGCTGCAGCTCAGCTGTCCAAGGCATGAATCCTTTTTATACGAGGCTGACAGTGGCATTGCAGCTTAGCATATCTGATCTATTTGACCGTAACGCGTAACGGGTTCCACTAAGCCAAATCACGTGTTGGAATTCTGATATCGTTTGCGATATGTTGACAACAATGTAAGTACCAAATTGTTTTCGTATTTCTAGATATCGATACTCCAAGGTGAAATTTAAAACAATGATATTTGTACATAAACGTAATTAATTTCAAAGCACATATAAAATGTGCTCAACTTTGTGCTAAAAATAATTTATTTATCGGATACTTTGTGGTCGCAACGATCTGTGAGTCAATATACACACATACACTACCTATTAATTATGAAGACGTAAGTAAGTTCTTATTTATTATTTAATTTAATAATTTTCTTACGGCATTACATGCAAAAATAACTGGCATTTCAGGACAATTTGTCATTTAAAACAAACTGTTTTATTGATTAAGCAAGAAAAACAATATACCTACAAGGTGTAACTGAAAGGTGTGGTCGAATTTCAGCAGCGGATATGGTATGTTATCAGCAGCATGGTAGGTGTACCATGGTGCCATAGCTGGTTGCAATATTATTACATATCTATTCCTACAATAAATTAATAAGAAATTGATAAAGTCAGAAGAAAGAAAGACAGCTTTATCTCTGTTACACACCAGTCGCGTGTTTCTTTTGAATTGACATACTAGCATTAATAGAATGGTGTCAAATATTACCACGACTGCGCCACGCAATGAAGAGTTCCCCATATTGCAAAAAAGCAATCTGCACTAATTGAGTGAAGGCATCTTTCATACCGAACATTATTATTATAGGACACACAGGTCAAGTTCCGCATGGAGCCTCGAATTTGTGACGTCACTATTGCATGAGACCTCTAAATATAGCATTGTGAACAAAGCCACCCGGTGACCCAGTTTGCTGTTGTGCGCACGTTCTAGGGGTGCAAACTCAAGCTTTTGATAACAGGAAATTTAATAGAAAACTTGTATGTCCTGGTTGGTGATAATATAGGGAGTAACACAATATTAATACCGGTAAGAAAGAAAAAGGAAAGACTATACGGATACATTTCGCAAAAAGGTATATGCATGGTTAACAGAAAAGTGTTATTATAGCGTACAGGAATACTTGGCTTCTTCTAGGTTAACCTGAATGCAATTGTTATATACGTGTCTTAATCTGTGTACAAACTTAACGATATTCAATTTAAATTTTCATTTACCTACATTAATATTTTATGATAGTTTAATTTAAGTAAGTGTACTCCGTTTTACCATGTCGCATGCCAGTAATGGCTAATATGTGAATCAAAATTACCTTGTACCAACTTGTACTAGCCATATTAGGCGATTAAATGATTTGTATTTGTATTTAGAAGACTTAAGTCCATTTTAGAACCCTCACGCTAAGACCGACATGACAATTTTTTTTTAACAAGATCTCTAATTCTAGAGGAATAAACGAAAGGCATTTGGAGTTTGATCGTCATAAGCTTTACCAAAAATTGAGTATTAGTAACTTTTACGACAGTAGAGACAACGAAATAGAACTGACATCTGCAAATGCCATATAAAGCGAATAAAGGCTTTGAATAGAATTGACAGCAGTATCCAATAAAAAAATTAAATATGTTATGCGATCATCGCCGACTTGGAAAGTATCTTCTACGGCACAGCCAATACGATGTCTTGATCATAATGATTTTTCAAACCTAGGACTCCAGATTTTATTGCGAACAAATTACGACGATTTTTACTATGTTTTATAACGTTTCTGGTTCCTTAATTGTTTTCGCGGTCATTTGCCAAGAAGTGTAAACATGTGAAATTAAATCTAGGTACTCACCCTTCCCTTATCTTCTATAGGCAACGCAGTTTCATTATAAGAGCAGTATGTGCTTTTCCCAGTGGCTTTATTATCACTACAGATGCCATACCATATACAGTGGCCTTCCGCCGAAGCTGACGGTACCTGCAATAAAAATAAAAACAGTTATTTATGGTTTCAATATGCAAATGGTTATATGCTTCTATACAATAAAATGTCAAACAGTTTTTGGGATGGAATAGAAGGCAAATAACCAAGCGGTAAGTCATTACCAGCATCATAAATCTGCAACACCAGAGGCGTTGTAAAAAGTATGTACACTAAATAATATTGTCTGGAAATACAGCTGACGACAGTGGATTTCAACAGTTGGGTAGCGTCAGTGATACAGTGTGAGTTGATGTGACTGCTGTGCAACAGAATGTGGGTTCGTTTCCTTTATTTTAGACTAGGTGTACAACAGTCCTCCGCAACACAGTTACCTAGGTGATATTATCTTGAATAAAAAAATATGACCTCAGTGTCACCTCACTAACTTGATATTATTGATCCGGTCTCACGACCGTAATTAGGATTTACGTTGGATGAATTCTACACAAAATATAAACAAAAATATTCAAAGCGTTAACGCCAGTGTAAAAAACCGTTCCTCACTGACTGATGGCTATTTGCTATTCAATGGTGTAAAACGGATGCCGGTGACGTTAGTATATTATTCAAATGAAAATGCATATAGGACACAGGAATAGGAAATATGTAGACCCGTTACTCTGCCGCAGTCATTGACGCTTGTTTTGAAAAAAAAAGATGAATATAAACATTTTTTTCAGATTCATTTATCAAATCATTTATTTATTATTTTTTCTTCCTCATAATTGACATCGTCCGATCTCTGGATACGTCTTGGGAACTCTAGATTTACTATGAATCAGCTTGTATAGGTCCACTGCTGGACATAGGCCTCTCCTAATTTACGCCACAACACTCGGACCTCCGCCTTCCGCATTAAATTCATCCCAGCAACCTTCTTTAGGTCATATCATAACTCGTAATCCAGTTATCATCATATCATTGTCATACTTTTATAATCCCTAAAACTGAGATAGATGTTATCTAAATAAAATAAAAGTCGTTCTTGGTCATCATTAAATATTAAAAGGTAAACTTTTGCTGTTTTCAACTCTCGACTTCCTCGAAAATTACAACAAATTACAGAAGTGGAAACTGTTTCGCAAACTGGAAGCTACCCAATATATGTGCAAACTAAATAATCAGCCGTGTTGAAACTGGTTATTAATATTATAGTGTTTATTTATTTTGACATAATAATGTACTGTAGAATATTATCGTGATTACTGTCGGCGCCCTATTGGGAGCTTCAGTTTATTGCTAGAATTTTGAAAATTGGCATGATTGAAACTGCGGCTGCTGGCTATTATCTAGATTGCACATGGCATCACCCTCGATGCCATGTGCAATCCAGATATCTACACAAGCAAAGTATGAAGTATGCACTATTTGCTTACTTACCTATTTATGAATTAGCAGTCAATACCTGTCAACAACTGTAAATATACTTCACTTATCCTAACATAGGTATTAAGAAGAACAGACAAAAAAACTGTTACCTGTTTTTAAGACAAGGGACAATAAGAATTTCACGTATTGATTCAAACTATACATTTTTCAGAGCTACGTACACTGTAAACATAAATATTTGTTTATCGGTATGACGCAGAGTCCAAATATGATTTGTAACAGTATATTTTTAGCACTACTGCGTCCGACGTACACCTTCGTGAAAGCTCTTGGCAACACCATAGGTATCAACCATACTATCAAACATTTTGTTGAGGAAAGAACGGTGCTAATGCACCATATCAACCTTATTCATTATTTACTGGTTTCTGGCAGCGATTTGCCTGTACTGATGACAAGTATACTATATCATGGGACAATTCGTACACTGTAAACTCGGCAGAGTCTGTACTAAAGCAACCAGGCAACTCTGATAAACATATATTCTTATTTATTTCTAAATACATGTTATACATATGCTACACCCAGACATAGAATAAACAAATGTGCTCATCACATAAAGATTTATTCTCGGTGGCAGTGGCGGAGGCGCCTTAGAAAACCATTATTTTCGGCTTCCCAATTGTAGGTATATAATATTTTTGATACAAAGAAATAGATAATGTTGTCGGGTTACCTTAGATTTTTTTTAACCCTGCTACTGCTGGGAGGGAATCGAATCCAAGATCTTTTTTATCTGGCTTAGTAGTCAGCGTAACAAACCAACAAACACTGTCTGGATGCCTCTTCACCGGGCTAGAAACTTTCCAGTATTGCACAAAGGGAATACAGTCACAGGGGAAGTAGAAGCAACAGGAAACCGCATTCGCTGCATGTTTTAATTGTATACTAATACCAATTATAAAAATAAAATGTTTTTTGTTAGTTACCGGTAAATGTTCTTCGCTGGTATCAAACACAAGACTACGAGAGCGTGTATATTTGTTGTGCATAAATCCCAGTAGGTACAGTTTTAATGAAAATACCGTACTTATTCAAAATTACCGGATACCAAATAGCAACCGGATATTCATTGCTTCCTTCTATAGAATTAGTATATTCTAGAATTAGTTAGTAATCAATTAGTATCTCTTGCAAATGAAACATTTTAAAAATAGCCATGATTTCTCTACTTTCTCTTCGTGTCTCTGAGTGAACTTTTAAAACCTTTCTCTTGTATTATATCATTATTACATAGTATTTAGTTATTTACAAGGTAAAGTCAGCTTCTGCGTTCGAGTTTTTATTTGCTAGACTGATCTATATCTAGACTGCGCGCGTTTTGATAAGATTTTTACGATAATTCAGAGACTTTTTTCCAAAAAGATTATATTCCTTAGTGTGAAGCAAAGACAATTCGCTAAATATTAAATAATAAAAACAAATAATAATCCCCGGAGCAAACAATATTAAAGTGGTCGTGAACATATAGGAAATATAGCTATCTCTTTCACTCTTCATGTCTATGGCATAAGTGTATGTGAAAGTGTGTTTTTAGGTTTGTTGGCTTGTTCTTCTTTCAAGCAACAAAGAAGCCGGCATCTAACTTAAGTAACAACAACAACTTTTTATGGCTGACAATTTCGTGTCTTTTACTTCTATTTTATTTGGAAACCTCTTAATTTTATCATGTTGTCCCTGTCATTGTAAAATGTACTGCGGCCACAAATACAAGAGAATATATGTAACTAGTTGACCAGCACAACATCGTTTGAATCATTTTCGCGTTTTTGCAAGTTTGATGCTCTGCTCCTATTGGTCGCAGCTTGATGTTATATAGCCTATGACACTCACAAAGAAGGCTTTCTATTGGTAAAATAATTTTAAAAATCGGTTCAGTAGATCTAGAGATTACTCCCCTACAACCTCACAAACTAACAAACTTGACCTCTTTTTATTTGTATAGATTAACGGAATATTTGAGATACCACTCATTTACAATTGTTGAGTAATTTTCCTAAAATAAACAAGGACAATTACTCAAAAGGTACCTCATATCACGTCATCCTTTTCTTTTATGACTAGTTAAACAGTGATGGCATAATACCACCCGTATACTTGCTTCCTAATACCATAACCTAACTAATTCACAGTTGCGTAATGTTTGAGTTTCAAGTGTGTACAGAAGATACCCGCATCCACTTATATTAAACTAGTTAATTCATTGATTGTGGCAGGAATTGGGAGTGGTCTATGTCCAGCTGTGGGTTACAATAGGCTGATTGATTGAATCAATTGAGGGTGTATTGGAAATACAATGACTTATGATGGCTTGTTGATGGTTTACTATCAATATTTTTAAGGAACTCCAGCACTATGAAGCAAACAGTGTCGTAGAGAGTCAATGTACACCCCTCGGAACAACAATTTGTAGAATACGCAAAGTGGTGTCCCGTATGGGAATCTAAACTACGGCCTCTTGCAGCAGTCGAACACACTCCCACTACTTATAATAAAAAATGTGTGGCACTTGGGGACTGTCGCGGTAAAGCTGTTGCATAGCATTTTTTATCAACTTATGCAATTATAATTATTTATTTATTTTTTATTTATGCAGTTTTTTTTTTCTTTTCATTACATTTCGGAGCAGCTCGTCTCGATCCGTGCGAGCTTCGTACATACGTACCATATACATATACGTTAAGCGAACGCTCGGCCGAGCTACATGGTAGGCGGAGTGGGGGGGGGGGGGGTGTTAGGTTTTATTTTCGTTCCGTAATTTCTTGATTCGGTCGCCGCGATAAAAGCCCGTGATAAAAGCTATGCAATAGCTTAAAAACCTTAAACGGATTGTAGGATACGATACAACGTTATTGTAAAAGAGTTTCATTTTTGGGGCTCTGCCTCAGTACTTTTTGTTTGGATCTTAAATAAAAAATAGAGCAAAAAATTAAATTCAACTTCTGTACAAGAATGGTGTTTTTCGACGATTTTGAAAAAAACATAGTACGAGAATTTTAATAAAAAATCTGGCGTACTGTTTGACTATGTAAAAAGCGCTGCGGTGAGGCATGGACCCGATGCAAATACAACCAATGACCTCCATAGTAGGTACTAGTAGGATAGACAAGTCATCGCCGACAACAACAAAACATCCATTTGATTTGACATATGGACGATAATTTGACAAAATCGAATGGAGGTCTATACTAGTCTTGTGTCTAATCGGACATCAGCAAGTTCGCACCATACTAGTACAATTTGTACAACGTACTAGAGTCGTTACGTTACCTATCAGTACATCGTACTTGTACTACCCAAGACAAGTAGACTTGTCTTGGGTAGTACAAGTACGATCGATAGTATCTATAGATAGATACTTGTGTAAAAGAATAACAACCATTGACGTATAGATACCAGGACTGCGCCACAACTTCACAAAATTTACCACTCTCTAGAAAGAGACAACGCTACTAGTGGACAATACCTGTCAAAGGCCGCACGAGTTTTTTCTCTTTTACGCTTTGCAGTCAATATTTACTTTTTAATTGAAAGTAATGGCAGGGTCCAGGTCTATACGTCAATGACAACAACGGTAATTTGTCATAAGTGTCAAAAAGTTGACAGGACGGTATTTCGATTCGGAATTTGAAATTGCTGTCACTTTGTACGGGGTAGCCAGTCCAACGTACTCTAGATCAATTAAATACACCGCAGAAATTACAATAGCACCTTCCTTGATGCTATTATAAGTTTCTAAGTTATTTACGCTTCTGAGTAATTAATGTTTCGTTGAAATGACGTCACAACCCCGGAATGTAACATTGTAGCGTTAGTTCTGAGTGTTTGTGGTTAACCTTTATGTCACATTTTAGCACTAATCATGCATTTCCTTTAACACAGCTTACGTGAGAGTATTATCTTCCATTGTTTACGATTCGCCTGCGTATTACTTTGTTCATAACGATTGAAACATAGCTAGATTTTGTTGGAAGCTATCCAGCGTTTAACTCCTTGGTTTTAAAGGTGTAAACAAACTAACACTAAGTCTATAGTAACGGTAAGATAAACAAAAATCTTGCCAATCTATCAAACTATTTTTAAACATGACAAGTGTTAAACTTTTTAAGCTTCACGCCTATGTACATTGTACGTCTGTTGCATTGTAAACCTATAATAAATGCGTTTTTTTTTTCTTTTTGGAAAACAGACTAAACCACAAAGGTTTTATTTTGATTAAAATTTATTCAGACTTCTTCAGGCTATAAGAGGTAAGGCTTCTTCTTCTCATGAGCTTTACACTTGCAACTGCCGCCTAACCTCATTTTGTTTTTTTTTTCATACTATCATAATTTTATATTTTTTTTAGTGTATGTATTAATTTGACGTTTTCAAATAATCATTAAACTGATTTTACGAAATAAAGATATTTGAGTTTGAGTTTGCCGTCAAAAGCCGAGTCGAGAGTACCTATTCTAGAATCTAGAAACTTCCAAATTCTAAACGGACAGAAATATATTGCCATATCAATTTAGAAAACAGTAAACAAGTCAAAAAAAACACCGCACAGATGTTTATTTTTACTTTTAAATAAAGGAATAAATAAAAAAAAAACAGTTTCTTATTACTTAATCATACAAAAACAAAATAAAATATTTCAAGATTTGGGTCGGCACCATACATATAACATTGAATTCAAAATACCTATTTTATTAATATTTATGCCTTGGGTATATCACTTTATTATTCATCAATGAATTTTGACCTGGAATCAAAATGACCCATACAACGGTAAACGCTCAAAACTACTAAAAATTACAGTAGGTGCTTGATAGTAGGAAAAAACTGCCTTATTAAAAACCTACATATCATTACAAAACTGAAGGTCTCTTTTTTATTTGTCTGTTGGTTTATCTTTTTTAAAGGCAAAACCATTAGGTAATCCGATTGACATGTATTTTTCAAAAGCTAAGTTACCTGACCAGGCAGGATTTAGGATAGCTATATTTTAGCACATAGGCTTATTTTTTAAATTCCAAACCACTGTATTAATATGACGCAAAGCACTGTCTTTTTGCAGTTCATTCAATTCACCCAAATTAATTCAAACTATGTATTACTAGCTGACCCGCGCAACTTCATATGCGTCAATTTTCTCCCATTGCTCGTAGCGCAATGTTATATAGCCTTTAGTCTTCCTCGAACCCATAGTTTCGGAAATTATCGCGTCAAAACGAAAAACTCTTCAGCTTTATAATTCAAACTATTATTCCAATCCATCTTATACGAAACATATATTGAGTGAAGAGTGGATGTCAAGAGAAGACGAGGGAGGCCCAGAATCATCTACATGGACCAGATAAAGAAGAAGAGAGCTGTTAAATCGTATATGGAAGTAAAAGAGAGCGCTATTAACAAAGACACATGGAAGCTTCTGCATCAGTTTCACCGATAGGTCTCTTAAATTGGGTATTTGACTACTATCAAAATAAAATATTTTAAAATAACCAGGTAAAAATATGTCATAAAGTGTTCTAAAAAATATGTTCATTTATTAATTTAATGTGTTACTTAATTTATAATCATAAAGAGAAACACTAAAAGTAAATAATTTGACCATAGAAAATGTGATATCATATGCTAGCATTCCATACAAATTAGTACAGAGCGGCTCGTTTTTTAACGTTTCTTAAAAAGAGGCTGATTTGACTTTATAATACCCTATTTATGATGACGATACGATTACGAGAAATATGACGAATGTGAAATCCCTAATTGCTGAACAGTTTTTGACTACAATTGCAAAAGCAAATAAACTTAATCAATGACAAACCAAAACAATAGAACTGTGAACTTCACAAAGAATGTCCACAGTGAAAAATGAGCTCTATTTGGTAAACAAAGACTGTCTAACTGACTGGACTGACTGACTATGGGAAGAACAATCATGTTTCTCAACATAAGAATGTTAATAACATAGCTATTCATTGAGATTAGGGCTAGAAAGTGGAGGTTCACGACCTGATATCACAGAAAACTATACAAATAGAACGGGTTTGTTGGGCAAAATCACAAAATATCAAGGGTATGTAAAGAAATTAGTCATTACGTATACAACGGTATTCTTGGTATAGTGCAAACCTGAAAGTAGTTTGCTCAGAATCAGTAACACGATCCATTGGGGTAGTTTTTAGACCATGTTATATATTTTTTAATTAATTAATAAATCAGTGCCGTGTGGTGCCGGCTGTGCCGTGTGGTGCCGGCTTAAGAATAGTACCACCCCATCTCTTCCCGTGGGTGTCGTCAAGGCGACTAAGGGATTTCACCCCGGAGGACGGGCAGCAGCGTCCTCTGCGTACTTAAAGCCTTACTGCGATCGCCAACCCGCTCGCCAAGCGTGGCGATTATGGCAATTACCCCCAGGATCTACCTACCAGTAGGTTCTACTGGGGAGACCCGTGCCCAGCAGTGGGCCATCATATGGGTTGATATGTAATAAATCAATCACTAATTAATTCAATAATCATCCAGAATAAGAGTCCAAATCCTGTTCACAATGTGATGTGAATATCGCTCACGGACACGGAATCTAGGAAGACCGTTCGAATAAAACAGGTTGCTTAAGCGAGTTATGTATGAAGGGTACCTTCTGTATTATAGGCATGTTGTGGTAGAGCGATGCTAAAATAAATTAAATATGGACTAATAACTAAATTGAGCTTCATAGCATCGCTTTTTCACGCTTTTTCCAAGGGATGTATAGAAGTATGACGTCACATGTGCGTACAAGTTGCTTACATTGGAAAGATACCGTCAACAACAAAACACTATTGATTTCAATCTTTTGTACAAGTTCGAATACCTCATACAATTTGTAAGCAATTTGCAACTTGTATTACAAGTAACTTGCCTAATGGAATAGCGCCTTTAAGTAATCATTACTTACATACTTTGGCAGACTCTTGGGATAGGCAAGACGAAAATTTTCAGTCGTGAATCGATCGACGGTAAGAGAATTTAAGGTAGGGCTGTACATAGATTGCTCATGCAATCTTTTATACTAAACATTTCCGATAAAACACACATGTTGAAATTATCGTACATAACTTAAATATATCAAAATGACCAGCAATGTTATGACTGCCGGTACAGTATTTTATTTACTCTTAAATAAATAAAATTACTAAAGAATACGTATATTGAACCTACGATTTTGAACGTTCTATTTCTATTTATTTCTGTGGCAACATCGTCTCAATAGAACAAGTCGATCTCAAAGTTCTTTCAACTTTTAAAATGAATGATCCCATTACTCCAATCTCTTTGTACGAACAAAGATCTCTATACTTACAAAGATTTTCTAAACAAATAAAATCTGGTAATTTACAATAAATAGACATTTTGATACTATAGACATTTTAATACTTTAGATCTTATGAACCTGAAGGCGTCGGCGGACATTACTGGCTGAAAGAACTTAAAAAAATAATATAAATGACTGTCATCATCATCATCCTATTATTATTTTTTAACGAAATAATTTTAGCGCAGGTCATTCAAGGCCGGTACTTTTTCTAAGACGCTTTTGATAGCTTGATACAATGGCGTATACAGGGATTTGTTTTGGGGGTCTTGACCCCGCTGTAAAAATCAGGAGGACATCGATACGGGGAAAGGGGGAGCTTATCTGAGAGCCGTTTCTTTTTCCTTCTGCCATCATTTTTTTAATAAAAACTTAGTTTTTGGAAGACAAATTAGGTGCACATTAAATCGCAAATTTCCACTTAGACAAGCAATGGTTTTAAACTGAACTCGGCCACGCTTCGCTGTGGCTTTTAAAGCCAGGAACACTAGCCGGCCTTCCAAAGTTTCATCACAATCTGATCAATGGTTTCGGAACGCATAGAGGACATACAGACCAACATTGATTTTTATATATATAGATTGTTAACATTATACCTTCTCGTCCTGAATCGAACAGAGATTATTTTACATCCTGTAGAAGCTGTAAATACATAAAAGTTTATAAAGTTTAAATCTGTCTGTGAATCACTCCGTCGATGTTACGAGCAAAACATTTGGGGTTAAACGTTCAAGGTTAAAAAATGAAGTAATAAAACTAACTATAATTTCAACACTAAAACCAGTTTGCTAACGAAGTACAGGTTTAATTAACACTAGTATTTGTATTCATATATTTTGTAAATATGAACAAATATTCGGATTATTATAATGTAAGCGACAAAGGTCTGGCATATATAATAATATGCAGGAAATAAAACTGAAACAAATGAGACAAAAAGTCCTTAAAGTGAAGACTGTGACTCTGTAAACGCAAGGTAGAACGACGCCCACCCAGGCCCAAAGACCTAAAGAAGGTCGCTGGGATAAACTGGACGCGGAAAGCCGAAGGACCGCTGTTGTGAAGAGGTGTGCCTTTTATTAACCCGACGTTTCGATCGAATTGCACCGATCGTGGTCAGTGGTAAATAAAAGATTCGTACCTTTAAATAATTCACGCGATTAAGTCCCAAAATAAATCTAATATGATACAGACTGTTTAATTGATTGATTGATTTTCATCAAACAAAGAACCGTCCCGATTATACTAGCTCTTTGGTCGCAGCAGAATTCCAGCGCAACACCAGTAATTTTGCGTGCATTAAAGCTGTGTAAGAACCTTATAAAAATATATATATTACGGGTCTTAATCGCGTGAATAATTTAAGGTAAAATACCTGGTTTATTGCCCGACGTTTCGGCCGTGGTCACGGGTAGACTGTGTCTACGTCGCGATTAAGACCCGTGATATATATATTTTCATAATGTGTACAAATGTGTTAGAACCATTTTCAATTATTTTTTTTTTCTTTGTATATCATGTTTGAGACTAAAATAAATGTTTTTCTTTCTTTCTAATAATTAACGTTTCGTGACAGATACACCCATTCGATTGGGCGCTGTCTGTTGACAGCCAAACAAACAATACACACGTTAAATTTATAACACTCCTTTTGCATAGGGGGTTAAGATACCAGACCAAAATGTATTCGGTTTATTAAAGTGTTTATTTTCCTTCCTTGTCCTCAAATCTACATTCATGTATTTACCTTATTGAAATCCAATGCCACGATATTAACTAGTTAATGGTCAACAATGGGAATTGGTAATTTTATTTTACAAGCATTAAGTGGTTTTAATATAATTATTGTCCTCAATTAAGAAAATAATAATTTTGTCCTCAATTAAGGCAATAATCAGTGGCATCGAGTCTGTCCAATAAGTGACAGTTTTACAAATATTATAGTAATTTTTATAGGCATTTCTTGCCAATTACTATATTAATACAATAATTGCATTTTTGAAAGATAGAAAATTTTTAAGTCTAGACCCAGGAATAGAACTTGAGACCCAACGATCCTATCTTTTACTGCACGTCTAGACTCAGGAATCGAACTTGAGACCCAACGATCCTATCCTTTACTGCATGCGAGGACCCATCTCGCGTGCAAAGAAGAATTTGAGGTCTAGTAACATAGTCCAGATAGGTGGTTCGATTCCTGCCCCAGTTGGCATACGGAAGTCTCGGGTTCGATTCCTGGGTCTGGACTTCAATTTTTTTCTTTCAAAAATGCAATTATCATTTTACAAATAGTATTATACTTCTCCGTGCCTTGGAAATATCGTGTCGGTTTTCCGTTGCATCAAAATAAAAGAATGAGGAAATAGAGAATACATTTGTGTCTGCGCATACACTTGTGCGCCAGTCTGCGTAAATGTGCGTTTTCCTCAAAATGACTAATAATTCGATAAACAAAAAAAACATCTGTACGCTTCTTCCTGGTTCGCAAATAGGGATATAGTGTAGTATAGAATATTTTAATGCTAAATATTTCAATTTAGATTTGTACAACTTTATCAACTTATATAGGTATCACACTAATCACACTAATATTATAAAGGCGAAAGTATGTGAGTGTGTATGTTTGTTACTTCTTCACGTCTAAACGGCTGGAGCGATTTTAATAAAATTTGGTATGAAGTTAGCTGATACCCTGGATTAACACATAGGCTAATAAACCGCGGGTAACACCCCGCGGTGTTACCCGCGGTTTATTAGCCTATGTGTTAATCCAGGCACAGCTAGTATACTAATATTATTAATTAAAGGTTTGTTTATTTGAATGTGTTAATCTCCGAAACCACTAGTCCAATTTTAATGAAAACTCAATAAAAATGTTTGTTTATTGAGCTTAAACTTATGAAAATCGTTCCAACAACGAAAACGCTATCACGTTAGTTATAAAAACACCATCATACCAGCCAAAACGTAATACACAAAAGCACCTCAAAAAAGTTTTTATCTGTCTGTCTGGCTCGTAATTCGCGTGTCGGGGCATCGTTCCTTCGTAAGAGATCAATATTTACCGCGAACTCGAACATAAACTGGCTGCCTAACTCACTTTCATTAGTGTTAAAAACAGGGCGAATTTCCTACAAAATAAATGGGAATGGAAATGAAATTACATTTACCTACCCACCTTGATGTACCCCTTTTATTTTGTGGCTTGATGACAATGCGCAGTCACTTAAGCATATAGAAATTGGAGAGGGAATCTTGGAACGCCTTTTGAACAAAGTCTGAGATTCTTGTATTTCTTTGATTTGTCTATATGCGCGTTGTTTAAGCGAATAATGCCTTCTTTACTCTCGGTATTATGTGGTAGTACATATTTTTTAAATTAAAAATACTCTCTTAGTTAGGGTTATTGAAAATTCCGAATAAAACAACTTGTTTTTTTTCAGGAAACAAACAAAATTTTGCCTTTTTAAAATTAATTAATATCAATTTTGTTACGCAATTTTTCAAGTTTTTTATTAATAAAACCGAAAAATACGAAAAAATCCGGAAACGTTGAATGTATTTATTTAACTATTATGATAGGTATGGAATTATGGTCCCAGATGTCTTTATGCACGCCACCTTAATAGTTAAATAAAAACATGACATGTTTCCGGTTTTTTCTGTTTTATTAACCTTGAAATATTCCCTGACAAAATTTACTTAAAACTTTCGAATAAAGCTTGAAAAAAAAAACAACGCAATTTAAAGCTCCAAAACGCTAGTCTGGAGTCTGGAGACGAAGGCCGGCTCTAGAGTAGAGCGAATAGTGGAGTCGTTCTTGGCGCCAGGTGGCAAATAGGCGATAAAATGCTATTTGAGAAAACCAATATCAAAGGAAATCTCGCTCTACCTAGTACCCTCTTACACTCTTTCCCCGAAATAAAAATTCCAACTTTCGTACTTTTAAATTGCCTTCGTTGACGAGTCTAATAAGATTTGTTTTTGTTTAGGAAGTTCGTTTTCATTGAATTACTGTTGCTAGCTTTAGATATTTCATCTAATTTATGAAATTTGGGTTCTAATGTCGTTTTCTGTTGATTTAGAATACCGATACTGATCAACTGAGGTGATGGTGATACTGCTTAGGGACCATTCAACTTCTTAACTACAATTAGAGTAACTTTAAGTTACTAAGCCTTAATTTCAGTTCCTGCATGTTTTCAACCGTGTATATTTTTAACTAGCTGACCCGCTCAACTTCGTAGGCGTAAATTTTCCCCGTTTTTGCAACATTTTTCATTGCTGTTCCGCTCCTATTGGTCTTAGCGTGATCTTATACAGCCTATAGCCTTCCTAGATAAATGGGCTACCCAACAGTGAATTTTTCATTTCGGACCAGTAGTTCCTGAGATTATCGCGTTCAAACAAACAAACTAACTCTTCAGCTTTATAATATTAGTATAGATTGGTGTAGCACTTAGCTCCACCAATTAAAACTACTAAAACTACTACACTTGGTCCGAAATTTGTTAAGTTAATGTTGAAATGCCAAATCTTTACTAGTATTTTATTTTTATGTTCAAACTTAGACAGTCTGAACTAAATTTAATGAAATTTGTTGCAGAGGTAGTTTGGACTCAGGGAAGTGATATAGAATGATAAAACCGCAATATGCGACACTAATGTGAGCTGAGCCGCGGACAATCGCTAAGAAATTAAAGAAAAACAAACATTTAAATGAAGCACACGCAAACCCGGAACAATTATGTAATATTTGAATAACCGTTATTGGCTTAACAGTAACGGCAGTCATACGCATTTGTTCATCAAACCAAACACTAAAACAAAACGAGCTGATGAAGTTCTGACGTCACAAGTCGGAATTCCACGAGCCTTTATTTTGACATAACCATAAAAAGGACCTGATTTTAATTTAAATGGCCCGTCGATTAACTGTGGAAACATGTTACTGAATGTCACCCTATCTGTGAATATAGTCAAGCAAAATTAAACCTAATGCCGTTCGATTGAAAGTTCTTTTTGGGAGAAAGGAAGAAAGACTGATGTTTGTACTTATATTGTGATTCAGGACTTTCCATTTCTATGAGTCATGTCACGGAATATCCTGGTAATGTTCAATAAATACTAGCTTTGCAACAAATTGTGGGAATTTGTTTATGGCATACAATAAATACCTAATGTATGGATAAGGATTTCTTCGTGTTATTTATTTGCAATACCTAGGTATTTGTCTATTGCTGATAATGCTAGAAATAGTGTTAGATCACGGAAGTCATAAATAAATATGAATACAAAACATATTACTAAATATAGCATTAATAATAGCCTATGGCAAACGTTAATAGTCATTGTTTAAAATTGCACTTGAAAACTGTTGTTTTTTCTATACCCTTGTTAGGGTTCCGTAGCCAAAATGGCAAAAAACGGAACGGAAATGTCCGTCTGTCTGTCTGTCCGTCCGTATATCGCAGGCATTTTACTCAGAGACTTATCTATGAATATTGATGAAATTGGTATTGTAATAAATTGAAATTTGGTAAAAAGGTGTATTATAGTGGCCGCTACTACACTACTAAATTATACAAACTCTACTACTCTTGCTCGGTTTTTTGTTTAGATTTATTAAATTGTCCCAGTATTGTTTCAACTTCAATTAATCGAAATATAATAAAAAAAATGGTACAAAATGAGGATGTAATCCAGCATATTCACTTTAACCTTAACATCTATTCAAATAAAGTGAGCTTAATAAATACTGTTTTTTAACTAAGTAATATTTTCGCAATTAATGGTATGCTTGCTGTTCCTGAACAAATGACGCACCGATGCCCTCAGACATGATTTTATCGTTAATATAACGAAGGTCGTATTTACTCTGGACGGCAGGGCCAAACTGGAGGTCAGAACGAATGGAATTATTGCAAACCATACAAGCAAATATTTCATACAACGCCTAATTATGTAGTACTTTGAAGCTCGACAGCAACAAAATTGTTTGACACGTTTCGTTTGAAAACACCATTTTTATAGCAACATACGTTCCCATGAAAATATTTGTAGAGTAACACGCGATAACGCATAATTACTAAATTAACTACGATGGGACAGCAAAAAATAAAGGCTTAAAAAAACATAATTTAAGCAGTGTTCACATCGCATTTCACTGCCCCTTTTGCAGAAATAAGTAACTGTTGACGTCTTTTGTAAATAGCTCACTTAAACGTGTAACTGTAAATATGTGCATTTACTTAAATGTTACAGTAAAATATACAGTACAATGGAGATTCCACGGAGGGTCCAGGGTAAAATAATTGTTACAGAATACCTCAAATGCAGGAAAAGGGATGAAATGTATTGTGTCATGTATTGGCTATTGACATGCACTATCTTTCGTGACTTAGCAAATTCTATTGTATGTTATAATTTTATAATGATTTACTAGCTGTCCCGCGCAACTTCGTCTGCGTAAATTTTCCCCGTTTTTGCAACATTTCTCATTGCTGCTCCGCTCCTATTGGTCGTAGCGTGATGTTATATAGCCTATAGCCTTCCTCGATAAATGGGCTATCCAACAGTGAAATAATTTTTCAATTCGGATAAGTAGTTTCTGAGATTACCGCGTTAAAACAAACTCTTCAGCTTTATAATATTAGTATAGATTTGATAAGAAGCGGCTTAGCGATAAATGATTGATAGTGTTCCTAAGACCGCAGCTGCAGGCCATTAACAATCATTCTAATGTCTTTATGGTCAATAACAAAAGTTAATAAACCGGTACAGTACTCCAAAAGTAATAATGCGCATAGAAATCTTCGGAAATCTTCGTCATTGTTCGGCAACGGTCGTATTACCCGAGCGTCGAAAGACGATATTTATATAGAGTGGTTAAGAGCAATTTCTCTATGCCTAATTTTATATATTATGTGTTTTGTGCTAAAACAGATTTGATTTACCTGTAACGAAATTTGATTCGATAATTCCATGTAAGTAAATAGCGAAAACGCTACAATCATTGTTGGAGTGATTAGTTTTCAAGTGTCTTACCGAAGTTGGTGTAATTATGGAGGAAAAGGTTTAAATAACATAAGGTTTTATTAGAAGGAGAAAAAAACGTTTTCAAATAGAGGTTTACATAAAATATAATCAAAATCTCAGTTCAAATTTGTTTACAGCACTAATCATTCCAGAAAAATAATACAATTATAAAAAAATTAATCAGAATCGAGGAAGACCTCTATTCCCGACATCGCAGATTCATCAGAAGTTTCATTATGCTCTTGTTCATTTACACTTTCCTCACTGCTATCACCTGTGTAAATAATCAGTTTATCGGAATAACTATCGATTCTTGGCTCAAATTTTCTATATTCATCTTCGCATTGAACCGCATGATCAGAAACTTTTTTCCATTCTTCTGGTCCTATTTTATTGATTTTTTCTAATATAGCATCTTTAACTGACGTCACAGTCATTGCAATATTTCTCTTGGCCACGTGTTGCTTTATTTGGGACCAAATATTTTCAATAGGGTTAAAATCGGGATGATATGGTGGCAATCGTATAATTTTATGCCCATGTTCCTCCATTATACGGTCAATGGCAAATTCTGTGTAATTTTCTTTGTATCTTTGTATAATTTTATACAAATCGGGTTTCAGTTTCTTTGGGTCATGCGGAATGTTGTGTTGTTGTAACCAAGCTGTCATTTGTGGTTTAGATGTGTTTGAGTTTGGTGGTTTCACAGACAGCTTATTATGATATGGGGCGTTGTCTATTACCAACACACTATTAGGAGGCAAGTTGGGAATCAATTGATTGCGTAGCCAAGTTTGATAACGTTCCGCGTTTATTTCTTTATGATAGTCACCTTCTGAGTCGACACATTTATGTAACATTAGAGCCCCTGGGACGAAGCCTTTTTCATTGCCTGCGTGTACAATAATTATTCGCTCTCCTTTGGAAATGGGTTGTTTGATACCTTTTTTGTTGCTATCTTGCCAAGTTTTACCCTTAGTATGTGATGTGTGCACATACGACTCGTCCATAAATACTATGTTTCTACCAGAACTCCTCAGCTGTTGTATTTCTCTGAGATATTTGATCCTTTTTAGGCGTATATCATGTTTTTCCATAAGTAATTGTCTGTTATTATCAGTTTTCAGAAACCTAAACCCCATGTCTTTCAAGATCAACCTTAAAGTCTCGGCACAGCCTTTGAAATTAATAGCTTCGATCAACTTTATTCTTAAATTATTTACAGTTGGGAGTTCTTTCAGCGTCAATTGAAAATTGTATATCATATTACGAATAACACAGTAGTCGAAATCATCAAGTACCAGCCGAAATCTACTTTTAGGTCTTCCTTTTTTCGGTGTAGAAAATTTCTTTGATTGATTATGTTTTTTTTCGTTTAAGATATTACTCAAAGTTCGTCGCGAAATTCCTGTAGCTTTTGTAACACGGTCTTGAATTTTTTTAAAATAACCATCATGGTCTCTGTTGAAAACATTGGCTTCATTTAAGAAATAAAGGTACACATTAAATACCATTTGCCGTGCTTGTGAATTAAGCGGTTTTCCACGTTTAAATTTATCCATTTTGGAAGAATTCGTCTGAAAGAAAATGGCATGGGCAGAGTTAGGTATATATTTTTTATGCATGTTTATCTATTTATTTAATTTAAATAAATCTCATTTTTTAAATGTTTTTCTAGTACTTAATATGTATTTAATGTAGGTATTTTATTTTTTTAATATTAAAAAAACGTGAAATATGTTATTTATTTTCCTTTTTTCAAAATATACTATTTAAATCTGAATAAGCTAATTAATGTTGAAATTATATTTACCAAGAAGGGTGTGTAATAGCAGCTCTATATATTTCCACAAATAGAGAACACGTGCAGTCACTACCAATATATAAAGACGACTGACAGACATTTCGCTGACCGGCGACAGCTGCCGAACGCCCGATTTGTTTTCGATTGTGCACACATGATATTGACTCCTATCTCTTTTAAACAAGGTGCAAAATGCAAATGCCTTGTTTAGGGCTCTTACGATTCCATGATTCGAGTGTTTCCGGGAATACGACAATTAGCGAAGATCTGCATGTGCATTATTAATTTGGGAGTACTGTACTTTAAACAATAATAAAACAAAAGATAATGAAATCACATATTCAACGGGTCCAAAGGCAATCACGGACTCGTACGATAACAATTGTGGTAAATATATGTTTATAATTAATAACTTATTTTTATAGAACCTAAAGAGGATAATTTATTATTTTCCGGCTCACAGGATTTTGTAAAATTTTTATAAAGGAATGTATTTATTAGATATATTTCGGGACTTAATCGCGTGAATTATTTAAAGGTACGAACCTTTTATTTACACCACGATCGGTGCAATTCGATCGAAACGTCGGGTAAATAAAAGGTTCGTACCTTTAAATAATTCACGCGATTAAGTCCCGAAATATATCTAATATGTATAAAAATCGCGAAAGTTTAAAAACAATAAAGGAATGTATTGTTTTGCCTTAGGCCAGGGTTTCCCAAACTATGCGTCGAGCCGCCCTGGGGTGCCGAATCGATCCAAACTCCCAAGGGCTTCATAGTAAAAATAACTTTGGGAATCTCTGCCTTAAACTATGGAAACTGTTTGTCAAGTGTTATCAGTTACATTTGTCAAAAAGCACTTTCGAGTAGACAGCGATCACAGTCACGAAATCTCGGACCACAATGTTCCGAAGATGCTCCGAGACCTACCTAATTTATGGGACGGAGGTTTCTTCAAGTAGGTAGCTATTATAAAGCTTAATTTGACTTCCAATTACGATGAAATCAATATTGATGGACTGGGTAATAGACCAATGCCAGGCTATTTGCTAGATGACACGTCATGGTGTAGGACTACGTACTTTGTAAAAGATCGATTCCTACATTTTGTGTGACCCATAAATATTTGTACTGAATATCGTTAATTTTATCACCAGCTACACTAAACTTATACCCTAATAGGACGTTGCCTTTTATTTATAAAACAAATGGAGGCATATTTGAGTTTTTGCAACATTTTTCATTGCTGCTCTGCTCCTATTGGTCGTAGCGTAATGTTATATAGCCTATAGCCTTCCTCGATAAATGGGCTACCCAACGAAATATTATTTTTTCAATTCCGACCAGTAGTTCCTGAGATTACGGCGTTCAAACAAACTCTTTAGTTTTATAATATTAGTATAGATAAGTACCAGAAACACGCAGTATATCTCTGTCTTATTTCAATTAGTTCATGGCAAAAAAAAGATGTCGTCAGTCGCCCGAAATAAGGAAAAAAAAACTGATTGAATATTTGACCTCCGAAACCGGCCAAGGTTCTCCCGAATACCTGAAATCTCGATTTATATATGCGTGATATTATAAACGCCGACCGAATTAAACATTAGCTTGAACATCCGATGTGGAAGCAATACATAGGTGTATATTTCATGGTAATTATGTACAGATCAGATCAGATCTTAATTCTCTATAGGAAATACACGCCTCTATGACCTTACTGATTTGAAGATTTGCAGGCTTTATATGTACAAATAAATCTTACTATACTAATACATATTAAAAATGCTAAAGCTTGGGACACGGAAGACCGCCCTGCGATAGATTGTAAACAAGAGAGATAAGTGAAAACTAAGAACATCTAAGTTCTTATTTTATAGAAAAACTGGCTAATGACCGCGGCTCCGCCCGCGTGGCTATATACGTTATTGATCAGGTCCTTAGGAAAGTAGCGTGATGATATATAGATATAGCCTGTAACTTAATCCGGATAAAAGCAGATTATGCTCCCAAAATTTAAATAGAATATTTTTTAGCGCCAACCAAGTTTTTTTTTGTCCCAAACGAAAAGAAACTAAGCATGATTTTGGATTCAGAAACCCATAATTAGTCGATCTAGATTAGTTTTTTGACGTCATAAGGTCTTATAAATCAATGACCGGGTGCACGTACGAAAAAGTGTCACTTCCCGCCGGCTGATAGGCTGAAATATTGCAAGCAACGCGAATGGCTATGTCTTCAATTTATTCTTATGACGTTGTCATAAGAAAACATTGATGACAAAAATCTTCTTTGACTGTTGGATAGCCCATTTATCGAGGAAAGCTATCGGCTATATAACATCACGCTACGACCAATAGGAGCGGAGCAGCAAAAAGAAATGTTGCAAAAACGGGAGAAGTTTACGCGTTTTTAGACGAAGTTGCGCGGGACAGCTAGTAGTATATAAGAATTAACGTTCACACGGTAAAGTAAGGTTTAGGTATTTTAGACCGGCACATAGGGTATACATTTCTATCCCCCTAAAAAACCTAAAAGCAAAGTATCCTACGTATCTTTCTATAGTGTTCCTTTGAGTTCTCTTTGCCTGATATTTTTAATTTCATTAATGCCTTACTGTTTCAACATAGTAACTAAACGAGACCATGTACCATAAATAAGGAAATTGTTAAATCAAAAACAAGACTCAAAGCATGGAGGATATTGTTTACAGAATGAATACGGGGCAACAATCAATAATTAATTTAGTAGCAAATTAACGCTACGCTAATAACATCAAATTTCCCGCATATGGAAAACTACACAACGATATGCGAGCTGAAAACGTGACCCATGTATGCGAAAAGCTTAAAAGGATCTTCAGACCTGATAAGAATAGATTAAGACTATGTAGACTATGGTCTTTGTGACATTCTCCGTCTTAAAATGACACATAAGGCAATGAGTTAATTGTTTATTTTGGTCCAAATTGAATAACCTATAAAGTTAAAGGTTGATTCCGCTTTGAATCATCATTACCAGATGTGTCACTGTCTCATTAATGTGTTAGGTACTTAGTCGTGAGATTGTGGTTGACAATTAACGTAATATTTTAGATTGTTTATTATAAAACCATATCTAGTTTGAATGAACATAGTATTTAGACCAATCAGTAGTAAGTGTACCAAAGAAACCGACATCGATAATCGGAACTCGATTCGAATACGTATTTGTTTACAAACAAGATATAAAAGGTGACGGGCCCGTTTTCTTGCCCGATTTCGAAGTGATGGTAGGAAATACTTCGATTCATGATAATCCAACGACATGGCATTATTGTTGAGAAATAACCTTTTTTTTAAAAAAAAGACAAATGTAATACTACCTCATCGTTTTCTATAAGAGGTTACGGAAATAATCTAGATTAGTAAGATAGATTCGGTATGCTTCCTACATTGGAATAAATGAGGTGTTTGACATTAATCCGGCAATTAGAATGGCAATTATTATGTCCGGAATTATTAAAATACAATTTTTACTAAAACAAACAAAGAAAGTGAGTCGACAATAGATAGTTGTGACGTCATGAATCACTACTTAATTAAAAAATCGATCCTCTTTTAACGGCCGGTCTTAATAATGTAACTATCGATGGATTTGGCTACTAGAGGTATATATTTGACATATGCTCCATACAAAATATGTCAAAATTCTACCTCTAGTAGCCGAATCCATCGATAGGTAGATTATTGAGACCGGCCGTTAATAGAAAAGGGTTCTATACCTTTGCCATTTGAAAAAAGAACGATTTCAATTTTACAGTTAGTTTTATGACTGGATTCACATACTGAATTACAAGTATTTTTTTTCCAGGAAATCAGCAGAAGCGCAATTGTGTATGCAACCGAATGCTTTTTGCAACAAAATTACGTGTGAACAGTTGAATAAATATACGCGTCACTTTTCCTACAAAAAAGAGTTCTACCATTGACTACCTCTGTGGCGCGGTGGGAGTGTATCCGACTGCTACGCAAGAGGTCGTGGGTTCGATTCCCAATTCCCACACGGGACACCACTTTGCGTGATCCACAAATTGTTGTTCCGAGTCTGTACTTTGTGTCCGTGACTTGTATGTTTGTAAAGTCCCCCGCGACACAGGGCTAGTACCATACTGCGGGAGTCGTCTTTAAAAAAAAAATCAACCCTAACTATACGTTACAGAGAATTTTCCGTGACTTAGTTGACGCGAAGTGTTATTGATTTCAATACCCGTAGCACGTAAAGACATAAAGACTGATATAACAAGTGACTCGGTTCAGTTTCTACTTCAAAGGCTTCAGTAATTAAGAGCATTATTTTCTCGCGAGTCGTCGCTCGCCTTGACTGGGTGGTAATAAGGAAAAACAGTGTTTAATTAGTATGTAACTCACGCTCGCGTGACGCGAAGAACGGCTGCCTTGGAGTATGCAAGCGCAACCATGTCCGTCATACATAGGTTGGGTATGACACCAATGTCTATGGAAAACCTTCGAGAAGGGACGCTTTGAATTTGAATAGTGTTATCATTTCGCAAGATGCATAACATTTTATATGCATAGCATAGTATCGATTCTGTAGGTAAAACTGTCTAACAGATGTGAATAGTTTCGTATTTTAATTTTTTTAGGCCTAAACCCTGATATTTTAGCGGGTCCGAAACACAAAAAGTGGAAACAGGCTCATATAAAACTGCAAAAAACAACTTCGAAATGATAAGGTCTTAGAAGGAGTCTGTGAATTACTCTGCTGAATATGAGGGGCATTCAGTAACTTTTGATTGAACAAGCCAACATATCATAACTACAGTCAAAATCATCCATTCTTACGAACTCTTTAAGTAAGTAATCAAGTATCAAAACCCATATCTATACTAATATTATAAAGCTGAAGAATTTGTTTGTTTGAACGCGGTAATCTCAGGAACTACTGATCCGAATTGAAAAATTATTTCACTGTTAGATAGCCCGTTTATCGAAGAAGGCTATAGGTATATAACATCACGCTACGACCAATAGGAGCAGAGCAGCAATGAGAAATGTTGCAAAAACGGGGAAAATTTACGCAGAAGAAGTTGCGCAGTTAGTTTTTGATAAAGGTAACACACAACGGATTTGTGATCTGGTCTTTCAATCGTGGAAAAAACCATACATAATTTCTAGGTATCGTACATACTAGGTTCACATAATACCAACAAACTTCCTATAGTACTTCAACACAAAGTTCTAGAACATGTTGAATCAGTTTAATAGCATAATATTCTCGTTTTAGACTGGTTTCTTCCGACGTATGATACAAAAAGCACGTGATTTTACATGTGCATGTTTTTGATACGTACACAAGGTCATAATGATTCTATTATAACGAAACGAACCAAAAGTACCTCATTTCATTTATGTCGTATTTAAATATCCACTTTTAAACCTTTACAAAGCAGGTCTTCATTAATTGGTTTTGAACTCTATTACCAAGACATTAGAGTCCTTCTTGAGGTGGCATAAATACCTCGACCTTAAACGTACATAGGTACTAGGTGATTCATCATCCTAAACAAAACGTTATCGATCTATGAAGAATGCAATTGTACTGTATTACAAAGATTCTTAGACAAAAATAACAATTATTTTTCCCTATGATATCAAATCTATGACCTTACCTACAGAACCTTTATGAAACTTAAGTCAAAATATTACCTTTAAACGACAATAAAGTAATGAAGTAGTGTAGGAGTGATGATTTACGCAAAACGGCTGGCAGGAGCTGGATGCGAGAAGCCGAAGATAGAACAAAGTGGTGTGCAATTGGAGAGGCCTATGTCCAGCAGTGGACTGCGATTAGGCTGATGATGATGATGAAAGTAATGGACGAGATCTACTATCTCCTCATGCGAGAACTAACCGTATACCCCGCCCCCTTCTCTTCACACTCACAAAAACTTCAGCAAGACTAATTCACAATTTTCAAGATACTAATGCACTATACACTTACAGGATATGTCTATCGTCTATAAATAAATACATGACGACAAACGACGCCGTTGATCGTGTATTAGACATTTAAATTACTGACATTAAAATTCATCTTACATAGAACCAGCTTTGAATATTGTAAAGTTATAATATTCACAAGCTTAACGTTATGACTTAAATGAATAAAGTATTTAGTATCTTTGAATAGTTAAAACCCCGATATTAATAATCAATATTATTATGATCAGCAGTGCCAGATTAAGCAAGCGCGGGGCCCGTAGTAAATTCTATCACGGGGCCCTTAATCTGCTATGGGTATGCTAAGCTCAAAATATTACGCTCAGGTTGAGGAGGACGAGCTTAGACCCTTTTGCGCTGGGCCCGTCCGACACTAATCATTAGCCTGCACGGTCCACTGCTGAACATAGGCATCAACACTCGGTCCTCCGCCTTTCGCATCCAGCCCCTCCCAGCGACCCGTCGCTCGTCCTACCCTACGATAGTGAACTTAGATTAAGAGTAACTCTCGTAATAGTATTTCTGAGACTTGACGACTTCTACAATTTTATAGATAGACCATTAAACTAGTCACGTTTTGCGACATAGACCACAGTTTCTTCTTCTAGGTATTCCACAATACAGAAGATGGCTGTTTATCAACTGACAACTATAGATGACGTCGAAGTCATCGACTTATCGACGAAGGTACCTTGAATTTGATAATTATTTCCTCACCACAAGTGGGAAAAACTTACGACTGGAAGTGGAGGAGATTTTTTGCAACTAAGAATAAGATATAGATTTTGTTTAATTGAGGTTGATGCGAGTCGGGGAACTCTATTCCCGTTCACCTAACCTAAATCTGGCCTCAGGCCGGCATTGGATATATTTGCTACCTCAGCCATTAAAAAAAATGTAGTTGGGTTTATACATTTTTTAATTAAAAATATTAAATGGTAGACGTTAGCCTGACTGAGTTCCATTTACTATAGTCTAGGGCAGTGCTTCCCAAACTTTACTTGAACAGGGACCACTTTTAGTTCTTTGTTATTCGCAAGGACCACCATTATTTGAAGAGTTCTCTACACTAAATCAATCCGAAAATAAACTTTAACCAAAAACACTATTTTGTTAATCATTATATCAATTTTGAATTAATGTTATTCTTGAGCACGTGAAAATTTAAATCGTTCGCGGACCATTTTTTGATTCCTGTGGACCACTCTCTAGGGAATCTCTGGTCCTAGGGTAACTGCTTACTAAGCCATAATGCTTAGTAAGCAGTTACCTTAGGACTTAGGACCTATGCAACCTAAGTCATTTAAAAAATGAATAGTTTTTACAGGTGGGCTCTAAGCTTGTGCTACTGGTGTCATTAAAAAAATTGGCTAGCTTTTTACCCAATCTATTTACGTCGGAGTTAATGATCAACAAGAACACGAATGTTGCGAATAACAGTTCCGACCGACACGCATAACCTTGGCCTTACCTAAACTTACCATATACTTTTAAGCCATTTAGGCAGATGGAAAATACTGGAATACAATAGATTTCTGTTTTACATTAAACATCAGGTATTATATTAAACAATCTACTATATTCTAATACATAAAAATAAAAGTCCTTACTTAATAATTCAGTGATCACAGTCCAGCCTAAAACCTCACGCATAAAAGCCGAAACTTCGCAAAGAGCCTCTCTTTGCGAAGTTTCGGCTAGCTAGACAAGAAATATGAAAGCATTTTAGAGAACTCGAGTACTGAAGGCGTTACACTGGTGGAGTCATGGGCTAAAGCTAGTAAACCCAGTGCCAATCGGGCACTTCCCTTCCGATCCCGTCGTAAGCACGGTTTTTCCAGGCTCAAAATACAACCAGATTCGGCTCAAATACTTGGGAGTCACACAAACATGTTATTATGATCAAATCGAAACCAACTGAGACCTCATAGACCTTTTGCTAACTTCGTAATTAAAAAAGCCAGTAAAGAACAATCTGAATGACGTCAATAATCTTACCAACATACAAACAAATCATGGTTACAAACACAAGGTGCCTTAACCCATACAACAACAACCTCATGAATCTACAACACTGGTTCTCAGTAGTGGGTTCAATCACCTGCGTGTATTGATAAAAAAACTATGAAAAAATAATTTTAAAACATCTTTTATGTAACAATGATTAAAATAGCAGAACAAACGTATTGTTTTAAAGAAAAAGATGATTCACTGTAATCACCTACTTTAATGAATCAAGTTGTAACTTTTCCATGTGAAATTTAACATAGTAATAATATCAATGCATCATTGTAATCTAAACTTTAAATATTCCCACTATTGTATGTTTGTGCCACAGTTAAGATACAGACCTATTCTCTAATGGCCGGTCTCAATAAATCTACCTATAGATGGATTTGGCTACTAGAGCTATTTATTTGATGTAATCTCCATACAAAATATGTCAAAATTCTACCTCTAGTAGCCAAATCCATCGATAGTTAGATTATTGAGACCGGCCGTTAGACAGAGTATGGACAGTAATCCACATGTCTTTTTAAAGTTCTCACAATACATTTTCTGTCACCGATTTTGAACACTGGTGAAATAAATTACACAAATTGCAAGCTCACTTGCGTTTTTAATTTTAAGCCCACAATGTACAACTTGTAAGTTGAAGCTGTTCCCGGTACCACAGCTTCAATTTGTACGGTAGTTGCGGTTCATCTATATAGGTATGCACATAAACAAACATAGTAGCAATAATTATTTGAAGAATACATTATAATCAGGAGTAATTAAGTCTATTTACAACATAAATGGACCGCACAGACCTAACAGTTAAGACTTATTCAGTATCAATTGAAAGTGTACCACAGTTATTGGTATAAATTACTCTTAATTGTACCATTTATGAATCCTGATTGACATAATATCAACATGTGGTATGTCAATTTGAGAGAATGGTTGAATTTTGACCAATATGTTTTTTGTGTATTGGCTGTTTTTAGGGATACATACCCAAAGTGGCAAAAATGGAACCCTTATAATAGTATCATCATGTCTGTCTGTCTGTATGTCGCAGACATTTTACTCAAAGACGACGAAATAATGACAACATTATGCTACTGAGTTGGATAGCTAAACAATAAAATAAATATTTGTAAAAGCTAAATAAAAATGTTTTATAAACATTTTAAAAATTGTAATAAACTTTTTTGATTAAGTAAGTGAATATTTTTGGAAATAATGACTCCGAAAGTTGCGTAAATATCTTTTGAACAGTGTGACCAAAACATATTAAGAAAACAAACAATAAATACTTGAAAATAAAATTATTTTCCACACAATTGGATATACCATCATTGAGTTATTGCTGAAAAACTGCGTTTATCTATATTCAAATCGGATTTTCTTATTTGTAGTGCATTTACTTGTAATAAGGGCTGTGGAACCCTACACTGAGCATGGTCTGACATGCTCTTGCCCAGTTTTTTTATGTCTATATTATGAATATTTATTAACAACTTTGAACTGGCCCTAGTTTTGATTTTTTTAGCACTTTCATTAAATTCATATTATCTTTATGGGTATACTTAGTTAGTAGTAAAATTTTCTGGGAAATTAAGTATACCCAATACTTAATTTCCCAGAAAAATATTCTGTGTAAAGTAGTGGTGGATCCTGGAATCTTGACACAAATTTATGTTGTTTTTTAATTCTTTAGTCTATACCAGTGATTCGTAAAGTGGGTCCATGGCACCTAGAGGTTCAGTACAAAAGTCATCAGCCGTCACCCGCCTAAGATGATTTTTTCCTCCATACATTTAATATATATAATGAATAAAAATGCTTTAAAAATTACAAAGAGTAACTATGATGTTTATTTAATCTGAAGACTTTCTTGTATTGATTTACAGTTCACATAATTTATAGTTATAAAATGATGATGACAAACATCCTTCATTTATACTGCCCTTTGCCTACCTTGATAACAGCAAACTACAGTTGGATCAACATAACTAGGCCGGACTGAAGTAGGCGACATGAGGGTTGCGCAGATACATTTTTTAGAAGTAAATGGTGACAGGAAGCGAAGTGCGGGGATGGTAACTAAACCAAGAGGATTAGAGATGCGATTATGCATTACATTGTCATAATTAGTATTACTAATTCATGTGTTTTTGTGATTATTTTGGTAAAGAAATTGTTTTTCAAAGTTTCTTTATTATTTACTGTAACTGTTCTAAATTTAAACTTTTATGAACTCATATAAATAGTGTTTTTATATTGTCGAATTAAAATGTTGTTAGTATTTTTAATCAATTAATCGTTTTCGTAAGTAATTTTAGGGTTGCATCTCTATGACATGCGCGAAAGTGATAAAAACCTAACTTCAATCCGGTCAAGATACGTTGATCGTACTGTAGTTGATCTGGTTATTGGTTAAGCTGTATTTTTAGTTATAACTTGGAATTGACCACAAATTTTAAAATAAATAAGTTAATGTGTTGAAATGTGGTGTGATGCTGAAATGAAGTGGTGGTGGCCTAATGGTTATGACATTATGGCACTTGCAATTGTGAGGTTGGAGGTTTGAATCCTACTAATTATACTACCAATGTGAACCCACTCCTAACACAAGCTGTTTAGCTTAACGGTTAACAGAATTAC
This sequence comes from Herminia tarsipennalis, assembly GCA_945859575.2. NCBI lineage: Eukaryota > Metazoa > Arthropoda > Insecta > Lepidoptera > Erebidae > Herminia > Herminia tarsipennalis. Next base: position 20,707,309 of record OX243846.2, read on the forward strand.
TAGTATTAGGGACCCAATCCTATATTGCTGGTTGTTTTTTTTTAATTATAAAAAATATATATTCTGTTTATCCTTACATGTTTGTAGATTTTTAATCAACAAAACTAATACTTAAAGTAAATAATTCCATGATGATGTAATAAACTTGCATTTATTGTTTAAGTTTAATAACTCTATTTCAATTAATTAAATAAGTAACATATTCCTAAGTTCCTATTGAATCTGTAACACATTAACTATAACATTAATAGAAATTAGTTAAAACAGTGTCTCATAAACAACAAATTAACCGTGGTTATAAATGGATTCCTATCCTAAAATGATTTTGTAGTATTGTTTTTATGCTCATATACAGGATGTAACAGAAAGAAAAAAAATTGTCTGTTTGTTTTTGAAACCTGTTTTTCGATATTTTGAGAAATAACATTTTTTTTTTATCGCTCTCTTTTTGATACATGTAGTTGATTCAAGTAGTTGTCACTATCCAAACCATTTAATTCAGGTTAATTACTGACAAGATAAATTAATTTTTCTTCGTCCATTGCGATGTATAATTCGCTTACGAGAGATTAATGTAAATTAATTGCCGCGCTGCGCCTCTCCGCCGCCGCAAGCTACAATATGTCGCACTAGCGGCAGCGGAGAGGCACGGCACGAAGCGTCGCTGCAAATTACACTGCCGCGCCGCTCCGCTGTAGTGCGTTTTGCGTTCTTTAGAAACAGTGAAAGAATAATATGCCGCGCCGCGCCTCTCCGCTGCAGTGTCACTGCAGCGAGAGCTGTGCGGTTTGACCTATAATAACCAACAATAGAAATTCTGTCAAACCACTCCTGCCTACTTTGATCTTCTAGTTAACTGTTAGCAATTGGCCAACATTCATAAATGCTTATGTCAGCACTCAGCAGTTTCACATGACAAACGATAAGCAAATAATAATGTTCTTAGAGTAAATCACACCTTTATAAACCTTGAATAACTGACGTCAGTAAATAAAAATATTTGGATCTTATTACAAATCAGACGGCGTAGAATATCTCCTTCCATTGGTTATACCGTACTGTGTAGAAATAACTAGATTAGACTTATTAGCGCGGAACAAAGAAGTTGTAATGAATATGCACTTACGTATTCTGCTAGTTGTAAAATGAGTAGACACTCCAAGATGGGTAGAAATCGTTTCAAATGTCGATCTCCAGACATTTTTACCACTTTATTTTCACCAGCTAATTTTGAAGAACACAACAGTTGTCATATCATAATTTCACAAATTAAGTTACGCTGATATTACACAAAATCTATTTTTTATTTTTACAACGTAAGACTTCCACTACATTCGGCGAGTTCTACTTGAATGATGTGATGTTTTATTTGGATTTTTGATTGGTCTTCGTCTTGGTGAACTCAACTGAGCCAATGGCCAATGCTTGGCCAATGCCAAAATGGCTGCCTGACGTCATTAGTGTTGCCCGTTAAATAATGTTGCTGCGAAACATTAACATTCGCTTAACTGTAGAAAATAAAAAAATATCTATCATGAATCAAAGTATAATACACTACCCTGAATCAGGGAACACAATTTAGGGTGGGCGTGGCCCCTAGTCAGGGACGGTCGTTATTACACTACACTGATTTTACGCTCTTACTCGCTGTAGAATTGAGCCGTACATATTTCAATACTTATAGAAACCTGTTACAAAAACTAGTTCCACAAGTGTTTTTTAAGCATTCGTTTAAGAAGTCAAATATTTGCGTGCATGTACAGACGCGGAATGAAAATGTTCGTCACCCTAAAGTTCAAATTTTGCTTGAACCGAATCAAGCAACAGTAACGCTGATAAGTCAATGTTGTCAACCTTATTTAACGTTTTACTCAGAATATATACTATAGACGGAACCTTGAAATAATAACGTTTTCGCTAAGAAAGTAGACATAATATATCAACCACATGCGAAAAAGTTTTTATTTCAAGGTAATAGACAATGGTAAAGCAATGACTGAGAAAATTTGTTGACAGCTTCTTGACAGACACAAAATTATAGCTCGCGTATTTTGAAATGTCGCACCTTCAATGGGAATTAAAAACATTATACGACTACTTCTCGATTCGCGTAAAGAGAACCAAACCTACAGTACGATCAACGTAACTTGACCGGATTGAAGTTATGTTCTTATCACTTTCGCGCATGACATAGAGATGCGACCCTAAAATTACTAACGAAAACGATTAATTATGTTTAATCGATAAAAAATACTAAAAACATTTTAATTCAAAAATATTCATAAAAGTTTAAATTTAGAACAGTTACAGTAAATATTAAAGAAGCTTTGAAAAACAATTTCTTTACGCAAATAATCACAATAAAACATGAGTTAGTAATACTAATTATGACAATTTGATCGCATCTCTAATTCTCTTGGTTTAGTTACCGCTCCCGCCCCCCGCTTTCTGTCACCATTTACTTCCAAAAAATACTTATACTACTCTATGCAAAAAATGCATCTGCGCAACCACTTGTCGCCTACTTCAGTCGGGCCTAGCTACGTTGATCGTACTGTACTAACACTGCTTTATCCAGTACTAGCGGCCCGCGGTTGCGTAGTTTTATAGATATAAGCATACATAGGGTTATCAATCTGTTTGTTTCAAACAATAATCTAATATGGTGTCAGATTTTCATCGGTAAATGTGCCCTCAGCAGAGATATGCACCCAGTGGTACAATCCTCATCTTTTGTCTACGAATCTCGTCGCTAGGTCCCTAGGTCTGGTAGGTATACTATTTCTCTTTAGGCGGGAGAATCGTGCATCTCGTATTTTTTTCGTAAAAATATCTTCAAAAACTGTGAAATGTGTGAACTGTAATGTGGTTATTGACGAACTATTGGCGTTTGTAATGAACAAGATTGATGTGATATCCATCACATCAAAATCCAAGAGAGTTTAATTCGTGTATGTGGTTCATCTTTTTCTGTGGCTGAAGTGGAAACGTCAAAAAACTTATTATTTGACTCAATATCTACTGAGTTATCTATCTATACTAATATTATAAAGCGGAAGAGTTTGTTTGTTTGCTTTGTTTGTTTGTTTGTTTAAACGCGCTAATCTCAGGAACTACTGCTCCGATTTGAAAAATTATTTTTTTGTTGGATAGCCCATTTATCGAGGAAGGCTATAGGCTATATAACATCGCGCTACGACTAATAGGAGCGGAGAAGCGACGAGAAATGTTTCAAAAACGGGGAAAAATTACGCATACGAAGTTGCGCGGGACAGCTAGTGAAATATAAAAAGAAAGAAGAGAGGGGAAAAACTGCAAAGAGACTCAGAGGTGTGTGCAAAGAGACTGTGATACAAAGCACGGATCCTGAAAAAAATACTATCTTTGTGGCTAAAGATTTGCACAAATTGCCGCCAGTGACATTCGATCACGTGGAGGTAACGGCGTTATTGATAGTTATTCTGCTGATAAAGACTCAGCTATCTGAAGCCAAGAGAAATTAAGCGACAACGCAACAATTAAACAATTTGGAGGCCAAACTTAGCAATAAACAGGAAATATCACGCAAAAAAGAAGCGGTAACTGTGATATTATTTTATAGCGGGTTGGGAAATAAACATTCAACAGGGAACAAACGACAAGGCAGTGAAATATCGCTGTCCTGTTCTAGCACGTATGCTCAATGTCTCGATGTACAGGAATCTACATCTTAGACACGTCTGACACCTAATCAGAGTGAGAGAGAGATGACAAGATGCGAGCCATACGAGCGCGAGAATGAAAAAGCAGACACCGCTGTCCAAAGAGCCGCTGTCGAAGGACGCGTGGAATGTCAGAATCATAATCAAAACATTAATATATTCGAGAAACAGTCATTTGCGAATATTGTCGCAAATAATAATAAAGGTTTCCAGGCTTCTCAAGAGAGTGAAGAGTGAATTAGGGTGCAAAGGAGAAGACTGAGGAATAAATTTATGGCGAGCAAAGGTAAAGCTTGCACCGAGGGCAATACGAAGTACAAGGCAGCTGACATCCAAGTTTCTTTAGTTATTACTCATGTGCACAAGGATGTTTCATGCGAGGATATCGCCGAGTATATTTTTTCAAAAACGCAAACGACAGTAGCTCCAATAAGAATAAATATGTCAAAGCAACGTAATTATAATGCTTTTAAACTTTTTGTAAACAAACATCTTGTACGTACGTTTAAACGTTTCTAGATGAGAGTTTCAGGTTGCACTGCAGGAGACCTGGTTACTTCCTCATGACTTGATAATTCTGAATGAGGTAAATGATGAGTTTGTGGGCATAGTATTATTATTTATTATATGTATACTGTGCGAAAGTTACTTGAACCGACTTATCTGTGTTAAAGTATTTTTTATAGGCATTTCTTGCTAAAAGACTTTACAAATACAATAATTGCATTTTTGAAAGATAGAAAAATTTGAAATCCAGACTCAGGAATCGAACCCGAGACTTCCGTAGTCAAACCGGGGCCAGAAGCGAACCACCTATCTGGACTATGTTACTATGTAGATATCAAATTTTTCTATCTCCCCGCAGCGCCATCTAGGCGGTAGTTAAAGAACTATCACGGCTTTTGTTATTGCTTCGTTACAGAGAGCATTTTAACAAATTATGATGACGCAGGCCGAACATTGAAGTAATTTTTATAGGCATTTCTTGCCAAAGATTTTACAAATACAATAATTGCATTTTTGAAAGATAGAAAAATTTGAAATCCAGACTCAGGAATCGAACCCGAGACTTCCGTAGCCAAACCGGGGCCAGAAGCGAACCACCTATCTGGTTCGATTTCTGAGTCTGGATTTAAAAATTTTCTATCTTTCAAAAATGCAATTATTGTATTATCTGTGTGAGCTTTAATGCGCTATTGCTGGAACCATGCTTCGACATGAGTCAGGTGTGATAGGAGCATTTCGGATGCGGAATCGGGGTTCTCATGAGTCGAAAGAAGTGAAGTATCATCTGCATATGTAGGCCTGGTGGTATTGGCATTAGTGGGTAAATCTGCTGTAAATATAAGGTCGACGGCTGGACCCAGTATACTACCCTGTGGAACTCCTGACTTAATTTTGTGCATATGTGATATATCGGAATTACATCTCACTTCGTAGCATCGGTTTTCGAGATATGATTTTAGGAACAGAAAGAAAGAGTGCGGTAACATTTTTTTAATTTTAAAGAGTAGTCCATTGTGCCACACTTTGTCGAAAGCTTGACTAATGTCTAGGAAGACTGCGCAGCAATATTGTTTGTTTTCCAGAGCTCTACTTATGACATCAACCAACCTATGCACCTGTTCGATAGTTCCGTGGCCTTCTCTAAACTCTAAATTGGTGTGTTGTTATTATCTCCGGTAGGTGTTCTCGCATTCTATTTAATCAGATCTTTTCCAGCAATTTTCCAATTACTGAAAGAAGGCTTATTTTTCCCGGTTTTAGCAACATTATTACCTGCGCTATTTTCCATTGGCTTGGGTAGCAGGACAGTCTTAAACATGCGTTCAAGATAGCGAGTATGAGCAACATTCCATTTTTTTGAAGGTGTTTTAAGAGACTAGCGTCAATAAGGTCATAACCGGGGCATTTCCCTGCCTGAAGTTTTAGAATTTCCCGCCTTAGCTCTTTTAGTGTCACATGCTTCAATGGCAAGCACATCTGTGTAACTAGGTGACCGGAGGTATTTCTCAACTTCATTGTTTAGATGTTGATTGTCGCTGGGAACTGGTTCAAAAACTTTATCTAGATGATTGGCATAGGAGTTAGCTTTTTCGTAGTCGCAGCGGGCCGAAGATCCCGTTGGTGTTCTTAATGGTGTGACTTGTTGTTTGGGTCGCTTTAGGTTTTTTGGCAGCCTTCCTCAATGAATAGATTGTATTACTGGTGGCTGTCAGTTTTGTGAGGTATGATTGTAGATTTTCGTTCTTTAATTGTTTGATTAGTATTTTTAATTATTGTGAGGCTTTATTAAATGCGGTCTTATCTCTAGGATAGTGAGTGTCGTGCCATACTCTGCGGAGTCTACGTCTTTCGTTTATACAGTTCTTGATGAATGCGGGGTATACATGCTTAATTGTGGTTACCGCATGGTGATGGGATGTAGCACTATTTGCTGCATCGTGCATCAGTCTGTTTAGTCCTTAAATAGACTGTTCTATTTCGCCAATCGTTTTCAGTGGGATCTTAAGCTGTATCTCTGCTGTAATGATATTTTCAAGTTCAAATACTCATCAAGCATTATTCAAAGAATATTTGTCTGAATAAATTTAAACTCTGTTGTCCAACAGTTAAGCACAATTTAGAACATACGAGTTTACAACTGTCCAATGTGATACATAGTTTGAAAAGTAACATGTATTTGTAAAGCGTTATAAGAGTGTGTTTGAAAACTGACGAACATTTTCATTCGACTTGCGACTGTACATAGTAGTTTTACTCGGTATGAGAGTTTATTTCAATTTAATTCGTAAACCGAGAAGTTTGAGTTTATTTATGGTGGATCTGCGCCCCATAGTTCGTAAGATATTTCAATTAATTCGTATTTGTTGTTTTTTATGACTGTTTTTATTTTTATAAATATTTTGTGATTAGTGAAGGGAACAATATCCAAATAGATCCCCCTATTTTACATGCTCTTTGGATCCCCCCATGGATACAAATAGCCCTATTTGTATCCATGGGGGGACCCAAGTGAACGGAAGGATTCATATAAATCCACCAGGGGATCCAACTTGATAGGAATCAGTGTAGACAAAAATAAAAATAAACCCCCCAGGGGATTTTTTATTATTGTTATCAGTTTTATGTGATCATGTGGTCGTCTAACGCTATAATATTACGCTATAATAATATCTTACGAACTATAGGGCGCAGACACACCTTGTTTGTCCTCAACTTCTTGCTTTCACGAGTTATATGTACGGGGTCAAAACTTTGAACGCGTATAACTTATTTAACAAAAAAATCCTTGAGTAAAATTACTAATTTTATGCAAGTAAATATTTGACTTGACTGGCTTATACAAATAAACGGCTCTAACTGCCCTAAGCATGGGCGTACTCAGCTTTTGACCCAGAGGGGGGACAACCAGATTTTTTTAAAACAGGGCATACTCAGTTTGCGCGTCAAGCATCAAGTCTGGACTAGAGGTACGATTTTTAGAACTGTTTTTTACATAAATTATACCAGTCACAGCTCGACAGGAGAAGGACAAGGGAGTGAGGAGAGACCCCTCCGAATGAGCTGAGTCCGGTCCGAAGGAGAAGAAGATTTTAAAAGTGACATTTACGCTAGCCAGCATGCAACTTATTTAGCAAGCCACTGCGCGAGTCGAGGTGGCGAGCGCAGCGCAATTTTAAAAGTTACTGCGCGTTGGGGGACGGGACTCTATTAAAGTACAATCATATTAAATTACAGGAGAAACTAATAGGTAAACAATTTATGTAATCTTTTATTATTTGAACAACAATGAGCATGATGAAAATTCGTAATTTAAACTAATTTCTAACATTCTCTTTCCTTTTTATTATAGGCCTACTTTATTACACAAGGAAATTAGTCTTGGCCTAAATAATGGTTTAGTTATCACATCTGCATTTTGTAGATCGGATGAAATTTTCTGAACGTCCAGTTCACCTTTACTGATGCATTCTCTGATATAAAAATGTTTCCGTTTAACATGCTTTGTCTTACGTTGCTTCTCTTGAGGTGCATTAAATGCCAACTTACGCTGATTCATTATAAATAAAGCGAACTGGAATTTCTGATAAATCTGTCAATTCTTTCAATAATTCCATCAGCCACACAATCTCTTAATAGCCTCTGTAGCTGACACTAATTCAGCCTCTGTTGATGATAGAGCTAACGTCTTTGCTTACTGCTATGCCAGCTTATAGGCCCTGAAATTAGGCTTATCATGCCAGAAGTTTCCCTTGAGACCACAAACTGTTTGTTCCGTCATTGTATCCTTCCGGTTGCTTTATTATTTTGATTTATTGTTGAACTTTTCCGATAAGGAAGGCGGTTGTAACATTTAATTGACTAAGCGTTAATTTTTCTTTTGCTGCTACACCAAGTTGAGCACGAATTTTACTTAGCTCGACAACTGGGCTAAATGTTTCGCTAAACTCTATACCTGCTCTTTAGGAAAAACCTTTTACCATAAGTTAGGTCTAGTAGTCTGGGTTAGTTTTAAGTATAAACACCCATTTACAAGGAATACTTTTCATTGCATCAGCGTAAGTAGTAGGATCAATAAAATGTTTTCTATAAATTCCTTGGCTGACATGACAAACTTATCAAATTTTATTGGTTTTTGATATAGAAGAACGATCACGAAGTTGCATTCTATTTTCAGAATGTGACGTTACATCCTCATTTTCAATTTCGGAATTTAAATCAACTGGAGTATTGACGTTCCCTCGCAAGGAATTAATATTTTCTCCTATAGATTCATAAGCACTTTCCGCTTCTTCAACTACATGATGACTATTACTATAGAAGATCTGATACGGTTCCAGATTTTGTTCGGATGAATTTAAGATCGAATCGATGTACCTAGTATTTTTAAGAAGTGGCAGTCGAAGAATCATTTACCCTTTATTTAGGATAAAACATTTTATTATCAATACTTTGTGTTAGCATGGAACCCATATTTGAAAAGCTTCGGAATGTTCTGGGTAACCAATAAACATGCCCGGTATGGCTTTAGATGCAAATTTGTTTTTATTCGATTTATCTTTCACTAGCATTCGCCCACGGCTCGGCTTTTATCTAAATCGGTTTAGCTGTTTGAGCGTGAAAGCGTAATAGACAGACAGGCAGACAGAGTTACTTTCCAATATTAGTAAAGATAAGAAAAAAGACTTTACACCAAAACTATTCAAGTGATTTATGCAGGGTTTTCTTTTCAAAAGGTCTATCATTATTTATACTTTTGTTTACGCTTCTGTTGCATAAATAGTTACCGGTAGAAACAGCTCATAGGAATGCAGGAGCAGAAGATTCTATCATCATGCATCAGCTTTTTCTAGGAAGGTTCAATTTTTCTCTCTGCTATCCCATTTTGATGAGATGTGTAAGGAGCTTTTAATCGTCTGATGATTCCATTTAGTCATGTAATTCCAAGTATTCAGTTCCGTTGTCGGATTGTATTTGTACTAACAAATTGAGTCAAAGTTACTTTAAATAAATGATAATAATAATAATAAGCATTTTCATGTTTGAATTTTATTAACGTTTCATTTTTGTTTTCATTTACAGATCATTTTGAGCCGTCGTTTACACGTTTCAAAGCGTTATAATTTCTATGTGACATTAATGTTGTCCTCAATCAAAAGATGGCGCTGAGTAGGTACGATGTAAAATGGAGTAGGTACAATTAAATTTATACCATTTTTCATCATAAAGTTGATAAAAATAGCTAAAATGTATAGTGGTCGTGCCAGAAAGGTACTACTTAGCCAGGCCAGGGCCTACACGTTATAACAGCGAAAATATGAGAGTACATATGTATATTTTATTGTACTTAGTACAATAAAGTAAACTTTTTTTCATGAATTGGTACCTATAAAAATTAACATAATCATCTGTGGTCGTGCAGTATAGAATCACACCCTAAATTTAATTTAATTATCACCAACATTATGAGGGATGATATAAGTTTAATCTGTGTAATTCTTATTACAAAGCTAGTTTCATTGGAACAGTTCTTAGCATGGTTGGATGAAAATCCATTCAATATACTTACTGTTTTCTTTGTTGCACTCGTTGAATGTACAGGGGGAAAGTATGCCTAGATTTAACATAGGTACTGAAGCTGAAAACTGAAGCATAGGTACAAACAATTGAAACAAATTTTATGAATATATTTATAATATCAGTGAGCTTGCTATGAAATGAAATTTTAAAAATTCATAAATTACTACATAGAGTCCATTTTTATTATTAGATACCATCTCCATAAGAACTGAGTTCATTTTCATGAGAATCATTTATAGGTTTATTTATCTAAACTGTTAGGTAGTACTTATTAGTTATTACATTTGACATCATCAAAAAAGATATACTTATGTTAACAATTTCAATAACCTGTAACTGATCTGTACTATCTGTTTAAACTATGTTTGAAAAGGCATATTAAGTTGATCCCTTATTTCTTGTAGCAATGTATTAAATAGCTGAGCTCCTATAAAATAATATTCATTTTACCATAAGCAGTTCTTGGTACCTATGTAAGCTAATAAAATGCCTAATTAAAAAATATATATATATATAGTCAATATAACAGTAGTCAATCAGTAATTGATCAATGTATATTTAGTTTCACTATATAGTTCACTACAGTTGGATCAACATTACTTGACCGGATTGAAGTTATATCCTAACACTTTCGCGCATGTCATAGAGATGCGACCCTAAAATTACTTACGAAAACGATTATATTGATTCGATTAAAAATACTAATTAAATTTTAAATAACAATATAAAAATACTATTTAAATGAGTTCATAAAATTTTAAATTTAGATTTAGTTACAGTAAATACTCAAGTAAGTTTGAAAAACAATTTCTTAACGAAATAAAATTATGACAATGTAATACGCAATCGCATCTATATTTCTCTTTATTTAGTTACCGCCCCCGACCTCCGTAATCCACAATAAGACCTTCCTGTCACCATTTACTACTAAAAATGCATCTGAGCAACCACTTTTCGCCAACTTCAATCCGGTCAAGTTACGTTGATCCTACTGTAGTAAGTACTAAAAAAAATCAGTCCAAAATATGATTAAAGAACAATTAAAAAAAAAATGTTTTTTAAACTGTAAAAGTGGCAATAAATAATAAGAGTCATTGAATCACACACCAGTATATTTTAATAATTCGTATTGTTTTAAAAATAGCCAGAGATCGTTCTTCCTCCAGTCGTAACCATCGACATCCAGAGTTACTTCCGCAATAGACAATGGGCATTGTCTATTATCATTGTCTAGGTGTCGACTTAATGTGTTTTGAATTCATTTCTGGGCAGAAATGAATTCAAAACACATTAAGTCGACACCTTCCACCGAAGGCATTCGGTAGCTCAGGTAGTGGCTCGGCTTGGCTTGGCATGGCTGTTATTGGCTATTATTGTCTTTGATTGGCTATGATTCGCTATGATTGGCTATGAATGGCTATGATTGGCTTTGATTGGCTATGATTTTATAACCAAGATATACGAAAAATGCATGTAGGAAAAAACAAAACAACTACAAAAGATTGAATAACTATTGTAACAAATTCAATGTTCTTAGTAAATCTCAATTTGAATTTCAAAAAAGGGCCACAACTATAGCAATTTACACGCTTATGAATGAAGTTTTGTCAAATATTAATAATAATAACTTTACTACAGGACTTTTTTTTTGACTTATCTAAAGCGTTAGATTTAGTATCACACTATATATTTCTACAAAAGTTGGAAACCAGTGAAGTAGGTAAGAGGACCTACTCTACAATGATACTCTACTTAATAACAGAAATCAATGTGTAGTAATTAAAAGAATTGACGGCAATCGGGACATGATACCATATTGTTCAGAATTTAAAAACAATAACTGCGGCGTGCCGCAACGAAGTATATTAGGCCCTATTTTATTCCTATTATATATTAATGACAAATTTAATGCAATAGACCATAAATGCATTATCTTTGCCGCCGATATCAATCGTTGTAACAACTAATAAAAAGATACATACTGATAAAGAACATGAAACAGAAATAAATAATACAATCAGAACACACAGAAATATATATATATTTTTAATTATAGTATATAAATTTTAATAAATCTTACAATAATAAATACAATTTCATATTAGACATTCCAAAACTTAAGCAGTAAATTTAATGATACAATTTTTTTAGGAAGACATAAATAGATGAACATCTAAGCTGGAAAACGCACGTAGATAATTTAGCATCCAAAATCAATAAATTTGTTAACGCACATAAGCAAGTTAAGAACGTAACCAATATAAAAACTGCTGTAATGTCACATCAAGCTTATGTTGAGTCATTGTTGCGATATGGACATAAATTAAGGGGCAATAGTACGGAAAAAAGTAGGGTTTTCCTTGCACAGAAAAAAAGCATTAGAGCTATATCCGGGCTTCAACCTGGCGAATCATGTCAACCGGTTTTTAAAAGACTTGGCTTGTTACCACTGCCCTGCTTGTATATATATATAAAGTTTGTATGTTTGAAAGAAAAAATAAAAATCTGTTCAAAACTGTCTACGAAAACGTGCCACGAAATAGAACAAAAGAGACTTGAAATATATGTTCGTAAACTTTCGCGATTTGTACAGATTATAGAATTATGAAGGTATTTAGCCTTAAAATAAAATATTTACACGATTAAGGGGGCATTACACTGAGAGAATCATTTATTTAGAGCTACGTACACAGCGACACGATCGCCGGCACTGTGAAGTAATGGTTGTGTGCGGAAGAGCGCTTCTGCACACAACCATTACTTCACAGTGCGCAGGAGCGCAGGTCAAAATAAAGTAGAATATTCGTTCGTACATATGTTAGATTACGAACGCCATGACTGTGACAATACGAAAATGCTCGTTTTTGCATTTTTCCGCAACTTCAAGATTTATTTGCGGAATCACATTTGACATAATATCCTTAAATTTCATCTACTAGAAAAACTCTTTGACTAGTGACACAATTTTTTTCGTGTCCTAAAATATTAGGACACGAAAAAAACTAAAAAAATGAACGAAATATCGTTCATTAGGTTTTCTATATACATTTTTGCGAGAGCCGAACCCTGTTTCGCGTATTCTACCCTTAAGACCCGTAGCTTATAAAATTCTATAAAAAGAGACTTGTGCTAAACGATATTCCTAAAAGCACCATATATACCTATTAATAATTGTTTAGTTATGTGTGTAAAAATATTTATTAATCGTCGTGTCGAATCTGAGGCAGTTCAACTTTAAATCGTACGAATGGCTTAACAAAAGTAATTTCTACTGTTTATAAGAATTTCTTGAAAATAACCATTCAACTCTTTGAGATTTGCATGCTTTGTATCAAAGCTAAGACATGTATGCACTTCAGTAATTGTACCCTTTTATTATATGTACCATGTTTTAATGTAAATAAATGTATTATTATTAATATTCTCTTTATTTAAACTTAATAACATAAAATTTACATTTTTAAATATAGATATAAAAAAATAAGGTCCCACCGGCATCGGATACAGGGACCAAGCTACCGGCGGTGGCTTTCTGCATCAGGCGCTTGACCCAACCGCTCAACGCAAGCCTCTCTGGGTGTTGGTTGAGGCTCTTGGCAATCAGTCCATTAACCGAGACGACTATCGGGACAATGACCGCCGAATCCACATCCCACATGTCGACAATCTAGTGCGGCAAATCCAGATATTTAATTTGTTTATCGTTTTCGGCTTTCACGAGATTCTCGTCATGGGGGATGGCGATGTCGACGATCATTGTACGACGCTCTGATCGGTCTATCAGCACAATATCAGCAACGAGAACTGGCTCAGCAACGTACCTGTGGTATGGTACCTCAAGGTCCACAAGGTGGTAGTTCAGGTGTGTCTGTGCAAGTACTCGCCGTTAGCAAGACGTAAACATCCGGAAACGATATGTTTTAGGTACTCACCTGGTCGGTGACTGGCACTACAGATGTCAACAGTGCCATCCCTCAGGATATATTTCCGGTAGTTATTCGTCATGATAACTTCGTTAGCAATTGCACAGACAAAACCCTCGGTTTCTCCGAAGAGGTCACCGAACCGTAGCCAGGCCACGGACGCAAATAGGTCCACATGAAGAACCCGAAAAAACCTACCGTGAAGCTCCTTGCTGTGCCATACCTCCCTGCGCTCGCTGACACCAAGAACTTACAGGTCTGCGTCAGTTCTCTTTGGCCAAGGAGAGTAGGGTTAGCCCGGTGTCCACTGCGACGACATCCCGATGCACACCCGCGTTCACATGGAGAAAATATTCTCTGAGATTGTATATTATTATTCTTATTATTATAAAACTCTAATACATATTTTTTTACTTTATATTATAAGTAATTGCATATTAGATCTGCATTCATATAAATATTAAATTTAATTAGAATTAAATACTAACTATTACTTATAATTTAATATACAGATATCACAAGCGAATAGCCGTTATAACGCGCAGTAATTTATTTCACCTTTAAAACAAAAATAAAAACAAGTTACCCTGTCAAGCCTATTAAAAATATACCTTAGTACAGTTGGATCAACGTAACTCGACCGGATTGAAGTTAGGTTTTTATCACTTTCGCGCATGTCATAGAGATGAGGCCGTTGACGGTGCCGCTGTGTGAGGCGCGGGGCTCGTTCGGCGTCGTATCTAGACTGCCGTAGGTGACGCCGCGTCGCGACTGCACTCGCCAACGTCCCCGAGGCCGGGTTATGCCTGACAACATCAATGCTACGTCACCACATATATTGCTACAGAATGCCAGCTCTATACTAGTTAAAAATGAAATAGGCACACGAACGCAGACGTATACATAATCATATTCGCAATATGTCTGTTTTGTATCATTCGCAGAATTACTTTTTTGCAAAATGGTTCTTTCGCAGAATATCTCTTTCACAAAATGTCGCGATAGTAGTAACTTAGAATTAAATATATCATTTTAAAGAACAATCATTTAAGTTACATTATAAGGTAAAACAAAGTTGCTTAAATTTAAATACATATACAAATTTATATATATTTAAATATTTAAAATCTTATATTTTGTTTACGTTGCTATTGCGACATTTTGCAAGAGACTTTCTGCGAAAGAGGTAATGCCAACCGAGACTGCGCACGTTGAGATCTCCGAACGTAAGCGTCTATGTGCGTGGACTAATTGTTAAGTTGTAAACCGGCCTTCTGTACTTATGTATTTTGTGACTAAGTCATCACATATACACTTTATACATATGTGGTAAAATGCATGCTGTACATAAAGGCACTTCTGTACAAAATACTGAAATATTCATGCCACTAGATGTAAGATAACCTGATGTGAAACATTGAGAATACATGCGGTACCTTGAAGTACAATTTAGTGAAAACAAGCATGATAAACCTCATAATAGGATCTATAGATATAGATAGGTGGTATTTAACATAGTAGAAAGCCAAATCCAACTAAGTTGAAATTTTTTTTTTAATTAACAGCTACTGTCTCGTCGGCAGAGCAATCTTCACTTCTCTCTCTACTTGATACGTCTCGGCTCCTACTTTTTCCTTCATTTGTTGCCGAAAGAAAATTAAATTGAAGTTAATACACTATACAGAATGACTTTGAATTGTAGTAGTAGTTCCATGCATCGCCGTGTTTTTGTTTCCGTGAACATGAATAAATACAGACAGTGCAACGATGCCATACCGTGCAAAGGAAGCGGTACGGTAACGAGCCGACGAACTATCTGTACCTAACCTACCTATCATGCCGCGAAAACAAAACAATGTAAAGCCAATTTTTCCTTCATACTTTTACTGGCTTAGGACTTTTTTTCTTCTTGCTTGGGCATGGGTGGGAACTTGAAGACTACTTACCGTCCAAAAGGTTTTGAGTGGCACTTAATGTCCTCTCTAAGGACGGTTGGTTTTAATGTGGATAATTTCTTAAATTGTTAGTTTGGCTATACCAAATCACCATATTTAAAATTTGTTGGTTATCAAAAAGTTCACTGTTTCTTCTCGACCCCCCAGGCATTTTCGAATACTTATCACTTAATAGTACACAACCGATTACACTTATAAGCGCACGCGACCGTCACCTCATTAAGCTTTCGTCCGACTGGTGCAATTGTTTATTTACATTAGCAACGATTGGCACGCGCCCGCGCCTGCTAGGGATGATACTATGGGAGCAAATGAAATTTATCGATATTTCCGTAGATAATGATCATTACTTATTTAATTTACGTACTTGTAATTATTTACTCGTACTTGTACTTACGAGGACTGAAGTGACTCGCATACTGTGTTGGTATTAATGTATTGTTCTTAGTATGTATGATTTGAGTTTTCAATTCCTCTTTTTATAAATAAACTAGCTGTCCCGCGCAACTTCGTCTGCGTAAATTTTCCCTTTTTTTTTTTTTTCTTTTTTTACAACATTTTTCATTGCTGCTCCGCTCCTATTGGTCGTAGCGTGATATTATAACCTATAACCTTCCCCGATAAATGGGCTATCCAACAATAAAATATTTTGTCAGTGCAGCCCAGTAGTTCCTGAGATTATCGCATTCAAACAAACAAACAAACTCTTAGGGGTATGAAAAATAGATGTTGGCCGATTATCATAGATACCGGATAAGCTGACCCGCGCAACTTCGTCTGCGTAAATTTTACCCGTTTTTGCAACATTTATCATTGCTGCTCAGCTCCTATAGGTCTTAGCGTGATGTTATATAGCCTATAGCCTTTCTCAATAAATCGGCTATCCAACAGTAAAATATTTTTTCAGTGCAGCCCAGTAGTTCCTGAGATCATCGCGTACAAACAAACAAACAAACTCTTAGGGGGATGAAAAATAGATGTTGTCCGATTCTCAGACCTACCCAATATGCACACAAAATTTCATCAAAATCGGTCGAGCCGTTTCGGAGGAGTTCGATTACGCACCCCGTGACAGGAGAATTTTATATATTAGATGAAGTTTGTTAAAAATGTACTCAACAACAATCCTAACAAATTAGTTATATTTCGGGACTTAATCGCGTGAATTATTTAAAGGTACGAACCTTTTATTTACCCGACGTTTCGATCGAATTGCACCGATCGTGGTCACGGGTCGACTGATGGCAGCTTAGCGATGTCTCCGTGAGGCGCGGGGTTTTTCAACTACCCTCGCCTGGTCTTGATAATTTTGATAATTTGTACTGTCGGTACTTCTACACACTACACTTACAACGTCTTTACACTGAGGCGCGGTGTCTTTACGGCTACGATTACATTTGTTGATAACAGGGTTCCAAGATGGTGAGAGCCGGTATCCATCTTCTCGGTTGAAGTTCTTATACTTCTTGATCTCAACCGCCTCGCGTACTATCCTGGAATAATAGTGGCGATCGGTGGAAAGTACCTGTGGCTTATGCAATTCTATCCAGTGATTTGGTCCTGATTCCAACAAATGCTCAGCGATAGCAGACTTGTAAACTTGACGGTTTTTTACAGCAGCGATATGTTCCTTGACCCTGTCTGCGATTGTCCTTTTGGTCTGTCCGATATAGGAACTACCGCAACTGCAATCCACCTTGTACACGCCGGGTGTTTTAGTTAGTTGCGGTAGTTCCTATATCGCGCCTCACGGAGACATCGCTAAGCTGCCATCAGTCGACCCGTGACCACGATCGGTGCAATTCGATCGAAACGTCGGGTAAATAAAAGGTTCGTACCTTTAAATAATTCACGCGATTAAGTCCCGAAATATAACTAATATGTATAAAAATCGCGAAAGTTTAAAAACAATAATCCTAACAAACTATAATCCTCAGTTTATTAAGATACTGGATGGAGTATGCAAACGTACCTACTAGAAATTATAAGTTGGTTTAATTCTAAAAAACTATTAACACTTGTAAAAATATATTGATATTTTTACAAGTGTTAATAGTTTTTTTAATTGTTAAGTAACATTCTCGAATGTAAAGGATTGAATTAACATTCGAGAATGTTACTTAACAATTAAGTGATTTTTGACCTCTTTTTTTGCATCAGTCCTATATTAAGGTATATAATATAATGGTGGCAGCACCAACAGTTTAGAAACAAAGAAACATTGTAAACATTATCAATTTGAAAAGAGAGGCCACGAGTTTTTATTAGGCGTTACGAGATTTAATTTTATATTAAATCATTTTTATTATTATTATACCAAATCATGCATGCTTATTAAAATAAATAAAATGACGATACCAATGTTTCAATTTACAATAATAGTGTGAAGGCCGGTGGATGATATAGTACCACATGCTCTAAGTTATGAAACTCGAATGGAAAAAAAAAGTAAACATCATTTTCATAGATACATTGATTTTTTGCTAGAATTTGAAATTTCAAACCTTCTAGTGGCTTTCGTGAATCAGAAATGACAAATACTAACCATTTATACTTAAAGTATTTATATTGATAAACTCTTTGGGAATGGGAATAAAATTCCTAGGTCTTTATTTAATAATTATCTTGTTAAAATGACTGGGAATATATGAAGAATGACTGATATTGCTTAATTGTGCATTTTTTTATTACAATTTATCCATCAATGATTACGAAGTATGAAAAATAAGGTTTCATTTATTTAAATATGGTTTTGAAATATACTTTTAGTATTATAGGTACTACCTACAAACTTCATGTTTGTTTGTATACCATTTAATTGTAAATGTACTACCAATTTACAGAGATGTGATCTAAATGAACATCGCACATAAAAAGATAAATTCTCATTTAATTTTACGTGGATTACAAATTTTTGTGCACTATTTTCCTTCAACGCATTATTCTTAAATATTGTTCTTTTTTACGATACTTCTTTTAAGAAACATTTTCTAAGACTGTATGTATTTTGACTGGGGACAAACGTAATTTGTGCTTATTTTAATAATACAGAATTCCACAAAATAAAAACATCCGGAATAAATTTGATACATTTCTCAGTTGTTTAAATAATATACTCAGCTTAATTTTGTTAAAAAATACAAAAAATGTGTAGTGTGTGGAGATTTTAATATTGACCTATTAAAAAAACGACATATTCACAACAATTTAAACATTTCATAAAAGGATTTAATTTAAAAATGGAAATAACTTCACCAACACGCCTTAGCAGTGGCACTTGTATTGACAACATTTTACACAATATACGCGGATGCAAAAGCGAAGTACTAGAACTGGCAATCTCAGACCACACGGCCCAGCTAATACAATGTCCCGTAAGAAAAACGTGTAGGTTTGATCACTGGTATATATACCGACGTGATTACTCTAAGCAAAACATTGAGAAGTTTTTAAAATGCGTGGGGAGTCTTGAATTTACTGGTGTGTATCAAGAAACAGATCCAAATAATGCGTTTAATATTTTCCATGACACTTTCTTACTATTCTACGATTTGTGTTTCCCAAATATCAAAGTTAAAATATTCACC
The DNA here is from genome assembly GCA_945859575.2 of Herminia tarsipennalis. Taxonomy (NCBI): domain Eukaryota; kingdom Metazoa; phylum Arthropoda; class Insecta; order Lepidoptera; family Erebidae; genus Herminia; species Herminia tarsipennalis. The sequence goes on from OX243846.2 coordinate 20,726,559, forward strand.
AAAGCAAAACCCAAGTGGATAAGTCGTGGTATTAGATTATGTTCTAAAAGGAAGCGCGATCTCCTATGGAAATACAGAAAATGGCCAACCAATGAAAACAAGCAACATTTTAAAGCTTTATCCGTCAGACTCAAGAAGGTCATACTAAGGACACAGAGAACACAAAATATTAATTATATACAATCTGCTATAAATAAGTGTAAAGCTACTTGGAAAGTAATTAGGTTCTTAGGGACTTTAGGAATCGGAAAACAGGGGCGTACTGATCCTCAGATGACGGTTGGTATAGATGAGATCAATGCTTATTTCACCTCCACTGCACCTATTGATCATCTAACCAAGCGTCGTACTTGCGAGTACCTAGCCGATCTTCCACGCCCAAACATCGATTTGTTTAATTTCTCTCCAATCACACCGGGCGAGATCAAAAAGATAATTTCTTCCATAAAATCCAATGCTGTTGGGCATGATGGTATTAGCCGTCGCATGTTAATTCCTATCCTTGACTTTCTTCTCCCTGCTCTATCTCATATCATTAACTTCTCTCTTGATTCTGGGACTTACCCTTCTTCTTGGCGCCTTGCCTTTGTTATTCCTCTACCTAAAATTTCGAATCCGACTCTTCCTAACCACTTCCGACCTATCTCTATTCTTCCTTTTCTATCTAAAGTATTAGAGTCCAGTATTTATAGGCAAATTACACAATTTGTGTATCATAACAACTTGTTGAGCCATTTTCAATCCGGCTTCAGACCTGGACACAGCACCAGTTCTGCTCTTCTTAAAGTGACTGGAGATATCAGGGCAGGCATGGAACAGACCAAAGTTACAGTTTTGGCTTTGGTGGATTTCTCGAATGCCTTCAATACTGTTTGCCACGATATCCTACTCTCTATTCTTTCTCATTTCATGTTCTCGTCTAATGCTTTAGCCTGGTTCTCGTCCTATCTTCAGGGGCGCCAGCAGTCTGTGCGCGTGAATGATTCTACGTCAAGGTGGCGTGATCTCGAGGCTGGTGTTCCTCAAGGCGGGATCCTTTCTCCATTATTATTTTCTATTTTTATTGATCTTATCACTAAGGTTCTTCAGTGTGCGTTCCATCTTTACGCCGATGACTTGCAGTTGTATGCCCAAGCCAGTGTGAACAATTTATCCGAGGCCATCACAAAGATAAATGCTGATCTTGATGCTATCAAGACTTGGTCTAACAGATTTGGCCTGACAGTAAACCCATCTAAGTGTCAGGCTATTGTGGTAGGCAGTCAACGAATATTAAGCCGATTTAACCTCGACACATTGCAACCAATTATTTTTAACGGGTCTACTATTCCTTTTAATTCTTCGGTCAGGGACCTCGGTATTTTAATTGACACCAACCTCAACTGGCAAGCTCAGGTTACTAGCGTGAGTCAAAGAGTGGTTGGTACCCTGCGGAGTCTATACCGCCTGAAGAATTTTCTACCTTTCAAAATCAAATTATTGCTCATCCAGTCGCTGATTTTTCCACTGATTGATTATGGTGATGTATGCTATCATGACCTGAATGCAGACCTCCTCAATAAATACGATCGACTTCTAAATAATTGCATTCGATTTATTTTCAATCTCCGTTAGTTTGACCATGTGTCTTCTTATCGTTCTGAACTGAAATGGCTTCCTATTCGTCAGCGCCGTAGTTTGCGCGTTCTCACTACTCTCTATTCTATTCTTAATTCTCCTACTAGCCCCTCTTACTTATCTTCTAATTTTCAATACTTGTGCTCCAGCCATGGTAGGGAGCTTCGTTCTTCCAACAATATGCTTCTGTTATGTCCTACTCATTCTTCTGGATTCGTCGGATCCTCCTTCCTTGTACAGTCTGTTTTACTCTGGAATGCATTGCCCCCTGAAATCAGAATGGCTTCTAATCGCTTCAATTTCAAGCTGAAAGTTCGTACACTGTTACTCGATGGATTAGCTGAATCTCAACGTTAGCCACATAAATGACTGTAACGTATGTCTGTATGTTATGAATTTAAGTTTATGTTTATTTGTATATAATGTATTTAAGTTAGTATATGTTTTTTGTATGTATGTAATGTATTTGAGTATGGTTATATATATATATATATCTGTATGTATGTTATGTTTTTAAGTATACGTATGTTTATATATATATATATATAAATATATATATATATATATATATATATATATATATATATATATATATATATATATATATATTTATAATCAATTGTATATATCTTAAATAACTAGCATTGGCTGTCTACAATCTGCACCTATATAATTTTATGTTACATCACCCAAAGGTTGGCTGGTAGAGAATGCTTTTAGCATTAAGTCCGCCTTTGTACAATATTTTGTGCATGAAGTCAATAAATAAATAAATAAATAATAAACACAAAACCAACTTTCCTAGCGAGTATATCGAACGGATTAAAATAAATAGCCAAGTTATAACTCACCCAAGCACAATTGCACAAGCCTTTAATAATTATTACGCAGATTTAGTTGAACCATTAATGGCCTCGAAGCACTACAAATCGACCATTGATAGTAAATTATCATCAATGTTTATGCAGCCTACCATACCACAAGACGTCCACCTAATTATTATGAATTTAAAAAATACAGCCAGCACAGGGTGCGACGGCATAAGTACTAAAATTATCAAACGGGTGTCAACAATAATCGCTCCTGTGTTAAGCACTTTAATCAATAACTGTATAGTAAACGGTATATTTCCAGAAAAACTAAAGCTATCAGTTATCAAGCCCCTTTTTAAAAAAGATGACAGGGAAGACATGGCTTCGTATAGACCGATCGCCTTGCTATCAGTGTTTTCTAAGATCTTTGAAAAGGTTATATATAATAAAATAAGTAATTATTTTGAAATAAATAACTTGTTTACAGATAAACAAAAAGGATTTCGGAAGGACAAATGCATTGATATAGCTATATATGATTTTTTAAATATAATTATTTCCAGAATGGACAAAAAACTGCCTGTCCAAGCATTGTATATGGACATGACTAAGGCATTTAATTATGTGGACCATAAAATACTAATTGGTAAACTGAACTCCTATGGTATTCGAGGAAATTTGTCCAATTTGCTGGATTCATATTTAACCAATCGCCGACAAATTACAATAATAAATAAAATATGTATTAAAACCAAAACACAAGTTTCATATAAGTCGGATACCAGAAATATAACTTACGGAGTACCGCAGGGAAGTATACTTGGACCCCTCCTATTTATTATATATATTAACGATTTTCCTACATCCACACCATTCCCTATGATTATGTATGCTGATGACAGCACAGTTGTATTTAATAATGACAATCCTGCTATGATTGACACAGTGGTCAACAAAAACTTAACATCATTGATCAGTTGGTTAGAGATGCACAATCTTATAATTAATTTAGATAAAACCAATATCATGTATTTTAGTCAAACAGGCAACAAACCAAATATGGAAATAAAATATAAAAATACAAAAATTAATGACACTAATGTAATTAAATTTCTAGGCTTGTAAATTGAAAACAATCTAAAGTGGAACGCACAAATTGAAAAAGTGTGCAATAAAATAAATCAGTATGCATACGCGCTGTATATGCTTAACAAAACAGTTAATAAAGAGGCGATTCTAACTGCGTATCACGGACTAGTTGCTTCTACTCTAAGATACGGGATAGTATTTTGGGGCAATGCTACTGGTAAAGACCTAGTTTTTAAGGCACAAAAACGTTGCATCAGAGCTATACGTAATATTTGCACAACTGATTCTTGCAAACCTCATTTTATTGAAATGAAAATACTTACGATGCCATCTATGTATATACTAGAAACAGCTTTGTTCGTTAAGCGAAATTGGGAAAAATTCTCAGAAGTAACAAGCAGTCGCAGATCTGACAAGTTACGCCTGGTTCCAGCAAAAACGGCATTGCTACACAAAAGTATATTTGCAATGGCACCAAAGATTTATAACAAACTACCGAAAACTATTAAATCTTCTGAAAACATTAAATTATTTAAAAGTAAATTACAATCATTATTATTAAATAAAGCATTTTATTCAGTAGATGAGTATTTAGCGGACAAAACCTTTTAGCGGCTTTAAATGTTGTTATTTCATATTTTATATTATTTAATTTTAGTAGCTAGTTTTGACATTTTAATTTGATATTTCATTTTAATAACTATTAACATTATAATTTGATATTGAATCTATTATTGTTATTCTTGTATTTATATTTATTACTTTATTATTCATTTTAATAACTTGTTTTACATCATAATTTGACATTAATTTATTATTGTTATTCTTGTATTTATAATTAAGATTATTATTGATGATAAGTAATGGAGATATGTACGATAAAAATTATTGGTAACTGTAATGTGTGGAATAAACAATATACTTCTTTTTTTTTTACCTATAATTTGTACACCACTCAATGTGGTAGGGCATAGTGTGCTATATAACATAATTTATAAGACCTGTAATTAACCTATGTTCCATGAATAAATGATGATTATGATTATTATGATTATGATTATTATAAAAATATAAATCTTACGTTGTTTTGAATCGGGCTCAGAAGCTCCTTATGCATTAAGAAAAAGTATACATAATTTATTTAATTTACTTATAAACTGTTGTATTTTGGACCTTCACTCCTTTTCTAATAACTATGTCTAAATTTTCCTCTATTATGTTTTAACTAGCTTTCGCCCGTTGAATACATGCATAATTTGAATGCGTACCTGGCAACACTGAGTTTCGCAATTATACCATGCATAGGTGCTTTACAACTAAAAAAATAAATTAAACAAAAATAATAATTAAAAAAAACATCATTTATTTCTATCATCACAAAAGCCATCTGACAAGAGCCTTTGAATACAGAATATCCCTCTATTTTAAGTACTTACATTAAGTAGGTGATTCCTATAAGTTTGTTAACATCTAATCAACAGTGATTTTAACAAACTATCTTTACTAAGAACTTAAGAGGGGATAATACAACCATTGAAATCTCAGATGCATCACATTATTAATAAAAAATACTAATACAAAACATACAAAATTGAATTACCAAAACTGGTCTAAAATAATAAAATTAACTTGTTCTTAAATAATTTGTTGTTTTACAGTCGTACTTGTAAAAACAGATGGCCCCTTACATTTTGAAGCTTTCTGACTGCAACACTAACACCAGACGACATCTTTATACCAGAATTAGTTTTTTATATTACAATTTTTTATATTATCATTCATTAAATAGATTAAAAAATAAACAAAGTGTAAAATAAAGAGGAACAAAATCATAAATAAAAACTCTTTGCTACTTTGCTGTGTCAATTTCAATCTTATTGTTTGATCAATAAAGTTGAAATTGTTATGAATGATGCCGAAATTACAAAAAAAAAATGTATTAAAACCTAAAATGTAGAATTCTATAAAATGCAGTCAAACGCCCCACGGTGTTAGTATTAGCTTTTAACAGCATAATGATGTAGAAAATTTAAAAATATAATTTTATTATCAAATAAAATTAAGTTGCGGATCCCACTTTTACTATTGCAAAAGTGAAATCCGTCCGAATTTTGCAATTACACATAAAACATTTTCCAATTTTGTGTATTTTACAATTATAACGATAAAATATATTTTTAATTTATTTGCCTGACAAGCCTTTGAAATTATTCATAAAACTATTAATAAAATGAAAAATACACAATATGATTATATTTAAAATGTATATGTATTAAATATTTAATACTGATAATGTTCTACATCATACAAAATGAAAATGTATTTTTTTGCTAAAACTGTTACGAGTCTATTACTATTCAAAAGCAAATTTATTAATAATTTCCCGTTCATATTTGTCTTAATAATATTTTTTTAATAATTAATTGCCTTTCCTTCATTTTATATTAATGTCAATATATCTCACACACAAACAAACTAATAACATACTTATCCGTTCCTGATCTAATCTACGTTACAACGCGTGCAATAAATATTAAAAATAACTTCTTATAGAAGTGGAATTTGTGCATCAATATATTTGGTCACTGTAATGCCGATATTTGGCTAAGGCGTAACTAGAAGTCGGAATGATCACTAACGGCCGGTCTCAATAATCTAACTATCGATGGATTTGCCTACTAGAGGTGGAATTTTGACATATTTTGTATGGAGCTTATGTCAAATATATAGCTCTAGTAGCCAAATCCGTCGATAGTTAGATTATTGAGACCGACCGTAAATCTGATATTTTGAGTTTAGAATACGAGTCACATTTCTTGTTTTGGTTTTTGGGGAAACAAGTCTGAAGCCTCGTAAATGTTATAGAGTTACCGTAGACTGAAATATGTTGCCACCATTCATAAAATATAGTTTGATCTTTGTGACATAATGTCATTCTAATGCATTAGTCTTTGATTATATAATGTCTAGATGTAGCATTCCCTCAAATAAGCCTATAAAAAAATGAAGCTACAGGTTTTGTTGTGACGTACGGTTTTTTTTAAAGACTAGTAGTGTTTCCGAGTACCATATTTTCTCCCGTTTATGTGGGAAAACCGTTACGAATACAGATAAAATTACCTACTGTTTATAATAAAGTAGGGATTAAACCAAGATTGTTTTATTTCTATGTAATAAAGTTATAAAAACTTTTAAATTAAATATTTACATAAAATCTCGTCTCAACCGTTTTAACGGATTGCTTTTAAAAACGTTGTCGGAAAGTGAATGTGGGTTTCCTCCTGATTGTTTATGATACAAAAGTGGGAAAAAATAACCTTAGTTTAATATAGACATATTAACCGTGCTTAGGTTTTAAACATAATAATAATAATAAAGTGAAATATGAATAAATAAAATATAAAAATTAATCTTAAAATATATTAAATTTAAAATGCTTAAAATAATGCTATTCAATAATTCTTCAGTGTTGTTGTGTAGGTTTAATATCAGGTTTATTTCACGAAGGACCTAGTAGGATATTTAACTTTATTGTAATGGGAACACCGATCAAAATGGCGCGCTAGATTAACTATGACTAGAACATTCAGATGGCGGCTTTTTACCTGTCAAAAAGTACGTCCACTTTTTGACAGTTCTTTGGTACAATTTTAGGTGTCGGATTAGGAGTCTAGAGATTATATAATCAAAGGCATTAGGCGAGACTTAATCGCATAAAATATTTAAAAGTACACATCACCACAGTCTCAATCAGTCGGAAATTGATCAGAATTGTCGATAATTTGTACCTGATTTTACGTTAGGAAAATGGCGGTGAACAGATCTGTTTAATTTTCATAGTTCCACGTTTAACGTGTGAAAATTAATAAAGTACTTACGTGTTAAATCGAGTCTTTGTACGGTTCAAAATCATGATGTCATTGACAGCTGTTACAGGTATCGACCGATACTGAACCAAGTCGTTGTTCCCTTCATTGTCAATGAAGTAGCTTGTTGTCATTGATATAAAATGTGAGTTCGAAGTCTGTCTAGTTACGCCAATTATAACTAATTAAATAAATAACATAATCACAGTCGCTTATATATTATTATATTCGTTAATCACTTCACAGCCTTGAATATTTTTAAGTACTGTGTGAACTAATAAGTACTTACTGTATTTTTACTTTACTTGTACTGGAAATCATTACCTTAAGTAAATTTCTATTATTATGTTGCATTGCATTTGAAATAAAATATAAGCAACTCATTTATGTGGAACTACGACATGAACTAACCGCTAACTACAATACGATAAACGTAACTTGACCGGACTTAAAGTAGGTTCTTATCACTTTCGCGCATGTCATAGAGATGCGACCCTAAAATTACTTACGAAGACGATTATGTTTAATCGATTAAAAATACTAACAACATTTTAATTCAACAATACAAAAACACTATTTAAATGAGTTCATGAAAGTTTAAATTTAGAACAGTTACAGTAAATACTAAAGAAACTTTGAAAAACAATTTCTTTACGAAAATAATCAGAAAAACACATGAGTTAGTAATACTAAATAAGACAATGTAATGCGAAGTCGCATCTCTAATTCTCTTGGTTTAGTTACCGCCCCCGCCCCCCGCTTCCTGTCACCATTTACTTCCAAAAAACGCATCTGCGCACCCACTTGTCGCCTACTTCAGTCCGGCCTAGTTACGTTGATCCAACTGTACATAGCAGTGTGCAACACACATAAAAAGGCAGTGACATATTAACATCGAACAAATAAACAATAAAATATTATATTTTAAATTTGAAATCAATAGGAATGATCGTTAACGGTACATATCTACGAACACAACGATCGGTACATGCAGATTACAATTAAAAATATATACTCGTGATATTTTACACATAGAAGGGTGTCCCATAAACCATTTTGGTTAGAAGCCCACCCCTTGAAATGACCAATGATGGTTGCGATTTGAAAATTACACAAAACTTTGTGAAAGCGTGCTTTATACTATACCGTTTTAGACATTAGCCATTTTTACTACGACATTAAATTGTTAAAAAACCAATGAAGTAACGTAAACATATAAACAAATCGCAAATATCATTTTATACAATAAATGCTATCAACAATATTAATGGGAAGAAACCATTTTCCCGCTCCAACATTCTTGTAACTTCAAAAACAAAACATTTTCATTATTTATTCAATTTTTGGCTACAAATCTCAAACAAAAAATGCTATATTAATCTCGGATATAATACTACAAAGTTAAAAATCACCTCCACATTAACATAATACACCGATGCGTTAGTACCTACGGGAACTTGTAGCGAGAATGAACTTTACTGGATTACATATTATAACTAATGAAAAAGCCTCGATTTGACTTGATTAAAATAATAAAATACAGAAAAAAAATTTTTTTTTTGTATTTTTCACTTAATTATTACGTATTATACTCGTAGGAAAATAAAAATTGACAATTATTTAATATTGTGTTCCATACTTCGTGTTTAAGAAAAACAATTATTCATTCATTCTCGCTATTCACAAGTTCACCCGGAAGAGTGTCAAAATTATACTGGGTGTAAGTTGTTCCTTGGGCGTCTCTTACTCGAGTCAACGATGTCTCGGCGACCGTCAGTACTTTGCCTCGAAGCCTCTGATTAGCGAGCTTCTGTTTGTTCACCGGGGAACCTGAAACGATGTTATCGGTCACCTGCCTGACGATTCAACAATCTTGTACATGCTATTATAAACACATTTATTGTTATGTTTAGGTATGTTTGTAAACAATTGTTTGTGCTGTATGTATAATAAGCGCTGTGAAAGGAAATGTAGATGTGAGTGAGTGACACAATTATTTTACTATTAAGTAATATAAATGCAAATGTGAGGTTGGATGAATGAATGTTTCATTTCAGCAATGTTTGTGAATGGACTTTGATTTTTACTTTGTTGTAAAATTGCTTTTACAACAAAATGATAGGATATATTTTGGACTAAATGGTTGATATTTAGAATGGCAAATGTTGTCTTATAACGGGCATTAGTTGTTTGCTAAACGAGAAAGCTTTTTTTATTGATAGTGATTTTAATAAGACTCTGCCTTTGAATAGCAAACTGAGTAGAACAATAAATACCTACCTAAAATTAATGCTTCAATAAGACATTATTAACCACCGAAATCTCAAATGACACATAAGTAAGACGCTCTCAAAAGTATTTCTATCGCCACTATTCACCTTAAAGTGATAGCATTAGGCCCTCGTTGATTTATTTAAATTTATTGAATGTATTGTGAATAGTATTTTATATTTCACAATACTGTTTCTCCAATGGTGTATGGGATGTAAGGGGGCGCATCACCATCTTTCGCTCCAAGCCAACCTCACCTGCACGCGGTACATCCTGCTGTACAACGAACGAGGCTCAGGCGACCGGCTGGTGGCGGTATAACCATCCCAATTTAAGGTGTAGCTGAAGTAATAGGTCAGCGACGGGCAGCAGCGTCACTGATGCGAGAGCTACGCCCTGCGATCGCAAACCCGCCTGCCCAGCGTGGCGATTATGGGCATTACCCCAAATGCACAAAGCACTAAGGCCACGGCCCCCAGTTCCCGGCAGTCACGCTATTCCTGGACATGGTGGCGTCCACGGTAACGGCGTGGCGGGGGGTGCTAAGAATCTCCGGGCTACGGAAGGCCACCACAACCGACTGACCCTGGCGACGTATAACGGACGCACGCTACGGCTAGACTCGCATCTGGCACAACTTGAGGTGGAACTTGGGAAGATTAGGAGGCATATCCTCGGGTTAAGTGAAGTCCGAAGAGAGGGAGAGGACACCATAACCCTCGAGTCAGGCCACCTTATGTACTTCCGCGAGGGAGACCAAAAATCCCAAGGTGGTGTTGGGTTTCTGGTAAATAAGTCCCTTTCTGACAACGTTGTGGAAATGTCTAGCGTGTCGAACAGGGTAGCGTACCTCATTATCAAGCTCACCGAGAGGTATAGCCTCAAGGTAGTGCAAGTGTACGCACCGACCTCGGCACATCCAGACGACGAAGTGGAGGATATGTTCGATGACATATCGAGGGCCCTCCACTCCACCACTAAGACCCACTACAACGTTGTTATGGGGGACTTCAACGCTAAAGTAGGAGTACAAAATTTCAGCGAATTGGTAGTAGGATCCCATGGATTTGGAAGCAGAAATCATAGGGGGCAAATGCTAGTCAACTTCCTCGAACGGGAGGGGCTCTTCTTGATGAACTCCTTTTTCAAGAAACGGCCCCAAAGGAAGTGGACGTGGCAAAGCCCCGACACTATGACGAAAAACGAGATCGACTTCATCATGACGGACAAAAAGCATATATTCAGAGACGTCACCGTGATCAACAGGTTTAATACCGGTAGTGATCACCGACTTGTCCGAGGCTCTCTGAATATCGACTTCAAGGCGGAACGTGCCCGTCTGATGAGGTCCAGGCTCCGACCTACTTTGCTCCAAACCATGATAGGATCCGAAGCGTTCCAGTCAAACCTGGATAACCGATTTGCTGCCATGGAAACCACAACAGACGTAAACCAGAAGCTCGTAAATGTGGTTCGGATACTCAGGGAAGAAGGTACGAGATTTTATGAAATGCAGCGTAAGGGCAGGAAGTCAAAGCTTTCGGAAAAGACTTTAGGGCTAATGAAGGAACGACGTGAAAACCCACCCGTCACTTCGTCGGAAAAGCGCGCTCTAAACCAAGAGATCAACAGGCTTATAGGACACGACCTTCGGTGCTCCAACACTCTTTTGATCAAAAGAGCGATCGAGCAGAACCGGGGGTCAAAAGTGTTCGTACAATCTCTTGGAAGAAGCCACCTGACGAAGTTGACCACAGCAAGTGGAGAAGTCGTTTCTTCGAAGCCGGCAGTCCTCTCCGAAGTGGAAGGCTTCTATGGCCGGTTATACGCTTCGCATGCATCTCGACCTGATCCTGAAAATGAGGGTCCTAGAGCCACTCTAACACGCCACTACACCGAAGACCTGCCAGAAGTCAACATTGACGAAATCGTGCTGGCTCTTAAACAGCTGAAAAATGGAAAAGCCCCTGGAGAGGATGGCGTTACAACAGAGCTGTTAAAAGCTGGAGGTAAACCCGTACTGAGGTAGCTCCAAAAGCTTTTTAATGCTGTCCTGTTTGAAGGGAGAACTCCGGAGGCGTGGAGTAGAAGTGTAGTCGTCTTGTTCTTCAAAAAAGGAGATAAGACCCGGCTGAAGAACTACCGACCTATTTCTCTTCTAAGCCACGTCTATAAGCTGTTCTCAAGAGTCATCACGAACCGCCTTGCGCGAAGACTTGACGAATTCCAACCACCGGAACAGGCTGGATTTCGGAGCGGATATGGCACCACAGACCACATCCACACAGTGCGGCAGATTATACAAAAGACCCAGGAGTATAATCAGCCCCTGTGTCTAGCATTCGTGGACTATGAGAAAGCCTTTGACTCGATTGAAATCTGGTCCGTTCTGGAGTCTCTGCAGCGATGCCAAGTAGATTGGCGATATATCTAAGTGATGAGATGTCTCTACGAAGCCGCCACCATGTCCGTCCAAGTACAGAATCAGCAAACAAAACCTATACCATTGCATCGAGGAGTGAGGCAAGGGGACGTTATTTCCCCGAAACTGTTCACAAATGCAATGGAGGATATGTTCAAGACGCTGCACTGGAAAGGGCGGGGCATCAACGTCAATGGTGAATACATTTCTCACTTGCGATTTGCAGATGACATTGTCATCATGGCGGAAACGCTGCAGGACCTACAACGGATGCTGAATGACCTGGCTGACTCTTCTGTACGCATCGGCCTACGGATGAACTTGGATAAAACCAAGGTCATGTTTAATGAACATGTACTACCGGAACCGACAGCGGTGCACGGCGCCGTTCTCGAAGTTGTTCAAAAATATGTGTACCTCGGGCAGTCATTGCAGTTAGGTAGAAACAACTTCGAGGACGAGGTGAACAGGAGAATTCGGTTGGGTTGGGCAGCGTTTGGTAAGCTACGTCAAGTCTTCTCATCGTCGATCCCACAATGTCTAAAGACTAAAGTCTTTAATCAGTGCGTCCTACACGTCATGACATACGGAGCCGAAACGTGGACACTGACGGTACGGCTGGTCCACAAGTTCAAAGTCGCTCAGCGGGCTATGGAACGGGCTATGCTCGGAGTTTCTCTTAGGGACAAAATCAGAAATGAGGTAATCCGGCAGAGAACCAAAGTTATCGACATAGCCCACCGGATTAGCAAGTTGAAGTGGCAGTGGGCTGGCCATATTAGCCGAAGAACCGACAACCGTTGGGGTAAACGAGTTCTTGAGTGGAGACCGCGGCTTGGCAAACGTAGTGTAGGACGCCCTCAAGCCAGGTGGAGTGATGATATACGCAAAACGGCTGGCAGGAGCTGGAAGCGAGAAGCCGAAGATAGAACAAAGTGGCGTGCAATTGGAGAGGCCTATGTCCAGCAGTGGACTGCGATAGGCTGATGATGAATGGTGTATAGCCATCAAGTCCTTGTCAACGACAATAATATAACTAAAGGGATAAAAACTACGATTTGACGCCGGGGCAGGCAGCTTGTTAGATATTTACTTAATTACATTTTTGAAGCAGTATAGTATGAAATTGCCATTAATATCTAGTACCTAGATAACCTAGATTTTTTTAACGACGTTTTCTAAAAATGAATCTTAGTTCGATTTATCGCCCCTGAGACGAAAAGTATGCAGGGGGCGTACTAAATTTCATGAAAATCGCTGAAGCCTTTGCTGGTATTTATACGAGTATATGTACAAGAATTGCTCGTTGACTGGTATAAGTTTTCCACCTTGCCATTATATCTATTTTGTTTTTCAAAACCTTTCGAAAACAATTAAACATAGGCAAACGCTTCGAACTGAATATTTGTTTCTGTCCAAACAAGAACTAAATGTCAATATTTCCCGCCGACGTGTGGGAGGTGGGGTTACTTAACCAAAAATAAAATCAATTCTATTCTACTTGATCACATAACCACTAAATGTTAACTGAACACTTATGACTTAACAGGTATTAAGTGGCTGTTTACACGCTGCGATTTAGTTAAAATTTAGTTAATTACTTAACCACTTAATACGTGTAAACTAGGCATAAGAGAGATGGTGGCATTCGTCCAATTGTCATTATTGATAAGATCGACTTATCATTGCATCAATCTTTTTGCCACATACTATTTTATTTTATCAGTAAACTGACAATATTCAATCCAAATTTTCTTACATAATGAATAGTCGGAGTATAGGTCCTGATGCTTACGGCGCGCGGCGTGATAATTTATTTTTAATAACTAGCAATGTGGGATTGTGGTTACACATTACTAGCAATCCTGTTAAACCCTCCAGCTAAGCTCAATGGCTTGTGTTAGGAGTGGGTTCAGGTCGGTAGTTAGATTCGAACCCACGACCTCACGATTGCGAGACCCATGCCTTAGCCATTAGGCTACCGCCGTTTCCCATTTTCTATTTATCGTATTAGTCTTGGGATGAATATCTTGTTTGTAACTAACGTAATAAATCAGACTATGAAATAATATTATTTTTAACGCGACAGAACGTAGCCTCTCTGTCCGATTACTACAACATTTAGTATAAAGATTGCTTAGAACAAACTATGTCATATATCAGGGATATAACGAACGAAATAAACACTAATATTTCGATTCATCATCATGAACATTTCTAACAACCTCCCGATCGTGGCTTCTTTACATAACACTCAATACCTTTGTAATATCAGTTTTGGAAAATATTTTTAATATTAACCCTTAATCACCTACCACTTGTTTTTGGAGTTGCGACCTTAACCATCTACAAACTATTTTATTGAAGTAAAATCTGACAAAGAAACGTCGTTTTTGCTCCGGGGTCTCTCAGATGCGTGGTAAATGGTTGTGTGACAAAAATAGGTGGTAGGTGATGAAGGGTTAATTTGTTTTTTTTTTCATAATTATATTACGCAGCCATTTGGTGTACTGTAAGGAAGCAAAGAGCGGGAGGATGAATGAGGGTTTGTTTTTTAATCTTACGAAAAAATGACACCTGTTTGAAGCCGGGGCGGGCAGCTAGTAAATGAATATGAATCGACTCAAAACGTGTTCCCAAGTGTAAAGTCTCGTCCGCGGGGTGTAAAGTATCTTGTGCGAAGTGAACTCACCGATATAGCTGAGCATGACGGGCAGGAAGATGAGGCCGTGAGCCGCGCCGAGCAGCACGATGCCCAGGTACATGCGGAAGTAGAACACCTGCGGGAAATTTTATAAATATAATATGTCAGTATTTTATAATAATAATAATACTCTTTATTGTACACTAAATATACAAGAGCAAGGTGGTATACATTGTATAACTTACATATAGGTACAATGGGCGGCCTTATCGCTAATAGCGATTTCTTCCTGGCAACATTGTTTTTACTAAAATAATCAATATTACTAGTTGACTAGGTGAACTTGTGAATTATATCTTAAAAATTAATGTAATTAGAAAATTATCAATTTTAAATTAATTTTCATATTAAATTGAATGGCATAAACCAAAAACATTAAATAATTATTTAAAAATAAAAAAAAACTATTATTTTCCTTGGCAAATAAAAAAATCTATTCTTTTCATTGGCAAATTTATCTATCTGTTACCGATTTTAAATAAGTAAATTCACGGGTATATTTATTATGTATAATGCACATACAAATGTAATCGGCTGAGTGCTTAAACCTAAATTGTATCAAAGCCTGAGCAGCATTAATTTTTTTAACTTATTCAAAAAAAAAAAATGAATTAACAAGTGCTTTGCTATAAAAATCTCAATAGGATCTTGCAACAGGACAGGGTTGCAGTAATAATGCACACTGTTACTGACTGAAACTTGACACAAAGAAAATATTTTTTTTTTTAACGCTGTTTAGTATTACTATATTTATCGTTCTTTGCCTCTATCATTTCCTCCTTGTCATTGTTCGCCATACGCTATATCTATGGATCGTCGAGTACCTGGAATATCTGACTCTTGGCAGTGCCGAGCACGATGATGCCCCCGAACTTGGTGAGCGTGATGCCGGACAGCACGGACGAGCCCATGCGCGTCAGGGCCTCCGTGGCGCGCGCCACTCGCGACGAGCCGCACGACACGCTGAAGCTGTGCACGATGTGCGAGCAGAACTCCACCGCTATGCCCACGGCCATCACCTGGGGGGCAACGCGCACTAGTTTTATACATTATACTTCAAATTAATAACCGAAATATTTTAGCGCCAAAAATCCGCCATTCAAGTACTTTTATTCTAATTTTAATGTACCCAGTATCACAGTCACAACTGAAATGAATCCAATGATACCTCTCAAGCAAACATCAAGCCATTTAGGCTCTAGAGCGTACTAAAATATACATAATTATGTACATACACTCGAAAGACATAACCCTCCTTCTTCCGCAGTCGGGTAATAAAAGTTGCATAGTACACAGAGTAAAGAAATAAATAATAAAAACTGCATTGAAAGACAATCATTTTGAAAGCAGCGGTAAGTAGTCTTCGCGCAAGGCGGTTTGTGATGACTCTTGAGAACAGCTTATAGACGTGGCTTAGAAAGGAAATAGGTCGGTAGTTCTTCAGCCGGGTCTTATCTCCCTTTTTGAAGAACAAGACGACTACACTTCTACTCCACGCCTCCGGAGTTCTCCCTTCTAACAGGACAGCATTAAAGAGCTTTTGGAGCTCCCTCAGTACGGGTTTACCTACAGCCTTTAGCAGCTCTGTTGTAACACCATCCTCTTCAGGGGCTTTTCCTTCGGTGTAATGGCGTGTTAGAGTGGCTTTAGGACCCTCATTTTTAGAATCAGGTTGAGATGCATGCGAAGCATATAACAGGCCATAGAAGCCTTCCACTTCGGAGAGGACTGCCGGCTTCGAAGATACGACTTCATCACTTGCTGTGGTCAGCTTCGTCAGGTGGCTGCTTCCAAAAGATTGTACGAACACTTTTGACCCCCGGTTCTGCTCGATCGCTCTTTTAATCGTGAGAGTGTTGGAGCGCCGAAGGTCGTGTCGTATAAGCTTCAAGATATAAATCTATTGACTTTGTAGTGAACAGGCGTGCGTTTTAATATTAGCATTAAATTTATACATGTTTATTAAATCAATAATATAGATTTCTAAACGCTTGCAATTTATAGTGAATAAGTAAATGTTAGTATGACAACCGACAAAAACCAATTATGGCTACTATGGAAAATAGCCCTCGCAGTACACCTCAGTCTCAACAGAAGAATGACCTCACCGTTGAAGCCTTGAGGACCAGCGATATCAAGAACTAGATGTCAATAAAACAATTTCCCGTGTTGATGCAGACGGGAAACTGAACTCTGAACAATTCAATTGCGCGGAAGGTCGGAAATGGTGTCTCTCAGATGGCTGTGCACTACCAGTAATTAAAGGAAAAAGCGATTTTGATTCACACTTCATTAGAAGCCTTAAAGGAAAACCAAGCACTAGCTGAATGCCTTAATGACTTCAAAAAATCTATCAGGAAGACCATGGAAGTAAACAGCAATGAACCAGTGACTCAACAAGACAAGCCATCCTTTGCGGAAATGGTCAAGACCTATGATGCCATAAAGATGGTCAAAAATCCAGTAATGACACCACATCTCTAGTTCAAAAAATTATCTACCCAGAGCAATTGAAATTGCACGTAAGAGTACTACGTAGAACCAAGAACGGCGGTGTAATTATCAGCACTGATACGAAGGACGACATAGAGAAGCTTCGAAAGTCGACCCAGCTAACCAGTTCCGGACTAAACATGGAAGAGCTACATAAAATAAGACCTAGGATCATAGTCATCGGGGTTCCAGTTACTTTACGTGACCAGGAAATGTTTGACCTCATATTTGAGCAAAATCTAGCCGACAAAATGCCAAACCTAACGCGTGAGTCGTACATGTCCTCTATGAAGTTGAGCCCCAAATCGGGAAAAAAAGACGCACCAACATGCAACTTTGTACTGGAAGTGACAGCTAGCATAAGAAAGACCCTTATAATTCAGGACTGTGTCTTCATCAACTGGACGTCCTGCCCAGTTCGGGACTTCACGTTGGTGACCAGATGATTCAAATGACAACAATATGGACACGCAGCTCGAACTTGTCGCGAAGCAACCTACACGTGCGGACAGTGCGGTGAACTAGGTCACCAGGTAAAAGAGTGCACTAAGAAAAATGTGCAACATGTGTACACTTAAAAAAACCGAGCGATCACAAAACGGGGGACTCAGAATGTCCGGCGAAAAAGATTGCTGAATATATGCGAGATATCTAAAACCACCAAAAAGCGTCTTAATATTACAGAAACATTTGTTACCTATTTACATATTTTACTTGATAAATATTGTTAAAAATTATAGTTCACTACAAGTGCCCTTAACGCCTGTGGCACAGGTTTACCCTAATACAGGCACCCTGTAATTATCCCTATTGATATGTTTTATGAACTAAATATAAATATTTGTAATTATTAAATTTACGCTGCATTTCACAAAATCTCGTACCTTCTTCCCTGAGTATCCGAACCACATTTACAACTTTATGGTTTACGTCTGTTGTGGTTTTCATGGCAGCAAATCGGTTATCCAGGTTTGACTGGAACGTTTAGGATCCTATCATGGCTCCGACCTACTTTGGAGCCTGGACCTCATCAGACGGGCACGTTCCGCCTTGAAGTCGATTTTCAGAGAGCCTCGGACAGGTCAGTGATCACTACCGGAATTAAACCGGTTGATCACGGAGACGTCTCTGAATATATGCTTTTTGTCCGTCATGATAAGGTCGATTTCATTTTTCGTCATAGTGTCGGGGCTTTGCCACGTCCACTTCCTTTTTGTGAAAAAGGGAGGCTGTTTCTTGAAAAAAGACCTCATCAAGAAGAGCCTCTCCCGTTCGAGGAAGTTGACTAGCATTTGCCCCCATTGATTTCTGCTTCCAAATCCATGGGATTCTACTACCAATTCGCTGCAATTCTGTACTCCCACTTTAGCGTTGAAGTCCCCCATAACAACGTTGTAGTGGGTCTTAGTGGTAGAGTGGAGGGTCCTCGATATGTCATCGAACATATCCTCAACTTTGTCGTCTGGATGTGCCGAGGTCGGTGCGTACACTTGCACCATCTTGAGGCTATACCTCTCGGTGAGCTTGATAATGAGGTACGCTACCCTTTTCGACACGCTGGACATTTCCACAACGTTGTCAGAAAGGGACTTATTTACCAGAAACCCAACACCACCTTGGGATTGTTGGTCTCGCTCGCGGAAGTACATAAGGTGGCCCGACTCGAGAGTTATGGTGTCCTTCCCCTCTCTTCGAACTTCACTGCCACCTAATCTTCCCAAGTTCCACCTCAAGTTGTGCTAGATGCGAGTCTAGCCGTAGCGTGCGTCTGTTATACGTCGCCAGGGTCAATCGGTTGTGGTGGCGTTCAGTAGCCCGGAGATTCTTAGCACCCCCGCCACGCCGTTACCGTGGACGCCACCATGGGCAGGAATAGCATGACTGCCGGGAACTGGGGGCCGTGGCTTTTGTGCTTCGTGCATTTGGGGTAATGCCCATAATCGCCACGCTGGGCAGGCGGGTTGGCGATCGCAAGGCGTAGCTCTCGCCGCAGTGACGCTGCTGCCCGTCACTGACCTATTACTTTAGCTACGCCTTGAATTGGGATGGTTATACCGCCACCAGCCGGTCGCCAGAGCCTTGTTCGTTGTACAGCAGGACGTACAGCGTGCAGGTGAAGTTGGCTTGAAGCGAAAGTTGGTGGTACGCCCCAGTACATCCCAAATTTTTAATTAATATAATTTGCATCAGTCCTCTAACATGGTGTATGGTATATTAATGGCGACACCTTACCCTCCCCCCCCCCAATCAAGTTCATAAACATTCAAACATTGTAAAAATTGACGATTTGTATACAGTGGCCGCGAGTTTTTATTGCTTTGTTCTTTTCTCCGACTTTACCTATTGTTTGCGAATTAGGCATTACATGTGCATGTAGAATCATGAATCATGACGTATTAGAAGAGTTGTTTTGCATCCTAAGTAAATAAAGAATGTTGAAAACTCACCAAATTAACGAGCGAGACAGCGTTGAGACTGATGTTCCACCAGTACATAACACCGCCGAGGTTCACCACAATCATCGTTATAGTAACCACCACCACCTAAAATATAAAAAAATGGATCAAAACTAAATATAAAAACACATCCCCACTTTATGCGTAAAACAAAGTGGTGATTTTAGTGTACTTCTTTGTACCCACGCTAATTTTACTACTTTGTTTTATGTACATCCATGGGGATCCCAGGGGTCCCTGACTCAGTGACGACCGAGCAGCACGAGATATCTGCGAGGTTAAGCAACGTTACCACTGTCAGTCCATAGATGGGTGACCGTTTTCGAACATTGTCACACTCTTCCATGCCTCGGAGAGTACTTAAGCGTCGTGTGCCTAATTTTTCTCCGGTCATGTTGCTCGGATTGCCGTACCATCGGACTGAGAGTGAGGGAATAGAGAGTGCACTTGTGTCTGCGCATACACTTGTGCACTATAATATATCCTGCGTAGTTGGCTAGTCTAATGAGATTAGCCGCCGTAACCGAAATCAGTAAGGGGAGACCATTATCCTTGCCAATACAGTTTTTGTGATACTAAAAGTCTCTGAACTAAGTTAAGACAGACTGACAAATATGATGAAACCATAAGACTTCCTTTTGGAATATTACTAACAAAAATAATGTACAATTTGCAGAGGTTAATACTCACCAAAGCCGAAAACAAGTCGAAGCCCATTAGTAAGAAAGTCACAATGAAAATAGACAACACAGAAATCCCCATAGACTTCAAAGTATCAGGCCACATCGTCGAATACTGCTCGTAGAACACATAAAACACAGAATACGGGAACACAGTCACAGTCTTATTGTTCCCCAACTCCCTCAAATTTCTGTTCAAAGTATCTGTGATATTGGCGGCAACACTTCTAGCGCCTTTTAATGCTGAGTAGTACTCGTAACTTGTTTTTAAAACGCTATGATATCCTTGGAAGTAAGAGGCTCCTATTTTGCTGTTTGTTTTGTTGACTACTTCGTAGTTGACTGCTTGTCCGTATGCAGCGTGACCTCCTTTAACGCAACTGCCTTCAGCTGAAGGGTTGTCTTGTAAGAAGAAAGGCACGTAGTGTTTGAAGTCTGATTTGCTTGGGCGGAGTTCTTTGCCTCTTAGTTTTATGTTGCATTTGTTGCAGTAGTTATCTGTTGAAATTTGTTGGAATTTTAATTTAGGAAATTTAATTTGAATACAATTTCCATTAATTTTAAATGTTAACTTCTGGGGAAAGAAAAAAATAGATAGATTTGAGAGAAAACATCTCTCTATTTTCCTTTGCGCAAGATATAGTATATAAAAGATAATAAAGCTTGTCAAGGAACTCTGATACTCACTATCACTAGGACAGAAGCTGGAGTTAGACGGGAAGTACTGGCAACAAGATTCGTTCAAAGCGCTCCAATCAAAGAAGTCGTCGAGCCAAGAGTTGGGCGGCTGAGATATGTACGTCTCGTTCTGACTGCGGTATGCTGCAATATAAGGGCTTACAGAGGATCATTTTTTTCGGAAAATATTCGCAATTTTGAGGGTGTTTCAACACTCTAAATACGAGGAGATTTGGAAGGTTGAAACCCCCCAAAATTTCATAGACGTACCCTGGGGAAGGCCCCTGACGTACCCTGGGGAAGGCCCCTGAGTACGTCTATGTGATAATACACTAATGTGGTAGGTTTTTTGAAAGATGTGGTAATTTTGTAGTCTAAGACATTAGTTTTACATTCTTCATAGTGCCAAATCCGATTGCATACTATAGCGTTTTCCTGTAAGTGTGTTCGCTATAATAATCGACTTATTCTAATCGATTGAATCGAACGTCGCGTCACTACATCAGGGCAAGACACCTGTCAAAAATATAGGTTATATGTCACTTGGAATTGGGTCATTGGACTTGCTTATTAATGTCGATCATAATGTAATGTAACTGGTTTATATGATATAATTGTTTGTTGAAGTCTAGCAACTTGTGTGTCCGTCACCCTAGCAGTTAGATTGATATCTGTACTTTGTGTATTGTGTGGTGCGTGATTTGGGGTTGGTCAGTGGAACCCACGCACGTGTTTAACTATAAACTGTGAAATACCTTAACAATTTGCATTTAAATGAACGATATAGCATTATCTCTTACTTCTCTCTTGAGGCATCTAGGGTTAGGTAGAATGATTACTATCACCTTGGTGTCATAACCTTGTCCTTGTCCTTGGTCTACGAGCTTGGGTAAGTGGTTCTGACCGTAATTTTAGTTTAGTATAAAAGTATTTCAATAAAGCTTTGTAAGTGAGACGAACTCTGTTTTGGTATCCCTTACCAATTTGGTGAATCCATAGCTTACAAAGTGTATGGCACATGTAGTGTACTTGATTTGGTGCAAAACTTGATGGCATTATTATTACAACTTTTTAATTGACCTTCCTTATCGTATAAAATACAAGTGAATTTTATGTTAAGCATCAGATTTGGATAAAATTAGGAGCAAACATTCAATATCATTTTTACATAACAACCCTTAATGTACCACCTTTCTGACTAACATATGGGCTTATAAGATTAAACATAACGCGAGTGAAGCTGCGGAAAAATGCTAGTTTAAGTATAGACTGCCTCTGTGGCGCGGTGGGAGTGTGTCCGACTGCTACGCAAGAGGTCGTGGGTTCAATCCCCACCCAGGATAAAACTTTGTGTGATGAGCACGATGGTTTATTCTGTGTCTGGGTGTTATTTATCTATAATATGTATGTATTTAGAAAAATATAAGTATGTTTATCAGTTGTCTGGTTTCCATAGTACAAGCTTTGCTTAGTTTGGGATCAGATAGCGTTGTGTGAGTTGTCCCAAGATATTATTATTATTATAGTATCATTCACCAACATACAACTGCGTAGACAAATTAACAGGCCTACAGAATCTACGAGTAGTCCCACATAACATATTCTGTGTTCTTCTCTATCTGAGTAGTCAAGTCCTTCAAGTTCAATCAAATCTGAAATTTATGAGAACGGAAGGATGTTTTTTACACTGAAAAAAGTACTGAACTGATTTTAATGAATCTTTACAGTAACGTAGTTTATAAATCAGACTATCATATGGAGTATAAAAATCACACATAACGCAAGCAAAGATGCAAGAAAATGCTAGTATAAATATATGAAACAGCCGGGATATGCTAATCTAGTAACATAGTCCAGATAGGTGGTTCGCTTCTGGCCCCGGTTTTGCTACGGAAGTCTCGGGTTCGATCCCTGAGTCTGGATTTAATTTTTTTCTATCTTTCAAAAATGCAATTATTGTATTCGGAAAATGCTAGTTTAAGTATAGATATCACTCACCGGCATACAATTGCATGGACAAACTATCAGGTCTACAGAATCTAGTTCCACATATCAAATTCTGCGAGTCTCTATCCGAGTAGTCAAGTCCTTCGGTGACCACGAAATAGACGGGAGGTCCGATGTTCAAGTAGTCCTTTAGATATTGGAAGTATTTCGTTTGGAAACTGTCTTGTGGCATTGATAGTTCTTGGTCAAGGCCTATGTCTATATGCGGGACCACCTGTTGACAAAAAAAAACAGTGATTTCGTGTTTACCATCATCTGGTAGGTTTCCGTAGTTTATCTTGTGTCATAGACACTAAGGCTAAAATCTATAGAGCATACTTTGGCTTAGGTCAAGATTAGTGGAAGTCAAACTTGAAGAGAATCTAAACAAAGCATTTGTTGAACGTTTAAATTATTGGTCATAGCGCAAGCTTAGCGTAATCTTATAAGATTATATCTATACACAGTCAACGGTCAGCACGTGCTTTGTAATTTTTTAATGTTTAACATAAGCTAAGATTGAGCTTAGCCAAAGTACTCTATACAGATCTGAGCCTTAGAAACAGTGTTAATTAGCGTTCATGGTAATCAAAACTTGACAATCGATTTCTATCAGATAAAAATACCTATTTTTTCTCCAAAATTAAATTGTTAAGTTTAAAACAAACACATTACATTTTGATAACAAGGTATAACTACTATTTTTAATAATCATTTTAGTTTATTTCAGGCTTCATCGGCTACTTCAGATTCATAGGTTTAATATGAATTTATTTGGAATGTATTATTCCTCTACAATTGATGCTAGTGGATAATTTTTTTTTTTGTATGAGGGATTGTGGTCCCACATTACTAGCAATCCTGTTAAGCCCTCCAGTTAAGCTCAATGCTTGCTTAAGAGTGGGTTCACATCGGTAGTATAATAGGTAGGATTCGAACCTCACGATCTCACGATTTTTATTTTAAATTATCATTAGGTATAGAACAATATTTAATGAAGCAATTTAAAAAATAGGCAAATTCCAGACAAGATAAAATAAGTAAATACTTATTTACACGTATTATGTTGACTATAATACTTTTTTATTACATTATTATACATTTTTTATAGTATTATGGCCTACTTTTGTTGAAGTGTCACATAATAATAATAATAATGACGTAACAAAGAAACGTAGAGTGGTAAGTGTGACTCACAGCAACAGACGAGCAGAGCCACGCGAAGAATATAATCATAACCGCAGCTCGCACTTCTCTCTTCATGACGAAGGGCACGTACACTTGCTTGAACAAGTTGTAGAGCGCGCCTTCCCCGCTCTCGGCGCCTGTCTCGGCCTTCGTGCCCGTCACGCAACAGAATACGTCGAATCTGCGACAGACGACACAAATATTAACAAATAAAATAGGTTAGATTACACTAGCCTAGCTAAGCAGGTTGGTGTAAGGTAAGGTTGTAAAGGCTGCGCTTCAATTGACAGGCAGCCTAAATGCTGCCTGTCAATTGAAGCGCAGCCTTTACAACCCGAAGATTTTATACTAGCCTATTAATTTCTCCGTTTATCCGCTCCGCTTCAATGTACAGATAGCCATAATGTGTAAAAGCCGTAATATTCTGTCAATGACAAGTATTGTCTCGATACTGGTAGAAACTGGGTAAGAGCATGTCGGACCAAGCTAAGGGTAGGATTCCGCAGCCGTTATAACAAGTAAATGCACTACATATATGAATCTAATGTAGAAGTTTTGCAGTCGCTCAAGTTTGTCAAGCTGGTCCTCATTGAGATCGAGGTAGCTAACATCGGCATAGTCAAGAATAAGAAGGGATTGAACAAGCGCAATTTTAGTAGCAGTAGGAAGAAAATTTCGCAATCTCTTCAAGGATGCCGTGGAGGTGAAGATTTTACGATACTGATGTTTTGCAACTGAGTAGTCCATGAAAAGGCTTTATCAATATAAATTCTCAAATTCTTTACTTGCTGACTAATAGGAATTGTGACACCTTCAAAAGACACTTTAGGAAGTACTGACCAGTCTATTCCTGCAATCAGCCAGGAACTGCCGATGACTATAACTTATGTCTTGGCAGGGTTGACCTAAGTCCATACCTAGAAGTCCACGTTCCTATACGAGTTAGGTCTTTGTTTAAAACTCGAAAACCTTCACAGATATCTTTTGGACTTGTTTGGCTATAAATTTGCAGGACATCAGCGTAAAAGTGGTAGGAAGAAATTAGATTGTTGGAAATAGAGTTTATAAAGACTGTGAAAAGTAGTGGGGATAAAACGCCACCTTGCGGCACACCAGCATTAATATTACTCCTGGGAGAGCATGTGGCATTCAAGTGTATACGCTGCCGGCGGCCAGACTACTAACTACGAAACCAGTCAACTACCGATGGAGATATGTTGAGAGAGCTTAATATGGCAAGGAGTACTCGTACATCAAAGTCGACAGTGTTAAAGGCGTTGGTAAAGTCCAGTAGACATAGAACTATGAGCCCGCCGTGCTCCATACCTGACCTGTAATCATTCATAATATTGACGAGGGAGGAAGTGGTACTGTGACCTGGGCAGAAACCGGATTGGAGACTGTTGTGTAAATTATTTTTACAAAGGAATACATAACGTTGGTTGTGGGCCAGACGTACGAGTATTTTCAATAGAAAAGGCAGGATTGAAATTGGCCTATATTGTGTTTTCTATGAGTTAAATTCCTGTGACATACGGACGGACAGTCAGATAGATGGACATGACGAAACTATAAGGGTTCCGTATTTGACATTTTGGCTACATAACCCTAAAAATAGTAAATGTCGTTGAAATGTTAATCCTTTATCTTGCCATGGTTATAGGACCAATAATAAAACTGTGGATTATGGAATGATAGAGGATTAGTTTGAAATTTATTAGCATAGTGTTTAGGTAGGTGTTAGCGAAGGTTTTGATTTTTTGCCAAAATTTGAAGCTTGCCTTATGGCATATTAATGTACGATAGCGCGCCCAGGAAGAAGCACACGGACTGTGACACCGACGATATAAAGTAGCAGTAACCTGTTAGCATTCTGTCGATGCGTGTCGATAGCGAGCAGCGCCACGAAGCAGGTGACCTGCAGCAGGAAGTCCACCAGCAGCGCGGCGCCCGCGTACAGCGCGAACGCGCGCACAGCGGGCATGTCGCTCAGCGCGCCCAGGAAGAAGCACACGGACTCCGACACCGACGTGAGGAACATCGACGGGCCCACCTGCCCGAGCCTGGAGCCGATTGTCATATAAATAGATAGGGAACTGCAAGCTTGGGTAAGTGGTTTTGACCGTATTGTGATTTGTCATATCCCTTGCCAGGGTGGATTCGTAGCGTACAACCTCTATATTTTATGAACATTTACATAAATCCTTTCTTGGCAGATGCTTACGTCATAATAACAATCTGCGTGCGAAATTTCAGTAGTTTGAGTTGTGTGTTGATAAATGAGTCAGTAATGGTTGCCTTTTATATTTAATACAGAAGATAAAGGCAAAAAAAAAATTGTAAAATACTTTAAAATTACAAAAACGTAATATCAGTCTATATATTTTATTAAAGACTTTTACTTACGTTCTACCAATATGTTCGGCGACAGTTTCATTAGGCCGTCTTCCCTCTCTCTGATTGGTTTGAACCAGAATGTAGATATTATCAACCCCGACGGCGAGCACCAAGAATGGAATAACCTCAATGATGATCAAAGTAGCTGGTACTCCAGCGAAACCGAATATACCCAGGGAACATCCCACTGACGCCAACACGATGAAGACACCTTAAAACAAAAATGTTGTTTGATGATTTTTACCATGTGAACAATTTTTTTTTTTTTTTTAGATGATGAACCTATTTAGGTTTTTTCATTGAGATTACAATCTAGTCTTAGACTAATAAGTAATTTTGTTGCAAACTGCTAGGGTGTATATTTTATAATATTAAGAGTGTGTCCGGTCAGACACTTTGTTCTTTACGAGTAGCATTCACTATACCACTTAACACTAACTTCACTAAGTTAATTCAAAAGGTGAACCGTGAACAATTGATCTAGTCAATTACTAAGTCCGTCCAATTTCCAACTCTTTATACCTATTTAATCGACACTAAAGTAAACAAAGTTCATTTAAGGCCGGTTTTAATCAATTATATTTACCATTAACTGTCTGTTAATTAAAAAATTAATGACTTTATCACGTAAAATTATCGTCGGTAAACCAACTTTACAGACATCCATTTTTTTTATTAAGATAAATAACTAGCAATGTGGGATTAGGTCCCACATTGTCGGTAGATAATGGGTAGGATTTAAGCCCGCGACCTCACAAACAGTTAACGGTTGATAATTAATTGAAACCGGCCTTTAGTCAACTTTGTTTACTTTTGTGTCCATTAAAGAGTCTTATGAAGTAGTCTACAGTTTCTATTGTTATTTAGATCATCATCAATCAATCGGATGATGTGAGCTTTTTATCGGTTCATGATATTATTTTTTTTTTCATATTATAATAAAATCAAAAAATATTCGGATTGCAGGAAGTAAGAGAAAATATTATTTATAGTTAATACTACAGCGTTAATAATCAGGGATTGCGAAATGTACTCCATATATTGTTTTTTAAACCTTGGTGTATTTCGCAAGTACGGGGAGGGGAAGGGGGTTGCAATTGCCAACGCTAGTTCGGGAAGGAATGCGCAATTGCTAAAGCAAGTTCGAGAAGGGACGCGCAATTGCTCAAGCAAGTTTGAGGAGGTATGTGCAATTGCTAACGTAAGTTTGAGGTAGGAGTGCAATTGCATGGGTGCTGTTTGCCGGAAAACCTCCTCGTGGTGCACCCCGGGCAACGTGTGCTGGTGGATTCGCGACTTTTCGCGAAACCACCGTCACACGGCTAATGTTCTGGCAGAGTAGGAGGTGGCCTTTCCCTGGGCCGCCCGGAGGAAGGGCGAGGGGCGGCGGGTTCGCCGTCTATTTATAGATGGTGAACGCGGTCTGATGCAGACCACCGACCGGCCCGACCCGTAACCCTGAACGGACAGGAACGGGAGCCCACATTGTTGTGGGCTGCGGGGAAGTAAACCCCTTTAAAAAATACCCTAATCCTACGCTTGTGGTGCCTGGCAATGGGATGAATGGCTGAGGGGTTCTCAGTCCCAAGGGCTACCCAGACGGAGGTCGTTAAACTCAAACCAATATGTCGCAAGTCAAGGATAGTCAAAAATCTACCCAGGAGGGTCCCGGGCGCATATCGCTCGGGGAATCCCTTGCGGAGCCAGCCGGCTCCGTCAGTCCCACGTACTCTGGGGGGGACAACTTCCGACAAACCAGCCCGTCACCGAGCTGTAAATCCGGCACCAAGAATGGCGCGAAGAGGGCGCCCCATATAGAGTACCCAAAATCAAGTTTGGAGTCTCCACTGGTCACCGCTTTAACGGAGAGCTTAACGCGTAGGAATCGACGCGGTTCTGGGTCCTCCACCAGCGACTTGGAGCTGTTGGGGGACAGGAACGTAACCAACGAAGCTTCGGCGGGTAAGAAGAGACGCGCTACACAACACCAAAAGCGCCGCCGCTCACCCGAAGATGATGCAGACCTCCATGAGGTAGACCTTAGAGTCCCTCGGAAGGTGAGGTCCTTCAGAAGAGGAGGGGGGGCAAGAACGCGTTCAATGACGCCTTTCTCTCGCCCCCAAACACCCGTGTCGTTAACGGACACCGAAAGAGGAGCAGGCGCATCTGCATCTGTGTTCTCCAGACGGGAGGCATACATGCGCGGTCGTACGGAGGGAAGATATGCGGTCAGCAAGAGAGGCTGCTCCCTTGGCTGCCATAACACCGGTTTTGCCATCATCTGCCGTTTCGGACCCCGCCCATTCTGTCTCGGCTGGTTCCGCGACGGCTGGTCCAGCACAGGCAACTTCAGCCACCGCTCCCGCGGCACAAACCTCTTCTGCGCCGGATACCTTCTCAGACGCGCAATGCCGGCAGCTGACTATTATGTTTGGGACGCTGATTGACGCCAAGCTCGAGACAATCAAGAAGCGTCTCCCCCCCGAGCCAAACTGCCGGCCGCCGCTAGCGGTGAGTAGGCCGAAACTCTCACAGGGGTATACGGCAAAACCTCCCACGCCCCTACCCTGTTCCGGGGGACGCGTGGACTCGTTTGCCGCAGCGGCTACCTCAAAGGCACCGCGTGCATCTCCTTTTTTTTTTTTTTTTTTTTTTATGGCCGTAAAAAAATGCCTAACGCACACCTCCAGCACCCGGGGCAGACGCTGGAGGTAGTGTGGGACCTGCCCCCACTAAAAAATCGGCCGTGTACCTACTCGCCGCCATCACGGATAGGCCGCCAGGACTTGTTATATCTTCGGCGACCCACCCAGCGGCATAGCCCCATCGGGCATTCCTGCTCCTGCGGCGTCCTGGGTACACACAGAACGCCGCCATCGCGAAAGGCCGCGAGCGTGGGAAACTTCCCCGTCCGTCACGCTCACAGCCCCACCAAGCGACGTCACGCGCGCCTGCGCCTCGACGTCACTCGGTTCGCCGGCGACGGGGCAGACTAGCCCCGCCGCCTCCCCCCACGAGATGAATTTCCCGCAGGAGGGTGCGACCGCGTCCTGGACCCCCTACCGCGCAACGCATCCGGTACCCCTATCACTGACGACAGGGGCGAGGAGCGAGCATGGCTAAGGAGTCCGTTAGGTGGAGGGTGTAGAGGCAAGGGAAGGCGCCTCGTCCCCACCCTCCTCCATCCGCACCGGAGCCTGGGCGCGAGGCGCTCGGCCAGTCCCCGCAGGTGGCTTTGCGGCCTTGGGAGGCCTACAGCCCGCCCTCCCCATCATGTGGTTGGCGGGCAGATTGCCCGCCGCACACACGGGGCAGTGGGGAGCGGCAGAACACGCCGCTGCCGTATGCCCCGGTTGACCACAGCGGAAACAAAGTCCGCTGCAGTCAAAACTACTGGTGCATTGCGGGCGCAAGTGCCCCGCGCCCATGCACCGGTAGCACCTCGTGGGCCTCGCCTCGAGGATTGTGATCCTCGCGGCGGAGAAGCCCACGAGGAGCCGGCCTGCCTCTGCCAAAGTTTTGGCCGCAGCAACGGGGCAACGCGCCCACGCCGCACCAACTCCGCCGGGGCCGGGGCGAATCGCACCGACCCTCACAGTTCCGGGAGAGCACTGAGCCTTCAGCTCAATTGCCTCCCGGACAGCCTCGGGCGTAACTGAGTCGTCCAGGCCGGAGACGCGCAACTCCGCGCACTTTGTCGGCCTGGCGACCCTTACGCCCTCCTCGCCCTCCGCAAGACGCCTCAGCGTCTCCGCCACTAAGTCGGCCTTGCTCGGGCCCTCCGTCCCCGGAAACTCGAGGAGCCGGGCCCCGGTCTGTGAGCGGCGGAAGCTCACTTCCACGCCCCCAGCTGCCAAAAGTGCGGCCCTCGCCCCGCTAAATAGGCTGGCGTATGATACGCCCCTACTCTCCGCCTCCGGCGACACCGTCACAAGGACGGCGGCCGTTTTCGGCGGAGACAGCTTTGGCTTTTGCCTAGCTTTCTTTGCCGGGACAACCTCCTGCACAGGAACGGCGGGAGGGGCCTTCTTATTCTGCCGGCGCCGCGATTTCCTACTCTCCGCCGTTCGCCATTCCTCAGTAGAGGGGGCAGAGGCGGGGGCAGACGCTGGCGCCGGGGTACATACCTGGGCCGTTGGGGCGCGTGAAGCGCCCGCTGCGGCAGCACGGGGTGCTCCTCTCGGCGCACGCTGTGGAAGATTAGAGTCTCCACCCCGCGGCCGTGCACCTCGGTCTAATGGCCCAGCGCGTCCCCCTGTACGGGGTGGTGGCGCCGGGGGTGCTATTTGTGGCCCCTGAGAGGGCTTCGGCTTAGGTGCAGCGAGCGGCGGCCGACAGCTAGGCTCCGGGGGGAGACGCGCTTTTATGCCTTCAAGGCGCGCGTCGAAGAGGCCCCCGAAAAGAAGAGCGAGCTGCCTCATCTGCGACTCTGTAAAAGAGTCGTCAGATGGCTTCTCTCCGCGATGGGCCGGGACTGAACCGGCTGGCACAGCACTGTCCAAGGCCGGGGCAGAACCGGCTCTAGCCGATCCAAAATCGGCACGCAATAGAGTTATTTCGGCGCGAAGCGCCTTTAACTCTTCCTCCAGGCGAGAGTTGTCGGCCCGCAACCTCTGAGTCTCCACTTCGTTGGCAGTGAAGCGCTCAAACAGCGCCTCCACCACCTCCTTCAATGTAGAGGCCGACGCCTTCAGGCCCTTGGCGAAGGTGCCCTTAAGGTTCTTGCTCTTTTGAGCAACGTTCTCGATGACTTTCACAGAGGTGGCGGCCGATTCCATGAGCTCGTTCATGGTCTTCGGGGAGCTAACTCCCTCCGACGGGTGGAGCTCACCCAAGAGCAGCTGTACTTGCTCCTCAGCGACTATTTCACCCTCTGTTCGGCCTCTATTATAGGCCTCCCGCCTGGAAAACACGCCAGCTGTTGAAGCGCTTGGCGTAATATTAGCGGCCGTCACTGCAGGGGGTGTTTTCGGGCGAGCGAACCTCGCCACAGTCCCCCCTCTTTGGGAAGAATGAACCTTCCTGGGTACCTCGAGGTCAACCTCAGGAAGGCTTCCGTCACCTCCGGGAGATGCGCCGCGCTTTTGTTGTTGAGCGCGGCGTTGCTCAGCTGACAAGGTCTTTGGACCCACCAATAAATCCATATCGCTAGCTGAGCTTAGCGATTAATCGGAGCCGAACCGGCCCGAGCGCAGCAGGCTATCTAGTGACCCAGATGTCACCGAAGCTCTGGAACCGCTCAAAGGGCCGGCCTCCGCCACTTCTCGGGGCAAACTGCCCCCACTCCTTGCTGAGTCCTCTCCCTCTCTTTCAACAACCTTAACTTTTGCTACGAGCCTTGGGCTCCTCCTCTGATTAAAAATATTTTTTTTAGTTTATTCTCATCCATAATTAATCCCACGAGTATGGGGGAAATAAAGGTCCACCCGGGCAGTGCCCCCTGTACCCGGGTAAGCGTAAATTTGTATCCTAACTGGGGGGTCCGCAGGTGCCCCAGCTGGGGGTAGCGCTTGGAACCGAACATCCCATCGGCCATGCATCCTCTGGTCACGCTCCGCAACACAGGATTCGGGGATTTTTTATAGAGGTTGTCATCCTCGCAGCCCAGGCGACCAAGCCAAGACCCTCGCCCCCGCTCGGAGCCGTGAGACGTGGCCACGACACTCCTAATCGGGATTGCGATATCCGACGGTGGCAGAAAGAAGATCTCCCCGCCCGCTCGACGGCAGTGTGAGTGCACGTCAAGCCCGTCCTCCGGGCAGCCCAGGAATGGGCCACCCCCTACTCTGCCAGAACATTAGCCGTGTGACGGTGGTTTCGCGAAACGCCGCGAATCTACCGGCACACGTTGCCCAGGGTGCACCACGAGGAGGTTTTCCGGCACTTAGCACCCCCCGCGTGCATCTCCTGCTCAACCAGCGGCAAGGCAGATGCAAGCCGAGAGGTCCGCATCCACTGTACAGAAGCGGGGGGTTACTCAACCCCAACTCCTCCCTGAGCGGTCACTTAAGGGTGTGCGTCGTGCGGTCTCGAGCGTACTCAAAGCGCCGGAGACTCCATTTAGTGCTCCGGCGCCCGCCCCTGCTCCCGCCGTCACACTCTCTGGCGAGGAATGGCGGACCGCCGAACGCAGGAAGCGTCATGGGAAGAACAAAAAAAGCGTAGCTCAACCAAAGGCTGCTCTGCCAGCCCAGCCCAAGAAAAGTGGCAAGAGGAAACTGAAACTTACTCCGCCCAAGTCGGCAGCCGTCGTCGTGACGCTGTCGGCGGAGGCGGAGAAGAGTGGAAGCGTCTCCTACGCGGAGATTTTCCGCCAGGCGAGGGTGACCCTTAACGCCAACAATCTAGGCGCGGGGGTTTCCTTTCGCCACGCCCAGACCGGGGCCAGAATCTTAAAGTGTCCCGGTCAAGACGGCGCGAGGGTGGCGGACTTCGTGGCGGAGACGCTGCGGGAGCTTACCGCGGGGAAGGATGGCGTAAAGATCGCCAGGCCCACGAAGTGCGCAGAGCTGCGCATTTCAGGCCTGGATGATTCGATCACGACCGAAGATATCCGAGAGGCCATCGAGACAAAATCTCAATGCGCCTCCGGATCCGTAAAGGTCGGCACCATTCGCCCCGGTCCCGGTGGAGTGGGTACAGCTTGGGTGCGCTGCCCCGTCGCCTCGGCCAAAGCCTTGGCCGAAGCGGGCCGGCTCCTCGTAGGCTTCTCCTCCGCCAGGATCACCGTCCTGGAGGAGAGGCCTGTGAGGTGCTTTAAGTGTTTGGCCACGGGGCACTTGCGAGCCAGGTGCACCAGCGGTTTTGACTGCAGCACAATGTGCTATCGCTGCGGTCAACCGGGACATAGGGTGGCAGAATGCTCAGCCGCCCCCCACTGCCCCATGTGTGCGGCGGACAATCTGCCAGCCAATCATATGATAGGGCGGAAGGGATGTAAGCCCCCCGTGGCTTCCAAGCCACTCCCGGGCAGCAGCCAATCGACCCAGGCTGCCCCCGGAGCTCAACCGCCGACTGAGGTGGAGGTGATGGATGTAGTGCCGCATTCCTAAATGGACAGCGATAACTCCTCCATCATTCTCCAGACGAACCTCAACCACTGCGCCAATGCCCAGGACCTTCTCCTGCAGGCCATGGCGGAGTGGTCGATAGGTGTCGCCGTAGCCGCGGAGCCCTACTTTGTTCCTCCCCGCCCGAATTGGGCGGGTGACCTGGACGGCTCCGTGGCAATCGTCAGCTCCGCTGCGCTTCATTCCCTGCCCTTGTCGATCAGAGACAAGGGCTCGGGATATGTTGCTGCCGACTGGGGGGGAGTCACGCTCTACGGAGTATACTTCTCCCCAAACCGGAGTTTTGCCGATTTCGAGGTCTTCCTTACCAACTTGGAGACCTCGATACGGCGCACAGTGGGGCCAAGGTGACTAATTTGCGGCGGAAATTACAATTATTCATAAAAAATATTTTAATGAGTTTAATATCTTTTATCTGCTGTTACCCTATCATTTTGCGAACGCATCGCAGTTTTATCCACGCATTTTCTTCGTATGTACGAAGAAAATGCGTGGATAAAACTGCAAAGCATGTGCTTTACAAAGAAATTTTATTTACTACTTACAATATTTATTAATTTTACTTTTATAACAAGATGTTTCTATTTACATTAAGTATTTCATTTATCGTGTTCTTTATAGCATTAAATTAAAAATAAGAAAACTTTCTATGGAAAAAATAAATTTATTCAGAATCGTCAGATATCGGATATTCTGAATTGATTTCGGATATTGGACAGTCAGGGTGGGAAAATATTTTGATAGCTTCACTATCAAATGGACATCCTTTAGTTTTTTTTGTGGCCCTCTGGCTTGTTATAACAGGGTCTGATGATATCAACATTCTATTAAAAATGTCGGACATTGTGTCTAGTCTGGATGTTTTACGGCTGAAATGCTCTCTGTATATTTTGAAATCCTTATTCCGGGCTTCTAAAGCCTCTTCACTCAATTGACCAATAGGCAACGGACTGTGAGAAACTATCTCATGGCCGTGAATGAGAATTTTGTGCACTGTGGTACTCATGTAGTACCAAGGATATAGGGAAACGTACAATTTTGCAGTTTCGAGACAGAATATTTTAAACTTTTGTTCATCAAGTTTAAATCCACTTGAGAGGCACTGAAGGATGATGTGGAACTTTTTTATTAAAGTTTCGTCAAGACCTGTTATTTGGCTTACTTTAACACTGTTTTGAAAAAAACGTCTTGCAATGTTTCCGGTGTTCGTGTTACCGTATCCCGGTTTTGGCTTATCTATTTTTATTCCGAATTCAGCTCTAAATGCTGCTTGAATGCGTAACTTATTTTGCTTCAGGATTTCTTCCGTTTCTTTTGATTTTCGCCATTCTTGGGTTGGGATTTTATATGCCACGTGCAAGAGGAATTCGAAGAAGCGTATCCAAGCGTGGAGTACTGAAACACCAAGATGCAAGTATTGGCGTGAAATTGGCAAGTCAACCATTTTATCAATATCGTTGAAATCTTTTGAAGTGGCTTGGCAAAGATAACACCTTAAAGCTGATCGTGTACCGCTAAGACTGTTACATATCTTACCATCAATCATTGATAGAACGACTTCATGTTTAATAAAAAAATGCCTGCTCGCAACAACTAGAACTGTCGCTTCCAATGCGGCTACTTGAGTTGTGACAGATTCATTTTCTCTGTTTATCATATAATCTGTTTCTTTTTCAAATATTATTTTACTAGTCCTGCAGTATCTAGGAGATGATGGACATTGATTTTTCCATAAAATAAGTTTACCATCTGTAAGTTCTAAAGGCACCAAACAAGTCATAAAAACGAATTTATCATCTGCATCAGTTTCATTTAAGAACCGTTGATGATATTCGCTATGCCCAGAGCTACCATCAAAACCTATTTTTGAAAATAAAGTGAGTTGGTTACTCTTGGCGGCACCTATAACATCTTTCTGTGAATCTACTATTCTTTCTGCTGTATGATTGAGCAAATTCTGTATGGGAACTTCGGCTGTCTGTTCAGTTACTCTAATATCTTCCGGATAGCACTTTTTTTTTTCATTTTGGACAGCTTTATATGATGGAAAAATGTCTATAGCATATCTACGGATTACATTATACTGGTGACGAGATAGTTGAGCTTCCATTAACAAA
Source organism: Herminia tarsipennalis (assembly GCA_945859575.2). NCBI lineage: Eukaryota > Metazoa > Arthropoda > Insecta > Lepidoptera > Erebidae > Herminia > Herminia tarsipennalis. Next base: position 20,762,405 of record OX243846.2, read on the forward strand.
GATAATGCCTCAGTTGCAGTTAGCCTGGGTGAAGGGATTATTGTAGAATCACGCGGAGGAGAAAGGCTTTTTTTCAATATAGCTGCGGTTTCATGGTCACCAGAAGCTCGAGCATTCATTTGAGCAGCAAAAACTAATTCACTTGTTGAAGATTTCCTCAAACTAGTTACTCTTTCCCGTTTCCTGCGATCACTCAAACAATTAAAACCTTTTTGAGGACGACCAGGTCTGGTAGAATGTATTTCTGAATACTTTTTGAATGTAATTGTTTCTTCAAGCCATTTTAATTCGTTTCTTTCAAACACTGACTTTGTGCGGTTAGACTTAGCCCATTTATATTTAAAGTCGGATTTGAAATGAGACAAACAATGTCTCATTTCAAATCCGACTTTAAATATAAATGGGCTTTTTTAACTCAACTAAATGATTATCGTCACAATTAGTTTGTAAAACGAGAAAGTTGACAACTTCTTCCATCTTTTTATCAAAATTTTTAAATTGACTCCTAAAATATACTTCGCATAACTTCCGTTTAGTGACCGAAACTAATGACATCTTGATCCAACAAAGAAAAATGTTTTTTCATGTGGTGAAACGCCTATTTTTACTTGAAATAACTTAAAAAAGTAATTATGAAATCACCCACATTACAACAAAAAAATTTAAAAAAAATATTTAGGCAAACATCCCGAACGTTTGTGTTAATTTATGGTAAGCCAATAAGCCAATATACAATTTTAATAGGTAATTAGAACCCGATGTTTGCCTAATCAAAACATGTGCCTGTCTAACAAATAACTTAATTATTTTTAGACACCTCCCAGTATAACCCTATTGTTTTCTAAAATACTTAATCAATCGAATTGTTTTAAATATAAATAAAACTTACATACCTATAGATATCAGAAATCACCAACGTTAAAGAGCACCAAAACACACAACTATTAATATTAAATGTTAAAAGTAAGCCAAATACTACTACACTAGAATGATGTTTATTTTGCGGTCGAAAATAAAAACTTTGATAGGTTGTTGCCACCGATGTGTCATCAGTTAGTGAACAAAAGGGGTCATATCCGATGTACTACACGTTCAACTGCAATAAACAATGCGCTTATCTTAAAACTACCCACATTTTAAAAATCGACTTATCGCCGGTTGTTTCTTAGATGCTGCCCGTCTGTGCGGCGGTTAGCACCTCGCCACGTGCTTGTGCTGGGGGACTTCAACGCCAAATCTACGGCGTGGGGATCACCCAGCACGGACGTCCGCGGTTCGGCGGTTGAGGAGTGGGCGGCGTCGGTGGGTCTCTGTCTTCTAAACAGAGGCGCCACCGACACGTGCGTTCGGCGGCAGGGGGGGTCGATAGTGGACCTTTCGTTCGCTACCCCTGCCGTTGAAGAGCGAGTAAGGAACTGGGTCGTCCTGGATGAGGTTGAGACGCTCTCGGATCACCGATATATCCGATTGGAGCTCTCCCGGTCTTCCAGGATCCAGTACCCAGGTAGGGATCACATGGCGCGCAGAACGCCTCGGTTCCCGCGGTGGGCTGTGGGTGCGTTTGACAGGGATCTGCTGGAAGAGGCGGCCATCGTGGCATCATGGTCGTCTCCGCCTCCAACCGAGGAGGTGGACGTCATGGCTGGCTGCATTCGCGATGCGTTAACGCAGATCTGCGATGCGGCCATGCCCCGCTCACGACGTCGCCCCCCGAAGAAGGGGGTGTATTGGTGGTCCCAGGAGCTTGCCTCACTCCGCGCCGCTTGCATCAGTGCGCGGAGGTCCTATACCCGCAGCCGGACTCGTCACCGCGATGTCCAGGAGGAGAGCCAGCTTTATGAGGCGTATCGCCAGGCGAGGGACGCCTTTAAGCTAGCTATCTGTCGCGCCAAGGAGAGGGCGAGAGAGGAGATGCTGGAGGGTCTCGACCGTGACCCCTGGGGTCGCCCATATCGAGCGGCGCTGAACAAGCTCCGCTCGGCGGCCCCCCCCCTTACCGAGACTCTCCAGCCCAGCTTCCTTGCGGAAGTGGTCGAGGGCTTATTCCCGCTGCAGGCAGAGCACACGCCCCCGGCGATAGTCTCCGAGGATGAGACCGAAGACCGGGAGGCCGACACAACTGTACCGCCTGTCACCGAAGCGGAGGTGGGCGCGGCTGTTCTTCGAATGCGTTCGAAGAACACCGCCCCCGGGCCGGATGGGATTCCCGCCCGGGTGTTGGCCCTGACCCTCGACCACGTGGGGGACTGTTCGACGTGTGCCTGGCGTCTGGACGGTTCCCTGACTGCTGGAAGGCAGGGAAGCTGGTGCTCCTTCCGAAGCCGGGACGGCCTCCCGACTCAATTGCGGCGTACAGGCCTATCGTGTTGCTGGACGAGGCGGGGAAGTTGCTGGAGAGGATTCTCGCTACCCGCATCGTCCGGCATTTGAACGAGGTCGGCCCCGATCTGTCGGACGCTCAGTACGGCTTTCGTACTGGGCGCTCGACCATTGGGGCCATTCTGCGCCTGAGGGCCGCATCGGAGGAGGCCGTCGCTGGTGGGGGAGTGATGTTGGCGATATCGCTCGATATAGCCAACGCCTTCGGGTCTCTGCCATTCAGCTGCATCAGAGAGGAGCTCCGGTATCATGGAGTGCCCGTGTACCTGAGGCAGCTAGTGGCAGACTACCTCGAAGGCAGGAGGATCCTGTACGAGGACCGAGAGGGTGAGGTAATCCGCAGGGACGTTTCTTGCGGTGTTCCACAGGGCTCTGTCTTGGGGCCCCTCTTGTGGAACATCGGCTACGACTGGGCCCTGCGGTGTGGTTTCCCCCCCGGGATAGGGGTCATCTGCTATGCGGATGACACCCTCATCACGGCCCGGGGTGGGAATTTTGAGGAGGCGGCGCGCCTGGCCAACCTAGGGATTTCCTGAATGGTTGGGCGCATCGAGGCGCTGGGGCTTAGGGTGGCCCTTTCCAAGACGGAGGCCCTATTATTCCATGGGCCCCGTCGCGGTCCACCTGCTGGCGCCTCGATAGCCGTCGACTCGGTCCTCGTACAGGTCCGGGCCCAGATGAAGTATCTGGGCCTAGTGATAGACGGGCGGTGGCTCTTCGACGAGCACTTCCGCATTTTGGCGCCTAAGCTCGAGGCTACTGCGACCGCACTGGGGAGGCTGTTGCCAAACCTGGGCGGGCCTAGTGCCTCGAGTAGACGGTTGTACACGGGGGTGGTGCGGTCAATGGCTCTCTACGGCGCACCCGTGTGGGCGGCGTCCCTGTTCGCCCAGAATAGGGTCCGCTTAGGGAGACCCCAGCGGACCATGGCAGTCAGGGCCATACGCGGATACCGCACGGTATCTGTAGAGGCGGCGTGCGCATTGGCCGGCACATCCCCGTGGAATTTAGAGGCGGAGGTGCTCGCCGAAGTGTATCGGCGGGCGGTGGCTGTTCGGGCAGGGGGTTCGGTGCCTCTGCCCGAGGAGATACGCGCTTGGCGCGGTGAGGCACACCGGGCAATCATGGCCCGGTGGCAGGGCCGACTGGAGGCTCCACGGGCAGGTGTTCGAACCACGGAGGCGCTCCAGCCGGTCCTGGAGGATTGGGCGGGGCGGCAGCACGGGACCCTTTCCTTCCGGCTGGTGCAGGTCCTTTCCGGGCACGGGTGCTTCGGGAAGTACCTGCATACGGTTGCCAGGAGGGAACCGAGTCCTGCCTGCCACCACTGCGACTGCGGTGAGGACTCGGCGCAGCACACCCTCCAGCATTGTCCAGCTTGGGAGGGGCAACGTCGAGTTCTCACCGCAGTGGTCGGAAGGGACCTCTCGTTGCCGGCCGTGGTTCTGTCCATGGTCCGGAGCGAGAGGACGTGGAATGCGGTCGCATCCTTCTGCGAGGACGTCATCTCGCAGAAGGAGGCGGCGGAGCGCGTCAGGGAAGAGAGCTCCCTGGCGGATCCGGCGGCCCGTTCGCGAAGGTGGCGAGCGATACACGGCGGGTTTTTTAGTGGGTGCAAACCCCACACTACCTTCACCGTCTTCCCCGGACGGTGGGGGTGTTCGTCAGGAATTTTTCCCGCCAGGCAAAAAAAAAAAGGAGTGCAATTGCTAACGTAAGTTTGAGGAGGGGGTGCAACTGCTAAAGCAAGTTTGATAGAGGGTGCAATTGCTAACGAAAGATTGAGGAGGGGGTGCAATTGCTAACGTAAGTTTGAGGACGAGGTACAATAGCTAAATCAAGTTTGTCAAGTACAATTGCTAAAGCATGTTTGAAAAGGGGGTGCAACTGCTAACGAGAGTTTGAGGAGAGGGTGCAATTGCTAACGTAAGTTTGAGGTGGGGGTGCACTTGCTAAAGCAAGTTTGAGGAGGGGTACAATTGCTAACGTAAGTTTGAGCTGGGGGTGCAATTGCTAACGTAAGTTTGAGGACGAGGTACAATAGCTAAATCAAGTTTGTCAAATTAACTTTGAGCAGGGGGTTCAAATGCTAACGCAAGTTTGAGGTGGGGGTGCATTTGCTGACACAAGTTTGAGGTGGGGGTGCAATTGCTAAAGCATGTTTGAGGCGGGGGTGCAATTGCTAAAGCATGTTTGAGGAGAGGATGCTATTGCTAATGTAAGTTTGAGGAGGGGGTCCATTGCTAACGTAAGTTTGAGGAGGGGATGCAATTGTTAACGCATGTTTGATTAAGGGGTGCAATTGCTAACGTAACTTTGAGGAGGAGGTGCAATTGCTAGCGCAAGTTTGAGAAGGGGGTGCAATTGCTAACGCAAGTTTTAGGAGAGGTGCAATTGTTTACGCAAATTTGGACCCCTTGTAGCCCTTGGATCCGTGTTCATAGAGCGGTAGTTACGCCCCTAGATTATTCCCACAATGTGTGTTTTATTTCATTCATCATACGATTGTACTTACCTCCAAGACCCAAAGTGACTTTACTATCAATTAGCAATCTCGAGAAGCTAGTGAATCTTCCCAGAGATATAGCGATATACGCGAACATAATGAAGTAGGAGACGAGAATGGTCGACACATCAGATTACGAATCTTTCCACTTCGATAGACTTCTCCAATGTATAACAAATAAATACATAAAAAGTTAATAAATTGCTTATAAACTCACCTCCTAGCCCCAAAGTGACTTTACTATCAATCAGCAATCTAGAGAAGCTAGTAAACCTTCCTAGAGATATAGCGATATATGCGAACATAATGAAGTATGAGATGAGAATGGTAGATACATCAGATTGCGATTCTCTTTCCAATTCGTCTTCGATGGATCTTTCTGATGTGTAAGCTATGTCCATGTACGGAGGCATTTCATTTTCAGTGTAGTATTTCATGAAGTTAATGAACTCTTTCTCCCATTTTAATGCGGGTTCAAGCTGTAAAATATATTATAGTTATTGGGTTTTAAAATAGTACATTGTGTGAATTATTGGATTTAAAAATAGTACATTGTGTGAATAGTGCTTGTTTTTTTGTTTTTATTGCACAATGTAGTAATACAGGAGGACTTCACCCGCGTGAAGTTGCAGTGCTGCTCACTCCTTAGACGTTAGCGTGATGAAAAAGTAGCGTAAGTTACTCCTTACATCCTAAGCTGTCTGACAGTTATAGTCCCATCAAAATCCGTCCAGTCGTTTTGGAGATTATCCGGAACAAACAGACAGACCAAAAAATATAAAAATTGTGTTTTTGTTATAAATACCTGCCATATACTTTCATATGAATTTTGTAAAAAACTGTTATATTGACATAACAAACAGATATTTCAATTTTATTTATTTGTATTGATAAGGGTAGTAAATGTACCTAAAGAAGACGTGATAGTAACTCACCTGTTCCTTATCATTCTTGTTATTAACCAAGAAGGTTAGTATGAGTGCATTAGCTTCGTGGAACTTGGAACGTTTAGTGAGAGGCTCGCCCGGAGATAAGAACCCGCCTAAAGCGATGGCAGGTAACACTGGGCCCTCGTAGTTTGATAAGCAATCTGGCTTATATGGATTCCTTAACAAATAAGAAATATATGTTTGTAAACTTTCGCGATTTGTACACAATATAGAATTTAATACGGGTCAAAATCAGAAATAGCGGAACACTTGCTTGATGCGGGATCCAACCATCGGATTGAATTACACGAACCACAGGTCCTCTCCACTAACCGTCACTATTACCCCAGGATGGCGCGGGAAGCGGTTGAAATAATAAAACATGTAAATTTTAACCAAGAAGATGGATACCGTTTGTCAACATCGTGGAATCCCGTGATCTGTGCCGAATAAACATTACACGCCAGTATGCTTAGTGTTAGTTTAACGTATCTATCTATACTAATATTATAAAGCGGAAGAGTTTGTTTTTTTGTTTGCTTTGTTTGTTTGTTTGTTTAAACGCGCTAATCTCAGGAACTACTGGTCCGATTTGAAAAAATCTTTTTTTGTTGGATAGCTCATTTATCGAGAAGGCTATGGGCTATATAACATCGCGCTACGACTAATAGGAGCGGAGAAGCGACGAGAAATGTTTCAAAAACGGGGAAAAATTACGCATACGAAGTTGCGCAGGACAGCTAGTGTACTATATATAAACCTTATGAGAGTTGGAGACCGTGATAGGTTCAAGACCTGTGTGACAGATCTCCAGGCTCTCTCCTTATTCATGTAACTTTAAATTTATTGTGTACAATACAGGTAAAAAACAAGTATCAATATAATATCAATATCAATAATTTAAAAAAAATGTATAGGTTTTGACGATAAAGTTTAACCTAAGTACTTCTAATTAATCGTACCGTAATGAAATTTTGCATGCGAATGTAGTTCGAAAGACAACACAATAAGTTAGTAATTTGAATCTATTGGAAAAATAATATCCTAAAATGTGTTTTGGCGTTTAAATAGAGATTGTAAATGTCATTATAATAAAAGTGACGTGGTTTTTGGCTTTTTTAAAACTAATTTTTTTAATTAATTTATAAAAATAGTTAGCGTAAAAATAAACTTACTTAGAACATGACAATATAGTGTCGAGATAGCGGTTATCTTCAGTATCGAATTTTTTAACGTCATTCTGGAACCATCCCCACACCGTCATTACCGCACACTGGCTGGTGGTGACAGGTCCCGTGAACGGAGATGACAGTGGAGCGAAGCATATGTCCGCGATTGTAGAATCATTACCCAGACCTGAAAGAAAACAATATAAATTGATATAATATTGTCTAGGGATAACTCACACATAGCCATCTGATTCCAAACTCAGACAACTGAGAGACATACTTATATACAGTAGAATCCGCTTAATACGATTTCTCGCATAATACGCCATTATACGTCAGTCCCTTCAACTTGAGACATGTCTTCATACATTTCTTAACGTTTAATACGCCTAATACTGAGCACCCGTGATACTGTGCAGGAATTTCCTAGGTATTCTTCCACAATGACAAAGACAATGTAGCATCTTACGAAATTCAATCAATTGAAGATCTTATTGAGAATGTGAATAACACACAAAAAGAGGTCCTAACTGATAAAGATGAAAACGAAATCAACTCCGATTTTGGTAAACGCCCAGGCATTTTCAGCAGTTAATGATATAGCGAAGACGCACTGCAGAAGTTAAATTATGCTAATGCAAATTAAGTGATTACTTTAAATGTAATTATAATTACACTATTATTTATTATCCATACTAATATTATAAAGCTGAAGAGTTTGTTTGATTGAACGCAATAATCTCAGGAACTACTAGTTCGAATTGAAAAATTATTTTACTGTTAGATACCCCATTTATCGAGAAAGGCTATAGGCTATATTACATCACGCTACGACCAATAGGAGCAGAGCAGCAATAAAAAATGTTGCAAAAACGGGGCAAATTGACGTATACGAAAATGCGCTGGTCAGTTAATCATTTATATTATAATTAAAAAATCTTAAACGAGAAAGCGTATTATACAGGATAGAGAAAATAAAACGTACTATGGTTTATTATGTATTATATTCTTATTGACTTTTTGCCTGACCTGTTGGTCTAGTGGTTAGTGACCCTGGCTGCTAAGCCGGAGGTCGTGGGTTCGATCCCCACCCAGGATAAAACTTTGTGTGATAAGCAGGATGGTTTATTCTGTGTCTGGGTGTAATATATCTGTGTAGATATTAATAGTTAAATATACATTAGATAAATGACGCCCAGACACAGAATAACCAATAGGGTATTTGACTGAAGTCAAATCAGCCTCCTTTTATGAAACTTCAAAAACGACCCGCTCCGTACAAATTTGTATGGAATGCTAGAATGTGACGTCACGTTTCCTATGGTCAAAACATTTACTTTTAGTTTCTCTTTATGATTAAAAGTTTAAAAAACACGTTAAATTAATAAGTGAACATATTTTTTCAGAATACTTTATGGTATATTTTTACATGGTTATTATAATTAGTAGTCAGTCGCGGGCATTGCTCAGTCAGTCGCGGGCATTGCTAGTGAGTCGACGCGCGCGCGGTCTTAGAGGTCATTGACCTCCGCTAGCGAAAATGACTTCGAGTACAGTAAAGTGTGTGAGTTGCAATGTTGTTATTGACGAACTATTGTCTTTTATAATGAACAAAATTGATGTGATGGACCAAGAAAGTTTAGTGAGGATATGTGCATCGACTTATAGTGTTGAGGAGGTCGAAAATTCAAAGAAACTATTATTTGAGTCTATTTCTACGGACATGAGAAACGTAAAACGCAAGAAGAAAAATGACGGTAAAATACAAAGAGATTTAGAGGATATTTTAACCGTTATTAAAGGTACAGATCCAGAGAAAATTCCTATTTTTGTGGCGAGAGAACTACACAAGTTACCTCCTATTACATTTGACCATATTGATGTAAGTTGTTTATTAAAAGACATCCTGTTACTCAAAACACAATTAGAAAACATAAAGAATAACTATGTTACAAATGAACAACTAAATGAATTAAGGTCAAAATTTGGTAGTAACGACAAAAACGATTCGTTTTTATTCTGTACACCAAATCATACACCCTCTTTTGTAAATAAAAAAGCGCGCCGCGCCAAAATCATGCAAAATGAGTCATCGCCCGCGCCACAGGTGCCGGTAACAAGTGCAACGAGAGAGGGGTCAACGACCGCGAGACAGAGTGCGGGGGATTGTCCATCTCGCTCACACCGGAGCGCGGTAACGAATGCGCCTGAGTCGGTAGCGGCAACATTGAGCGATCAAGAACACAATAACTTTGTTTTGAATGATAGTACGGGAGATAAGTTGGCGCCTTATGAAAACGAGAAGGCACCGCCCCACAATAAAAATGTGGAGCGTTGTCTGAATAGTAAATGCACTAATGAAACGCAATTAAATCAGGATAGATGTACTTTTGCGGCAGTAACGAGAGTTGAAAAATCAAACCAACAATCTGATGAGGGAAAGTGGACGTTAGTAAAGAATAAACGACAGGTAAAGAATAAGTTTATGACATCTAAGGGTAAAGCGCTCATTGACTATAATAGCAAGTTAAAACCAGCCGACTCAAAGGTACCCTTGTTCATAACAAATGTCCACAAAGATGTGACGAAGGAGGATGTAGCGGAGTATATCTTCACAAAAACCCAAGAGGTAGTGGTACCTATTAAAATTAAAATGACTAGGGAAAGAAGCTATAGCGCCTTTAAGATATTTGTGAGCAAAATTAACTTGGACACATTTCTTGATGACAGTATGTGGCCTATAGGTATTTCGTTCAGGCGTTTTGTACATAAGATGGCAGGCAGAAATGAAAATCGCTCACAACATGCGGTTGAGAGGCTTGAATCTATAAACCGAAATGGATAATCAAAGCTACGCTAGGCTTATTTCATTCAATTGTAAATCCCTGAAAAGGTCCATAGAAGGTATTGGACAGTTTTTTAAAAAAGCAGATATTGTTGCCCTTCAAGAGACTTGGTTGCTGCCTCATGAACTATCATCGTTAGACGCCATTAGTGATGACTTTGGTGGCACCGGAACATCAGCGGTAGACACCTCAGAGGGCCTCCTGAGAGGCAGGCCGTATGGAGGTGTCGCCATACTGTGGAGAAAAAGTGTTTTTAACTCGGTCTCGGTTATTAAATGTGAGAATAGTCGTTTATGTGCAGTGAAGATAGGAGTGAATGGTTCTTACATATTAGTATTTAGTGTCTATATGCCAACTGATTGTGCTGAAAATCTGCCTACTTTCACTCAGTGTCTAAGTACAATTAGTGCCGTTATAGAAGAAAATCATGACAGTTCTATGGTTTACATACTGGGTGATTTCAACGCACATCCACATGAACCATTTTGTGACCATTTATTAGATTTTTGTGAGGACCAGCAGTGGACATGTGTGGACCTTAATTATTTGAATGCATCTGACGCTTATACGTTTATCAGTGATGCTCATGGCAGTGTGAGGTGGTTGGATCATTGCATAGTCACGAATGCAGCGCTATCTACTGTAATAAACGTACAAGTAGAGCATGATGTGCAATGGTCCGACCATTTCCCACTGGTCATCACTTGTAATTGGGGTTTAGTGTCGTGTGAGCAGATACAAAATACTCCGGTTCACAGTAATATTATATGGGGCAAACGTTCAGTAGAACAAATCAATTATTATAGTAAGATCTGTCACACTCGACTACGGGAAATTGATTTTCCCGAGGAAATGGATAAATGTTGTGATGGCTTGTGTTCAAATGTGAAGCATAAGTCATTACTGGACAATATGTACATGAGAGTGGTTGCTATACTGTCTGAAGCAGCGACTGTCACTCGCAGACGTAAGGCGATAGGGAGGAGAGGCGGTCACATTGCGGGTTGGTCCAGGTATGTTGCAAGGTACCACAGGGAAGCCAGGTTAAGGTTTCTGACCTGGGTTGAAGATGGTAAACCTAATAATGGTCAGTCATATGATGCCATGAAGGAGAGTAGGAAATTGTTCAAGCAAAAGCTAAAATGGTGCCAGGACAGGCAAGATCAAATTAAAATGGATGCTCTTGCATCCCATCATTCTGCAAACAATTTCCCACTATTTTGGAAAGAAACTCAAAATATGAGCCAAAAACCTGGCTTTCCTGTGTGTATAGATGGCGTTAGTGATCGCCGCGATATTGCTAACTTGTTTAGTGGTCACTTTACAGCCAAGCCGAGATGTGAAACAGATACATTGTGGACGCAAGATACTGAGATCATCACCCAGGAAAGATCTGTTAAATTTACATCGAAAGATGTTATTAAAATAATACGGGGCATGAAGAGAGGCAAGTCGCCTGGGCATGATGGTCTCAGTATTGAGCATCTTAGGTATGCTGGTGTTCATTTACCGCGCGTACTCTCCTTGTTCTACAACCTCTGCCTTTGTCATGGGTACCTACCGCAAGAACTTACGAGAACTATAGTAGTTCCTGTTATTAAAAACAGAACTGGAGATTGCTCGGACAGGGAGAACTACCGGCCCATCTCCCTTGCTACTATAATGGCAAAGGTGCTTGACAGCTTGCTTAATAACACTCTTATTGCACACATAAAAATACACGATGCTCAGTTCGGTTTCAGGAGCGGGCTCTCCACTGAAAGTGCGATATTGTGTCTTAAGCAGGCTGTCAGGTACTATACTGACAGGAAAACACCGGTATACGCGTGTTTCCTAGATCTGTCAAAAGCATTTGACAGTGTCTTATATGAGAAGCTTTGGGGCAAACTGGGCAATGCGGGTGTACCGGAAGAGGTCATACAACTCCTTAAGGAATGGTATCGCGGCCAGCGGAACCAGGTGAGATGGGCAGGTGAATTATCCGATCCGTATGACGTCAAATGTGGTGTTAGACAGGGTGGACTGACCTCTCCTCTTTTGTTTAACCTATATATTAATGACCTTATCGGTGAACTCAGCAGCACACATACCGGTTGTCATATAGATAATGTGTGTGTTAATAATATCAGCTACGCGGACGATATGGTACTGCTGGGTCCGTCGGTGGGTGCAATTCGAAAACTGCTGACGATTTGCGAGGCATACGCGGTGGAACATGGACTCTTGTATAACACATCCAAAAGTAAAGTTCTCCTTTTTAAAGGCAAATGTAACGAGCCCGTCGGTGTTCCACCGATTATGTTATATGGTAAGCAATTGCAGAGAGTAACCAATTTCAAATATCTAGGTCATATCGTCACGAGTAATTTATCAGACGGTATTGATATAGAACGTGAGCGCAGGGCATTGGCGGTCCGGGGGAATATGATAGCGCGTAGATTTGCTCGTTGCTCCACTGATGTAAAAATCACTTTGTTCAAGGCATACTGCCAATCGTTTTACACGAGCAGTCTATGGGTATGTCATACCCGTCGGGCCGCTAATGTCTTGCGTGTTCAGTATAACAACATTTTCAGGATGTTGTTGCGATTACCTCCCTACTGCAGCGCATCTCTCATGTTTGCAGAAGCACATACGGATGGCTACCAAGCGGTTATTCGCAAAAAAGTAGCATCCTTATTAAGACGCCTAAGAGATAGCAGCAACGGCATCCTGAAAATGATTGCCTCTCGAGCAGACTGTCCTATACAACATAGATGGATGTGTGTTGCTATGGGACAGGACTGAAATTATCAATGAATGACCTATTTATTTTATTTTAAATTATGTTTTTTGACTTATTTTAATTTTAGCTGACTATCGAATTTATTATGTAATTATTGATTGATGTTTTGATTTTTAATTTATGTTTTGTTGTTTTGTGTTGACATTAATTTATAATTTGACGCTGACTCTTTGTATTTTATCATTTTATGTATGGATTTTTTCTGAAATAAAAACAATTATTATTATTATAAAATATTTTTGATACTTCGTAGTCAAATACCCAATTCTGCTCATCACACGAATATTTATCTTGGTTGGGAATCGAACGAGTGGCGGATTCAAGATTGTCGTTTGGGGGGAGGGGGGGCTAGGATTGTTGTTTGGGGGAGGGCTTGAACCAGATAGGGACATTGTTGGATTCGAATGGGTGAATGGGGAAAGATTTGGGGGACCGAAGGGGGCTCAAGCCCCCGCGCTTGAGCCCCCTTCGGTCCCCCTTGGATCCGCCACTGAATCGAACCGCTAGACTTTATGTCCACCAACCACTAGACTTTATTTAATGAGGAATTCCCGAGGCCAATGGTCGTATATTTATCTTACAATGTTTATGTATATCACGGTCTTAAATTTATATTTGTGAAAACTCACCTAATATTTTGTTCTGCAGATCGAGTACCTTCAACATGAATTCAGAATTGAACACAGGTCCAAACGTGACGTTTCCAGACAATGTTTTATGTTCGATCTTTGGTAAACCTTTGGATGTGATGATAACCATCTCCGTTCTGAAAACAACGACACTTAAATACTACTACTATGTATTACTATCAAGTATGACTAGTTTTAAAAACAAGCTAAAAGCATTTCTCTTAGGCATGCAAATTAAATCCGATCTAATAAATATTGACATTTCAATTATATAATTCTATTAATATATTTTAAGCATATAACTCAACTATATGACTTGACAATTATATGATTTGACTGCCTCTGTGGTGCGGTGGGAGTGTATGCAACTGCTATGCAAGAGGTTGTGGGTTCGATCCCCACCCAGGATAAAACTTTGTGTGATAACCACGATGATTTATTCTGTGTCAGTGTGTTATTTATCTATAGTATGTATTTAGAAATTATAAGTATGTTTATCGGTTGTCTGGTTGCCATAGTACAAGCTCTGCTTAGTTTAGGATCAGATAGCTTTGTGTGAGTCCCAAGATACTATTATTATTATTATTATATATATAACGCAGGGTATTTTTTTTTACACAAATCGTATTTTACTTCTACAATAATCAAAATTCACTAACACAAAAAATCTACATATAATTTTAGCCGTTTATGAGGAGTCCCATAACATGTGTGTATATACGTTATGAAAATGGCGGCAAACTGAAAAATACATGAAATACGTGCAAAATTCATAAAGCTAAGTCTTTATACAGTTAAGTGTACAATAAATACTAGACACTTGCAGAAATCTGCTAGATTGTCATCACCTCAAAAATAACAAGACGATGTAGGTGATGATGAAGAAGTCGAAAAAGAATGACATATATGTGTCACTGAAATCCTACTAAACGTACAAAATAAATATAGAAATGGGGATAACGACTTATAAGTACTTTACCTATAGAAAGGTTCGAAGTGCGAGTCAAAGTATTGTCTCTCTACGCGCGAGCGCGATTCGGGAGCCGCCCACAATTCAACAGGGTTCGTTGTTACAATAATGTACTTGATACCGTGCCCCAAAGCGACGACGAAGCATAGACCTGTTTAACAAAAGGAAATTAAATTAACTGAAAATTTATCCAATGTCGTTGACAACTCAAGTGTGGCTACTCTATTTAACGCTTTAATAATTAACGTCATATTTATCGAGAAGATGGTCATTGACGTTGACGTTACTGTGGCCCCAGCTTTTCGTTTTCACGCTTAACCGCTAAACCGATTAAAATGAAATTTGATATGGAGACAGTTTTAGTCCCGGGGAAGGACATATGATTTTATCGCGATAACTGAATTCCATGCGGGCGGAGCCGTGGTCGAAAGCTAACATTATCAACTGTAATTTGGTACTCACCAATAAACAACACAAGCCAAGGCCTAGAAGCCATGATACACCCCCACCATTGGAAGAAATCCTCCATCTTGGTCTCGGTTTCAGCTCCAAGCTTCTCTAAGAAGGTGGCATCTCGCAAACCGTCCGCTTGATCTCTAGCCCCGTCGGCTGACGACAGATTTGTTGCCACCTCTTGATTGTTCTCTGATGTTACGCCTATTATTAAAGATATATTACAAAAAAAACTTGAGAGGTGTCAAGGGACACCCGGATGGAACGAAGTTCTTATCTTATTTTTTTTTTATAATCGTCGCGACACCACACTGTTCAATGCGAAATAGAAAGAGAAACACGCGCACGCCGCACGGCTTACAACTATAGCAAAAAGTGTCGTTACAACTTCTGGTCTTTTGAAATAACTTACAAAAAGACGATTGTATACCGAAGGCTCGAATCCACAGCTACACAATTGTCACCAATACTGTGTACCGAATTTATGCCTCTAGACCAAATCGACAGGTGATTTCTTCGTCAAATTAGATGTTCATATCTTACGCGCACGCCGCACGGCTTGTGTGTGTCAAAAAGTGTCGTTACAACTTTTGGTCGTAAAAAGCGTCGTTACAACTTTTGGTCGTAAAAAGTGTCGTTACAACTTTTGGTCTTAATTTTTTCCGTCTAGCCCCCTTTCGCAACGCGCCATAAAGAACTTCGTTCCAATATGTATTAAGATGTGAGAAAGTCCATGCAGTAGACATCATGTCATATATGCAATCCCTTATACATAAAAAATCAATAGTGACAAAATATATAATGAAAGTTACGTAAAATAAATTGCACTGTAGCAAGTGTAATTACTGGGCAAATGAGACTTAGGAACTAATGTCTCAAACGAAGAACGCAGTGCTGTGACATTCAGAACTTTGCCAAACTAAGATGTCTTTGGCACTGATACTATTATGGGTAGGTTTACGAGCTTCTCGTCTTTTCAATTAGTGGTATGAAAAAATATCAAATACGACCCACGCTTTCGTTCTCCAGAGCGCCATAAAGAAAAAAAAAAACATTATTCTTTGTATCACGAGGTACAGAAATAAAAACATACGCCCAATAACTTTTCAGGCTTAGCAATAATACTCGACTTTTGAAAATGGCGGCAAACTGACATGTCATAATTTTCACAGCTCCACGTTTAATGTGTACAATATAATTGAAATAGAATAAGAGTTTGTAATTCAAATAAGAAAACTAGAAAGAAAATAAAATTGACTTGAAAAACCGGTGGATGCACAGTCATGGTCCTAAAAGAAGAAAATAAAAGAATACTCAATGTGATCCACTTGTTTAGCAGTCAGGCAGTCGAACATATGACGGGGTACGGGACCCACGAAATCCTATACATTTGTTGGCTATCTAGAGCGCGCCTAGCGTTACTGTGTTGACTTCTTTCCTCAGTAACATTTTTATGAAGCATTTATGAATAAGGGCCATTCAATTAATGAAAATGGCAATCATTTAAAAAGTAAAATAACAATAATTTAAATATGAACCCAATGGAACTCTTGGTTTAACTTAATCACATTCTACATGCATAGACTTTATATTTTTAAGGACAAGACATTTCTAAACATGGACAATTACATACCCATTTAAATAGACAAGGACTAACAAAAATAACAATACATAAATGTTATAATATAACCCCTTTTTATCCATTAAATGTTTTGCCTCTGTTACAGAAATGAAGTTTAAAATATGATAGAAAAAGACAGAACATTCAATTGGTAAAATGTGACGTTTATGGGACAAATAAATACAATAAATGTGTATGATTCGTACATAAGTATACAAAAAGGATTCACTCCTTTTTGTATACTTATGTATGGAAAATTAAAATGGCGACATGCATTCACGACTAGAAAATAAATAAATTAGTCTTAAAATATTACAGTATATCAAATAAGACTTGTCGACATTTTAGAACACCAGATTATAGGTTATTATAAAGCTTCACATCTCTATAACAATTTCAAAAAGTAATAAAATTATAATCAAAATTTAAAAATGATTTATTTAAAACTTATGCAATTGTTAGAAACTTAGAAAACATAAAATACACACTAACCCAAATTAAGTATGTAACCTTAATAATAAAGTTAACTTTTTAAATTGTGAATCACACCGAAACAGCATAAATCGAGTACTACCCCGTTCCCATTTATCAGGCGTTGGATCCGTATAAAAATCGGATGCTTTATTGGCTAATAATTTATTATGGAGCTGTTCACATGTAAGCACTCGATTACGATTTTTGACGTCATAACTTCTTATAAATCGATGACCGGGTGCACGTACGAAAAGGTGTCTAAAAAAAGTCAGGTTATTGATTGGTTACTAAGCAACAGCGAATGGCGATTGCAGCGACATGACATGCTATACAATTGGAACTAACGTTATTGATTGGTTGCTAAGCAACGCGAATGGTGATATGTCATCAATGTTTTCTTATAACGTTATCACGTAAACCGACTTTATAGAATTTTTTTTTTTTGTCGTAGGTTTGAACAGCACCATATAAAATGTTCAGCCACTAGTCAACCCGATTTTTATACGGATCCAAGGAAAATAGAAACGGGCTGTAATACATCGCTCTAGTGTTAGATTTTTTTTTTTTTTTAAATACGTCTCCCGTACTAGGTTACAAGCCCTGTGTCGCGGGGGACTTTACAAACATACAAGTTACGGACACAAAGTACACCCAAACTCGAGACAACAATTTGTGGATCACACAAAATGGTGTCCCGTGTGAGAATCGAACCCACGACCTCTTGCGTAGTAGTCGGACACACTCCCACCGCGCCACAGAGGCAGTCGAATAGATTGGGCCGTAAGTAAATTAAACATGCTCAAAAACCTTACATAAATTAAAAACTCAAAACGAACAATCTATATTGTGTGTAAAGATAAACATGCAGCAACGCAAAACATCGAACGGTACATAAACAAAAGGCGTGCGGGTACGTCACAGATGAGACATAAAATATATAGGTACAGAAGGCCGACTCACTGGTCAAGAATAAATCCACGTAGACGTGTACGTACGTCGTCAACGTGCGCAATTTCTCTCGACATCTGTTCACATGAGCTTCTTTTCTCTCGTTGTAGGGAAACACCTATTTATCGAATTTGAAATTTTTTAAGTCTTTATCATATACTAGCTGTCCCGCGCAACTTTGTCTGCGTAAATTTTGTTTGTTTTTCATTTCTCATTGCTGCTCCGCTCGTATTGGTCGTAGCGTGATGTTTTATAGCCTATAGCCTTCGGCAGGCAGTCCAGCGTACTGGTATTATAGAGGTCAGTGGTATTTTGTATCTTATACTTGATTTATTTATTTAAAGGCAGCCACTGACGGAATCCAAACCGAGTGGACGTCTTACATAATCTTGAATGTCTAAAACGTATCCCATTTGAATGGATGTCGTCCAGTTTTGGAATTACATATGGACGCATTCCGTGGCAAACTGACAATCGTTTAAACCAATTTTTCATCTATTTTCTCTCAGGCTTTCGTTTTTTAATTGAAATAAACACAGCTTGCAAAACTCCATTATTATTAAAAATGTGTGTGAATATGACTGTCACGTTCGAAATAGAGGCATACGTCAAAATGGAAGACGTCCAAATGGAAGTATATTCAATGGTGACATCATTTTGCGTACGTCCATGTTACCAATTATTTATTGTTGTGTTCGTTATTGACAAACAAACCTTGTTCTGTCCTTGTCTTATTCTTGTTGTTATAGAAAAAATGAAAATAAAAGGACTGAAGAATTATACCCGTGCGAAGCCATTGAAGTAGAGGCTAGGACTACGCCATATCCTCACAAAATTGACCACTCTCTAGAAAGAGACAAGGCTATTTTATGGACAATACCTGTCGTTTTTTCTCTCTTTTACGCTTTGCAGTCAACAACAACATTTACTTTTTAATTGAAAGGGATGGCACGGCCGAGGTCTGCAGGTCAGGCAGGCAGATGGCTGCCTGCCTCGGCATCGAACATTGACGTATATTTAATAAAAAAAAGACAGTATGTTGCCTTGACAATCTTCTACCGTATTAGCACTTCGCAAACAGCGTATTACTGGTATATAATAAAATTGATATGAATTTAACGTTTATGAAACTTAGAAAGTTCATGATAATTATTATTCTCCTTTTTATTTTTTTAAATCATAATTGTATGTTTCCATTGCTTTTATAACAGTAAACAACTTTTATAACATTATGAAAATATATATATATTACGGGTACGGGTCTTAATCGCGTGAATAATTTAAGGTAAAATACCTTGTTTATTGCCCGACGTTTCGACCGTATTGCAACGGCCGTGGTCACGGGTAGACTGACTTATAACTTTTATAACATTTAAACTGTAGATCGTAGAGTAAGATCACATGAACACTAATAAAAATGTAAATATATCACACGCATGCGATAATTTAGTAAAGTCCCCTAATCATAACACGTTAGAATAGCGTTTTAACTAGCAAGTGTTTTGTTTTTGTTATTCATTCTATTTCAAATGATACATAATATTATGTATTATGAATAAGATCGTTTATATGACGCATTTATTTAAGTGTGAACATAATATGAAGGAGTACTTAAATAATTGTAATTTTGAAAATATTGTGGGATATAATAAGCATTGCTTATGAGAGTGTATGTATGATCATATTTATAATATATCTTATGTTTATTGTATAGGAAATTATTCAATCTTTATTTTAAATGAGAGATATATAAACATATATGTAATGAGGGATATATAAACATATATGGGTATATAAACCTAATAAGAATCATCGACTTCCTTCCATGATGTTGCAAAATTTACAACACCATTTCAATAAAACAATAAGTTTGATTTTTCCTCGTATTTAACGCTATTTTGGTCACACAGGAAGTTTCGTTCAAAACTGGTAGATATTTTTTTTGTTCGACTATAAGTTGTTTAAGCGAGTTTGTATAAAACTATTATAATCGAGGTCAGATACAAAAATATATCTTGCTGGACATGGTTCTTTGTACCTATAATACTAAGTAACTACAATCCAAAGGGAAGCCGAGAGTAATGGTGTAATCGGACCCTGCGCGACTGCTCGAGGTATTATATACCTATTGCCACTGACCTCTATGTATAGTACCAGTACGCTGGTCAGCCTACCGCCGACAACAAAATTTCCATTTGATTGTCTGGATATCTGGACGCTTATTTGACTAAATTAAATGGTCCAGTCCATACTTGTATTTACAAAGGCCATAGATAACTAGCATTGTAGGATTGTGGGTAACACATTACTAGCAATCATGTTAGCCTCTCCAGCTAAGCTCAATGGCTTTTGTTAGGAGTGGGTCACATCGGTAGTATTCGAACCGTCACGATTGTAAATCCAATGCCCTAACTATTAGGCTACCGCCGCTTTAATATTATAATGCTGAAGAGTTTGTTTGTTTGAACGCGATAATCTCATAAATTACTATTAAGGAAGGCTATAGGCTATATAACATCACGCTACGACCAATAGGAGCGGAGCAGTAACAAAAAATGTTGCAAAAATGGGGAAAAATCTATCATAATTGTCAGAAAAGTTCATAGGACACTCATTTGATTCAGCTACAAATTGCTGTCATTTTGTACGGAGTAGTCAGTCCTGCCTACTAGTACCACAGGTCTGTGCCTATAGCCTATAAATCGTACGAAGTTTAAAAAAATACATACCAACAGTATTATTCTGCTTATTACAACAGAAGACTCCGCTAAGGAACAGCGTGGTGAATATAACGAAGACGATCGCCATGATGACGGCGTACCCGTCAGCGCCGCCGATGCTGAACGGCTTTGGTGGAGGGGGGCGAGGGGGGGGAGATGGGCAGGACGCGCTGCAGTCCAGGCACGAGCAGCCTGGCTGACCCTGCAATGGAGATAAACTTATTAGTAAATGTATCAAGGCTGTTTTAGATTCCGCATTTTGATTAACGGCCGGTCTCAATAACCTACCTATCAATGGATTAGGCTACTAGAGGTAGAATTTTGACATATTTCGTATGGAGCTTATGTCAATTAAATACCTCTAGTAGTCAAATCAAGGAACTCTAACCGCTGGTCTCAATACCTTATTTACTGTTAGTAAGACCGGCCGTAAATCAATGAAGGAAAACATTGTGAGAAAACCGACATTTCTTAGAACTTAACACAATAATATTCAATGGGGTTTTACGAAGACACATGCACTCTGTCCCCACTTCCCGCCAAATCTCAGTTAGAAAGCCTTTTGATAGACATGCTAGCTTTTAACAACCTTCATCATGAACAATGTAAGCTACAGCAAGTGATAAAAATTCGAAGATTTTTATCTAACCAAGAGATATTCCCTCAGGAGTACCACAGGGATCCCATCTTGGTCCCCTTTTTTTTCTGGTGTTTGTTAATGACCTGTGCGGTATGTGACCGTTAACAACTGGCTTCTTATTTTAATTACATAATATAATAACAAGTGTAAGAAATTAATTACATATTTTTAGCATTTGGAAATCTTCACGGATGTTGTCGTTTTACTTTGACTGCCTGTGGCGCGGTGGGAGTGTATTCGACTGCTACGCAAGAGGTCGTGGGTTCGATTCCCACCCAGGATAAAACTTTGTGTGATGAGCACGATGGTTTATTCTGTGTCTGGGTGTTATTTATATCTATAATATGTATGTATTTAGAAATATATAAGTACGTTTATCAGTTATCTGGTTTCCATAGTACAAGCTCTGCTTAGTTTGGGATCAGATAGCGTTGTGTGAGTTGTCCCAAGATATTATTATTATTATTATTATTACTTTTAAGGGCACGTCTTAGCGTATTATATTTTATTTAAAACTTCATATTTGTTTTCGAAAAAAAAAACAGTTTTGACTTTACAGTCAAGTACTTTATGGACTGATTTTTACTTTATGCATAATCAGTAAATAAAGTACTTGACTATAAATATAAGACTATAAAGTCTTATATTTATAGTCTAATTAATAATATATGACGATAAAGTCAAAACAACTTTTTTACGATTACAAACATGATGTTTTATATGAATCAAAACAACTTAAATTAGTATTTAGGGTGTAACCTAAATTAGTAACTAGGACTTGTTCCTACTTAGGCATCTGTCTGACCAACGGCGAGAAAAAGAGTAGCGAGTAGCGTATATATATTACGGGTCTTAATCGCGTGAATAATTTAAGGTAAAATACCTTGTTTATTGCCCGACGCTTCGACCGTATTGGAACGGCCGTGGTCACGGGAAGACTAGTTGAGCTCAGCGTCACCTCTGTGAAGCGCGGGTTTCGGAAACTACCCTCGCTTGATTTTTATCACTCACTATTACGGAACCTTCGGTACTTCGACACACAACACTAAGGACATCTGCACACTGGCGTGTAATGTTTGTTCGGCGGTGTATACACTTGCCCATCACGGGATTCCACGATGTTGACAAACGGTATCCGTCTTCTCGGTTGAAATTGACATGTTTTTTTATTTCAACCGCTTCCCTCGCCATCCTGGAGTAATAGTGACGGTCAGTGGAGAGGACCTGTGGTTTGTGTAGTTCAATCCAGTGATTGGTTCCCGCATCCAGCAAGTGTTCCGCTATTGCTGACTTGTTTGTCTGTCGGTTTTTCACAGCCGCGATATGTTCCTTAACCCTTTCCGCTATTGTTCGCTTGGTTTGTCCGATGTAGGAACTGCCACAGCTGCAATCCACTTTGTAGACGCCAGGTGTTTGTAGAGGAATTACATCCTTAGGAGTACGTAGGTGCTTAGCTACCTTGGAGTGCGGACTATATACAGTCTTAATGGAGTATTTCTGCAGTACTGTTCCAACTTTGTCCGTCACTCCTTTCACATACGGTAGAAAAGCTGGAGCCCTGTCAACCCCCGGTCGGGAGTCTCTCCTCTTCGTACGTCGTGTGCTTCCTCTGTATCCGTTTCGCTTTAGTACCTCCTGAACATGTGTGAGCTCACTTTCTAAATGTTCAGAGTCACAAATGTCATATGCTCTATTTGTCAGCGATGATACCACGGATTGCAGATGTCTTGGATGGTGATGCGAGTCAGCATGTAAGTATCTGTCTGTGTGGGTCGGTTTTCTGTACACAGTGTGTGCTAGGGTACCATTGGCTCTAACCATTATTTTAACAACATCGAGAAAAGCTAGCGATCTGTTTATCTCCATTTCAAAAGTGAACCTGATCTTAGAGTGTATGGAGTTCAAGTCTTTAGCAAATTGTTCTACTTCCTGCCTACCGCCCTTCATAATGCAGAACACGTCATCGACGTACCTCTTCCACAGTTTGACCTGGGACAATTGTAGCTCAATTGTTTCCTCAAAATGTTCCATCCAGATGTTGGTTGATGTAATCGCTACTCCCTACTTTACAAGAAACGTACATGCTTATGTAGATCCCGTGTAAACAAAAGAGATGCATATACAACTGCCGGCGAGTACTCGCTCTATACTGCATCTCTTCTGTTTACACGGACAGGATCATGAGCGATAAATCACTACACGCTTCTCGCTCATCGTCGTTGGTGGGACAGGAGCCTTAAGTCCCTGCTTAGATTTTGAAATAACAGCATATAAAAAAAATTAAAAACAATATTCCATTACATTCATAGTGTCAAGCGTTGTTCTTTTTTTCTGCTTTACCTATTGCTTTATGAATTTGGTCCTTCTGTAGATTCATAACTAATCACAAGGTACGAGTAGTATTATGCTTTCTATCAATAAAGAAAATATAATTTGAAATAGGTACGTACCGGTGGTCCAATATTACAAGGCCTGGTGGGTGGATCAAACGGTGTCAAACCCCTTGACGGATCAGCTTCAGTCGTGTAGTTAACTTGGAAAGGCACTTGAGACACCTCCACATCACCCATGGACGCAAACCAGCGTTCCGGGGTACAAAACTCTGAGCCATAGGTGCCACACATCCAGTCCAGAGCCATTCCATTAGATGAAGGGAATTGCACCTGTAAATATCAAAGAAAGTCACTGGCTGGTTGACTGCTGAATATAAAAACGCTATTTTTTAAGACTTCACTGTACGCTTAGATCTCCTAAACTACAGTACGATCAACGTAACTTGACCGGATTGAAGTTAGGTTCTCATCACTTTCGCGCATGTCATAGAGATGCGACCCTAAAATTACTTACGAAAACGATTAATTATGTTTAAACGATTAAAAATACTAACAACATTTTAATTCAACTATATAAAAACACTATTGAAATGAATTCATAAAAGTTTAAATTTAGAACAGTTACAGTAAATACTAAAGAAAAACAAATTCTTTACGAAAATAATCCGTAATCGTAATCGTAATGTAATGCGTAATCGCATCTCTAAATCTATTGGTTTAGTTACCGCCCCCGACCCCGCTTCCTGTCACCATTTACTTCCAAAAAATGCATCTGCGCAACCACTTGTCGCCTACTTCAGTCCGGCCTAGTTACGTTGATCCAACTGTACGCAACGTTTTTTGATGCGCAATTGCAATATGTTTTATTCGATTGTTTCGATGTTGAAATATCTCGATTATTCTATGGTTATCTTATGTAGTTGATGGGTTTAGTCCAAACACAATCCGGGTGTCATTTAAATTAACTAACTAAAAAAGTTACTGTGGACTGCATTTATTTTACCGTGTTCTATTTGTATAGAAAAGAACTCTTACTTTGTATACTTTTTAAACATCGGTGTTTTTTTTTATCGTTCATTCGCTAATATTCGATTAACATTGGTGTTATTCGGGATCAATCGTCCATCGTCCATCGACTCGCGATCATTTCGAATGAACCAATTCAGAATAAAAAATCAAATTGGTTTATTCGGGACAATTGAATAATATTTCGATTGTTCATTTGTGAGGGCAAGTCGATTGTTCACTGAATGATTAATATGGTCGCATGCGATTCATTCGATTGTAGAAACATTTCAGACTCGTCCATCGCTAGTTTTCACTATAATTCAAATACTTCATTACGGATGGTTTATATTGTGTAATACATGCATATTATGTGTGTAGATGTTGTAGAAAAAACTACCGCTAGTTTTCATATACCCTTCTTTACCCCCCCCCCCCCCCCCCCTATTCCTTACCCTATGCTAAATGTTCGCTACGAAACAGATTACATAAAGGAAAAAAAAAGTTTTTTTATCTATACTAATATTATAAAGCGGAAGAGTTTGTTTGTTTGTTTAAACGCGCTAATCTCAGGAACTACTGGTCCGATTTGAAAAAATCTTTTTTAGTTGGATAGCCCATTTATCGAGGAAGGCTATAGGCTATATAACATCGCGCTACGACTAATAGGAGCGAAGCAGCGACGAGAAATGTTGCAAAAACGGGGAAAATTTACGCATACGAAGTTGCGCGGGACAGCTAGTAATTAATAATGGCTAGAATAGTACATTAGGTCATCAGTATTGGGCTAAATCACACTCTAGTCGGATCAGATTTCGATCCCTCCTGACAATCA
Organism: Herminia tarsipennalis; assembly: GCA_945859575.2. Taxonomy (NCBI): domain Eukaryota; kingdom Metazoa; phylum Arthropoda; class Insecta; order Lepidoptera; family Erebidae; genus Herminia; species Herminia tarsipennalis. The sequence continues at coordinate 20,787,647 of OX243846.2, forward strand.
GAGTAAGAGAATAGAAAGGGAGAGAGTACATTTGTGTTTGGACACAAATTTGTCCATTATATATAACTAGCTTTCGCCCGCAGCTCCGCCCGCGTGGATTTCGGTTATCGCGATAAAAACTATCCTATGTCCTTCCCCGGTACTCAAACCATCTCCATACCCAATTTCATCTAAATCGGTTTAGCTGTTTGAGCGTGAAAGCGTAACAGACAGACAGAGTTACTTTCACATTTATAATATTAGTATGGATATCTCCTGCACAGTTGGCTAGTATCTGATGAGATTGATCACCAAGAACGGAATCGGCTACGAGACCAGCATAATCATCACGATGGCCCATTTGCGCGTGCTATATACACGCTAATGGGCTAGTTTCCAATTAGTCAAAACAGAAACTCTTTAAGAAATGTAAAAAAGCAGATTTTATATGGTCATCTCATACAAATGCCGGACAATGACGTTACTTTTTTTTCTAGTCAAATGCCTTCTTTTTATGACACAATTAATGACAAATAAAATAATTTAACACAAAATCGTTGGTAGTTTAAATGCTAGTTTTATTTACTAATTTGTCTTTTGTTAGCCGCTATTTTATCCGATTTATTACGATATTTCTAAATGGTATATTACTGGGCAATTGAGACTTATGAACTAACTAGCTGTGCCCCGCGGTATTAGCCTATGTGTTAATCCAAGGTGTCGACTAACTCCACACCAAATTTTATTAAAATCGCTCCAGCCGTTTAGACGTGAAGAAGCAACAAACATACACACTCACACACTCACAAACTTTTGCTTTTATAATATTAGTGTGATGTCTCAAATGAGGAGCGCAGAGCGGTGATATTCAGATCTTTGCAAAACAAATATTTGGTTAGCACTGATACTGTCATGGGGGACGCGTGACGCTTAACGTCAGCTCGTCTCTTCACTTACGGCCGGTCTCAATAATCTACCTATCGATGGATTTGGCTACTAGAGGTAGAATTTTGTCATTTTTTGTATGAAGTTTATGTCAAATATGTACCTCTAGTAGCCAAATCCATCCATAGTTAGATTATTGAGACCGGCCGTTAGTGATATAATAAATTATACAATATGATGGATAGTAAAGGTACCTGTATGCAAGAGTCGAACGTTGATTGCATGTACTCTCTACTGAGGTGATATTCTATCGACAGAACCTGTTGATGGGTAGCTGAAATAGGAAAAAATGTTAATTAAAAATATAATAATTCACAAGGCATTTATACAAGAACTTTATTTTGGCATAAACATAAATGTAGGTACAATTCGCGCCACCTAAATTTGCGTTTGGAAAGTTGTACTCGAATGTATGTAGTTTAGCGCTGGGACGTCGTTCCCGGCCATAAGTTTGAGTTGTGCGCAGCTTACGCGCGAACATCAGACACAGACACGCAAACTTAACTGGCGACATGTGTAATTAGAAATGTAAAAAAACCGGGCAAGTGCATGCGTATGGTAGGGTTCCGTAGCTGTCCAGCACAATAATGCCGTATATGAAGTGGGTTTTCAGTTGTTTTTGTTTTATACTGCTAACAACGTTATGTTTATGTAATTTTCAATGTAATTTGTACAAATATTGTGTTACTTCTCACATGGTCGGCTGTTACTCGTAACTTGTAAAGCCTACTTAGGTGTCATATTTTCCTCTTTAATTTTATTATACATATATATTACTACAGAGTCATTTAGCTGGCAGGGGCGCGGGGTGTGACTTTAACAAAAAAATAAACATTTTTGGCTAAATTTATCCATTACATCCTGTAAAATACAGGATGTAATGGATAAATTATATTCACAACCCCTAAATATTTTTAAAAGACCTATCCAACGACACCCCACACGATGGAGTAGCTGAGAAAAAAATCACACCCCACTTTACGTGTAGGCGAGGCAACCAAAAAAAAATGTTTTCAAGATTTTATTCTACCACTTGGTCGGCGTAACTAATAGGTATGTATATCCATGGGAAATTTCTAGTACTAAGGGTCCCTGAGCTAACCTGGGGACGGACATGACGAAACTATAAGGGTTCCGTTTTGCCATTTTGGCTACGGAACCCCAAAACGTACTTTGTGGCCTCTATTTTGGTACCAATATTGGTTCGTTCAAAAAGTGAGAGTTTAATCGCTTCTGACGGCTGTCACATTGTTAATTTTATAAAATAAGCCTATACTTATATAATACCTATATTAACCGGAGTCATTTAACAATTCTACTAATAAGTAATACTCCGACCATCTAAACCTGTTCAGGTGTTTATAAGTTATGTTGGAATAAAGAATGATTGCTGATTGAAACCAAAACAGAAGGCATATTTTTTTTAAACCAACATTTTTCATTTTTTAGGACAGTCGCGTAAAAAAATATATGTACTCACAATTAAAAGGTGTAATCTGCGGATAAAGATATTCACTCTGGTTCACGCCACACGTCATGCCACAGATGTGACCGAGGAAGTTCTCCATACATGTCGGACAACGTGCGAGCATGTTTTCTGCTGTCGCGATCTTATCGCTGATGCTCAACAATTGGTCGCCGTTGCAACATGTTCGACCACCTTTGGCTATGTCCGGACAGTATTTCTCTAATACCCACTGTAAACAAAGAAAATTATGAATTATATAAGTGCAAAGAGTGAACAAATATGAAGTAGTAAGTATCATGAGGTTTAATTAATCTATTGTCTTTCCAGAAACATACTATGTAGAAAAGAAACTTAATCGCATTGGAAAGAAAAACTTAAAGTTCAGATCAATTGAACCCGAGACTTCCGAGCGACCATAGGGTTTTCGAAACCGATCCTATAATAAACTCCCAAGTGAAATTTAGGCTTTAAAAGTCAATAAATTTTTCATGTGTCCAAAATACTATAAAAAAAAGAATATTAGGATAATCATGACATTCCGATATTAGTAGGTGATAAAGACTTAGCAGCCCATAGCCTATAGCCACTTTGTCAAGTGCCTGAAAATCCCTGGAAAACCCTAAAGATATAATTCTCTAAAGGCTCATACTGTCTTAGATTTGAATTAATCAACAATTTCTAGGCAAAACCAGATAGAACAAAAATACGTCAATATAAATATCAATACCTACTATGCGTTTCAAATGAGTTGATAACTGTTATGGAGACATTTTGATTCGCATTACGACTGCAACTTCATTATATGACGTAATGTCAGCAACAGAATTTCGTAAAAAGGTGTCATTAGTAGGTATTACACAGAAGTACCTACCTACCTACTCTAATAAACTATAAATAAGCACTGTATTTTACTATTTATTATTATAGATATGTTTTAGTTGAAAATAATAGCACATCTACCATCAAAGTGTAGAATATTCTTATATTTTGCCTATTTACTTATTTCTGTTTGGTTGTTATTAAATAATAAAGAATACTAATAATATTATAATAAAGAAAAATATCAGGTACATAGTTCAAAGAAAATAAATATTACGTCCGTTCCATTACCATACACTTAACTTTACCCGACTTGGGAGTTTTTGTTGCTAGCGGTACAATTTTGACAAGTAGAGTGAAGTTGTCGCGATCGCGATTATCTTTTCATTTGAAACGCATAGTACGTCAAATAGTGACGTTTTATAACACCTCGTGAACGTTAAGTGGCTACTGTAAACAGTCTTGATCCTTATCACGAAAGTCGATGGTTGTTAAGCAACGGTCAAACCTTACTTGACTACAAGCAAAGGTCATTTCACTCCAAAGTCACGGCGTCAAAACAAAACATCTACCTGTACATATTAAGTTACAGAATGCTGAAAAAAATGTTGGTAAAGTAGGTACTGCACAAATTTGGTAAGTAGGCACATAGTTTAAAGCCTAAGTAAGGATATAGGTATTTTTTTATTACGATCAGTAACAGTTGGGCTAAAATTATACACAAAACTCAAAGTCGACGTCTGTCTACGCTAGCTAAGTTATCTAATCAGATGATAGAGATCATATCAGATTCTAGGCTATATTCTACATACATTAACGTACGAAACAAGCAGTGATAATAATGGTAGTTTAAGTCAGAAATTTATGAGGATTTATCTTGATTACCAAAATTCAGACGAGCCGATAGCAGACTAGTTTATATTTTTTGATGCCAAAGCAGTTTGGCATCAATATAATAAAAAAAAACAATCGCACAATATTTCGGCCTTGTCGTACACCTAATTGCATATATTATTATAAACATAATTAGTCTTGTATTCAAATCTATTTCCAATAATGTTATACTTAATTCCTTCTAATTTGCAAAAACTACTAATTTTCTTTGTGTATAATTTTAAGCCATATTTTTTGAGTATTTGTATGATACAGCTAGCTAGCTGTATCATACAAAGCTACAAATTGCTTTAGCTAGTTATGTTATGATACAACTTATGGCTTGACACATCTATGCTAAATAGCATAGATGTGTCAAGCCGTAATGCTATGCAATAATCAGTATTTTTGTCAACATCATTTCAGGTTGTCAAAAATACTGAAGCCATTAAGGGTGAAAATACGCATGCCTGTAGTTAGCACATTTGTATAACAGCTCCTTGCATGTGCTACCTCATTGTCCAGTGTATACGCTAAGTGACATGCCACATGCCTACATCAGACTTTGATTTGCTGGCATGCAACTAGCATGCACACTGCTTTTCTGTTTTACAGGCATATGTATCTTCGTTCTAAAAGCCCTAAAACATTTTTTTTTTCCTGTCCTTTATATAGTTGGTGCCTTTAAAACAAAATCGCGTTTTTGAACTTTTTCTATCGCATATTATCAAAGTTAAAAGGCCTACATGTTCGAATACTGGCCATTATACTACCGACGTGAGCCCACTCCTACCACAAGCCATAGAGCTTAGCTGGAGGGGTTAACAGGATTGCTAGGAATGTGGGACTACAAGACCACGTTGCTAGTTATATTAAAAAAATATATATGAACAAAAACGCTTGTTAAAAAACATTGATTAACTGCGAGCGGGATTTTTGGTAAACAATTATTTTTTTGCTTAAAATGGAAGTTGATTCCAAGTTTGTTTTTAACGTTATTATACAATGTAGGTACAGTACGATCAACGTAACTAGGCCGGACTGAAGTGCATTTTTTGGAAGTAAATGGTGACAGGAAGCGGGGGGCGGGGGCGGTAACTAAGCCAAGAGGATTAGAGAAGCGATTACGCATTACATTGTCATTATTAGTATTACTAATTCATTATTAGTATTACTAATAATTTTTTGTGATTAGTTTGGTAAAGAAATTGTTTTTCAAAGTTTCTTTATTATTTACTGTAACTGTTCTAAATTTAAACTTTTATGAACTCATTTAAAGTGTTTTTATATTGTTAAATTAAAATGTTGTTATTATTTTTAATCGATTAAATCGTTTTCGTAAGTAATTTTAGGGTCGCATCTCTATGACATGCGCGAAAGTGATAAAAACCTAACTTCAATCCGGTCAAGATACGTTGATCCTACTGTAAGTACAAACTATTCCAGCATGGATAATAAAATGAAAATGGTAATATACCTACTTCCATAAACTGCAATAAATGGGTAAATCCATTTTTATTTAAAGTTAGGGAAAAAAACAATGTCATTGTTGACGAAACGACTTTATGGGCATTGGACCTAACAAGCTAAACCTCAACCAAATTATGAAATACATCAATACTAATATTATAAAGCGGAAGAGTTTGTTTGTTTGTTTAAACGCGCTAATCTCAGGAACTACTCCGATTTAAAAAAACTTTTTTTTTGTTGGATAGCCCATTTATCGAGGAGGGCTATAGGCTATATAACATCGCGCTATGACTAATAGGAGCGGAGCAGCGATGAGAACAGTTGCAAAAACGGGCAAAATTTACCCATACGAAGTTGCGCGGGACAGCTAGTAAACCATAAACAAGTAATAAAATGTACATTTATGCTAGCAGTGGCGAAGGGTCCTTAAAACACCATTACTTTCAGTTTTCCTTTGGTTGTAGCTACTTAGTACCTATTATAGGTACAAATAACTATGTTCAGCAAGGTATATTTTTGTATCGGGTTACCTCATAAATTTTTGAACCCTTAACCTCTTTATGCTAGTATTATCGACAATTTAACCACAATACTGACTGAACTGCATTGCACTTTTTTTTTTTTTTTTTTGGAACGAAGTTCCTTATCGCGCGTTGTGAAAGGGGTCTAGACGAAATCTCAAAGTTGTTACGACACTTTTTGACACACACAAACCGTGCGGCGTGCGCATAAGATATGAACGTCTAATTTGACGAAGAAGTCACCTGTCGATTTGGTCTAGAGGCATAAATTCGGTACACAGTATTGGTGACAATTGTGTAGTTGTGGGTTCGAGCCTTCGGTATACAATCGTCTTTTTGTAAGTTATTTTCGTTTCGTCTTTCTATTTTGCATTGAACAGTGTGGTGTTGCGAAGATTATAAAAAAAAAAAAAAAATTAAGATAAGAACTTCGTTCCATCCGAGTGTCCCTTGACACCTCTAAGTTTTTTTTTTTTTTTAAAGACGACTCCCGCAGCCTATGTCACGGGGGACTTTACAAACATACAAGTCACGGACACAAAGTACACCCAGAACGGAACCTACACGGAACAACAATTTGTGGATCACACGAAGTAGTGTCCCGTGTGGGAATCGAACCCACGACCTCTTGCGTAGCAGTCGGACATACTCCCTCGCTAGACTGGCTACCCCATACAAAGTGACAGCAATTTCAAATACCGAATCGAACGACCGTCTTGTAAACTCGACACTTACGGCAAATGGCCTTTGTTGTTATCCTTGAAGTAATTTTTATAGGCATTTCTTGCCAATTACTTTAAAAATACAATAATTGCATTTTTTAAAGATAGAAAAAATTGAAGTCCAGACCCAGGAATCGAACCCGAGACTTCCGTAGCCAAAAGTTTGGCTACGGAAGTCTCGGGTTCGATTCCTGGGTCTGGACTTAAAATTGTTCTATCTTTCAAAACTGCAATTATTGTATGTTGTTATCCTTGTTACGAGTACACAAGCTTAAGTAGACTTCAATTTGATTTTATTCAATTTCTTTGCCCATTTGCTTCTTGTACGCCCCCGAACGCTTTTTTTGGCGTGTGTGGGGCGAAACGAAATCCCCCGGCACTACCATTTGCCTCTCGTGCCCCCCCCCCCAAAGACTTTACGACTCACGCCGGGTACCCAAACGCGATTACTTTCTCTTTATTTCATCATCAAATAAAATCATTAATATGTTTATTATAAACTAGTGGACGCCTCGCGGTTTCACCCGCGTACAGTGAAATTAGTCTCGAGAAATTTTTGCATATGTAGTGGTGTGTATGTTACTTAGATATTAGAGCGCGTTTCCACTATATCGTTCTGGCCCTTACAAAAATGTTTCAATATCCTAACATTACTATTTAATTTAATACTTATCCCTAGCAACACTTTGATTTTTGTTTTCAATAAAAACAAGTTTTTATTTTAAAGAAAAAGGTTTTGACTTTATTAAAAAAAATATGTCATTCAATTTCACGTCCTTGAGCAAACGACAAGGCGACTACCGTGAAACAATAAAATATCGTGTCGTTCTTTAGATGATAGTAGTTTAGCTATAGGTAAAAAGTTTTGACCATAATAATTACGAAACAAAACAAATAAATAAATCGTCACTTGATAGTGGAAAGTGGAAACACGCACAAAACCAGAATAAACCAGTTTACTCTGTCCGCAGGTGCCACGTGCAGTCTGACGTCAGTCGCTTGATACCGTTAGAACATAAAGCACGCATTTCATTAAAAAATTATAATTATTAGATACGTAGTAGTTTCATTGTGAAATTTTGTATTTGTTGATTGTTGTTATTGTTTGTTATTATTGTTAAAATATTTGTTGAAGTGTTTAATTTCAAGTGTGTAAGTGTTGTAACTTTATATTGATAATTCAAAATGGCTCCAGTGTTAAAACATGGTCGAGGCAAGCCTTTGACTTCTCAAACTAAGGAAGTTTTGTACTGTTTGTACAAATATTTCGAAAATGAGTGTAATAACAACCCGAGCAGTATTATGACCCCCACTCAATTAGTTGCTAAATCAACAGGAATTTCAATAGCATCCGTCAGAAAGGTAGTATCAGAAAGCAAATGTCGTCCTTCAGATCAGGAAGTAACATTTAAATCTCCTAAAAAGAAACCGAATCGTAAACCTACAATAGTAATCGATAACTTTGATCAGCAAGTTATCAGAAGAACAATTCATGACTTCCACATCACAAATAAAGAAGTTCCCACTTTAAAAACTTTGCACTCAAAATTGAAAGAAGATATCGATTATAAAGGTTGTGTCAGCACGTTACGAAAACACGTCATGTCATTAGGTTTTAATTGGAAGCAAACAGAAGATAACCGGAAACTTCTTATGGAAAAACACGAAATTAGATACTTGCGAATTAATTATTTGATGAAAATTGCTGAATATCGTGAACAACGCCGACCAATTGTTTACACCGACGAAACATATATACATACATCACATACCCTCTCGAAATCTTGGTCAGATGGAAGCACTTCAGGTTTGAAGCAACATATATCGAAAGGCAACCGCTTAATCATTGTTCATGCCGGTGGTATCGATGGCTTTATACCAAATGCATTGCTTATGTTTAAAGCCGACCAAAAAAGTGGAGATTACCACAACAATATGAACTATGACAACTATTCAAGGTGGATTCAAACTCAATTAATACCCAACTTACAACCAAATAGTGTTGTTGTTGTTGACAACGCACCATATCATAACTCAATACAAAATCCTGCACCGAATAGTAATTCTAGAAAACAGCAAATGATAGACTGGCTGACATTTCGAAACATTGAGCATTCATCCACGTTGCTTAAGCCTCAATTATATGAACTGATTCTGCAAAACAAGGCGAGATTTATAGAGTACAAGATAGACGAAATATTACGACAGCACGGTCATACTGTGCTGCGTTTACCACCATACCATCCGGAGTTTAATCCTATAGAAAATATATGGGGGATAGTGAAAACATATGTCGCAAAAAAGAATGTCGCAATGAATATGAAGGTTATAATGTCATTAGCTGAAGAAAAAATGAACGCCATAACTGTAGAGGAATGGAGAAAAGTTTGTTTGCATGCTATTGAGGAGGAAAGCAAATATCAGGGTAGAGACGCAGCTTTAGACACAATATCAGAACGAATCATAATTAATTTAAATAATTCATCTGATGAAAGCGAGGATGGGGATGATTGTGATATGCCTGGGGTTGATGAATTATTAGAATAAAACATTTATGGCCGGAGAACACCTAATTCATACACGTCTTCACTGAAGTGAAAACCGGCATTCAATGCTTGTAATGTTTGGAACTGGCTTGTCTGCCTCATACAGTTCCATAGATTACAATGCGGTGGATACACATTTTCACGACCGTATTAGTACGTAGTGCGTATGCGTAGACGTGCACGCATTTGGTGTTGTGGCGTCCTACATGCCAAGCCGCCGATAGCGCCCGACATCGCGACGCCGACACCGTAGCGCGCGTGCTGAAAAAGACGACATCCCAACGCAATAACTATTTATGCACTAAGCCGCGCGCTGTGCCACACGTTTATATATGGCGCCGAGAATGCACCGCAGTCGTCGTGATTGGTCGGTCGCGATGCACTGACTTGCTACATGCAATACAACTTGCGAACCTTATTTTGTAAATATAACGTGCCACTTTTATTTAATATACCTCTTTCACCTTTTACTTATACATCACACGTGAGTTTTATTTTGCAACCTCAAGACTGAACACCCTATCAGTAAATTGGTGACCCCGACGTGATCAAGGAGCAACTCCAAGATGTCTACAGAGGAAACCAGCCCACAAGAAGTAGAAGACGTGAAAGAACAGGTAACGACCGTTACGTGTGACGTCGCCACAATCTCGCTGCCTGCGCGTCTGCCGCCATTTTGGCGCCAAAACCCACGCCTATGGTTCGCGCAGTTTGAAGCCGCCGTTGCGGCTAGCAGAATTGGAGAAGATCAGAAGTTCAATCTCGTCGTCCCGTTGCTCGGCTGCAACGACCTGGAGCAGATCGCCGACATCGTGCTGAGCCCGCCCGCGAGCAACAAATACGCTACACTGAAAAATAGGCTGATTTCCACGTTTCAAGAGTCCGACCATCGCCAGTTGCAGAAGCTGCTCAGCGGCTTAGAACTCGGCGACATGAAGCCTAGCCAGTTACTGCGCAAGATGACTGATTTAGGCGGGAAATTGCTGACCCAAGAGGCGTTAAAGGTAATGTGGCTCAATCAATTACCTACGCAAGTGCGCGCCGTGCTCGCCGTGAACACCGAATCGTCGCTCGAAGGCCTAGCTGCGATGGCTGACAAAATGGTGGAACACTTCGAACCTGCGACGGTTGCCGCGGTCGCCGTGCGTCCCACGTGTCCGTCGCCATCAACATCGTTAAACTCCGCGCATACGCTCGAAAGAAAACACGTACCAAACGAAAACCTGCAGTTTGACCTACTATCTAAACAGATCGAGAAATTATCGCTAGAAATCGCCGAACTTCGCACGAGACAACAAAATTCGACGCATCATTCCCGTTACCGCCAAAATCGATCGCGGTCGAACTCGCGAGTACGTGCCTACACGAACCGTAAGCCCGGAGATCCAGATTGGGTATGTTATTATCATTTTCAATTTGGTGACGAAGCCCGAAAATGTGAACCGCCGTGTGCTAAACAGAAGCAGAAGTCGGAAAACTAGAACGTTCATCCACGTTGGCGGGCGTCGATGTTAACAAACCAAGTTACCGCCTATGTGTCGTAGATGTTAACAGCAGAGAGAAGTTTCTCGTCGATACCGGAGCCGACATATCTGTGTTAGCCGCTAGAAATAAGAAACCCACGAAGCCGACAGAAAATACCTACAGATTGTTCGCCGCAAACGGAACGGAGATACGTACCTACGGAGAACGTACACTCGAGCTCAACCTGGGTTTACGTAGAGCCTACAAGTGGACGTTCACGGTCGCTGAGGTGAAAACATCAATTCTAGGCGCAGATTTTCTAGCGAGGCACGAATTGCTAGTCGATTTACATCACCGCAAACTCATCGACCGCATCACCGACCTCAGTGTAAACACCATCACAGTGCAAAGTACCGAAGCCGTTTACGTCATCAACCGCAACCACGCCTATCACGACCTGCTGAAACAATACCCAGACGTTCTGCGATCCATGTCACTCAAAGTACCGACGAAACACGAAGTAACACATCGCATCGAGACAACAGGACAACCGATCTACTCGAGGCCACGCCCCCTGCCACCAGATAAGTACAAAGCAGCGAAATTAGAGTTCGAGAAGATGATGGAGATGGGTATCTGCAAGCCGTCGAATAGTCCATGGGCTAGTCCACTACACGTCGTTAAGAAGAAGGACGGTTCACTTCGCGTATGCGGCGACTATCGCCGTCTCAACGCCGTGACAACCCCCGATCGGTACCCCATTCCGCGAATTCAAGATTTCACGTACCAACTGCACGGAAAGAAAATATTTTCAAAAATCGATTTAAAAATGGCGTACTTTTGGATACCAATGGAGAATGAAGATGCTGCGAAGACGGCCATAATAACCCCATTTGGCCTCTTTCAGTTTAACTGCATGACATTCGGTCTTCGTAACTCAGGTCAGACATTTCAACGTTTTATGCATGAAGTACTGCGAGGACTCGACGACAATGTATTCTGTTTCGTCGACGACGTGTTGGTCCACTCGAAAACAGAAGAGGAACACGAGCGTCACTTACATCAGGTACTCGAACGACTGAACAACTACGGTGTCTCACTTAACGTCGACAAGTGTGAGTTCGGCAAGGACAAGATACAATTCCTCGGCTACGAAGTTTCATCGGCCGGTATCAAACCCACTGAAGATCGCATACAAGCCATACTCAAGTTTCCAAAACCAAGCACAGTTCAAGAATTAAGAAGATTCCTAGGTATGATAAACTTCTACCGTAGCTGCCTACCCCACCAAGCCGAACATCAACATCTGTTAAACAAATACCTACACAATAGTAAGAAAAACGATAAATCACCAATATTATGGACACCCGAAGCCGAACAAGCCTTTGAGCAATGCCGACAAAGCATACTCGAGGCCACCGTCTTATCGCATCCCATACCTAACGCTCCACTATGTCTTCTCACCGACGCATCTGACAGCAGTATTGGTGCCGTTCTACAACAGAAGATCGACAATACGTGGAAACCACTCGCTTTCTACTCCAAAACGATGAGCGAGACGCAACGTAAGTACAGTGTATACGATCGCGAATTATTAGCAATGTATACAGCTGTTAAGAGCTTACGCCGACTCGTAGAGGGCAATGACCTCACAATATGTACCGACCACAAGCCACTGACGTATGCGCTAACAAGAACGCCGAGTAGCAGCGACACACCAAGACGAGAGCGACAACTACACTTCATCAGTCAATTTTGCACTAACATCAAGTACATTCACGGTGATAAGAACGAAGCAGCTGACGCGTTGTCACGTATCGCTGAAGTCGAAGTACTCAACGCAACCGTCGACTATAATAGACTCGCGGAGGTACAAGAGGACTCCGAACTACGCGAATCTATGAAAAATCCGAATCTCAAGTTTACGCGCGTCAACCTACCGGGAGTTCAACGACCGATATGGTGCGAAACATCAACAGCGAACGCTCGTCCATACCTACCACCGCCGTATCGCGTCCCAGCTTTCAAAGCGCAGCACGAACTTAGTCACCCGGGAGTACGACTATCGCGAAGAATTATGACTACAAAGTTCTTCTGGCCGTCGATCAACAAGGACGTAGGTACTTGGGCGAAATCATGTATCAGCTGTCAACGCGCTAAAGTTCAACGACACGTCGTGAGTCCACTCGGCGAGTTTCAACGGTCGTCGCGTTTCGAACATGTGCACGTCGATATAGTCGGGCCCTTACCTCCATCGGAAGATTATAGATACCTCGTGACGATGATAGATCGCTGTACCAAATGGCCTGAAGCAATTCCCACACGTGACGTCACAGCTGAGACCGTCGCGAAGGCTGTGTACGACGGGTGGATAGCACGATTCGGCTGTCCTCTGCAGATTACTACGGACCAAGGGAGACAATTCGAGTCGTCACTGTTTACCTCACTCATGAAGAAACTCGGCGTAACTCGAATACGGACTACGGCTTTTCATCCCCAAGCGAACGGACAAATCGAGCGATGGCATCGTTCCCTCAAAGCGGCACTGATGGCGAGAACGAACGACGGGAGGTGGGTCAACGAACTTCCTACGGTACTACTAGGGCTTAGAAATGCACTACGTGACGACTCATCTGTCAGCCCGGCATTAATGACATACGGCTCGACTCTTCGCATTCCGTCTGATTTCTTCGTACCTACAACGTCGAACATTGAAGACGCGGATTTCGTCCGTCAGCTGACCGAAACGATGACGTCACTAACACCTTCTCCGAGAGCTCGAGCATCAACGATGAACACTTTCGTCTACAAGGATCTCGCAACCTGCTCACATGTGTTTGTGCGCAACGATACCGTACGCAAACCTCTCACACCTCCATATGATGGCCCGTACGAAGTTTTACAGCGCAGCCCAGACGGGAAACACTTTACACTGCGGTTACCGCTTCGCACCGCTGTTATTTCTGTCGACAGATTAAAGCCGGCCTATATCTGCAACACAGCACCGAGCGGCGCAGCGCTACCGATCCACGCACCGAGCGACACAGCTTCACCCACTAGATCATCGAGCACAGCATCATGCGGCGCAGTGCCACGGATCCACGCATCGAGCGACACTGCATCTTCGATCATGACCCCTAGCGACAACGCAACGTCATCGTCTTCACCGAGCAGCGCCTACGTCACAAGATCCGGCCGCACGGTGAAACACAACGTACGCTTCGCTTGAGGGGGAGTGATGTGGCGTCCTACATGCCAAGCCGCCGATAGCGCCCGACATCGCGACGCCGACACCGTAGCGCGCGTGCTGAAAAAGACGACATCCCAACGCAATAACTATTTATGCACTAAGCCGCGCGCTGTGCCACACGTTTATATATGGCGCCGAGAATGCACCGCAGTCGTCGTGATTGGTCGGTCGCGATGCACTGACTTGCTACATGCAATACAACTTGCGAACCTTATTTTGTAAATATAACGTGCCACTTTTATTTAATATACCTCTTTCACCTTTTACTTATACATCACACGTGAGTTTTATTTTGCAACCTCAAGACTGAACACCCTATCAGTAAAGTGTGCTCCAGCCACAAACGTATATTACCTTTAAAACAATAAAAACTAAAAATAAAATGTTGTTTTTTTTATTTGCTGACCATACACTACTACAAACGCAAAAATTTCTTCAAGCTAATTTACCTGTAGTTCCCGTTCCCGTGGGAATACAGGAATAAAAAATAGCCTATGTCACCCGGGGTTAGTGTAGCTTCACAACGATGAAAGAATTTTTCAAATCCGTTTAGTAGTTTCGGGGCCTAATCAATACAAACAAACAATCAAATCTTTCCTCTTTATGATATTAGTATAGATGTATCGCATGTATAATTTTATTATACTGTAGCAGCTTTGACATTTTCGGCATTGAGGTCTTTCCACATTATCATTATGTTGTTTATAAGTTACACAAGAAAACGTACTGATATATCTTTTATGTACGCCAAGAATGAACCATGGTTTTAGAGGGTCACACTTTTACCATCGGAAACTCCTTACCTACTACATTTTCACCTTGTTTAATCAAAGTCAAAAATACTTTGTCTTTGATTAAACACATCTCGTCTACAATAAATACTTAAAACCGGCAAAAATTGGCTAAAAAGTTATAATAGCTACCTACATAATATTATTGATACAAATATTTAATTACTATTGCGCCAACCTACTTTGTAATGTTATTCTTTTCCCGTTGTATCGTGGTTCAAATAAAATTATTTTTTTCGTCTTCCTCAATAAGGTATATTTTAAATGGAACTCGAAACGTTTTATATTATGTGTTTTTTTACCTTATAGGATAAAATCACATTTAGGTAAATTCCATAAATATTTATATCGTATGATGCTGTTTACACTAAAACGGAAAATTATAGGGATAATAGGACTATATGTGTAAAACAAGGCCTAGAATAAACACTGATAACAATACGACATGAAACAGAGAGAACAAAAGCTTCACACAAACATGCTCAAGCAACACAGACATAGGCATCGCTTAAGGACACCGAATTTCAGATCAGTTCGGACTACTTTGTTCCGAGATGGTTCATGCGTGCGTTGCCCGAGCGCAGTTGGTACGAAACCTTTCTTCCCTACTCTCGGTGTTTTGTACTAAGATACCTACAGAACCTAATTTAAAAAAATATCAGGTACAACGACGTTCATTTGAACCAGTTACGGAACAAAGAAACTACTAGGTACCTACTTACGTTTCGTTGTTCCCTTAGGAGTATATGACAGAGAACTATCACAAACTCGGGTATTATAAAGTTTGTATGAACATTTTCATACTATATAACGTTTAAACTTCATCACAACGCTTTATTAAAAGCTGCAAGTGACGTCACTGAACTCCTAAGTCAGCTTTTCCAGGGTTCTACAAATGCTGAAAATTACACTCCGTTTTTGTAGCCTCAAACGCAACCCAAAAATAATACAACAAGACGCGTATTTGAGTTCCATTCTCTCTAGCTTACTTATAGATAACTATCGTTTGAATATATTGGGACTTGTAGGAAATCAAGTATAAAATCAGTCTTAAATACATAATACATATTGTAATGCCAAATTACAGCTTTCTAGTACTATGAGCTAAGCTGTGAACGGAAGGATGGATTTAGCGAAACTATAAGGATTCCTTATTGTCAACAACGGAACCCCAAAAAGGGTAAATTTCACAAGTTGCTATGGTATTAAATAAAACTGCAATGAAATTAAACATCATATTGTTTCAATTTATATTTATCTATCTGACGCACGCAACTTCGTCTGCGTAAATTTTCCCCGTTTTTGCAGCATTTTTATTGCTGCTTCGCTCCTATTGGTCTTACCGTGATGTTATATAGCCGATAGCTTTCCTCGATAAATGGGCTATCTAACAGTCAAAGATTTTTTTTAATTCGGACCATAAATCAGGTACTACATACCTGTATTATCGCGTTCAAACAAACTCTTCAGTTTTGTAATATTTTTTTTTTTATAAAAATACGATTCCCGCATTAGGGTTCAAGCCCTATGTCGCGGGGGACTTTACAAACATACAAGTCACGGACACAAAGTACACCCGACTCGGAATTAGAATTTGTGGATCACACTCCCACCGCGCCACAGAGGCAGTCAAAGTCTATATTAAGTATAGACCAAGTGTATAAAATTTTCAACACGATAACATTGTTTCATTTTGTATAAAACGGTTTTCTTTTATTGCCTATGTTTGGCAGACGAGCCTCCGGCCCACCTGATGGTAAGGTGTAACCGCCGCTCATGGACTACAGGAATGTCAGGGACACACCCAAGCCGCTGCCTACCGTGAAGTGAAAACTCTCTTTAAACCTCGTTTGAAGAAAGACATGTCGTAGCGCTCGGGAAACACCGCAGCAGCTAGTTCATTCCAGAGTCTACACGTACGTGGAAGAAAAGAACGCCGGAAGTTTTCTTTATTCCTAAGAGATTAATAATACAAAGGTATCACGCGACATAATGTACTCGATTTAATTTAGACGGTATTTTCAATCCGTCTGGGGTTCACGATTCTTGTTTCCATATGTTTTACTAAATATCTGTACTATGTTCTAGGTATAGTATTCTTAATAATATCTTGGGACAACTCACACAACGCTCTGATCCCAAACTAAGCAGAGCTTGTACTATGGTAACCAGACAACTGATAAACATACTTATATATTTCTAAATACATACATATTATACTCGTAGATAAATAACACCCAGGCACAGAATAAACCAGCGTGTTCATCACACAAAGTTTTATCCTGAGTGGGGATCAAACCCACGACCTCTTGCGTAGCAGTCGGATACACTCCCACCGCGCCACAGAGGCAGTCGATAACCATTAGTTCTAATGGCTATAGGCCGAATACTCGAATATAAGACATTTAGGAAGTCGGGAAGTCCCATGCTGTCATTGACAGAAATACTTTTTAACATCAAGACTTGAAATACTGTAGGTACCAGGATTTTGACTAGGCTTTTGTAATAATAGGGTTCCAGGTAGAAATCAATTATAGAGATATAACTGCTTAAATAGCGTGAATGAATATTATTACAAAGTGCCTATTCAACTATACTGTAGTTGTTTGGAAGAAATAAGGTTTTCAGAGCTTATTGCGAAGTCTCATCCAATGCAAATGGGAACAGGACATTTTGGCAAGTCGTTGGCATTCAGTTATTACAAGAATCTGTTATTTTAAGACCTAGACATTTAAGAATGTGGTCATTTTGGGAAAAGAACGCAGGGGAAAGGCGATACGGTGCCGATCCCTTTCAGAGCTGATCAGTGTGCTTCGACCTTAAGTAACATTATGTTGTATTGCACCGTTAAGACGACAGAAGTATAAACAAAACATTAAGATTTGTATTTTTGTATGTAACGAATAAACTCAAAAACTACTGGACCGATTTCAAAAATTCTCTTATTCTTTTGTTTGTTACTTCTTCACGTCTAAACGGCTGGAGCGATTTTAATAAAATTTGGTATGGAGTTAGCTGAAACCCTGGATTAACACATAGGCTAACTAATATTATAAAGGCGAAAGTTTGTGAGTATGTGAGTGTGTATGTTTGTTACTTCTTCACGTCTAAACGGCTGGAGCGATTTTTAAAAAAATGGTATGGAGTTAGTTGACACCCTGGATTAACACATAGGCTAATAAACCGGGGGTAACACCGCGGGGCACAGCTAGTATTACATAATTATAAATCGAAAATACTCTGAATTGGTGAGGTTTAAAACCAGTCAATCTGACAATTCTTGGGAAAGGCCATAAGAGGAACTCTTCTCTCTGATGATGAAATCACTTATCTTCTAGGAAAATGGAATCTATATAGAACTTTTAATATTATAAAGTACTAGCTGTGCCCGCGGCTTCGTCCGTGTGAATTTGCAGTACTGTTCACTCCCTATAGGGAGGGCCTAGTTGAAAATCAGCGTCAGGCCTGGCATATGCTGAACTAGGTCCTATTTTCGACATAATTATTTATATAAATATAAGTTTTTTTTGGTATTGGTAATGTGTTGTTATTTTATGTGTGTAAAATTGTATTTATGTCGAAATAAATTATTTCTTTCTTTCTTTCTTTCTTTCTTTCTTTCTTTCTTTCTTTCTTTTTTTCTATAGACCGGTGGCGGAGGGTTCAAAGAACACCATTCTCTTCGGTTTTCCTATGCGTTCTACATAATATTACAGCTATGAAGAACCGTGTCCAGCTAGACATATTATTTTATCGAGTTACCTCAGGAAAATTTTAACCCTTCGCCTCTGCTATAGACATTAGCTTGATGATAAAAGCATAGTTACATCATTAGCTGTCTGACAGTGAAAGCCCCGTCAAAATCCAACAGCCGTTTCGGTGTTTACTCGGAACAAACAGATATCCAGACAGACAAAGAAGTTTAAAACCGTGTTTTTGTTATAAGTTCCATGTATACTTTTATATGCATTTAGTAAAAAAACTTATTATATACAATTCAATTTTATTTATTTGTATATTTACGAGTATGTATAGACTTGATGTTAAACAAAGAGTAGGTACTACGGCGGCCGCTGTTCCTGAAACCATATATTCGCCGAGGATAATGTGTTTTTGCGGAATGTGTGGGCATGGTAGGTAACGGACTTGGCATAGGTTTTGATTACTCAGTTTTCCCCAGTATTTGCACAAGGATATACATGGTGTATATTTAATCGATTTATATTATTTTATTTTATTTAATGACGAAAAAAATAAACTGTTTTTTTTCTCTTGACGGAAAGTCATATGTGAAAACTTGCGGAGACGGAAAAAAATGTTTTGATTGTAAAGACGCCTCATACAAACAATGTTAATAAAAAATCTTGAAAATTAACACATTTCGAAGAAATTGGGTAGGTACCTACTAAAATCGTGAATTTTAATATTTAATAAAAAATCATTTTGACGGATATTTTTTTTTTTTTCGCATTGATAAAATACCTAGACGCCCTTTTCGGGTCGGGCGGGGATTTAATTTACACTTTGTATTCACGTCAGCGAATCATCCATAAATACCTATTTCCTTCATAATTTCCGTGTTGGCCATGTTAAACCGCAAATATACTCGTACATTTACCACAACTGATCTATTGTCCGAGAGGTCGGCTCAATAATAATAATTAAGGTCACTATTAATAGCATTCCTGAAAGAACATACTCAGTAACATTGCTGAAACTATCTTGCGAAATAATCTATGCGAAAGTTTGGATGAACGAAGATTTGTTACAATCACGCCAGAACGACTGAACGGAGAGTTGTAAAAATGGCGGCAAATTGACATGTCGCTATTTTTACAGCTCCGCGTTTAAAGTGTAAAATATACTTGAAACACGTGATAACTGGACAAGATCGAGACTTTGTGATTGAAAGAAGAAAACTAGGAAGAAATTATACTTGAAACTGGCGTATGCACATAATGTGCGAGCCATAATCTCTACCGATTAAGAACAAAAAAAAAAACGACTGAACGGATCTTAATGTTTGACACATTTATAGCCTCGAAAATCACGGTTCCCGAGGGATACAGTTGGATCAACGTAACTAGGCCGGACTGAAGTAGGCGACAAGTGGTTGCGCAGATGCAGTTTTTGGAAGTAAATGGTGACAAGCGGGGGGCGGGGGCGGTAACTAAACCAAGAGAATTAGAGATGCGATTACGCATCACATTGTCGTAATTAGTATTACTAACTCATGTTTTTTTGTGATTATTTTCGTAAAGAAATTGTTTTTCAAAGTTTCTTTAGTATTTACTGTAACTGTTCTAAATTTAAACTTTTATGAACTCATTTAAATAGTGTTTTTATATTGTTGAATTAAAGTGTTGTTAGTATTTTTAATCGATTATAATAATTAATCGTTTTCGTAAGTAATTTTAGGGTCGCATCTCTATGACATGCGCGAAAGTGATAAAAACCTAACTTCAATCCGGTCAAGTTACGTTGATCGTACCTACTGTAGATTCGTTTTTCAAACGAATTCGCGGACAACAGCAGGTACCCAATACAGTAGAAGGGATTCTTGTTATATAAGCCTACGAAATAGTTCAGAGACTTACCTACATAAAGCCTAAATGCAATCACACTAATATTATAAAAGCGAAAGTTTGTGAGTATGTGAGTGTGTATGTTTGTTACTTCTTCACGTCTAAACGGCTGGAGCGATTTTAATAAAATTTGGTATGGAGTTAGCTGACACCCTAGATTAACTGTGTGTTAATCTAGGGTGTCAGCTACCTGTGTGGTTAATAAATCATTCCTACAACAATTTAATAAGAAATTGATGATCAGTCAGAAGAAAGAAAGACAGCGTGTTCCTATCTCTTACACACCAGTCGAATACTAGCAAACGCCACGCAATGAAGAGTATATATTGCAAAAAATCAAATCTGAACTGATTGAGTGACGGCATCTTTCGTACTGAACATTAATATTAAAGGACACACAGGTCAAGTTCCGCATGTAGCTTCGAATTTTTGACGTCACTATTACAAGCTTTTTATAACAGGAAACTTAATAGAAAAGTTGTATGTCCTATAGGCCGACCGCTTAACTCGTATATCGCCTGCGCGGTGAGAAGGGAGCGCGAGGTGATGTTAATGATGTTAACGGGTGGGTGAGCGGGGTGCGCGGGACAGAGAACGTGAGTTCTCTGTCCCGCGCACCCCGCTCACCCACCCGTTAACATCACCCCGCGCTCCCTTCTCACCGCGCAGGCGATATACGAGTTAAGCGGTCGGCCTATAGTTGGTGATATTTATGAGGATATAATAGGGAGTAACACAATAATAATACTGGCATGAAAAAAAAAAAAAAGCCCTACATCCATTACAGAACCCTCACGGTAAAAGCGTGTAGGTTTTCTTTAACATGATCACTAATTCTAACGAAAGGCATTGGAGTTTGACCATCAAAAGCTTTACCAAAAATTGAATAGTATAAACTTTTAAGATAGTAGAGACATAACGAAATAGAAGTGAATTCTGCAAATCTATACTAATATTATAAACTGACTAGCTGACCCGCGCAACTATGTCTGCGTAAATTTTCCCCGTTTTTGCAACATTTCTTATTGCTGCTCCGCTCCTTTTTTCTCCACTATTTAATGGATGTTATTAAACATACAAACCTTCCTCTTCAATCACTTTATCTATTAAAAAAACCCGCATCAAAATCCGTTGCGTAGTTTTCAAGATTTAAGCATTCATAGGGATATAGGGACAGAGAAAGCGACTTTGTTTTATACTATGTAGAGAAGAGTTTGTTTGTTTGTTTGAACGCGATAATCTCAGGAACTACTGGACCAAAATGAAAAATTATTTTATTGTTGGATAGCCCATTTATAGGAGGAAGGCTGAAAGCTATAATATATCACGCTAAGACCAATAGGAGTGGAACAGTGATGAAAAATGTTGTAAAAACGGGTAAATTTACCAAAGACTCGCAGATTTTATTGCGAACAAATTACAACGATTTTTACCATCCATACTAATATTATAAATGTGAAAGTAACTCTGTCTGTCTGTCTGTCTGTCTGTCTGTCTGTTACGCTTTCACGCTCAAACCGCTGAACCGATTTAGATGAAATTTGGTATGGAGATAGTTTGAGTCTCGGGGAAGGACATAGGATAGTTTTTATCGCGATAACCGACATCCACGCGGGCGGAGCCGCGGGCGAAAGCTAGTATTTTATAACGTTTCTGGTTCCTTAATCGTTTTCGCGGTCATTTGTCAAGAAGTGTAAACATGTGAAATTAAATCTAGGTACTCACCCTTCCCTTATCTTCTATAGGCAACGCAGTTTCATTATAAGAGCAATATGTGCTTTTCCCAGTGGCTTTATTATCACTACAGATGCCATACCATATACAGTGGCCTTCCGCCGAAGCTGACGGTACCTGCAATAAAAATAAAAACAGTTAATTGTGGTTTCATTAAGCGAATGGTTATATACAATAAAATGTCAAACAGTTTCGGGGATGAAATAGAAGGCAAACAAACCGTTAAGTGATTACTGCTACATCATACATCTGCAACACCAGAGACGTTGTAAAAAGTATATACACTAAATAATATTGTCTGGAAATACAGCTGATGACAGTGGATTTCAACTGTTGGGTAGCGTCATTGATACAGTTTGAGTTAATGCGACTGCTGTGCAACAGATTGTGGGTTCGTTTTTTTTTAAAGTTTAGGTGTACAACAGTTACATAGTGTAAGAATTCCAAAAAAAAAATCTTATTGACACCTCACTTAATTTGATATTGTTGATTGTCACACAACCCTAATTAGAATTTACGTTGGGTGAATTGTACACAAAATATAAATAAAAATATTCAAAGCATAAACATCAATGTAAAAAATCCGGTGACTGATGGCTATTTGCTATTCAATGGTGTAAAACGGATGCCGGTGACATTAGTATATCATTCTAATGAAAATGCTTCAAGGACACAGGAATAGGAAATATGTAGACCCATTACGCCGCAGCCATTAATGCTAGTGTTTTGAAAAAACATGATGAATATAAACATTTTTTTCTGTAATCATCCGTGTTGAAACTGGCTATTAATATTTTAGTGTTTATTTCTTTTGGCATAATAATGTACTGTAGAATACTATCATTTAAGTCGTGATTACTATTAGCATCCTGTTGAAGCTTCAGTTTACTGCTAGAATTTTTAAAATTGGCATAACTATGTGGCTTCCAACCATTATCTGGATTGCACATGGCAACGAGGGAAACATCAAGTACAGTACGATCAGCGTATCTTGACCGGATTGAAGTTAGGTTTTTATCACTTTCGCGCATGTCATAGAGATGCGACCCTAAAATTACTTACGAAAACGATTAATCGATTAAAAATACTAACAACTTTTTAATTCAACAATATAAAAACACTATTTAAATGAGTTCATAAAAGTTTAAACTCAAAACAGTTACAGTAAATAATAAAGAAACTTTGAAAAACAATTTCTTTACCAAAATAATCACAAAAAAACATGAATTAGTAATACTAATTATGACAATGTAATGCGTAATCGCATCTCTAATCCTCTTGGTTTAGTTACCGGCCCCTCCCTCCGCTTCCTGTCAAAAAATGCATCTGCGCAACCACTTGTCGCCTACTTCAGTCCGGCCTAGTTACGTTGATCGTACTGTATTCACTATTTGCTTACCTACCTATTTATAAATTAGCAGTCAATATCTATCACAAACTGTAAATACACTTAACCTATCCTAACATATTAAGAAGAACAGGCAAAAATATATTGTATTTTTAAATTCCTAATTTTAAAATATAAAAAAAACATATCATGTATTCATTTAAACTATACTTTTGGCTTATTTATACTGTATATAAATATTTGTTAACACATTATTAGAAATTAGTTATATTAGTGTCTCATAGACTCATCATAATAAAACAAATTAACTGTGGCTAATGGCTAAGGCATCGGTCTCGCAATCGTGAGGTTGTGGGTTAGAATCCTGGCCATTATACTACCGATGTGAACCCATTCCTAATTATCTTATCATTGCTAGTTATCTTTAAATAAAATAAAAAAAAAAACAAAATTCTATCTTATAATGATTTTGTAGTGTTGATAATATGGTCATTTAAGAGTACAGTGGTTTCAAACTTAATAACCAATAATAGAAATTCTGTTAAACCACTCCTGCCTATACTTTGAATCTTCTAGATACCTATCTGTTAGCAATTGGCCAACATTCATAAATATTTATGTCAGCACTTTCACATGACAAGCGCTAAGCAAAAAATAATGTAAATGTAATGTTGTGAACACACAGGTTGGCTTTAGAAACGGGTTGCAAGATTTTTGGGTTTGAACAAACTTCAAAGTCGATTTTTTCAGGAACTATGCATCTCCCTGGGTTATGAGTGATGGGGGTGAGTTTGCCCCATACCATCCTCTCACCCCCCCCTCCAAATACAAATACCGTGCGGGCCGTTTCTATAGCAACCCCGAGTTTGTTTACATCATAATATATTCTATTAAAACCGACACAGTACATTTGTTTTGTAGGAAATCATGCTGAGTATTTATGTGTTCTGTGATCGTGCTGGCTGACAAGTCATTTGAGCTGCTTTCTTTATTCACCGGTGATAACCGGTGAATCAATCTGAGATTGCCTAATAACCGGTGAATTCAATCGGTTGTCAAAATTCCGCTCCGGTGCAAACCGCTAGTTGTAATAAATATGCACTTACGTATTCTGCTAGTTGTAAAATGAGTAGACACTCCAAGATGGGTAGAAATCGTTTCAAATGTCGATCACCAGACATTTTTACCACTTTATTTTCAGCAGCTAATTTTGAAGAATACAACAGTTGTCATATCATAATTTCACAAATAAAATTACGCTTATATTACATAAAATCTAGTTTTTACAACGTAATATACTTCCACTACATTCGGCGAGTTTTATTTGAATGATGTGATGTTTATTTGGATTTTTGACTGGTCTTCGTCTTTGGTGAACTTGTAGTGAATTGAACTGAGCGCCAAGTATTGGCCAATGACGTTAATGACAAGTGTGTATCAAAACAGCTGCTTGACGTCAGTAGTGCTGCCCCACAGTGCTGTGCGCAGCTAGGCTAAATAATGTTGCTGTGAAACATTAACATTCGCTTTATCACACTACGACCAATAGGAGCAGTGCAGCATTATGAAGTGTTGCAAAAACGGGAAAATTTACGCAGACGAAGTTGCGCGGGACAGCTAGTATAAAATATGTGGAAAGTTAAGCTTGGAAAAAAACTTAACTGTGGAAAGCCAGGAAGCAAGAGTTGGACAGAATAATATCAAAACCTGATCTTTTTGTACTAAATTGCTTGTGCATCTACTTGTCAATGTATCAAACCCTTTTTGGTACCCAATCAAATAAAAAAAAATAACTATTGGACGCCCGATTCACAGACCCGAATAAAAAAACTCTGATTTTTTAATTATCTACATTCCTGCAAGTTGGTGGTAAATCTAAACAAAGGGTTGTAAAAACTTCGACATCGACTTAAATAATAACAATATTTTTCTTTATTTCAAAAAACTTTATTATGAATTAATTGGTGTAATGTAATGAGCCACGAGCGGGAGGTAAATATTATATTAAAAATTACTCCGCATACGCGATGACCCATGTTGATTTTTTTATTCGGAAAATAGCTATGAACCTCATCTCTGCTCCTTCGTTGCCCCAGGGCCCCCACACCTCTAAATTCCCTCCATTCCCACCTGTTTTGATAAATAGTTCTGATGGCAGAACTACGGGTATTTTTTTTTGGATTAGTTTTGTGATTTGTAAGACTATGCTTTTTACCGGCCTTATCTCGACTATTCCCACCTGTTCTGTTGAGTAGATCTGTTAGCAGAAATTACTTTCATCATAAATGAAGAATAAATATCTCTAGAGGCCAGTTACTTGTTAATTGATTTAGTGGAGAAATAAATAGTTTCAATTACAAGGTTCATGACAGAACTACACATTTGTTCTATAGATAGAA
The DNA here is from genome assembly GCA_945859575.2 of Herminia tarsipennalis. Lineage (NCBI taxonomy): Eukaryota > Metazoa > Arthropoda > Insecta > Lepidoptera > Erebidae > Herminia > Herminia tarsipennalis. The sequence continues at coordinate 20,813,561 of OX243846.2, forward strand.
CTAATGGTGAAAAAGTTACCAGTAGTTCTGCCAAAACAACGACTCAACAGAACAGGTGGAAATTGCATTCCCATTTGTTCTGTGGACAGAACTAATGGGAAAAAAGTTACCAGTAAATAAATTCGGCCCTGGGTCATCTTAATATACCGACTTAGCTTTGGTGCCAATTCGGCCTTCGTGCTGGCCTTTTCGGCCATAACTCTTTAGCTGCGCTCTCTAGAAAGGATTGTAATCATTTTTATTCCGTTTTCTATAAATATCTTTTAAAATATCATGGAAATTTAATTTATCTGTAAATAATATAATTGACTTTTTAACGTTACGTTAACGTACGTAACGTAAGAAAAAATGTTAAAGTAAAAGGAACGCAAATGGACTTTGACATGCCTGACAGCTGTACAGTAAACTGTTGAATACGAAATTTTATTATAACATAGGAAGTAACTAGTTTGGCGAGGTCACTAGTCCTTTCTCTGAGCAATCAAACGATACGAAAATGTCTGATAGCCCATTTAAATATTTTCTTTGTGGTGGTTTTGGCGGTATATGTACCGTTTTGGTGGGCCATCCGATGGACACCGTGAAAGTGAGATTACAAACTATGCCTTTACCTAAGCCGGGCGAGGCACCCCTATACACTGGCACTGCAGACTGCATCAGGAAGACAATCCAAAAGGAAGGCTTCAAAGGCTTATACAAAGGAATGACAGCTCCTTTGACAGGAGTGGCTCCTATCTTCGCTATTAGTTTCTTCGGTTTTGGACTTGGCAAGAAATTAGTGAAAACAGATGATAAACCTTTAACGAAACTCCAGCTGTTTGCTGCAGGTGCGTTTTCAGGTATTTTCACTACGTCCATAATGGCACCAGGTGAGAGAATAAAATGTTTGCTTCAAATTCAACAAGGTGGGACTGCGCCACCAAAGTACAAAGGCATGTTAGACTGCGCCAGACAGTTGTATGCGGAGGGTGGTATCAGAAGCATATATAAAGGCAGTTTCGCTACAATATTAAGAGATGTGCCCGCTTCAGGCACATACTTCTTGACTTATGAATGGGTCAAAGAACTACTTGTGCCTCAGAATGCCAGTGATAAAGCAAAGTTTTTGGCGACCCTTATGGCTGGTGGTTGTGCAGGGATAACTAACTGGATAGTAGGTATGCCGGCTGATGTGTTGAAGAGCAGGCTGCAAACAGCCCCAGAAGGCACTTATCCAAATGGTATTAGAGATGTATTCAGAGAGTTAATGGCAAAAGAAGGTCCTCTTGCCTTATACAAAGGTGTGACCCCAGTTATGCTCAGGGCGTTCCCAGCAAATGCAGCTTGCTTTTTTGGCTTTGAAGTCGCAGCTAAGTTCCTTAACTGGATTGCTCCGAACCTTTGATAGTAGTTCTTGTATGAAATTGTATAATATTTACAAGTAAAGAGTAAGAGTATTGAATAGTTTTAGTTAATGCTACGGTGAATTTATAGTCAAAAATATAAAACATACAAACCCTGATATACTCTTGTAAAGAAACAAAATTTGGCAATTAATATTTATCAGTTTATTTTACATCTGTCAGAAGATATGGCTTATTTAGTGCGCTCAATCACACATTTGGGTGCCACCTTAACATTCTAAAATTTGAAAAAAAACATTTGTTTAAAAGACTTCCCAGTTTTACATCTAAGAATTATGTGGTCAGCCATCCTCTACAATATAACTTATGCCAGTGGGACTAAAGTGCAATGTCCATTTTATTTTACTAGTTAAAGATATAATTTTGTTCCATCCATGTCAGTCCTTTGTGTTTGTAAAGTCCCCTGCGATACAGGGCATTAACCCACCTGGGGAGTTGTATTTAAAAAAAAAAAAGAAAAATATTTTGTAAACAAAACCTCAAAAAAAATGAATATTCTTCATAAAAGTATATATTTTTCTATTTTACTTTTTACAACAAGAGAAAACATAATTTTAACCAATGGTTTTTATTTAAAAACCAGACATGTTATTGTATGTTATGTATTTATCTATATTATGTATTACATTAACAGTGATACTACTAATATGAAAAGAACCCCTCATGTGCACTGCATGTGCCACCGGCTACCATATGAAAATGTCTCCCGGTTTTTGCACCATTATATTTTGGTTGTTTGGATTAGTGGTGCATATATATAGCACAATTATTGTTAACATGTTATGTATGTATTTAGAAGTATTCAGTATCAGTTGTCTGATTGCAATAGTACAGGCCATGCCAATTTTGGGATCAGATGACTGTGTCTGAATTGTCCCAAGATATTGTTGAGTTGTTATATGTTGTATTTATTTAACTTAAGAAATCAATATCTTGGGACAATTCTTCTACACTAAAGTATACATACTTTAGTAAGTTATATAATTATTTATTAAAATACTTTCCATCTGAGCTAGTACACTGGTTATAAAAACAGTTTATTCCACATTGTTCACCTGGGTAAGCCAAGGTGGACAGATACAACTTTTTTAAATTTTCTTGTGGACTTTCACTCGAAGCATTCAAATTCGAAGACAATTTAAATTTAATTTCAACATCTCAAATAACAACTACCTCAAATATTCAATTGCTTTATAGTCTAGAATGTGGGTCAATGAATATTTAAAAAAGTTGCATGTTGTAATCACAGCACCAAAGTGAACAAAGGATGCCACTGTCCACATAATTCACCTAGGTGATATCACTTGATTCTGAGAGAAAATGAGGAAAAATATGTCCTTTTTTTATGGTTTTGTGCACTCAGGTGAACAAGGTGGAATCAAATGGAACTGAATGTATGAATATAAAAAACCAGTTGCTTGATCTGAATATTCACATAGCTTTCATGAAATTAGTCTTAAGCTGTATATGCACAAACAAATATGGTGAACATGTACATTGATCTTGGAACATTTGGAAGTATATTAGCAAAGTGAACAACCACAGTTCTACTTATGGGGGCTCTCATTCCTCGGAAACCATGGATTCTCCATTGGAAGTGGCCAACAGTGAAGTAGCCAACAAAAACAATGTTGCATCAAATTTCTTAGAACACCATCCACACAGAATAACGCAATTGAATCTTCAACATTTTTGACGATGTTCATCGAAAATGTGGTGTATGATGTGCATTACTGGCACCCATGTCCAAACAAAGTTTTCACCATGTTTTTGTTTGTGTGTATAACAGCTTTACATAAACTTCCATTTATTGAACTGTATTGCAATGGCAGTTAAGCCATGACCTTGTTTGAGACTTATTGAAATCTATGCATATATTATGAACAAATATTGAAAGTTTAAAAATAGAGTTACATTTGTCAATTAATTGTTCTTTGCCTGCCAAGCATTAAGTTGTTGCCAATTTTACTAAGTCCTAGTTAATACTTTTTAGTTTTCAGAACCATAGTCATGACATGACTGCTAAAATGGTAGGTTGGTTCTTTACACACATTTTCTTTTTTGTGGAAAGGTACCATGCATAAAATGACAATCTAAAAAATATATACTATTACACAAGACCTCATTAATTAAGTTAAATTTTGTTTAGTTTTGTAATAGTATATTATTTTTATAATAATTTCACAGCAAAGTAATAAAAATGCTAAACATTTTTATTACTTTGCTGTGAAGTTATATAAAAATATATTTTTTTTAAACAGCTTCGTTTCTTGAATGATTTTATTACAATGATAATGATTAATGTATAATACTTTAATTAATATAATACAGGTACAAGATCAATTTGAGTATTCAGTTTACCTAGCAAAATGGAATACTTAAAGAAAAACCAAACTGTTAATTTGTCATCAACAGCAATCACAATATTATTTATATGTATAACTAAAAAAAAACCTATAAAAATATAAAAAGTAAAAAAAAAAGGAAAATTGTTACAAATTTTTAGCCTTTCAGCCATGGCTAAAAACTATTTTTGTTCTATTTATAGTATGTTGGTTGTGCAAGTTGTAAAAGAAATAAAAAACATGTTTTAATAAAATTCTCTTCTAAAATTTATTTCAAATCTTATATTCCTTTTGTAGCCATCAGCAAACATTTTTCTACATTTATGTTTTATATTCTCTTCTAGTAGTTTATCTTGTTTCTTTTTTTCATGGCCAAGTCCTTTTCTGTCTTTTTTCTGAACAGTTTTTATTGGGTATTTTTTTCCTGAGCCATCTCTACCTAACCCCGAGTCTCTATCCCAACCTCCTTTTAACATTAACTGGTAACCTCTATTAGATGCTGGTATGACATAATTCGCTGGAATTTTCTTGCCTTTACTTGCACATATGTTGTGTAAAGTAGATGATAGGTGTTCTTCTCTATCTTGAAAGACTTTGTTACAAATGTCACACATGAATTCTCCAGCTGTTTTTCTTTTAGAATTATCTTGAATTTCTATTGTAATGGTTTCAGAATTGTTGTGTTCAAGTAGTATGTCAGCTAAAACATAATTTTTGTTCTTTATAACTAAACTCCTAGCAGAGTTGCCCGCTTTATCTCTGATTGACATATCAATACCTCTTTTGAGTAACTCCTTGGCACAATCTATGGAATTAGCTTGACAAGCAATCATGAGCAAACTCCAACCATAATCATCAATAACATTTATCTTATCAGGGTATTTGTTTAAAACACGTCTAATTTTGTCAATATCATTGTTTTGTACTGATATGAATATTTCCTTGTTACTTAATTCTACCTCCTCTTCCTCCTTCTGAATGATCTCTCTCTTCTTTTGTAACTTTTTAATCTTACTTGTGGTAGGTTTAATTGTCGATGTAGAGTCTATAACTTCTTGCAAGTATATTCTACGAGCTTCGTCTCCACTTAAACGTATTCCATTGATTTGTGTAGTCTCCGAAGGCTGTTCAGATGAACTGGCTCTCACGAAGTTAGAGTAACTTTTATGGAACATTGTTTATTTTGTAACTGTATCAAAAGTAATTCATTAAAGGTGTTGGTTGTGTTCTGTAGTTGATCATCAAATAGACAGGTAATTTGGTGTTATGAAAAATATGTTGCAAATTGTTAATTTGCTAATATACCAAAGACTCACAATCACAATGGATCACGATGTTGACGCTTTGTTTGACATTGACAGCCAAAGAAAAAAAACCATCAAACGAATTTAACGAATCGTTGGGGTAACGAAACGTTCGTTTTTCCACAGATAATAAAATACTCGAAAAAATTAAACATAACATATTTTGTTAAATCTATACTAAATATTAAAAAGCTGAACCGCCTTATTCCAAAAGCTGGACTAAACCTGGTTTGACGAAAATCCTAGTTTAAACCATGGATCTACGAAAATCTTTATTACAAAACGAGGTTCATCGCTTAATCGATGATCTTCTTTGGTCTATAAATTAGTCTTTCGATCACCCTAGTTTAACTATGGTAATAACCTTAAAATGTCAAAAACTTGACAATTTGAAAGTTAGACCATTTACTATTTTGCGTATTTTAGTTTCAATTAATAATGACGAATAATGCGTGTTTAGTGACTTTAAATTATTAACTAACTAAATATGGTGTGGCAACAAAATAAACGCAAAAATCGAGTTAAATGCGATGTGTGACAAAAGATTTAATAATACATGGTTATTATTGTTTTTCAAAACATTTATCACAGCTTGGAATTGAGAGAGAAGATTTAATATACAGAACTCAGAGATGTCCTAAAATTAAAGTGGTCTGTGCAATGTTTGGGTCAACCAGACTCGACGTGAAGTGTACCTACGCATTGTGGAAAGTTGAAGATCAACACAGATTATTTTTGTTCGACAATAGTATCATTAACTAGTGCTCTATGTAAAACAATCTGATGCATTCCACTTATAATATGTCACATTATTTATATTGAAGTTAGAAAATCACATTTGGAATGTCTGATAGGTGGTCTGGAGTAGTGCGGCAAAAACCAATGTTGAATTTACTCAAAATGCACAAAACAAAGTAATAGAAACATCATTATGACAAAATTTCTTACCTAAAACTTACTACTGAACTATACATATAGTGGAACTAAATAAACATTAATCAATTTAAAATTTAGTTGGTAAAGTGTAACCATGGGTATACCTATCACTAGAAACAGATGTAAACTTAGGTTATAGGTAGGTACCAAGAACTGAATATTATGTTTATAAGAGCTCAGCTAGTTAATACATTGCTACAATGTTCCTTTAAACATAGTTTAAACACTAAACAGAGAGTATAGATTAGTTACAGGTTATTGAAATTGTGTTGTAATAACTATTAGGCACTACTTAACAGTTTAGATAATTATATTTAAGATTCTCATGAAAATGAACTATGTTCTTAGGGAGAATAAATGGTATCTAATAAATAATGATTCTATGTATAATGTACCTAAAACTTACTAGTGAACTATATAGTGGATCTAAATAAACATTGATCAATTATTGATTGATTACTGTTTATATATTTATACATAAAATGCCTAATTAAAAATACACTAGTGAACTATAAGGTGGATCTAAATATAGAATTATCAATTTTATTATATAAATATATTATTGATCACTGTTTATACTTATATTATACAAAAAATGCATACAATTTAAAATTTATTGTAAAATAAATATCTATACTAATATTATAAAGCTGAAAAGTTTGTTTGAACGGGGTAATCTCATGAACTACTAATTCTTTTGAACTTTTTACTGTTAGATAGCCCATTTGTTGAGGAAAGCTATAGGCTATTTGCCAAACTTCTTGGCAGTATATGATTAGGTATAAATGAGACAAAAGATGTAGTATAGTCTGGTTATAATTATCTAAAGGTGCATCTTATATACTAACGACTTCGTGTTGATAACAGATAGTAAAAACATTTAATAGATACTGAACGTGCGATAAGGAACATAAGATTGTGATGTAGATTGTAGAGATTGTAGATACAGCACAAAGATATTGTACTGTAACAGTACACCCCCCTTTAAAAAATTTATGGTAATAGTGTGTAAACACTATTACCATATAATTAATTTATATTGTAAAATATAAATTTGACCTAGACCTTACTAGTTATTTGCTGATGTCTGTAATTTTGACTCAGCTGTTGCACGAGTGTTTATTATTTTTTTTTTTTCGTTAAACTCTTCATTCTTCTGTCCAGTGTTTTCATTATGCCGTAAATTAGGATCACGCCGATTGTTAAAATAATCTGTCCCATTGCAACATTTCTTGTCCACCGTAAGTCCTCCTGGATCAGGTTACGGAGTTGGTTCGCTTAGTTGTAAATTAATGGTATATGTTAAGATCTATGTTAATATATATACGAATAGCTTGCTTATATCAGCGATTTTTTATAGACGTACTACTGGCTTTACTTTACGTCCCGATCGTGTAGTGTACGTGTGTGAATGCCTGTCGCAATCCTTTGAATCTGGCACGTAGTTTGATTCGTCATTGATCATGAAAGCTGGTTTCAATCTATCAATTGATATCACTGTCTCTTTATCCCTAATTCTAATGCAAAATGTTTTATCTGTTTTACTAATTACTGGGTAGGGTCCTTCATACGGCGGTGTCAGGGCTTTCTTAATTCTATCACACCGAACAAATACGTGTGAGCATTCTTTGAGTTCGGGATGCACAAATATAGCTTGATTGTGTTTTTTTCTTTTCGGAATTGATGTCATTTGTGTGATGTCCTTTTGAATTTGTTTTACAAACTCTTCGTACGTTGATAACTGTGCTGCTGATGACTCAAAAAATCCTCCAGGGAGTCGTATTGGCGTTCCATATGTCATCTCTGCTGAACTATAACCTGTGTCTTCTCGCAAGCTACTCCGCAACCCGAGTAAAACTGTTGGAATTTCTTTTAACCAATTTTCGTTGGATTCTCTTGTCATTAACGCCGCCTTTAAAGTTCTATGAAATCTCTCTATCATTCCATTGGATTGTGGATGATAAGGTGTTGTCCTAATTTTATGTATTCCCAAAAATTGTGAGAGTGACTCAAATATTCTTGATTCAAACTGTCGGCCTTGATCCGTAGTAATGCGCAATGGACATCCAAAACGAGTAATCCATCCTTCGAAAAGTGTCTTGGCTACTGTTTCTGCAGTTATATCTTCTACCGGAAATATTTCGGGCCATGACGTACAACGATCTATGATTGTGATTAAATATCTCTTCCCTTGTGAAATCGGAAGTGGTCCGACGATGTCAATATGTAAATGTTCAAAACGTTGCGCTGTCATAAATGTACCAGGAGGTGATATCGTATGTCGTTGTATTTTTGATTTTTGGCAGGCTATACATGATCTACACCAATTATTGATATCTTTGTTCATATACGGCCATAAATACCTTTGGGTTATCATTTTTCTCGTAGTTCTTTTTCCTGGATGGCTCATACCATGAATGGTATCGAAAATTTGTTTGCGAAAATGCTTTGGTAAGTAGGGGCGGCTTTTTCCAGTAGATGTGTCGCAGGTGATGTTTATTGTGGAACCCGGAAGCGTAATATTTTTGAATTTTAATCTTTTATTGTCATGTAATTTACTTAGTTCATTATCTGTTGATTGACATTTTTCCAATTCAGCGTAATCGATAGGTGATGGCACGTATATTTCCTCTATTCGAGATAAGGCATCGGCGGTAATATTGTCACGTCCGCTTATGTGTTGAATGTTGGTACTGTATTGTGAAATGAAATCTAACTGCCGGACCCGTCGCGGTGTATCGTTTGATGATGGTTTTTGGGAGAATGCGTATGTCAAAGGTCGGTGATCCGTAAATATTGTAAATTCTCTTCCCTCGATTAATCTGTGAAAATGTTTGACGGCCATGTATATTCCTAACAGCTCTCTGTCAAACGTAGAATATTTTTGTTGAGTTTCGCTCAATTTTTGTGAAAAAAATCCTAATGGTTCCCAATTGCGTCCGGATTTTTGTTGTAAAACTCCACCAACGCAAGTAGCACTAGCGTCGGTCATGAGCGCTAGTGATGCGTTGCGGGAAGGATGCGCTGTTAACACTGCGTTTTTCATGCTTTCCTTGCATTTTTCGTAAGCTTTGTCTGCTTCCGTTGTCCAAGGAACAGGTGAATTATCGTTCTTTTTTGAACCATGTAGATATTCGTTTAAAATTCTTTGATTTTCCGCTGCGCGTGGAATATTACTTCTGTAGAAATTGACCATGCCCAAAAATCTTCTTAATTCTTGAATTGTTTTCGGTTTGGGAAATTCCATGATTGCTTTGTAATTTTCTTCGGTAGGGTGTATTCCTTGGCTCGTTATATGATAACCTAAGAAATCTATTTCCCTTCTGAGAAATTCGCATTTTTCGTGATTAATGGTTATTCCATTCTCGTGTAAACGTTTGAAAACCGTTTCTAAATGCTGATAATGCAAATCTTCGTTGTCCGATGCAATGAGACAGTCGTCTACAAATATAAATACGTAGTTTAAATCTCTAAATAAGGAATCCATGAATCGTTGAAATGTTTGTGCCGCATTGCGTAATCCGAAAGGCATTCTTAAGTACTCAAAAAGTCCAAAAGGTGTGATGATGGCTGTTTTTTCTATATCTTTAACAGGAATACAATGGTATGCTTTACGTATATCTATCTTGCTTAGTATCTTCTTATTTTCTAATATGTATGTAAAGTCAGTTAATCTTGGTAGTGGGTATTTGTCCGGTACTGTCGTGCTATTGAGCATTCGATAGTCTCCGCACGGCCTCCACTCGCCATTTTTCTTTTTTACCATATGTAATGGGCTTGCCCATGGGCTATCTGACGGTCGGCAAATTCCGAGTTCTATCATATTTTGAAATTCCTTTTTGGCTATGTCGTATTTTTCTGGAGGTAATGGTCTTGCCCGAGCTGCGACGGGTGGTCCTGTAGTGATAATGTGATGTTCAATCTTATGTTTGGGCGCATTGCGGAGAGAGGACTCTTTCGTGATGTCTTCGTATTTGTTTAAAAGTTGCGTAATACGTGGATTCGTTCCCACTGCGATAGTACGAATTGTTTGTTGTGTCGCTTTTTCCGAAATTACATGCGTTGTCAGCTCTGTAACTTTGTCGATAAGTTTGCGACCTGCTATGTCGACTAATAGTTTATAGTGCTCTAGAAAATCTGCTCCAATTATTGGTTGTGTAACATCGGCGATTACAAAATTCCATTTATAACATCGTTGTAGTCCTAAATTCAAGGTAAGCGTCTTCTCGCCGTAAGTCCTAATTTTAGTCCCATTTGCAGCGTATAGTGTGTATTGTTCATTTTGTAAAATTGAATGTCTCTGTTGCTTGCTAATGACTGAAATATTTGCGCCCGTGTCAATCAAAAACTTCATACCACTTTTTCGGTCGGTAATGGTGAGGCGATTGGATGGGTGGATTGCACAGAGTTTCGCCGTTGTCTGTGCTCTTATTCGTTTCCCTGGTTCCGTACGTAAGTCATTGGTTTCCAACCGCATGGTTTAATGCAGTTCTTTGCATATTTTCCGAATCTTTCGTGGTAGTAACAAAATTGATTTGCTCCTCTATAGTTTGTTCTCGGCCTCATAATCGGGAATTGTTGACGTTTCTTGAAATGATTGTGCGTGTTGGGTCGATAGCCATATTGACCTTGCTGAATTGCGTCAATATCTATCTGTAATTTTGCTAGCTGGGCTAAAATGCATGCTGTATTGTTGTCGTTTGAAGTGTCGTTGCTAACAGCTGATATTTCGGTTACTTTTGAATTCATTATTATTTTGTCTGCAATTTGGCTCAGTTTGTCAATTTCCATGTCTTCCGTAACTGCTAGAACCGTAGTAACTGATGTTGGTAAAAGCCTGAACCATAGTAGTTTAATTGTTTCGTCACTGATTTTTCCTCTCCCGAGGACTCGCATTTGACGTAATAACTGCGAAGGTTTTTGATCACCGAGTTCTGTCTCTGATATTAATTTTTGAAACTGTCGCTGTTCTGTTTCTTCGTAACAATCAATTAAACGTTCCTTGATGTTTTTGTATTTATCTGTAGTCGGTGGTGAAGTGATTAGGTCACTAACCTGTAGTATTTCTTCCTTGGATAATTTTGCTATTACTGTACAGTATTTGTATTCGTCTCCTTGCTTCTGTGGTGCTAATATGGCTTCTAGTTGCGTGAACCATAATCTTGGTTGGTCTTTCCAAAATTCCGGAATGCGGGATAAAACCGAGGTGCCAGCAGCTACTTCAAGTGTTCCTTGCTGATTTATGTTCGCCTTGCACGGTGATTGTGCCATGTTTCTTGCTGCGTATTCGTTCGTCGGGGTCACCAATTTGCCAAACTTCTTGGCAGTATATGATTAGGTATAAATGAGACAAAAGATGTAGTATAGTCTGGTTATAATTATCTAAAGGTGCATCTTATATACTAACGACTTCGTGTTGATAACAGATAGTAAAAACATTTAATAGATACTGAACGTGCGATAAGGAACATAAGATTGTGATGTAGATTGTAGAGATTGTAGATACAGCACAAAGATATTGTACTGTAACAGGCTATACCTATAATATCACACTACAACCAATATGAATGGAGCAGCATTGAGAAATGTTGCAAAAACAGGGAAGATTTATGCAGACTAAGTTGTGCGGGAAAGCTAGTTATCTAAATAGAAATAAGGGATATCAACTCAATATTCCTTTTCAAACATAGTTTGAACAGGGAGGACAGAATGGTTACAGGTTATTGAAATTGTTAACATCCATTGTGTTGTCAAATGGAATAACTATTAAGTGCTACCTAACAGTTTAGATAATTATATTTATGATTCTCATGAAAATGAACTCTGTTCTTAGGGAGAATAAATGGTATCTAATAAATAATGATTCTATGTAGTTATTTGAGAATTTCATTTCATAGCAAGCTCACTGATATTAAATAATAAATATATTCATAAAATTTGTTTCAATTGTTTGTTGTGCTTCAGCCGAAGCTTCAGTACCTATGTTGAATCTAGGTATACTTTCCCCCAATACATTCAGAACAACGAGTGCAACAAAGAAAACAGTAAGTATATCAAAAATGGAATATCTTTTTATGTAAGTATCCTTCCCGTTTACATTAAACCCGTTAGACATTATATTGCCGTGTGGTACCGGCTTAAGAATAGTACCACCCCATCTCTTCCCGTGGGTGTCGTCAAGGCGACTAAGGGATGTCACACTGGAGGACGGGCAGCAGCGTCCTCTGCGTACTTAAAACCTTACTGCGATCGCCAACCCGCTCGCCAAGCGTGGCGATTATGGCAATTACCCCCAGGATCTACATACTAGTAAGTTCTACTGGGGAGACCCGTGCCCAGCAGTGGGACATCATATGGGTTGATATGTAAGTATCCTTCCATGCTAAGACCTGTTCCAATGAAACTAGCTTTGTAATAAAAACTCGCATCCAAGTTCCTCTAAGTGTTTGGGCGCTATAATTACTCAGATTAAACTTATAACATCCCTAATAATGTCGAGTTAATTAAATTTAGGTTATCATTTGTTTACATTTTTAGTACTGATGACAACTACTTATGTAACGTTCCGATCCTGGCAGAATCTATTTGATTTTTCGTAAATTGCAGGCCGAGGGCTTTTATGTCAGGTTAATATTTTGAAAATTACGTAGTGCTGGCGAATAATTTAGCTACATAGAACGTCTAAATATTTTATTCTCAATGAAAACTATACTTTCAAATTACATTGGTATAAAACGGAACGTTATATTTGAATGATAAGAACAATGAATGAACTAAATTGATTATAATCTGTGGCTGATTGCTAGATCCTTTGGTATCAGCTGGTCCACGGACTATCTAAGCTTTGTAATAAGACCAATAGTACTGTACTATATCCTGGACTTGAAAGTCTTTGTTTAAACCTTGATTTGATCTTTTCTTTGGAATAAGGCGGGAAGAGTTTGTTTGAACGCGTTAGGTAGTGAATCTCAGGATCTACTGATCCGAATTGAAAACTTCTTTTACTGTTGGACAGCCCATTTATCGAGGAAAGCTATATAACATCACACTACGACCAATAGGAGCGGAGCAACAACGAGAAATGTTGCAAAAGCGGGGAAAATTTACGCAAACGAAGTTGCGTGGGACAGCTAGTTTACAATAAAAATGCGGTAGTTAGGTACCTAGTATATCGACTTTGGTATGTCGAGCTGATTTCTATCCGCCAGTCATGGAAAGGGACGGGAAGAAAAAGAAAGTTTGGATCATAATACTAACCTGTGGTTTGGATATTTGTATTTAAATTTATAAGAAGAAAGAACAAAGTGAAAGAAACAAGAAAGCTTGTTCATCTATTTAGTCTATATAACATTTTAAACTCAAAAGATACAAATCAAGGGAATAAGTTAAAAATTGATTATGTATCCGTTTTATTCGTATTAACCAAATAGTTATAGGTACTTACTAATCGTATCCGCCGATAGCATGCCCTATCTATAATAAATAATATACATAATCAAGCTCAGATGAAAAACTAATAAATAATGAACGACGTGACGTTATCAAGAAGATAGACAAAGATAGTTATTTACGTTGCCAATGAAAAAGAAAAGATTGAAAACTTTTTTTTTGTCCATAACAGCCTTAGAGAATTTATATAGGTGGTTAAATGATCTAAGATAACAGCACATCATCGTAGCCGGTTTTTTCTGATTGGCCCACTGTTGCGAACATTGAAACTGTGCCAAACAAGTTAACGCGAGTTACGTTTATTCGAATATTTGTGTATTTCACTAATTGTTTGTGAGGTAAAGGACTCGTCAAAAATAGTGTATTTAAGTGTGAGGAATATGGGTGGCTGCAGCATCTTAGGCTGTGTAAGAGCCGCAGGGAAAGGAAAACCAAAGGAGTCACATTTAATTCGTATTACAATTTAGTGCTTAATTTACATTGCTATGAGTTAAATATATTATATTGCAACAGAATACATCGAGTATTATGTTTTAAAGTAGTTCTCTAATTGAATTATTATGATAATACTGCAATTTTAACCTCAAAGTAAAACATTTTAGTGATGCCCACCTTCAATACAATTTTCAATTTTCCCCAATCCTAGTCTCTAATGTTATACTTCTAATAAAAAATAAAATCTTACCTGCCTAATTTCTATTTGAATAAATGTCTTTAAAATTGATTTCATACAAGAAGGATATATTACGATTTAATAAGCTTTAGTGGAGTTTAAGACTTACCTACTAAGATTTCTTACATAAAACTATACCTATTTATTATTGAGGATTAGATTGTAGTTAGTTAATTGACAAAATCTCTTCTTTTGTTCATGTACTTGTAATGGGAAATTAGGTCTCACTCACTGAAACTTCTTGAGCTTATACATGAATGAATCGATCACGGGAACTTATATCTAAGATAAAACTCAATGAAACTATATCACTCACTATGCCTACATGCACTTTAAAAACTGAGCTATAGCTTTAATATTTGGCAATCACTGTTAATAAACCTGTTTTTCCTTTTAGAGTATTATATTATCTGTGCTTTTAGGTTCCTTAATAATTCAGAAAGAAAAATAAGTATTATTATTTATGAAATTTATAAAACAAACCTTGAAAATGATGTAATTTTGAAAAATTTAATGATTTTTATATAAGTGTTGTATTTTATTCTAAGTTACAAAACGAAGAGACACTTTGCGAAAGCCGACAGAATGACTTTAGCTGCCAGCCGTCTACTTTAAGTACTACATTACAATTACGTAGTCCTTTTGTGACATTTCTGAAAACTTAGCTACCTACTCATTTTACACTTAAGTTGGAAAAATAAAATCGTATTTGAACTATTATGCAATTGATTCATATTGGTTAGGTACACAAGTAATAAGTATATATCAATCATTCCACCGGGCTGCCTTCGGCACGATGAAATCATTGACGTCTCACATTTGATCCAATTAATCTTAAGACAAAATTACCCTAAATAACAGGAAATGACTTTTTGCTGGCAACACCAAATGTGGAAACTGGAAAAACATGGGTGGGCACAAAAAATGTATTTGTATTTATTTAGTGTGCTGGATGGACCACGCTGGACGTCTTAGGGATACCAACTTACAAGAAAAAGAAAATAATAAACTTACAAAAAATCATCAAATTTGTTGTTTTTTTTTCTTTGCCACCAACAAAAGACGCTGCATCATGTCATGCTTTTAGGACATACTACCAACTCTACCAAGTCCAAACATTCATCCAGTAAAATGGGGCAGGAGATATGTCATATGACATCAATATTTGACTTACTCCCGAGTCCTGTAACAACAACTGAGAAAGTGTTGTAAATATGGCGGCAAACTATTATGTCGCTATTACTAGCCACCGCCAGCTCGACTTACGCAGTGACTTGATATGCTGTGAGCTGGCGAGCGTAAATGTCACTTTTAAAATACTCTTCTCCGCCAGACCGGACTCAGCTCATCTAGAGGCCTCCTGTGGTATAATATATTGTTTTTAAATCTTTATTTAATTTAGGAACTTTTGAACAATACATTCATGCCAGTTCCATCGTAACCTAATCTAAATTAATTAACATAGTACCTACTAATAGTTAGCTAATGTATACAACATTTTAGCCTCGCGAGACATAGGTTGCGTTAAAAGGTAATTAAATATCCCTAAATCTATTTTATTATTATTCAACTCTTTTATTAGGCTACTTCTTATTGGTTCGTGTCTGACACACTCCACTAAGAGGTGTTGCACATCTTCCACTTTTCCACAGACTTCACAATTAGGCGAATCCACTTTTTTCATTAAATATGCGAACGCTCGCAGTGGCATATGTCCGGAACGAACCCTATGAGCAGTCACTACAGTGTTGCGGCTTATTGTTTATTATTTATATAAAAACAGTTCTCGTTCTGACGCTTCGCGCGCAAATTGCAAATGGGGACCCAGAAAAAGAAACGTGGTTGCCCCCCCCTGGGTCAAAAGCTGGGTACGCCCTTGGTGGCGATTATGGCAATTACCCCCAGGATCTACCATATGTAGGTTCTACTGGGGACCCATGCCCATCAGTGGGACATCATATGGGTTGTTATGAGATGAAACAAAATAAAATTTCTGTTATGACATTTATTATACAAAACCATATTTAACATTGACTATGGTACTTGTACATAATGGAGCTCCTCTTGTTTTCATCATTTCATAGAAAAGACAGCCACAGTTTTTTTGGCTTGAGATTACATTCCTGAATCTGCTTAGACCTAGTGCTATAAATAAGGTAGTGCCAGCAGTAACCAGGAACTGAAGTTATTATGATCCCCAGTTCCCTAATTACAGACATAGGTTCAGCTTCATGAGCTTGCAACCCTTGCTTGCTCTGTGGTTCAGGCCTCCGCCTTGCAATTCCAAGGAAGGTTTAAGAACTCTAACTGTATTCTTCCACACAGTAGATATGGCTTGACCCTTTGTAGCGTAATATATCAAATATACTCTCATTACAAAGCAGTTATTTAGAAGTTAATTCTTTAGCTATATTTTTTAAAGCTTCAGTCTGTTGCCTCATCAGTTCTAATTTTTGTCTTAAATAATCTTTTTTGAAATTTAAATAGTCCTCCTTAAGGTCTATTTTCCTCTGCTCTTGTTTAGCTAGCTTGTTACAATTGAAGACACATGTATTAGAATGTTTGTCATCATTACTTGGAATCAAATTGTCCGGAACAGGATTTGTAAATACTTTATCTTCAGATGGTGATGCCAGTTCCTCATATGAAGAAACCATAGACTCTTCTTCATTATTAAAACTATCTTCTTGCTCCAATGTTCCAGAGTTAACAAATTCAGTAGCTTCTTGATAGTTTGATGTAGAAGATACATCTTTTAATCCTAGTGCTTCCCGTTCAGCTTGTGTGAGCAGAGCAGCTGATGAATAATCAACACTGCGCTCAGCATGTCTCTTTTTAGTTTTAGACTTTAAATCTTGCCATGTCTGTAATATAAAACCAACACTTTACCTAATTTAAAAAACAAAGCAAGCATTACAAAATTGTCTATGAGTGATAATTAAAAATAAGTAAATTACTTTTCTCCACTGCTTCCAGGTTTTTCTCGCGCCGGGTAGAGCATTGCATTCGTTAGAAACTGTGACCCACAGTTTCTGTGATTCGCTATAATTAAAGCTCTGTGATAATCTGCCTTTTACCAAAACAGGATACTTTGCAACGAATTCTAGAAGCTTTTTCTTCTGTTTTGCAGTTGGATATACACATCTTTGCCTGTTATTTCTATTCATAGTGGAGGGTTGCGAACAAACCACAACCAAAACATTGAGATCACATACTCAGGTTTGTTTTCCTGTTTATATCGCAATTCTTTTACGTTCGTTTAATAAACAGTACATTGACAGCATTTTCTTTTTTTATTAAACATAAATCTTTTTTCCACTACAATACATTTTAAAACAACAGTCCAGTAGAGAAAATAATCCCAAAATCCCAAATAAAATGTAAAATTGCGAATGTCAATCACAGATTACTATAGACTATGTAGCAAGCTACAGATAGGACAGCTAATAAAATTGTGATTTGTAGTTCCGTGGAATGCGCCAAGCGCTGGTGTCGCAAGTCAGTAGTGTTGTAGTAATAACCGATACTCTCACGATATCGATATGATAGTGATGTCCCAAATCGAAATAAATTATCGACTTAGGATTTACTATAGTTGTAATTTTATTAATTATTTGAAGATGAAGGAAATAAAACAATATAGTTTAATTTAATTATTTATTTTCTTTTTTCGTAACTTATTAGCCTTATATTTTTGTAAGGCTTTTTGGTGCATTACCACTTTACTTATATGTTTTTCGTCTAGAGCTCCCCTTAAAATTTTATTGATGGAATTGCACCAGTTATGGACTTGTACTCTTATTATTAATTTAATAAAAAACTCGATCACAGTTTTTTTATGAACTTGGCAGCCCAACCATTCTAAGTCATATTTATCTAATATATTTTTTCTTAGAATATGACCTATTTTGTCTTGGTGTGCGTTCAAATTCATGTGATCGTGAATTAAATTGGATATTTCGCGGTACAATATTAAAAATCGCTTTGTACAGTACACCAAATTGCTTCTCTTTAAATTTTTATACTCTCTGTGAGCTACCCACTCATGGTAGTTTTCTTTTTTTTGGGCTAAATATGACGGTTGACAATTTTTGCATTTAGTTTTATTTGTAATTTTCCGACATATATAGCCCGCAGTATATGCGGACGCATGTACTTTTAGTTTTTCGACTAAAACTTTTTGTAAGGAAATGCCAGATTGATTATTTATTTCTTTGCTACCAGATGGACAACTATCACAGAGAGGATCAATATTTTCTTTATCTTCATGGAGTGTTTCAAATCTCATCAATTCAAAGAAATCTATAACAGTTCCCCCTTCGTCATCCTCACAATTTGAATATATGGAATGCGGACCCATTATGTTAGTTGTGAGCAGTGATTTAAAAGAATTTATAAATGTGCTGCAATCAGGATTAACATTCCTATAATTTAGGGCCCGGATTCTACCAAAGAAATTTTCTATTGGGTCTTGGTTAAGATTCCTGGGATAGTAATATTGCACTCCATGTTCATTAAATAGCAATCTGGATAACCTTTCAAAGCTTTCTATGGTTACATTCCAACCTTCTAAAGTGGGAACTCGAACATAGTAATGTTTTTTAGCTGTTATTGCTCTCTTGCTGTTGGTATCTAGAAATTTTATATTTTTTAAGATTTTTTTAGCGTCTTGCCAAAAACTAAAATGCTCCGACTTGTTTTTTACGGCGCCTCTTAATTTGCCTTTTGTAGAACCTTGCCGCGAGCCATTGACACTGTCAAATAATTTGTCAAAAAATCCAACAGCTTCTGCAGTGGTTCCCATTGTCTGGCTAATTTTGTCACCAGACTTGAGTTTCTCTGAAATAAAAAAAGTTGATGAGCACACAGCTTTTTGACTTTTATTTTATGACTATTATACTAACAAGGCTAACCTAATGAAAAAACAAGGATAATTCAGCTACCCTAACAAGTTTACAAGTATTGTGCGAGTTGTGGGACACATGCTAGCTACTAGTAATATTTTTTAAATATTTACTAAATAATATTTATTTAAAAGGATATAAGTTTTGGTAACTTCTGCTTGTTATTGCAATTATTTATTTTATGTTGGTGCCAGAGTTTTTAGAAAAAATATATATAGTGTCTACTCACCAAACATTGAAGTGTATTTCAGCATAGCACTTGTTTGTTGGCTGAGAACTTGTGCAGCTAAGGAAACTTTCATTTTTTTTATTTTATGAGGAACAACATGTTGATCGGTCAGTTTCTTGTTCATTTTTGTATGGCCAAGTTGGCAATCTGTATTATAAACCATTATAATGTCATCCCAGGATGCCAATTGGCCTTTAAAAATCATATTTTTTGTCAGAAAGTTATTCCTTATGCCTTTCAGCAAATGAGGAGGGTCAAAGATGATGCTGAGCTGGTTTGATGCCACCTGAATACTGCCATCTAAAATTTAAAAACAATAATTTATTAACATCTTTTATAATGTTTTTTTGTTTACTCTAAAAAGACGACTCCCGCAGTAGGGTACAAGCCCTGTGCTGCAGGGGACTTTATAAACATACGAGGCACGGACACAAAGTACACCCAGACTCGGAACAACAGTTTGTGGATCACACAAAGTGGTGTCCCATGTGGGAATCAAACCCAAAACCTCTTTTGCATATATGTAATATTGATATTGACTATATCTTATGACTTACCATTGTGTTCATTATCTAGGATTCTTTGACGGTCAGTTTCCTTTCTTAGAATATTTATACAAGTTCTGAATGTTGATCCTTGATCACAAATCAGGGCTAATGGTATTAACCCTGTGTGTGATACTTTTGGAACAATTTCTTTTAAAATCTTCACCAATTCTAATGGTGAAATTGTTCCTTCACAAAAATAGTATGCAATGGGTTGTCGCCAATTGCTGCATACTCCTCTCACCATGAACACTAAGGCATGATCACAGAATTTGGCGTCTCTCGTATTACCTAAATCCTTGAAGCCATGAACTCTGTCCTTGTGTTCATCAAAAGTTAGATGAGGTGTAAGTGCTACCTCATCAAAAATAATGGAACACAGTCTCTTTTTATTATCCCACTTAAGGGCTTTCTTTTCTAACAGTAGGAAAACATTTTCATTTAAGCCAGGGTTAAAAGTGATCTTCTCAGCAAGACGATTTAATGTCCTTTTGCTAGGCAATGTAAAAATTTTCTGAAGCAGTCGGTATCCTTTAGGACTTTCCTTCATTAATGTTAAAGACAGCAATTTCTCATCAGTGGTGAACCGCACAGCTTTCTTTTTCTTGCCTGCTAATTTTAGCTGCATATTTAAAAAGTTTTGTGCAGGTTTATTGAGCTTGCTTATATTTCTGAGAAATGTTACATCCTGGCTTAAATCTTTAGCACTGTTAATTCTCTCATCAAAAGTCTTCCCTTTCTTGTATTCACTGTTAGTAAGTTTCTTCATTTTTTTTATAAAGCTGTTTGTTTTGTTTCTTTCAAGGGTCTGGGCTGAAATAATAATGCTGTTTTAATGTTACACAAATCTGATTTTGACTGCTTAATTAGAGAATAATAAGTTAATTATCAGGATACTTTGAGTTTGTATATTCCTTTAATTACCTTTTTTTATTGAGGTTTTTATTTTCTTTATCACATGCCTTGCATCCACATTTTTGAAGTCCACAGTTGTTTCTAAAATAAAAAATATATATTATTTCAAAATACATACCATTAGTTCCATAGCCTTTGAAATTTATGAATAGCAATAGTACAATTACCTGTTACGTCAATTTCCATTGGTTGTTCATGATGTATAGGGGCAGAAGATGTTGATGCAGCATACATATGATCTCCTGTAGAACATTTTTATAAAATTGGATAAAAGTGGAAAATTTAGAATTGTTAACAAGTTTATTGAAGTGAAATAATTACATAAGCACTTGAATTTAATCTCATAATTTTTTATTATGATAGGGTAGAGAGACAAACTCATCAAAAATATGTGTCAAGGATATAGAAAACACACATAGTCTAACAGTCTAACAGATCACTTACCTACGTGCGGGGAACATGTGCCCTCTCACATTTTATTGTTATTCTAATACAGAGAGAGATAGATCTGTGTTCCCGCAACCACGCATGTGGTTTTGTCACCATGCACCCCACAGTATAGTGTCAATCCCCTTATTCCATCACTGGAGAGAAATTGTGAAAAATATTTTAAAAATTGGGCTAATCAACTAACCTTCTACAACAGAAGCAGATGCAATCTCAATGTCAACATCAATGTTTGCTAAACAGTAGCTATGATCACTCAAATGATTACCTGAAATAAAGTCATGACTTATGTTACAAAACACAACTCTAATTAATGTCGGGTTGAGTTTAGAAACGTGCCGCATCGCTAGAAAGATTTCAAGGACACTACGGGGTTCTGGGGGTTCTTCTGAACCCCCCACAACAATTTTTTCTTTTCGGAGTCGCGTTTTTTTTTTGTATTAAAAATTTAAGTTAATATTTTTTTTAAGGTTAGGAACGTAATTGTTTACGTCAAAAACCATCACTAAACTCACGAATTATGCCTTTGACGAAGTTAATGCCTTACTAATAGTAAAATACATCACATTGGTTAAAAAATATCCTAAATTATTTTATGAACACTTTTTTCACATCAACAACAATCAACATACGAAACGTAATGTACTGTCATTTTAGGTGTTAAACAGTTATTGGTGTTCTCATTCAATTCCTTTCCGTTCCTATCTGTGGTTTCGTGAATGTGTTTCCGTTGTTTTATTTTTCTTATTTTTTCGTTTATCGTCGATCGTCGATTCCGTTAGGTTAGGTTAGGTTAGAACTGTGACCCCCTACGCACGAGGCGAGCGCGCGAAGCGCGCGTGCCGCGGCAGCGGCCGCCGAGTGCCAGAAACATAAATTTTAAGTTCCTCTCCCCGCAATCCTCAGTACCTCCAAAATCCATATTATTAATGACATTTATACAAAACTTCAAAAATTCATAAAAAAAAAATTACGCGTTTCCGGAAAGAAGGGAAGGGGGGGATATGATCACTTCACCCCTCTCCACCTCCCCCGCCCCTCCTCTACCCCCTATCGGCGCGGCACGTTTCTAAACTTTAACCTTAATGTCTGACAGAATTTGGAATAGAATGTCTACTTTAATTAATATTATTTAATGCTAAATTAGCAAATAATTTACTCATAGACACTCTTGTCAAATTTTTAATTGCAACAAATGAAAATAGAATATCTACATCCACAATTGTGTACAAGGATGTCACGATTAATTTCATAAATTCATGGAAAATCATAGGAAAAAAAAAGTACTTGACTTCGTTATTTCTTAGTACTTAGGTACATTTTTGTCATCTTGCTTATTAACAAAGCATATTAGTACTTACCATACGTTTCCAAAGGTATCCCATGAAGTATTTCCTTTGCAGAAAATAAGCATGGATAGCCATGCTGAAGACGGTTACCCATATGGTCAAACTGATGCCTGTCGAAATGTTTTTGACAAACACGTTTGTTTAGTAGCTGCTGTTTAGACAAACCACTGAGTAAAGGGGACACAGGTATCAAAAAAGATAACCACAATTCCCGCAAATTATCGTCCTTTGGTATGTTGTAAAGGCGATGGGTACTGGTGGTTGCATTGCAATTAACAACACAACACTTGCGCGACGCCATAACGTTATGGGTCCTGGGGCAGTTGGAGAAGGTACGAGGAAGAAATCAGATAACTCTGTAACTCAACTCAAGCTAAAAAGCGAGGAATACACAAAATTACCGGCACTTCTACTCAATACGCAACAACAACAGAACGAATGTCATTATTGTACGTCAAAATGCTTGGCATTCTTGACATTATTTTCAAAATGGCGTCTTTGCGACGCTAGCGCTTTGCGCATACAGGAACTAAAAGTGTCATAGGCCTGATGTCAATTTGATTTACTTTGATGACAAAATAACAACTGTCAAAGAAATAGTCAAGCAAAGCATTGACGAAATCCGAGAAGCTTTGAAATCCAATTAATATTGTATACTTTATGGCTAATTTGATAAATATGAGTCTAGTTTTTTCGAAGGTATACCTTTGAAAAAACTGATTTTGCAACCACTTAATTCTTCTTGAGCTAATTTCTTTACCATATTATTACCGATCGAGTAGCGATTTTTCCTATCAACTACGTCCAAAGATCCATGAGATTTAATCGAGACAATCAAATGCTAGAGAGTAATTTAATAAATTTAGTTAAAATAATAATATGTATAAATAACTCTATTACAAATAAATGTTTGGTCAAGTGAGACGACCACCTTACCAGTACTTTGTGAACCTCACTTTGAAACAAGCCAGCGGAAATTCGAGTTTTTTATGAGTATGGAATAATTTCTAAACCCCGGGCATTTATTTTAATTTGATTATCATATTTTAAATTTAATCTGCCCAAAAAAGTAATTTTAATGAAACAAACAGTCCGTGCGAGTCTTATTACATATTGTTATCGGAGTCGTCGGAGGAAAACTGAGTTACTTAGCTGTGAAACTGACGAACAGAAAGAGAAAAAAAAAAGTGTCTACACTTGACTTGATGTTGTGATTGTACTTGATTGGGACATTCTATAATGCCTAGAGAAGAAGAAGAAGATTGTGACATTCGAGAGTTCGATTCGAATGTGATCTTATCATCTGTTTTAAATTTCAAAAACATTCAAAAATATCAATTTATCTTTGAATAACTCACTATAATATAGGATAAGTGCTCTAAACTTTCGTATGTCCTCATCAATACGATTCTATAATGGCGTGCACGAAAGAAGAAATCGAAAGAAAACGTTTGGCAGCATTACAAAAACGACAAAACAAACTTTTTACCAACAATCAAAGTATAAATTCTCCCGTTAAAACTAACCCAGGACCTAGTGCGAGCGGGAACTCTTCACCTTTAAAGTTTGGAGCAGCAAAGAGTTTTATTACGAATAGAAGTCATCCTTACAGTAAGCCAAATGCGAGTGGCATTGAAAACAATATATCCAATGTCCCTGTTGGTAAAGTGGTCAGTGGCACTATGTATTTGATATCAGAAGATAGATTTGAAGTAAAACCATCAGAGTTTTGCACACCACTCATTAATATATTTAAAAGTTTGCCTTCTAAAAGTTATGGTTAGTAATTTTCTTTTACCGTTGTATTATTAAAAACCCAATAATATACAATTCTCCTATTAGGATACAAGGGCTGTATCCAGTACCGTAACTAGCTTTCTATGTGCCTGGTGCGAAATTTTAGACTAGGTGCAGAATAGGCTGCTTGGCTGGTTCAGGGTTTTCAACAAATGTACAAGATTTCATGACTGCACTAGTGCGCATTCTTCTATACACCATCATATGTTTGAATGACTGCCACAACTAGGCTGCCTAGTATGTACATAGCCTTATACTTGTCCCTTTAGTATTGGTCTTGATTATTTCTTCTCCCTGTGCCATGGCACCATTGGCAGCCCACTAGTCAATACTGCCTTTATCATAGGGAACTTTATTAAACATCTATTAAATAGACACAAAGTATATACAGACTTAGAACCAACATTTACGGATCTAAGTAAACTTTGTTCATGTTGGAAACAAAAACAGAACTTATGTCTTAGTTATAAGCATTGTCATTGCACTAATAACACAGTCATAATTATATTAGAAAGCTAAATGTTATAAATTTAATTATGCAAATTATTATCACTAAATTAATACCAAATTATGTATCACTTTCTCAAATAATAATTTTGTCATTAACACTTTATAATAATATATAATAATAAAGCCATTTACTCCATTACTCTTTATCCTACATTACAGTATAACATAGATATACTTAATATCTAGTGTTAGTAAAAGTAATTATAGTAAGTTTATTTATTCTAGCATATGGACCTCATTTTGGGTATAGGCCTCCACCAACCTTTTCCACCTTTCCCTGTCCTTGCCCTGGTTTATCCAACCTCTCCCTGGCACCTGCACAATATTGTCTGCCCATCTTTGCTTTGGTCTGCCGACTTTTCGTTTGCCTGATGGCCCTTTCCATTTGGTGGTCTCTATTGTCCATCTTCTATCTGTGTAGTGTGCGACATGGTCAGCCTATTTCCAATTTATTGTTAGTTCATGTCTCAGTGCATCTGTAAGCTTTGTTTTTACATATATACTATATTATCAATAAAGTGATCTGAGCATAGAACAAATTTCCAAAATAAATGGTTTTAGTGTGATATGGAATTAGCACCTGTCCCACCAACAGGGAGAAAGCAAATAACGATTTTATCGCTCAAGAACATACATATGTAGATTCCATGTAAACAAAAGAGATACAGATTAATAGTTGATCATAGAACTCTCTTTATACTGCTTTTCTTTGTTTACACAGACTGGATCTACAATATACATCTATTGCATGTTTCTTGAGTGATAAAATCAGTTTTTGCTCTCAGCTATAATAAGTTGGATTAAGTCTTTATGAATTTATTTACAGATACTAAGTCAAAATTATGGAATTTTTGTATCCATGATTACCTAGAACTGGTGTCTAAAGTAGCTCCATTAGCTCCACATGTGGTGTTGGGGCCTATACCTTCTTATGTTTTGAAGGTAAATGTTTTTAATTTAATAATTAGGTTGTAATCTTGTCTTCATAGCTAAATGTTGGTGTTTGCTCTATCAAATGATGTCATATCACATACACAGGTGTACCCACATAGACTTCACTACATGATTTTCAAAATCGGTCCATTATTGTGGTATATTAGCATATTAAAACAAACTGTTATATAAAGCTGAAGAGTTTGTTTGAACGGAATAATCTCAGGAACCACTTGTATGAATCGAAAAATGATTTCACTGTTGGATAGCCCACAGTGGTGTAGGGTTTAAATTATCCTAAAGTGTGTGTTTCTGGCTTCAAAATCGGTCCATTACTGTGGTATATTAGCATATTAAAACAAACTGTTATATAAAGCTGAAGAGTTTGTTTGAACGGAATAATCTCAGGAACCACTTGTATGAATCGATCATACATATATAAAGAATGGTGTTTTAAGGACTCCAATGATCCCCTCTAATGAAAGCCCATTATTGAGGAAGAGTGACGCTATATATATACTAACTACCTGACCCACACAACTTCATATAAGTTGTGTGGGTCAGGTAGTTAGTATATATTTGTTAAAGCCATTTCTGGCAAATGTTATAACATTTGATGTAATAAATGATTATTAAATATTATTAGCCATAATATATCTGCAAAATAGCTTTTTTTTATCCCTAAAAGGGGTCAGTCACTTCCAGGTGTGTTAAATATTTAACAACAGTTTATTTTTAGGTTTTAAGGGAGAACACAGTGGATCTAAATAGTATTGATTTGGCCCCTATTGAGAGTACATTAAGACGGAAACTTATGCCATTTCAAGAGGAAGGAGTTAGGTATGTAGATGTTTGATTTCAAGAATTTTCAATGGTTAGCAAGATGTCAACTGAACTGAAAAGGCTTTTTTAATGAGAATACACTTTACCACGTCGGCGTATCCCACAAGGGGATTTGGTAGTTTAGCCCCTTTCCCCCCTATTTTAGTATTACTACTGATATCACTGACATTTGTCTATATTTTTAAAAGATATGAAAACATTTTTGTTTATAGTTTGTTGTGATTGTAACTTTCAATTGTACGTTGTCACTAGAGAAATCATGACATCATTATAATTGTCGCAGATTCGGTATATCCCGCCGTGGTCGTTGCATGATAGCTGATGATATGGGTTTGGGCAAGACATTCCAGGCGCTCGCCATCGCTAGCTACTACAGGCACAACTGGCCATTGCTTATAGTCACCACATCTTCTATGAGGTATGTTAAACATTGCATATGATTGTGCACCTTAGCAGTCCCTCCTGGTTCTGCCATCAGGGGGGAGCAACAGGGGCAATTGGCTCCCCCCCAGACTCGACTGAAGACCCTTTTTTTTTGAGAATCTTGATATGTTTGTTTTGACAGGAAATTGCCCCGGGAGGTAGGGGTAATTTCCTGCAAGGTGACCCTCAGCGGTAGTGGCTGGTGTACCGATGTTCAATCAAATGAACCCTCCGCCCGTCATGCGAGAAAGAAATTCTGTATTTATACCACAAAAGTGCAATTGGTTTATGCTGAAATTCATTCTATTTATTGCTGAAATTTGATCACAATTTTCTGTTACATGTATACAACTTGTAACAGAAAAATGTAAAGCATTTATTACTCACTAGCTGACCCGCGCAACTTCGTCTGCGTAAATTTCCCCGTTTTTGCAACATTTTTCATTGCTGCTCCGCTCCTATTGGTCGTAGCGTAATGTTATATAGCCTATAGCCTTCCTCGATAAATGGACTATCCAACAGTACTACAATTTTTCAATTCGGATCAGTACTTCCTAAGATTACTGCTTTCAAACAAACAAACTTCAGCTTTATAATATTAGTATAGATTTAAAATTATGGTTTTCAGAGAAACATGGCAGAATAAGATTCAGGAGCTGTTGCCATCAATTCCTTTGATGAACATAGTGACATTGACCACGGGGAAGGATTCACAGTATGTTGCTGATAAACAGGTACCTATATAATAATATGTGATAAAGTATTATTTACTTAAAACAATTTTACTAAAACACAAACACTTACTTACCTTTCTGAAAACAATTATATTTTTATTTTGATAAAAAAGATAACTAGTAATGTGGGATTTACGTCCCACATTACTAGCAATCCTGTTAACCCCTCTAGCTAAGCTCAATGGCTTGTGTTAGGAGTGGGTTCACGTCGGTAGTATAATGGGTAGGATTCAAACCCGCGACCTCACGATTGCGAGACCGATGCCTTAGCCATTAGGTTACCGCCGCTTCAAAATCTTAGTTAAAACATAATAACATTTTTTCTAAATATTTTATGGAAAACGGTTTTTATGTTTTATTATTTACTAGCGGCCCGCTCCGGCTTCGCACGGGTATAAAATATATGGATGTTATTATACATATAAAGCTTCCTCTTCAATCACTCTATCTATTAAAAAAAAAGCATCAAAATCCGTTGCGCAGTTTTAAAGATTTAAGCATACATAGGGATATAGGGACAGAGAAAGCGACTTTGTTTTATACTATGTAGTGATTTTATATTTATTATTTTGTTTCAGGCAGAAGTAGTGATTGTAAGCTATAAAATCACTAGTATGCATACAGACTTATTGAAAAGTAAGAAATTTGGAGTTGTTATTATTGTAAGTAGTAAAAAAAAATCACTCCTTGCTTAACAAAGTTCTTATTAATTTATTGCCAACCTATATTGTTCACGTTCCCATTGAGGGACCACAGTCATGTCTATTATGAGTTTAGAATATGCCAATTTTTTGAAAAAATTCTCAAACCATTTGTAAATTCAGCCATTCATCTGTAAAAGTAACTATTCAAAAGTTATATCGTAAGAAGGTCCCTCAATCGTGACTGTCTGGCACCCATATCTTATCTATAACTAGCTATCCCGCGCAACTTCGTTTTTGAAATATTTCTCGTCGCTTTTCCGCTCCTATTAGTCGTAGCGCGATGTTATATAGCCTATAGCCTTCCTCGATAAATGGGCTATCAAACAAAAAAAAGAATTTTTCAAATCGGACCAGTAGATCCTGATATTTGCGCGTTTAAACAAACAAACAAACTCTTCCTCTTTATAATATTATAGTATAGATAACTTCAGAATGACTGCACCAAATAGGTTTAATCTTTTTTGTTGTGTTCGTTTGCATGTGACGTCATAATTTCAATGATCAAATCACTTTTAGCGTTTCTTTTGATGAATAAAAAATAATAAACACGTTAAATTATTTGACTGCCTCTTTGGCGCGGTGGGAGTGTGTCCGACTGCTACGCAAGAGGTCGTGGGTTCGATTCCCACACGGACACCACTTTGTGTGATCCACAAATTGTTGTTCCGGGTCTGGGTGTACTTTTGTGTCCGTGACTTGTATGCTTGTAAAAGTCCCCCGCGACCCAGGGCTTGTACCCTACTGCGGAAATTGTCTAGAGAATACAAAATAAATAAAAATAAAATATGAATGAACATATTTTTTCAGAATACTTTATGACATACTAGCTGTCCCGCGCAACTTCGTATGCGTACATTTTCCCCGTTTTTGCAACATTTCCCGTCGCTACTCCGCTCCTATTAGTCGTAGCGCAATGTTATATAGCCTATAGCCTTCCTCGATAAATGGGCTATTCAACAAAAAAAGAATTTTTCAAATCGGACCAGTAGTTCCTGAGATTAGCGCGTTTAAACAAACAAACAAACAAATCTTCCGCTTTATAATATTAGTATAGATTATAGCAAGGTTAATTTAAAATAATTTATTATGTTATTTAATCAAATATCCAATAACTTTTTCAGGATGAATCTCACTACCTTAAGTCCCATAAAGCCCAGTGTACAGTAGCTTTAAGCGGCATAACACGTAAATGTCAACGTGCTATCTTACTGAGCGGCACGCCGGCACTCAGCCGTCCCGCCGAACTGTTTACGCAGCTGTCACTCATAGAGCCTGGTCTGTTTCCTTCTTACACCGAGTTTGGTAAGTGTTTAGTCCCAGATATTATCTATAGTCCCACAAGACCCGGTACAGGGCTCCTTCACTTCGTACCTACAGCGTTAAATGCCTAAACTTTCGCGTGGTGCCGGCGCCACTCTGACAGTCGGTTGTCACCGCTCGCGCGCAGAGCTTGCAGGTGCATAACACCTATTCTACTGCCTCTGTGGCGCGGTGGGAGCGTGTCCGACTGCTACGCAATAGGTCGTGGATTCGATTCCCACACGACACCACTTTGTGTGATCCACAAATTGTTGTTCCGAGTCTGGGTGTACTTTGTGTCCGTGACTTGTACGTTTGTAAAGTCCCCCGCGACACAGGGCTTGTATCCTACTGCGGGAGTCGTCTTAAAAAACAAAAAAAACATGAATCAAAACTTGTAAATTAAATAAATAAAGAGTAGGTACTTACTTCAAATCTTATTTTTATTTCAATATCACAAACATTTTTGCGTTGTATTTTAGATCTACCTAACTACTTACGTATTTTAGATTATATTCTTTACAAATAAAATTTGATTCCTTTATTAATGAATGGACCCAGTTTAAAATAAATTTAACGTAATGTTACGCGTAGCGGTAAGCCGACAACCTTAGCGCCACAGCTAGCGCGTCACTCTGCGCCAGACAGTGACAGAGTTATGCGTTAGAAGAGAGCGGCAACGTTTAAGTGAATATCGCGGTAGGCACTGAGCGCTTATGCGAGCTGAATTGGACTTTGTTGCTTAGTGGCAAGAGTCGCTATTCCTATTTATTGTTGCGCGAAGTGCAGCTTCTGTTCTTGTACTATTTATTCTGTGCCCAGTGCTTGTAACTCTGAGCGGTATAATAGGCAATTGCCAACATTACATATAGTCCCATAAAGTTAGTGTCTCGTACCAGAAATTACATATAGTCCCATAAAACCCAATGTTAAGTCTCCTACCACAAATTGTAGTCTAATGCGAGAGTTGTATTTAATAACAAGGAATTATTATAAAAAACCAAGTGCTCAAAATGAATTAAGTAAAAATAATATATAGCCTTTGTCAGTCCTACAATTCACATGATGAAATTCATCATGCTTTTAGACCTGGGGCCGTACCATGAACATCTAAATTATCTACCAAGTGCAGGGCAGTTCAACTTTGTTCGAGCCTGACGCATGTCATTCGAACTGCTGTCAAGTGCAAAGAATTGACAAATAGACAATAGGTTTGGTGATTTTAACACTAACTAGTTTGCTTTTTGGAACGATTATGGTACGGAATCAGCAAATTAGTTTATGGTACGGCCCCCTATAGAGCGTGCTAATGAAATGTATAATACTAGCTGTCCTGGCGAACTTCGTACCCCCCCCCCCCTCGTTATTTTTTCTTATGTTAAAACCTACAGAATATTAGGTAACTAACTAACTAGGAAACTAAAACTTTAGTGTTTTTATTTTTACCCTGTCAATGTTTCACATGCATGTGTGTGCATATCAACCCATATGATGTCCCACTGCTGGGCACGTGTTGAATATAGCATGTGTTTTTAACAAATTAAAATTTAAAATAAAATTAATTTTAAAAATAAAAAATCGAATTCGATCTTTGGCTAGCCAAATTAATAAAAAAAACGGTATTTAAACATTTTTGGTTAAGCTTATCTACTTTCTAGAGTTAAAACACATTGTACGAGCTATGCTGTACATTGACCTCTTTCACCGCAACCTAAAACTTACGTAGCAATAAAATACATAACACACATACAATGTACATAGCATTAATCATTTAGTAGCAAAATCAAACGAATCAAATGTATAAATTATAAACGTGCTAATTGTCTACTCATTTTCATAAACAAAAACAAATTATGAGTTTCCACTCAAAACATTATAAAAAACATCTCTGTCGGGATCGTACCCCAACACACATCATATACTTTAAAATGTATTTCTTCATCTCAGGTAAAAGATACTGCGACGGTAAAACAACTAATTTCGGGTGGGATATGACGGGTCAATCGAATCTAACGGAACTGCAAATTATACTTCAGAAGAGATTTCTAATCAGAAGGACTAAGGAACAGGTCCTCACTAAGTTGGAGGAGAAAACCAGGTAATAATCGTTTACACTTTAAATTATTACTACTAGTATATAATATAGAGTAAAGTTTATATAATAATAATACCTACTTTTCCAAATTTTGTGAGATGTTTATGGGAGTTGAATTTTGTGATCTAATAGAATAAGGTATTTTAGTTTTAAGGTATTGCCCATGCTAAAAACATTTTGATTTTGAGATTTACAAGACCAATGTATAAAAAAAGATTTATATGAGACACCATTTATTTTTATAATAAAGTTACAGTTGGATCAACGTATCTTGACCGGATTGAAGTTAGGTTCTTATCACTTTCGCGCATGTCATAGAGATGCGACCCTAGCGCCCCCGCCCCCAGCTTCCTGTCACCATTTACTATTAAAAAATGCATCTGCGCAACCACTTTTCGCCAACTTCAAACTGGTCAAGTTACGTTGATCCAACTGTAACTTTATTATAAAAATAAATGGTGTCTCATATAAATCTTTTTTTATACATTGGTCTTGTAAATCTCAAAATCAAAATGTTACTACTGTAACTAGCAATGTGGGATTGGGTCCCACATTACTAGCAATCTTGTAAACCCCTCCAACTAAGCTCAAAGGTTTGTGTTAGGAGTGGGTTCACGTCGGTAGTATAATGGGTAGGATTCGAACGCGCGACCTCACGATTACGAGACCGATGCTTTAGATGCCTCAGCAAACACAAGGTCTTTGAACAACATATTGCGATAACAACAACCATTTGTTTCGCGTGCGCGGAAATCGTACGTTCCAGAAGGAGACGAGCGCACGGCGCATGCGTGGTTAACCGTTCTTTGCGCGCGGGAGCGTCTATTTACACTGCGATGCCCGTGCTACATTTATTAATATTATAGAAATTTAAAACAATTTACAAAAATGTGTTCTTAGCAGATGCCTACTATCTGTTTGACAAATTTCAACCCAATTCCAGAGTCGTTATTACCGGCCACTGTAATAACGACTCTGGACTTTTATAATGATCGGCCACTGTTTCCTTGTGAAGTTGTAAGCAAAGATTTCTTTACACTCGTGCTCTAAGCTGCAGAAGAGTCCAAAATTCGAAGAAATCAAAATTGTTAAAACGTAATACCATTATTACTGCAGAGAAAAAGCAGCGGTATCCTAATGGCTAAGGCATCGGACTCGCAATCGCTAGGTTGCGGGTTCGAATCCTAGCCATTCTACTGTTGACGTGAACCCAATCGGGGGTTAACAAGATTGCTTGTGATGTGGGACCCACAATATCATAATTTATATTCACAGAGAAACAGTATTATTAGACGAAACAATACTAAAGTTCGACAAAGAAGAGGAGAAGGGTTTATCACAGATGGCAGAAATGTACAAGACCAGCAAATCTGCCGATAGACATTCTGCACTCATCACATTCTTTGCTGAAAGCGCTAAAGTTAAGATACCTGCTATTTGGTAAGTGTGCTTGTTGAGAGACCGAGCCATAAATACTTAATCTACATGATGACAAAATATTTGACCTAAAAAAATATTCGACCTAGAATTTCAGCAGCAGATAGAGTATGTTATCAGTATTGCACCTACCATGGTGCCATAGCTGGTTGCATTATTATTACATAGTTATAGCATATTCTTTTTGTCAAAATTCAGTAGTGAATGGTGTATGACATAAGAATTATACCTCCCCTGGTACAAAATTCGATTGGATTATATTGCATAGAAGATTGATATAGATTTTATGGCATAGAACTTTTTAAGTCATACCTTTTTTAATTAATAACTTTTTCATTCATAAATAAACGAATGAAAAATAATAAATATTTTGTAGGGTATTTCGTTTAATAAAATTAGGTATGTGCACTCAGTATCATGGGCACATATCAACCCTTGAATATGACCACACCTTCCTGTTACACCCTGTATAATAACTAGCAAAAACCGGTGCTTTAGGAGGGCTCGCGAAGTTTTCTACCAAGTAATAATTCTTAAGACGAAGAAGAAGTTGCTTAAAGAGAAATAGCTTTTAGCCCCATTTCCTTTTAAATGTGTATATAATCTATACTAATATTATAAAGCGGAAGAGTTTGTTTGTTTATTTGTTTGTTTGTTTATTTGTTTAAACGCGCTAATCTCAGGAACTACTGGTCCGATTTGAAAAAAATCTTTTTTTATTGGATAGCCCATTTATTAAGGAAGGCTATAGGCTATATAACATCGCGCTACGACTAATAGGAGCGGAGTAGCGACGAGAAATATTGCAAAAACAGGGAAAATTTACTCATACGAAGTTGCGCGGGACAGCTAGTAATATTATAAAACTGAAGAGTTTGTTTGTTTGAATGCGATAATCTCAGGAACTACTGGTTCGAATGAAAAAAATTTTTAGTGTTGGATAGCTCATTTATCGAGGAAGGCTATAGGCTGTATAACATCACATTATGACCAATAGGAGCGGAGCATTAATGAAGGATGTTGCAAAAACGGGTGAAATTGACGCAAACGAAGTTGCGCGGATCAGCTAGTTAATAATAAAATTTAACAATTTAATCAGGTGTGCATGCGATACATGAAACAAAATTGTGTTTATTGTAACTAAAGTCACTTTTTGATCCCTCTTCCCCTTAGTGATACTTGGTGAAGTTTAAAATACCCACCATATCACGTGTATTAAATATTATATATATATAAATCTGTAATTTTTTTTTAATGTTTATAAAATATAATTCAAGATTTAGTACCCAAATCCGTACAAATGTGCAATTTTCAAAACAAATTAGCAATATAAAACAATCAAACAATCCTTTCCACCTTCAAAAAAATTGATTGTCGTCAATAAATTAAAAAAAAGACGTAAATCGAATGGAAACATGATACCTAACAACTTATTAACAGATCGGACAGGGACATAAATATACATGTTGTAGAGTATAGATTTAACAAATAGGTTTAATATTTGCATGTCAATATAACGACTGAATGTCTATGCACATTAAATTACCATCTTATGTACTACACTTAATGAAAATTATTATTATTATAACATTATTAAATCTTGTTAATCCAGTTATCATTCTATTACAGTAAATACATAAGACAGTTACTAGAAGACAGTTCGACAGGCAAGTTCCTAGTGTTCGCTCACCACAAGCCTGTGATAGACGCCATCTGTGTGACGTTGGACGAAGCCGGGGTACACTACATATGTATCGTCGGTTCTACGCCGGCTAACTCCAGAGCTGTAAGTACTAGCTGACTCTACAGACGTCCTGACTAAAGCGTCTTCGAGACGGTTGGAAACAAACGGGCAAACCAAGGTGACCTTGGCGGGAGTTTTGTGTGGCCCACCGTTTGTGTTTTCATCCAAACGGTTGGAAACCAAACGCAAACACGCGCTACCTTGGCGGGGCCCACCAATTGCTGGTTGCAAACCACACCAATTAATATTATATCGTCAGTATGTACTTGCGAAATTTTTAATAGGCTATTAATACAAACTTCTGACTGCCCCTGTGGCGCGGTGGGAGTGTATCCGACTGCTACGCAAGAGGTCGTGGGTTCGATCCCCACCCAGGATAAAACTTTGTGTGATGAGCACGATGGTTTATTCTGTGTCTGGGTGTAATTTATCTATAATATGTATGTATTTAGAAATATATAAGTATGTTTATCAGTTGTCTGGTTTCCATAGTATAAGCTCTGCTTAGTTTGGGATCAGATAGCGTTGTGTGAGTTGTCCCAAGATATTAAAAAAAAAAATTAAAAAAAAATACATTTTTTTAAATTTAACAAAACTATAAAAGAAGGGTAGGTACTTATGTACATTGCAATAAATATCATATCAATTCTGCGGCAATTTATGTGTGCCTATGTGGTGGTTTGGTTTGTTGTTCGGTTGGAAACGCCGACTTCACGGCGGCAAACCAACAGCAAACGGCGTGGTGGGAGAGCGCTTCCACCCGCCAAGGGCGTTGGAGGACAAATCATAATTGGGTTTGCAACTGCCGTCTACACTGTTGGAAACCAGTAAGGTCACCTTGGCGGGAGACCAGCCGTCTGGAACATGCTTTAGCTCTGCATTAAAACATAAAAAAAAAACTTTAATATCCTTCTATAAAGTATTAGACATTGACGTATGACCTGGACTGCGCCATAACCTTACAAAATTGACCACTTTTTATATTGCAGTATATTATATTATGTACACAGGAGCTCGTAGACAAGTTTCAACATACAGAATCGTGTCGATGTGCTGTGTTATCTATCACGGCGGCTAACTCCGGACTCACTCTGACGGCCGCCAACCTCGTGTTGTTCGCCGAGTTACATTGGAACCCTGGGGTATGACTTGTTATACGCAATAGAATTTTTTTTGAAAGTTGAGATACCTTTTTAAGGAAAGATAGTATTTTTTTACTTCATTAGTTATTTGTCGAGGCGTCGTCTGAGGGGCTATCCCTAGCTTTAAGTATGTAGTGGTGTACTCTATTTAGATATACCTTCTTGCTTTTGTTTATATTATTTTTACTAGCTGTCCCGCGCAACTTCGTATGCGTACATTTTCCCCGTTTTTGCAACATTTTTCATTACTGCTCCGCTTCTATTGGTCGTAGCGTAATGTTATATAGCCTATAGCCTTCCTCAATAAATGGGCTACCCAACAGAAAAAGATTTTTTTCAATTCGGACGAGTAGTTCTTGAGATTGCCGTGTTCAAACAAACAAACAAACTCTTCAGCTTTATAATATTAGTATACATTTTAAACTTTGACGTAAAAATATTTGATACTTATATGAGTCGGACTATTTGTGGTATCGTAGCGTTTAAAGGGGGGGGGGGAGATTTGATGCAGTTTTTATATGAGAAAGTGTAGTTAGAAGTTAAAACCAGATGGTGGTGAAATATATTTATTGTTATGTGTTATTATTTTGTTTTTACAGGGAGATTTTTAATATACTAATAATCTTCCGCTTTTGGCTTCTTTACATTACACCAAATAACTTCGTAATGTAATAAAAAAAAAAAAATCAACCCTTCACCACCTACTGCCTACTTTTGTCACATATCTGAGAGACTCCGGAGTACTACACCTCACAATGAACATTGATTTTGTTCCAGTAAAATAGTCTGCAGGTAAAGGTCATAACTCCAAAAACTATTGGTAGCTGATTAAGGGTTAAATGATGATGTTGCATGATATTAACAACGTCCTCCAAACAGTTAAATTTAAAATTTAAAAGATTTAACCGATATTTACCACATTTATTTAGTTGAAACTAAATAAAAGTGGTAAAATTCGGTTAAATTTTTTTTAACAACTGTGGCGCGAACCTTCATACACAATTTTGCACCAAAATTGTGTAAGAAGGTTCGCGCCACAGTTGTGTTCCATTGATTTTAATTTATTTTTAAAACTAGTTGACCCGCGCAACTTCGTCTGCCTAAATTTTCCCCATTTTTGCAACATTTCTTATTGCTGCTCCGCTCCTTATTTTTATATTATACATATAAACCTTCCTCTTCAATCACTCTATCTATTAAAAAAACGCATCAAATTCCGTTGCATAGTTTTAAAGATTTAAGCATACATAGGGATAGAGAAAGCGACTTTGTTTTATACTATGTAGTGATGTTGAAATTCGAACAAAGGAGTTTTAATTCCACAAAGGTCATGATTAACTTAAGATTTAAATATCCCTTTGTTGATGTGTGTATTAAATATATTCCAAAACTGATATTGTAAAGTTATTTAGTGTTATGTAAAGAAGCCAGACGGTTATTAGTATATTAAAAATGACCGTGTATAGTGAGGAATGATGAAATATAATGTGTAACGATATACAATAAAATTTCTAGATTCTGGAGAGAGGAAAACGATGAATCCTTCAAAAAACTGTTAAAACAGTTACTTTTAAGCAAAGCGTATTATAACATTTCAGAATTTTTAGATAATAGCATAATATAAATTGAAATTGTTTAGATGACTATGTGATTGTTATTATGTATTTGATTTTGTATAATTTAATATTTAATTTTATCATATCTAATTTAATTTTACCTTATTTAATTTATAACACTCTAATTTAATTTTATATAATCTATAAAAAAATAATTTAATTTTGTACGCCTTTATGGCAAAACATGATGTCACTAAAACATTTATTGTAAACATCTCTATTCATCACTCATGTTTTAACAAAATAAAAATATCTTTATCTTTATCTAACAAATACGTCAGATCCTGACTCAAGCGGAGTCCCGCGCGCACCGCATGGGGCAGCGCGGGCGCGTGTGCGCGCGCTACCTGCTGGCGCGCGGCACGGCCGACGACCACATGTGGCGCATGCTGCAGGACAAGCTACATGTAACTACTGCTTCTACCACCAGCTCGCGACACCTATGTTTGCGTTTGTCTCTAGCTTGGGACAACTCATACAGTGCCATCTGATCACAATGCTATGGAAACCAGACTACTGATAAACATGCTTAAATATTTTTAACTGCATATATTATTATAGCTAAATAACACCCAAACACAAAATAAACTGTGCTCATCACAAACTTTTATCCTGGGTGGAGATCAAACCCACGGTCTCCAGCTTAGCAATCAGGGTCACTACCCTGACTGCTAAGCCGGAGGTCGTGGGTTTGATCGTGGTTAGTGAATCACTAGACCAACAAGCCATTTAAAGAAATTGTACTCTAATGTAGTTTGGCGCAAGAACGTCGTTCCCCGCCCGTCTCCTTCATCCCCTCCAATACCTAAATTCGAGTTGTGCGCAGCTTACGCCAACATCAGACACGCAAACTTAGGTGGCGCGAACTGTACTTCTTTCTGGAATACTCTTTATATAATAAATGTTGAGGTTATCTATTTTAAATATTATATTAGGCGCCAGTCATTTATTACGTAAGACGATTAAGAGGGGGGGGGGGGAGGGCGACTATGTATCATATTTTCATACAAGGGGGTGGAGGGAGGGAGTCTTGACGTTTTTTACGTAAGATCACAAAAATGCGCAAAGTTATGATTACACTTGGAAAAAAAACGCGCACAATGCACGCATTCACGCGAGTGTGTAGGCGCGAGAGAAGAAAAAAATTAAAATAAAAGCAAGGCGGTTTGAATCTGAAAGCAGTTAAAAATTAATTTATTAGTAAACTACAAAACAAACTTTTCTAAAATTTATTTTATAACAACCGAAATGTATATTTATTTTTCCTTTAGATTCTTGACTAATAAACAAGGGGTAGGGGGTCGGCCGTTCCTTATTTTTCTTACATACAGAAGTGAAGGGGTCAAAAACTAATCAAAGTCGTTTTACGTAATAAATTACAAAAAAACCTAAACAAAACATTTAATGACTGCTGAAATTATTGGTCATAGCGCAAGCTTAGCGTAATTTTAGAAGATTATATCTATATAGTCAACGGTCAGAGCGTGCTTTGTCAAGTCTTTTATAACTAAGCCAAAGTACTATCTATAGATGTCAATCTTAATACTGAAGTTTTTAGATTTACAGAATAGCTTTGGGCGGAAGACCGAAATTAAAAAAAATAATAGTAACAACATTTTTAATTAAAATTAAGGTACTTAGCTATTAAGTACTTTTTTAATGAATTACCTCTCACGGCAGGAATTCTACTAACTAAATCGGCATCTTGCAAATACTGAGTTCAGTTTAGTTAAAAAATTTCAAAAAAGCAGTGAGAAATAATTATCTTACTTTTAATATCTTTTATTTTTCAGGTGCTGAACGATGTAGGTCTAAGTCGAGATACGTTTGCAGGCACAACAATGAAACACCAGGTAAATATACATACGTTTTTTTAATAGAGTCATACAACAATTTGCGTCACTTTCTCTTTTTATTAAATTACATAAGTGGGAGAGAGACAGCACATTACAAGGTTTCGATAGTACAAAATGTTATATTTTATGGACCAACTACCGTATAGACATCTTTTTATCTATAATTTGTTGGGTCCCTATGTACTTCCTATTATAGCACACCAGCAAGTTGGAAAATAATAATAACATCTAACCAAGGCCAAGGGTTAAAATTTTCCTGAGGTAACCCGATACAAAAATGTATCTTGTTAGACACGGATTTTGTACTTACAATAATAAGTAACTAGAATTCTAAGGGCAACCGAATAGAATCGTGTTCTTAGTATCCTTCGCCACCGATATATAATATCTTGGGACAACTCACACAACGCTATCTGATCCCAAACTAAGCAGAGCTTGTACTATGGTAACCAGACAACTGATAAACATACTTATATATCTCTAAATACATACATATTACACCCAGACACAGAATAAACCATCGTACTCATCACACAAAGTTTTATCCTGGGTGGGGATCGAACTACCTCCGGCTTAGCAGTCAGGATTACTAACCACTAGAGCAACAGGCCAGTCTATACAATCTTTTACATTCTAATCAAGTCGTTTCTGTAATATATACATGTATTTTATATTTCAGGAAAGCAAAAACAACATAACACAATACTTATCACCGATCATGCCTAAGAACAAAAATGACTTCATACCCGGAACTAACATTAGAAAGGATTCTATACAAACTGAGTGCTCAACTAGTATGGAAGAACAATCAACTAGTTGTATAAGAGATGATTCAGTTGATAAATCCTTTTTAGATGACGATGAAGATGATGAATTGATGGCTAATATTGATTTGTAAGTGTTGTTATTATAATAGGTAATAGGTATATCCATTGTTGCCAGATTCTCGGCAAATTCAGGGGCTTTACAGCTCTGGGGGTGTTTTAAGAGGTAGTGATGCGCTACCCTTTAAATGGACGTTCAATCTACCGATCCGTACTAGTGAACACTAGGTAGGGTACTTGGTGACTTGATAGACATACAATTTTTATTTGAAATCATACATAGTAATTTTTATAGGCATTTCTTGCCAATTACTTTATAAATACAATAATTGCATTTGAAAGAAAAAATTGAAGTTCCGACCCAGGAATCGAACCCGAGACTTCCCATCGCTTTACCGGAGCGCGAAAGCCGAACCAACTAACCTGAACTATGTCACTAAACTTGAAATTTCTCTCTCCTTGTTGCATACGAGTTGGGCCCTCGCAAGCGCCATCTAGTCATGTCCTTAAGAACTATTATGGCTTTTTGTTATTGCTTCACCTTCACCCTTGACCAGTGTTAAGTTTTTTTTAAAAGCAAATTTTGGTGATAATTTAAAAAGAAAATTGGGGTAAATTCACTTGGTCATCTGGCAACACTGGGTCTATCAAATCAGTTCCTTGAAAAAGATTGATCCGGAGTGAAAGCATACAGAATGAATATTAAATTTTGTGGGCACTGTAGCAAGTGTAACTGCCTTTGTGGCGCGAGCGCTGCTTTGTGGTGGGAGTGTACGACTGCTGCGCGAGAGGTCGTGGGTTCGATTCCCACACGGAGAACACTTTATGTGGTGCACAAATTGTTGTTCCGAGTCTGGGTGTGCTTTGTGTCTGTGAAAGTCCCCCGCGACATAGGGATTGTACGGATCACGGACCTACGTGGTACGTTCATTAGTAAACTTGTTGCATTAGATCACTCACCGGAATTGTAAATATGACCCTTCATATTTTGTCAACAAATTAATAACTGTGATAGTGATTAATAAATATTGTTATACACTCTAAGGAAAAAGTAGAAGATAGTGAA
This sequence comes from Herminia tarsipennalis, assembly GCA_945859575.2. Taxonomy (NCBI): domain Eukaryota; kingdom Metazoa; phylum Arthropoda; class Insecta; order Lepidoptera; family Erebidae; genus Herminia; species Herminia tarsipennalis. Next base: position 20,855,083 of record OX243846.2, read on the forward strand.
ATCATAAAAGCACAGAAAACTCACTACTTAATTTGTTAGGACAAGGTGAAATCATAAAAGTATTTTAAGTTTGAGCAATTGTTATGTTTGAATTTAAAAGTAAATGCTATTTACACGATGTCCTTTTCTAGTACACTCAAGAACAATAAATGAATGGAGTATATTAAAGGCTCACACAATGACAAACTGCTGGTTAGCTCAGGGATTCCCAAAGTTTTATGATGTTATGGAACCCCAAGTTTTCGCAAAGCTATAATATCTGGAGACATTGGAAATATAATTGCAACCACAATATTTTTGTTTTCAAAATTTCTTATACTATATATTTCGCGGAACTCTGGTAACTTTTCTAAGAAATTGGGTAATCCATGCAAGTTTTTATTCAAATCAACAATAGGCTGATGATGAGTCGGAAAATGATGGGTCTTCCGACTCATCATCAGCCTATCACAGTCCCCTGCTGGACACTCTTGGACGACTCCTTGTTCTATCTTCGGCTTCTCGCATCTAGCTCCTGCCAGCCGCTTTGCGTAAATCATCACTCCACCTGGCCTGAGGGTCTCCACTCAAGATCTCGGTTAATATGGCCAGCCCACTGCCAGTTCAGCATGATAATCTGGTAGACTATGTCGATAACTTCCCAGCAGAACCTATTTATTGTAGATCCTGGGAGTATTTGCCATAATCGCCACGCTTGGCACGCTGGTTAGCGATTGCAGTAAGGCTTTAAAGTACTCTGATGACGCTACTGCCTCCCCCGGTCTGACATCCCTTAGTCGCCTTGACGACACTCACGGCACGAGATGAGGTGGTACTATTCTTCAGCTTGTGCCACACGGCAGAAGTTTTTATTGCTTCAGTTTATTTGTATGCAAGGGGCAAGAAAATTGCATCGTGTAAATGGCTTTTTATATACTTTACTGATATTTTTCTTTAGTATATAAATGAAGTTGAATTGCTGGCTGATTCTGTTATTTGTAAGAAGTTGTATATAGTCGTAACTTCAAAAGTATATGTCTCTTGTTTCATTCTCGCCATAAAATATTTTTGTCCCTTTTACTAGAAATAACCATCTTCCTTTAGTGTTTTTCTAGAGTTTCGGATTCGTCGATATGTTAATTAACTTCTATAGTATTTTTACAATAGCATTGGTCGAAAACGCGGCTTACAGTTCAAAATAACTAAAATATTTTATGAGGCGAATGTAACGACTGACATACTTGTGAAGGCACATAATTTATTTTTGTGAATAAAAATTGTACTTTGATTATTTTGTGTTTTAATCATTGCTTTAATACCATTTGTTATGTACGGTCTGAGTTTGATCTACCATATAGGAGGCTAATTATTCACAGTTTCAAGGTTCTGTGTATTGCTTTTGATTGATTTTGCATGAACCTAAATCAGGCAATTGCATTACTGACAGAAAAAAAAATGTTAAGTAGAGACATTTTATTTTATTTAGATTTTATTATATAATTTAATTTATATAAAAGTTGTTTTCGCAGATTTTAGTCTTTGTTCAATATAGGAGTTCTGCAGGGTTCCATACATGGTCCATACGTCAGTAAAATGAAATTATAAAATACGTAGTACTGTTTTTAGAACGTACGGCAAGCTTATTCAAATAATTACACGTATTTAATATACTTAGTAATATAATATACGGACAAACAATCAGTTTTAGATCACAATCATAAAATTAAATAGATGTGTGATAATAATATTTTGAAACATCATTTTATTATTATGTAGTAACTGCGTTTATTACTACATAGTAAATGATATAGCATCAAAGCATTAAATATAACAATGTATATAATAGTTTTAATCGGTATGATCGTGTATAGATTTAGATATAATTGGTTTACGTAAAAAAACAGGATGCAATTAGATTTAAACATATTTTGATTTAAAAATAATGAATCGTGCATTTTCCAACGATGTTGACTTTTGTGAAGGTTATTAACTGTTAAGTTAGTAACATAATAACTTGTACCTAAAGTCCCGGGCCTGAGGGTAAAGTACGGCCTCTAAGAAAATTTACTAACGAAAAATGACAATACAAAAGTGCGTAGTTTTGACCCGAATGAGTCTATTGTTTGATAAAAGGGGGTCAAAGTTGAACGAGGGTTTTAATCAGATATCATCTTACAAGATAATACTAGTGAAATAAGAAGATTTTACAAGAAAAATAGATATTTATTTATTAGCTTTTATGCGATAAAAACTATAGGTATCAGGTTTCATTAAATTCGAAAATTACCATGTCAATATGTCGTGGACATAACCTACGAAAAGCAATACAGCTTAAATATAATTAATGTTTCAATTCTTGCCAATTCGCGTTCGGTCCATCCGTAACTTGCCTCGTAAAGTAGTTATACTTTTTCCACCATTTTAAATGTTAAGACAAGTCCGCCTCGAGCAAGTACTTTCCCTGATGGTTCCTGAGTTACTGTGAGTACACATCGCCCCTTTTCAAACGGCCACACTGAAGGAAATACTTCGTTAAAAGTCATGTTCATCATGTGGTATCGACGCTGAAATAATAATAATATTATAATTTTTTATTGACACAAAAAAATCCTAATTACAAAAATATTGCGGCTCTGACTCTTGTGCTCGTTGTATTACTATGTTACAGGAGTCAGTTGCTTCTCAAATAATTACATTAAAAATGTAGGCAAAAGTAATAAACAAAACGAGATAATTAAATTGAAAGAAATATAAAAGCAAATAGAAAGAAAGAAAGAAGAAAGAAAATGCATTTATACAAATGCAAAGCACACGAGATCACTGAATAAACATTTGGTTGAAATACAATTACAGACTAAATACTGATACTAATAAATAATGAATAATAAAATTGAATAATGGTAATAATATAATTAACAACTATTAGTAATAATAATAAATTTTCTTTACAATATCACAAGAAAATGGGCGTCTCGGGGCTGCACCAAAAATAGGTACTGAGTTCAGCTTGATGCCAATGCTAATCAACAAAACATGAATGAAAGTACACTGCATAATACAACTATCTTAAGTCTACCTGATGATTTGAACGATAGTTAGAATATTGCGGAATTAACAGAAACCATTCAAAAACTAACTTCTGAATTACAAAGTGCTCATCACGAAATAGAACTATTAAACTCCGAAAATTCTCAACTGAAACAAGATGTTGAGCGTTGTAATAAAATCATTGAGACGTACAAAAAAGTGAAGTTATCTGAATTTAAAACGCCTCTATCCAATAGGAAAAATAAACAAAAAATAAATACTACTGTGTCTTCTCCAAGAATTTTAAATCACACATCTACTTCATTTTTAATTGATTCGCCAAAATCCAACGATACGGTTAAGGGTGGTATATTAATGGATCGTGAGGAAATATATATTACTCCCAAATTAACGGATCAGACGAATTGTATAAGCCAAAAAGAAATTGTTGACAATCGTTTACATACTTTTCGTACACCAAAAATAGGAACAGACAAAAATGGGAATAATTTTGGCTACAAAGAAAGGATGAAACGCATTGTTGTGTTTGCGGATCAGCAAGGACATAGGATTAGACAAACGCTACAAAAACTCACTGGCCCGGAATATACTGTTACATGTTACTGGAAACCAGGTGCTAAAACAGAGGAGGTGCTTGGTTCATATATGGACATTATTTTAGATTTAAATATGAATGATTTTATAGTAATATTAAGCGGTACTAATGATTATAACCCCACAGATTTTATTTATTATCTCAAAAAATTGTGTAATTTAGTGCAAAATACAAATATAATAGTATCTGAAGTACCGTACAACAAATCATTATCTGAAAAAAAAAAAAAATTATGAATTAAGATTTATGTGTAATAACATTAAAATGTGTCGTACATTGACATGAGTTATAGCATACATGTACCATTTCGTAATCTTTTTGCGTTGTATGCCTGTCGCTCCCTATTAAGAGAAATTTTACGTATAGATTATTTAATGAAGTCAATAAATTATAAACAGAATTTAAGTTCTTACAGCCATAACGTAATTCAAGTTGCCCATAAGTACACACAAACGACTACCCTAAATAATAATATTTCTGAACATGATTTACCTCTAGATAAAGCCAACACTTTTATAGACGAACAAATAACGAATCCAGATCTTTTTCGTGACATCATTGTATAACAATATTTTTTGTAGTAATAATACCTATGTCAACATCTATCTTCAAAATGTTTGTGGAATTAGTAATAAAAAAGATGAAATGGAAGTATATCTATACGGGTTAAATTTGGATAAAATGTACTTATGTATTACAGAACACTTTTTAAGTAAAGATGCAGTGCCTGTTTTTAATATGAGTGATTTCAAAACAGTAGCTTTTAATGCTCGACTAAATAAAAAGAGAGGGGGAAGCCTTATAATGGCTAGTAAGGAAATGAAATGTGAGGAAATTTCCTTTTGTAAAAAAATTTATAAAATAGAATGTTTCGAGATATGCGGCATAAGGGATCTTGATACTAATTTTTATATTTTTTGTGTATATAGAAATCCCACTGCCGATAACATGGATATCTTTATGACCAAACTAGAACAACTATTAGAACACTTCTTCAGCAAAAAATGCATTATTTGTGGAGATTTTAATATTCACCTCTTAAAAAATAATCGCAAAACTACAGAATTTCTCAGTTTGTTAACTACCTACAATTTTAGACCTTTATTTACTGAGGTTACATATAAACGCAACAACTCTCAATCGTGTTTAGACAATTTCCTAACAAATGTACAAGCCGAACGTGTCGAAAAAAGCTATATAGAACACAATTATTTAGCCGACGGTCATGCGGGACTTTTTTGTAAAATGGTATCGGAAACTCCTGCGGGTACTAAAAATAAATTAACGACGTTTACTTATAGACAATACAGTGATAAAACTTTTAATAACTTTAGACAAGGGGTTCTTAGCACGAATTGGTTCCAAAATATAGGAATAAACTGCTTTCTTAATATATTTCAAAAACTCTTTCATAATTCGTTTCCAAAGAGGAAAAAAAGAGTCAATATTGCTAAAAGTCGTGTATTACCTTATATAACAAAAGGCATAAAAGTATTTAGCACTATGAAACGATTTTTACTTAAAAATATTAATAAAACAAACTGTACAAACATAGAGCTGCGTTATTTAAATACTTATATAAGAATATATAGACAAGTAATAAAAAAGGCAAGGAAGTTAGCAGTCAGTAATGACCTAAAAAAAGCAAGGGATTCGTCTACAGCTATATGGCAAGTGGTAAACAAACATAGAAATAAACAAGAAGTTTATAACAGTAACGATATTATGCTAAAAATTGATGGTAAAATAATTAGTAATTCGCAAAAAGTGGCGAATGTTTTCTCAGAGGTATTTAATAAACCAAACACAGTAATGGGAGTATCAAACACTACACTCACTGCGACACAAATTCTACAAAATAATATCGACAGGATTGAGGAGGATATGATTTTTGAGCACATAACAACATCAGAAATTAAAAGTATTGTTCAATCACTGCCAAATAAGAAATCATTTGGTTATGATGAAGTTCCGATACATGTTATTAAAAATCAAATAGATGTACTTGCAATTCCACTAACGTATTTTTACAACTCGTGTATAGGTATGGGTATATTCCCGGATCAGCTCAAAATTGCTAAAGTGATACCGGTCTACAAGAAGGGTAGCAGATGTGACCCAAATAACTACAGACCCATATCGTTACTCCCAACACTATCAAAAATATTTGAGAAAATAATCAAAATAAGACTCCTTAAACATTTGTATAGAAATAAAATAATTACACCCTGTCAGTACGGTTATCAAAAGGGTGTGGGAACAAACGAAGCTATCAACACGTTGATCGGGCAGGTGGTAACTCACATCAACAAAAAGCTTAGAGTCGCGGGGCTTTTTCTAGATCTAAGTGCAGCTTTTGATACTGTGGAACATAGCTTGCTTTTGAATAAACTGGATCACTACGGAGTAAGGGGGCAGGTTCTAAATTTATTGAAATCTTATTTAAAAAATCGCATGCAGTACGTTGAAATCAATTCGGTCGAAGAGGGTTGTCAAAAGTCTTTCAAATCCAGTCTCAAAGTCATTAAAAAGGGTGTACCACAAGGATCAATTCTGGGTCCAATTTTCTTCATTATATTTACAAATGATCTAGTAAGACATATACAACAGAAAATACAAAATGTTGAACTTATCCTATATGCAGACGACACCAACGCAATAATTATCGCAAATAACATGGTAACCCTAAGTGACACCGTATACAAAACTTTATCTTTATTTCATGAGTGGTTTTCTTTGAATGAAATTGTATTAAACACTAGTAAAACTAATTTAGTACTATTAACGACAAATTTAAAAAACAACGAGAAAATAGAAATAAACTATAACAACAGCATAATACCCACCAGTAACGAAGTAAAATTCTTGGGAACGTTTATTGATAAGAGGCTCAATTGGAAAAGGGAAATCTCATGTATTGAAAGCACGATTAGTTCGGCTTGTTATGCTCTCAGAAGTCTAAGGGACGTGATTTCTCAAGATCAGCTAAAAACTGTATATTACGCACTTATCGAATCCAAATTACGTTATAGTATTAGCCTCTGGGGAAATAGTTACAAATACAACGTTAATACTGCGTTTATCGCTCAAAAAAGGGCGATTCGCACAATGGTTCGAATACCGCAATGGGAGTCATGCAAAGATCATTTTATGCGTCTGCGTATACTGACCGTTCCAAGTTTGTATATCTTTGTACTGCTAACAAATTTAATCAAAAAGCTACATAAAGAAGAGAGCCTAGCAGAAAAAGAAAAAAGACACTCCACAAGACGTAAAGACTTGCAGCACAACTTTACTCCACACTTTTGTATAGTGAGTCAATGTGCTCTTTACCAATCTATTACAATGTTTAATAAATTGCCAATTGAATTTAAAGTCATTAATAGTGTAAGTATTTTTAAAAACAAATTAAGGTCATATTTGCTGGAAAGGTGTCTATATACGGTGGATGAATTATGATTTAAAACTATGACTCACGAATAATTATGTTATAATCTCATTGCTCGGAATTATGTGTATGTCTACTTTTTAAATTGTGTTTAATAATTATTTTAAATGATTTACTTTATTTGTTCAAATTATAAATTGTTATTTATTGTGTTTTGTGCATGTATTTACTTTTTTTTTTTTATATATATATGTAAAACATTTCAACACAATGTTATAATTGTATCTGAAATAAATAAATGAAAATGAAATGAAATGTAAATATAAAAGCAAATAATTAATAAAATTAAAATAAATAAAAAGCAAATAATTAATTGTATTAAAATGAATATGAGCAATTAATTGAATGAAAAAATGAATATAAAAGCAAATAGTTAATTAAATGTTAATTTTGTTCTTTTGAAATAAGCTATAGTTAGCTTTCATTGGCACAGTGATATACGTTACACATGTTGGATCAAATCAATTTATGATTTGATCCCCATTTTTCAGTAAAAAAAAGATTGTGAAATTAAACTCCAGTTATCTAGTCTAATATTTAGGAAAGATTTGTATTTTTGTATGTACTTAACTAAGAAACTTCTACATTAACGGGGAGTAACGTAGGCTATATTTTATTGTCAAAAAAAAATAGAAATAGAATAGAGATCCCTACGAAAATTGCAATAATTTAATAACTCAAGGTATAAAAACTGCGTTAGGACACCCGTGCGGAGCCGGGACAGGCAGCTAGTTAATTTATAATTATGCAACGCGAAAATCTTTATGTTAGTAAATTGAACTCAAGGCATGAAACAAAGTCATGAGGGGTCACCCAGGATCATTTTCGGGAGGGATTTAAGTAATTTTGTTACATGTATGGAGTGTAAATTATTTATTTTTATTATTGAAGTGAAAACTTCTTAAGCGGTGTTGTGCCCTTTTTTTATACCCATAGGTATAAAATGTTAAACTCGCGCCAGGATCACGTGACCGAAACACGTGACCGTAAGATTCTTAGAATACAGAAACAAATTTCGCCGCAATCTACAATGTTAAAATAGCTCAGGTGGGAAATCAGGCGGTCTAGAAACTAGGTGACCCAGGTTCGAGTCCAAAAAATTTTTTTTCCTCTTATTTATTTTAAATTTTTTGTTTTCTAATTTGTGATTTAGTATTTCATAGTTTTAATTTAATTGTCTTGTCGTTGTCATTGACATTTTTTTAAATTGTCTCCTAAACTCCTAAAGACCCCCGGTTCAGGAGTTACAATTGACTAAACAAATACACATAGTTTGTGTTCACTAACGACCGAAAAGGTGTTTCGAAGTAAGTAATTGTCATTTTAACGTTGCAACCACAAAACAAATAGAGTACAGAAGAACATTCTCACGGACACGCCATGCCATCTCGACCTCTTTTGTTTCAAAGAGTTCCTTCTTTAGTCTAATTTCGTTACGGCTCTCCCAATTGGCCTAAACACCTATAAATACTGAATTTGGAAAATTGCTCTCACCAACTTTAGGATTATTGCAATATTCGAGATCCACGAGTTGGATGTGTGATATGTGGCGTTGGACCAACTTTGGGGTTTATTTATTTGGATCTCAAACCAAAAACATATACAGGTAAAACATGCGTAACATTATTGAGACTGTGAGTTGTTTTGACTACAGGGATTACAGCATCAAAACACCAAATTAACAATTGAAAAATATCCAGTCAAGGTTTCCTTAAGGTTCATTTCCGTGCATCGCGGCCGATCGCGAGTCGCGCGCGTCTTACGACAAGCGTCTGACGCGCGCGGCCGATGCGACAATACTCAGAGTATGAGAATGTATGGCGCCGTTTCCGAGGTAAGCGACAGACGCGCGCGGCCGACGACTGTCGTAGGCTGCGCGCGCACTCAGAATATTGTCGCATCGGCCGCGAGTGTCAGCCGCTTGTCGTAAGCCGCGCGCGGCTCGCGATCGGCCGCGATGCGCGGAAATGAACCTTTAGTGCTGGGACTAGCTAGAGACCGTGCAAATATTTATCTTATTAAAATACCAAATAGTAGGAACCTACACTTACCGGTGGCAATGGACACACATTAAGTTCAGTTTTTCTTACTATTGGACCAATAATTTCATCCTTCAATATGAGGTCACATATTTTGTAGTGCATTTCAACAAAAGATCGTCTGTATTCATTATGGAGATACTCGTAGAAGATGAAATGTACCTGGATTCGAATATACCTTATCAATAATAAATAGGTAACAAATACAAATAGATAAGCTATACATATACAAATAGATAAATAGGTAACATATACAAATAGATAAGCAAGCTGCTTGACCCCAACAGAGACTGCACTCTATTCACGAAATGCTGGCAATTAAAATATATAAGAAGTTACCTATGAAGGAGAGAGCTTTGCCAATAAACAAATTTATGGGATATCTACTTGTTTAACTGGTTACTAGGCAGATGCTTTTATTCAATCAATGATTTTTTAGAATTTAAGTAGAGCACATGAATAAGTACTCATTATTATTTACAGTTTTAATCATCATATGTCATCGACTAGATCCCTGTCGCGCGAACTATGCTCCTGGATCTGTGCTTGCTCAGGGCTGTAGCTGACTGGATTTACAGACAGGCATGGCAACGGATTTTGTCTTATAGTGGTACGAGCTGACACTTGCAGCTTAACCCGTTTTTGCAATTCATTTTACAATTCAGTAGTTACTGCCTCTGTGGCGCGGTGGGAGTGTATCCGACTGCTACGCAAGAGGTCGTGGGTTCGATCCCCACCCAGGATAAAACTTTGTGTGATGAGCACGATGGTTTATTCTGTGTCTGGGTGTTATTTATCTATAATATGTATGTATTTAGAAATATATAAGTATGTGTATCAGTTGTCTGATTTCCATAGTACAAGCTCTGCTTAGTTTGGGATCAGATAGCGTTGTGTGAGTTGTCCCAAAATATTATTATTATAAAATCGCGATGAAAAATAAACGACCTATTCTCATACCTATCAAATATAAGCACAAAAATATCAATAAAATCAAACGAGCCATTTCAGAAGATTTCCACCACTAACATCATGACACGAGATTAATAAACTTATATTAGAAGATGTGTGTGATACTTATTGATCTTACCGAGACGTTGTTATTAATAAATAGTTTTTTGGTGGTAAATTCCATATGGAATGCTAGCTGTCCTCTTTTCTCAGTTCGTCTGGTTTTCAGTATAACATCTTCAAAATAATTAGAGTCACAAGACTCTAGTGCTGGCGGTCCGGGTATTAATTGCAGTACTCTTGAACACTAAAACCACAGAATATACACGAAAGTACATACAGCTTCATACAAAACTCTCTTCACGCACGCACTCATATCTAAGTGTACATGCGCCGCAGCCCGCAGTCACAGTCTTATTACTAAGAAACATTTTTGATTATTTGTATATTTTTAGAAATATTCGCTCCGAAAGTTGAATAAATTGTGTGTTCCCCAATTTATAAAATACTAGCTTTCGCCCGCGGCTCCGCCCGCGTGGATGTCGGTTATCGCGATAAAAACTATCCTATGTCCTTCCCCGGGACTCGAACCATCTCCATGCCAAATTTCATCTAAATCGGTTCAGTAGTTTGAGCGTGAAAGCGTAACAGACAGACAGACAGACAGACAGACAGACAGACAGACAGAGTTACTTTCACATTTATAATATTAGTATGGATTATATAATCACAAAGGTTTATACAGAATGTAACAGAAAGGTGGGGTCAAATTTCAGTAGCGGATAGTGCATGTTGTCAGTATTGCACCTACCATGGTGCCATAGCTGGTTGCATTATTAATACATAGTTATAGCATATTGTTTTTAGTCAAAATTCAGTAGTGAAAGGCGTATGGCATAAGAATTATACCTCCCCCAGGCACAAAATTCGATTGGATTATTATGGCATGGAACTTTGAAGTCTGACTGCCTCTGTGGCGCGGTGGGAGTGTGTCCGACTGCTACGCAAGAGGTCGTGATTTGTAGTTCATTATATGAATATCGGTTTATATGTATGAGTTTGGCGACAACGGTTCCTATAGTAATTTTGTTGCTTAGCACTTCCACCTGTTTTTTCTGTTCCGTGGTTTTATGTGAGGTTTTAAATAATCTGACTACAGAAAAAAAAATGTGTGGCACTCGGAGACTGCCGCGGTAAAGCTATTGCATAGCATTTTTATCAACAGCAATTTAAAAAAAAAAAAAAATTAAAAATGTTTTTTTTTATTTTGAATTATAAAAAAAACAATGTTTTTTTTTTTTTTTTTTAAAAAAGCATAAAAAAAAATTTAAAAGTTTTTTTTTTATTATAAAATATTTTTATTTTTAAATTTAACAAATGTTTTTAATTTTTTTTTTTTTAATTTAAAAAAAAAGTAATTAAAAGTTCTGCTATTCATCGATAGATGGCAAAACTAAAAAGTGTCACCGCTGTGCCCGTCGGAGTGGGGAGCGTGAGGTTTTTTCGTTACGGAATTTCTGGATTCGGTCCCCGCGGTCAAGGCCCGCGATAGAAGCTATGCAATAGCTTAAAAATTAACTTTAGGCATTACTTTACAAAAAAGTTTTGAGGATACTCAACTTGGTTCTGGATATTCTTAATTTGCTAAAGTAAAACTGTTTTGTGTTTTCTTGAAAAAAATAAAGATATGTAAGATTTAATCACTATTACTATTTGCTACTTGGGAATTTAAACACCTGCTATGTGGTATACTTAGGTACCTAAGTATATAGGTATAAATCGTCAGTCAACACAGTCGTATGGCATAGTAATTTATATGCTCTTTGTGGCATAGCTTCAACGCCATAATTAGCCAGGCAGAGGTCAAGTTAATAGAGGGTGTTGTAAAAATGGCGGCATACTACCCTGTCGTTATTGTTACACCTCCACATATGATGTAAAAATACTTTGTAGGTAAGATAAAGTGTGTTGTTGCATTAAATACTTGACACAAACAGAAATTAGCCTTTAAATAGGCTAGATTGGCAAAAATTAAACTTAAAAAAAAAGATAATACGGTATGGCATAGTATTTTATATGCTCTTTGTGGCATAGCTTCAACGCCATAATTAGCCAGGCAGAGGTCAAGTTAATAGAGGGTGTTGTAAAAATGGCGGCATACTACCCTGTCGTTATTTTTACACCTCCACATATCATGTAAAAATACTTTGTAGGTAAGATAAAGTGAGTTGTTGCATTAAATACTTGACACAAACAGAAATTAGCCTTTAAATAGGCTAGATTGGCAAAAATTCAACTTAAAAAAAAAAGATTATACAGCGTGCATAGGCTTAGCTTTTAAGTAGAACTTAACAAAAAATGTACTTGTGTCAAGCGTTGACTTCATAAGTTTACACACATAATCATCTAAGCTTACACTATGACCAATTATTTCACATTTTTGTCAAGTTTTACTTATGCTAACTTTGAGTTAAATCTAAGAACACTCTATATTACTTAGATCTCAGCTTAATTGTCACTCTGGCTGCTTCAGAGGCTAGTGTTGAGGACTAGAGAAGCTAGAGATAACTTATTGAGCGGTAAAACAATTCCTAACACCGTAGAGCTAGGTAACGTATCGTACCTATCGTGTGGGCTCATTTTCTTAAGTGAAAGGTTTTGCAGTTTTGGGGGGGTTTGTATGCCCAAATCCCGTCCCTGGGTACGCCTGTGGAGAAAATATATAAGTATGTACTTACATGGTACAGGTAATAGTTTTCAAAAAATAATATAATTCCTACAAAGTATAAAATGGTTTCTTTCATTTTGAATGAGTGAATATATAAAAAGTACTGCTTTCATTTGACTCGTATTTATGAAGAAGTTGAATTGCATTGCTTTGTTGCATTTTGATCATGATAATGGCTTGTTCAATTATATATAGGGTTATTATTGCCCGAGCTAAATGATGTTGGTAATTGTTGGGTTCCGCAGTCTCATTTAGGTACATGCCCGCTAAGCATTATCGGAAACTCCTATTGTGCTTCAGGAGAAGGGTTGCCTGATAGAGCCCCTCTGGGTATGTATGTACATACAGAAAGTCATTGCAAAAAGACGCAATCGTGGGAAACTTCCTCATCCAACACGCCCATGGTCCAACCAAGCGGCGCTGAAGAAGCTGCTCGAGACAAATTCCCCCACCAGAAGAAGAGAAAATGAAGTCCACGCGGGTGATTACGACCGCCTCTTGGATCCCGTACCGCTCGACAGTCTTGATAGCCCGTACCACTTGTGAAAGGGGCGAGAAGCCTGGTAGCTGGGATGCGTCAGGGGGCAAAGTACCTTAGTGGAACGCTGTCCCTTAGGAGTCTCGTCCATCCATACGCACCTGTAGTGTAGTACTTACTATACTTAGATACCCTTGTTATCTCTACCTACATCATCTTTGAAAGACGATGATTATTTGAGGTCTCTAAAGATATAAGTAATAAAAAAAAGCCTTTAATTGACCCAGCTACAATTTCACCTTAAGTAGTTGTTAAATTAATTACTCGCTAACTGCTAGGTATACATACTTAAAAATACTCTTTTTATTATTATTAATACTTTATAATGAGTATTACTACTTAACATATTACGATAACTTATTTCTAGTTGCCTTAATTCCTCAGGTTGGGTAAAGGCCTCCTACAGAGATGCCCAATTCTCTCAATCTATGTGCTATTTGCCACCAGTTTGTGCCAGCAACTTTTTTGATCTCGTCATCCCAACGGGTAGAGGGTTTTCTTCTCCTTCTCTAAATATATACCTACGTATAATTTGGGTTAAAAAGCACTGTGCATCAGTGCACATAATGCACATGTACAGAAGGCCGGCTCACAGCTCAACAAAAATTTCAAGCATACAGACAGTACCGGCCTTAGGAGGGTGCGCGCCTGGGCGGGGGTTGCCGAGACCAGAGCGGCACGACAATGACGGAGTCACCTGAATCACAACAAACAACCTTTAGTATCCAATATTCTTATAAACAAACACGAGCAGCAAAGCGATCAAGCCAAAGTTGCGAGAATTGCGAAAAACTAGGGCGCCCTACTCAGGGTCTGATCTAGGGTTCTAGTTGCCCTAGACTACCTATGATTAAGCTCATGCAGTGCTACGATTTAGGTATAAGAGACAGGGCGCAGCTGGAGAGCGGGTTACTCGATAGGTGCGCTTGCCCACTTAGTCCTTTCACTCTGCAATCAGCCAAAGCCTTGCTTCTATATCATGGTATTTCTAAGTAGTGCGTAGGGACACACTTTGTCTCTTTGTGCTCTTCCGGTTAGTATGAATCGACAATTTGACCTGCTTCAAGAAGTTGGTATAGTGACGAACAATAAGCCCGAGATGACTCAATTATCTAGAATTTAGCTCAATAGTTACAGGTCTAAAGACTTCGCGCCAAAACTAATGGTATGATTTCGACTGCCCTTCAAACTCTTGGGCCTCAACTGAGAGTGCTGAACAAGGCTAGCTTTCAAGGTTCAAAAACCGTTTGTATAAAAGTATTTGGTCGGATGCCTAATAGTTCGTCCGTCGTGTGGTGCCGGCTTAAGAATAGTACCACCCCATCTCTTCCCGTGGGTGTCGTCAAGGCGACTAAGGGATTTCACTCCGGAGGACGGGCAGCAGCGTCCTCTGCGTACTTAAAGCCTTACTGCGATCGCCAACCCGCTCGCCAAGCGTGGTGATTATGGCAATTACCCCCAGGATCTACATACTAGTAGGTTCTACTGGGGAGACCCGTGCCCAGCAGTGGGCCATCATATGGGTTGTTATGTAATAGGTAGAATTTGGCTACTCTGACGTAAAAGCAATAATATTACATAGCCATGGAGATCCAGAAAGGAGGAGGCATTAGTGACACCAAACCCAATGGCTTATAGGAGGCGCTCGTTTATCACGGTAGATTGGTATATTATAGTGCAGTGTTCCACAGGTTATAAGGCCACTCCTGTGAAACATCAGTTCACAGTATCTTAGGACCGCACTATACTGACGATACTTCATCTCGTTTCCGAAAAACGTCCAACGAGGACGTTTTTCGGAAACGAGATGAAGTGTCCCGACACCGAAAAACGTCCTCGTTCGGTTTGAGTAAGATTTACTGGCTGGGGTCGTACAGCTTGTTAGATAAACTCATGGGCTAAGATTTATGTGGCTCTGAATAAGTCTAAGGCCCTACGGCGAGAGCGTCTGTAGCCCTATTCAGATGGCACAGGGGAACAAACAATGCCTTCTTCCAAACAATATAATCATGCAGTCTATGGAGTGCATACATACGTAAAACCAGTGCCTGTGATGGCACATAGGCGCTGAAGAATGATTCGCCCAGGGCGCCGCGCCGTTATGCCTAAGGCCGGCACATAGACGCGCACGTTCCTAAGGAGCTATCAAACGTGCGCAGTCTCGGTTGACGATGCGATCTAGGTAAGTATAATAGATACCACTGGACTGGCTACCCCCCCCCCCCATACAAAGTGACAGCAATTTCAAATGCGGAATCGAATGACTGTCTTTTGAACATTGTACGTGTGCGTCTATGTGTGCGTCAGACTGTTTACGGTCGTTGTGTACAACAAGAGCTGTGTCTGTAGAGCCGGCCATCTGTATGCATCTATTGTGACCACTGCATTGACAAAAAACAGGAAAAAGGTAGTTTTGTTACTGACCCCGGTATCATATAACATTGGCTTTTCATTACGTACGTAATTATATGATAATTCCACTGTATTGTGATTGTTAGAGTCAGTGGTGCAGAAAACAAAGGTTTTGAAGTTTTTTAATAGGAAGGTGATTTTATAAGGTTTTCTGACACATCCATAGTAAATAGAGACAATTCTAAGTGTTTTTTTATTGATTTCTAACTTACAAAAAAACGATTAGCTACCTAAAGACCATTTATTATTATAGTCCGAGAGTGGAGCGCAAAAAAATACAAGCAGGTCCTGGCCATTAAAAAAAATGAACCTGCTTCTGCTCCAAACGCTAAGGAATCCAGCTGACTGATGAAGGGTATTTCTTTACTTCACTAATATGACGTACTTAATATAAAAAAAAACAACCTTTATAAAATGCTTGCCTTTTTGGTGCTCTCCTCCCGGTCTACGAGTATTATGTCTTGCTTAACCTGTAAAACCACAACAAGAACAAAACTTTGGAGACTCCGCGCGTAGTGATTTAAAAATGCTCCCCATAGAAAGTTGTTGTTTATAAAAAAAAAAATCCTTTCCAATGTCATTTCGCTATTTGTACTTAATTGCTTATTAATATCCACTTCTACTAACTGCGGAAACGCCATAATTATAGTTTTTCCGCCATTTTAAATGTGAGGACAAGTCCGCCTCGGGCAAGTACTTTCCCTGATGGTTCCTGAGTTACTGTGAGTTCACATCGTCCTTTTTCAAATGGCCACACTGATGGGAATTCTTCGTTAAAAGTCATGTTCATCATGTGATATCGACGCTGAAATGATATGATATATATGTTACCTACATGAATAGCTTAAGTAGGTATTAGCATATAGTCAGTGTCACTGTTTCCCAGGGGCAGCATCAGCCACATATATGATACGGGGTCCCCAGCCTACAGGGGCCCCGAACGTGTGGTGCCCTACTGTGGTTTAAAAGTCGATTTTATCACAAAAATCGAAGACCGTCAGTTTTCTTCCTCTATAAGTATAATTTTTAATATGTTTTCAAAGATGTCCTTTTATTTATTGACTTTTTTCGAAGAAAGACGTTCTAAAGTAATGCATCAGCATTTTTTACTCGATTCATTTTCATAATTTTATACCAATTTTCAAATATCTAAACATTGTAGCAGTATCTAAATATAAAAATCATAATAAAATACACGTCCACGAGAGGACACAAGTTTTTAGACAAATCTCCTTTCAATTGAAATAACTTTTAAAGCGTGGAATTTTTGACAAATGACCGTTGTTGTTATCCTTGTTACACAAGTATAGACTTTCATTTGATGTTGTCAAATGACCGTCCGAATGTCTAAATGAAATAGAAGTCTTGTTGTTGTCGGTGAACAACGACTAGGTACTACAGAATTCTGTGGCATTACCACACAATGCTCTCTAAGCTACAGTGGACATTTCCCCAAAATTTAATCCTATTAAAATTTCAATACGTATCTAATATAGTAGGTACACTTACCGGAGGTAACGGACACACATTGAATTCAGTTTTTCTTACTATTGGGCCAATAATTGCATCCTTCAATATGAGGTCACATATTTTGTAGTGCATTTCAACAAAAGATCGTCTGTATTCATTGTGGAGATACTCGTAGAAGATGAAATGTACCTGAATTCGAATATACCTTATCAATATTATATACTCATTTATTAAATTCCAGCCATTATACTAACGAACGTGAACTCAGGGCCAGGCGCGGATCCAAGGGGGAGGTCATTAAAAGAAATTGCCCCCTCCAGACTCATTAATTTTCGAGTCTGTGCCATAATATGGCACAGACTTGAAAATTATAACATATAAAAATTGAAAAATATAAAATTATAACATATTTGGTCCGTGTTGACAGGAAATTGCACTCCTCCACCTTCCCACAGAGTCCCGATGCACGATGACGAATGACACTTGCCACCTCAGTGTTCGTCATCGACCAGATCCCTGTCGCGCGAACTATGCTGACCGTAGTTGGGTTACATCGCCCCTCCCTGCCTCCAGAACATGATCCTGGATCCGTGCTCGCTCAGGGCTGTAGCTGACTGGACTTACAGACAGGCATGGCAACGGATTTTGTCTTATAGCGGTACGAGCTGACACTTGCAACTTAAACCCGTTTTTCCAATTCATTTTACAATTCAGTAGTTACTAAAATCGTGATTATTAATAAACGACCTATTCTCATACATACCAAATATATGTACAAAAATCTCATTAAAATCATACGAGCCGTTTCAGAAGATTTCCACCACTAACATTATGACACCAGAAAATCGCTACATAGTATAAAACAAAGTCGCTTTCTCTGTCCCTATATCCCTATGTATGCTTAAATCTTTAAAACTACGCAACGGATTTTGATGCGGTTTTTTTTAATAGATAGAGTGATTGAAGAGGAAGGTTTATATGTATAATAACATCTAATAAATAGTGGAGAAATAAGGAGCGGAGCAGCAATAAGAAATGTTGCAAAAACGGGGAAAATTTACGCAGACGAAGTTGCGCGGGTCAGCTAGTTATACTTAAATTAGAAGATGTGTGTGATACCTAGTGATCTTACCGAGACGTTATTATTGGTAAATAATTTTTTGGTGGTAAATTCCATATTGAATGCTAGCTGTCCTCTTTTCTCAGTTCGTCTGGTTTTCAGTATAATATCTTCAAAATAATTAGAGTCACAAGACTCTAGTGCTGGCGGTCCGGGTATTAATTGCAGTACTCTTGAACACTAAAACCACAGAATATACACGTAGGTACATAAAGCTTCATACAAAACTCAGATATCTAGTGCATGCGCCGCAGCCCGCAGTCACAGTCTTATTATTAACTAGCTGTGGCCGCGACTTCGTTTGCCTAAGTCAGACCTAAACTAAGGTTACGAAATAACTTATGTGTAAATATGTTGAAACAGTCCTGTCTGGTGAGTCGCGATATGATTCAGCAGCGGAGAATCGACATATAATCATCTATTAATGGCTGTAACACCCAAAAGCTTTATGAAAATAAATAAGTACCAAATACAGACTCTTTAGGTATTCGTTTACTGTGTTTTGATAGTTAGTTTGGCGTGTGGCTTAAGAAGTGGGTTTTCTGTTGTTTTTGTTTAATCTATACTAATATTATAAAGCGGAAGAGTTTGTTTGTTTGTTTGCTTTGTTTGTTTGTTTGTTTAAACGCGCTAATCTCAGGAACTACTGGTCCGATTTGAAAAATTCTTTTTTTGTTGGATAGCTCATTTATCGAGGAAGGCTATAGGCTATATAACATCGCTAATAGGAGCGGAGTAGTGAAATGTTGCAAAAACGGGGAAAATTTACGCATACGAAGTTGCGCGGGACAGCTAGTGCATAATAATTTTCAATAGAATTTGTACGAAAATTTTGTTACTTCTCATTTGATCAGATGTTTATCGCAAACTTGTAAAGCCTAAGTACCTAACTGTGATAGTTTTCCTTATAATTTTACTATATATACTACTAACGTGATTTTTTCACATACCCAACATCAACCATTTAGGTGGTAGGAGGACACTTGACTCTAACAAAAATGTTCAATATAAAGCTTAATATTTCACAAAGAGATCCTTAAATCTAAAAACATTCTTCACAAACCCTAAACGCTTTTTAAAAGACCTATCTAATGATATCCCACACGATGGGGTAGGTGATAAAAAAAATCACATTCCCACTTTACATATAGGAGAGGTACCCTCAAAAAAAAATATTTTCAAGATTTTATTCTTTAACTTTATCGACGTAGTATTCATGCAAAATAGCAGTCTTCTAGCAGTAATAGTCTCTGAGCTAAGCTGCGGACGGACGGACATAAGGGAACTATAAGGGTATCGTTTTGCCATTTTGGTAAAAAATGGGATGTACTTCATGTGGTGTCAATACTTATAAAATGTTTTTTCAGGTTTTTCCTTTGTCTGCAAAGATATACAACTGAAAATGCTTATACACATTAGTATAAAACTTCTATAACACTTTAGTAAACAAAACAGAGCGTGTCATGTGTGTCATGCCCGCGAATGTGGCAGCGTCAGATATATAGGCATACTAATCTAAGGGGAGTGCGAGCGTCCAAATAAGTGAAACATTAGCGATTTAATCGTTTTTTAAAAAATAATTTGTACCCTGTTTTCATATGTTTTATTACGTTACAATGATGCAAGTAATAAAAAACGACATGCACCCCCCCCCCCCTTCCTCCAGACTCATGAATTTTCAAGCCTTCGCCATACATTTGGTCCGCGTAGATAAAAACCCCCACCTCCCGTCGCCCGAACTACTCATACTTGGCCGATGTTGAATCATTAATTATCGTTGAATGAATGAATTATGTGTTCATCAATTCAACGATAATTAACTCCATTGAATCCAACCATAACCCCAAAACATGCACCTGTGTGATGCGTGGTCAAACAGACAGACAAACATTTCTAAAAATGATAGCAATGTGTTTTTTTTAAATGCTATTTTTAAACTTATTTTACTAAGTATAGAACGAACATCTTTGCAACGAACACATAAATTCTAAAAAGTGTCGAATAATTTTTAATTGTAATGTAATATTATTTATCATTTCTATAGATGTCTTACCTAGGTCTAGTATTATATTATCTGTGCCTAGCTGCATATTTAACTTGATTTTTAATATAAAAAAAATGATAACTACCATAAGTTACCTACGGTCGAAAAAATAACTAAAACATTGAGAAAAATATTAAAAAAGGACAAAGTCAATTTAAAAAAATACAAAAAGAACATATTCCGACATCAGGTTCGACCCTGGGACCTCGTCGTCAAAGACCGCTAGCATAGCTTCGAGACTATTTTGTTCGCTACTTCGTACGTCAAAATAACTGTTCTTAAAAAACTTGAAAATGTGGTGTTTAGCTCCTTATAGTTTTATCGTGAAGTTATTCCATGGGCACAGATAATATAATACTATACTAGTATCCATGGGTTACAATTTTGTGATAAACCATTATAGTTCGACAAAAAAACGTTGCTGCTCGTTCCTCATAGACGTTAGCGTAATGATTCATAGTGTAAATAATGACCTATATATTTACTATAAAACTGCAAATTTTCAATATTTTTTTCACTAAGTTCGGCCATGTACAGACACGTGAAATTTACAATTTTATTATATGTATAGATAATTATACTGTGCCGCAGTGCAGTGCGTCACACACACGCGGATAGATCCACAGTGTACATTTGTATAAACTTACTGAAAGAGAGCTCATAACAATTTGATCAATCATTAGCCATGGATAATTAATTAACGTAGTAACTATATAATTATAATTGTTACTTGGGTGTTTAAAATCAACTGCAAACGTGATTTGTAGTATTTTTGATTGCCCAGAAGCTCAGAAAGGTAATAGATTCTTAGGTAGGTACTTCTATAAAATGTTATTAAAAACGAAAGTAGGTACATTTTACATTTGAACTTGGTGGTTATGGTAGTGGTTGTGGTGATATGGTGGTGGTGGTAATATGGTGGTGGTGATATGGTGGTGGTGATATGGTGGTGGTGGTGATGGTTGTGGCGATATGGTGGTGGTGATATGGTGGTGGTGGTGATGGTTGTGGTAATATGGTGGTGGTGGTGATGGTTGTGGTGATATGGTGATGGTGGTGATGGTTGTGGTGATATGGTGGAGTGGTGGTGAAGCACCATCACCATTGCCACTCCCACAACCACTACCACCACCGCATCACCATCATAAATAAAACCTACAAATGCCAACACAACGAATATTTTTTTTTCTGAATAGCACTTTACAACTTTTTGCGTGAGCCAGAATTAACAGCCCTGGTGCGACCACCGAGTCATCTATACTAATATTATAAAGCGGAAGAGTTTGTTTGTTTGTTTAAACGCGCTAATCTCAGGATCTACTGGTCCGATTTGAAAAAATCTTTTTTTGTTGGATAGCCCATTTATCGAGGAAGGCTATAGGCTATATAACATCGCGCTACGACTAATACGAGCGGAGAAGCGACGAGAAATGTTTCAAAAACGGGGAAAAATTACGCATACGAAGTTGCGCGGAACAGCTAGTAGTAGATAAAGCATATTTTCACTGTGACCGAGTGTATCTACACTAAAACGTTCATACCTATGAAACCGGGCAAGTGCATGTCGGACCATGCCCAGTGTAGGGTTCCGCAGCCGTTATTACAAATAAATTAACTACATATGAAAAAATCCTGTTCGAATAATTGCACTAGCAGAGGATCGTATGTTTGTATGCACTTACGCCCTTTTGTTGAGAAAAGTAGTGTTTAGGCAATAACTTAAAGACGGTATATCCGATCATGTCGAAAATAATTTAAGTTTAAAGTATTTATTAAGTTTAAAGTATATACAAGGTATAACAGAAAGTTGTGGTCATATTCAATGGTTGGTATGTGCCCATGATACTGAGTGCACATACTCGTATCAGTCGTATCTACCTAATTTTATCAAAATCGGAATACCCTAAAACATATTTATTATTTCTTAATTCGTTTATTTATAAGTGAAAAAGTTATTAATTAAAAAAAGTATGACTTCAAAGTTCTATGCCATAATAATCCAATCGAATTTTGTACCAGGGGAGGTATCATTCTTATGCCATATGCCTTTCACTACTGAATTTTGACAAAATGCATATGCTATAACTATGTAATAATAATGCAACCAGCTATTTATTTATTTATTCATTTATTGCACAAGTTTTTACAGCACCATAGTAGGTGCAATACTAAACACACACTATCCGCTACTGAAATTTGACCACATCTTTCTGTTACATCCTATTTTATTCAACTTTGCTAGTTATCTTTTTAAAAAAAAAAACTTTCGGAGCCATTTTTAAAAACATGCACAACAACATAATCAAAAGTGTTTCTTAGAAAACTTAAAATGTTTTTAAAATATTAATATAGAAATATT
Organism: Herminia tarsipennalis; assembly: GCA_945859575.2. Classification (NCBI taxonomy): domain Eukaryota; kingdom Metazoa; phylum Arthropoda; class Insecta; order Lepidoptera; family Erebidae; genus Herminia; species Herminia tarsipennalis. Next base: position 20,877,814 of record OX243846.2, read on the forward strand.
TATTTTTATTATTTAGCTATCAAACAAGTAGTGACTAAGTACTACACAATTCAGAAAATTCATTGTTTGTAGTCTTTGAGTGAAATGCCTGTCAGATACGGTCGGACAGACAAACAGTCGGACATGATAAAACTATCATATATAAATATAAGTGTTCCGTTTTTGCCATTCGGTTACGGAACGCTAAAAATCGTGGTACCAACATACATGAGTCTGACTTCTGTACTATCCTTATTTTGTGCTTAAATGTTAATAAGAAAAAATAACAAAAATAAATCAAACTTTCAAGTACCTAAGTGTGCTTTTTCTAAAGGTACATTTCCGTGCATCGCAGCCGATCGCGAGCCGCGAGCGGCTTACGACAAGCGTCTGACGCGCGCGGCCGATGCGACAATATTCACAGTGCGCGCGCAGCTTACGACAGTCGACGGCCGCGCGCGTCTGTCGCTTACCTCGGAAACGGCACCATACAATTTTGTACATTCTTATACTCTGACTATTGTCGCGTGAACCTTTAGGGAGGTCAAGGTCTGCCAAAAAAAAGCAGTAGTTCCCATTTGTTCTATGGAACATGACGTCATAGGACAAAACAACACTTTTTCTCCCTCTATTATTCTATGGAACAACCATTGAATTACATCCTAACTCTTCACCCGAGTCTACCGCTATAGAACAAATTTTGAATCATTTATTTTTCCAAAATCTTCCATGGCATTGATAATGACAACTTTTCTATCCTATATTTTATTTTCCTTAAAAAATAAATAAATTCTATAGTACAAAATAAGAAAAAAAATATCTTATTTTATCCTATGACGCCATGTTCCATAGAAGTTCTATGGAACATAGGACAAATGGGAACTACTCATAAAACCATGAGCATGTTGGGCCATGCTCAGTGTAGAGTTCAGCCGCCGTTATAACAAATAAATGTACTACTTAAGAAAAAATACGATGAGAAGAGCATACGCTCTTCTGCTGATGCAACTTTTCTCATCGTATTTTTTTTGTTTGTTTTTTGTTCATGAATGACACTTACGCCCTTTTGTAGCGCAGCGCAGTTTTTCGCCAATAACGTAAAGACGGTATATTCGATCATGTCCAAAATAATTTTTAGTTTCTTATTTTATGGTCATACGGTTCAAAAGATAAAGAGGGCGGGGCGACACAATTTTTGCAACTTTCGCAGCGACTACTTTCAAAAATATTCAGTTATTCAAATAAGTTTTTCAGAAACCATATAATGTTTTTAAAAGATGAACTCGTTGATATTTGCTAAACAAATTTTTTTTCAGCTTCTGTTACACGTATGGAGTGCACCCCTTAAAATATGTATTTTTATTATCTACTAGCTGTCCCGCGCAACTTCGTATGCGTAAATTTTCCCCGTTTTTGCAACATTTCACGTCGCTACTCCGCTCCTATTAGTCGTAGCGCGATGTTTTATAGTCTATAGCCTTGCTCGATAAATGGGCTATCCAACAAAAAAAGATTTTTTTCAAATCGGACCAGTAGTTCCTGAGATTACCGCGTTCAAAACCAAACTCTTCAGCTTCATAATATTAGTATCTATACTAATAATATAAAGCGGAAGAGTTTGTTTGTTTGTTTGTTTAAACGCGCTAATCTCAGGAACTACTAGTCCGAATTGAAAAAATATTTTTCTGTCGGATAGCCCATTTATCGAGGAAGGAATATCACTATATAACATCATGCTACGACCAATAGGAGCGGAGCAGCAATGAAAAATGTTACAAAATCGGTGAGAATTGTCGCCGACGAAGTTGCGTGAGATAGTTTAACTATCAATGTAGCTTTAAACGAGACACATATGCTCCAAATTTCATCACTATTCATCATTTAAGTAAAATGCCCGTGACATATAGGTAAGAGAAAATATATAAGTACTTACATGAAGCAGACAATAGTTTTCTAAAAACAATAAAATTCCTAAAAAGTACAAAATGGATTCTTTCATTTTGAATGCGTGAATTTAATAAATAACGCTTATATTTGGCTTGTATTTATAGACGATTATGTAGGAGTAGGTAAGTTACTTAAAATAATTACATAAATAGATAATATATAGGTAAGTAGGTATATATGGTCATGCGTTTTGATCACGATAAATACTACTTAGTCTATACATATAATAAAACTGTAAATTTCACGTGTCTGTACATGGCCGAACTTAGTGAAAAAAAATATTAGGAAATGTTCGAAAAGAGTATTTAAACACTGCTGCATTTTTAGAAATGTCTGTCTGTCTGTCTGTCTGTCTGTCTGTCTGTCTGTCTGTCTGTTTGTTTGAACACGCATCACGCAGAAACTACCGTACAGATTCGGTTGAAATTTTGCACGTGCAATCTAATAGATGCAGATTAACATTTAGGCTATAAATTATCACGCTTTTTCCCATAGGAGCTAAGCAGTAAGGGATAATGTCTGTAGCTATTTTTCGTTATAAAACAGTAACTACTTGACGGATCTTTATGAAAATTTGCAGTTTTATAGTAAATACTATAGGACATTATTTACACTATGAATTATTACGCTAACGTCTATGGGGAACGAGTAGCAACGTATTTTTTGTCGCACCATAATGGTTTATCACAAAAATTTCCACAATTAGACATTATCTATAATTGTAACCCGTGGAATGCATAACTTCACGCTAAAACTAAAAGGAGCTAAACACAACATTTTTAAGTTTCATAAGAACAGTTATTTTGACGTGTTAAGTAGCTAACAGTATAGCCTCGAAGCTATGCAAGCGGACTTTGACGACGAAGTCACAGGCTCGAATCTGATGTCTGAATATGTTCTTTTTGTTATTATTTAAATTGTCTTTATCCTTTTTTAATATTTTTTCTGAATGTTTTAGTTATTTTTTCGACCGTAGGTAACTTATTTACTTTGGTTATTACTTTTTATATTAAAAATCAAGTAAATTATGCATTTAATTATAGGTATTGCATGCACTGCTGAGAGTAATGAATTAATCGTAGTAGAAATGAAAAACAATATTACATTATAGTTAAAAAGTATTCGTCATTTTCCAGAAATGATGTGTTCGTCTAAAAAAAAGACACTACACACGTAAAAAAAAGTACATGTAGCGCCATCTATGAAATCAAATTGTGAACAACAAAACAACGGCAACATTCTTGAAAGTAGATGGCGTTGTATTCAATAATGTTCTATACTTAGTAAAAGAAGTTTTAAAAAGAAACACATTGCTATGATTTTTAGAAATGTTTGTCTGTCTGTCCGTTTGTTTGACCACGCATCACACAGGTGCATCGAGGATCATGTTTTGGGGTTATGGTTGGAGATTACGTGTTCATCAATTCAACGATAATGAATGGCTCAACATCGTTCAAGTGTGAGTAGTTCGGGTGACGGGAGGAGGGGGGTCGTTGTTTGTCAACCGTACCTTTAGGGATATCTGACATTTTCGCGGGCATGACACACATGACACGCTCTGTGTTTGCTTACTAAAGTGTTACAGCAGTTTTATTATTAGTATTGCGTTGTAACACTATATGAAATACACCCCATTTTTAGCCAAAATGACAAAACAGAACCCTTATAGTTCCCTTATGGCCGTCCGTCCGCAGCTTAGCTCAGAGACTGTTAGTGCTAGAAGGTTGCAACTTTTGCATGAATAAATTACTAACGCCGATAAAGTGAAAGAACAAAATCTTGAAAATTTTTTTTTTTTTAAGGGTACCTCTCTTATATGTGAAGTGGTGGTATCATTAGATAGGTCTTTTAAAAAGCGTTTAGGGTTTGTGAAGACTATTTTTAGATTTAAGGATTCCTTTGTGTATAATATTAGGCTTTATAGTGAACATTTTTGTTAGAGTCAAGTGTCCCCCTGCCAGCTAAATGGTTGATGTTGGGTATGTGAAAAAATTCAGGGTAGTAGTATAAATACTAAAATTATAAGGAAAACTATCACAGTTAAGTACTTAGGCTTTACAAGTTTACGATCACATGAGAAGTAACAACATTTTCGTACAAATTCTATTAAAAATTATTAGGTAATAAGTAGGTATAACGTTGAAAGAATGAAACAAAAACAACAGAAAACCCACTTCTTAAGCCGCACACCAAACTAACTATCTAAAATAATAGAACAGATCGATTTTTATTTAGTAAGTATTTAGTCAACAGGACTGTTTCCAACATATTTACACAGAAGTTATTTCGTTACCTAAACTACCTTAATTTAAACCCGACTTTCACGCGAACGAAGTCGCGGGCACAACTATTATGAATATATATATATTACGGGTCTTAATCGCGTTTAGGTTAAATACCTTGCTTACCTACGTTTAATATGCATGATAGTTTAAGTATAATTTAATTTAAAGTCATCAAGTATTAAAATAAACTTATCCAGTTTTGAAAATAGATGGCGTTTAAATACAAATTAAACAGAATCAGGTAAATTGATTTAAAAAATAAATCTGAAATTCTTACGATTATGTATTATATATATATTAATTACGGATATGAATTTATGATGATCTTAATTAACGACAGGTTCATCATCATCATCATCATCAGCCTATCGCAGTCCACTGCTGGACATAGGCCTCTCTAATTGCACGCCACTTTGTTCTATCCTCGGCTACGACAGTAGTTTAGTATTTAAACTAAACGTTTCTAAAAGATATACTAATTCACTATATCTTTTAGAAACGTTTGAATGTTGTCTGTTTGTTTGAACACGCATCACAGTACCGCGGGAATGCAATGTTTTAAAACCAGGATATTTTTTTAAAAACTTATCTCACACTAGCCCTATTTCGCGCGAGTACTTGGGCGGTTTCGGGCTTCATTTAACCCGAAACCGATAATAGTAATATTTGATGTGATGCAAATCATTTTGGTAAAATACTATTATAATTTGTCTTCTAACCGTCTGGCGCCATAAACTTTGTCGCCCTTCATTTTGCTGCACTGGGCATTTGCTTGGCTTGCCTTGCCATAGGTCGGGCCCTGATTAGAGCTAGGCCCTAATATCCATAGATGCCACAGAGCATTGTGGAGCATGTTTCCAATATGCTTTACACAGAAGTTAAATTGTAACATAAACTACCTTAATATAAACCCAACTTCCACGCGAACGAAGTCGCGGGCACAGCTAGTCCTATAATAATAGGAACAAAGGGCAAGAAAGGAAATATTTATATGGTGATTTATTGTTTATTTTACAGATAAAAAAATCTACGCTAGTAGTACCTACAAAATCACAACAAATCGATTGTGTTACTTGCGTTGACGGGGCTTCCTCGATCTCTTGGCAGGAGTCGCCAACGTATTGCCTTTTGGGGATTCGGGATCTTCGGACTTCGTAGAATCGTCATTGTCAACAACTGTGCATAACGGGAACTTGGCAATCAAATCATGAAGTTCGCCCATAGTCTCAATCTTTCAACGGGATTGGTCAGGACATAAAATGACTATCTTGCCCTCCATGGACCAGCAATTTGTCATACCGAAATGCTTACGTGCAGCTGTAAACGTCCGATGCCGAACCTGCGTCAAGAACTCAGAGATGGTGATTCCAGTGCCCTTGAGCGATTTTTTGCTATCCCACACGAGTTGCCGATGTTCCATCCTGAAGAATCGAACTAGTATAGGTCGAGCCTTTTGCTGTGAGAAACCAAGCCTATGACAGACATGGATGGAGGTTTTGTTTACCTCTGGCACTTTAATATGGTTGATTAATATGCCATGGACCACATCATGCAGTTTTTCACTGGCTTTCTCTGGCACACCATGAAGCAGCAGGACTTTTCTACGCATGATAGTTTCATGCCTATCGAACCCAGCAGCAAGCAGCTCAATCTGTGTCTTGAAATTGGACAGTGCTTGATAGACAAACTTCTTAAATTTGGAGAACTCTTGAGCGATGGCTGCAATATCTGGTGAAGCAGTGTCACCACTAGTGGTGGCGTTTTGTAATTTCACCTCATATTCTTGCATTCGGGAGCCGAAAATCTGCTCAAGTTCTTCCAGGCTAGCAGCAAGTTTTGTGTCCATATTTTTAATAAATAAGTGTTGCAGACTTGATAATAATAAATAGCGAGTGTGGGGAGGTTTAAAACAGAATTAAATTGTTTTATTTCATTAATGTTATTAAATAACTATTTTAATATTTCTTTAAGAGCACACAAAAATGTATTGCACTTCTATGTCTACCCACAAAAAAAAAAAAAAGAAAAGCTGATTATTATTTGAGCTGATTATTAATTTTATTAAAAATTATAAATTCCTGTTCAGTCGTTTTAAATATTTGTAAAGGGTTAACATTTGGCTTTCTATTGTAAGTAGTATTATAGTCACAAATTCTAGTCAACGTGAAAGCACAGTAAAGATAAAACTGTGGTGAAAAGGTATAGAAGGACCCTAAAGTTTAGGGTCCTTCTATACCTTTTCACCTTTTAGGTAGGTATTTCAAATAAGACATGGTTTAGGGCCTAAACCATGTCTTATTTGAAATACCTACCTATAGCTACTTAGATAATGACACCGGTATAACATTATCTATGTTATACAGGATGTAGTAGGTAGGTAGGTACTCTGATATCTCTCGTACCGTGGCCTTTTCATAATGCGTAATTATATCTACTACGCATTATGTAAAGTACCTACTGACATATCTGCTGTAGAAATTCAATATTTATTTTGAAAAAACTTAAAAAAAAAGTGTAATACATTGATATTTCTTACACCGCATCTCCGAATAAAAATTAGCCATTCCAAAACAAACTTTATTTTTTTTTATTGGTATCATTCCTAAGCAGTGGCGGATTATCCAGCAGGCTATGTATGCTAGAGGCTAGGGCGGCAGATTTTAGGGGCATCAAATTAGGCACATAAACCATTGTTACAAACATGAAAAAAAAAAACATTAAAAGAAAAAAATACACAAACAAAACGAGTCTACTTCAACGTAGTAATACTTTAACGTCTGTTTAGGAAAAATATACGTTTTTTTTTATTTCATTATTTTTTTTTAAATATTTCAATCTTCTTCTTCTTGCCTGTCTTGTTTTATTTGGGGTCTGCCCTCTTTGTAGCGCCACACCTGACGGGGGTTGTGAGTTGTCTCTTCATTACAGTTTGTACATTTCACGTCATTTTTGACGGTTACCATCCAGGTCATTGGTGGACGTCCACGGCCTCTTTTTTCTCTTCCATGTTCGTCACTCTCTTCGTCACAGGTTATCACGTCTAATCACATGCGCCACGGATACATTCGTTTTTTACTTTATTGGTTCTAAAGACTCTGCCTGTCCAGCGTAGCATCTTGAAGGTTAAGTTTTTGTTCGTCTGACTTTTTCATAGGCCATCAATCAGATCCTAAGAGTAGAGTTGGCGTTACTGCTCTTTTAAATACATTGTCCTAGGTGTTGATCGGCATACGAGAGTAGCATAGGATGCCAGACAGTTAAATGTTTGTAATATCTTTCTCACCATTGGTATTAGGTGCTGCGATAGTGTGCCCAGTCTGCAATACTCCTTTATTTTTGTAGAAAGTATCAAGTTGCTAGGTCCCCACATGTTTGGTAGTTACAACTTGTAACTACCAAACATGTGGGGACCTAGCAACTTACAAGTATTTCATTGACTTACTTTGCCAGCTACGCTACGCCTTCCTGTAATAGGATTGCATTGACTGGTCCTTTAGCACATGGCAAAGTTGTTAGTGGTTCCTATGGGAACTCCTCCTTATGAAGTGCTTGCGAATATTCTAATTACCTTGTTTGTGATCAACAGTTTACCGGATGAGTCCCTAATGTATTTGCTACATTTAATACCTTTGTTTAAATGTTACGGAGTTTCCTTTTAAATATTTCTGCATCAGTTTTATCATTTTCTTTTCTTGTAGGTCGTTGAATAAAACTTTTGTCACAGCAACGTACTTCTTAGCTCTCTTTTGTTTGCGACTCCTTTTCCTGTTTTAACTGAGATTAGACATTTTATCGTGATGGATCTTTTTTTTTTTTAAAAAGGCGAATCCCCAGTAGGGTACAAGCCCTTTGTCGCGGGGGACTTTACAAACATACAAGTCACGAACACAAATAACACCCAGACCCGAAACAACAAAGTGATGTCCCGTGTGGGATTTGAACCCACGACCTCTTGCGTAGCAGTCGGACACACTCCCACCGCGCCACAGAGGCAGTCAGATCCTTATTAGTGATCACACAAAATATGCGCAAAATATATGAAAGTAATTCCATAGAGTGTTGTTGTCTCCTTATGTCCCTTTCAGATATGTAGATATCAATTAGGTTTTGATATTTTTGGTAATTTAGTTTTTGTTTTTTAGCGGTGTGATCAGACCTACACGACCATTTAAATCACCCACTATTTTTTTTCTCCCGGCGCGGTTTTGTAAATAGTCCTCCAAGTTTTCCTAGAATACATCATTTTTCTCTTTATTACACCCGCTTTTTGGAATTACTCATTTTATATTTCAAGTTTGTTGATTATCTACTAGTTTCACGCACATGGTTTGGACTGGTTTATTCTCTCGACTTTCATTATCCTGTTTCGTCGAGAATGTTTTAAAATATTCCAATAGCGTTTCAATATTTCAATATAACTTTGATAATTTTCACCCCTTTTTTAGTAGATTACCTATTACTACTTTTTTTTTCTAAGTGTGCATAAGTGTTATTAAGTCTACTCACACAATTCGATTAACGTGTAAAATGTTTCACCACTTAAATATTTATGTTGTATTTACGACATATTTGTATTGTCGAAATTTGGATATAGCAGGTCGCATGGCTCTATACACCAGCAAGATTTTTTTTTTTTTTTTTATAAAACGACTCCCGCAGTAGGGTACAAGCCCTGTGTCGCGGGGACTTTACAAACATACAAGTCACGGACACAAAGTACACCCAGACCCGGAACAACACTTTGTGGACCACACAAAGTGGTGTCCCGTGTGGGAATCGAACCCACGACCTCTTGCGTAGCAGTCGGACACATTCCCACCGCGCCACAGAGGCAGTCAATTGTTAATTGTTAGGGTGAGAGAAGAAAAATATCTACAATCTACTTTAAGTCAACAACATTTAACGGCCTCAGTTCTTTTGTACATCGTGTCAGAACCCATGAACAAGATTTCGTACGACGACATAATTGATGATTTTCGAAGAACGGATAACAACTTTCATAAGCTAATTGATTTCATTTTCATCAACAAACAGATTGTTTCTGATCGATATGATAATCGATTATGGATATTGTTCGTATTAAACTTACACTGTAAGTACAAAAAAAAAAATTACAGAATGTACATTATTTTATATAAGTTGTGTTCATATTGACTAAGGATCTTTAAGGCTTACCTTGGGTCTTATAAGTAGTGCAGGTACTATAATAAAGATTTCTTAGCTCAGAAATATACACAAAAACATTTATTTTGCAATCTTCACTAAATCGTGGGCTGTTAAAATTAATCTAGGAACTGACACACCACATCCCTAGTTCACAAACACACTTCAATGTGAAAAAGCTGAAGTAATGAGGACCATAGAGCACAAGTCATTACGTTGCAATTTCATTGACAAAAAAAATGTTGAAGATTTTGTGAAGTAGATATCGAGTTGCAGAGGTCATTAGGGGCGGCAATATTTGAATAGCCTACTAGCGGCAAATGTATAAATCCGCCATTGATTATAGGTACAGTAAAATTCAATTTGCTTTTTTTACACTATCGTCACTTCTCGTGAAGTGGAATCAGAAATAAGGATATAGAGAATCGAGATACAGTTTTTAATGCAGTTTTTTAATAGGGAAGAGGTATCAAACAAAAACAATTTCATCGGAACATCAACTTTTATTACACTTTTCGCAAAAGCAGTCGAATTTCGATGCAATTTTTAACCCCTGACTCAAACTGAGGGTTGTGATGTTTATGTATCCTAGCGCTTAAATAGCTGGACGGATTTAGACATACTTTTTTTATTATTAGAAAATTAGTTTATTGAGGAGGAAAATCCATGCGGCCATTTTCAAGATATACAAACTTTTAATCCTCATATCGGGGGTTACAATGTGCATTTTCATTAGCTTGTTTATTAACAAGGGCCGTTATGAGCAATTCTCAACGTCGGATTGCTAGCAGTAGCACAATTAAGCTTACAATCATTGCTATAGGTGTTACCGTCGCTTCCACAGACAGGTTTGTACAAAGCAATACAGAAACAATCCTGTGGATTCGCTCCCGCCTTGCACTCGCCTCCATACGCCAGTTTCAAATCCGAGTTCTTAGCTGCCTTACAGCTGATTTGGCAGGCGTTAGGATAAGTAGTTCCATCAGAGCCACAAACAGGTATATAGTCAGTACTGCAGCCGCATATGCCTGTGGCGAGGTTTTCTTGGCAACGTCCAGGTCTGACGACGGTTATTGGTTGGCGGCTGTTAGCCTGGGCGCATTTCAGAAGGCATTCGTTGTTGTATGTGACGCCGTTGGAAGCGCAAACTGGGTTTTGTTGTCGAGGGCACACGCATGGTGTCTGGGCTGATGATGTCGTGAAGAATTGTACTCCAGCGATCAAAAGTACGGCTGGAAACAAAGATAAAGCTTTATTATATGTTCGTAAACTTTCACGATTTGTACACATTATAGAATTTTATAAGCTACGGGTCTTAATCGCGTAAATATTTTATTTTAAGGCTAAATACCGTATTGCAACGGCCGTGGTCATAGGTAGACAGTCTACCCGTGACCACGACCGTTGCAATACGGTCGAAACGTCGGGCAAGAAACAAAAGTATTTAGCCTTAAAATAAAATATTTACGCGATTAAGACCCGTAGCTTATAAAATTCTATAACGCTTTATTAATTGGTTTTGTGATCTTTTAGTGTAATAATAGGTTAGTTTGATAGTATTTATAAAATGGTTTAGTAAATGATCATTTCTACATGACTCTCTACAAGTCATGTCTATCCTTCTCTTTTATAAGACTAACCAAATTACCAATAGGGTTCGTGCTAACAATTAAGTAAGTACTAGGATTAGTTCAGTGATCGGAATGACGAGTTCATTACATTTATATTGCAACACTAGCACCGCGGAACTTCGTCTAATTTTCCCCGTTTTTTCAACATTCCTCATTGCTGCTCCGCTCCTATTGGTCGTGGCGTGATATTATATAGATTAAAGCCTTCCTCGATAAATGGACTATTTTACAGTAAAATATTTTTTCAATTCGGATCAGTAGTTAACAAACAAACTTTTCAGCTTATAATATTAGTATAGATTATTGCGGTTCTCTTAGGCATCGGTATTCAGTTTAGCACAAAGAGTATATCTATTTACTAAGTACGTATCTCATATCTAACACAGGTCTATGAACCTACCTAGTCATATAGGTATGAAGAGGCAGTACTGAGGTACCTATCTACTTATTAAAGGGTCCTTGAAACAAAGTAGATACCTACTACCTGTTGATGTATCTAATTAGTAGATTTTGTGTACGGAAAACGTTCATTAATTTTAAAAGCAAAAAATATACCGAGATGTTTTTTTATGGATTTTTTCTAAGTCGCTTGCTTTAGTAGGTTTTCTACTCGTGTAATTTAATAAGAGATAAAATAAATGCGAAAAGGTACCTCCAACCTATAGAATCTTATGGGAAATCTCTATAATTAACATTTTGATATACTTAGGTTAGTAGTTAGTTACGTTGTAAGCAAAAAAATAGAGCAAACAGTTAACTGTCTGGTACCCAAGTTAAGGGTTTAGAAGCGCAGGGGGTCAATTCACGTATTTAAAGCAGTGCAGTTGCAGTTCAGTAGCAGTTAAGTTTCAATTAAAACGGCCACTTTTGTATTCTTGTAACTTTCGTCTCGAGAGCGCAATAACGAAATTCTAGTACGGTGCGCAAGCGTTTTTGAGATCGATCCCAAATACTATATACGAATACAAAATTGGCCGTTTTAATCGAAACTTAACTGCAACTGCACAGCAACTGTACTGCTTTAAATACATGAATTGGCCTCCAGGTCGCAAAGTAAACATGGGAGGACTAACTGAAAACGACCTTCGCCTACGACGACTCTTTGCCAAACCGGACCTAATCCCCAGCGGCAGGCAGGCGGCAGATAAAAAACAATGGAAGGCGTTGGAGGCACACCGAGCAAAGAGACATACCTACTGGGAACACTGTAACTTGAATGCTCTTTGAATAGTAATTCAAATAGTATTCAATTAATTTTAAGTCATAATGTGCGAAACTTCGGAACAAATGAATAAGTTGTGGAAAGGTGTACGAGTTGATCCCTTAAGGCAAGATGATCCCTTTTAATTGCAGCGGAACTATAAATGCGATATAGCTCTTTTCACAGGCAAAATACAGTACCCGTTGCCCTCTCGCTTCTGTTAACCGTGATGGCGTTTTAAGTGACATCAATTTTTTTATATAAAATAATAGAAATTACATGGCTTTGATCTAAGGTAAGGTTGACTTTAAGCTTATGTAAAATGTAGTTTATGTAGTCTATTCTAAAGACTGTTATACCTATTGTTGGTTGGTTTATTGCTCTGATTTATTGTTTAAGAACATGGTATCAGTAGAGAATATGTGCGTTATGTTATCGAATGATGAATAAAAAAGTTAATTTTGGGGCGAGATGATTACAGTATTAGTGTACAAGATGATCCCTGGCATCATCTTGTTCCTCATCTAATTTGACCATTTGTATGTTAATAAATTATGTTAATAATTATGTTTGTTTTCTAATAAAAATAAGTCAATTATATGGCTTAAATATATAGGTATCGAAAAATAGTGATCGGCATTCTTTCGGTTTAAGTTAAGCATTCTCCCATAAGGGGATCATCTCGTACACCTTTCCCCTAAGTAGTTAGGAGTAGGTACTAGTATAGTATTATATTATCTGTAGTGTAGATATACTTCAAAAGTCGCGTAGGTAACAAATAAGGACATTTACCTGGCTAATATAAAATGGGACCTTCCTTTCCTATATGTCATGGTCATAAGTAGATATGTATTTACGATAACTAAATACTAACCTAACTTTGAATTCCCCAACTCTACTAATATAGTATTATATTATCTGTGCCAACGCGAAGCGGCTTTGGATCGATTTTTATTGCGATAAGAATGATAGCTGCTATCGGTCAACAAGCATCCATGTAGAAAAAAAAAACTCCCAATAGAAAAACCCTCTAAAGAATAACATTTAATAGTCAAACAAATGCTTACCGAATTTAAAATCCATTATTACTGGGTTTTTTTTTTAATTTACCAAAGTTACACTTATTTCGGTTATGGCACAAGTTATTTCGTTGATGGTTCACACGGTAATAGCAATGTGAGAACAGGCACTAATTTATATAACGCCTTATTTCCGAATTAAGAAAACCCGTTTGTAGAAAAGCCCCGGCGTGTTCTCGCTACAATGGTTGTTTGCCAGTCGTCTTTACTTTGAATATTGCGTTTGTTTAGCGCTAAGCTAATAATTAGTTCTAGAGAATTACAAAATAGATTTTCGAATGAAGGTAAATTACCTACCTATTATCCTTACTTATGACAGCTACAGACTAGCTGTCCCGCGCAACTTCGTCTGCATAAATGTTCCCTGTTTTTGCAACATTTCTCATTGCTGCTTCGCTCCTATTGGTCGTAGCGTGATGTTATATAGCCTATAGCGTTTCTCGATAAATGGACTATCCAACAGGGAAAAAAACAATTGGGATCAGTCGTTTCTGAGATTACCGCGTTCAAACAAACAAATAAACTCTTCAGCTTTATAATACTAGTATAGATACGTTATAAAAACATGTAAGTATATTTGCAATTGATCAGGCGCGGATCCAGAACTTTGTTCTGTGGTGGGGGGGGGTGGGGTCTACATTTGTTCCACCGAGGTGGGAGGGGTGGGGCAATTGCCTGCTTAAACACTCAGATCCAGTGTCAAAATTCTCAAGTTCCCAAAAAAAAAGGGTATTCAGTCGAGTCTGGGGGGCAGTTGCCCCTGTTACCTCCCCTTGTATCCGCGCCTTGTAAAATGGCGTGCAATTGAAAAAGCCTATGTCCTGCAGTAGACTGCGATAGGCTGATGATGATAATGATCCCTTAATCACAACACCTACTACGTTACTAACAGTAGGTATTTTAACTATCTATAAAAAAACTATTATGTATAAAAACCTCGGCGTCTAGAATCATGAGATTCAGCACAAGTTTTATTTAATACCTGCCTAATTTTGATAACACGCTTTTCCAAAAATCCCCTCTTGGTTTTATTCCCTTATTACCTGCTATTATTTTCTCTTTATATAGTAGAAACCACCCTGAAAATCACTGCACGCAGCTTGGACTAAACTAAAATAAAAATTCCAAACCCATTTCCAGGAAACACAATGTAGCGTAATAAATATAAAAAAAAGGTTTCTGGAAAATGAGAAATGAAAATTACATTATGGGATTGTAATCTTAGCGAGTCACGCACGATCCTATTGTATGGAAGATGGTCGACCGGATACTGGAAAGATAAAATAGATCCCTGTTTACTTTAAAAGTTTTATAATTTTAATGCTGCTTAGTTGCTGCTGCCCTGTCGGGAACAGCTCGTAGTTGCTACATACTGGATAGGTATCACGGCCTGCCTGCGTATTGTAGGAACAGTCGGACAATTAACTATTGACTCTGCAATTAAACCGGTGAAATGCTTGACTGTTTCCGTTACTTAAGTGTACCTTATGTACCTATCTATTTTATTATCAAAGTAGGTAGGTACTGTGCATTATAATAATCGAATCGCATGTTGCCTTTACCCTCTTCTGTATTTATGTAAGTTGATGCTCCTATCCACACCGTAGGAGGATATTCATTTAAAACTTGATTATACCAGTTTACGTACTATGGTTATTGCTTGCATGAGGTTCATGGTGTAATGGTTGCAGCACCTTACTGGCATAACTGTATTTATACAAACTTATTGTAAAAAATGGCAACAAGGGGCCATGAGTTTTTATTGCCAAGTTCTTTTCTCACGGCTTTACTCTTGCGAAACTGGCATTAAATGTAGAATCATTCTATTTTAAATTTTGTCTGACGTTCATAAGCGTTGCATTTGTAACCTAAATCAATAAAGTACTTTGACTTTGACTCTGCAATTAAACCGGTCAAATGCTATATTTTAATGTCTAAGTAGGAAGGTACCTATCATTTTATGTCACATATTAAAAAAAACTTAAACTAAAGGCACTGTTCCATTAGGCAAGTTACTTTTATACGATGTATAAGTTGCAAGTTCCTACTAGGTAACTTTTTTCTAATTAGGTAATCGCTCGTTAGCTAGTTACCAATACATAATGAAAATATTTTTGAACCTAACATAGGTAAGGCGGTATTTTAGTGGCTCATTTGGCCTCCAGTTTGCAAACAAGGTCCAACTTTGTAATGGTATTGTTCAACCGATAGTTAGGTACATGAAATCCATTTACTTAGTACCTATTTGTATACCTATTGGTTATTAACCTATGACAACACAAATGATAAGTGAGGTGCTTCAACCGATTTTGACTGCCTCTGTGACGTGATGGGAGTGTTTCCGACTGCTACGCAAGAGGTCGTGGGTTCGATTCCCACACGGACACCACTTTATGTGACCCACAAATTGTTGTTCCGAGTCTGAGTGTACTTTGTGTCCGTGACTTGTATGTTTGTAAAGACCCCCGCGACACAGGGCTTGACACCCTACTGACTACTACTACTACTCTTTTTTTTTTGTTTTTAAAAGATGACTCCCATCTTTTAAAAACAAAAAAAAGATTTCATCGATCGTTCGAACCTGCAACCTACTTAGATGATGGGGATTTGGAGGCTGAATCGCGAATTGTAAGTATAAAAGGTTAGCCAATGCAACGTGTTTCCATTTGCGATTCTTTTTGAAACGTAATTGTTCTGACCCATTTCTTAAACGGTTAATTACGGGTGATGAAAAATGGGTCACTTAAGTTAAAAATGTCCGAAAAAGATCGTTGTCGAAGAATAGACAAGCCCCACAGACCGGAACATAGTGATCGGCAGTGTCGGCCACTATGAGCTTTTGCCGCCGGGTAAAACTATCGATTCTGACTTTCTGTGAGCAATGATGAGGTTAAAAGAAGCCATTGAGAAAACCCGGCCGTAGCTGGTGAACAGTATGGGCGTGGTGTTCCATCATGATAACGCCAGACCGCACTCATCTATGGCCACTCAGCAAAAATTGAGAGAGCTTGGCTGGAATGTGTTGATGAATCCTCCGCATATCTCTGATCTTGCTCCAACACTAGGCCGAGCAATGGTGTATTCGCGTAAAACACACGACCGTGTTTAAGACACTCCATTTTTTATTAGCCACACCACTTGAAGTTCTAATTCCAAACTTGCATTTATCAATTTATTTATCATGCTTAATTATTACGACATGACATAGACCGTCACTAGTTGGCAGTGGTGTGGTGGTCAAGGTGTAGATAACAAAAAAAAATTGTAAACGACACCCCGTGGTGTCGTTGTTAATTTATCGGTCGCCATTTTGATTTTGTATTCGAATCGAGCGCTATTGTATTGCTAAATGTATTTATGTTCAAATGTATTTTGGAGCCATAAGTATTTTAAATACTAAATACAAAACACCTCAGCGTCAGGTATTTGAAATACCAACTACAAATTACATTTTTAAGAAGTAATTGAATTACAAATACGTATTTGTATTTCAAATAAGTATTATAATTACAAGTAATTTAGATACTGCTCAACCCAGGAACCTTGTCTACCGTTGAGCGGACCTGGTCTCCCGGGACGTCTTTCTTGATCCGGCAAATAATCTTGTCGCTGATCTTCGTAACTTCTTTTGTTTGGGCTTCTGAGGAACCTGCTTCAGAGGTTGTTCTTCGCGCTGCTTCTTTTTTTCTTTTCTTGAATGAACTAGCTTCCAGGCTGTCGTCTCCTTATCGGGGAGCTGTGTTACCTCCTTGTGGAAAGGGCTTGGTCTTGTGTCCTTTTTTTCATCTGTTTTTCTATTGATTCAGGAGATGTCCGCTGCTTTTAGCGGGACTGCTACCACGCTTCTCCTCGACCACTGAGTCGATGTCGGTTTCAGCTCCAGTATCCATATCGGTCATAGTCTCAGCGGTCGTTTGGCCACATGATAGTGCTGATGTGCCTACACTCTTTGGCGTAACAGTGGGAAAACCGCTGCTTAGCCCGCATTTCGTCATCGAAATTCTTAAACCTTCGGAAGGCGTCTTTATTTCTTTGTGGACGTTTGCTCTGGGTTGAACGTATAGAGGCTGGTGGAGAATTCTTTGAAAACATTTATGCACTCGTCGGCCGCAGTTTTGTACTACTTTGCTTAATGGTTGGTGTCAGAGTTTTTACTCAATTGAAGAATATTTAAAAAAAAGGTAAGTGGTTCGTATCATTACATAAATGCACTATTCTAATTAATAAAATGTTAATTAAAAAAAAAATGTTGATAATTATTATTCCTAATATTAACATTATTTTTAATTTCAACATTACTTTGTGTGTGGCATAGAATAAAGTTGCATTAACGAAAATTATTAGGTTACAAGGTAAGTCTAATAATTTTCGTTTCGTTAATGCAACTTTCTTCGGATAAAAAACAGAAATCTGACTAAACATGGCTTCAGACTCTCAGAATACTATTGTCATCACTATCAATGTCAAACAAATCGTCTTGTCAGTGTCAATTGATAAGATAACCAACAAAAAATTGTGTTATATTTAACAAAATAACAAAACTCGTTTATTATGAGTTGTTTTTACGTAATACTAACATCTAACTTGAACTTTTGATAACATGAGCGCTCTCTCATTCATAACCTCGAGTAAAGGCAAGGTGATACTGGCTACTGTTGCTGCTCTTCATATAACTATTTACTTCGCGAAACCTTCGTTTTTCAAGGGCGAGAATAAGACTAAATCTGAAGCGACACCGCCTAAGTACTTACCAGAGAATTGATTGACCTTGTGGTCTGTGTTAAAACAACCGGAACGGAAATTAGAATATCTATTGATTCATGCTTTATAAAAGAGCAGCGGCATTTTCGCCAACCTTATTCAATTGTGTGGTGTGTAGTACTATCAGAAACATGAGCGCTACTCCGAGATACAATGTGTTTGTTACCCGCTCTGATATGCCAGAATGTGGCATAGACATATTGAAGAAAGAGTGAGTATTTTTAATTTATAAGATACACACGGCGTAAGGCCTACCGGCGTATCTTGTGAGTTTTTCTTAAAGGTTAAGTACTGGAGTAGTTTTTATTGCTGTCATTCAAGAAGGTCAGATTATATTTACTTTAATAAGAGTAAGGAAATTGAATGGAATGCATAAATCTAAGCATTTTTTTAATGTTTTCTTTTTTATAAATAACTAAGATACTCATGTGGTTACAACATTAATACTTCTTATGTTTATTTAAAACTAGTAGTGTAAGTTTTCCTTCAGTTAGATTATATTTACCAGGAAGGTTTAAATGTACATTAATAATATTAAGAGGAAAGATTTGTATTTTTGTATGTAACATATAAACTTAAAACTATTGGACCAATTTTGAAAATTCTGTCACCATTTGAAAGCTACATTATCAGTGAGTAACAAAGGCTATATTTTACTGTTAAATTAGAGATCCCTACAAAAATTACAATAACAGAAAAAAGGTATAAAAAACTATGATATGATGACTGTGTGAAGCCAGGGCAAATATACAAACATTTAAGACTAAACTATAAGTATGTTTATCAGTTCAATTGTATAAGGCTCTGCTTAGTTTGGGATCAGATGATGTTATGTGGTTATCCCAAGATTAGCATACAGTTGAAAGAAATAGTAGTGACTTAGAGAGTATATGAAGAATAACAAAATAAGTATCAATGTCAAAAAAAAAAAACTTTTTGAAACCATACCAATTTTTATATGTAGTTACATACAAACCTTATTTCTTAATACATTACTTTATGTATTACATAATTTGTTTACTGTTTCCAGTTGTGAGGTAACAATATGGAAAGAACCATTACCGATACCAAGAGCTGACTTCCTCAAATCAATCCCTGGTACAAACGCAATCTTCTGTTCCCTCACTGATAAAATAGACAAGGATGTTCTAGACGCTGCTGGTTCCAGCCTGAAAGTGGTGTCAACTATCTCGGTGGGCTACGATCATATTGATGTGCCTGAGTGCAAGAAGAGAGGCATCAGGTTGGGGTATACTCCCGATGTTTTGACTGATGCTACGGCTGAGTTGACTGTAAGTTTACAATGGTTCGTAATTTCGGATGGGTTTTATCTGGTACAATTTACTAAACACTGGCCAAATGTGTACTGTGTATAGTGGCAGATCCAGGGGAGAGCTAGGGGGCTCAATCCCCCCCCCCCAATTTAAAATTACCCATTCAATTTGTGTGAGTGGTGCAACTACGGGCCTATCTGGCTTAAGCCTACATTAAAACCCAAACACCCAATCTGGATCTGCCACTGACTGTGTACCTACCTTTTTGCAATTTCATGGAGAGGAGAGGTTATCAAATCTCTCTCCTCAGGGGTATGCTCTGCTCTGGGCATTTGCCTGGCTTGCCTTGCCCTAGATTGTGCTGTGACTACTCCTATGGATGTGTGTTGTCTAGTATTTCCCTTTCCTCAGCTAGGTCAAGACCCTCGCAAACCAAAATCCTGAATCCTTTCATAGACCTACAGTATTTATACAGACCTTCAGTTTTCGCCTGTAGTCATACCTAGTAAACAAATGACGTTAATTTACGTAAATTTGATAAAAATGTAACATAAAACACTTATTTTAACTAATTTTATATCACATTGATATCACACGTTTATCCGTTACGTTAATCCCAGTGAACACACGACGAAATTTTTTTATATTGTATATACCTGACCGTGCTTGTTGAACTATGAAAATGAAAAGCGCCTGTCAATTTTTAAATAGCAATATACAGAAATACATTAAGATTGTGCTAGTATTATTCTTTTAAAAGGCGTTTAAAAAAGGTAATTCAATCATAAAAAATATCTTCATTTACTAAGGTTTGCTTGCCGTTATGCATCGTGTTAAAAAATACATAAGAATGACTTGGTATATTAATGAAATTGCCATTATGCACTTAATTAAAAACTACGAAAAGAATGAAATTTCAATTACAAAACTAAATGGAGTGTGATGTGAAACAAATTTGAGAATTGTGTTTTTTGCTGTTGTGCTAAGGCTCCAATTTTATTGTAAGTGGTAGGTTACGTAGTTAATTGCTTAGGTATATAAGAAAACCCCACTTAGCCTACTGATTGGGTTATTTTGTGTAAGTCTTAAAATTGTAATGCGTTTGAACATTTGGGAACCTATCCCCAAATGTTCAAACATCACAATTTTAAGACATGTATCTGCGTGGCAGTGGCGTTTCAAGGATTTTGGTTTCCAAGGACTTTGACTCTGTTAAGCTAAGGGCCGGTCCATAGGGCTAACGGAGCGACCGCTTCGGGCGCCACAGGTCAGAAGTTTATTAGGCGCGAACGCCCCGTCGTACGTGCGCCTCACATTTGACCAATACTGGGGCGCCAAAATTTGAGCTCGCTCCATCCTAAATTTGGCTTCGGGCTGGCACTGGGCTCCTAGACAAATGGCATTCTATTCGATTAGAGTTTACGCTAATCGAATAGAATGACGCCGTTGCGTGCGCAACACTGTTAATATGAAAATTGTTAATATGAGATTAGCAGCTGTGCGGCGTAACGACGTCATTGTCTTCGATTAGCGTAAACTCTAATCGAATAGAATGCCATTTTTCTAGGGGCACTGGCTGAGATATCTAGAATTTTTGTTTGGTGGGACTCGACTCAGTTGTCGAAATGAGTTGCTAGCAGTTTTTATCAATGTAAACTAAACACAAAATATCTTACGGATCTGAGAGGATATGTGTGATATTTAGTGTTTTGTTTAATGCCTTTTCTTCTCCCGTGAAGTATCCTTAGATACTTCACGGGAGAAGAAGATGCATTAACCTTTTAGCTCATACTCCCAAAATCCGCCCGCCGCGCCGCCAGCTCCGAAGATACAAGGATATCAGAATAACGTCATTATTCTTCAATTTCAGCTAGCCCTACTTCTAGCTACATCTCGCCGCTTACCAGAAGCTATTAACGAAGCAAGAACCGGTGGTTGGGTATCTTGGGCTCCAACATGGATGACAGGCCCAGGCCTCCAAAACTCTACAGTGGGCATCGCGGGCTTCGGTCGAATAGGCCAGGCCGTTGCTAAACGGGTTAAAGCCTTTAACACCGCCAAGATCCTTTACTTCAACAGAAGCGTGCGACCAGAAGCTAAAGATATAGGCGCAGTCAAAGTGACCTTCGATGAGCTGCTGAGGCAAAGTGATTTTATTATATGTTGTGCAGCGTTGGCGCCAGAAACTAAGGAAATGTTTAATAAGTCAGCATTTGAGAAGATGAAACGGTCAGCTGTTTTTATAAATACTAGTCGTGGCACATTAGTTGATCAGAATGCTTTAATTGAAGCGTTGCAAAGTAATACAATATGGGCAGCTGGGTTGGACGTTACTACTCCTGAACCGTTACCTTTGGATAGTCCGTTGTTTAAGTTGAAGAATTGTGTGGTTTTACCTCATATAGGTAGTGCGGCAATTGGTGCTAGAAATAATATGAGTGAGATGGTAGCTAAGAATATTTTAGCAGCTTTGAAAGGGGATACTATGCCAGCTGAACTGAAGTAAGGATTATGTTGCAATTATGTAGCTAAGGCATCGACCTCGCAATCATGAGGTTGCGGCTTCGAATCCTACCTATTATACTACCGATGTCAACCCACTTCTAACACAAGCCGTAGAGCTTAGCTGGAGGGGTTAACAGGGTTGCTAGTACTGTGGGACCTAATCCCACATTGCTAGCTATCTTTAAAAAAATATATATTTACAGAAAATAGTGACATAGTACAGAATGTAATCTTTTACGGAAACAGAATTACAAACCACCTTAGGGCTGCCTGTGGGTATGTCAGCAATATTTTTGTAAAGTATTGTAGGGCGCGTTTTAAGTCAAGGAAGCATTACGCTGAGTGAATAATTCATTTAGTGCTATGCATACAGTGACACAGCCGCCCGCCTCGCTCCTCCGCACGCAACCACTACTTGCCAGTGCGCAGGAGGGCAGGACAAAATAAAGTCAATTATTCGTTCGTACGAATCTCCTCGAAAATCCTCGTCCTGCCCCGCCGTGGTGTGAACATTGCTTACTTTTGCTGACAAGGGGAAGGGGGATATACGACTAAAAGTCTGCATACGTAATATTTGAATGACCCCTGTCCATTGAAATATTAACCAATAGGATTGCATTCAATTTCTGCTCCTTTCTATTGGTTAATATTTCTCGGTTTTGAAGCTCCGATCCGTTTCAATGGACAGGCAGCTCAAGAGCACTGTGTTCGTACCGTGTTCTGAGATTCAGTGTCCGTGAGCGGTGTCTATGTGTGCGTTGCTCGAGTGTTGTATGAAGGTTACTTTCTGTACTCTCGGTATATTGTGGATGTATGCAACAAAAAATATATCATTATACAATAGTAAAAAATGCCTCTTTATTATAAATATATCATCAAACTTATCTAAGGGACTAGCTTTCGCCCGCGGCTCCGCCCGCGTGGATGTCGGTTATCGCGATAAAAACTATCCTATGTCCTTCCCCGGGACTCAAACTATCTCTATACCAAATTTCATCTAAATCGGTTCAGTAGTTTGAGCGTGAAAGCGTAACAGACAGACAGACAGACAGACAGACAGACAGAGTTACTTTCACATTTATAATATTAGTATGGATATTAAGCCGCTTACAAATGAGTTCAGCTATTTAGTAGCTTTTGATGCTGCAATCACAGCTCCCAAACAGCTGAACTGTCAGTCTACATCTGAATGCAGACTTCAAATTTATATCACGCTTTTATAATCGATGTACCTACCTACCTAGTTGGTTTGGTATGATGTAAATAACTTATATTTATTTCAACTGGTAAGCTATGATTTATTAGGCATCCTCTAATTTGCATTTTGGGTAAGTAAGTGCTATGTTATGGGGTAGGTATCGAACGCATTACAGAATACTTTAAATGCATACTGTGATTTAGTAAATTGTTTTTTTTTTTTTAATTTTATTATTTATAAATACTGTTTACTACACTAGTACTTGTATATAAACTATGTATCTACAGAATTATTGTAAAAAAATACATATTAAATATTAATAAAATTATATATTTTGTTGTTATGTCGGTATTTATTTCAAGAGACTAACGTTGCCCTGCTAAGCAAAAGAGCCATATTTTATTTCAATTTATATTGGAAGAGTTTTGAAAAAATCTACCTTATCCCGTTGATATAAAGTTGATTTTCTCAAAACTTCTCCAATTTAAATATTGCTCTTTTGCTTGGCAGAACAGAACAGCTAATCCCCTTATACATAATAAGTTAATAGACGTCATTTTAACAGCATTTTGACAAGCGAATGTTTTGTCTTATATATTTTGAAAATGAAATGAAAAACAAAGACAAAACATTCGCAAATTAAAATGCTCTTACATGTCTACTAACTTATCTTCTATCTTCTATACTTATAATAAATCTGTAGAGAGGTCAATTCTGTACATGAAATATATTTCCAAAATAACTATTAGGGGGTGATTAGGGATCGATACTGATGCCAAAAATGCAATCAGTAAAATTTTTGTCTGTCTGTCTGTCTGTCTGTCTGTATAACCGTTATAGAAACAAAAACTACTTGACGGATTTTAACGAAACTTGGTACAATTATTTTTCATACTCCTGAGTAGGTTATAGTATACTTTTCATCACGCTACAATCAATAGGAGCAGAGCAGTGAAGGAAAACGGGAGAAGTTACTCCATTTTTTAAGCTTTCGTCGCGTGTGCAACCGTAATGGTTAAAGCTACACAGAAATCATGTATGACGGAAATGTTCTCCTTAAAATTATATAAAAAATATCCCACGACAGCATATGTCTATCTTTTATGGTTGACTCACAATATCACGTGTAACTCCCGATAGCTTAGTAGTTCGAAGCTTTCTGATTATATTTGTCTACTCTTACGTTTATAACACTCTCAGTCATCCCTAATTAAAAAAGTTAACATAATTAGCTATTCCATAAAAAATACTAATAGAAATCGGTATAGAAACACCAAAGTTATACATGAAATACGCTAATAATAAGCCATCGCGCGTGAATACTGAATCATGCTATCTATCTATATCTATACATATAATAAAATTGTAAATTTCACGTGTCTGTACATGGCCGAACATAGTGAAAAAAAATATTGGGAAATGTTCGAAAAGAGTATTTAAACACATTCCTACATTTTTAGAAATGTCTGTCTGTCTGTCTGTTTGTTTCAACACGCATCACGCAATAACTATTGGACAGATTCGGTTGAAATTTTGTATGTGTAGTCTGGATTAACATAATAGGCTATAATTTATCACGCTATTTCCCATAGGAGCTAAGCAATGACGGATAATGTCTATAGCTATTTATCGTTATAAAACAATAACTACTTGACGGATCTTCATGAAAATTTGCAGTTTTATTGTAAATACTATAGGTCATTACTTGCACTATAAATCATTATGCTATCGTCTATGGGGAGTGAGCAGCAACGTATATTTTGTCGAACCATTATCGTTTTTCACAATTTTTTCCACAATAAGACATTATTTACAATTGTAACCCATGGAAACAATAACTTCACGCTAAAACTATTAGGAGCTAAACACAACATTTGGCACAAGTAGCGGTATTATCGAGCGAGGTCGGAGGATCGACTCCCTAATTGCGAGTCTCTTTTTGTGTTGTGTTAAAATTATTTTTATTCTTTTTTTTAAGTATTTTTCTAAATGTATACTTATTTATACAAGCTTTTATTTTCGACTTTAACATGTTTACTTTGTTTAACAAATTTTCATATTAATAATCACTTCCACTAGGCACCTTTATCATTGTTTTGCATGAATAGTGATTATGTTATAAATGTAGAAATGAAAAACAATATTACATTACAAATAAACAGTAATTACTTGATATTTTCTAGAATTTATAAATGTTAATTGCTTAAAAAAAATGAAAGATTAAGTCCGCGTTACATCAAAATAAAACACGTGGCGCCATCTGGGATTCGATTTCTTCTGAGTGCCAAAATTGCTTACCTTCAAATAATAATAAACTTTCGCGATTTGTACACATTATGAAAATATATGTATTACGAGTCTTGATCGCGTGAATAATTTAAGGTTAAATACCTTGCTTACCTACGTTTAACATGCATTATAGTTTAATATAAAATCATCAAGTATAAAAATAAACTTATCCAGTTTTGAAAATAGATGGCGTTTAAATACAAATTAAAAAGAATCAGCAAAATTGATTTAAAAAAAAAACTGAAATTCTTACGTAGAGGGATATGAATATATGATGATCTTAATTTGCGACAGGTTGACACACCTATTTTTAAATTCACCAATGTAGACATTATAAAATAATATTTTAATCTTCTAAAGTGAGTGAAAAAAAAAATTGAAATAAGTTTAGAAATAGTATTTAAACACAAAAAAAGATATCTGAGTATATCTTTTAGAAACGTTTGAATGTTGTTTGTTTGTTTAAACACGCATCACAGTACCGCGGGAATGCAATGTTTTAAAACTATTTTGCGGAATCTGTGAGAGTTTTTTCCATCATACCTTTATTACCTATGTATAAATTATCTTGAAGAAGCGGCTAGGTACCTCCGATTAAAAGGTCCGATTTAAAAGTGTCGGAGCCGAAGTTGGAGTCGGAGGTTTAAAATCAATCGGAATTTTCGACCTATCGGAGTCAGAATCGAAGCTCCTTAACTCAAAATTTCGCACGAGTAATTGGGCGGTTTCGAGCTTCATTTAACTCGAAACCGCCCCAGTACTCGCGTGGTGGGGGAATTTTTCAATATTAATAGTATTTGATGTGATGCAAATCACTTTTTTGTCGAGGTGTGGTCGTGGGAATTTTAATAATTTGTCTTCTAACCGTCTGGCGCCATAAACTTTGTCGCCCTTCATTTTGCTGCACTGGGCATTTGCTTGGCTTGCCCTGCCATATGTTGGGCCCTGATTAAAGCTAGGCCCAAATATCCATAGATGCCACAGAGCATTGTGGAGCATGTTTACAATATGTTTTACACAGAAGTTGAATTGTAATATAAACCCAACTTCCACGCGAACGAAGTCGCGGGCACAGCTAGTTATGAATAAGGGGGTAACTTGTCAATATATGGTATTAGATGCTCCATTCCATGGCCTTATTGCTTAACGTAGGTAAGTAGGGTAGGTATTATCAGCGTGAAATGTGAGTGTAACGTGATTGATTTGTCTGGATATTAAAGTGCACAAGTCTATGCGCAGAAACAGGTGAATTCTTTATTCCCTCACTTGTAGATGTCCCGAGTATGATGGGGTGGAGATCCAACACGGCCCGAGAAAGATTAAGCGCAGGACCGGCGGCTCAAAGTGCTCTTTGAGGCACTGATGGGTATAAAATTCATCCTTAACGGTCTATCTCGATCCCCACCCAGGATAAAACTTTATGTGATGAGTATGATGGTTTATTCTGTGTCTGTGTTATTTATATATAATATGTATGTATTTAGAAATATATAAGTATGTTTATCAGTTGTCTGGTTTCCATAGTACAAGCTCTGCTTAGTTTGGGATCAGATAGCGTTGTGTGAGTTTTCCCAAGATATTATATTATATTATTATTATATCTATCACCGTTGGTACCATTCCTTATCCTCGCTTATATCTCGATTTTCTTGGTCGACACTTGAGTCACCGACTCTTCAACCTTATAAAGTAGCAAACACTAAATAGCCACAACGATGAGGAAAACACCGATATACTCATCTTCTGTGGCCGCGAGGCAATTCACAAAACCAAAAGTCAGCCTTGAATGGCGCGTAATCATATCAGACGGCGTTACCGAGACATAGTCGACTTATCGGTCAGACTAAACCTTGGGGATGTTCTTAAAAAAAAAGAAACTGGGCAAGTGCATGTAGGGCCACGCACATTGTAGGGTTCCGTAGTACCCCGCACCCATCCTAATAATGTGGCTTAAGAAATGGGTTTTCTGTTGTTTTCGTTTCATACTTACAACGTTATATCTACTTAATAATATTTTTCAATGGAATTTGTACGAAAATTTTGTTACTTCGCATTTGATCAGCTGTTACTCGTAAACTTGTAAAGCCTAAGCTGTGATAGTTTTCCTTTTAATTTCACTATATATACTACTACCGTGAATACCCTCTTATTCTTTTATTTTGTCGGCGTAAATAACATATGTATTCATGGAAAATTACAGCTACCTAGCACTAATAGTCTCTGAGCAAAGGTGCGGACGGACGGTAGGAGATGGCGAAACTATAAGGGTTCCGTTTTGCCATTTTGGCTACGGAACCCTAAAAATACACTACAGTAGATATTTTAGGTTGTAGCGACTTCATGCTTTATCCAGATAGATAAAGTACAAATAGCCCAACAGTATAAAGAAAAATCTAAACAAGTGGGGCGAGTAACGACATGGTGTACTGCATACAGCATGCACATAAACAAAACGGCAGTAGTGAAATTTTTTGTGCAGTTTGTTTCGGGCGGCGTGTTAGTCGGTGCGTCGCCGTGTCCGCGAGCGGTCGCGTCGGCCGATTCGACTGTTCTAGACCGTTTTCTAAGAAATCAGTCGCGAACGTGTTTGTTTGGATGCAGTGGAGTAAGGTAAGTTGAGGATAAAAATGTATGGTTTAAGACGTATTCATATTGAGACCAATTTTTTTGGAAATTCCTTTTAAAAAAGGTATTGTACCTTCGTTGCGAGGGTTTTACGAAGATACAAATAACATACTGACTGCCTCTGTGGCGCGGTGGGAGCGTATCCGACAGCTACGCAATAGGTCGTGGGTTCGATTCCCACACGGGACACCATTTTGTGTGATCCACAAGTTCTAATTCCGAGTCTAGGTGTACTTTGTGTCCGTGACTTGTATGTTTGTAAAGTCCCCCGCGACACCTGGCTTGTATCAACTGCCAGAGTCGTCTTTGTTAAAAAAGAAGACTAGTACACACACGCAGATTCGAAACCAATATTTATGGATCTAAAAAAGCTTATATACCTATTTCTGCGAGGTTCAGCAACGTTCAATGTTACCACCTTCGGTCTATAGATGGATGACCAA
Source organism: Herminia tarsipennalis (assembly GCA_945859575.2). Lineage (NCBI taxonomy): Eukaryota > Metazoa > Arthropoda > Insecta > Lepidoptera > Erebidae > Herminia > Herminia tarsipennalis. The sequence continues at coordinate 20,906,194 of OX243846.2, forward strand.
CGTTATCACTGCCTCGGAAAGCACCTTAACCTGTCGGTCCTGCGCCCAATCTCTCTCCGATCGTGTCGGTTTTCCATCCCATCGGACTATGGCAGAGAAGTAGTAGAGATATAACTTGTGTACTATAATATCTCCTGTGTAGTTGGCTGGTCTCTAATGAGATTGGGCGCCGTAATCGATATCGGTTAAAGCTTTACCCCGTGTGGGAATCGAGTTTACCATAATTACTTTTTACCCGGCTGTAAGGAAGGGTTATGTTATGTAATATTCTTTATTACCTGATAACTCACAATCCACTGAACGGATTTATACAATTAAGACGTCGTTAGGATCATCTTGATCGCCAAAGTGTTCTTAAATAGGTGACGTTTAAAAAAAACAAACATGGCGACTGTGAGATGTCAAAATAAAGAGGTGTGAAAAAAAAAGTTGTTTTGAATATGATTTGAATTGAATATGGGTATCAAATTAAAAGGCTCATCTTAAGCATTTCAAAAAGGTTTAACATGATTATATTGTAAAACTAAAAAAGTTTGTTAGGAATCATTATTTTTTCAATTTTCAACCTACTTGACAATAGTTGTGTTAAAAGTTAGTTACATCGGTTACATTCACATACTAAAAAGTGTTAAATAAATATATATATATATATATATATATATATATATATATACCTAGTCTAGCCATAAATATTGTTACGAAGAAAAAACATTTTTTTTTATTGCAAATAATATTTATTACTTTTACAGTGTGTTAGTTTAATACATAAATAAAAAACAATTCAAAATATAAAAAGCTTATTCGAAGTGGTCTCCATTGGCTGCAACACAGTCCTTTAAACGTTGAGGCCAGTTATCAATAGAAGCACGCACTCTTTCCATGGGAAAATTCTTCACTGCCAATCGTATGGATTGTTTTAGGGACTCCAAATTATCATGGCGTTTAGAGCAAGCCATACTCTCTAAAACTGACCATAAATCATAATCCAGCGGATTAAGATCGGGACTAGACGACGGCCAGTCTTCAGCTCTGATGAAGTCCGAAACGTTCACTTCCAACCAAGACTGCGTGGACCGAGCTTTATGACCCGGCGCTGAGTCTTGTTGGAAGGACCATACTTGGTTATTGAACATGGTGTTGTTAAGGGGTTTAACTACCTTCTCAAGAATGGTATCTTGATACACTTGTGCCGATGTTTTGATACCTTTTTCACAAAAATATGGCTCAGTCACTCCTTCATAGCTAACACCCCACCAAACCATCACTGAAGTCGGATAATGCCCACGTTGCACTCTGTCGACTAATTGGGAAGCTTCCTTAGAGCTTTGAGCATAAATACGGTCATTTTGTTTGTTAAAATGTTGCTCAACTGTAAAGATTTTCTCATCCGTAAACAAAATTTTTCTGTGACCTCCCTTTGCGTACCGCTTCAGTAGTTGCTTCGATTTTACCACCCTATTCTTTTTTAAATTATCAGTTAAAAAATGACCAGTGCGTCTCTTATAGGCTGCAAGTCCTAAGTCATCTTTTAAAATGCGTGACATGGTTCTGGGTGCTATCTTCATCTCCCGAGATAAAATCTTTTGCTTTCGGACAGGATTTCTTCGAATTCTTTCCCTTACTGCTTTGACCACCATTTTCGTACGAACACTACGTGGACGGCCAGATCTTTTTCTGTCACAAACAGAGAAGGTCTCATTGTACCTATTAATAGCCCGGTACACAAACATTTGACTAATACCAAGCGTATGGAGAGTTTTAAAAATTACATTCGGCTCCATACCAACTTTGTGTAATGCAATCACAGCGATTCGGTTTTCTTTATCACCCCACTCCATTTTAATATAGCAAAATATTGTACAATGTATTGGCGCCAAAATTAGAAAATACAATGAACAATCGTATAAAAATGACAGATTCCAAATTCAAATGTAATATCTTTCTTATTTTTAATTGTAACAGTATTTATGGCCAGACTAGGTATAAAAATAAGGCAATAATGAATCTCGATGGACTTAGTGGAAGTGCCTCCGACTGCATGAAATTATATAATTATGTACGGAATCTTGTTTCCATCTTTTTTTGAGCAGGCGGGTGCTTTATTTTTAGATTTTTTTTTTTTAATTTTTAAGCATTTTTATGCAATTTTATTTTATAATTAATTTTTAATGCCAGACCATAATCTATTGCACTGCAGTCATCCGCATTTCTTCTACACCACCGAGATAGTCAAATGTTGAAAGGATTGTTTTTGAAATAAGGGTTGTGGTAGCACAAACCAAATAGCAGTTTAAGACCGTAAGTTGTGTGTAAGCAGCAAAACTGTGGACGTAGGTACCTACTAAAGACTGAAGCCATTAGCACAAACTAACCGCATCTTGTTGGCCGAATGATACTGGCAATAGCGGCGCCGCGCGGCATAAACTCTGCAACCTGTGCCGCCAGCATGAGTATGTAGTACTTATGCGTAAAAGCCATAGTACATGAACGGCTCAATTTGTAGGTAACCTACCTGTGTACGTATCCATACTAATATTATAAATGTGAAAGTAGCTCTGTCTGTCTGTCTGTCCGTCTGTCAGTTTTCACGCTCAAACAGTTTGGTTATTTTAGTGTATGTGCCATTCTCGTATAAACTATAAAATTGTAAAGTTTCTCCAAAATTCATCTAGTATATTTATTTGAAGGGGTGACAAACATCCATTGTTCCTTACAAAATAATAAAATTATTACCTAATAGATATATTAGCGCTAGGTATCTGCTCGTATTTCTATTTCCTAATTTCCTACCATTTGTTTGTTGTGGTCGCTTGCATGGCTGGGGGGGGGGGGGGGGGGTGCGAGAATGAACACCTGTACACATCCACTCCGATTCAGTGTCAGAATTCTCAAATTCTCCAAAAAAGGTTATGCAAGCAATCTGGAAGGTGGGGGTAATTGCCCCTGTTGCCTCCCCCCCTTGACCGAAGGATCATAAGAGATTACGCGATGCGGCGATTATACATAGATGTTATACAGGGGCCCGTCTTCATAAAATATTACATTTCAATCGAGAAGACGAATACCGGCTCTCACCATCTTGAACCTCGTTATCAACAAATGCAATCCTCGCAGTACGTAGTAAATGTAGTGTGTAGAAGTACCGACAGTAAAAATTATCAACATCAGGCGAGGGTAGTTGAAAACCTCGCGCCTCACGGAGTATCGCTAAGCTGCCATCAGTCGATCCGTGACCATGATCGGTGCAATTCGATCCAAACGTCGGATAAATAAAAGGTTTTGCGATTAAGACCCGATAATATTCTAATATGAGGAAGATCAAGACGATACATGTGATTGTAGCAAGGTGTGACCCTCATTGCTAGTACCTAATCTTTTTTTAACACCTACCTGGAGTTAGGTACCTACATTATGCGGTACGGTATAGCATAGTTTGAATACTTAAGAAATAGCTAACATTACTAACCCATTGTTCAGCCCAACAAATACGTACCTATACCTATCCTTATCAGTGAATATTGAAGGCCGTTGTTAGTGTAAATGTAATGTTTAATTTGCCTACAGAACTGTTACATTATGCCCGATAATGTCGTTGGCTTATACATAGGTACGAGTAATGTTACTGAGCATAAAAAAACAACCCCGACTTGTGAGACCACTGACTATAAACCTACTACTACTAGCCGTCCCGCGCAGCTTCGTATGCGTAATTTTTCCCCGTATTTGCAACATTTTTCATTGCTTCTCCGCTCCTATTGGTCGTAGCGTGATGTTATATAGCCTATATAGCCTTCCCCGATAAATGGGCTATCCAACAATGAAAGAATTTTTCAATTCGGATCAGTAGTTCCTGAGATTACCGCGTTCAAACAAACAAAAAAAAACTCTTCAGTTTTATAATATTAGTATAGATTATACCGGTTCCACCACAGAACAAATATACTTTATGAGGGCTTCAGACACAATACTGTATTACCTCTTGGGGTGGTGCTACCAAAACCGTCATGAATACCATCGAACGAGCACAAATTTATAAATATACCTACCTACACGTAAATTTGCCGACATTATCCTACCGGGCGGCGGCTCATTACCCCTAACATAATATTGGTCATGCATTAGTAGGTACAGTTACGATATATAATATCGTAAACAGGTAGGTACAGTATATCTACGTATTAGGTTTCCAATCTTGATTCTACAATGACAATGTCAATAGAGAAACATGCGTTATAACTTCGACTCATATCTATAGAAATTCGTGAAATAATTTTACGGGAATAATACCTAATTATAATCAAGTAACCGATTTCAGTGACAACGTCAAATTTTATCAGAAACTAGTCAAATATGCAGGAGATATTGGCTGGATCTATACCTAGATATAAAGGTTTTTTAGGCTGCACCCATTGAAGACAAATAAGACAAGAAACGAAAAAATACTTTCAACGTTATACCTACTTAGTAATAATTTTCAATGTAATTTGGACGAAATTTTGTTACTTCTCATTTGATCAGCTGTTACTCGTAAACTTGTAAAGCCTTCTTAGCTGATATAATTTACCTATTCATTTCACAATAGGTTTTTTTCACATACTCAACACCAACCATTTAGCTGGCAGGAGGGAGGGGGGAGCCACTTGACTCTAACAAAAATTTGCACTTTAAATCTTAATATTTCACAAACGGATCCCTAAATCCAAAAATGGTCTTTTCAACCCCTAAACGATTTTCAAAGACCTATCTAATGATACCCCACACGATGGGTATGGTAGGTGAGAAAAAAAACCACATGATCATCCCGCTTTACATATAGGGAAGATCCCCGAAAAAAAAATTTTACCAACCTTTTTTTTTTGTTCTTTCACTTTGTCGGCGTAAATAATATGTGTATCCATGCAAAATTACAGCCTCCTAGCACTAACAGTCTCATGGCGAAACCATGAAACGAAACCATTTCATGCTACGGAACCCTAAAAAGGCAATTAGCAACCATTCTTTTTTTATTTTCAATACTTGTCAAAAGCTGTGATAAATTTTAGTTATGAACCTCGAAATGTATTCATTCCTGTTGACCAATACTTAACTACTGTCATTAGGCAGGTGTAGTAGATAACTTGCGGCAGACATTTTCATATGTTTCCTATTACGTACGTCAGTTATGTCATGCAACTCGAAATTCAAAAGCTACATATTTTGTTAAATGATATAATTTTATTTAATTACAAAAGTATTCAACTAATTAACGAATTTAGTTAATTATCGACTTGGTGTTGTCTAAAACGTTATTCACTTTCTGAGAGTGCAGCCAGTGGCCGCGGGAATGCACACGGAATTCATTAAAAGTGTGATCATACTTTCATCTTGTTAGCGAGGAATCTAAAAGTAGTAATAATAGTTAAGTAAAGAACGCACAAAAATCATAGCAGCGGAGCTCGGAAGCACTGAATAGTTTGATTTAAAAAACTGTTGCGATAACTTTCTACAGAGCAATTAGAAGATTGGTACACGAAAGTGCAGCCAGCAAAGTATTTAGTCGCGGCGGTATACGCCGGGAAACGCACGATTTATGTAGTACACACCTCAACGCGTTCTCTGTCATTTTTGATAAATGACTATGCTGTAATTATTTTTTAATTAATTTTATTCTGTAATAGAAAACGGATATTTATTGCATATACAAGATATGTATTTATTTGGTTTGATTGACGTGATTATGGAAAATATGTAAGTGGATCAGATCCTTTTTTATATTCCAGAATCCCAAATTAATTTACAGAAGTAAGAGTAATACATATTTAGTAATTATTGCATTGAGGTAGATTCCGGCTCTTGCAGAAATTAAACTAACTTATCTTCCCTTTCTCCAAGAAGGACCAGTAATCGTAGGTACTCTTGACTAGTATAATAATATATTAGGCCAACTCACACAATGCCATCTGATCCCAAACTAAATAAAGCTTGTACTATGGCAACCAGACAACTGATAAAACTATACATATATTTCTAAAAACAAACATATCATAGATAAATGACACACAGACACAGAATAAACCATCGTGCTCATCACACAAAGTATAAAGGTCAGAGAGAGATCGAATCGGTACATTGGTACTGAACATTAGGTATGTTGAACTGAAAAATGTTTTTTTACTTTTCTATATTGCACGAATTCTAACAATAAAATCAAACAACAAGTAACAATTTATTAAATCTATTTTTGACAGTTTTCTATGAAATTTGCTTTGACATTCTTAAAATGTTAAATGTAATTTAAATTGAGATTTAACTGAAAAATTCACGGTATCTGCATAATTTTGACATAGACAAAAATAAATTAATTTGAATTGACAGTCAACCAAATATTCACTGAAACGACTGCATTGACATTCATAAATTTACTGATTTAAATTGACAGTTAGGTAGGTTACTAGATAAAGATAAATATTGACTGCAAAGCGTGAAAGAGAGAAAAAACTCGTGCGGCCTTTGACAAGTATTGTCCACAAAGTAGCGTTGTCACTTTGTAGATAGTGGTCAATTTTGTGACGTTATGGCGCAGTTCTGGTCTCTACATCAATGGAACTCTACATAATGATATTTCACAGAGATTAAGACGCGAGGCACAGCTTTTGTTAATATGGTATTCTTTTCCTTTTTTTTTCCAACCGAATCAATTATTATTACTATTTTTTAATTGATTTATTTTTTATTATATTCTGTTATTTCTTTTTGTTTTAATATTTTATGTAATTCTTTATTGCTGTGACTTATGTGGTTCAACAAATAAATGTTTCTTTTCTTTTCTTTTCTAGTTTAAAACTAGTATTTTACTAGGTATCGCTGTCAACTTTTCTGCCTCACCCATACTGTCTATGCTTAAAATATTTATATATACTTACCTATCTAATTATCATAATAATGGTCTGTCAGGACCCCAGTGGGTGCGAGATGAATATCAAATATATCTTCTACGAAACCATAGATATTTTTATATGTTTAGTATGTGATGACGATTTATGAATACCTAAATAACTTTTTTATTGCAGTTCAATGTTCTTCTCAACATAGGATTATTGTTTTTTGTAGCGTTCAGTTATATACTTATTCAACCTTATAGTCTTCCTATTCTATTAAGGACTTAGGCACTGACCTTATACTACTAGTAGGCTGGACAGGCTAGTAGATTTTGACAGATTTGGACGGTAAGTTGTCAAAATTAAATGGAAGTCTCATCGACTAAAAATCGTGTTGGTGAAGTGGTTAGTGACCCTGACTGCTAAGCCGGAGGTCGTGGATTCGATCCCCACCTAGGATAATACTTTGTGTGATGAGCACGATGGTTTATTCTGTGTCTGGGTGTAATTTTCGCGATTTTTATACATATTAGATATATTTCGGGACTTAATCGCTTAAATTTGCGTTTTCGCGGCAAGCTCGCGCGAACTGGCGGATGCGCGCGCAAAGATGTCCACCGTACAAGCGCGTTGATGCATTTTTAAGCGCAAGGTTTTGACAGATCGCGCGGACTTGCCGCCAAAACGAAAAAAAAAACTGGTATAAAGAATTAAGGACCCTGGTAATACCGTATTGGATCGTCTGTAAACCATTTTAAAACGTGGTTATCATTATTAAAATATATATATTACGGGTCTTAATCGCGTGAATAATTTAAGGTAAAATACCTTGTTTATTGCCCAACGTTTCGACCGTATTGCACGGCCGTTGCAATACGGTCGAAACGTAATATATATAGAGCGTATTATATATGGAAAGACCCGTAATATATATATTTTAATAATGTGTACAAATCGCAAAGGTTTATCAACATTTAAACGTGGTTAAGTCAGTTATGTAGGTAGGTGTATTAAATCCTCTCTAGCACTCGCTCCACCTCATTTGTTTAGTCTTGCATCAGATCTACACCATCTACATACTACGAGTACACAGGTATGCGACGCGAACAAAGCAAGCTCCGATGCTATCCTACCAAACAGGTCCTACGAACATGGGTGTGTCAAATAGCTTGTTACTTTGATATTGTGTAAGCTTTGTGCCTTAAATGTTAATATAAAGCATGGCGTAACTTGATATGTTACTCTATTCTTTGGGTGTGATTGGATCTATATAAATACCTAAATATATTGTTACTTGTATGGAAATCATCACTTGAGAAAAGAAAATGTATGATAGGGTAGATTTTTTGGGTTTGTAATTGATGATTAGCGACCTGCCTAAGCTTGGCGCGGTTAACAGAGGCTGAGATTATTTTTTTTATGATTTTGTTTAATATATAGGTACTACTACTATTAGGTATACACAAAACCATCAACAATAAATAATAGGTACTTAAATTTTCCTCATGAATCAACAGTTCATTTTTGTACGATTCATCTATAAATTTCATCTCCATTGTTCTAAGGGCATATTTGGAAAGAAAATGATGTAGTCTGTATTTTTTTTCTTATAATGAGTAATTCAATGATTTCAATATTATAACTAGCGAGAGTTCAGATAAATAATGATATCGTTTATTATAACTATTTATTATACGGGAATTAACGCGCATTGTTTACCTTAAAACACAGACAGTCCGTTTGTGACCACGGCCGGTGCAACCTGGTCGAAACGTCAAGCAATTTTATGGTAAACAATGCGTGTTAATTCCCGCATAATAAATAGTTATAATCATGCAAAGCGAAAGTTTAAATGTTAGTATATCGTTTATTATCGAGTACTGGTCCCATGACATGTTAAAGATTATACATAAATAATAATAATATCTTGGGACCACTCACACAACGTCATCTGATCCCAAATTAAGCAGAGCTTGTACTATGGTAACCAGACAACTGATAAACATACATAAATAATTCTAAATACATACTCAACACTACATAGTATAAAACAAAGTCGCTTTCTCTGTCCCTATATCTCTATGTATGCTTAAATCTTTAAAACTACGCAACGGATTTTGATGCGATTTTTTATAATAGATAGAGTGATTGAAGAGAAAGGTTTATATGTATAATAACATCCATATATTTTATACCCGTGCGAAGCCGGAGCGGGCCGCTAGTTATAGATAAATTACACCCAGGCACAGAATAAATCATTGTGGGGATCGAACCCACGACCTTCGGCTTAGCAGTCAGGGTCACTAACCACTAGACTAACAGGCAAGTCAAAAATAAAAGAAATTACGATTTAAGAAAATAAAACTAGACATACATTCCATAAAGATTAAAAAAATAGAGCTTATACAGTTACAAGGAAAATTATAAAGTCTAAGCAAGCTTATTTACTATATCAGTTTTAGGTACCTAATTAAGATTTAAAAAAACACAGTCACAACATATTAACTATAAATAAGTTAATTGAAGCGTGTAGTTATATCCTAACCACCTACAGTACCAAAGACATGTGGTTTTTAACACATTGCATTGGACTGGTTCATAATTTGGACAGAGATTGATCGTTTTAAATAGAATATAGATGGCAGTGTTGATCTGATAAATGTTCTGTTTACTGTTAATTTAAAGATAAATTTTAAATATGCCGTGTGGTGCCGGCTTAAGAATAGTACCACCCCATCTCTACCCGTGGGTGTCGTCAAGGCGACTAAGGGATTTCACCCCGGAGGACGGGCAGCAGCGTCCTCTGCGTACTTAAAGCCTTACTGCGATCGCCAACCCGCTCGCCAAGCGTGGCGATTATGGCAATTACCCCCAGGATCTACATACCAGTAGGTTCTACTGGGGAGACCCGTGCCCAGCAGTGGGCCATCTTATGGGTTGATATGTATATGTATGTAAAGATAAATAAATAGGAAGCTACTTTTTTCTTGAGAGGCCAACGTCAGTTTGAGGTCGTCATCATTTGCATATGAGGAAGAACAAAGTTGCATTAAGTTTATAACTAGGTGATGGATTCCAAGGAATAACGTTGCATCTTGTTAACCAAGTACCTAATGAATTCCGAAGAAAAACGTTGTATAATGTTATAATACTTTTAAAGCGTAAATACAATGTTCTTAATTTGTTCTTTGTGTATTGTAAGGGTGTTTTTAATGACACCGTATTTCAAAAAAAATATAGGTATTTGTGTTTGTATTTTCTTTTTTTTAATTTTTTTAAAAGATAACTAGCAGTGAGGGATTGTGTCCCAATCCGCAATCTTGTTAACCCCTACAGCTAAGCTTAAAGGCTTGTGTTAGGAGTGGGTTCACGTCGGTAGTATAAAGGGTAGGATTCGAACCCGCGACCTCACGATTGCGAGACTGATGCCTTAGCCAATAAGCTTCCGCCGCTTTTTACCGCCGTTTTGAATCTATACTAATATTATAAAGCTAAAGAGTTTGTTTGTTGGTTTGAACGCGCTAATTTTAGGAACTATTGGTCCGAATAGAAAAATTCTTTGACTGATTAGTATCTAGTTCATTTATCGAGGAAGGCTATATAACATCACTTACGACCAACAGGAGCGGAGCATTAATTAAAAATCTTGCAAAACCGGAAAAATTACACAGACGACGTAGTAAGTAATCAAAAAGAAAAGCGTCTGTTCTAATAATAATAAAATATGTTTGGGATTCAGCTTTACAGAAGCGCACTCTCAAAAACACAAACAGACCTACTTGTCAAACTGTCATCGAGTTTCATGATTCAATGCTCGATACAACAACATTCTAGTTGACACAACACAAACAAGATTAAACATGGATATGACATTATCGATTATAGAATCGATATGCATAAACATTGTAAAAACTAAACAAGTTTTGTGTCGCTGTCTTGTCGACAACGAAAGTGGTTTTTCGTGTAGCATCCATCTTACGTAATAATATAACGAGAAATTTTATCATAAATTATAATTTTAATTATGTACATACTTGTGTGCGGTAATTAGTTCTTTTATTAACTTGTTAATTATGTGTAGTGAATGGATTTATCTAGATTTTTTAGATTAGATAGTTTTGACATGACATGTAGCATTGTTGTGTTTGTTTGGTGAAATGGCGAATTTTTATGACGAAATTGTGTTAATAGTTTAGGTGTGAAAAGGTGGAAAGCATAGACAATGATTAACGTTACATTTTGTGACATAAGTGAATGAAGAAGTAATTTTTATAGGCATTTCTTGCCAATTACTTTACAAATACAATAATTGCATTTTTGAAAGATGTAAAGTATTTTGAAAGAAAATGATGCGAGGGCCCAACTTGCGAGTATCAAAGGATAGAAAAATTTGAGATCTAGTAACATCCAGATAGATGGTTCGATTGCGGCCCCGGTTTGGCTACGGAAGTCTCGGGTTCGATTCCTGGGTCTGGACTTCAATTTTTTTAATCTTTTAAAATGCAATTGTTGTATAAGTGAATGAAGTTTAAAGCCCCACCGATCTTTTTAGTAGGTACCAAAGTACTAATACGCTGGATTGGCTGACTGTACATAGTGACAGCAATTTCAAATGGTCCAATTAAATTAGCGATCAACCTCGGAATGAGAGATAATAAGCTGAATTTTCGAAACAACTTTTATAACGCCAAAATGAAGGTTTATAACCTCCATTTTGGCGTTCTAAGAGTTGTCTCAAAAGTCTCATAGAATGTCGTGTCTGCTAAAAACGGCAAATGTTTAAAATAAAATTTGTGTTAATTTTATGATCTACAATTTTTATCATGAAGCAATACAAACCGAGAGAATGGCGGAAAACTATAGACATGAAATTTTATGAGACTTTTGAGACAAATTTTAGAACTCTAAAATGAAGGTATATACAAAAATTTAGCTTAATATGTCTCATTCCGAGGTGGATACCTTTTTGATGCTAAAATGACTGGGCTAAAATGCCGAATAGAAATACCGTCCGTCTTGTGATTTTTTTTGACACATATGGCAAATCACCATTGTTGTTATCCTTGTTACACAAGAGTAGACCTCTTTTGATTTTGACAAATGACCGTCCAAATGTCAAAATGTCAAAATCTAATGGAAGGTTTGTTGTTGTCGGCTGTAGCATAATGTCAATTGTACCCGTACTATTATAATGGTCAGAGCTACACCCTGGCAATATTAAACACCGAGAGCACAGACAGTCACCTTTACTGACACTTAATCTCAGACCATTATGTTCTGAAGGTGTTCCGAGATTCCGTGTTGAGCGAAGTAGCTACGTTAGAGGCTGGGGGCTATTTTGTGCTTCTAATCTGTCTGTTAACAAGGAATCTATCGATTTCAATAAGTAGGTAGATATAGGTATTCAGTGTTTATTTTTGTCTTGAGAAAGTTGACTTAATCGTATAAAGTTTCATGAAAATTCATTGGATCGTTATGAAGATCATTCACCTGTGATAGTTTTTTAAACGAGACACCTGCCATCTGCTTGCTTAAAAATTGCTTGTCTGAATTTAATGAGATTAACTTCTTTGTGTTTTTGAATTGATTATAGGTTACATTCGATAGATAAAAAATGTTTCGGATTTTCATCTATCGATTTTAATCGAAACGCACAAATATCAGCTTCGATACTACAGTTAGCTATTTAACAGACAGTAAGTTATTGAGACCGGCTGTAAGTCGGTTTTTGAGTTAACTTCTGTCAGTGTCAACAACCTAAATTGCGTGTGAATTTGCCGTTAGAGGCGCAGGTCAAATTTCACTGTTTGTGTATTTTTTTTTTAAACTTTGAATGGTAGCCATCTTTGATAACCATGTGCGAATAGTGGTAAGGTTCATAAATTGGATTTTGGACCTTTGGTGAGATATAGTCAGATTTGGCTTAATCACATTTGACTCAACACTGGTCAAGTGTGAATAGCTCGCATGACGGGAGTAATTAAGTCCGTTAGCAGTCGGATACACTTCCACGCCAGAGGTCGTGGGTTCGATTCCCACACGGGACGCCACTTGTGTGTGATCCACAAATTGTTGTTCCGAGTCTGGGTGTAAGTACTATGTGTCCGTGACTTGTATGTTTGTTAAGCCCCCCGCGACACAGGGCATGAATCCTACTGTGGAAGTCGTCTTTTTAAAAAAGAAAAAAAAAATTGTCAAAATCGCTAAAAAATTATAAACTAAACATTTTTTTCGTCGTAGTTTTAGATGGTTTCGTGCTAATAAAAAATTGCGTAAGATTTGTCAAAAGCCCCCTCCCCCTCCCTCACGTGAGATTTCGTGAGATCCACCCTCTCCCCCTAAAAACCTCACGTAATTAATGAAAGCCCCCTAAACCAATCCCCTAAAATTTTCTCAGCTAGTTTTACTTGCAAAATCTGTTAAAATTCAAGACTCAACAACATTAGGTACCACTGTTGCTTCATAAACTTAGAACTTGTGCACTATAATATCCCCTGCGGAATCTTTGATAAGATAGCCCATCGATATTGGTTAAAAAACCTGTTACTAAGGTCACACAGCGGCTAAAACCTATACAATAGATACGGTCTCCATTCTTGGCTCATTACCTGTATATCGTGTGCATGTAGGTCCCCCGTTGCCAACACCGTTACATCTCCAACTAGCCCGCTTTAACCGCGCAATCATTACGTGGGAAATGCTCCACATCCAGATTGGAAAGTGATGCTCGTGGCCATACTACAGGTTTTATTGGAATTTCGCTTTCCGTTATTGTCTATGTAAGTGTTTAAGTCGATTAGAATGATGAGAATTTGTTTAACAGTTTGTTTTTAAACGGCTTCAAAAAATTTCGTTCTCTGTTTGACCCTGAATATTTGTGATTTTTTTCATAAACTACTGAATTTGTGTAAGTGTCAACTGTTTATTTTTGATTTTGGAACAATATTTATGTATAAAATTTTGGTTTAGAGTATAAGACACCGAAAGTACTTATAGGTTAAAACATAGGCGTAAATCGCGGAAGATTTCATTAATCAGTGATGTACTTGGTCTTTATTTCTTTAACATTTACCACTTCCCTTGATTTTCAATTGAAGTATTATTTTTACTAAGTAATTTTTTAACAGTTGGGATAGGAATTGTCAAAATGGCGCCAAACCGAGCTGCCATTGACGCCATCTGTCATTAACGTGCCTATGGGGAGTTGTAAAAATGGCGGCAAACTGATCGGCCATTATTTTTACAGCTCCGAGTTTAACTTGTAAAAAATGATTTGAATACGTGATAAATGACTAAGAACGAGACTATGTGCATGTAATAAGTGCACAAATACTTGAAACTGGCAGAAATTAGCCGTTAAAACGGCTAGATTGCCATAAAGTCAAAGAAGAAGAACGTGCATAAGAGCCCCCCTCGTTCAAGAGGGGCAAATGGGCAAAGAAATTCTGTACACAAAACAACCATCCGGGGGTGGGGGAGGCACGTGCCCCCGTGCATGCATAAGCTGATCCAGGGATCCGCCTGTGCTGGCATGCAAGTAACATGCACTCTACTGTTCTGCTTTACTGTAATGTGTTGTGTATCTTCGGCCTACCATAACATCAAGATCTAGTGGATTCACAGTGCTATTCCACGTATTTAAAACAATTACAACTACGAAAATCACACAAAACACAATTTGAAAATGTATCTTATCAGCTACAATCTGACAGTTCCATTTGGCATAGTTCGCGTACATTTGCGTATTATGTGTGTGTTAATGTTGTTATGTGCATCAGTGCGTGTTTCCATAACCTGAAGGTCTCTACCAAGGTCTAACACTAAAGTGGCTATTACACTACCCCGAATCAGCACCTTCAAATTTGTTAGATAAGGACCTAACTCTTAGTACATCTGTCGTTTTAAGGTAATTAGGGTAATGAACTGCGCTTCCCTTTCAGGTATGAACTTATGAAGTGCCTAAATACAGGCTGCAAGGTGTGAGAGAGACATAACACTCGTGCGGCAAGTGTCCCTTTCTAGAAATCTGATTGGTCCATGTTACAGGCTTATGTCTCTGTCATGTCACTTTTAGATTACAGAAAAAGGCAGATATTGGCGTTGTCTCTTTCTAGAGAATGGTCAATTTTGTGACATGATGGCGCAGTCCAGTTTCTATGTCTATGGCTTAACCTTACGGTATGCGACATCGTATGGAGGTATCGTTCCAAATAAATGCGGAATAGTATTATATAGGTACTTATAAAAAATGGTTAAACACATTTTCATCACATTTAGCCAAGAAATAGCTTTTGATGGTTTCGTAGTCACAGCAAGGAACACTTAGATAGATATTTTGCCAGTTTTTTTTTTTACAGATTTGTTGGTTAGGATTCGAACCACGATTGCAAGACCGATGCCTTAGCAATTAAGCCACCGCCCGCTACGCGACATTTTGTTTCTATGTTAAAAACGATGGCAGTGTCAGTAGAGTATGCAAAAAAAAATACAACCGTTCCGTTTTTGAACGGAATTTTTCTATATTTTCTATAAGCATAGATACAAATTTTAAAAACATATTTTATCTATTAATTTGATCATTGAATATGTATTTATTTGATGATGGATTAAATCATACCCAAATACATAATGCTTATGTAACCTTCCGCTAGAAAATTCTCGGCATGTTCATGAAAATTGTATTGAAAGCCGATATCTATAGGTACAAACATTCAGCCTTGGAAAGCAACTTTCCTACTTTCTCTACTCTCTTTTCTTAAAGGGTTAAAAAGACCTCTTTTTAACCCTTCAAGAAAAGAGAAGTAGGAAAGTTGAGAAAGGTGGATCTAGATTTTCCGCAACCATCACCAGGTCGTCGGTCTATCTTGTGGACGCTCGCTCGCCACGCTCTGCTGGATGCTGGTGGCGCAGAACCGGTCGTTGTTGCAATCCTTGCACGGCTTATGTTAACCAAACTTTAAGAAACGCGATATTCTTTTTAAAAAAAACCTAAGGTAAAAAAATCCACAAAAATGAAGATTTTAATCGACCTGTTGAAATTCACCCTTCTCTTTTTAAGGATTTAGCGTCCCAGAGTCAGTGTACTGTAATTAGCTCAATGAACTACCTTCCCTTTCAGGTATGAGGAGGTAGGAAAGTTGAGAGAGGGGGATCTACATTTCCTGTGACCTTCACCAGGTCGTCGGTCTATCTTGTGGGCCTACCTATGCTTTGCTGGATACGAGTGGAGCAGGACCGGTCCTGCTCCACCCGCATCCAGTTGTTGCGATCCTTCCACGGCCTATGTTAACCAGTGGAAGTCTTTCGATGATAATCTACTTTTACGATCTGCACTATATAGTAGTATAGCCACAAAACAACTAGTATCTTTATGACCGTTCTGCGCGTTACGCGAGTCGCTGCAAAAAAACGTATTTTAAGACGATCGCGGGCATTCGTCCCTGCGCAATTGCTCGCGAGCCTATGTTCAGAACGATCAAAAAGATTCTCACGAACTATACTTACTGGAGAATAGCTTCATACAACTAGCGCTTGAGCAACGTGCACATAAACGTAGTACACGGACAAAGAATCTCGGCCCACTTTTAGCACTTTGTTTCCAAGGTGGTCCGAAATTTCGTATTTGTGAGCGAGTATGGTCTAGTCTCCTAACCGATGTCGGTTACGGCTGCCAATCTCATTAGAGACTAGCCAACTACGCAGGAGATATTATAGTGCACAAGTGTATGCGCAGACACAAGTGCACTCTCTATTCCGTCACTCGCGGAGTCCGATGGGACGGAAATCCGACACGACCGGAGAGAGATTAGGTGCAGGACCGACGGCTTTATGTGCTTTTCGAAGCATGGAGGGTGTGACAATATTCGAAAACGGTTACCCACGTTGCTTAACCTGGCAGATATTTCGATCTGCTTGGTCGTAACTGAGTCAGGGACCCCTCCGTCCTTTGTACTTAATAGAAATGTTTTATCAAATTATGACCATTGCAAAGCTTGGAATTAAAGATTAAGCTGAAAAATTGTTTATATAAACCTTCATTAAGGTATTCTAAAAGTTGTCTCAAAAGTCTTCTTGCTTCTATGTAATAATTATGTTACAGAAAAAATCGTAAAATAGGTTTATTGTTATAACCTGCTCCCTATGCTTTAAATAATATTAAGGGTTTTCTAGAAGTTGTAGAGCTGAAAGTTTACAGTAATTTCATTTCAGTATAAATAAAGAATATCTTCAAAGTCCTGTCCGTTAAAAGCAACCTTGGCCTGCAATCGCCCCTCAATAGAATTGTCCATAAATATAATACACTAGCTACACGTATACCCGATCTGGATGGACTTCATGATAATTTCCGCAGTTTTAAAAATAAAATAATAAAGTCACAGCTTAAGACTTCGTCTTAATCAACAATCACACACCTATTCTTAATCAATCCATTGTTTCTCGTATTTTTATCATAGTTTAAGTTAATTTTAGATTTACTAACCATACAGCTGATTTGTAATTGAGTGCTATGTACGCCGTTATTGTCATGTACATCAGGAATAATACCAACTGTAACTTAATATTAATAAGGTTTAATGTATGTGATGTGGCTGTACTTTAATAAATAAATAAATAAATAAGTATAAAAAAGGTTTTTGAGATAGAGCCCATAGATGGGATAAAATAGCTCCCAAACATGTGTTTCTTATCAAACCAACAAACAAATAACGTAGTTGCAACAATTGATTAGATTGTACGAATCTTCAACTTAAGATATTATCCATTTTATCAGATTTGAGTTCATGATCAATGATGAAGAAAGCTGATATATATTTATTAACCTTGAAACTAACTGTTAGACTGAAAGTACCTACAATTGTAATATTAGTTTTGGTCACATTAAGACTAGTTTTGAACATTAATCAGTATGTTAAAACAAGTTTATAAAAACATAAAACGTTAGTTCGTAAGTTATTTTGTGCTGTTACTTGTCAGGACGGTAGGTTCGAATAAAATTTCATTCCGTACCTACCCAAAATGGTAAAAACGGAACCCTTAGTTTCGTCACGTCCGTCTGTCTGTCTGTCTGTCCGTCCGTATGTCACAGGCATTTTACTCAAAGACTGTTGTGACAATGAATCTTGATGAAATTATGTGAAAAGGTGTCTTGTAGTAGCCACTACTTAGATTGATAGCTAAATAATAATAATAAATAGTTTTGGGCACTCCATACATGTAACAGAAGCTGATTTTTTTTTCATTAAATATCAACGTATGGCATATCATTCAGATCAGGTCTTTTAAAAACATTTTGAGGATTCTAATTAACTTTTTTGATTGAGTAAATATTTTTGGAAATAATCGTTTCGAAAGTAGCATAAATCGTGTCTCCCCTTAATTTTTGAACCGTGTAATCAATAAAGATAGCGCTTAATAAAAACTTTAAACTAAAATTATTTCGGATGAGATCGGATATACCGTCATTGAGATATTGCCAAAAAACTATGTTTCTCAACAAAAGGGCGTAACTGCTATGAACATACGCTCTTGTGCTGATACAATTGTTAAAGGCTGCGGAACCCTACACTGTTCTACACTACACTACATGGTTCAACATGCTCTTGCCCGGTTTTTTTATTACTATTTTACACTGATCACTATTACAGTAGCTCTCTTTTTTCAAAGCGAAACTCATGAATTTTCATATAACTTGAATAATCATAAGAAGTTCGAACCCATGGACGATTTTCTGGAACGAGTGGAATAAATAGATGTACTGAGCTCTGTAATGTATATTACCATATACCTTACTACCTTAAACTCTACTAGCGGACGCCTCGCGGTTTCACCCGCGTAGTTCCCGTTCCCGTGGGAATACAGGGATAAAAAATCTAAAGCCTATGTCTTCCGGGGTTAGTGTAGCTTCACAACGATGAAAGAATTTTTCAAATCCGTCCAGTAGTTTCGGAGCCTATTCAGTACAAACAAACAATCAAATCTTTCTCTTGTATAGATATAGATAGTATAGATAGATATACCATTATGACAAGATTTTGACAGTTAAAAGCGCGGGCTTGACGCGTAAACATTTTGAGGTGAGAGCTGTTTACATTTTGAGGTGCGAAGGCACGCGCGTCTCACGCACACATACATATCAACCCATATGATGGCCCACTGCTGGGCACGGGTCTCCCCAGTAGAACCTACTGGTATGTAGATCCTGGGGGTAATTGCCATAATCGCCACGCTTGGCGAGCGGGTTGGCGATGGCAGTAAGGCTTTAAGTACGCAGAGGACGCTGCTGCCCGTCCTCCGGAGTGAAATCCCTTAGTCGCCTTGACGACACCCACGGGAAGAGATGGGGTGGTACTATTCTTAAGCCGGCACCACACGGACACATACATTGTTGTTTTTAAAGAACCGCATGTTTTGTTTATAGACGAAGAAGTTATTTGGTGTAATGTAAAGAAGACAAGGGAGTGAGGTTAGGTTTTAGTATAATAAAAATCTTCCTGTATAAGCTATGGGCTTCTTTGGTTACCCAACCAAGGCATATAGCTTACACCTACTATCATGTAAAATATATCTGTTTTAGCTGGCCCTATTATATATATATATATATATATATATAATATATATACTGCTTTAATACATACATACCTTACCTATGTGCAAACAAATTAACAATTCGATGCGATTATTGACCGTGAATTTGTACCTATACTTTATTGTTTTTATTTTAGCTTTCTTGCTCATACTAGCAATGAACTTGACGTTATTGATTGAAATGATTTTTTTAATCCTCGACGCTAAAGAAGAGTTATGAGTTTAACGTGTGTGTCTGTACGTCTGTCTGTGTGATGTAGTTCATGTAGTATCAATCGGTATTTAAACCGTTCATCCTGAACGGTTTAAATACCGATTGATACAATACCGAAAGAAGGAAGATATATTTATTATGTTTTTCAGATGTACCTACCTATTTATATAAATATCGGTAGTTCAATAGAACGTTGGGAACAAAAGAAATAATTACTATGTACTCTACTCTGTGGTCTACAGATTTGGAACAAAACGATGACGTAACCTGCTCTGTGGTCAATTTGTGTGTTACTTACCGTATATCAGGGTTGTCAATATCGCTTTCTACAGGCCTAGTTTATGATAAAATTAATTGATATTAATTTTAAGCTTTGACTTACGACCTTAAACAGAGGGTGAAGCACATACCTACTTATGCACATTTGTATGGTAGAATTATCGACAAGTCCCTTAATTTTATTGCTTCTTAAAATGACTAGCTTATGCACGCGGCTAACTACATCACAAAATAAATCTTTCTGCAAAATACAGCTCTCTCTCTATGTAGGTACGGGATACCATACGTTTTTGTAAATACTTGTAGTGAGTAACTAGGTCGTCGTCGTTGCTGCGTGCAATCTTATTCTTCTTCTCCGCTGTGTAGTGCCGTTGAAGTTATGCAAAGAAATGAGATAAGAGAGTTATACAAATACCCGCATATCGCATATCATGAACCCTTAACATACATCGTTATGTTTATTGAGCCCGCAGACACGCAGACCCGCATGTTTCGCCAACCCTGTGCGGCATGCGCTGGCGCATTGAGGCGTGCATCCACAGTAATTGGGCTGTCCGCCATGCCACCGAGCTACAAATGTTATTATAACTTTTAAACTTACGCGTTGCATTATAAATACAATTTGACACGGGAATAAACGCGTTTAATCTAGGTAAAGTTATTTACCTTAACTTGGTCACAAGCTGACTCAAGTCACTGTCAGCTTGTGACCACGGTCGGTGTAACCCGATCGAAACGTCAAGCATAAGGTAAATAACTTTACCTAGATTAAACGCGTTTATTCCCGTGTCAAATTGTATTTACAAATGTTATTATATTGTGCACGCTTCCGCAAAACTGTTATAGTTATGATATTATTTTGAAATCGTTTGTCGTTGACTCATGACACGATAAGACTGGGATCAACTCAAGCTTAGCTTACAAGTATTTCTAACTGATAAAAGTTATTGTTCTTTAGCTTGGAATAATTTTTGATGTTTAATTTCATCTGCTAGCTGTCCGCGCTGGCTTCACACGGGTACAATTTTTCCGTGCTTAAAAAAAAAAAAACTTTTAAATCTTGTCCTGAAAATAAAGAAAACAACAAAAAAATAATTATCAACTTGGAGCAGTCGTTCTGAAGTTACGCGCGTATACACATCATCTGTAAAAAAAAAACTTACTTTTGGGTATCGGGAGGGATTTGAGCCCGTAGCCTTCCTCTGCATCCACTAGTGGTAGGGTGTTGATTATTTATTTTGTAACTCTATCATCGTATAAACCCGGACTGCATCATAACCTCACAAAATTGACCATTCTCTAGAAAGAGACAACGCTACTTTGTGGACAATACCTGTCAAAGAGACAAGGCCGCACGAGTTTTTTCTCTCTTTCACGCTTTGCAGTCAATATTTACTTTTTAATTAAAAGGGATGGTTCGGTTCAGGTCTGTATATGTCAATGAACTCTACTCCCACCGTCATTTTTTTTTGGTTTGGAACCCAATGGTTTTCAACCAGAAGTCCACATGAGTCAAAATTTGTCATTCGCGAACGATTTTTGAAGATTATGATTTAAAGTAGTACAATGTCCCAGCAACGTCCAAAGTGGTCCCTAGTCAAGAAAAAACAAACCAAGGAATGGGAAACATGATTGATTTAACTACTTGATTGATATTCATAGAATACACGGTAGCTAACAATTCTTTTTTTTTTTAAAGATAACTAGCATTGTGAGATTTTAGTCCCACATTACTAGCAATCCTGTTAACCCCTAGCTAAGCTCAATGGCTTGTGTTAGGAGTGGGTTCACATCGGTAGTATAATGGGTAGGATTCAAACCCGCGCCCTCAAGATTGCGAGACCGATGCCTTAGCCATTATGCTACCGCCGCTTATATGACTCGAAACCAAGAATAAGGACCCTGTTGGTTACTAAATAGAAGCAAGAGGGACAAAAAATAACATTAGGAAGGGATGAACACGAATTGATATGCATTAGCAAACTCGTATTGTATGCAGATATGATATCAATCTGTTCATTTGAATTTGAACTGCAGAGTCAATTACTTAAGGTCTTCTTTCGATTAAAGATATGACATAAGAGATAATTATTATGGAATTTGGTGATATCCTGTGATGGAAGAATACACAAATGCCTGTGAGTCCTCAGTGACAAGTTCTTTTATAAAATTGGAATATTAAACAAAAGATTGCTAAATCAAAGACAGACGCAGATACAATAAAGAATAGATTTTTACCATAATCATTTGTATAGCGATCCCACTGAAAGAGATCACGGGTCGTAGGTAATTCACCACGAGAACTCATTGTGGATTGGTAATTATAGTGCAATATGTAACTGTGCTGTAGTTATGTTATTAAAGTTTCTATATGTTTATGCGATTAAGGATGCGACCGGTCCATGGACAGAACCACGGCCGGTAACGAGAGGTCACTTCCGACCACTGCGGTGAGAACTCGACGCTGCCCCTCCCAAGCTGGACAATGCTGGAGGGTGTGCTGCTCCGAGTCCTCACCGCAGTCACAGTGGTGGCAGGCGGGACTCGGTTCCCTCCTAGCGACCGTGTGCAGGTACTTCCCGAAGCACCTGTGCCAGGAAAGGACCTGTACCAGCCGGAAGGAAAGGGTCCCATGCTGCCGCCCTGCCCACTCCTCCAGGACCGGCTGGAGCGCCACCACGGTACGCCGTAACACCTGCCCGTGGAGCCTCCAGTCGGCCCTGCCACCGGGCCATGATTGCCCGGTGGGCCTCACCGCGCCAAGCGCGAAGCTCCTCGGACGGGGGCACCGAACCCCCTGACGTGAACCCACTCCTAACACAAGCCTTTGAGCTTAGCTAGAGGGGTTAACAAGATTAGTAATGAGGGACTCAATCCCACATTTGTCTTTAAAAAAAAAAACATTTTGGTGGCACAATCATCTATAACACGTATTTAATACTAGCTCTAAGTCTGTATTGTGTCACTGTTTGTTAACCCAAATAGAGTAAAAAAAAATGCTTTAGAAGAAGAAACAAGAAGAAAATACATTTACTTATTTGGGAGCGGTACATGATAGACGCACACACACATGATCATACATCTAAGTAATTACAATTAAAGCGGAAAAAACCCTGACATATGAGGTTAAAAATCTACAAGTATAACTCTAAAATAAATAAATAGATTTCAGACACTTAGATAAGAACCGTTTTGATTAAATGTGAGTAATATCGGCGTTTATGCGGTTTTGTGGTTAACGTTGAGCGGGAAAAAAAACTAGTTTGGCATGCGCATGGGCTCTTAGGCCTTTGTAGGTTAAAGATTAAAGACATAACAAACTTTGAAGTAATTTTTATAGGCATTTCTTGGCAATTACTTTACAAATACAATAATTGCATTTTTGAAAGATAGAAAAATTTGATATCCAGACTCAGGAATCGAACCCGAGACTTCCGTAGCCAAACCGGGGCCAGAAGCGAACCACCTATCTGGACTATGTTACTAGATATCAAATCATTCCATCTCTTAATGCTTACGGGTTAGGCCCCCGCAGCGCCATCTAGTCGGTAGTTAAAGAACTATCACGGCTTTTGTTATTGCTTCGTTACAGAGAGCATTTTAACAAATTATGATGACGCAGGCCGAATATTGAAGTAATTTTTAAAGGCATATCTTGCCAATTACTTTACAAATACAAAAATTGCATTTTTGAAAGATAGAAAAATTTGATATCGAGACTCAGGAATCGAACCCGAGACTTCCGTAGCCAAACCGGTCAAAAGTATTAATATAACAAAATGGCACTTAAAATCTCGTTTAAACCTTAATTAGCTAGTGACTAAATGAAGACTGATGGCCAATTAAATCAATGAAACATCGTGGCATTACGCCTTTGCGCTGTTCATTTCATAAGTGCAATAGTCATGTCTTGTGACTTCAGTTGTACCTATTTGTGCCACTATAGCTATATTTGTACTGTAGACTAGGTTCGCTGCTAATTGTTATGACGATTCCAGTTATTGCTTCATTGTGAGGATGAATGTAGTCTTTCATAGTTCTAGATTTGTCAGAAATAGGGTTAGTTTGGTACGTTAGGCTTTGTTTGTTAAGTTCTGGGGTACATCTATACTAATATCACAGAACACACATATAGCTAGAATCAGTCAGTAGTAAGTCAAAGCGTGTCTCCAATCAGTGCAACGGCGCCATTTGGTTCGCGCATGACATTATTCAAAGTTCGATCGCGGCCGCATGACGTCGCGTGTACTGCAACAAGAAATGCCTAATTGTGCAGTTATAAGTTGTAAAAACTCGTCGAAGAATGTAGACCGTATCAAGGGAGATGTATACTTTCATCGCTAAGTAATTTTGTTGCTCCTTAAGCTGAAATTAATTTTAAAATGATTTATTTACGTTTTTGAGTTATACTACTTCGATAAACTCTCATTGACGTATTTTTACTCAATTCGTTTTACATTGCGGTTTCAATTGATGTCATCAGGATATGTCATGTCTCATACATTGAAAGTACGCAATGAAATTCAAACGAATAAACAACACAACAACAAATAAATGTCGTGGTACAGGGGAATTTGTCGTTTTTCTACAAGTAGTGATGTTAAGTTTAGGCACTTTATATCGATTTCGTCAATCGCGAATTGATCGCGCTCTATAAATTAAACAGAAAACAGATAGCCGGAGGAACGAGATGCATTTTTGTAATAACTACATAGGTATCAGTTTGATCAAGCGCCCATTGAAAACCATATAGTTAATCTCATAAAGGCAATAGCTGATGTATACATAGATATACGTTTGCATTATTTAACGAGAAATTTAAAAACCAAAACTACGAAAAGACAAATATATAATAAACTCGTCCTATTTCAAGGTCAATAATTTAGTAACTATGAGGTATTTAATTCAGTTAAATCTGAACCAACATTTTTTTTTAATATTTTATAAATGGTACAGAACGGGTTTGGAGCGTATTGGGGGTCTTTAATTTTGATCCTTCTATTTTGTGGGCTTACGCTGTTCGCGCGATTATTTCGTTTCAAACTTTTTTTAAGTACATTTTGAAGTTGTATAGCATAGTAATATTATATTTGAACGTATCCGTGCTTCAGAGGTCACGTAAAAACCCGGTTCAGGCTGTTTTCATCTCGCTAACAGTCGTTATGTCATGTCATAAATCAGGTGATCTGAACAATTTTGACACAAGGTTGGCCATTCAAAAAGTAAGAGTGTAAATTTTATAATGAAGGCCGATTATGTGATACTGATAACTTTGATCTCAATATAACGTTTAGTCCGTAAATACCACCTATGTTCTTACGTATTTTATTTTCTAGAAAATTGATTGTGCATTATTCCCGTTTTGTGGTAATCTTGTGCAATCTATATAATGTTATATAGTTCAATTCTTTATTTTAATATGTGTAAGACCTATTACTGATTTAATTAGCTCCTATAATGATAAAAAATTAAAAGCATTTTTGTGATTAAGTAGTTTTAAGTGTTAAATTACTTACAAAGTACTATACATAAATGCAAATACAGCATTTAAATACAATCTATTATTAGTTTACTCTAAGAAGGCATTCTGTGATATTCAAAAATCAAAAGCGTTAAAAACAGGTAATAGTTTTGGCTTAGTGTAAAAATTATATTGATCCCACCTAATCGTCCCTACAATTGATTAGATAGGTAAGTATATTAAATTATTAAAAATAAATAAAATGCTTATGTCGTTTCATTTTACCCGTGTTTTTATTTTTATTTATAAGAATGATTCTAGTAATCTCAAAAATGCAAAGTTAGTGAGACTTGATGGATGGATGAGTGGATGTTTATTACTCTTTCACGGGAAAACAGCTGTACCATTTGGCGGAAATTTAATGGAGATAACTTGAACCCGGAAAAGAACACATAGGTTGCTTTTATCCCGGTTTCCATGGGGGATTTCATTCAAAGTGTAAATTTAGTTTAAGTTCGGTGGAGCCTCGGGCGCCAGTTAGTTAGATAATAAACTTGTGCTAACTTGTTGGAATTAAAAACTGCAGATTTTTTTTAATATAGCTTCAAACAAAATTTAAAAAAAAATGAATACATTATAACGAAATAATTTTGTTAATTATTTCATGATTTTATTGAAATAAAGCGTAAAAATTGCGTGAGTCAAAAATACAAAGCAATTGCCCCACTTGACCTTAATCATTTTCTTTTTAATAAGAAAACTTCAAATTAAATAATTCAAAACAGCAGTATCGAATCGAATTGGTCGATTTAAAATCGATACTCTGTTGGATGAATGATGTCTTACGATTGAAACGATTCTGTTTATGTTAGGTTCATCACTAAACGCTCGCGTGACGTCATGCGCGGTGGGGATAAAATGGCACGCTCTGTTTTCATACTGTTACAGGAACATGTGGCATCTAGCTAGATCTATTATCTTTGACTAATATTATAAAGCTGAAGAGTTTGTTTGTTTGAACGCGGTAATCTCAGGAACCACTGATTCAAATTGAAAAATTCTTTGGATAGCCCATTTATCGAGGCTATAAGCTATATAACATCACGCTACGACCAATAGGAGCGGAGCAGCAAGGAGAAATGTTGCAGAAACGGGGAAAATTTCCGCAGACGAAGTTGCGCGGGACAGCTAGTTACAAATATCTGTTGTATTATTTAGCCCCCCCCCCCCCCCCCACCTAAATATTAATTTAATTTTAATTTAATTATTTATTTTAATATAACCCAATATTCTGTGAGTATTTCAAGCGTCTACCTGTTGCTGTTTACAATATCGAGCAAAAACAAGCAAAAAAAATCACGTTTGCCGTATGGGAGTTCCCCTATTTATTTTATTCTGTTTTAGTATTTGTTATTATAGGGACAACATAAATACACCATCTGTGAAAATTTCAAAATCACGGTTGAGATGAGTCATGAGATACCAACATTTCCAGTTAACAGTCCGCTTGTGACCACGGCCGGTGCAACCTGGTCGAAGCGTCAAGCAAATTTTAAGGTAAACAATGCGCGTTAATTCCCGTATAATAAATACTGCCTGGTGACAGGCGGACAGACGGACAGCGAAGTCTTAGTAATAGGTTCACGTTTTACCCTTTGGGTACAGAACCCTAAAAATGAAATGATAATAGACTATGATACTCTGCATTACCATTACAGATTAAAACAGCTTGAAATCTATGGTAGGTATACCAAATTTGTATCATCTATGAAAGAGAATACCTAGAGAAGAATAGACAATAAAATGGCTATCAACAGAGAGATCTTAATTATAATACTATGTTTTAGGAATGGATTATGATAAAAATTCGCACGTCACGTAACCAGCCTTTAATACTAAAACTTTAAGTAAAAAATGTTGTTAATGAATTACTGTAATTAATCTTATGTCTAGAGGTGTGCGACGGCTGAATTCCGGCGATAAAACGCTTTAATAAAAAGTGTTTCGACGGCGTCCGGTCACCGAGACCGAGTCGAGCCCAATTAAATTATAGGCTTTGATTATATAATGTCTAGATGGAGCATTCCCTCAGTAATACTATAAAAAATGAAGCTACTATTTTTGATGTTTGACACTTGTTAAAAATGGCGCGCTAGAGTAACTATGGCTAGAACATCTGATAGGAGTCTTCTTACCTCTCAAAAAGTACGTCCATTTGACCGTACTTTTTGACAGTTCTTTGCTTCAATTTTAGATGCCGGATTAGGAATTAGGACATTATATAATCAAAGATTATAAGATGTCCTTAAGTTCTGCCATTGCCATTAATTTATATAAGTTTTTTTTATTTCCTGCACTAGAGTACACAAGCTCTGTGTCGAGGGGGGACTTAAGGTTCATTTCCGTGCATCGTGGCCGATCGCGAGCCGCGCGCGGCTTACGACGAACGACTGACGCGAGCGGCCGATGCCACAATAGTCAGAGTATAAGAATGTATGGTGACGTTTCCGAGGTAAGCGACAGACGCGCGCGGCCGACGACTGTCGTAAGCTGCGCGCGCACTCTGAATATTGTCGCATCGGCCGCGCGTGTTAGACGCTTGTCGTAAGCCGCTCGCGGCTCGCGATTGGCCGCGATTCACGGAAATGAACCTTTAAACATGCAATTCAGACTCCCAGACTCGGAACAACAATTTTCGGATCACATAGAGTGGTGTCTCGTGGAATCGAACCCACGACCTCTTGCGCAGCAGTCGTACACACTCTAAGCAAGTCAGTCAAATATTGGAGGGTTATTTTTTTCGCGTTTCCTTATTCCTTTTAAACAAGCGTTGTTAAAGTAGGCTCTTAATTAGATACTTCTGTAAAGTTTCAATTGCCATTGTGTCTTCTTCTAGTCTTAATCCCAAACTAGGACCGGTAGCAGCATCGATAGGTACATTGTATAATAACACTTTTTACATTAAAAACTTAGTTCGTAGCATCTATCTGTATCTTTAATAATATAATAAATGTGTTTATGTCTTTGTACGAAGATATTTATTTATATGAAAATTGGTACGGAGGTGGGTTGAAGCTTGAGAGAGGTTATAGGAATATTCTGCCTCCGGGGCAAAGCCACAGGCAAAAGTCAGTTCCATTAGTTCCGCGCCTAGATGTCCAATGTTGGAAAGGAGAAGGTGGGATCAGTGCTTGGAGTTCTCAATTTGTTTGTTGTCGTTGAAAACAGTGGTCGGTTTTTATCATTAGGTGCTAACTTAGTATAATTAATCGGCGGGCGGCAGCGCGCCGTTATTTTTCACGACGCGGCGTGGCGTCGCACACCTCTAGTTGTGCTGCTCAAATGTTTAATGATGTAACCGCTTTCGCCGGCTCCACTAACAATACATGCGACTGCGCGCCTTCCTATGATTACGATGCAACTTTTTGCTTTTAAAAAATTGGTTAAGTGTGATTCGTAATTGGTGTTTAAAGGTTCTAAATATCTATTGTTTATGTGCGCAGGTAGAATAGCTTGGTAAAGTACTAATTAGTATTCTACTAATGGTCGGTATTAGTGTCGGATGCAGGATTTTATTCAGGAGAGCTTGATCCACTGAAGAACCCAGGGATTGGTTTGGAGGCTTTGACCACGTTCAGGGTAGTTTCTATTAAGGCAAAGCAGACATAGACGTAAAAAAGGGCGCAGATGTTTGACTCTAACAATAAAACCGACGTTACTAGGGCCCTCCCTAGTAACGTCGGTTTTATTGTTAGAGTGATTGTTTAGATATTGATTGAAGTGATTATTTTAACTAGGAAGGTGGGAGTGTGTCCGACTACTACGCAAGGGTTCGATTCCCACACAGGACAACCACTTTGTGTGATCCTCTATTAATTGTTCCAAGTCTGAGTGTCTTTGTGTCCGTGACTTGTATGTTTGTAAAGTCCCCCGCGCACAGGGCTTGTACCCTACTGTGGGTGTAGTCTTTATAAAAAAAAAAATCTGGGATTATAGATTCCACATTACTGTTAACCCCTCCAGCTTGCATAGCTTCATACATGTAAAA
The DNA here is from genome assembly GCA_945859575.2 of Herminia tarsipennalis. Classification (NCBI taxonomy): domain Eukaryota; kingdom Metazoa; phylum Arthropoda; class Insecta; order Lepidoptera; family Erebidae; genus Herminia; species Herminia tarsipennalis. Next base: position 20,935,638 of record OX243846.2, read on the forward strand.
GGAAACAAAAAGTTTTTTTTTAAATTATCTACTAGTGCCACATCATTCGACAGGTCTTCTAAAAACATTTAAAAGTTTATAAGAAACTTTTTTGATTAAGTGAATATTTTTGTTCCGAAAGTTGGAAAAATTGTGTATCTAAAAATATTAAAAAAAATTACAAAGGTAACGCTTAATAAATACTTTCAAAAAAAATATTTTAAACATGATTGGAAACATGATTGGAACTGTCTTTGAGTTATTGGTGAAAAGCTGCGCATCTTAACAAAGGGACGTAAGTGCCATGAAGATACGCTCTTTTGCTGGTACACCTTTTAAGACCGTATTTTTTCATATGAAGTGCATTTCTTTGAAGAAACAGCTGCGGAACCGTACACCGAGTACCTATGATCCGACATGCTCTTGCACGGTTTTTTTTTCGCACGTAACTTGAGTGTATTCCAACGTTGTTTTGATATATCTATCTAATCAACATAACATGGAAAACACATACATTTTGTTATCGCACAACTTGTAGTCGTCATGGAAATGAAATACTGAGATACGACGCAGAAGGACTAATCAACAACGGCTGAATATCTATAACTAGCTATCCCGCACAACTTCGTATGCGTAAATTTTCCCCGTTTTTGCAACTTTCTCATTGCTGCTCCGCTCCTATTGGTCGAAGCGTGATGTTATATAGCCTATAGCCTTCCTCGATAAATGGGCTATCTAACAGTGAAATAATTTTTCAATTCGGATCATTACTTCCTGAGATTACCGCGTTCAAACAAACAAACTCTTCAGCTTTATAATATTGGTATAGATAATATCTTATAAATGCTTTCTCAGAATCTTTCAATAGTATAAATAAAGTCGCTACCACTGTCTATGCGCTTAGAGTTTTTGAACTACCTACGCAGCAGATTTTAATGCAGTTTTCAGTAATAGATAGAGTGATTCAAGAGGAGGGTTTTTATGTATAAAACATCATCCTGCGGGAACGGGATCCACGCGTACGAAGTCGCGGGTATCTTCTAGTATAGAATTAATCCATTGATTTCGCTCCTGTTGATTATGATAATAAAAAAGGCATATGAACTATAAGAGATTATCGCGAAAAATCAATATTGACACTAGATTAGAGATTGAGAATATGTTTCTATATACACTGTGAGCACTGTTCAGTGCTTTTACTGGGAAGAAATTCTCTGTCAGTATACTGCCGCAGTGTTCTTGGGAAATATGTGACGTCATAAATGTGAGCACTGGTGTTTTCGAGGTAAGGTGCTCTCAATACTTTGATGGACGTGATCAACATGCAGCGACTAGAAATTTAGATTAATTATATTAATTCAGACATTATGTAATTAATTCAATTGATAATTACCTTTAATATTCAATTTTTAAATAAAACTACATTTGATTTTTTTTTCTTGTTTATCTTATACATTGTTCGACTGCCTCTGTGGCGCGGTGGGAGTGTATCCGACTGCTAAGCAAGAGGTCGTGGATTCGATTCCCACTCAGGATAAGACTTTGTGTGATGAGCACGATGGTTTATTATGTGTCTGGGTGTTATTTATCTATAATATGTACGTATTTAGAAATATATAAGTATGTTTATCAGTTGTCTGGTTTCCATAGTAGGTACAAGCTCTGCATAGTTTGGGCGATAGCGTTGTGTGAATTGTCCCAAGATATTATTATTATTGTACCTACATATAAAATTCATATACGTGGATGACAGTACACTGTATAGTTAACTATAAAGGAACGTCTTCGCAGTATACCTACTAAATTGATGTCACACCTTATAGAGCTTCAGTGCATATCGGAACATATCCTGACACTGTAGATTAAAGCCTTAAATGTTAATAAACTTTCGCGATTTGTACACATTATGAAAATATATATATTACGGGTCTTAATCGCGTGGATAATTTAAGGTAAAATACTTTGTTTATTGCCCGGCGTTTCGACCGTATTTAAATGTATATATTTTCATAATATGATTCCTGAAATTTCAACATAATGATCCACGTTAAAACTCCTGGCACGCGTGGTGCAGGTTCAAGCCTCGACTGCGAACATACAGGATGCCCTTGTACAAGGAATCCTAAAACAATGTTTAACGCATTCGGATACAGCAATTACACTAGTTAATAATGCAATATGTGAACTGGTGTTAAAGATGTCATTGTTATTGAGTGTTGACGTTTGTTTGTGTGTTGGTAATAGGCTATTAAGTAATTAGGTTCGCTATAACTGAAGAAAATCCTCATACGGAAGTTGTTTATTATTTCGGTTCTTACTAACAGTAAATACATATTCTTATTATTTACGGATTGCCTCTGTGGCGCGGTGGGAGTGTATCCGACTGCTACGCAAGAGGTCGTGGGTTCGATCCCCATCCAGGATAAAACTTTGTGTGATGAGCACGATAGTTTATTCTGTGTCTGGGTTTTATTTATCTATAATATGTATGTATAAGTATGTTTATCAGTTGTCTGGTTTACATAGTACAAGCTTTGCTTAGTTTGGGATCAGATAGCGTTGTTTGAGTTGTCCCAAGATATTATTATTATATAAAAACTAGTTATTCCCCATGGATCGGATCGCTGTTTAAAGCAGCCTATAATATAATCATCATCAAGCTACAAACTACATTCATAATTTTATCAAAATCGGACTCGGACTTTTGACATTATAAGAGAAATAATTAATGAAACTCTTCAGTGTTACAATATTACCAACCTGGTAGGTAGGTATAGATGGGAAATGATTGTTTGAAGTTTGATGACTAACAAACGAATTGTATTGGTCTGATTTAGAAACATTTCCATTATTTAGGCTATACCTACATGCATTACTTCGATAACTCTCTTAATAGCCTAAAATTAAAATTAAAACGTAGATTTAATGTTACTTAAGATTTTAACATAGGTAGGTACATATATTTTACTTTAAAAGTTCTATACTTGTTCACTTTAACTAAATTTATATCACTTATCTGTTATCAATCTTTTCTCTCATTATTATGCAATTTCTTGTTATACGCGGCCTTCCAATTTAAGAGTTAAAATATTATTACTGAATTTTTCGACACTACTTTCGGTTTATTGTTAAGAGCCACATATCTATATGTATTGCAACTGTATACATATAACTGTTTGTTGCCAAAAAAAACTATATTTATTTGACTATAGTGTGGTCAATTAGGTAGCTAATTTCTTTTAGTAAGTACCTATCTATCGTGTGTTGCATGAGTAATTCTAATTAGGTACGTAAAGTATTTAGAAATTAACTTTGAAAATAACTGCTTAATTTGTCGCCATTTTTATACAAAATAGTTCATAAACGTCAAATAAACAAATATGGCGGCATCCATTGCTATTTTTATTCTTTCATTGAGGCACGGGTGCTACATCATAACATCAATCAGCCTACTTTGTCTGTCAGCTGTCCGCACGTGACTTGACCTACATTTTACTAAAGTAGGGCAACAATAGCGCTCTTGTGACGTAGATGTTGATACAAAGGCTTTTAGTTTTTTAATTATATGCAAACAGGTGTGTTTTTATGAAATGCAACCATCGTCGATACTTTACAATGGATTAAGCGGATATCTGAGGCTAATAAAGCATTAATGAATTTCGTGTCTTGTTCGTGGTTGCATTCGAGTGAAATTAGAATGTCGTATGTAGGGGAGGGCGGGGCTGAAAGTGCCGATTTTGACTAATTCCTGGATAAATCTGTTAAAACTGATGCTACGGTTAATGGTTCTAGTCTATCTTAGGTGAAATTTAATATAGATTTTAAATTTATAATTAGTTTTTGTGGTTTATGAACGGTTTTACTTAGAGAAGTATTTTTTTAAGCAGAGGTCGTAAGGCACAACTGACCCCTCGCTGGGGCAAGTTGTGCCGCAGCTGAGGTCGGTTGTGCCGTTCATAATGTTTGGTCTTTTATTCAAGTTTAAATGTTTTTTTTAGAATAAAAAACATAGGTTTTAATCGCTTTTTGTTTATTTTAAATTAATATTATAAATAATCAACCTTTTATAAAACTTTTGTGTTTTTAAACTATAATAATAATAAATTTATTAAGTAAAAATCTTTTACAAAATAAGATACTTAAAATTAACAAAATAAACATCTTTTTTTTCTCTGAAACAGAAAGTATCTTCTAAATCTATTAAAAGAAAAAGAGGGTGGAATATTTTGAACACCAAATTTTGCTGCACACTGGTATGCTAGTTGTCTCACTTCTTCAGGTAGAAGTCCGAAGTAGATTGATGCACTTCTTCGGATATAGGACGACATTGACGTCTCTTGTTTCTCATTAAAAACTAGTCTTACTAACTAGTAGGAGACTAGAGGAGTAACTCCACTCTTTATTTTCTTGACATATCATTGTAGCGTTGTGTGACAAATTTTTAATTCACGTGCAACGGTTTTTAATTTACGCCCGTCGTTAATGACCGCATCAGCAGCCCTCTGTAGAAGGTCCTGGGAAGTGGTTCCCCTTTGTGTTTTTCTCTTGTATGTTCTCATCCTATCAAACAAAACACTATAGGTAAATTAAAGGTTAGTTGGGGGTTGGTTGTGCCGCGGCACAACTGACCCCGACTGTACGGCACTTTTTACCCCGTTTCAAGGACATTTACTTTTTATCATATGCCGAAAAAATATTTTGCACAAAGCGTTAAAATTGCATAGACTAACATTCCCTAATAAATTACAAACACATTAGATAAACTACTTTAGCCATAACGCCAAAAATGGTCAATCGAGACCAAAAAGTATAGACAAAAAAATATTTACTCACATGGTGCTGGAGGATCATACACGCACTGCCGCTTGGTTCGCGTCTCCGGCGCACCTAAACTGGCCGCCGCACATGCGCTTGATCGCCATGACGCCGGACGTAATACGAACATATAGCTATCTCTTTCCATTTTTACGATATTTTCATCGGAACAACTTACCCCCGGCACTTTCAGCCCCGCCCTCCCCTACTTTGTGTATCCAGGATAATGGTATATTTTTGCTTAATTTCCTCTAAATCCATTCAATTAAGGCTAAAGAGTATCTATCTATAAAGTTTATCTAGATTTCTTAGAATTTGCCCATGACTCTGTTTGTCTGCGTCAGTTTTTCTACTTGTATCTGTGTGCATAATTAGGTACCAGTCGGGTTAATAATTTTGAGCAAAGAAATTCACGGGCCGTAGGTATACCTCTTATAAGCCAAAGTGCATGTGAAAAGTTTTAATGTAAATGGGCAGTATCTATTATTTGTGCGATTGCCCCACTCACATAAACTAGCCATTTTCAGGGTTCCGTAAAATGGCAAAACAGAACTTAAACATAGTTTCGCTATGTCCGTCCGTCCGCAACTTGGCTCAGAGACTATTAGTACTAGAAGGCTGTAATTTTGCATGGATGACCTATATGTAAATTGGACATGTGATTTTTTTTCTTAACTACCTTATGGTGTGGGGTATCATTAGGTAGGTATTTCACAAACATTACAACATCTAATTAGGCTTTATACGTTTAAGAGTAGGTCGCGGGTTCGAATCCTACCCATTACACTACCGACGTGAACCCAGCTGGAGGGGTTAACAAGATTGCTAGTAATGTGGGACTCAATCCCACATTGCTAGTTATCATTAAAAAAAAAAGCTAATCTAATAAGAAGTAACAAAAAACCCACTTCTTAAGCCCCATTATTCGGATGAAGGGGGGGGGGAGGGGGGGACTATGAAACCCTACATTGAACGTGGCCTGACATGCACTTGCCCGGATTTGTTTATTCATTATAAAACTTTTAAGCCTTTCTTGTCGAGATCGTTCGTAACTCACTACGCCCTACAACAAAATTGATATTCAACACAAAACAAGCGTAATGTTACTAGTACAACACAGATACTTACATAACTTTCTAAGAACTTTCACGTTCGATCGTGTGTCAATAACAGTAATGTTCCACAGACGGTCAGAGAACGAGAGAGATGCTAGGTGTTGTGACGAAGCGATAACTGAATTAATGATGTTTCAAATATAGCAGGTCATTGTTTAAACTTTCGTGGTTATAACATCCGTAGATAGATACTATAGAAAGTGTAACAGAAAGGTGAAGTCGAATAATTTCATCAGTGGTTAGTATGTGGAGGGTTAGGTGTTACGTCCTTCCAGCACAAAGGGAGGAATTCTCCGATCAGGCGACGTGATCATACCGACGAGCTGCGGAGAAACGGTTATAGTCCAGGAGCCAGTGACAGATTTTCATGACCATGATTTTTATGTGAAAGTAGGTATAAGTCCCTTATGCATTTTACGAAGTTTCGCTCGGTAAGAAATTATTGACCGAAAATGTACCTGGCTCCTGGACTATTAGAGGCATTTCGCATTTACATGTCAGTAATCTGCTACATTTTTAAGCTCTTAATTCATCTTCTTATATAATATTTTTACACTATCAAATACATGTAAAAAATATACAAATCTATATCTATACTTCTATACTATACTATCTATATATATAAAAATCAGTGTTTGTCTGTATGTCCTCTATGCGTTCCGAAACCATTGATCAGATTGTGATGAAACTTTAGCAGAATGTTCCGGGAAGGCCGGCGAGTGTTCCTGGCTTTAAAAGCCACAGCGAAGCGTTGCCGAGTTCAGCTAGTATATCTACTATCTACACTAATATTATAAATCTACACTATATAATATTATAAAGAGGAAAGATTTGTATTTTTGTATGCAACGAATAAACTCAAAAAGTACTGGACCGATTTAAAAAAAAAATATTTTTGTTGGATAGCCTATTTATCGAGGAAGGCTATAGGCTATATAACATCGCGCTACAACTAATAGGAGCGGAGCAGCGACGAGAAATGTTGCAAAAACGGGGAAAATTTACGCAGACGAAGTTGCGCGGGTCATCTAGTAATAATATAAAGAGGAAAGATTTGTATTTTTGTATGTAACGAATAAACTTAAAAACCATTGGACGATTTCCAAAAATTCTTTCACCATTAAAAAGCTACATTATCGGGGAGTAACATAGTCTATATTTAATTGTCAAAAAAATTAGAGATCCCTACGAAAATTGCAATAATGTAACTCAAGGTATAAAAAACTATGATATGACAACAGTGCGAAGCCGGGACTGGCAGTCTTTTAAATTGACAGTTTACAAATATTTGTTTGTTTATTTTGTAGTGATCGATTTCCCACACCCCGCTCTAAGGAAAGTACCTACGTGTACAGCTATTTTTAAATGGCTAATTCTTTCATTATACCTCTTCAAACAGAGTGTAAAAAATTATAATGCCACATAATGTACCACATTTTTAAATAAAAAAAAATTGCCGTCGATTTTTGCAAAAAATGTCGTAATTTTACAATGATTTTTCTATTAAATAAAACGTATTCACAATTAAAATAAATTACAAAATACGCTTTGACCGTCAATTGATCAAATTATGCTATGCCATTTATTATTTATTTATTTATTATCTAATTTATTCAGACCTAAAAACATAATTATTTTCTATCCGAATTTCAATAAATTGCGATGTACAAACGTCATTCCATAGAATTATGTCAAATTTGCCAAATGGCTCTTAGTTTTGGGAACTTGTACCAATATACAGGATAAACCAAACCAATGCTTCCTGGAGGGAAAGTATTCTTAATATTTGAGTTAGCTAATTTTATATAAAGGACAAAGGACACATACTTTTATGTTTAAAAATAAAAAGAACTGCATTCAAACATTTACTAAAAGTGACTTGCCGGAGCTGGGAATTAAAACTGCCATATGTGGAAAATAAACAGCGTGTGTTTTTACGATACCAATGGAAAGAGTTAATCAAAATGGTACAAATCTCTTTATTGAACATTGCATCTATTGGCGTGACATTGCAATAAGGTTATTTATGTGTGCTTTAGGTTCATTGACATAGAGACTAGGATTGTGCCATAACCTCAAAAAATTGACCACTCTCTAGAAAGAGACAACGCTACCTTGTGGACAATACCTGTCAAAGGCCGCATGAGTTTTTTCTACTCTTCACGTTTTGTTGTTACAGTTGGATCAACGTAACTTGACAGGATTGAAGTTAGGTCACATTTCGCCAACTTCAGTCCGATCAAGTTACGTTGATCTTACTGTAAAATGTTTTTAATTAAAAGGGATAGCACGGTTCAGGTCTAAACGCCAATGGTTAGTTTGCCGTTTTTAAACATCGAATGTTGTTTAAGTAACCTATCTACCTTTTCACTTAAAACATCATTGATATCTAGCCATATTTTCATGTCTATACCCTCTCAGTCATAGAAGAGGACTGTGTCCCAGCTGTGAGAACGCTATACGCTATCAAAGAAAGTAAATTGACATATCTTCCACTTAATTAATTAAATATACAACCACTCTATGACAGTGATATCATAAACTTCTACAAAGATAAAACAAGATAATTTAATTTATAGCTGTAAGTATAAATATTGAGAGTAAGAGCACATTTTATTCCCACGGTCCACTGTAGGTACTTATGTATCCGGGTACCGACTGTTTAAATTACAATCAGATTTAACGATCTGATGTAATGTCATGTGTGGGACGCCACGTGTGTAGACACACTTGCTCCTTCCCACCTCCACGGAACCAGCGTTCAAGCTGGAGCGGCAGCTAAAGCGGCCGAAAATCTAAAAACCCATAAATACAGGGGTCTCGGCAACCAATATATATTTATACCATTCGGCGTCGAGACCCTTGGCCCGTGGGGTCCAAGTGCACAACATTTATTTAAAGAACTTTCCAAAAAATTGGTCGACTCCACTGGTGACCGTAGAGCTGGCAGCTTCCTCGCACAACGCATCAGTATTGCTATACAGCGAGGAAATGCCGCCAGTATTTGTGGAACCATGCCCAGGGGTCCCAATTTTTTGGATATATTTTAGTTTTATTTAGTCTTAATTTGTAGTTTAAATATAGTATTTATATTATCTAATTAATAATTTGTTCTCTGATTACATGTCATGTTCAATTTATTATTATGGTGACTTTTGCACCTCGAAACATTGAAATTGTCAGATAGACGTAGCCCTCGTACGTACGCGTTTTCTGTGCGCGCGGATTCAGCGCATATTTGTCCTAATAACAATCTTATAATAGCACTAGCTAACCCGCAACTTCATCTGAGTAAATTTTCCCCGATTTTGCAACATTTTTAATTGCTGCTTTGCTCTTATTGGTTGTAGCGTGATGTTATATAGCCTATAGCCTTCCTCGATAAATGGGCAATCCAACAGTGAAAACATTTTTCAATTCGGACCAGTAGTTCCTGAGATTACCGCGTTCAAACAAACAAACTCTTCATCTTTATAAAATTAATATAGATTATAACAGACTCTTTAACTTATACCTAATAGCATTTGACAACTCATAACATACTCAAGAGTATTCGTTTTTGTTTTCTCAGTCTTATAGTTTGCTACAAGACTGACTTCTAATTGTATATCATACTTAAAGTTGCTTCTAAGTGAAGTCTTAAAACTGTCTTGAGAGCTTTATTTTGTTGGGGCATTCATCGAAGAACGCTAAAGGCTATATAACACAAGGCTACGACTTTTGCGGGTCAGCTAGTTCAAAAATAAGAACGAAGACGAGTTGATTTGAGTAACTTCGGCAGTAATATTCGCCTCTTTGGAAATACTTGAAAATTATTTTAAAAAATGTGTGGCACTCGGGGACTGCCGCGGTAAAGCTATTGCATAGTATTTTTATCAACTTAAGCAATTAAAATAAAAATATATATTTTTAAGTGTTTTTTTTAATTATAAAAAAAACAATGTTTGAATTTTTTTTTTCTTTAAAAAAAATTGTTTTTTTTTTAAATTTAAAAAAGCAATTTAAAAAAAAAATTTTTTTTTAGTTTTTAAAAAAGTTTTTTTTTTAATTTAAAAAAAAAAAACATTAAAAGTAGTGCTATTTATTGATAGATGGCAAAAGTAAAAAGTATCACCGCTGTGCCCGTTGGAGTGGGGAGCGTGAGGTTTTTTCGTTACGGAATTTCTGGATTCGGTCCCCACGCTCAAGGCCCGCGACAGAAGCTATGCAATAGCTTAATAATGACTGACATTAACGTACTTACCTTTTCGTAACAAGCTCTTTGCTCATTTCTAATTTATTAAAACCAACGATGCAGCTCCATAGTTATTAATTCCTTTCTCAATATGTTATAACTATAACAAATATAGTTCATCCATCAGATCTCATCATACACTTGCAACATAGGTATTTGACGTACGCCATTAATTGTACAGTAGCGAACACAGTTATTTCGTTTGTAGCATTTTTTATATTAAACTATAAAATATCGAGAGTTCAGAATGTAACCTTCATATATCTCGCAATTGTGTGGCCGTTAGAATCCTACCCATTATACTACCGACGTGAACCCAATCCTAACACAGGCAATTTAGCTTACCTGGAGGGGTTAATAGGATTGCTAGTAATGTGGGACCCATAACACCTAATATCTAATATCTTGGGACAACTCACACAACTTTATCTGATCCCAAACTAAGCAGAGCTTGTACTATGGAAACCAGACAACTGATAAACATACTTATATATTTCTAAATACATACATATTATAGATAAATAACACCCAGACACAGTGTAAATCATCGTGCTCATCATACAAAGTTTTATCCTGGGTGGGGATTGAACCCACGACCTCTTGCGTAGCAGTCGGATACAATCCCACCGCGCCACAGAGGCAGTCAAACTAGTTATCTCTTAAAAAAATGGTTGTCTGTAAAGTCGGTTTACGGACGATCATTTTACGTGATAACGTCATATGAAAACATTCTAATAAACAACCATGCCTCTAACAGATTTAATGGACCCGGGCGCATGAGCCCGACTGCCACAATACTTCAGCCTATCAGCAGGCGGAACGTGACGGATCGTGACACTTTTTCGTACGTTAGTCATCGCATTTATAAGACGTTATCACGTCAATTTTTTTTTTATCGGAATTACAAATCAATTTATTCGAATGGCATTCTAAGATTCCATGTTTCGTGAGCGAATTCTCCTGTATCGGGGCCCCGAGGCCGTAGGGGCCCCCGAACGTGAGTTAGCAATTGCACCTCTCCCTCCTATGTGACCCACTGGCCGAGACTGACGTTAAGTATATATCATTTAAACGATTGAGCCTTTAGGCCCCCAACAAATTTTGATACAGAGCCCGTCTAAGTTAAGCTACGCCCCTGGTGTTATATGAATATTACCTTCTGTTTTTTCTGTATGTTGTACTGAACGGTCAATGGAGTAGACACAATAGTGTTATTGTGACTGCATGTATGATGTGTACCTAACCCACAAGACACTGAGAATATAGAAGATAAACTCCCTTCGAGAAACGCACACATCTTTGACGGATAGGAAATTTAGAACATATTTTTTCAAAGCTACTTGACCGTAGTTTCTGAGATTATTGCGTTCAAACAAACAAACAAACTCTTCAGCTTTATAATATTAGTAGGTATAGATTATTAAATATATATTTTTTTCCTGAGTATGTTCACTTTTTATATTGTTTTTTTTTGTGCCGAAAATAAATGGTTTTACTTTCTTTCTTGTGTGATCACAAATTGTTGTCAATCGTTGTGTGTGAAGCGGCGGTAGCCTAATGATTAAGGCATCGGACTCGCAATCGTGAGGTCACGGGTTCGAATCTTGCACTCCAAACCTAAGCCCTTGAGCTTAGCTGGAGGGGTTAACAGGATTGCTAGTAGGTAAAATAGGACGCACAATTCCGCATTGCAGTTATCTTTAAAAAAAAACCAAACCTCTGGCGCAGCAGTCGTATGCACTCCGACTGCACCACTGAGGCACCTTTAAAAAAATGCGCGATGCCTATGTGTTCATTGCTCGAGCACTTTTGTGTGCAGTTTTCCTTCTGTACTCTTCGTTGTATGTGTACAGGGTGTGCTGTGTCGTGATAAACGCAACCAGTTTACGACACAGTTCGATTCGTGATAGGCCGCGGAAGTGTGTAGGTACAACATTGTTGTGTTATTCTGCTAATATTTGCAAAAATGCAGGCATTTTTTTTGTTCTAGGGTAATATTAATAGTATTTATAATAAAATACGGCTCTTAATCATGTATCTAAATATTTTATTTTAAGTCCAAATAATGTGTACAAAAATCGGGCAATAAATCAAATACCTTTGTTTTATTGCCCGACGACGACGTTTCGACCGTATACTGCAACGGCCATGTAGGTACGAATCGCGGAAGTTTACGAACATAAGTATATCACTAGTTTTTTATTTACCAAAAATAAAGTGAGAAAAAGGAAAAAAAAGAAACAAAATGAAATTATTGGTTTTAACTAAGTAAACATTTTTACTTTACTTTTCTCTTTCTTCGTTATTTAGCTAATAGTTAATAAAATAATGACACATTGCCTCTTTATACTAATGCCAAGATTGATGAACAAAGTTCTTTAGCAACCACTGTAAATTAAAGGGTTATAATTTGTTTTAGAAAAATTTATAAAATGGGACTAATTTCTGCAACATAAATATATATATCAACCCATATGATGTCCCACTGCTGGGCACGGGTCTCCCCTGTAGAACGTGCTTATAGGTCCTGAGGGTATTTGCCATAATCGCCATGCTTGGCGATCGCAGTAGGACGCTGCTGCCCGTCCTCCGCCCGGTGTGAAATCCCTTAGTCGCCTTGACAACACCCATGGGAAGAAATGAGGTGGTACTGTTCTTAAGATATCACACATAAATATTCCGTTATTTGAAATGACCTATCCTTGAAACGTGTTTTAATTCAGTCAGAAATGTTAATGAAACAGTAAATGATTATTAACTAAGTTATTAAGACTAAGAAATTAAAAAATGATTAAGACTAAGGCATCGCATTGGCAATCGTGAGATTGCGATCCGACTCCTAGAGTCCTATTGAGCTTAGCTGGAAGGGTTAACAGAATTGTTAGTACCTAATGTGGGACCCACAATCCCACATCGCTAGTTATCTTAAAAAGACGTAATTACGCTAATTTCATTAGAGACTAGTTAATTACGCAGGAGATATTATAGTCCACAGGGTGGCAGACACTCCCTATTCCCTCACCCTCATAGTTCGATAGGACGAAAATCCGACAACTAGGCCAAGACCGGAGAGAAATTAGGCACAGTAACGACGGCTTAACATGCTAAAAATGTTGAAAAACTTTCGCGATTTGTACACGTTATAATCTTCAGGATCTAAATGGCGTTAATAATTTATGGTAAAATACCTTGTTTATTGCCCGACGTTTTGACCGTATTGCAACGGCCGTGGTCACGGGTAGACTCGTGTATAGGCGGTCCGAGGCAATTTTGGATGAAAGAAAGAAAATCATATACGGCAAAAATAATACAAAAAAATACGAAAACGGTCATCCATCTGTAGGCCGACAGTGGAAAACTTTTGTAAACTTGAAGATCTCACGGATCCACGGCTCCCTAAGAGTTCCTTTTTTTCCTGGTATTTCAGCCAAATTGCACCGACCACGAGCTACAATCCATACTATTCCATACTATTCCATACTATTCCATACTATTCCATACTATTCCATACTATTCCATACTATTCCATACTATTCCATACTATTCCATACTATTCCATACTATTCCATACTATTCCATACTATTCCATACTATTCCATACTATTCCATACTATTCCATACTATTCCATACTATTCCATACTATTCCATACTATTCCATACTATTCCATACTATTCCATACTATTCCATACTATTCCATACTAATATTATAAATGTGAAAGTAACTCTGTCTGTCTGTCTGTTACGCTTTCACGCTCAAACAGCTAAACCGATTTAGATGAAATTTGGTATGGAGATCATTTGAGTCCCGGGGAAGGACATAGGATAGTTTTTATTGCGATAACCGACATCCACGCGGGCGGAGCCGTGGGCGAAAGCTAGTGAGCTATAAATGGTAGGAAACCCTATTAGCGATAGATCGCTAGACTCCAATTTTCCGCTTAGCTACAAATTATGGAAAAATAATAAAACGGCTATTTCGAGTTTATTAGTTATGACATATTAACGTTGTATACATATTAAGTATATGTTTGAAAATTAGTACATAATGATTCAGAATTCGTAAATCTATACTAATAATATAAAGCTGAAGAGTTTGTTTGTTTGAACGCGATAATCTCAGGAACTACTGGTCCGAATTAAAAAATTATTTTCCGTTGGATAGTCCATTTATCAAGGAAGCCTATATGCTATGTACCATCACGCTATGACCAATAAGAGCGGAGCAGTAATGAAAAATGTTACGCGTTGCGGGGAAATTTGCGCAGACGTAGTTGCACGGGTCAGCTAGTATAATAATAATATTGATAATGATTGATGTAATCTTGCAGATAGTTCAAACCCGGTTAGCGTAGCGATACTTTTCTAGATATGATTATTTTCTACATAATCTTAATAATGTAATTATGTTTATCGTATAATATCAGAACAATTTATGTTATAACTAGTTTTTTGTGACTTGATTAAATCATTAAACGGTATTAGTTCGTGTAAATACAATCTATACTAATATTATAAAACTGAAGAGTTTGTTTCTTTATTTGAACGCGATGATCTCGGGAACTACTTGAAAACAAATTTTACTGTGGGATAGCCCATTTATCGAGGAAGGTTATAGCTTATATAACATCACGCTACGATCAATAGGAGCGGAGCAGCAATGAAAAATGTTGCAAAAAACGGGGAAAATTAACGCAGACGAAGTTGCGCGGGTCAGCTAGTACCTACATAAAAATATTGATAATGATTGATATAAGGATATGTATATAATAGGCTAGTAAATAATGTATATAATAGGCTATAATAGGCTAGATACTGTAGATAATAGGCTAGTTTCTAACTAGTCAAAACAACAACTCTTTAAGAAACGCATGATCAAACGCAAATTTTATATGGCGATCTCATACAAATACCGGACTATGACGTCACTATTTTTTCTAGTCAAAAAAAAACAAAATATTATTGATAAAAAATCCTATTTAACACAAGATATTTAATAAGGAATTCATCGTTGGTAGTTTAAATGCTACTTTTATTTACTAATAAGACTTTTGAAATTTTTATTTACCTAGGAAACAAGCCTATTCAAACCCGGCTAGCGTAGCGGTATATTTCTAGATATAATTATTTTCTACTTAATCTTATTAAAGTAATTATATTTATCGTATAAAACCAGAACAATTTATGTTAAAACTAGTTTTTTGTGACTTCATTAAATCATTAAACGGTGTAAATACAATCAAATAAAAATATAGGTGAAATAAAACGAGACATGCAATGCGTGCACATTAAAAAAGAAAAGAAGTTCGTTTATATATAAACTGGGTAAATCTAAATTCATGAAAGTTAGCCAAGGAACATTTAAAAATAATAATTAATCTGCATCACGTTTCAGTACATTTGTTTAGGAGCAACAATGCACAGACAGATAGGTACACACAGACGCACGCGTATACACATGTTGAACTTATAATACCTACCTATTCCTTTTTTGGGTTAAAAGCATACAAACCTACCTAATTAAAAAAAAAAAAAAATGTCAAATTATGATTATCGTTTTTTGACGTATTAAAACTGTTTGCAGAATAACGCTTTAGTTAAAATGCGTACAATGTGCGATTGATACAATACAGCTGCTTTCATGCTGAGAGGCTTTTAACTCATATGTTTGCAAGATCATGATTGTGTACCTATTTGCTAACTCCTTCAAGTTTAAAATAAACCTAATTTCCAAACTAACATGACGCAAACATTTCAGTTTTACTGATCATGTCAAGACAGTAAAAACTGAAATGAGGTCCGATATACGCTATGTTTTTTTATTATAATCTGTGGGTAAATCATTAAAAAGTTAACAGCAATTGCCTAGGCATGCGGTTAGGTAATGCGACGGCGTATTACACAAAATTCTTTGAATTACGAATACGATACGGAATGGGAATAAATGCGCTCATTCATTTATCTACCTTTGTTTGCTTGTTTCAATATTGCATTTACTGGCCAATTCTAATTCATCATTCTTTTGCCATTCGTTTAAATTTTTGCAAACAGTAGCTGCAATAAAATAACAAAGAATTACAGCGGCACAATCGCTGAGTTGCGTTACGCCAAACATTCTCCCGTTTCCGAGTGGCAGCATTACCGACAGGCTTCCCAACTTAGGGCTTTTAGCCCTAAATTTAGGGCGGAAAAATGCTAATAGGGCTGTTTTTAGGGTTCAAAAAAATTTAGGGCTATTTTTAGAGGCATCTATGCCTCTAAGAATAGCCCTAAATTTTTTGTAATAATAATCCATGCATCGCAAATTTGACTGACCAAAATGAGTAAATGAGTAAAAGAGCTAAATGTCTGTGCTATAGCTCAAGCCACAGACATTGCCAATAAAAAACGTGCTAACATTTTTATCGGAACTCTCGCTCGCACTTATAAACCTAATGGAACTGTATAGAAGGTATGAGGGAGAAGGTTCGAACGACTACGAGTGTAATGGCTCAAGTTTTAGTACACAATATGTACGCAATAAAACGAAGTGATTACTTACTCTGTGGTACACAAGATAAAAAATCTCTTTGACGTACACCATCATTGCCGGTAAATTAAAATATTTTAGGCAGAAAACATTATATCAGTTACAGTTATACTCGTATAATGTTAACATGTATGACTTCCGGAATTTCGGAAGTCATACATGTTAACAAAGCCCTAAGTTGGGAAGCCTGGCCTATTGTAACTTATGTGAATTACAAACAAACCCACTAAAAAGTGAGAAATAAAAAACTTTAAAAAAAAAATATATCACCGACTTCTAAAATAAATACAAGGCAACTAAAAAGCAATAAATAATATACCTAGAATAACAAAAACAAATTAAACATTTTGAAGTTGGTGCCATGAAATAGTAGTCTTTGTGTTTTATTCGGCAACAACTTCAAATTGTTCAATTGAAACGCCAAGTCGAGACTTAAACGACTTATTAACGATTATTGACATTGTAGATATTTAATTAATAAAAAGGTGAAAGTAAGTTAAATTTTATTTACCTTAATAGAAGGGGAACATAAGCAATACCCTTGTATAGGTATACAATATAGGGATTTTTTTGGGGCTTTTGAATATTGATTTAGGGTTATTTAGGGGTATTTCATCTTGATCTTAGGGCAATTTGTTTTTAGGAGTTGGTAACACTGATTACCGATGCCAGTGCCAGTCGGTCGAGAGCGCGCAGCCGTGGCGTGCGTTGCGCATCGAATTAAAAAAAATCTGCGGTCTTTGCGCAAATTTGAAAGTTGAATTAAAAAGTTTTGAACCGTGTATTATCTGTGCAGTGAACACGTGACATTCTTAAAGGAGTAATAAGGACTTTGTTTACACTTTTTTACCGGTAAGTAAAAGTTTTTATGAACCACTTTGTGCTTTGTTTCTTTTCTTTGTAAAATAATTCATTAGAAGTGAACGCATAAACTACGGTAACGCAAGAAAAAGAGATTTTGTGTTACCACTTACCAAACGTTGTGTCATAAATATTTTTTAAATTATTTTTTTTCTATGCTCCATATTTTTTGTATAAAGTTTGCTATTTCAATCAATTACTTTACTATTACAATAATTGCATTTTTGAAAGATCGGTTTCTGGGTTGGGACTTCAAGTTTTTCTAAATATGAAATTAATGTATTTACTTTAAAAATGAATCTTTTACTTCCTACTTCTTAATCTGTTTGAGTAATATACAGTTTGGACAACAGTTAGATACTCACCTGACTCATTTTTATTATTTTTTAATTATTACAATACCTTTAACATTGCCGGCCGGATGGAGGTTATATATACAAAAAACTTTATTCAAATTTCTCCTTGACAGTTATTTTAATTGTTAAGTAGTTAAATCTTTTGAAATGTCAAGATATTTATTCTGCAATTCTCAAGGTTTAGTTCAAGCATTTTGGTGAAGAATGAAGAATTTTCTAATTGGACACGGCATGCAATGTTTTCATTTCTCATTAGTTGCATTGTTTAAATTTGTTTGACAAATTAAAGTTACATGGTTTATATTACTTTTACGTAGATACCTACTTGTTTACTTTTTTATTTTTTTAAAGTCAACAAAAAAAATGGAAAGGAATTTGGCGGACATTATTTGAGTGAAAGTTTTAATTAAAAACAAAAGATGTCTACACTAATAGGTACTTATCTACAGACTAGCTGTCCCGAGCAACTTCGTCTGCGTAAATTTCCCCCGTTTTTGCAACATTTCTCATTGCTGCTCCACTCCTATTTTGAAGCTTAATGTTATATAGCCTTTAGCCTTCCTCGTTGAATAGGCTATCCAACGGTGAATTTTTCAATTCGTATCAGTAGTTCCTGAGATTACCGCGTTCAATTAAACAAATAAACAAACTCTTCAGCTTTATAATATTAGTATAGATAGGTACCAAATTAGAATGATGTGATTATAATTTCTGACATGCCAAAGTACCTATTCAACTGCGGATAATATAAAACGATGTTTGTACTAATCTCCGCTAGTACTGAAGAAATGAGCTTGATGAATTAGGTACATAAACTATTAATTGCGATAACGAATTCTAAAAACAGCTAGTTTAAACCAAAAATATGTCAATTTGGTTCAATGAACTACTCCTGATTTTCACAATCTTTCTTTGATAAAATATGGTGGCTTGATTAAATCTTGGGGAATAATAGTGAATAGTGACATACCTCCATTCTTTGTTGATTTCATTACTACGAAGCTATTACGCCGATTTCGATGAAATTTGGGATACATTTGTCTTACATTTCATCACAATAACCAATATAAAAATGAGCGGAGTCACAGGGAACAGCTAGTATACTACATAGTTTCACTAACTGGATGGAATGTAAATAATAAGTACAGCTGTCGGGTGTGTGTCGTTTGTCAGTTTATTTGCTCGTTGACTCATAGATTAGAGCCCATCCCAAGGTCTATAGAACCTACTCTATAGCACCACAAAACACTGAGTATCCAGAAGTTAACTTTAGATGTTGGTTGGTACATCGCTCGAGCAATGCATTAGTGGCGAAGGATTCTTAAAACACAATTATTTTCGGTTGCTCTATGAATTTTAAAAGACAAAGGATGAAACCTTGCCCACTTTAAACATATCTTATACACGATACACGCACGAGAAATACAAATTACTTTAACTGAATGTAATGGACAAAATTGTGAGCAAACGTGGAATAGGCCGTCCTAATAAGTCGTGGCTTCGAAACATCCACAAGTAGAACAATCAAGAGCACCGCGTAGCTGTTTCATATTTTCACCTTCAATTCTTTCTTCATTTTCAATTTTCATGCGCCCATGGAATGTTACCTACTGTATTCTTGGTGTTTCATGTTTGTGTCACTGTATTACAAACCTTCGAACCAGGCCAGGAACTTAGCTATCGCCATATCAGTCGTAAATATAACATACGGAGCCCCCAGCCTACAGGCCCCCGAAAGTGATGATGAGTTTGTTTGCAATTTATGCGAGAGACTCAAAGAGCCCCCCCCCCCCCAAACTTTGATACGGGCCCGTTCAGGGCAATGCCTCTGCTAGTAGTAGTAGGGTGTTACTAATTTAAGGTAGGGCACTGCATTGCCTCTGAATGCCCTGTTCTCCGCTCTTAGCTACGGCCCTGTGGTGCTTAAGCGCGGTTTGTATAAGAGGCCCCGTAGACTACGAACTGTTTTTATCGGCCGATAGTATGGTCGGGTTAGGCAGTAGTCAGTCGATAAACTATCGGCAGTATGTGCGCGAAAGAGCGCCGCCGTGCCGTACTGATTAAGCAGTCAGCCGATAGTTTTGTTTGATGAAAATCATGTAGTTATCGGCTATCAAACTTTTTAGTCAGCCGGTACCAAATCGGTGTAAAGTGCGCACTTCAATACTCAAAACATACAGATTAAACTATTGGCCGGTGAAAAGTTTGTAGTCTGTGGGGGGTCTAAACGTTGCCTTCTGTTCTCTCGGCATTTTGTGATATTACATAGACAGGTCGTGGTGCGGATGTGTGATTGTAATTTGTATGACACATATCGGCCACTGTTGTTATCTACTCGGGTTTGTTTCATTTGTTTAAAGCGTTTCCAATGGATGTGTTTAACGCTTTAAAACAGAAGAATTTATTATTTTACCTACCCATCTGTTTTTGTTATGTGCCGGCATTGTATGTGATATCTCCGGCAAATTGTGTTCGAATTTATGTACCGAAAGATTATGATTAATATTATCATGATAATAAATTTCATCTTGTCCTTCATTTGGTCCATGTACCTAGTTGATTCTGGGCCTCCCTCTTTCTCTCTTGCCTTCCAAATTACCATCAATAATATATCTTGTCTCAGCGCATAATGTCCTTTTCTCTAAATGTCCTTACATTTCGGAGCAGCCACACACATATTTAAAATTGATTAATTCTAAGAAAAGGACATTTAGAGAAAATGACATTTAGAGAAAAGGACATTTAGAGAAAAGGACATTTAGAGAAAAGGACATTACAAGAAAAGGACATTTGGAGAAAAGGACATTTGAAGAAAGGACATTTGAAGAAAAGGACATTTCGAGAAAAGGACATTATGCGCTGAGACGATATTTCATAAGAAGCTATCATATCTTATCCAAAAGAAGTCACCTCACTTGCCATCTTCAGTTTTCCACAGCCCTAATTAGGACTCTCCAATGCAACTGTGACAACCGCGTACAAATATATCGACGGGCACACATTTTTAAATACTTGTTTTGACTTCTACATATCTGTTATATACACTGACGGACTCATAAACTGCATCAAAGTTCAGGTTTACTCTAAAAGGATTTTTTTATAATAAGTATGCAAACTTTTTAGATTAAATTATATAAATATGGAAAGACTGGCTCTTAATCTTAAAAAAAAATTAAATTTAAAAATAGAACTGCGGTAAAACAAATGAATATAGCCGGGAAAAGAAAATTTACTCGTAGTATCAGATTTGCGTGTTATTTATAGCAAAGTTTTAAATTAATTCTCATTGATTTTTTTTGTTTGGTCAATTGAATTATTGTTACCAGCATAATTGTTGGGTTAGTTTTTTAACACATCGAGAGTTTTTGAACCATAATATGGATACTTCGTCCGAACAAGCGGCACAAATTGTAGCATTGGTGCGGGAGGGCTTGGATCAACGAACGATTGGTAGAAATTTAAATTTAAACCAGTCTACGGTTTGTAGAATATACAGAAGGTTTGTAGAGACAGGTTCTTACAGGAGGAGACGTGGTACAGGCAGAACTCGAGCAACCACAGGTCGTGATGACCGATTTATTGTTACAACTTCCCTGCGAAATCGTTTCCTCACGTCAGTTAACATCAAAACCGAGCTTAATGAAGTGCGTGGAAAAAACGTGTGTGCACGAACAATAAGAAGAAGGTTAAAGGAAGCGGCTATCACCCCTTTTAGACCAGCAAATGGTCCAAAGTTGTCTGCAGCTCACAGACAAGCTCGCTTAAGATTTGCGCGTCATCACCTGAATTGGACAGAAGAGCAGTGGGCCTCTGTATTGTTCACGGACGAGTGTAGGACATGTTTATATGGTGCAGATGGTCGCAGAAGAGTCTATCGTCGACGTGGGGAGCGATATGCTCAAAGTTGCATTGAGGAGCGTGTTCCTTTTGGAGGCGGTTCATGTATGGTCTGGGGTGGCATATCGATGAACGGGCGAACAGAACTTGTGTTCATAGACATGGTCCGTCAAAACGGTAATAGAGGGGGTTGACAGCACATCGCTACATAACAGAGATATTAGAAGATCATGTGGTGCCTTACATGGGATTCATAGGCGAAAATTTTACTTTAATGCAGGATAATGCCCGGCCGCATGCAGCTGCACAAGTTCAACATTATTGCGAAGAGGTTGGGATACGTACAATGAATTGGCCAGCACGCAGCCCGGATCTTAATCCCATCGAGCATGTTTGGGACAATTTAAAAAGAGCTGTATATGCGAGAAACCCTTCGCCTACGACAGTGGCAGCACTAAGAACAGCACTTTCAGAAGAATGGGACAATATTCCGCAAGATCTTTTAAAAACCCTTATAAAATCTATGCGGAACCGATTAGAATCCGTAATAAGGGCACGTGGGGGTAATACACCTTATTAAAACACAAATAAACCCTTGCATAAAGTTTGTGTCTATTGTTAAAACCAATTTTTTAATTAAACAATTTTTCCTTAAACTTCTGTTTTTTCTTCAAAAAAGGTCTTAAGGTCCTTTCCAGTACATAAACTTAAACTTAAAGATATGATCCTACGCTGTTTTAAAGTTCACGAACCAATCTAGAGGTTTCAATTTAAATCTGTATAGAAAGTTTGCATACTTGGTTAAAATATTTATTTCAAAGTCGTCTATTACTTTGATGCAGTTTATAAGTCCGTCAGTGTAAATCCCTTATATTAAAAGAAATGTATAATATGTACGCTGTCGTCATCTCGTCATAGTCCTGTCAAGACAGGTAGTTGCTATTTTTGCAGATAAATAAATAAACATTTTTACAATTGTAACAATAGTATTTGATATACATAGAAGTAATTTTTATAGGCATTTCTTGCCAAAGACTGCAATTATTCAAAATGCAATTATTGTATCTATACTAATATTATAAAGCGGAAGAGTTTGTTTGTTTGTTTAAACGCGCTAATCTCAGGAACTACTGGTCCGATTTGATTCTTTTTTTGTTGGATAGCCCATTTATCTAGGAAGGCTATAGGCTATATAACATCGCGCTACGACTAATAGGAGCGGAGCAGCGACGAGAAATGTCGCAAAAACGGGGAAAAATTACGCATACGAAGTTGCGCGGGACAGCTAGTTTGATATACATAGTTAAAATGTATCAATAGGGATGTTGACTATCAAGTCAAATCAGTCTCTTTTTATGAAATGTCAAAACGACAAGTTCTATTGGAATGTTTATGGAATAACAACCTATGACGTCATATGTTCCTATCGTCAAATCATTACTTTTAGTATTCGTTTTAATGCTTTTAAATTAAAAAACGTGTTAAATTGATAAAGAACACTTATTTACAGAGCATTTTAAGATCTACTATTACCTGATAAGTACAAAATAATTTACTTTTATTCTAGTCAACTACCCAATTGCATAGGAAATGCTTCGGCTTATAACTAGTTTACACTAGTATACAATCTATCACTGCAGCCGTATTTATTTCTTTCATAACCGCAACACAGAAAGCCTTTCCTTATATTTAGACGTACCTAAACAAATTATATTATTAGTGTGTTATATAAGTAGGTAAAAATAAACTATAAAAAAGAAATGAACATTAATAACCAGTGTTTGATAACACATTTGTAACATTTAGAAGGTGATGTAAAATACTCGAATGACAAGTTTTTTTTTAATGTTGACTTAGGTGTGGCGTTTTCCGGTCTTAGAATGTCGCTCTCGAAAAAAAAACTTCTTTCTACGAGCATTATGAGTATGACACTAATCAAATAATGTGATGAGGCAGAATTTTAATGATGAACTTTGTATATTTTTGTGTTAAAAGATTTTTTTTTTAATTCGAAAGTAGAAAACACAACGTACAATTTGAGCCAAATTGAGTTTACTGTACCTTTGCTTGAAAAAAAAAAACAACTTTACATCATACATAAGGTAGGTACTTTATATTGTCAATATTTGTTTTTGTCAGTATTGAGTAATTTTGGGAACTCCCAAAATATGTACTCCCCTACTCCAGGGTATATTCGTCTATAAATTACAGACAGACCGATAGTAGCATCACAAAATACCGAGAAAAAAGACCAGATAACGCCTTTCGAACAAAATGAACTCAGGCACGGATCCAGTCCCCAAATAAGGTTAGGGCCACGGTAGCCAAATAAAATGATTTTTAACAAACTTTTACAGCTTGTATACATAGTATACCTATGTAGTGCGTTCCAATTCACGCATGGTTACTTTTGGTTATTTAATTTAAATTATAGACATAACATTACCTTGGATATTTGGATATAACTCTCCAAACATTAGCCAATCAACCAATTACAGTTGTGGGCATGTCCACCGTGCCCACTACAGTGGATCCGCGCCTGAGTGAACTATATCCATGTGTGCGTTGCTCGAGCGATGTACATACGTTTAAATGTTACCTTCTGCATTCTCTGTTTTTTGTGGTAGTGACTTTATATTAATACTAGCGGACGCCTCGCGGTTTCACCCGCGTAGTTCCCGTTCCCGTGAGAATACAGGGATAAAAAATAGCCTATGTCACCCGGAGTTAGTGTAGCTTCACAACGATGAAAGAATTTTTCAAATCCGTCTTGTAGTTTCGGAGCCTTTCCTCTTTATAATATTAGTATAGATATGGATATAGACTAACCAATGATTATGTTAAAACCAGTAAAAAGTATTTGAAGTAGTACTTGTCAAATGTAGAACATTTTTAACACTTTAATTCCTATCATAGTTAAACTCAATATGGCGTCTTGCCCATACTTCTATCGGTATTTGGTTCATTACTTACATATAAGTCTTGCTTGTTGCTAAACATCGAGGATATAGGAGTGTAGGTATGTATTATATCAATCAATCAGCCTAGACGATCTGTATTAGTGCTGTGCGCGTGCGCAATGGCCTCTTCCATTAACCTTTGTAGTAGCAGACTGGAGTATACATATAGCCTTAGAATAGAATAGAATAGAATCTTTAGAATAGAATCTTTATGTGTATAAAGTGTGGTAACACTAAATACAAGATAATTAAAATGAATTTCCAGAACCATAAACACTTTGTCATAATTTGACGTGACAAAAGTTAACAAGAAAGTGAATATTTATTTTTACTGATATTATAATATTAATTGATGCCATATTGTAGATTATATAAGATTAAAATTAGTTAAAACATTAAATATAAAATTAGTTTAACAATAATCAAAAGGTTTAAAAATTATTAATCACAAAACTAAATTATTAAATGACTACTAAGGTTTATCGATTAAATAAGTAAGTATTAATTAAGAAAAATGGATAAAAATAAAGATTTGAGATGGATGGATGTTAGTTGCTCTTTCGAGCAAAAACTAGGTACTGAACGGATTTCGAAATTACTGAACGAAATTTACAATGTACTTTATACAACAGAGTAGCACTTAGCCTATGTGCTACTCTGATGTAAGTCATATGATATACTAGCTGTCCCGCGCAACTTCGTATGCGTAAATTTTCCCCGTTTTTGCAACATTTCACGTCGCTACTCCGCTCCTATTATTCGTAGCGCGATGTTATATAGCCTATAGCCTTCCTCGATAAATGGGCTATCCAACAAAAAAAGATTTTTTCAAATCGGACCAGTAGTTCCTGAGATTAGCGCGTTTAAACAAACAAACAAACAAACAAAGCAAACAAACAAACTCTTCCGCTTTATAATATTAGTATAGATAAATCATATGACCTATGACATAGGTCGTATGAATTAACATAACGTGAGCGAAGCTTCGGGAAAAACCTAGTAGCAATATAAAAACGCAGAATTATATTGCTTCGTTTTTCACAGATTGTTATACTTATACTTTGTGAAATTTGTGGTCACTCTGGGTCCTTCACGTTCTTTTTTTTCCGTTTCCGCGGCAAGCCCGTGCGAACTGGCGCATACGCGGTGCGCCAGGTCAATGATAAACAGATAAATAAGGCTGTTCACCACACAATACAAATGTAATAAATAACTTATTATGTCTCCCTTGTACAGCCAAGTTCGGCAAATCTATACTAATATTATAAAGCGGAAGAGTTTGTTTGTTTGTTTAAACGCGCTAATCTCAGGAACTACTGGTCCGATTTGAAAAATTCTTTTTTTGTTGGATAGCCCATTTATCGAGGAAGGCTATAGGCTATATAACATCGCGCTACGACTAATAGAAGCGGAGAAGCGACGTGAAATGTTGCAAAAACGGGGAAAATTTACGCATACGAAGTTGCGCGGGACAGCTAGTGACAGATAAAGAAGAGAAGTGATAAAGGGCTCGCCTGTCATTAAGTCAATGTGAGGTCAATCTTACATTGACTCAATGACAGGCGAGTCCCCCACGACCAATTTATTGAAAAGTAGCGGACGGCTCATGGTTTCACCCGCGTAGTTCCCGTTCCCGTGTGAATACAGGTATAAAAAATAGTATAGGTCACCTGGGGTTAGTGTAGCTTCACAACGATGAATTCACAGAATTTTTCAAACCCGTCCAGTAGTTTCGGAGCCTATTCAATAAAATCAAACAATCAAATCTTTCTTCTTTTATTATTTACCATCGACCGTGGGAGCTTCGTACTTCCCAATCTAATTTTGATGCATCCTTCTGAAATTTACCTTTTTTTAAAAAAATCCTGACGAACACCCCCACCGTCCGGGGAAGACGGTGGAGGTAGTGTGGGGTTTGCACCCACTAAAAAACCCGCCGTGTATCGGCCGCCACCTTCGCGAACGGGCCGCCGGAATTTGTTTTGCCGTCGGCGGCCCGCCCAGTAGCAATGACCGGAAGCGATGTTGTTGCGTTCCGTCGCCGTGGCCGAAATCGGTCGAGGAGGGATATTTTTTTATATCTTGATGGCAATTTTAGACTATTTTCCAGCTATTTTTTGTTAATGTTCACTTTTTTTTTTGTTAAAAGTCGACTCCTGCCTTAGGGTACAAGCCCTGTGTCGCAGGAGACTTTACAAACATACAAGTCACAAACACAAAGTACACCCAGGCTCGAAACAACAATTTGTGGATCACACAAAGTGGTGTCCCGTGTGGGAATCGAACCCACGACCTCTTGCGTAGCAGTCGGACACACTCCCACAGCGCCACAGAGGCAGTCAATTATTGCACTTTACTGTGTGTACTTAACTGCACAAAGCTTTGTCTTACAGATTAAGAAAAAAAAACTATTTTCGCAACTCCCCAACTGTCAAATTGCCAAGTGTTTTTCTTCTTTGTAAGCCAAAAGCCATAAATTATTGTTGATAGATTTCCGGTAAAAAGACAGGATATCATCAATAAAATGCGCCATTTTTATTACATTTATCAAATTCTTGATTACACAATTGTAATTATGAATCATAAGTTATCAACACAATAAAATGTAGTAAAAGTTAATGTAACACAGATAATGCAAATCAAAATGTCGAACGCACAGAAATAAATTATGTCGTAATCAAATGAATGATTACACAAAATATTAATTAACTCAAGATAATTAACATTAAATACATAAAAATAAACACGAAATATGTCACAATGTCGATGGATCGATGAAATGTAATCAGATTAAACGTAATTGATGATTAATGAGGTGCTATTACTTTATCGTGTGTTTGTTTGGTTTGACTTGCACTTGGCTGTTGTTAAATTGAAGTAAAATTATAACTATTTATTATACGGGAATTAACACGCATTGTTTACCTTAAAATTGCTTGACGTTTCGACCAGGTTGCACCGGCCGTGGTCACAAGCGGACCGCTTGTCCCGTATAATAAATAGTTATAATCATGCAACGCGAAAGTTTAAATGTTAGTAAAATAAAATTATTCCCGAAAAATGAACCTAGCTTCGACCATGCTTTATCTTATTCTTATACCTTTAAAAGAGCAATATATACCTTTGCTCGGTTTTTTTAACGACGTTTTCTAAAAATGATACGTAGCCACATCGATTTATCGCCCCCTAAACCCTTGTTGACCCTAAATCGCTGGGATATATAATCTGAATCTCAGCAACGGCCCCAGCGATTTTCATGAATTTTAGTATGCCTGCGGATTATTCGGGAGCGATATATCGATCTAGCTACGTTTTATTTCTCGGTCATCCAGGTACTTATTATATTAAAATAGGTAAACCATTCCTACGTAATTTTGATTATGACGATAATATGAAGACAGTAAGTAAAATACCTTACACATTATGAAAACCTCCTTAAAATTAAAATAATTGACAATGGCATCTATCAATTCGTCTCATCTGAAATGGAGATCAGAAGTTTTGACGAAAAAAAGTTATTTATGCTTTTGGAGCCCTTGGGAACGATACAAGATGACAATAATAATATTAAATTTTTGTCTAGGAGCTTTTAGGAGCGAAATCGTGGAGCGGGCGGGAATAAGCCAACTCCTGTGGCAGAAAAACACAGATGGACCTACCAAGTCCATCAAGGTCATATAATTCTGCTGCATATAAGTAGCTAGCTGTCCCACGCAACTTCGTCTACGTAAATTTTACCCGTTTTTGCAACATTTTTCATTGCTGCTCCGCTCCTATTGATCGTAGCTTGATATTATATAACCTATAGCCTTCCTCGATAAATGGGCTATCCAACAGTAAAATATTTTTTCAATTCGGATACAGAGATTACCGCGTTAAAACAAACAAATAAACAAACAAACTCTCCAGCTTTATAATATAAGTATAGATTGGTTTATTAAGAAAAAGATAAAAGGAAAAATATATTTATATCAGTGTGCTATTTTAATAGATGTATGACTCAATATTATTATTATGAGACGGAATATCCACATTAGTTGTGAAAATGGCGGCAAAGTGAACTGCCATAATTTTACAAGCAAAATTCATAAGACCGAGTCTTTTTGCTTGTTTTTTTGCAGTTAAAGTGTACAATAAATACTTGACACTGGCAAATCGACTAGGTTTCAATCAATTAAAAAGAGAGAGGTGTCTTATGGACACCCGGTTGGAATTTAGTTCCTTTTGCTTTGCTTTGTGTTTGCATTAACTAATGATTAAAAAAATATATCGGAAAACATTGTCAAAATTTAAATTAAGATTTTTAATAGGTAATTTAAACATTATCTACAAAAAACCAAACATCCTATATAACACAACCTCCTTAATCTAGCTTCAAATTATCATAAATAATAGATTTTCGATCGTTGTCAAAATGTTACGGTTTTATTTGTCTAGCTTTGGGAGACTCAAAGGCGCTATGGCTCGCAAACAAATGATATCGTGCGATAGGGAACTACGGTTCAAAAATAAAAAGAAGTATTTAATAAAATAAGTAAAAGTACATTTCTTGCGTATATTTTCATCGCCAAAAAATAAGGAACTCACTATGTGTGATATCAAAACACTGACGAAGCTATATTTTACGAAGTATTTATTAATAAAAAGTTGAGAAACAACACCTATTGTAACGATCTAAGAATGCTTTTATAGATGGGACAATGGTAGCATGCCATTAAGCCTCTTAGAAATTTGAACATAAAATGGAAAAAAATATCGTAATTTAATTAATTACTGACATTGATAGATTTTAAAGCATCAAGAGTTTGAAAAATGGATATGTATTTTTAAGTTCAACGACTTTGTGAGATCTGGCAACACTGAAGCAAAGTTATTTACATGCGAAGAGTGGGAGGAGGGAAATTAGGTTTCTGATTAAACCAGCTTTCTAAGAACTTCTTATTAAAATTATTAATACTATTATTATCATACCACATTAGATATAAATCGCATAACAGATTCAACTTTTCCAATCAGAAAATGTCTAGAAGTAGGTAGGTACATAACGAAAGAAACGATGGTGGGCACAAATTCTACGGTTCATAATAATTTTAAAATCTGAAGTCTCTTTAGTAGAGAATTGTGGTAGAAAATTTGTGTTAGAGTCATTTCAATATTTGAAAATGTTAAGCGCTACACTTTTAGTAAAAAACAATGGTACCAAAAAAAAAACGAAATCGGAATTCCGACAAAAATACCTTATGTTTATATTAAATTTCCAATTCTAATTCAGCTGTCAAATCTACTGTTATGTTTCATGAAAGCAAGGTTCCTAACTAAGTTTTCTATGCTTTATTATAGTTAACCTAATGAGAACCAGAATCAATCAAACCTATCTAAGTCGTTTTTTTTAAGTTATGTCTCTTTCTATGACATAAAATTTGTCATAAGAAAGTCAAAATCAACCACAATTAGAAATAATGTATTTTTTTTTTTTTAAAGACGACTCCCGCAGTAGGGTACAAGCCCTGTGTCGCGGGGGACTTTACAAACATAGAAGTCACGGACACAAAGTATAACCAGACCCGGAACAACAGTTTGTGGATCACACAAACTATTGTCCCGTGTGGGAATCGAACCCACGACCTCTTGCGTAGCAGTCGGACACACTCCCACTGCGCCACAGAGGCAGTCAAACGTTTTTTTTCCATTCCGTTCAAACATGATTTTGAGATAGATACTACCTTACCTTAGATTTTGGCAACTGATCATTTTCATTAGTATTTAAAGGCATCAATAACAAGTTATGAATATTGTTTATCTACAGCTGTCAATCTGAAAGTTATAATTTAGCAGTTATTAACATTATTTATAACTGTTATAATTTATAATAACCGGTAACGCTATGCAGTGCTGTAAATGTTATATAATCGTTATTTAACCGATAAACATCGTTGTAACGTGTTATTACCCCTTTCATAATTAATTGATATCAGTGCAATTTATAATATTGAATGAATTATGAAAAAAACTTGCTCTTGCCTGAAGCTTCATTAGCGTATCATGTCAGATTTCGAGGTAAAAAATTATAGTACTTATAGACTAACCTTATATATTTTTTTTATTTTTATGTGGAGCTTAGATATTATATAAATAAATCAAATATAACGCGGGGAAAAGGTCGATAAAAACGATATTGAAATCTTGAGCCAATAAGTCTAAACACCGCTTAGAGAACCAGCCAATACACTATATTACTAAGTAGCAGACTATTTATAATCATCATCATCATCATAAGCCTATCGCAGTCCACTGCTGGACATAGGCCTCTCCAATTGCACGCCACTTTGTTCTATCCTCGGCTTCTCCCATCCAGCTCCTGCCAGCCGTTTTGCGTAGATCATCACTCCACCTGGCCTGAGGGCATCCTACACTATTTTTGCCGAGACGCGGTCTCCACTCAAGAACTCGTTTACCCCAACGGTTGTCGGTTCTTCGGCTAATATGGCCAGCTCACTACTACTTCAGCTTGCTAATGCTAAATATAAAATAAACTAAAATAACTATCATCAACAAAAACAATTGTACCAAACAAAAACATTGAACATTAACCTACAAAAGTTAAAACAAGACAAAGATAGATTCATTGAACCGCAGAGGTCGTCGAGGTTCTACTTAGCGCGTTCTATTTGACTTTCGTTTTCCTAAACATTCCATTGTTTTGAGTTCAAGGTTTCGTGATGCATACCTCAGTTCCTATAGCGTTTTGAGATAATACTACACTACTATACTATACTACTGAATGAGTGCTGATGGCATTTTAGAGTAACATAGCTAGGTGTGGTCAAATTTAAGGGTGAGTACCAAATGTTACCAATATTAAAGTACCCCAAAACTTTATCATATTTTAATGATCACTCGCTTATTCATCACTTAAAAAATATTAATCAAAAAGTTCTATGCCATAATAATACAATCAGAAATTAGTACTTAGTCGAAAAGAAAATCCTTATTTCCCTATTCAGCATTTTAACTGTCGATTTTTGGTCTTTTTTTTTAAACAGAATGACATACAAACATGAAAGACAAAACATTCGATATGTTTATTAACGTATTGCAAATATAAGTATGAGATAATAGTCAGTTATCTCTGATTGTATTATTATGGTTATCTATCTTAAGTTATTAATTAACCATTTTTAATAACTTTAAAAACTTTACGAGAGATATTTACTTTAAGTGGTTTTCTATTCTATTCTTTATATTTTACGGTGTATAGACTAATTTTAATATTAATAATACCTACATTGGTACTATTAATAGATGTAAAAATATTTTGTTGAAAATGTTGGAACGTTGTACCTATTCGCTCTTATGAACTAGAGAGAGACATCATTTTCAAATAAATATTCATAGCACACGTTTTATAAAGACCCCCATTGTAGACGGTCGGCATTCTTGAAATTCTTACCGTAGTTATATGAATAATAATGAATAAAATAGTTATTATTCACATATAGAATCTGTTTTGATAACGAACATTTGATACAATCTCAAATCTTGTGTTTCAAAGAAACTATTTTTTGCTTATATCATTTTGAAACTGATATTTATAAATACAAAAACAATCCGTGCGAGAGTTGAGACCGTGTCTTGAAAAAAAAAATTGAAATCCACACAGGCGAAGCCACAGGGAAATGTGTAATCAGTACCTACATTACATGAACTGAAGCACTTAACCAGCTTCCTAATTATTACATAACACTAGGTACATAAGTTACGCATGTGAAATAAATGTAAGAAAAACGCAAAGGAACTGTGTATTCAATCGTTGCACCTATTGTGTCAGAACGCAACGATACGCATTTTAAACGACAACTGTCAAACAAAACTACGCATTTTCGACGTATAACAATGCCAGTTATGATACTTTTGTAACTGACAGCTTGGCCACGCTTTCTCACAGCAATATTACATAACCAACGGTTTTTGGACTGTGTAAACAGTTCAAAAATGTATACAACGACGACGTCAAGTGTGTAAAGTGCATACAAATAACGTTTATCTAACGTTAAAATCAAAGCGGACGTGTATTGGTTACGTCAGTTTGACGTGTCAAGTAATTGAACCGACTCAGAAATCGGAAAAGATACTATTACAGTAAAAAAGAAAATGCGAGAGTATTATAAATACATGATGAATAAGCTATATTTTCAATTATTATGGCTTACTTAATAATTGTTATGCCCATTGCTGGGACACAGGCCTCCTCTCTGAGAGAAATGAGATGGATACAAAATGCCAGCTAGCTACAAAGAGCGAAAACAGGCTGAAGCAGATATAGAGACGCCTGTACATACACATATCTCGGTCGAATGACAACCGAGTTCGCGCACTTTGAGATGGTCCGTTCTGTACGTGCGCGTCTATGTGACTATTGAGCGCGTATGTATTCTGTGTGTGGGCCGTAATCCATCACGAGGGCCCATTGTACATTGGTATCTATCACGTGTCTTTAGGTTTTTTGGTTCTAGGGAATGGCATTTCCTCATGATTTTTTTCTTCACCATTAACATTATTTTCGTAATTAATTAGGTTTTTTATAATCTCTATAAGTGCAAATTAATATATTCACTTAAAACATTCCGTATTTTAACGTTATTTTCAATTACAATAGCAATTTATAATTGTAACGGAAGAATTTAATACCGGTTAAAATATTGATTGTTCGTAATGTTTCCGTAGATATTATTGACTGCCGTTATTTGAAAGTGTTCCATATTGTTTAATAATTACCTATGTATATATCTTTGTCGAAATGATTCGTACTACAAATCTAAAATATGTGTAAAAGTATTGAAAAGCATTGCAAAGTATTGAAAGCTTATTTAAATAAATACCTATTATATATTATTTTATATCGTTATAGCTATACTTATAGTTATTGTGAATTATAGCAGCAAAGCTATTTTCATCGCATCATCGTTAATGTTATTTTTATATATTTTGTCATTTCCTAAAGACATTTTTTTAAATGACTGTTCGTAACTGTAAAAGCATTCTTTTAAAAAGCTGATGTGTCTAATTGATTAGTTGAAATATAATTAACGATAACGAAGTATTTTTAATAATAAGACAATGGAAGTGGGACACTTCACAGTCGTACAAATGTTATTCTATGACACATTTGAGTTTGTGAATGAGGTTTTGTACGAATTTTGCCTTTTTTGCATAAGAACTGCTTATTATGTCTATACATTTTGAGCATATTTATATGATTCTATGAAATTATTACTATCGTTACACCTCCCTTTAGGTCAGACGGATCTTATTAAATCTGTCAACGTACATTTATTGAGCATATAATATTATATTAACTGTATAGAATCTATTCAAAAGAGATTCTTAAAACATTTACAATATAAAACCAACTGCTACGATACTAATTACATAGACCGCTGTCAAAGACACCACATACTTCCTCTTCAGTTGCGTAGATCAATAACTGAAATATACATGTTGATAGATATTGCTAATGGTGATATTAATTCGTCTGACCTTTTGAACAAGATTAAGCTACACGTCCTTAGAAAGCATTAGGTGGACACTAACTATCGACATAATGCTTATTTCCCTCGCGTTATTAAAAAAAGTAAATGAATTCGCAAGAAGCAACCAACTGGACTTATATAGTGGTAAACCTCATGATTTCGAAACTTCGTTGGGAATGGTTTTTTCAGCTCATAATGTCAATTAGTTTGTAACTAATTTATACTTTTTACCTATTGTTTAAACTATTTTTTATTATTGTTTTAATGTTAAAGTTAAAACTTTGAATGTTTTGTATTCTTCTTATGCTACTTTATTGCATGCCGACAAATAAAAACTTATTGTATCTATAGGTGGAAACTTTAAGAGACTTATGTTGTAATTACTGCAATTTTGCCTAACAGTATACGTACAAGCTGTTTGTTTCCCAACATATAAATAAATAAATAAAGTTTTAAATAAATATTAGATGATATTGGTTACTAAAGCGGGCCTTACACGGTCAATCTTTTTGAAGCAATACTATTGACTCAATATACCTTTATTGAATGATGTGAAGGCTACCCGAGGGTAGCCCACCCTCGGGTAGCCTTCACATCATTCAATAAAGGTAATCAATAAACTGTCAGTTTTAATTGTTGTGTGAGGATAGATGCACCAATTCGCAAGCGATTGTTTTCACTTTCTCTTTTCATCACCTACACTTTTTCTCAGTTTCTCAAGGAAAGAAAAGGAGCTCAAACAAATACTACTCTTCATCTTTTATGAATTTATGACAATCTGGCTGACTTATCGGCTAATTTCTGCCAGTGCAAGTTAATTCTCGTTGTTATCGTTCGTGTTATATTTCAAGTATTTTAACACGTTAAAATAATGACAGGTCAGTTTCCCGATATTTTCTTCTTCGTCTTCTAAAATAAATATACGTTTTATTGTGGAATATGGTAATATACTCCTAACACGCATCTATATTATTGACGCCGCCACAAAATATTGGTCTTTAATAAAAATATAATCGATTATATTTTCTTAAATATTATTGCTATCAATATTACTATTTTATTAAACGCCTTACACGTACAATATATTGATCAATATCGATATTGACACAATAAAAATGACCGCTTTATTTAAATTTAACCGACAAATATTTTTATACCCCTACGGCCGTTCTCGTACTTAACGCAAATAACTCTGTAGTGTTTTTAATTAAAGTAATTATATTGCGATTGCGACTGAATTCAGAGAGTGACTAAGCTATAGAAATAATAATGACTCATGGGTGTACCGAGAGGGGGATTTGGAATTTGGGGGTTGACAATCCCCTCGAAATTGTAAAAATAGTGTCACATTGGAGTCAGTTGCAGAATTTCCGGGGGGGGGGGGGATTCTACACAGTACATTAGTACATTCACGGACAAAACTGTGAGCAATATCTAATTCTGGATGATAAACGGCGGGGTAATCCCGTTAGTCACCATTACCGAATAAATAACGGTTATATTTGTATGTTGCTCCCATATTTCACATTCTGACTAACATGTTGCTTTTGCTTTCGTCATTCTCAAAACAAACCACGTCACTACGAACTTGGTATTGAAAATATTTGGAAGAGAACTAAACTATGTGTTGACAAATATCAAACAAATGACGTGCGTCATAAGAATGTTATTTCAAAAACGCTGAATGAACTACAAAGGAATTTGTAACATAACATTATAACGTAGTAGGTTTATAATATGCTTGTCAAAACCAATAAACGTTTAATTAAGTTATTCGTTACAGTTCTAGCCATTTATTAATAATACATTACCTACAGAATATTTTGAATTTATTATTTATGTTTATTCTACTTTCAAATTATAAAAGCCTAATGCTCGCAATCGTGAGGTCGCGGGTTTGAATCCTACCTACCCATTAAAGTACCGACGTGAAGCCACTCCTAACACAAACCTTTGAGCTTAGTTGGGGGGGTTAACAAGATTGCTAGTAATATGGGACTCAATCAGACATTGCTAGTTATCTTTTAAAAAAAAATTGAACTAAACAAAACATTAGTTACTTAAAATACTGTTAGGTATTATTAACGTATTATGACTAAGAGGTATCAGTAACTTCAATTAGAGATATTCGTTTTAAGTAAGTGAAAACAAAACATATTACTTTACGAATTAGGTTTAGATCGCGGTTAAGTTTATAGGTATCAAAAGGGTTTGTTTGAAAAGGATATCAGTTATAATAAACGTTTATTTAATTTCCGCATCACGATAAAATTGTATGTGTTTTTTTCATTTAGCTATTTATACAGGACAAGCTATTTTTGCATATAACGAGAATTTAGCACGCTTATAGCAGGTTAATGTTGGCCTGGCATGAGAATTGGTTCGCTTTTTTAATTTAAAAAAGGTATTTTTAATTAGCAAAGGAGACATTCTCATTCAGCCAGCATCTTGTTATGCGTTCGGAAGTATCATGAAGCATGCGAGGCGTGAATTGGCAATTTCTGGTTCCTACTTAATTTGTTCGTGATGTGTATTTAAATACATGTAGAAATTGTCTTCTGGCGTTGTAACGGTCGATCTAAAAAGGCTTCTGTGTCATTCTCTGTGTTCATTTTAGTCATTATGTTCATTGGCCAGTGACACCTTTTGCTGGTGCTGTGAGTTAATGAACAATAGAATAGCACTCTCCCCGTATCGTTTGATGGCCTCGCACATGACCGGCGTGGTAGGTATTTATAGATAGCCGTACTCGTAATTAAGTGATGTTATAAAACCGTCAATATAACATTATGTCGGTAAAACTCATTGATTTAAGACTTACTCACACAGGCAATAATAATGATAGCGGTATTTGCTTAGAATATTTATTTGTCTAGCTCTTATGTAGTTATGTTAGTGGTGAGTTAATCGATACTCTATAAATGCGTAACACAATATTATATACGTGAATACTGTCTGGCGTTTGCACTATATTATACACTAGCTGCAACTTCGTATGTGTTAATTTTCCCCGTTTTTGCAACATTTTTCTTTGCTGTTCCGCTCCTATTAGTCGTAGCGTCAGGTTATATGGCCTATAGCCTTCCTTGATAAATGGACTATCCAACAGTAAAAGATTTTTTAAATTCGGACCAGTAGTTCTTGAGGTTATTACATTAAAAAACAAACAGACTCTTCAGCTTTTTAATATAAGTACATATAGATATAAATTTACTTAATAATATTATTGCTAAGTTTGGTAATGTTCTTCCTCGTTCCTGTCAATCGAATGAGGTGATAATCGCAAAAGAATTAATAATTTAAAAATGTTTTACATAAAGCCTGTATAGAAACATAAAACCCCTCAACTTTTATGTACCGTAAGTAAGTAAAAATGTATATAGCTAAAAAAAAAATTAGGATGCAAAGCAGCATTTGTGGTGATACGTCAGGATTCTACATGTAGGTACATGTAATGCCAAGTTCGCAAACAATAGGTAAAGCCGGAGAAAAGAATCTAACAATAAGCGCGGCCTGCACTCTTTTCAAATTGTCAATTTTACAATGTTTATAAACTTATTATGGGGGTAAGTTCAGTCCATGGCCTAGAAAATAATTAATTGCATAAAATCACTAGGTAGGTATACTTATTGTTAAACAAGTTATTGGGGTTATATTTATCACGTTAACAAAATTAGTTAAAATATAATTATTTTATTTTTAATTGTGCTATTTTTCACAGGTTTCATAATAGTATTACTAGAATCGCACAAAATAACAGGGGACATCCCTAATGAGAGTGAAATTTCACACTAAGTGCTTAGCAAACAAAAATAGTGTAGATTAGATAGCTATTTGCAAACTTTCACTGTTTACTTATCATGTTGAGTTCATATTTTCCCCTCAAAATAGATACTTATATTATGTACTAGCTGTCCCGCGCAACTTCGTAAGCGTAAATTTTCCCCGTTTTTGCAACATTTCTCGTC
Source organism: Herminia tarsipennalis (assembly GCA_945859575.2). Lineage (NCBI taxonomy): Eukaryota > Metazoa > Arthropoda > Insecta > Lepidoptera > Erebidae > Herminia > Herminia tarsipennalis. The sequence goes on from OX243846.2 coordinate 20,973,821, forward strand.
GCTACTCCGCTCCTATTAATCGTAGCGCGATGTTATATAGCCTATAGCCTTCCTCGATAAATGGGCTATCCAACAATAAGATTTTTTCAAATCGGACCTGTAGTTTCTGAGATTAGCGCGTTTAAACAAACAAACAAATAAACTAACAAACAAACAAACTCTTCCGCTTTATAATATTAGTATAGATGATGATTTAATATAATTATGTTTTAAACACTAAGAACTCTTTTATAATTTTATGCATTGTAGTGTTAGACTCAATATTATTCTAATCCGTTATTTAATATAATTCATTCTATTTTTATCAGAATTTAACTCAATCATAAATTTAAAAACATTTTTTTGAGATTTTATTTAGACGGTTGACATTCAAAATGTAAATGTCGGTAGTGACATCACATGGCGTTGAAATCTGTCATGCGGCTGATAGATTGTATTCGCGTGTTGAACAGTGCGGACGTTTGTAATATTATATTATTAATATTATAAAGGCAAAAGTTTGTGAGTATGTGAGTGTGTATGTTTGTTACTTCTTCACGTCTAAACGGCTGGAGCGATTTTAATAAAATTTGGTACAGAGTTAGCTGACAGCCTGGATTAACACATAGGCTAATAAACCGCGGGTTACACCGCGGGGCACAGGTTTATTACTTTGTAATCCTACGCATTTTTATTGAAGTCCGAGTTGATCCTTCAGTAGGAAGGTATATAATTTATTCATGGTGATTTTTACTAATAACCTCCCGCTCGTGGCTTCTTTACATAACACTAAATAACTTTGTAATATCAGTTTTGGAAAATATTTAACAAATTAACCCTTAATCACCTACCGCTTGTTTTTGGAGTTATGACCCTAACCACCTACAGACTATTTTACTGGAGTAAAAATATTGTTTATTGTGAGGTATAAGCCCTCAACCTGACAAAGAAACATCGAATTTATTCCAGGGTCTCCCAGATGTGTGGTAAATTGTTCTGTGACAAAAGTAGGTGGTAGGTGGTTAGAGTTAATTTGTATTTTTTTTGCAAATATTATAAGTATTACGAAGTTATTTGGTGTAATGTACATAAGTCAAGAGCGGGAGGTTATTAGTATATAAAAATCATACATAATTAAATATCTACATTGCCGAATTTAGCACATCTCTTTAGAATCGCTATTTGATTGCACCTATTTGACTAACTTATAGTTTGTTGTCTTCGTGATTGTCAGGACAAAAATAAAAAAAGTACGATTACACAAAAAAAAAAAAAAATCGTACCTACTTTTTAGGGAAGAATTGGTCTCATTTTCTTCATTACTATGACTGCCTCTGTGGCGGTGGGAGTGTGTCCGACTGCTGCGCAAAAGGTCATGGGTTCGATTCCCACCCAGGATAAAACTTTGTGTGATGAGCAAATAATATATATGTATTATAAGTATATTTATCAGTTGTCTGGTTACCATAGTACAAGCTCTGCTTAGTTTTAAATCAGATGACGTTGTGTGAGTTGTCCCAAGATATTATTATTATGAACAGCTAGTACCAACTATTTTAAAGAAAGTTGTACTTTGTTGTGTTAATTGTGTTTATTCTTGATGCAATAGGTTACGACTGTCAAGACAAATTACTGTCTTCTTTCAAAACCATAGCCCCGTACTAGTTTGTACCTATATATAAGTGCTGTTCCCTAATTAATTATTTTTAAAATATTTTACTGTTGTTATCTATACAATTGAAAACCCTATATTATAATAATTCTGCGTCGGGACTCGTGACAGTACGCGCGACGCGCTTTCTCCGCGCGGCAAGTGGGTACCATATACATAATAATATTTTTTTAAAATATACCTACAGGTTTTAATGAAACATTTTTTTTTCAGATATTGATGTCTTAGTTCGTCTGGATTCAGCCCAGTGGATAAAAAAGGTAAGAAAGTATACTTCTTACATTCCTTTTACGAGTGTAAAGCTCATAAGTTTACTTGATACTATTCACAATTCACTACTGGAAAGAGATCTAATAATAAATTAATAAAAAAAAAAACAAATTCTATGATAAAAGGCAAACAAAAATCAACATGTGGATGTTGATTTTTGTTTGCCTTAAATTAAATACCATGAGCAGTGGCGTAGCTACCGCTATATCAGCCGTTTCAATGATACGGGCCCCCCAAGCTACAGGGGCCCCGATCGTACGGTAATAATTGCATCTGAAGAGACAACTGAAGAGTCAATTGCAATTATTGTTTTTAAACTTTCGCGATTTTTATACATATTAGATATATTTCGGGACTTAAAACGTGAATTACTTAAAGGTACCTAATACTTTTAAAAATACTTAAAGGTAAATAAAAGGTTCGTACCTTTTTAGTAATTCACACGATTAAATCCCGAAATATATCTAATAAGTATGAGTCAATTGCAAGTTTGTGCGGGTGACTCACATTAGTCCTTTGACCAGTGGGACTATTTCTCATCAGGCACCCTAACAAATGATACTCAATGTAAGGCAAGCTACGGCCTGACTGGAAGTAAGTTTAAGGATGCGTACAGATCTGGCGAAAGCGAAACTCGCGCGCGGCCTTTTGAACACAAGATAAACAACAGAGATTAATTACGAAATGACTATTCAGAGTACCAATTAGGAATTCTAATGTTGTTAAATAAATAATTATTATAAATTAGCCATAAGTATTGGAATATTGTTTGGAAATATTATTATGAAAGTCATCGTAACAATTTATAATTTCATAAAATAGATAAATTTGTAGCTCAATTAATTATTTTTTTTATTTTTTTTATTTATTTATTCATAACATACATTGTCTTTACAGTTACCCAATACAACAACATAGTATAGTATTAAAATACATCTAGTTCCTCAGCCATCAAGTAACAAATGCATTATTAACATATTATTTACAATATGTGTAAGACAAGAACTCAGTTGCCATACTTTCAAATTCTATAAGAGAACATGCAAAGATATCAATTCTCTGTGAGACGCTGTTTATGATGTCAATTGCCCGAACTAGAGGAGCAAACTTTAACAAGTTGGTACGGAATGTTGGCATATCGAATGTACGCCGCCGTGGTGCCTGTCGCAGTCTAGTGTTAGGAACCAGTAATCTCAAAGATTCTAGAATTCGAGGATTGTTTAATTTACCCCGGAACACCAGAAACACATACTTTACTAAAGCTAAATTGCGCCTTACTTCCAACTTATAGTATCCAACCATCCCTATAACAAAGAGGGTTGGATACATCAGTGGGTAGAAAGGGCAAACGCCGTGGTATTTAAAGTATAGATACCGGGTAAATTTGTTTTGCAATTTCTCCACCATGAGACTATATTTAGTTTCATGGGGATTCCAGATAATTGCACTCGTCTCCAACCTGCTCCGCACCAAAGCATTGTATAGTGATTTTCCTGCCATAGTATTACAGAAATCTTTCGTCTCTCTCATTACAAACCCGAGATTCCTAAAAGCCACTGTGCAGATATTAATAATATGTTGTCGGAACAATAAATCGGCCGAGAACAATATCCCCAGATCACGACATTATAATTTATTGATAAATTTATCGATTAACATGAGAATGTTTCTTAATGGTCTTGTATACAGGCTGGCTTGTGGTCTATAATATTTTTGGTGGTCTTTATAATAATAATAATAATAGGTAGAGGTACCTACATATTTACTCTTTGTGAAATTGTTGGAAAATTATGAATAAATCTCGGGGTCTTTTTGTACCTACACACAAACTCCGGACGCAATCAAGGGATTTATAGTTTTGATAACGAATTCCACGTTTTATGACGAATTTGTCGGTCTGCGTTTTATCAGTAGGATATAAAAAAAAAATCGTCGACGTTCCACCCACTATTGTTGGTGTTGACTGATATAGCACTATATACAAGTCCAAAGCTCCCCTAAATACAGACAAACTGTTGTCACTCTAAGTAACACAGCACCAATTTATTTATTTGCGGCCTACTCCGCATTTTGAAATCTCACCATGCAGTTTTAATTTTAAAGGTTTTTTTTTTTAATAACTAGCAATGTAGGATTGAGTCCCACATTACTAGCAATCTTGTTAACCCCTCCAGCTAAGCTCAAAGGCTTGTGTTAGGAGTGGGGTACAATGGGTAGGATTCGAACCCGCGACCTCACGATTGCGAGACCGATGCCATAGCCATTAGGCTACCGCCCGCGCCGCTTCAAACGGGATTTCAAAAAATCCCGAATCAAATCTTTTTTAATCAGAACAGCGTGTATATTCCTATGGTTTTAAGTGTTACAGAATTACGAATTGTTTTCGCAGTGTTTGCAAGCTTCCCTTTCTAACCTTTCAAATGACACTAACGTATGGAGAGGTTCATGCACGCCTCCTTAAACATTATTCTCTTTGCTATAAGTTTTGTGTTATCTGCCTGACGTAATAGATTGTTGAAAACAAAAATCAAGGTGCAAGGTGGTGACGGTTGGTTCTCAGTCCAGGGCCTGCCCGTCCATACAGAGAACGGGGAGGCCGCTCCAGGTGCCATAGGTCAGGGAGCGTCGAAAGCATCTCACTTGTTGGTATCCGAATTAAATACGGATTGCTCTAGTCCTAGAACATTTTGTATGGAGAGATGACAAAAAGTCGTCGTAAGTGAACAGCTCTATACAAAATGTTCTGCCACTGGGAAATAAGACAAGATAGGCTGATAGTATCAGCCTATCAGCGAATGGCCATTGCAGCGACATGCGATGCAATTGGAACGCTGTCACAGGTATGGTTGTTTATTACAATGTCATTAACGTTTTCTTAAGACGTTATCACGTAAAATGATCGTCCGTAAACAGACTTTACAGACAGCCATTTTTTTCACCAAAACTCCTCAATTACGGTAAAATACGAGTAATTGCAAAATTTACCAATACATCCGTGAATCCATTCATTCACTGACACACTCTGTTTCCCCCATGAGTATGGGAATCTATAAATACTAGAAGTACGGTAGTGTACGATGAACGTCAACGTCGCGCATGCGCGGATATGCTCTACTTACTAAACACAATGCTATCAACCGAGTGAGTTGTCAAACGAAGCGCCCGCGCAGCGATTATGGTTATTGAACTGTTTTTTCTTTTATCGATGTTACTGTTGACTATTTTTTAAATGGATTACTTTTTACCGTTTTGTGTTACAGTTAGGTTCTATGGTACAGGTAGATTTAAATAAATAAAAGCCTGTTACAATTTAGATCCGTGACTTAAAATATTTAAAATCCATGCTTATATGAAGCTGAAGAGTTTATTTGTTTGAACGCGGTAATCTCAGGAATTACTAATCCGAATTGAAAAATTCTTTCACTGTTGTATAGTCCATGTATCGAGGAAGGCTATAGGCTATAACATCACGCTACGACCAATAGGAGCGGAGCAGCAATGCGAAATGTTGCAAAAACGAAAATTTACGCAAACGAAGTTGAACAGTATTAAAATAAAATCATTGGTTAATTTCTATTGAGGTCTAGTTCGTACTGCGAAAAAAATGCTGTCTAGGCCTAAGCCGTGAATATTATAACTATTAAATAAAATTGGTAGTTTTTTGATCACCATAGCGGTCCACTAAAAACTATCAATTTTATTTTTACAATGATGTAATAGATGGAATGAAAGTACACGAACTTGAGTTTCAAACTTCGGGTATTTTATGGGTATCTAATGAAGATATTTTTTATTAACTTATCAATTAAATAAACTAAAACACTATACAAATAGCGCGACGCAATATACCTATCTACTGCATTTTATTTTACCGTTTTTTAAATATAAAAATGACGACTCCCGCAGTTGGCTACAAGCCCTGTATCGCGGGGTACTTTACAAACATACAAGTCACAAAGTACACCCAGACTCGGAGCAACAATTCATGGATCACACAAAGTGGTGTCCCGTGTGGGAATCGAACCTCTTGCGTAGCAGTCGGACACACTCTTACCACGCCACAGAGGCAGCCTTGGTTACAAATTAACGGTTACAAACTAACCATTCAGTATCGATATTCATAACAGTACCTATTGGTTAGCCTGCTAGATATAACCTGATCAGTGAAGCCTCACAAATGCACTATAACTGGATTATTCAGTTCACCACATCTTATTATAAAAAAATGTTATTGTCTGTCAACTGTACCTAAGTAAGAATCACGTCACGTGCTCCGTTATTTTTTTGAAACATTGAATGTCGCCCTTAGAGTTGTTTATTGCTCACTTAAAACATTCTTTAGTAAAAAAAATATTTGTTAAAATCTTAATATGGAATGATTTAAGTAAGCATTAACTGCTCAAAAGCCGGTACCCCATATTCGTGAAGCCTGCCGTCACAGACCCGGGTCGCCAGACTTTGACAGTTACGACACTGAGTGCGGCAGTAAGACTTACAAGAGTATCTTATCATAAAATATAAAGAGTCAATACAGAAGGTAAACAACTACAACACTACAAACTATCAGGGGCGTAGCTACCACCGTATCGACCCTTAGGCTCTTAGGCCCTTAGGCTTCAGGGGCCCTAGCGACTTGCACTGAAGAATCAATTTTATTACAAACTAGCGGACCCACGCAACTTCGTATGCGTTAATTCACCGTCTTTGCATCATTTTTCATTGCTGCTCCGCTCCTATTGGTCGTAGCGTGATGTTATGTAGCCCATAGCCTTCATCGATAAATGCGCTATCCAACAGTAAAATATTTTTTTAATTCGGACCTGTAGTTTCTGAGATTTTCGCGTTGAAACAAATAAACGAACAAACAAACTCTTCAGCTTTATAATATAGTTTAGATTTAGATGAGGGACTCACATTAGTCCTTTGGCCGTATTTCAACAAATTTTGATACATGGCTCGTCTAAGGCAAGCTCTGCAAACAACTACAACAACAAAATGAACTTGAGCAACTTGAGCAACGGAACACGCAATGACATTGTTCACGGCAGCGGAATTGCAGACCACTTTGTTTGAAAGACATTCCGTGATTCCGTGTCAGTGCAGGCGCGGATACAAGGGGGGGCAACAAGGGCAATTGCCTCCCCAGACTCGATCGAATGATCTTTTTTTTGGGGGGAAATTTGAGAAATTTGGGAGTGCTGGCAGGCAATTGCCCCCCCCCCCCCCTCGGTGGCTTTGGGGCCAACGTGTGGAGCCGGTGTTATAGAAACTAGTACTAGCCAGGACGCTGGACTGGCTACCCCGTACAAAGTGACAGCAATTTTAAGTGCCGAATAGAATGAGTGTCCTTGGAACTTTTTGACACTTATGACAAATAGCCGTTGTAGTTACCCTTGTTACACTAGTGTAGACTTCCATTTGATTTCGTCAATTGACCGTCCAAATGTCAAAATGAAAGTTGGCCAGGATACCGCTGCCAACTAAAAGACTTCCATTTGATTTTCACATTTGAACGGTAATTTGACGACATCAAATGGAAGTCTATAGGTACTTTTGTAACAAAGATAACGACAAAGACCATTTGTCATGTGTCAAAAAAGTTCAAAGTACGGTGTAGTATCTATCAGTACAGCGTACTAGTAGTACTAGTCGCTCGAGCTAGCGTTGTATGAATGATTAACAGACTAGCGCAACTTCGTCTGCGTAAATTTTCCCAGTTTTACAACATTTTTATTTTTTAATTTTTTATTAATTTTACAGAAGCTTACAGACTAATAATCTTATAAATAGTGTACTCTAGTTAACTTAGATTGCTAATTACAAGCTTCCACATATAGTTTACAAATTAAATATAACCTAGGTACTTACAAAATAAAAGTAGAAGTTGAACACTGTCTTATTTAACTAAATAAATATATGTTTTAAACACTTATCACTTACTAGTCTTAATCATTAAAGTAGTCTGTGGTAAGTACATGTCTATTTTTTTTCGCGTTTGTGCAAAATAAATCAATGTTTTTCATTGTTGCTTCGCTCCTATAGCTTTCCTCTATAAATGGGCTATCCAACAGTCAAAGTTTTTTTTTAAAAGACGACTCCCGCAGTAGTATACAAGCCCTGTGTCACGGGGGACTTTACAAAATATAAGAGTCACGGATACAAAGTACACCCAGACTCAGAACAACAATTTGTGGATCACACAAAGTTGTGTCCCGTGTGGGAATCGACCTCTTGCGTAGCAGTCGGACACACTCCCACCGCGCCACAGAGGCTTGTCTAATGAAATGGGCTATCTAACAGTAAAAGATTTTTTCAATTTGGACTAGTAGTTCCTGAGATTATCGCGTTCAAACAAACTCTTCAGCTTTATAATATTAGTATATTCGTAGATAACTTCTCGACTTTTGGGATTTTGCGCTTGTTTTAAAGTCTATCTAATAATCTAATCGAATAATATATCTATACTAATCTACGAATAGTAATATCTAGATATTATTATTCGTAGAAACGTAGATACTAATATTATAAAGCTAACGAAAATGGCTCCAACGATTTTCATGAAATTTAGTATTTAGGGGGCGATGAATCGTTCTAGCTAGGTTTCATTTTTAGAAAACATCGTTTAAAAAAACCGAGCAAAGCTTGGTCATCCAGGTACTAATAATAATATTAAATAGGTATATTATGTTCTAATTGCACCTTTTGTTATCGGGTCCATTGTAATCAGTCGATTTACACCGCTTCACTTGACCTATTGTAATTATGGATTTGCAATTAAAGGTTGCGTACTGGCGTGAGTTATGGTGTAGGCAGTGGAACCACAAAGTACCTAGTAAGTACAATAGGCAAGATTGACGCAAACGCTCTTAAGCCACCCACACTTACGGCCAGTCTCAATGATTTATCTACCGTTGACTATCTGATAGGCTATTTAGCACGTAAACATTGCTCTCGGACCACTTTGTTCCAAAGGTCATCTTGTGACCACGGTCGGTGCAAGTATGTCGAAACATCAACCAATTCACAAAGTGACTTAGGAAAAAAGAAAAAAAAATATTTGCGTAATTCTGAAACAAAAATTTCATCATAAACCTTACTGCATATCCCCGTTTTGTATCGAGCAAAGGCACAAGCGCGGGTGACAGGAGTGTATGCAAGACAGAAAGAAATCTTACGGGTAAATATTCATTCACCTTACAACATTTACCTGTAATCACGTCGAACACAGCGTCGAGCATTCGCAAGAACGTTAGATTACATGGAAATACTTTTGGAAACTGTGCATTTGCCTGTATTGTACCATTTGTAAGAATCTTACATTACATTGTAATGCTCTAGAAAATGCTCAAGTGCAAACTCACCCTAAGGGTGGTGGTCACTCTCTGTCATGCTAGTGAACAGACACATACGTCATTACGTTATCACGTATAGTTTTGCGCAAATATTTTGCGCAAACAGTCATGTTCCCGATGATGTCAGATGACATTTATGACCGTTACAATCGTTACTTAACGTTTTCAATTGTTGAATAGGCGTGAAACATGTAGATGAAGGCTTCTATGTAGGGTTAGCAGAAATTATAATAGTTAAATTCAAGTTCGAATAATATTCGGAAGAAATAATTCTGTGATCGTTATTTGTGACATAGTTGTAGTAGTGGCGTAGCTTGCGTTAGACGGGCCCTGTATCAAGTAAGAAAGTTTTTTTGGGCGATGCCAAAGGCCCAACCGACTAATGTGAGTTCATCGTACAAATAGGTGGATGTTAGTAAAAGAAATGGTTTAGACCAACCATTAAATATTTAAAAATGAAGTTTTCTCCATTATATATAAACGCAGTTTTCGTAAGGATCTTTATTTTTTTTAGAATAAAATATAGCCTATGTTACTTCCAGATAATTCAGCTTTCTATAAGTGAAAGAGTTTTTAAAATCGATCCAGTAGTTTTTGAGTTTATTCGTAATATATGTATAAAAATACCAATCTTTTTAATATTAGTATAGATTTATTATAGATATGGCGGTAGCTAGCTCCTGAGTTGAAGGTATTTATGACTATTTGCTAGGGTTCTATCCAGGTATTTCGCCATACCTCTTAAACCTGCCATAACGTTTTTAATTAAACCTCCAAATCTCTCCCTAGGTACCTACGCCTATGATTTATGATACAATTTTACCTTTAAGATATTTTTCAAAATTTTATCATTATCATGATTATTAGATTCAATGTCTACGCAGTCATACGCTCTAACTATTTTTTAGAGTAATATCATTTCAATTCTTTTATTGACTCCTGAATGTGTCAAAATTGTTTTTTACTTTTTTAGAATTACTTTTATCTACATAAAAAAAGTATGAGCAAAAAATTATTTCTTGAGTTAAAAAATTTCAAACTTCAAAGTTTTTATCGTTGCTGACCGTACCTAACAACCATAGGTCTCTTATCAATTCACGCAAGTTGCAAATATTGATAGCCATAACACGTCGTGATGGCCTAACGGTATACTAAAGTATTACCGTGTTGGATTTTATAATGTAATCTTTGTTACACGTGGATGTTGGCGATGGCGAAAGAATCTTATATTTATACCATGATGAAGGTTAGAATAATTTCAGGGTAGACATTTGTACTCTGAAATGAGGCAAAATTTGAGGTTTTGCTTTCTTTATGTCAAAGAAAAATAATCAGGAATTTGAGCAAATACGGAAGTAAGGGCTTTTATTTTATTGTCTAGTTTTATTTTGGTGACGTTACAGGCGCAAATCCAGAACTTAGTTCTGGGGAGGGCAACATTTGACTGAACCGGTCAAGTGTGAGTCGCTCGCATGATGGGGGGGGGATTGCATTTGGTTCAACACCGGTACACCATCCACCACCACTGAGGAGTGAGCAATTGCCTGCCTATACCACAGAATAGGTAATAGTACTACGTCCTATAAACTGCGATCCAGTGTCAATTTTGCTAAATTTCCAGAAAAAAAGGTCATTCAGTCAAGTCTGGGGAGGGGAGGGGGGCATAGCCCCCCCCCCCTATTGTCCGTCCCCATTGTATGCGCGCCTGGGTTCCGATGCTTTCATAAAATACCGAGAGTATGCTCCAGTGCTCCTATGAACCCTATGCTAATATGATGGGAGTTGGTGGCACAATTGAATAGATACTTGCCTATTTTGTATCTTTTTGCGATTTGGGGGGGGGGGGGGGGAGGATTTCAACTCCAAAATCTCCCCCTGGGTAGGCTCATGGTATATCATGCGTACATGATCGATCACATGTATATTGACTGGCCTATTGGTCTAGTCGTTACTAAACCTGACTGCTAAGCCGGAGGTCGCGGGTTCGATCCCCACCCAGGATAAAACTTTCTGTGTCTGTAGAAATATTTATCGATTCCCACACGGGACGACACTGTGTGTGCTCTAATTGTTGTTCCGAATCTGGCTGTTCTTTGTGTCCGTGAATTATATGTTTGTAAAGTCCCCCGCGATATCAAAGATCAGGGCGAGCGTTTGTTTTACATATTTAATATATTTCTTATTTATTACTCACTCTTCCAACATAAATGATGACGAATGGCGACGAATAAACTTACTGGGCAATTAGTATCAAACAAAAAGTTATAATTTTTAGTTAACCACGCGAGTTTCGTTACCGTTTTCAGCCGTATAAGTATTTTTAATGAGTAAAAAATGAAAGTGGCCAATTATTTGCTACTGCGATGTATAATTGTCAGATTATATTTACTGCGTTATAAAGCGGCAACTAGAAAACTTAAGTGTTGCCAGTAATAAATTATAGTAAATTGTTTTTAATTAACGATTTTGAAGTTTCGTGATATAAATGAGTATTAAATATATTCGATAGTAATAAATAATTAATTTTAATTAACTTCTATGTTTGTTTATTCAAGTAATTAATTTTATTGATATTTACTGTTAATGTTATTTTAATAGCATGACTGCATATCTTCTGTATTCTAAGTAAAATAAATATATATATTTTAATAGTAAGCTTTGTTGATTTTCAATACGACTGAACAGATTTCCATAAAACAAATCTGAGAACCGAATGACTTCAGAAAACCGCATCTAAATCAGTCTGTCTTTTTAGGCGCTACGTTATATTAAGAACTAAGTATATCATTTATTTCAGGCATCAATGACCCATAGAAATACCCATTCAATATTACAATAAGTGTTAATAAATACAACTTATATCGCAGGCACATTACATGACTGTTGCGTACCACCATTCCACCTTCAAACTTTATCATCAGGGTCTTTAATCACTATGTTTTTTTCGTTTTCGGGAAAGATGACCGCGCGCATGCGCAATGCATTTCTAAGCGCAGCTCTCTATTTACCATTATGACGAGATTTTGACAGTTAGACGCGCGGGATTGCCGCGAAAACGAAATAAAAGATAGTGAATAAGGACCCAGATCCCGCAAATCTATACTAATATTATAAAGCGGAAGAGTTTGTTTGTTTGTTTGTTTGTTTAAACGCGCTAATCTCAGGATCTACTGGTCCGATTTGAAAAAATCTTTTTTTATTGGATAGCCCATTTATCGAGGAAGGCTATAGGCTATATAACATCACGCTACGACTAATAGGAGCGGAGTAGCGACGAGAAATGTTGCAAAAACGGGGAAAATTTACGCATACGAAGTTGCGCGGGACAGCTAGTGATCTAAATACAGAATAAAATAAATATTTCAGCGGGGCTCCCATACGACAAACGTATTTTTTTTTGCTCGTTGCTGTGTTTATGTTCGATATTATAATATAGTGTCTAATGTTGTATAGATAATGCTACGGTATAGGTAATGGTATAGTCTCTGACTCACACTTGGACGGTTTTTTAAAAGTAAGAGCATTTTAACTAGCAAATTTTTTGTCTTCTATCATATTTTGAAAATGAAATGAATAACAAAGACAAAACATAACCATACTAAAGTAAGTATTATGCATAAGCGAGAGTCTTTTGCGTCGGGATCAAAAATAAATATGTCTTCTCTATTAATAACTTTCCTAAGAAAAATTAACTGACTTCAAACGCAAACAAGGGAAAATAAATGATGTACATATCACCGAATGCAAATTTCGTTGACTTACTCCTATGTTTTAGTCTATATCTCAAGTGTCTTATAACCTAGGACAACGTTTTATACACTAAAATCTTCCCAGAAAAATATGCAATCAAATAGTAATAACTACATCCAAATAGGATCACCAGTGTTTGAGAAAATCGCAAACAAAAACCACCTTTTTTAAAGCCGGTTAAAAAAACCCGCCTGTTCTAACCCAATTCTCACTTATCGTGACGAAAAAACGCTCGCAGACGCTTATTAAAGTAAAATATATTATATGTACATGCATATGTATGTAAAACGGTGTATTTTACAAGTTACATCACCCGTAATTGGCTGTTCGTAGTCAAAATTAATTAAATTACAACATATGAAGACGTTTCGTCATAATACAAGTGAATAGTGAAACTGCAGTAAGTTTTCACTGACTTTGAGCTGGTGAAAGCAGTATGAATATTGCTTAGTAATACTAAGATGTGGTTGTCACCTTACTTTCTTGTTGTCACCTACTGTAAGTATCTACGTAGTTGTATTTTTGTTTATGGGTACGTAAATAAGTGTATTTTATGGTGTGCGTTTGAAACATTGACGTATAGACCAGGACCGTGCCGTCCCTTTCAATCTCTACTAATATTATAAAGCGGAAGAGTTTGTTTGTTTGTTTGATTGTTTGTTTGTTTGTTTAAACGCGCTAATCTCAGGAACTACTGGTCCGATTTGAAAAAATCTTTTTTTGTTGGATAGCCCATTTATCGAGGAAGACTATAGGCTATATAACATTGCGCTACGACTAATAGGAGCGGAGTAGCGGCGAGAAATGTTGCAAAAACGGGGAAAATTTACGCATACGAAGTTGCGCGGGACAGCTAGTTAAAAAATAAATATTGAGTGCAAAGCGTGAAAGAGAAAAACTTTTGACAGGTATTATCTACAAAGTAGCGTTGACTACTCTCGAGAAAGATCTCGAGAGTAGTCAATTTTGTGAGGTTATGGCGCAGTCCTGGGGGTCAATTCACGTATTTAAAGCAGTACAGTTGCAGTTAAGTTTCGATTAAAACGGCCATTTTTGTATTCTTGTAACTTTGGGATCGATCTCAAATACGCTTGCGTGAAGTATGCGTCTCGAGAGGGCTGAGAGCAATAACGACATTCTAGTACGGTGCGCAAGCGTTTTAGAGATCGATCCCAAAGTTACAAGAATACTAATAATTGAAACTTAACTGCAACTGTACTGCTTTAAATACGTGAATTGGCCTCCAGGTTCACGTCAATGGTTTGGAAAACAGTTTGTGTTGCAGTTTTTCGTGTTGGTAACATTTTTTGGGTGACTGTTTGATGAAGAAGAAACTCAGGGGGTAGGTACGCTTCGTACTAGGCTAAGCTTAATTTGTGTAGTATTGTTGGTTTCCTTTTATCGATTTTATAGTTTGCTGACAAATCATTAAAGTTTTGCAGCATTGATTGAACTACCAGGTTCAAGATACAAAATAGGAACTACCATGTGTAGCTAAAATTAAAACGTCAGAAACATTATTTTTTATATCATCACAATGTGATTTTATTCAGTCAAGTTTTGATTTAATTAGCCGGTTATGAAGATTCATTTTATCTACTTTTAAATTAATAGTATTTTATTCTATTCTATTCTATTATTAATAGTAATAATAGAATAGAATAGAATAGAATATATTTTTATTTTCAAGAACATGGTGAGGTACAGGTCTTATAAAAAAAGGCGTTACAGCATTTTCTGCCAATTGTGACGTGCAAATATTTAAACATTGTATAGGTATTTCTTATATTTAATATTAGTTAAAATACAATTATTATATATGTCAAGCCATGCAATCATAGTAATTTAATATAATTAGAATAATGTCATAAAGTGAAAAATAATATTAATAAAGTTAAGTTAAAAATTATACATTAAACGCAATTAAAATTTATCATTAAGGTATTCATAGATATTGTAGTATATTTTTTCTTGTAACAATTTTACCAGTTCTCTGCGAAACTGTCTAATAGGTGGATTTGATAAGTCTTGTGGAAGGTGGTTATATATTTTTATAGCCATACAGTAACAATTTTTCTTAAATAGTTCTAGTTTTATCTGTGGTATTTTGAGCCTGTCTTTATGTCTAGTCCTATATTCTCTCAGTCTCCTAGTTTTTGAAAAAGTGTCATATTAGTTTTACAAATATACACATTTCAAATATGTTAATGCATGGTAATGTTAGTATCCTATGTAGTCTAAATAATGTTTTGCAACTATCTAAGTGGTCCAATTGAAACATTGCTCTGATGCATTTTTTTTGTGTTATAAATAATTTATCCACGTCTACCGAGTTACCCCATATAACAATACCATATCGGAGTACCGACCTCACATATGCGTGGTAGGCAATAATACCAGTCTTGACTTTAACTATTTGTCTTATTTTTTTCAGTACATATACATAACGATCGATTTTGTTAACAGTTTTTTCAATATGAGCCTTCCAGTTACAATTCTTGTTCACATTTATACCTAAAAATACACATTCGTTTACATTATTCAGTGGTTGATTATAGTACAATGTTTCTAGAGGTAGTGTATTTGCTTTATATGTTTGAAATTGTATTATATTGGTTTTGGGAATGTTTATTTTTAAATTGTTTTGTTCCAACCAGTTTATGGATTTGTTTAGGGCTATGTTAACTTTTGTTTGTAGTGTTTTTATGTTTCAACTTTTTATTATTAATGTTGTATCACCAGCAAACAGAATACAATCCTGATTTATAGCGTCGGGAAGATCGTTAATGTACAGTAGAAACAATAAAGGGGCAAGAATACTGCCTTGTGGTACACCGTAGCTATTTTGTTGATATGCGGATTGGTAGCATTTATGCTGATTTCGTTCAATTCTCGATATTTCAACGCATTGTACTCTATTTTCTAGATAGCTTTTAATACAGTTGTATGCAGTAGCAAGTTTGGACATATACACTAATGTCTAAACTTGACGAACAAAGTCAAAGGCCTTTGTCATATCTAAGAATCTATCTAATAATCAAATCTGTACTAATATTATAATTTTTTTTTTTTAAGGAGTGTACCTTGAATTTGACAAATAACAAATCAAAGGATTATACAGTACCCCAGACCTCTATAATCCGGATTTTTTTGAAAGAGAGTACCTTGTAATCCGACAAATAACAAATTAAAGGATTATACAGTACCACATACCTCTATAATCCGGACTTTTTGTGAAAGAGAGTACCTTGTTATCCGACAAATAACCAATTAAAGGATTATACAGTACCACAGACCTCTATAATCCGGACTTTTTTTGAAAGAGAGTACCTTGTTATCCGACAAATAACAAATTAAAGGATTATACAGTACCACAGACCTCTATAATCCGGACTTTTTTTGAAAGAGAGTACCTTGTTATCCGACAAATAACAAATTAAAGGATTATACAGTACCACAGACCTCTATAATCCGGACTTTTTTTGAAGGAGTATACCTTGGAATCCGACAAATAACAAATTAAAGGATTATACAGTACCACAGACCTCTATAATCCGGACTTTTTTTGAAGGAGTATACCTTGGAATCCGACAAATAACAAATTAAAGGATTATACAGTACCACAGACCTCTATAATCCGGACTTTTTTTGAAGGAGTATACCTTGGAATCCGACAAATAACAAATTAAAGGATTATACAGTACCACAGACCTCTATAATCCGGACTTTTTTTGAAGGAGTATACCTTGGAATCCGACAAATAACAAATTAAAGGATTATACAGTACCACAGACCTCTATAATCCGGACTTTTTTTGAAGGAGTATACCTTGGAATCCGACAAATAACAAATTAAAGGATTATGCAGTACCACAGACCTCTATAATCCGGACTTTTTTTGAAGGAGTATACCTTGGAATCCGACAAATAACAAATCTCATGCATGACAATGTACAGTGATAGGCAAGGCCGGATATCAAGGCGCTGCGGATTAACCAGAGGCCGGATCACCGGGGGTCTACTGTAATTATAATCATGCAACGCGAAAATCTAAATGTTAGAAATTCACAAAACTATTACATTGCACAAGACGACCTTTTATAATGAATACAAACAACAACAAATAAATCTAATTTCTTCCGTAAAGTGGAATGATGATGTCATCCAAATTGTATTTTAAAAGTAAATATTTTTTTTCTCAATACAAAATTATGTATAAATTATAAAACCTTTCAAATTACCGTTAAAATTGGTAATTCTATAATGCGTTTATTACTAAGCGGTTTGTAAGAGGTAATCAGAAGTTTTTATAGGTTCTATTTGCATTAGTTAATTTGGAAGTTTCCTAGATTACGAGTAGTGAAAATGGCGGCGAACTGACCACTTATCATTTTCACAGCTCCACATTTAAGAAATTTGAAAATTAATAAATTTAAAATTAAGAAAATATACATTTATATTACGGGTCTTAATCGCGTGAATAATTTTTCGATGACGTCACGCGATTAAGACCCGTAATATATATATTTTCATAATGTGTACAAATCGCGAAAATTTATAAGATTTTTTTTTTTTTTGCAAAATATGTAAGATTTGCCTTGCCCAATTAAAGTGTGTAAATGGATATTTGAACCTGACAGAAATTGGCTGGAAAATTGGCTAGATTGCCAACAACTCAAAAATAAGACGAAGAATTTTCCGATATCAATTTGAAGAAATATCTGCCGTACGACAGACAGGAGGTACGGCTGGCAGGAGCTGGATGCGAGAAGCCGAAGATAGAAGTGTCGTGCAATTGGAGAGACATATGTCCAGCAGTGGACTGTGCTAGGCTGAAGATGATGATGATGATTATGATGATGATGATGATGATGATGATGATGATTATGATGATGATGACGATAGACAGTAGAAAAAATACTTACTCGATATAAAAGGCCACTTAATTAATAAAGTACAGTTTAAACCACTAGACGGATTGGGTTGAAATTTAGCACACAGTTTACTACTTTTTTACTCATGAATAATTGTATACCTACATACCTATAAGTATAGATAACTATATAGACAAACAAATAAAATAGAACTATCTGTCTGTAATAAAACAACAGTTTTTTTACTAAATGCATATGACAGTACATACGGTAATTAAAACAAAAATACAGGATTAGATATATTTCGGGACTTAATCGCGTGAATTATTTAAAGGTACGAACCTTTTATTTACCCAATGTTTCGATCGAATTGCACCGATCGTGGTCACGGGTGGACACGTACCTTTAAATAATTCAAGCGATTAAGTCCCGAAATATATCTAATATGTATAAAAATCGTGAAAGTTTAAAAACAATAAAAATACAGGATTTAATTTTTTGTCTGTCTGTCGGTATGTCCTTCTGTACGTTTGTTTTGGCTGGACGGATTCTGACAGGACTTTTACTGTTGTTAGGAGTAACGTAGATCCTTAGGCGATCCTTTTATTATCACGATAATGTCCATATGTATCTATAGTGAGCAGCACTGCGACTTCACGCGTACAGTCGCGAGCACAGCTAGTTTACAAATAATATAGCACAGACTGAAAGTAAACAGAATTCTGTGCGTCAAAACAGTGCAACTTCAACAATAGCTATTTTATAATAGCTGCTAGTTTTCTCGTCGCAAGTAATCCGCCATGCCGTAGTTGTTTTCAAAAAGGTCAGGTTTAACAAAATGTTAGACTTCCGGCCGCCGCCGGCCGGCCGGTGACAACTTTCACCGTCTCTTCAAGGACAAAGACGCCATTGTTTACATTTGAGTTTAGAACACTATCGCTATTTTGAAGTCTTTGTAGGGTTAGCAGATGTTGTCGAATCGCCAATGTAAGAAAATGTGATTTTATTTTTACATATAAAAAAAGATGACAAAAGATTACGGCATTTTTTAAATTAAAATGATTGTTATTGCACTTACAATGTGGCTTATTAATATTTGTTGTGTACTATTCGTTTTAAAATATTATTTCATGATACTTACCTAATAATTTAATAATAATATTATATATAGGAAAGATTTGATTGTTTGTTTGTATTGATTAGGCTCCGAAACTACTGGACGTATTTAAAAAAATCTTTCATCGTTGGGAAGCTACACTAACCCCGGGTGACATAGGCTATTTTTTATTCTCGTATTACCACAGGAACGGGATCTACGCGGGTGAAACCGCGAGGCGTCCGCTAGTATCTAATAAATCGCACAGAATCTGCGCAGCTCAGAAATATGCAGAAGCGAAAATGGCTACCATGCCACGTCCTCTTTTGAAATATACATAATCAAAGACAAGGTCCTGTCAATTTTACACGTCTGTATTTAAAAAAAAAAACATTTTCACACATTACACTAAGTACTACAGTGCAAATAATGACAGCTCAGTTTGCCGCCATTTTTAACAACTCTTTAGAATTTACATCTCCGTTTGCAACACAGCTCTTGTTCGTTCCATTGACGCAAAAAGAGATGTGTCGTAAGAGTTGTAAGATGTATGAAGTCTAGTTTCGAATACTTAGACAAAAAGGTATTTGTGTTTAAACTTTCGCGATTTTCATATAAATTAGATATATTTCGGGACTTAATCGCGTGAATTATTTAAATTTCCCCTTTGACCTTTTATTTACCCGTTTAGATCGAATTGCAGCGATCGTGGTCACGGGTCGACTGATGGCAGTTTAGCGATATCTCCGTGAGGCGCGGGGTTTTTCAACTACCCTTGCCTGGTCTTTACACTGAGGCACGGTGTCGTTACGGCTACGATTGCATTTGCTGATAACAGGGTTCCAAGATGGTGATCGTACCTTTAAATAATTCACGCGATTAAGTCCCGAAATATATCTAAAAGGTATTTGTGTCTCAAACTTTAGAATGACAGGGACAGCACGGTACGACGGTTCCGTAATAGTGAGTGATAAAAATCAAGCGAGGGTAGTTTCCGAAACCCGCGCTTCTTGGAGGCGACACTGAGCTGAATCAGTCTAGCCGTGACCACGGCCGTTGCAATGCGGTCGAAACGTCGGGCAATAAACAAAGGTATTTCTCCTTAAAATTAAATATTTACGCGATTAAGACCCGTAGCTTATTAAATTCTACAAAGCATGAGCCAGTAGGTATATCTGTTTGTATCTAAAATCCAAAAACATCTCTACGTCACAGTGGCACCACAAAATACGTACACAGAAAGCCAGCTCCCTACAACGAGGAGAAACAGGCGTACGCACATATATCTAGACGGGCACGTAAATAGATCTCGGTCGGACTCGGTCGAATCTCAAGCGACACAATCTAGTGTGCTAGACTGGACCCCGTACAAAGTGACAGCTATTTCAAATGCCGAATCGAATGACCGTTCTGTGAACTTCTTTGATTGCGTCTGTGGCGCAGTGGGAGTGTTTCCGACTGCTACGCAAGAGGTCCACAAATTGTTGTTCCGAGTCTGGATGTACTTTCTGTCCGTGACTTGGATGTTTGTAAAGTCCCCCGCGACACATGGCTTGTAAGTTACTGCGAGAGTCGACTTTAAAAAGGCTATGAGAAATGGCCGTCGTTTTTTTTTAAGTGAAACTTCTTAACGGCGTTGTGCACTTTTTGGAATGGCTAAAAAATGTTAAATTCGCTTCAGGACACCTGATCGAAAATTCGTAAGACAGAGGTAGAGCAATTAAAAACTGCTACAATATCATTAGAATATAAAGGTAAATTTCTCCGCCATCTACAATAATATTATAGCTTATGTGAGAAATCGGGCGGTCCAGAAACCAGAAGACCCCACATCGAGTCCGAGTAACGATTATTTTTTTCCCTTTTTTATTTTTATTTCAATTTTTTTAATTGTGATTAATTATTTCATATTTTTTATTAATATGTCAGGAAGATCGAAAAATATTATTCAAATTTCATCAGTACCTATGTAATATAATGTTCAAGTTTTAAGTTCTGCCGGCACTCCCCGTTGTTTTTTTTTATTATGGCAACGATGCCGTTGTCGACAATTCTGCCAAGGCAGTTGTTGTTATCCTTGTTACACAAGTATAGACTTCCATTTGATTTTGACAAATGGCTGTCCAAATGTCAAAATAAAATTAAGTCATGTTGTTAGAAAAAGCCTGTCCAGCATACTAGAACTATATGGGTCAGGGGACACAATGCAAGTTAAGATTGTCTGTATGTGCGTCTGTGTGGTTGAATTTGTTATAGATCTGCTGTGAGCTGTCTTTCTGTATACTCGTATATTCTGTAGTGACACGAGCCTCGCTCCTCCAGTTTTCACAATATTTCGATACTTTATTGTTTCACTCATGTTTTGTTGGCAAATCTATAGTTTGGCATTCCGTCACAGTTATTTGGAGGTTCCGTCCTAAATTTGTTAATTGACGGGACTATAGTGACTATAGTCATTGTGCGCGGTGCAATTTTGTATCCGTTGATTGTTTTAAATTGGTCAAATGTTAAAGAATGCATTTGAATTGAAACTGTTTATTAAATTGACCTTTTGGGTGTAATTTTGTGGGTTTATTGTATTTGAATTGTTGGAAATCCGGTGATTAGTTGCTTTTAAAATTATACAAAGCTTGCATAATACAAAAATAGGTAGGTATTCTTAGTACCTGTATTTCGTTTAATTTCTTATAGATGTAGGTAGGCGTGGATGTTAGTTATCAAGATAAAAACTGTCCTATGTCCTTTTCTGCAAGTTTACTGTACTATATACCTACTGTACTGTACCATAATTATTATGTAGGTAGTGTGTGTTATTTTAACGAATAAATAAGTTTTATTTATCTTTATATACCTAGTCGGGTCGTAAGTTCTGTCAAAAACTTTTAATGTGATTAATGATACAGTTTTTTATAATTGTTTAAAAATTATATATGAAATGAAAGGTAATTAAATGCACAATCCAAATTTATTTACATTATTCAAAATGCCCTCCCCCATTTTGAATACATGCCCGTAATCGACGCGGCCAGTCGTCGATCGCAGCACGCACCACATTCATGTCTATTTCTGCCGCTGCTTTAACCAGAGATGCTCGGAGAGACTCCAAATTCTGATGAGGTTTAGCACAGACAATCTCCTCCAAATGTTGCCATATCTTGTAGTCCAGTGGGTTTAGATCTGGACTAGAAGAGGGCCAGTCTTCATGACCAATGAAGTTAATTCCTCGGGCGGTCAGCCAGTCTTGCGTGCTTCGTGCCCTATGAGCTGGCGCAGAATCCTGCTGGAATATCCAGTGTCTGTTTTCGAACATTGTTTGGGAAAGAGGTTCCACTATGTTCGTTAGGACGGTATTTTGGTATACAACGGCACTGGTTTTTACACCTTTTTCACAAAAAAACACCTCAGTTAATCCTGAATATGAGACTCCAAGCCAAACCATGATTGACGAAGGATAATGCCCACGCTGCACCCTTGGAATACGCGCGCTTGCTTCTTCACTGCTATGGGCATACACTTTGTCATTTTGTTTGTTGTAGCTTTCCTCGATGTTAAAAATTTTTTCGTCGGAAAACAAAATTTCGCGGTATTTTTTTCCCGCGTACCGCCTTAACAAAGCTCGGGATCTTTCCAGCCTAATTTTTTTCAAACGCTCATTCAAAAAATGTCCGGTCTTTTTACGATAAGCTCGTAGTCCTAGGTCTTCATTTAACACTCTTTTAATCGTGGTTCTGCTTAGGCCCATCTGAAGAGCTAAGATTTTTTGCTTCCGGACGGGATTTCGTTGAATTCGCGCCTTCACGGCTTTGATGACCGCTGGTGTCCTAACTGTGCGAGGTCGGCCGCTCCTCTTACGATCTTCGAAGCTTGAATCTTCAGTGTACCGTTTGATAGTGCGATAAACAAACCGTAGTGTTATTTTCAAATTTTTCAGAATGTTGAAAATCTCTGTTGGCGTGTAACCACAGCGGTGCAACGCGATAACCGCGACTCTATCTTCCTTTTGCGACCACTCCATATTTGAAAATGAATAAAAATGATTACTTTCTTTATATTTGAAAAGGGCGAATGTTCTATTTTTAAAATTAGTCGAAGCATATGTGGCCAGTATTCGAAGATAAAAAAAATATGGATGTGACAGAACTTACGACCCGACTAGGTATATATTTCTATTGTGCGTGTGTAGGTATGTCACTGAACTCCTCCTAGACGGCTGGACCGTTTTGATGAAATTTTTTGTGTGAGTTCAAGGGGATTCGAGGATGGTTTAGATTCACAATTGTACGCGATTTACAAAAGAAAAGAGTCGAGACGAAGTTCACCGGGACAGCTAGTATATTATAAATTTCATCTAAATCGGTTCCACGATTTAAGTGTAAAAGACATACAAACAAACAGGCGGACAGAGTTACATTTTAATTGTATTTGTGTAATCGGTGTAATATTCGACTGACCTATTGGCTCAGTGGTTGTTAACCCAGACACTATTCTTCAGCCGAGTGGTACTGTCTAAAGAATAGTACCACCCCATCTCTTCCCGTGGGAGGAGGTTCCCTGAGGGCGGGCAGCAGCGTCCTCTACGTACTTAACTGTGAAGCCTTAAGCCTTCGACTGCCTCTGTGGCGCGGTGGGAATGTGTCCGACTGCTACGCAAGAGGTTGTGGGTTCGATTCCCACACGAGACACCACTTTGTGTGATCCACAAAGTGTTGTTCCGGGTCTGGGTGTACTTTGTGTCCGTGACTTGTATGTTTGTAAAGTCCCCGCGACACAGGGCTTGTACCCTACTGCGGGAGTCGTTTTAAAAAAAACAAAAAAAAAAAAAAAGCCTTACTGCGATCGCCAACCCGCTCGCCAAGCGTGGCGATTATGGCAATTATCTCCTGGATCTATAAATAAGTAGGTTCCACTGGGAAGACCTGTGCCCAGCAGTGGGACATTATATGGGTTGATATGATAACCCAGATAGCTAAACAAGAGGTTCCGGGTTCGATTGCCACCGATGATTTTTTTTTTTTTTGAAGGTAACTAGCAATGTGGGAATGGGTCCCACATTACTAGCAATCTCGTTAACCCCTCCAGCTAAGCTCAAAGGCTTGTGTTAGAGTGGGTTCACGTCGGTAGTATAATGGGCAGGATTCGAACCCATGACCTCACGATTGCGAGTCCGACTCCTTAGCCATTAGGCTACCGCCGATTGTTTATTATGTGTGTGTGTTATTATTGACAACCAATTTGTTACATACGTACAGTACTCCCAAATTAATAATGCACATGCAGATCTTCGCTAATTGTCGTATTCCCGGAAACACTCGAATCATGGAATCGTAAGAGCCCTAAACAAGGCATTTGCATTTTGCACCTTGTTTAAAAGAGATAGGAGTCAATATCATGTGTGCACAATCGAAAACAAATCGGGCGTTCGGCAGCTGTCGCCGGTCAGCGAAATGTCTGTCAGTCGTCTTTATATATTGGTAGTGACTGCACGTGTTCTCTATTTGTGGAAATATATAGAGCTGCTATTACACACCCTTCTTGGTAAATATAATTTCAACATTAATTAGCTTATTCAGATTTAAATAGTATATTTTGAAAAAAGGAAAATAAATAACATATTTCACGTTTTTTTAATATTAAAAAAATAAAATACCTACATTAAATACATATTAAGTACTAGAAAAACATTTAAAAAATGAGATTTATTTAAATTAAATAAATAGATAAACATGCATAAAAAATATATACCTAACTCTGCCCATGCCATTTTCTTTCAGACGAATTCTTCCAAAATGGATAAATTTAAACGTGGAAAACCGCTTAATTCACAAGCACGGCAAATGGTATTTAATGTGTACCTTTATTTCTTAAATGAAGCCAATGTTTTCAACAGAGACCATGATGGTTATTTTAAAAAAATTCAAGACCGTGTTACAAAAGCTACAGGAATTTCGCGACGAACTTTGAGTAATATCTTAAACGAAAAAAAACATAATCAATCAAAGAAATTTTCTACACCGAAAAAAGGAAGACCTAAAAGTAGATTTCGGCTGGTACTTGATGATTTCGACTACTGTGTTATTCGTAATATGATATACAATTTTCAATTGACGCTGAAAGAACTCCCAACTGTAAATAATTTAAGAATAAAGTTGATCGAAGCTATTAATTTCAAAGGCTGTGCCGAGACTTTAAGGTTGATCTTGAAAGACATGGGGTTTAGGTTTCTGAAAACTGATAATAACAGACAATTACTTATGGAAAAACATGATATACGCCTAAAAAGGATCAAATATCTCAGAGAAATACAACAGCTGAGGAGTTCTGGTAGAAACATAGTATTTATGGACGAGTCGTATGTGCACACATCACATACTAAGGGTAAAACTTGGCAAGATAGCAACAAAAAAGGTATCAAACAACCCATTTCCAAAGGAGAGCGAATAATTATTGTACACGCAGGCAATGAAAAAGGCTTCGTCCCAGGGGCTCTAATGTTACATAAATGTGTCGACTCAGAAGGTGACTATCATAAAGAAATAAACGCGGAACGTTATCAAACTTGGCTACGCAATCAATTGATTCCCAACTTGCCTCCTAATAGTGTGTTGGTAATAGACAACGCCCCATATCATAATAAGCTGTCTGTGAAACCACCAAACTCAAACACATCTAAACCACAAATGACAGCTTGGTTACAACAACACAACATTCCGCATGACCCAAAGAAACTGAAACCCGATTTGTATAAAATTATACAAAGATACAAAGAAAATTACACAGAATTTGCCATTGACCGTATAATGGAGGAACATGGGCATAAAATTATACGATTGCCACCATATCATCCCGATTTTAACCCTATTGAAAATATTTGGTCCCAAATAAAGCAACACGTGGCCAAGAGAAATATTGCAATGACTGTGACGTCAGTTAAAGATGCTATATTAGAAAAAATCAATAAAATAGGACCAGAAGAATGGAAAAAAGTTTCTGATCATGCGGTTCAATGCGAAGATGAATATAGAAAATTTGAGCCAAGAATCGATAGTTATTCCGATAAACTGATTATTTACACAGGTGATAGCAGTGAGGAAAGTGTAAATGAACAAGAGCATAATGAAACTTCTGATGAATCTGCGATGTCGGGAATAGAGGTCTTCCTCGATTCTGATTAATTTTTTTATAATTGTATTATTTTTCTGGAATGATTAGTGCTGTAAACAAATTTGAACTGAGATTTTGATTATATTTTATGTAAACCTCTATTTGAAAACGTTTTTTTCTCCTTCTAATAAAACCTTATGTTATTTAAACCTTTTCCTCCATAATTACACCAACTTCGGTAAGACACTTGAAAACTAATCACTCCAACAATGATTGTAGCGTTTTCGCTATTTACTTACATGGAATTATCGAATCAAATTTCGTTACAGGTAAATCAAATCTGTTTTAGCACAAAACACATAATATATAAAATTAGGCATAGAGAAATTGCTCTTAACCACTCTATATAAATATCGTCTTTCGACGCTCGGGTAATACGACCGTTGCCGAACAATGACGAAGATTTCCGAAGATTTCTATGCGCATTATTACTTTTGGAGTACTGTAAATACTTGCGTAATAAATGTCATGCCTCTTTTGCTTCTCTTTACATTGCCTTGACCTACTAACTGTACACAGACGCATGGCGCATCAGTAAGCTACCATGAAATGTAAAACAGAAGTTTCGAACCGAAATTTCGGTCAACGCAATCCGCTCGATCATGGTTTATTTATTTATTTTTAAACTGAATGTACAAATTGTGTACAAAAACGGACTTATTGCTAAAAGCTTTCTCTGCCAGTCTACCTTTGGGTGATATAGCGATTTAAAATGAAGGCTTAAATCTGACCCGCGCAACTTCGTCTATGTAATTTTTTCTCGTTTTTGCAACATTTTTCATTACTGCTCCGCTCCTATTGGTCGCAGCCTAATGTTATATAGCCTATAAATCTATACTAATTTTATAAAGGTGAAGAGTTTGTTTGTTTGTTTGAACGCGGTAATGTCAGGAACTTATGGTCCGAATTGAAAAATTCTTTTCTGTTGGGTAGCCCATTTATCGAGGAAGGCTATAGGCTATATAACATCACGCTGTGACCAATAGGAGCGGAGCAGCAGGAGATAAAAATGTTGCAAAAACGGGGAAAATTTAAGCATACGAAATTGCGCGGTATATAGTAGCCGATAAATGGGCCATCCAACTGTAAAAGATTTTTCAATACGGACTAGTAGTTTCTGAGATTATCGCGTTCAAACAAACAAACTCTTCAGCTTTATAATATTAGTATAGTTTGTTCTTCGTCAAGCCTCTAAAAGAGCATGAAATGAACATTTTTTCTCTTTCTATAGACATAAAAAAAGTTGAATACCTTGAAAGCGGCTGACCTGATTTTCATGAACATAATATACTAACCACTATAAAGAAACCAAATTTCCTAGAATAAAATACACATTCAAATCGGTTCAATAATTTAATATCTACGGTGCAACAAACACAAATTTATCAAATCCCTTTTTCTACGTAGAGGGTTAAGTAAATCTCAGTAGGTGAGCAAACGACACAACAAACTATCTCATTTATTTTAATAGCAGTAACATGTCCGCAAATGGTCTCAAACGGTCGCATGCGAGACGTATTACTAGTAAATGGGCACAAACGGTTGGAAGTTAACATTCTAGACCGTACGCCAATCTAGAAACTGAACATTGCTTGCGAAAGAGGTTAGAAACTTCGATAGTTAGGTTTGATGTTGGTTTGGACGAGCGGTAGCTGAGATAGCGGTTTTTTTTATAACTCCTACATTATTTTTGGAACTTTACCAACACGAAACAGAGAACATACATTATAAAATTATATATACTACGGGTCTTAATCGCGTGAATAATTTAAGGTAAATACCCTGTTTATTGCAAAACGTTTCGACCGTATTGCATCGGCCGACCCAGATTTGGAACAACAATTTGTGGATCACACAAAATGGTGTTCCATGTGGGATTCGAATCTACCTCTGGCTTAGCAGTCAGGGTCACAATTTACTATTTATAGGATAGTTTAATTAAGTTTTTCTCCGCTTCCACCCCCTCATATTAATAATACCATAATCAGTGTTTTAACTAGCAAATGTTATTCCTTCTTCAATTTTATTCTGAACTAGTTTTCGGTCGCGGCTCCGCCCGCGTGTGTGTCGGTTATCGCGATAAAAACTGCCCTATGTCCTTCCCCGGGACTCAAACTATCTCTATGCCAAATTTCATCTAAATCGGTTTAGCTGTTTGAGCGTGAAAGCGTAACAGACAGACAGACAGAGTTACTTTCACATTTATCATATTAGTATAGTATAGAAGTAATTTTTATAGGCATTTCTTGCCAAAGACTTTACAAATACAATAATTGCATTTTTGAAAGATAGAAAATTTTTTTTTTTTTTTTTGCTAAAATGCTCTCTGTAACGAAGCAATAACAAAAGCCGTGATAGCTCACCTCAAAATGCATTAAAAATCAAACACATAATTAGCTTTTCATGTGCTAATATTTGCACATACGCGCATAAATGAATCTCGAACCTAACAATTTTCACTTTAGTGACCGAGAGATATCGATTTCGCTTCTTCTCGGGAGATCACCTAGAAAATGTGCATTCAGATAAAAACATGACAGGTTCTTATGGAACGCTTGAAAGTTTATGTTTACTTCGAGAAAGGAGGTAACTTTCAAACCTTCATACTTTTTGTACATGTTCTAGTAGTCTGAACAACTTAAGAATAAGAAGTTAGAATAGAATTTGTTAGTAGTCAGGAATTCGCGGAGAGTGACAAGGGTTTATTTACGTTAAACTATCGTGATACCAGAAGTTGGTGTTTACGTCTGTGTTCCCCCAGCAACATGTTGCCGAACTTCACTATTTAAGAATTTTTTTATTGATGACTATCTGTCCCGCGCAACTTCGTATGCGTAAATTTTCCCCGTTTTTGCAACATTTCACGTCGCTGCTCCGCTCCTATTAGTCGTAGCGCGATGTGTTATAGCATATAGCCTTCCTCGATAAATGGGCTATCCAACAAAAAAATATTTTTCAAATCGGACCAGTAGTTCCTGAGATTAGCGCGTTTAAACAAACAAACAAACAAACTAAACTCTTCCGCTTTATAATATTAGTATAGATTAGTATAGATTATTTTAGAGTGAGTTTCAGAAATGGCACAAAGCTATAAAGGACGAAAGTAAGAAACCTCCCACGAAGGACTTTGTTAGGAACAAAATTACTGAAGTTATGGAAGCTCTCATGTATGAATTTAAGGAATAAGACGTAGAAAAAATTTATTTGTTCAATTAACGGTGTACAATGTTGTTGTTGTTACATAAAGTGCTAGCCATATTTTACCGTAACAGGCGTACAAATATTTGTTTATAATTACTTATAATTATGGATACAAGTAATAAGAATTATAATTATTATATATGAATACTATCGTCACTATATTATTATTAAAATCTATACTAATATTATAAAGCCGAAGAGTTTGTTTGTTTAAACGCGCTAATCTCAGGAACTACTGGTCCGATTTGAAAAATTCCTTTTTTGTTGGATAGCCCATTTATCGAGGAAGGCTATAGGCTATATAAAATCGACGCGCTACGACTAATAGGAGTGGAGCAGCGACGAGAAATGTTGCAATAACGGGGAAAATTTACGCATACGAAGTTGCGCGGGACAGCTAGTTATGAATATTTAACGGACAATCATCTAGTCCTGAATCGCGCTATTAAGATTCTCACTGGTTCAACATACAACACTGTAAGTGCAACAAACAATATTATTAATAATTATATCTTGGGACAACTCACACAACGCTATCTGATCCCAAACTAAGCAAAGCTTGTACTATGGAAACCAGACAACTGATAAACATACTTATATATTTCGAAATACATACATATTATAGATAAATAACACCCAGACACAGAATAAACCATCGTACCCATCCCACAAAGTTTTTATTTTGTGTGGGGATCGAAGCCACGAAGTCTTGCGTAGCAGTCGGATACACTCCCACCGCGCCACAGAGGCAGTCAGTTGAAATAAATAAAGCAATAAATGAAACGTGTTTCAGTAAGGTATGATCTAATTAAATTTGCTTGCTCTGGATTTTCACTGTTGGATAGCCTATTTATTGAGGAAGGCTATAGGCTATATAACATCACGCTACGACTAATAGGAGCGAAACAGCAATGAGAAATGTTGCAAAAACGGGGAAAATTTACGCAGACGTAGTTGCGCGGGACAGCTAATCACTTATAAACAGTTTATGCACTTATTAATCAATTAACTTTTTAAAAAAGTCGAGTGATATGGTTCTTTATCTTTAATAGTATTAAACTGTAACTGCTATAGTATAAAAATTGCTCCAATATTAAACTAAGGAAGTATAAATTCAAACGAATCGCGTGTGAAAAAGTTCTTAAAACCAATTGTTATTTATTTTACAATTACAATTTTAGTAGAATGTTACAAAATGCTTGGATGTAACACATTTACTGGACGCAATCGGACTGTGTCTAAGAATTTTGTACTATTTTTGTTTAGTAACATCTAGATATGGTATTTTGGCCGTGTTTTATTAAGATTAGCTCCAAAAACTAGACTGTTATTGTTGTAACTGAATTTAAATTAAATGATATAATGGCAGAGTTAGTTTAAGTAATTTTAACATAAAATACTCAGATTACAGAAGGAATGCTTCATACAATACGAGCTTGAGCAACCCACATAAGGCTAAAAGGGCTGAAACTGACTTAGTTAAAGTTAACCAAAGAAAAAAAATACAAAGAATATGACAAAGCTTAGGTATACTGACCGTTGAACTTATTGGTCTTAGCGCAAGCTTAACATAATCTGATATGATTATGTCCTAAATCATTGGTCAACATAAATTCTTTATCAACATTTAGTAATGTTTTATCTTTTTTTAATAAAAAATCCTGACGAACATGCCTTGTCATGTCTTGGGAAGACGATGCCTCCATAGTCTTCCCCAGACTATCCCTTAACTTTTTGAACCGTGTGACCAAAAAATATGAAAACAATCACAAAGGTAGCGTTTAATAAATACTTTAAACTAAAATCATTTTGGACATGATTGGACATACCGTCATTGAGTTATTGCCGAAAAACTGTGTTTCTCAACAACAGGGCGTAAGTGTCTTGACCATACGCTCTTCTGCTGAAGCAATTATTGAAGGCTACGGAACTCTACACTGAGCATGGTCCTACATGCTCTTGTCCGATTTTGTATTTGACAGCTGGACAGCGACTGGTATGCGCATGGTTTAAACATGAAGCTGAACTGTCCTGCACTTGGCAAATAATTTAGATGTTCATGGTACGTCCCCAGGTCTCTATTCTTTGAGAGAGAGTATGGGCCGTAATCCCTTAAGTCAGCTTAGTAAGGATTTGTTATATAACATGTCTTCGAAAATTTGGTTCTAGTTACACGATATTTTCCTTTCCAAGTTTGAAATGTAGACGATGAACCTGCCTTTGTGGCGCGGTTGGAGTGTATCCGACTGCTACGCAAGAGGTCGCTCGTGTGGAACACGGGCCACCACTTTGTGTGATCCACAAATTGTTGTTCCGAGTCTGGATGTACTTTGTGTCCGTGTCTTATATGTTTGTAAAGTTCCCCGTGAAACAGGACTTGTAGCATACTGCAGGAGTCGTCTTAAAAAAAAAGAAGAAAGAAAAGAAAGAAGATACAAAGTGCAAGCCTGCCTGGGTTCTGAACTTGCGACCTCAAGTGGTTACAGATTGTAAATCTGTTCTCTTATAATATGAAAATCTCATCGCTCATTGTTTGTTGATTCTGTCTGAACAAGATTACAATCAGACATTATATAATTCTTGAATGATGTAATAAATCAGATTACTTTAGTAAATATTGCAGAATTGTTTCAAATTTTAGGTTTTACGAATTATTCGCTTTCGCGTCGCAGTAGCACTTTAGTAGCTCGATTGATAAGGTTAAGTAACGTATTATCAGATGGTACCTATTTAGACGACTGATGTAATTTAAATGTTGATAAACTTTCGCGATTTGTACACATTATGAAAATATATATATTACGGGTCTTAATCGCGTGAATAATTACCCGTATTGCAAGTCTACCCGTGACCACGGCCGTTGCAATACGGTCGAAATGTCGGGCAATAAACAAGGTATTTTACCTTATAATTATTATTCACGCGATTAAGACCCGTAATATATATATTTTCATACTGATGTAATTTATTATGTACCGGGCTGACTCGATGATGCAGTGGGATTATATACGACTGCAGCGAAAGAGGTTATGGGTTCGATTCCCATACCACTTTGTATAGCTCTAGCTTTGTATTCATGATTTAAATATTTATAAAGTCCCCCACGATACAAAACTTGTATCCTATAACTTGAGCTGTAATTTTAATGTAACTTTGAGTGCGTCTTATCTTATCCATACTATAATATTATAAATGTGAAAGTAACTCTGTCTGTCTGTCTGTCTGTCTGTTACGCTTTCACGCTCAAACAGCTAAACCGATTTAAATGAAATTTGGTATGGAGATAGTTTGAGTCCCGGGGAAGGACATAGGATAGTTTTTATCGCAATAACCGACATCCACGCGTGCGGAGCCGCGGGCGAAAGCTAGTGTTATATAAATAAACAAAATTAAAGGCAAGTTCCACTGCTCTACTTAGTAGTAATAAAATAAGGTATAATTATAAAAATTAGGTTTCTAGGAAAATAAACATATTCTTAGGCATATTAGTCGCACATGTTAGTGTTATATTTTCGCAAAGACACACCAGAGGGCGCTGACCTCGCCGTAATTTCTAGTTCTCAACACTCATAACAGTAATTTGCGTAATCAAAGAGTAATTTTGTTGCAAAAGTTAATTGTTTTAAGTAATTTTTAATTAATTTTGTACAAGCATTTCAATTTTCTGTAAATAGAGATGCGTTTATGAAAGTAATAGTGTTAATGAAATAGTTGTAAATATTTAATGTATACTAATATTATAAAGTTTGTTTGTGTATTTGAACGCGGTAATCTCAGGAACTGCTAATTCGAATTGAAAAATTATTTTACTGTTGGATAACCCATTTATCGAGGAAGGCTATAGGCTATATAATATCACGCTACGACCTATAGAAGCGGAGCAGCAATGAGAAATGTTGCAAAAACGGGGAAAATTTATTTCGATGAAGTTGCGTGGGACAGCTAGTTGCTTAATATGAGAGTTGCTTTTGGATTACGTAATAACATAACAATGACAAATAATAAAATCAATTTTATATATATTTTTAAATGTATACGATCATTTTCTATGGATCCCATCCGCCTTATTGAGGGCACGGCAAAAGGAGTGTAGGCAGGGGCGGATTCAGCATTTCATTCATGAACCGGATCTAACATTTCATTATGAATGGGCGGGGGGAGGGGGGGGGGTCCCAAAAAAGCATGTAGTATGAATGTAGGTTATTAAGTATTGTCAAAACGACAGATGACAACATTCTGAATATTCTTTTTATTGTTATGCTGATGGCAAACAAGGCATTTATCAGCTAATTTTAAAGCACGAAGACTGTGTTTATCGTTTTTACTCGTAAGTATTTTGACACATTAGTTGAACACGGAGCTTTGAACACAGCGTAGTTTGCCGCAATTTTTAGAATTCATTTGAATATAGGCACCTCAGAATAATGTGGACACAGAGCTGAATGTACTCATTTTATAAGTAAGTCGCACAACACTTTTAAACTAAGATTAAACCTAACCTTTGTACAGCAATAATCTGCTTTTCACAGTGACTGAGTAATAAGGTTTTGTGGCTTATTTATAGTCTGTGGCACATATTTAGTTAACAGTACTCTGCAATTTACCTACATACCGTTTATTTCTCTATGATTGTATTCAAGTGCTCACGGTTCATTTTCGTTTTTATAATTAACGTTAAAAGTGAATGTTTAACTGTTAACTATTTTTATTGTTTATTAAGCGGAGTGTGATGTTTTTGTTTTTAGTTATTATTTTAAGTTGTTTAGCCTTTTGTATCAGGGTCACTGTGGTTACCTCATTTTTAAATTTTTTGACAGGCAATTTTTGGCCATAAATGCTTTTAGAAAAAATATGAATTATTCAGAATCGTAAGTCCTATTTCATTTACTTCACTTTTTCAATATTAAGTAGTTTACATTAATGAATTCTTCATTTGCCGTATTTACCTAAATAATAATTAGAATTATTATTATTTCGATGTCTTTTACGTATACTACCGTATGTTTAATAATCTTGCGGGAAAGCAATTTAGCGATAAAAGTGTGTGTAATTTTGTTGTTTTTTAAGACTTAATGCAGGAGTAGTAGTAGTAAGACTTAAAAAAAACCAACAAAATGACACACACACTTCTAACTTTTAATCGCGTTCCTACAAGATGTTTTTTTAAGCAGCCGGGAGCCATCGATTATATGCGTTTTTCGTTGACTCAACATTTATATTATGCATTTTAAATCTAGGTTTTGATACTGAATTGTTTGAAATTTGTAGAAGAAATGGTAAACGTATAACTAGGTACAGCTATTCCTGTTAATTATAATGTTTTTTTTTATTTTTTTCAAGCATTTAAAACATTTGTTCCGAATTTCGTTCACATCAGTTCCGTTTTACTTTACTGAGCAGAAATAATCGACATTTACTTTCACATTATTGGGATTATTTGAACTGAATTCGCAACTAATGATCTGACAATTTGTAAAGTTGTACAATTTACGAAAAAAATGCTGTTGCTTCCTTACGGCCCTTGGCAAAAGAATTGTTAACATGCAATCGTTGCTACTTGTATTTCCTATTCTTGGAAAAGTAAAAACCAACAAACCTAAAAATATAGTAGATATTTTTTTATTATCTCGATTATTATAGCAGTATATAACTAATTACGGATTTTATAGGTAAGTACAGAGTTACTGGGTGGGCGAATTTTTTATTTTCTTTGTAATCTTACTTCAGTAGTGCGTTATGTTAGACTAGCTGACCCACGCAACTTTGTCTGCGTAAATTTCCCCCGTTTTTGTAACTTTTTTCTTCGCTGCTCCGCTCCTATTGGTCGTAGTTTGATGTTACATAGCCTATAGCCTTCCTCGATAAACGGGCTATCTAACAGTAAAAAAAATCGGACTAGTAGTTCCTGAGATCATCGCGTTCAAACAAACACACTCTTCAGCTTTATAATATTAGTATAGATAGGCTTTTAAGTTTCGTTACCTGATTATATAATTATAATGATTTGTGCTTGGTTAAATTATTTACTATCATAGCAATTTAGGACATAAATTCGAAACTAAAATCTAAAACTAAAATAACTCATAAAAGAGTAAAACACGTTCTTTTTTCGCAACAAACACCACAAAATCCTTTGTTTATTTAATTTCACAACCGACCAGTAAATGTAACCATTAGTTATGGTAACAAAACAAACTAATATTTCATAATGATGACAAAGAAGACACTACAGTTTGTCCGTCTCGCTGGTATCCCAAGGTTCATCGACACGTGGTAGTACACAAAAAGTCGCGCAAGCACAACGCGTGACATTATATGCCCAGTTCTGTCAGTTATTTTTTTTTATTTCGCGCACACACGTGTTGACTTGTTCTGCTACGCCCTATTGCCTACGCGTTGATAATTTAAGTTGCTTATAATCACACATGTGTAACATTGTTAACGTTTGGTTAGGAATGGTACAATCGACAAGTTTCGTTTTAAAAAGGCTTGATTTAAAATTTAAGAAAAGAACTACCAAATTCAGCCAATTACCTACCTACCTCACCTATGATTTAAGAACAAACAGTAAGATTGTATTTTAAACTAGCTGCGTAAATTTTCCCGGTTTTGTAACATTTTTCATTGCTGCTCCGGTCCTATTGGTCGTAGCGTGATGTTATATAGCCCAGAGCCTTCCTCGATAAATGGGCTATCCAACAGTAAAATATTTTTTTAATTCGGACTAATAGTTCCTGAGATTACCGCGTTCAAACAAACAATCAATCTTCAGCTTTTTATTATTAGTATAGATATGTCAGTAACTTGTGGTTAGAAGATACTTTTAAAAGAATACACAATATTTATAAAGACGGCATTTTTTACATAATTATGCGGTATGGCGAAAGTGATACAAAATAAGATGAGATAGAAATCTTATTATGCGAACTCCATGACACGGAGAGGTGTAACGTGTAACCTCTAATTTGTCTGTGCAACCCACTTTCGAGCGCGCTTTGTTTCCCGCGCAAAGTCATCTGACGTATGTCACTCTGACAGCTTATTGTTTTAAAAAATGTTGCGAAAATGCGCGGCAGTGACAAAAATTTGAGTTATGCCTCTTCGTATTTTAAGTTTTCACTGTTCTAGATTTTTTTTACTTGAGTTATGATCCAGGCGTGCGACACGCACTGCGGAGCCGTCTTTAGTAAATAAATTGGTTGTATAAATCACTGTTTATAAACGATTACAGTATCGCTTCAGTTGTTTGAAAGTTAGTAATCTAACGTCTAGAGATCTCGTGTCTGTTAATTCCTTGTAAGAAATTAGATTATGATCCGAATTCACGGACATTGGAGTTAATTTAATTTTAATTAAAATTGCTTTCATAAAAATATATTTAAACTTCTGTTCGTTATTGTTTAAGTATAGGTGGACACGGATTCTCCTCATTTTCCAGTGTTTACGAGTATAACATTTTTAATTGCCTTTAGTTTACCTGATAGGCACTAAAATACATTATCTAAGCCTTTTAAAGTCATCGATATGTATTTTTAAGCAACCACTTTTAAGAGAAATAAATTCAATTCATTAATTTGAAGAATTTAATTTAATCTCTTAAAAGCGGTTACTATAATTGAATAAAGCAAAAATATTCAATGTTACCTACCATTAGTATTATCAAACTAATTGTTACGTTGTATTGGCAGGTGTTCCTAAGGGCACAGTGCTGGGACCGTCATTGTGTTGATTGTATCTCTAAATGAGACACGACAATTTTTTTTGATATGGTTATTGCGGTTTCAATGTTACTTACATAACTAATAGCCCGTAGAATAAAGGAAATAATAATAAACCTTATTACATGAGAAAAAGACTGGAAGACAACATAAAATGCTTTCTGAAGATTCCTGCGCCAATTAACCTTCTTTGATTGTCCTTAAAGTTAAATCAGTCACGACGACGAATATAAGATTAGTATCTAAACGTGATCTGTTACCAATTACGTTTAAGGTTCCACATGTATAATAGCAGCAATCATGCAGCTGTCACAACCTACAGGTTTGATATATCGGTATTTGATTAGCCGCATGTGTTGCACAAACTTGCAGCGCAATAAACAATTCAGTTTCACAATTCAAAACTGCTTTTAGTGTGTCTAGATCTAAATCTATATTTCATGTCGTTAGGTACCTATAAAAAAGCTTTTGCACTTGTCAATGTTCCGAAACTATTTTCAACTAACAATTTAAAAAAGGATTAAATGGACAGGGAGGGTAAAGCAGGAGAGAGATCGAAATGCATGTAATGCATGAACAGAATAGAATACTGTTCTGACTGTGTATAATCGATCAGACTGCAATTTTGCGCATAGACAATTGAAATCTGATAAAACATATATAATCGTACTACTTACTTTTATTCATAATTAAAATTTGTGGAAAAAAAAATGTTAAATCAGCCTGAATCCATCCCTCCTAACTTTTGTTTTGTTGTCTTTAAATAATTTAATTTAAAAACAGTGAATGGAAGAGAAACGACAGTTAAGTTAGCAGCAATCATTGTGTACTTAGTGTCACTAGTTAACAACATTTTAAGAAGAGGTCACATGTGCAATGATACATGTACTAATGAACTTACAGCAAAGGTCATGCTGTTTTAAAACTTTTGCATGCATACAAACAAATAGCAGTCGCGGATGTTAATTGACATCAATGTAAAGTGGGTCACCATGATTGTTTACCAATAGTTCTATGGTGAGAATGGCAATTTGAATGACCGAGATTATGCTTTTTGGAGTCGGATGCGAATTGATAATTTTAAATGGTTGACCTCTTTGCTTCGTGTTACATTTTTTTAAAATTTAAATGTGTATTGATCCCCTTTAACAATA
Organism: Herminia tarsipennalis; assembly: GCA_945859575.2. Classification (NCBI taxonomy): domain Eukaryota; kingdom Metazoa; phylum Arthropoda; class Insecta; order Lepidoptera; family Erebidae; genus Herminia; species Herminia tarsipennalis. The sequence goes on from OX243846.2 coordinate 21,012,047, forward strand.
GGTATGTTTAACCGATTTTAAAAAGAAGAAGGTTAATTCGTCTGTAGTTTTTTTAAATGTATTTTATAGGGGTTTATGCTTTAAGATATCTGTACGTAGATATGAATTCAATAACATTCACAAATAGCTCGGCCAGATTTTAAATAAAATTTTAAATGTACATTTTTATTTGAACTCCTGATAGGTAGTTTTTGTTGTCTGAAGCCATAATACTCGATAATTGTGTCCTGAGTCCAAGATAATTTGCAAATTGCAGGGGCGTAATGGAATGCAGAGTAAAGTTTTTTATTTTTTCGCATTGGTAAAAATGAATAACATAAGAATATATAGGTTTTATTACTCAAAGAACATTACAGTCCACTTATTGAACATGCATAAATAATATACAACTAAGTAAAATTAAAAAGACATTATACGAGTATATTAAATGGCATAGGATATAATGAATAACTTATGAATATATGGCATAGGAAAAAGACTATTGCTTAATATTTTTCAATAGTAATTTATAGAATAAGGGAATTAATTAAAGTAATCTACGATAGTATTTACCTAACACTTCCAGTGAATGTCGCAATAAGTCTATAATTAACTTACAATGATGATTTGAACCTTGACCTATTCAGTAATAACAGGTCTACGATCACATGTCCGTCTGCCAAATGTGGGTAGGTATTAATTATGCCTTCCCGGGTAATACCATTAGTATTGATGAAATTTGTTGGCTTTAGTTGTTTCTAAGGTATGATTTTAGAAGAAAGAAGTAAAAAGCATGTTATAGAAACTATGTTTAAGATATGATTTTAGAAGAAAGAAGTATAAACTATGTTATCTTTGAAACATTTAGTGCCTATATTTTAATTCTAAGGCCGTCCTAAATTCATAACGGCTCTACAAAACATCCATTGCACTTTCACATTGGCGCAGTTTGAGTATGTACTACATAGGCATACCTATCGGGGGAGATTTGGTTGATCAAAACTATCTTCCTCCCGAAATTGCACCTATTGGTAGGTTCACAGTACTCATCTGGGTACGCTCATGGTGTACGACTAGGTACTGCTACAGGTCGTGAGACCAATTTCCACACGGGACACCATTTTGTGTGATCCAGAAATTATTATTCTGAGTCTCGATGTATATTTGTGTCCCTACCGATACAGAAATTATTCACTAGAACTAGCGTTGGAGTTTTAAAAGATATTGTACATATTATGTACGCGTACATTGCAGGTTCTTTACAAGTAAAGCTTAAATCAACTTTGCGATATCCTTGACCTCGTGGCGGTCACCCACTCGACCGTCGCTTGCGCACTTTCTTCTTCATCGGTTAACATTGTACGTTCACTGCGATCATCATACAAGCCGGTATGTGATGTAATACGATCAAGGTGACGAATAACATGTATAAAGTTTTATAATAGTGCATTCTTGAGTTTATTTTTTAATTGAAGGTCGGTTAATTGGTTTAAAGTTGTCGAATCTTTAAAAATGGCTGTATGTAATATTGGTAGGTAAATTAATATTTGGCAACGATAGACCAAAAGTCTTTTTATTTTTGTTTTTGACTGAAATTGAAGTGAGAACACCCAAAAGATTTGACTGTCTCTGTGGCGCGGTGGGAGTGTGTCCGACTGCTACGCAAGAGGTCGTGGGTTCGATCTCCATCCAGGATAAAACTTTGTGTGATGAACACGATGGTTTATTCTGTGTCTGGGTGTTATTTATCTATAATATGTATGTATTTAGAAATATATAAGTATGTTTATCAGTTGTCTGGTTTCCATAGTACAAGCTCTGCTTAGTTGGGATCAGATAGCGTTGTGTGAGTTGTCCCAAGATATTATTATTTTAAAAGACATTTAGGGCCTACGGAGACCTATTACCGAGTCATGATATTTAACTTCAATATTCTCTTCACTTCAACTGTTTAAGATTATTTACTGTATTTTTACCAAGATTTTCCTAAAATTCTTAAACTTGAGAGAAATAAAAAGATAATGATTTTAAACGGCTGAATCGATGTTGTGGAAATGTATCTTAGAGCCACAAGGAAGTCAGCCTCCAATTAAAAAAAACTCATTCTAATCGATTCACTCGTTTATGAACCATTATAAAAACACAGAGAACTTCTAAATTTATAACACATCTCTTCAGTAGCGGGCTAAAAAATATTTAAAGGGTCGTCAAAGCGCAAATGCAAATGGCAATTATTAAATCCATACTGGTCTCTGCAATCGTGATGGCGGTGCTTTTAAACTTCGTTCCGGGCAAACAAAGAGCGAATAAAATAAGAATGCGTGCGACGCGCGACGCATTTCAATCGCAAACATCATGCATAATGGAAAAGATTGCGAGCATTCGTATACACCCCAGGGCGAGGCAGACATCAGACTCACGAACTAAACCATTATTAGAAAATTCAAGGAAACGATTGCCTTCGTGAATAAAACAAACCCAGTAATATTTTTGAAATATTTTTAATAACCATTACTGTCATACTTATATAGATTTGATCAGAAAAAAATCTAGGGTGATTTATGGCTCTGAAAAATACAAATAAATTATACAATTGTTATGTACTCTAAAAACTTCGAAGTTTCATTACTAATCGGCTGGTTTCTAGATTTTTAGTTTTTAAACGTTAGACGCCATACGTGTTTTTTTTTAACCTTTACAATAAAGAATTACTACTTTTTATTGTTTTACTATTCATACTTAAAATTCCTGATTGAGGCGTCAGTGACACAGTGGATCAAGATATCTGCAAGATTAAGCAATTTGAATAATATCAGTTTAAAGATCAGTGACCATTTATGACTTATGTCACACCCATACCACACCTGAAAGCACGCTAAGCCGTCAGTCCTGTCTCTAATTTCTCTCCAGTCGAGTCAGATTTCACTTTTTTTTTTTTTTTTTAAAAAGACGACTCCCGCATTAGCGTACAAGCCCTGTGTCGCGGGGGACTTTACAAACATACAAGTCACGGACACAAACACCCAGACTCGGAACAACAATTTGTGGATCACACAAAGTGGTGTCCCGTGTGGGAATCGAACCCACGACCTCTTGCGTAGCAGTCGGACAAACTCCCACCGCGCCTAGAGAGTATCTGTAGATTGGCCACCGTGAATGAATCGGTAAGGAGGACATCACTTTAACGATACTTTACTTCAAGAAGTGCCATCTAATTTAAAATCGATAAGCTAAAATTCCTTCAAGACCAACATTTTGACTTCACAAGTTATAACATAACCTAACCTATTATCCATTATTTCATCAGTACGTTAAGATAACAATGATCTAAAATCTAAGGCTTGTATAAGCCTAGACGACTAACAAAGGACCGTCGTGACGAGTATTGCAACACCGAACGTGATGGATACGTACAATATGGCTATAGTTCAAAAGTGAAGGTGAGACAAATGCCAGAGCTTCGAGCTTTGCGCTTGTTTGTTGAAAATGATAGCTTTGAATATCAGAAGAGCTTTGTGGATTGTTGTCGGGTCTTTTTGTGGTGTCTTCAAGTTTTGACGGTGTTCTGTGTGGCCTTTGGTCGTTCTTGGTAACGATCATTTAGAAGAGGAGAATTTGGTTAGATTTATTCGTTTGGTTACCATTTCTTATTTATGACTGTACTTGTGTGTGTGTATATTTATCCTGTACTGTAACCTGCAGGGCAAAGGTCTCCCTACCTTCTATAGTTTTCTTTGTCTGTTGCGATATGAGGGCAATCTTTTTCGAAGGAATCTAACTCGTCTCGCCATATGCGACGTTGTCGCTTGCAATTTTGCGTTGAGCTCAAGAGGCATCTGGTATTCGGAAGACGTGTCCGGCCCGCTCCCATTTTCAAGTGACAGCTTTTCGAGTGACATCAGTGAGGGGCCAGAGCTGTGCTTCTAACCACGGTCGATGCAAACTAAACGAATCTTTAAGCAATCAAGGTGATTCCTTAACTACTATGGTCGTGTTTATTGCCGTGTCAAATTGCTGATATTATTTAGTACGAAAGTTTTCTTATCTAAAGGTGTTAGAGGAATCTTCTTCAAAGGAAGAAGATTCCTCTAAAACCTTGAGATGAACAATGATTTGAGTCCAAGGTCTAAGAATTATCCACTGTCAACGTCCCTACGGCCCCTCTTATCTTGCAAGTAAAGGTATTAATGTTTGAAAATGCGTGATCCAGGGCTCAGCGGTTACAGAGAGCAAACAGAGAGACGATAAGATTTCAACACGATATCATGCAATGTTTAAACAAATGTAGGAAAATTTTATGGGCAATTAGAAACAGTTATACTGATACACTACACAAAAGTATTCAGGGCCTTCATCGCTATAATCTACGTTGCCACCTTTTGTGTTTTTTTATTTTTGTTCAGGGTAGGTAACAGAAGCGAAGGGTTGTTTTTTTTCTGAGGTAGCCCGATTCAAAAATATATTGGACATGGTTCTTTGTACATATAATACTAAGTAACTACAATCCAAAGGGAAACCGAAACATTTTTTTTTTAAACTAATGTTGTTCTAAGGAATCTCTGCCACTGGTAGGTAATCTTTAAACCAGCAGGACGAATTTTGATTGCAAATACCTATATTACACACTACACAGGCAATATTTACTTTTATATTGTTTGACCTTTTCACTTATTTCACTGAAAAGAAAAACATATTGTCTTGTTAAATTTACCTACCAAAGAGACATCTTTTTTATTAAATTCTTCATTAGCAAAGATGTGGGAACTTTTCCTACCTTCTAAAATTCAGTGACAGTTTACGACATTATTGTGAAAACGAATTTATTTCAGACTTACACTATGATTTCATATCTCTCTGTATTGGAGTCGTGTTGAACATTACCGTTAGGCAATGTTGCGAGATCGTTGACACATAGAGTTACAATAGAAATCTTTATAAGTAATTGCTAGTTTTTATTATTTCAGAATCATTTAAGAATTAAATGGTTCTCATATTAAATCATTCATTAGTAAAGATTTTAAAAGTATGACAAAATTTGAAAAAGGATGTAAGCAAGCATTATGCCGGCTCCACACGTTGAATCTAGAAAATAGCATTGGTGTAGCACGTTGGGACGAGCGTTATTCTAGACCCACACGTTGGAAGAGTGGGGTTGGGACTGACGTTGGGGCCAACATTTGGAACCGGCGTCAGACGACTGTGAGTACGGCAGTTAGAATTTCAATGTTTAATGAAACGTTAAACTCACATGATATGGTTAATGTATCCATGATACTAAGTACTATCAGTGCCGATACCATTATAGATAAGACTACATCAACAAAATTAAGCTTGTTACATAGTTATCATGAGTGGTAAATGCCATTTGTGACCAATTTTTATCACATCCTCTGCTCCTATACTTAAAATATTTGTCATGTGTCCCATCCCGTCCCACCCATCTTATCTAGACTAGCTGTCCCGCGCAACCTTGTTTGCGTAAACTTTCCCCGTTTTTGCAACATTTCTCGTTGTTGCTCCGCTCCTATTGGTCGTAGCGTGATGTTATATAGCATATAGCCTTCCTCGATAAACGGGCTATCCAACAGTGAAAGAATTTTTCAATTCAGATTAGTAGATCCTGAGATTACCGCGTTCAAACAAACAAACAAACTCTTCAGCTTTATAATATTAGTATAGATTAATAATTGCAAAGGGGCTCTGCGTGTTGGGAATGGGTAAAAACTTTTATGGGGAAGGCTACCAAGGACCGGCGGTGATTTTCCTTAATCGTAAGGAAGATCACCGCCGGTCCTCTCTATATTTCTATTGTCCAGCCATCTCTACCATCGGGTAGAGATGGCTGGACAATAGAAATATATAATAACAAAGTTTATCTCAATCCAGCTACAAAATTAAATAATTTACATTGATAGCCACGCATGGCACAGCTAGTATCGAGACAATTAGAGCTGATTCAAAAGGTTAGAACAAAACATGATAAAAGAGAACTTAGGTAATTTGCGATTTTTCTTTTCTGTTTTTCTTTTTTGTTTAATATTGGTGTTACGTTGGAGTTAGGTTAATATGTTTTGTGTAAGTCAGGTACTAAAGGGTCCATTTGAAAATGAGTATTATGCATCTATCTGGCATATATGCTGAACTGGGTCCTATTTTTGGCATAAAATAGCATAGTATATGTAAATGCAGGGTTTAAAAAAGTGTATAATGTCAACCGATGATGGTAATTTTGAAACCTTTGATTTACAATCAGTTTTAGTAATACAAAGTTCACCAGGTCATCTAGTCTAAATACCTATAAACATAAAGAATGCAGACTAGTTTAGCCTAGTCTACATAAAATATAGAATGCAGACCAGCCAACTTATTGTTGCAATCAATGCACAGTCGCTGCCCTTGCAACAATTATGCTTATACTCGTCATGTGCTAATCAAAACGAGTTTACAATAAGGTAAGGTCGACTGGTATCAAACGTAACTACATACGGAACTAGTCAATCACAGATGTATTGTCAGGTATCACCAGGTTTATCGAACCGATACATTGTATAGGAAACGGACTAATTGTATAGACACTGCTTTCACTATTATTTCCTTTTTCTTTGTCTGCCTAAAGGGGCGTCTAAACGGGCCATTTTTTACGGCAATTTGTGGCGGCAATGCTGTGGCTGGCAACATGGCAGGCTCCAATATTCATTTGATGGTTGCCGGACGATCGCTGAGCGATCTTTTTTCCGCAATTTTGCCCGGCCAATTCTGTTTTTGTTTCAGTTGCCCTCTATTTTATTGTTGCCGGGTTGTGTAGCCCGTTTAGGAGACTGGATCATGCGTAATACAATTGTAGACATATTGTCATTATTGGCCGAGCAATTCGTTGCAAATAGTGCCGACACCAATTGCCATAAGAAATAGACCGCCGCAGAAATAGCCGTTTAGACGACCCTTTATAACACAAAGTACTGACTCTTTAACTGAGTAAAGAAGGTTCTCATCATACGTATCTTCTCTTGAGCAAAGCACACATTGTTCACGGACACGGAGTCTCAGCCTAATTCGGATTAGTTTCCTCCTGTTTTCGGAAGATGTTTCGAGATTATTTCTCCATGACCAATGCTTGTGTCCATTATACTTATGTATGTTTAAGTACAAGCCGTGTGTCGTAAGGGACTTAACAGTCCCTCAAGACACAGGGCTTATACCTAAGTATGGGAGTAGTCTTTTATATCTTTTGGATCTAGAACATGTCGGTTTCTTCACGATGTATTTCTTCTCCGATTATAAGTATGCTGCACCACATCAAATAATGCACGGATTCCTATTGCTCAGCAACGGAAATAATCTATAGACTATCTCAAATGTATTGCAGGGTATTCACTATAACCTTATCGAACCGGCACGCACGTAATAGTATAGGAAATAGACTAATTGTAAACATAGCTTTTACTATCAATACCTGCTTATTTGGGTTTAAATTCTATGTCTTAGACTAGTTGGAAAGTGAATAGGACCTTTTATGTCCGTATGGATTTCAATGTACGACTTAGATTGCTTTTTAAGGTATTTAATTGCTAATCTTTAACTTCCTTGCGGATAATTGGTTGGAACTTTGTCTAAATATGGTCAGACAATGTGACTGCAAAATTCAGAATTTTTCCTATTGATGTTGTCTTTGGTTAGGTATGCCATAGAAAAAGTAACTTTTCGATATTTTTCAATTGTCTTAAGAAACATCATTAACTGCATATTTTTTTGTGGTATCACTACATAGTATAAAACAAAGACGCTTTCTCTGTCCCTATATCCCTATGTACGCTTAAATCTTTAAAACTACGCAACGGATTTTGATGCGGTTTTTTTTAATAAATAGAGTCATTGAAGTGGAAGGTTTATATGTATAATAACATCCATTAAATTGTGGAGAAATAAGGAGCGGAGCAGCAATAAGAAATGTTGCAAAAACGGGGAAAATTTACGCAGACGAAGTTGCGCGGGTTAGCTAGTTATATTATATTTTCTTGATGACCATTCCTTTTTCTTCTTTTCCAAGGATTTTTCCTATTTTTTTCTTGTAAGTACTTATACTCTACGGTCTCTACTTCTCTCTACTATTACGTAACACATAAGGAACCCACTTTATATTTCTTCAACTTTTCCCAAAACATGAGAATGCATTGGTTAAATGAATTGTTTAAAAAAAGGTCGAGCTTTCTTCTATCATCAGTTACTTATAGATACGATATTTAATTTGCCTTACTGCCCAGTTTGAAAAACTTTGTAGAACTTGAAAGATATGATTTTTTTTTTTTCATTGTTTCCAGGGCCGGCGCCATGTTGCAGCAAATCCTGCGCGACATGTGGGTGGACCCCGAGATCCTGGCGGAGCTAGACGAGACGCAGAAGCAAACGCTCTTCTGCAAGATGAGAGAAGAACAGGTAACAATATCCACAACCTTGAAACAGTAATAGAATCAGTAATAAAATTTAGAGTTTCTTAAAATCCTTTCTTATCTCTGTTATCTCTAAAGAAAAATTTCCTCAAAATTTTCAAAGTGAATCAATGAATATTTCATAGATTTAAATATTTCAAATTCTCCTGTCTAGTCTGTCCTTGTAACTAAATAAAGAAAACGACCCTTCCTTTTTGACTTTGCCATAGTCAGGTGAAAAATGATATTAGTATAGTTATAGTAAGCGGTTTCAATCTACCATTAAGAAGAAGATAGTCAAAGTCAAAAATACTTTCATCATTTAGGTTACAAATGCAACGCTTACGAACGTCAGACAAAATTTGGAACATAATGATTCTACATTTAATGCCACGTTCGCAAGAGTAAAGCCGTGAGAAAAGAACTTAATAATAAATAATAATAAAGATAAAGATTTAATTGATATTACAAGGGATAAGTGTCCCCCCCCGTTTTCATGTTGCTATGGGACTAAAATCCGTCATGAGTAGAGAGATAAATCGATTTAAACGTACGATGCATTTCGACACAGCGCTGTGACTTTTCTAATAAAAACGGTCGCTCTCTATGAATCCAACAGACTTAACGTTGCTTCTGACTGATCTCTCTATCTTCGTCGCCGCTGAGTCACGGAAACTTAGAGATAAGTTAAGAGAATTTATCTGCAAGTGTACCTACCATAGCAAATGCTCAAATAATCATGATGACAATTCAGTTCCGCGGGCAGTCACACGCAAACTGCTACACGGAACCTTCTTAGACCGTAACGAAAGACATTTGCGATATCCTATAATGGTTATTGCCCAGTACACCGTATCATACTACTTAACTGTCGTCCTCAAAATGTTTACTAAGGTACAGTTGGATTAACGTAACTAGGCCGGACTGAAGTAGGCGACAAGTGGTTGCGCAGATGCATTTTTTGGAAGTAAATGGTGACAGGAAGCGGGGGGCGGGGGCGGTAACTAAACCAAGAGAATTAGAAATGCGATTACGCATTACATTGTCATAATTAGTATTCCTAACTCATGTTTTTTTGTGATTATTTTCGTAAAGCAATTGGTTTTCAAAGTTTCTTTAGTATTTACTGTAACTGTTCTAAATTTAAACTTTTATGAACTCATTTAAATAATGTTTTTATATTGTTGAATTAAAATGTTGTTAGTATTTTTAATCGATTAAACATATTTAGTCGTTTTCGTAAGTAATTTTAGGGTCGCATCTCTATGACGTGCGCGAAAGTGATAAAAACCTAACTTCAATCCGGTCAAGTTACGTTGATCGTACTGTAATTCCACCATCACTTTTAAACGCCTGAACGGATTAAATGATTGGTATTGTTGGAATTCTTACACGTTCAGGTAATATGGGCTAGTTTATTTTTTTATCAATCCATGTGGCTGCCGTGAGACACGGTCGGTGGACTCATTTTTTTTTCTTTTGATCGGGTCAATATGGGTATTAAATCGAAGTCTCAAGTTTATAAGTATTAGTTTAAGGACAGGGATGTCTTTTTAATTTTTTTTATTACTTTTATACTATAGTAGGTTTTTCCGTTCAATGGATCCCTTCTATTTTATTCCCCGCGATTTAAAGCATATTTAATGGTGACTATCCTGGATCGTGTTTTGATATATTTTATTGCTAAAAAATATTTTAGAAAAAGAATGCGAGATCCTTTAAATAGACACGAATCTTAGATCATTATGTTCTCATTATAAAATAAATGTGACCGAGTCTTTATGGATCCTATCATCATTGTTTTGTCGTCTGACGTACTGAGCGGAAACCATAAGATTTCACACTCGGTGGTGTCTTAGAATGGACAATCTGCATATCAAATTGTTAACCTTGGAACGCATATCTTGTTTAGTTGTAGTCATTACTTTTAGCTGTTATCGCGTGAATATTTAACAAAGGATTAAAGCAGTACGTTTTACACTGTGTTGTATGTTACACGCAAGTAGTACGTAAACGAAAAACATTAACTGTTGGCTTTATTTTAAATATTGCAGCATTAAACAAGTCCTCTTTTGATGGAACCAATTCCGATTTTTTTATGCTTTATCGTCTTAATCTGCATCAGCTACCGTAGTATTTATTTATTAATTTTAATCTGGCTTAGGATTTACTAATCTGACTGCATTTGTGTACTAAAATAAGTTTCATAATTGCTAAGTGGACTATAAACACAGTCTAAGGCTTGAGGGGTTGATTCACCGTGTGTTGACACGATCGTTAGTAATATATGGACCACTAGCTTGTTTCTGTCTGTACATGACGCTACGGCACAGCGCCGTTGTTTTCATCGGAATCCATACAAATTGACGGCCGTGTCTACATACGGGTACAAACGGTGGTTTAAAAAAAAAAACCGTATGTGGATAGTGCTCTAAATATGAAGAGAGAACTTGATGGTTAATATAAACATTTCATAGCAATGGATAACCAAGAATCTTGGTTACCTATTGCTACGAAAAGTTTCTTAGATAGTTCTAGTTATCTTGGTCTAAGATACACATACACGAAGCTACAAATAACTAGTGTTAAATATGTAGGAAACTACAATGAAATAAAAATGAAAAAATATTTTGTGATAGAAAGTAGATATGAACTTCTATCATCATTTATCATCATTGACTGCCTCAGTGGCGCGGTGGGAGTGTGTCCGACTGCTACGCAAGAGGTCGTGGGTTCGATTCCCACACGGAACACCACTTTGTGAGATCCACAAATTGTTGTTCCGAGTCTGGGTGTAATTTTTGTCCGTGACTTGTATGTGTGTAAAGTCTCAGACGCGACACAGGGATTGTACTGCGGATATCGCCTTTAAAAAAAAATACATCATCATCGCCATTGGTAAATATATATATATATATTTGAAAATGAAAACAGTTTACACGTATTATATAATTAAACTTTCTACCTATTTGAAAATTACTGAAGATTATCGTATAGTAATGGCTATCATTATAGTTATCATAAAGCTTTGTGCGATGAAACGAGCACCTTTAATTGTATAAATTGACACCTTTGTCTAAACATAGAAATCTTTGCTTTTCTTAGGTAGTCGTTTTCTCAAACGCTTAGTGTTTTTCATTGTTAACTCTCTTCGTCAAGTATTGTTTAGTTTTATGCAGTCGTGATTCTACTACTATTAGGTTTACTACTTCGAATTCTGGCCTTGTACTTAGCAGTACCAATTAATTTATATTTTATTGTAAATGTCGGCCTTTTTGGGATATCGTAATTTTCTGTTATTTTCTTTATTTATGTATGCGTTTATTAATTTCAATCTCACTAACTTTTTGCTTGCAGTTGGGTACTTCCTTATTATTATTTCGAATATTACCATGTCTACTAGAATCTCGATCATATTGTTCCAAAGATGTCTCTTCTTCGTGTCTCTGAGCGATGTCGATGTGCTTAATGTTCATTTCCGTGCATCGCGGCCGATCGCGAGCCGCGCGCGGCTTTCGACAAACGACTGACGCGCGTGGCCGATGCGAAAATACTCGTACTCGTAAGCCGCGAGCGGCTCGCGATCGGTCGCGATGCACGGAAATGAACCTTTAGGGAAGTATGTATGAGTACAAAGATGTGGAGGACCTACTCTTGGTATTTTGACTGACTTGAGTTTTTCACAATCAAGAAGTATTAGACTAAACTTTTTCTCCAATCATACATACATTTCAATAAACTATCGTTAATTTAAAGACAATTTCTGAAATAGGATATGCAATAGCTAATGGAGTACAAGTCCATTAGCTATTGCATATCCCCGCTAATGAACGTGGGTTAGACAGAAGGTCAGGGCTGAGGTCACACTGTTGACCTTGATACGTTCAATCTACTGAGAGAGACCGCAATATGAGATACGTGTATACCTAACTACCCTAGTATGGAACCTAAAGATTTTATTACTAAATTGAGATACTAGCTTGCGGCTTAGCCCTTGTGGATTTAACCTTCCGTATGCTTGTGGGATAAAAAAGGATAAGTTCAGTATTACCAATTTTAAGAAAATATTTACATATTTCCATAATCGGAAAAACAATTTTTTTGTAAAAGCCTCCTAAACGATACAACAAAAGGATCTGATTCAGGGCCAGGGGAGAAAAAAAAAACATAAACTACAGCTGCAGTGTGTGTGTGTGTGCGCGTTTGAAATAGGAAAGAACAGTCAAAGTGGTTAGAAAACGTCCGAAGCTGTCCGAATTCTGAGCAAGGAAGTATTAAGCACCTACCAAACTAGATGCTAAAATTTGGGAGAAAGTCCCTTTGGGAAACCTGATTAAGATTTACTACGTGCCAAATTTAAAAAGCATTAAGCGATTCGAACAATCACACTATAAGCTGTTATTTATACACTACAAAGACGTAAATTAGCAGGAAAATCTGAGGATAGGTATTTTAAATTCTTTTTGTTTTGATGGCCTTATTTAATAAAGCGGGTCAACCTTTATATTAATACTGGCTCAGTAAAAGCCTTAAAGCAAATAATATAAATTATTGTAAAACGTTGGTACGACAGCCGTATAATTACTACGAAGTTGTAACAAAGCCTTTGTTTATGTTTTTTCTGTTCGGCATTCCTCGTGGCTCATTATAATACCAGGCAAATTATCTCATTCAAATTTAAATGCCTTTGAGTCTATAGTTTTGTTGTATTTATTTGTATTAGCAATTGCTCGGTCCGAAGTATCTATTAGCGGTTCGATTTGGACAGTTATATACAATTGCGTGGGACACATTTATTACTCCTTTTAATTCTGAGTTTACTTCGTGTTCGTAATTTTAAAGTCTGTCATGTTCTCCATAACAAAGGGTTTATACCGAACATGTTATATTTTTAAAAGCCTTGTGCAATGTAAATATTGAATTGTAACTGATTCACAAAATGTATTTACACAATATACCTAGGAGGCCTACTGTAATTCAATGAAAACGAAGTTTCGATCAAAAATTGATTGATACAAAACAGCGCCCGGAACATCTATTTAATCATTCGTTCCAGAAAATCGTCCATGGGTTCAAACATCTTGTGATTATCCAAAAAAATATTAGAATTGTCCCCGTAAACTTAAAAAAAATTAAGTAAACGAAAATTAATAAATTTCATTTTAAAGAATGAGATATTATACTGATTATTTTCATTTGGACGACAAGATAACCGGTAAAAACTTCATTGAATTCTAGTAAGTAGTAAATCAGGGCAGGCTGGGTAGCTCAAACATTTTCTTGGAACAATAAGCAGAACCAATCTAATAAAAATGTACCTACTTATTAAAAGCGCGTTGTTGCGTTTTTGCTATCTACGCAATTTACCAACAATTTACAATGCTCCAAAAATAAATATCTTAAATACAAAAAAAAGCCTCTACCTGCTTTGTTTCTGTCAAATGAACCGTGTAACCACTAAATAGTTGTAAATAACCAAATGCAATAGTGGCACACTGGTACAGACTTAGGTGAGCTTTCAATTTAGTTCAAGGCCACTTTTTGTGCACCTTCTGTGTCTGAATGGTCAGGTCGTGATTCGTGACGTTATTGTATTATCATTCATCTATGTCTATCACTTTAGTTTGTAGAAGTGATTAGGTTTATTGGATTTTGTAGTAACAGCTAAAGGTAAACCTAAGTAACCTTTTGAATAATCGATTCTACATTTACTTGTAATGCCTGTTCGCAAACAATAGGTAAAGCCCGAGAAAAGAACAGGCAATAAAAACTCGTGGCCACTCTTTTCAAATTGCCAATGTTGACAATGTTTCTCTGTTTATAAACTGTATATGCAGGTAAGGTGCTGTCACCATTATATTATACACCAAAAAAAGAGGTCAATAATATAATTTCAATATACAGGGATTCCAAAGCAATTTTTGATGCAAACGAAATATCCTAAATACTGCTCAGGGGCTGTTGATAAGAATTACCCAATAGCAATCGCTATTACCAAAATAATTGTAGGGACAAGCAATCAGCGTAGGTATATCTGATATTAACACGGGCAGTGCCATGAGCAAAAGCAAGTGGATTGAAATCGGTTTTTCATAAACGTGTCCTCCAATGCTTATATAAAGTAAAGCCGTAATAAGTGGCAGTATTTCCAAGCACTGTAGCCGTGACTAAATTAACACTTTCTTAACGTATTTCAGGTACGTCGATGGCAGCTCTGGGATGACAAAATCAGCAAAGAAGATGAGCGGCCCAAGTGTCAGAAGAATGGCAAGAAGCAGGTGCAATTCCTCAACGGTGAAGATGGTGAACCATGGGTAAGTGGAACCAATGACTCTTTGGAGGACAAGAATAGTTTTATTCGATTTTGGTCACAGGTGGCAAGAGTGACGGAAACGCAAACTTGGTATCGCTGAGGTACCACCAGTGACGAAGGGTTCTTAGAACACCATTACTTTCGGTTTCCCTTTGGATTGTAGTTACTTAGTATTATGGGTACAAGGAACCATGTCCAGCAAGATATATTTTTGTATCGGGTTACCTCAAAAAAACGCTTCGCCTTGGGGTACCACTGTAAGGAAATGTTTGCCACGAGGAACAAAAGGTGTTCATCAACGTTTGGCAATAAGACATTCTGGTAGTAGAAACGGGCGTAATATCCATCCAGCAAAAAGAGAGGATCCTGCGACCAAGCGAGGAAATTGTACCTGCCTGTGGTTCTACGCTTAACGTAAGGAATTTTATATTAAGCAGGTGCAGGTGTGGGAACGTTATTGTCATTAAGTTTCACAAACTAAGGAAATTGCCTTTGTAACGCGGCCTTGAGTCTGTGGCGCGGTGGGACTGTGTCCGATTGCTACGAAAGAGTTTATGGTTTCGATTCCCACACGGGACACTGATTTGTGTGATCCACAAATTGTTGTTCCGAGCCTGGGTGTAGTTTGTGTCCGTGACTTATGTGTTTGTAAAGTCCACCGCGATACAGGGCTTCTACTCTACTGCGGAAGTCGTTTTTTTGAACAAAAAAATACTACAAATCTCAGGTAAGGACAGATCAGTTTTCAATTCACTACCACCGTTTCTTTTTATACTTTTAACAATGAATATATAATGCATTAGTATTTTAATTTTCCCCCATTTCCGTACTGCCAAAAATACATTTGAATTGTCATGTCAAATTCAAGTTATTCGGAAGTCCGGAACTCGCATTGTGGTACCGATGTCAATGGTATAACAAAATACATTAATAATTTAGTGCACCTAACGATAAAGCTGATAACACTTTAAAGACAATGCAGTATAACTTCTCTTTTGGGAATCTTTTGGCATCATATCTCAATGTATGTATCTCTGTACTAATATTATTACTAGACCTACTGGTCCGAATAAAAAAAATCTCTTTTCACTGTTGGATAGCCCATTTATCGAGGAAGGCTATAAGCTATATAACATATCGCTACGACCGAAAGGAGCGGAGCAGCAATGAGAAATGTTGCAAAAACGGGGAAAGTTTACACAGACGAAGTTGCTCGGGACAGCTAGTTTATGTATAAAATAACTTTCTCGAATGTAGCAATCACAGCATCCTTCAGATATTAAAAGGCACAATTGTGTGTGAGAGTTCTCTCATTCTCTCTCTCTTTCTCTCTCTCTCTCTCTCTCTCTGCCTACAGCCAAAGAGAATATAACAGTTGACGTTCTCTCCAGGGCACGGTAGTATTTTTAGAAAAAAATCACCCATTTCTAGACAGACACTGATAAGATTGCTTAACCTCGCTAATCTCTGCTCGATCTGGGTGGTCGTCATTGAGCATGGACATCCGCACACCAATATTGTACCACAAAGAAAGAATACAACATGCAATACCGTCCCAATTGCGCAGAGCGATACTAATGGTAATATATAATCTACATCCGCATTCAATAACATATTGGCAGACCTTCAACGAGCGTTTTGTCTGAATCCATATCGAAGGTTCCTCCATTGTTCAGTTTTATTCGACCTCTATACAGTGATCAGCGTACGACCGTTTTGACAATCGTCATCATCAATTTCAGCTTTACCAATTTGCTTATCCGTCGATTTGATCAATATTCAATTTTGATATTGTTTCGTATCCTGCTTTTGTCAGCAATGTACTGTTAATCTCAGCTATACGATTTTTTATACTGACAAAACAAGTAAATAGGGCACACTAATAGTTTTTATAAAATTTTACTCCTATAAAAGACTTTACATTTTTTTCGATGCGGGCGAAGTCACGGGGAAAAGCTTTTCGAGTAATATAATTATATATTAGATATTTTTCGGGACTTAATCGCGTAAATTATTCACGCGATAAGTCCCGAAATATATATAATATGTATAAAAATCGCGAAAGTTTAAAAACAATAATTATAACTATATGAGTATTTTAAGGTAGGATTTTCTTCCAAGGTTAATTTCTCCTCTTAGGCCTACCATAAATTTCAAATTTAACGAAACTGCATATAGTTCATGTGATTTTTCCTAAATGCAGTGGGTATTTATATACTTTATTTGCGATTGCCAGGTATGGGTGATGGGTGAACATTTAGACGACAAGTCCATAGAGACGATACTGGCGGAGGAGGCGAGAGAAAAGGCGATAGCGCAAGCGCGGGAGGAAGTGCAGCAGTTAAGGAAGTCCGTAGAAAAGGAACTCACGCAGCTCATTGAGTATAAACCACTTGATGACTTGGAACAGGTCTGTTGTTGTTGTTTTTGTCGTGGGTTCAAATTAATTTTAATAACTAAATAACGGGCCCCGACCTCGCAGGGTTTTATTTTTTGTTTTTCGGTATACTTTTATAACATCTTTCGATTTAATGTTCCGATTTTCTTTCGCCATAGGTAATAATTTAAGTTTTTTACTTGCCACCACCAATTTAAATAATATCTTAGATAAATTATTAGCATCTTGTTTCAGTCCTGTCTTTATAATTTGAACTATTCAATTTAGTACAAAATATCGCGACATTCTTACAATGTCTAATTTAACAAATTAACTAGGATAGTATAAACATAATGACAATGTATGAATGGTTTCATTGATATGACAGGTAGCAACATCAATGTAAAAACGGTATCAATGGACAATGTATCTACATGTCTGACTCAAATCAATAGTATAAGTTCAATTGTGACCGAGCAATTGTGTTGCACAAAGAGTACAATACTATTTGTAATGAACAATGGTGAGATGCATATTAAACAATGATGATCGTCGCTCGGAATCTGGATAACAATAAAAATCTGGATTTTATAATATTTTCAATCTTAGTGGCGCAGTGGGAGTACCCACTCCTCAGGTCTTGGGTTTGATTCCCACATAGGATCTCACATTTTTTAGACAAGCAATATATATCTTCTTTACAACAGAAAATCCATTGCTTTTCTATAAGTAGAATTCAAAGCGCTTAACGATTTGCTCAAAAGGGATTCTTTTAAAGGGAATAAGGAAAACCCACAACAGTTAAAAAATCGAAAATTTTACAATTGTTAATAATGTATGGGATGGTGCTACAGAGTTTAACTAGTTGATAATATAATGAAGATTTAACTCTTGTTTCAGAAATTCGACCTATCTCCCAAAACGATAGATCCTTTGGAAGATACGTTAGAGATCTACTGCACGGTGGACGAGTTGCGCCAGCGCATCGAAGAGCTAGAACCTGACGTGAAGCTTTCTGACAAAGACTTAGAGATAAGGGATGAACTCGCCGACAAGGGTGACTTTTGTAACGAGAGTTTGAAATTAGATTTGAACAAGAATACTCTGCATTACAATTTCATTGAAGGAAAAAGGGATGTTTTGCAGGTTAGTTATCATGAGTTGAACATTTTTTTCACTATAGAATACTATATAGGTTTTCTTTCACTTGCCTTTCATTGTGAATTTCTGGATCAAATCCCATTTTTTAAATCCTTGCGAAACAAAATAAAATTTACAGGGGAGTTAGTAAAAAATATTTAAAACTTAAAGCAAAGGGTTATGAATTTCTTAACCGTGAAATAAAACTGTTATGATTAAATAACTTAACTAATAACTCAATCCAGACGTATAATGTCCCATATCCTAAATCTGAGAAAGTACTTGGGTACCTCTGGGTTAATAGTTTATAAATTTA
This sequence comes from Herminia tarsipennalis, assembly GCA_945859575.2. Taxonomy (NCBI): domain Eukaryota; kingdom Metazoa; phylum Arthropoda; class Insecta; order Lepidoptera; family Erebidae; genus Herminia; species Herminia tarsipennalis. The sequence goes on from OX243846.2 coordinate 21,030,598, forward strand.
GTTAAGATTTTCTCAAATGTAAACAACTTCCCAAACCTGTAGAATATGAAATTACAGATTTATGGCGGTATATCTAGGTCCCTTATCATTAATATATTTATTTTTACTAACGATACAATCAAATTGCAAAACGCTGAGCTAAAGAGATAAATCGAGCCACCTTAAACATAAAATCATATTTTTTCACCCATTTTGTTAAGAAAAAATACAGCTTTCGACGTCACATTTCGTACAAATTATTGACAAATATTCTAAATGTCGTTTCAGGACATAGGTGTAAATAGCAGTGGTGATGGCGTGAGTGTCCTAGTAGCTGCGTGGGAGAGACGCGTGGCGGCCGCTAGAGCTGGGGACATTCTGCGGGGTTTAAAAGCCAGAAGAGCGCGAGCTAACAGGATTGCACAACATAATGCACTGTCGCATGACGCTACATGGAGAGATCAAGGTATGGTATGAATATTTACTTTAGCCAGGCCTTTGACAGTGTTTTGCTCCTAATACTACTTATTGTAAATATTAAAGGCGCTTTTTGTGTCTTTTATAATACTTTTACTACGTCATAATAAATACATTTTGTACAAATATTACTAGTTTATTTACGCTGTAAACAAAAATATCAACAGTATTATTCCGGAGTGCCACAAGGCATCGTTTTAGGACTTATGTTGAGTTCTTTTAATGTTTTAATATTTGACATGTTTATTTGCAGAGCGCAAAGCAAAAGAAGCGGAAGCTAGTATGCGTGAGATAGCACGAGCTGCGAGAGAGGCGCATCGACGTAGCGCCAATATTGTTGCCCCGCCTGATACTACGCAGGGTGAGTTCTCGTAAAATATTTTGTTTCTGAAGAAAACGGCCACAGTGGCACTAGGGCTTTGAAGGAGCGTCTATACGGGCCATTTTTTACGGCAATTTGTGGCGACACTATTGGCAATTAATTGCTCGGCCAATAATGGCAATATGTCTACAATTGTATGGCGCATGATTCAGTATTCTAAACGGGCTACACAACCTGGCTACAATAAAATAGAGAGCGGCTGAAACAACTACAATATTGGCCAGGCAACATTGCGGAAAATCAATCACTCAGCGATCGTCCGGCAACCATCAAATCAATATTGGAGAGTACTGCCATGTTGCCGGCCACAGCATTGCCGCCACATATTGCCGTAAAAAATGGCACGTTTAGACGCCCCTTAAGAATGTGAGAGAACAAGTTTGTTTATTTGCTCTGGAAACTCTTGAAAGTAGGTAACTGACAATTATGTTTTAAATGTTTCAGCTGGCAAGCCACCGAATCGAGAGGCTGTAGTGGAGTGGTTTCGAAATCACGAACTTAAACGTGGCGTTGGACTTGATGAGAACAGCAAGCCGGTCGAATGGTTCCATGGTACGTCTATATTTAAAATCATTATTAATTTCAGGTCTTTATAAGGCAGTATATAATAATAGATTTTGAACTGTTATAAGACTAATAGACTTCTTATTTAAATGGCACAAATAAGGCCGCCCATTGTGCATGCGTTTATGTAGGTAATAATTATGTGATCGTGTAATTATAATGTAATTTTATTATTGTGGTGTACAATAAAGAATTTTCTATCTATCTATCTAAATACAGCACTATGGTGTGGGATGATGTTGCTACATTTATTACAATATGGATTAGTAAATAGTTATTTGCCTACCAAATTTGCGATACCATCTATTCTTACTGTACTTTCAATGTTGCACACAATAATAGGGGTTACTTTGAATTGACATAAAACCTTCATAGTGTTAGATTTTGGAGTGAACCTTTTTTTCTTTTAAAAAATGTGCAAAATTCTATTTTTGAATTTCAATTGTTTTTACATTTGGCTAAGATTAGAAAGTCGGATAGATACTTTGAAAATACGTGGAACTAACGCGGCATAATCGGCTCGCAAAATCAATGCTGCGTTTGAAGAGGAGACTGTTAATTAACGCACCGTGCGTTTTAAAACGAACCACGTGGAAGACCGCTTACACAGGTGGATAACGCCGAATTGAAGGAGATGGTGGAAGCCGACCAAACAAACTACCTAGGAATTAGTGGCTCGGTTTAACGTTACCGTACCTACAATATTGACTCATTTACTTTGGCTTTTTATTATAGAAAAACCAACGTTTGAAACTATTATATTAAACAGAGTAGAATTTCCTATTAGTTACAAATGAATCACTCATATTCTCACCACATCTGTCACTGCAGGTTTAATCAGTAGATCAGCGGCGGAGACGGCGCTGTCGGGGCAGCCGGAGGGCAGCTTCCTGGTGCGCGTGTCGGAGCGCGTGTGGGGCTACGCCATCACGTACCGCGGCGCCGCGCGCTGCAAGCACTACCTGCTGGAGGCCGCGCCCGCCTACCGCCTGCTGCCCACCGGACAGGTGGCGCATGATACCCTTGGTATGTTGTGTTCTCCTTGTCGATTTTATGGTCCAGTCATCTTTCGCTGTATGTTGTAGCCTAATGTGATATTTACCAGTGCTCTAAATAGTGCTGTTTTAGTTTAGGGTAATGTGATATTTACCAGTCCTTCAAATAGTGCTGTTTTAGTTGAGGGTAATGCGATATTTACCAGTCCTTCAAATAGTGCTTCAGTATTACTGCTTGTCAGGGAGATATAGTCGAGCTTACGTTACGTTATGGCTAGAGGTTTAGAGGCACAATTAGTTTGCGTGTGCACAGATTAGTGGGCAGATCTTTAAGGGTTTTTGAGATCTGAATCTCCATTAATTTATACAGCTATGTTAAGGGTATTCAGGACAAATGGTTTTATGTATTTTTCAAAAAATAATGTCACCTTTACAGAGTCTCGATTTCATGGCTAATTATTTAAATGGTGGACAGATTCCCTTTGGCGCAGAATATACAAAACGCAAAATGAGCACGCCACGTAAATTGTACAAATCACAAAATGTACAAAATGCAAAATGAACACGGCACGCAAAATGTACAAATCGCAAAATGTACAAATGTACGCCGAAGGGAGCAGATCCCCTTTGTCTATTCTGAATCTATATATATTACTGTATTTCTCGTCTTCCCTAGAATTTATCTCGTCTTAAACATCATATCTTTCCATAAATTCCCCCCTATTCAATTACTTAAGTTAGTCATTACCACGGACACGAAACCTCAGTGTCACTAGGAAGACTATGGCCGTAGTTCACAATCCATCATTTATCTGATCTTGACATCGTTGCAGCGGATCTCATAAATTACCACAAGACAGTCCCGATCACGGAGAGCGGCGGCGAGCTGCTGCAACGCGGTATCCCGGCGGGGGCGGGGGCGGGCGACCCGCTGTGCGCGCCGCCATCTTGAACGCCTGCTCGGTTAGCTCACTGGAACACTTGCTTAGCGATCTGTTGCGTTGTATGGCGCCTGTCCCACCGCTGGCGACGAGCGGGTAGCGATTTTATCGCTTATGAAACTTACAATAATTGTGTATTGTACATATATAAACAAAAGAGATGCAGTGTGAACGGTCAACGATCAACTATTAATATCTGTATCTTCGGGATGTACATTTTTTGAACGATAAAATCGCTACTCGCTTTCTTGCCGTTGGTGGGACAGGTATATATGACTTGTAAGATTTACATGAGACAGAAGAATTTAGAACAAGATAAAAAGGTTTTGAGAGAGCCAAATGTGGATGATAATGATAAATCAAAAATATTTTGTGTAAAATGTACATGCTAATTTAGACCGTATTAAGATTTGTTTAGAGTCTATTGTTGCTTGAATATTATTTTGTTCATTACACTACAATCAACTTTACATTGACCATTTGTAGGCAGCAAGATTTTAAACCCCGTAATGATTGTTTCTTATTAACAGTATGTATTTTATCATCGTGACATGTCATGTTAAATCTTACAAACACAGAAACTACCTACAGCCACGGAAATTGGACAAAATAATATTTTATTTATATTGTATTTTGTAAATGTAATTATGAAAATTTAACAAAAATCCTATGTTTTGTCCTATGCTTCCGCTACAACGGTAACTATAAGTACCTATCTAATTTAAATAAACATTATTATCTACTGTAAAAATTAAGGCACACTATAATTTATCATAAAATAATAAATAATAATTTTGTGGGACATTTTATCGTGTTACAAATTTATTCTTTCGTGCATTTGAATCTGTTGGATGGCTTCATTGATGGGCGCATGACTTCTATGAATGATGCCATCAAGTCTTTAAAAGCATGAATCTTCAAGATGGATTCGAAGAAGCAGCAGATGTTTTCGTGGAGCCATCAATGAATTCAAATGGACGGAGAAAAATCTATGCAATGGGCAAAGTTTTTAGCAAAAATTTTGCCATGTGCCTTTATATTTTGCAATTGTATATAATGCAAAACTGGTGCTACATTACGAAATAATTAAGTTGATCTCGATAGTTCGAAATTTGTTTCTTAACTATTTAATTTTAAAATGCATTTCGTTAGCAGTAACTAATTAATGAACAAAATTGTAAGTTAGTTTTAGTGTAGGCTAATGTGATATTTACCAGTCCTTCAAATAGTGCTTCAGTATTACTGCTTGTCAGGGAGATATATTCGAGCTTACGTTACGTTATGGCTACAGGTTTAGAAGCACAATTCGTTTCATCGTTCAAATAAAAGGAGACTAAAATAATATATATTGTTAAAGCACCGTGGTAGATATTATTTTCTCCTAGGTACAACTTTGTTAAAAAATCCGAAATAATAAATCTCCAAAAGATATAGTGGCCATGCTATAACGCAGAATACACTTTTACCAACGTGAAACAATTTGGAAGTCTGTCATAAAATACAAAACAAGAAAATTGTGGGATTAGTCCGACTTAGACCCTTGTCTCACCAACGACGATGAGCGAGAAGCGAGTAGCGATTTATCGCACAAGATACAAACATACTTATGTAGATCCCGTGTAAACAAAAGAGATACAGATATTAATAGTTAATCACTCACCGGTCCCACTGCCGGCGAGTCGGTCTATGCTACATCTCTTTTGTTTATACGGACGGGATCTACAAAATACATCTGTTGTACGTTTCGCTACTCGTTTCTCGCTTATCATCGTTGGTGGGACAGATGCCTCAAATAAAGTCTGGCCTAATAGTACCTACTATTGAAAAGTGGAGAAAAGAAAGGTCAACCTTCCATCGATCAGCCTAAATAGAAACTTCTCAGAAATAATTTCGGCAACGTGCGAGTTGTGTTTCTGTTAGGCAGAAGCTTACCAGCAAGCAGATGTGCTTGTGCCTAATGAAATAAAATGGTCACGTCATATCGGCATAACGTAAGCTGAATATATTCCCGTGTAATCCGAATTCTGATAAATTAAGCCAAAGTTAAATTGAAAACAGAATCGGATTCTCCATGTTAAGCTGTTATTGTATAGCGATTTTGTATGCCATTTGTATCGTACGTAGGTGACGTATACATCTATGATATTATTGTACTTTAGTCATTAACTGCCAACTAGAATAATATTATAATATGAAAATAATTTTATGCTTTTATTTTTTACCCAAAAAAAAAAAATGGTCTGTAAAGTCGGTTTACAGACGATAATTTTACAACCATGCCTGTTACAGCTTTAGTTCCAAATGTATCGCATATCGCTGCAATCGCTATTCGCTGATAGGCTGATACTACTATCAGCCTGTCAGCAGGCGGAACGTGATACTTTTTCATGCGTGTAGCTTTTCATCGATTTATAAGACGTTATCACTTCAAAATTCAACTAACTTAAGGGCGGATTTATTAAATGTCGGATTAGCAGAATGTCAATCGGTTTAAAGGTTACCGATAGACATTTGATGACATTTTACCTTTGTTCGTCATTAGTCAACTTAGCAAAAAGTCCACTAAAACATGATCGGTCAACTTCGTAGTCGGTCACTTTCGTTATTGGTTCACATAGCAATCGGTCAACTTCGCGGTCAGTCATTTTCGCAGTCGGTTCACGTAGCAATCGGTCAACTTAGCAATTGGACAAGGTACCTAGTAAACTACCATGACTTTTCATTCTCTTGTTTGTATTCCAAACTGCTTATTCATTACATAACATACTTAAAGATACTGGCACTCCAGATTAAATGCATAGGTACCTACTTATTTGTTTTTGCGATCTGTCAACATGATTTTCAATAGTCAATTATTATTTTCCACGTTTTAATATTTTAAACCCTATTTCATTTTAAAATGGATTTAGTGTTTGAAAAAAATCAACAGGGAAATAGTTTACTTTTGAGAAATGGTTACAGATACCATCTTCAAAAAATAAATAAAGGCGGATCGTCATTGTGGAGATGCGGTAATCGTAATTGTTGTTGCGCTACAATTACTTTAAACAGGGATAAGGATAAAATATTACGAGAAAATCAACATACGTGTAAAGAAAATTATGAGAAAAACAATGAAATAGTTTTGATAAACAAGTGCAAACGCGACGTTACCTTAAGTTTAGCACCAATACCTATGATTTTTGAAAATAATATCGAGTTCGACACAACTACTACATCGTTTCAGTCCAAAAAAGATACGCTGTACAGGACGAGGAAAAAGTTTTTGAATGTGAATAGGACCACATTTGAACGCTTGCAAGATATAGAGATACCGGGAATACTAGCCAATGATTTTTTGGTTTGGGATGAAGGCATTGATGACAAAATGTTAATATTTTGCACAAAATATACATTAAACTACTTAAAAAGCTTTAATAAACCGTTGGTGACTTACGGCGACGGTACTTTTAAACGGGTACCAAAACCCTACTGTAAAGGTCAGCTATTCACGTTGCATGTTGATTTGAGTACAGGGCACGAGGAGTACACAACAGTAGTCCCAGTAATTTTCGGGTTGCTCCCTGATAAGACTACAGCCAGTTACGAAAGGTTTTTTCTTGCCTTGAAGCAATTGGGAATAATAATTACCAAATACAAGTCTGACTTTGAACTGGCACAAATAAACGCTATTAAAAAAGTTTATAAAAATGTTAGATTGACTGGTTGTTACTATCACTATACAAAAGCTTTGTGGAAAAAGTCAAAAAGTATTGGTTTTTGTGATACCAGAGAAGGTAGACGCATTACAAACTTAGTTTCTAAATTACCGCTTTTACCAGCAGCATATATACCAGAGGCATGGATTTCAATAATTGAAAATGATTCGGACGTAACAAGCTTTGATGTATTCAAGAACTACGTCGATAAACAGTGGATGTTGAAAATTACACCACAGATTCTGTCCTGCTCTTCTCAGAAGAACAGAACGAATAATGCATTGGAAGGGTGGCACCATCGTTTCAACCTTAGAATGCCACATAAGCCAACATTGTTTTTGTTTATTCAAATTCTGATGAAGGAAGCAAAATATCAAAGCAGAAAATTGATGTTAAAAAATGTTACCAAAATATTGAGAAAAAGAAGGAATCAAGATATAAATTTTGATAGATTACATAAAAAGTATTTAGGTAGACTGTTTCGCAATGAACTTTCGCCAATTCTTTTTTTAAGAAAAATGAGGAAAAATTAAAATTACCTGTAGTTTAATTCCAAAATAAGTATGTTACTGTTACTCTTTTAGTTATTTACGTTTAACAAAGAAATATAAGTGACTTTTTAAATAATTGGCTCTTATTTCATTATTTTAGTTCTCTCATTATCTACAGCGAAAAGTTCGTATGTGGACTATAAGCGAAGTTGACCATTTGAGAAGTGGACCGTTTGCTAAGTGGACTATATGCGAAGAGTTCGTATGTGGACCATAAGCGAAGTTGACCATTTGAGAAGTGGACCGTTTGCTAAGTGGACTATATGCGAAGAGTTCGTATGTGGACCATAAGCGAAGTTGACCATTTGAGAAGTGGACCGTTTGCTAAGTGGACTATATGCGAAGAGTACCGATTGCGTATCTCCTACAGAAATAAAATGTTGACGTTTTGCTAAATTGACTAATGACAAACAAACGACATTTTACTATTCCGACATTTAAATAAATAAATTTAGTGAATCCGCGCCTGAGCTGCCTGTTTAGGTTTGTTGGTTATGGTACGAGTACCTACTGTTTTGATGAAGGCATATGTAAGGTACTCAAAAAAAATTGCTTTACCACCTTAAAGTCGAATATTGCTTGCACACTATAATCGGTGTTCGTTGATATCGGTAACGTTACTATAGAAAAAAATATGCTGCCGAATTTTATTGTATTACACTATATTTACTCGTATTACAATAATTGGCCACCAGGTAGTACATGCAAAACAGAAACCAACATAATAAGATAACATTAGAACAAAAAAGTCATTCATATAATAAAGGGTTTATTAATACCGCTAAACTCGTCAAAATAACAAAATCCTAAGATCTAAAACCTTTGGCAAGTCTGTCTGTTAACAATCCAGTTCCTTTACAATTTTATTAAGCAAAAATATTAATAACCATTAATAACACTTTTGCAACAATTTTTATCGAATTTTCTGATATCGATATAACAATCGTTGTATAAATCGCAAAATAATAAACAATCAACATTTTTTTACAAGAAACATTTCAAATATCGACAAACGTATACAACCGATTGGATATCAATATAAAATTTCAATATATTGAATATTTTACAAAATATTAAAATTAGAAATAAAATAACATGATTAAATTTGTATGTAACGGTCACTTTTTATAGTTGGGTTGCTTTATACAAGGGCTTGTGACTTTGGGGGTCTGTTAGGGCACAAAATACATAGGTACGGAAAGCTGGCTCACAGCAACAGTAACAAATAAATCCACGCAAACATAAGACGATTTGACAATTCGACTGAGATCTGACATGTCCGTATGTGCTCACGTACACCTAATTCGTTGTCGGCCTAACCATGCTTGGGCGTCATCGGCCAAACTCGGCCGATCGAATCAAACGTTTGTAGAAGAAAAAGAACGAGCACACTGCTACAACCGCTATTGTCCGATGACGCCCAAAATGGCGTTTGATTCGATCGGGCGAGTTTAACCGATGATGGATTAGGTGTAACCGAGACGTAAGTAGACGCACACGTACAGATTGGTAAATACGATACACTCATGTGCATGAGCCTATTTTCACTGTACCTATCTAATTTGTGTTGTAGAATAGAGGCGGTTACTGGTAGTGTGTCCACCAGTAGCCGCGGTACAGTCACATGTACGGCAAGTTGGTGGGCATCCGTTCGGTTATTTCAGCTCCGCTGCGCTGTAAAAATATATGATCTACATATTATTTGATTATCAAAGTGCTGGTAAGTTTCTGAAAAAAACTTAAGATTATAAAGAAATCAAAAATCTGAAATACATGAACTTGTGCTGTGGATTAGTTTAATTGAAAATTTACTAATCACACTAATATTATAAAAGCGAAAGTTTGTGAGTGTGTATGTTTGTTACTTCTTCACGTCTAAACGGCTGGCTGGAGCGATTTTAATAAAATTTGGTATGGAGTTAGCTGACACCCTCGATTAACACATAGGCTAATAATTTGCGGGTAACACCGCGGGGCACAGCTATTAGGATATAAATACCACATTTAAGGAAACAAAGCATGTTGTATAACATTAAATAGTAACTTTACGAATACACTGCATTCTACTCAAAGGAGCGTACTGGGTCCTCTATTGAGAGGACCCAGTACGCTCCCTTGAGGAACACTTTGTTAGTTGGAGCAGCCGCGTATCCTAGTGTTTCATTCAAGCGTTCGCGACGTCCGCATTTTGACGTCCAAGAATGATTGCTAGCTGGACATGCCTACGTCTTGTGCAATAATTTTGTATAAAACGTCAAACGTAACTACGACACAGTCGAATGTATGAATATGATCGCTAGCTATTTTTATATTTCCTCATGAAGTAACCTGGTAAAAAAAATGTTCTTATTTTTAATGGCAACGAATCTGTTGCACTACATATTATCTTAACCTAACAAACATACGTGTATAACTCACAACGCTGCCCCAACCATCGTGAGCTTTGGACACAATCTGATTTAATTGATGAGGCTTCTTCACTTTCTTCCCTGGATTATTACTCGCTAGAACAATAATAATAAATTTTGTAGCAGATCATCACAATAAACTGCGTGAGGATCAATGTGACCGACGACCTAGAAAAAACACTTATAATTTTGTTAACAGTGCTACAACTAAATAAACAGGGCAAACTGTTTAAATTTACAATTTAAACGGTTTGCCCTGTTTATTTAGTTGACGGTACATGAGTATTTTTTTTTTTTTTAAATATAATGTCCGCATAAGGGCGATTGTCCACCGCAACCCGTCAATGGGACGTCACCGTGAACGATATTATTTTACTTCGGCTCGCAGGACGATGATGGACGCGGCTAAAGTAATTCTGTGCATCGCTACTTCGGCGACTTGAGGGGTTGCGATAGATAAACGCGGGCCGTCAATTGTCAAATCACTGTGCTCGAAATCACTTTTGTTAATTCACGGTTCGCTCCGCTTTACTCCGCCTCACTCCGCATCAGTGGAAACACGCACTCATAAGGTACAAGCCCGCAGTAGCATAATTATAACGAAAACGAGGTAGACAAAGTTGTGCCCTGTGGAAAATCGGACCCCTTAACTCTCACAAATATTTGCTGCTTACGAAGTTCACGGTATCTAAACAGACAAAATAGCTTACCGCCATGTACATAAGGCAGCGATAGCTCCGGTGCATTCTTCTTGTTGCTCTTCTTAGCAACAGCGCGACCACGAAGCAATTCTTCGTCCATTACCAGTTTGTTGTTCACCCTGACAAAGTAAGAAACTTTATCAGCAAACTGATAGGTAGGTATAATAATATCTTGGGACAACTCACACAACGCTATCTGATCCCAAACTAAGCAGTTTGTACTATGGAAACCAGACAACTGATAAACATACATATATATTTCTAAATACATACATATTATAGATAAATAACACCCAGACACAGAATAAACCATCATGCTCATCACACAAAGTTTTATTCTGGGTGGGGATTGAACCCACGACCTCTTGCGTAGCAGTCGGATACAGTCCCACCGCGGCACAGAGGCAGTCTCATAAAATCGGAATTTCTGTAACCTAAACAGGTATAGAAAAGATGGATGAATGGAAGTGAGCTAAGAGATGAAATGTGAAGGCAAATATGAACGGACTCCAAATAAGTTGAATTAAGGGCAGGAGGATGATGAAACTAAAAAGGTATAGTACATTGCGGCAAGAGTTTCATCTTATAACATAGTTTTTGTTAAATTAATAATTATCTAAATTAAATTAGAAAGGTTAGGTTTGCTAAAATCTGCAGGTATTTCTAATTATGAGTAAATGTCAAAGATGGATTGCACCTATTGGTACTTACTTTAAGCGAAACAAATTCACAAGAACTTACTTTTTAATGTAAGGTGTTCTGGGATAAGTATTCACAGGACAAGCGAACGTCTGAAACAGTAAGTTTAACATTTTTTGATACGAATAAACATGATGTACAAAACTTGTGTGAAAAGTGTTAACATTTCTTTGGAACCGTTTTACAATAATTTTGATAACAAAAATAATAATGAAACTTACTTGAAAAGTCTCGTTAATGGCTTTTGAAAGTGTCCGTGGTGGATGCGATCGGCCGGCTGGAGGCAACGCCGCGCGTGTCGTCGGACTGTGCTGCTGCATTACAAATAGACAAATATTACTAGGTATGGAATTATAAACCTCGCATGGAATATAACACTCTTTATTCAAATGCTTTAGAAGTCTAGAAGGAGCGTATGTTGGCACACTGCAGTTCAAACAGCTTGATGGACTTTATCATGTGACGTGTCGTTGGATTTAAAGTCAAAGTCAAAGTCAAAGTCAAATATCTTTATTTCGTAAAATCAGGTTAATTATTATTTGAAAACGTCAAATTAAAACATACTATTTGCTTTTTAATTATTCAGTTAATTTTATTTTTGAAATAATAATTTCTTGTTAATCATCTCGCGATAAAAGATGTTATGTCCTTCTTAGAGCAAGCCAAGTAATTTACTTTTTAATTGATGGTTAATAATCATCAATTAAAAATAAATTACTTGGTTGGTACACCTTAAATTTAATTAATATATATTACCTCTGATGATTCGTTTGGTGTGTTACTCGCTCCGATTAATTGCTTTTTCGGCTCCATAGGACTCGTGTCCATCTGACTTTCCGATTCTGTAAGAGTTATATTATTTATATTATGTAAGTATGTAAAAAGTGTTTTACAGGGATTCATACTTGGACCGTTATTGTACAACATTTACAAGGAGTCTGACTGCAAGTCTTCCCTGGTCTAGTGCTAATAGCATCGACTTATCAGCCAAAAGCTGGATGTGAGCTGCTATATCCAGCTATAAACTATAAGAGCTTATATGCCCCTTAACTCGCCGGGTTCTTGAAAACACATTACCGCTGCTTGTTCATTGATGGAGAGCGAGGCTGAAGAGCGGAGAAACGAAGAAATAATAACTGCATCAGATCACAGAATCTAATTTATCCGTTTCTCTCCTACGCAGCCTCATTCCGCTTCGATAGATAGGTAGCCTAAGGTCCTTTTCACAAGTTCCAATCCGGTCTGTGTGCCGGGTAACCGGCACGAAAATGTGGCGACCGGACCAAGCGGGCGCCGGATCGTGTATAAGCTATCGCCATACACTTCGCGTCGCCGGATTGCAACCTGAACGTGTGAAAAGGACCTAAGAGTGCTTAGTTATAGTTAAGCCTAAGCATGTAGAATCCTAAACGTAGATCGTCAGTTTCCAAATGAAACTAACTATATACGTTTTTAAACTTTTGCGACTTTTATACATTAATATGTATAAAAGTATATTTCGGGACTTAATCGCGTGAATATATTCAATAACCATATACGTTTAAAATTTTAGATGATTCTAGATACTTTTCAAAATCTGGGAAGCAAAAATCGCGAGAATACTATCCTGGGGGCTTAGACAAGGTACATCCGTTCCGTGGTGACTTCGCTAAGGCCTACAAGAGGTCGATTCCAAACGATCATTCGCAAAAAAAAATAATGTCTATGGTCTCCACCATAAACATCGAATTCTTAAAAAATAAAATCTAAAAATTTTTTTTTTATAGATGGGAAATCATCATATGACTCCTCCCGCTGTGGGCACGAGCGGGAGGGCGTGTCAGACTCCTACTGACTAAAACCCATCTGTGTTCCTTCTTTCGCCCTGGTGTTCCGGGAGCACGGTAACTCTTTCGAACGATCCCGCACTCCCGGTGGGCGCCGGCCCAATGGGGCCCCGTCATTTGCTGACACCTCTTACAGGCGCGCGTGGAACACTAGCGCGCCGTCGACCCGGCCTAGTCCTAAGCTGGACGGCAAGCTACCCACTGCTCGTCGTCCTCAGGCCTGCGCCTAGGGTGGCCGAATGTCACCTCTTCTCACCCGTCGCCCGCAGGGTATCGCGGGGCGGCCGGGGCGTGAGGACCGTCTATCTCTCACGCGTTCCGCCGCCTCCTTTTGCAGCATCACCTCCTCGCAAAAGGAGACGACTGCCTCCCATTCCCTCTCACTCCGCAGCATGGCTCGAATGAACCCCGGACGCGAGAGGTCACCACCGCCGATCGCTACCACAAGGGCAAGTCGCTGTTCGGCCCAAGCGGGGCACACCTCCACTGTATGCTCCACCGTGTCCTCCGGCCGGTCACCGCAATGGTGACACTCGGGAGTTTCCTCCCGCTTAATGCGATGCAGGTACCTCCCGAAACACCCGTGTCCGGTGAGTACCTGCGTCAGGCGGTAGGTGAGGATGCCATGCCGCCTCTCCAGCCACTCCTCAAAGAGAGGACTTACCGCCGCTATCGCGGAGTGGCCTGCTTGTGGCTGCGACAGTCGTTCTCTCCACGACGCCATGAGATCGAGGCGGAGCTCCCTCCGACGTGCAGCAATTTGTCGCGGCAGCGGAGTTTCGCCCCAGTGTAGCGCCTCCTCTCGCCACTCGTAAGCGAGTGCGAGGGCTATCGCCTCCAGATCCCACGGCGCCATTCCGGCGAGGAGGCAAGCCGCCTCGCGGGAGACCGTGCGGTATCCCCGGATGACCCTGTTGGCTGTCACCTTTTGGGGCGCATTCAGGAAGTGGGCGGCTCGTCGCCCCAAAGAACGTGCCCATACTGGAGCCCCATATAGGGCCATCGACCGCACGATCCCCGCGTATAGCCTTCGGCAGGGGGCGTTTGGACCCCTCAAATTGGGAAGGAGCCGTTTTAACGCGGCCCCAGCCCGTTCCAATTTGGGAGCCAAACGTCGGAAATGCTCTACGAAGTTCCACCGGCTGTCGAGGACAAGTCCCAGGTACTTCATCGTCAACTCGACGCCGATGTGAACCCCCCCTACTGCCACCTGGAAACCCGGGGGTGGCCCGTTCCGTCGGCCATAAAAACACATGGCCTCGGACTTGTGCAGAGCCACCTCGAGACCCAGTCGCCGAATTCGGTTAATGACCGTCGCAACCCCGCATGCTATCGCAGCGGTCGCCGCTGGGTACGACATCCCCTGTGCCAGGACCAGCGTGTCGTCGGCGTAGCATACTACGCTGACACAGCTGGGGAGGTCAGCACGCAGAACCCAGTCGTAGCCGATATTCCACAGGAGCGGTCCCAGAACCGAACCCTGTGGAACACCGCACGACATCTCTCGCCGGTTCCAGTCCCCGTTAGGACCGGGGTAGATGACGGCCCTGTCCGTGAGATAGGCCCCGACCACGCGACGGAGGTAGATCGGCACCCGGAAATATCGGAGTGCCTCCTCAATGCAACTCCAGGGCAAGGTGTTGAAGGCATTGGCAATGTCTAGAGACACCGCCAAGACGACCCTACCCCGGGACACCGCATCCCCCGTCGTAAGAGCACGGACGCGCATGATGGCATCGACCGTGGAACGCCGCTTGCGAAAGCCGAATTGCATCTCCGATAGGTTCGGTCCAGCCCCTGACAGGTGTGCGACGAGGCGAAAAATAAAATCCGCCATTTTATTTCGTTTTCTAGAACCAAAAGTTCTAAGATTCGAAGCCCCACACTCCTGCCCAGAGGAACTCTGTATCTTCATAAGAGTACCTAATCACTACAAGAGGTTCATTGAAAGAATAAATAAAATCAAAAATCATTATTTTCAACCATTACATGATAATGTGAATAGGATTTGGGAGCTCTTCTGTTAAGTTTAAAAAAACCTGTGTTTCACAATAAATAAATCGAGAAATCGATGGGATTACTCACTTGGTGCATAGTTGTAATCGATGAGTGATTCACCAGCTATGCTATCTGTCCGCGATCTGCTGTCCTGCTAAGAGAAAACATGAGATTTATAAGTGATAACCGATTTATGACGCCTTTGGGTTTAGTTAAAGGGGGAGGGCGGTTCAGCTCACTGAGGATCTCGAGATTTTTGTTGTTTTGTTTTGGAGGGGTTGAAGATGGAAAATTATAGAAGGCCCAACTCGCGAGCATCAAAGGATAGAAAAATTTGAGGTCTAGTAACATAGTCCAGACAAGTGGTTCTATTCCGGCCCCGGTTTGCCTACGGAAGTCTCGGGTTCGATTCCTGGGTCTGAACTTCAAATTTTTCTATCTTTCAAAAATGCAATTATTGTATTTTTAAAGGGAAATTTTACATATCCCGCCTTCCCGGATTCGCCAGTGTGGCATTCTGACAGACATGTGTTTTAACACGGTGGAATCTGAGTCACTGTTTTGTAAAAAGTATGAACTTGGTATACACACAAGACAATATTTAATGGCATTTGCAAAAACTACTGAATGTATTTTGATGAAATTTTACAATAGGTACTTAATGTAACTTATTCGGATAAATAAGCTGTAACACACTTGGCGTATCTATATATATATATATACGTAAATATAAATATAAAAATGAATTCCTATTTCCCTTGGTCACGGCATAACTAAAAAAGGAGTTTACCGATTTCATTTATTCTTTTTTTTTTAGCTTTCTAATACTCTGTTTAAAGTTCTTACAAAACAAATAACGAAAAAAAAAATACGGGGTGGTGCGAAGTTTGCCGGGATAGCTAGTAACTAATAAAAAACAAAGATAACGTGTTACCGTGGGGAAAATATAGTTACAGTCCATCAAATCTAAGAGGTACCGTTTGACGTTTCATATTTTTCAAACCGAAACAACTTTGTTCATACGTACATTATTCAGTTTCGATAACCTTTTTCATAAAACCATGAATTTAGAAAGATTTCATTATTGTATCTAAAAATGTACAATTCTTAATATCTAAATGTAATTGAAACCTTTCAAACAAAGCAAAATAACACATATGTATTTACACAGTAAATAATTTCTAATAGTTATATTCTTGACCTCATTACAAAGTTACGTAGTTAGGTCACTGCACGTAGTGTTGCGACTCTTCGGATACACTTGTATGCAAAAAAATCGTTTACATATACGAAAAATCGAATGTATTATTTACAAATTACACTTGACAACCAAACAAATATTTTTTCATGTGAATGGGATTTATCTCACATATTACGATTACATAACTAAATAGTTATGTAATCGTAAAATATGAGATAAAACCCATTCACCAAAAATACGTATTTATAAATCAAATATATTTGCTTCTTTAAAAAGTTGTCGAAAGCGATTTGTCGATTTTTGATTTTCGCGCCCAAATAAGTCGGGGTTTCTCGCGCTAACGCTGTCAAAATAGTAAATGGAGTCAGGGATAGTGTTTTTTACATTTATTTTTGTGTATGATAGTATGGGTTTGCATATTACAGAGAAATAAACAAATTTTTAACAAGCACATCCATTGATTTTACAATTACAATTTTTTCTTCTAAGTCTTATTTCTACGTCTAAAACTAATAAAAATAAGGTATGTAGAACCCATTTACAAAAATGTTGTTGCCTGATGTTATAAATTAACGACGTTACTGCGCGACCGCATAATGCACTGAATACACAGATACCCTAAAATAAGTTAATTTAATTATTTTTAGGTCAATAGGCAAAATCGCAGGTGTCCAAGTCTCTACAATTTTTTTTTTCTGGCATCACTGCCAACTACAAGCGCACGCGGTCCGCTCGGTCGGTTCGGCGTCAGCAGTCTCTCGCCATCTTGGAAGCTGACTGTGCGCGTACTTGCTTTCTCGTTTGTGTTTTACAATTTGTGACTTGGCTATTACTTTTCTGGACTGATCATTCTTTATCCGTTTACCTTGGCAATATTTATACTGGACTCCGAACTAAGCAAGTGTTTATTAATAATGTCGAAAAGAGGACGTACTTTGAACAGCCAGGCTCGTGAATTGGTGGTGAAATTACACGAGTATTTTGAGCGTGAATCTCAAAATGGTGGACTTCTACTGCCAGTTACACAAGTTCGGGATCGCGTCGGTGAAGCTCTCGGTATTGGTAGCCGCACCGTTGGCAAAATATTAAGTGAAAAATATGGGCCTTCGGGGAGTGACAGTAACGTACTTCACACACCGAAAAAACGAAAAAGAAATAAACCTGTGACAGGCATCGATGAATTCGATAGTCATGCTATTAGAAACCATATATACGGGTATTTTACAAGAGGCGAATTTCCAACATTGGCAAAGTTATGTGCAACTTTAAAAGATGCCGGGCTGTATAAGGGAAGCATAGAGTCGTTGAGAACGGTAATAACAGGAATTGGCTTCAGATACAAAAAAGTTGACAAACGAAAAATTGTTATGGAGCGACATGACATAATTATGCAGCGACTAACATTCCTGCGCGAAGTTAAACAAATTATAAACTGGGATAATGTAATATTTTTGGACGAAACCTGGCTAAATTCCAACCATTCTGTGCCGAAAACATGGACTGATGATTCTGAAGCTTCGTGCTCGAAGGTGCCGATAGGAAAAGGTGGACGCCTCATAATATGCCATGCTGGGTCAGCGTCTACAGGCTTCGTGGAAAACTCTTTATTAGCTTTCCAATCCAAAAGCACTAAAGAGTATCATGAAGAAATGGACGCAGTAAGGTTCCGAGAGTGGTTCTTAAATTTATTACAGAATATCCCTCCTAACAGCACAATTATAATGGATAATGCCCCATACCACTCTGTGCAAATTGATAAAGCACCTACGTCAGCCAATAAGAAAGCAGATTTGGTGGCATGGCTGCAAAGAAAAGGAGTGGATGCCGACATGTCACTATTAAAAGCTGAATTATTACAGTTAGTGAAATTGCATAAACCACCAAAACCGACATATGTAATTGACCAATTGGCCGAAGAGCACGGGCACAAAGTCATACGACTTCCTCCGTACCATTGCCAATATAATGCCATTGAACTGATTTGGGCCCAAGTTAAAGGTAATATTTTATAATATTATAATAATAACACGAGTACTTCTAACATTTATAATTTAAACAATGGTTTTCGTCTGCTATCAAATAGTTACATTATTGTTTTACAGGTTATGCAGCAAGACACAACACAAAACCACCCTTCAGTGTCAAGAAAATGGAAGGTTTATTAAAGGAAGCATGTGCCCAAGTTACACAGGAAGATTGGAGTAAAGTAGTACAAAAAACAAAGAAAATAATAATGGACGACTTCGAAAGAGACGTACACTTTGATAATGTAATGGACAATCAACTGGTCATTAATTTAAATGACGATGATGACGAAGACGACGATACTAGTACTAGTAGTGAATAAAAAAATATCCTAAACATTTCTTTTATTTAATTATAACAATTGATTTCTTAAAATTGGGATATTATAGTAATCGATCTCTTAAAGTTCGGATATTATAGTAATCGATTTTTTCATCCCATCCCTATCATTCAATTGTCAGAACTGTCAAACGGTACTTCTTAGATTTGACGGACTGTAAATAATAAAGAGTAATCTATATTAATATTATAAAGCTAAAAAGTTTGTTTGTTTGAACGCGATAATCTCAGGAACTAATGGTCCGAATTGAAAAATTCTTTCACTGTTGGAAAGCCCATTTATCGAGGCTATAGGCTGTAACATCACGCTATAACCAATAGGAGCGGAGCAGCAATGAAAAATGTTGCAAAAAAGGGGAAAATTTACGTCGCCGAAGTTGCGCGGGTCAGAGCTTTTCATATTATATGTAATCTTACCGGTATCATGTTTAGCGACCATTGTTGCCGAGGTTTGTTCGCGCGAGAGACGCTCTGTTGTGATGGTGATGTCTGCAAAAATAATTTAGCTAATTAGTTTATTTACATATACCAAATCTTTCTTTTGGGACAATCGGTCTATTCGTTCGAGAGCTACGATGACACAAACAGCAGATACACAGATATTTTTTTTATTCGTGAGGGAATCGAAATTTCCAACTTTATTCGTAGTTATAGACTTAGCTATACTTAATTGTAAAGTCGACCCGTGACCACGAGCGGTGCCATTCGTTCGAAACGCCGCGCCGGGTTAATAGAATGTGGATCGGTCGCGCGATTAAGTCCCGATAATATTCTAATTAGCTATACTTGGCCATCTGTGCTACATCTATGCTACCGTCATGCTTTTTTTTTAAGATACCTATAGGATGTGGGATTGTGGGTGGGTCCCACAATCCCACATTACTAGCAATCCTATTAACAGCTACGCTTAATGGCCTGTGTAAGTTTAAGACGGTAGTATAATGGGTAGGATTCGAACCCGTGACGTCACGATTACGAGATCAATGCCATAGCCATTAAGCTACCGTTTATATAAATTTATATTAATTATCCCCGCGCCTCACGGAGACATCGCTAAACTGCCATCAGTCGACCCGTGACCACGATCGGTGCAATTCGATCGAAACGTCGGGTAAATAAAAGATTCGTACCTTTAAATAATTCACGCGATTAAGTCCCCAAAATATACTAATTAAATTGATTTGTTGTTATTTATTATAATTTATAAAAAAACCTCCTGCAAAAATCTATAAAATGTAAGAAAAAAAAATCTACCTCCATATCTTTTCCTAACTTTTTTCTAAGTTCAGCGTTGAAATTATCCGCAAAACCATCCGCTATGAAATATCTGAAAAGAAAAAAAGGTAAATTAGAAACTAACTTTTGCTCGCGGCTCCGCCGAAGTGAGCATATATTAAACAACATTATTCTTGGTATAGTGCAAACCTGAAAGTAGTTTGCTCAGAATCATTAACGAAATCTAATGGGGTAATTTTAGAACCATGTTATATTTTACAATGAAACAAGCATTAATTAATCATTCTAAACCTTCATTTGCACCAGTTTTTTTACGTTTCATCAATTTTATGAAATCATTAAGTTTCGTTGAACCTATTGGTTCAACGAAACTTAATCTTACTTACTTAATTTCATGCAGTCGGAGGCATTAATGAATCTCGATGAACTTAGTAAAGTGCCTCCGACTGCATGAAATTGTATAATTATGTAGGGGATCTAGCTTGTTTCCATCTTTTTTGTGCAGGCGGGTTTTTTTATTTTTAAAATTATTTTTTTTATTTTATTCTTTTTAGTAGTTGTAGGATGTAACCGATGTAGCAACTTACTTTTATCACAGCTATTGTCAAATAATGAAAATTGAAAAAACAATGGTTGCTAACTAACTTTTTTAGCATAGAAGTCATAATCATGTTATACCTTTTTGAAATGCTTAAGATGAGCTCTTTAATTTGATACCCATATTGCAGTATTCGAAACAACTTTTTTTTTCACACCTCTTTATTTTGACATCTCATAGCCGCCATGTTTGTTTTTTAAAAACGTCACCTATCTAAGAACACTTGGGCTATTAAGACGAATCTAACGACGTGTGAATTGTATAAATCCGTTCAGCGGATTGTGAGATATGAGGTAATAAAGAATATTACATACATACATAGAAGATACGCGCGAAAAACATAACCCTTCTTTACAGTCGGGTAAAAAGGTACCAAACTGACAGATACTTTTAATTATTCCGTTATTTTTTCAAATTCAAATATTCGTTAAAGTCTACCGACGGAGGTTCTTGGTGAAAAGAAAAATACCGGAAAAACTTAAAAAGCATGTATTCTCAATACTCAAGTCAGTATAGGCCTACTAGGCTCTAGGCTCAGTTCGTAGACAGACTAAAAGGAGGTTCCTCGCGAAGCGGTTGCCAGGGAGTGTTGCAAGACGAACTTATATTATAAAGCTGAAGAGTTTGTTTGTTTGAACGCGGTAATCTCGGGAACTACTGATCCGAATTGAAAAATTATTTAATTATTGGATAGTCCATTTATTGAGGAAGGCAGGCTATATAACATCACGCTACAATCGATAGGAGTGAAGCAGCAATGAAAAATGTTGCAAAAACGGGGAAAATTTACGCAATCGAAATTGCGCGGGACAGCTAGTATAACATAATGCGGGAGAAACCGCGGGGAAAAGCTTTGCTATTCTTTAGGAAGGGTACAAAATTTTACTAGTATTCTAAAATATGGTATCGGTTTAACAATAGTACCACAATATCTCTTCCAGTTGGAGTCGTCAAGGCGACTAACAGCCGGTTTCAATAATCTAACTATCGATGGATTTAGCTACTAGAGGTATATATTTGACATAAGGTCCATACCAAATATGTCAAAATTCTACCTCTAGTAGCCAAATCCATCGATAGGTAGATTATTGAGACCGGCCGTAAGGGATTTATCATCGGAGGAGGCAGCAGCGTCCTCGGAGTACTAAAAAAACTTAATGCGATCGCCAATCCGCTCGCCAAGCGCAATTACCTTCAGGAACTATAATAAATAGGTTCTACTGAGGAGACCAGTGCCCAGCAGTGGAACATCATATGGGTTGTTAAGATAGTCGAAAGTATTGACACTAATACTCACTTATGCCTAAGCAATGCTTGAGCGGACGGTCTCGCTCTAGGCTCAGTTCTTAGACAAGCTGATAGGAAGTCTCTCGCGAGGCCGGTGCCGGGCAGAGTGTTCCGAGATGTGGTCGCTCCGCTCAGAGCCGCCCCGCCCGCCAACCTCGACACCACTTGTTGGTGACGCGGGGCTAGCTTACCTGAAAAAAGATAATGGAATTTGTTAAAATTAGACGGCGTTGTGGATGATAGGTCCATTTTGGAAATAAATGACACTCAACCAAATTAGCCAAATATGTCCAGCAAAGTGCTAAGCTCATTTTTTCTCAAAAATACCTACCATACATTACGATGTAACTGCATCAAGTTTTTTTTTTTTAAAGAAAACTACCAATGTGGGATTTCGGTCCCACATTACTAGCAATCCTGTTAACCCCTCCAGCTAAGCTCAATGGCTTGTGTTAGGAGTGGGTTCACGTCGGTAGTATAATGGGTAGGATTCGAACCCGCGACCTCACGATTGCGAGACGGATGCCTTAGCCATTAGGCTACCGCCGCTTCAGTGCAGTTCAATTGCTTACTTGGGATTTGGAAACCATTAAAATCGAGATATCTTTTATTATGATGTTCAAGTAAACTGTTTATATTGTATATTGTGTTGTCTCCGACTAAGCTGTTTCGAAAATACCCACAAAAATTACAAACTCACCGACAGTCTTAATAATATGTGCGAGTTGGTCAATGTCCGAATCTCCAGGGAACAACGGGTCACCCGTCAGCATTTCGGCGAAGAGGCAACCCATCGCCCAGATGTCGACCTCTGGACCGTATCTGAAGACAGATTTGAAAATCTTTCGTTTAAAGCTCAAAAGAGGAAAATATTTAGTACCTTCTAAGGTACCTTCTAAACTTCAGTTATACAAACAGATGATGATGAATGCTTACTGCTTTACTAATATGTAGTCTTACTAGGTTTGATTGAAACCGACTTAAACAAAAACTAGGCACTTGCCGAAGACGAAGGACACGAAACAGAATCTTGCCTTCACTTAGGGAGGTTAGGGAACTCTTAAAAAGGTGAACATGAAATAGGTAACGAACCTATGCTCTGCGACGAGGAGTTCAGGAGCTCGATACCACCTCGTAGCGACATACTCCGTGTAGGGCTCGCCAGGAGCTGCCAGCGCCCGCGCGAACCCGAGGTCGCATACCTTCACTATACCGTTGTTGGAGACCAGCACATTTTCTGGCTTTACATCACGGTGAATTATCTGTGAACCAGAAAACATAGTACTACTTAATATTATACTTTTTAATAATAAGGGCAAATTTAAATACAAAGTTCGATTCGAATTAGGAAACGATATTTATAATGGTAATGATACTTCATTTTATGACTTCGCTAGAAAGTTAAGTCGGAGAAGAGAACAGGGCAACAAGTACTCAAGACCCCTATTGGAAATTGCTAATGTTCAGGGAGAAAGTTTCTTTGTTTTTATACTGTATTTGCAGGTAAATTGCTGCTAATATATCATACACCTTGTAAGAGGACTGAGGGCAATTATACAACTCCCGCAAGTGCGGGTTTAGATTCATACAAATAACGAACACTATACATATACACCAAGACTTTCAAGAAATATAACATCCAAAGTTGTTTGAGTGAAATTTTTGTGTTGACTTTGGGATTATTGTAGGTACATTATGAAATCTCTATACTCACTGAGTTTTGATGGCAGTAATCTATTCCTTTAAAAAGCTGATAAAGATGTTTCTTCGCGGTGTCTTCACCAAGTCCACCGCTGGACGCCTCCAGTTCATCCAGTAGCGTGTGGTCGAGGTATTCAAACACCAGGTAGAACCGTCGCTTGCGTCTGAACACCTCGATCATGTTTACTAAATGGTCATGTCGAAGTTTCTGAAAGCCATGGTTAAGGGTTTATAGTTTATTTTTACTGGTTCACCAACAATTGTATTCTGTAATAAAAGGTTAATAGGCATCGAAGCTGACGGAACGCTAGGCCGTCAGGTAAAGCTTCGGGATCGGCGGCTATCTGTTGCTAGTTTGTAGAAGGTTTTAAATAGCCGACGCCGTAGTCGCTTTTGAAATATCAAGTTTCGTAGCCCCGCCCGTTCTGGCAGGTTGTAAGGGTCCAGTTTTCAAATATATATTTGGTTCTAGAATTTTGTGGTTTCCTCACTATATTTATTTTCCTTCATGTGGTAAATAGCAGGTTTTTGAAGTGGGGGGCAGGTTCCATTTGTTTCAATCAACTGCATTCTCTTCAAGATTCCAAAACAACTAATTGTGTGGACAGACATACTAATTTTGTTCGGTATAAACAACTTCGTAAAAGACAAGTTAATTTGTAACCAAATCGTGATTTTAACTAATTCATCAGCAGTAATTAACGATTCGTGATAAATAACAATAATTTGAAGACTGACGTATTCGTGAGTTTTCACGATTCATGAGCTGGTAACAACGGTCGTAGAAGGTTAAATGCCACTTTATAAATAAAAACAAATCAAATTAAATCTCGATCTAAAAAATACGATTTGTCGAAGTGCGTATGAGAAAATAAACGAGTTATACCCGATTTTTTTGAGATTTAAAACAAATCACGTGACCATGTTTCCAAGATAAAAAGTTAAGAAAATTCGAGACTAAAATCTATCTTTGTGTCAAATTTCATTCAGATCCGATCAACCGTTGTAGCCTGTTTGAATAACAAACATCCATCCATCCAAATTTTCAGATTTATAATATTAAGTACATATTATTTAGGATACACTCAACGTTACAATAATATAATATGAGAACCTAAGAAATCTATTTTAGATTTATGAGAATCATTAAGATATGATATCTTAATGAAAATTCCTGCATGTCCAACCCCAAATAATCCTTTTTTAAAGGAATAAAGTCTCACCTTCAACATTCGTATCTCCCTCAATGCCATCTTCTTGACGGCTGCGTCGTCTTCTGTCTCAAGGAACTTCTTGATAGCGACGAGCTGTCCTGTGTCTCGACGGCGGCATTTTAACACTACGCCGTATGAACCCTCGCCCACCTAAACAATTTTTTTCATTATTTATTTAATTTACCTCTACAAGCAGTCTCAACATTGATATCTTATTAGAATAAAAAATATCAACTTGACACGTACCTAAAGAAGATTTTGATTTGGCTAAAGACTTATTTGTCTTTTCTTTATCTATTGCCATGTCTTGAATGTGTACCTACATGATACCTGGGCAATAAAAAAGGAAATAACACAAGCCAAAAGAGCTTTCAATTAAAAGGGCAACCCTCTTTTTTATTAAAGTATGAAACAGGATAATGTTACTTAACATTCTAAAAAAAACCCAAAACATGATAAAAAGTTTATTTTTAAAAGATAACTAGCAATGTGAATTCACATTACCAGCAATCCTGTTGATGATTATACGTTAATGCCTCAAAGGTATTTTGCTAACACGTTCTTCTGAAACGGAGGGGACAACACATTTTCATAAACTAGCTGAGAACCATACCGATTAAACTAGCTTTGTGATTTAAAATCTGTCAAATCCATCTATCCGTTTGGGCGCCAGGATGCTACTAGGGTGGATCGAAATATTCGCGGCCTACCACATAAATACTTGACTTATTTTAATGTAACTGACCTCATTCGATTTGTTTACTCTCTGGTTGTCACATTGTAAAATTCTCTCACAATAGCATTATCTGTTTTTAAATTAGACTGAATTTTGTGAGCCTAAGTGCAGCGTTTTTAAAGAATGGAGAAAATTGAGCAACGTGCGGTCATCAAATACCTGTTTAAAAAAAAAACTGACTCCAAAAGAGATTCACGAAGATATGTCAACAACATTGGGGGAATCTGCTCCATCGTATACGACTGTGAAAAAGTGGGTTGCAGAATTTAAACGCGGACGAGAGAGTATTGAAGATGACCCTCGCTCCGGCCGGCCTACGACGTCTACGACTGAAGAAAACATTGGGAAAAATCTGTGATCTGATATTGGCAGATCGGAGATTGACCATCAGGGAGATGCTGACACTATTGGCATCTCATATGAACGAACACAAAACATCATAGTCAATGAACTTGGATTTTCTAAGGTTTCTGCGCGGTGTGTCCCCAGATTGCTTTCAGTTGAACAAAAACGAATACGGCTCACGATTTCTCGCGACAGTTTGGAAATGTTTGAGACTGATCCACAAGATTTTTTGGACAGATTTGTTACAATACATGAAACCTGGGTACACCACTACACCCCAGAGTCAAAACAGCAATCCAAGCAGTGGAAAAAACCTGATGACTCCAAAAAAAGCCAAAACAATTTTGTCAGCTGGCAAGGTGATGGCGTCAGTTTTTTGGGATGCTAAGGGTGTCATCATGGTGGACTACCTTGCAAAAGGTGAGACTATAAACTCTGCTTATTACTGCACCCTTTTACGTCATTTGCGTGAAACGATCAAAGAGAAAAGGCCAGGACTACTCAGCAAGAAAGTGTTGTTCCATCAGGATAATGCACGCGTTCACACGTCTGTTGAATCAATGGCTCAAATTCGTGATTGTGCCTTTGAATTACTGCCCCATCCCGCCTATTCCCCTGATTTGGCACCTTCGGACTTTCATTTATTCCCAAACCTTAAAAAACACCTTGGAGGTCAAAAATTTTCATCAAATGAGGAGGTTGAAACCGCGGTGGGTGACTTTTTTGAAGGCCTTGAAGAAACTTTTTTTATGACCGGCATACAGGCGTTGGAAACCAGATGGAAGAAGTGCATTGAGTTAAGTGGAGATTACGTGGAAAAATAAAATTACTTTTGTTTATATTTTATATTGTTTACTTGCTGAGGCCGCGAACTTTTCAATCCACCCTCGTACACATAGGCACCTTTTGCACCGAGGGTTCAAATACATCGATGTGATGCGAGCTAAACTTTTTTTATACAGTAAAATGAAGTGACGAGCAGGTCGTGTTCCAGATCGTCGATCGTCGAGGTAGCCCATAACAGTATCAGGGCCACCCAAATCCTTGTTTGGCAAAGATCTGAATGTCACCGCACCGTGCTCCTCATTTGAAATATTAGTTCTTAAATCCCATTTGCCCAGTAATTACATTTGTGTCAACAATATACTGTGCCCTTCAATTCAAATATAGTGATGCGCTATTTTACGGAAGATTAACTGATACTGTTGTGGTACCAACTAAGACGGCTTATGGTTCAAACGGGGCCGGTACATAAAAATGTATAAGTCTAATTTTGCCTGAGCTAAGTTGCAACTACGTCAAAATCAACAGCGGTCAAAATGTAGATGAGTAAATGAATAATTGTTACAAAGTACAAACGGCAAATCATCAACATGACAAAAAATCCTATAGTGAAAAGGTATCAATGACTAAATGTACAATTATTGACGAAATGTGTAGTTGTTATAAAAAAACAATGACAAATGACAATGAGACTGGAGCCTGCACTTGGATTACCCTGTGTTACGGGTCTTTAGGTCTTCCATCAGATAGGTAAAAAAATAGATAGTTTGTATTATAATGTAAAGTAAATTAAATACATTGCATCGATCAAGGAAGAGGTATTGACACGTTTTGGCATTAAAGTATTCTGTCTTATGGTCATTAAAGCCGTGACCAAAGCATGACGTACATTTTGGCGTAGTAGTAACTTAGCCTAGGTACAATTAGACGTATAGGTACACTTTTATATGGCGGCCACTCTCAGACCTACCACTTGCAAAAATATAAGATCGCAAAAATATAAACAAGACATCATACTTTCAGCTCCTGTTCTGCTGCTGAAAAAAGATGCCGCATGTCATCCATACGAGATCCTAATCACAAGATTATCATTGCACGATACCAATGACACAGTACCAACAATATAAATTAGCAACGTAGCTGCATTGATTACGAACTATGAAGTAAGTAGAATCCTCAAAACTTTTCACCGGCTGAGCCTGACACTGCCTGTTACAGGCTATAATTTAACCAAACTTAATGTTTTACCAAGAAATATTCACAATTGTCGTATTGCTCATAATTTTATCACTAATTCTAGCCGTAACGGTACTGGCTGATAGTCAAATGCCAAGGGTGACTTAAGTTTCGTTATGCTCAAAATTAGTTCTTCGTCTTTGATGAAATCTATACTAATATTATAAAGCTGAAGAGTTTACTTTAACTACTGATCCGAACTGAAAAAATCCTTTAATGTTGGATATCCTATTTATCAAGGAAGACTATAGGCTATATAACATCACGCTACGACTAATAGGAGCGGAGCAGCAATGAGAAATGTACAAATTGGGGAACATTTACGCAGACGAAGTTGCGCGGGACAGCTAGTGTAAAAATATAGTTGTATTTAGTAATATTTTTTATTAGAACAAAAAGGAAGACTGAAATTGTATGCACATGTATATTCGCTTAGAAAAATGGGCAAAAAGTTGTATTAGAGACTGTCCTTCTTGGTCTTTTACCCAGTTCTTCATGGTTCAATCTGTCAAATGGTTTTATATTACTAGTATGGAAAAAAAGACAAGAGACAACATGACAATCATGTGCGAAAGTAATAGTATAAGCTCTGCTTAGTTTGGGATCAGACGGCGGTGTGTGAGTATTATTATATCATATTTTGTGTAGATACTAACCACTGCTAACTGTTCGTACTTGTCCATGCCACGACTAGTGGGCGTGGATGGCGAGAGCCGGGACCGATCCATCCTGAACGACATGCCTCAGGAGCAGTGTCATCTTCAACACGTTACTATTGTACACCTTAAACAAAAAAAATGCCATAATTTTAATTTTGTCTTTTTAACCTATCTATTAATCCAAACTAAATATAGTAATAAGTAATAGCTCTGTCTGTCTGTTACGCTTTCACGCTTAAACCGCTGAAACAAGATATTTTGAGTCCAAAAGAACAGGACGTAGCCGTCATCCACGAGAACGGAGCCGCGGCTAAAAGCCAATTGTATGTAAAAATCTGTGTTTATCAATAAATTTAGCAAAAAGATTTAAATTACTTTTTTCTTTTGTTAGAAAATCGAACAAAAGAAAAAAGAAAAACCAAACTGGTTTAAAAACTGATTGGGGAAAAGGCCAAGGGGACATCTGAAAAAAAAAAACAAATTTATTGTAATAGCGA
Organism: Herminia tarsipennalis; assembly: GCA_945859575.2. NCBI lineage: Eukaryota > Metazoa > Arthropoda > Insecta > Lepidoptera > Erebidae > Herminia > Herminia tarsipennalis. The sequence goes on from OX243846.2 coordinate 21,059,674, forward strand.
TTAAATTTTATTGTAGGTGGTACGAAGTTCACCTTCACGAAGTGCAAATGAACTACAACCGAAATGGGATAGAATACATTTTTTTAGAAGACTGGTGTTGAGACAATTGCCGTAGGTAGGAACAACAACTAATATATAAGTACTTGACTATCAAGGTACATTTTGGACACCCTTTCTAGAATCTGAAACTACTCCCTCTGTGGCGCGGTGGGAGTGTATCCGACTGCTACACAAGGGGTCGTGGGTTCGATCTCCACCCAGGATTAAACTTTGTGTGATAAGCGTGATTGTTTATTCTGTGTCTGGGTGTTATTTATTTAGAAATATATAAGTATTTTTATCGGTTGTCTGGTTTCCATAGTACAAGCTCTGCTTAGTTTGGAATCAGATAGCGTTGTGTGAGTGGTCATATTATTATAGTTAAAAAATAAGTTAAAAGTATTAATTTATCATTCAAACAATCAATGGATATAGGCGCCAGTAAGTCCTGAAGCGACAGTTATATTTTCCTAAAACAACTTTCGTAGAACTTGCTATAGGTAATTACAAGGCAGAAATACTGAATAATAAAACAGCGCGTAAAATGTACAATACGGACTATCAAACTAATAACTTGTAATTGTAGCACAGTGAAGACAAAGAAGAAATAATAACATGTCTGACGTACGATCGACTTTGTCACTGTTGAGAAATTAATGTGAATTTTGGTGCAAAGTTCGAACTGTAGCGGAGGGAATAAGTTTTTTTTTTGACCCATATTAGGATTTAGAGATCTGGAAATGTGACATATCAATAAATGCAATGATAATGCAATCAATACCTACAAGAACTTCAATAAGTGGATTCTACTGGAGAGACAAAGCCTAGCAGTAGGATGTCATAGGGGGTTTGATGATCCGAATCGAGAGTGTCGCCTAGCTCCGACTTATTTGTGGTAGATGAGGGGAGGGCATCATTTTGTAATTAAACAAGGCGAGGGGAGTCCATCACTCAGTGGTGATCGAGCAGAGATAATCAACGTTACAACTGTCAGTCAGTGAAAATGTCACACTCGTGTGTCTGGAGAAAACGTCAAGCCGTATGTCCTGCATATCGTCCATCTGCATCTGCGTCTTTCTAGATGTGTGTAGTGATGAAACAGAGAGTGCATGTGTCTGTGCATACATTTGTGCAATTTAACATCTCCTCTATAGTTGGTTAGTCTCAGATTAAGCAACGTGTCTATGAAAAAAGTCACATTATGAGCTTCGGAAAATATGTTAAGCTATCACTCTGCGATCGTGTCTGATTTCCATCCAACGGGTGGATGAGAGTGAGAAAACAGAGAGTACATTTGTGTCGGCAGCAGTTGTAGTAGTTCTAGTTGCTTTTACTATAACTAAGCAAAAGCTCCTAAGACCCCGCCACTTATTATCCCAATCGCTTATAATTTAAACCACACGTTAACGCTGGTGGAAAACATTCACACGAAGAAAATTAAACTAGCCTAGATTTGACTCTATAATGTTACTTAATAACCGATTGTAGACTATTAACTGACAAGTCATTTCTACCCTTGTTAATAATTTAGCATTCGGTTTGGCTTAAACATGTATAAATAGATTCCTCGTGACCGCATTTTGTTTATACCAAAAACCCAGACATGTAGGTTTTTTAGCATGGCTTAAATTACGCTAACCAACTGTACACAAATGTACTAATAATACTTTTACATAAGATTGCCACTCGACTGATTAAAACGACATCTAAATACGCAAGGCTTAAGAAACTAAGATTTTATTTCCAAGCACTAAGATTTTCATTCAGAATCACAGTCTAAAAGCGTACATGGGTACTACATGTTTATTCTTCAAAGATATATGGATAATTAACGTTTCTTTAGGCACTTGTCCTACCAGTAACTATTTTAACGCTCAAGAAACGTATAAAGATGTAGATCAAGTTTAAACAAAAGAGATAAAATACAGAGCGAGTTCTCGCCGGCCAGTGGGAACAATCACCGATCAACTATTAATATATTTATCTCTTTTGTTTACATAGGATCTACATAATATAGTACAATTTTTCATTTCGGACCCACGCTACCACCGCCGATACCACTGGTGGTAGCGTGGGTCCGAAATGATACCACCAAGTAGTGTTGTGATTTGTTTACAAGATACTATATGTGGTAGCGTGGGTCCGATACAAGATACCCTTTCGATAACAACCAAACGATACGATACCACCAAGAATAATTTCTGACGCAAGCGAAGCCGTAGGCTAAAGTTGGTAGGTATACCTACTTATCTTCCGTATTAGCTAAGTGTGACCTTTGTTATCTCACTGCTTTCATATAAAATGCATTAGCATCGATATGATTTTAAACAAGAAGTATTTTATCGGTTTCACCCTGGCCATTTATAAACAAATAAGATCGACTGTCATGAGTTTCTTTTATGTCAATAAATGTTGACTTTTACTGTTAAGTTTTCGTTGGTTCTATATTAAATAACTACGTACCTATAATATGATGACTGAAATACAGGACCCTCATTTTGATATCATTCGAATAAATGGGGGAAGTGCTCTTCTTTTTGGAATATACAGATACCATCGCCATAAAATATATAAAAATGATTCATCGATATGGCGGTGTTCAACATATAAAAATACTAAATGTTGTGGCTCTATTACCATTGCAAAGGTATTTAGTCTTTTTCAATTGCTTTGCTTATACTACTTATTATAGCTGAATTATAATGTAACTGCCCGTGGCAAGCTCGAGGAGGCAGATGGGTTAGTTTGTTATTACGATGCACACATTATTATTATATTTTTTTTTGTTTATTTTAAGGATATAAAAACTATCATTACACAGAAAGATCATACTAATTGTGTAGCTGATACCCATAGTAATGCTTTAAAAGAAAAGTGTAATTTGCGAGAAAATGTTGTGGCATCGGATAAACCAATTCAGAGACTGTATGAGTCTAAAAAGAGAAAATTTTATGACCAAGGATTAAATTTAGCAATCGATGATTTTCCTCCATATGAAAGTGTCAAACATTTTCTGCATGATGCTCGGAACAAATCTGCGAAAATCTCAGAAACCAAATTCAAAAATGTAAAAGAAGTAGAAGTTCCGGCTCAATTTCAAAATTTTATTTTAGCAGACTATTTCAATGGTCCGGCAAGCAAACTCGAATCCTTGTTTTTAGTTCTTATAACTCCCGAAAAATTATTCCTGATGTAAAAGAATATTTCATGGATGGAACTTTTTACACCTGTCCAGCACCATTTGTTCAATTATATAATATTCATGGTGATATGTCCAGCAGTGTGGAGACAACCAAAGTGAAACCACTAATATTTGCGTTGATGTCCGATCGCACGGAAAAGAGTTATATGGTTTTGTTTAATTTGATCCAGTCCCAACTTCCAGATTGGAAACCACAAAAGATACATTGTGATTACGAAATTGCGCCTATGAAAGCGATTTTAAAATTATTTCCAGACATTGTGCTTAAAGGATGTTATTACCACTGGAATCGTGGAAGCAAAATTATTAGGAAATACTAAAATCAAACCAGAACGAAGAATTGTTTCTCTGATAGCAGCTTTGCCACTTCTTCCAAGTACAAACATCTTAGAAGGCTACGAATATATCAGATCTGAATGTAGTAACAACGACCGATTGTCAAAATTGTTAAAATATATGGAAACCTTTTGGCTTAAAATACATTCACCAAACGTATTTAGTGTGTTTGGTGAACGCCATAGAACAAATAATATCTTGGAAGGTTTCCATTCTAAAATTAATAAGTTATTAAATAAAAATACGGTAACACTAATGCGTTTATTAAAAGTCTTGCAAGATGTACATAATTCCGAAGTAACACCAAAAAAGCGTCGTAAAGATCAAATAATCAACGATGATTATATTACCGATATTCAAATGCAAATTGTCAACAAAATAATCCCAATAGGCCATGCTTTAGATAAATTACGATGAACTTTTTTCAATAATTTCTCTCATAAATACAGTAACCTTATACGTTTAGTAAACGCATTACAATAGGTTCCCACTACACTGTTTTATTTATCGATTTATTAATAAGAAGTGGGACCTTCTAAAATATTCATTTAAATGAAAATGTACGTTACCATCGATAAACGCGGTAGGAGAAGAGTGTTACAGCATCTAGGGCATAATTATTAATTCCACAAAGCATTTCGAACAGTTTCTCATGGACCCACTAATTTGGCCTACTAGGGGGACCACGGTGCGACTGGTTAGGAATATTCGAGAAATGCAGAATAACTAATTTCATCAAGGTCGAGAATTGCTCGACCATGTTTTATTATTTTTATTTTATTTTTTTTATTTTTGAATTATCATAGATCCTAGTTTATGAAAAACACATACATCCTAATTTCGACCTTATTGACAATTTATTATAAACGTATTTTATCATATTTATAAAATTATTAATGTTAATAAAGACCAAATTCGCTTGCAGTTTTAACTAGTTTTTTTTACATCCCGTACCTACCTACAGTCCGTCAAATCTAAGAAGTACCGTTTGACAGTTCTGACAATTGAATGATAGGGATGGGATGAAAAAATCGATTACTATAATATCCGAACTTTAAGAGATCGATTACTATAATATCCGAATTTTAAGAAATCAATTGTTATAATTAAATAAAAGAAATGTTTAGGATATTTTTTTATTCACTACTAGTACTAGTATCGTCGTCTTCGTCATCATCGTCATTTAAATTAATGACCAGTTGATTGTCCATTACATTATCAAAGTGTACGTCTCTTTCGAAGTCGTCCATTATTATTTTCTTTGTTTTTTGTACTACTTTACTCCAATCTTCCTGTGTAACTTGGGCACATGCTTCCTTTAATAAACCTTCCATTTTCTTGACACTGAAGGGTGGTTTTGTGTTGTGTCTTGCTGCATAACCTGTAAAACAATAATGTAACTATTTGATAGCAGACGAAAACCATTGTTTAAATTATAAATGTTAGAAGTACTCGTGTTATTATCATAATATTATAAAATATTACCTTTAACTTGGGCCCAAATCAGTTCAATGGCATTATATTGGCAATGGTACGGAGGAAGTCGTATGACTTTGTGCCCGTGCTCTTCGGCCAATTGGTCAATTACATATGTCGGTTTTGGTGGTTTATGCAATTTCACTAACTGTAATAATTCAGCTTTTAATAGTGACATGTCGGCATCCACTCCTTTTCTTTGCAGCCATGCCACCAAATCTGCTTTCTTATTGGCTGACGTAGGTGCTTTATCAATTTGCACAGAGTGGTATGGGGCATTATCCATTATAATTGTGCTGTTAGGAGGGATATTCTGTAATAAATTTAAGAACCACTCTCGGAACCTTACTGCGTCCATTTCTTCATGATACTCTTTAGTGCTTTTGGATTGGAAAGCTAATAAAGAGTTTTCCACGAAGCCTGTAGACGCTGACCCAGCATGGCATATTATGAGGCGTCCACCTTTTCCTATCGGCACCTTCGAGCACGAAGCTTCAGAATCATCAGTCCATGTTTTCGGCACAGAATGGTTGGAATTTAGCCAGGTTTCGTCCAAAAATATTACATTATCCCAGTTTATAATTTGTTTAACTTCGCGCAGGAATGTTAGTCGCTGCATAATTATGTCATGTCGCTCCATAACAATTTTTCGTTTGTCAACTTTTTTGTATCTGAAGCCAATTCCTGTTATTACCGTTCTCAACGACTCTATGCTTCCCTTATACAGCCCGGCATCTTTTAAAGTTGCACATAACTTTGCCAATGTTGGAAATTCGCCTCTTGTAAAATACCCGTATATATGGTTTCTAATAGCATGACTATCGAATTCATCGATGCCTGTCACAGGTTTATTTCTTTTTCGTTTTTTCGGTGTGTGAAGTACGTTACTGTCACTCCCCGAAGGCCCATATTTTTCACTTAATATTTTGCCAACGGTGCGGCTACCAATACCGAGAGCTTCACCGACGCGATCCCGAACTTGTGTAACTGGCAGTAGAAGTCCACCATTTTGAGATTCACGCTCAAAATACTCGTGTAATTTCACCACCAATTCACGAGCCTGGCTGTTCAAAGTACGTCCTCTTTTCGACATTATTAATAAACACTTGCTTAGTTCGGAGTCCAGTATAAATATTGCCAAGGTAAACGGATAAAGAATGATCAGTCCAGAAAAGTAATAGCCAAGTCACAAATTGTAAAACAAAAACGAGAAAGCAAGTACGCGCACAGTCAGCTTCCAAGATGGCGAGAGACTGCTGACGCCGAACCGACCGAGCGGACCGCGTGCGCTTGTAGTTGGCAGTGTTGCCAGAAAAAAAAAATTGTAGAGACTTGGACACCTGCGATTTTGCCTATTGACCTAAAAATAATTAAATTAATTTATTTTAGGGTATCTGTGTATTCAGTGCATTATGCGGTCGCGCAGTAACGTCGTTAATTTATAACATCAGGCAACAACATTTTTGTGAATGGGTTCTACATACCTTATTTTTATTAGTTTTAGACGTAGAAATAAGACTTAGAAGAAAAAATTGTAATTGTAAAATCAATGGATGTGCTTGTTAAAAATTTGTTTATTTCTCTGTAATATGCAAACCCATACTATCATACACAAAAATAAATGTAAAAAACACTATCCCTGACTCCATTTACTATTTCGACAGCGTTAGCGCAAGAAACCCCGACTTATTTGGGCGCGAAAATCAAAAATCGACAAATCGCTTTCGACAACTTTTTAAAGAAGCAAATATATTTGATTTATAAATACGTATTTTTGGTGAATGGGTTTTATCTCATATTTTACGATTACATAACTATTTAGTTATGTAATCGTAATATGTGAGATAAATCCCATTCACATGAAAAAATATTTGTTTGGTTGTCAAGTGTAATTTGTAAATAATACATTTGATTTTCCGTATATGTAAACGATTTTTTTGCATACAAGTGTATCCGAAGAGTCGCAACACTACGTGCAGTGACCTAACTACGTAACTTTGTAATGAGGTCAAGAATATAACTATTAGAAATTATTTACTGTGTAAATATGTGTTATTTTGCTTTGTTTGAAAGTTTTCAATTACATTTAGATATTAAGAATTGTACATTTTTAGATACAATAATGAAATCTTTCTAAATTCATGGTTTTATGAAAAAGGTTATCGAAACTGAATAATGTACGTATGAACAAAGTTGTTTCGGTTTGAAAAATATGAAACGTCAAACGGTACCTCTTAGATTTGATGGACTGTAAATACAATAGCCATGTTCAATTGCTTCTCGATCTTCGTTTGTTTTGTGATGTTCATGTTTAAGCCACGAGTCTGAAAGGCGTTAATGTATCTACTTGGAAAAAAATTCTTATTAGTTACCTACATTAAATTCAAATTGGTCTCATCACTATTTCTGGTTTGGTGGTATCGTTTCGGACCCACGCTACTACCAGTGGTATCGGCGGTGGTAGCGTGGGTCCGAAAGGCAATTTTTGAGCGAGAAAATAGTCGATATTTGCTCTCTTTCTCGCTGTTGATGGGACAAGTGTCTTATGGTGTTGATGTATATTTTTAAACATTTAAAAACACGAATCCTATACTGATATGTAATACAAAGCTGTTGATTATACTGTTACTGTGAACTCACGATACACATAATTGTATGTTTATTTAAATTAAAAAACTGTTACTATAAAATTATGCATGTATTCAGGGCCTTTACAATTATAAAAACAGAGGACACAAAATAAAATAAAATTGTGCCTCATGGATTGAACATTTGTTCGCAGTCAGGGATATGACTGCAATTTTGCAAGAGCAATTCAGTTTTGCCTTTTCTTGTGGCGATTAAAATACATCGAAGGCATGTAAGCAGTGCTAATTGTTTTGTATTCCTGCTTAGCCCTAATTTTCATTGTCAATGTCACAAGTTAAATAAATTATTAAGCGTTCTTTATATTCAATAATCGTTTGATGTCTATCTCACGCACCCTTGTGGCTCTTTGTAGCGTTTTAATAAAAGCATGTGAATAATTGTATGTGGCGACTGGCGACCCTGCCGGAGTGGCCATGTGATGTTATCTAAGTTCAATGTTCATTTATTCTGTGAAGGTTTATGGTGGTATCTATACTAATATTATAAAGCTGATAAGTTTGTTTGTTTGAACGAAATAATCTCAGGAACCACTAGTACTATTTGAAAAATAAGCAAGCAGCAATGAAAAATGTTGCAAAAACGGGGAAAAATTACGCAGTCGAAGTTGCGCGAGTCAGCTACTCAATAATAAAAAAAAAGTGTTTGGTCTTAATAATGCCTCTTTTTAAAACTCTTTTATACGATTTTAGGTCTTGGCCATGGAGTATAGAGAACAGGAGGAAGTATGAAAAGTGTCCGTCAAAACGCCTGGGGGCAGTTTAGTAGCAACAGAGGCAAAATTCCTCTAACCTGCAACTGCTTCAGTCATATCAAGGGTTTCTAAGAATTTTCCAATCGGCACACTTATATTCGTCTACAACTGCTATAGGCCGACCGCTTAACTCGTATATCGCCTGCGCGGTGAGAAGGGAGCGCGGGGTGATGTTAACGGGTGGGTGAGCGGGGTGCGCGGGAAGTTCTCTGTCCCGCGCACCCCGCTCACCCACCCGTTAACATCACCCCGCGCTCCCTTCTCACCGCGCAGGCGATATACGAGTTAAGCGGTCGGCCTATACATTCATACCATACCTAACATCTACGTTAGCGCCACTTTGGAGAGTTTTTAAACTGTTTTTACGGCTGATAATTTATAATTTGTCTCAAATTACAAATTACACACACAAGATCTTCTGATCTCTATACCTATTCCATGGTCGTCATAGCGTTGATGTAACACAATCAATCAGTCTGCCAGAGGGTGCACTAAGGTTTGAGCATTAACTCGGTGCCTTTAGGTCGACAATGACTACTTTCCTAAAATGACTACTTTCTTGAAATGACTACTTTCCGGAAAAGACCACCCTTAATTCTGAAAATGACTGCTTCCTGAAATGACCACTTTCTTGAAATGACTACTTCCTGAAATGACCACTATCTTGAAATGACCACTTTCTTGAAATGACCATTTCCTAAAATTACCACTTTCATTCACTCATTTACTCATTTATCCATTCATTCGATCATACCTTTCATTCACTCGTTCATTCATACATTTCCTCAAAATTCAATAAAATAAATAATACAGCCTTATATGTTAATCCAGATTAACGATATGTTTACAAAATGACATTGAAATCCATACAGTAGTTTTTGCGTGAAGGAGCAACAAACATACATACATCCACACATTTTTACAAACTTTCACATTTATAATATTAGTAGTGATTAAAATATTAAAATTTGCAATGTATTGACATTGCAATGAAATGTCATTTACAGACTAAAACCTTAAAGGAAGGACAAGCTATGTATTAATAAATAAAAAGATAACAGTATAATATTCCTGTCTATAACTGTCAACCACATTATGTCATCACATAATTTGATTTTATTTGAGGCGTAATAAATATTTATTTCATTGTGTTTGTTTAAAAATGGATATTGAGATTATTAAAAACCAAAAAGGACAGGATAGTTTATTGCATAACGGGTACAGATATAACATTAGCAAATATAATAAAACAATTATATAACATAACATAACAAATAATATAACAAAAATTATTTTTGTAAGACTATCTTTGGGGTTTACTAACAAGCGGAGAGCATTTAAAAAAAGAAAAACTTAGAAAAGACTAGCTTTTGCCCGCTGCTTCGCTTCCGAAGAAAATCTTTTTTTAAACGTTAACCATTATTTTGTATGGCAATGTAAAGTAAGAAGTTTTTTTTAGTTTAATAAAATTGTGATTTTGTTTCATTAATTATTTGTTAGTAGGTATATTAAGTTTATTTTTAGTTTAATAAAATTGTGATTTTGTTTCATTAATTATTTGTTAGTAGGTATATTAAGTTTATTTTTAGTTTAATAAAATTGTGATTTTGTTTCATTAATTATTTGTTAGTAGGTATATTAAGTTTTTTTTTAGTTTAATAAATTTGTGATTTCGTTTTATTAATTATTTATCTTTCTTCTACTTTAATGCCAAAAACGTCAAAAATTGCCATTGATGCCTTATTGAGATCCAATTAGGATTCATAATTAAATCATTCGTAAATTATCAGGAAGTAGTAATTTCAGGTAGTCATTTTAAGAAAGTGGTCATTTCAGGAAGTAGTCATTTCAAGAAAGTGGTCATTTCAGGAAGTAGTCATTTCAAGAAAGTAGTCATTTTTAGGAATGTGGTCTTTTCCGGAAAGTAGTCATTTCAAGAAAGTAGTCATTTTAGGAAAGTAGTCATTGTCGACATAAAGGACTCGGTGTATGTGTTAGCTAGATGTAATCGATTAGCGGACACCTCGCGGTTTCACCCACGTAGTTTCCGTTCCCGTAGGAATACAGGAATAAAAGTAGCCTATATCACCCAGGGATAGTGTAGCTTCCCAACGGTAAAATAATTTTTGAAATCGGTCCAGTAGTTTTTAAGTTTATTCGTTACATACAAAAACACAAATCTTTATTATTATAAAGAGTAAGAATAAGTATAGAAGATATAGATAAGATAACATTTAATCATAACAGAGAATCTCACATTCAGTAAGCCCTTAATATTAAGCTCCTTTTCAATATAAGCACTTCATATTAAGCTCCTTTCCAATATCATTGGAAACCACATATTATACTGTGTTCATGTCACTCCAGTTTTCCACCTTCGCGTGTCTTTCCCCCATAACTGTAGTCCTTTAATTGAACAATTACGTTACTACAGACGCTTTAATTAGTTAAAACATAGTGACATGATATCACGACAACTTTGGTCAAGGTCACTAAAAGAAACAACAATGGTGCACTAATGATGTGGTTAAAATAAATTTGTATTATGGTGGAACAACAAAATTGCTTGTTTAAGCACTATCGATAAATCGTTTGTAAATAAACTAGACAGCTTATAAGCTGTACTTGTATTGAAAAATCACAAATATGCGAGCGACACAAAGTTTTAAATCAAACTCGACTGGTTAATATTAATTTACAAAAAATGACACCTCAGCTATCGAACATCGAATTGAAGACGAACCAAACGATTACGACTAATCACGTGATGAAATTAGGCAAGCCGTCTGGGTTGTAAAACGTGCCAAAAAACCGCTATCCCACTAACGATAACGAGGGTTGACGTTACGCGTCTGAACAGTGACAAACGCAGCATTGAAACGTAGTGCTAAATTATTTGCCCTCCTGGGCGGACGATCATCCCTTCTTGCTACAAGGACATAACATCTTGTCCTCTACACAAATTAAACCTCCTACATTGAAATACCTACCTACGATGAAAAATAGTAGTCTAAAAAATTTAAAATGAACTTGGTAACTAATGGTATCATTAGTAACATAAATGTGTTTAATTATTTAAATCAATGACATGACACGATCACGGTACCAAGGTCAAGGTGAAAGCGTAGCCTAACGATAGTACCTATAATGGTCGCCGCCCAATACACCGTTCCATATTAGCAGGCCTAAATATAATATTACTAGCTTAAGTGTGACTTGCTTAAACTGAAAATTTGCAAGGAGATTCTGTTGGAGTTTTGGGCTGGGTGTTTAGTCAAGACGTACAATTTCACAAGCATTTATTTAACTTGCCCTGTGTGTATGTTAATTTGTGTGGGTCAAATCTTGGAATATAAATTAGTACCACTTTCTGACGTCCCAAGTGAGGGCTCAAATTTTGTACACTAGTGTATCTTTAATGACAATGCAATACAATAGTACCATACACTAGCTCTGATGATGGAGTCGGAAGGTGGCCATAGGAACTCCTAAACTAAAAAACAGAAACCTTGTAAGCCTGGGCTCATTTGATTCGTCTTGACAAGCACTCCGATCCTAGATGATTTCCGGGGTCTGATGATGGAGCTGGAAGGTGAGACGGTGGTACTCATCAGTCATATAATGTACTTGCAATTCTCCTCCCCCCCATGTTTGAGCTCGTTAATTAGTCTTTTTTTTTAGTCAGGGGGTTGCCTGTTCGTAACTTGTCCGGTTGCGAAACAGGTGGCTTCGGGTACGCAACCCCGACTTCCCGAGCCGCCAATCACTGCACTCCCAACCATCCCTGCACATTGGTGTCCACTGTCCTCCCTTTCCTTTCCTACCACTTGTGGTAGCATCTAGCGACCGGGTAGGTACCACAGCTTGGCTTATTTTGATCGTATAGCAAATATGCGTTCCGACCAAAGAGCTAAGTAGCCGATATCCCTCCCTTCTTCCAACTATCCCTTCCACATGAGCTGTCGGGTCGCATTGAGGTTCGGAACAGGCGGTGTAGGAGTTCTCGCGGATCCGTAGGGCGTGACGGGTTGACGGGGGGTTCAGGGAGACCCGGTGGGAATGGTTACCGTCGGCCACCTGCCGGTCAGTAGGGGACCCGAACCCGGGAATATCCCACCTGGGAGGCTGTCCCGCCAACCGGCGAAAATCCCACATACTGCTGCCGAGCCGGGAGGGAGACCGGAGTGGATCCCGTTAGTAGTATGCGGGGGGGCACCGGGGGCCCTTCCGTGCCCCGCGTCAGCCCTTCATACAACTCGCGGACCAGCCGGGACTTACGCCCCGCCCCCTTATCTGAGTATCACTGTGGCCCCATACCTCATATAACCCCTTCCCGATATATATCTCTCTCTAAATGATGCCACGATTAAGAAAAAAGAGAAGGCTTTACACGGCGGACACCCTATCCACATTTAAAATGGATTTTTGCAATGTCAGGGGTCTTCATAGCAACCTTGACGCTGTACACCACCACCTTGAGACAGCGCGGCCTGCTTTGCTCTTTTTAACGGAGACGCAGATATGTGCCCCGGATGACATCTCGTACCTTAAATACCCCGGCTACGAATTGGAGCAGACATTCCTTCGGAAAGCCGGGGTGTGCGTGTTCATACGGAGCGATATATGCTGTCGCCGCCTTCGGGGCCTCGAACATGTAGATCTGTCCATTTTATGGCTTCGCGTAGACCATGGGGGACTTACCCGTGTCTACGCGTGCCTCTACAGATCTCCTTGCAGTGATTCGGGGTCGACTCTACTATTTGAGAACGTCAAAAGGGGGATTGACCAAATGTTGGAGCAGTGCCCATCCGCAGAGGTGGTGGTCCTCGGTGACTTTAACGCTCATCATAAAGAGTGGTTGGCATCGAGGACCACCGATCTCCCAGGTAGGACCACTTTCAACATGGCCTTGGCCTATGGTCTCTCACAACTAGTAATACAGCCCACCCGTATTCCAGACGTTGAGAGCCACAAAGCCTCCTTGTTGGACCTTCTGCTGACAACACATCCACGCGGATACAGGACGGTCGTCGATGCTCCACTTGGATCGTCCGACCACTGCCATATCCGCACTGAAGCCCCCATTGCGCGACCCGTCCGCTCTCCAGCGAATGGTTCCCGCAGAGTCTGGCGATATGAGTCAGCAGATTGGGATGGACTCCGCGAATTTTTCGCGTCCTACCCTTGGAGGCGGCTTTGCTTCTCCACAGAGGATCCCGACGCTTGTGCGGACTGCATCACGGATACGGTGCTTCAGGGAATGGAACTATTCATTCCCAATGCCCGAATTCCCGTTGGCGGTCGTAGTCGCCCCTGGTTCAACCAGGCTTGTCGAGTGACCGCGCGCCTGAAACAGTCTGCGTACTTAGCCTGGAACGATGCCAGGAATCGTAAGGATCTGACCGTGAATGTTGAGAAACGTAAGTTCAACGCCGCCTCCAGAGCCAACAAGAAGGCTATTGCTATAGCAAAGGCAGATCACATTGCCAGAATTGGCGAGCGACTTCAAAGGCATCCCTCTGGGAGCCGTGCATTCTGGTCGCTCGCCAAAGCTGCACAAGATAACTTTTGCCAGTCCAACCTCCCACCACTGCGCAATTTCGATGGCAGTCTGGCCCACAGTGCTAAGGAGAAAGCCGATCTCTTGGGCCGACTCTTCGCCTCTAACTCGACTTTGGATGATAGAGGAGCCACACCATGACACCACCTTCCATCCCAAAGTGTAAGAGCTCCATGCCAGAAATACGCATCACGCAACGTGCGGTTAGGCAGGAGCTCAGGCTCCTTGATACCCAGAAATCGAGCGGGCCGGACGGCATCCCTGCAGTGGTACTTAAGACGTGCGCCCCTGAGTTGACCCCCGTTCTGACGCGCCTCTACCGCCTCTCATATAAAACCGGAAGGGTTCCATCTTCGTGGAAGGTCGCCAATGTCCACCCTATTCCCAAAAAGGGTGACCGGTCAGACCCGTCAAATTACAGGCCGATAGCGATAACATCCTTGTTATCAAAAGTGATGGAGAGAGTTCTCAACACCAGACTCTTGCGGTATCTTGAGGAGCACCAGCTGATAAGCGACCGCCAGTACGGCTTCCGTTACGGTCGCTCAGCTGGTGATCTCCTTGTGTACCTCACGCACCGCTGGGCTGAAGCCTTGGAAGGCAAGGGCGAGGTTCTTGCTGTCAGCCTCGACATCGCCAAGGCGTTTGACAGGGTCTGGCACAAGGCCCTTCTATCGAAGCTTCCTTCTTATGGAATCCCCGAGGGGCTCTGCAGATGGATCGCTAGCTTTCTGGACAATCGGAGCATTATGGTCGTCGTTGACGGTGCTTGTTCCAGTCTGAAAACCATTAATGCTGGCGTTCCACAAGGTTCGGTGCTCTCCCCAACACTTCATTCTGCATATCAATGATATGCTGTCCATAGAGAACATACATTGCTATGCGGATGACAGCACGGGTGATGCACGATATACCAGCCAACAGAACGTCCCTCGGAGCATTGTTCAGGAGAGGCGGTTGCAACTTGTGTCAGAAGTCGAGGACTCTCTGGGGCGGGTCTCCGAATGGGGTGAGAGGAACCTGGTTCGATTCAACCCCACAAAGACACAAGTATGCGCGTTCACTGCGAAGAAAGACCCATTTGTCCTAGTGCCACAGTTCCAAGGAGTTACACTCCGAGTCACCGAGAGTATTGGGATCCTCGGTGTCGAAATCTCCAGCAAAGTCCAGTTTGGGAGTCATTTGGAAAGTAAAGCCAAATTGGCGAGCAAAAAGGTGGGTGTCTTCAACAGAACGAAGCGTTACTTCTCGCCGGCACAGCGACTTGTGCTCTATAAAGCGCAGGTTCGACCGCACGTGGAGTACTGCTCTCATCTCTGGGCGGGTGCCCCCAAATACTTGCTCGATCCATTTGACTCCCTCCAAAGGCGAGCTGTTCGGATCATTGATGACCCCAATCTCACGGACAGACTGGAGTCCTTACAGCAGAGGCGTGACTTTGGTGCACTTTGCGTACTCTACCGTCTGTTCAACGGGGAGTGCTCTGAGGAACTGTTTGACATGGTGCCACCGTCACCTTTCTACCACCGCACCACTCGACATCGTAGTAGGGTTCATCCATTCCACCTGGAAACAATACGGTCCTGTACGGATCGATTCCGGCGTTCCTTTCTTCCACGTACGTGTAGACTCTGGAATGAACTACCTGCTGCGGTGTTTCCCGAGCGCTACGACATGTCTTTCTTCAAACGAGGTTTAAAGAGAGTTTTCACTTCACGGTAGGCAGCGGCTTGGGTGTGTCCCTGACATTCCTGTAGTCCATGAGCGGTTTGCCAAACTTCTTGGCAGTATATGATTAGGTATAAATGAGACAAAAGATGTAGTATAGTCTAGTTATAATTATCCAAAGGTGCATCTTATATACTAACGACTTCGTGTTGATAACAGATAGTAGAAACATTTAATAGATACTGAACGTGCGATAAGGAACATAAGATTGTGATGTAGATTGTAGATACAGCACAAGGATATTGTACTGTAACAGTACACCCCGCTTTAAAAAAATTTATGGTAATAGTGTTTACAATATAAATTTGACCTAGACCTTACTAGTTATTTGCTGATGTACCTATATATAAATAATAATGCTATTGTACGCGGTTGAATTTGATGACGCCTGTTGTGGTGTGATTTGCTGACGTCTGTAATTTTGACTTAGCTGTTGCACGAGTGTTTATTATTTTTTTCCGTTAAACTCTTCATTTTTCTGTCCAGTGTTTTCATTATGCCGTAAATTAGGATCACGCCGATTGTTAAAATAATCTGTCCCATTGCAACATTTCTTGTCCACCGTAAGTCCTCCTGGATCAGGTTACGGAGTTGGTCCGCTTCGTTTTGATTGAGGCAATTGTCCGTATTGTATGTTATCTGGTTCTTAGAACTTTGATTTCCCATTTTAGATGTCTTGTTGTTACGAGTAGTTGTGAATTAATGGTATATGTTAAGATCTATGTTAATATATATACGAATAGCTTGCTTATATCAGCGATTTTTTATAGACGACGTCCCGATCGTGTAGTGTACGTGTGTGAATGCCTGTCGCAATCCTTTGAATCTGGCACGTAGTTTGATTCGTCATTGATCATGAAAGCTGGTTTCAATCTATCAATTGATATCACTGTCTCTTTATCCCTAATTCTAATGCAAAATGTTTTATCTGTTTTACTAATTACTGGGTAGGGTCCTTCATACGGCGGTGTCAGGGCTTTCTTAATTCTATCACACCGAACAAATACGTGTGAGCATTCTTTGAGTTCGGGATGCACAAATATAGCTTGATTGTGTTTTTTTCTTTTCGTAATTGATGTCATTTGTGTGATGTCCTTTTGAATTTGTTTTACAAACTCTTCGTACGTTGATAACTGTGCTGCTGATGACTCAAAAAATCCTCCAGGGAGTCGTATTGGCGTTCCATATGTCATCTCTGCTGAACTATAACCTGTGTCTTCTCGCAAGCTACTCCGCAACCCGAGTAAAACTGTTGGAATTTCTTTTAACCAATTTTCGTTGGATTCTCTTGTCATTAACGCCGCCTTTAAAGTTCTATGAAATCTCTCTATCATTCCATTGGATTGTGGATGATAAGGTGTTGTCCTAATTTTATGTATTCCCAAAAATTGTGAGAGTGACTCAAATATTCTTGATTCAAACTGTCGGCCTTGATCCGTAGTAATGCGCAATGGACATCCAAAACGAGTAATCCATCCTTCGAAAAGTGTCTTGGCTACTGTTTCTGCAGTTATATCTTCTACCGGAAATATTTCGGGCCATGACGTACAACGATCTATGATTGTGATTAAATATCTCTTCCCTTGTGAAATCGGAAGTGGTCCGACGATGTCAATATGTAAATGTTCAAAACGTTGCGCTGTCATAAATGTACCAGGAGGTGATATCGTATGTCGTTGTATTTTTGATTTTTGGCAGGCTATACATGATCTACACCAATTATTGATAAATAATAAATACCTTTGGGTTATCATTTTTCTCGTAGTTCTTTTTCCTGGATGGCTCATACCATGAATGGTATCGAAAATTTGTTTGCGAAAATGCTTTGGTAAGTAGGGGCGGCTTTTTCCAGTAGACGTGTCGCAGGTGATGTTTATTGTGGAACCCGGAAGCGTAATGTTTTTGAATTTTAATCTTTTATTGTCATGTAATTTACTTAGTTCATTATCTGTTGATTGACATTTTTCCAATTCAGCGTAATCGATAGGTGATGGCACGTATATTTCCTCTATTCGAGATAAGGCATCGGCGGTAATATTGTCACGTCCGCTTATGTGTTGAATGTTGGTACTGTATTGTGAAATGAAATCTAACTGCCGGACCCGTCGCGGTGTATCGTTTGATGATGGTTTTTGGGAGAATGCGTATGTCAAAGGTCGGTGATCCGTAAATATTGTAAATTCTCTTCCCTCGATTAATCTGTGAAAATGTTTGACGGCCATGTATATTCCTAACAGCTCTCTGTCAAACGTAGAATATTTTTGTTGAGTTTCGCTCAATTTTTGTGAAAAAAATCCTAATGGTTCCCAATTGCGTCCGGATTTTTGTTGTAAAACTCCACCAACGCAAGTAGCACTAGCGTCGGTCATGAGCGCTAGTGATGCGTTGCGGGAAGGATGCGCTGTTAACACTGCGTTTTTCATGCTTTCCTTGCATTTTTCGTAAGCTTTGTCTGCTTCCGTTGTCCAAGGAACAGGTGAATTATCGTTCTTTTTTGAACCATGTAGATATTCGTTTAAAATTCTTTGATTTTCCGCTGCGCGTGGAATATTACTTCTGTAGAAATTGACCATGCCCAAAAATCTTCTTAATTCTTGAATTGTTTTCGGTTTGGGAAACTCCATGATTGCTTTGTAATTTTCTTCGGTAGGGTGTATTCCTTGGCTCGTTATATGATAACCTAAGAAATCTATTTCCCTTCTGAGAAATTCGCATTTTTCGAGATTAATGGTTATTCCATTCTCGTGTAAACGTTTGAAAACCGTTTCTAAATGCTGATAATGCAAATCTTCGTTGTCCGATGCGATGAGACAGTCGTCTACAAATATAAATACGAAGTTTAAATCTCTAAATAAGGAATCCATGAATCGTTGAAATGTTTGTGCCGCATTGCGTAATCCGAAAGGCATTCTTAAGTACTCAAAAAGTCCAAAAGGTGTGATGATGGCTGTTTTTTCTATATCTTTAACAGGAATACAATGGTATGCTTTACGTATATCTATCTTGCTTAGTATCTTCTTATTTTCTAATATGTATGTAAAGTCAGTTAATCTTGGTAGTGGGTATTTGTCCGGTACTGTCGTGCTATTGAGCATTCGATAGTCTCCGCACGGTCTCCATTCGCCATTTTGCTTTTTTACCATATGTAATGGGCTTGCCCATGGGCTATCTGACGGTCGGCAAATTCCGAGTTCTATCATATTTTGAAATTCCTTTTTGGCTATGTCGTATTTTTCTGGAGGTAATGGTCTTGCCCGAGCTGCGACGGGTGGTCCTGTAGTGATAATGTGATGTTCAATCTTATGTTTGGGCGCATTGCGGAGAGAGGACCCTTTCGTGATGTCTTCGTATTTGTTTAAAAGTTGCGTAATACGTGGATTCGTTCCCACTGCGATAGTACGAATTGTTTGTTGTGTCGCTTTTTCCGAAGTTACATGCGTTGTCAGCTCTGTAACTTTGTCGATAAGTTTGCGACCTGCTATGTCGACTAATAGTTTATAGTGCTCTAGAAAATCTGCTCCAATTATTGGTTGTGTAACATCGGCGATTACAAAATTCCATTTATAACATCGTTGTAGTCCTAAATTCAAGGTAAGCGTCTTCTCGCCGTAAGTCCTAATTTTAGTCCCATTTGCAGCGTATAGTGAGTATTGTTCATTTTGTAAAATTGAATGTCTCTGTTGCTTGCTAATGACTGAAATATTTGCGCCCGTGTCAATCAAAAACTTCATACCACTTTTTCGGTCGGTAATGGTGAGGCGATTGGATGGGTGGATTGCACAGAGTTTCGCCGTTGTCTGTGCTCTTATTCGTTTCCCTGGTTCCGTACGTAAGTGATTGGTTTCCAACCGCATGGTTTAATGCAGTTCTGTGCATATTTTCCGAATCTTTCGTGGTAGTAACAAAATCGATTTGCTCCTCTATAGTTTGTTCTCGGCCTCATAATCGGGAATTGTTGACGTTTCTTGAAATGATTGTGCGTGTTGGGTCGATAGCCATATTGACCTTGCTGAATTGCGTCAATATCTATCTGTAATTTTGCTAGCTGGGCTAAAATGCATGCTGTATTGTTGTCGTTTGAAGTGTCGTTGCTAACAGCTGATATTTCGGTTACTTTTGAATTCATTATTATTTTGTCTGCAATTTGGCTCAGTTTGTCAATTTCCATGTCTTCCGTAACTGCTAGAACCATAGTAACTGATGTTGGTAAAAGCCTGAACCATAGTAGTTTAATTGTTTCGTCACTGATTTTTCCTCTCCCGAGGACTCGCATTTGACGTAATAACTGCGAAGGTTTCGATCACCGAGTTCTGTCTCTGATATTAATTTTTGAAACTGTCGCTGTTCTGTTTCTTCGTAACAATCAATTAAACGTTCCTTGATGTTTTTGTATTTATCTGTAGTTGGTGGTGAAGTGATTAGGTCACTAACTTGTAGTATTTCTTCCTTGGATAACTTTGCTATTACTGTACAGTATTTGTATTCGTCTCCTTGCTTCTGTGGTGCTAATATGGCTTCTAGTTGCGTGAACCATAATCTTGGTTGGTCTTTCCAAAATTCCGGAATGCGGGATAAAACCGAGGTGCCAGCAGCTACTTCAAGTGTTCCTTGCTGATTTATGTTCGCCTTGCACGGTGATTGTGCCATGTTTCTTGCTGCGTATTCGTTCGTCGGGGTCACCAATTTGCCAAACTTCTTGGCAGTATATGATTAGGTATAAATGAGACAAAAGATGTAGTATAGTCTAGTTATAATTATCCAAAGGTGCATCTTATATACTAACGACTTCGTGTTGATAACAGATAGTAGAAACATTTAATAGATACTGAACGTGCGATAAGGAACATAAGATTGTGATGTAGATTGTAGATACAGCACAAAGATATTGTACTGTAACAAGCGGCGGTTACCGCTTACCATCAGGTGGGCCGCTGGCTCGTCTGCCAACCATAGGCAATAAAAAAAAAAAAAGTCTTGACAAGTGCATTGTCGTGATGCAGCATGATTTCCCGGTTTTGGTCTCCTCTCTCCCAGAGCTTGGAAAATGTTCGGGAATGCTATTGTTATATAACATTTTGAATTAATAAGTCTATGTTTTTCCAACAATCTTGTCGACACATGCCCGCTGCAAGGTAAAAATTAGCCACAATTTTTTTAACAACCTAACTGTCTCTTATTTTACTGATTATATTGATAAATTTACGTTTCGTCGCCTGTGATGATTTCCATAACATGACGTTCCGTTTTCAAATCGTAGACTCCAGTTCCTTTTTCAATGTCTGAGAGCAAACGCGGGATCCAATGACAACAAAGCTTCCTCACTCCCAAGATTCTGATGCAAAATAATGTTAACGCTCCCCAAACTAATTCCAAGAATCTTCTCAATGTCCGAGTAAGTAATTCGTGGGTTGTCGCACCATCATTTCAGTAGTCCACACATTTTCTGAAGTTCATAAATAGCTGGTGGGTGTTTAGGGGTTAATATATTAAATATTTTTCGAAACTAACATTACAAAGTTATTAATTGTTATGAAAATAAGCTACGACTCAGCCTGTATATATGTTCGCTATAATAATCAACTTATTCTAATCTATTGAATCGAACGTCGCGTCACTATATCAGGGCAAGATACCTGTCAAAATAGGTTATAGCTGTCATTCTCTTGGACGTGTGGTTTTTTGATGGATCAATGGCGCGAGCCGATTAATTGTAAAATGATATATTTATTGAAGACTAGCAATTGTGTGACGCGTTTGCGGATAGCCCGTCACCTAGCATTTGGATATTAAGTTCTGTATTTATTGTAATTGCGTGATTTGGTGTGGTTCACGTGAATCCACGAGCCTGTGGACTCTAAACAGTGAAATATAGATAATTGGCATGTGAACTATGTTGTGTCGCAGATTGAGATCAAGTGATTTATATGTGAAACCAGACCTACACAGCAAGGTTAAGGTGAAGTATATTCTGACTTGTCTCTATGAGGCCTCTAAGAGTTTAGGTAGGATATTAACTAACCTTGGTGTCAGGACACGAGCCTGCGAGCTTGGGTAAGTGGTTTTGACCGTAATTTTAGTCGTCTTTAAGTACTTCATTTCAGCTTAGCTAGTACCTGCTACCCATTGGGATTTACTCTGGTGAGACGAACTCTGCCTATATTCTTTATCAGGGTGAATCCGTAGACTTACACTATATGTATGATTTCCACATTACGTCTCTGGAACGACTCGACATAGACTATGAAAATTGACTCGAAATAGGTTAAATGACATTGTTGAGCTGCTATGCTGAACGCGGTAGACCGCGTTTATTTCGAAAACACTTATCAAGAATAAATGAAGTGATATGAGAATAGTGAACTGATTTCGGCCAATCTATCAGAGACTAGCCAACTACCAAGAAAAATTTATTATAGTACATTCGTAGAGACGTGTTCACCCTCCGAATCTCTCATTTTACAGGCCGGTGGGACGGAAATTCTACAAAGCTGGAAGGATTTTGTCCCACTATTTCCATTTAATCCAGAGAAAATAAAATTCAAGTTTGCATTAATAATATCATAAAACAAGCTGAATTTTTGTACAGGCCTGAATAACATCATTAAAAATAATATGACAGAAGTCCCCGTCGATCCCACTGGTTTTTTAGTCGAGGTCAAACCATTCTGTTTTTTTGTAAATATTTCTGAATATCTACGGTAAGAGCTATAATATAATATATATAGTAAAAATGCGTAGACAAAGTTCAATCGTGCCATTTTTTGCCAGTTACGTAACGGTTACAGTGTTTTTACAATACGGCGTACTGGACAAGGACCTTAACTTATATAATGGTATGTTATACGACAATGCTGTTTGTACAAGTTTTCGGTAAATGGTTTATAAATAACTGTAAGGTCTTTACGTCATTTAGGTGATATGTTTATCGAAAGGCGATCAAGGTTTTGGTATGACAAGGTTATTAATATAACCATTGAGGAAGACTAATGACTAGGTACAACATGACAATGAATATAGCAACAGGAGTTATTAATAGTACAATTATAGGGACGAGTAATTAGGAACAAACGGCAGATTGATTGGATTTTCTTTCAGAATCATACGCGAAATCTATAAAATCTTATCATCGGCTCCTGCCTCTCTTTTAATGCCATTTAACTTTTGGAGTTTAATGTTTTAGTAAACGCAACGACAGTCCTAGCGAGGGAGTTGATCTATAAACGAGTATATAATAAAACCAGACAAGAGCATGTCGGACCATGCTCAGTGTAGGGTCCCGCAGCCTATTTTTTTTTCAGCTGTAACTTAATGACGGTATATCCGATCATGCCCGAAATAATTTTAGTTTGAAGTATTTGTTATGCGCTACCTTTGTGATTTCTTTCATATTTTTTTGGTCACACGGTTCAAAAGGTAAGGGGGGGGGGGAATAAATTATACAACTTTCGGAGCGATTATTTCCAAAAAAGTTTATTAAAAACCTTAAAATGTTTCTATAGGACCTGTCGAATGATGGCCACACGTGGAGGTTAGACGAAAAACAAAATTTTTGAGCTTCTGTTACATGTATGGAGTGTGCACCCCTAAAAATATTTATTTTTATTATTTAGATATCAAACTAAGTAGCGACTACTATAAGACACCTCTTCACCAAATTTCATCAATATTCATTTAGAAGTCTCGGAGTAAAATGCCTGTGACATACGGACGGACAGACAGACAGACAGACAGGACGGGTTCCGTTTTTTGCCATTTTGGCTACGGAACCCTAAAATTGAATGTTTGTCTGTATGTCCTATAAAGAATCGTAAACTATGCATTTGATTATGTGATGATCTTCAGCAAAGTGTTGTGCATGAGCCCACGAAGGTTTACGGGTACGCATAACCCCTACCCTTCTTCTGGTACGATCGGGTAAAAATAGTTTTACTTACAATTGTAAGTAAAACTATTTTTACCCGATCGTACCAGAAGAAGGGTTTGAATTATCTGTCTGTTTTCTTTTTTGTTTTTAATTGAAAGTGTTTTTTTTTCAGCTTTTATTTTCATATTTGTAATTAGTTAACACAGTGTATAGTGGATCATGATGTGTACACGTGTATTAGGAACATAGTCTAAGTTTAAACTAAAATGTATTTATTATTTGAATCGAATTGTACTATATATTTTAGTTTATTTCTTTGGCACGCTTTTCTGCAAAAACAGCTTGATTTATTTTATAATATGATGCGTTGACTTTGTCTTAATTGTGGGAATGACATAGGTTATTATGTATTATTTTCAATTAAATTAAAATATTTAAGAAATCAAGATTTTTTGTTATTTTTGTCCTTTTATAAATAACTAGCTAACCCGCGTAACTTCGTTTGCGTTATTTTTCCCCATTTTTGAAACATTTTTCATTGATGCCCCGCTACCCGTACCCGTAAACCTTCGTGGGCTCATGCACAACACTTTGCTGAAGATCATCACATAATCAAATGCATAGTTTACGATTCTTTATAGGACATACAGACAAACATTCAATTTTAGGGTTCCGTAGCCAAAATGGCAAAAAACGGAACCCGTCCTGTCTGTCTGTCTGTCTGTCCGTCCGTATGTCACAGGCATTTTACTCCGAGACTTCTAAATGAATATTGATGAAATTTGGTGAAGAGGTGTCTTATAGTAGTCGCTACTTAGTTTGATATCTAAATAATAAAAATAAATATTTTTAGGGGTGCACACTCCATACATGTAACAGAAGCTCAAAAATTTTGTTTTTCGTCTAACCTCCACGTGTGGCCATCATTCGACAGGTCCTATAGAAACATTTTAAGGTTTTTAATAAACTTTTTTGGAAATAATCGCTCCGAAAGTTGCATAATTTGTTCCCCCCCCCCCTTACCTTTTGAACCGTGTGACCAAAAAAATATGAAAGAAATCACAAAGGTAGCGCATAACAAATACTTCAAACTAAAATTATTTCGGGCATGATCGGATATACCGTCATTAAGTTACAGCTGAAAAAAAAATAGGCTGCGGGACCCTACACTGAGCATGGTCCGACATGCTC
Source organism: Herminia tarsipennalis (assembly GCA_945859575.2). Classification (NCBI taxonomy): domain Eukaryota; kingdom Metazoa; phylum Arthropoda; class Insecta; order Lepidoptera; family Erebidae; genus Herminia; species Herminia tarsipennalis. The sequence goes on from OX243846.2 coordinate 21,084,470, forward strand.
TTGTCTGGTTTTATTATATACTCGTTTATAGATCAACTCCCTCGCTAGGATTGTCGTTGCGTTTACTAAAACACTAAACTCCAAAAGTTAAATGCCAGTAAAAGAGAGGCAGGAGCCGATGACAATTGTAAGTAAAACTATTTTTACCTTTGCAAAATTTTGCAAAGTTGTTAAGAATTCTTATTTTGCATATAGAATTCGAAAATTGATAGATCTGTCTCGGCCTTTTTAAGGTTCCGTAGCCAAAACGGCAAAACGAAACCCTTATAGTTTCGCCATACCCGTCCGTCTGTTCGCCGTTATTATAGATAGATAGACAGATCCTATAATGGTGTGTGGTATACGGTAATACAGTAAGAGCTTTGTTGGTACAAAACTTGTGAATTAACAATGCGAGTACTCTTCGTGCAGGTAATGACGCCAGTTCAATGTCAACAGAACGGTTTTCATTAATTTATTGTGTGTATTGATGTTTGGCGACACAATGTAGGACCTAGTCACTAGGCACTACTGTTTACTTTGATTTTTTTGTTTTTTGTAAGCGGATGCTACTCCTGTTGTACTTTAATAATAACCATTAAGGCCCATATCATGCCTATAAAAAATACTTCAATATTCGGCCTACGACATCATAATTGGTTAAAATCATCTCTGTAACGAAGCAATAACAAAAGCCGTGATAGTTCTTAAACTACCGACTTGATGGTGCTGCGCGGGCCCAACTCGCGAGCATCAAATAATAAAAAAATTTGAGGTCTAGTAACATAGTCCAGATAGGTGGTTCTATTCCGGCCCCGGTTTGGCTACGGAAGTCTCGGGTTCGATTTCTGGGTCTGGATTTCAAATTTTTCTATCTTTCAAAAATGCAATTATTGTATTCCTATCATACAAATAAACCTACATAAAAAATATATCTTAATAAACTAATACATAATTTAGGTATATAATATTTAATTATCACTATATACGACACCGAGACTGCGACGATGGCGGAGTCGTGTTTCGCTGCGTGGTGTCACGTAACTTTCCTCGAAAACGTCGGTCCGCGGTCCTTAAGACTGCAGACGCTTTATTAAGGTGACAGGAGGTGATTTCGCGATAATAAACTCATATAAACCTTCAAATCTTTGGGAATAGAACTATTTTCTATTAAGGTAATTTAAAAAAAAATGTCATTTTGAGCTTAATCCAATATAAATAATTTGTCTAAATTCACCATAATAAGACTTCAAGAATTTCAATCATTTATTCCATGAATAACAAAATATAATATGACGATGGTTCGGTTGCACAGCAGAGGTACAACAGGCACACTATTGATTAGTAATTCGGTACACGAGTACAAATCACGGGAGACACGCGACAACGCTTTTGTTTGGGTCCGTCAAAGGCCGGCCCCTTACAACGAGCAAAAACTTGCTTACCCACACTTATATGAGGACGTACTGAAATCTCAGTCAAACTCGATAGAGTCGTTAACCGAGACAGTGCAAGTTGAGAACTACCGTACGTATGTTTCTATGTAGGTATGCGTGATTTTTTGTTGAGCTGTGAGTTGGCTTTCTGTATCCTATGTATTTTGGGTTACCCTAAAAACTTTTTACATTCGGTTGTATATGAAGGTCGGTGCCTAACTGCACTCATTGGTTTATTGACTGATTGTGATCTTGATCGAAAAAGTTCTTATAGTTTATTAAAATTAGTGTTTGAATTTAGTTATATGTAGTTACGAAATTAGTCTTGATATTCTAGAATTTCTGCCGTAACTATTAGGTATTGTTAACCGTAATAATATGAATTAGGTTGTTCATTACTAAGCAAGAACGAACCAATGAGTGTAGAGAACTTATATTTTTTGGAATGGTTGATATGTCTGCACGTTAATAGGCAAACTACCATGACAATACATACATTTGACTGCCTCAGTGGCGCGGTGGGAGTGTATCCGACTGCTACGCAAGAGGTCGTGGGTTTGATCCCCACCCAGGATAAAACTTTGTGTGATGAGCACGATGGTTTATTCTGTGTCTGGGTGTTATTTATATATAATATGTATTCAGAAATATATAAGTATGTTTATCAGTTGTCTGGTTTCCATAGTACAAGCTCTCCTTAGTTTGGGATCAGATAGCATTGTGTGAGTTGCGTTTTAACTTTTCATGAAAAGATTTGAAAATATTTCATTTGACCTACTACTGTTTTTTTATTCTCCTTTATAACAATCAATAGACCCATCTTTTAAGTAATTGTAATTTAAACCATAGTTGGACCATCAGGTCCAACTATGGTTTAAATTACAATCACTTAACGACCCTTTAGGTCGACAATGACTACTTTCCTAAAATGACTACTTTCTTGAAATGACTACTTTCCGGAAAAGACCACTTTCCTAAAAATGACTACTTTCTTGAAATGACTACTTCCTGAAATGACCACTTTCTTGAAATGACTACTTCCTGAAATGACCACTTTCTTAAAATGACTACCTGAAATTACTACTTCCTGATAATTTACGAATGATTCAATTATGAATCCTAATTGGATCTCAATAAGGCATCAATGGCAATTTTTGACGTTTTTGGCATTAAAGTAGAAGAAAGATAAATAAACGAAATCACAAATTTATTAAACTAAAAAAAAACTTAATATACCTACTAACAAATAAAATTAATGAAACAAAATCACAATTTTATTAAACTAAAAATAAACTTAATATACCTACTAACAAATAATTAATGAAACAAAATCACAATTTTATTAAACTAAAAATAAACTTAATATACCTACTAACAAATAATTAATGAAACAAAATCACAATTTTATTAAACTAAAAAAAACTTCTTACTTTACATTGCCATACAAAATAATGGTTAACGTTTAAAAAAAGATTTTCTTCGGAAGCGAAGCAGCGGGCAAAAGCTAGTCTTTTCTAAGTTTTTCTTTTTTTAAATGCTCTCCGCTTGTTAGTAAACCCCAAAGATAGTCTTAAAAAAATATTTTTTTTAAAAAATTTTAAACATCCAATTTCCTTATTTTCTAACTTTAATAATAGTAATGATAATTTTTTGTCAAACATAACATCTCTATGTAACATAATGTGGTTGACAGTTATAGACAGGAATATTATACTGTTATCTTTTTATTTATTAATACATAGCTTGTCCTTCCTTTAAGGTTTTAGTCTGTAAATGACATTTCATTGCAATGTCAATACATTGCAAATTTTAATATTTTAATCACTACTAATATTATAAATGTGAAAGTTTGTAAAAATGTGTGGATGTATGTATGTTTGTTGCTCCTTCACGCAAAAACTACTGTATGGATTTCAATGACATTTTGTAAACATATCGTTAATCTGGATTAACATATAAGGCTATATTATTTATTTTATTGAATTTTGAGGAAATGTATGAATGAACGAGTGAATGAAAGGTATGATCGAATGAATGGATAAATGAGTAAATGAGTGAATGAAAGTGGTAATTTTAGGAAATGGTCATTTCAAGAAAGTGGTCATTTCAAGATAGTGGTCATTTCAGGAAGTAGTCATTTCAAGAAAGTGGTCATTTCAGGAAGCAGTCATTTTCAGAATTAAGGGTGGTCTTTTCCGGAAAGTAGTCATTTCAAGAAAGTAGTCATTTTAGGAAAGTAGTCATTGTCGACCTAAAGGTTAACGACAATTCAAACCTATTCAATAAGTCTCATGTTGTAAATCAGCCTTATAATGTGCCCTCTACAAGTACTACTGCACCATAATCACAAAATACCAAGAGTACAGAGGGTAACCTTTATGCCCGATTCAGACACAGCCCGTGATGAAGCCCAATAAGCAGCTGTCACAAACAGCCAAGCTACACACGCTCGTAGACGCACTCACATAGAATCTCGGAACGCTTTCGAAACAAATCTGAGATTCTTATCCATGTACGATGTCTTTGTATGTAGATTATTACCGGGAGAACCTACCATAGACCCTCGATCTGTGTGGGCGGTGAATTATCTCCTTAATAATCTACTTTTGAGTGATTCAATCGGTTGTTTAAGTATTTGATGCTCGAAGTACTCATAAAAGTTAGGTTACTGTGGCAGGTGGGTCGAAGTTTATCCACCTCTCGCAAGTTAAACCTCATTAAGGTCTATGAAACTGAATAAATGAAGTAAAAACAAATTGTCATTTAAAAATTGCGAGTTTCATGGCCGACCGTTCAATTCTAAGATAATTTAATTTACAATAGAATTCTTTCAGGAATAAACATTATATTCGCTATGGGAACTAAGAATTTTATTGAAAAGCCCGATAACAGTTCCTGAGGAACAGCCCCGGTACCTGCTCAAGAACTGAATACTCTCTGGAAAAGGAATAACGGCCATAATCTACCACGCGTTTCCATTGGAGGACATAACATCACAGGGATTCGAGGTTAAGTAATTCAAAGTATGAGTCGAAGTTCAAAAGTTAGGGTAACAAAAAATGCCGGAAAAATGTATATTTTCCACATTAACCATGAATCAATCGCTAAAATTGTAATTACGTTACCTCCTGTCCATAATTCACAATAAAATCGGGCAGAGACAGGCACGGGAGCGTCCTCATTTCTGCCTTTTCCCCTTTTTTGTTTAACTAAATTGCTTAATAAGCCCGCCCGCTGGCTGCAACGATGCGATAACTTATCGATACTTGTTGTGATATCGATAGTGGAATCGATTATTGCGATAGTTCGAATGCCATTTTTATAATATTTATACGGTGTAGAACTATAAATGGTGGCTACGGTCGTAGTCGTATCACGACAAATTCAAATTATTATAAATGTTATTTCCAATGAAATATTAAGTCTTTTCAAATAACTGTTTCAAAACGAAATAAGAACTATCAAAATTATTAACGAGTAGTAGTAGTCACCAGGTACTTTTTACTACTAAAGGCTTTCCTTTTCTTGTCATAAAAAGACAATGTGAATCAAATCATCGACAATCAATTTACTACAGCACTAGTCGAGTGTATAGAACGTTGGCAAACCAAATATAGTCAGGAGGTCGGTCACGGCATGTCTCGTGACAATGGGACAGTTTTTTGTGCATCTAGGAAGGGATCAGGGTTTGCTATGTGTAGTGTGTAATCAGTACTCATTTTCTTGCTGTTATATATATAATATTCGATTCAGATTTCTTATTATTTTTATTGCCAATTGCTTACATGTAAATTGTAGGGTATAGTCGGTTGACTTACTATTGTAAATATATCACCCATAAAACACATTATGGGTGATATATTTACAATAGTCATGTTCGATCTATTATTGTTAGGTAATAATAATAATAATATCTTGGGACAACTCACACAACGCTATCTGATCCCAAACTAAGCAGAGCTTGTACTATGGAAACCAGACAACTGATAAACATACTTATATATTTCTAAATACATACAGTACTCCCAAATTAATAATGCACATGCAGATCTTCGCTAATTGTCGTATTCCCGGAAACACTCGAATCATGGAATCGTAAGAGCCCTAAACAAGGCATTTGCATTTTGCACCTTGTTTAAAAGAGATAGGAGTCAATATCATGTGTGCACAATCGAAAACAAATCGGGCGTTCGGCAGCTGTCGCCGGTCAGCGAAATGTCTGTCAGTCGTCTTTATATATTGGTAGTGACTGCACGTGTTCTCTATTTGTGGAAATATATAGAGCTGCTATTACACACCCTTCTTGGTAAATATAATTTCAACATTAATTAGCTTATTCAGATTTAAATAGTATATTTTGAAAAAAGGAAAATAAATAACATATTTCACGTTTTTTTAATATTAAAAAAATAAAATACCTACATTAAATACATATTAAGTACTAGAAAAACATTTAAAAAATGAGATTTATTTAAATTAAATAAATAGATAAACATGCATAAAAAATATATACCTAACTCTGCCCATGCCATTTTCTTTCAGACGAATTCTTCCAAAATGGATAAATTTAAACGTGGAAAACCGCTTAATTCACAAGCACGGCAAATGGTATTTAATGTGTACCTTTATTTCTTAAATGAAGCCAATGTTTTCAACAGAGACCATGATGGTTATTTTAAAAAAATTCAAGACCGTGTTACAAAAGCTACAGGAATTTCGCGACGAACTTTGAGTAATATCTTAAACGAAAAAAAACATAATCAATCAAAGAAATTTTCTACACCGAAAAAAGGAAGACCTAAAAGTAGATTTCGGCTGGTACTTGATGATTTCGACTACTGTGTTATTCGTAATATGATATACAATTTTCAATTGACGCTGAAAGAACTCCCAACTGTAAATAATTTAAGAATAAAGTTGATCGAAGCTATTAATTTCAAAGGCTGTGCCGAGACTTTAAGGTTGATCTTGAAAGACATGGGGTTTAGGTTTCTGAAAACTGATAATAACAGACAATTACTTATGGAAAAACATGATATACGCCTAAAAAGGATCAAATATCTCAGAGAAATACAACAGCTGAGGAGTTCTGGTAGAAACATAGTATTTATGGACGAGTCGTATGTGCACACATCACATACTAAGGGTAAAACTTGGCAAGATAGCAACAAAAAAGGTATCAAACAACCCATTTCCAAAGGAGAGCGAATAATTATTGTACACGCAGGCAATGAAAAAGGCTTCGTCCCAGGGGCTCTAATGTTACATAAATGTGTCGACTCAGAAGGTGACTATCATAAAGAAATAAACGCGGAACGTTATCAAACTTGGCTACGCAATCAATTGATTCCCAACTTGCCTCCTAATAGTGTGTTGGTAATAGACAACGCCCCATATCATAATAAGCTGTCTGTGAAACCACCAAACTCAAACACATCTAAACCACAAATGACAGCTTGGTTACAACAACACAACATTCCGCATGACCCAAAGAAACTGAAACCCGATTTGTATAAAATTATACAAAGATACAAAGAAAATTACACAGAATTTGCCATTGACCGTATAATGGAGGAACATGGGCATAAAATTATACGATTGCCACCATATCATCCCGATTTTAACCCTATTGAAAATATTTGGTCCCAAATAAAGCAACACGTGGCCAAGAGAAATATTGCAATGACTGTGACGTCAGTTAAAGATGCTATATTAGAAAAAATCAATAAAATAGGACCAGAAGAATGGAAAAAAGTTTCTGATCATGCGGTTCAATGCGAAGATGAATATAGAAAATTTGAGCCAAGAATCGATAGTTATTCCGATAAACTGATTATTTACACAGGTGATAGCAGTGAGGAAAGTGTAAATGAACAAGAGCATAATGAAACTTCTGATGAATCTGCGATGTCGGGAATAGAGGTCTTCCTCGATTCTGATTAATTTTTTTATAATTGTATTATTTTTCTGGAATGATTAGTGCTGTAAACAAATTTGAACTGAGATTTTGATTATATTTTATGTAAACCTCTATTTGAAAACGTTTTTTTCTCCTTCTAATAAAACCTTATGTTATTTAAACCTTTTCCTCCATAATTACACCAACTTCGGTAAGACACTTGAAAACTAATCACTCCAACAATGATTGTAGCGTTTTCGCTATTTACTTACATGGAATTATCGAATCAAATTTCGTTACAGGTAAATCAAATCTGTTTTAGCACAAAACACATAATATATAAAATTAGGCATAGAGAAATTGCTCTTAACCACTCTATATAAATATCGTCTTTCGACGCTCGGGTAATACGACCGTTGCCGAACAATGACGAAGATTTCCGAAGATTTCTATGCGCATTATTACTTTTGGAGTACTGTACATATTATAGATAATTAACACCCAGACACAGAATAAACCATCGTGCTCATCACACAAAGTTTTATCCTGGGTGGGGATCGAACCCACGACCTCTTGCGTAGCAGTCGGATACACTCCCACCGCGCCACAGAGGCAGTCAAAAGGTATCATGATCCTATTGTATTTACGCTATTATTTTTATAATATATCTAAAATAATTAAAAGAATATATTTATTGAGGGAAGTCACATGGCAATACAGGCGGTAGCGCTAAAGATTGTAAAGAGCTCTTTAGACTTCGACCAACAATTGTGATAAAAAAATCTTGAAAATTTGCTGCATTTTGGAGAAATTGATATAACTACCTAGTCCGGTCATAAGTTTTGTTACAATGATTTTTTTAATAAAGTAATGTAATATTACTTATATGTACATATTTAAAGTCTCAGCAAAAAATAAAAACAAATTTTATTCAAAATGGCCACTTTTGCTTTTATACAGGCCTTTAATCTGTCTGGCCACGAATCTATGGATTTACGCACTGTATCCATGGGAAATTTTGCCACTGCTTGTTCCAGAGATTTTTAAGAGATTCAATGTCGCCGTGTCGTTTACTTACGAGCAAGCCATGTTTTTTAAAACTGACCATAATTTGTAGTCTAAAGGGTTGAGGTCTGGGCTAGATGAGGGCCAGTCTTCAGCTCTAAAGTCCGAAACGTTGTTTTCAAGCCAGGCTTGGGTAGTTCGTGCCTTGTGACCAGATGCAGAGTCTTGCTGGAAAAACCACGTTGCATTTTTAAAAAGTGTCCAAGACTGTCTCTTGATACACTTTGGCTGAAGTTTTCACTCCTTTTTCTCAAAAATGTAGCTTTGTGACGCCTTGATAAGACACACCCCACCAAACCATTACTGGCGCTATACCTTTCCGACCACTTGAGCAGCCTCTTTAGAACTGTGAGCGTACACTTTATCATTTTACTTATTGTAGTACTCTTCAATCGTAATTTTTTTTTCATCAGTAAAGAGGATATTTTTGTGCCCTTCACCTGCGTATCGCGATAGTAGGCGTTTTGATCGATCCACTCTCTTTAATTATAAAGATTGATTTAGGGCATGTCCTGTTTAAGCACCGAGTTCAGGTCTTGTTTTATAATACGCGACAGAGTCCTAGCGGGAATCTTCATAATTCTCGCGATAAGATTTTTTACTTCCTAATGAGATTTTGACGAATTATGACTTTAATAGCATTAACAGCCTTTGTAGTTCTAACAGCACGCGGCCGCTCCGATCTTTTATGGTCTGATCTCTTTTAGAGGATGTGTTGTTGTATCTGTTGATAGTACGATAAACGAACATACGGCTGATACCAAGCTTTTGAAGTGTCTGGAATATGACCGACGGCTCCATACCCACTTTGTGCAAGGCGATCACCGCAATTCTATTTTCTTTAACACCCCAATCCATATTGTAATTTGATAATGAACACGAAAAAATATGTGGAATGGCGCGAAATCGGAAGAACTTTTAAAATAATAAACGCGTTCCAAATTTAAAGTACATAATTTAAAAGTTGAAAAAAAAGAAAAGTTTTCATGTAATGGTATTTGTGGCCGGACTAGTCACATAAAAAAAAATGGTTTTTGAATAGGTGTTGTTGATATAATGTAGATATTTCTTGTACAGTTTTACGGCACAAAGACTGCAGAAGCACAGAGATTATAAATTTTGCATGAATTCCATTTACCTGCGTATACATGCACAGTACGCATCCCGGCAAGCATCTTGACACGGGCCAGCCGGCTGATGCCGCGATGCGATGGTAAAAAAAAAAACAGCCAAGCAGCACATTCACGCCTATTCACACGCTCACGCTCGTGTTCGTGCCCGTTGAATATCGCTTTGAACGCGAGCATGTGAACCCATCATTAAATGCGGAGTTTTTGTTTTTTTTTTCGCTTATTCACTCACAGAAGAGTAAGTAGCTATAGGTAAGTTATTCCACTTTATCCAATTGGAATATCGGTCACAAATAATTACCCTCCATAAAACACATTTAATAAATATCAAGACCGACATAAATGTAGTCGAAAGGCGTTACTATTCACACTTTACAGTGTGAATAGTTAAGAAGGTGTTAGAAGTTATGACTCGCTTGTTATATACACTAGCAATATATATAATAAAATATGGTAATAGGGTTTCAGTAACAATTTTAATATAATTTAAACTTGAGACGAGAAAAGTTACATCAATCGTTTTAGGCACTTAGTATACTGTTTTAGGGAAATAATTCATTTCGAAATTGAGTGATCCGTGACAGTGTGTGGTGAGTGAGTATATCGAGAAATAAGTAAAATTAAAAAGAACGATGCAAAGAACCGATGCCGAGAACTAGGCCTTCCTGTCTTAGAGAGCAATTGAGTCGCCCGCGCCGCTGTTAGTTAATAAGTTGGTTTTTATTTCAATTTTACAATGAGAGTGAATCCAAAGTCGAAAAAATATTGTAAATATGAAAATAACTATGTCTGTCTATCTCTCTGTAACATTTTCACGCCTAAACTGCTAACGGCCGGTCTCAATAATCTACCTATCGATGGATTTGGCTACTAGAGGTAGAATTTTGACATATTTTGTATGGAGCTTGCCAAATATATACCGCTAGTAGCCAAATCCATCGATAGTTAGATTATTGAGACCGGCCGTAAAACACTTTAGATAAACTTTGGTATAGTTTCAGCCCCGGGAAAGAACATGCGATAGTTTTCATCCCGATAACCAACATCCCGTACGCGGGTGGAGCCGCGAGGATATACTGTAATATCTCTTGGGATAAAGGTGCCACTGACGATACGTCCATTTGTAAGTCTTCCGAATGGATGTCCGCAAAATTATTGTAACATTTACTGAATTTATTTTGAATTGAAATTGAAATTATATTTGAATTGATTTTTTGAATTTATTCTTCCAATTGGACGTAGGCAAGAAGGTTATACTAAAGACTGCTGTCAACACTATACATTTGTTTCAGTAAAAGTAGAGAGAACAAATTTGACATTTTGCAAGACCTTCTTTCTCGACTTTCTCTTTCGTGACTATGCTCAGAAAGCGAATGTGGCTCTGAAAGGATAAACCATAAACACAAGTACTATATATTATGCTTCTTGATTTGCCCACTAACTGACAATACGGATGCCTTCCAAATAGTGTGGCGTAAAATAGGTCCATTTGGATTGGACAAACGTCAGTTTAGAATTCCGAAACCGAACGACTTCTATTCAAATGCAATACATTTTTAACATTCACGATAAGTTTTTGACAGACGTCTACTCCATTTGTTAAGTAAGGCCTTTTTGCCACCGTGATTGAAACTCGGCGAATGAATGAAATGATAAAGAAATCTGTAGAAAATATAGAAAAATAACTTTTCGAGCGAGTTATACGCAATTTAGTGTAATATCTATTGCGCTTACTTTCGCGTGTAAGTATAACCTAAAAATACAATGTTTTCAGATCACAGGTATGTTAAAACTATTAGATAATGTCGATATATGTGACCTTTACCGTATCGACAGCCCTTTATGACATGTGAACACGAAACAAAGTTACACTTGGAAAAAAACATGAATGTCACCATAAAATATAAATTTGAAGGCCGTTAAAACATTGCTCTTATATTGTGCGTTAAGTTAGACAACATACATAATATTTCTGTTACAAATTATTTATTTTATAAAATTTTATGCACAGTTACTGTTTAAATGCGGACTTAATGGTAAAACCATTCTCTACTAGTTAACATTAGGGTAATGTAGAAATGAAAACTGAAGTAGACGCAGTGTTGGCAGCTGAACTATATATAATAAATAATACGTGAAAACGAAATAATAATATGAACATACATATATATACGTACATAAAAACATACATACCATATAATTACACATGTATTGACATACTAACGTGATGACTCAACTGGTTCTTCGAAGAATAAAGTACTAACCTTCGTCTTAAAGTTGAAGCCGTTAGGTACCATCCTAATTTTGAGGGGCAGTGCATTCCAGAGTAAGACAGATTGAACTAAGAAACATGATCCGATGAATCCAGAAGAATGAGCAAGACATAGGAGAAGCAAATTATTAGAAGATCGAACATCTATAGTTGGAGCACAGGTATTGAAAGTTACTTGACAAGTAAGAGGGGGAAGAAGGAGAATTAAGGATAGAATAAATTGTAGTGAGAGGACGCAAACTGCGTCGTTAACGAATAGGGATGGCTCCCTTCAATTGGAAATAGTAAGGAGACATGGTCGAACTTTCGTAAGATTAAAGATGAATCGAACGCAGTTACTTAGAAGTCGGTCATATTTATTAAGGAGCTCTGCATTCAGATCAAGGATAGCATAAATCACCAGAATCAATCAAGGGAAATATCAACATCTGGATGAGCATTATTACGACGCCTCGCGATTTCACCCGCGTAGTTCCCGTTCCCGTGGGAATACAGGGATACAAAATAGCCTGTTCCCGTTCCCGTGGGAGTACAGGGATATAAAATAGCCTATGTCACCCGGGGTTAGTGTAGACATATTGTTGTTTTGAGTCTGGGTGTACTTTGTGTCCGTGACTTGTATGTTTGTAAAGTCCCCCGCAACACAGGGCTTGTACCCTACTGCGGGAGTCGTCTTTTTACTTGTTATTGCTTTTTGCAGACATGGTTTTTTAACATTAGTAAGTAGTATTATGATTATGTTATTATATGTATTACTTAGGTTGGTACACGTATAAATGTATAAAATATATATAGGTATGAACTAGTATTTGTTTATCTTACTATTTATTATTATATTATATGTTTTTAATGTTCCGTAGCCAAAATGGCAAAAAATGCAACTGTCTGTCTGTCTGTCCGTCCGTATGTCACAGGCATTTTATTCAGAGACTTCTCAATATATATTGACGAAATTTTGTGAATGAAAAAGTGTCTTATAGTGGCCGCTACTTAGTTTGATAGCTAAATAATAAAAATAAATACTTTTACTCCATACATGTAACAGAAGCTGATTTTTTTTTGGCTATCATCAACGTGTGGCTCATCATTCGACAGGTCTTTTAAAACATTTTAAGGTTTCTAGTAACTTTTTTAATTGAGTAAATATTTTTGGAAATAATCGCTCTGAAAGATGCATAAATTGTGTCTCCCTTAACTTTTGAACCGTCACACGATTCAAAAGGGCATAAGTGCCATGATCACACGCCTGATGATGCAATTATGTTAGGCTGCGGAACCCTACGGTTTTATATTTAAATATGATAGTACGTATTAATTTATTATTATATAAATTGCTGGCTTGGCTTAAATGGTGTCATTGAAAATCAGCGTTGCAAGTTTGTCGCAAAACTGGCAACATATATGCTGAATGAGATCCATTTATTGTCATATTTATGACGTGCAAACTCAAATTAATTGTATAAGTTAAAGTTAAGATAAGAATTATTTTATGGTTGCTTGTTTTACATGTCACATACATGGCAATAAAGAAACACTTTTCTTCTTCTGTTTAAAAGTGTGGCAAAAAATATAAACGCACATACGCACCAAAAACAACACTTTTCTTTGGCGGTTTGATAAATACGGTTAGGTCTTATGTTTCGCAATAAGCGAAGTCATAAACCAAACCGGATTTAAGGTAAGTTCCGGAATTAAACATTCCAAAATCTAGATATGGTTGGCACTTGGACATTTAAAGAATTAAACCTTCCGAGACTCACCCCGGAAAGTATAGTTTTAGCAAGAATGGGAAGATAGATATATCGCGTATTTTAAATCAAGACTTCCGTTACAAATACGAAAGATAACTTATCACGAGATGATTAAATTTATCATAAAATCTTATAAATAACATCATAAGTAAAAGTAAGCTTTAGTAGGATTGTCGCCTAGTCTGTGGCTGAAATTCGGTTAAAAGGACGTATCTATTCATGCCAAAATAGACTGCCATCAATGGCAAGTTGAATCTTAATTACATTTTTTAAAGATACTATTGATTATATAACTAGCAAGATCCAGCTGTATAGCGACTTGTCTGGAGATGTGGAGCAAATTATTTATTTCATAAAATCAAACCAATGTTTGTTTCTGTCTGTCAGAACACAACATTCAACACCGTATTGCAGCTGCGTGGTGAGCCACGCAATGGCAAGAGGTAAAAATCGTCACTTGATACAGAAATATCTCCGTGAAGTTAAAAGGGGTAGTTTATAAGACCATAATAAGGCTATGTTGATGTATGGCTGTAAAACCTGACGTAACGATATGTCCATATCATCCATGGTGCAGAAATGAAAATGCTAAGATGGATGTGCTGCGTAACCAGGCTGGATAAGATCAGGAACGAGTATGTGAGAAGAAGTCTGCGAGTCTACGATATAGCGAAGAAGTTGCAAGAGAGCGGAATGAGATGGTATGGACACATTAAAAAGAAGACCAGTCGAATACATCGGCACCAGGTACTGGAATTGTCTGACCGCGGACCAAGACCCAGGGAAAGGCCTAAGACGATCTAAGACCTCCCGGACAGAAATAGTGCGCAGGGACAAGAAGACATGCAATGTTTCTGATGATGAAGACAATGTCACAGACAGGGCGAAGTGAAGGAAGAACACGAAGAGGGCTGGCCCCACCAACATGTGGGATAAATAGTCAGGAAGAGATAGAGAAACCAAAGTTTGTTTAAAAACGCCAGTGTTGATAAAATAATGAAAATAGGGTAACTCTTTCAAAATAGAACGTATTTGTAAGTCATAACATAAAATTACTCAAACCAAATGTAATCGACATTAAGTACGTCACAAAACAAATTTATATAAAAGTACTGACAGTGCTTTTGGGTCCCACTACTACATACTAAATAGTAGAAGACACAATAAACAACCTTCGATTTGTCCATGAGTAGCTTTCTATAAAAGAAAACCGACTCATTCAATGCCTGGGCCTTTCATAAAACCTATGAAATAGCTGCGATACAATACCATTGATACCTAATATATAGAACATACGTGTAGTAAATTCTCGAAAGTAAAGTCAGTCATGCCTAAGTAATCATTTTGTAGTCACCGAATACATAGAGTAGGGTAAGTACTTTTTAAAGAACAAAATAATGCCGTAAATACTTAACTATAAAAAAACCGCACGTGATACAAACAGCTAATTAACTGCAAAACGTTTAAACGGATTTTCATAAAAAAAATTTTGAACCACTATATATATATATAATATATAAATTTATTTATTTCACAAAATAAACAACAATTCAGCTTTTTCATTTTTACAACATAGATTAGGTACTTTGTGTTACAATATTTAAAACCCTGCCTCCTAAACTAGGCCAAGAGCCTGTATCTTAGGAAACAGTGTTCGGCCTAATGTTTACAATCTGTTTGTTTGAGTAAAAGTGTGACTGGTTATATGATTGGTTGTTTGAGATACTAATTAAGTATACTAGTTTGTGAGATTATTTATAAAGACTATAGAAACTTTAGGTATAACTAAGTATATTGTGTATATGTGTGTGTGTGTGTGTGTGTGATGTGTGTGTGTGTGTATGTGTGTGAGTGTGTGTGTACGCAATGTATTTTATAAGATTTATTAAATTTATTTTAGTAGATATAAGCTAGTAAGGATTCTATTTTGGCGTAGTCTTGAAGTATTAACCATTCTCTGAGTATTGTTTTGATTTTAAATTTACTTAAGTCAATTATTTTAAGTTCTTTTTGTACTTTTTTGTATATGTGTGTACTTAACACGTAAAATTGGTGTTTGGCGAAACTAGTTCTATGTTTGACTCCTCGCGGGATATTTGTCCGTTTGTTTGGGTCTGACGGGGGAATTTTGCTGTGTATCTTAACTATGAAACCATCTTTCTTGTAAAAAACTTAAATCCAAATAAAATCCCAATCAATTCACTACTTATGCGTGAAATTAACAAACCCTTTTTGCGTGGAGGGTTAAAAATAACTTTTTTTAAGTACATACCCAAAAAAAACTTTCTAAGCAAAGAATATGGGATAACAAATAAAGATATATTAAAAATGCATTTAAAGCATGCAGTATAACTCATGACCCAAGAAAAAACAAATCACAGATTACCACTGGATGAATCACAATGGTAACACAAAAACTATAAATGCACAGTCAAATAATATTAAAGTAAAATATTGTAATCAATCAATCGAGAAACAAACAGAACAATATAACAATTAACCCTTTAACCTTAATAAGGTTAATTACCAAAAAGACAGTATCATAAAATTCGCATCGAAATTTAACAATAAAAATTACGACCGTTGATTTAAATTACTACAAACCGGAAGCAAAACAAAGCCGTAAAATCTGTATAACGATAATAAACTCACCGAAACATGTTATATAACAAACACATAACACGTAAATGTAACATTTTATATAACAGTAACAAATAACTTTTCATTAATTGATTAAATTAACTGGTAATATAATTGTCACGTGGGAGTTTGTAGCGGGGTTACGGCGTAGACGTGCTACAGGGCGGGCGGCTACGAGCGCGGTTTGGCGTAGACTGGCGCAAGGATGGTTCTACAATACGTCGAGCCTTCACGAATTAATAAATTGACTGTAATTTTGTTGAATTATTTGTTTGATTATGTCAGTTATAGTTAAGTAAGTTTCATATTAGAATAAGTTTCAATTGTCTAATGTTTGTATAAGTGGAAATAATCAGTTGATTTATTTCATAAACTGTAATTCTAAGCAAAGTCCCGAATTTGCTGGACCGAGAATAGCCCATTCTTCTTCCTTAACAATGTAATGTAAAAAGTAAAACGTTTGTTTTTTATATTTTCCCCTATTCCATGGGATAACAGTTTTTGTAACAGTCGCGGACACATTTAAAAAACCACTTGATTTTCTTATCGTGAATAAATGTAAATAGCGGCGATACCTACATTCCATAGGAACGTAAATTGAATTGAGATAAACCCAAGCAAAGCTGCGAGCAAAACTAATATTGTATCAAACAACATCGTTACAATAACAATACGTAAAGGTACCACGGCACGCGTACTACAACACAAACATAAGGTACAACGCACACAATGCTGAGAAATGTCGCGAGCTCGTAAATCAGACGGCGCACGACACTGGCGAACGCGAGCTGCAGCGATACGCCCGGTCGACGTACCTGTGTGCGGGCGAGGTCGCACTGCGAGCGGGGATATTGTTAAGTTTTTTTTTATCAAATTTGTTTTGTTTTTATACACAAGGAGACTGACTGTTATAAGTATGTCTGCCATCGTAAGCAAGGCGCATTTTTTACCGAATAGTTTTGTAAGTAAGAAAATGGTAATGTAAGTTTAACGTGTTTTTTTAAATCTTTCTTAGCAATATATTTCCCTTTGGCTAATTCTATTATATTCTAATACCGTCGTATCTTTATTTATCTTATTTCCCTAAATACTAAAGCGTTTGAGACCTATTTGAACCAGGGTCTTTTTTTAGGGTTCCGTAGCCAACTGGAAAAACGGAACCCTTATAGTTTCGCCATGTCCGTCCGTCCGTCTGTCCATCCATCCATCCATCCTCAGCTTATCTCAGTGACTGTTAGTGCTAGAAGGCTGTATTATTTTGCATGGATACACATATTACTCACGCCGACAAAGGGAAAGAATAAAATCTTGAAAAAAAAATTCCCTACATGTACAGTGAGAATTTTTTTTTATGCTACTACCCCATCGTGTGGGGTATGGTTAGATAGGTCTTTTAAAAACGTTTAGGGTTTATTAAGTCCTAATATATTTTAATAATAATATCTAATAATATCTTGGGACAACTCACACGACGCTATCGGATCCCAAACTAAGCAACCAATAAAACCAGACTCACACAACGCCATCTGATCCCAAACTAAGCAGAGCTTGTACTATGGAAACCAGACAACTGATAAACATTCTAATATATTTCTAATTAAATACATATTATAGATAAATTACACCCAGACACAGGATTAACCATCGTGCTAATCACACGAAGTTTTATCCTGGGTGTTGATCGAACCCACGACCTCTGGCTTAGCAGTCAGGGTCATAAATCACTAGACCAACAGGCCAACAGGGCATATAAAATACATGTAAAGTTTCCTATAATATTAGTAGATTTATAATATTAGTAGAATTGTATTTGCTAAAATTATAACCACTATTCTGAAGCCATATCCCGCTTGCTCACAGTGACACCACAGCTCATAACTAAGGTATATCTTCATCAATATTACGATAAAGTAAATGTTTTTGCAAGGGCCTCACGTAACAGATGACAGACCAATAATATTTCACAAACTACTTCATTTTCTTAGCAAACTTACTACAATTGTTTTGCAAAAGAAACAAAGACTACGGTAAATGCTGCTATTTGAGAAAAGAAAATGTAAGTTGCTTTGTACAATTTTCGTTCTGTCTTATTCACTTCGATATTATTTATTTTATGAGCTAAACGAAAATGTTTGGTTAACCATTATGTCAACATTCTGCACCTACATTTTAAATCGCTATATCATCCAAAGTCATACTGGTAGAGAATACTTTTAGTATTAAGTCCGCTTTTGTACGCTATTTAAGTTTAAAAATAAATAAATCTATACTAATATTATAAAGCTGAAGAGTTTGTTTGTTTGAACGCGGTAATCTCAGGAACTACTGGTCACAATTGAAAAAATATTCTTTTGTTGGGTAGCCCATTTATCGAGGAAGGCTATAGACTAGATAACATCACGCTACGACCAATAGGAACAGCAATGAAAAATGTTGCAAAAACGAGGAAAATTTACCCATACGAAGTTGCGTGGGTCAGCTAGTAATAATTATTACTTAGACTGTAATGCGACACGGTAGTCGTCAGGATATTAAAAATTGATTGACCTAAAATAATATAATCGTAGTCAAAATTATAAGTGTATCGCTAATTTCAAGAACAGGCGACAAAAACATTTGCCAGGGAAAAAAGATTCGGTCTTTCAAATCAATAATCCTTTTTCAAATAATCATTGATATACAAAGATTTTTACACAAATTTGAATTATTAATTACTACGGTTCTAACTTTTCTTTTCTTTTCAAAAGAAAAAAAAATTGCCTTTGCACACGTGTGATATGATATAAGTAAAAAATGTCGATACTTACCTCAAAGTAGGCCAGACATGATAATATAAATATTAAAAGATAATATGAGGGCAACAAGGGATAGTCGTAACCTACTTGTTCCGTACTTTTTCATAATTATCACTGTCCCATTAAAAAATCATTCGCTTGAAAAGAAAGTCGATGTAGTCTGGGTACTATTATTAACAAAAACCGTGTAAGAGCATGTCGGACCATGCTCAGTGTAGCGTCCGCAGCCGGTGTCGTTTGAAAAAATCCGATTTGAATAATTACACCAGCAGAAGGCGTATGTTCATGGCACTTACACCCTTTTGTTGAGAAACGCAGTTATTCGGCAATAACTCAATGCCGGTATAACTGATCATGTCCGAAATAATTTTAGTTTAAAGTATTTGTTAGATTTTTTTATATTTTTTGTCATATGGTTCAAAAGATAAGAAGGAGGGGGGGGGGGACAATTTATGCAACTTTCGGAGAGAGAAATAAGAGAAAAGTGTGCTAGCTAAATGGATGTTGGGTATGTAAAAAAATCACGACATACTACTGACTGCTGTACTAATTGCTATTGAGCTGAGCTGGAGGGGTTAATAGGATTGCTAAACTTTACGAGTAATAGTCGACCAACTTATGAAATGTACTCTGAGAAGTAAAAATTTCGTATAGAATTTCTTTGAAAATTACCTTTTTATGTAGTTGTGAAGATTTTGTAGTAAATGCAAGTTTATTAACCATAAAAAGTATACTAATAAACATAAAAATCATGACATATCTATTTTTTTTTTAAGATGTGATGTGGGCCGCACATTACCTAGAAAAAAAAAAGAAAAGAAAAAAAGAAAAGAAAAACCTACTAGTAATATTGTCAACCCCTTCGGCTAAGCTAAATTTTTTATATGTATTTTGAGTGTAAATCTCTCAGTGAGCGAGTCCGATGCCTTAAACATTAGCTACCACCGCTTCAATTTAAAAGCACGTTACTTTAAAATTAACTTTAAACATAAATACAAGCGATTTGCAACAAAATGTTAAGTAATTCATTCAATTATTACGTGATCGGAACTGCGCCATTAATCGCAATTATTTCCGATTAAAGCGTACTTAACTACTACTAATGACATCAAAGTCATGTTTTGCAACCGTTAGACATTGCCAATGTGCACCATTCTTGGAAATAACAAGACTATTTTGAAATAAGTTTGTAACAGCTTTTGCAGGTAATGCTACTAAAGTACAAGATGCAACTATAACGTATATATAAGTATTGAAAGGGCTTGTTTCAATTGGACTTCCTTTCAGATTCTGTCGCCGAAGTAATCTTATTTTTTTTATAGAGGGGAAATCATCAAATGACTTCTCCCGCTGTGGGCACGAGTGGGAGGGCGTGTCAGACTCTTACTGACTAAAACCCATCTGAGTTCCTTCTTTTGCCCTGGTGTTTCGGGAGCAGGAGCGGGTCGCCGAAGTAATCTGAATGATTTGCATATAATTACTATTAATTTTGGAGATCCGTTTGTCTCATGTGAATGTTAAAAAGAAAGAAGTTCCTCTGCCATAATGGGTTTAGGTACATCCATGGAATAGTTTTAGAGTGTATGTAAAGTCGGTATAGATACGGACGATAATCTTATGTGATAACGTCATAAGAAAAAATGGCGTTGCTTAGGAACCAGTCAATAATGTGACACTTTTTAACAAAACATTAATGACATAGGGCCAGTATTCGCGTTGCTTAACAACCAGTCAGTAACGTGACTATTTAAGAAAATATTGATGACATATCGTCATTCGCGTTGCTTAGCAACCAGTCAATAACGTGACTATTTAAGAAAACATTGATGACATATCGCCATTCGCGTTGCTTAGCAACCAGTCAATAACGTGACACTATTTAAGAAAACATTGATGACATATCGCCATTCGCGTTACTTAGCAACCAGTCAATAACGTGACTATTTAAGAAAAGATTGATGACATATCGCCATTCGCGTTGCTTAGCAACCAGTCAGTAACGTGACACTATTTAAGAAAACATTGATGGCATATCGCCATTCGCGTTGCTTAGGAACCAGTCAATAAGAGACTTTTTCGTGAGGACGGCTGGTCAACGATTTAGAAGTTATCACCTCAAATACGTATTAGTTGTTTTTGAGGCACGCATTTTTGATTATTTTGGGTTTTGGCGTCGTGATATAACTTCTTTGTTTAAATTAGTATCTAAATACGAGCAAAAACTGAAAGTCATTTATTTAATACATTTATTCCATTTTTTAAGCCTCTCATTTTTTTCCAGCAAGTTTAAACGCAAGTGCAGTATTATTTCTTGAGCATGCAAGCATTCCTCGTGGGCGGTTATTGCTAAAAAGCATTATTACGCGTAACAGGTAATTACAGACGGCGTTTCAGTTTGCGGTCACGAGACCGCTGTGAGGGGTGAAGGACCGCTTGCGTGTAGGCTATGGTCAAGGGAGTGGCCAGTATTGAACGTTTTGGTGGCCAACTTTTCAATAATTTGAGGATAGTTTTGACAACGTTCGTCTTCAGTGCAATAGTTAAGTGTTTGACGAATTGCATTTAAAAAAAAAGAGCATTTGAGATCATTAAGGGAAATTTAAGACGCGATGAATACTCCAGTTCAGGCCGTGAAGCCAGCCGTATGACGACGGTTTTATAAAACTTTAAAGAAAAGGGAAATATATGAAAACAGATCAAGTATAACATTTACGTTAATGTAAGCCTACTCTTATTTATTTTAAGAAAAAAACGTTTTATTAAATTACTTGTGTTTAAGGGGACTATACTAATTATTTTTTGGATAAGCAGAAGAAGCCCAAACCCATAGACGGTTTTCAGACTGGATTGAATTGATGTTCTCGGCTCTGTATATCTCCAAATACAATAAGTAATTGCATTTTGAAAGATAGAAAAATTTGAAATCCAGACTCAGGAATCGAACCCGAGACTTCCGTAGCCAAGGGTTCGATTCCTGAGTCTAGATTTCAAATTTTTCTGTCTTTCAAAATGGAATTATTGTATTTGTAAAGTCTTTAGCAAGAAATGCATATAAAAATTACTTCCTTATATCTCCACCTCAGTTTTGATCGAAACTTCGTTTTCATTGAAATAGAGTAGGCCTCCTGGCCATTGGACATAATTGACAGACAAAATGTTGCTGGACATAAAGGGAAAGAGGTCGATGCAGCGTGGTTGAAATCTCAAACAATTTAATGTTAATAATCACGTTTAGGTATGTACCCATATTCACATCCATACTAATATTATAAATGTGAAAGTAACTCTGTCTGTTAGTCTGTCAGACGCTTTCACGCTCTAACAGCTATACCGATTTAGATGAAATTTGGTATGTAGTTAGTTTGAGTCCCGGGGAAGAACATAGGATAGTTTGTATCGCGATAGCCAGCATCCATGCGGGCGGAGCCGTGGGCGAAAGCTAGATCTTTATATTTGCAATAATACGAAAAGTCTTAATTCGAGAGTTTAAGCTACTTGGGTGATGGTAATTCTGATTATTAAATCTTTACAAAGTTATAAATTTCGAAGACATTACAAGCATTCTATTACATTATTAGTTACACACATATCCAGTTATTAAAAGTGTCCTATTATTTTTTGTTAATAGGTTTTAAAGTCTCATTATTTAAAAGTAGCTGTCTCGCGCAACTTTGTATGCGTAAATTTTCCCCGTTTTTGCAACATTTCTCGTCGCTGCTCCACTCCTATTAGTCGTAGCGCGATTATATAGTAGCCTTCCTCGATAAATGGGCTATCCAACAAAAAAAGAATTTTTCAAATCGTACCAGTAGTTCCTGAGATTAGCGCGTTTAAACAAACAAACAAACAAATTCTTCCGCTTTATAATATTAGTATAGATACTTGAGGGTGCTAATAAATTATTCCCATCTTTCAAGAACTAAAAAACTGTAGACCCCTCGACTTAAAGTGGGGTCATAAGTAACAATAAATTGCGTTAGAAATTATAAACTGTTACAACATGGCGAACTGATCGAGTGGCCGATAAGTTGAGGGCATCGATCATAGATTGAAGTGCAACGGCCTCCAGCCACTTATGCTGTAATAAATAATAAAGAAATGAAATCAAGTCTTTGATTATGTGACGCTATTTATTGTTGTATTTCTTGCAGAGGCGATTTGCGACTTATTTGATTTTAGTATTATTTTGAAACCATCAAAATTTACGAGTGGTAGCTCTAAATTTTGATAAACTTTCGCGATTTGTACACATTATAAAATTATATATACTACGGGTCTTAATCGCGTTAACAATTTAAAATACCTTGTTTATTGCCCGATGTTTCGACTGTATTGCAACGGCCGTGGTCACGTACCCGTGACCACGGCCATTGCAACACCATAACATAACAAGGTATTTTACCTTAAGTTATTCACGCGATTAAGACCCGTAGTATATATAATTTTATAATGGTAGGTCCCTTTAGGTCGACAATGACTACTTTCCTAAAATGACTACTTTCTTGAAATGACTACTTTCCGGAAAAGACCACCCTTAATTCTGAAAATGACTGCTTCCTGAAATGACCACTTTCTTGAAATGACTACTTCCTGAAATGACCACTATCTTGAAATGACCACTTTCTTGAAATGACCATTTCCTAAAATTACCACTTTCATTCACTCATTTACTCCCTTTAGGTCGACAATGACTACTTTCCTAAAATGACTACTTTCTTGAAATGACTACTTTCCGGAAAAGACCACCCTTAATTCTGAAAATGACTGCTTCCTGAAATGACCACTTTCTTGAAATGACTACTTCCTGAAATGACCACTATCTTGAAATGACCACTTTCTTGAAATGACCATTTCCTAAAATTACCACTTTCATTCACTCATTTACTCCCTTTAGGTCGACAATGACTACTTTCCTAAAATGACTACTTTCTTGAAATGACTACTTTCCGGAAAAGACCACTTTCCTAAAAATGACTACTTTCTTGAAATGACTACTTCCTGAAATGACCACTTTCTTGAAATGACTACTTCCTGAAATGACCACTTTCTTAAAATGACTACCTGAAATTACTACTTCCTGATAATTTACGAATGATTCAATTATGAATCCTAATTGGATCTCAATAAGGCATCAATGGCAATTTTTGACGTTTTTGGCATTAAAGTAGAAGAAAGATAAATAAACGAAATCACAAATTTATTAAACTAAAAAAAAACTTAATATACCTACTAACAAATAAAATTAATGAAACAAAATCACAATTTTATTAAACTAAAAATAAACTTAATATACCTACTAACAAATAATTAATGAAACAAAATCACAATTTTATTAAACTAAAAATAAACTTAATATACCTACTAACAAATAATTAATGAAACAAAATCACAATTTTATTAAACTAAAAAAAACTTCTTACTTTACATTGCCATACAAAATAATGGTTAACGTTTAAAAAAAGATTTTCTTCGGAAGCGAAGCAGCGGGCAAAAGCTAGTCTTTTCTAAGTTTTTCTTTTTTTAAATGCTCTCCGCTTGTTAGTAAACCCCAAAGATAGTCTTACAAAAATATTTTTTTTAAAAAATTTTAAACATCCAATTTCCTTATTTTCTAACTTTAATAATAGTAATGATAATTTTTTGTCAAACATAACATCTCTATGTAACATAATGTGGTTGACAGTTATAGACAGGAATATTATACTGTTATCTTTTTATTTATTAATACATAGCTTGTCCTTCCTTTAAGGTTTTAGTCTGTAAATGACATTTCATTGCAATGTCAATACATTGCAAATTTTAATATTTTAATCACTACTAATATTATAAATGTGAAAGTTTGTAAAAATGTGTGGATGTATGTATGTTTGTTGCTCCTTCACGCAAAAACTACTGTATGGATTTCAATGACATTTTGTAAACATATCGTTAATCTGGATTAACATATAAGGCTATATTATTTATTTTATTGAATTTTGAGGAAATGTATGAATGAACGAGTGAATGAAAGGTATGATCGAATGAATGGATAAATGAGTAAATGAGTGAATGAAAGTGGTAATTTTAGGAAATGGTCATTTCAAGAAAGTGGTCATTTCAAGATAGTGGTCATTTCAGGAAGTAGTCATTTCAAGAAAGTGGTCATTTCAGGAAGCAGTCATTTTCAGAATTAAGGGTGGTCTTTTCCGGAAAGTAGTCATTTCAAGAAAGTAGTCATTTTAGGAAAGTAGTCATTGTCGACCTAAAGGATTTACTCATTTATCCATTCATTCGATCATACCTTTCATTCACTCGTTCATTCATACATTTCCTCAAAATTCAATAAAATAAATAATATAGCCTTATATGTTAATCCAGATTAACGATATGTTTACAAAATGTCATTGAAATCCATACAGTAGTTTTTGCGTGAAGGAGCAACAAACATACATACATCCACACATTTTTACAAACTTTCACATTTATAATATTAGTAGTGATTAAAATATTAAAATTTGCAATGTATTGACATTGCAATGAAATGTCATTTACAGACTAAAACCTTAAAGGAAGGACAAGCTATGTATTAATAAATAAAAAGATAACAGTATAATATTCCTGTCTATAACTGTCAACCACATTATGTTACATAGAGATGTTATGTTTGACAAAAAATTATCATTACTATTATTAAAGTTAGAAAATAAGGAAATTGGATGTTTAAAATTTTTTAAAAAAAATATTTTTGTAAGACTATCTTTGGGGTTTACTAACAAGCGGAGAGCATTTAAAAAAAGAAAAACTTAGAAAAGACTAGCTTTTGCCCGCTGCTTCGCTTCCGAAGAAAATCTTTTTTTAAACGTTAACCATTATTTTGTATGGCAATGTAAAGTAAGAAGTTTTTTTTAGTTTAATAAAATTGTGATTTTGTTTCATTAATTATTTGTTAGTAGGTATATTAAGTTTATTTTTAGTTTAATAAAATTGTGATTTTGTTTCATTAATTATTTGTTAGTAGGTATATTAAGTTTATTTTTAGTTTAATAAAATTGTGATTTTGTTTCATTAATTTTATTTGTTAGTAGGTATATTAAGTTTTTTTTTAGTTTAATAAATTTGTGATTTCGTTTATTTATCTTTCTTCTACTTTAATGCCAAAAACGTCAAAAATTGCCATTGATGCCTTATTGAGATCCAATTAGGATTCATAATTGAATCATTCGTAAATTATCAGGAAGTAGTAATTTCAGGTAGTCATTTTAAGAAAGTGGTCATTTCAGGAAGTAGTCATTTCAAGAAAGTGGTCATTTCAGGAAGTAGTCATTTCAAGAAAGTAGTCATTTTTAGGAAAGTGGTCTTTTCCGGAAAGTAGTCATTTCAAGAAAGTAGTCATTTTAGGAAAGTAGTCATTGTCGACCTAAAGGGGTAGGTCTAAGCCAGATGGCATCTTGGTCGGTCTCAAAATAGTGTCAGTTATACTTCAGTAAATTAGTGATGTTAACATATTACTGTCTTTCGGTTGAAGGGCACAATAGCAAGAATAATTACTGGCTAAATGAGATTTAAGAACTAAATGAGGAGCGCGGTGCTTTGTCAAAGATCTGAATGTCACCATTCAAATCTTTGACAAACGAGGATTGGGGTGGACTGGTACCTACTGTTATGAGCGACGTGTGACGAAGGCGCACATCTCTTCATTTCATAGTATAAACAAAATTACAAAGAAGTGTACTTTTTTAGGAAAAATGAATCGCTTCAAATGTAAATAAAGGAAAAAAAATATCAAGCACGTTTTAGATTAAATCTCTGGTGTTTTATAAGCTAGGACAATTACGTTTTATACACTAAAATCTTCTTAGAAAAACATGCAGTCGAATAGCGAAACCCCATCTAAATCGGATCACTAGCTTTCGAGAAAATCGCGAACATATACAACATGGTCAAACAGAGAACCATTTTTTTAAGGCGGTCAATATTATGAAGATTCCTATCCCTACTAAATGATAGGGTTTTCATTTTCAAGTTAATTTAAAGGACAAAAATATTCATTTTCGTGATAATATCAGAATACCTATCATCTTGCAGTTACAAATTTTATGAAGTATTCGTACTCGTATTAAAAAGACACGCAAATAAATAGACACGCTTTCACACTTATAACATTGTTTTGAAAGCAGGAAAGGAGTTTCGGAGGTGATGTCATAAAGATACACACGTTGTAACAGACACAGTGTTTCAATTACATCAGCCCTCATAAATTACCGCAAACACCATTCAAAATCAAATCCACACCACCAAAAAACAGTGCTAAGTAGGCATATTACTAACAGAAAAAAAACAACCAAGCGCCTGCCATTAATACGTTAGCAAGCAACATTAAACCGTCTACTACTAAATACGAAGGTACAGAGAGCCGACTCACTGCTCAGCATAAAAACCACAAACACATGAATGCATAGGTACGTACCATCACAACTTGCGCACTCTCAGTTGATAATTCGATCGAGTTCGACCGAGATTTCCGTTCGTGGATGTCAATGTGTGCGTGAGTCTGTTTTCGTTCCTTTTAAGGCGATGGCCATATGTTAATTTGTACGTATACTCAGCTCGTAAAACTAACTTTATGGGGCTGTGATACCGTTTGTGGTGTACCGCCACCGTGGTTGTCCCCTAACGATCTTAGGATTTATTTCTGTTGCACGATTTTGGTGTAAAATTGAGGTCTGTTTCATATCAAGGGTAGAACATTGCTATACAACGCGGCAATGTTGCCAGTCTTCTGGGCATGGTGGACTTCTGCTTGTTTTGATTTTATTTTATGTACTTATTTGTACATAGTGTAAACATTAATATTATTATATTTTTGATTTAGAGTTCTTTATAAATATCTTGGATATATTGTTTTATTTATGGTAATAAATTAAATTAATCAAGCAAAAAAAAAAGGCGTAGAATAATTCTCTCTGGTATTTCTTATTTAAACAGTAAGGCGCAGATCCAGAACTTTGTTTAGGCAAGATCTGACTCAAACCGGGCAATGCTCGCATGACGGGGGGTACATTTGATTCAACTCTAGCACACCAGCCACTACCGCCTTAAAGGTGGGGGGCAATTGCCTGATAAAAGACACCGGTCCATTGTCAAAATTTCCAAAAAAAAGGTGTTTCAGTCGAGTCTGAGAGCCCCTTGCCCCTGTTGCCCCACCTTTGGATTCGCGCCTGTCTATAGTGCAGGTGGAAAAGCGGCAGCCTACACAGGCAATTCACAAGCAAAGGAGAGCACGAAACAATTTAGACGGGCCAGGATAAAACTTTGTGTGATGAGCACACAGGATGAGCACGATGGTTTATTCTGTGTCTGAGTGTTATTTATCTATAATATGTAAGCATTTAGAAATATATAAGTATGTTTATCAGTTGTCTGGTTTCCATAGTACAAGCTATGCTTAGTTTGGGATCAGATTGAGAGAGCGTTGTGTGAGTTGTCCCAAGATGTTATTATTAGATACTCGTAGATGTTATTAATTATGTAATTAGATGAACAGTTACTGGAAATAAGTCATTATATTTAATTTATTATTTACTCTTATACTCTTGACTGCTTCGATAGCGCAGTGTAAGCGCGTACAACTGGTATAAATACATTAGTTTGTGTGTGTGATTTCACACGGGACACCACTTTCTGTAATCTAAAAATTGTTATTCGTAGTCATGGTGTACTTAGAGTCCGTGATAGTGTATGTTTGTAAAGTCTTAAAGACTCAGGGATTGTTCATTAGCTCGGGATTTGACTTTAAAAAATAGTTACGATTTATTATTGCAGATGTACAAAAATAGTATGATATCGGTCCTGTACTGAAGAGGACATTATGGGACGGTGTAACGTAAACGATTGTCGAACACATGACTGAATGCGCGGCAAATCTCGCGGGAAATAAACATTTCGTAGTTCTAAGAAATATTAAGTATTTAAACTCGCCTCTCTGGCGCGGTGGGAGTGGGTCCGACGGCTACGCAAGAGATCGTGGGTTCGATTCCCACACGGGACACCACTTTGTGTGATCCACAAATAGTAGTTCCCCCGCGATACA
This sequence comes from Herminia tarsipennalis, assembly GCA_945859575.2. NCBI lineage: Eukaryota > Metazoa > Arthropoda > Insecta > Lepidoptera > Erebidae > Herminia > Herminia tarsipennalis. Next base: position 21,113,506 of record OX243846.2, read on the forward strand.
GGGCTTGAATACTACTGCGGGAGTCGTCATTAAAAAAAATAGGTATTGACATGCCGCTAAATAGATGATGTTATATACAATTTAGAATGTGTCCACAAGAATAAGTCAGTCATCACTTCATCAGTATAATATGTACAAATTGCGAATGTAACATTTAACTCACTAATACTTAATTTTTACCTTTAACTGTTTTAAAATGTGACTATTGTCATTTTACGCACTAATCGCCTGAAACACAGGTTTTCCTTGTTTAAACATAAGTATTGTATTAAGCTAGACATTTATGTAAACATTTGTAATAATTGTTATATCTTGTCATCTTCTGAATATGGAATAAATAAATTTAAATTAAAAAAAAACAAAGATTAAAGTTAAATTCAACTCCTTCCATTCGTTAACTTTTCATTCGACTCTTTAGCCAAAATTTTTATAGTACAAGAGTACTCGCATGACGTGACTGTAAATATTGTCATTGAGTGTACCACCAATGTCTGTATTCACAAAACATGTAGAATACAGAAAGTAAGTTCGTTATATATTTTCCTCAAGCAATGCATACAGAGACAAAACGCATACTCCTCCGCACAACACATACGCCCTAGACATTGCTTATGGACACGGAATCTCGGAACCACCTTCTCCTTTTAAACAAGTACAACGCAACAACTTTTAAAATAGAGTTCAAGATTCTATATCCGTTAAAGGTATCTATCAGCCGGTCTCAAATCTCTGTTCAAATAGCAAATTGTAATAGTGCAACTGTCATTTCCACAACCGCCGACTACAGGGACCCCCCTATGGGTCCCTGTAGTCTCTCGGCGGTCAACCGCAGGAGGGGGGAGGGGGTGTTGTGTTAATAAACCAATTTGTAGTCGTCGTTTTGAAGTCGAAAATTTTGGACTCCACGTCAATAACCTAGTAAAAAAAAATATCATAATAAAATATTAACTTTATTTTTGGTAAAATTAAAATTAATGCCGTTTGCGGAAAATAAATAAGTACCTAGGGTAAAGCTACTCGATTTTACGTAATAACAATAGATACTACGATCATAATTATGTCGGTTCCAAAACGACTATAAATTTACGGTGTTATATTTACCATATGTCCAGCGATGATAGTCCTCATTTCATTTATCTCTTCTAGGAAAGGCTAAGATAGAAAACCCGAAAGGTCACGCAAACGTTAAATTCGCTATTAGAGTTAGCTATATTAATAGACATAAGTTATTGAGACCGTGCCGTGTACGTTGATCGAGCGCGTTTGTTTAAACCTTAACTTCTGTACTCTCGGTTTTTTGTGCTGTAGCTTCGTAAAGTACCAGTAAGTACAGTTGACGACAAAATGTGATGGCGTGCCGTAGCCACTAAGTTTTACTGCCCAAATAGACAATTTGACTTGAGTACTCTTTTATATGTTTGTTAACTTACATTTTGAAATATTGCCTTGAATTTTCGGGATGTAAGGACGAAGAATATTCAAGAATGCCATACGGATGGTAACTTATGGACTTGTACAATTGAATATTTTGACTGGCAATAACAATAAATAATTATTTTGCGTTCAACTTCATATGGTGAGTTTGTTAAGATAGCAGTCAGCACCGACCTTTATAGTACCAGTTTGAAAATTAGTTGTTTTTTATTGTGGTCTCCCAAAAGGTTAGATGACTACAATAATAATAAATAATTTTACACTATACAGGAAATAGCATTTGCAAAAATATTCTGGAAAAAAATGTTTCTCTACAATTTTACGTTGTCATGAATTTATAAATATCAAAATAAACATTGAAACTACATGATTTGACCATACAAAAGAATGACGTCATTGTTTTGTATTTCATATAAATTAGTATGAGACGCATCATTTTGAAGTTTCTTAATGACTTAATACTGATTTGACTTGACAGTCATCTACCCTATTCACCACAGAGTCAGTTAATATGTAATACTATATTGAAGGTAAGAGTTAGATAGTGAAAATCCATAATGATAACTAGTAGAATAAACTTTGATATTTAAAGAAAAACTTGTTGAAACTTGCAACTTCGTTTGCGTCCTTGTTTTTGCAATCCATATAAAAATACTTAAATCGCGACAAAAAATATGTTGCGACCTACTCTCATCTATCTACTTAATATACAAAAAAATATAATTAAAATCAGTCGAGTCGTTTCGAAGGAATTCGACCACAAACAAAGTGACAAGAGATTTTTACAAATTAGAAAGAAGACATTACGAGCAAATCCACACGTTACTAGCAATATTGATCTACAAGTTAGTGAAATTGTTTGTGTTAGAAGTAGCTCAGAACCTGCGACCTCTTAATTGCAAATCCAATACCTCAATCATATGTTATTGTCAAAGAACTACTCATGTAGTAGATTTACGAGCACATACTCAAACGAAAATTCAAGTCGTCGCATAGTTTACTTTATCAAACACACTTTTAAAATAGTTTGTATTTTTAGGGTTCCGTATTATTTTTGAATACACGCAAGGAACTTGATGGATTTTTCTTAGATAAAAGTTATCGCGTTAGTAAGTTCTATTTGAACGTTTTTAGTTTTTAACCATTGATCTGAGAAAAAGAGTCATTAACTTTTCATCACACAAAGTTTTATCCTAGGTGGGGATCGAACTCACGACCTTTGGCTTAGCAGTCAGGGTCCCTAACCACTAGACCAACAGGCCAGTCAGCCAACTGTGAAAGGTATAAGTTTCTCGTCTCTATTAAGTTTGTGAGGGCTTACCGCAAAATAAATGCGATAGTAACTCTGTCGCTGTGTGTTAAGGTTATATTTTCAAGAATAAACGGTCAGAATTTGATGAAATTTGGTGTAGAACTTGAAACCTGAGGAGTAACAAAGGGTACTTTTTTAATGCGAGAACTGGTGATGTAGGCTAGCATGTAGGCTAGCATAAACTAGCATAATATTAAATGTTAGTTTTAAAACAATGTATGTATTGGATACTTCCTCTCCGCCTACATCTTTATAACAAATTCAAACAGTACATAGTCTGCGTCAACATTGTAATTCAATACTTAAATACTCAATATTTACATTAGGGTTGCCACTCTGTATTATTTTATAATCACAGCCAAACTGCCAAATTTTATTATATTGTGGTATTCTAAAAGGGTGAAATTGCACACCTTTTTTGTAGTTAAGTATGTTAATTGTTTGTGAAATTTGATTGCAAAGCCTGTAATATTTCTCTGCCTTTTTAAAAAAAATATACAATACCTTCGCTATTAGTTTGTAGTTCGAATATCTTCTTCTTGGAAATAACCGTACCTAGGTACGGTAATTTCCAAGTACTTATACGTTTTTCTTAAAATTAGATTATTTAATTATAAAAAAATAATCATAAAAAAATAAGTAAGATATAAATTTGTAATTTTAAATAACTTTGAATAGATCTATTTATTTTTAATTAGGTCTATTTTTACCCGACTGTAAGAAAGGGTTTTTATTAGGTACAATTGTGATATTTTTATGGTGTAATAATGTAGTGTTCTACTGGCAGCCCTAAGTTACAAAGGTAGCCTGTAAAATGCGCAAACGCAGCTATCTCCTATCAGTTCCTAGTACAGAAACCGAGATTGTTTTGAACGCGGGACCGCTGATGCAGGCTTCTATGAATGTAATGTTTTGCTTTTGTTAACCATTCAATAAAACCCTTTGAAATGTTGGTCACTAATTTCTAATTTGAAAGGAGATTGATCACATTAAAAGAAGATCGTAATATGGGCAATTGATGCCTGAAATAAATGGTATTATTATTATCTATACTAATATTATAAGCTGAAGAGTGTGTTTGTTTGTTTGAACGCGTTAATCTCAGGAACTCCTCGTCCGAATTGACAAATTCTTTCACTGTTGGATAACCCATTTATTGAGTAAGGCTATAGGCTATATAACATCACGCTATGACTAATAGGAGCGGACTAGCAATGAGAAACGTTGCAAAAACTGGGAAAATTTACGCAGACGAAGTTACGCGGGACGGCTAGTTATTATATAAAGGTAAAAATACACTGATCAACACAGAGGGATCGGCACCGTATGAATTCGTTTAGTATTATTTGTATAAAACTCCATACTGCAACGTACATTAATCGGATTCGTAATGCAATGGCCTCGCCTCGGAAGAAGTTCATGAACAGTTGACGACGAGGCGATACGACGAAACCTTTCTGAGTTGATCTGTGTGCTATAGAGCGTACTTTGCCTTAGCTCAAACTCAAACATACAAGTCACGGGCACAAAGTACACCTAGACTCGGAACAACAATTTGTGAATCACATAAAGCGGTGTCTCGTGTGGGAATCGAACCTCTTGCGTAGCAGTCGGACACACTCCCACCGCGCACACACGTTCATACTTTTTTGAAGGGTAACTTATAAGATACTGAATCAATAATTAGAATCATCGCCTATAAAGTTTAAGGTCATCATAATCGCGGGAGTCAAGTGTCGGCTATATACATCCAGGTGATCATAGTGGAATAGATCGCTCAACTTTATATTTCAAGTAAAAACGCGGTCTAAGTCTCTAAACTTAATATAAACACATTAGGTATCTGTCCCGCGCAACTTCGTCTGCGTATTTTTTTTCCGTTTTTGCAACATTGCTCATTGCTGCGTTTCCTATAGGTTGTAGCGTGATGTTATATAGCCTATAGCCTTCCTCGATAAATGAGCTATTCGACAGTGAAAGAATTTTTCAATTCAGAGCCTGAGATTACCTCGTTCAAACAATCAAACAAACCCCTATTTAACCCTAAAAAGGACACACTAAATGGTATGATTAATTCACCAATTCATAATGCCTCATATTTGACATCAGTAATCCGGCTTAACCCCTCCTTATACAAGTATAATTTATATTACACATCATTATTTTACCTCCAAGTTTCCCTCTAGCTCCCGATAGAACGTTCACCTACTTTCGCCCACGTCGACCGGCGTCCGTAATTTTGTACAATTATTTTGATAATCTACGATAACGTTGGACTATGGTGTATAGGCTTTCTGGTTATTTTTTTTTGTTCTGCATCCTGGTTGGAAATATATGTTATTTTTTTGAAAATGGAAGACAAGTAGGTAAGTCCAAGGACAAAGATGACCCAACAATAACTGCTATAGCTATAAATAAACTCCTATAGGCCGACCGCTTAACTCGTATATCGCGCAGGCGATATACGAGTTAAGCGGTCGGCCTATAGGAGACTGGCCTTATTTTTGGAAAAGACAATAAACTGAATTAAGTATTTGATTGCTATTACAATAAATTATTATGTACTAACCACGCTTTATTACCTATATGGAGCGTCTTTTCTTTAAAAAAATGAATTGCCTTTGGTTAGATATCGTATTTATTTACAGATTTCTGACAAAAGATACAGTCAGCAAGAAATGTTTTTTGGTGCCAATCTAGCCTGTTTACAATGACAAAAAAATAATGAAAGTCTCATTGGTAGGTCTCATTGGTAGGTCTCATTGGTAGTACCTGTTCGTGAGCGTAGTATGGTTCAAAGGTAGCAACGTGGGATTGGGTCCCACAGGGTGATACTGAACTGTTTGCCATTTTATATAAAGATTATTTTAGCAAAGATCTGAATGTCACTGTACCGTGCTGTTCATTTTAGTCAGTAATCATTTGCCCAGTCATTACACTTGCTACAGTGTCCTTCAATCGAAACACAGTAATGTGTTGTCATCACTATTTCACAGAAGAATGACCGACAGTGTTGTCCACCAAGACGGCCCATGGCTTAGACCTACTACTCATAACCTCTTTTCTAATGGGTTAGGTTATGGGTTCTCGTAAACGCTGTATGGTTCTAAAGTAGTAAGGTTCTCTCTTCGCCAAATTATTTAAACATTTTGATAATGTCATATAAATCAATGAACACAATGAATGTACGAAAAAGTGTCACGTTATTGACTGGTTGCCAAGCAACGGTCACGTTATTGATTGGTTGCTAAGCAACAGCGAATGGAGATTGAAGCGACATGATATTCGATACAATTGGAACTAACATTATTGAATATTTCTTATGACGTTATCAGGTAAAATTGTCGTCCGTAAACGGACGTTACAGACAACCATATTTTTTTTAAAGGACTTCGTCTGTAAGGCCAAGTATCATGGTATCCCTACACTATCGCTCCCGAAGCCTAGATCTAGATTACATTATTCACACTTTTTACACTAGCTTTATTATGCGTCATTACCTGGTACATAGTCCCTTATTTGTAATGAACTTTTAATGACATTCTAGGTAACGCTTTATTGTACAACAATAAAACAAAATATACATTTATTGCGTGGTTTAGGCCAACAATCTGACGAAGAAACATCGATTTTACTCCGGGGTCTTTATTTTATTGTTCTTTAACGGGTTGTTTGTAAATGTTTCAACGCTACATTTCGAAATTAATTTTAATAATCCTGGTCCTATTTTCGACATAATTAAATAAATATAACTACGTGTTTTTCATTTTTATTTTTATATTGTTAATGTGTTGTTATTTTATGAAGTACTTTCTGTTTTTTGTATTAATGTGTAAAATGGTAAATATGTTGAAATAAATTATTTCTTATCTTATTATTATTATAATATTTATGATACATCCACAAAGCAGAACTGGTTTTTAATTTTTAACCCGCGAATTCGTACGCAATCGTGAGGTCGCGGTTTTGGAATCCTACCCATTATACTACCGACGTGACCCTTAAAACAAGCCATTGAGCTTAGCTGGAGGAGTTAACAGGATTACTAGTAATGTGGGATCCAAAAACATATAAACCTTCCTCTTGAACTACTCTATCTATTACTGAAAACTGCATTACAATCCGTTGCGTAGTTCAAAAGATCTTAGCGCATAGACAGTGGTGGCGAGTTTATTTATACTATGTAAAAATTGGCATTTTGCTGTTTTTTAATAAATATGTAATAATAATAAATAAATCTTTTTATTGCATCAAATATGGTACATACATAGGTCTTAAAAGTAGTGTCTGAGTTTCACATATTTGGCTAACTTGAGCATGCAATTATATTAGGTTAAAAAAGTACCTAACTAGAAAATACGGAGTTGTAATAATTAATTATTATTTTCGAGAAATTCTTTAAGAGTGTAAAAAGTGTGATGTATTAACCATTTTTTTAACTACCTTCTCATTTTTATTATTGGTAGTTCACGAATAGGCTTGGGCACTTCATTGAACACTTTTATGCACATTACATAGCAATTCTTGTGAAATAGGGATGTCTTACAGGCAGGCATTATTAACCTAGATAAATGGGCCTAGATAAAAAAACCTTTACGGTAACTATACACATGTTCGGTTGCCGATATGGCAGTTACAAAGAAACCTGCGCCTATAAAAGGCCAACTGAACCAGAAGACTGGCGAGATAGGAATCTAAGTTGGCAAAATCCGCGGTAAAGGCATCAAGCGGAAGATTAACCTGAAGTTTACCATCGACTGCACACATCCCACTGAGTCATACGAACTTTTTTTTAATTGCACATACAATTACATAATGAATGAGACCCTTTGTTAATTCAGAACCAAGTTGGCTCGCATCAATATAAATTCAATATGTAGGTACTTCGAACCTACATAGGTAAATACTAGTGTGTCTTCATAACAATACAGCCTAGAAGCTTACATAAGCGTCGGTTTACTGACCGACTTGCATGTCACACATAATAAAGTAATCAAAACACACGCAAAAGGCTTATACATGTACATACAACATGCTTTTATTGCAAATTCCTCACTTTAATCTACAGTTATTTTACATAGGTAATTTAAAAATCAATTGTTGTTTGTTACTTTCGCTAAAAGTGAAGCTGGTGTACAATAAACCCGAAATGTTACATACGAGTTAATCTCAATATGAAAATTTGCGATTTGAGGATCTCGAATTGATATTATTATGAAGAAGAACCCTTTGATTATATCTATCTATGCTAATATTAACAAACTGAAGAGTTTGTTTTTTTGTCAATCTCAGAAACTACAGATCGAATTGAAAAAAACCTTTTATTGTTGGAAAGCCCATTTATCGAGGAAGGCTATATAACACCGAGCTACGACCAATTGGACCGGAGAAGCAATGAAAAATGTAGCAAAAGTGGAAAAATTAATGCATACGAAGTTGCGCGGGTCAGCTAGGATTTAATATTGTAAAACTAAAGAGTTTGTTTGAACGCCATAATCTTAGGAACTACTGGATCGAATTCAAAAAATATTTTACTGATAGATAGGCCATTTATGGAGGAAGGCTATAGGCTATATAACATCACGCTACAACCAATAGGAGCGGAGCAAACACGGGAATAATTGACGTATACGAAGTTGCGCGGGTCAGATAGTAAGATGGATATCTGCCATGTGATGCCTGTATCCATAAAAATCTCGCATGTGTCCTAAGGAATGTTGTAAGAATAGATATATTTGTCTTTAAAAATAAGCTGGGATAAGGCATTAACCGATATAGCGGGAAAATGGTCCTTATTCATATTAGATATATTTCGGGACTTAATCGCGTGAATTATTTAAAGGTACGAACCTTTTATTTACCCGACATTTCGATCGAAATGCACCGATCGTGGTCACGGGTCGACTGATGGTAGCTTAGCGATGTCTTCGTGAGGCGCGGGGTTTTGAGCGGCGTCGGGTAAATAAAAGGTTCGTTACCTTTAAATAATTCACGCGATTAAGTCCCGAAATATATCTAATATGTATAAAAACCGCGAAAGTTTAAAAACAATGGTCCTTATTCATTTCAAATATGAATGTAATTCAGTTCAAATCTTCTCGCCTACGAATCTTCCCGGTAACAGGGTCCGTAGACAATATTATTCTATTCGATTAGAGTTTACGCTAATATAATAGAATGACGTAATTGCTCGCGCAATACTGTAAATTCGAGAATTATTGATAAAATGAGATTAGCAGTTGTGCGCGCGCAACGACGTCATTCTTTTAGCGTAAACTCGTAGATAGAATGCTATTTGTCTAGAGGCCCAGGAAAGATAAAAATCACTTGAATTTTTCCAGAAAAGACATATCGCGAAACTCTCGTAAAATTTTCTTGAGTTAGCAATATCTGTACAGGCACAAGGTAGACATAAAAACAATTTGTGTGCCGCGGCCCGGTGACCCACGCGACCAAGTACAGGATGTGTCCGAGGTGACTTACCTACGTAGACACACTACTTCCTTTTTAACCTCATATTTTGCACTTGGAGACTTAATCTATACATGCTCTGTTCTAATTCAAACTAATATTACACGTAAAAAAGTGGAAGTAACTCTCTCCATCCAACGCTATCACGATTATACCGGTGTAACGAATTAGATGAAATTTGGTATGGAAATAGTTTGAGTTCCGTAGAAAGACTTAAAGATACTTTTTGTTGCGAAAACCGACATCGAGCCGCAAGCAAAAGTTATAGTTACATATAAACGTGAAACATACTTACCTAGGTATCATGAAACTAGTTTTCTATCATACTTTGTACTTGGAGACCTGTAGGTTTACTCTTTCTTTAAAACAAAATACATGAATTTTCGTTTACTTAATTTTTTTAAGTTTACGGGGACTATTCTAATAAATTTTAGGATAAGCACCAGAAGTTCTAACCCATTGATTTCGTATCGATTTTCTGAAATGAGTGGATTAAATAGATGTGTACTCTGTATATTATACCACCTCATTTTTGATAGAAACTTCGGTTTCATTGAATAATAGTAGTAGAGTAGCCTCTAGATAAGTGTTATTTGCCTCCTAACTAGGGTTGCCATAATCGTTCAACACTGGTACTGGACGAAATTGCAAAATTAAATAAAAATCTGAAATTGTGTAGTTATACCGCTGATAATGGTGTATTTTTATAAAATAATCTTAGTTGTTATAATTATCAAATTTAAACAATAATACATGAAGGAAAAGAGAGCTAGAGCCCCTTAGCCTCCTCTTGGATCTGTTTGAATGTTTTCCATTACGAGAAAAGCAGAACAACATGATACACGAACTTCGACTCAGAAACACGAACACGTTTACCCCACACGATGATATTTATATGAGCCTGTAGTAGCTTACTCATTATTATTCTGACTAACTACTTTCAAGAGTTTGAAGCTTCAAAGATGCAATCTCAATTCTTTAAAAATCGTCAACTTATGTACCGATTATTTGAGAATTATTCTTCACTGTACCGGAGCAAGGTTATTATATATAAAGGCCGCTTTACATTCACACGATCTCGAGAAAAACAAGTAACGTGAATATGTAACCAAATCACATCATTTTCGCGGGTTCAGGTCTTTCTACCAGATGTTTATACGCGAGACAAAGGAGCTAAGAACGCGAGAAATTTGTCGAATGTGAGAATACTGCGAGTGCGGACTCGGGGAAGTCCTCGCCGAAAACTTCGCCGACAATCTCGCTGAGATTCTCAGCAAGGTTCTCGTCGTTCGTGCGAAGTGTGGAGCGCTCATAAAACTGAAGTAGGTAAGTAGGTGGTAGTACAGTTCAAATAAACAAAAACTCACCTTGAAATAAATTATGTTGTCAAATTACGGCAGAAACAAACGGGAAAAAACGGGTTTCTTCCAAAACAAAACTAAACAATAGCAGTATTTATTTTTCACGTCTAAATAAAATCTTGTAACAAATTAATAGAAACACAGCCTGGCTTGTCAGATATAACTGTCAATTTTAGAACATTTTTCATTCTAAGTGTCAATGTTTGTTTTTTTATGCTTTCATTTTACTATGGTATTCTATATTCAGCCAGTATTAGGTTTGTCCTTAAATAAATACTTTTTTGAAACACTGTTCACAGTAGCAATAGATTTGAGTGGAGCGTGGGTGCGAAGGAAATAGAATCTATCCACTGGAATTACACATTAGTAGAGATTTTATGCAATCCCATTGGTTAATATTTCTTCGTTTCTCCGCTCCACGGTCTTGTTTCAATGAACAGATAGCCATAAAGTGTGATTGTGGAAATGACGGAACTGAACCAGTGGCGAACCTGGCGGGTAAACCTGGAAAAAAATCACTGTTAGTAACAAAAAATCTGCCAAGTGCGAGTGGTATTCGCGCACTGAGGGTTCTGTACATGTGCAACTCACCATTTTTATGAATTTGTTATCATCGGTGCTTTTTTTGTAATTCACTGATGATAGCAAAAATCGGCCAAGTGCGGGTAGTACTCCGGATTTACCCGCCAGGTTCGCCACTGAACTGAGCTATTATTATTTTTACAGCTCCGCAACAAAGTGTACAAACAAAGTTATCGTCATTTAAGTTCTAACACCGCCTAATTCATTTTCTAGCAGTTTAGCCATTATCATGCTAAATCTAAACAAATTATGAAATTGTACAGAAATCTATGTATAGTTATCGCTCCCCTGTAAAGTTACAATTTTTGACTTACGTGGTGTTAAAACATAAGCAACGATTTGCGGAAGGCAAAGTCATTTATTTTACTCCGCAGATGAATGTTACAACAATGAACCTTTTTTATCACTTAAAACTTTTTTAGACAATAAACACATTCCTATCTTCCATAACAAGTAAAAGACTATTAAAAACTACAAAGAAGTAATTCTATTACAAAAAGAATTGCATAGCGCTAGGCTGCACAGATGTTGCACAAGACAATAAAAAAAATTAAAACAATAGTCTCAAGTCTCGACAAAAGTAGTAATATTCCAAATTACTAAACACGTGTTGGGTTGTAGAGAAAGTTTTTTTTAAATATTTGAATTTAGAAGTTATTTCTCGGTATTGATAATACTGTGTGCTTCATTGGTGGGCTTATAATATTATTATGTAGTTTACTATTGACGTATAAATAGTAAATATTGACTGCAGAGCGTGAAAGAGAGAAAAAACTGGGGATGTTGACTGTGACTACAAATCAGTCTCTTTTTATGAAATATCAAAACGACAAGCTCTATAGAAATGTGTATGGAATAGCAACCTATGACGTCATAAGTTCCTATCGTCAAATCATTAATATACGTTTTCATGCTTTTATATTCAAAAACGTGTTAAATTGTAAAAGAACACTTATAGACTGAGATACGGCTGCAGATTCGCATCGTTCATCGAGTATTGTAATAAAATCATGTTTTTATATACAATCATAAAAAGGGCAATACGTTTTGGCCAGTCTGCCTATCAGATTTTGCCCGCTAGTATTTTTAATTAAATTTATATGAATCGACTTACTGGGAAAAAAAAATCTCACTTGTTATTGCAATGAAAAACACTCTACTTTATAGAACTAGACATAGAGAACTTGAAAAGCGATGGGTGCCTTTGCACACTTGCCCGCAGCCCCTCGCAGCCAGGTTTAAGCAGGTAATATTTTGTTACGTTATTACGTTCATGGCGTATTGTCATCATTTATATATCAAATTAAAGCTATTGATTTCCTGTACATGATAAACTACCTCTGCCTATGCAAAAGTGCCCGCAGTCGGAGTTGCCGGCGTTTAAAGTTTGTTTAGAGTGAGAAAGACTTATCGCTCTACATCATTCGTTAGACGAGGATGGCAATAGCCTGTTCTGCTGACGTGACAAAGAATGCAGTAACTGACAAAAACCATTATATTAGTTATGTTCTTGAAATGGCAACGTAATCCATACACTATGCAATAATAACAAAAAAAAAAAAAAAAAGCAAATTGGAAACTAAAATGTTATTCACATAAAATGTAGTAGTTAGACCAAATTATTTACATTCATCAAGATAAATTGCAATTGTCGTAACTATAATAAACTAGCGGCTCGCTTCGGCTTCGCACGGACTTTCTCCAGTCCATAAAATAGCTCCACAGTCCGGACCGTTCGATTCGCACTTGACATTTCAAAATGTAAACGTCGAACGAAAGGTACCCCATCGTCTTAATCGCGTGAATAATTTAAGGTAAAATACTTTGTTTATTGCCCGACATTTCGACCGTATTGCAACGGCCGTGGTCATGGGAAGACTCTTAGAAGTCTTCCCGTGACCACGGCCGTTGCATAAACAAGGTATTTTACCTTAAATTATTCACGCGATTAAGACCCGTAATATATATATTTTAATAATGTGTACAAATCGCGAAAGTGTATCAACATTTATATTCAAGTAAGTCAAAACAATAGTCTCTAAGCAATAGTCTCTATTTGCTGATAAGCTGCAGTCAGGAATCTCGGTAAGTATATCATATAATAGTTTTATCATTAAATTTAAAAGATTGTCAGAGACAAAGGTAAAGTGGACTGGTTGAGAGTGTAATTGTAGTATTAGGTACTGATAATAGTGGGCGCTGTCTGGGGCGACGTGTCTGTCTAATGGGTGGCGGAACGTTTAGTGATATGTACTGTAAATGTGAGGGATTAGATAAGAAACCACGATTAGATTTTTCGTGCCTAAATACTTGTCAATACTTCATCAAAACATAAATGGGATAATAAGTAAGTCAGATAATATGTTGTGTGTTAATCTAAATGAAATGAATAAGAAAATAGACGTAGTGTGCATTACAGAACATAATATGCTTCCAGGGGACGAACCATATTTATGTATACCTAATTTGAGCCTAGCGGCTTCCTTTATGAGGCAGTCTCGACATGGCGGATCATGTATTTTAGTAAAAATGGTATTAAATACAAAACTGTGCATGAAATGGACAATCTATCAATAGCAAACAAATGTGAATTTTCTATAATTGAATTGATTAGTTATGATATTTATACTGCCTGTATATATAGGCCTCCTAAATTTAACTCATTAACTTTTGAATGTTTTTATGAAAAAATGCATACTCTCTTGTCATATGTTTGTAAGAACAAAAACCAGAAAGTTATACTCTGTGGTGACTACAACATAGATTTACTAAAAAATAATGGACTTTCATTAGAATTGCAAAATATTATTTGGTCATTCAATTTAAAAGCAGAATTCCAACAAGCTACTCGATATGCCAGTAATACTTGCATTGACAATATTCAACACAACTTGCGGGGGTGCAAAAGTGAATTGGTAGTACTCAGTATATCGAATCATTCTGCGCAAATTATACAATGCCCTATTAGTGCTAGCATGGTATTAGGTTTATACTTAAAAGGGATTTTTCCTCAGAATACAGACATAAATTTAAAAATAATATAATTCCATTGAGTTTTTCCCAAGTATATGAACTGCTTTATAAACTTATTTAAGCTGCTATATGATCTATGTTTTAGAATTCATAGAATTAAAATTGTTTTCTACAACTAAAACAAAATGGTTTTCTAAAGGAAAAAAACTAGGTAGTAAAAAGAAAAGAGAATTACTTTGGAAACGCCTATAGAATAAAGAAAATAATTAAATTAACTCAAAGGTCACAAAATGATCACTATATCAAAATAAATGAAAATAAATTAAAAGCAACTTGGAGAATTATTAATGGCGCTCAAAATAAAAATACTAATTTAAACTTTACCGAGATAAAATATAATGATAAAAAAATCCAAATTAAATGCAATAGTGGATAATGGATGTAACTCTAAACTTAGTAATAATTCACCTGGGCATATTATATGCAAATATTTTTTTATAAATCCGATGTCATCTATTGACATTTTTAATATAATCATGGAACTAAATAATACAAAAAGCGCTGGCATCGATGGGATAATAACAGCTATAGTCAAAGACGTAAGTAGTTCTATAACACCTGTTTTATCTTGTTTAATTAATTTGAGCCTTGAACAAGGTTTATTTCCTCATGAATTAAAAAAATCAATGATTAAACTTCTGTACAAAAAGGGTGAAAAACAAATCATAGGTCGGTAGCAATAGTACCAATATTTGCAAACATATACGAAAAAGTGATTTATAACTGCCTCAATACTTTCTTAGAAAAGGAATTTATATTGATCCCCAGCAATATGGATTTAGGAAGAATAAAAATATAAACATGGCTACTTATGATTTTTACGATCCGTGATCCATAATATGGATAGGGGACAGCCAGTAGTTGGTCTATTTATGGACAGGAAAAAAGCTTTTGATCACGTAAGACACGACATTTTATTATATAAACTTTACTCCTATGGAATAAGGGGCAATGCTCATAAACTAACATCGTCTTATTTAACTGACAGAGAGCAGGTCATGCAAATAACAAGACTATGTACAAGAACAAAAATTGAAAAAGTGTATCAATCTGATGTAAGAAAAGTCAAATATGGAGTGCCCCAGGACAGTATGTTAGGCCCACAGCTCTTTATTATATATTTTAATGACTTACCAAATAAGTAATAAACATAAAATGACATTACTTGCAGATGATTGCACAGACTTGACATTGACATCACTATAATCTACTATTAATAACTCATTGATATCTATTATCCATTGGCTAAAATTAAATAATTTAAAAAATAATTTAGAGAAGACGAAAATTATTAATTTCAAACATAGACAAGAAATTAATGACAATTATATAGCATTTAATATGAATTATCAGGGGGTAAGAATCTAAGAGTGTTTATATACTAAATTTCTAGGGCCACATTTGGATCAATAAATGAACTGGAAATTACTGAGCATATTTGCAAAAAGATCAGCCAGTTTGCGTATGAATTGTACAGACTGAAATTTATTACTAGTAGAGACGCGCTTATGACTGCCTACCCTGGATATCTCTTTGCAGAAACGCTGCATAAGAACAATGTTCGGTTTGAAGTCAAGAGTTATGATATTCAATATTCTATACTAACGTTACCTTGCAAATTCATTTATGAAAGCGCAATGTTTGAAAGCAGAATATAACCCTATTTAATAAGAGGGAACGTCAACGACACCTAGGTAAACTACGTGTGGTACTAAGCAAAACCGCGTTGATGTATAGTAGCATATTTTGTAAAGCACCGCTGATTTATAACAAACTACCGACATATATCAAAGACATAGACAATAAGGTAAAATTTAAAAATGAGCTCATTATGTACTCTTAATAAAGTGCTACTACACGTTGAAAGAATATTTTCATGATAATATTGTCATGTCGGTACTGAGCATGGTCGCGTGGGTATCAAAGCTTAGAAGTCTAATAAAGACGTCTAATTCGTGGTTTCTTATCTAATCCCTCACATTTACAGTACATATCACTAAACGTTCCGCCACCCATTAGACAGACACTCCGCCCCAGACAGCGCCCACTATTATCAGTACCTAATACTACTATTACACTCTCAACCAGTCTACTTTACCTTTGTCTCTGACAATCTTATAAATTTAATGATAAAACTATTATATGATATACTTACCGAGATTCCTGACTGCAGCTTATCAGCAAACAGAGACTATTGCTTAGAGACTATTGTATTGACTTACTTGAATATGGCCGCCGGCGGATGGGGTACCTTTCGTTCGACGTTTACATTTTGAAATGTCAAGTGCGAATCGAACGGTCCGGACTGTGGAGCTATTTTATGGACTGGAGAAAGTCCGTGCGAAGCCGAAGCGAGCCGCTAGTTTATTATAGTTACGACAATTGCAATTCATCTTGATGAATGTAAATAATTTGGTCTAACTACTACATTTTATGTGAATAACATTTTAGTTTCCAATTTGCTTTTAATTTTTTTTTTGTTATTATTGCATAGTGTATGGATTACGTTGCCATTTCAAGAACATAACTAATATAATGGTTTTTGTCAGTTACTGCATTCTTTGTCACGACAGCAGAACAGGCTATTGCCATCCTCGTCTAACGAATGATGTAGAGCGATAAGTCTTTCTCACTCTAAACAAACTTTAAACGCCGGCAACTCCGACTGCGGGCACTTTTGCATAGGCAGAGGTAGTTTATCATGTACAGGAAATCAATAGCTTTAATTTGATATATAAATGATGACAATACGCCATGAACGTAATAACGTAACAAAATATTACCTGCTTAAACCTGGCTGCGAGGGGCTGCGGGCAAGTGTGCAAAGGCACCCATCGCTTTTCAAGTTCTCTATGTCTAGTTCTATAAAGTAGAGTGTTTTTCATTGCAATAACAAGTGAGATTTTTTTTTCCCAGTAAGTCGATTCATATAAATTTAATTAAAAATACTAGCGGGCAAAATCTGATAGGCAGACTGGCCAAAACGTATTGCCCTTTTTATGATTGTTTATAAAAACATGATTTTATTACAATACTCGATGAACGATGCGAATCTGCAGCCGTATCTCAGTCTATTATTTTCAGAGCATTTTAAGATCTACTATTAACTGGTTATTACAAAATAATTTACTTTTATTGTAGTCAACCTAATTATCCAAAAAGTAGCGTTGTCTCTTTCTAGAGAGTGGTCAATTTTGTGAGGTTATGACGCAGTCTTGGTCTCTACGTCAATGGTAGTTACCTACTATTTTTTATTGAAGATTTTTATTAGTACACTTAGTTTGTAGAATATAAAACTTAGAAAAATGTCAAACTTATCATAAACTTCTTGTGTAAAATGTTTTACAAAATGGTATTCTGTGTAGGCAGGTAGGTACCTACTTCATTCTATTTATGGATTTATGCAACGTAACCTGTAGAAATAATAATAATAATAATATCTTGGGACAACTCACACAGAGCTATCTGATCCCAAACGCAGAGCAGAGCTTGTACTATGGAAACCAGACAACCGATAAACATACTTATATATTTCTAAATACATACATATTATTGATAAATAACACCCAGACACAGAATAAACCATCGTGCTCATCACACAAAGTTTTAGGTGGGGATTGAACCGACGACCTCTTGCGTAGCAGTCGGATACACTTCCATCGCGCCACAGAGGCAGAAATATAAGGTAATTAAATATCTTTGATATCTTCGAAATATTGTTCTGCGCAAGTTGTTAAGTAAATCGGTCTTAGTAGTTTTTAACTGACTTCGTAACAAAGAAAAAAAAAAATTTCTATTACGAACCAGTAGCTACCTAAACTCCACGTAATCCTATATCATCTAGAGCCAATTAAAAAAAAGACATAACAACATATACCTAACTACAAATAAAACAACGAACAAACAAGAAACACTAACATATAAACATAAAACAGTAGTTTTATTAACCGCTCATACAAACTCCCTATATCGTAACAAACTCAATTGGTTTGTACGACGCTCCTTAATTGACAATAGAGAAGAGAGTACACTAACCTTACCCGAATAAATTAAAATGACTCTGTCAATGCGGCAGTGCATGCAATGGAATAACCGATTTAATTTAATAGTGTTATGATCAACGTCTTTAATAAGTATTGATAGCTAAAGTTGACCTCTTTGCTTCTGATTTAAGTGTGACTTTTTGTTGGAATTGTGACTCTAAGAGACTATTCTACTAATAATACCTATAGATATAAAAGTTTGTAAGATGTTTTTTTTACTGAAGACAACTCCCGCAGTAGGATAGAAACAAACCCTGTGGCGCGGAGAACTTTACAAACATTCAAGTCACGGACACAAAAGTACACCCAGACTCAGAAAAACAATTTGTGGATCACACAAAGTGGTGTCCCGTGTTGGAATCGAACCCACGACCTCTTGCGTAGCAGTCGGACATACTCCCACCGCGCCACAGATGCAGTCAGAATGGATGGATGTATCACGCAAAAACTACTGAATCGATTTTGACACAATTGGATTCGCAATCGAGAGGTCGCGGATTTGGATCCCACTGATTGTACTTTTATATTCTTTATTTATATAACAATATTTTTGCAAGCCCTGTGTCGCTGTGGATCAAGAAGTCGTGGGTTCGACTCCCACACGGGACACCACTTTGTAGATCCACAAATTGTTGTTCCGAGTCTGGGTGTACTCTGTTTCCGTGACTTGTATGTTTGTAAAATCCCCTGAGACATAGGGCTTGTAGCCAACTGTGAGAATCACCGTCTTTAAAAAAAACCTTCTTCCTGCGCGACAATCGTACTACACTACCACTGCGCCTTTCTACCTTGTTGGTCACCCATGTTGAATGGTGAAACAAATGTTAGTTTTATTTTTTTGTTCCTTGGATCACTTAGGCTCCTTATTTGATATAACGACCTAGTCTTAAGACTGCTAAATGATTTACTTTTGTTTTAATCTGCTAAGTTCAATATTTTTCATTAAGAATTTGTCCATTGACACTTTTCTCATAGTTTATGGTATATGGAAAGACACTCTGTTTTTGTGTTTTTTATAAATAACACTAAGATTCATCAATATTATGGAATTTTATAAGCTACGGGTTTTAATCGCGTAAATATATTATTTTAAGGCTAAATACCTTTGTTTATTGCCCGACGTTTCGATCGTATTGCAACGGCCGTGATTAATCAACACTAATATTCACTAATTAAAAATCTATGTTAGGTGATGTCAAGGACTTTTTGGTGACACACATTGACGTAGAGAACAGAACTACGCCTTAACCACACAAAATTGACCACCTCTAGAAAGAGGTTTGTGGACAATACCTGTCAAAGGCCGCACGAGATTTTTCTCTCTTTCACGCTTTGCAGTCAATATTTACTTTATAATTGAATGGGATGGCACAGTCCTGGTGTATGCAGTGGTGATACATAAAAAATCGTTAATAAAGCTGCCCTCTACAAAAACTAAATTAAGTACAACCTTCTACAAGTAGCTAAGATACCGAGAGCAGCATTAATTGTTAGAGAACCCCTAGTGGTTGATGAAAATAGGCATAGACTTGCTGTAATAAATATATGTTTTTATATTTAATGAATAAATAAAACGCTTGACACATTCAGCTTCTTCTTCTTTCCTTCATCCAAAATCGAAAATTCTTTATTCACCTGCATCGAGATAATAATGTACTACGTAGTACATTAATACCTCAATGTTCACTTAGGATGTAAAACAACACTTGTGATACGTCGGGATTCTACATGTACATGTAATGCCAAGTTCGCAAACAATAGGTAAAGCCGGAGAAAAGAGCCTGGAACAATGATATTTTATACTTTTTATGTTACCTTTTGTTCTAATATAATATCATTGGCCTGGAATTAAAAACTCGCAGCCACTCTTTTCAAATTGCTAATTTCACAATGTTTGAATGTTTATAAATCTTAAATGAGGGTAAGGTACTGCCACTAATAAACTGTACACCATGTTAAACGACTGGTGCAAATCATATTATTAAAAGCTGGAACATGAGATAAACTAAAATCAGCCTAAGTGTGTACAACATAGTAGGAGCATCTACTTACAGCAAAGGTAAAAACAATAACGATTTCTTTCAAGCCCTGTGTCGCGGGCGACTTTACAAACATACAAATCACGGACACAAAGTACACCCAAACTCGGAACAACAATTTGTGGATCACACAAAGTGGTGTCTCGTGTGGGAATCGAACCCACGACCTCTTGCGTAGCACTCGGACACACTCCCACTGCGCCACAGAGGCAGTCAAAAAAATATTAAATATCAAATATTATTTCTGATACCCAAAAAAAAATGGCCTTTATGGCTTTCATTTGGGGTCGGACCTCCTTATATATTTTTGCGTCAGACCAATCTGTTCTGGGCTGTCACAGATTCCAAGTTTAGGTCCTGAAGGTCTCCGCATATTGGATCATCATGTTGTCTTAGAGTTAGCCCTTAGGGTTGTTCTGTGAGGTTTATGGCTATTTTCACAACGTTGTCGTCTTCTCTTCGTTCCATGTGGCCAAACCGCCAAACCATCGGAGTCCAAATTCGAACATTTTTTCTGGGAGGTATAACATTTTTGCTTGACACATAAAGCACTTCACAATTCTTTATCCTAATGTAAATAATATTTTGTATCGGAACCTCTTGACTTGTATTTCAAATGGGTACTAGTGCTTGTGCCTACTTGAGTGTCAAATAAATTAACATTTTTGTTAATGGTCTTTTGAGTGTGATTTGATTTTTTATGAACTAATTTGTTATAAATGTTGATAAACTTTCGCGATGTTTACGACAAGATATTTTACCATAAATTATTCACGCGATTATATAACTAATTCGTTGTTTGTTTATTGGTTAGTGACCCTGATTCTAGAGATCGTGGGTTCGATTTCCACACGGGACACAAATTTGTGTGATTCAAAAAATGTTGTTCCGAATCTGAGTGTTGGTGTCCGTGATTTGTTTGTTTGTAAAGTCCCTCGCTACAAAGGGCAGGTAACTAAAGTGGGAGTTCTTAAAACACCACCTAGCCTCTGCATAAAACTGCCTCCATGGTGCGGTAGGAGAGTGTACGATTGCTGTGCAAGAGGTCATGGGGTCGATTCCTACACGGGACACCACTATGTAGCCTACAGCGAAAGATGTATTTATTAAAAAAATATATCAGCATCGTTCAATCAACAAGATTACTTCTCCTGCGTATGTTAGTTTAAAATTATATCGTAATAATGACCTACATTAATATTACTATGTATTTAAGTATGTAGAAACAAAGCGGGAGGTCCGAAACGTTCAACAATAACAACGTTCTTTACAAATAGGCATATGATGACAGACAGATGATAGAAAAAATACAATTAAAAAAACAAAATGGCTGTTCATAGCTTCGTGTCAAATTTCTGGTGATAAGCCTGTGGGTCTATCCTAGTGTTTAGTGACCCTGACTGCTAAGACACAGGTCCGTGGGTTCGATCCCCACCTAGGACAAAAATTTGTGTGATGAAAGTTTATGCAGGATAGTTTATTCTCTATCTAGGTGTAATTTATTTATAATGTATATATATTTAGAGATATACATATACGCTTTGATTATATACCTAATGTCTAGATTCCTAATCCGGCATCTAAAATTGAAGCAAAGAACTGTCAAAAAGTACAGTCAAAGGGACGTACTTTTGCGAGGTAAGAAGACTCCTGTCAGATGTTCTAGCCATAGTTATTCTAGCGCGCCATTTTCAACGAGTGTCAAACGTCAAAAATAGTAGCTTCATTTTTTTTTATATGCTACTTAGGGAATGCTACATCTAGCCATTATATAATCAAAGCATATAAGTATAATTATCAGTCATCTGGTTAACCTAATAGGTAGGTATAGGCTCTGCCTAGTTTGGGATCAGATGGCATTGTGTAAGTTGGCCCAAGATATTATTTTTTATACATAATAATTATCATAATATTATGATAATTATTGTGTATAAAAAATAATATTATACATATGTATATCTATCTATCTCAATCCATTTCAACCAGATCCGATCAACCATTCTGGCGTGAATGATTAACCAACATACATTCAACCACCCATTCAACCATCACAATATAATATTAGTATAACTATAGATTATACTACAATACCAAGAGTTCAGTAGAAGAACTTTGATTGTACTTCGCTCAAGTACCTACCTACATAACGCTCTATTAAATTGTTCTAGAATTCCACTGACTACAGTTCTTAGGAAATCTTTATTCATAGAACTAAAATAATACAAATAAGCATGAAGAAATAAAGCTATCGCTCCGCCACTTGAAACTTCTAATATTTATGAATTTAATACCAAATCTAGTTCTGAAGACATGCCGAGTGAGCATTATAATCTAAAAAAACCCATATCGAATTCCCTAAGCTGATAAAGTTCCCACTGTAAGATGAGAATTGTCGAAAAGTAGCAGACTTAAACTTAGATATGCTGCATAGCGACTGTATTTACTGTCAGCTTGTCCACAGTAACATGGGTCAGCTGCTCCATATATTTACTAGCTTTCACCCGCAGCTCCAACGGCGTGAATGTTGATTATCGTTTTAAAAACTATCCTAAGTTTTTCCATGGGACTCAAACTATCTCTATTCCTAATTTCATCTAAATAGATGTAAGCGTGAACACATCACAGACAGATAGAGTTATTTTTTCATTTATAACGTTAATTTGAAATCTATTTTTCAGACAAATTACTCACACCGTTTCATACAAATCCATTCACAGTTAGATTGGTTTCCTTGTAATCTCTTAACGTCCCCGTACCAAGTAATCGAACGATAGTTTAACGTCCGGTCGTCGTATCGTCTCGTGGTAGGTGGTGAACCAAAATATTGCTCTCCTGTAGTCCCGGCGCGCCGCGGTCGGCTGCGCCCACATGGTCGCCTCTAGTGGTGTCACCCAGTATCGATGTAATTGTATCGATACTTTTGTAAATGTATCTATTGTTATTTTAATTGTAAATTGCACTTGGATAGCATGTCTGATAATTCTTAAAGAGTGGCTAGAATCTATTTGTAGCTTTAACTGTATTGTTAATCTATTTTTGAACATATTTTTTATTTAGCATGAACTTGAATTATTAGAAGACAGAACCTAACATTGTACAAAAGGTAGGGCAGAAGATAAAGAATAAATGTAATAACTTGAATATTCAGGAGATAACAAGTTGGAACAATTATTACTAATGTTTACTCAAATGTCTAGTTTAATACTTATACCTGAACTAGAAAAACCTGTGTTTGAGGAAGATTAGTGTTTTTAACAACATTAGTTACATTTTAAAACCATTAAAAGTAAAAATGTAGTAAATAAGGATTACACTTTACGAATAACACTTGCGATAAATCAATAAACTTATTCCAAGTTCACAGTGCCAAATTCATTATGTAAGTAAAAATATAGAAGCTGTATTATAACAATAATTTTAGAACGTTTAAATATCAAATAGTTTACTAATTTTTAACCGCGGCTAATTAAAAAAAATATAAAATAAATAATAAAATGCAAAGGTACTCCAATATTCAGCCTCAAATCCAACACATTGCATTTCATATACTCTAAACAATTTTTCAGTCCAATCGATAACAAATTCCAAATGAGAACGTCGACCCTAATCGCCAGATCTCCCGTCTTAAGGAGCGGCTGCGCTAGTCACAGTGTAACCGGCGCGCGCGCGCCCGTCCGATCGCGATCCAAAAATATCTACCCGCCGACCCGGCCACTACACACTATGGCCTGAGTAACAAAGACTGTACAAAATAAACAGCATTTACGGGTTAAATTCAGCTATTTTCGTGTAAAAAGTGACGTTCTAATGGTGGTACCTATGTCGCCGACTGCTATCGGTGCTGATCTGCCGCAGTGGTGCGGAAAAACTGAAAGTTGCCCGCAAGCCCTGCTCGGATGGCTCTATCTGACTCATGATCAGAATGATCAGGTAAGAAAGAAAATCTGATCAATTGCGTAGGGTTATCAATCACAATGTAAAAACGTGATAGACTTGTCTGGTACCAAAATAGACAGTTTGTTATTATTCTTGGATTTTCGTTGTAATATTATTAAAAGTCTCTTATAGCAAAATAATGCTTCGTTTGTAATGTGTGCTGTTTCTTCATCAGTAGGCTGTCAGTTTAACATTGATGTATTGGGCATTTCTCCCTGAGCCATATAGCGGTGTGACGTCACATTTAGATGTAAAATAAATCTTAAACGCTTGCATAGTATGCGTCAACGATTTCATTACTTGTAGTTTCATAATGTTATGATGATAGAAACAGTTGCCGAGTTTGCGTTGTTTTTCATATAAACTACAGAAGCTATTCTGCTATTTCAATCGTTTTAAAATTGTATTGAAATGATCGTGTTGTAGTTTTTTTTAAAGAAAACTAGCAATGTGGAATTGTGGTCTCATATTACTAGCAATGCTGTTAACTCCTCCAGCTAAGCTCAATGGCTCGTAGCAATGCTGTTACCCCTCGAGCTAAGGCAAGCTTGTGTAAGGAGTGGATTCACGTCGGTAGTATAATAGGTAGGATACGAACCTGCGACCTCACGATACCTTAGCCATTAGGGCAATCCAATAGTGTAATCTGAAAACATAGTTCATTGAGATCTCAGAAACGATAGTCATTTAAAATCTATTATGACACTGATTATGATTTATTGGGATAGTAAAGTAGAACCACTAACTTCTAGATTATGTTTTTAAGTCGTATCAGAGAAGCAGACGACATAAATATAGAATTTGCTGTACCGTTTATACCTGTCGTTCCTCGAAAATAATATTTTTGTTAATACAAGTTTCATACTATATAACCTTGGATTACGTCTACGAGACGCTAGGTTGATGAGCACGATAGCGCAAAAAACACAAGACAACTTGAATGGCATATAACTCTGCAAGTTTTCATTATTATCATTTTCTTTTTTATATATGATTTCTTGAAGTAAAAATCTTGTTGGGTGTCTGAGCTTTGCAATATACCAAATATTGACTGCCTCTGTGGCGCGGGGGAAGTGTATCCGACTGCTACGTAAGAGGTCGTGGGTTCGATCCCCACCCAGGATAAAACTTTGTGCGATGAGCACAATGGTTTATTCTGTGTCTGGGTGTTATTTATCTATAATATGTATGTATTTAGAAATATATAAGTATGTTTATCAGTTGTCTGGTTTCCATAGTACAAGCTCTGTTTGGGATCAGACGACGTTATGTGACTTGTCCCAAGATATTATATTATTATAAGAAGACATCCTTGTATACTTAAAGTCTAACTTACATAATTAAATTCAAAAAAATAAATTAGAGACGGTATTTTGACTCGACTATGTTTAATAATTACTGCTGAAATCATTATTGAAGATTGATATTTTTTGTATTTTTCAATAGTTAGCACTGCAATAAGGATTTGTATTAGTACTTTTTCAGCTTCTTTTTATAAAAATGGATGTATTTTTCAGCTTAAGGAAATGGAAATAAAAGCATCTAGAAAGTCACGCCTGGACTTTCTAGATGGTTTTATTAAAAAATAACAGTAAAAGGACCGGATAGGTAAGTTTCTTAGGACAGTTACAGTATAGATTAAATAAACAAAGAGCAGTTTCAAAAGATTTTATAGATATCAAATCTGACAATCAAATATTATAATAATTAAAATAGATTTGTTGATTCAAAGAAAATGTATTATGTATATTGAATATGTACGGACTAGCCTCCAACTAGCCAGAAAAGCCGACTATCCGGCCATATTTGTAGTCGGCGACTAGTCACGATTAGTCGCCAATAATCACCGACTAGTTGACTTATTACTTTATTTTTATTTCTATGTTTAAAGTCCTTTGAGTCAACAACCAGCAACCAACTTATTGGCCAAAGTCATAGGGCAGCAGAAGCGAAGGGTTAATTTTTTTCTGAAGTAACCCGATACAAAAATATATCTTGCTGGGCATGGTTCTTTGTACCTATAATACTTAGTAAGTTCAATCCAAAGGGAAGCCGAGAGTAATGGTGTTATAAGGACCCTCCGCCACTGTAGAGCCGACTATGACTTTGGCCAACAAGTTGGTTGCTGGTCGTCGTCTTTAGTAACACATAGGTAAAATGTGTGAAAAATGGGAAAATGTCATATCTTTGTGTAGGAGAGTTTAACACTTTTTTATTATGTACTAACGGACGCCTCGCGGTTTCACCCGCGTAGTTCCTGTTCCCGTGGGAATACAGGGTTAAAAAATAGCCTATGTAACCTGGGGTTAGTGTAGCTTTAGAACCATGAAAGAAGACAGTTTTGGAGCCTATTCAATACAAACAAACAATCAAACAAACAATCAAATCTTTCTTCTTTATAATATTAGTTTAGAAGTATAGATATAGAAGTATAGATGGAAATAAAGTGTAACTATTCCTGAAAATAAATAACAACATTATTTTACAAGGAAGGAAGAACTACATTCGTGATGAGTCGTTGACATGATTCTACTATTACATTTAATGCCAAGTTCACAAAACAAAATAGGGCGTAGAAAAAATTACCTTTTTTATTTTTTTACCTACTTATCATAAAATATTTGGAGACTGATCCCGATAAAATCAACTTTTTAAACAGATATGGCGAAACTGTAAAAGTTCCTTGACTATGGAACCCTAAAAACGGTATTTAAATGCGTCTTGATGTTAGCCCTCTTCCCTCGCCCTGTACAAAAAAAAAACAAATAAATAAATCGATTCTGTTGCTACTTTCATGAATTTTCAAGTGCATTCCGTGCTATAAGAAGCTCAATGGTGTTTCATAAAGGAACGGCAAGAACGTGAGATCAAAATAGTGTTAACTTGTGCCATAATAAATATAGAGTAAAGAAGGACAGATTCATACATAGGTACTGCGCGCATACATAGTCAAACATCAAACATCGCTCAGTAGTTAAACTTTATGGAAATGCGTTCGAGCAACGCAGGCATCGACAAGGACTCGGCTCGGACCATTATAATAGTAATAATATCTTGGGACAACTCACACAATGCTATCTGATCTCAAACTAGGCAGAGGTCGTGGATTCGACCCAGGATAAAACTTTGTGTGATGAGCACGATGGTTTTTTCTGTGTTTAGTTTTAGTTTAAAAAAAAAATATCTATATATTTTGTACCTACTTTTTCATTAACGAAAGCTCTATTCGAATGTGACTTTGTCTAGGCCCCCTGCACTGCTTTATGAACGTGAATTGGTCTCCTGGTGTTGTCGTTTGACTTTATTTCTGTACTCTCGGTATTTTGTGACTATACAGTACAAATCGCACCTAAATCCTGCGCGAGCGCGGTCAATGACATAAAAATGTTATTATACGCACATTTATGTATGTAGAGTCATATTTATGAACGTATTGAGGCAATTAATTGACTGACTGAGTGGAGTTTTATGTATATCTGTGGTTTTGTAAACAGCCGTCATTTTATAAATCTATGGTGGGTGGTTTAAAAACGGCTGAATTATTTGGAAGATTTGTTAAAAACTAGGTCTAGCACGCGGCTCTGTATGCGTTATCCCCTTAGAGCTGGAATTTCTGGAAATCCTTTCTAATCATTTGTGTAGGTCATTAAAAAAATACTTTGCATCTTTCTAGGTCCAAAGGTTAAGCATTGATGAGATAATGTGTCAGGACTTTTATTTTTGAATATAAGGTGCCCTGTATACGATCAAAATGTTTGTCAAATTGACATGTTTGTCAAATAATTTGATAGTCTACTGCTTTGTTTGAAGGGTTTGTCAAATGTTTTACGTTTTGGACGTGTTTAAAAATTGAATTGACGTCGTGTTTGACAGTATTTGACAATCATATTTGAATGTGTACAGGTTTGTCAAACAACGACTGGAATAAACCCGAATCTGGCACATTGTTTGACAAAGTTTGTTTGATGCTTGGTTTGAACGTTTCATCTATTGTTTGATGAAAACGTGAAGTTTGACAAATAAATTTGTTAAATGAATTTGATCGTTTACAGGGCGCCTTAGACTAATTATTCCCCGTGGATTAGCCCCGATAGACCGTTATTGGTTATCACAGTTTTCGAATATTTATTTTATTTATTTTTTTTATTTATTTATTTCTCACACAATCAAATGTACACAAGAATTTAACAAACATCGTTATACACAAATATGTGAGACTGGTCTCCAAGCTAGGTTAAAAACCTGTGTTATGGATAACCAGGCTTCCTTCTTAATGTGACAGAATATAATAATAATAATATGCAGGTGCGCATACGCGCGAGTGTGTTGTGTGTGAGTGTGTGCGTGAGTGTGTTTGTTGCGTGAGTGTGTGGGTGTGTGTGTGTGAGTGCGTGTGTATGTTTATGTGGATGGGGGTGCAATTGTAAGAATGTTTATACGTACCAACTACCTATTTGTTTATTTTAGCACAATTAGAAGATTTTCTGTATCTACATAATCAAGACTAAGTAAATATTTAGCTACCATTTTCTTAACCGATTGTTTTAGTTTAGTATAAATTTGTAATGTTTTATTTAATTTATTGTATAAAAATCCCCCAAGGAACGAAAACGATCTATGGGCGAATTGGGAACAAGATTGTCTTGGACACACATTGTGCTTTCGTCGTCTTGATAGTATAGAGGGGTCATAATGTAAAGTAGTGTGCTTTTTTAACACTGCGTGCAAGATAAATAGTTGCCTAACTGAGTGTAAGGAGCATCGCCTATACAATTCTTTGGTGGGGAATCTATATGGAAGGTTGAATGATGTTTTGAGCACAGCCCTTTGGGCTCTTTCTAATTTTAATAGATGTGTTTTGTAGGTGCCGCCCCAGACTGTAACACAATAAATCAATAGCGATTGACATAATGCCACATATACCATTCTGATGGTGGAATGGTCAGCCACTTTTCGCAAGTTTCTAAATACGTACATCAGTTTACGCAGTCGTGCAGCCAGTAGATCGATGTGACAAGAGAAATCTAATTTACTATCAACTACTACTCCGAGGTATTTAATGGAGTTAACACTCTGGAGTTTAGGGCAGGTACATTGACAGTTTGTGACTTGGGGTTGGAGGCAACAGTGCACAACTATGTCCCGTGAATGATTAGGTGGGTGGCCACGTTTGGTAAATGTTATATATTTGGTTTTTTCCGAATTTAACGTCAAGACGTTTTCTTCCAACCAAGCAGATACAATATTAAAACCAAGTTGTGCATGTACAAAGACCTCCTGCCATGTGGGTGCGCTGAATATTATGGCAGTATCATCGGCAAAAGCAGCGATTGATCCATTGGGCAATTGAAGACGACAAAGTCCATTTATGTAAATGAGAAAGAGGGTTGGCCCTAAAATGCTTCCTTGCGGAATACCGTATTGAACTGGTAATTCCTCGCTCATGTAGTTGCCGATCTTAACCCTTTGAGTTCTGTGACTCATATAGTCACTGAGTAGTTTTAGCTGATTGCCTCTCACACCAACACTTTCCAGTTTTCTTATTAAGAGGGGAATAGAGACCGTGTCAAAAGCCTTGGCTAAGTCCAAGAATATAGCCAAGCATTTCATATTGTTATCTAAATTATTGAAGATCTGATCTGTAAGAAAGTGGACTGCACTCATTGTAGACAGTCCAGGTCGAAAACCAAACTGTGATTTTGATAATAATTTATTTACTTCAAGATAAGTTATAAGACGACTATTAATGATTCTTTCTAAAATTTTGGACATACAGGGCAGTATTGAGATTGGCCTATAATTGTTGACATGGTCTCTGGGTCCCGCTTTATGTATTGGAATAACTAGAGCCTTTTTAAAGGCTGAGGGGAAAATACCATTCGAGATAGCCAGATTGCATATGTGTGTGAGAGGTGGTACAATGACATTCTTGAAGAGTTTAAGTATCTTAGCGCCAATGTTGTCACATCCTAAGGCTTCACTTTTTAGTGAAGAGATGAGCCTATCAACTTCGGACTCATCTGTAAACAGAAGTGCAAAGGAATTAGGACTGTTATTAACGGTAGCGTTAGCTTTAGGCAAGGCAGATAGATTTTTGTTGACAATTTTTTCAGCTAGATTCTTTCCTACATTCACAAAATATTCATTTACTCTGTTCAATGCTTCTGTTGTATTTGAGTTATTATTTATTAATTCGGTACCATTAGCTTTAACTGTTTGTCTATTCGTGATGCCATTAATTGTTTTCCATAAAAGCCTAGGATTATGTTTAGTTTCATTGAGGTTATTCTTTTCGTGTTCTTGTTTGACCTTTTTAAGTAGATTGTTGCAGTAATTGCGATAACGTTTATATGTTACTGCTAGAACTTAATTTTTCGGATGCTTAAGAGCTTTTCTGTGTAAATTGTCTCTATTGCGCATACATTTCAATAGACCTGGGGAGATCCAGGGTTTGTAAATAGATTTCCTCTTTGAAACGGTGATATGCTTAGTATTAGCCCCAATGGCGTTAGTAATGTATGATATCAGCAAATCGGTAGCAAAATTTGGGTCATTAATAATATTATCCTGCCCCTTCGTGACTCAGAGAGCACATTCAATCGTCGGACCTGAGCCTATTTTCTCTTCGGTTGTGTTGGGTTTCCGATCCATCGGATTATAAGAGTGTGGTAATAGAGAGTGTACTTGTGTCTGCATATACACGGATACACTCCGACGTAGTGGACTAGTCTCTAATGAGTTTAGCCACGGAACCGACGTCGATTAGGAGACCATTATACTCGTATGTAGCGTATGTATTTTCCCTAGCTCTACGCTGCCCCAAGACCAAATTTCATTTAATTCGCTGTTGTTCTTTCCAAGATCAACACTTTTCACAAAGGTAATAAATACTTTCACATTTTTCAGAAAGTCTCTAACTAAATCCTTAAGAGTAGACCGAGTTATCGGTGTAAGGTTATACAACTTTATGATTGAGAGTCTAAGACCGTTTTCGAAAACGTCACATCCCTCTGTAGGAGACAAAGGTCAAGACTTTTGTCTCCTACAGAGGGATGTAACGTTTATGTTTACGTTTTGTTTCGTTAGCCTAATATACGCCACACGGCGTGTGATTATGAGACTGACGGAATAAAAAAACTGAGAGAACTAAGGACACTGAGGGGTGAATAAATAGACTCAATACCCACAATAACAAATGATACATTAACGCACAAATTCACATGATATTCTATCTTTTGATTTATTTATTAAAGAGCTACTATTTTGTTCATATGATTGTTACTATCTCTGTTTACCATATTTGTGTAAGTTGCAGTTTAATTTCAGTTTAAGTGTTAACTAAAGGTTAATTTCCGTGCATCGCGACCGATCGCGAGCCGCTCGCGGCTTACGACAAGCGGCTGAGGTAAGTGACAGACGCGCGCGGCCGACGACTGTCGTAGGCCTGCGCGCGCACTGTGAATATTGTCGCATCGGCCGCGAGCGTCAGCCGCTTGTCGTGAGCCGCGGGCGGCTCGCGATCGGCCGCGATGCTCGGAAATGAACCTTTAGACAAGTCTGTTTTGTTATTTGGAAAAATAGTCACCAAAGGACTTAGTTGAAAACTAGCTAATAACTAACTATACCCAACTCAATGCTGAATTAGGTCTTATTTTTTATTTAGCCCTATATTGTGCGCTTATCTAAGTGCAACTGTTTATGGAAATAAATTATTTCTTTCTTATTTTTATCGCCTGCGTTTAGATGGGCCCTTAAGAATGAAGTAAGGCTAGGTAGGCTACGTTGGTAGCAATATTCTCCTCAGTACTACGTTTCAAAGAAACGTTTCAGTGTTGACCTGAAACGTATTTTAAATGTCCTGTTTAGCATTTGCTTTGCAATTTAAACGCGTTGTTAAGTTATGTTTATGTGAATCCTGGTTTACTTACTGTTTCAAAATAGTATTGGCCTAAACTATTGGTTTGTTGTAAGTCGTAAAGAATTTATCCTACTTCCTTCTAATAATATTAATATTATAAATTTCAAAGCTAGTAAGAATGAATCGGTGAATAGATGATCGTTGCTTTTTCACACAAGAATTACTAAACCTATTTGATGAAACTTTATAGTACCTAATGTAGTTTATACATCAGAAAGATTGGCCTGTTAGCTGGCTAGTGATCCTGACTCCTTAGCCAGATGTCGTGGGTTTGATTTCCACACGGGACATAACTCTGTGTGGTCCATAAATGGTTGTTTCGAGTCTGTATGTGCTTTGTGTCCGTAAGTTTATGTTAGTAAAATCCTTCGTGATATAGTATTTGTACAATAGTACGGGTGTTATCTTTAATAATATCTATAATAATAATATCATAATATCTTAGGACAACTCACACAACGCTATCTGATCCAAGCTAAGCAGAACTTATACTATGGAAACCAGACAACTGATAAACATACTCATATATTTCTAAATACATACATATTATAGACTAGCTGACTCGCGCAACTTCGTCTGCGTACATTTTCCCCGTTTTGGCAACATTTTTCATTGCTGCTGCGCTCCTATTGGTCGTAGCGTTATATTATATAGCCTGTAGCCTTCCTCGATAATTGGGCTATCTAACAGTATAACAACAGTTTTTTTTATTCAAACCAGTAGTTGCTGAGATTATCGCGTTCAAACAAACACACAAACTCTTCAGCTTTTTAATATTCGTATAGATAAATAACACCCAGACACAGAATAAATCATCGTGCTTATGACACAAAGTTTTATCCTGGATGGAGATCGAACCCACGACCTCCGGTTTAGCAGTCGGGGTCACTAGACCAACAGACCAGTCAAAAATAGATCTATATTAATATTATTAATGCGAAAATTTGGATGAAGGGATGAATGTTTGTTATTCATTAAAGCCACAATGGGTAAATGAATATCGATGAAATTTGGAACAGTGATAGATTATAGTCTGGAATACCATATAGGCTATTTTTTGTATCGGATTTTTCCTGTCATTTTTTATTTGGTATAAATTCCTTTTTTTTTTCAAAATACGCGAATAAAATCACGGGCAACAGCTAGTCAGACACATACATATATATGCCCAAAGGTCTTCAAAGAAAAACAAAGTCAAATATACATTGACTTTAACAAGGCATATACTAGTAAGTATACCACCATGAGTCTAAAGGCTCTTCTTTTTTAATTTAGTACTTGACTCAAATGCAAAAAGCAATATAAATTCTAAATGTTATTATACGAAAGTAAATCAAATAATACTTTTACAAGACCTGGCGACCCTAATGAAACTTAGAGACCGTCTCCACGGGCAAGAAAATCGCGGCGATATTATCGTCGTGCCACCTATTTC
The DNA here is from genome assembly GCA_945859575.2 of Herminia tarsipennalis. Lineage (NCBI taxonomy): Eukaryota > Metazoa > Arthropoda > Insecta > Lepidoptera > Erebidae > Herminia > Herminia tarsipennalis. The sequence continues at coordinate 21,147,070 of OX243846.2, forward strand.
TATAGACCTTTTTAGAACGTGTCTCCACAGGGCGATGTTATCGCGGCGTAGCATGACGAGTGGCTGAGTGTGAAACGTCATCGTATCGCCGCGCGGTAGCCGCGTAACGTGGCGCTCTCACAGCGAGAGCGCTGTTAAACGCAAGCGTCCCGCCTCGAAAAAGTGATGATCGTCGTCGCGGACACGCTGCGATTCCGTTACAAATCGCGACATAGAGCGAAATCCCAGCGATTTTCTCTCCCGTGGAGACACTCCATTAGTAAAATATCCAATGCAGTGTGTATCCTGATGGAGGCGTCCATAGGCTATTTGTCGCCGTCGTGGTTTAAATAAAATCTATTTTCTATGAAAATTAAGAAACATTTTCTTCTTCTGTTCGTTTTTTTCGACGATTTTGGGAGGACGGAAGGACATTTTTTTATACAACGAAATGAAGAGACGATCAGGCTTAGATAAAGTCACATTCGAAGAGCGATATCGTTAATGGAACAGAATTATAGTATATAATTTGACGTTTGCGGTGGAGACCATAGACATTTTATCTATAATATGTATGTATTTAGAAATATATAAGTATGTTTATCAGTTGTCTGGTTTCCATAGTACAAGCTCTGCTTAGTTTGGGATCAGATAGCGTTGTGTGAGTTGTCCCAAGATATTATTATTATTACTTTTTTTTTTTTTTTGTGAACGATTAGTACGGCGTTGTCTAATTCGCCACGGAACGAATGTACCTTGTCTAAGCCTCCAGGTCGCGCGTCACGCTAGCCCATAACAGCATCAGTGCTACCTAAATTCTTGTAAGGCAAAGATACGAAAGTCACCAAACTGCGCTCCATATTTGATACATTACTTCATAAGTTTCATTTGACCAGTAATTACACTTATAACAGTGCCCTTCAACCGAAACACAGTGATGTGTTGACGGTAGAATAACCGAAACTACTGTGGTAACCACCAAGACGGTCTATAACTTAGACCTACCATTGGTTAAGACGGCCTATGGCTTAGACCTAGCACCCACAGATCCACACTTTTGTTGTGGAACCATAACATGCGACTACGCTACTCTTCACGCATGCCCACTTTCCTATTACAATCAGTCCTCAGTGCACATGTCTGGTGTACGGCCGTTATTCTATAATTAGATCACATCTTACGCCTCACCTGTCTGGTTACTATCACTGGTGTCGGCACTCACTCCTGGCCAATGTTTTTTACGAAGATATTCGTGGGAAAAAATAGGTTTTGTTTTAGATTAACATCCTGTAGATTTAAATTGCGTAGTGTGAGTGCGAAAATATTTCAATACCTATTTAAAATGATAAATAAAAAAAAAAGAAAATGATATTTAAGAGTACTAGCTGACCCGCGCAACTTCGTCTGCGTAAATTTTCCCCGTTTTTGCAACATTTTTCTTGCTGCTCCGCTCCCATTAGTTGTAGCGGGATGTTTTATTTGTTTGAGTTTGAGTTGACAGTTACCCGTTTCAGGTATTGCAATTTTTATTCTACCTAAAACTAAGAAAGAAAACCGTTATAGAAACAAGACAAAACATAAAAAACACACAATTTTTTGAAACCAAATTATTGTAAGTAGTTGTAGAGTAGCATGTACCATTGCTACTCTACAACTACTTCCAATAATTTGGTTTCAAAAAAATCCCTGAGGGTGTAAAACGCATGATCTAATAAAGATGTTACCCTTTAATTTAGCGATGTGATAAATTAATTTTGCAGTAAAAATAAGAAATCGTCGACTTAAAAAGGCACGGGGTTCGTAAAAACAAAAAGAATGTTCCCATCCCTATGTCGAGAAGGACATTACACACATGTGACTTAAAGGTCCAAACGACCAGGTCATTAAAAAAAAAAAAAAAAAAAACATTACACACAGGCAATTATAGACACAAAGTACACACAGACCAACATTTTATTCTTTTTATATTGCCACTCTGACCTGAGTTGAAATCTAAACCATAATTCCAATATTATGATTATTTTTAAGATACCTAATCTTACCTCCATAATGTGTACCATCCATACCTAGTATGGTTGGTACAGCGAGAGTGCGTAAGACAGTTGTGCAAGAAATTGTAATTGTAATTCAATTTTCAACCAGAAGAGAGATTTGACAAAGACCTGTACCCTGTTGAATACCCTACAAGCGTCCGCATGAAGTAGCAGGTCTCCTCCTATAGACGTTAGCGTGATGATAAAAGTAAAATCCGTCCGTTTAGGAGATTAGCCCAAACAAACAGACATACCTGTAAATAAACGATTGATTCTAATTGAATTAGATAGACAGACAAAAAAACGGTGTTTTTGTTTTATTTCACATACACAGTATGTTTATTTCATTCCTGTCCGACCCGTAAATGTTGTTAGGTATTATTGTGTCCCCATTCCATAGATGCCACTTTTTTTTAAATTTAATGACGAAAAAAAAATAACTTATTTTTTTTGTTTCTTGATAGAAGTCTTATGGGAAAACACGTTGAGGCGGAAAATATTGTTTTGATGTAAAGAGGCTTTAAGTAAACTAATTTGATAAAAAATCTTGAAAATTATCACATTTCGACGAAATTGGTTACTTAAATCGTGAATATTTTTTTTCCTCCTTTTTTAGCATTGTTAACAGAATACCTACACACCTCTTTCGGGTCGGACGGAGATTATAATTTACCTTGTATAAAACAGTTATTTTGACATTACAAACGGACACTTCAATTTAGATATAGTATAGAAGATTAGATATATTCCTTTTAATAAAGATACAACTTTTTTTTAACATACCACAATGAAAAATCGATGAATTAAAAAAAAATGTTACAACTTTATGTCATCCATCATGGCATCCACGTGGAGAAACCGCGGATAAAGCAACACTTAAGAACAAGCACAAAATGCCGACTGTATTCTGAGCCGGTATATAATTAAAGTTGACAATCTCAGCAGCGGCGTGACATGAAGGTGATCAAAGCGGCAGGATACCGTCATTAGCTAGCAACTTGAGAACACCATTGCGTAACATTATACTGTGTTACACGAAACAATTGATTCAGATAGATCTATGGTTACCATCTAATTATACAGCAAGGGTTTTTGAATGAAGCAATAAGGATGGGAGTGTTGATGATTGATAGTACAGAATATTGTACTGCACTTGCTTAGGGAGTAGGGATTCAGGCGTAATCTCTAATCGAATAGAATTACGCCATAAATTATTGCGTCATGACGTAAAGCAGCGCTTGCTAAACTGCTAAACTCATATTTAAAAAAATGCGCACTAAACGACGTCATTCTATACGATTATCATTCTATTCCATTAGAGTTTATGCCAATTGTCTAGGGGTTCTGCGAGTACAACGCAACGAACGCAAGTTTTATAGTAAACTAGCTTACGCCGTGGATGTCGGGAACCGCTAGATGGCGTTGAAGAAGCTAGATTTTGCGATTTTTTGACAATTTTTTTTTTAATTTTTCCAAAATTTTTTTTTTCTTAATAAACAGTATCCTATGTTACTTCTAATACCTCCAAGAATATGTGTACAAAGTTTCATGATAATCGGTTGAGTAGTTTCGCGTAAAAGCGTAACAAACAAACTTACATTCACATTTATATATTAGTAGGGATAGGGATGCACATATAGACATCGTTCACGATCACGGAATTACAGAACACGTCAAACCAGTTGACAGAAAGAATGCTTTATTCATTATTGATTATGTTCGTGAACAATGTCCAGAAATTCAAAATCGCACAGCGGTCTATGGAGCGAGTTATGCTTGGAGTCTCTTTAAAGAATAAAATTCGCACCGAGGTCCGACAAAGAACCAAGGTTACAGTCATAGCACGCATGTTAAGCACGCTGAAATGGCAATGGGCTGGCCACATTTGCCGAAGGGCCGATGGAGCAAACGATCCTAGAGTGAAGACCGCGACTCAGTTAACGTAAGGTAGGATGACGACCGACGACCAAAAAAAAGTCGTTTCAATTAATTGGATGCGGAAGGTTGAGGACTGGATGTTGTGGCGTAAGTTAGGAGAGGCCTATGTCCAGCAATGGACCGATACAGGCTGATTGATCGATTGAACGACGTCTATGTGTGCGTGCGTCAAGAGCATTACCTATGAAGATTTTCATCTGTACTCATCGGTATTCTGTGGTTGTAGCTTGCGTTCGAGACTCAGCAACATTACCACTATTAACATTCATCTATACTAATATCTATTTAACATTTTCGAAATAATGAAAAGCTGTCTGTCTTGCACCCAATCTCTCCCCTGTCGTTTAGTATTATCATCCCATTCTACTATAGAAGTGTGAGGCAATAGATCAGTGGCGGTGATTCCTTATAAGACCATTCTTTTCCGTTTCCCTTTGAATTCTAGATGCCTATTTAATATATTATGTATGAAGAACTGTGTCTAGCTATTATCGAGTTACCTTAGGATGCCTTTAACCCTTCGCCGCAATGAATTTGTGTCTGCTTACACACTATGCACTTAAATATTTTCTGCATACTTGGCTGTCATAGTCCGATGGAATGGAAGTCACCTAGAGATTAGACGCTGGAAACCTACGTAAGATAAAGTATTTAGTACAATAATATCTATGGTCTCTGGTCTGTCTCTTACTCACTGAAACAAAATTTAAAACAGACTTAGCGTTTTCTAAAATTGCTCCACCCACTGCTGTGGTTCTTATTTTTAGATCGCAGTTAGTAAACAAATGTGCAGTATTAAAGTTTTATCTTAGTCTTTATATCAAGATTACAATCTGCCAGTTGTATCAGATCCTCTTTTCTCTCTTGGGTTCTTCCTCGTGTCCCACCTGATGGTTCACCTGGGTGGAGCATGACAAATAAGATGTCCTCGTGCTCCAACTGATGATATTTTTGTAAACTCATTGAAAGAAGTCATTATATAACTATTACCTCTATATTATAAATTCTACCATAATTTTCTAGACAATATGCATTGCTAACCAGTTAGCTGTAAATCCACTCAGAAAAAATAAATTTTATGATTAAAAATAATGTTGTTTTTTTAAATTGTAACTTTCTAATATTAAGTTTTGACAGCTGTCATCCGAATCTTGGTAGCTGATTGTTTATCATCCATTTATTTTTACGGCGATAGAATGACTTTTTTCATTTAACAGTACTTGACAGTAGTTGGAGCACCAAGACATTTAATTCCTCATGCTCCACCCAAGAGGAGCACCAGGTGGAGCACGAGGAAGCAGCCAATATTTGTTTGCTTTCGCATTTCCTGTTGTTGTTAAATGCTTTTTTCTGGTTATATTTGGATCTGTTTATAATGTAACATAGATTGGATTTTCTTTTTTATGTGGTTGATTTTAACATTCTTCGATCTCAATTTCTATGAAAAACAAATTATTGTTGTCAGTTAACTTGTAGTTACTACAAGCTACAATTTTAATTTATTTAAAATGATATGAATATAAAAGGCTATCTATACTAATATGCTAATGTTAACGTACTATGGTTAAAGGAGTCATCCCTATACAATAGTATTCAAAATCGAATACAAAATAAAAACGAATTTTGGCAATGCGGAACACGTACTGATTGTTTAAAATTAAAAAAAAAACGAATTTCAAAATTATTTATTCACTTAAGATGCAAAACAATTCTTGTGATACGTCGGGATTCTACATGTACATGTAATGCCAAGTTCGCAAACAATAGGTAAAGCCAAAGAAAAGAACCTGGCAATAAAAACTGACAGCCACTCTTTTCAAATTGCCAATTTTACAATGTTTGAATATTTATAAATAAACCAAAATCAGCCTTAGTGGGTACAATATAGTAGGAGCATCTACTTACAACAAAGGTAAAATATTGGCCAAAGTACTTCTAACGAATGATTAAATATAAAATACGAGTATTTACCCAATAACGGGCACATCCTAGTTTATACTGGAGAATTCTAATTTCTGGCAACACCTCAAAGCATTTAATCATTGCCGACCAAATTGATAAAAATGATTCCAGTTATTGTTTATTACAACCAGTTATGAGCAGTAAATTGGGTTTCAATTGTAGCCAGCACAGCGCTAGGGGAATAAAAATACCACCATTTAAAATTAAACATATCGTACGATGCAGCAAAACTCGCCGCAGACCAACACAGTTGTTACGCGTATAAATAAACAATTCATAAAACTGTGTCGAGTCTATTTTTGTAATGTGAACCACCCACATTATTCCTATTAAAAATCATATAAGGACATACAAAATAGTAGAATACGTTCAAAACATTAGCATTTATACCATTTGTGTTAGCATGTGATTCATAGCGTCAACGCACGTTTGAAATTGGAACGAACGCAATAATTCGTTGAACAGATGCGCGCGCGCTTCTCGGCTGACCAATGAGAGTGCGTGGCTCATTATTTACTACAATTTCATTTGTCTAATCGTTGCCGTATATTGGTCGTGATTAAGGCCGTCTAGGAATGTCGTGATCTTTGATATACGTTCTGGAATTGAATTGTTTGATTATGAAATATAAGCTGCAGATGTTTTTGTAAAAAATATTATATTGAGGTTTTATAGTAGTAGTTTATTGCTTTCTACATTATTTTACATTTTCATGATTTTCAAAATTTTGTTTAGGTATCCTTGGTAATGAAAGTTTTTGTTAGAGAGAAAATAATAAAAAAAATCGCCGGCATAGCAGTATATATGTAATTGATTATTTTTTTTAAGGAGAGTGATAATTACAAGTCTTGCTTTTGTTAAGTAGTAAGTAGCACGTGAATCCACTCCTAACACAAAAATCTTATCTTGTTAACCCCTCCATCTAAGCTCAAAGGCTTGTGTTAGGAGTGGGTTCACGTTGGTAGTATAATGGATCGGATTCGAACCCGCGACCTCACGATTGCGAGACCGATGCCTTAGTCATTGGGCTACCGCCGCTAGGACATACAATTCTGCTTTGCTAGTTATCTTTTTAAGTATTAAATTGGTGGTAAAAGTTTATACGTAGGTGCAAAAACATACTAGGAAAATATTTATGATTCGTAGGAGGTCAGGTTTTGAATAGCCCAAAAAACCTAAATATTTTTAATCTCTTTTTCAGTGGATGCCAGGATCAGTATGGGGTCCTCTACCAACTGCCACACCAGGGTCCGCAGCCCCTCCACAAGACGACAGCAGTTCATTGGCAGAACAATTGGCAGCACTGTCGCTTCGTCGGCCTCCAAGACCACCGCCGCCTGCTTACATGTGCCATTTGTGCTTCAAGAAAGGACATTATATCGGAGACTGTCCTCAGGTGAGATTATTGTGGCAGATATACTGTTAATATACCATCAAGTGAAGGGTGAGCATGCCGAAGGCCGTGCCGAACAAATTACCTGTGGGTATCGTCGGCTTTCTTGTATGGTCATTTTTTTTTTTTTTTAAAAGACGACTCCCGCATTAGTGTACAAGCCCTGTGTCGCGGGGGACTTTATAAACATACAAGTCACGGACACAAAGTACACCCAGACAAGGAACAACAATTTGTGGATCACACAAAGTGGTGTCCCGTGTGGGAATCGAACCCACGACCTCTTGCGTAGCAGTCGGACACACTCCCACCGCGCCACAGAGGCAGTCGAAGTCGAGTTCATTGTTTTTTAAATGCAAAATCAGGTGGCCAGTGCCACCTTGTTTGTAAAAGCCCTAAAAAGGGGGTACACAGATAACGTAGGTGTAATAGTTCAGTACTATTAAGCTACTGAACTAATACATCTACGTTACCTGTGTACATACTTTGCACAAAGCCACTACTGAAAAGATTTTGATTTTGCGAATGAAAGGTTAAGTCCTTTTTAGATTGCCGTAGCCAAAACAGTAAACGCGGAATCCTTATAGTTTCGTCATGTCCATCTATCTGTCTGTCCGTTCGTATGTCACAGGCATTTTACTCAAAGACTACACAATGAATATTGATTAAATTTGGTGAAAAGGTGTCTTGTAGTAGCGGCTACATAGTTTGATAGCTAAATATTAAAACAAAATATTTTGGGGGGCACTTCGTATATGTAACAGACGCTGGTTTTTTGAGCATACATCAACGTGTGCCACATCATTCGACAGGTCTTTTAAAATAATTAAGCTTTTAATTTTTTTTTTTGATTAAGTGAAAATAGGTAGCGCTTAATAGACACTTTAAGCTAAAATTATTTCGGACGTGATCGGATATTCCCTCATTGAATTATTGCCGAAAGACTGCGTTTCTCAACAAAATACACTCTTCTGCTGGTGCAATTATTCACATCGGATTTTTTTAACACCTCTACGCGTCGGAACCCTACACTGAGCATGGTCCGACATGCTCTTGCCCGGTTTTTTATGGTTTTCTTATGGAAAGAAGTGTTGTATGTATACTTACTGTATACTTTTTTCTTAATAAGTCAATGAATCATATTAATTGTTTTAATCATTCTATCGAAATTGAATTCAAATGTAACGATAACGATATATAAAATATGAAACAAAAGACTGCCTCTGTGGCGCAGTGGGAGTGTGTCCGACTGTTCCGCAAGAGGTCGTGGGTTCGATTCCCACGCGGGACACTACTTTGTGTGATCCACGAATTGTTGTTCCGAGTCTGGGTGTACTTTGTGTCCGTGATTTGTAAGTTTGTAAAGTCCCCCGCGACACAGGGCTTGTACCCTAATGCGGGAGTTGTCATTTAAAAAAATATATATAAAAATAAATGAAATAATACGATTTCGAATCCGTTACTGCTCAGAAAACACAAAGTTAAAAGCTTAGGCTTGAATGTATCACCACCAATGATTTGGCACAAACTACAAAAACAAATTCATTAAAACCAAAATTATGGGCTGAAGGGCAAATTTAAAAGAAATCTTTTGGCTTTGTGTTAAAAAATCGATTAATTGTATTCTAAATGGTATTTCCGTTACCAAAGCAACGGTTGTGGGATGTCGGCCGATGATACTGGCGCTGTGCCAAGTTCACATAAATTTTATTTATAATATTTTACTTCTATCAAGAGAAATTGACGCAAGCTTTTGGGATTCACGTGTTCATTTACAATTAATTTAAGACCTGGGTCCCTTTTTTACGACTAGCTTATCCCTGCCGCCTCAACCGCTAGGATGATAGATTGTTACCAAATTATTTTAACGGCAAAGTTTCATACTAACTTTGCACCCTCGTTTTACCTCCTTAGGGGGTGAATTTTCAAAAATACTTTCTTCTTTCTCCCCTACGTTATAAATGGAAGCCCTGTGCAAAATTTCAAGTTTCTAACCCTTATAGTTTAGGCCCTGCGTTGATATGTCAGTCAGCTTCTCCTTTTATATCGGTATATATGGAAAACTAACATATTTGCCGTCGTGAGCAATTTTTTTTGTGGTAGGTAATTAAAATCTTTTGCATTAAGTAAAATTCAGGAAGACTTTTTTCACCCTTAGATAAGATATTTTGTCTTCGCTTAATCGCGACCTAGCACACACACATTCAGTGTTGCCAACCACTCATGCTTGACTGGTTTTTATTTGTTGAAATTTTCAAATTAGTTGTGAACATTTAGGTTTGTATTTTTATTTTAATTTAGGGGATAAAACAAATTTGGGTTGGGAACACTGCGCATACTTGACAACGTGATGAAAGGTCTTGACTGTTCTGAGGTTCTAAACAAACTATGGCTTCGTTACGGCGTACCTTCTTTTTGATAAATTAAAACAGGTAGTATCTTAAGAGTATGTAGAAATTAAATTGGGCTGAAGACGTCTACTTTATGTATCAATAGAGCAAACTTCTGCGTCTTTATTTATCTCGTTGTCACTACAAGAGATACAGTTTGTAAGATGTGTACCCACATATTCTTTAATTACCTATAACGATTAAGTAAATCTACGTATTTCATCACGTTATCATAAAGTGCGCAGCCGATTACAAACAAATCTCCTTATTCATGCGAAATCTCCTTATCTAAGTTGAGTCAAGATTTATGACCCAGTGGAAACCGCCCGTGTTTGTATGGTTTGGACCTTATAGTTTTAGCCGCTGTTTCGCTCGCAATAAGTTTTATTTTTATAGCTATAACATTGTAAAATTACATCAAAATCTAGTTTTTGTGTAAAGGAATAATAAACTTCTACTATTCTCACAACATAATACGTTTATATGTTTTTTAATATTTGAAACTTATAGCGATTAATTGGATCAGCTGGAGCTGTAAGTAAAACTGCAAAGTATATTATTTTATTGTACAACGTGTGTCCGCCTCATGATCAGGAAGTGTCCTGGCTGCGTCTGAACAATGAACAATTCCTATGGCATAGATTTGCTTTTCAAAATGTTCACACGCACAGTTGCGGGCAACTGCTGGTATTACAATCTGCTAGCTCTAGGTTTATTCAAGATCTTTATTTTTATTCCATCTCCACGGTAAGCCCGTGCAGAACTGTCAAATATTTTATTATTCGTAATGGTAAATGGGGAGGCGTGCTCTCAAATGCATCAAGGCGCATGCGCGGCGAAAAATGTCCACCGCGCATGTGTGTTCATGCATTTCTAAGCGCTACTATTATGACAAGATTTTGACAGTTTCGCATGGGCTTGCCGTGGATCTGGATGTTTGTGTTGTTGTATTCGCTTGCGAATACAACAACACCGTAATGGTACCAAAGATGGCACCAAAAATGTCTGACACCGTAATGGTGCCAGACATTTTTGAAAAGTCTTTCGAAGAGGAATAAAATTCAAAACTGTTATAGCTAATGAAGTGTCGCATCATGGAAACAAAGTAATTAAGAGTAATAAAGATTTCTCACATCAACGAAACAACCTATAAACTCGACCTGTATCAACAGAATGTTTTGATTACACACGCTCCAATGGAACAAAATCAGTCAAATAGCCGATTAACCGGTACAAAGTTGAAGCCGAAAACAAAGGCACACTTATTTCAGTCCCCAATTCTCGGAACGTTTAGCTATAACTCTTCGGTTGTACTAACAGCACGTTCGTCTATCGGTTTTATATTACAACAAGGCGTACCTTGTATCGTTCGTACGTTGAACTAAGCGATAAAACCAAATTGTTTTGTGATAGATCTATTTTTCCTTTCTACTGTTCTGTGTCTGTAAGTTTCTGTAAAATAAATAAAAAATAAAAAAAGCGCAGGGTAAACTTTGATCGCTAGTTTCTTTAATGTTACGAAGTACCTGGTTTCAATTCAATTACGAGACCAAAGCAGCATCAACGCCGAATGGTATACCACAAAATGCTTGATAAAATTTTTGTCTGCAATGAGCAACAAGCGACAGAACACCGGGCTCCGTAATTCCCTTTAACCTCAAATGGAACCTTTTATAATCCTTGTCTGATTGTCTTTCGGTAATACCTTGCAGTTGGTCTGCACATGATCTATAACACTGGTGGCGCAGTATTGTAAATCCTAAAGTAAATCCAAGCATACATTTAAATGGCAAGATGCTGTAGTATCCTTAGGAATGCCACCACATTAGACAAGTTGCAATAGGCACGTCGCAACATTCTGGTCGTTGATGCGAGCGTTGCTTTGCCTCGGCATCTCCAAGGCTGCCGAAGCATTGCAAAGGACGCCAAAGCATTTCGATGACGATGTTTTTATTCATCGTTTCCCTTAGTAATAAAAGAACAAATTGTTATAAATCTCATCTAATGCGATTTCGCCGTGCATTTGTCACAAAAGTCACTGTATTGCAGAGTTAGCCATCATAAATTACAAGTTCCTAGAAATTGATAAGAAATTCTATTTACTTACATTGTAAATTGTAATGAATTCGTTTTGGCGTTGAACTAGCGACCTACACTTACTGCATGTTTATCAAATGTTACGAAAATAAATTACAATGGGAATGAACAACAGTTTCTATGAAAAATAATTTAGAGTATTATTATTTAGTTATCCTTGTGTTATGTATAACTGTTATGAACGTTTACACTCACCAAAGGAATCAAACTAACTGGTTCGTTCAATAAAATAGTTAGTTTTGTAAAAAAAAAGGATTATTTTAAAAGAGGGGCCCATGAGTTTCTTGGCAGCTTCTCTTCATGAGCTTTACACTTGGAACTGTCGCCTACCTTCATTTTGTGTTTTTTTCTAAATAAATAATAATATTAATATTGTTTTAGTATTTTTTATTTGACGTTTTCAAACAATCACTGACGTGGTTTTACAAAATAAAGACATTTGAGTTTGAAATATTAATAATTTATCTTATCTGTGTACGTTTGAAAAGTGGTGCTCAAAAGTATTTTCGATGCCACTATTCAGCATAAATGACAGGCAACACTTTTCAGTATCTATACTAATATTATAAAACTGAAGAGTTTTGTTTGAACGCGGTAATCTCAGGAACTACTGATCCGAATTGAAAAATTCTTTCACTGTTGGATAGCCCATTTATCGAGGCAGGCTATAGGTTATATGACATCACGCTACAACTAATATAGAGAATGGTGTCTAAAAATTGAATATTGTTTTTAATTGACCGATTGTCATCAATTCTGTCTGTCTTTTACGTTTTCTCGCCTAAAATGCTAAACCGATTAAGATGAAATTTGGTATGAAGATAGTTTTTGTTCTGGGAAAGGACATCGTAGTATAGTTTTTATCGCGATAACCGACGACGTTCAGTAAAGAACGATAGTACCTAATAATCTAGGACTACTTTCCATCTTATTTGCAGACGAACATAAGCCAGGCGTTATGGCTAGCAGAAAAAATAACACAATCTCTCAAATTCTATTGATTTTTTCATTGTCCCGATTATTAATATGTGAATAATCTTATTTTTGCATTTATTGAAGTGAAAACTTCTTTAGCTGCGTTGTGCACTTTTTGGAATGGGTAAAAAATGTTAAACTCGCGTCAGGGCACGTGACCTGATCGAAAATTCGTAAGACGGAGGGAGAGTATACCGCCAGTGCTGCGTAAGAGAGGAAGTAATATCCCCTCTCTTTCTACCGCGCGGCGAAAATGAATGCCTGCTTCTGCTGTTTCGTTTAAGCGGAGCAGGGCACTTGCGCGAGTGTACGTGTGTGTTTGTACTACAGCGTAACAGTTTTGAAGTGTTACATTTTTTATGTAATATAAATTCTCATGTTTGTGTTCAACAGCGCAATAGATGAATATTGTATTTAACCACATAAATGATAGTACTTTTATACTGATAAATAAAGCAATTCGTGCGAAATCATTCCCTAACCATTCCAAAATATTCAAAAATGCACAACGTTAAGATTTCACTTCTGCCGGCACTCCCCGAGTGCAACCCGTTTTTTTATTCAATAACTTTGAATAGTTTTTCATAATTCATAAAATTCGTTTAAAATTTCCAGGCCCGTCCTAAAGGAGAAGGCTTGACGCCCTACCAGGGCAAGAAGAGATGCTTCGGGGAGTACAAGTGTCCTAAATGCAAGCGCAAGTGGATGAGCGGGAACTCTTGGGCCAACAATGGACAGGAATGCATAAAGTGCCGGATAAACGTATTTCCACATAAACAGGTATTTATTTTAATTTTATTCTTAGGATAGATATGATATAAAAAAACATTAATTAGACGGGTCTACACCAGACGATTCAGCCAGCTCCGACCGCGCGCGGCAGGAGCGCGATCGAAGCACACGAATTGATTAATTCTGGGTCCTGGATTGTTAATCACGGGATCGCGGGATCACCAATTCAAAATGGATCGTCCGATGTGGACCCGGCTAATGACTACACTGGTCGTTCAGGTGGCCGCACAGGCGTACTAACGACAGTGCCGTCAACAGCTAAGCTAGCTTCTACAACGAGAGTAAACTTAGGCGCTGGCCAGACATATAGGATACAAAGATAGGCTGGATGTAGTCGAGGCTAGGCGTGGACGCGTCTTAGAAACTCAAAAAGACGAGACGCAGGCACGGTCTGAACGAGCTATCAGCAGCTCCCGGACCTTTCGTGGGCCTGCATAATGTGATGCCATACCACATAGTGCAGACATGGTATGCATCCGTACCCACCATTTTTTCTTTTAAAGATAATCAGCAATGTGGGCTTGTGTGTACTACATTACTAGCAACCCCGTTGACCCCTCGAGCTAAGCTAAATTGTCGGTAGTATAATGAGTAGGATTCGAGCCCGCGACTCACGATTCCGAGTCCGATTCTTCAGCTATTAGGCTGCCGCCGCAATTCTGTGTCCTGTCCATGACCTGACTAGTCGTTGGTGTTTTAAAATATTAAGATCTGAATGTCACCGAACCGCGCTCCTCATTGGAGACTTAATTTCATAAGTCTTACTTGCTGCAGTGCCCTTCAACTAAAACACACCGTGAAATAGTGATGTTAACAGTGATATGGTAACATCACTATTTCACGAAATATTATCTGACATACAAATAAACCTGTTTCAGTCTAAGTAAAAACTAATTACGGCATTATACAATTTTAGCGACCATTGGAGAAGCCAGACGGCTTGGATGTAAGTGACCAATCGAAGATACATCCACAGCATCTGTGCCAGAAGTGTCGCTCCCTCGGGTACTACTGCCGTAGGGAATATTGAAAGAGGTGTGTTTTTGGAAACAGTGGTTTTTACTCTGCAAGGTTATACTTTTGACATCCAAATCTATAGAAGGAATTAGAAAAACTGTTAAGTCTCATATTTTTACTGTCAAAACAAAAACACATTTGGGATATACGATTGTTAAGTTCAAATAAAACGAATGGTGTTTACATTTTTGAAAAAGTTCTCTTATTACTTTTAGTTTTTTTAAGTTTTATAAAACATCATTTTAGACATACACATTCGCTTTTGATGTGAAATCTATCATTAGGTACTTCCATTCGAAATCTTAATTATAATTAAGCACAAACTTCGTTATACTGGTACTTATTTTTACTTAAAAATCAATTTAATTAAAATATATTAATTATATGTACGTCACTTTAGTTTTAAGATCATTATTACTTTTAAGAATTTAAGATAGTGAAATGTATATTTCGATGATTTTATTCAAAAAGATTTTTTTTTATTATGTTTTAACATTAGGGTGTAGAGTTAGTTGCAGTTTTGAGTTGTAGTCTATCATACATAAAGGCATTACTTTGATCTTGATATCCTGTCTATTTTATGTCAGGGGATTGAGTGTTAGCAAAGCTAATAGTGATTCGGCATAAATACAAAGCTCTAAAAATTAGACAAGACTAATATGTTGGCTCGCTGATTCACAGGGTACACATGAGGTTAAAATGACTCTCCTTAGAGTTTACTCCCAGACCTTTTACACCTGCAGTCTGTGGGACTAGTATACGTAGAAGGCATACCACGATCTGTGTGTATAACAATGCTTTTAGGATGCTTGTGAGACTGCCGCGGTTCTGTAGCGCATCGGGAATGTTTACCGACGCGAGTGTGGACGATTTTTATGCGATCATTCGTAAGAGATGCGCCGTGAAAGCTATAGTTTTGCAAGGAAATACATACTAGATACGCCGACAAAATCTTGAAAAAGAATTTACGCGTAAAGTGGGGGTGTGATTTTATTTTCTCAATTACCCTAACGTGTGAGGTGTCGTTGAATAGGTCTTTTAAAAATATTCAGGGCTTTCAAAGGCTATTTTTTTGATTTAGGGATCTGGTTGTGATATATTAAGCCTTAAAGAGCAAAATTTTGTTAAAGTTCCCCCTCTGCCAGCTAAATGGTTGTTTTGGAGATGTGAAAAAAATCAGGGTAGTAGTATATAAGTATAAGAAAATTAAAAGGAAAACTATAACAGCTATGTAAGATTTACAAGTTTACGAGTACGACCAAGTGAGAGGTAACAACATTTTCGTATAAATTCTATTAAAAATTGTGTTTATTGTGTGTGATTAATCATTTGCCCTTTACAAAATTTACCACTTTAAAGCATAATATTTCATATACGGATCCCTAAATCGAAAAATGGACATACCCTCTATACTTAAAAAAAAACACCTATTTAACGACAAGAAAAAGACACATTTATTTCACATATTTTTTTTGAGATTTTATTTTTCTACTTTGTCGGCTCAACTAATATGTAGCTACAGCTCAGCTTTTTAGTACTAAGGGTCTCAGAGCTAACCTGGGGACAGACGGACGGACGGACAAAGCGAAACTATAAGAGTTCCGTTTTACCATTTTGGCTACGAAACCTGCCTTCTTTTTGTACAATATTTTACGTTCTACAAATTTTATCTAGCTTTACAATAGCTGTTAAAAACAAAATTCTTATCATGTCATGAACTCGAATAAAAAACAATCCACCAGGGAGACTATGACTACAAATGATTGACTTCTTTCATATCATTTGTAGTCATGTACTTCGGGCCTGTTATTACAAAAATCCAGCTTCTTTGGAATCAATGCAAACTCAACACTTATTTTTCCCGGACTACATTTTCAGTGAACATTATTCTTTAAAATGGCACATTCTTATGCACACTGGGATTATTTTTCCGATTAAGCGTGATTGACATTAACTGCAGTAAAAAAAAAACTAAAAACGCGCACACATACTGGTGATTGGTGAGAAACCGTGGGCGTGTAAATTTTGTAAGAAAAGTTTCAGGAACTTTGTTCTCACATCCATAAACACTCTTGCGAAAAAAAATTGTCGTGTTTTTTTTATATAAAATTCTACTCCCGCAATAGGATACAAGCCCTGTGTTGCGGGGGACTTTACAAACATACAAGTCACGGACACAAAGTACACCCAGACTCGGAACAACAATTTGTGGATCACACAAAGTGGTGTCCCGTGTGGGAATCGAACCCACGACCTCTTTCGTAGCAGTCGGACACACTCCCACCGCGCCACAGATTCAGTCAGAGAGACGTTAGTTACTTTACACAATTCTATAATTATGTTGCGGTTCATTACGTTGCATTAGGTCAATGTTAATGTCCCTCTGTAACTACTAAGAAACTACACAGATTTGCGTAATTAGCAGTTACCTTACTGCTTTTAGAAATAAGATGTAAGGTTCCCTGACACAATTACCTGGTTTAAATACGACGAATCTTTAGAAGGTTCTAAAATATTTTAAAAGAAAAACTGCGACCGACTCTACAAGAGAGATATATATACCTACTCCAAATGGCATTACAGTGACTTACGGAATTTTTATGTATATTTAGACATTTAAAAGTGCCTTATTATAGTTATATGAACTACTCAATGAGTTCCCGCAAACCACAGACTTTCTATCGGTCGTTAGTTTGGTCCGATTGAGCTTGGTGAGTGTTCTATTTAACTGCTTTTATGTAGCCTATCAAATTGCATTATATTTAGGTATAGTGATTATGAGCCCGATCGAACTATCAG
The DNA here is from genome assembly GCA_945859575.2 of Herminia tarsipennalis. Lineage (NCBI taxonomy): Eukaryota > Metazoa > Arthropoda > Insecta > Lepidoptera > Erebidae > Herminia > Herminia tarsipennalis. The sequence goes on from OX243846.2 coordinate 21,164,445, forward strand.
TAGTTTTGTGGTATGCGGGGATTTTAAACGCCATGATGAGAATTTTATGTCATATTTATAACAAAGTTTATTAAAGTTTTCACGTTTTAACAAAATTTTTGCAATGTATATTATGATATTATGGACAGCTAACTAACACTAGTGATTATATATTGATTGTATTACAATTTATTCAGATTTTATTGCATTTAGTTCACCTGGATGAAAACAAGTGTGTACTCTTGATTCACCTAAGTGAATTTACTTGGGTGACTTGATTCATCCAGGTGAATTTACTTGAGTGAAATAAGTCTGCTTTAGGGACGATGGTTCCAAATTGGTGTTGTTCAACCGATGGAATGGACCAATCCTATTCTTGAATTGTTTATCAAACACCTATAAAAATATAAAAAAACCAAAGACAATGTTGGAGAGGGGCAGCCATTGTATAATATTCATGGATGAGTACGTTTTGCGAGGAAAAGTGAGGCTAAATGTCTCATGATATAATATAATCCCATCGCTGATATCGCCAAAAACACATCAGTGCCTGAATGTCAGTTTCAGCCAAAATCGGCCGTTGTTTCCTATATTGTCTTTGATATAAACGATAAGAAAATGTTATTGGTCACATAATACTAAGTTGAATTGTCTGTTAGTACCTATCTACTTTAAAAATCCAAGTAATATAAATGTCATGCCTTTGATTATATAATGTCTAGATTCCTAATCCGGCATCTTAAATTGCAGCAAAAAACTGTCAAAATGTACGATCAAATGGACGTACTTTTTGAAAGGTAAGAATACTCCTATCAGATGTTCTAGCTATAGCACTACTACTAGCGCGCCATTTGTCAACGAGTGTCAAACGTCAAAAATAGTAGCTTCATTTTTTTATAGGCTTACTGAGGGAATGCTCCATCTAGACATTATTTAATCAAAGAGTCATGCATCCAAAGAACAGATTTTCGAGATTTATTTTAAATATAATATTATTTAGAATCGTCATCTTCAAAAATATTTATAATAGGCTATTTGACAATATGATAAGCCCTTGCATGTAAAATTGAATACTGTATGTATTCAATTTTACATGTAAGGGCTAAAAGTTTTAAAAAGGTACCTATATCTTTATTATTAAAAAAAAACAATAAAAATCACATTTTTATGCTTTTAATCATGAAGATAGCGTTATTAACTAGAAACAGCGTTTCTACCAATCTTATTTATTATTGCATATCCTTACATAATATTGTATTTGAAGAAGTACTTTAAGAATAAAAAAAATGGGCTTAAAGCCAGTCAAGTAGCCTATTATAAAAACAAAATATGACACTTAAGGTTTTACTTACTTACTCGCTATGTGTTTACGGCAATACTTGCCATTTAGTGTAAGTTTTTTACTAACATAAAAACGTAATCCCAAAGAGCGAAGTGAATTCTAAATGTGCCAAAAATGTTAGTTTTTAAGTTTTTTACCAAGAGTTGTTGAATGGTGCCATAGTTTGTAGCTACTTATGGCAAAATACATTAGTGATCAGCCATTGAATATAACACAATACAGACTAACAAGGAATATAAAAACTTTTATCTGTCACTTTCACATACCTATTTCTCTAAAGACGAAAAGATCACATCTTTGTTTTGATAAAATATAAACTTCCAAATACAAGCAAGCTGTGCCTGCGTTGATACTGCATCTGCTGAGACTCTCAAACGAGACTATCTAGTTGGAGATTACATAATTGAGGCGTTTGGGGTCGAAACTAGGGCCGTGGGGTCCGAGCACTCTTCGCAGCGGCTTATGAGTGCCTCTCGTGACCAGAAGGCTGGCCTTTTCTTCACACAGAAAATAAACATAGCCATACAACGTGGCAATGCTGCCAACACTGGGCACTATGCCGGTGTGTTGTTGGGGAGGAATTCCTTGATGGTGTCGTGAAAAATTTCAGGTGCATTTTTTATTTTCCTTGTCCGACCTATGTAGATTTCAATAAGTATACTAATGTATTTATGTCGCTGAATTTGGAACTACGTAGGACATTACAGAGTTACCTAGTTGTTACGATTTTGATTTAAATGAGGCGTAAAACCAAGTTTATAAAAGGCAACGACCTTACCAGCGTTTAGAGTTCGTAAAGAAATATTTGCAATTTAAATTTGGGCCCTTTTATTGTCTTATTTTATCGCAGTTTAACGTACGTACTGCCTAATGGTCTGTCTCAATAATCTATCTATCGATGGATTTCGTTATTTATTAAAGATAGAATACTGATGTTTTTTGTATGGAACTTAAGTCAAATATATACCTCTAGAACCCAATACATCGATAGTTAGATGAGACCGGCCGTAAATGGATAATTTTGAAGTACCTACTTACAAGTTTCGTAACTTCTTCTGCTTATTATTTTTGATTTAATGGCAATAGTTGTTTTTAACTAAATTCTTCTACTATCTAATATTTATTGTCCACATTAACCGTAAACGTAGACTTGGTTTTATCTATTCCACAATGTATTTCATGTAGTTTTTTCAAGTGGATATTTTGACCGTTCAGTTGGCCGCCATTGTTAATGCCACTCTTTTTTTAGGTTATTTTTTTAAATTAATGCCAATCCAGCCGGTTTACCGGCTAAATTCTGCCAGTGTCAAGTATTTATTGCCCATATTAGCTGCACAATGTCTCTTCAAGTTTAACTTGTATTTTACTCAATAAACGCGGAGCTGCAAAAATAACAACATGTCAGTTTGCCGCCATTTTTACTACTCATTTTAATTTATGTAGTTCCAAATTCAGACAATAGATGTATTAGTGTGAATATTTGTGTTGCTAGTAGTAATATATACCATTGCTAATATACAAGTTATTAATAAGAAATTCAATACTAACCAAATAAAATATAAGGGACGTGTCGCTGAATCAAAGGTGCTTATAAATTTGTAAATCATTGTATGTGTCTTTTTGTGTCCGGTTGCTTAACCATCTGAAATACTCATTATAGTTGAAGGACATAAGCATCTTGCTAGTTATAACTACAAAAAATAATTATATACTAAATTTTGTTCGCATTTATTTCCATGTATATTTTGTTGAATTGAAACGAAATAAGAAATATAATCAGAACATATTATTTTAGCGTTTATAATAACTGATTGTTAGTAACACGAAATAAAGAGAGTACAGATACCACCATTTTTGTATCTACACTCACACGCGCTCACAAAACGATATCTCTCACGCTATTCTGACAGACACAGGGTCATCACGCGTGGCACTCGCTCTGTCTCTGGTCTGTGATATCTGTGTGCGTGGGTCAAGAGCGTTTTGTACGAAGCTTTCGTTCTGTACGGTATTCTGTGTTAGTAGTTTCTACCTACAGATTTTATTGGTTCTTCTGTTGAAATCATATTCTGTTTCGAGATTTTATGCAACGTGCTTTGTCCTTCCGATACAAATACTCAGTTACTTTATTTACACTTGTCTTTCGTTTTTAATTTAAGCCGAAAAAAATACTTAATCCTATTGGTAAATTTTTCAAAATTTTTCAACATTTTCATTTAATATTATAAGTATAAATACAAAAGTAATTTTGGGGGAAATGTTATTTTTTTTCTCATGAATACTTTAAAATTAAAAATTGTTGATAAATAAGCCAAATACTTAAAATAGTATAAAAAGCTTCAGCGTCTTTATTTTGCCAAAGCTGAAGATTAAAATTAAATTTTGTATTTTATTATCAAATTTAAAACTCATATTAAAAATGTTGTATTAATGTTACTTTTAATCATAAGTATAAACTCATCTTTTGATATTTTTAAGTATTATTTCATACGTATTGCTTGAATATTATTGATGAACATATTATTATACCTAATTTGTTACTTAAATAGATTAATTAATTGGATCTTTTTTTTAAATATATTATATCTGTACTATATAAAAGTGTTTTTTTTATATCCTTATATGTAATATTGACAAATCAACAACTGGTATTTGGTATCGGCCGTATGTATTAAAATATTTTAACTCATTTCTTGATGAGCTTCATGCTAAAGTCTTTTGTTAAAACTCATAAATAGATCACATATGTACCTTAAATACAAACCCTAAAATATCAACCATTTACGGCCGATCTCAATAATGTAACTTTCGATAAATTGTGTGCGTCAGAATGGCTGGTTGTCTGTGGCGTTGGTCTATGAGAGTTGATTCGAAAATTGCTACATAATTGCTTATATTTGCTACATATAATAAATAATTGCTACATAGGATATATATTTAGAAATAAAATATATTTTTTGACCAGCAATCCTGACGTTTGGTTGGCTGGTCACCTCCTAGTTTAAAGTCAAGCATGCAGAGTTTCCCGAAATGTATTGCGTCAGTAATTGCTACATATTTACTTCATTTATCTAATTTAGTTGTAACTTCAAATATACGTTAAATAAAGCATGTAGCAATTATTTAAATTATCCCAAGGAAAAGTGCCTGATAAAATAATAAAGGCAAATAGTTGCAGTGTGTCTTCACTCAACGGTATTGCTACTTTAGGAGGCAGGCGTTTTAAATTGTTAAATGACACGTTATGTTATGAGTAGGTAGGTAGTGGATGATAATAAGCACATTAAAAGGATATCGTAAATAAAAACAAAATGTGGGTCGTTCATAAGATTCAGTTTAATAATATTACAATTTACTTAAAAAATATTCAATTATTAATTTACCTTATTTTCATATTATTTTTTCGCATATATTATACAATGTGGAATTAGCTTCTTTTTACTCTTCGTAATTTTTTTCGATTCGTCATCATAACATTTCCATTGTGAATTTCGTCTACAATGAGCTTTGTAGTGACCAATTAGTGTTTCACATACTGGGGGCTCGAATTCTATTATTGACAGTAAATGAAACTCAGATCCTTGTAACAAAAGAGATGTTGGTGGATCATCTATTGAAATAAATTGATTGGAATGAAATTCAAATGCAATAAGATCTCGCAAAGATACACTAAATGATTTAACACCTTTACATTTACTCCGCCGGCATTCTGTAAGTTCTTGACCATTAATTAAAGTATTTGCGGCTTCTTGTAAACCATTAATAGCTGAATTTATATCAACGTGTAGAACAGGTATCTTACGCTGCACTCTATTGATTGCACAATCTGATTCTGTACAATGTTCACTTTCATCTGCACTGTATATACAATCTATTAAAATGCGTTCAAATATATTATTTACATTGCACTCACATCTCACTTCCACAGAGGATTCTTGTTCAACTTTTGAAAAATAGACTTGAGCCATTTCAGATCTTTTTTTGTATACTTCTTCTGTATCTCTTCCACTCATGAGTTTGACAAGTTTACAGAATAAATTTTCACTCTCATGTATTGTTTGACTTATACGATAGCCATCGATATATGCTATAGCTAAAGCCTGACATACCGAATCAATCGCGCAAGTATTTCTTAATATAATATTTTTTTTATCAATTTGTAGCCTGCTTCCGTTAGACAAAAAAATAACTGGCTTCATAGTTTTTCTTTTTTTAGTAACATTTCCTTTCCCTTTCCAGTTTTCGATGAAGGTAGGGTCCTCAGCAAAAATAGAATCATCAGTAAACTCTTCCTTCCTAGATGTTATGGAATTCCTTTTTATTTTCTTCTTTGGAAAATCTGCTCCAGTATTTCTTTGTACAGTAAGATTCGGCAGTATCAATTTTCTCGGTGCAACTTTAATCTCTCCTTTTAAGAATTCTAAATGTTTTATAATGAATTCATCTGTTCGTAGTCTGTGAGATTTGGTGCTTAGATGTAAAAGCAGTCTTTTTATAGTTTTAAAGTATGATTCAACATTTGAAGAAGTAGGTGCCTCGATATCGGAATCATAAATATTCTTAATTACGTTCGACCACAAAGGAAACAGAGTCAGTAAACGTGATAAAATTCCTATAAAAGCAGGATAATGGTACAAATTGTCATGACTGCCTATATCTTCAGTATCTAGTGTAACGAGTAATTTTTCTGTTTCAATTTTTTTGGTAAACCATTTAAAAAATCTGTTCTCTTCACTTAATTTGGTATCAGTTTTATTTTCAAACACTGATTTTTTCACAGCTTTAGGCAGATCATTTATTTTATCACTATCCTGAATCTCTATCTCTGCATCTAAAGTCTGAAACTGATTCAATGTCTTTAATCGATTCTTAGCCAACTCGCACCTAGAAGGAGTATTGGATTTATTAATGCCGTCGTGTTCATTCAAACAAATTGTAATAATATCTGTCAAAATTACTTTGGCTTTTTCAAAATTTACGCATTTCTTCAACGCTACAGACATTTAATATAAAAGAATTTTACTCTGTTGTCGACATGTTTAAAACAAGTTAAATTGAAAATGATTTTAACAAAATGACTTGTGTCTATTCTAATGTAGCAATCGTCACTTTTTTCGTCTTCCTCCAGTTTTCTGTAAGATTCTGTAACATATTCTTTAGTAGAGTTATGTTTCGTAAATGCTTTTACGCAAGCACCAATCAGCGCGGATGACTCATCGACGATGATTTCGTCTGGTTTTGGATTGCTCACGTGCCATGCTTCCAGCCATTTGTATATAGTGTCCATGGACTGGCTTTCTGATACCATTTGGGTAAGTGGGATACTACTGTGACCTTCATATGTTTTCATGACACATACATAAAACAAAATGTGTTTGGTGATTGTGAAATTATTTAAAGGGCCAAATGTTTTGAAAATGCTACCGGTGGCGTCTATACTAACAATCAATTTATCAGCTTTTTTAAATTCCTTGCAATATTGATCTTGGCAAGGGTCCCAATAATAAATATAAAATGGATACACTGAGATATGTTTAACAGCTTCTTTGTAAGGCGATATTTGGGTCATTAGCCATAATGAAAGTATTTGGTTTTGATGAAAAAGTGAGCTACTCTTATGTTCGTGTTTTATTTGACGTAAGCACCCTGTTGTTGGTAAATGAGTAGGTTCAGGCTCATCGGAATTAACAACTACATTATTATTATTTGCCATTGACATACGATATGAAATAGCGGATACATGTTTAAGTTCTTCAGCTATTTCAGTTCGTTTTACAGGTGATAGTTTTATTTTTCTCATTGGAGTATGAATGAAATTTTCGTCGTAATTTGTTATTATGCATTTGCACTGAGCTATTTTATCCGAAGGCCAGCTAATAATAACTTTCACATCAGCTTCACATTGTTTACAAGATCCGATGCACGTTATATTGGTGTTCATAGAAATAGAATACTGTTTAAATGTCCAGCTGTGTGCTATTGGATGGACCTCCCAAATTTTTTCACGCAATTGATGGGCCCACTGATGTTTAGGCAAAAGTTTTTTCATTCTAAAAACAGACTCAGATCCTCTATTTAATTTTATGCGTTTAGCTATTGGTTGCAAACGCTCCCATTGATACGTATCAATAAAAAAATCATAAATGACTGTGTTTCCAAGCGATTTGTTGTTCCCGTCTTTGCATTTTTTTTCTACTCTATTATCACATTTATAACTTAAAGTAATTGGGCTTGGTTCTTCACAGCAAATATTATCATTTGGGCTAAAGAAATAATCAAAATTTTTCTTCACCGAAAGGTACAGTGCCTGTTTCGTAATCTTATTGGCTAAGGCAGTACTAATTTCACTAAACAGTAGATCAGTAGATGCTGGTAAATCTGACTTACTTGAAAAATACTTTTTGTATTGCAAGAAAACCTTTTTTTGCTCTTCGAGTGGCACAACAAACTTTCTTCCTCTCTTCATCGTCACAAACACCAAAACACGAATTAAAAATAGGTTCTATAGGTAGGTACTTATTCCTTATAATGACATAGAACTATTTAAATTGTCGAATAAAATTAAATAAGCCTGGACTGTGATTCCAATATGATATCTGCACTAGCAATGACTAAGAATAATCATAATAATGATACTTATTGGATTATTGAGGGTAGGTACATATTTTTTTAACGCAAGAATCCTATTACTTACGCTGTTACCAGAGCCTAAACGATTAAACCGACACCTACATAACTAAGTATTTGCCTTTATTATTTTATCAGGCACTTTTCCTTGGGATAATTTAAATAATTGCTACATGCTTTATTTAACGTATATTTGAAGTTACAACTAAATTAGATAAATGAAGTAAATATGTAGCAATTACTGACGCAATACATTTCGGGAAACTCTGCATGCTTGACTTTAAACTAGGAGGTGACCAGCCAACCAAACGTCAGGATTGCTGGTCAAAAAATATATTTTATTTCTAAATATATATCCTATGTAGCAATTATTTATTATATGTAGCAAATATAAGCAATTATGTAGCAATTTTCGAATCAACTCTCATAGACCAACGCCACAGACAACCAGCCATTCTGACGCACACGATAAATTTGGCCACTAGAGCTATATTTTTCATATAAGCCCCATCCAAAATATTATACCCATACGATAGATTTATTATTAAGACCGGCCGTTAGCTGGCAGGGGGGGGGGGGGGCACTCTGTGACTCTAATTTTGCACTTGCTTTAAATTTGTACTTTAAAGCTTAATATTTTTCAAACGGATCCCTAAATCAAAAAATATTTTTTGACAAACTCTGAATGTTTTTAAAGGACCTATCTAATGATCACTCACACAGGGAAAAAAGCTTAAGTAATATTTGTATCCTCATACAAAATTACAGCCATATAGCACTAACAGTCTTTGAGCTAAGCTGTGGATGGATGGACGGACGTAGCGAAACTATAAGGGTTCTGTTATGCCATTTTGGCTACGGAACCCTAAAAATACATATCTTAATAACTAAACAATTTTTCCACCATCAGAACATAGGGCGCTTTTCTGATAGTGTCGGGCGGCAATCCTTCATGCGCTCTGACCGCTGTAGTATTATATCAAATGACGAATCGAATGACCGTCCGTGAGTGTGAATTTTTTGACACTAGAAACAAATGACCGTTGTTGTTAGCCTTGTTACACAAGTACAGACTTGGAGTTGTAAAATGGAGGCACCTGTCATTATTTTCAAAAATATTTGAAATGTTGTTACAATAATTACTTGACCCTGGCAGAAATTAGCCTTTAAATAGGCTAGATTGCCATAAATTAAACTAAAAAAGATTTCCATTTGGTTTTGTCAAATGAACGTCCAATTGTCAAAGTATTATTTTTGTTGGAAGTAGCCCAACCAGCGTACTACAATAAAGATCAGAGTCCACTGTCCACGCGAGATTAGGGTCTCTATGTTTTTGTCGTTTTCGCGCCAAGCCCGCGCGAATTGGCGCATGCGCATTGCATTACTAAGCGCAGCTCTCTATACACATTACGTCAAGATTTTGACAGTTAAAAGCGCGGGCTTGACGCGAAAACAAAAGAAAAGATACTGAATACCCATGCAGATTGGATTGAAACATAATAGGAGCTAATTAAAAAACACATTAGAACATTAAATATTTAACCTCTTTATAAATAAACATCGAAGTTGCATCATCGATCCCGCTTTCAAAAAAATGCTAATACTTATTAATGTAAGAATCCAGGCATCATGCGAATTCTACGTCCTTTGTCAAAGTTGTTGTTGTCGTCGTAAGCAGGTTCGTAGTAATCATCTTGGTCTTCAACATCTCTTTTAACGAATTGATGGCCTTTCCTTTGACCAGAATGTCCCACTGGCACCTTTATTGGGTGACGATCTTCTTTCTTCTTTTCCAAAGTATCTCTAACAAATAAAGCAAACAAGCAGAACTAGAACTGTCAACTTTGTCATCGCCGCCATTTTGATAAGTATAACAATCGAATTTCAAAATTGAATGTGTTTCTAAAACTCTCTATGGTTTTTATATGTCTGTATTGTTTTTCTTTTCAATTAACATACAAATGTTGTTATTATTATATAGTTATATCGTTTTGGATGATTTGATTAGCGATTGTGTTCTAACTAGGTTATTGATTCTTTTTAAATTTCAATCTGTAATCCATGGAACAGTTATACTTACAACGCCTGCACGTTCGGGCTCAGGTCCCTTTCATAAAAGGTCCGCTAGTTCCAAATAGTCCTTTTTCTGAAATTACTTAATAAAATCTTATTTTATGGCGCACTTCCCCATTAGGAAGTGCCCCATAAAAGGGTTAGGTTAGGTCTCCACTCAAGAACTCGTTTACTCCAAACGGTTGTCGGTTCTTTGGCTAACGGCCGGTCTCAATAATCTACCTATCGATGGATTTGGCTACTAAAGGTAGAATTTTGACATATTTTGTATGAAGCTTATGTCAAATATATACCTCTAGTAGCCAAATCCATCGATAGTTAGATTATTAAGACCAGACGAAAGTGTTAGTAACCTTTACTAATTTTAAAATAGTCATCCCAAAAATAATAAACAATGCTCCAAAAATATTTAAAAATACGCTCAGGTAATACAGTCATACAATTTCCATAATTATTACGCTTGTATAATGGTTATTATCTTGTCAAACTAAGACCGTCCATGGTCTTATTTATACTGTACACAGTTCAGTGCGTATAACACCTAAACTAGTGAAATATGTACAAAACCTTTATTCAATATAATAAAAGATTTGAATTTAGAAAATATAACTTGCTAGGACATGAAGTTTTGGGACAGAATTCAAAGCATTACAAATAAGCAGGCAGAAGATGAAAGAGAGAAGACACGTGACTTATCGAAAATAATGGATAAATTTGGAATGTACCAGATTATTCAGTATGGGCTAATATGTTTACCAGTCATGTTTGTTACTATAAGTAATATAAATTATGTGTTTGTGGCAGGAGACTTAGAATACAGGTAAGTTGGCTCAAGTACTAGTATTATAGAAATCTAGATCGAAGTATAAAGTAATGATGGTGAGATGTCATTACATCATCTTACGGCTATTTAACAACTCATAAACTTATTAATAGTACCGCCCCATCTAAAATCCAATCCACAAAAAAGGTTCAAAAACTGATATAAATAATTGATAAACAACCTTTTCTAGCATCTTTCCGAAAGTATTTATTAAAGACACCGCGTCTTTAATAAATACTTTCGGAAAGATGCTAGAAAAGGTTGTTTATAATCACATTTATGTACTTAGCTTCAAAACATTGCATACCCACATCTCAACATGCGTTCGTGAAATCGCGCACAGTTAACACAAACCTTCTACGGTTCATCAACTACATAGACTCGAATATGTAAAACGCTTAAATTGACGTCATTTAAACAGACTTCGAAAAGGCGTTTGACCGTGTAAATTTTAACATCTTGATCGCGAAATGAAATACCGTAGGTATTAAAGGCAATCTTCTGCGCTGGCTAGAGTCTTACCTAAAAACAGACGCCAGGCTGTTGTGATGGGTTCTTATAGGTCAAATTATGTGAATATCACTTCTGGTGTCCCACAAGGATCGTTGTTATCTCCATTATTGTTAAATATATATTTCTTCGATCTACCTGACTGTATTCAACATTCACATCACCGACTGTATGCCGACGAAATATCTTTTTTCTGAAGATATCCACGCCTGCGGACTGTTTATTGCTCCAGTCTGACCTAGTCTGTCTAGCAGATTATTATAAACGCAATAAAATCAACGTTAACACCCAAAAATGCTTAGCAATAATCTTTACTAGGAAAAAGACCCCCATTACCTTCAACTACTACATAAACAACGATCTGGTTCCCAGAACTTCCCAAGTGAGAGACTTAGGCATAATTCTAGACACTAAACTTACTTTTATCGCACATATTGACCACATAACTAGTAGGGCGTATAGGTCACTGGGGTTTGTGTTATGCAACAGGCAACCGTTTCAGAATTTGCATTGCTGCAAAGTCCTTTTCTTCAGTTACGTAAGAATTATTTTGAGTTTGCACGTATAATATGGGGACCCTATTACAAAATCCACATTGACAAAATTGAAAAAATACAACAAAATTTATCAAACATTTAAATTATAAAGCGCATGTATTATACAAACCATATGAGGAATCATGTAAGTACCATAATATAAACACCATGGAAGACAGACGTTAAACAATAGTTAAGTTATTTCTATAAGACTTACTCAATCATAAGTTTGACAGCACGGAATTGTAAGAATCAATAAAATTTAACGATCCCTCTCGGCGAACCAGACACACATCATTACTGGCTACCGCATCGACCACGACTAACTACTCAAAAATGTCTCCACTTATTCGACGATATTTAATAATAATAACAAAAAAAATCGTCACTTGACCAGCCTTCAGCACTCCTCGCAACTCATACAAAAATAATTTAATAGAAAAAAATATAAATTATCATCATCACCATAGCACACACAACACACACACACACACATACACACGCACACACGCAGTAAACGCAAACCATAGAGTAGTTGTTGATACATTGAAACATCTTAATAAATCTCTTGAGTAGACCTTGCCTCTTTTTGCTCTATACTTCTGTCCCAAACTGCCCGAGACGGTCTGGAAACGCACCGTTCAATGTGTCAATATCAACAATAGCTTAGTTCCGAGTAGACTATCTGTCTCGGCGCGCCGCCTGCTATACGTAATTTGTGATGTCGTCAAGGCGATTAAGGGTGCGTTCCCACTATGTCGTGCCGATTAATTTATCGTTGGACGACTGTTGTCTCTAGCTGTTCCCATTATAACAGTATAATTATATAATAAACTAGTACTAAAAACGGTAAAGTTGCGGGGGTCACCACCCCATTTCCTTTGCGTAATTTTCCCCCGTTTTTGCAACATTTTTCATTGATGCTCCGCTCCTATTGGTCGCAGCGTGATGTTATGTAGTCTATGACACTCACAAATAGCGTGGCTTTCTATTGGTATTTTTTTTAATCGGTTCATTAGATCTGGATCAACTGAACCGATGGCCTCCTACAACCTCACAAACTCACAAACTTGACCTCTATAAAAAATAATGTTTGTCTGTCTGTATGATATCTATACATTTCGAAACCATTGCTCAGAATTGTGATGAAACTTTGGCAGGGTGTTTTGGGGCACTCGCCAATGTATCTGGCAAAAAAAAGCACAGCAAAGCGTGTCACCAATAATCTAAGAAAATATAATCTAATATATAAAATTCTCGTGTCACAGTTTTCGTTGCCATACTCCTCCGAAACGGCTTGACCGATTTTGATGTAATTTTTTGTGCTTATCCGGTATCTATGAGAATCGGCCAACATCTATTTTTCATACCCCTAAGAGTTTGTTTGTTTGTTTAAACGCGATAATCTCAGGAACTACTAGGCCGCATTGAAAAAATATTTTAATGTTGGATAGCCCATTTATCGAGGAAGGCTATAGGTTATAACATCACGCTACGACCAATAGGAACGGAGCAGCAATAAAAAATGTTGAAAATACGGGCAAAATTTACGCAGACGAAGTTGCGCGGGTCAGCTAGTATTAGTATAAATAATAAGCAAAATTACTGACTTTATATGGATTTAACAAATTCTGAAATAAAAAAATTATTATATTAATGCAACGACTGTCATGCTAGGCCGTTCTGACAATCTGTCGTTACTGTAGAAATGTGGTGGATGACAGTTAATCGGGTCGTCCTATATGTGAACACCTCCATTTAAATACACAAGCCACAATGCTTTAAACGACACGATAATCTGTCGCCACGACATAGTGGGAACGCGTCCTAAGGGATTTCACACAGGAGGACAGACAGCAGCGTCGTCTGCGTACTTTAAAGCTTTACTGCGAACGCCAACAAGCTCGCATTATGGCAAATACCCCTAGGATCTAGAATAGATAGAAATACTGGGGAGACCCGTGCTCAGCAGTCATTAAGACAAATCCGTGAAACTTCTAGAATCGGGTATTTAGCTGAAGCCAAATCCCAGATAGCAAGCGAGCTTGCTGCAAACTTGATTTTTATTTGAAATTAGATTGTCACGTCAAATATGACAAATCAAGCTTATGGCAATATTGCTGTAAGCTTGTTGATTTAGGTATGATGTTTCAAGGCTTTGATAATTTTGAAGCAAGTTTGCATTTTGCGCTATGTTTCAAAGATGAAGTATCAAGTTTGTTTTTTGTTTGTTACAAACTTGCGTTACTGTCATACGCATGGAGCAATTAATCACTATAAAAAGTAGTCATACGCCAAACGTCACTCGCCCGCGGAGGAAAAAACAGCCAAACGTTTTGCAGTGCACAAAATCAGTGTTAACAAATAGAAAAAACAATCTGAATAAAACTGTGAAATTAGTGGTACAAGTTTTTTTGTTTTGCACGGTGTTTTATATATTAAACGCTTCTGTTGTGCGAATTGGACGCTTATTACGTACGTCACGTGCTGAAGATTAAAGGTTAGTTTATTTATTTTTACTTTTATAAACAGAATTAATGATAAGTAGTTACTTATCTATCCCTTATACCTTATTTACCTACTCTCAAACCCAGGCAACGTGTTCCAAGTGTTCCTAACCCTAAATAGTTCCTGCATGTTCCTGTTTAGTTAGGCATATTACTCAATATTTATTTGTAACTATTTGTGACAGAAAGGTGTTATTGTAAGTTGTAAATGGACATCGTGGACCCTGTCTTGCACTGCAATTGGAAAATAATACATTGAAGTAGAATAGAACAATATTTTCATCAGATGTTTCATTTACTTGCGAAGAAGCTGTGCACAGTTTCTTCGCAAGTAAATGAAACATCTTCTTCAGAGTGGTTATCACTGATAGAACTTTATGCATGACTAAGTTTCATTTCTCTTATAATTCTTTTTAACTGGCCTTGCCTAGTCATTTTCAAATATGGTTTCCGACACATGTTGGTTGCCCTTATAGAATTTTTTTTATTATCATACTTTAAAATCAATAAAATATATCATGCAGAAGCCGTAGCCCTTGAACTCTCCATACCAATATAATAGAACCCCGTTCGAAGTCGGGGCGGGTCGCTAGTTATACATATAAACCTTCCTTATGAATCCCTCTAACTATTGTTGAAAACCCCATCAAAATCCGTTACGTAGTTTTAAAGATTTAAGCATACATAGGGACAGACAGACAGCGACAGCGACTTTCTTTTATAGTGATTTACAAATTTTTGATGTGCTCCTTTCAGAATTTTAACTGATAACCCCTTCCCCTTATAGTAGTTTTTAAGGATTACTATAAATATATTTATTTCAGACATAGTCCATAATTTTGTTATTAGTACAGAAACTTATACAATTAAATGTAAAATAATGTCTTAACCTGTGGAAAATATACTTGTTTCTTTTTGTTTTAGAGCAGAAAGACAAAATAAAGAAAATAATAACCAATAGCGGCGACCATGAAACCGAGTTATTCTTATAATTAAGTATGACATATAATAAAATATGATAAAAGTAAGATATGATAAAAGTATAATATAATAAAAAAATATTTATTATGTTTGTTGTTTTATTTAATGTCAAACATGCATATTTATTGCAAGTTTGTTAAGGCAAACTTACATATAATTTATAGAAGCAGACATAATGCAAGTTTGTTATGTCAAACTTGTATATACTTTATAGAAAAATTTTATTGCAAGTTTGTTGCTCGGAAACTAGAAAGTTTGATTTAAACTTGCCTCAAGTTTATATACTTGCCATGGCAAATTTGAAACAAAGCTTCATTTTTGATACATCAAACTTATTGCAAGTCAGATTCAAGTTTAAATTGTTATCTGGGGGGTCTCTTTTCAGAAACGACATTCTTTAACTTTATATGAAACTAGTGACCCTGGCCACGCTTCGCTGTACCTTTTTGTATTTTTTTAGCCAGAAACATTCGCGTCCCTAGAACATCCAAAGTTTCATCACAATCTGATCAATGGTTTCGAAACACATAGAGGACATACAGACAAATTCATTTTTATATATATAGATGCAAATTTGTGACGTTTCTTTTGACAATTGTACATTCATAAACATGTTAAATTATGGGCGTAAAAGAAGCTCGTTATTTATTTATTTTAAAACTCCCTGCAAGTACGTTGCAAAAGGCTGACTTAACGCCATAGGCATTCTCTACCCGTCAATCTTTGGGGGGTGTAGAGAAAAGGCTGACAGGTGCATAGTATAGTACGGGTACCCTAGAACAAATTTTAAAATGATACATATCAAGCTGGAATTGCCATGGTAGCTTCGTTTTGACGAGACGCCCTATACGACAACTTTTTATATTCGAATAGTAAACTAACTGCGGCCCATGTTGATGTATGGGGATAATAGTTTTCCAACGGCAAAAATAAGTTTGTCATATTTAACACCTCTTTTTTCTCTAATTATCACGACATAAAGTTGGGCGTCTCGTCAAAACGAAGCTTAATAATAATGATTACTCAGATAGTATAAAATGTTTTTTTTTTTTTTAATGACAGTTATTGTTTAAACCTGAAGTCTCGTCAATCTCAGCTGCCTGTCTAGGTTCGTAAATTTTTGCGCTAAGTTAATTAGACATACTTTCTTAATACAAAAATGACATAATTACGGTACCAAAATCACATGCGTGGTTACATTGCACTTCGCATTCGGCAAACAGCCGAACTTATATAACAAGAAAAACTAATAAAGCACATGCGATCGTGAAGTCGCGGGTTCGAAATCTACCCATTACACTACTGACGTGAACCCACTCAATTTTTTTTGGGAAATATTCCTTATGAACACCCCCACTGTCCGGGGAAGACAGTGGAGGTAGTGTGGGGTTTGCACCCACTAAAAAAAAACCCACCGTGTATCGCTCGCCACGCTCGCCCAGTGGCAATGCCCGGAAGCGATGTTGTTGCATTCCGAGCATTTCACACCTTCGGGCGGAGCAGATTACCTCGTACGCCCGCCCGCAGCTCCTCCTAAGGCGGCATCAGGCTCAGATATGCGCGCCGACGCCGCCCGGTTCGCCGGCGAAGGAGCGGATCCATCAGGGAGCTCTCTCCACTGACGACTCTTTCTGTGAGATGGCGTCCTCGCAGAAGGATGCGACCGACGTGAAATTTCTCCTAACCCAAGCCATTGAGCTAAGCTGGGGGCGTTAACAGGATTGTTAGTAATGTGGGACCATATTTTCACAAAGATTGAATCGAATACCCTGAACCCTAAAAAACTAAAATTAAAAGAAAAATGTCACTTTTATAGATGTCGTATAGACGAATGTGAAGATGCAAACTCAACGGTACAGCATCCAAGTTGGAGGCCTGACACAAACATAGACAGATGTTCTGCACCCGTTCTCATACGCGGAGAACAAGTCTGTACCAACAACAGCTTTACGGGTGATCTGACTACGTGTGACCATTGGATCTATGAGAACAATGATACTGTTGTTGCTGAGGTAATTATCTTCTGGAACGATAATACATAACCTGAGAAAGATAAAATAAGACTAACAAATCTAGAATAATGTGGAGAGACATTAAAAGACAGACATTAAAAATGTCGTGTTCATGTTGACATTCAGAAGGAAGATCTATTTATTGTAAGCGTTTAATTTATTTTACACTTTTTTACAGTTTAACTTGGCCTGTCAACCCTGGAAACCTAGTCTAATTGGCACCATCCATAGTGCAGGCTGGCTGATAGCCTTTCTAATTTTTGGATGGATGGCGGATAAGTAAGTCTAACTAAAGTTATTATAAATTAAATCTGCGATAGGACGAATAAAAAACAGTCTTCTTGGAAAGATAAATAATGTCAATGATAATCTTATTTCATTCACGCAAAATTCAGCGGAATATGAGTTAATTAAAAAAAATTACCAAATTTAACACAATTCTAAACAAACAAATAAATATTAGATATATTTCGGGACTTGACCGCGTGCATTATTTATAGGTACGAACCTTTTATTAACCCGACGTTACACACTATACCGAAAATCTACACACACGGATAGGTATTTACATACTTACTATCATCCGCGCCACTTACAGTCCGTTGTAGCTTCTTTAACAAACAGAGCATACGATATTTGCGACCCCGAATACTTGGAGGGTGAACTTGCACACGTACTAAGAAGCAACGGATACGTCCAAAGAGCAGAAAACCAGAGGTAAATGCCGACAGAGTGCCAGCTTTCATGACGTACGTCAAAGGAGTTAGGGACAAAATTGGAACAGCACTCCAAGGTTACGAACGGCAAAGGATGTTATTTCGCTCCAAACACCTGGCGTGTACAAGGTGACTTCATTATCAAGACAAGGCGAGGGTAGTTAAAAACCTCGCGCCTCACGGAGACGTCGCTATGCTGCCATCAGTCGACCCGTGACCACGATCGGTGCAATCCGATCGGGGTAAATAAAAGGTTCGTACGTTTAAATAGTTCACGCGATTAAGTCCCGAAATATATCTAATCGCGAAAGCTTAAAAACAATAAAAACAAATGAATGTACTCAATAATAAGCAATAAGTATAACTCCGTACAGCGTCATCGCGTTCTCGAAAATGAATACGCTTACGTCACACACAGGGGATTACACTATGGGACGTGTGCTCATTATTGTTTTTTCAAAATGAAGGTAGACTTTTTAATCTTCTGTTATTTAGAGGAAAGGTATTTCCAATATGTGAGCGAAACATAAATTGGTATGTTCGTATTTTACCAGATTGACGTATTTGAGGTTGTCGGAACTGTTCAACGCAAGTGAAACATTCACAGAGCGCAATCAACATTTATTTATATCGTGTTGATGATGTTTAACTGTTGAGTGCTTTTATGTCGTATTTAGACTAAAGTACGACCTATATGAAACTGCTTTTTTTTATCAAACATTGAATTTTAGTAAAAGTTATGTCAAGTTTTTTGAAGAAGATAAGTGAATGAAACTGCGAGTTCAAGACGAAGATACATTTAATAAAATGTTCGGACTATTTACTATGCTCTCGATAACCAAACCATAGCTCGATTCAGAGTTTAGGAACAGCGCAATCTATTGACAAAATTTAAAACTAATGTTACAAAATGTACAATAAGACAGAAAAAGTAAGGTTAAATGTGGAAATACCTCCTCTATATAGAAAACAAAAGCTTCATATGCCGACGTTTATTTCAAGGCACGTGGCCTATTCGTATATACAGCACTCCTATGGGCGTCAGTCGCGGACGTCGGTCAAACGTACGAATATACGTTACGCACCGGTACTGAGCAGTCAGTATACTGAACGACGTGCAGTGTATAATTAATGTGTATTCTTACGCTCAACTGACGTCCGCGATCGACGTGAGCGTATCAGGGCTTAATATTTAATAAAAAACTTAAAAAAAAAAAATATTACCGACTTCAAAAATAAATACAAGGCAACTAAAAAGCAAAAAATTATATACCTAGAATAGCATTTGGCACCAACTTCAAAATGTTTAATTTGTTTTTGTTATTCTAGGTATATTATTTTTTGCTTTTTAGTTGCCTTGTATTTATTTTTTAAGTCGGTAATATTTTTTTGTTAAAAAGTTTTTTATTTCTTACTTTTTAGTAAATTGGTTTGTAATTCACTTATGTTACAATAGGCTTATGTCAACTGTTCAAATCCTTTAACAAAATATTGCTCGCCCCGATGCAAGGCCGTTAATGGTTGAGGAGTTCACTATCAGCTCTATTACATTGTGTAATAGTAGTATAATGAGAATAAAGTGCTACTCAATACCTTATTAAAGTAATTGAATCGCAAACTGTGAAATATTGAATAGGTCTGCTCGTCATTTGTGATCATCATCATCAGTTCCACTTCACCAATTGGTGTTTTTTAAGAGTAAATGCCTAAATAATGTAATAAATAATGTAATGTTATAAATATACCTAAATCACTGCAGGTATGCCTTTAATATTTTAAGAGTTCCCTCGATTTCTCTATGATTCCATCATCACATCGTGATCTGATGACAATGGGACCAACTTGGTAGTATACCCTTTCAAACACAAAAACATTTTTTTAAATCGGTCCAGCCGTCTTTGCGTAATCGGTGAACAAACATACAAAAAAAAACATACAGACCTTTCATACTTAACATAGAGATTGAGAACCTCCTCCTTTTTGAAGTCGGTTGAAAACGATCCAGCTTTAGTTTTTTTTTTCAGAATTGGACGTAAACCTGTATTTATACTTAGTGTTGTGGTAGGCTGTATTGGCTATTTCAAAACCTTCGCAACCTCCTACTCTATATTCGTTGCCATCGAGTTCTTGGAGGCATTAGGCACCGGAGGAAATTATTCTGCTGCTGCGCTATTATGTAAGTAGCTTTAAATAATATGTTTCACCAAATAGCCCATATTCATTTAATATTGTTTATTTGAAAATCACAGGGACGCGAATGCACACAGAAAATTAAAAAGTAAACAAGACAGAAAATTAAAAAGTAAACACGATCTAAAAAACTAGATTTAAAATTAAAGGATCAAAATGAAAACACTATTGGTGTGTTGCTTATAAATAATCATAAGGCTTGAGTTCTCTGAAATATTTTTAAAGAGACTTCTCTGGAATCTCAGCTCTCTAGGCTCAAGGGTTGAGGTTGGGCTTTGATGAGTGTATGAATAAGTCAGGAAATTTGCCATAGAGAATCGAGGAGCCATGTTCGATTAAAAACTAAATTCTGTTATGTGTGCTAGGTTTAAATCAAATGCCAAATGCCCCAATGATATATTTATTATATTATTAGATAACACAAATCACTGTTACAATGTACACAAAATCACAGTACAATTCAATATCACTATTCTCAAACTATAGCTTCCGAGCTTAACGTTTTCAAAAGATCGTATTCAAAACTGAACCAATTCACGTTGAGCGTTAAATAAAATTTCAAGTTACAGAAAACTTGAACAAAGACTGGTAGCCAGGTTCAGGAACGTCACACACACATACGTAGTTGTTTTTTAAACACGTATTCTACGCGTTCCAAGAACATTTGAGTTTGTTCGTCGTGACAATAGCATTTAGATGTATTGTGTTAGGAAATGCTTTTATATCTATTTTTAACTTTTTGCAATGTGTTTTTCCAGTATTAGAAATCAATAGCAAAAGACATAGATCGTTGTCGGGTGCCATCTTTACATATTCTTTATATCTCGGAGAATGTATATTCGCCTGTATTGCACTGTATGTGCCATATTGGAAAACTTTACTCATCATTATATACTGGCCATGTATTTTGTTCATTTTCTACTTTTTCATCATCAATGAAAGTCCCAGGTGGCAAATACTCAATGGAAAAATAAAACAAGCCAAGAAAACTTTAAAACAAATGGCAGAAATGAATAAAATTCCAATAAATAAAGAAGAATTAGAAAATGTAGATGAAGATGAAATTAAAGCGAAGCTTAATATTGTAACGCAAGAAGTTAAAGAAAGATTTAGTGATATAGTTCGATCCAAAGAAATTATAAAGCGATTAGTAGTAGCAAGTGTTTGTAGATTTTCGAACACATTTATATATTACGGGATGACGTTAAACGCAGTATTGCTACCAGGCAATAAATATTTTAACTTTTTGCTTACTACCTTGATGGCCTTTCCTGGAGAGTTTCTCGCATTGTATCTGGTCTATAACGTAGGAAGGAAAGTGCCGCTGATTGCTGGATTTGCACTGAGTGGTATTTTGTGCCTTATTGCAGCTTTCATACCAGCAAGTAAGTGCTACAACCAATACCTTTTATTTTTATGTGTAAAAATCTTTTTCATAGTTTAAAATAAGCAATTATATATCGGCAGGTTATCCATGGCTGAAACTGTCAAGCGTTTTCCTCGGAAAAATCGCTATATCGACGTGTTTGTCAAGTCAGGTCACATACATTATGGAATTGTTTCCTACCAGTGTGAGGGGGACATTGCTTGGAACCTCTGGTTTATTCTTGCGTTTAGCCCAGGTGCTTGCACCGCTTACTCCTATGCTGGTAATTACACAATGATATTTAGCCTTTTAATGTTTCTAATGCAAATTACAGACACAACACACATATTATTTTAATACCACGTTGGGTGTTGCTAGCCTGGAATCATTAACAGGTCCTAGAATACAGAGAACTCAGGGAAATACTCAGAACGAATAGTAACTAAATAATAATAATAATAATAATATCTTGGGACAACTCACACAAAGTCATCTGATCCCAAACTAAGCAGAGCTTGTACTATGGCAACCAGACAACTGATATACATACATATATATTTCTAAATACATACATATTATAGATAAATTACACACAGACACAGATAAATTTTGCGACTTCCCGTTTAGGAGATTATTTTTTGGGTTTATTACGTTTTCCAGCAGGCCAATATAATGATAATAGAGAAAATGTATACTTATTCACAGAAAGGATGAGACCTTCTCTCTATTTTAATTATCTTGGCTTATTGCTTCGCTCATGATAAATTTGCCATTTCGATGTATAAATTTCTTACATAATTCTTATTAAATGACCTTCTTATATACATTCTCGCCCAAAACTCAGGTTTCAACCTAGTTCAAGCTAATATGTTTATTTAAGTCTGTGATTAATAATAATAATAATAAATAATAATAAATAATAATAATAATAATAAAAATCATTTATTCACTTAGGAAGCAAAATACTACACTTGTGAAAAGTCGATTCTACATTTACTGGTAATGCCTGTTCGCAAACAATAGGTAAAGCCCGAGAAAAGAACAGGCAATAAAAACTCGTGGCCACTCTTTTCAAATTGCCAATGTTTACAATGTTTCTCTGTTTATAAACTGTATATGCAGGTAAGGTGCTGCCACCATTATATTATACACCATATATTAGAGGACTGATGCAAAAAAAGAGGTCACTAATATTAGAAGAGTACACATTTTAAATGAACCGACGAACATTTTAAATTATCAGATTTGTAAATGAACCCGATATAAGCCTATTGGAAGTGCTTGGGGTAGGCCTGTTATCAGCAATGGACGTTTTCAGGCTGATGATGATAATTATAAGCCTATTGTACCTATAATTTGATAACAAATATTTGTTATTTATTATATTTATATCTATTTCTTACAGAATTCAGTATTTGATGGTTTTCCATTCATACTCTTCGGTGGCTCAGCGCTTATATCGAGTATGGTTCTTTTACTTACTCCGGAGACCAAAAATTTACCTCTTTTCGATACAATAAAGCAGATTGAAAGCTACCGTAATGATGCCTGTGAGGAAGCTGAAACTAAAAATGTATAAATCTGTTCGTCAATAAATAATTTTAAAATAATGTCGTTTTATTTTTATTTTAGAAGTGATTTGATAAAGCATGTCTTTTTGAATGCTACAGATGACATTCTTTTCTAGGGTTCCGTAGCCAAAATGGCAAAACGAAGCCCAAAGATAACAAATCTGGGTATATAGTTTGATGTAGCAGCTAATATATAATCTCCATTCTAAATTCAATTACACCATTGGATAACTAAAAGATCAAAGATAAAAAGGACTGTACTGTGACGCATAGCGGAAAGCGCCTATATTTTGAGATCATTTTGCTACAAATTGAGATTTCCGCTTTTACTTTTTAGAAATGCGACAACGCGGATGCGCAGTGAATATCTTTGAGCTCACCGCGCATGCACACGGGCTTGTTACGACAACGAAATAAAAATAGTGAATAAGGACCCTGTTTGCTAAAAATAAAAATCATTACTCTCAGCACCGTAACTTACGAAATAAAAATGACCTTTTTCTACCCTCTTCAACTCTAGCAAGTCTCTAGACTGTAAAAATATATAATAAAATACCAAGGACTACCACGAAGTCAGCGTCAGGAGAACACGTGCCTTCTGAAAGTTTTATTGTTATTTGAATTGTGTTTGTGTAATATATTAATCGTCCGCCTGGTAAGTGACAATTTTGTAAAATGGACGAAATAGACCACCTGATCCCCCAGATCCTCCAGACATTCCTACACCAGGAACACGAACATTTTCCTCGCCTCCTCTGTTTTCCAATCCACCTTTAACTCCCTCAAACCCACTAACGCAATTTGCGGAGATGGTTTGTAGCGTTACAAAAATTGACAGCTCCATCCCCTCTAGTTGCTCCCGAAAACGTGCCGGAGACGACGAAATCAACCGCCCATTCAAACAAATTAAGGGTCAGGTTGCTAGAGAGACAGTAAATGACAAAGCCCCATATATAATACACGTCTCAAAGTTTGAGCCCCAACCTAATGCTGGTACTACACTACACCCCGTCACATTTGCTTTGTTTCTATTTAATAATAATATCTGCAATATAGCAAAAGATGGTGTAAAGCGTATTAGTAGAAATCGAGTATCTGTAGAGTTTACATCCCCTCAGGATGCAAACTCCTTTTTAGTAAACACTTTGTTGGTAAAACATCAGCTCTTAGCCTCAATCCCATCTCTTAACATTACCAGAATGGGTGTAGTGTCAGGTGTACCCACGGACATGACCGAGGATGATGCTTTGAGGTACCGGTTACAGGCACTGGTAAGATACTTAAGATTAGACGCATCAATCGAAAATTTGTTAAAGACGGGACCACAGAATGGAAGCCAACTGAGACTTGTGTGCTTACGTTTGATGGACAGGTTCTGCCAAAAAGGGTATATTGTTGCTACACCTCACTTCCAGTAGAGCAATATTTTTTCCCTACAATCCAGTGCCGTAAATGTTGCAGATTTGGACATGTAGAGACCATCTGCAGGTCCAAGCCTGGATGTTTCAAGTGTGGACATGATCACCCTGGCAATGGCTGTGAAATTTCAGAAACCGAAGCTTGTTCCATAGCTGAGACCTGGCTAGTCCCAGGCCTCAACTTCCGGGCGGGCGGGTCTGCGCCCCATGGTTCGTAAGATATAGGTGTTCAAAATGTTGACCCCGTGATCACATAGATCTCAAATCATCAAAACAAGAAGTTTGAGTCCAACCAAGGTGGGTCTACACCCTACAGTTCTTGTGATATTGGTGTTCAAAGTGCTTCTGTGTCGCGGTGGGAGTGTAGTCTTAACCCGCGCTGTGCCGCTCTGTTTGATCTAAAGCAGAGGCGCAGGTAATATAAAAATATACTACGCGATATTTTAACTGCCATCTATTGGCGACTTTAGAAAGGGCCTATTAAATCTATCAGCTATCGCCTAAGTCCCTACTGCCAGCGCCATCTAGCGTCCCAATAAAATAGCCCGAAGAATTTCCCAAGTTATGGCGATCGCATTTATTTGTATGGGATGAGGTATCTGTACTAGTATTGTATTATATTTTCTGTGTTATTAGTATATAAAGTGACATTAAAAAGAAAGTATCACAGATAAGGCCTTATAAGATTACGAGTAACAGCTGCTCAAATGAGAAGTTAAAGAAGAGTTTTCATTCCACGGTAGGCAGCGGCTTGGATGTGTCCTTGACATTTCTGAAGTCCATGAGCGAGGGTTACCGCTTCAGGTGGGCGATGGCTCGTCTGCTAAACAAAGGCAATAATAAAAAAGTAAGAAAATGTTTGTACAAATTCCATTGAAAAATATTATTAAGTAGGTATAACGTTGTAAGTACAAAACAAATGAACAGAAAACCCACTTCTTAGGCCGCATCATTTGGATGGAGGGGAGGGGGGATGAGGACTACCGAACCCTACATTGTGCTTGGCCCGACATGCACTTGTCCGGTTTTTTTACTACATTATCAAGTAACGTGTCTACAGCATCCAGTGTTCCTACATTCTTTTTATACCCGATTTTATTACAATTTATATTTCTTTGCCTGTTTAAGTATCTTAGAAGCCTGAATTTAGTCACTTTTTCAAGCAGTTTAAAACAGTTTCAATAAAACCGGCAACAACGAAACGAACGAATACATACCTACAAATAATAATAAATAAAATGTAAGTGGTGTGGCTGGGTGTTGTTTATCTATAATATGTATGTATTTAGAAATATATAAGTATGTTTATTAGGGTTATCTGGTTTCCTTAATACAAGCTCTGCTTAGTTTGGGATCAGATAGCGTTGTGTGAATTGTCCCAAGATATTATTATTATTATTATTATTAAGTATCTCTTTGTAAAAGATATATGATACTGCTAACAGAAACACAGTTCACAGTCACAGTCAGTCTGTCTGTTGCTTCCGGCTAATCTCCGAAAAGGCTGGACGGATTTTTAAGGAACTTTCACTGTCAGGCCGCTGTTGATGTAAAGACCAACTTAGGCTTATCATTCAATTTTGTTTTGGGAGTGCGCAGCACTGCAACTTCACGCAAACAAAGTTGCGGGCACAGCTAGATTAAATATATTTTTACCCGACTGCAGATGAGGGTTATGCCTGCAAAAGGACGGCGGATTGTTTTAGTTTTAAAAAAATATATGCCACTGTTTTCTAAGTATATATTATCATACGAACAAAACTGTAATGAACCATACTTAATTAGATTTTAGAAACATTTTATCTTTTAAATTTGTTATGCATATTAGGAAAGATACAAGAGAAGCTGAAAATTTGGCAATGAAAGGATTGTCATATTTGCTATAAAATATTTTGAAACTCTAATTTTATATACTACAGAGATAAATTATTATTCAAGTATTTACTTGAATAATAAAAAAAGAACGTTATTTAACCTCAAAATATTTATTTTGAGGTTAAATAACGTTCTTTTTTCAAAGATTTTAGATTAGATTATTCAATCAAAAATAAGTAACTAAATATTTATTTAAAAATAAAATAAACCCATTAAACCTAGAAGTGAAAGTGATTATAAGTAAAGTTAAAATTAAAAAGATGGCATCGAAGAATGAAGACACAGAGAACACTAAACCATGTGAAATATCGAACATAATGGAGAAATTTGGCCGGTTTAAACTTAAACAATATGTGCTGATTTGTTTAGCTATAATATTTATCACTTTGAGCAACGTTAACTATGTTTTCATCGTAGGAGACTTGCACTACAGGTAAGTTATTTTTATCTTTTGATATAGGAGACTATATCGATTGACTGACTAGACTAAGCCACTGTAAGTCAACCATACCTGAACAGTATCCTGAATGTGTAATTCGCGATTGTTTGATATGGCGATTGTGTTTTAGGAAGACCAATCAGCATTCTACAAGTGCGCAACGCCCGTACTATCTAATTCTCTTCGGTTAATTGCATTTATTGGTTTGAATGTCGTTTACTTAAAATAAATTTAAATATAGTAATGTCGACCTGTCGTGGACATTTGACATTCACAATACTCAAATTATAATTGTTGATTGATTTGTTCTTGCATTGAAAAATTAAACCTTTTGAACTAAACTAACTAAACTGAAATTAAAAATTGCTTTAGAATTATTACAAGTTCAATAACGTTATCTGCAAATACTGTACTTACTTAAATAGTTGTAAAGAGAATTTGATTAATACTTATGTCTATAAAAAGTTACCACTCTGAATAACTAAAAACCGAAACTATTAAATTAAATTATAGATGTCGAGTAGACGAATGTGAAGACGCAAACTCAACAGCCCAGCAACCAAGTTGGTGGCCGGACACAAACATAGACAGATGCTCAGCACCCGTGCTCAGGCCCGGGGAACAAGTCTGTACCAACAACAGCTTCACTGGCAACCTGACTACGTGTGAGCATTGGATCTATGAGAGCAATGATACTGTTGTCGCTGAGGTATTTTTTATTTATGACTACTTTCAGGTTGCATACGACGACTAATTTAAAGGCTTGCACAGACAAATGGAAAGCAACATCGCAACTCAGAAATCTCATACTTCTTCATCAGAGGTTTTGAAGTTTACATATTCTTTAAATACTTATCACTGAACCTATATGCCTGCATTTGTATGCCAAAAACGAATTTGAAAATTGCTATTTCTACCTGTCGCGGACTATAAATAGAGGCCTTGACTTCAGACATGTTATTATTAGTCTGTTGGTTATTTATACAAAAAAAAACAGAACAATATATATTATGTAAGCAACGAGAAAGAATTTTGAGACCAAAGCTATTCAAATACGCACAATTTATTTACTATACATACTTTCAAAAACAAAAATAATAGTTAAGTACTCCATTATAATTTAAAAATCTATCTATTCAATACAAAAAAATATTATATTTATACATAATTTATTTACAGGACATTTATTTAGTTACTTTACGTATCATGTAGAATCTGTATAAACTACTATAAAATTGTAAAATAACTGAAGTAATTTTTATAGGCATTTCTTGCCAAAGACTTTACAAATACAATAATTGCATTTTTGAAAATGCAATTTCAAAAATGCAATTATTGTATTTATAAAATAACTGTATTTGTACATTAAAGATATTTGAAATAACTAACTAGACTTACAAATTAAATGTTTTATAAACCCACACTTTGATATCGATGACGGCACAAACACGTTTGTACGATACGTCTACTTTTACCAGGGTTCTTATTCACTATGATTTTCGTTTTCGTGGCAAGCCCGCGCTAATTGGCGCATGCGCGGTACGACCAAAGATGTCCGATGCATTTCTAAGCGCAGCTCTCTATTTAAGTTAGACGCGCGGGCTTGCCGCAAAATAAAAAAAAAGATAGGATATTTATTTAGTTACTTTATGTATCATGTAGAATAGGGTATTTGACTGAAGTCAAATCAGCCTCTTTTTAAGAAACGTCAAAAACGACCCGCTTCGTACAAATTTGTATGGAATGCTAGCATATGACGTCACGTTTTCTATGGTCACGTCTTATATTTTGATTTCCAGTTAAACTTGGCGTGTGAACCTTGGAAGCAGAGCTTGATCGGCACCATCCACAGCTTGGGCCAACTGATATCTATGGTGGCATTGGGATGGATATCTGACATGTACGTATCAATTAAATTATCTACTTAAAAAAAATGCAAACGGTAAATTTTATAATAAGCTAGATAAACAAACAATTCAAAAGAGTAATTCGTAAAACTAGCATTTAAACTACCAACGATTAAGCCCTAATTAAATTTTGTGTTAAATAGGATTTTTATAACATTTATCATGTCATAAAAAACCCGTTGCAGTATAAAAAATCCGATATAAATATCCAAATAGTTGCACCAGCCGAAGAGCGTATATTCACGGCATTTACGCCCTTTTGTTATTTAACACAGTTTTTCAGCAATAACTCGATGTTAATAAATCCGATCATTTTTAAAATAATTTTAATTTAAAGTAGATTCATATTTTTAGGTAAGCGCTGCCTTTTGGATTTTTTTCATATTTATGATCACACGGTTTATAAGATAAGAGGGGGGGGGGGAGGCGCTATTTATGCCACTTTAAACTTTCAAAGCAATTAATAAACAGGCAGACGGACATGACGAAACTATAAAGGGTTCCGTTTTTGCCATTTTGGCTAGGGCACCCTAAAAATAGTGTTCAAGTTCTTTTGCCGGCACTCCCGGAGTGCAACCCGTTATTTTTTTCTTATTTTGCGCTAACCCGTGATGCACGCTATAACCTGTCAAAAAATCGCTTACGTCAACATGCCAGTTCGAACTGTCAGCCCTGCGCATTTACATATACCTTTCAGAACGAGGGATGGAGCAGCGAGTGCTGTTTCCTGAGTTCCAAACTTTACGTGTAAGGGTCTGGTGATCCATTCATGTATTTGTTTCTTTTTCTTTAGAGTTGGCCGCAAACCTACGTTCATAATCTGTACTATTTGTGGCTTTATTGGTTTCGCTAAAATTTTCGCCACCACATACTGCTCTTTTGTCATCATCGAGTTCATGGAAGCATTATCAATTGGGGGGAATAATCCAGCTGCCATGGTTCTAAGTGAGTTTCGAAACAATTTATGTATTATTTTTATTTTTTATTTTATAGCCTTTATAGCGAGATGATATAGAATGTGAGTCAAATAAGATACGAGATCTTATGTTAGTTATTGACTAGTTTATTTTGGTTATAATATAATATTTTTTTAGGTAAAAATCTTTTACACAAAATAATATACAAAAATAAGGCAGTAAATACATTATAATATCAAGTTATATGATAACATCTTAGAACAACTCCTACACGGTCATTTGATCCCAAACTAGGCAGAGCCTGTACTATGGCAACCAGACAACTGATAAACATACTTAAAAAATATTAAATTTCTACATACATATTTTTGAAATAAAATTACAAAATAAAAGTTATTTTAAATAGCTTTTACAAAATATATGCACATATTGGGCAGTAAAGACATAAAACGATCTTAATTCTTAAAAATAAAATTACAATAGGTATTACAAACAGTGATATTATGTCTAATTAATTGAAATTGTTATGAGCTATGCCCTGAATTAGGCCAAACATCATTTTTTACAAACACACAAATTTCTAAATCGCATAATAATATTTACTTAGCTAGGTACATATTTTCATAAACAGTAAAAGTAAATGAATATAAATAAAATGTCATATTACGCTGTACATAATCTATAACACTAAAAATATTTGCATCGTTTGAACTGTAATTAGGGCAAAAATTGTTATATTTCTTAAGTAAGTTCAAGGTTTAAGCAGCGCATACAATTATTTCTAGGTCACGATGATTTTTATTAAGTAGTAACAAAATATATGTATGGTTTATGTGCTTACTAAATCATTAATAATAAAATAATAATAATAATTAAATAATCATAGGCGTCATTTTTATAGGCATTTCTTGCCAATAACTTTACAAATACAATAAATGCATTTTTGAAAGATAGAAATAGAATCTTTCAAAAATGCATTTATTGTATTTGTAAAATTATTGGCAAGAAATGCCTATAAAAATGACGCCTATGATTATTTAATTATTATTATTATTCTTCAATATTCGGCCTGCGACATCATAATTTGTTAAAATGCTCTCTGTAACGAAGCAATAACAAAAGCCGTGATAGTTCTTTAACTACCGACTAGATGGCGCTGCGAAGGCCTAATTTCGCAAGCATCAAGATATAGAAAATTTCGAGATCTAATGATATAGTCCAGATAGGTGGTTCGCTTCTGGCCCCGGTTTGGCTACGGAAGTCTCGGGTTCGATTCCTGAGTCTGGATTTCAAATTTTTCTATCTTTCAAAAATGCATTTATTGTGAAGTAATTTTTATAGGCATTTCTTGCCAATAACTTTACAAATACAATAAATGCATTTTTGAAAGATAGAAAAATTTGAAATCCAGACTCAGGAATCGAACCCGAGACTTCCGTAGCCAAACCGGGGCCAGAAGCGAACCACCTATCTGGACTATGTTATTAGATTTCGAATTTTTCTATCTCTTGTTGCTCGCGAAATTTAGGCCTTCGCAGTGACATCTAGTCGTTAGTTAAGGAACTATCACGGCTTTTGTTATTGCTTCGTTACAGAGAGCATTTTAACAAATTATGATGTCGCAGGCCGAATATTGAAGTAATTTTTATAGGCATTTCTTGCCAATAACTTTACAAATACAATAAATGCATTTTTGAAAGATAGAAAAATTTGAAATCCAGACTCAGGAATCGAACCCGAGACTTCCGTAGCCAAACCGGGGCCAGAAGCGAACCACCTATCTGGACTATGTTATTAGATTTCGAATTTTTCTATCTCTTGTTGCTCGCGAAATTTAGGCCTTCGCAGTGACATCTAGTCGTTAGTTAAGGAACTATCACGGCTTTTGTTATTGCTTCGTTACAGAGAGCATTTTAACAAATTATGATGTCGCAGGCCGAATATTGAAGTAATTTTTATAGGCATTTCTTGCCAATAACTTTACAAATACAATAAATGCATTTTTGAAAGATAGAAAAAAATGATTGTGTAAAATGTAAAATGAAAAGTGATTCCTGAGTCTGGATTTCAAATTTTTCTATCTTTCAAAAATGCATTTATTGTATTTGCATTTATTGTATTTGTATAATTATAGGCGGTTTCGTAATCAATTGGATTGATGTATTTGTAACGTTTTTGGAGCGGCGAGTGTTGTTTCCTGAGTTCCGAACTTTACGTGTAAAGATCTGGTGATCCATTCATGTATATGTTTCTTTATCTTTAGAATTGGCCGCAAACGAAAAAAGCCTTGAGACTCCGTACTGATAAGAACTATTTTTTTCAAGGCATGGATGCGTAGTTTTATTTCTTCAGGTGAAATTATTTTTTACACGAAAGATTTCGTGTCATCACTTGTTTTGGTCTTATCACTGGGAATCTATTCCAGTGATAAGACCAAAACAAGGCCATAGAACTCAAATTATTTGGACGGATAAAATTATTGGCACCTTTTTTTACCATATCAGCAAAAGAGTGGTTCGGTGTTGGTATTAATTTGTTTTCAACGACTTCTTTCTACAAAAGACGACTTCAAAAGACGACTTTAGACTTTAGAGCTTTCTACTCCCAGCTGTTGCTGTAGATGTTGAATGGCTGTATGGTTTTCTGTTTTAATGCTTGACATAAAACAGCTAGCCACTAGTGATCTTACGGCAAAGATTAGTGACACGCAGTTTCTGGTCCGAATTCATTTTTCCTTCTGAGACTATTGAACACACTTCATTCAAAAGGGTGTCAATGGTCCCCATCCATTTCTGGATCTCCGGAGCAGATACGACCTCAGTGGGCATTTTATATTCCGTGGGCAAAGATTGCTTTTCAACTTGGGAGCGACCTTGCTGCGCTGGCGTCGGTAGAGGACTTCCATGTCCTGTCTGCTTATGGCCAAACAAGCCGAACTCTGGGTTAGACATCACTTGCACAAAAACACAAATCGGGTTTAACAGCTGTAACATTAATAATAGTTCATACTTGCAGTCTATGTATATAGTAGGTAGGCTTGCGACCGACTTCATTTTAATGACACCGCGGTATAGTTTGAATAATATTAATTAAATATTTAATAATATTGCATTGTTAAAAAAACACGTCTATTGCGAATGAAGTGAAACCCGGTCTAAACTAAACTATTTATACTAAATTCTAAACAAATATTTTTATAATAATTTAAAGGGGTAACCTGTTAATTTCACAATTCTTACATGTACCTACGTGCTTGGACGTTATGTTAATTTTGCATTATTTAGAAGAATATAATAACTAATCAGGAAGTATTATACATCACGTTTCTGAGTTTCTTATTTGCTATAAACTTATTGTATGGCTGTCGCCATAGCCGTTATTTAGTTACATTTTGTACATTCTTAACTAACAACAACATGAACAACGTGTATCTGTTTGCCTTTTTTCGATAAAGGCCTCCCCTAACACAACCACGTGTTTAATTCCTGCTGTCTTTGAAATATTTCTGATGATTCGTACATATTTTAGTTCGACTTCTTTAAGTATAAGTGCTTGCCAAATTTTATTGTGTTTTAGACAGTCTTTGCCGTTGTCAACAGAACAATATTGGAAAAATAATCATTACATCTTTTGAATACTTGTTTGGTAGTAAATGGTCTAGTGTAGAATAGCCGCTTTTGAATCCTGCTGCGTATTTACGTACTAAAAAGTTATTAATTACTTATATTAAATTTTATTTTAAATATGTTGGATCACTGCGAAGAAATCGACAAGTTGACTTTGCACTTTTCAATCTTTATATATTACATTTTTTTATGTTCTTTCAGTTCTAGAAGTTAGTGGAAAGAAGTATCGACCGATGTCGGGCATCATCTGCACTTTTTCTACCTATCTTGGCGAATGCATTTATGCCCTTATTACGATGTATGTGCCGTATTGGAAAAATCTCGCTAGCATCATTTACGGGCCTTGCCCTTTCTTCATAGTCTACATATTCCTGATCAATGAAAGTCCAAGATGGCAAATTGTTACCGGCAGAATTAAAGAAGCTAAAAAATGTTTTAAAAAGATGGCTGCCAGTAACAAAATTTGTATAAACGAACAACAATTGGATAGTCTTGACGACGCCCAAATGAAGGAAAAATTTAATATTGGAAGAAATCAGGAAACCGAAACCATTATACATATATTCCGTTCTAAAGAAATTCTTATTCGTATGTTGGTTTTCAAAGTTTGTAGGTTTACAAATAATTTTGTGTATTATGGTATGATGTTGAACTCAGTGTGGTTACCAGGAAATAAATACATGATTTTTTTCCTTACCACTCTAATGCATAACAAAATTGACATAGTCATAAAAACGAAAGGATTTCAAAAGATGGAACATTATACTTACTTTCTGGTGTAAACGCTGACATAATACACAAGACCCCACATAAAGAGTAGACTAGAAATACAGCCATCAGCTGGAGAGCTGATGGCTGTATTTCTAGTCTATAAAGTCGGAAGAAAAATACCACTGATAGCTGGGTACTCTTTATGTGGGGTCTTGTGTATTATGTCAGCGTTTACACCAGAAAGTAAGTATAATGTTCCATCTTTTGAAATCCTTTCGTTTTTATGACTATGTCAATTTTTTTATGTATAATCATGCATAAGTTTTAAAGAGGGTGCACTTCGAAGTTCATCCTATTGTCATTATGTTAGGCTATGATGATGGGATCCTGGGACAATGGAAGGAACGTGTATATTATATAGTGATTTATGTATATTTTATTTAATTGAGACCGCTGTACCGCGCATTAGTAATAATTTGTTTATTTACTCGGAAAGCACCATTTGATGAAGTGGAACTGATTTGTTCCTTATGAGTGACCCTTTTGATCGGCATCATAAAAATCCTCTGTTTTTATGATACCGATCGAAACGTTTTTGAAATGTTTATTTTCTACATGTAGGATTCGATTCCCAGCTATTATTTTATTTAACTTCTGAAAAAAAAATGTTTAATTTGAGTAAAATTTGCTAACTTATATATAATTAGTTAATTAATTAATTAGTTAGTTTCAACTGCAAAGGTGTAAAGCGATCTGTGGAGGGCATACGTGAGCTATGTAAAAGTTGTGACGTCATTGCTCTCCAGGAGACGTGGTTAATACCAGATAATCTGTCATTCCTGAGCACCGTTGATGATAAATTTGGTTATACGGGAACCTCAGCAGTAGACACAACATCGGGTATGCTGCGTGGACGTCCCTATGGAGGTACGGCAATACTATGGCGACAAAGTGTGTTTAGTGACGTGACAGTAGTGCAGTGTAATAATCCACGTATATGTGCGATACAGATAAGGTTGCGTGAGCGGTCTATACTAGTGGTAAGTGTTTACATGCCTGTTGACGATTTTAAGAACTTAATAGAATTTACAGACATTCTTGGTTCTATAACAGCCATTATAGACAGTTGCAGTATTGATTGTATTTATGTACTCGGAGATTTTAATGCACATCCTTCTGAGCTGTTTTACAATGAATTAATGTTATTTTGTGACGAACAGAGGTGGACATGCATTGATGTCAAAATGTTGGAAGGTGTGACTAATTGTTTCACTTATATGTCAGAAAGTAACTCATCGCAAAGATGGCTCGATCACTGTTTAGTCTCTAAAGCAGCTATGCCTTCAGTACATAAAGTGTGCATAGAGTATGATGTACTGTGGTCGGACCACTTTCCATTAGTAATTGAGTGTAACATGGACGTGCTACCGCCTAAAAAGAACGACTATAAATCAACGGCAAACAATGTAATCTGGGGGGATAGAGTTGACGAGGAAATAAAGTGCTATACCAATGAATGTCATACATGCTTTAAAGACCTTCATTTCCCAGAGGAATTTCGAGAATGCGCAGACCACACTTGCAATATTTCACAACATAAACAGATTATTGATGATCTGTACAATAAAATCGTGCAAATAATGCAAGACGCAGCCGTTTGTAGTAAAAAGCGTTCTTTTAGGGCAGTTGGTCATAGGAAAAAGAAACCTATAATAGGATGGAACTTACATGTCAGCGAGGCACACAGGAAAGCTAAACATTCGTTTCATGAATGGTGTTTTCAAGGTAAGCCTAAATTTGGCAAAATTTATAATAATATGTGTGAGGCTAGAAAGAATTTTAAAACACGGTTGAAGTGGTGTCAAAACCACAATGAACAAATAAAAATGGACATTCTGGCCTCACATCATTCCAAAAACGACTTTCGATCTTTCTGGAAGGCAACGAATAAATTGAATGCTAAACAGGCTGTTCCTGTGTGTATCGAGGGCGTAAGTGACAGCATGAAAATAGCCGACATTTTTAGGGAACATTTTACTGTAAGGTCGCCTCGTGGTCCTTCAAATTCGGTGATCAGTGTACAGACTGGCAAAAGGTTAGGATTTAGATGTTCAGCAAAAGATGTGAGCCTGATAATAAAGTCGATGACCAAAGGTAAATCTCCTGGCCATGACAGTCTGTGTATTGAGCACTTACGGTTTGCAGGGCCCCACTTACCCAGACTCTTGGCTATGCTTTTTAATTTAAGTTTAAGTCATTCATACCTGCCAAATGATTTGATAAAAACAGTTGTAATACCTATAGTTAAAAACAAAACTGCCGATCTATCAGATAAGAGTAACTATAGGCCTATCTCTCTGGCTACCATTGTGTCGAAAGTTTTTGATAGCATGCTTAACTCACAGCTGAACAAATTTATACAAATTCATGACAATCAGTTCGGCTTCCGAGCCGGACTATCCACTGAAAGTGCAATATTGTGTGTTAAGCATGCTGTTAGATACTATACCAAGCGTGAAACCTCTGTACACGCTTGTTTCCTTGACCTTTCAAGGGCTTTTGACCTGGTTTCCTACGATATTCTGTGGACCAAATTAGAAAACACCAATGTGCCATCAGAACTTATTAACATCTGTAAATATTGGTATGGAAACCAGGTCAATAATGTGCGATGGTCGGGAGCCTTGTCACAGCCCTATAGGTTAGATTGTGGGGTCAGACAGGGTGGGTTGTCCTCACCAATACTATTTAACCTGTATCTAAACGATCTCATTATGTCTCTCAGTAGCAGCCGTATCGGCTGTCACATAGATGGTATAAATGTTAATAACGTAAGCTACGCTGACGACATGGTGCTGCTGAGTGCATCCGTCTGTGGCCTAAAAAGGCTTGTCACTATGTGTGAGGCATACGCTGAGCGACATGGGTTAATGTATAATCCAAAAAAAAAAAGTGAGGTCATGGTCTTTGGGGCTAGAGGTAGGAGTGTAGCCACTGTCTTCCCGAATGTACAAGTTAGTGGTACTATATTAAGGAGGGTACATACTATTAAATACCTAGGGCATATCCTGACCTCTGACCTCGGGGACAGTGCCGATATTGAGAGGGAACGGAGAGCACTGGCAGTGAGGGCAAACATGATAGCTCGCAGGTTTGCACGGTGTTCGACCCAAGTTAAAATAAGCCTCTTTCGATCATATTGTACATCTTTTTATACGTGCAGCCTGTGGGCTCAATATACTCAGAAATCTTATGGTGCGATCCGAATTCAGTACAATAACGCCTTTAGGGTGCTGATGGGGCTGCCGCGATTCTGTAGTGCCTCTGGGATGTTCGCAGAATACCGCATTGACTGTTTTTATGCGACTATGCGCAAGAGATGCGCGTCCCTAGCGCGCAGAGTACGTGGCAGCGCCAACAGCATCCTAAGAATGATAGCAAGCCGTCGGGACTGTCAATATATTAATAGGTGTTGTGCAGTCTCACACGGAATCATTTAATAATTAATATATGTTTGTAGTTCTGATTTATTTTGAAGTTGTATGTGTGTAATGATTATTTATTTTGTTTTGTAATTTTGTGTATACTAACATTAGAGTTATAAGAATTTTCATGTACCTACTAACAAAATGGACACAATGGTCTGAAATAAAAATATATTATTATTATTATAATCAGGTTACTTATCCTTCAGGGGGAATTGGTTTTGTCCACCCTGTATACAACGTAACTAAACTGCAAAAAAAACAAACCTTAACATTTAGAAAAAAAAAATGTACACATTATAAAACTTTGTAGACGTGACAATGGCCGGTAAAGAAACAGATAAAGAAATAAGACAAAACATAAATAAAAACTCACTTAAAATTGTACATGCTGCTCTACTACTCTTACATTAATTTGGTTTCAAAAAATACCCTGAGGGGTAAAACGCATTATCTATTAACCATCTTTTCAGAGTATTTTTAAAGATGTTACCATTTGATTTTTTTATTTCTACAGGATTATGGTTAAATAAACGTATAATATATATGTAATATAATATAATAATAATATTTCATAAAAGTTACAATTTTTTCTTGATTAGTGAATGGAGCCTCCTTTTAAGCAAATAGATGCCTGTATAGCAGTAATATATGTGCATTTATAGTAGATTATGTTAATAAATTTATCTTGTATTTATATTTAGTACGAATATTTAATCTTGAGCCTAAAATTAAAAAAGTTACAGTTACATTTTATAAATAAGCATAGTTCGAATATATATACCCGTAAGTGTGAGAAAACCTTTTTCTTTAAATACCATTCTTAAAGAGTCGGTGCTCTGCATGCTATAAATAATGCGTTAACATTTTTTCTGAAGCACAAACGACGAGGGCACGTTTGTAGAATTTGCCCAATAAATCATACCATACGTAAGTAAAAAAAAAAATATGCTGATTTAGCTGTAGTAATAGAGGTAGTTTCGGTGCCATGAAATAGTAGTCTTTATGTTTTATTCGGCACCAACTTCAAATGTTTAATTTGTTTTTGTTATTCTAGGTATATTACTTTTTGCTTTTTAGTTGCCTTGTATTTATTTTTGAAGTCGGTAATATTTTTTGTTAAAAAGTTTTTATTTCTTACTTTTTAGTGGGTTGGTTTATAATTCACTTAAGTTACAATAGGCTTATGTCATCTGCTCAAATCCTTTTACGAAATATTGCTTGCCCCGATGCAGGGCCGTTAATTGTTGAGGAGTTCACTATCAGCTTTATTACATTGTATAATAGTAGTATATCGAGATTAAAGTGCTACTCAATACCATATTAAAGTACTTAATTGAATCGCAAACTGAAATATTGAATAGGTCTGCTCGTAATTTTTGGTCTTCATCATCAGTTCCACTTCACCAATTGGTGTTTTTTAAGAGTAAATGCACGAATCACTATGAAATATACCTAAATCACTGTAGGTGTGCTTTTAATATTTTAAAAGTTCCCTCGATTTCTCCAGGGTCCCAGCATCAGATCGTGATCTGGGAACAATGGGACCAACTTGAAAATATACCCTTTCAAACACAAAAAGAATTTTTCAAATCGGTCCAGCCGTCTTTGCGTAATCGGTGAACAAACATACAAAAAAAAAAGAACATACAGACGAATTGAGAACCTTCTCCTTTTTGAAGTCGGTTGAAAACATAATAGTAACTAGACATTTTTTTATTTATCTTTTTCACATGTGCCTTTCAATTCATATGTTGATCTAGCGTAACCCCCAAGAAATTAATTTGCGCAACTTCCTTAATATTTGTACCTCCATCCCTAATTTTTA
The DNA here is from genome assembly GCA_945859575.2 of Herminia tarsipennalis. Taxonomy (NCBI): domain Eukaryota; kingdom Metazoa; phylum Arthropoda; class Insecta; order Lepidoptera; family Erebidae; genus Herminia; species Herminia tarsipennalis. Next base: position 21,203,884 of record OX243846.2, read on the forward strand.
CTGGTATCCGTTTAGAATTTTAATTTCTTAATTGCATAATTTTTGTGTATAAAAGGTTAACTTTTAGGTTTATAGACTCGCAAGTAGGACCCGTAGCATAAAAAATTGTTTAAAAGAAAAAATGTCATTAAATTATCCTTTTCTTATTACAAAGTTTACGTGGAAGTTTACGATATTAGATATATTTCAGGACGTTAATTATTTAAAGGTACGACCCTTTATATACTCGACGTTTCGACCGAATTGCACGGATCGACTAACCAGTCGACCCGTGACAGTGAGGTGAAGAGGCAAATAACATGATTTTAAAATCGTAGCTTCAGGGATTTAAAAGAAAAATATTTCAGAATATTTTCATTAAGGTCGAAAATTACTTGCACCTATTTTTTCGACTGTAGACATATTAGATGAAAATAAGTGCAAACAATTTGTAACCTGCACTATGACATTGATCAAAAAAAATTTCTATCTTTCAAAAATGCAATTATTGTATTTGTAAAGTCTTTGGCAAGAAATGCCTATAAAAATTACTTCAATATTCGGCCTGCGTCATCATAATTCGTTAAAATGCTCTCTGTAACGAAGCAATAACAAAAGCCGTGATAGTTCTTTAACTACCGACTAGATGTCGCTACGGGGGCCTAACCCGTAAGCATTAAGAGATAGAAGAATTTGATATCTAGTAGCATAGTCCAGATAGGCGGTTCGCTTCTGGCCCCGGTTTGGCTACGGAAGTCTCGGGTTCGATTCCTGAGTCTGGATTCAAATTTTTCTATCTTTCAAAAATGCAATTATTGTATTTGTAAAGTCTTTGGCAAGAAATGCCTATAAAAATTACTTCAATATTCGGCCTGCGTCATCATAATTCGTTAAAATGCTCTCTGTAACGAAGCAATAACAAAAGCCGTGATAGTTCTTTAACTACCGACTAGATGTCGCTACGGGGGCCTAACCCGTAAGCATTAAGAGATAGAAGAATTTGATATCTAGTAGCAAAGCCCAGATAGGTGGTTCGCTTCTGGCCCCGGTTTGGCTACGGAAGTCTCGGGTTCGATTCCTGAGTCTGGATTTAAAAAAAATTCTATCTTTCAAAAATGCAATTATTGTATTTTTAAAGTCTTTGGCAAGAAATGCCTATAAAAATTACTTCAATATTCGGCCTGCGTCATCATAATTTGTTAAAATGCTCTCTGTAACGAAGCAATAACAAAAGCCGTGATAGTTCTTTAACTATCGACTAGATGTCGCTACGGGGGCCTAACCCGTAAGCATTAAGAGATAGAAGAATTTGATATCTAGTAGCATAGTCCAGATAGGTGGTTCGCTTCTGGCCCCGGTTTGGCTACGGAAGTCTCGGGTTCGATTCCTGAGTCTGGATTTAAAAAAAATTCTATCTTTCAAAAATGCAATTTGTATTTGTAAAGTCTTTGGCAAGAAATGCCTATAAAAATTACTTCAATATTCGGCCTGCGTCATCATAATTTGTTAAAATGCTCTCTGTAACGAAGCAATAACAAAAGCCGTGATAGTTCTTTAACTATCGACTAGATGTCGCTAAGGGGGTCTAACCCGTTAGCATTAAGAGATAGAAGAATTTGATAGCTAGTAGCATAGTCCAGATAGGTGATTCGCTTCTGGCCCCGGTTTGGCTACGGAAGTCTCGGGTTCGATTCCTGAGTCTGGATTCAAATTTTTCTATCTTTCAAAAATGCAATTATTGTATTTGTAAAGTCTTTGGCAAGAAATGCCTATAAAAATTACTTCAATATTCGGCCTGCGTCATCATAATTTGTTAAAATGCTCTCTGTAACGAAGCAATAACAAAAGCCGTGATAGTTCTTTAACTACCGACTAGATGTCGCTACGGGGGCCTAACCCGTAAGCATTAAGAGATAGAAGAATTTGATATCTAGTAGCATAGTCCAGATAGGTGGTTCGCTTCTGGCCCCGGTTTGGCTACGGAAGTCTCGGGTTCGATTCCTGAGTCTGGATTTAAAAAAAATTCTATCTTTCAAAAATGCAATTTGTATTTGTAAAGTCTTTGGCAAGAAATGCCTATAAAAATTACTTCAATATTCGGCCTGCGTCATCATAATTTGTTAAAATGCTCTCTGTAACGAAGCAATAACAAAAGCCGTGATAGTTCTTTAACTATCGACTAGATGTCGCTAAGGGGGTCTAACCCGTTAGCATTAAGAGATAGAAGAATTTGATAGCTAGTAGCATAGTCCAGATAGGTGATTCGCTTCTGGCCCCGGTTTGGCTACGGAAGTCTCGGGTTCGATTCCTGAGTCTGGATTCAAATTTTTCTATCTTTCAAAAATGCAATTATTGTATTTGTAAAGTCTTTGGCAAGAAATGCCTATAAAAATTACTTCAATATTCGGCCTGCGTCATCATAATTTGTTAAAATGCTCTCTGTAACGAAGCAATAACAAAAGCCGTGATAGTTCTTTAACTACCGACTAGATGTCGCTACGGGGGCCTAACCCGTAAGCATTAAGAGATAGAAGAATTTGATATCTAGTAGCATAGTCCAGATAGGTGGTTCGCTTCTGGCCCCGGTTTGGCTACGGAAGTCTCGGGTTCGATTCCTGAGTCTGGATTCAAATTTTTCTATCTTTCAAAAATGCAATTATTGTATTTGTAAAGTCTTTGGCAAGAAATGCCTATAAAAATTACTTCAATATTCGGCCTGCGTCATCATAATTTGTTAAAATGCTCTCTGTAACGAAGCAATAACAAAAGCCGTGATAGTTCTTTAACTACCGACTAGATGTCGCTACGGGGGCCTAACCCGTAAGCATTAAGAGATAGAAGAATTTGATATCTAGTAGCATAGTCCAGATAGGTGGTTCGCTTCTGGCCCCGGTTTGGCTACGGAAGTCTCGGGTTCGATTCCTGAGTCTGGATTCAAATTTTTCTATCTTTCAAAAATGCAATTATTGTATTTGTAAAGTCTTTGGCAAGAAATGCCTATAAAAATTACTTCAATATTCGGCCTGCGTCATCATAATTCGTTAAAATGCTCTCTGTAACGAAGCAATAACAAAAGCCGTGATAGTTCTTTAACTACCGACTAGATGTCGCTACGGGGGCCTAACCCGTAAGCATTAAGAGATAGAAGAATTTGATATCTAGTAGCATAGTCCAGATAGGTGGTTCGCTTCTTGCCCCGGTTTGGCTACGGAAGTGTCGGGTTCGATTCCTGAGTCTGGATTTAAAAAAAATTATATCTTTAAAAAATGCAATTATTGTATTTGTAAAGTCTTTGGCAAGAAATGCCTATAAAAATTACTTCAATACTTAATACAGTCCTTTAGAAGTGTAGAGAAAGAATGTTTCCGAGAACTTAACAGCAGACTTCTCTTTGCTGAAATGTTCTTGGGAATTTCCCATCACTACTGCGCTATAATGTACGATATAGTGTAGGATTCGAGAAAAACTGAGTTTTGATGATTTAGAACTAGATGTTTTAGAATCATTATATTTTCTTTGTTTTATGTAAAAACGACTCCCGCAGTACGGTACAAGCCTTGTATCGCTACTTTACAAAGATACAAGTCACGGACTCAAAGTATACGTAGTATATTCGGAATAGTATACTCGGAACTATGATTTGTGAATCACACAAAGTGGTGTCCCATGTGGGAATCGAACCCACGTCCTTTTGCGTAGCAGTCGACAAAACTCCTACCGCGCCACAGAGACAGTCATAGCAAATGAAGCGAAAAATCCTGCTTGCAATGATTTTATTAGCTGTCTCTCTGAAAATACTTGTAGGAGAAGGTATTTAATAAATAATAATATCTAAATTCTCAATCTTTCTGTACTGTCTCAGTTGTCACCAAGTACGTTTGTCACCAATAAAAGCTACAACCTAACTAAAACCATTATCTGACCAGGTCTGAAGATTTAGCTTACTAAAATTCAAAATATCTTCGAATATCATTTTTTTTTTAATGACGGGAAAATAACCTTTCAGGTTATCCAGCGGTCAAGCTTACTCTCTTCCTCATCGGTAAGGTTGTGGTATCAGGATGTTTCTCAAGCCTCATCACGTACGGTATGGAGCTATTTCCTACAAGTGTGAGAGGAACAGTACTCGGACTTTCAGGTTTCTTCACAAAGCTTGGAGGCATAGTTGCAACGCTTAGTCCAATATTGGTAATTATCACATGGTTTATGAACTATCAAAATCGCTAAAATAATTTGTACCCTATCCACATAATCATATCCGGGTCGTGGCAGGGTCATGGCATAGCTTTATTATTTATATGGTTTGATTTGTGTTTATAGACCATTAGAACTTTTTTTTCTAATATTTTCTTATGCAAAATTACTACTAGCAAACTTGGTGGCTGGAACTGGTAAAGTTCACTTTTATGGTGTTCAACCGTTGACATGTATAGAAATCAGTCAATTTTTTCTCTTAATTGTCACAGTACCACATACTTATAGTATCATTAATTATGTATAATATTTGTTTAAGAATCACGTCCAAAGTGCAGAACAAGTTTTGACAAATTTTGGTAGAATGAGCCAAGATCCACGGGGTAAAGAAAACACATATACCTATAAACTGACTGAATATCAATTTACATAAACTCGCATTGTGCCCTCAGCTTTTCATGTTAGATTGCCTCACGCTTCATCGGCAACGTCAGTCATTTGATATTCATTGGATTTCCTCATCATCATCTTATTTTATTCTTACAGAGTTCAATATCAGCTGGTCTTCCATTTATATTGTTTGGCACTTCGTGTATCATAGCAAGTTTGCTTCTTACTTTGACTCCTGAGACCAAGGATCTACCACTTTTTGACACTATCCAGCAAGTGAAAACCTACCGCAAAGAGGACAATTCTACTGAAGTTACTTCTACCGAACAAAACCTAAACATGTCATCACAATATATTTAGTAAATAAATTTTAGTTACATTTACGTGGGTACTCTTAATGTCTCCTTTGTTTTAAATATAATACAAATGTGATTTTGATTGCGTTTGATGTTTATATTACCAGAATAAATAAATATAGTAATGAAATAATGTGGTTAGAAGTTGTTGGTCGAATAAAAACTCAAAGACAAGTACAATTCAAAAAAAAGCTCAAGGGTCATATAAAAAGAGATATAGACCAAATAGAAATGTATACTAAGTATTGTATAGCCAAACTGAGAGAAATCGAATTTCCACAAGAATTCAGTCGGTGTTGTGACCATAAGTGTGATAATATTACGGCGGCGCACACTGCGGTATTGGACTTGCTATACCGTGACATTATAAGAGAACTCAGGGAAGTCTCGGTGTTGAGTAGGAGTAGATCGGGAAGGGGTAAATCGCACCGCGGTCGTTCTATTGCAGGTTGGAACAAATATGTTAGCGAGGCTCATTGTGTCGCTAGGCAAAAGTTTTTAAATTAGGTGTGGTACGGTAGGCCTAAGCAGGGTGAGGTCTATTATGAAATGTGCGAGGCTAGAAAAACATTTAAAGAGAAATTGAGACACTGTCAAAATAACCAGGACCAAATTAAAATGAAGATTCTTGCCGCCAAACACAAAAATAAAGATTTTCGAGGCTTTTGGCAGCAAACAAAAAAGCTGAGTCCTAAACCTGGCGTCCCGCTGAATGTCGACGGTATGAGCGAGCCCAAAAAAATCGCAAATATGTTCAAGTGCAACTTTCAGGTGAAATCAACACTTAGAACGGAAACGAGTAGAAATGTTGGGGGCGTTGTGTCAGGGGTGCCGGAGCGTATTTCAGCAAAGTACATTGCTCTAATAATTAAAAATATGAAGAGAGGCAAATCACCCGGGCACGACGGTCTCAGCGTTGAACATTTTCAGTATGCGGGACCACACCTCCCAAGGCTGCTGGGATTGCTATTTACACTCTGTTTTAGGCACTCGTATCTGCCAGATGATCTAATGAGGTCGGTCATAGTGCCTATAATTAAAAATAAAACAGGTGATATCTCCGACAAATGCAACTATCGACCAATCTCTCTAGCTACAGTTGCGGCTAAGATGCTTGACGGCGTTCTTGAGCGACAGCTTAAGAAACATCTTGATCTGCACGACGCTCAGTTCGGTTTTAGGACTGGGCTGTCGACTGAATGTGCCATTCTGTCGCTCAAGCACGTCGTCAGGTATTACACAGATAGGAGTACACATGTGTACGCTGCTTTCCTTGATCTTTCCAAGGCATTTGACATGGTTAGATACGATATTATGTGGACAAAATTAAAAGAAGCGGGGGTACCTGGGCAGGTTATTAATATGTTTAAGTATTGGTACGGACACCAAACTAACCGTGTCAAATGGCTTGATGCGTTTTCTGAGGAGTATGGGTTAAAGTGCGGAGTGCGACAGGGGGGGTTAACTTCTCCTTCTCTTTTTAATCTCTACGTCAACCAGTTGATTGTTCGGCTGAGCGAGACAGGTGTCGGCTGCTCAATTGACGGACAGTGTATCAATAGTATCAGCTATGCAGACGACATGGTCTTGCTTAGTCCGTCTATTTCGGCACTCAGAATGCTGATTGGGGTTTGTGAGGAGTATGCAAACTCACACGGGCTGGTGTACAATACTAGTAAAAGTGAAATTTTGATATTTAAATGTAAGGGTCGCAGACTAGAGGAGGTACCACCGGTGCTGCTTGGTGGTAATGCTCTGAAAAGAGTGGAACAGTTCAAGTACCTGGGCCATGTGGTAACTGGAGACTTAGATGATGGTGATATAGAGAGGGAAAGGAGGGCGATGGCGGTCCACTGTAATATGTTGGCTCGTAGATTTACACGATGTAGCAGGGAAGTAAAGATTACTGTTTTTAAAGCCTTCTGCCAGACATTATACACGTGTAATCTATGGATTAACTATACGCAGCGGGCATTCAATGCCCTCCGAGTACAATATAACAATGCATTTAGGGTATTGTTGGGGCTCCCACGATACTGCAGTGCATCTGCGATGTTTGCGCATACACAGACAGACGCGTATCACGCAGTGATACGCAGTCGCATCGCGTCACTTATGACCCGGGTGCGTGGGAGCCGCAACAGCATCCTGAGGACCGTCGCGCTGAAACCTGACTGCCCTATCTTTCGACACTGGGTGCAAATTCATTCACACATGCACAATTCTGTACCTCCCACTCTCCGGGACTCCGGGCACAAGGAGTCCCGGAGAGTGGGAGGCATAATAGACCTCACCCTGCTTAGGCCTACCGTACCACACCTAATTTAAAAACTTTTGCCTAGCGACACAATGAGCCTCGCTAACATATTTGTTCCAACCTGCAATAGAACGACCGCGGTGCGATTTACCCCTTCCCGATCTACTCCTACTCAACACCGAGACTTCCCTGAGTTCTCTTATAATGTCACGGTATAGCAAGTCCAATACCGCAGTGTGCGCCGCCGTAATATTATCACACTTATGGTCACAACACCGACTGAATTCTTGTGGAAATTCGATTTCTCTCAGTTTGGCTATACAATACTTAGTATACATTTCTATTTGGTCTATATCTCTTTTTATATGACCCTTGAGCTTTTTTTTGAATTGTACTTGTCTTTGAGTTTTTATTCGACCAACAACTTCTAACCACATTATTTCATTACTATATTTATTTATTCTGGTAATATAAACATCAAACGCAATCAAAATCACATTTGTATTATATTTAAAACAAAGGAGACATTAAGAGTACCCACGTAAATGTAACTAAAATTTATTTACTAAATATATTGTGATGACATGTTTAGGTTTTGTTCGGTAGAAGTAACTTCAGTAGAATTGTCCTCTTTGCGGTAGGTTTTCACTTGCTGGATAGTGTCAAAAAGTGGTAGATCCTTGGTCTCAGGAGTCAAAGTAAGAAGCAAACTTGCTATGATACACGAAGTGCCAAACAATATAAATGGAAGACCAGCTGATATTGAACTCTGTAAGAATAAAATAAGATGATGATGAGGAAATCCAATGAATATCAAATGACTGACGTTGCCGATGAAGCGTGAGGCAATCTAACATGAAAAGCTGAGGGCACAATGCGAGTTTATGTAAATTGATATTCAGTCAGTTTATAGGTATATGTGTTTTCTTTACCCCGTGGATCTTGGCTCATTCTACCAAAATTTGTCAAAACTTGTTCTGCACTTTGGACGTGATTCTTAAACAAATATTATACATAATTAATGATACTATAAGTATGTGGTACTGTGACAATTAAGAGAAAAAATTGACTGATTTCTATACATGTCAACGGTTGAACACCATAAAAGTGAACTTTACCAGTTCCAGCCACCAAGTTTGCTAGTAGTAATTTTGCATAAGAAAATATTAGAAAAAAAAGTTCTAATGGTCTATAAACACAAATCAAACCATATAAATAATAAAGCTATGCCATGACCCTGCCACGACCCGGATATGATTATGTGGATAGGGTACAAATTATTTTAGCGATTTTGATAGTTCATAAACCATGTGATAATTACCAATATTGGACTAAGCGTTGCAACTATGCCTCCAAGCTTTGTGAAGAAACCTGAAAGTCCGAGTACTGTTCCTTGTTCCTACTTGAGAAACATCCTGATACCACAACCTTACCGATGAGGAAGAGAGTAAGCTTGACCGCTGGATAACCTGAAAGGTTATTTGGCCGTCATTAAAAAAAATATGATATTCGAAGATATTTAGAATTTTAGTAAGCTAAATCTTCAGACAATGGTTTGAATAGCTTTTATAGGTGACAAACGTACTTGGTGACAACTGAGACAGTACAGAAAGATTGAGAATTTAGGTATTATTATTTATTAAATAGCTTCTCCTACAAATATTTTCAGAGAGACAGCTAATAAAATCATTGCAACCAGGATTTTTCGCTTCATTTGCAATGACTGTCTCTGTGGCGCGGTAGGAGTTTTGTCGACTGCTACGCAAAAGGACGTGGTTTCGATTCCCACATGGGACACCACTTTGTGTGACTCACAAATCATTGTTCCGAGTATATTATTCCGAATATACTACGTATACTTTGAGTCCGTGACTTGTATCTTTGTAAAGTAGCGGTACAAGGCTTGTACCGTACTGTGGGAGTCGTTTTTACATAAAACAAAGAAAATTATAATGATTCTAAAACATCTAGTTCTAAATTATCAAAACTCAGTTTTTCTCGATTCCTACCTATATCGTACATTATAGCGCAGTAGTGATGGGAAATTCCCGAGAACATTTCCGCAAAGAGAAGTCTGCTGTTAAGTTCTCGGAAATATTCTTTCTCTACACTTCTAAAGGACTGTATTAAGTATTTTAATTTTTTGATCAATGTCATAGTGCAGGTTACAAATTGTTTGAACTTATTTTCATCTAATATGTTTACAGTCGAAAAAATAGGTGCAAGTAATTTTCGACCTTAATGAAAATATTCTGAAATATTTTTCTTTTAAATCCCTGAAGCTACGATTTTAAAATTATGTACTTTGCCTCTTCACCTCACGGTCACGGGTCGACTGGTCAGTCGATCCGTGCAATTCGATCGAAACGTCGAGTAAATAAAGGTTCGTACCTTTAAATAATTAAAGTCCTGAAATATATCTAATATCGTAAACTTCCACGTAAACTTTGTAATAAGAAAAGGATAATTTAATGACATTTTTTCTTTTAAACAATGTTTTATGCTACGGGACCTACTTGAGAGTCTATAAACCTAAAAGTTAACCTTTCAAACACAAAAAATATGCCATTAAGAAATTATAATTCTAAACTGATACCAGTAAAATTAGGGATGAAGGTACAGATATTCAGGAAGTTGCGCAAATTAATTTCTTGGGGGTTACGCTAGATCGCATATGAACTGGAAGGCACATGTGTAAAAAAATGTCTAGTTACTATGTATGTTTTGTCTGTCCTTGTCGAAACTACCTCTATTGCTACAGCTAAATCAGCATATTTTGGGTACATCTATCCTTTACTTACATATGGTATGATTTATTGGGCAAATTCTACAAACGTGCACTCGTCGTTTGTGCTTCAGAAAAAATGTTAACGCATTATTTATAGCATGCAGAGCACCGACTCTTTAAGAATGGTATTTAAAGAAAAAGGTTTTCTCACACTTACGGGTATATTATATTGGAACTATGCTTATTTATAAAATTTAACTGTACTGTGACTCAAGATTAAATATTCGTACTAAATATAAATACAACATAAATTTAATAACATAATTTACTATAAATGCACATATGTGCATTTATAGTAAATTATGCTGCTATACGTTTATTTAACCATAATCCTGTAGAAATAAAAAAATCAAATGGTAACATCTTTAAAAATACTCTGAAAAGATGGTTAATAGATAATGCGTTTTACCCCTCAGGGTATTTTTTGAAACCAAATTAATGTAAGAGTAGTAGAGCAGCATGTACAATTTTAAGTGATATTTTTTTTATGTTTTGTCTTATTTCTTTACCTGTTTCTTTACCGGCCGTTGTCACGTCTACAAAGTTTTATAATGTGTACAATTTTTTTTTTCTAAATGTTAAGGTTTGTTTTTTTTTTGCAGTTTAGTTACGTTGTATACAGGGTGGACAAAACCAATTCCCCCTGAAGGATAAGTAACCTGATTATATAAGTTAGCAAATTTTACTCAAGGTAAACATTTTTTTTTTTCAGAAGTTAAATAAAATAATAGCTGGGAATCGAATCCTAAATGTAGAAAATAAACATTTCAAAAACGTTTCGATCGGTATCATAAAAACAGAGGATTTTTATGATGCCGATCAAAAGGGTCACTCATAAGGAACAAATCAGTTCCACTTCATCAAATGGTGCTTTCCGAGTAAATAAACAAATTATTACTAAGTGCAGCGGCATTCAATGCCCTCCGAGTACAATATAACAATGCATTTAGGGTATTGTTGGGGCTCCCACGATACTGCAGTGCATCTGCGATGTTTGCGCATACACAGACAGACGCGTATCACGCAGTGATACGCAGTCGCATCGCGTCACTTATGACCCGGGTGCGTGGGAGCCGCAACAGCATCCTGAGGACCGTCGCGCTGAAACCTGACTGCCCTATCTTTCGACACTGGGTGCAAATTCATTCACACATGCACAATTCTGTACCTCCCACTCTCCGGGACTCCGGGCACAAGGAGTCCCGGAGAGTGGGAGGTACAGAAAGTAAACTTGAATGTCACTAACATAGTTTATAAGTAATTTCTACTAATCTAAATCTAAATGTTACTAACATAGTTCTAAGCCATTGTTACTAACCTTATATGGACCCTGTCTGAAGTAAATTTATTTTATTTTATTTTATTTTTATTTATTTTTTATATAAAAGCTCAAAGGTACCTACCGTATGTGAGTGTCATTTACGTAAATAGTAAGTAACAAGTGACAGATCACTTTAAAATCCCGTATCACGATCTCAAAATAATACCTACAGCCAGCAGCAGTTGCTTCAGTTAATATTCAGAAATCATGATATTGGAGTGGTCACAGCTCAGTATTAAAACAAGTTCGCAGCGTTTACCGTGGAGCCGCTCCCCGCCAGGCACAATCACCTCTCCTGGTCGGAGGATTCTCCTTCTGTGTTGGAGCGACCTAACACCTTACCCTCCACAGTGGTGACAATGCAACCTTCAACGTGTAGATCATCGTCATCAGCAGCAACATTGTCATCATCGCACTTTCTCACACCCACAACTATGAGTAGAATTGAAATCATAGCCAGTCAGAATGCGGCTCCATTGGGATACGACACATCTGTAGCAAACGCTTCAGCCTGGTTTATCCCTACGGCCTCATCAGTGTCAAGGCAAAGCACACTTCACCTACACAGCAGCCAGCTAATACACAGCATTGCAACACTGCAACACCGCAGCTACTACCCGACTCAGGGGTTTCAGCGGATATCAGTTCATCTAGTGGACCTAGTAGAATCCTGTTCAGAGTCACTGGAACTGCTATCTGCTGGCACTGGCACACTGTTTAACGGTGGATTTTAGTCCAATACCCAGGATTATGACTAGGTGCAGGACCGATTCGTCGATACTAGGACTAATCACCGATTTAATGACTTTCCGCCGTAATGGACTATGACTAGGTGTAACCGTATTAGACACAGGATCGACTAGCCGGTCTTGCACCTAGTTAAACACCGATGGAATCATAAGACAGATATCCACCAAAAGCTAAAACGGAAGAATGATTAGGCGCAAAATCGACTAGTAGGTTTGCATGTCGTCAAAGTCATTTTTAATTCTAGTAGTTCATATACCTACGCTGAGCGCTGAGAGCTCAGCTCTCACTTTTAAAATAAAACACAAACAAATGGCGTGCAATAACCACAGCCTTTTTTAGACAATGTGGAAAAATCGCTTCAGAAAGGCAAATTCGAAAAATAAATATTACAGGTGTTACTAAAAAATGTTTAAAAAGTTTAAGAGTTTTATGGCAAATATTGTCCTTAAGGCCTAAAATAATTCTAGCTACCTTGTGTTCGTCAGTGGCAAGCATAACGAAGGATTTTGGACTCAAGTTTTTGTTGCAGATAAATCAGATAAATTAGGGGCGCGGGGGTACGTTATTATTTTGTTTCTGAAATTTATTGAACGCATCGATGTCGGTTATCGCGATAAAAACTATCCTATGTCCTTCCCCGGGACTCAAACTATCTCCATAACAAATTTCATCTAAATCGGTTAAGCTGATGAGCGTGAAAGCGTAACAGACAGACAAACAGACAGAGTTACTTTCAAATTTATAATATTAGTATTGATTTCCAAAGACGTCGTGGTGTAGGTACCTATGATAACAGTCTCCGGTGAATGACCAAAATCGTCACGAAATTAATAAATTTTAGACATTCACTAAACATTTTAACGTCCACATAAACAAGTGTATCTTAAGATACACTGCACTTCGGACCATCAAGGTAACATACACATTTATAATATATAAAATACAACCAGACAAAGTTTTATCCTGGGTGGCGATCGAATCCACGAGTTAGCAGTCATTGTCACTAATCACTAGACCAACAGTCATCTTATAACGACATTCTAGTACGGTGCGCAAGCGTTTTTAAGATCGATCCCAAAGTTATAAGAATACGAAAATGGCCGTTTTAATCGAAACATAACTGCAACTGAACTGCAACTGCACTGCTTTAAATACATGAATTGAGCCGCAGGTCATACAGGTACTATCTATTAACATACGAATGAAAACTTAATGAACCACACATGTGTTTACGAAAATTAAACACGTGTAGCATTTCATTGTTAAACATGAGAAAAGAAACACGTTTAGCTTGAAACTAGTGGCAGAATATAATTGGCAATGAATGGTACAATAGATTTACATAAAAATATACTCAAACTTTTAAATACCATTTAGTTTTACAGAATATTTGTGTAACAGTTAAGGTGTGTGTGTGTAATAAACGCTTAGATTGCCATCAACTCAAAAATATACCTAATATACATACTTCAAGTCAAAAATTTGACTTGAAGTAATACAAAACAATAAAAATATGGCTTTGCAGAAAAATAAAAGAGAGTCAGAGGACAAGAAAACATGTGAAATATCTAACATAATGGAGAAATTTGGCAAGTTTCAGCTTACTCAATATATTCTGATTTGTTTAGCCGTTATATTTATCACTATGAGCAACGTTAACTATGTTTTCATCGCGGGAGACTTGCACTACAGGTAAGCCACTTTTATTTATTGACAGAAAAGGAGGAACTCGCTGATTAATTGACTGACTGGTCACCCGTCTCAAAGAGTTGGTTTCGGTATTTCAAATACCTTGTTCAAAAATTTGGAAAGCTTTTTATTTTCGTGACGTTTCGACTTTTATTTCGTAAAACTAAATCAATGATTGTTGGAAAATTTAAATGATTAAATGTTTAAAAATAAGTACAAAACAGGACTAGTACTAGATAATTAGAAAGAAAATTTGAATTAATATCGTACAAATAAGAACATTTACCATTTACAGATGTCGAGTAGACAAGTGTGAAGACGTAAACTCAACAGCCCAGCAACCAAGTTTGTGGCCGGACACAAATATAGACAGATGCTCAGCACCCGTGCTCAGGCACGGGGAACAAGTTTGTACCAACAACAGCTTCACCGGCAATCTGTCTACGTGTGAGCATTGGATCTATGAGAGCAATGACACTGTTGTTGCTGAGGTATTTTATTCCTTTTTCAATAATTACATACAAAACTATTTATGATACACACTGAGGTAATGAAATCCTTATGACACTAATAAAAATGTCTCATGAGGGTGAAAGAAGAGTACACAAACCGCAGGGCAGCTTTGTGGCGAGCGAATGAGCGTGGTGACACTGCATTGCCTCAGAAAATCGGTCAGGGCCTCGTCTCCCGCTTGCCTTTACTGGCCGGCGGAAGTGGAACCCCAAGAGTGCCCGCAGGATTCTCAACTCTGTTTTGCCTTAACCGGCGGGTCAGCGAAAGGTCGCCAGAGCTTGTATGCTCAGGGGTGGAAGTGTTATTTTCAAGGGTATAACTACGGAAATCATCGCCGCACCGCTCGACATCCCAAGCTGCTCACACCTATGTTGCTCCCTGTCGCCTGTTTGGCTTGTATGCCTATGGCGAGTTTGTCAGTGTGTTTTGCCATGTGTTGCAGGGCAGGTGCCATAGTTTTTTCCATAGAACCAGATAGCCAATCCACAAACATCGTACCTCCATAAACTATTTATAATTAGCTACCATTTCTTGTAATAGTTTTACACTAACCGGGAATTGTCGTTGGGTTCAGTTCTATAGCGTATACAGCGACAATCGTCGGTAGGTGTCACATAGCCTTTACATCAAAATATCTAACGGGCCTCTACGATTTGGCTTCGGCCCTACGCACGCCTTCCAAACGTCCGGGACTCCATAGTCCCGTGTGAAGGAAAAGACTAATAATTTATTTCAAACATACGTCCATGTGACTAACAATTTGATGACTTACAAGCTAGTGTTAGTAGTTACAAAAAGAATTCAACAAATATAGACACAAAAACAAGATACAATTATTTACGTCCACGAATTGACTGTGCCACATGCATGTCTGTATCGGTCTGTGTCTCTCACCACGTCCTCCGCTTTCCACATCCAGTTCATCCCAGCGACTTTCCTTAAGTCGTCAGTCTTTCTGGCTGAAGACAGCTAATCCTAAGGCTTATACAGGCGAAAGGAAGGCAACATTCTGGTGACCATATTCTCATTAGTTCATTACGAACTTAGACAACTCAAGAATTTAATACTTCATCATCAGAGTTAGATTTTTGAGCAAATTACTTACCTTTAATCACCTTTTTTTGAATTCTTCCATATAGCTTTCAAATTATAAAAAAATTGATTGTGTTATTTCTATCTATTCATATATGTATACATAATCTATTGTACATTTATAAAAAAGAGGTAAATCAATTTAATGTAACAGGAACTAACTTTAAAGCAGACTCAATATTGATCTACATACCCCATGTGTTCCAATTTGTCTGCCTCTGTGGCGCGGTGGGAGTGTGTCCGACTGCTACGCAAGAGGTCGTGGGTTCGATTCCCACACGGGAACGGGATCACACCACTTTGTGTGATCCACAAATTGTTGTTCCGAGTCTGGGTGTAGGTACTTTGTGTCCGTGACTTGTTTGTTTGTAAAATCCCCCGCAACACAGGGCTTGTACATTAAAGCGGGAGTCGTCTTTAAAAAACAAAATCCTGTGGTTCAGCCACGTAATTAAAACACGAGATATTTGCTCTTTATTCTCAGCTAGAGGATAGGCTAGAGATATAGATTGACAATCTTGGGACATCGCCGTTAAAAGAAACAAACAGTAGGTCCCATTGTTGTACTTAATGGTTAAAATATGGAATGTTTATTATTTTATTTAAATTTCACGGTTTTACCTGTATTAGAATATTATCGCGTAAAATATTTAAAGGTGCGAAACTTTTATCTACCCTACGTTTCGATCGAATTGCACCAATCGTGGTCACGAGTCAACCAGGTTGGTGGAGGTTTTACCTGTATTTGTGTGCTAACAATAAATTTGAAAATTACCATATTGACTTCTCACCATAAATAGACAGAAATTCTTAGCCTTTTAACATGGTCTGTTGTGTATTGTTGTTACAAAAAAAAGAATTCTAGAATTTGGAGTCTAAGACTATTGTTATTCAAATAGAAATAACATATTCACAAGCATTCTCAACACATACAAGTACAATACATTTTTGTACTAGTTAGTAAAATAACAAATATCTGATTAGACATGAAACTAATAACTAGTATTATCTACTTACTACATGAAATACCTAGATTGAAATTTGGCTTCGTTTTTTTATCAAAGTATTCAAACAAAAAGAACACTGACTGCGTGTTGTACAAACTGCATATGATGCATGATACTTGTTATCGTAAGTACTGGAAGTAAGAATATTTGACACATCTTTCTCTTTCGTATGAATGGATGTCAAGACGTCGTAGTCGTATCTCCTCGATTTTTTTTTATATTTTTACAATTAGATATTTGTAGTATGATCTCCATATAACTCGTAGATGCCATATGGCTTTTATCGTTCCGTAGTAAACAAGGAATCCTTATAGTCTCGCCATATTTGCCTGTCCGTCCGTCCGCAGTTTAGCTTCTGAGTTAAGCTACGTCTCTTAGTACTAGAAAAAATAATTTGACATACACAATACTTACGCCGACAAAGTTGTACAATGAAATCTTAATCTTAAAGTATGATACAATAGGGAACACTAAAAACAACAGAAAACCCGCTTCTGAGACTGCATTATTGTAATGGACAACTAAGCTAGGCGTCACCATGTTCGCAACATCGTATCGGATGCATCGCATATATTATTTGTATAGAAAGCCATACAATTGCGCCCACGGGTATCCCAAGGGTAGCCATCTGCATCGTACGCATCGCACGAATCTGCTCGTCGCTGATGCAGACGCTGATGCTCCGAGGGACAACTTTTACGATGACGTCTTATGGAATGCCAATCAGTATGTGCACCCTGCACTTGCTACGCGATCAACCTCGCGTCCGTACGTCCGCAGCTCAACTAATTTTAAGATTTGTCTTCCTCTTTTTTACTAACAAACAAGCAATTACAAGAAATTCCAAAATCTTCGTTTTCGTTTCACACGTAAATCCGTATGAAAGTGGCGTCGGCAACAGAACCCTACATTGTGTGGCCCGACATGCATTTGCTCAGTTTTTTGGGAAACTTTGTTTTTTGGCGCTGATCAGAGTTCGCAATGGTTAAAATCTATTTTGATTTCCAGTTAAACTTGGCGTGTGAACCTTGGAAGCAGAGTCTGATAGGCACAATCCACAGCCTGGGCCTACTGATATCCATGACAGCATTCGGATGGGTATCTGATAAGTATGTTTAATAAAACAGTAATTAAAGCAAACATCAACATTTATACAATTAAATAAAATTGAAGTGTCTGTTTGTAAGTGAACTCAAAATAACAGCTTTTTATATTTAATAACTTGTTATCTAAAGTATATATGGTAGGTACTCATAATTAAAAGCGCATTTTTTCACGTATAAAGGGTTACCTTCTGAACTCTTGGTATTTTTTTTTTTTTTTTTTTATTTATCACTTAATGTACAAATAGAGTACAAAGGCGGACTTAATGCTAAAAGCATTCTCTGCCAGTCTACCTTTGGGTGATGTAAACTTAAGAATATGTAGGTGCAGACTGTAGAAAACTAGATAAATAAAAATGATAATAATAAAAGTATATTAAAGGTCGAGAAATAAAAAAAAGCATTATATATACACAAAAATACATAATCGAATACATGCTAATATGTACATACATACATATAAAATATACATAAATTACATTACTTACATATTTATATACAATACATACATAAATTATAAACTAATAAGTTGATAACTTTGTAAGGATTCAGCTGCTGTTAAAGAGTAGCGTACGAACTTTTATTTTAAAATTGAAACGGTTAGGTGCCATCCTGATTTCGGGGGACCTTTAGTAACGATATTTTCGACATAATTATCTATATAAATATAAGTACGTGTTTTTTTTTTGTTATTGGTAATGTGTTGTTATTTTATGTGTGTAAAATTAGATTTATGTCGAAATAAATTATTTCTTTCTTTCTTTCTATACAATAATGATTTTTCTGGCGGCTCTTATACTCATTAGTGTTTCTTTTCCTTTAGAATTGGCCGCAAGCCGACGTTTATAATCTGTATAATTGGTGACTTTATCGGCTTCGCCAAAACATTCGCCACCTCATACTGCTCATTCGTCATCATAGAGTTCATGGAAGCTTTGGCGAACGGTGGAAATTTCTCTGCTGCCATGGTTCTGAGTAAGTTATGATTATAAACACAATTTACACAATCTACCTGAAAGTAGTGTACACTATACTTATCTTTTGAACGTTGTTTCAGTACTAGAAGTCAGTGGAAAGAAGTATCGACCGATGTCGGGCATCATCTATACTTATTCCGTCTACCTCGGAGAAAGTCTGTATGCACTTATTGCAATGTATGTCCCGTATTGGAAAAATATCGCTAGAATCATTTATGGGCCCTGCCCTTTCTTTATAGTCTACATATTCCTAATCAATGAAAGTCCACGATGGCAAATTGTCACCGGCAGAATTAATGATGCCAAGAAAAATTTTAAACAAATAGCTAAGAGTAACAAAATTTGTATAAATGATCAAGAATTAGAAACTCTTGACGATGCCCAAATGAAGGAAAAATTTAATATTGGAAGAAATGAAGAAACCGAAACCATTACACATATATTTCATTCTAAAGAAATACTTTTACGAATGTTGGTTTTCAATGTTTGTAGATTTACTAACACTTTAGTGTATTATGGTATGATGTTGAACGCAGTGTGGTTACCAGGGAATAAATACTTGATTTTTTTCCTTACTACTCTAATGTCCTTCCCTGGAGAGTTATTGGCTGTATTTCTGGTCTATAAAGTCGGAAGGAAAATACCACTGATAGCTGGGTACTCTATATGTGGGGTTTTGTGTATTATTTCAGCGTTTATACCAGAAAGTGAGTATCTATAATAATGTTGTATCTTCTTAAACCAAATCATGCATATCCAGATGAATTTTAGTTGTTTTTCATTTGAAGATTCATAGTGATCAACTTTACAAGTATTTTCATACGTTACCTATACATAAAAATAAATGTGAAAAAGACAACCAGTTTACTTCAATTTTTAATTCATTTATTTATGTCTACCTCAATTTGTTGTTTATACCTGTGAATTGCAGGATTGACGAAACTTCTCTTCCACGAGGGCTACATTTTAAGAACTTTTTAACCTTTGGAACCGGAGATACCCGGTTTCGAAGCTTTAGTTACTTTATAAGTTTCACTAGGTAACTGTGCTGGGAAAATGTTATTGAATATCTTTAATTTTGGATCTGTTTATACTGTCTCAACTTTTACGCTTCCAAGTCTCATTGATATATACGCATAATCATCAATTAAAGTTACTCAATTTTAATATATAAATTTGTTCTAGCTTCTACTAAGGCCTTCACTATAAACTATTATCTGGAACTGTCTAAATTTCGAATAAAATCATTAATTGTTAGATTAACTGTAGTCTGTATGTCTTCGAATATGTGCACCTATTTTTGTTAATGATGACAAAATTACTTTTTAGGTTATCCAGCAGTGAAGCTTACTCTCTTCCTTATCGCCAAAATTGTGGTATCAGGATGTTTCTCAAGCCTCATCACGTACGGCATGGAGTTGTTTCCCACGAGTGTAAGAGGGACAGTACTCGGGCTTGCAGGCTTATTTACAAGACTAGGCAGCATGCTTGCCCCGCTTACTCCTATGTTGGTAAGTAACATATGACGTATAAAGACTTTAAGATCTATGTTTACACTCTCTGTCTCCTTACTAAATATGTATCTTTAAATTCTTCACTGCCACACGGTTCATCAATAATTTTGTTGTCAGCAATTAAATTTATAGTTTACTAGAATTCTTTATCATTATCCTCTTTATTCTTACAGAATCCAATATCAGCCGGTCTTCCATTCATATTGTTTGGTACTACGAGTATCATAGCTAGTTTGCTTTTAACATTTACTCCTGAGACCAAGGATCTACCGCTCTTTGACACCATCAAGCAAGTCGAAAGCTATAGTAAAGTGGAAAAATCTACAGAAACTGAAACTTAAAAAGTGTGAAAATCATTGCCAAAATATAAAAACTATAATATGTTTGATAAATCGCTATTTGTGTACTATGTTTTTATAATTTGAGATACCTAGAGTTTGGTGTTACTACGCTTTTATTTTTATACAGACATCTACAAATAAAAGGTTTGTGATATAAGTGAGATTCTGATGATGATGTTACCCCAACTGTTCAAACAATTCTAATAATGAATAGTGTGATTAGAAGTATGTTTGATTAAAAAAACTCGTTGCTTAATCTCGCAGACACCTCTAACTGCTCAGTTGCCATTGACTGAAGCAGCAAAACCTAAAAGACTACAGGGTTAATTGAAATAAGGAATCTTTAGGTGCTGAAAAAGTAGACAACGAAGAAGATAGATACAAGTCGACTATCATCAAATCAAAACTACGAATCAAATATATTAAATTTTAAATTAAAATCCGGCTAATTACATCCCGCTCGTGGCTTCTTTACATAACAGTAAATAACTTTGCAATATCAGTTTTGGGAAATATTGAATAAATAAATCCTTAATCACCTACCACTTGTTTTTGGAGTTATGACCTTAACCACCTACAGACTATTTGACTGGAGTAAAATTATTGTTTATTGATTTTACTCCAGGGTCTCTCAGATGTGTGGTAAATGGTTGTGGGACAAAAGTAGGTGGTAGAGGTGGTGAAGTGTTAATTTGTTACTTTTTTCTCAAATATTATATTACGAAGTTACTTGGTATAATATAAAGAAGCCAAAAGCGGTAGGTTATTAGTATATTAAAAATCACCCTTTATATTTCATAAACATAGGTGTTTTAAACTTAAATTCTTTTATGCAGCACCAACTTTTTGGTAGCATGTTGTTTAAAACGCATCACGTGTTTCCAACGCGTGTAACGTAATGATCACGTTTTCGACACAATTCGATCTATTGTGTTTGAAGTTTCTTAAATATGTAAATGCATTCCGTTTACCGGCGTCCATAAACAAACTAACAAAGGGGTTTTTGACACTGAATTTATGTATTTAGGAGCTGTCATCGTCACATGGTTTTGACGCACATTTGATCTGAGGCACGTTTGCACGTTTCCGTTCATCGAAGTGGCGATAGGCTAATATAAATTTTCAAATCCTACTCATTATACTACCAACGTGAACCCCCTCGAGAGCTTAGCTGCGGGGTTAACAGGATTTCTAGTAATGTGCGACCTAGAATCACACATTGCTAGTTAACTTCAAAAACATATTTTAAAAAGTTGACCATTGTATAAAGAGTTACAAGTATTTTGGCCAATGTTTAAGCACATATACACACATCAAAAGTGTCTAGGGATCAAGCATTTTTATGCGGATTTCTTGAGATTGAGATGTGGCTTTGTAATAAATTTATGATTTTATAAATTTATAGGGATCCTTTTTGGTGCATTTCATAATTTGAATCAGGAACTGTGAATCAAATTCGAGTAAAAGATGAAAATCAGCTGTCAATATTTTCCCTATAAAAACATACAACGCATTGAAGACATTATTAGTGCTACTGTTTCCCTACTACTGATTAAAACCAACGTTATTATGGAGCGGCGACGTCATTTAAGCAGGGAAGAAATGCTCAGAGCCGTGGGAATGATAGAAGCTGGTTCCCGGCAACGTACTGTGGCTTTAGCTCTGAATACAAGTCAGAGTGTTATCAGTCGACTTTGGACACGTTACCGAAGCACTGGTACCGTGGCTGAGCGCCATGGAGGACGGTATCGCTGCACCACACGGAGACAAGACCGATACATTCAAATCTTAACTCGAAGAGGTCCAACAATAACCGCCATGATGTTAGCCGTGAGGCTTCATCACTCTTCAGGGAACTTAATTAGCGACCAAACAGTCAGAAACCGCTTGCATGAAGTGAACCTTCATTCCCGAAGACCGCTACGGGTACCACCTATAGCAATGCACAATCGTAGGATTCGATATCAATGGGCTCTTGAACACAGAAATTGGGCAGAAGAACAATGGCGTTTCGTGTGCTTTTCTGATGAGTCTCGTTTTGGTATGAGACCGGATACAAGACGTATACGACACTGGAGAACCCCTGGACGCCAACAGCGATTAAAATCCTGCCAGGAAGTCCATCCTTATAGTGGTGGAACCATCATGGTATGGGCGGGTATTTGGATCGGCGGAAGAACTGAGTTGATTTGGATCAGAGGCAACCTCAACGCTCAAATTTATGCTGAGACGATTGTATCAGACGTCATCGTTCCTCTACAAGTGCAAATCGGTCCCTTATTTCAGTTAATGCATGATAATGCACGACCGCACACCGCAAGAGTTGTAAGACAGACTCTCGCCGCAGCTAACATCAATGTCCTGCCCTGGCCTGCTCAGTCGCCAGACTTGAACCCGATTGAGCATGCATGGGATATGCTACAGAGAAGAGCTCTGCCGAATATGGAGGGTATCCAGTCGCAAGAAGACCTTTTTTTGTTGTTGCAACGAACATGGGCGGCCATTCCACAGCGTGATTTGGATGAACTCATTTTGAGTATGCCAAACCGATGTTCTTGTGTTGTTAGTGTTCGCGGTAGAAACACGGATTATTAATTGTTTAAGTTACCCAATAAAATTTTAAAGAAAACTGTTATTTCAGTCTTTTTTTCGAACTTTAATGTTAGTGGTTCAAATGTCAAAAATCCCTTTATTAGGAAAATGGCAAATTTCTTTATTAATGCAAAGGTGACTTGGTTTATCGTTACTGTGACAAACGAAAACACTTTATTTGATGAATCCTTAAAGAAATAAAAGAAATAAAATCAATCAGGAGAAAAGTTATTGCAAAAATATATGTTGATCCCTAGACACTTTTGATGTGTGTAGTTTTCACCTTTGTTGTAAGTAGATGCTCCTACTATAATCTACCCACTAAGGCTGATTTTGCTTTATCTCATGTTTCAACTTTTTGATAATACAATTTGCATCAGTCCTTTAACATGGTGTATAGTATATTAGTCGCAGCACCTTACCCCCATATCAAGTTTATAAACATTCAAACATTGTAAAATTGGCAATTTGAAAAGAGTGGCCGCGAGTTTTTATTGCCAGGTTCTTTTCTCCGGCTTTACCTATTGTTTGCGAACTTGGCATTACATGTACATGTAGAATCCCGACGTATCACAAGAGTTGTTTTGCATCCTAAGTGAATAAAGAATTTTGAATTTGAATTTGAATACAAAAATAGACAGATTTAGGTTGTGCAAGAAATATTGTGCACAAGTGTCTGCACATCTGGATCTTGCACTCTCTGTCCCCTTAATCTCTTTGTTTGATGAGGTGGAAATCCGGCACGACTGAAGTGGGATTAGCCGGCGCAGATTCCGTACAGATGAGATTGATTTGTCACGTACTTAACGGTCTTACGTGATTCATATCTACAGACATACTCTCTATACCTAATTTCATCAAAAACGGTTTTGTAAATGCAGAGATTAACATCATCATCTATTAACTTTAGCTATAAGGTTTTATCTTTATTTATATATCTTACTAGCTGAACCCGACCACGCTTTGCTGTGGCTTTTTTAGGAAAGATACTGATATTATAAATCATGAAAAATATATATATTACGGGTCTTAATCGCGTGAATAATTAAAGGTAAGATGCCTTGTTTATTGCCCAACGTTTCGACCTTCATGCAAATCAAGTCGCGGGCTAGTCTGGTCTATATAAATAAAAGTCACATTTAAGTTTAAGTTAAGCTAGGGCTTAACTTAAACTTAAATGTGACTTTTTTATACACACATCAACAAAGTCTAGGGATATTCCGGATTTTGTTGATTAAAAATAAACTATAAGTATTTAGTAATGAAGACTAGGTGTGGTAAAAATCCGAATTTTATAATCTATAATCTATCCTAATATTATAAAGATAAGGAGTTTGTTTGTTTGAACGCTATAATCTCAGGAACTACGAGTCCTAATTGAAAAAATATTTTACTGTTAGATAGCCCATTTATCGAGGAAGGTTAAAAGTTACATAAATCACGCTACGACTTATAGGAGCGGTGCAGCAATGAAAAATGTTGCAAAATACGGGGACAATTTACGCGAAGAAAGTTGCGCGAATCAGCTGGTTAAAAATAAAATTAAAATTTTATTAAATAAATAATTAAATTATCTAAATTCTAAAAATTACGTTGTTTTATAAAATCTAAAAATTTAATTAACTTGACTTAATTTAATTGTAATAATTAAAAAAAAACAGAAATCTGTGTTGAAATAGTTGTGCCCAAATAGGACAAACATTTCAGTTCATGCATGAAAATACACCTTCTTACACGGCGCAGCTGGTTTCGGCTGTCCTTCGGGAACACGCCATCGGCGTTCTGGAGTGGCCTGCACAGTCGCCCGACTTAAACCCCATTGTACAAGGATGGGACATGTTACAGCGACGAGCTATGCATAATGTTCCGCCAAATTTGACTGCTGAAAATCGTCTTTTTACAAAAAACATTTACAAAACACATGGGAGTGGATACCCCAGCAAGATTTTAACAACCCAATTTTAGCATGACGTGGTAATAACATTAGCGGAGGGGGGGGGGGGGGGGGAGAGAGTCAACACAGATTACTGATTTTAAAAAAAAAAATACTAATATACTAATACGTAATTCAATTACGTAAATTTTATAAAATTTTCATATTTTATAAAACAACGTAAATATTAAGCAAAGGAAACGGGGATCTCTGGGCCGAGTTGTAATAAGTTGAAATATGACTTAAAAAATGCGCTATATTTTTCTGTTTCAAAATATAAAAAATCAGCTCCATTCACAATCTGGGAGACGAGAAATCATAAGTTTCTTTCGCCGATGAGAAGTATCGATTACTATAATCGATTACTGTGAATGATTTAAACAATTAAACATAAAACTGTCAGATAAAACCACTTACACCGGATGATTGATTCAATCAAAATAAACAAATACATTATAATTAACACAATGTTAACTGTTTAAATAATAATAATAATAATATCTTGGGACAACTCACACAACGCTATCTGATCCCAAACTAAGCAGAGCTTGTACTACGGAAACCAGACAACTTTATCCTACTTATATATTTCTAAATACATACATATTATAGATAAATAACACCCAGACACAGAATAAACCATTGTGCTCATCACACAAAGTTTTATCTTGGGGATCGAACCCACGACCTCTTGCGTAGCAGTCGGATACACTCCCACCGCGCCACAGAGGCAGTTAAAGGTTGGGTAGGGTTAAAATAACCAAAATATAAATAAAAATAAATCTAAAAATCGATGCACGCATACACTAGGCCGGCGAGCTTTAGATGATGAAACAATACTATCAGGGATTCCTCAATGGCGTGTACCAGAACTTGTAAGTACAGCGGATCTCACTATCTGTATGTTTTACTTATGCCGGAGCGACAGTAACACTTAACGTCTTACTTTGTGGCGCCTTCAGTAAAAAAAACCTACTGTACAAAATCATGTATAATACTTACAAATAAAATATACCTACATATAAAAGGCACATGAAGGTGGTTTACATGTAACCTAAACTGACTGTATATTTTGAAGTATCCTGAGTTCTTTTATTTCAAAACTATTCATATCTTTCAGGTAAACAGCAGTGAATTTGCCAAGCTTGTTGGGACTTGGGCTTTGTCAATTATGTGGTACCTTGATTGGGCTAGGTACCAAGGTAACATAGTTCCGCCTGCGCACTTCTTAGACGATATTCTGATCGTAATTGAAGATGAATAAAAATAATCGTTGTTTAAAAGTGTTGTTTTTTTACACACATTTCTTCGCTATCGTATAATCTATTTTTGAGTTTCCTTACATTCTCCCACTTAATACAATACAATACAATTAAAACTACAATGAAAATAGTAAATTACTGTATATTAAAACAAAATAGCAATCGCAGTACAAAATCAACTGTTTAGTAGTTATAGTTTGTTGTCAATTTGTACATAACCCCACTTTTACTAAATCTTTTATCTCTGCTCTCAGATTGCCAAAATCAGCAGAGTTTTCAGAAAAGGTTTTATATTATATAAGCTCATAATTGACACCACTCTAATCTTTTTACATCAAGGCAAGAATGTATGAAAGCGTATCCGTCTCCTTTAATAATTTGTTTAATAAAATAATATTAAATTCAACATATTAAATCCGAATTTTATAATCTAAGAAAACTAGGTATGGTAAAAAAATACCGTAGTAGTTTTCTTAACAAAATATTTATAGTTTTTTTTATCCACAAAATACGGAATATCCCTAGACTTTGTTGATATTCATCACGTAAGTATTTATAATTTTAATTAATTCTTAGAAATACGTCATTGTAGACTTTAAATATATTTTTAAAACCTTTGAAACTCATGCTCAATTTCTAGCTCGTCTGCGAAACAGCGAGGAGGGTAGCTTGCTATATAGTTTAAAGTAATCTGTGGACTATAGGACGATTGTCGTCGTGCACATGGATACTTGGGCTTACCATTTCCAACAGCGCCGGGCTCTAGGTCGATGTCTAGGCTGCTTAGTCGACGGCCCGATATGAAGCACAGCCTAAAAAATGTGTTTACGGACATAGCATAGCCGAGGTCCTTCAAACTCGAGTACGTCAGAATGGGATTCATCGGAAAACAACCACAACGCCAGTCTCCCAATTCTGTGGTCAACATAATGGCGGTTATGGTACGAGAATCGTCCATTGAGCAGTATTTTGGATGTACCAGTCTTGTCTGTGGGTGGTGATACAAGATCATCCTCCATGTCGCTCGGTCAAGCTGCCCGTGATACGATAGCGTATCCAGCGGCGGCTTATGCCAGCCTTGCAACATTCCGATGGCTCCCATTATCAATGACGTTGTCGCTCCATATTGATGCCTTTTTTTTCAGTTCCGATGCAAATACTGTAGTGGTTTTGTAAAAACGCTATTACCTTGCATACCATTAAACTTAGTGAGGGTACCTGTCACTAATTTTCTTTGTTGCAGGTCTCTCTTTTTGAGTGCGGTCTGTCAATCTATTTCGATTGCTGTATTATGAGCATTTCCTTACTACTTCAATCGTGGTGATTCACAGAAGGAGACTGAATAGTGGGATCCCTCCCTAGTAATCTATTTGAGTTGAAAAATGACCGTTTTTTCTCTTTCCTCAGATAATAGATGTTTGAATCAATCACGCTAAAACTGCGAGACGGATTTGGATGAAATTTGCTACAGAGATATATCATAGTCAGCAATAGCACATAGGTTACTTTTTATCCTAGAAATATGTACGGGCCCCGTGGGATAGATTTGGTTTTTTAAATTTCTAGGCGAACAAAGTCGCCGTCAACAACTAGTATTTTTATACGATATCATATTATGTAGATTCCTGTCTGCTAAAAATAAATAATTCGACAATAGGTATCTATGAAGTCATAGTCTTACTTTCTATAATTCTACAGATCGTGTCGTTTTAAAAAAAAAAGAATGATTAGACTTGACAGTCAGCACGTTAAGCCCTCACTCCTGCGCCCAATCTCCCTCTGGTCGTATCGGATTGCCCTCCTATCGGACTATGAGAGTGTCGGAATAGAGAAGCCACTTGTATCTGCGCACACACCACCACTATAGTATCTCCTATGTAGTTGGCTAGTTTCTAACGAAACGCAACCGACATCGGTTAAGCGACCATTATTTTTTTTATCCGACTGCTTATATTTAATGGCTGAAAAAGTATATGCCTATGTCCTACCCGAAATTAAGTCTGACAAGCCGTTGGGATGTAAAGCGTGCTAAAGAAATACATACCTACGTACACGCGCCTAAGAAAGTGGTTTGCCAGTTTTGACAAAAGTTCTTGTGTAAACAAAATATTATTTAAGGTTGACAATAGTAACTTTAACAATATTATTGCAAGGGAGAACGTGCAAAAGAATTGAAACCGTAAGGTGAGACCACATTTTTGCCCGACTGTCATTCCAAACACAGGCTCGAAATACATTGCCCTCCTTCAGGGCAGTCGGATAAAAACCTTAACTCGGGAGACAAAATGTTAACTCATCAAACAATCTAAATATTTTCATTTATTATCAGTTAACAGAGATCCATAGTATTAGTAAAATGCTTATGTTTAATGTTAGTAGATAAAGGAACTTATTGTTTTTTTTCGTATGACAGCATGGAAGCAAAGAATAACGAGAGTATAAAAAACAACCTTCGAATCGAAGACCATATCTTTGTTCAAAAGGCGTGCCCCGATTTTGCGTCCGTTTGCAAAGGTTGTCTTCTGTACTCTCGGTACCTATTCTGTGGTGGAAGCTGTCAGTCTTTAGACCAGAGCCATAAACTCTAATCGAATAGAATGATATCATAACTGCCTCTGTGGCGCGGTGGGAGTGTGTCCGACTGCTACGCAAGAGGTCGTGGGTTCGATTCCTTCACGGGATACCACTTTGTGTGATCCACAAATTGTTGTTCCGAGTCTGGGTGTTCTTTGTGTCCGTGACTTGTATGTTTGTAAAGTGCCCCGCAACACAGGGCTTGTACCCTACTGTGGAAGTCGTCTTTTTAACAAAAAAAAATAAAAATAATAATAATGAAGTAGATGCGCGCGCAAAAGTGGGAATCTCATATTAAATCTTCATGCACGACGACGTAATTCTAATCGATTAGAGAGAGAGTTTAGAGGTCGCGCCGAACGGATGTGCTTACGCTACGCTGGCCAAACTAAAACCCAACATCCACGTCTTCCATGCTTACCAGTCCGGTACACACAAACGCACTCGCAAGCGTGTAAATGGCGTTTGTAAAGGCTTTCGGACATCTGCCAAGCCTCGGCAAGCGGGTAAACATAGTTTAAGTTAAATCAGTGAAAATGTAAACATCTTTGTCTATAACGACAGCATCATGTAAAATGAAGACGTTATCTTTCAATCAAAACGCCGAATGTATGTAAGTGATCACTTCAGAATGATTGAATAAGGTTATGTTTGTACCTTAACGTCATAACAAGGTTTGTTTGACAGTAGATGTTTGAAAGAAGTAATAAATGAAATTGAAGATTTTATCGCATTTCCTTCATTAGTAGGTACACCTCTGTGCGACCCGGACTTGCATCTAGTATGAAATAAAGACATTAGATCTCGTACGTTATTTAAAAACTAGCTGTCTCGCCAAACTTCGTACCTCCTTATTCTGTGAATTGGATTCAATGGTAAATCTAAACCATTCTCGAGTCAACTGGAGCACACACAAAAATAAATCAGAAGAAAAAGAGTTCAGTGGCATACACACACAGAGAGAAAAATAATATAAATATGCATACTGAGCCTCAGTTTCTAATCCATATTGCGTTGACTTTACGAAATTATAATAAGCAAAATAAGTGCACGAGCTGCAGTACACCTCTATTGATTAAAAAATAAAGTCTATTTGATGGGAAATAAGATTGTCATCATTAACTAAAATATGTCTTTACTTAGCATCAAAGTTAAAATTATATCATCTATCTATACCATATTAAAATCTTGTTCTGGAACATTTTTTCGTAGAATTAACTTTTTCTCCTTTTTCAGTTTCCTTGGATTTGTTCTCCTTACGGTAGCTTTCGACTTGCTTGATCGTGTCAAAGAGTGGCAGATCCTTGGTCTCAGGGGTCAAGGTAAGAAGCAAACCCGACGTGAGACTCGAAATGCCAAACAACACGAATGGAAGACCGGGAGATATTGGATTCTGTTGAAAAAAATAAATTGTTAAGAAGGGAAAGTAAACTCAAACCTGCAACCCTGGATACTTTCCTACTTACACTCATGGATTTTTCCTCTAGGTTTTCTTTGGTCGTCCCCTGTCTCTCAAACCACTAACTACTTTCATACACATCATTCATTTGTCAATTAATAAAGTTTCAGACATATTTGCTTCTCTTGACCTTAAGACTACACCCTTATATATTCTGTATGATAATTACCAGCATTGGAGTAAGCGGTGCAACCATGCCGCCTAGCCGTGTGAAGAAACCTGCAAACCCGAGCACTGTCCCTCTTACACTTGTGGGAAATAACTCCATGCCGTACGTGATGAGGCTTGAGAAACATCCGGATACCACAATCTTGGCGATGAGGAAGAGAGTAAGTTTTAATGCTGGATAACCTAAAAGGTAATATTTTGGTTAACGTTATAGGTAACAAAAAAAAATCCTATTAATTATATCTACGCAAATAAGGAAAACCTGACATTATGTAGGTAGATGGTCATGCATTTGCAATTTAATTAGATATATTATAAAACTGTTTAGTGGAATTAAATCGTGAAAATAAAACTGCGCGATGAGATTTCGCATTTTCGCAGAGGCTTTTAATTTTACCTAACTTTAAATGAAAGATTTTATAACCGGAATGAAGAATGTGTTGTCTGCCTACCTATGAATCTGACATCAATAACGCTCTGTGCACTGTTATCGATTGGCTGACTGCAAATAACTTAAAAGCTAATATGGGAAAAACAATTGTAATGCATTTCTGCCAACGTATTCAAACAATAAAAAATCAAAATATATGTGCAAATGGCCAAACTTTAAAAGAAGTAGATTCCACTAAATTCTTAGGTGTTGTAATAGATAAGAAAATAACATGGAAACTACATTCGGAGCAATTGTGAAAAAGGGTTAGTAAATCAGTTTATGCTCTACATGAACTTTCACAAATAATAGACGTCAATGCGCTACTAACTGCATACCATGGATTAGTAGCGTCGGTCCTTAGATATGGGGTAATATTCTGGGGCAACTCAGTTGCTAAGGACAGTGTATTTAAAGCACAAAAACGCTGCATAAGGGCAATGTTCTCTCTTAGAACGACCGATAGCTGCAAACCGTATTTCAGAAAATATAGGATTCTTACACTGCCATCTTTATACATATATGAAGTGGCGGTGTTTGTAAAAATGAATCCAAACCTGTTTGTCCTGGCATCTGACACGAACAGTCGAACACAAAGAGACAGAACCCGATTATGCATGCGTAGGACAAATACGACCCTAATGCACAACAGTGTGTTTGCAATGGCTCCAAAAATATTTAATAAATTACCAATTAATTTAAAGGAATGTAATGTAAATATATTTAAATTAAAATTAAGAAATTTATTACATGAAAAATGTTATTATGAAGTCTCAGACTATTTGACAGATAAATTATAAATTATTTAAATCATTGACATTTATTTAGAAATCTTTTTCTTTTGACATCCTACATATTTAACATTTTTATAAATTCATAATTTAATTTCTTTACTAATCTGCATTTATTTTTACCTACTCCTTTGACATAATTTAAAATTGTTTGACATTTAATTTGGGACATCATTATTCGATTATTAATTAATTTTTATTTTTTATTTTTTTATTTTTTTCATTTAATGTATGTAATCTTAAACTATAATTATTATTATTGTATATGAAAAATTTGCACGCCCTTAAAGGGTAATAATACAGCGCTACCTATGTTTTGTTTACCAGCTTGTACTTACCTGTTTTATGCAAATAAACAAAAATAAATAAATAAATAAATATGTCTACTTACAATAAATTTTATTAACCGTTACTTGAAAGCATAAACTATTTAAGTACCTTCATCATTTGAGGCAGATTTAAGACATATAATGCTAAAAATATTTTCAAATTTGACTGTTTCATATAAAAATATATGAATTTGATGTTTTTGACGTGTGTTGTAAACACGACTTAAAAAAGATAGCCAATTATTAGTGAAACATATAGATTTCATCTAACTTTAGTTGTCATCACACTAATATTATAAAGGCGAAAGTTTGTGAGTATGTGAGTGTGTATGTTTGTTACTTCTTCACGTCTAAACGGCTGGAGCGATTTTCATAAAATTTGGTATGTAGTTAGCTGACACCCTGAATTAACACATAGGCTAATACACCGCGGTTAACACCGCGGGGCACAGCTTGTAATCTATAAATAAATGACAATGACAGTGACTAATTGCGCCCAAATATATTGGCAAAAATCTGAACATTTAGGTACTTAAGAAAAGTACTAAAATACGGACAAATAAATGATTTTCTAAAGTATTTACTTACTTTCTGGTGTAAACGCTGATATAATACACAAAATCCCACTAATCGAGTATCCAGCTAGCAGTGGTACTTTTCTTCCGACTTTAAAGACTAGATAAACGGCCAACAACTCTCCAGGGAAAGACATCAGTGTAGTCAGGAAAAAGTTTAAATATTTATTCCCAGGTAACCATACTGCGTTCAACATCATCCCATAATACACAAAAGTATTAGTAAATCTACAAACTTGGAAAACCAACATTCGAATAAGAATTGTCTTAGAATGAAATATATTTCCAATAGTTTCGATTTTTTGATTTCTTCCAATATTAAATTTTTCCTTCATTTGGGCATCGTCAAGACTTTCTAATTCTTGTTCGTTTATACAAATTTTGTTACTCTTTGCTATTTGTTTTAAAGTTTTCTTAGCTTTTTGAATTCTGTTGGTGACAATCAGCCATCGTGGACTTTCAGTGATTAGGAATATGTAGATTACGAATAAAATACATGGCCCATAAATGATGCTAGCGATAGTTTTCCAATACGGCACATACATTGCAATAAGAGCAAACAGACTTTCTCCGAGGTAGATGGAATAAGTAAAGATGATACCAGATAGCGGCCGGTACTTCTTTCCACAAATTTCTAGAACTGAAAGAATGTTTAAAAATAGTTAAAAGGATTGTAAAAATAAACTCAACTTATTTTTACAGATTTACTTTCAAATAGATCGCGTAGACCCATAAAAAAGTGGCTACAGTTGTCTGGCTAGGCGTTGATGATCTACGTCTAGCCTTTGACAAAAGATGGTGAAAGATTGCCAGGTGGTTTCAGTTGTAAGGCAGATCAGGTATGGGTACAGGTTTTATTAACGTCAAGTTCTAAAGGGATGAACAAAATTAACGGCAGCGAAGGGCATAAGCAAATGTGTTGATAATTTATATTTAAAACTTACTCAGAACCATGGCTGCCGAGAAATTCCCACCTGTCGCCAATGCTTCTATAAACTCGATGATGACGAATGAGCAATATGAGGTAGCAAACATTTTGGCAAAGCCAATGAAATTACTAACAACACAGAATATTAACGTAGGTTTGCGCCCAAATCTAAAGAGAGAATGAATTAATGATAAGTGTAAGAATGGAAGGTTCGTTACTATTTATATACTCTGTTCGTTTTCGGTTTAGAGATAATTTCAACCATAGACTTAGGATATACTATATTCTAAGTCTGTGATTTTAACAAACCGTTGAACAATTGGTTGATGAAACATATTAAGAGGCGACACTGTAGTCGCAACCGACTAAAACACACTGGACTGCCATTACGTAGTCGTTGTACGGAATAGATGCACTATAAAACTATTAAGTATATATTTAGGGTCTTTATACTTTATTTAAAATCTAAAAAGTTTTGAAATCATAAAATGTTTTTGAAAAACCTGTCGAATGACTGTATGTAATGTTTGCTGAACAAAAAATCGGTTCCTGTTCATTGGATAATGTACTAACGTAATACAATAATACCTTAATGCTGAAGTTAGTTTTTATATGTATGAAGTGCCAATGAGTGATAAAAAAACTAAGCAGCGGTTTATACAAGACTATACTATACTCTAAATTTCATCGATTTACATTATGTACTTTTTGAGTAAAATGCCTGTAACGTACTTACTACGGACTACGGATGGAATGATAGACAAACGGACGGATATGACGAATCTATAACTCTATAATAACAGAGATTATTTACTGACACTTTTTCCGTTCCGTTTATTTATTTTGGCTACGGAAACCTAAAAAATAGTCAGTTTTGGCCGTAGGTAATAAGACAAAAGGTGTCATCAAATAATCTCTTCTTGACTTTGGAAAACAAAATGACTAGATTTAAAAAAAAACATATAAGCAAAAACACATATAATAACTTAAACCAAATCGAAGCGAGGGTGGGTTGCTAATGTAGGTATAATTTCAGAATGTAATAAATATCTGCTTACATTTGCAAAAATATAGTTGCTAATTGTAAATATTTTTGCAAGGAGAAATGGCTATAAACGAACTTTTTTTATGTCGTTGCATCAAATTAAAATAAAGTTATGTCTGTCACGACAGGTCGAGATGGCCATTGGGATATAAGGTTAGACGGGGGAGGCCAAGACAGGAACGCATTCTACGCCCGCTGCAACTTTAGCACTTGCTCCCATCGAAAGTGTTAATTAGTTTTAATGTTTCTTAATCTCTTTTATTGTGTACTAACTTCAAATTAATCAGAAAATTGCCATGTCGAATTGTCGAGGACTATACCAAAGAATATAGAGTTTAGATATGTTTCAAGCGCTCAGCAAGCGGCAACTTAAAATTTAGATAATAGACCAAATTTTAATGGCAATGTCTCAGTACTAATAGTATAAAGGTCAGTGACCGGATTTTTGGCTAATTCTTTTTGTTAAACAAGATTTGCCTAATTTTTTGAAAAAAAAAGTTAAAATTACACACACATACACACGTAGGTTATTTTGTTGATACATACTTATCACTTAACCATCCCAATGCCGTCATAGATATCAGTAGGCCCGTGTTGTGGATAGTGCCGATCAGGCTCTGTTTCCAAGGGTCACAGGCCAGGTTTAACTAAAAATAAAATATACTTTAACCTTCTTGAACAACGATACCAACCGCACGATAATTGGGTATAACTAGGTATACGAAGAAAAGAACATCATCCTTTCCTCTAAAAAAAACTTGAAGTGGCACTAACTAAGAGTTACTATCTATACCAAAATAACATTGTTTTAGCAAAACCTGGTCTAGGCATTTACGACAATAGTTTCCCACTAAGAATGTGCTTTCCTGTTTTTATTTTACTGTTTTTAAACAAAAAGATAACTGTGCTTATAGATAGGCATTTCTTGCCAATTACTTTATTAGACTTCCGTTCCAACCCACCGATAGATGGTTCGTTTCCGGCCCTGGTTTCATCCTTTTCTGGGTCCTTATTCCCGTTCTTTTTTTTAGTTTTCGCGGTGTGCCCGTGCGTACTGTCAAAATCTTGTCATAATGGTAAATAGAGAGCTGCGCATAACGCGCATGCATGGCATCTTTAAGTGCACCGCGCATGCGCCAGTATGCACGGGCTTGCCGTAAAAATGGAAAGAAAGAACGTGAATAAGGACTTTCTGCACGTGAGTTGGGCTCTCGCTTGCACTATCTAGCCGCTAGTTTCAGAACTATGACGGCTTTTGTTATTGCTTCATTACAGAGAGCATTTTAACTAGTTATGTTGTCGCAGGTCTAAACTTCTAGTAATTTTATACGAAGATAAGACATTTTTGGCATGGTTTCCCAAACCCAGATTTCTTTATATTCTATTTGACAATACAAGAATAAAAAAAGAAAAATATATAGTTACCGTAGCAACAACAGTATCATTGCTCTCATAGATCCAATGGTCACAGGTAGTCAGGTTGCCAGTGAAGCTGTTGTTAGTACAGACTTGCTCATCGAGCCTAAGCACGGGCGCTGAACATTTGTCTATATTTGTGTCCGGCCACCAGCTTGGTTCCTGTGCTGTTGAGTTAGCGTCTTCACATTCGTCTACTTGACATCTAGAACATAAATTAATAAATTTTCCTTTCCAACTTGACTACCGTTCTTGTAGACGATATTAAAAATATAATTTTTGACGTTTATAGAGCAATAATAAATAATAATTAAGTTTGCTTCAATGAATCGCTAATTAATATTTTAATAGGGGCAAAACTAAAAGATGGTTGTACCAATTCAGCTAATACGTTTATTAAAAAATCGTTGAATTCTGTAGAAGGTGAATAGAGCAATTGTTCGTCTTCTGCCTGTTCCAACTAAACTCGATTTTACTACTTCCCATAAAATAGAGACCTCAAGAAAGCTATTTTGTAGCTAGCAGTAGTTGACATGTACAGCATATAAATTACATTATAAATTGCAATTTCCAAGTATTTTTTTTAGACGGCAATCCAGATTGCGACTTCATTTCAACAAACTTCTATTTATCTTTATCACAAATTATTTAAAAAAAAATAACATAATTCATCATATGTCACTTTTTAAATCTATAGAAGATAAAGACTTACCTGTAGTGCAAGTCTCCCGCGATGAAAACAAAGTTAATTTGGCTCATAGTGATAAAAAGTACTGACAAACATATTAACACATACTGAGTTAGCTGAAATCTGCCAAATTTCTCCATTATATTCGATACCTCACATATTGTATTCTCCTCTGTGCTCTTTTCATTTTTTTCGGGTGTCATTTTTGTTTGTTTTTTTCTTTTCAATCACTTCCACTTCAAGATCGTGTTTTATTTTACTTTAGTTCTTTAACATTCTTATTTAAGTTTTTTTTTCAAATACGGTTTTGCAGAAACGCTCGTAAGTTTTGATTATATTTCATCAATTGTTATTCTTCTTATTGAGTTAATGTCATTCTAGCCGGTTTTTTAACTGAGTTTTGCTAGTGTAGTGGCTTTGTAAAATTTGACCCGTTAGGTTGTCCCAAGATACTATTCAGTCAGATCAATTTGCCATAATTTTCACAACGTCTTTCTTGTTTATTATGTGTAGACTGGTAAAACCGAGTAACATTATATTGCCTTATAATATTTACACAATTTATAAATTGCTACAAATATCTAGTTTACAATATTTAATCCTATTTGAAAGTTTTCAAATATTATATAGCCATCATGTTAAACCGTACACTACCCATTACATATTGCCAAATTTTAAGGTACACGCTTTATTTAACGGTCAATAATGCAATTTAAAACGTGCGTGAATAATTTTTGTTAATTTCCATTTCTATTATGTTTTCTTCTTTTAAACATGTTTTGCTCATTAAGGCTTTGTTCGCATGTTAATGCGTACCTACCTACAGTGAGCGTCAGAAGTCGTTCGTTCGTTTTTTGTCGTTTTTGTACAAAAATCTCTTGTGTCCACTTTTAAACAATCATTCTAGTTACGCACAGGAGCTTTTTTCTCGTTTCATATAATCTTTAGTTTATTATAACTACAAATAATAATACCTACTCTTGTCTTTTATCGGACGCTTTTTTTATAATTTAAATTTAATTTTAGCAGCTAATCTTAATAGATGTCATTTTTGTCGTGTAGTACCGGCTTAAGAATAATACCACCCCATATTTTCCTGTGGGTGTCGTCAAGGCGACTAGGGAATGTATAGCAGCGTCCTTTGCTTACTATAGAGCCTAACTACGATCGCCAACTCGGTCGCCAGGCGGGCTATTATGACAATTACCCCCAGGATCAACAGTAAGTAGATGCTAATGTGGAGACCCATGTCCAGCAGTGGGACATCATATAGGTTGATATGTGTATGTATGTGTAATGTAAATAAATAGGTGTCACAATTAGGACAGTTTGCCCTAGGTGACATACATAAGAGTTCGAAGGAGCGGGCAAATGTCCAACACGGCATTTTCCATTCACCCCATGACCGTAACATCGGACAAACATAAGATTTTTTCCACGTGACATTTTTTCTACGTGGACGCCTTCTAATAACGTGGAGAATCCAACAGACATTTTTCACTTTGACTTAAACGATTCGTGACTGTACAAAGAACAGTGTTTACACTTATGACATGACACGCCACGTGACATTCCCCAGTTAATTGATGCTAGGCTGTTTGCTTGAGTATAAGAAGGATCACATCGCATAGTACGTCGTAACAATGGGGATGTCAAATCAATCTCTTTTTATGAAATGTCAAAACGAGAAGCTCTATACAAATGTGTATGGATTAACAATCTGTGACGTCATAAATTCCTATCGTCAAATCATTACTTTAAGTATTCATTTCCATGCTTTAAAATTCAAAACAAAAACACTTATTTTCAAAGCATTTTGACGGCCTCTGTGTGGGATTGTGTCCGACTGCTAAGCAAGAGGTCGTGGGCTCGATTCCCACACGGGACACCACTTTGTGTGACCCACAAATTGTTATTCCGGCCTGGGTGTACCTTGTGTCCGTGATTTGTATGTTTGTAAAATCTCCCGCGACACAGGGGTAGTAACCTAATGCGGGAGTCGTCTTAAAAAAAAAAATAAGACCTATTATTGCCTAATTTGTATAAAATATTTCTTTTTGTAGTTTACTTACCTACTTATAATTGTAACATATTGCTCGCACGTGACTTTACCATAGTCACGGACTCCTTTCACGGCGAAATGCCCTAATGTGGACGGAACATAAGATTTGCTTCTTGTCAAATTTCATTGGGTTAACGGAAGTAACCTGCAGGTTGTGATTACCTTGTCACGATGGACGGACAAACGAACTGACAATATGGGTTCCGTTTTAGGGCTCCCTAGCCAAAAGGGCAAGAACAGAACCCTAATAGTTTCGTCATGTCCGTCTGTTTGCCTGTCGTATGTCACAGTCATTCTACACAAAAATTACACAATGTTTCATTATGAATTTTCGAGTCTTGTTTAAACCGCTACTTAGTTTGATAGTTAAATAAGAAAAATATTTCTGGGGGATACATATACATGTTCTTAATGTGGTACTTTATTCTACAGGTCTTTCAAAAATATTTTAAGTTTGAAAAAAACTAAAAAAAAAAAATGGGAAATAATCGCTCCGAAAGTTGCTAAAATTGTGCTTTATCTTTGAACCGTAAAATATTACCTAAGCTCTTTCTCTTTGAGCTTTTCAACAAAAGAATGCAAGTGCCATGGAGATACGCTCTTTTGCTGGTGCGTTTTTTCAGATCGATTTTTTCATGTCGTTGAAGTAACAGCTGCGCAACCCTACACGGTCATGGTCCGACATGCTCTTGCCCGATTTTTTTTATTTTGAGTTTCGGACCTGTTGAACTGTTACTTACTCTCAATCACTTCTGCCTTACGTCAATCGCAGAATTAATTCTAATGAAACTCCATACAAATACATAGATATTCACACAAAAAAATAAACTGATAAAATTACGCTCCTCCTTCAACTGTCGAAAAATAAAATCTGGCAAACCACCAGATTTTTGTTTTTTAATTTGTGATTTAATATTTCCAAGTTGAGTTCTCTCAGCACATGGATATAAAAATCTGGCCCACCTTTCAGAATAGGTACAGAGCAGGCGGAAACAAACGAATACAAACACACATTACGTACCCACGTAAAACTTTATTTCCCCTCATCTTCTGACAGTCGGGTAAAAAATATAACTCACAATAACTTTTTTTTTAATTTTAACACTTTTCGCTTTTAAGGAAATGTGGAAGGTCAATGCTGCAAACGGAGGTTTGAAAGGACAGAGGACAATACAGGTTAAATAAAACAGTCTTATTCAGTTCCAGTTTTGACAGAGTCATTCTCACGATAATTTTCTATTTGTTCGATGGTGTCGAAGAGCGGAAAATTCTTGGTTTTAGGAGTAAGTAAATGCAGTAAACTTGATACGATTGATAAGCTGCCGAAGAGTATAAATGGAAGGCCATCTAATACTGAGTTCTGTAGAAAGAAATATGTTTTTTTAGGAAATACGAATAATGAGCTAGCTTTCTTTAGGATGTGTAGATAGATTTTTAAACAATCATTGATTTGGTTTATAGAATAAAGACATTTGATTCGATATACATAGTGGCAGCACCCACATAAATAGCACAAGATGAGTTCGCAAGTGAAGATCTCACGGCTACTAACTACAGCTGTTGCAGCCCGCAGGCAAGGTGATCGTTACACGTAAATCCCCCTTTGTGTAAGAGATACCTAACGTCTATTCCTCGCTAGTCATAATGATAACATATTAAGGAGTGACAGGTTACGGTCGATGTACATGTGACTAACCACCCACAAGAGTTACCACTCTGAGTAGAAAGCTCATGGGACTGGTGCAAAGGACGTTACTCCTCAACCTGGCACGCATTGTAAGATGAGTCTTGTCTCTGTAGCCCTAAAGGTATCGGTAGCTGGATATTCAATGCCATTGAGAAACTACTTTCAAATTTCGCAAGAGAAGAATA
Organism: Herminia tarsipennalis; assembly: GCA_945859575.2. NCBI lineage: Eukaryota > Metazoa > Arthropoda > Insecta > Lepidoptera > Erebidae > Herminia > Herminia tarsipennalis. The sequence goes on from OX243846.2 coordinate 21,244,279, forward strand.
TCGTATATAAGTACCATCATTGGAGTCAAGGGTGCAGTCATGTTAGTTAAACGAGTGAAGATTCCTTGGATTCCCACGAAGGTTCCTCTCACACTATGGAATTGTACACGGGTACAATTCCATAGTATATGTGATCAGACTTGAAAAACACGCTACTATGACGATTTTGGCGATGAAGAAGATCTTAGATCTTAGCAGTTTAAGTCAAGTTAAAATGACTTATTAGGTCCAATGTTAGATTGGAATATTTTAAAGACTATTTATTGCTATTTATTAAAAAAAAACTTGAATACTTAATATACGTGTTGTAGAAAAAAAATATTTTGAAGGGTTTCATTGTGAGCTTGCCTCATTTAAATTATGCTACCGATTTAAAACAGTTTCTAAATGCTTTAACACCGAATTTATCAAGAAAGCCCTTGTCAAAGTAGGGCGATCGGTTCGTAGGTACACACTTTACAACATTGATGCAAATTATCATAATCTGTTTTGATCATAATGTATTCGTTAATAGTAAAGTCTGCAAAATTATAACAAAAAAATAATAATAAATTAGCCTCACTAGTATCCACTTTCACTAGGTACATAAATATAACACTAGAAACTTATTTGCTAGTATAAATACAAAAATTATACTCAAAATCCCACACAGTAAAAATCCAACAATCATTTTTATTACATTTAGCATTTTTCTTCCAACTTTATAGACTAGAATCAAGGCAAGTAACTCTCCTGGGAATGACATCAGAGTTGTAAGCAAAAAGTTCAAATATTTGTTTTCTGGCAGCCAGTTTCATTCAGCATCATACAATAGTACACAAATATGCTTGAAAACCTACAAAAGCATCCAACTATCAACCTTTTAATAATTTCTTTAGATCTGAATACGTCAGTAAAGCTTTGTTTAACTTCTTGCTTCCCAATATTAAACTTATTTTTAATTTCAGCTTCATCCATATTTTCTAGTTCTTGATGATTTATCGGTACATTATTTATGTTTGCTATTTGTTTTAATGTTTTCTTTGCCTCTTGTGTTCTACTGTTGACTATTTGCCACCTGGGACTTACATTAATAAGGAATATGTAGGATATGAAGAAAATGCAGGGCCCGTAAATAATGGCGGCGAGAGTCCTCCAATGTGGCACGTACATTGCCATAAGCGCGAACACGCTTTCTCCAAGGTATATAGAATACGTGAAGATGATTCCTGACATGGGCCGATGTTTTTTACTACTAATTTCTAATACTGGAAAAATTTAAAACGGTGAAAAGTAACACAAGTCGAGCAAATCATGAAGTACATAAATTACAAACAAAATAAAGCAGATAATGAAGACTACATTCTCATGATTACTATTAAGTTTATTTTAACACTTACATAAGACCATGACCGCAGAATAATTTCTTCCTGTACCTAACGCTTCAAGAAACTCGATAGCTATGTATACGTAATAGGATGAAGCGAAGGTTTTGAAATAGCCAATACAGCATGTGACAACACTAAATATATGTACAGGTTTTCGTCCGATTCTGAAAAAGAAAGAGTTTTAATCAAATTGCTGGGCAATAAGTACATTCATCATATCGACCCATTTGATGTCTCACTGCCAGGCACGAGTCTCCTAAAATAAAAGAGTACGTTAAAATAAAAATAAAAAATCACGTGATTAACACCCGTAGTCAGTAGTACAAATCGCAAAAGTTTATCAAAATTTACTTTCATGTAAAAACTTATGTTATCATACCTCATTTAAATTGCACTAGTACGCTTAGATACTAGTTTCAAGTTAAACATACTTATCCGCTATCCAGCCATATGGCATCATAGTTATGAGCCAACCAGCGCTGTGGATACTGCCGACCAAATTTGACTTCCAGGGTTGATAGGCCAGGTTCAACTAGAAAATAAACGACAATAACAAAAATTACCTACAAAAGACACATGTATTTAATGTAGTTATCTAGCTCGTTGACCTTAGCTTTGAAATAAGATCGAATTTAAATTAAATTGAACTCAAATGAAAAAATATATCTATCCTACGTTATTTTTATAAAAAATATGTTACCTCAGCAACAACACTATTATTGCTCTCATAGATCCAATGATCACAGGTGGTCATGTTGCCAGTGAAGCTGTTGTTGGTACAGACTTGTTCCCCGCGTCTGAACACGGGCGCTGAACATCTGTCTATATTTGTTTCGGGCCACCAACTTGGTTGCTGAGCTTGAGTTTGCGTCTTCACATTCATCTACTCGACATCTATGAAGATAATTATAACAAGATTTTCAATATTATTACTCAGTCGTGTATGGCACAAAACCAAACATTAATGGGAATGGACAGGACAAGTCTGAATGTATTTGAATAGACGGGCACAATCACCACTTAGACGGTGTTCTACGACTGATGATTTCAATAAAGCAGACCAAGGAATGTTTGATGTAATGATATTGATAAACACAAAACTGTTTAAGAGTTCATGGAGACAAGAGCGGTCGTGTTCAAAAAAATATTGTATTTATCGATGTTAAACATATGTTATATATTGTTGATGTTAAAAAAATTATACGTATAACACACACTTTATCGACCTAGATATTTTCGCATTTTCTGTTAATCAATTTAAAAAAAAGGCTATTTAAATATTGGGATAGTTGCAAAACTTTACCTTAAGTCACGACTACTCACAAGTACTTACTTAGCTTTGCAAAAGTGGCGTACGTAATTTGTTTTTTTGCCATCTGTTATTATTTCGCGGACATTGGGGGGGGGGGGGGGTAAACCTTTAATTATTGGATTTTTCTAATTTAATTATTGGAGTGTGTAATTGTTCTATGTCCCAATAAAGTAAAATAAAAAAATAAAATGTCATTCTAGTTGTAGACTGAATAGTGCCCCTTGCCTGTATTGCAAATCTCCTACCACAAACACATAATTAATGTTAGATATAGTGGCAAACATAATTGGTAAACATATCAGCACATATTGAATCACCTGGAACTTTCCAGATTTGTTCATTATATCCCCTATGTCACACATCGATTTGTCTTCTTTTTCTGCTTTCATTATGCTTCTGATTCTATCCCAAAACTTCATTTTTGTGCAGTCTAATAACTTTGTGAAAATTAATTTAGATATTTATTTTTCACTTAATACGTCCTCTATTTGTAATTTTATGCGGAAAACTACTTGTTATCTATTTGTGGCATGTAAAACGTTAACTGAATAGAATATTAAATAAGAAGCGTTAGCTAAAGTAATTCCTTTGAATTTATTTTTGTAATAACTTTTTGAGCTACCATTGTTATAATTTTAGTGAGAATATTTTGAAGTACCTATTCTAGAATTATTTCAATGAATGCTGAAATAAGTCAAAGATCAAGTAGATATCCTTGGGGAACTCGACACGCAATAAGAAAGGCTTTGCTTAGAATGCATTTCGATTTCAAAAAATTTCGAGTTTGCGTCCGTCGTTTTCTTCAATAATTTTATAATTTTTTTTTCGATTTTGAAGTAAACATTATAATATTATACCTTTTTTTTTCAGAAGTAATAAATCCCTTTATTACAGTAGTTATACTTAGTATAATGTAACAATATTGTATCATCATCAGCAGCAGTCCACTGCTGGACATAGGCCTTTGTTCACCACTTTGTTCTATCCTCGGCCTCTCGCATCCAGCTCCTGCCAGCCGTTTTGCGTAAACCATCGCTCCACCTGGCCTGAGGATGTCCTACAATACGTTTGCCGAGATGCGGTCTCCACTCACACATAATGACTCGGAGACGGACGTGTGCACTTGCAATATTTATATAATTATAACAACAACGTTAATATAAAAGTGACCTACTTTTAGTACTGAGTGATGTCATGTAATTTTGCTTGTTGCGAGTGTGTAAAATTGTAACTATGCGCGCTTAATATGAAAAGTATTTTGATAGTTGTTACTCAATATGGATAACAAACCTGCTAAACTGACCGGGAGTGCCCAGCCCCCCCAGTCTCCGATGAAGGCGCAAAGCCCAGCCCAGGAATCGTCGGGTTTCTCGTTCGATCTCGTGTCCACGCCCGATATCCAGAAGTGGATGTCTGCTACCGACCAACAATTGGGCGAAGTATGCTCGATTGCTTCTGATGGAAAACTAAATAGCGAACAAAAAATGAAGATATCGAATCTGTGCCGAAAAGTCCAATACAACGCATCGCAAATGGCAGTAATATATCAGTCGCTGAAACAAAAAATGATTGAGGCCTCTACCATTATCAAAGAACTTAAAGAAAAAAGCAGTCTATCGGAGCACATCACGGTGCTTAAGAAGACTATTGAGGAGTCTTGTTCTGGAAATACTTCGTTTGCAGATATCGTGAAAAAGAAGTCTAATACTATAGTTCGCCCAAACAACTTAAGCACTGTTGCCATCTATCCACAGGACAAGCAAAAATCTAGTGATGAAACAAAGTCGCTTGTGCAATCAATAATTAGGCCTGACCAAATGAAGTTACATGTTCGAGGTGTAAGAAAAACGACGAAAGGAGGTGTAATTATTAGCACCGAATCAAAGGACGACGCTGAAAAACTCAAACAGGCAGTACAGTTGTCCTCTTCCGGCCTTACCGCCGGCGACCCACACAAGCGCAACCCACGAGTTATTGTTATTGGAGTGCCAGCTTCGTTGTCGGAGAAGGAGTTCTTTACATATATATACGAACAAAACATAGCCGAGAAAGTACCTTCAGTGTCCATTGATATGTTTTTGTCCTCTACAAAACTTAGCCACAAATCTGGAAAAATAGGCGCCTCGACCTGTAACTTCATAATTGAAGTCCCAGCACAGGTTAGAAAAATATTAGTTTCGCAAGGCAGATTATTTATTAACTGGACTTCCTGCCCTGTCAGAGATTTCACGATAGTAACAAGATGTTACAACTGTCACCAATATGGCCATGCTGCTAAATCTTGCAGAGAAACTACCCCAACGTGCGGACATTGCGGGGAAAATGGCCACTCGATGACGGAATGCATCATGAAAGCAGACTCGCCGAAATGCGCGACATGCCGACGGTTCGGCAAGCCTCACACCCATAAAACGGGTGATGCTGAGTGCCCTGCTAAAAAAGCTGCGGAGTACAGGTATATCAACTCAGTTGATTATGAGGGCGCCTAGATCGTCGCTTTTTATACATTTCATTTAGCAGATAAACTAGTAGGTAATAAGTTTTTGTTTTTTGTTTTTACATCATACGTTAGTTTTATCATCAACCACCTAGAATTAACTATTTTTAGTAAGCACATAAACACTATCTATTTTGGCTAATTTATTGATATCATTACAAATTAAAAATCATATAAACCATCCATATCTTTTGTTACTAATTAATAAAAATCATCTTGACCTAGAAATAATTGTAAGCGCTGCATTATTAAAACCTTGAAACTCACATACGTAATGTAACAATTTTTGCCCTCATTTACAGTTCAAACGATGCAAATATTTTTAGTGTAATAAAATAGGTGTAGCGTAATATGACATTTTATTTAAATTCATTTACTTTTACTATTTATGAAAATATGTAGTTAAGTAGATATTATTAAGCGATTTAGAAACATTGATTCCTTTAAGTTTATAGTAAACACCTGAGATACAGGTTTATGTTTAACCTAGTTACTAGTATAGTACTAAATTATCTGTGACTTAGTTCAGGGTATAGCTAATTGCAAATAATTAGACTTATCCCTATTTGTAATACCTATTGTAATTTTATTTTTAAGAATTAAGATTTTTCTGTGTCTTTAAAGCTGTATACAATACTTTTATTTATAATTATATTTCAAAAATATGTATACTACTATTTTATAAGTATGTTTATCAGTTGTCTGGTTGCCATAGTACAGGCTCTGCCTAGTTTGGGATCAGATGACCGTGTAGGAGTTGTCCTAAAATGTTATCATATACTTTGATATTATAATGTATAATATTGTATGTCCTTGGTCTAATGGTCTAATTGTAGTAGTCAATCTTTATAGTTCCGCTATGTCCGTCCGTCCGTCTGTCTCTCCCCAGGTTAATGGTTTTGAACCGATATTACTTACGCCGACAAAGTGGTAAAATAATATCTTAAAAAAAATAGGGAAGGTTACAGAAGAGTGTGACAAATTTCGAAAACGATCTGTAGACTGGCAGAGGCAATGTTGCTTAACCTTGCAGTTATATCGATCTGCTTGGACGCCACTGAGTCAGAGACCCCCCCCCCCACTAATATCAGTACGGGATAGGCGTAACTAGGGGGCGTTATATAGATATTTTTAGGGTTTAAAACTTATCCCCGCTTCCCTCACACGGTTTATCGACTGGCCTGTTGGTATAGTACAGTGGTTCCCAACCATGGCCGATATTGGGGGTACAATGGCTTTTATTGGTTTAAAATGAGTAACTCCTATTACGACGCGATGTTGTTAGTAGTATGAAACAAAAATAACAGAAAACCTTCTTGTTAGACTGCATTATATTTTCATTTGATAAAACTAGTATCGCTGACGCAGGCAAAAACAAAAAAAAAATATGGACAGCTATCAAAACGATAACGAATAGGATCAGTAAACACGATGACAAACAAAAACTAGGTAGTACCTAGGGCACCAAAAAAGCTTTCTCAATATGTACCAGGTATTTTGAACATACGAAAAAGATATATAAATTTGTCACATGCTTTTTAAATAAGTTTTTTTTTGTGACTATTTAGACATATTTGAACTTAAATTTTATATTAATGTGATATAATTACTAATTTTGCTTAGAAGCATTTTCTAAAATATTACTGATTTACTTTAATTTCAAATAATATTATTGTCTTACCAAACTGTTATAATAACAGTAATAACAATATCATTGATAAATTTTATAACTTTTTTGTTTCAACTGCAATTGAAACATGAGAGGGTTGCAACGTCGTACATAAATTTCTCGTAATATATATTACGAATAAATTACTTCGCCGTCGTCGTCATCTTGACGACAAAAAGATGATGTTTAAGTGACAGATTAAAGCAGAACATAGAAGTAAAACAATAGTGAATACGTAGCTCGGCAGCCAAAAATAGCATATTGGCTAATATTTAAACAAAATAAAATAATAAATAAATAAAATAACAGCCTTAACATGTTATACCTTTTTGAAGTGCTTAAGATAAGGCCTTTAATTTGATACCCATATTGCATTATTCAAAACAACTTTTTTTTTCACACCTTTTTATTTTGACATCTCACAGCCGCCATGTTTGTTTTTTTTCAAACGTCACATATCTAAGAATACTTGAGTGATAAAGACGAATCTAACGACGTTAATTGTGTAAATCAGTTCAGTGGATTGTGATATATCAGGTAATAAAGAATATTATATACATACAAGATACGCGCGGAAAACATAACCCTTCTTCACAGTCGGATAATAAAAACGTTTCTGGCACTTCACGATATAATTATGATGGGATCAAATCTGCCAAAACACAGGTTTTACCTAACTTTAGAGTCGGAGGACCTACAGTTCCCACTGAATTAAACATAAAGCATTAGGGGAGACCAGGTATGAAAGTAGTTTATAACCTAATTATGTCGATTACATTTATGGCTGTATCATTCTTATGTGCCATTCTAAACTCAGCTATACCTTACTATATATACCTTACTTATAGCGCTCGCGACACTATGCCGTCAGGTTTTGGACCTAAAGAGACGGTGCCGTGAAAATACCTACAAAGTATGATATGACCGTTTTTTTCATTTGTGCTTATTTTTGTCTTAATAAATTTAAGCTTGCGTTACAAATATCAGTAAAGTAGCAAAACTATTCGTCCTTACATTTAGCCTTAAAAACGTTATATTTTTAACGTATTTTTAGGGTTCCGTGGCCAAAATGGCAAAAACGGAACACTTATAGTTACGTCATGTCTGTCTGTCGACAGACATACGGACGGACAGACAATGAATATTAATAAAATTTGGTAAAAAGATGTATTGTAGTAGCCGCTACTTAGTCTATAGCTAAATAATAAAAATAAATATTTTTGGGGGGGCACTTCATACATGTAACACAAGCTGTTTTTTTTTCCAGCATCATCAACGAGTGGTACATCATTTTACAGGTCTTTTAAAAACATATTAGTTATATTTCGGGACTTAATCGCGTGAATTATTTAAAGGTACGAACCTTTTATTTACCCGACGTTTCGATCGAATTGCACCGATCGTGGTCACGGGTCGACTGATGGCAGCTTAGCGATGTCTCCGTGAGGCGCGGGGTTTTTCAACTACCCTCGCCTGATCTTGATAATTTTGATAATTTGTACTGTCGGTACTTCTACACACTACACTTACAACGTCTTTACACTGAGGCGCGGTGTCTTTACGGCTACGATTACATTTGTTGATAACAGGGTTCCAAGATGGTGAGAGCCGGTATCCATCTTCTCGGTTGAAGTTCTTATACTTCTTGATTTCAACCGCCTCGCGTACTATCCTGGAATAATAGTGGCGATCGGTGGAAAGTACCTGTGGCTTATGCAATTCTATCCAGTGATTTGGTCCTGATTCCAACAAATGCTCAGCGATAGCAGACTTGTAAACTTGACGGTTTTTTACAGCAGCGATATGTTCCTTGACCCTGTCTGCGATTGTCCTTTTGGTCTGTCCGATATAGGAACTACCGCAACTGCAATCCACCTTGTACACGCCGGGTGTTTGGAGCGGAATAACATCCTTTGCCGTTCGTAAAAGCTTCGAAACCTTGGAGTGCGGACTATATACAGTCTTAATGGAGTAACTCTTCAATACTGTTCCAATTTTGTCCGTAAAACATTTTAAGGTTTTTAATAAACTTTTCTCATTAATTTTTTTTTTTTTAAATAATCGCTCCGAAAGTTGCATAAATGTGCCCCTTGATCTTTTGAACCGTGTGACCAAAAAATATGAAAAAAATCACTTAAACCTAAATTATTTCGGACATGATCGGATATGCCATCATTGAGTTATGGCCGAAAAACTGCGTTTCTCAACAAAATGGCGTAAGTGCCATGAACATACGCTCTTCTGCTGATGCAATTATTCAATGCGGCGGAACCCTACACTAAGCATGTTTCGACTATATTAAAAAACGAGATAATTTACAGATTGGGATAAAAGTTATGTACAGGTAAAGTGCGACAATGTGGTTTACCGACGACTATTACTTTAGAAGATTTTAATCGTCATTTTTCAACTTCTCGTACACTGGATTGTGTGAGTAGTAGTCAAACGGTGGATGCCATTGCTGATTTACCACGCCTCACAGCAAATTCAAAGTTGCAAATGCATTTTTTATCGTAATTACGAGTATATTTGAGAAAGAGAAAGATGAGTGCGCAGCTCTTAACATTACTACAAAGTCAACTGTTAACTTTAATTAAGATACGTTAAATTAATATAATTAAGTATTTTATATTTATCTAGGTAATTATTATTAAATGAAAAAATGGACAATCTATTCTTCGCGGCTTTGCTGGTGGTTTCGCATGCGTGTATAACTGACCCCCAGAGTGATTATCTAAAATCGCTGAATGGTGGTAGGTAGGTGTATATTCTCGGTTCGCACCACAAATACGAAATTAATGCTAGATATAGTATAAACATCAACGATAAACACATAAGAAATTGTTCATTATAGCTGATACTAGTTGACCCGCGCAACTTCGTCTGCGCAATTTTATTTCTCATCTCCTATTGATCATAGCGACATGTTAAGTAGTCTAGACCCTTTATCGATAAATGATCTATTCAACACAGAAATAATTATTCAATTCCAACCAGGGTCTCTATACAAGTGGCATAAACTGTAATTGAATAGAATGACGTCGTTGATTTGATTATTTGTTTGCAGGATCGTAAACTCCAGGATCGATTTGAAAAATTATTTTACCATTAGAAAGCTTAATTATCAGGGAGTAACATAGGCTATATTTTTCTGTCAAAAATTGCAATAATGTAACTCAATGTATAAAAAAAATACGATGTGACCCGTGCGAAGCTGGGGCCGGCAGCTAGTTTAGCATAATTTTATGTTCGAACGAATATTCGACTTTATTTTGTCATGCGCTCTTGCGCACTGTAAAGTAATGGTAGGGTGGCCGTGTCGTTGTATACGTAGCGCTAAATGTACAATTCTCTTGGCGTAATGCCCCCTGATCATAGATCAGTTTTTAATATTTTATAACTTATTTGACGTGCATGTCATTGAAGATTCTATGCTACGAGTTGCAAATTTTAATCAAATTATATCAATATGTCTACGAAATAACTACCTATACTATTTTTTTTGCCAGCAACTTTCTAAGTTACAAATATGCAGATATTTTTAATAAACACTGACCTCTAATTTTTTTTTTTATTAATTTACCCTAATAACATTTAGCGTTATTCGAATTGCTGAGGACAGGAAAGTTTATGCAAAAATCTAGCTTTTCTCTCATTTTTCTGAAGTTCGGTAAGTACTTACCTAGATAAATATTCCCTGAAAATCAACTAAATAAGACTTTAGTAACCCATTCATATGTTTCGTTTTTTGGATGTATTTAAGTTTGTTTGTTCTAGGTTGAGGCAAAACACCCTCTTCCCTCAGCAGATTAATAAATAAACTGGCAAACCTTTTAGAAATCAGAAAGGGCTAGTGAAACAAACACACCTCCCTTCATTTTCTGAAAGTCGGGTAAAAATAAAACTTACAACTACTTATTTTGTTTTTTAATTGCATCACCACATTATTTATTTACACTAGTAATAAAAAGGCGGAAAAACGATCTGGATGGTTTTGAAAAAATTTGAAAAGCCAAAACTCCAGACAGAAAGATTTGGAAAAACAGTAGATACAGGTTAAACAAAAAAGAAATGAATAAACTGGTCTTATTCAGTTTCAGTTTTAGTTTTGACAGAGGAGTCATTATTACATCAACGACGCATCTCTTCTATTTATAAAATTGAAAAAAAAAAAAAAAATCTAACATAGATCAAATAATTATGGTTACTGAAGATAATAGATCTATGTTCTAAGCCTTACGATCTCAACCTGAAAATATCATCACAGATGTATATTTGTTTCTTGAATAAATGCAATTCGCTTATAGTAATGTAGCTCTTTGATGTATTTCTTAACTTGACTCCTGTAACACAGTTATATAACTAGCACAGGAGTCAGAGCCTCAAATATTATTGTAATTAGGATTTTCTTTGGTGCCAATAAAGATTATTATTATTATTATTATTATTATTTCTTAATGTTTATCGTACTAGATTACGTTGTTCGATCTATAAAACTTTAAAAGTTAAGCTCCAGACTAAAAGGTATGAAAAGACACTACAGATTAAATAAAACAAGCATTAAATAAACAGTCTTATTCAGTTTCAATTCCAGTTTCAGTTTCAGTTCCAGTTTTGACAGAGTTCTTCAGGATTTTACGATAGTTTTCTATTTGCTCGATGGTGTCGAAGAGCGGTAAATTCTTGGTCTCAGGAGTAAGCAGAAGGAGTAAACACGAAATGATTGATGTACAGCCGAAAAGCATAAATGGAAAACCATCAAAAATTGAGTTCTGTAGAAAGAAAGAAATTTATTTAGTTTGCTTATTCAACGTATAACAGAAAGGTGTGGGCAAGAATTTTTATAAAAAGCAGTTTATGGCGGTACTATAATATGTATATATTAAAAATAGGGACTTGGTTTTAGAAAGCATACAATTTTATTTAAGGATATGAACAGCTGGCCGATAGTAAATTTGGCTTTCGTTCTGGTGTGGGTACTAAAGAGGCTCTGTTTTCGATATATTTTTTGGTTAAAAAATGCAAAGATATGAGGCAGGATGTCATTAAGTGCTTTCTTGATTACGAAAAAGCCTTTGACATAGACAAACACGATCGTTTTATCACACTATTAAAAGACATCAACCAGGATGACAATGATATTTGGATAATCTAGAGCCTTTATTGAAACCAACGTGCTACGATTAGGGTGGCAGGAACAGAATCCAAAGAATTTGCAATCAAAAGAGGAGTAAAGCAGGAATGCATAGCATATTGTGTCCTATTCTGTTCAGTCTCTACTCAGAAATCTATAGCCGAAGCGCTAGAAGACATGAATTGTGACGTTAAAAAAAAATGAACGTGTCATTAATAATCTTACCCTAACTCAACACAGTACCTATAAGCTGTGAGCTTTATCTGTGACAGAGCTGCAGAATATTTTCGACTGAGTGATTGAGTGGAGTTAGAAAGCTGGCTTGAGGATGAACTATAATAAAACCAAACCAGCCATTAGTATCTGACTGAAGACTGGGAATGTGATGTAGAAATAAAAAAACCGGCCTTGAAGTCGCCCGAAGTGCTTTCACCCTGCGCTCCGTACTCGACTCTTAAATTATTGTATTTTGCCCATTCTTCTGTATAAACTTTAAAACGTATTTGAAAAGACGCAATTTGAAAAAAGAGGCCGTAATTTTTTACTGCCAGATTCTTTTTTTACGGCTTTACCTATTGTTTGCAAACTTGGCATTGCATGTACATGTAGAATCGCGACGAATCACAAGCGTGTTGTTTTTCATCCGAAGTGAATTTTGTATTTTTATAGAGGCTTTCGAAATGTAGACCTACACACGGATGCTAAGAGTTAATTTGACCTAGAGAGATTCAAACAAAGAAATCTTGCGATGCGTCGGCAAAAATCGTGAAATTCTGGATACTATCAGAGTTGGTATTTTTATAGGTAAGACACAAACGATACAGCCTCTTACAACTTCGTATGATGGGCAAATTAGCTAGAAGAGAATAGACAGGCATTTCAAACGCCAAGGAACTTTTCCATCTCGTTAGGGAAAAGAAAAAGTGTCAACCTTCACAATTCGGAGAGGCACTAGAAGAATGTAATTTATATAATGTATATGAAGGAATTATAGAATATTATAATAAAGTACCGTCATAGGCGTCAGGGGTGCAGTCATGTTGGCTAATCGAGTGGAGATTCCTTGGACCCCTACAAAGGTTCCTCTCACACTGGTAGGAAACAATTCCAATATATATGTGATCAGGCTTGAGAAACACGCTGCTATTACGATCTTGGCGATGAAGAAGATCGTCAGCTTTAGCCATGGATAATCTGTGAGTTAACATTTTAGTTTTTTTAATAATTTATCAACGTTGCGTGCCTAGAGGTGGCCGTTAAAAATAAATGAAGTTGAATTAGTTTTTACCAAGATTTATTCCTGAAGGTTTTTTCAAGTAAATTTTTAAAATATCTTGGGACAAATCACGCTCGGCCATCAGGCCCCAAACAAGGCAGAGCTTGTACTATGGTAACCAGACTACTAAAAATACATACTTATATATTTCTAAATACTTAAGTATTACATTTAATTTATTATAATTTAATAGATTAGACAGACATCTATTCTATACTTTTATTATAAAAAGGAAAGATTTGATTGTTGGTTTGTATTGAATAGGCTCCGAAACTACCGGACGGATTTGAAAAATTCTTTCATAGTTGTGAAGCTACACTAACCCCGGGTGACATTGGCTATTTTTTATCCCCGTATTCTCACGGGCATGGGAACTACGCGGGTGAAACCGCGAGGCGTCCGGTAGTAATATATAATCTTGCTCATCACACAAATGTTTTTCAGGATAAATTTTTCTTCTTTTTTTCGTTTATTTGCAGGATAAACCCTGACTGCAAAACCAGAGTTGGTGGGTTGAGAATTGATTGAATCAGGGGTGAGGATTGAACCCACAAACTTTGGTTTAGCAGTCAGGGTCACTAACCACAAGACAAAGAGGCCTAATGGTAAGTGACCCCGTTATATTTACAAGTTTAGCAAGTAACGACGATAATTTATAAATTAACCATAAAATGTTTACCCGTGACCAAGGCCGTTGCAAACGGTCGAAACGTTGGGCAAATAAAACTAGGGTACTAGAGCTGATTGATAAGTTTCCGAAACGACGAACTCAAAAAAATATATTACATTATATTCAGCATCTTTTTGAAAACAGAACGCCAAATTTGAATTAAATTGGAATTTGTATGAGAGGACCTAACTGTCTTTGTCGTGAACTTTCTTAACAATAGAAAGAAACGAAATTCGTGCGGTTATAAAGTTTTAAGTTTTAAAAGAGAAAACAGCTACCCAGATTAAAGTAAAGCTAGACAGTATTTTAGGTAATTCTGCTGCTGCTTTAAGAACTATTCACACCTGGGTAACTGATTCTAAACGTGGTAGACAGAGCTGCGAAGCTACCCACGAAACCAGACTTGATCAAAAAAATTCCCAAAATAATACTGATCAATCGGCGCTTAAAGTTGCGAGAGATAGCAGAGATGGTTAGCATTTCATCTGAACGCGTTTTTAAAATTTTACATCAATATTTTGAAGTGAAAAAGCTTTGCGCGCGATTGGTGCCGCGTTTGCTCACTGTCGACCAAAAGCAACGTCGAGTGGACGATTCATACGAAGTGTTTGGCGCTGATTAAGCGAGATCCTAACGAGTTTTTGCAGCGTTATGTTACAGTAGATGAAACTTGAATACATGATTATACTCTTGAAACAAAAAAACAATCTAAGCACTAGACTGAGAGCCGAAAACCTGCTCCGAAAAAAGCAAAAACGGTTTTGTCTGCCGGCAAAGTGATGAGGATTGTATTTTGGGATGCTCGAGGGACTACTTTGCAGATAGCAAATAGAAAAAAAAATAAATGGAGACAAGCAATCTTGCTGCAAAAATTAAGTTATGAAACCTGAAAGAAACGACCTCATATCAAAAAGAAAAAAAGCAAGAAAAAATTTTTGTTCCATCATGACAACGCGCCTGTAACTCCTTGAATTGTGGTTCGAATTCTTATCGCATTCACCCTATTCCCCAGATCTGGCACCGTGCAACTTCCACTCGTTTCCAAACGTGAAGAAATAGTTAGGTGGCCAGAGATTTTCATCATTTTCATTTTAATTCAAGATGAAGTCATTGTTGCCGTAGACGAGTACTTTGAGGGGTTGGAGAAAACATTTTATCAGACTAGTGTAACAGCATTGAAGAAGCGGTGGACTAAATGCTTCGAGGTAGGAAGGAACTACGTAGAGAAATCAATTTATTTTAAATAGATTATTAAACTTTTTCTTTGCCGTTTCGTAAACTTATTAATTAGCCCTCGTATTTAGCCTTACTATAAAATATTCACGCGATTAAGACACGATTATAAAATTCTATAATGTGTCCAAATCGCTTAAGTTTACACACATAAAAATTTACCTCAATACTATTTGTATACCCAAACCACAAAGCTCTCTAATTATTATAAGGTATGTATATTTTTCTAGTAGGTACTTACTTGGTGGTACGAATACAAAAATTATACTCATAATCCCGCACAGTGAATAGCCAGCAATCAGCGGCATTTTTCTTCCAACTTTATAGACCAGTATCAAAGCAAGTAACTCTCCTGGGAATGACATGAGAGTTGTTAGGAAAAAATTCAAATATTTGTTTCCTGGCAGCCATACTGCGTTCATCATCATGCCGTAGTATATAAATAGGCTTGAAAATCTACAAAAACATCCCACTACCAATCTTTTAATCATTTCTTTAGATCTGAATACATCAGTGTAACTTTCTTTAACTTCTTGTCTCCCAATATTAAACTTGGCTTTAATTTCAGCTTCATCTATATTTAAAAGTTCTTCTTGATTAATCGGAACATTATTTTTTTCTGCTATTTGTTTTAATGTTTTCTTTGCTTCTTGAGTTTTACTGTTTACTATTTGCCATCTTGGACTTTCATTAATTAGAAATATGTAGGATATGAAGAATATACATGGCCCGTAAATAATGGCGGCGATAGTCCTCCAATGTGGCACATACATTGCAATAAGCGCGAATAAGCTTTCTCCAAGGTATACGGAACACGTAAAGACGATGCCTGACATCGGTCGATGTTTCTTGCTGCTAATTTCTATTACTGAAAAAAAAACTAAATTGTGAAAAAAGAATGAGTGATTGAGCAAATCATGAAGCACAATAATTACAAACTTACATAAGACCATGGCCGCAGAACGATTTCCTCCTGTACCTAACCCTTCAAGGAACTCGATAGCAATGTACAAATAGTAGGACGTAGCGAAAGTTTTGAAATAGCCGATACAGCCTGCCACAACACTAAATATAAGTACAGGTTTGCGTCCGAATCTGAAAAAGAGAAAATTGTAATAAAGATAATTTATTCTTATTTTATGAATGCGGAAGTTTGGATGTATGTATGGAACGATGGATGCATCTTTGTTATTCAGTCACGCCACAACGGTTTAATAAATCGAAATTTGGAACAGAGTCTGGAGTAGCACATAGGCTACTTTTTATACCGGAAAAATGGCCCCGTGGGATATATATATTTTTTTTTAATTTCCACGCGAACGAAGTCGCGGGCGATAGCTAATTAATCTATACTAATATTATAAATGCGAAAGTCTGGATGGATGTTCGTTATTTCATCACGTAAAATACGCATATATGCGAACTGTTCAACAAATTTTACATCTCACTTACCAATACCAACATTAAAAACAGTAACCAAAATCATTCTGTACCAAATAATGTTAAGAGTATTTTTCTTACTCCCGTAAACGAAAGAGACATAAATAATATAATCAAATCTTTAAATAACTCAAATTCGACAGGATATGATGACATACATACAAAAGTAATTAAAAAATGTGCTGAAGAACTTGTATCTCCACTTACTTATATTGTTAACTTATCATTAACAGAGGGGAAATTTCCAACCCGGCTGAAAAAGTCTATAGTTAAGCCGCTTTATAAAAAGGGCGATAAAACAAACATGAACAACTACAGACCCATAACACTAATTCCAATTCTAGCAAAGGTTTTCGAGAAAATAATGCATAATAAAATAGAAAGATTTATATCGTCATGTAGCATCCTAAAAAAAGAGCAATATGGATTTAAAAAACAGAGCTCCACATCCCTGGCATGTTTCTCTATGATAAAACATATTACACAGGCAATAAATGAAAAGGAAATGATAGCTTGCATATTCTTAGATATGACAAAGGCCTTTGACTTTGTCCGTCACGATACACTAATGTCCAAACTTTATAACTACGGTCTGCGCGGTACTGCTTACTACTGGATTAAAAGCTATCTAGAAAATAGAGTACAATGCGTTGAAATATCGAGAATTGAACGTAATCAGCATAAATGTTACCAATACGCATATCAACAAAATAGCTACGGTGTACCACAAGGCAGTATTCTTGCCCCTTTATTGTTTCTACTGTATATTAACGATCTTCCCGATGCAATAAATCAGGATTGTATTCTATTTGCGGATGATACAACATTAATAATAAAAAGTAGAAACATGAAAACACTACAAACAAAAGTTAACATAGCCCTAAACAAATCCATAAACTGGTTGGAACGAAACATTTTAAAAATAAATATTCCCAAAACCAATATAATACAATTTCAAACATATAAAGCAAATACTCTACCTCTAGAAATATTGTACCAAAATCAACCACTGAATAATATAAACGAATGTGTATTTTTAGGTATAAATGTGGACAAGAATTGTAACTGGAAGGCTCATATTGAAAAAAACTGTCAACAAAATCGATCGTTATGTATATGTACTGAAAAAAATAAGACAAATAGTTAACGTAAAGACTGCTATTATTGCCTACCACGCATATGTGACGTCGGTACTCCGATATGGTATTGTTATATGGGGTAACTCGGTAGACGTGGATAAATTATTTATAACACAAAAAAAATGCATCAGAGCAATGTTTCAATTGGACCACTTAGATAGTTGCAAAACATTATTTAGACTACATAGGATACTAACATTACCATGCATATATATATTTGAAATGTGTATATTTGTAAAAACCAATATGACACTTTTTCAAAAACTAGGAGACAGAGAGAATAGTAGGACTAGACATAAAGACAGGCTCAAAATACCACAGATAAAACTAGAACTATTTAAGAAAAATTGTTACTGTATGGCTATAAAAATATATAACCACCTTCCACAAGACATATCAAATCTACCTATTAGGCAGTTCCGCAGAGAACTGGTAAAATTGTTACAAGAAAAAATATACTACAATATCTATGAATACCTTAATGATAAATTTTAATTGCGTTTAATGTATAATTTTTAATTTAACTTTATTATTATTATTTTTCACTTAATGACATTATTCTAATTATATTAAATTACTATGATTGCATGGCTTGACATAATATAATAAATGTATTTTAACTAATATTAAGTTTAAGATATACCTGTACAATGTTTAAATATTTGCACGCCACAATTGGCAGAATATGCTGTAACGCCTTTTTTTATAAGACCTGTACCTCACCATGTTCTTGAAAATAAAAATATATTCTATTCTAAAAAAAAAAAAAACGGCTAAACGTATCTGAACGAAATTTGGTACAGAGGTAGATAATGGACTGGAAAAGCACATAGGCACGTGAGATAGATTTGTTTTTTACGTTTGAAGTCGCGGATAGCAGCTAGTCTATAATATATTAAAACTTGTTATAGAGGTCGGAACGAAGCAATAACAAAAGCCGTGATAGTTCTTTAACTACCGAGTAGATGGCGCTGCGAGGGCCTAACTCGCGTGCATCTAGGGATAGAAAAAATTGAGATCTAGTAACATATAGTCCAGATAGGTGGTTCGCTTCTGGCCCTGGTTTAGCAATGGAAGTTTTGGGTTTAATTCCTGAGTTTGGATTTCAAATTTTTCTATCTTTCAAAAATGCAATTATTGTATTTGTTATAGAGGTCGTTTGAAACTTGTAATAATTTAGATTACTTTTTTACGCGGTTATTAATAATCTATTAATTAATTTGTCAATAGTTACTAGTTTCAACTTAAACTCACTTATCCGCTATCCATCCATAAGGCATCATAGTTATGAGCCAACCAGCGCTATGGATAGTGCCAACCAAATTTGACTTCCAGGGTTGACAGGCCAGGTTCAACTGGAAAATAAGCAGGAATAACATAAATTAGCAATCACAAGAGTTACCATTATAGAAAAAAAATATTTAATCTCGACTATATATTTGACTGCCTCTGTGGCGCGGTGGGACTATGTCTGACTGCTATGTAAGAGATCGTGGGTTCGATTCCCACACGGTACACAACTTTGTGTGATCTACAAATTGTTGTTGCGAGTCTGGGTGTACTTTGTGTTCGTGACTTGAATGTTTATAAAGTCCCGCGCGACACAGGGCTTGTACCCGTCGTCCTTAAAAAAAAGAAATATATAAAATTCTCGTGTCACAGTTTTCGTTGCCATACTCCTCCGAAACGGCTTGACCGATTTTGATGAAATTTTGTGTGCATATTGGGTAGGTCTGAAAATCGGACAACATCTATTTTTCATCCCCCTAAGAGTTTGTTTGTTTGTTTGAACGCGATAATCTCAGGAACTACTGGGCCGCATTGAAAAAATATTTTATTGTTGGATAGCCCATTTATCGAGGAAGGCTATAGGTTACGTATGAAAAATGTTGTAAAAAAAAAAGGGAAAATTTACGCAGACGAAGTTGCGCGGGTCAGCTAGTATATGTATATAATTCTGTTGTTCGGTCTATAGTTATACCAGAAGCCAGAAAATTCTAATAAAAAAATATGAGGATGAATTAGTTTAACAATGTTTTATAAAAATATGTAATATGCAGGTACCTCAGCAACAACAGTATCATTGCTCTCATAGATCCAATGGTCACACGTAGTGAGTTCACCAGTGAAGCTGTTGTTGGTACAGACTTGTTCCCCGGGCCTGAGCACGGGTGCTGAACATCTGTCTATGTTTGCATCCGGCCACCAACTTGGTTGCTGGGCTGTTGAGTTTGTGTCTTCACATTCGTCTACTCGACATCTGCATATAAAATTATATATTTAGTTTTAGGGTTCCGTACCTCAAAAGGAAAAACCGGAACCCTTACAGGGTCACTCGTGTTTCTGTCTGTTCGTCTGTCGTATCGTTTTTTTTAAAGTTCTGGAAAAACTTAGAACACCGCCCCCCCCTTACATCCGAAGCTACTGGGCCTAATAATTTGGAAAAAACATAAATGATAATTCCTAACCTATACATTACAGGAAAACCTACAGAAAGTCTCAATTTTAAACATGGGGGTCATTTTTGGGAGGTCAGTAAGCAATAAAATCGATAACAGTGTCGTGCTACTTATCAAATGATAGGGTGGTTAGGATGTCTTATATATATTTTTATTATAATTTTGAAATAATTACTTTAATATTTATTCAAAAACCATATAAAGAATAAGCCATTAAATAGACCATTCCCTCCCCCCCCCCTATCTCTGAAGCTACAGAAAAAAATACGAATCTATAGATTACAGGAAAACCTATTAGAAGTCGGTCTTATGAATATGAGCGCCATTTTAGTGGCAAAACAGTGAATTGAAAAACCATTATGAAAACGGTATAGTGTGCATGAAAACAAATGTAAGGCTTGGTGTAAACGACTCAAATATGTATTTTTTTAAGTTATTTAAGTATGTATGAAAATCGATCCCCTTCCTCAGTCAAATTACTGAGCCTACAATTTTGAACGAAAGTCTATAGTGTGAAAATAACGTGGTAAATCGAGTGGCCTGTTGTTCTAGTGGGTAGTCACCCTTACTGTTAAGCTAGGGGATGTGGGTTCGATTACCATCTAGGATAAGTATATTCTACAGACATACACACAGTTTATAAACATACAGTTTATAAACAAACAAACATTGTAAACATTGGCAATTTGAAAACGAAAACGAATACGATGGCGAAGACGAAAAAAAAGATATAGTCCATTGAAAAGTTACATTTATTTGGGGTTGCGTTTTTTAGAGGACGCAATTTTATTTTTTTAATGTAGGGGCAGTCAGTGTAAAGCTAAAATCAAGTTTTTGGGGTCGCCACCCTTGTCCCACGGCCGACAGCTTGAAAATAAGGGTTGAAATGGTTTTTACGATATATCTCTTAAACTATTTATCTGATAAAAAAAATTTGTTAACGTTTTTTGTTGCAAATTAAATTCTCTACAACTTTGGTTCAGTAACTTATTGTCGTAGAACTATAAATAAAATAGTTATATGCGAAAATGTTCAGAAATTTTATCAGCTATTCTTACAATAAGAGAAGTTAGGTTAGTTAGGAATCTTCATTTCTCGCAATAAGATTTTTTGCTTCCTAATTAGATTTCGACGAATTCTGGCTTTAACAGCATTTGTAGTTCTAACAGTACGCGGCCGCCCCGATCTTTTATATTCTTAGACATCGGAAGTGTTGTTGTATAGAACGATATACGAACATACGGCTAATTCCAATCTTTTGAAGTGTCTGGAATATGACCGACGGCTCCATACCCACTTAGTACAAGGTGATCACCGCATTCCTATTTTCTTTAACACCCCAAACCATATTGTAATTTGATAATGAACACGAAAAAATATGTGAAATGGCGCGAAATCGAAAGAACTTTTAAAAATATGCGCGTTCCAAATTCAGAGTCATTAAAAAGTTGAAAAAAGGAAAAAAAATTGTGTAACAGTATTTATGGCCAGACACAGAATAGTATTTATATTTTGTTTAAAATAAATAACTAGACATAAAAGAATAAAAACCTGTCAATAATAAGAAAATCAGGTGTAGAGGGTACCCTAAGATGGATGCCGACATCTGGGCAGGCCAAGGAATGAATGATATAATGATTTAATGATTTAATTATAGCAAAAAGAAAAGAGAAAGCAGTAGACTAGAAAATTAGGAAATGCATGTTCTTTGTTCAACAGTGGTACGGTGGTTTATTTTTTTAATACATTGAAAGTGATTTTGATAGTCGTAGACACTAGATCATGATGCGACTTACCTGTATGCCAAGTCTCCTACCATAAACACGTAATTAATGTTAGATACAGTACCAAGCATGATCGTTAAACATATCAGCACATATTGAATCAGCTGGAACTTTCCAGATTTGTTCATTATTTCTGATATGTCGCACGTCGCTTTATCTTCTTTTTCTCTCTTCATTATGCTAATGCTTTTTATTGTATCCCAAAACTTCATTTTTGTGCAAACTGAATTTATTGAATTTCAAATAATTACTTTGTAAATGTTTATTAAAATATTTTACTTTGTCACTTACTACGTCCACTTATTCTAATGTAATGCCGTTACCTACTTCCTTTTTCTATTCATTATCTTTGAGTGATATGTTGAACATTTACTGTGGAATATTTAGAAAAACAAGCATTTACATTTGCTGATATACTTAATTAATTTTGTATTTGCTTTAGTAAAGTCACCTTTTGAGCTACTAATGTTACAATTTTTGGCGATAAGTTTAGTAAAATGTTTTAGGTATTTTGGAAGACTTATTTATTATTATTAATTGCACTTAAATATTTATAATTTAGACGGGCCTGTTGGTCTTGTGTTTAGTGACCCTGACTGCGAAGCCAAAGGTCGTGGGTTCGAACCCCACCCAGTATAAAACTTTGTGTGATGAGCACGATCATTTATTCTGTGTCTGGGTTAACACCCATTTATCTATAATATGTATGTGTTTAGAACTATATAAGTACGTTTATCAGTTGTATGGTTTCCATAGTACAAGTTTTGCTTAGTTTGGGATCAGATGGCGTTGTGTGGATTGTCCCAGGGTATTATTACTAGATATAATCTATACTAATATTTTAAAGCGGAAGAGTTTGTTTGTTTGTTTAAACGCGCTAATCTCAGGAACTACTGGTCCGATTTAAAAAAAACCTTTGTTTTGTTGGATAGCCCATTTATTGAGGAAGGCTATAGGCTATATAACATCACGCTGCGACTAATAGGAGCGGAGCAGCGATGAGAAATGTTGCAAAAACGAGGAAAATTTATGCATACGAAGTTGCGCGGGACAGCTAGTAATAATAATAATAATACTTCATTTTGGGCAAGATCCATAGATGTGTTAGTAACAAGATTTATAAACCAATATTGATTTTCTAATAACGCTGAAGGGGTGGTAGGGCATTTCCTGTATTCCCAAGTCCCCCACCACAAATACTACGGTTATTGCTAGATATAGTGTTAAACATGATAGAAACGCAGAACTTTAAATGGGTGTGATGTTAATGTTGTTTGTTAACTGACGTTGTGTTGTTGAACGATGTGTAAATTGTCGCGTGTTGGGTCCGATACACGACAAGTGGAAACGGGCCCTCAGTCGACCCATGACCACAATCGGTGCAATTCAATCGAGACGTCACCGTCGGATATATAAAAGGTTCGTACCTTTACATACTTAACGATATTACTTATTCCACACATAGATCAGTCTCTTTTTTTAAGATAACTAACAATGTGGGATTGGGTACCACATTACAAGCAATCTTGTAAACCCCTCCTGCTAAAATAAATTACTTGTGTTAGGAGTTGGTTCACGTTGGTAGTATCAGTTAATGGTATAATGGTATTAGAGGAAAACCAGCCTAAGGCTTACATCGTGAATCTTACCATTATGGTAAGATTCACGATGTAAGCCTTAGGCTGGTTTTCCTCTCACACTGATCGTCGGCGTTGATGCACACTATCTATGACCGCCGACGCCTGTAGGAGGTGATCGGTCAGCGTCACTCAGAAACGTTACATTCAATTTACATACAGCGTAAGTTAGCCAACGCCGACGATCAGCGAGAGAAGACAAACAGCCTTAACCATTATCCTACTGCCGCTAGATCGTTAACGGACTTGGAATCTCGGAACAGCTTAGGAACATAGTGGTCCGAGATTTCGTATCTGTAAGCAATGTTTATGTGTGCTTGCTCGAGCACGTTCGAGCCTGAGCAGTGCTGCTGAGATTTTTTATAGGTCACCTATATAAAAATCTATAGTATGCCACACGAAGCGACGCGGCGCCGCGCGTTTGTTTCGGCTCTGAAATCGTGTGTTCGGGTAGGGAGGCAATTGCCTATACCAAATTGTAAAAGTGGCAATAAATAAAAAGACTCACTGAATCATACACAAGTATATTTACTAATTCGTATCGTTGTAAAAAAACATGGCAAGAGATTGTTCTTCCTCCAGTCGTAACCATCGACATCCAGAGTTACTCTCGTAATAGACAATGCCCAGAAAAGAGTTCAAAACACATTAAGTCGACTCCTTCCACCGAAGGCATTCGGTAGCTCGGGCAGTGGCTCGGCTCGGCTCGGCTCGGCATGGCTATGATTGGCTATGGTGGGCTATGATTGGCTATGATTGGCTATGATTGGCTATGATTGGCTATGGTTGGCTATGGTTGGCTATGATTGGATATGATTGGCTATTATTGGCTATGATTGGCTATGATTGGCTCGCTATGCCGCGCTGTGATTGACTGGGGCGTTGTGATGTAACATTCGGCCGTCCTGAAACAATTGCTCCCGCAATGGGAGAAGGTTGATTAGCTTTCTAGAAGGTCAATAACGTCTCCGGTTTAAGTTGATCATCGGAACTGCTGGCACTGTCAGATATAGGGACTGTACTGTGATAAGGTCTTAAAGAGTCTGCAGCAACCAAGTCTGTAAAGGCTTTGTACCCTCTGAGTCCCTTAACACTTACATTGAATATATTATAATTAACCAGAATAAATGTTATCGAGCTTAGTTTTAACTTGTGTTGCACTACTTGTGCGTGCTTGCCATGCAATTGCCTTGCTGCCAAAGAACTAAAATATGACTTGACTTTCGCCTTTTGTCAAAGTTCCTTTTTATCTTGTCACTTGCTACCTTTAACCCAGCACTTGCTTTATTACGTCTAATCTGCACAGGCTCACTAACACACCCACTGAATATCGCATGGTGGCCTAGAGTTTTTGGCAAACATCAAATCATAGAACTCTCATTTGGAGTGTTGTTGATACCCCACAGGATGTCAGGTAAGCAGTTTGCTTAATTATTAGCTTCGCTAAGATCCGTGGTCCGTAATGCATTCAAAATGGTGTGTTTAGTGCGCTCCACCTGACCATTAGCACGTGAGAATGCAACAGAAATCAAGACATGCCTGAACTGTTTGTTTGATAAAATTTTCTTAAAATGCCTACTATTAAAAGCTTTCCGTGATCACTGAAAGTTTATCAGGGTAGCTAAATAAACTGAAAATTGGTCTAAATAGTTTC
The DNA here is from genome assembly GCA_945859575.2 of Herminia tarsipennalis. Lineage (NCBI taxonomy): Eukaryota > Metazoa > Arthropoda > Insecta > Lepidoptera > Erebidae > Herminia > Herminia tarsipennalis. Next base: position 21,269,550 of record OX243846.2, read on the forward strand.
CACAGAATTTACAACCATCACCAAGCAATAGGTACACGGGATAATGTCTCGTTTGGTTAAGGGGGCACGAACCGCTGTACAATCAGTAACTATCTTAACATGTTTACCTACAATATATACTTATTCTAAACCTTCGTAACGATTCGACCAACGCGAGAGTTTCGAGTTCGTAACTATGGTATGTACCTACATTATTTACCCTTACCTACTAGTTACCCTACTAAAATAAATAAATTTTTCTCAAATAAATAAACCTATTTGCACAGAATTGCACATCAAAAGATGGTAAAAACAGATCGTCTAAGAAGGCCAATATCTCATTTCGTAAACTTATTCCTAGTTTTCGTACTGTCACAATGATCAGTTTTTGATCTGTCACTTGAGTTAAGTTTCATGGAATTAACGATATTATTCCTAAATCTCATAAAAACTAGCTTGCTACATAGTTTAAAGTAATTTATACTAATATTATAAAGCTGAAGAGTTTGTTCGTTTGTTTGTTTGAACGCGATGATCTCAGGAACTACTGGATCGAATTAAAAATCTTTTACTGTTGAATAACCCGTTTATCGAGGAAGGTTATAAGCTATATAACACTACGTTACGATCAATAGGAGCGGAGCAGCAATAACAATTTTGTAAAAACAGGGAAAATTTACGCAGACGAAGTTGCGCGGGTCAGCTAGTCTGTGATATAAATTGACGATGCGTTAGCCAAACCGAATAGAACGCGTGTATATTCATAGTGCCCCTGTGGAGTTAAAAAAAGCTGTTTTGTGTGTGTCTTCAGGAAGGATTTTAACTTGGTGATAACTTTGTGCTAAATCGACAAGACATGTGAAGACATTCTTGCCAGCTAACCTTGTAATTTGATCATCGATGTTTGGCAATGGGAGTCTACCTATTTTTGACCGTATTGCCGTTAAAGGTCGGTAGTCAAAGCACAGCCTGCTATCGCCGTTTTTCTTCTCGACAAGGATAACTGGAAAAGCACGACTTAGATTCTCGAATTATAACTGCATCTAATAATTCAAAGATTTTGAAACTATCTCCTGTTCGCTTTGTGATAAACGGTGCCTAAGCTTGACGGTATATAGGCTGTTCACTCGCTAATGTTATTTTCATTGCTAATATATCTGTACAACCTAAATCATGTGTTTTATTTGCAAAACAGTTTACTAATTAAGCTATTGTGATCGATTTTATTTAATGAGCCCGACCGAATCTTGTGTAATACGCTCAGTCCTCCAATAGTGCTAATATTGGCTAGGCTGGTACGTAACAATGACGCTACAGGATTGCAATTATGATCATTAACTTCAGCTGCCGGGGTTATAGTGTAAGTTTGCGGGCTAACCTGAACTTTCGGCGACGGTGATGTAGTGCAGCTGTCAGCTATGGTCAATACTTCGCCCTGCACCCAGAGGATGTTGCGTGTGCCGCTGTGGTTGACCTTCATGCACCTGATGGTGCCTCGTAGCCTATATTACAGGTAGGATGACGTCGCAGTTTCACTCCAGTCGTGAATCTCGCCGAGTGGATAGATCTTTTTGATCCATGCTGACGCAGTAGTACCTACACTCTTCACTGTTGGGGTCGAACTTTGCTATCAACGACGCCGCGCGGTGTTCTTTTTTGTGGAAATAGAGGATATCCTTACGTCCATTTGACGCATGGGTCTTTGTACCTCGCTCTCCAAGTCTTTTGAGAAGTTTTCGGGCTGTAGGTGTGCTTGTGGGTGAAATTTCATTTTCATTTTTAATAGCGTCGGATGCCTCTTTTTGTGGATTGCTGTGATGCTTGGGCGTGATTATGCTACATAGTTTCTTTATTTATCCCACTTCTGAGATGTAAAAGTGGCAATAAATAAAAAGACTCACTGAATCACACACAAGTATATTTACTAATTCGTATCGTTGTAAAAAAACATGGCAAGAGATTGTTCTTCCTCCAGTCGTAACCATCGACATCCAGAGTTACTCTCGTAATAGACAATGCCCAGAAAAGAGTTCAAAACACATTAAGTCGACTCCTTCCACCGAAGGCATTCGGTAGCTCGGGCAGTGGCTCGGCTCGGCTCGGCTCGGCATGGCTATGATTGGCTATGGTTGGCTATGATTGGCTATGATTGGCTATGATTGGCTATGATTGGCTATGATTGGCTATGGTTGGCTATGGTTGGCTATGATTGGCTATGATTGGCTATTATTGGCTATGATTGGCTATGATTGGCTCGCTATGCCGCGCTGTGATTGGCTGGGGCGTTGTGATGTAACAAAATATATGACGAAGACTTGAAGATTCATAAATCTGGAAGTGACAATTGCTCCTGTTGTTGCCCTTGGATTCACGCCTGTCTATACTTGCATATTCTGTGGACAGCGGCTCAAAAAAATGTCAGTGCGTGGTTACGTTTCATAGTGAACTTCCAAAACTTACCAAGATATTTTTGTTTTTATACCAAGACAACTCCTAGGTAGGGCGGAGTGTAAGCGGAGCAGTGCTGGCACTGCAGTTGCTTGCGCGGCTAAAGGAAGGGCACATTTTATTAACAGACTGTACGTCCAACACTCCGCTGTGGTGCTGCAACGCCAGTGTGAACGCCTGCGCGGCTCTTTGTTTGCGGTGCGGTGTCGTACCGCGCCGTGTGGTTTGGCTCTCACAACTGACATTGAGTTAAATGCACCGTCTTGTGCCTCCTTCAGAACGATGATCCGCGCCTGGGTACAGAAGGCCGGGCGAAAATAAGTCCACGTACTCATAGACACGCACGTACTCAATTCTACTAGGGCGATTTAATATTTGCGCCAAAGTGCCGCGCTGGAGCAGCGGCTGCAGAGCTGTGCCTGCGCTGCTTTGTAAATCTATATATAAATAAACATATGTTTTTATATATACGCACGACTGCAGCACTACACCCGTGCTTTTTATTATTTACAAGCTGACCCACGCAACTTCGTCTGCGTCAATTTTTCCCGTTTTTCTAACATTTTTCATTGCGGTTCCGTTCCTATTAAAGTAGAGTAAAGAATAAAGAGAAGAGTAAAGAATTCCATTTTTTTTTCAATTTAACTCAAAGTTTCTGAGATTATCGCGTTCAAACAAACAAACACACTACAGTTTTATAATATTAGTATAGATAAACTTTATATAGCTGTAACCTGTGAAAAGTATTTAGCAGTTGCTAATTTATGACAATGTTAATCTTAGTGTTTTAGTCTAGTATTAGATAAAGACTGTTTAGAATGTATGTTTAAATAAGACAAATGTTTTAAATTGAATTCACGGAATAATGTCACTAATGTCGGACAACAATCTTGGTTCTGCATTCGAGCGTAGTAGATAAGGTATTACAATCAAGCAGGTTGGCTCAACTTAATTCCGATTTTAATTTCCTTCTTCTGTAACTATTAATTTTGAACACTGCCAGAGCTCGATCTATCCATGCTCATTGAAGCACGCGCATGTAAGCAACTCATATAAGCATTAGTCCGAAATTTACAACGACCTTCTTATTTGCCTCTAATATTATGGATTCGAGGTCGAACCGATCAATGTGATTTCGACCTCCACAATTAAATATACGTTAAAGGATATTGGACGAGAATGGACCAAATATCTACCACCGAGATATAACTCAATAGTCCACTTTTTTCTAAAGACAGTTAAAAAAATGACTCCCTAAACATAGCATTATTTTTCGTCATTTTATAGAAGCTCAACATCGTAAATAGTTTTACTGAAGATCTATCTAAATTGTCTGCCAGGTCTTAGCAACACGTTGCTGTGATAATTTTTTAATAATAATATATGTTAAAATTACGAAACGGCAGACTTGGTCAAATGCATAAGAAATCCCCATAATTTTTGTAACGTTTAGTTGTGGACCTAAGGATCCCACACAACAGCTTCATGAATGAAAGGTATAAGGAACTCGCTATGCAAAATTCCAGATCTGGTAAAATACATTCATGAAGCTGTTCATTTGGTCTTATGCTAATAGGCTAATAGGCTAAAGGTGCATTGATTATTTGAGGCATTTAACACAGAATACCGAGAGTTCAAAAGGCATATTACATAGAAAACTCTATCAATACAATAATTACATTTTTGAAAAATAGAAAAATTTTAAGTCTAGACCCAGACTCAAAAATTCAATTATTGATAAAGTAATTGGCCTATAAAAATTACTATAATAGAAAACTCGGTATAAAGTAGTCGGCTCCGTTGCTCTTTCTCTTCTTTTCTTTTAGTAATGTCCAGAGGTACAGAAAACATGGTCACCCTATTTAGGAAGGAGAACCCCTATTTAGAAAGAGATGGAGAGGACAACAATATTTTCAAGGTCAAATTGTTTTAGTTTTCATTATTCGGTCAGCATGTGGCCCCCATTATTTACTCTATCTTCATGGTACTAATATTATAGAAGTCAGTGAAACAAATTGTACCTACCTGAACAGTGTCCGTAAACGCCTGTCTATGTGTGCGTTGCTCGAGTAAAATACGTATAAAGATTACCTTCTGAACTCCTGCTATTCTGTGCTTGAAGTGACAACTAATTAGAGCAAGGTTGTATCTATTTTAGTACAGTACATTATATTTAATGGTAATGTGCCGTTTTTGTATTTGAACAGAAACGTGGTGGACCACGTGCGTAAAACGGCCTTTTGTAAAAAATCTTGTGTTAAATGACAGCTATAGTCCGTTCACAATCATATGGCCCCTGACCTAAAAGTTGGTATTTTTGGGTATAATATTGCCGATTGTTCACTTAAGTCACCCTAAAGCTATCAGTAATCATAAAAGCCTATACCTATATTAAGTATAATAAGCTCATTACTTATTAATTTATCCCAGTTGTGACAAAGATAATCTTCGTGTAAACTTTATTATTTTCTATCATATACTATGGTGATGTAGGCTGTTTCGACCTGAATACTGATCTGCTCAATAAACTTCACCGACCTCTCAACAATTGCATTAAATTCGTCTTTAACGTTTGCAAATATGACCACATTTCTAGTTATCGCTCTCAGCTTAACTGGCTTGCGTGCTCTTACAACGCTGTATTTAATTCTTTATTTTCTTTATTCTTAGTTTAAGTAACACCTAATTTCTTTGTTCCAACCACGATCGAAATCTACGCTCCTATAATAATATATTGCTTCTCTGTCCAGTTCATGTATCCACTCTCGTACATACTTACTTCACTGTAAAATCTATACTTATTTGGAATGCGTCTACAACCCGTTTCACTTTTAAATATAGAGTACGCCAAATTTATCACAGAATCATCTCAAACATAACAATGTATGATGACATATGTATATAGATATTTAGGATTATTTATTGACTGCCTCTGTGGCGGGGTGGGAGTGTATCCGACTGCTACGCAAGAGGTCGTGGGTTCGATCCCCACCCTAGATAAAACTTTGTGTGATGAGCACGATGGTTTATTCTGTGTTTGGGCGTTATTTATCTATAATATGTATGTATTTAGAAATATATAAGTATGTTTATCGGTTCTCTGGTTTCCATAGTACAAGCTCTGCTTAATTTGGGATCAGTGTCAACTTTGTGTGAGTGGTTCCAAGATATTATATTATTATTATCATTGATATAGTTATATGTATGAATCTATATAATACATAAATAGATTCATAAATATAACTATATAAATATACCTATGTATATTTTATTATAATAAATATTCATATACATGCCGCAGGTATGTTCTAGTCTGGTAGACAATGCCTGTGGAATTAAGTCTGTCATTGTAACAAGTTTTGTGTGCAATAAGTTTAAATAAATAAATTATAAATATCATTTTGAATTCATTTAGATACTCGTAAATGCGTCTGTATAAAAGAAGTTGGTCTCGTTTGGTTTCCTGGTTATTAAAAATATTTGAAGTTTAATGATAATTTCGCATAAAACAAAGACGCATAAAATTAAAAGTGAGTAAGTGGAACTCAATTGTTTAATTATTCAGATTCAGACTATAGACCGCAAAAAATGTAATTTTACCATAGTATGGGCATAATGTCTGAAGCTGGTAATTTTTTTTTCATATTTTGAGCTAGACGAGCAGTAGCACCAAACTTAACAAATCAAGGGACACATCATAATGAACGCACTATATCCGCTTTTATATATTCGTGCACGGCAAAATATCCTTTGTTAGTTTGTCTATGGATGCCGCAAAAGAACAAAGAAAAACATTTACATAATTGCAAAAACTTACATGTGTCGAAAACGTGATCATAACGTAACACGTGTCTTACTTAACAGCACGTTTAGCCAAAAACTCTATTTTTATAACATTGTAGCGCCTGGTGCATATTTTATATTTTATGAAAATTCGTTCCGCTTCATAGTCATTTTTAAATGCATTTCTTGCTAATTACTTTATTGGTACAGTAATAGCATTTTTGAAAGATATAAAAATATTAAGTCCAGACGCAAGAATCGAATCCGGCATTTGTATGCGTTTGTATGTAATGCATTAAGTTGTAGTCCACATCTAGCCCAGTTTGTGCACAGTAAAATACGTCTGGCCATGATTTATGACTGAACAAAAGAGCCGTGTCATCAGCGAATGTAAAAATATTGCCGTTTATAAGCTGTAATTCGCATAACGCGTTTGTATATACTAAGAACAAAGTTGGACGTAGTGCGCTACCCTGCGGGACTCCGTATGGAATTATGGGCTTCTTGCTAATCCAGTTATTAATTTTTACTTACTGATGTCTATTGCTGATGTAATATTTAAAGAGCTTGAGGGGGATGCCCCCATTTTCTCTAGCTTTGTAATAAGTAGTCGTGGTGAAACAATATCAAAGGTTTTAGCCAAGTATAGAAACACTGGAAGACACTTGTCTCTCATAACTATCTTATTAGCAACGGAATTAACTAGTTCAAGTACTGCTTGATCAGTTGACTTTCCTGCCCTGAAACCATATTGGATTACGGCTAACAAGTTTATGATTCTAAAAAAAATAAAAGTCTTTTGTTTATGAGACGTTACATGATTTTGAACATGGCCGTTAAAATGCAAATTAGCTTATAAATTGTTTAGATTGTCTTTATCGCCGCCTTCATGGATAGGTTTAACAACTATCGGAATACGCCTGTAGTGAGAACGAGATTACAAATGAGTTTTATTGGAGCTATTAGAAGATTTTTATGTCGCTTAATAATAGTCCTATATATTTTATTAACTGCCATTGCTGCTTCTTCTCTCAATCTCGAAATTCGACGAATCGTTTAGTTTCTTTATCATCATTTGGGAGAAAAACTAGTGAGTGGGGTGATGAGTAAATTTGCGTGTTCTGTTCTGTTAGGTTCGGTGATAAAAGTTTGCTTTTGCTTGTTCGTTTTTATTGCAGATTATCACTTGTCCTTCTTCCTTCTTCAAAAACACCTTACCAAAGGTGGTCCATGTAGCTGATTGCCTCTTGTTTTTTACGTGTTCTCCAGCAAAGGAGTAGTTTTTTACGTCTTCTCTAGCGAAGTAGTAGATACACCTTGTCGTCTTCTTTGGTCTTGGTTCTTTGAAGATGTATGTATTTAGTGTTCAGCTAGGGTTCTTAATTTGTTCGTCTGATTTTGTTGTATTGTATAAGACTTGTCAAGATAGACTATTTTCTTTGCGGGGTGGACAAGTGGACAACTATGGCCTGGGTTTTATTTCTATAAATAATTTCTTTACTTGCTTACTTTAATTTTCCTGTATCCATTCCTTCCAATCCTAAACTTAAGTTTAGGATTGCTCTTTCAAGCACCTCTAGTCGGTCGAGTCTTTATTTTTAATCCAAAACATTTTTTTAAGGGATATCGTAATTTGTAATCAAATCTTTTATTATCTATCATGCATCTTCCAAAGACTTCCACCGAAACCGTTTTTGAGCGGTCTGTATCAAACAGCTCCCCGCTACCTTAATCAGGTCGTCAGTCCATCTTCTGGAAGCCAGTCCTGCACTGCGTCTTCCAGTCGGCCGGTCGGTCGGCTAATGATGATGATGACTTACTATGCAAAGTCTTTGTGCTACACATTACATAACAATGGTTGGAGAGTAGTGAAAAACACATTGATAGTAGGGACTAAAAATGTATCATGCACATAATTCGTTTTCAAACATATTTATTTCCTGTTGATATACCTATAAGGTACAATCACAAATACAACTGACTAACATACATCGTACACAAAATAGCAAAATATAACCTCCATTCTAACCAGTTCGGGCAACGCACACATGGGCGTTGTTCATATACGAACTACGATACGATACGATACTGTTCCAAACAAAATGGTCCGACATGGTTTGAGTTGTCTATGTGTGCGTTGCTCAAGCTATATAAAAATCACCCTTTTTTATTCCTAAAACAATAATTCGTCGAAATATTTTCACACCTCTTTAGTCCCAGTTTCAATAAGATAGTTTTCGGCTTGCTTGATGGTGTCAAATGTTGGCATATCCTTAGTCTCAGGAGTCAAGAATAAGAGTAAACTGGTTATGATACTCGAACAGCCAAACAGTATAAATGGGAATCCATCGAATACTGTATTCTGTACAGAAGAAAGAAAACAAGTTAATTTAGTTTTCGCTAAATCTAATGGCAGCACTTAACAGCGAGTGGAGCCGAGTGGTGGAAAGTGGGAAAATGAAGAGAGAACGCTCGTGCCTACTTGTGCGCACTCGCCTATCCTCCACTCAGTATTTTGGCAATTACAAGTTTAGCATGAAATTGTAGACACTTCCTGGCAAATTGTCCATACTATGCACATCGTCATAAGTTTCTTCAGTGCTTGTGCGATTGAAATAAATATCAAATGACAACTCACACGCGGCCATTCAAAAGCGCATGCAATGCATGTACTATAGCAACCACACTACTTTTAAACTGGATGGGAAACAATGCTTTCTATCCTCGCCTTGCTAATCGCTAATATTTCTTAATCTATTTAAATAATACAACTAGCTGTCCCGCGCAACTCTGCGTAAATTTTGCCCGTTTTTGCAACATTTGTTGTAGCGTGATGTTATATAGCCTATAGGCTATATAACATCACGCTATAGCCTTCCTGGATAAATGGGTTATTCAACAGTAAAATAAATTTTTAATTCGGATCAATAGTTCCTGCGGTTGCCGCGTTCAAACAAACATACTATTCAGCTTTTTAATATTACTTTTAAAACATATTCTCGAAAAAATAATGCTAGAGGGTTTTTGTAACAGCAGTAAGAAAAATACAGTTATTTTTGTATCTGTCTGTCAGAATTTTTGTGCGCACATCACGCAAAAATCCAAAACAAAGTGAATATAGTATAGACAAGGAAAAATGAAAAATTGCTGTAATTTTTTTTTTTAATATTTTCACATTTTATCACGTTGTACCATGCAAAAACTACACCTACCAATATAGGTGTGAGAGGTGCAAGTATGCCAGCCATCCTCGCAGCGACGCCTCCAATCCCGAAGAGCGATCCCCTCACACTGGTAGGAAACAGCTCCATAGCATAAGTGATTATACTTGAGAAACATGCTGATATAACAATCTTGGCCATGAGAAACAGCGCCAACTTTAACCATGCATACCCTGGAAGATTATTATTTTGTTAGACTACTTTGCTTTTGGTTTTCAATATTTTACGGCATGTCTCAACTACCCAGTTATCTACCGTTAAGTGTGTGTTAAAATAGCTAGCGAAACTGACATTTGTGCCTCAGATTGATAGAAACTCTTAATAGTTTGAAACCAGTCATAACTTATTAAAGCCTAAAAAATTCTTGTGTGCACCGATCATTTCGATACATTTTAAATTTATATTAGACAACTTCGCAAATATCTAATCATATTTTTAGGGTTCCGTATTCAAAGGTTAAAAGCGGGATACTATTACTACTCCTCTGTCCGTCTGTCTGTCTGTGATAGTAAGGCATTTGAAATTTTTACAGATGATGTATTTCTATTGCCGCTATATCAACAAATTCTCCTTCTGGTCATTTAGGACGGATTCCATCTTGAACGGATTCCATATAGGACGGATTCCATTTTGGACGGGTTCCATATTGGGTGGAAGTACACTTAACAATAAAATACCATTCGATTTAACTTAAATTCTGTAGTGTATTTCTAACATAACAAAAATAACATAACATAACACTTCTTATAATAAAAGGAAAACCTGACAAAAAAAATAAAACTTACACTTCACATAACCGGTTGAGACATTGCATAATAGAACATTTCTCATTTAAGAGATCGTTTACAATTTCTCTCTGCTGCATAAACACATCAATGTCTCTTGACCTACGATTTCTATTATTGCAGTGAATTTGTCCCTGTCTTATTCTCACATCTTGATACTTAGCTTCATCTCTTAAAAGTTTAATAAAATAAAGTAAATTAGTATTTCTTGGTATTTTGTTGTTTAATCGGCGATGATATCCCTCCACTGAATTTGTGGTTTTATGTTCTTCAGCTGTAACACTTAATATCTTTAATGTTATTTGTTTTATCCAGTAATCCATGCAATAACTTTGGAAATTAATATTTTCTTCATTGTCTGGGATTACATCACAAATTGCAAGAAAAGCTGGCGTTAGTAAAGGCAACATTGTGCATAATTTCGTTAACTTACGTCCATCCGAGGTAGAGAAAGTGCCAAGTTGCTTTGATTTCTTCCACAAGGCCTTTTTATAGTGATAGTAGCAACCCGTGACGGCAATGTTCGGAAAAACATATCTAACCGCGTTAATTGTAGCTACTTCAAAATCACATTTGTATGATACCATGGACAAGCCAAAACGATCTTTCAATAGTAAAAAAAACCGTTTATATGTAACTTCACTTTTGTCCGGTAACAGTGCATAGATAATAGGTATAAAGTGAGTTTTATCGACGGTGGTGCTAAAATTTGCATGTAAACTGTATAATTGATAAAAAGGCTGTGGCGTTATTGAAAATGTCCCATCTCCAAAATAACTGGTTATATTTTTTATTGATTCGATAGCTGTAGGTGTCGAAAAAATTAAAATTTTGTCATCCACACCATCATTACATATCATAAATTGGTTACTTAAAAAAGCCGGCACATTTACTTCAGACAATTTGTTAAATTTAGTTTTCGGCATATTGAAAGCCTTGTTGCGTGCATTGTAGAGACCGCTCTTTTTTTGTTTATCCATTTTGGTGCCTGCGAAAATATTGTTTCCTGTGAGGATGTACTTGTTAGTTTCGTTACATTTCTTTCAAATATCTTTGGTATAGGTTCTACACTTTCACAAACCTCCTTTTTGCAATCATGCAAACACTTTTCCGCTTCCATTTTAGCTAAATTCAGTAAACATGTGTGTTTCGGTTGTCTAGTTACATTACATTGTTGGTCTAATGTTAAAGATGTATAACATTCAAATTTATTTGAACATCGCCAGTTAGTGGAACCGTTTTTATTTTTCATCACAAAATTATATTTATGCCCTGAATACAACAATATTTTCTTACCACGTGTACTAGTAATAAAATTTACACCGTCCACATCGCTTGGCCCAGGTAATTCCATTATGAAAATCTATTTATAAGACTTCAGACAAATAAACTATTTTTTAAATTGCAATAAAAAGTAATCTGTGTTTGCAATTCATACAAATAATGTTATATAGACAATAATAATGACAAGACAATAATAATGACATCACGGATATGCACAGGAAAAATAAATAAGTATCTATTTATAATATGCCAGCATTTCGTATCCATTATCCAAGGAAATCCAATACTAAGTAGGTACCTAAAATGGGGTGTATAGGGATCAAAGGGTGAATAGGGATAAAATGGTCGTTCGATTTTTTTAAATAATTTCTTTTACGAAACTACAAGTATTTAACTGAATGTTTGATAATTCTGTTCATTATAACATTAAACTAGTCCATAGTTTCACTTGAAAGGTAATGACTGTACCGTTTCCGCCCAATATGGAACCCGTCCAAAATGGAATCCGTCCTATATGGAATCCGTTCAAGATGGAATCCGTCCTAAATGGCCAGAAGGCAAATTCTAAACACAAAATAAAATAAATATTTAAGTGGGGCTCCCATACAACAAATGTGATTTTTTGGTCGTTTTTAGCTCGATATTAATAACGGCAACAGGTAGTATGAAACACTTGGCCGGTTTTTTCAAAACAGAGGAATGGGTCAGTTCAAAATAAAATTAAAGATCCTGTGAGAAAATTGCAGTTGAAATCTATTGTATTGTAATTAAATATAGTTACAAAATTATGTTATGGAGATCTTTTAATCTAAAGCAAAAAACCTACAACTTACTTTCTGGTGTAAATACCGAAATAAGACAGAAAATTCCACATAGCATATAACCAATCATCAATGGCAATCTTCTTCCTACTTTATAGACCAGATACAAGGCGAGGAGCTCTCCGGGGAAGGACATCAGCGTAGTAAGGAAAAAGTTTAAATATTTGTTTCCAGGCAACCATACTGAATTCAACATCATCCCATAGAACACAAATCTCAAAGTAAATCTACAACAACTTGTTACAAGCAATCGTATAATCATTTCTTTAGAACGGAATATATCTCTATACGTTTCTTTGAGCTCATCTTTTCCTATTTTAAACTTTTCTTTAATTTGAGCATCATTCATGTTATCAATTTCTTGATTGTTTACTTTAATTTTATTAACTTCTGCAATTCGTTTCAAATTCTTCTTAGCTTCTCCAATTTTATTTTTCACTATTAGCCATCTGGGACTTTCATCTATAATGAATTGGTACAGTATAAAGAGAAGACAGGGAGGGTAAATAATACGGATGAGTATTACCCAATTAGGTAGAAACGCAGCGATGCCGGCGAAAATGCTTTCTCCGATATAAATGGAAAATGTGTAAAAAATGCCGGATAAGGGTCGGTGCTTCTTTCCAGTAATTTCCATTACTGAAATAAATAAATATTATGTGTAAACTCACACATATAACCATGGCCTTATAAGACTATTATCAGTACTTAATCGCGTGAAATATTATGACATGTATTGGCTATTTAAAATGCAAAGCACTATTTGAAAACGGCGTCTCTTAAGATAGGTATTCAAATAGTTATAATGAATTCAAAATTGAACCAAGAATTTAAAAGAAAAATAAATAAACGATACCAATGTCTGAAAAATATTTAGTTGTAACTGGGAGTTATTGCACTTTTTTATTATTTTATGTATGTGAGTCCAAAAGTGTAGGTATTCATTTTAATAATCTGTAAGGAAAGGAGCAGAAATAATGTTGCAAATCAATAAAAATACATTTATGCACGTGTCTTCTCTACATTAAGCACTCAAATTGTTAAAGCAAAATAAACTGTCATAAGTTATTTATGTCTTCAACAGGGATTTCTCCAGCGGCCTTGATGTCCAGTGGTACTTCTTTGTTGGTGTTTTCGAGGTTCGTTATATTTTCGAAACTTACATAAAACCATAGCAGAGGCATAATTTCCACCCGTGAATAGTCCCTCGATAACCTCTAAGGCAATGTATAAGTAGTAAGAAGAACTAGCAAAGGTCTTGAAATAGCCGATAGCGCCTGCCACAACACCAACTATAAACGTCGGCTTACGACCGAATCTAAAAAGTTAGAAGTGTTTAGAAACTATGCTAAGTCTATGCTACAATTAGCAGCGTAGAGGTTAAGAAAATATTTTTCGTTATTCTGAAAAATGCTATCGGGTTACTCAATATTAGGTTATTTATTTTAAAAAGAATTAATAGTCTATTAGAATGCTAAGAAAATTAATGGTAGACTTTGGTGGAATACCCATATTAAAGGTCAGAAACTATTAATCAACGCAAAAGAGCTATATACGTGAGACTTACTTATCCGACAATAAACCAAACAAGGGCATAGCTACTACAACTCCTAGATTACGGGCAGTGCCAATAGTATTCGACTTCCAAGGTTGACAAGCCAAGTCCAACTGAAAAGGAACATTTGCATAGTTAATAAAAAAAAAACAACCAGTCTTTGTGACAAACTACTACGTTATTATACCCCTAAGTTAATATAGTATGAGATATTTGAGCAGAAGTTGTTGAAGCTCACCTGTAGACTCAATCTTTTGACGGAGTTTGTCTAAGACCTGTACCACAATCTTCCCATTTAATGTCCAGCAGCACCATTTACCATACAGTAGTTCACATGATAAGTAGTATAATAGTAGTTATCATAGTATGGTAAGAGAATAATTGTAATTGACGCATTTTCAGAAATGGAAAACATTGACGAAAGGTATATTATTAAGCATTGAAGATACTAATTAAGCATTGAGACCAAGTTGAAAAAACAGGGCAAACTAGCATTATTTTCATCTAATAAGGCTTCATTTATCATTGGTGTCAACCAAAAAATTTTTAGTTAGCCACTGCACTTCTCAGTAGAAAAAAAAATAGGCATATAGTTTACCTCAGCCACAACAGTATCATTGCTCTCGTAGATCCAATGGTCGCACTTAGTCAGTTCACCGGTGAAGCTGTTGTTGGTACAAAGTTGTGCTCCATGCCTGAGCACGGGCGCTAAACATCTGTCTATGCTTGTGTCCGGCCACCAATTTGGATGATGTGCTGTTGAGTTTGCGTCTTCACATTGTTCGACACGACACCTTCAGAAAATTTGATATTCTTTACACTTCAAGCCGAAGATGGACCACGTCTAGAACTATCTACGTATTTGTAGAACTATCTATCTCAATATGTTTGTACTGAGGTGTACTAGAATAAAGAATATGGAAGTATGTTACAATTTCGCCCAAAGATTAAGGACGGTGATTAAAAGTTATCCTATCTAATTAATATACGAGTATTATTGACGAATGACTTAAAAACAGGTCGATGGAATGGACTTGACGCTGAAGGCGGATGACCGGGTATCGTGGCGTAAATTACCAAACGCTGATGGTGATGATGATGATTTAAAATTCACCCTGTATGTAACTATATGATGCTTGAGGTAGCTTACCTATAGTTCAAGTCTCCAGCCACAAACACATAATTAACATTACCCATAGTAACAAATATAATTGGTAACAAGAATAACGCAATCCGTACTTGCTGAAACTTGCCAAATTTATCCATAATGTTCGACACATCACAATATGTAGGATTATTTTCCTCTATTTGAGCCTTCATCATAACACTTGTTGAAAATCTGTTCAAAAATCTTAAACGCTACTTCATCAATATCATTTTTACAAGTATTATCGAGTAATTTTCTTTAATTACTGGTCGTCACAGCTGACTTGCTTAAACTGAATGTTATTTTAAAACAACATCGATATATGTTAAATATATTATCGCCCACCCAGTAGAATAACATTAAAATTAACATTTTTTTCCAAAATCGAGTTATCAAAGTCATTAGTAGTGATCAGCGTAGGTAGTTCCATTTCGCGGGATTCGTCAACCGTGACACAACGTCTTCATCTAAAAAAATCCCAGGATTTTATGATTTGCCTTCCATCTAATATTACCAATAATTATTGTTAGTAAAATACTTGTCGTAGAATTTATTAAAATGCTGATTGGTTTCCGTTGACCTAGTAGCTGTTTTGATTAAAAATCAAGTCTATTGACTCTTTTAAACATGGCTGGTGCAAGATGATGTGACTTTAGTTTTGACATTTACGTTTGAAGTGCCGGGAGTGAGGCAGTGAGTCTAATTTGGCAATTTGAATCGAGCGGTGGAAGTGACAACACGTCTATGATTTTGTGTCCGAGTACTGTGTCGTTCAAGAAATATTAGCCACTAAACTATGCAGTAAACGATTAAATGAATGTCGCTTCTAAGCAAAGCGAAAATATTTAAAGCTTAACCGTATAGTGTTGTGTGTAATGTGTCGTTATAAATTTTATCTCGCGTGTGTAGTCCCATTTTTTTAAATAGATGTGAGTTGCGAGACAGGGTTATTTCAATTCACAATTGAGGCGAGTAGATGTAGTAGTTAAAACAATGTTCGTGAAACCGATAAATTTAATTAATTTTCGGTTTCTTTCCGTATAGTGTATAACCTCTCATGTGACACGTTAGTTAAATATTGTGCTTCGTTTTTAAACCCACATCAAATGTAATGTCGTGGGTTTAAAAACGTTGATGTGGTCATTAAATTTTTATCACCGTGATATTACATGCGATATATCACGGACAGTAATTTTTCCATCGTAATGTTCTTACGTCACTTGCTATCGCTTGTTACAAAGAACGAATTATAAACTATGACGCTAGTGTGATTTTATAACGGATGCTACATAAAACATGTGCGATGTCACATTTGCGCTAAAAAATCTTGCAGTTGTACAAAATAATAAAGTGAAGTAGATGGTATTCAGTGTGGTTTCATAAAGCGGCCCTAAATTTTCCATTATTTGTTTGATATCACGCGCAGTTTTCGAGATAAAAGCGAATTAAAAAAACAAGGACAATTATGTAAAAAATATAAAATTACTTGATAATTACATAATGTATGGGAGAAAGTATAAAATGGTAATTTATATTTTAAAAAGGTGTGCCAATGGGTGGTTGCATTATGGCGTGAAATTCCGTTATTTTTTGTAGTAGTATTTATACTGCCGTTATGACTGGTATAGAACCAATCAACCTATAATAGTAATGTAAACATTTTAACGTATGTGGATTATGACAGCTCCTCTCTGAATATTGTTTTTATGAAAATCTTTAACATGACATTGTGATTGGACATGAAATTTTAGTTAGCGGTTAAACTACTACTAATGTCCTAAGGTAGTACTAGTATCTCTAATGGGGGTTTCACCAAGAGGTTCAGTGTGGGGTGCACAGAGGAGTCAAGTGTGGGGTCAATGTGAGGGTGTCTTCTATGGGGTCCAAGACGATATCGCTGGTTAAGCGATAATGATACCACTGGTTAAGCGGTGATGTTTCAGTATCGTTGATTGAACAGTACGGATCTGTCACTAGTTATTTAAGAGATGGCTTGAGTAGCGCTGGTTAATAGCTGTTGTAATATTGTGTTAGTACTGGTTAAGTACTTCCTGTATAGTTTTATTGTTGGTTAAGCAGTAATGTAGAAGTAATGTGTAAAACACTTTAAAATTGTAGAATGTGGTAAAGTGCAGTAGAACATGGTAGAATACTGTCAAACACCGAAGAACACTATTTGCTGATAGTTTGAATGGATTAATTTAACCTGATATAGTGGGCTCCAGTCAACCACCTAGTGTTTAGCGTGAATAGGGAATCCTTTTAGCATTAAGTTCGCCATTGTACAATAACTGTACATAAAGTTTTTAAATAAATAAATACATTAAATAAAGCTTTTAGTGGAGAACAGAGAAAACAAATTCATAAAAGCCTTTCGATTTGGGTTAGACACTCCGTAAAAAATAAATAACGCCGTCTAGCGAGGTTGTGGTCTGTAAGAAATGAAGCAAGGTTTATCAGTTGTCTGGCTGCCATAGTATAAGCTCTGCCTAGTTTGAGATCAGATGGCGTTGTGTAACTTGACCCAAGATATTATTCATATCTGTTATTACTATTTTGAGTATGTTTTATAAATGTTATATTTAAAAAAACGGTTTAGGTGGCAGGCTGCAGGCCTGCCAAGATACCTAGTTTATTTACCGGTTTCGGATGATTTCTTTATAAAGTACAACGTAGGCGGAGCCACTCGCAAAACAGGTTCGCAAAGATCGACCGCCAATAACAAAATTACTATAAAAGTGCAAAAATCGCGAAAGTTTAAAAAGTATTTGAGTGTAGACTACTATTTTTTGTCGTTTTTTATGAAACTGCTGTTCTATTTTACATCTTTCGGGTTCGACCCTTTTCGGGTTTAGTTTGTTAATTGTAGAAATAGGAATGTTAGTGATAAGTATTATATCAAGGTAAATTGTCGACATACCGTCTAATCTTAAAATCCTGAGATTTTTTTTTTTATATTTAGAGATTAGACAAGGCTTGTCCACGTTATGCTACGATTCACGAATACCACTGGGTCCTTATTCACGTTATTTTGTCCGTTTTGCGGCAAGCCTTTGCGAACTGGCGCATGCGCGGTGCGCTCAAAGTTGTCCGCCGTGCATGCGCGTTGATGCATTTTTAAGTGCAACTCTCTATTTACCATTATGACAAGATTTTGATAATTCGGGCTTGCCGAGAAAACGAAAAAAATAACGTGAATATAGATGAACCATAACCATTAGGGACACCAAATATAACTTAAAGAAAAAACAACTACATGATAAGAATACGCATTATTTTTAGACTATTATCTGTAAAATATTCACAGCAAATTAGCATAAAATTTGTACTTCAATAGAATAAATAATGATTTAGTTTGCCGCTTTTTGAAAAGAAAGAATAAATTTGAAAGTTTAACATAAACGTACCAATAAGTTGGTACACTAGCTGTTGTCGCTTGCGTGTGTATTATAATGTACCTACGTTTATTTACATAAATAAAATAAAAGAATAAAATATATTTTTAGCTAGTTTTTCCCCGTGACTTTACCAGCGTTACGTTTTATATTGGTTGAAATTTTGACGCCCGTTTCATTATATGAACAATTTTTGGGAATAAAAAGAATTATGTTTTTACGCTTTTCCAGGCACTTTTTCCGATTTTTCTGTACAAAAAAACCTTGCAAGTTAAACTAATCGGAGAGTATTGAAAAACAAAAGCGACAGGAGAATGAACAAGCATGAATGACACCTCATTAGTTTTCAAATGTAATTAATCTCTGTTGATATACCTATAAAATACAATCATTAATACAACTAACTAACATACGATATAATTGAGTCAAGACACAAAATACTGAGAGGACAGAAGGTAACCTTGATACAAACACGCTTGAGCAACGCACACATAGACATCGTTCACAGACACGGAATCTCGGACCGAAGCAGTTAATGTTACCGGACCGAGGTACGTCATACGTACCATGCTTGAGCAACGGTTACGGTAACAGATTACATTTTGTACTCTCAGTATTTTGTGGTTATAATATCATTCGTCGAAATAACTTTTACGCCTTTTTAGTTTCGGTTTCTTTAGACCTGTCTTCCCTATGGTAGTTTTCGACTTGTTTAATGGTGTCAAATGTTGGCATATCCTTGGTCTCAGGAGTCCAGATCAAGAGTAAACTGGTTATGATACACGAACAAGCAAACAGTATAAATGGGAAGCCATCGAATACTGTCCTCTGTAAAAAATAAAAAAAACAAATGAGTTCAGTACCTATACGCAAGTAAAGTTTTGATGCTGGAAATATCTAGTCTCTAAAACTACTATACCGATTTAGATGTTTTTACTTTTGACCCTAACAAGATTTTTACTTCAGAAAATCATATAAAAAAGCCATTCTTCGCGCTATCGTGCTCATTGCGACCCATTTTGTTTGTTTGTTTTAACGGGGCCGCAATGTCGCACTTAGCCTCTTAATTGGGCCATTGTGCGTACGTTGTAATGTGTCAGTTCTTCTCACTCCAGCCAGCCCAAACACTCCCAGAAGCCCAGCATTCCCCGCAGGTTGCTGCAGGCTTCAGGGAGGGATGACGGTGTTTTTAGGAACTGCGCCCGGTGCTCGGCCACACTAGTGCATTCCATGATTACGTGCTTGGGCGTCTCCTCATGCTCCATGCACCCTCTGCACAGTGGGCTATCTGTGATCCCGATGGTGTACAGGTGCTTGTTTAGGGGACAATGGCCTGTCAGGATGGCTATTGCTTTTCGCAGTTTGTCCCTGTTTAATCTGATTAGATTCCGAGCGTACTTTCTGGGCACTGTTGGAATCGCCTCTTTTGTTTGTCTGCAACCGGTGTTTTTTCCCCATTCCAGTTTGTGGTTTTCCTCTGTTTTCTCGCGCAGCCAGATTCGTACCTGGGCTTGGGGTAGGGGCATTAGTGGTTCGGGGCCGTGGATGTTCATTTTGGATCCCCGTCTAGCTAGCTCATCTGCCGCGTCATTTCCAATTGAGTTGCTGTGTCCCTTTATCCATTGCAGGGTCACTTCATTATCCAGGGTAATGGCTTGAAGTGATTCATGGCATTCTTGAATAAAGGTCGAGTTTATGCTAGTGTTTGACAGCGCTTGTAGCACTGAAGCACTATCGGTTATGATTTTTATTTTAAGTTCTTTTACATTCCTGGCTGCGACTGCTTGAGCCGCTTTGGTTATGCCAATGCATTCTGCTTGGAAAATCGTGTTTCTTCTGTCCAAAGCAGTAGATATCTTAATGTTCAGGTCATCCGAAAAGACTCCTGCTCCCGTGCCTACCGCGGTTTTGGATCCATCTGTGTATATTCTTACTTCAGATGGTCCGGAGCTGTCTTTTGATTCGGGTTTAAGTCTGATTTTGTATCTTTGGTCAAAGTTATGTTTTTGGGGGATTCTATCTGTTGGGGCTTCCAGGAATGGATATTCCCTTGTAATTTCTGATAGAATTCCAGAGTGTACTATCCCCTCATCGTTTTTCCAGAGGCCGTTCGCTTTTAATCTGAGTGCAGTGGCTGTTGCTGTCTCCTTGATTTCAAGGTGAAGCGGTCTCAGGTTAAGGATGTGTTCTAGCGCAGCCGAAGGGGTAGTTCTCATACAGCTTGTCGTGGCTACGCATGCTAGGCGTTGAAGACTCTGGAGTTTGGTCTTCATGGTGATCAGTTGTGTTCTAGGCCACCACACCACGGAACCGTAGGTGATAATTGGCCGTATTATTGCGGTGTAGAGCCACAGCGTTATTTGCGGGGTCAGTCCCCACTTTTTGCCTATTAGCCTTTTGCACTGCCAGAAAATTATGCAGGCTTTTTTTAGTTTCATTTCGATGTGTGCCGCCCAAGTCAATTTGCTGTCCAGGGTTATGCCTAGGTACTTTACTTGGGTTGTTAGCGTTAATTGGGTTTTAAATAACCTTGGTAATTGTAGATCTGGTAATTTCCTTTTCTTCGTGAAGAGGACAAGTTCTGTCTTTTTGGGATTTACTGACAGTTTGTGTTCGTCGCACCATTCTTCTACGAGTTCGAATGCTGAGCGCAGTACTTTACATAGTACGTTCTCTGCAGTACCATTTATAAGTATTGTGAGGTCATCTGCATAGCCAATAGTGGTGTACCCTCGATTATTTAGTTTCCTTATGAGGCTATCCACCACAATGTTCCACAGAAGTGGCGATAGGACCCCTCCTTGAGGGCATCCCCTCGCCACTCTGGCCCTTGTGGTGGTATTCACAGTGACCTGTACGGCCCTTTTGCTAACTAGCTCTGTGATCCAGCTTCTCAGGACTGGCTCCACCTTGAATTTTTGTAGGGCGTGGCTTATGCTGTTGTGCATGGTTTTATCGAAGGCTCCTTCAATATCTATGAACGCTGCCAGGGTTGATGCTTTGTTCTTTAAAGCTGTTTCTATTTTGTGTACTACTAGGTGAAGGGCAGAGTCTGTTGATCTCCCTTTCCTGTATGCGTGTTGTTGAGGGTGAAGTGGTTGCTTTGTAAGTGCTCCTTCCCTTAGGTGTTTGTCTACTAGTCTTTCTAGAGTTTTTAGTAGAAAGGAGGTGAGGCTGATGGGTCTATATGATTTGGCATCAGTGTAGTCTTCTTTCCCTGGTTTGGGTAAGAAGACTACTTTAGCCTCTCTCCATGTTTTTGGTATGTATTTAAAAGCAATGCACGCTCTCAGGATTGGTAGTAGGTACTCTATTACCTTGAGCAGTTGCCAGTGTAGTAAGGCCGGAAAGATACCATCCGGCCCTGCGGATTTGTAGGGATTGCGACCCATAATCCGTGGTTATTATTAAAAAAATAGTGACGATTACATTTTACATCACATTGTGAACAGACATGGGACTGTTAAAATGATTAATTAATTAATTAATGATTAATTAATTAATTAATTGAAAAATGTGACATGGATCAGCTAGTCTAATGTACATAATATAAAACACCAGCATTTATAACTCAACAACAGGTGGGCGATTTTCATAGTTTTTAGTTTGTTATATTTTTTTGCGTTCCAAAATTTATATTATAACATCGGAACGCAAAAAATGTGTAATAACACAAAAAAAAAGACGAGGCGGTACAAAGTTCGTCGGGACAGCTAATTAAACAATTAAAAACCGGGCAAGAGTATGTCGAGGCGCACAATGCAGGGTTTCGTTGTCCCTTCAGGAGATTCGGATGGGGAGAGAGGGGGGAGGATCCCCCTCTCTCCCCATCCGAATAATGCGACTTATGAAGTTGGTTTTCTGTTGTTTTTGTTTCATACACCGTTATACCTACTTAATAATCATTTTCAATGGAATTTGTATTTGTATTTCATTTGATCACTTGTTACTCGCAAACTTGTATAGCCATAAGTTGACTGTACAAGTTTGCGAGTAACTGTGATAGTTTTGCTTTTATTATCACTATATAAATACACTACTAGCGTGATTTTTTTCACATACCCAACATCAACTATTGCTGGACACTTGACTCTAAAAAAAATGTTTGCTTTAAGGATTAATATTTCCAAAACAGAGCCCAAAATCTAAAAATGGATTTTACTAATCCTAAAAGACCTATTTAATGAATTCCCACACGATGAGGTAGGTGACAAAAAAATCACATACCCACTTTACATATAGGGGAGCTACCCTCAAAAAATAAGTTTTTCAAGATTTTATTCTTTTACTTTGTCTGCGAAAGTAATATGTGTATCAAAATAACTTCTCTAAAAAAAAGGGGGCAACAGGCATAGCGGCAATTGCCACCCACCCCCAGACTCGACTAAAAGCCCTTTTTTTAGGAAATTTGGACACTGTAACGATGTGTTTTGACAGGCAATTGCCCTCCCCTCGACAGTGGTGTATCGTGCACCACGTTGTGTTATTGCACCAGTGGAGTTATTGCACTTTTTTATTATTTTATGTATGTGAGTCCAAAAGTGTAGGTATTCATTTTAATAATCTGTAAGGAAAGGAGCAGAAATAATGTTGCAAATCAATAAAAATACATTTATGCACGTGTCTTCTCTACATTAAGCACTCAAATTGTTAAAGCAAAATAAACTGTCATAAGTTATTTATGTCTTCAACAGGGATTTCTCCAGCGGCCTTGATGTCCAGTGGTACTTCTTTGTTGGTGTTTTCGAGGTTCGTTATATTTTCGAAACTTACATAAAACCATAGCAGAGGCATAATTTCCACCCGTGAATAGTCCCTCGATAACCTCTAAGGCAATGTATAAGTAGTAAGAAGAACTAGCAAAGGTCTTGAAATAGCCGATAGCGCCTGCCACAACACCAACTATAAACGTCGGCTTACGACCGAATCTAAAAAGTTAGAAGTGTTTAGAAACTATGCTAAGTCTATGCTACAATTAGCAGCGTAGAGGTTAAGAAAATATTTTTCGTTATTCTGAAAAATGCTATCGGGTTACTCAATATTAGGTTATTTATTTTAAAAAGAATTAATAGTCTATTAGAATGCTAAGAAAATTAATGGTAGACTTTGGTGGAATACCCATATTAAAGGTCAGAAACTATTAATCAACGCAAAAGAGCTATATACGTGAGACTTACTTATCCGACAATAAACCAAACAAGGGCATAGCTACTACAACTCCTAGATTACGGGCAGTGCCAATAGTATTCGACTTCCAAGGTTGACAAGCCAAGTCCAACTGAAAAGGAACATTTGCATAGTTAATAAAAAAAAAACAACCAGTCTTTGTGACAAACTACTACGTTATTATACCCCTAAGTTAATATAGTATGAGATATTTGAGCAGAAGTTGTTGAAGCTCACCTGTAGACTCAATCTTTTGACGGAGTTTGTCTAAGACCTGTACCACAATCTTCCCATTTAATGTCCAGCAGCACCATTTACCATACAGTAGTTCACATGATAAGTAGTATAATAGTAGTTATCATAGTATGGTAAGAGAATAATTGTAATTGACGCATTTTCAGAAATGGAAAACATTGACGAAAGGTATATTATTAAGCATTGAAGATACTAATTAAGCATTGAGACCAAGTTGAAAAAACAGGGCAAACTAGCATTATTTTCATCTAATAAGGCTTCATTTATCATTGGTGTCAACCAAAAAATTTTTAGTTAGCCACTGCACTTCTCAGTAGAAAAAAAAATAGGCATATAGTTTACCTCAGCCACAACAGTATCATTGCTCTCGTAGATCCAATGGTCGCACTTAGTCAGTTCACCGGTGAAGCTGTTGTTGGTACAAAGTTGTGCTCCATGCCTGAGCACGGGCGCTAAACATCTGTCTATGCTTGTGTCCGGCCACCAATTTGGATGATGTGCTGTTGAGTTTGCGTCTTCACATTGTTCGACACGACACCTTCAGAAAATTTGATATTCTTTACACTTCAAGCCGAAGATGGACCACGTCTAGAACTATCTACGTATTTGTAGAACTATCTATCTCAATATGTTTGTACTGAGGGGTACTAGAATAAAGAATATGGAAGTATGTTACAATTTCACCCAAAGATTAAGGACGGTGATTAAAAGTTATCCTATCTAATTAATATATTATTGACGAATGACTTAAAAATGGTCGATGGAATGGACTTGACGCTGAAGGCGGATGACCGGGTATCGTGGCGTAAATTACGAAACGCTGATGGTGATTATGATGATTTAAAATTCACCCTGTATGTAACTATATGATGCTTGAGGTAGCTTACCTATAGTTCAAGTCTCCAGCCACAAACACATAATTAACATTACCCATAGTAACAAATATAATTGGTAACAAGAATAACACAATCCGTACTTGCTGAAACTTGCCAAATTTATCCATAATGTTCGACACATCACAATTATCAAAATTAGGAACTTGACAATCTAGAAGAACAATTAAAACAAACCAGAGCTGAAATATTAGACCTTAATAAACAAGTATGCAAACTACAACGAGCGCTAGAAGCCAAAGAGAATTTTATCTACTCTTCTTCTGAACTTAACACCAACTCAATAAACATGGACCACGTAACTCAAGTGCGAAACAGGCTATGTATCTTAACTAATACCGACTACCCTGGTCCACTGAAATTGGTAGAGGATACGTTTGGCAGTCAATTCAGCTTCTGTAGGTATGTTTACCCCAACTGTAATGCTGAGCAAATGCTCGATAACATTAATAAAAAGCTGCATAACTTTAACAAAAATGATTATTGTATTATCATTATAGGAACGAAAGACTTTAAACGTAAATACGATTATATTAAGTTAGTTGAAACTATCAGAAAGTCAGTACAAAATATAATACATACAAATATAATAATATGTGCACCCACGTATATATGTGGGGCTCTAATATATAATTATAAAATCGAATTATTTAATAATTTATTATATTCAGATATTAAGACTGAAAAATATGCCTATTTCATTGACACAAATCGTAACCTATCTTTTGACATGTTCTCATATGTAACGGGCAAACTCAATGGCAAGGGTATAAAAAATATATACAAAGATATTAAAGAGGTCATAGATTATTATAATGTATGTACTGCCAATCCACATCTAGTAGAGCTAGACCTCCAAGGGTCTAAGTTTTTTCGTATGTAATAATTTAAGTAACAAAAAATCTTCTGTTAAAACTGTAATTTCTAGGGAATGTTTTCGTAAGACTAGAAACAAAACACAGGTAAAAAGAATTGCTATTTATTACCAAAATGTGAGAGGCCTTCGAACAAAAACTAATTTATTCCTGAGTAATGTAACTACATGCGACTGTGATTTCTTTGCTCTTACTGAGACATTCCTTACCACCTCAGTAAATGACGCTGAACTATTTCCTTCGAACTATGTCGTACTACGGAAAGATAGAGTCGGCAATGTGGGTTGGGGTGGAGTCTTATTAGCAGTCAAGGATTGTTATATCGTTAAAAGAATCACGGATATAGATAATTTAACTGACGACAAAGAAATATTGTTCGCTATAATAACTTGGAAAAATATCAAATTCTTTATATGTGTGGCCTATATACCACCTAGCTATAGTGATAGTCAGTACTTAGAAGTCCTAACCTGTATAGAGAATGGAATTACCTCATATTCTGAATATAAGTGTGTCATAGTTGGTGATTTTAACTTAAAATCCAGCAGTAATTCAGTTAGAAATCAATTTAGTGACTTTCTGGAATACTGTAAGCTACAACAACATAATGACGTTTGTAATAAATATGGATGTATCTTGGATTTAATTATAACTAATCTTGACTCGAATAGTGTCGCCATAAGTTCAGATACCGACCCACTAGTACCGATGGATGCTTACCACCCTCCTCTGGAAGTGTTGCTTAAATTACCAAGAAGCACTATAAAGCACGATACGCGTACCACAGAACATGGACACAATTTCGCCGCCGGATGGAATTTCCGTAAAGCAAACTTTTTTGGTTTGTATACAGACATTGCAAATATCGATTGGACAGACCTGTTCGCACAGGAGGATACAGACGAGGCTGTGATTATGCTATATAATAAGTTAAACTGTGCCATCACTGATAACGTTCCCCAGAAAAGAGTTTCGTATAGTAACCACTATATATACCCCACATGGTACACGGGTGAAATAATACACTATATTAAATTAAAATATTTCAATTTAAAAATGTATAGAATTAATAATTTAGAATTTAATAAAGAATTATTTAAATATTATAGGAGTAAAGTTAAGTCACTTATTAGTCTAGCATTTAAAAAATATATACTTAACGTAGAAAATGGTATATCTTCCGAGCCAACATTGTTCTGGAAATATGTGAAAGACAAGCGGAAAAATAGACAGCAAGCTAATTCATTCACCTGCAATGGTGCATCAGTTCAAGGGCAGGAAGCTGTTGATGCGTTTGCACAGTATTTTGGCTCAGTCTTTCATAAAAATGTACCGCAACTAGATCCTGACGCAGCCGAACGTGAAGCAAATGATAATGGCACGGCACTTAGAATCAGTATGGAATCCATCAACATTGTAGACATAAAACGAGCTGTCCGACGGCTCAAAGGATCGTCTGCTAGTGGCCCTGATTACATACCGGCGTTTCTTATTAAGGATTGCTTACCTGCCTTACAAAAGCCTCTTTTATATGTTTATAACCTGGCAATTCAACAGGGCAATTATCCTAGTAAATGGAAGACCTCCAGGGTGACGCCGGTACCTAAAAATGGCTCCTCAACTGATATAACTAATTACAGACCTATTGCGGTGTTATCTGTCCTAGGTAAAATCTTTGAATCCATTGTAAATAATTATATATTTAGCCAAATTAATAAGAATTTAGATGATAGTCAACATGGGTTCCGTCCAGCGCGCTCTACACTAACCAACCATATAAAATTTGTGGACTACTTAAACACAAAAGTAACTACAGGGTGTCAAGTTGACGCAGCATATTTTGATTTCAAAAAAGCTTTCGATCTGGTGGATAATGATGTCCTATTAAGAAAGTTATCATCCATGGGATTTTGTAAACAATTTTTAACTTTTATGGCGGATTACCTGAGGAATCGCAAACAATATGTCAACATTGGAAACTATCGATCCCAAGAATACTATACTCGGTCAGGAATAAGCCAAGGCAGTACCCTCGGTCCTACGTTGTTTCTGATAATGATTAATGACTTGCCTAAGGTACTTGATAGAGCTGAATGTCTGATGTTCGCTGACGACCTAAAGTTATTCCTCACCGTTACCAATACTAGTGACTGTACCGCTCTACAGACTGATATTGACGCAGTTGCATCGTGGAGTGTACAAAACAAGCTAGCTCTCAACGTCTCAAAATGTAAAACGATTACATTTTCACGATCTCGTTCTCCAATAACGACGTCATACGAACTTGCAGGCGAACCACTCGAACGAGTCACCACTATGCGGGACCTAGGTATAATTATGGATAGCAAAATAAACTTCCATGAACATGTTAAGCAAGTTTGTAAAGATGCAAACAAATCATTAGGATTCATTATAAGAACCACTTATCAATTTAATAACATCCAGTCCATCATACTATTATATAACGCGTATGTACGAAGTAAGTTGGAGTACAACGCACTTGTTTGGGATCCAAAAGAACAATTGTATACGCTCATGGTTGAGAAAATCCAGCGTAAATTCGCACGGTATATTTATAAACGTGCCTACGGATACTATCCTTACCTGTATCCTTCCATGTTTGTATCGGGGATGGTTGGTCTCGATACGTTGCAATTTAGGAGGGAGTTCATGCATGTATTGCATTACTACTTGTTGCTGAACAATAAGGTGGATAATCCATCCGTGCGAGAATGTGTCCATCTTTATGTACCACAAAACTATCTACGTGGTGTAGGACGGCGCCAGCATACACTGTTCGCCTGTCCAGTAACCTGGCGCTCAGCTCAAGCTCGTAATAGTCCAACGGCTAGAGGAATATTGTATTTGAATACGTTCCTACGCAATAATCCAGATACAGACATATTCTTTGACAAACTTAGTGCTATTTACATATTATTTTATGGACATTAATTCATAAACGATGACATTTACACTTACTTTAAATGGACTTATTTTGTTATCTGTTGGTAGAGTCTTACCTAGGCTCCTAAATAGTAATTACACAATAATTAAATTACATATTACAATGACATCGTTGATGATTTATTTTAATTTTGACATTTTATTTTATATTGTAAGTAAGAGTAATTTGACATATTTATTTATTATTATAATTATTTGAAATGTTGTTAAGTATAATTATAATCTGTATTATGCATGCAAACGACTTGGTATATTTACTGTAAGTTTGTACTGCACAAAGTGAATAAATAAATAAATAATAAATAATACTGCAATATGTAGGATTATTTTCCTCTATTTGAGCCTTCATCATAACACTTGTTGAAAATCTGTTCAAAAATCTTAAAAGCTACTTCATCAATATATCATTTTTACAAGTATTAACGAGTAATTTTCTTTAATTACTGGTCGTCACAGCTGACTTGCTTAAACTGAATGTTATTTTAAAACAACATAGGTATATGTTAAATATATTATCGCCAACCCAGTAGAATAACATTAAAATTAACATTTTTTTCCAAAATCGAGTTATCAAAGTCATTAGTAGTGATCAGCGTAGGTAGTTCCATTTCGCGGGATTCGTCAACCGTGACACAACGTCTTCATCTAAAAATCCCAGGATTTTATGATTTGCCTTCCATCTAATATTACCAATAATTATTGTTAGTAAAATACTTGCCGTAGAATTTATTAAAATGCTGATTGGTTTCCGTGGACCTAGTAGCTGTTTTGATTAAAAAGCGACTTGCTTTTTAACTTTTTAATTGACTCTTTTAAACATGGCTGGTGCAAGATGATGTGACTTTAGTTTTGACATTTACGTTTGAAGTGCCGGGAGTGAGGCAGTGAGTCTAATTTGGCAATTTGAATCGAGCGGTGGAAGTGACAACACGTCTATGATTTTGTGTCCGAGTACTGTGTCGTTCAAGAAATATTAGCCACTAAACTATGCAGTAAACGATTAAATGAATGTCGCTTCTAAGCAAAGCGAAAATATTTAAAGCTTAACCGTATAGTGTTGTATGTAATGTGTCGTTATAAATTTTATCTCGCGTGTGTAGTCCCATTTTCTTAAATAGATGTGAGGCGCGAGACAGGGTTATTTCAATTCGCAAATGAGGCGAGTAGATGTAGTAGTTAAAACAATGTTTGTAAAACCGATAAATTTAATTAATTTTCGGTTTCTTTCCGTATAGTGTATAACCTCTCATGTGACACGTGGCTAGTTAAATATTGTGCTTCGTTTGAATTCACTGGTGTGATTTTATAACGGATGCAACATAAAACATGTGCGATGTCACATTTGCGCTAAAAAATCTTGCAGTTGTACAAAATAATAAGGTGAAGTAGATGGTATTCAGTGTGGTTTCATAAAGCGGCCCTAAATTTTCCATTATTTGTTTGATATCACGCGCAGTTTTCGAGATAAAAGCGAATTAAAAAAAAACAAGGATAATTATGCAAAAAATCTAAAATTACTTGCACAGATACATAATGTATAGGAGAAAGTATAAAATGGCAATTTATATTTTAAAAAGGTGTTCCAATGGGTGGTTGCATTATGGCGTGAAATTCAGTTATTTTTAGTAGTAGTATTTATACTGCCGTTATGACTGGTATAGAACCAATCAACCTATAACAACCTCTAATGTAAACATTTTAACGTATGTGGATTTTGACAGCGTCTTTCTGAATATTGTTTTTATGAAAATCTTTAAAATGACATAGTGATTGGATATGAAATTTTAGTTAGCGGTTAAACCGTTACTAATGTCCTAAGGTAGTACTAGTACCTCTAATGGGGGTTCCACCGAGAGGTTCAGTGTGGGGTGCACAGAGGAGTCAAATGTGGGGTCAATGTGAGGGTGTCTTCTATGGGGTCCAAGACGATATCGCTGGTTAAGCGATAATGATACCACTGGTTAAGCGGTGATGTTTCAGTATCGTTGATTGAATAGTACGGATCTGTCACTAGTTATGTGATGGGTTGAGTAGCGTTGGTTAGTAGCTGTTGTAATATTGTGTTAGTACTGGTTAAGTACTTCCTGGATAGTTTTATTGTTGGATAAGCAGTAATGTAGTAGTAATGTGTAGAACACTTTAGAATTGTAGAATGTGGTAAAGTGCAGTAGAACATGGTAGAATACTGTAGAACACAGTAGAACACTTTTTGCTGATAGTTTGAATGGATTAATTTAACCTGATATAGTGGGCTCCAGTCAACCACCTAGTGTTTAGCGTGAATAGGGTGTGAGTGAGAGGATAAGATGTAGAGAATGCTTTTAGCATTAAGTCCGCCATTGTACAATAACAGTACATAAAGTTTTTAAATAAATAAATACATTAAATAAAGCTTTTGGTGGAGAACAGAGAAAACAAATTCATAAAAGCCTTTCGATGTGGGTTAGACACTCCTTAAAAAATAAATAACGCCATCTAGCGTGGTTGTGGTCTCTAGAAAATGAAGTAAGGTTTATCAGTTGTCTGGCTGCCATAGTATAAGCTCTGCCTAGTTTGAGATCAGATGGCGTTGTGTAATGTAATGTCATGACCCAAGATATTATTCATATCTATTATTACTATTTTGAGTATGTTTTATAAATGTTAAATTAAAAAAATCGGTTCAAGTTGGCAGGCCGCGGGCCTGCCAAGATCAGATACCTAGTTTATTTACCGGTTTCGGATGATTTCTTTATAAAGTACAACGTAGGCGAAGCCACTCGCAAAACAGGTTCGCGAAGATCGACCGCCAATAACAAAATTACTATAAAAGTGCAAAAATCGCGAAAGTTTAAAAAGTATTTGAGTGTAGATTACTATTTTTTGTCGTTTTTTATGAAACTGCTGTTCTATTTTACATCTTTCGGGTTCGACCCTTTTCGGGTTTAGTTTGTTAATTGTAGAAATAGGAATTTTAGTGATAAGTATGATATCAAGGTAAATTGTCGACATACCATCTAATGTTAAAATCCTTAGAATTTAAGATTAGACAAGGCTTTTCCACGTTATGCTACGATTCACGAATACCGCTGGGTCCTTATTCACGTTATTTTGTCCGTTTTGCGGCAAGCCTTTGCGAACTGGCGCATGCGCGGTGCGCTCAAAGTTGTCCGCCGCGCATGCGCGTTGATGCATTTTTAAGTGCAACTCTCTATTTATCATTATGACAAGATTTTGATAATTCGGGCTTGCCGAGAAAACGAAAAAAATAACGTGAATTTAAATGAACCATAACCATTAGGTACACCAAATATAACTTTAAAAAAAAACAACTACAAGATAAGAATACGCATTATTTTTAGACTATTATCTGTAAAATATTCACAGCAAATTAGCATAAAATTTGTACTTCAATAGAATAAATAATGATTTAGTTTGCCGCTTTTTGAAAAGAAAAAATAAATTTGAAAGTTTAACATAAACGTACCAATAAGTTGGTACACTAGCTGTTGTCGCTTGCGTGTGTATTATAATGTACCTACGTTTTTATTTACATAAATAAAATAAAAGAATAAAATATATTTTTAGCTAGTTTTTCCCCGTGACTTTACCAGCGTTACGTTACATATTGGTTGAAATTTTCACGCCCGTTTCATTATATGAACAATTTTTGGGAATAAAAAGAATTATGTTTTTACGCTTTTCCAGGCACTTTTTCCGATTTTTCTGTACAAAAAAACCTTGCAAGTTAAACTAATCGGAGAGTATTGAAAAACAAAAGCGACAGGAGAATGAACAAGCATGAATGACACCTCATTAGTTTTCAAATGTAATTAATCTCTGTTGATATACCTATAAAATACAATCATTAATACAACTAACTAACATACGATATAATTGAGTCAAGACACAAAATACTGAGAGGACAGAAGGTAACCTTGATACAAACACGCTTGAGCAACGCACACATAGACATCGTTCACAGACACGGAATCTCGGACCGAAGCAGTTAATGTTACCGGACCGAGGTACGTCATACGTACCATGCTTGAGCAACGGTTACGGTAACAGATTACATTTTGTACTCTCAGTATTTTGTGGTTATAATATCATTCGTCGAAATAACTTTTACGCCTTTTTAGTTTCGGTTTCTTTAGAGCTGTCCTCCCTATGGTAGTTTTCGACTTGTTTAATGGTGTCAAATGTTGGCATATCCTTGGTCTTAGGAGTCCAGATCAAGAGTAAACTGGTTATGATACACAAACAAGCAAACAGTATAAATGGGAAGCCATCGAATACTGTCCTCTGTAAAAAATAAAAAAAACAAATGAGTTCAGTACCTATACGCAGTAAAGTTTTGATGCTGGAAATATCTAGTGTCTAAAACTACTATACCGATTTAGATGTTTTTACTTTGGACCCTAACAAGATTTTTACTTCAGAAAATCATATAAAAAAGCCATTCTTCGCGCTATCGTGCTCATTGCGACCCATAGTACATAATCCGTGGTTATTATTAAAAAAATAGTGACGATTACATTTTACATCACATTGTGAACAGACATGGGACTGTTAAAATGATTAATGAATGAATTAATAATTGATTAATTAATTAATTGAAAAATGTGACATGGATCAGCTAGTCTAATGTACATAATATAAAACACCAGCATTTATAACTCAACAACAGGTGGGCGATTTTCATAATTTTTAGTTTGTTATATTTGTGAAATAACACAAAAAAAAATGTGTAATAACACAAAAAAAAAGACGAGGCGGTACAAAGTTCGTCGGGACAGCTAATTAAACAATTAAAAACCGGGCAAGTGTATGTCTAGTCGCACAATGCAGGGTTTCGTTGTCCCTTCAGGAGATTCGGATGGGGAGAGAGGGGGGAAGATCCCCCTCTCTCCCCATCCGAATAATGCGACTTATGAAGTTGGTTTTCTGTTGTTTTTGTTTCATACAACGTTATACCTACTGAATAATCATTTTCAATGGAATTTGTATTTGTATTTCATTTGATCACTTGTTACTCGCAAACTTGTATAGCCATAAGTTGGCTATACAAGTTTGCGAGTAACTGTGATAGTTTTGCTTTTATTTTCACAATATAAATACACAACTAGCGTGATTTTTTTCACATACTAAACATCAACCATTGCTGATTTTTTCCACGTTTACGCGTTTTAGAGTATCATGCAGACGAGTTGAAGGCATAAACTAGTTACCAATATAGGTGTAAGCGGCGCAAGTGTACCACCCAACTTCGTAGCCACGCCTCCAATCCCTACTAGCGACCCCCTCACGCTAGTAGGATACAGCTCCATGACATAAGTGATCAAACTTGAGAAACACGCTGATATGACAATCTTGGCTAAGAGAAACAGCGTCAGCTTCGCCCATGCATAGCCTGAAGATTAATATAACGTAGTTTAACCAAACCTTCTTTTTGTTGGTTTCATGTTTTAAAAATTTGAAGCAATGATACTTAGATTTACCGAACGTAAAATTTGTGCTATATATCATTCAAAGTTACAAAATAAAAATGGAGTAAGTACCTTAAATGACCAGGTATAAAAATATAAAAAAGTTCAAAGCACATCACGACCATCAAAGTTTTATTCATTTTAATTATAGATACTTCATTGTTTTAAGCAAGAAATATAAATATTCATAGTAAGTGTCAGAATGACTAAAGAGCTCCTAACTTACTTGCTGGTGTCAACACCGAAATGATACAGAAAATTCCACATAGCATATAGCTAGTCATCAATGGCATTCTTCTTCCTACTTTATAGGTCAGATACAAGGCGAGTAACTCTCCAGGAAAAGACATCAGCGTAGTAAGGAAAAAGTTTAAGTATTTATTTCCAGGCAACCATACTGAATTCAACATCATCCCATAAAACACAAATTTCGTCGTAAATTTACAACAACTTGTGACAAACAATCGTTTAATCATTTCTTTAGAACGAAATATATCTCTATATGTTTCTTTTACCTAATTTTTCCCTATTTTAAACGTTTCTCTCATTTGAGCGTCGTCCATGCCATCAATTTCTTGATTGTTTATTTTAATTTTGTTAACTTCTGCCATTCGTTTCAAATTCTTTTTCGCTTCTTCCAATTTATTGTTTACTATTAGCCATCTAACACTTTCATCTATGAGGAAATGGTAGAGTATGAAAAGAAGTGAGGGAGGGTAAATTATGCGGATGAGTATTACCCAATTAGGTACAAACGCTGCTATACCGGCAAAAATGCTTTCCCCAATATAAGCGGAATATGAGAAGAGAATGCTGGATAGCGGTCTGTGCTTCCTTCCAGTGATTTCCATTACTGAAATAAATACCTTCATATTATTTTTAAACTTACACTGCAATATTAAAATATTATCGGGATTTATCGCGACTTTTTTTTTAAAGATAACTAGCGATGTGGGATTGTGGGTCCCACATTACTAGCAATCCTGTTATCTCCTCCAGCTAAGCTAAGGCTTATGTTAGGATTGCTAGGAGTGGGTCGGTAGTATAATGGGTAGGATTCGAAGCCACGACCTCGCTATTGCGAGGCTGTCGCTTATTAATAATAACAATTAAAGGTTACCTATTATTTACTTCTTCTGATTTCATAAAAGGTTAAACAAAAAACCTTTGAATATTTTATTATAATACACTGTGATTTTGTAGTCGTTTTGGAGCGGAAAATGTTGAACTCCATATCAATAACCTAGTCCATTAAAAATATCAGTTCAATAAAATATTAACATTTTTTACATTCAAAAGTTACCTTGAATTGCCTAATGTACTTATTTATTTTTCGCAAACGACATAAATTTTAATTTTTATAAAAGAAACAATAACATTTTCTTCATCTGATATTTTTAGAGACAAGGTTATTAATATTATGGTGTTTAAAATTATTGGCCTCGAAACGTACCGACGAATATAATTCTTCTGTACGTGTGTTTGTCAACTCCTCCTAAACGGCTGGACAGATTTGGGTGAAATCTTAGATGTAAATTTGAGTGGGTCCCTGGATGGTTTGAAAATACAATTGAATCCGATTAACGAACAAAAAACGTGGCGATACGAAGTTCGCTGGGACAGCTATATATGTGTATAAATTTCAAGTCTAAAAGCAATTATCACACAACCATCTGAAACCGAAACTAAGCAGAGCCTATTAAACTACTCGTAAATGGTCTAGATAGCCAATACACATCGTTATTTTTAAATTACACTTGCATACAGAATAGACGAACATGCTGATTACACGAAGATTTAACCAGAGTGGAACACAAACCGTGCCTTAGCAGTAAGGGTCACTAACTTTAAAACATAAATAAATAAATAAAACTTAGAATAAAATATAAAAATGTCTGAAAAATAGTGATTTTAATTTTAATGTGTAAGTGGCTCTGTATGCGAGGTTATTAGGAAATTAACATATGTAAAATAATGTTACAAATCAATGAACCAGATATTAATTATACACGTGTCTCAAGGAACAAATAATTCAAAGTCGCGCAGCGGGCTGTGGAGCGAGCTATGCTTGGAGTTTCTTTGTAGGATAAAATTTGCAACGAGGTTATCTGACGAAGTGGCTATGGCCTGGCCACATTTTCCGAAGGACCGATGGCCGATGAAGCAAACGAGTCCTATAGTAGAAACCGCGACTCGGTAAATGTGAGGTAGGACGACACCCAGCCAGGTGGACCGACGACCTAAAGAAAGTCGCTGGAATTAATAGGATGCGGAAGGTGGAGGACCGGATATTGTGTCGTAAGTTAGGAGAGGCCTACGTCCAGCAATGGACTGATACAGACTGATTGAATGATTAAATATCTATGTGATCAATGGAATTAAGCACCCTAATTGTCAGAGTAAAATAAACTATCATAAACTTCAGATTGCAAGTTTTCTATATCTTTAACAGGGATTTCTAAAACGGCCTTGACCCAATGATGCTTTTTGTAGAAGTATTTTCGAAGTTCGGTTTATTTTAAAACTTTCTTAAAACCATAGCAGAAGCCAGATTTCCACCCGTGAATAGTGCCTCTATAACCTCGATGGTAATGTATAAGTGGTAAGAAGAGGTAGCAAAAGTTTTAAAATAGCCAATAGCGCCTGCCACAACACCAACTATAAATATCGGCTTACGACCGAATCTGAAAAAAAGAGATATGTAGAAACAATGCTAAGTAAAGCACCAGCGTAGAACTTATGAAAATATTTTCTTCTATAGTTACTAAATATTAAGTTATTTAGTTTGGAAACAAATAATCGTCTATCAGAATGCTTAGAAAATGAAAAAGTTTTTAGAAAATGAAAAGAACTTCTATGTGGGTTCATAGAAGTTCAGAAACTATTAACCCATTAGGGACGGAGTTTTCTTTTTCGAGATATAATTGTATTTTGTTTATTATAGGGGTCATAAGGCATCTACAGAAACAAAAAAAAGTTGTTTTTTTTTTTCAAAAATTTTTTTTTTCAGAGTTTTAGGGTGTGACCATACGGTTACGCTAGGTCAAAGTATAGTACAAAAATTCCTACAACGATGCATTTTCATTGTGTTATAGTTACTTGGTATTATGTAAAATTAAAATACTTAAATAATATAATATTTTTATTTATAACATATATGTTTTTCCAAACACATTTCCACACAAGTAGAACGGGTTTGTATATACTGAGTCTGATAGCTTTATATATCTATAGCATTTCTTTTAGAGACGTTCTCCAGACTTGGAGGATTTTCATATTGTCGTAGATATTTTTGGGCAATTTTGCAGCGAAAATTGAGTTGTGGTATGTTGTGCCCAGATTTCTCCATTAGGGTCCAAAAATATTTATGGTGACATCAATCAACCAAGAAAATATGGATCCCAATACGGTTATTATTTATATAGGCATCCATATCCATAGATCAGTGCCACCTATGTACCGATTATAGACGCCAATCAAGTGAGGTCTTAGGACTTTGATTTTTCTCCTTTGAACTTTCGAATATCGGTCAACAAATCCAGGAGGGTCTACTTGATGGTCTGTAGAAGCCACTGTGACCACCGAGTTATCCATCCACCAAACCACCACCAGATCTATTTGCGACGCGTACTCGTACGATCCTCTGGGACGAGTTTTCATTGTCTCCACGTATCTATTTATATAAATCTGTCTCGCCTCATAGCATTGTATACTAAATAATTTCTCAAATCATCCCAAAATTCTACTGGTGTTGAATTTTGAGTAGCAATAGAAGTAAGAGCGAACACCGCAGGTCGTCGACCGTTAAAATTTTCTTTCGTGCCACCATCATCCTCATCTGCTGAACCCTCAACAATGCGCTATGTCAGGAGGTTCAATGTAGATGTCTCGAACATTCAAGTCGTCATCATTCTATAGAGCATCCAAAATCTGAGCCTCATTCATGCTAAAATAAGATAAGACAACTTTATAGAAAAAATGTACTCATATTGGACTAGCGTTACCGTATGGTCACTCACAATATAACTGCTTATATTTTCAAATTGAATTGAAATTTTAAAAAAATATTAGCAGAACATAAAATTATAACTATCACTTTATATATTACGTCATAAAATACTTGTGAATAATAATGATTATAAACTAAAATTGTACTTACATTTGTGAACCTGCTATTTTTCCGAAGTGAAATATATCACCATAAGTTTTCTACGAATAACCACCATAAAATAAAAAAATAAAAAACTTTGTTTGACACCTACACGAAGGTAAATATGTTCGGATATGCATTCAAGTAAAAAAATATAAAAAAGTTATATTTTTAAAAATATAGGTATACGAATAAATTTTAATAATGTTCTAGCGTTACCATATGGTCACGCTAGTACATAATGGGTAATCACCGCAAATGAGCACATCCATGAAACTTACTTATCTGATAATAATCCAAGCAAGGGCATAGCTACCAATACGCCCAGATTATGGGCAGTGCCAATCATATTTGACTTCCAAGGTTTACAGGCCAAGTTTAACTGAAAAGTAAAATTGACGTAGTTTATCAAAAAATATCCGAACAACAGACTTCAAAATCTGAAGTTCTTAAATTTGGTGTTGAGTTCAAAAATAACGATAATAAACCTATTTTTTTCCATAAAAATTTACACAAAAAAATTAACCATTAAATTATATATACATATTTTTTTCTTTTTAAAGACCTCTCAATGAGTAAAGGTTTCCTCCTTTTCTCTCAAAGTATTTCAATTTTTTGCATTCTCAATCCAATCCGCTCCAGCTATTTTTAAAATATCGTAGAACCATCGTTCGGTTGACCTGCCTCTACTTCTCTTGCTTGTAGATCCGTTTCACGTTCTTCAACTTCTTTGTCCATTTCTCGTCATTTATATGCGCAATATGGCCCATTTCCATTTCAGGTTATTGCAGTGTCGTAGGGCGTCGATTACTTTCCTTGTTTTTCATACATCTTCATTATTTTTCGAAGCTTCTATCTCAAATTCAGTTTGTTTCCTTTCATAGATTTTTGAGTTGTCGTTATTTTGTTCTTAGTATATCTATGCCGTGTGATACCGGCTTAAGAATAGTACCACGCCATCTCTTCGCTCGCCAAGCGTGGCGATTATGGCAATTACCCCCAGGACCTATAATAAATAGGTTCTACTGGGGAGACCCGTGCCCAGCAGCGGGACATTGTATGGGTTGATATGATGATGATATTATGATGTTTGTGATGTATATGAGAGATTGGTAAGATGCATGAATGTATAATTTTCTTTTTGAGCTTCTATATAACTCCAAAATTTGTTTCATGATAAAGTCACGCGTCAGAGTCAGATAAATATAAAAAATAAGTAAATCAGATAGTAGAACCAAATAAAAGAGAATCCCTTCTGGAAAATGGAACAAACCGGTAGGTATAATTGAAGTTTGATTCCATAAATGACTTAAATATCAATGACTATGTCACCCGAAAATAGTGTAGCTTCCCAACGGTGAATGAATTTTTTTAATCGGTCCAGTAGTTTTTAAGTTTATTCATAACATACAAAAATAAAAGTATTCCCTCTTTTTATTATTATTATAGATATAGATTCAAAATTTGACCCACTGCATAAGTCTGGTACTCCGGGAGAACTCTCAAAGGGCTTGGGAACAACTGCTCACTTTCCCTTACAGAATATTACATGTATTTTACCATAAGTCTAATATACCATACTAACAAAAAATCTCTCATAACACAAATAAAAGAAAATTACCAAAATAAATTTTCGAGGCGGATTTGATAACCTTTCACAAAAATTCTAAATTCAATTACGTTGAATCAAAATTAAGGGAAGGTGATATTAGGGGAGCCTCTAGGCTATTAATTAGCAGCAACGTGATGGCGCTTTGTTCTGCAGTGCTGCTCTTGGGTCTGCAGAACTAGCACCTAGCACCAAGAGATGACCTTTGCTTCCCTGACCCACCCGACACTGATGCCGATTGCCTCAGTGTCACGACCAAGAACGTGTTGAACGCCGTTGGCTCTTTCAGTAGTGACTCTGCCGGTGGTCTTGACGGTATGACACCGCAACACACGCAGCGGATGATGCCCTCTTAAAAGAGCTGACGGCACTAATTAACCTTATGCTCTCTGGTGATGTGGGCCAGACCATTATTGATATATTGTATGGATCCAATTTGTGCGCCAACAGCAAGAATGCTAGTCGTATTCGTCCATTCGCTGTAGGGAGTTCGTAACCGGCGCATAGCAGCCAAAATGTGTTGCACATTTTATCGAGTTGCGTTATCAAGCATATTAAAACCCATTCAATTGGGCGTTGGCTTGCGAGGGGGCTGTGAGAGCACATACCTTGAATCATCTTGAAGATCACTTTGTTGGCACAGGCAAAATTGGAGATCCCCAAAATTTATAATTATCTCTAGCAGTGTTACAGACACCCTATATAGTTTAATAAAAAATCGTCTCAGGGGGAACACTAACCCCTATATTACCCCC
This sequence comes from Herminia tarsipennalis, assembly GCA_945859575.2. NCBI lineage: Eukaryota > Metazoa > Arthropoda > Insecta > Lepidoptera > Erebidae > Herminia > Herminia tarsipennalis. Next base: position 21,310,103 of record OX243846.2, read on the forward strand.
TTGCGGGCTACCTTAAAAACTCCATCATTTTTAAAGTTATGCTTTTGCGTTTAAAATAAAGAAACACGTGTTTCAACATTTTTAAACAATCAATCCCTAAGGGGGGTAAAATAGGGGTTGTAAGTTTGTGTGGAACTCCATGGTAAGATAAATGTTGATAAACTTTCGCGATTTGTACACATTATTAAAATATATATATTACGGGTCTTAATCGCGTGAATAATTTAAGGTAAAATACCTTCTTAAACGTCGGGCAATAAACAAGGTATTTTACCTTAAATTATTCACGCGATTAAGACCCGTAATATATATATTTTAATAATCCATGGTAAGATGTTTATAACTCCGTCAGTTTTAAAGTTAGGTCTGTGAAATTTCAAATTTGGATTTAAATTAAAGAATAAACATTTCACAGTTTTGCGTTTCTGTATATGTTCCTAATATGTCAGGTCAACAGGTTTGGTGTGCGCTTGGTTGTATGTGAATTTGGTACATTGACTATAAAGTACTGTTTACTTTACAACAGTTTAGTGTGCAAGGCTGCTGAGCATCGCATAAAATTTCCTCTCCGAGATTTAATGCAATCTTATTGATTATTTGTAATACTTCTCCATTTCATCACTTGATGACGGAGGGTTTCCTTCAGCCTACTTCATGGTCAGATTAACCCTTGGGTAAGAAAGAGGTCACAATAGATCTTCTAGTCTAGGTCGCCACAAATTTCTTGATCTATATCCTGGCCTATGTAAAGACAAATGTGGGGCAAACGGCACCAGTGGCGAATCTAGGATAGAGATCTAGAAAAAAAACCAAAAACAAAGTTTTTGGTTTTTTCTTAATCCTGCTGAAGAACTTTGACTTGACCCCAAAAAAGGTGAAAAATCTAGGAAAGTTTACGCACACAAATGTATTCATTTTTGGAAGAAGCTTGAGCAATGGTTTCATCCAAATAGTAACATCTGTTTTAGGGTGAAGAAAAAAAAGTCATATTTTTGAAGAACGGGTAAATAGCAGGCAGATTCGTCGAAGTGGTAGACTTTAGTGAATAGAAGGTAAATGATTTTGTCTTCATATTTTGTCTTTAGGAAAGAATACGGTTCGAATTCAGAATTAAGGATTTCTTTTCTATTAAGGGATAATATTTCAGGAATATAGGAATTCCATTCATCTAGATCCATAGACGTGGGAATTAAGATAGTCTTACATGTAGATTTTAGCAGGTTTTCGTTGTGTTCTTTTTGTATAATATTGGAAATGGTATCTATAATTTTGATTGATTTTAGAAATTTGGAGTAATTGTCGTTATTTGGAACATTGGATTGTGAGTAAGTATCAAGTTGTGATTTGGGTTCACCAATAGGTAAGGGAACATTGAATTCTTGAAGGTTTTGATTTGAGTCGCTTCTAGGGCTGATACCTAAGTCTTGTCCCAGATCTAGTAGTGGTTCTTAATTGGGAGTTCTGAAGTTGGATTGGGAGTCATATTCAAATCGGGATTAGTATTTTGATTTGGATTTAGTAACTCATCATCATTAAATGAGAAAGGGATAGTAGATAGTAACGGTAAAAGAGTATCTTCTAATTGATAAACGGCCTCTTCGATAGAGTCTGGTAACCATAGATCCAGCAAGGATGAATCTTCATTATTAACTCGGTTGACGGGGAATCTGGACAGTGCATTTGCATTAGTATTAGTTTTACGTTTCCTATGAACAATATCGTAGTCGAATTCTTCTAGTCTAAGTCGCCAGCGGACTAGTCCAAACCACTTCAATGGTGAATAACCATTGAAGTGGTTTGTGATCAGTATTTATGGTAAAACTTGTGCCGGCAGAGATAGGGACGAAAGGCTTTTGATCCGAAGACAATGAAGGCATTCCTTCTAAGTGACACTGTAATTGCATTCAGCTTTGTTAAGTGTGCGAGAGGCGTATGCCATAGGTCTTTCCCAATATACCCTTGGGATAAAATGGCGGATACAAATTTCGAAAGCTAGTTGCTGTTCATTTTTCCATTCAAATAGTGCATCTTTTTTAAGAAGAGATGTTAAAGGTTTAGCCAATTTCGAAAAGTCAAGAATAAATCGTCGTTAATATGAAACGAGTCCTAGGAAGGATTTTACGTCTTTTGGGCATTTTGGTATTAGGAATTCTGTAATGGCTTTTATCTTTTCAGGGTTTGGTTTTACTCCGTCTCTATTTTTACTTTATTATGAGATGAGCACGATACGCGAATTCTCTACATAAAAACTCGCATTTGTCTGGTTGTAACTTAAGATTGTAATTCCGAAGTCTTTCGAAGATTTTGGATAAGTTAAAGATATGGCTAGTTAAATCTGATGAGTAGCAGACAATATCATCAAGATATACGAAACAACGCGAACCCTGTAGACCTGAGAGACATGTATTAATTAGTTTTTGAAAAGTTTGAGGGATTGGATACATTTCGCCAATAGTGATATCGTTTCGTTTTCTTTAATCTATTACGACTCTTCATTTTCGTTGTCCCGAAGCATATAATTTTTTAGGAACGATATTTTGTTCTAATATTTTATTCATCTGGTTCTCTACCTCCTTTTTGTGACATTTTGGAAATCTATAGGTTATGGTTTGAATAAGAGTTTCAGGGTTAGTTCGAATTGTATGTTCTGTGGTAGTAGTAAACGAGAGATGCGGCGCCGGCAGGTAGAGGTACGTTACCGGTAGGTAGAGAGGCAGGGCTGGCAGGTAGAGATGCAGCGTCGGTAGGTAGAGATGCGGCGCCGGCAAGCAGAGACGCGGCGCCGCCAAGCAGAGACGCGGCGTCGGTGTAGAGATGAGGATAGGTAGCGAGATATGACGGCAACAGGTTCGACGTTAGATGCCCTTCTCTGATCAGTTTCAGATAACTATTGCCTAATGTTCACTTTTGGAGAGTTGTCCTTTCTCTGACTTTCCTCTTGGAGAGCTGTTCCTTCTCTCCCCTTTCTTCAGATTTTTCCTCATAAAGAAAACTCTCTAGAAGCATTCAAAATTTTCAAGCGTATTTTAATTCAAATTTAGGATTTACCTAACCAAATTACACACAGTAGTACATACTATACAAAGAACTCTATGCTTATATGTTGTCATAGAAACCATGAAAATATTTGTCGACATGACAGATTTCATTTATCAAAAATAATTGTTTATAATAAGTACTAGAGAGATATTTAAGAAGAGATATTAATGTTAAAAATGGCGAAATACATAACTAATGGGATATATACAGAAATAACACTACAAGGACATATATATATATGTCCTTGTAGTGTAAGAGGTAAGAATTATCAATTATCACTACAACAGACTTGTAACAGTGCACTTGTTTCTTCAGAATTGAGATGGGAGATTCTGAGTTGTTTAAGGACTTTGTTAGTTCTAGTATAGGTATTGGAAAGAGACTCTCAGTGTCTCTTTCACAATCACAGGATTGTGAAAGAGACACTGAGAGTTCTAGGGTAAGATTTATATACAACGGGATCTTCAGAGACGTTGACGATGGTGATATTAATGCGGTTGTTTTCCGTCACGTTATCTATACAATTCGCGATTAGTAATGATTTAGAAATATGTTGATCTAGGATTATGCCTACTTGGATTTGTGGGCTACTGACTGTACGCTCAATAACAGTTTCTGACCAAGGGGGAATAGTATATAATGGTTCAGCGAAATTTAGCTTGATTGAATGGTCTTCTATACGTAGGACTCCTTCGTTGTAATCTATTTGGCATTTTAAGTTTTACAAAAGGTCGTTACCAATAATTCCATCATAAAGTAGACTGATGTCTTCGACCATATGAAATTCATGCATGTAATTAGTTGAATTTTGGAATACTTGCATCATAAAACTACCCATCGTAGGCGTAACGTCGTCACCAGGGTCGATTCCTATAAGTGTGATTATATTCTCGCTTAGTTTTGGCATTTTAGTCATAGAGTCCAATTGCAGCAAACTTACACAGGAACCAGTGTCTACTAGAAAAGGTAATGCTCGCTCGGCTACAGGGGCTTGAATTCTAACATGAGGTAAGTAACGTTTATTTGTATTTCTTCTGATTTCATAAATTTTCATGTGTTTTGTTTTATTGTGTTCCAGATTCGGAGAATAAGTGTGTTCAAACGTTGTAGGGAACGGATCTCCAGCAGTTGTGATTGGATTAATGATAGAATTCAGTGTTTTAATAACAGATTTTGGTGATTTAGTAACAGGATTCAGTGAATTTGATTCAGTGTTAACTTGATTCAGTGAGTTTAGAGGTTTCGAATTCAGTAGATACAGTGGATTCGATGATTTAGTAGGATGATGATGGATCTTGGAAACAGTGGATACAGTGAATTTTGGCGTATCGGCTTTAAATCTACGGTAATTTTCAGAGCAATACCTATCCGGAATTTTTATTCGTTTAAATTATAACTATCAGTTTCATCATATCCAGCATCAACAGATTGGACGTTGAAGGTTCTTCGAGAAGGACTTGGCGGGGTGTTATTCTGACGGGCACATAGTGTCGTCGGGAATTAGATTGTGTTTTGTTATTGTTATATTGTCGTTTGCGACAGTTTTCAATTGTATGGCCTATGTTCTTGCAGTAACGACAGACAACATCGCTGGTATGAGCATTCTTTGGATGTTCAAATCGTGAGGTTTGAGGAGTTGGAAAACGATTAGGGTGAGATGTGAATCTTGGTCTCTCATTGGATCTATTTTGTGTGGGCTTTCTTATGAGACCGGACATTATTTTTTCCTCCGCGACCGCAAAGTTGATGGCTGAATTTAATGTAAGAGGGTCGCGATATCTTACTATTTGTGACAATCGTGGTTGAAGGCCAACGACAAAAGTATGACGTGCGGGGTACTCCATAGCCGACACTCGACCGGCGAGTTCTGACTTTTTTGATTTAAGGTACAAGATTTTGATTTCCGTTAGGAGTTTGGCAAGGCATGTTTCTATTCTGAGGGAATATTGATTTACGTTTTCTAAATGGGCATAGTATTTTCTTTCCCCAAATTGCTGTTTTAGAAATTCTACTAGTTGTTCGAAATTTTCGAACTCTTTTATGATGCATGTCGTTTCAGCTTTGCCTGTGAGTTGACTTAAAATATATTTAAACAAAATGGGTTTCTATGAAGCATTCGCAATACTATAAACACTTTCACAATTTGATAGAAAAGAATTCAAGGTTTCTAATATCAAAGGGCATGATAAATTTTAACAAAACATTAAGCCCTACATTCTCTTGGGGTGGAGCTGGGGTAGTTTTTTTTTGAAACCATAGGATTTTCTTTTTTAAGTTCTATTTTCTGTTATAAATTGAGCTGGTGTGGTTTTGGAAACAAAACCACACCAGCACCAGCAAACAGTTTTGGGGTTTTCTTTATCCGACATTATGTGACTTAGAATTAAACGTAAAAAAAATATTTAAACAATGGGATATAAGCCGTCTCCACTATAAGTTAGCAGTACAGACGAGAGCTTATCATAGCTCTTTCTGAGAATGTTAAGTATAAACAAATCGTAGGCGGGCAGATACAGGGAAGTATTGAATATTACAACAGTAACTAGGATTAATGATATAATTTAAGAAATTATTTATAGAACAAAACTCTGAGTTCACACAACATAAAACGTAGTTTTTAAAGTTTTTCAGGCGTAGAAGTTGTAAGTATTTGTCACTCACAGAAATATTCCAACGGCGAATATTGGAATTTGCACTAAGCTCGTCATCTCGGATCCACTAGAGATTGATGTACAGACACGACCAATGGATCCTTGCTCGTATCGGAGATGGGATCGGGCTTGTAGTTTACCCGATTGACGATTGATGACGATGATTGACGAATCCTTTTCTTCCTGGTATGATATTATGGTTGGTGTACCGCAGGGTGGCGTTTCATCTCCCCTACTCTTCGCAATTTTTATAAACTCTATATCCAACCAACTAGTTTCATCCTACCACCTTTATGCAGAGGATCTTCAAATTTACACACAAGCTTCACTGGGACAGCTGCCACTATCGCTTTTGTGACAATGGAGTAACAACCACAGTCTAAAGGTTAATCCGTCTAATACCCAGGTAATTGTTGGAAGCCCAAGGATGATTTCGCGTATAGATTGGAACCAATGGCCTCAAGTTATCTTTAATGGTACACATATAACGTTAGGGACAGTGTAAAAAAATCTGGGTTTTTATATTGATCGAACTTTACTTTGGGAGCTGTAAGGAAGTTGGTCGCAAATTATTTGCATCTGCAGGGTCCTTACGTAGACTCTGAAACTTTTGCCGATTACCACTAAAATTGCGCTGGCGCAGTCTCTTTTTCTACTTGTACTTAACTATGCTGACGCCAACCATCTCGACCTCACCGAGAAGCAACTTACAAAACTTGAGCGCCTTCAAAATTTCTGTATTAGATTTATATTTGGTTTGTATAAATATGATCATGTTTCCGAATACCGCAACGTATTCAAGTGGCTCCCAATGCGCCTTCGTCTGAATACTCATATTTTATCATTACTGTATAGTATACTCTTTAATCCTTTTACTTCCTTGTATCATAAAGAACGTTTCAAGTTCCTTCATGAAACACATTCCAGATTCCTAAGGTCATCGGAGGATTTGAGGTTAGAAATTCCAGCGCATTCCAAAAAATTCTATGATAGGTCGTTTACTGTCGAGGCAGCAAGACTATGGAATGCACTGCCTCTTACTATAAGACGAGCCAAATCGTTGTAATTCTTTCCTATGCCTTTCCTTGCCTATTCGTTGATAACTATAAATTAATATCACGCTGTACGCTACCCCTACCTAATTTGTGTATTTATGTCTCTGCCATCCAAAGGTTGCCTGGAAGAGATCGCTCTTAGCGATAAGGCCGCCCATTGTAAATTTATATTATACAATGTATACTTTGTATTATTATATATACATTAATATTATTAGTGCAAGGTGCCATCATCTTGACTTCAAGATAGCAGGACAAAGTTGATAGCCTGCTCAGAGGCTTATCCTTCCTATGTACAAATACCCATACCTTATTGCTACCTCATGATTTAAATATAATTTCAATTTCTTTTTACTTTTACACATTTTCAACACTTTCACACATTTTGCACTTTATATTTGTAAAAAACACAAATTTTCATTTTTTTACATCGCGTGTGCAACACTGTTACCAGTCAATAATGCTGTAAAGGAGCAACAATTATTAACAAGTTTTGTAGGAAACGAATAAATTTAATTTGTCACTATTAGTTTATCAAGTTAAACTTTGTGGTGTTTGGTGTTGGTAGGTATGTTAATTGCATTTACATACACCAAATCTTCGTCTGATAATGTTGACAAGCCCGCCAATTATATTATATTTGTTATAATTTAGGGACAACATTTAATTTCTTTTAATAAATATAGTCCTTCTATTTTGCATTCATACAAAAATTGGTAACAAATATTGTAATTTAGAAATCGAAGTTGAGAACCGTCTATAGCGGAATCTTTTGAAAAATTTTTTTTCAGCAAACATCAACGTGTGGCAAATCATTAGACAGGTCTTTTAAAAGTACTCTAAGGTTACTGAAAAACTTTTTTGGTTAAATGAATATTTCTGATAATATTTGCTCCAAAAGTAGCATAAATTGTGTCCCCTGTCCATTATCTTTTAAACCGTATGACCAAAAAATATAAAAAATCACACGTCTTTGAGTTATTGCCAAAAAACTGAGCTTCATAAACCAAAGGGCGAAAGTGCCACGAACATACGCTCTTCTGGTGATGCCATTTTTTACCTTGTATTTTTTAATATGTTGTGTATTTATTTGCAATAACGGATACACTGTGTATATTTCGACATGCTCTTGTTTTCGTTAATGAAGAAGAAACGACGATGTGCTAATATTTTGCGACTGTAGTTATCGTTACTGAACCCTTACAATAACTAAACTATGGCGGCTGCAAATATTTAAATGCTATTAGGTATTATGTATACTTAAATATTATAAGGCTGAAGAGTTTGTTTGTTTATGTGGTTGAATAAACAAACAAACTCTTATAATCTCTTATAATCTCAGAAACTACTGGTTCTGGTTGAAAAATTATTTCAGTGTTGCATAGCCCATTTATCGAGAAAGGCTATATATCTTCACGCTACGGCTATATAGAAGCGGAGCATCAACAAAAAATGTTGCAAAAACGGAGAAAATTGACGCAAACGAAGATGAGGGTTAGCTAGTGTTTTATTTATCTCTAGGCTTTTTACATAATCAGGTAGCAAATAGGTATTGTATGGTAGTAATATATATATATATATGTATATATATATATATACCGAAAATTAAGATTTAAGCTGCCCTACGACTTGTAATACCAAATAGCCTAATCGTCAAGACGGCGAACCATAATTTACGATGACAATGATGATTTTTTGAACGACATGCAAGGGATAATAAAGAGCAATAATCGTGAGGTAGCAATAAGGTGTTGTATTTGTACATAGGACGGATAAGCCTCTGAGCTGGCTATCTAACTATATAACTTGGACCACGTATTTTGTTTAATTACTAAATATATATTGAGGTAATAGAAGCAAAAATACTACATTTGTATATTATGTAGTTTTGAAATCCAAGACTTGGTCCCGCCATCTTGACACTCACACTATTCATAGGTATGTCGATATACACTGCAACCACTGTTCAGTGCTTCTACTGGGGAGAAATTTGTTCCGTTATGGACTGACAGCATACTGCCGCAGTATATTAAGAAGTATGAGACGTTATAAATCATCGCGATTTTTGTACTGCGAACACTGGTGTTTTCGAGGTAAGGTGTTCTCAGTACTTTGATCCAGTGATCTCTGATATCCATTTATGAAAAAGTAGGTTGTAAATTTATAATATGTGGCCTACCTTACTCACAGTCAGTATCTGATATACACAATAAGTACATACAAGTATGTTAAGTTTGTACTATTTTTCGACATGAATAAATTTATTCGTAACTTTATTTTAACAAAAATACTATGTATTTGTCTACTATATTTAAGCGACAGATTGCTAAATTATTAGCCTTTAATATACACACTGACCTTGGTACAATTAGTGTATCCCAGCAATCACTTAGTTCTTCACTCACTTCACACGATCACCAATTATATAATAATAATAATAAACTTTATTGACACACAAATCACTTACATGTTGTGAGTAGTTACATCCAGTGTTTTCAATCACTAGCACTTAAAAATAACGTTTCACATTATATATAATTTAGTACAGAATAATGTAAGATCCATAGTAATGAATACTAGCATCCAAACTAGGCCGAGCCTGTATTTTAGATGCTAGTTTCTTCCAATGACTTTCACTTAATCCTAAAATGACAGTAGATTTATAATTTTACAAATATGTCATACAATGATTGGTTACAATGCGAGTTTATTACCACATACCCTCTAATTGTTAGCAAAAAATGCTAACGAGTTGTATGACTACGAAATGTGTGAACATAATACAAAAAGTTTGCTTTGAAATTGTAATTTAAAACTAAAATAAAACTAAATAATTAAAATTAACGTAAGATTAAAATTGAATAAATTTGTAATAAATATATAATTCTAATTTATACTTGAATGGAATAAAAACAATAATTTAGTAGTCTTAACTTAAATATACATTAAGCCTTTTCGAATTTAAATAATTTTACAATAATTATATATACATATTTTTTACTATTACTTAAATTTTATCTATTAGATTTTACTATGACATACTATTTGTAGATTTGGTAACAGTACAATACAGACTACATAACTATTTGGCTATTTCAAAAAGCTTTTCGATTTCGTCGTAAGATTGTGATTTTAGCCATTGCATTACCTTAATCCTAACTTCATAAAAATTTAGTGGGGAAATTATTAATAATTTATTAATTCTATTGTAAAGGAAACTGCTAACAAAAAATTGAAATTTGTTGCTAAAAAATGTTCTACTTTTGACAGCAGGACAGACTTTCTTTTGTCTTCTTGAGAATTGGCGAGGTGGATCTAAAGGGAGTTTTTTATGTTGGGTAAGAATTGTGGTGAACACGAATAATTTGCGCACGCTCAATACGTCGCAGGAGGAATATAGTGCGTGTGTTGGATATCTGTAAGGTCTAAATGACATAACCTTCAGTAGGGCTCGTTGAGATCTTTCTATCTTCAACATGTAAGTCTTTTTCGCTCCGCCCCATGCGGTTATGCAGTAGGATATTATTGACTGTGCCAAGGCATAATATACTGTTTTAAGTAGTTCTGTATCAGCGACCTGTCTAAGAGTTCTAAATATGTACATGAGCTTACGGATTCTTCCCGTTAACATATCAATCTGAGGTCTCCAGGTCAATGTTTGATCCAGCAAAACACCAAGATACTTGATGACATCTATACGTTCCAGTGATGTGCAAGTACACGACTGGGAAACATCATTATTATAACAATAATGTGCCTTAATTTGAAAGTCGTCCTTAGGCATATCCCGCTTAGTGATCCCAAAAGTTACAAATTTTGTTTTAGCGCTATTAAGTGTTAATGAGTTAGTCTTAAGCCATAACATTGTCAGCAAAAGGCCGTTTTGGGCTTTGGTCCTAGCCTCCTCCCATGTCTTTCCACAAAATATGAGAGCTGTATCATCAGCAAAAGTATATATATTAGCATTTTCTAGTTTTAGCTCACACAGATCATTTATATAAATTAAGAAGAGACTAGGACCGAGAACACTTCCTTGGGGCACTCCAAAGGTAATCGGAGCATCATTACTGACAAAATCTCCAATTTTAACTCGCTGTGACCTATTAGTGAGGTAGCTTGAGAAAAGATTATGAGTCACGCCACGTATGCCTATTTTCTCCATTTTCTTTAATAAGAGCGGAATCGACACTGTATCAAAGGCTTTCGCGAGGTCCAAGAAAATCCCAACACATTTATCCCTGGCATCCAGACGTTGAGCGATATAATCGGTTAATCCAGTAACAGCATCAGCAGTCGATTTTCCAGATCTAAACCCATACTGGTTGGTCGATATTAAACTACCCTTTTCCAAATACGATAGCAATCTTTTGTTTATAATTTTCTCAGCGACCTTGGATAGTGCCGACAGCACAGAAATAGGGCGATAGTTTTCTGTGCAGTCCTTGTTGCCAGCTTTATAGATTGGGTTTATAATAGCTCTCTTAAAAACTCTAGGAAACACTCCTGTGTTGCAGGCCAAGGTAATAATATGTGTTATAGGGGTAACGACATATTTCCTTGTTAATTTCAGAAGTTTGTTAGATATCCCGTCCCAACCGACAGCGCTATCATTTTTTAAGTTTATGATTGTGGCTTCGACTTCATCATTATCAGTTTCCAGTAGACCCATAGATTTTAAAGGGCTATTGATAATTGGTACGTAGTCTGTGCAGTCTAGTCTGTTATTGCTATCAGTTAAACTCTGAGCCAATTTCTTTCCGACATTTGCAAAATAATTATTGACACTTTCGACTGATGATTGAGGACTATCAGCGATTTTGAGTAGGTCGCAAGAGATTGATTTGGTTTTGTGCATATTGACGATTGATTTAATTGTATCCCAGGTTTTTTTAGGATTTTTTGAATATTTTCTTAATTCGCTTCGTTCGTGGGTCCTTTTGAGCCGTTTAAGTAGGTCATTGCAATAGTTTTTGTACCTATTATATGTTGTTTTGAGCACTATGTTATTGGGGCTATTTCTACATTTAAGATGCATCTTGTCTCGGTTTTGTATACATCGGACAAGCCCTGGGGTTATCCAGGGTTTGAGGGTACGGAATCTATTTGGACGTGACACTTTCATGGTATGCAATATTATGTGTGTAGATAAAATATTAATAAGCCTCTCAGCTGCCCAATCGACATCATTAGATTGAAGAACATCATCAAAACTGGTTTCTTTTATTTTTTCTATGAGTGAGTTATAATCAATTCTTTTTATAGTGACGTTTTGTGTATTACATGGCGACTTTTTGAGTTCAAGACAAATTATTACTGCTGAGTGGTCAGTCAAGGGAGCTTTGGTAACGAGGGTGGTAGCTGGTACTAGCGATTTCACCATAGCATGGTCAAGACAGTTACTGTTCCTCGTGGGAAAGTAATGACTACTTAGAATGCCATGGGAAGCAAGTAGGTTTAAATATTCTGTCGAGTTGACATCAATATTGTTTGACTTAATATCTATATTAAGGTCACCTGTAATAACAATGTTTTTGTATGATTTATAACTTGTCAGAATGTTATCAAGGCAATGCAAAAATTTGTTAACGTTTCTGAAAGATGGAGATCGGTAGATAGTAATTATTAGAGTTTCAGAGTTAATTTTTATTAGAAGACAACTAGCTTCATCAAATATAGGTTCCTCTACGGCTACAGATAGTCCACTTTTAATATATAGTACCACACCATCATTCTGGTTAATGTTCGTTTTTGAGTAGTATAAGTCGTAATTAGTAAGTATAGGGAATACAGTTGTTTTCAAGTTCCATGTTTCGGTCAATATTAGAATATCGAAGTCTACGTTTATACGAGCAATTAAGACTTTCAATTTATTTATGTTACGATTTATACTTCTGATGTTTTGAGTTAACATTTTAAGCATGTGAATGTTATCACAAGATGAGATAAGAGATCCACAATACTCCGGCTCAGACAAAAACGATTTACCCGAAGACAGGTTGTCGAGATCCATAATAATATCATTTTTAATGAAATTATCGAATTTTTATATATGATAATAGCATTCTAGTTAATAGGCCAGTTTCTGTTAGTCTGTACATGTCATAACAGAAATACTTGTTCCGGGACTTACATTCTGGACACGATCTTTGTAGTGTTACAATACTCATATAAGGTAGGATAAATATACAATCAAAATAATACTTAATTTCTTGGTTAATAAATAAAAATAATAAAAATGTATACAAAACTAATGCCGACAAAATTACAATAAATAATACAAATCTAAAGAAGAAGAAGAATACCTCGCAATATAGTCATTGAGCTTTCCACTTGTTCCTTAGCTCGTTCACAACGTCCTCATTATTTACCTCGATGTGTGCGGAGTCACTGTCTTTACGTATGAAGACTTTGCCGTTTTTTGTCCAACAGTATTTGTACCCGGCTGCTGAAGCAAATCCACGAGCCAAAAATAGTAGTCTGTGTCCTTTATATGTTAGGGCTTCCGAGATATAAATCGGGACGGTGTTTCCGCTTAGTCCAATAGTCGACGAGTTAAACATGTTCTTAGGATTTTCTTTGTTAAAGACTTTGACCTTATTAATGATCTCATGTTTAATTGTCGCTCGAGTGAAATCAGCTACTACGGTAGATTTCCCCGCCTTATTTTTTGTTCGGTATACGTCCTTGATGTCATTTTCCAAAATGTTAACATGGAGTGCTTTACACGTATTTTGAACAATTTTTTGAAGGTCTGACTTAGTCTCTTTTTTATCCATCATGGGTAGATTTCTGACTTCGATAGCTGCGAGCTTTTGATTCCTTTGGATTTCATCCAATTGTGCTTCAAGCGATGCTATGTATTTTTGGTCTTTTCTTCTCTCATTTTCTAAGCCTTCAACTTTCTTTTTCATATCATCATATTGGGTTGACAGAAAATCAATTGCCTTTTCAATATTTAGATTGGTTGATTGAATTGAAGAGTTAAGTGTTTTTAATTCGGTGACGTCATTAATCAGTTTGTTTAGGCTTGTGTCTTGACCTTCTTTTATTGCACGTATCATTTCCTTCAATTCTTTTTTGAACTGTAACGGGTATTCGTCGCAGCATTCCCGACCCCTTTTTTTATTGCGTTGGTTGGCTTCACTCACAGAAGGTGTTTGTTGGTTTGGGTTGAAATCTTTTTGTACGTTGTCATCACTGTCCGATTTCGTGTGTGTACGGGTAGAATGTGGGTTTGAGGGTTTTAGAGACATTTTCTTTTCTGCTTCGGTTCAAAGTTTTAGTAGTTATTTGTTGCGTTGGTGAGATACCAATATAACTTGAGCTCGTACAGTTTGCAGGGGCGTCCAGCTGGGGATCTTGATGTAATGGCCAGGACCATTTACCTGCAGTTACCTGCAGAATTTTCTGTGTAGTTGGCTATCTCGCTTCCTCGCACGTTCACACTCTTCCACTTTATGTGCTCCTAGTACTTCGTTGAAATTGTTTTTGGATTTTAATACTTAAATTTTGGTATTTTTCGCAAAATAAAGTTATCTAAACACGTCTATACGGTTACACGATCCGGGGGGAAGGAAAAAATTCTTTTATTTTATTTTTTTATTTTTTTATGATAAAGTATCTTGTACAATACTTTATATAGATTACAATCTAGCCTAAAGACTAATGAGTAATTTAATTATAACCTAAATTGCTATAAGGACTTAAATCTTAGAATGTGTTCAATAACACTTATCTTATAGTCTCCATTACATATGTGAAGTCACTTTGTTCATGTGTTCTTTTACTTTGCACTTACACTACATTTAATATGTCACTGTAAGTTACACTACACTAATTCAAACGACTTCAGCCGTTTCAATCCTCTTTTTAACTCAGTGGTATCAAGGAGTTGGATTGCCTCGACGTTCAATTGTTGTTGAAGCCTGCTTTGATGTGCTTCAGCTATTTTTTGTTTAACTGTCTCTATGTCATCCATTTTAAGGTCCCGGTAGAGATCACAGTTTCTTATGTACCAAGGGGCGTTGACAATATCCTTGAGCACTTTGTTCTGGAATCTTTGTATTATTTGTCAATTGCTCTGAGCGGTACAGCCCCAAAGCTGTATACCATAAGTCCATACTGGCTTTAACACCTGTTTATATAGCAGGACTTTGTTGTATATTGGCTACTGGGAAGAGTGTCTTCCCAGTAGCCAGTACATCTTCTGGTAGCGTAGGGATAGCTCTTCTCTTTTTTTCTTGACATGTGCTTTCCAGAGTAGTTTTGCGTCAAGCGTCATACCCAGATACTTAGCTGTTCGAGTAGGGTATTGGTTGACCATTTATTAGCACCGGGCAGAATTGACCTTTTTTATTTGTGAAGTCAACGTGAACGGACTTACTCTCGTTAAGTTTTATTCTCCATTTTACCGTCCACTCTAAGACTTGATTGATGGCTAGTTGAACCTTTTCTACTAATTCGTTGTGGGTATTTCCTACTGCTATGATGGCTGTATCGTCAGCAAAGGTTGCAATAGCATTATTTTCGAGCTTTGGAATATCACAGGTGTATAAAAGGTACAGGACCGGTCCTAGAACACTGCCTTATGGAATTCCAGCTTTTATTTCTATAGTTTTAGAACAAACATCCTCTTGTCGTATTCGAAATGCTCTACTAGAAATGTAAGATTCTAGGATAGTAGCAAATTGATCTGGGAACATTGTTTTCAGTTTATATACCAAGCCTTCATGCCAGACTTTATCAAAAGCTTGTGCCACATCGAGAAAGATAATGGTACAAACCTTTTTTTCTTCTAGAGCTTTCTCAATTATATTTGTAATTCGATGTACCTGATCGATTGTAGAGTGCTTTTCTCTGAAGCCAAACTGATGGTTAGGAATTAGCTGTCTATTTTCTATTATGGGTTTTAGACGTTTTAACAACAACTTTTTGAATAGTTTTGACATTATGGGTAGTAAAGAAATCGGTCTATATGATGATGATTCTTGCGGGGGTTTCCCAAGTTTTGCTATCATAATGACTTCTGCTAGTTTCCAGAGGTTAGGTACATACTTTAGTCGAAAAGAAGCATTTATCAAGGTGGTGATTTTCACAATAGCTTTGCGGGGTAGTTGTCGTAAGATTTCTCCTGTGATCAAATCATACCCGGGAGTTTTTTTTGTATTTATATTTGAAATGATCTCTTTTGAAATTTCTCTAGGCGTTACGAGCTTTATTTCAAGGCTGTCTCTAGTCAACATTCGTCTTCTAGTTTCTATTAAATAGTTTCCAACATGCGGTTGAAAAATACTTTCTGTTCGTTATTTACGGCGGTTCCATTTTCTCCCCGTATTGGAGGAATCTGTACTATTGGTCTCTTCATATTTTTAGTAGCTTTCCACAGTAAGTAATCAGTCTTGTGGCAACTTGTTACTTGGCTGAGGTAATTACTAGTGTGTATGGCATTGTAGTGCATTATCTTCCTCATAAGATTTTTAGTCAGGTTATTAAGTACTCTTTTATCTTCCGGAGACCTGGTTTGGTGCTATCTTTTTCTCTGCTTACGCTTCTGTGCGATCATATTCCTTATTTCTAGTGGATACGCAAATTTATTCACTTGTCTTGGTCTATAATGTGTACTATTCTATACAGCTTGTTGTATGTTAGAAGTAAATTTCTGAAGTTCTAAGTCTAGTTGATCAGTATTTTTAAGTGGAACTCTTAATTCTATAGTATTTTCTAAGTATTTAGTAAAGTAAAACCAGTCCGTGTACTTGTTTACTAGCGTCAGATTGCTCTCTTTGTATTGTATTCGTTGACTCAATGTTAAAACTATTGGAGAATGATCCGAGTTTAAGTTATAACATTCTTTTATTTGTAAATAATTCGGTAATATATTTTTGCACAAAAAGAAGTCTATTAAATCTGGAATCTTCTGAGGGTCAGTTGGCCAATATGTAGGTTTACCTGTAGACACAGCTTCACATTTTAGCTCTTGTATTGCATATAAAAGCTCCCTGCCTTTGGGTCGTAAGTCTAGACCCCTGGGGGGGTGACTTCAGTGCTTCGCATTGAAGTCACCCCCCAGGATAAATCTCTGTCCGAGTTGCTTTAAAAAGTTAATTAAAGCATATCTTATAATTGCGTGTTTTGGAGGTGAGTACAACGCTGATATAGTAATAGGGTATAACTTGCTTTTGACACAAACCGCCACAGCTTGAATATGTTCCTGCTCAAATCTAAATCCTTCATAGTGTGAGATATTTTCTTTTATTATAATAGCACTTCCACCCCTTGCAGTTTTGTTTGGATGCAATGCATGATAGATTTTTTATCCTCTAAACTGTGTGTAACATTGTTTGGTGAAATGAGTTTCTGATACCAAACACACATCAATGTTTTCAATGTTTAGGATTACTTGTAACTCTTGTTGATGTTGAAGTAGTCCATTTGCGTTCCATGCCATGATTCTAAGAGTCATTTTTGTTTACATACTTTAGGTTTAGCGATGTTAGTACTATTTTCTAAACTAGTCAGTCTTACGTTAAATGATAAGATCAATTGAATAATTTCATCTAATTTAGTATCCAGGCTGGCTTTTGGTTAAATGAAATTAATGTTGTTCATTTGGCTAACCTGAGCGTAAGTCTGCTTTACTGGCTTTGCATTGCTGGTTGAGGGTTGACTTTTAGGTTTGGGCTGCTGTTTTATTTCAATAGATTTTTTGCTATTTTTATTTTTGATGTGTTGCATTTCCTTGGCTACAATACATCCTCTATAGTTCGCTGGATGAGGTTCGCCACAATGTACACATTTTGGCTTATCTTCCGCAGGCTTTTTGCACTCCTTAGTAAGATGTTTGCCCGTGCACTTGACACATCTCGGCTCTTTTGAACAATATTTGTGCGTATGACCATACGCCTGACATCTCTTACATTGAGGAACTAAAGTTGAAGTTTTTATTGGATGCACCTCAATTTTACATCCTAATATACTTTTATTGTTGTATATTTTAGTGACGTCCTCTTGGGTTTTAAATGTGAGCATGAACATATTTAGAGGCTCTTTAGTTTTCCAGCTTATTTTATTAGCTGCTTTTTCTATTTGATAGCTCTCAGGCTTGCAAGTAAAGTGAAGGATTTTAACCATCACTCTTATCGGTCTTTGCTGCTTGTTTTCATAAGAATGCCATAGATATTGGCTCTTAGACAGCATACTTGTGAGGGATTTGTAAGAATCCTTGCTCATAGCATTTATTTTAACTACATCCCCATTCATGATTTTGTTATTGAAGGGGTTGTTTGGCAAAGCTTGAGAGAGTTCATCAAAGAAGGCTTGGTAATTTTGAATACCATCTACTATTATGGGCGGAGGGGGTGGCACCTTCTTGGTTTTAGATTTATGTTCTGAAGGAGTATCTTCCAGAGACTCTTGATGTTTGGTTGGAGTAGTAGAGGTGTTCAACTTTCGCTTCTTACTTTTTCCATTCTTTACTCTTACCCACTCAGTCTCTTTGGCCAGTTCTTCCTCATCTGTACAGTAGTCAGTACATTGAGTCGAACTTTCCATTAAGGTAGTGACAATCTTATTCTCAGTTACGTTTTTTTCTCGTAAATCGGGCACTTGTTTCTGCAGTTCCTCAATCTGAGTTTGCATACTTTCAATTATTTCCGCCTTTTCATCGCAGAATACCTTAAACAGGTAGCGCTCTGTTTCGGTCTTCAATTTTATCGGAGTTACGGAGGCCATATTTTGTTATTGATTTAATAAAACACACTTATAATTTATTCACTTAAACACATGATTCACAATCCTCAACTAGGTCATTGCAATGAACGATCAGACGCGGCGGAATGCGCAGTGTCAGCGCTTTACCCGAGCACTAGTGCAAGAAGGTATGCGACGCGACCTTACTCGCTAAAAGTTGATCGATAACTGACTTGTTTAGCGCACCAACAAGGATCACATCACATTCTGCCACATGCTTAGATAATAGTTTTTGCAACTGAAGCTACTATAATGAGGTCATATTGAGTGATTTAACTTCCGATCACTGTGGACAGAAAGTCACTTTTACTATTCATACAGTGGCTAAAGTAAACAAGGCAATGAGTACAGTCGACCTAAACAAATTGAATACAAATGTTTCTGTCCATATTGCTAATATAGATTTCAGTCGGGATGATCCTAACTACCTTCACGAGTCTTTGTTCATTAAAAATATTTTAACAACTAAGAGTTTTTATAAAAATCTAAAAATTAGTATTTGTGATTGGGCAACAACTGGCATACAGATAAGTAGAGCTAAGTTGTATAAATTGTATGGTATGAAATATTTAAAAAGACTTATCATCTCCATCTACTCTTACATTTAAGTAGAAATTTAATATTTCTACTTAAATGTAATCAATGCAATCAATCATTGCTGAAGCTGGGCGGGCCAAGCCACGTGATCATAATTTTGAATTATGTGTTGGTAATAAAATTGTAACTGACAAGTTACCTATAAATACAACTAGCTCCATAAATTCATGCCCGGCTAAAGTGCAATCACTTATAAAAAAGCAGTGTGAAAGAATGTACCATTTAGTTTTAATTTTATAAACCCCAATGACATAATAAAAATAAATAAGTCATTAATTGCAAAAAGACAGCAGACTTATGGGGTATTTCTGTTAAATTAGTTAATTGCATAAATATACTGTATATATTGTAATAATTAAGATGTAATTTAGAGTAGTTTTTATCTGAGTACCTTAAATAAATATCAATACTGTAAACCATTACTATACCTTAATAGATCTTTCACCATCGTTTTAAACATTGCGTTATATTTAAAATAGCACCACATTTAGCTACAATATTTAATCGATGTGTGATACCTGATATAATGAAACACAGTGAAGTAATCCCTTTGTTTATAGCCGGTTCAAAAAGCGACCCTAGTATATAGTTATTTATATCTTACCAGTTACTAGTAAAATCTTTGAAAAGGCCATACTCATGCAGTTAGTAACAAATTTTAAATCTAATAATAAGGAACAATATTGGTTCACAAAGGGTCGTTTGACAGTAGATGCATGCTCTATACTACTAAAACATATATATAGTGCCTGGGAAAACTCGCAGGACTCCATTAATGTTTTCTGCGACATCTCAAAAGCTTAATTGTGTGGTGCATAGTACACTTCTGCTGAAATTCAGGCATTACGGCATAACGAGTACAGCGCATTATCCCTGACGAAGTAAACAGGTCCCTCGCATTAGTTCTTGACTGGTTACATCAAATAACTTGCTTTTAAATTAAAAAAAAACCCAATGTATTAAGTTTAGTTTGCCAAATGTAAGAACTATCAGTACTAGCTTGTTTTAAACAATGAAGTTATTAATTTTGTTGATTTAACAGTTTTTTTGGGAATTACTTTAGATAGTAAGTTACAGTAGGGCGCCTAAATATCATGTTTCGCTGGGTAATTCAGTTCTGCGGCATATGCTGTCAGCAAAATCAGCAAAGCTAGTTTATATCGTTTATTTCCACAGCGTCATGTCGTATGGCATACAGCTTTGGGGCAAGGCGGCTGATATTTAAACAATTTTTATTCATCAGTGCGTGTGTTAGATTTTACATAGGGGTCGTAGCGATTTGTAATAAAATACTAAAGCTTTTATTGTTGAACTACGTAGAAGTCCTACGACTCCTTGTAGAAGTCCTACGACTCATCGTAGTAGTACTACGACTCATTGTAGACCACTACGACTCATCGTAGAACTACACTTACTACTGTGTCAGGATATTTGGATTATATACCCAATCAGTTGCAATCTAACCTTATCAATCAGTATAGTATCAATAGGGAATAGAATAAATTAGGGAGGTAAATAATACAAAGGAATAAATGACAAGTATCATATATTTTCAACCTTGTTTGGTCTAGTTGTATCAAAGGTTTCATAATAGCCAGTCTCCTAATAAACATTTGCCGTACTACATTTCATACATCCTAAATACAATATACCACAGATACTTTCTAACATAACCAATTCACAACATTATTGCAATGTACGACCATATCGCTGTAGAACAGCTGATAAGTATCACACCAGGCAATATTCATCAAATCATATCACATTGCAATATATTGTTATTAGTCAATATCTATACATAATACACAATAATAGGATATCAGCACAAAAGAACCAGCAATAAGTATAATCTGAATCGGATCGTACCTGTATCCACAAATGTTGCAATCAGACTGAGCCTCGATCACAATGTCAGTCCTTTTATAGAACAAATACACTGAATATTAAAGAACATGTGGGTACTTCGCAAATATTCCTAATTATTATACTTTAACCCATAAAATAATTTAATACACAGAATTATGTTATTTAAATAAAGGAATAATAATAAAACTATTACACAGATAAAACACACTACCTTTTAATTTTCAATAAAAGAAGTGAAATATCACAACAACAATATTTGACGTTTCAAGCAGTACCTACATTTGTGACCAGTGGATATTTATTGTTTTAATTCATTTATAATACTGTGTAGTGCTTTTATAATGTGTTATAATCATCTTAAGTAATTTACATGTTAATTACAACATAAACTGTAAGTACTTGTACTTTGTCATAACCTATTCCGTGATACAAATTATTGTTCAGGTTACTAAAAATACAATTGACATAAAGACATGGCTACTTGCATATCCATGGCTATTGTTATAATATAAACAGCCTGTAGCTACTTCTATAATGTCAATTTACTCTGCCATAACGTATTCTGTTATTCTAATGTACAAATACTGTCACATATTCAACAGTTAACAACATTACAGTGGTATTTAGGATTCCTTATTAAAGTGGTCATTATGTCTACGATTTATTGACAGGCTAAACAAATTCATCAAACATATTCATCCTTTAGTACACAGGTATAATATTTACCTGAATTTATTTATTACGATTGATATTTATCTATGTAAATAGCCATTAATATATCCCTTATCTATCACGTGCGATTTACAAACTAGGTGCACGAGTTTCCTTTAGAGAAAAGTTTAAAGAGAAGGTATTATGATGGTTGCATCTCAGTATATATTTGCAAACATGATGTTTGTAATATGCATTTATATCACAAAAATGGTGACGATCACCCGGTGAACACGAGAAATAAGCACAAATTAGTAGTTCAATATCATAGGCTACATAAAACTCATATTTATATATGGGTCTTTCTGTGAGAGTATTTACCAAGATACCAACTAGTATTATGAGTCTATCAGTGATTAGGTTCAAAAATATAGTCAAAAATCATCTTAAACGTAGAGGTTATTATACAGTGGACCTATAATTCTGTAATTCTTTACTTAATATAAACTTTTTGTTGTAATTCTTTACTTAATGTTAGAATTTTTGGTAATGTTGTTGTAGAAACTTACGGTTAATTTTAAAATAAATTCTCTTAGAGTGGGAAACTGGAGTTTATTAAGTAAATAATGTAAATTCGTTCGAAAAGCAGTATTAAAAGCAATCTTGACGGCTTTATTTTGAATAACTTGCAATTTTATATGGTTAGTTATACATGTATTGCTCCATATTGGGCAAGCATAAGATAATATAGGCCTAACTAATGTTGTATAAATTCTTAGTTTAGTCATACTGCTTAGTTTGCTTCTGCGGTTTAAAATAGGACTTAGCGCTCCAAGAGCTCGTGCTGCTTTTAGTCGGACATTGGTAACGTGCTGAGTCCAGTTAAGCTTATGGTGTAAGGTAACTCCAAGATAACGAACAGAGATGCTCCAAGGAATGCTATGCCCTGCCACTTTGAGACTACGTATAGGCGGCTTTCGATGACGAGTAAACATAATGGCTTCAGTCTTTGACTCGTTGATCTTTAGTTTCCACTTAGTGAAAAAGTTGTATAGATTTTTCAGTATCAAAATC
Source organism: Herminia tarsipennalis (assembly GCA_945859575.2). NCBI lineage: Eukaryota > Metazoa > Arthropoda > Insecta > Lepidoptera > Erebidae > Herminia > Herminia tarsipennalis. Next base: position 21,332,784 of record OX243846.2, read on the forward strand.
TGACGAGTATGAGGGTGTATCGTCGGCAAAACACGCCAAACTAGTCTGTCTTTGTATTGGCATGTCATTGACAAACAGAATGAACAAGTAGGGCCCAAGCACCGATCCCTGGGGAATTCCAGCGGGAATAGTAAAGTATGGTGGTATTTTATGAAGCAAGCCGTTGTGCCAAACTGAGTCAAACGCTTTTTCAATATCAAGTAAAAACATACCTGTTGATACATTGCGATTTAGATTGTGCGTAATGCATTCTGTTACACGTGCTAGTTGATGGGTGATCGAGTGCATAGGCCGAAGACCAAATTGTTCTTTTATAATTAACTTATCGCAATATTTTCTGAGCCTTAAAGTAATAATAGATTCGAATAACTTGCTCAATACTGGCAGCAGGCTTATAGGACGATAGTTAGAAGGTATAGTATCGTCTTTACCAGGCTTTTTTAATGCTATGACCTTGGCAATTTTCCATGCCTTAGGAAAAAAATCCAGTATATAAGCACCCATTCATGATTTTTGTCAAGTAGACTGTGGCTTTTAATGAAAGATTTTTTATTAGAATAACGTGCAGGCCGTCTTCTCCTAGAGATTTACGGTTTCTGAGTTTCGAAATCATCTTTCTAACAGCAAGGCGTCGGACAGGTTGACGCAATTCGGTATTTTTTTGATTATTCAGTATATCTATTGACTGTTTGACATCTGTTTCAACGTCGCGACTTACCCAATCTTTTGGCCTTGGCTAACGACTTTTTCAAAAACATGTGCCTTACACATGTTTTTGAAAAAGGCGTTAGCCAAGGCAGTACATTGTTCCTCTGTGCTATTTGTCAATGTATTATCATGATTACGAAGTTGAGGAAGTGTGAAAGATTTTGGTTTAATGGAACTTACTACACGCCAGAGGTCGGTTTATCAACTTTCGCCAATTTCGCATCCCTTAATTTGTCGTAATGTTTTTTGATAAGGAATTTTGTTTTGTCATATAAGAAGTTTATTTCGGCACGAGTAGAAGTTTATTTCAGTAATTATGTTGCAAAAGGATATTGAATTCCAAAATTTGAAATGGGTTAGTGACTACGCTGTGGACTTACATTACAGACAGAGTATACTTAAAATCAACTAAAACTATTGTCATTTGCATTTATAGAACACCAGATAGTTCAATTAATATATTTTTTTTAAAACTAGATAGTATGTTGTATAAAATAACTAAAACTGATAAGAATTTGTGTCGAAACATAATCATTACGGGTGACTTTAACGTAGATATATTGAAAAATACCGTAAACACAAGGAGACTAAAAAACCTGATTTCAATATATAATATGAAACTTGAAATTAATGTTCCTACGCGTACTACAAAAACATCAAAAACATGCATAGATAATATAATCACTAATATAAAAAAACAAATACAACAGTTCTAGAAACAGGACTCTCAGATCATAGTGCACAGATTTTAAGTACTAATATAAAATTGAAACTAAAACAAAAAACCAAATTCCATTCTAAAAGAGATTATCATCCCGAAAATATAGTAAAGTTTAATAATGCTATATCAAAAATTAGCTTCAGTGAAATATATACAACTGATGACCCAAATATTGCCTACAATATGTTCATAGCAGAATTTAAATTATTTTATGACCTTTGTTTTCCCGTCAATAGAGTAAAAATAAAAAATAATGATAAACGATTTTGGACTACAAAAGGCATTCAAATATCATGTAAACGAAAGAGAATTTTATTTATAAAACTGCAAAAAATAACTGAAAATAGGGTTATTTTAAATACTTACAATAAATATGCAAGAATGTTAAAAAAAGTAATTAGATATAGACAAAAACAAGCTAATATCAATTTATTACTTAAATATGATAATAAATCAAAAGGGATATGGCGATTAATTAAAAAAATAACTAATGAAGAAAAAGGCGAGAAATATATAAATGTTATAGAAGAAAAAAACACACTCATTACATCACGTCACGAAATAGCACACATTTTTAATAATAAATATATCAACCAAAACTACAATCCCAACTTTGATGAATATATTTACAAACCCCAAGGAATGAGTACACTAAATTCTCTCTTCATGGAACCTACAGATGAAAAAGAAATTTTAAGGTATATATCAAGTTTAAAAAACAAACAAAGTACCGGCAATGACGACATCACAACAGGTATAATTAAAAAATGTTCACAAGCAATAGTTAAACCATTAAGCCACATTGCGAATATTATGGTGGTAAGTGGTATATTTCCTGATAAATTAAAAGAGGTTATTGTTAAACCATTGTTTAAAAAAGGGAATAAACTCTATACACGAAAATATATACCAGTAGCGTTACTACCAATATTTTCAAAGTTGCTGGAAAAAGTGATATACGCACGTTTAAACAATTATCTAGAAAAGTATAAATTGCTAAATGAAGCTCAATGTGGATTTCGAAAAAACCGCTCCACATCGCTTGCTATTTTTAAAATCCTAAAAGGTATACTTGATGCTATGAATGTGAGAATGCCTGCGACATCTGTACTTCTGGATATGTCTCAAGCCTTTGACTGTGTCAATCATAGAATTTTACTCAAACGGTTAAACCTAATCGGTGTAAGAGGGATAGCTTTGAAACTTTTTGATTGTTATTTGACTAATAGAAAACAAGCGACTGAAATAGCATACCATAATATTAACACTAGTACTGATAGGAGTACCAGGTCGTCCTACAATGTAATAAAAGTTGGGGTGCCGCAAGGGAGTATTTTAGGATCCTTGCTATTCTTAATTTACATTAATGAATTTCCAAACATAATACAAGATCAAAGCGTACTATTTGCCGATGATATATCTATATTAATTACTGGTGATAGCTTAACACAAACAGAATATAAAAATAAAATAAACAATACTGTATCGAAAGTAATTGAATGGTTAAGACAATTAAATTTAACAATAAACTTAGAAAAAACAAAGTATATACAATTTCAACCACATCAGGCTACACATAAAAAACTAGCAATACAATACAAAGGACAACCCATAGAAGAAACAAACACATCTAAATTTCTAGGTCTACATTTAGATAACCATCTTAATTGGAAAATGCATATAGAACAGCTTAATAATAAAATAAGGTCATACTGTTATACATTACATGTAATAATCAACACAACAAATGTCGAAACAGCCCAGTCGGCATATTATGCTAAAATTTATTCATTGTTGAATTATGGTATTATTTATTGGGGAAACGCCGTAGATTCTGACAGCACATTTATATTACAAAAAAGATGTATCAGAATCATTCATAACATTGACAGTCAGACATCATGCAGACCAATATTTAAAGAACATAAATATCTCACTCTAACAGGAATATACATACTACAGGCAGCTAGCTTCGTAAAAAAACACATCACTTCCTTCCCGAAAAAAGCACTTTAGATTATAATAAAAGATTACGAAATAGAAACAATATAATATTGCCTCATGTTAAAACAGACATTTTTAAAAGGAACATATACTTTACTTGTATAAAAATCTACAACCACTTACCAAATGACATTAAGCAATTAGATATGCCACGGTTTGAGAGAACGCTTAAAAAAATGTTAATAGATCGTTGTTTTCATAACCTTACAGAGTATTTTATAAATATGTTGAATTAATTACTGTTTTTAATTATATAATTAATCTTAAATAAAATTGCATGCCTAATGAGGTAAATTGTGTTGCACACTATTACTTTTAAGACCCCATATTTTTGTAAAATTACTGCAATAAAATTCATTTCATTTCTGCCTCTGTGGCGCGGTGGGAATGTCTCCGACTGCTACGCAAGAGGTCGTGGGTTCGATCCCCACCCAGGATAAAACTTTGTGTGATGAGCACGACGGTTTATTCTGTGTCTGGGTGTAATTTATCTATAATATGTATGTATTTAGAAATATATAAGTATGTTTATCAGTTGTCTGGTTGCCATAGTACAAGCTCTGCTTAGTTTGGGATCAGATGACGTTGTGTGAGTTGTCCCAAGATATTATTATTATTATTATTATTATTATTATTATTATTATTTCATTTCCTTTCCATATACTTTGTTTTTTTAAGGATATAATTTGATGAATTTCGTTCGGCACGACGTAACCGATTTTTTTGCCTAATAATTTTCTTAATATGCCATGGCAATTTTGGTTTTGAAGCGGCCTTTTTATAACTAGGTATATTTTTATCTCTTGCAGACTCAATACAACTATGGAGGTAATTAACACAATTATTACTTTGACTGCCTCTGTGGCGCGGTGGGAGTGTAACCGACTGCTACGCAAGAGGTCGTGGGTTCGATTCCCACACGGGACACCACTTTGTGTGATCAACAAATTGTTGTTCCGAGTCTGGGTGTACTTTGTGTCCGTGACTTGTATGTTTGTAAAGTCCCCCGCGACACAGGGCTTGTACCCTAATGCGGGAGTCGTCTTAAAAAAAAAAAAAAAAATTGTCAATCTCATTAGTAGATTGTAATGTTTCTGAGGATAGGTGTATATTTTCGTCCAAACTCTTGCGATAACCACTCTAGTCTGCCTGACTGTAGTTTAAGAACTTTGTATCGGGTTTAGTTTAGGGATTCCACCTAATTTAAAGTATATTGGAAAGTGATTAGAACATAGTGACGGAATGGCACGCACTCCGTCAATTGTGTCAACATTGTAGGATAGGATTAGATCGGATTTGTAGCTGATAATTTTGCACGGTAGTTTACTTGACTTAGTCTAGGCGAAACATGGACTGTGATGTCGCGGTCTATTAAATATCCAAAAAGTACTCTACCGCGCGTATTGACATAGCTACTATACCAATATTTGTGATTAGCATTTAAGTCACCTTCCATCACCACAGTCCACCACCCACGAGTGCCTAGCTGAAAAAGAATATCCAGATCCGAGGAGAGTAATGGAAGGTTTGGTGATTGATATGCGGCAACAAAAGTGTAATCAGTGTTAGAAATGTTGAGTTTGATTGCAATAGCTTCAATATTTAACTAACACCGTCGCTTATTTAGTAATTGGCACTATGGTAAACGACGGTGTTAGTTTTTTAGTGACTATTTAAAGCTACACCCTGGCCGCGGCCAGACGGGTGTGTATCCTGTCGATAAATTGCATATCCAGGAGCGAATAAATCCATTTTTGCAGTTAATCTTGTTTCACAGATTGCAATTAGGTCGATAGATAGGGTACTTACCGCTAAGTCTAAGAGTTCCGCTAATTTCGTTCGCAGCCCATCTGCGTTCCACAATAGAATATTGAGTAGTTTGGGTTTATACATTTTCACCAAGGTGTGTTAAGATTAACAAAACTTTGTCAAGCAACGAGTGACATGACAAAAATTGGTTTTTAAGATTTTTTATAGTCTTCAATATTTGTAACATCTCCAATGTAGTTGTATCATCTATTTGAGGATCTGTTGTAATAGATAACTTCGGCGGCGCTGTAGGCTGAGGTTTGGGACCAGCTGTAGTTAGGGCCGCCCAGGATCTAGTATCATTTGCTTTAGTTTCTTGAATATGTCCAGAAGTTGAGGAATGTTTTATTTGCTTTACTTTTAAACGATTGGACCATTCTCGATCTCTTCTTTCTTGAATTTTGCTGAGATAACTTAAACGTGAAGGACAGTTTCGATAATTTGCTGGATGCGAATCTTTACAGTTACAGCAAATAGCCGGTTCCTTTCGATCCTGCTTCGGGCAGTCACTGGTGAGGTGTGGTTGTGCACATTTAACGTATCGGGCCGGTAAATTGCATGTTTTCGATGAATGACCAAAATCTTAACAGCGGAAGCATTGGGTACCATAGGACCGATTTGGCTTATATCTTGGCGTAATCACAAAGTTAAACATGTATCTAATTTGAGGAAATTTCAATATATTTGTACCCACAGGCAGTTGTATTAAATAGGGTGAACACTGAGTAGCATTTCCCTGTTTAGTCTTGAGTTTAGTAATTTTGGCTTCTTTGAAACCAAGGGTATCCAATTCAGCAGCTAAATTATTCTCCACATAAGCAGGTAGGCCTTTGATGACAACTTTAAGAACTTTTTCGTCGTTTCTAATATAGGTCACATAGCTTACACCATCAAGCCGTAGGCCATCCTTGGTGCTTTGGTGGCTTTCGGGGGTATAGCAGACGACGGCTACTTTGTTAATTCGTCTGTATTGCAGGTGAAATCTGTTCGTATATTCGGACACCAGACTTCGTACCATCTCATGACTCCAGTCACTTTTGATTTCCAAGATGATGGGTGGTATGTGTCCAGCTTTCTTATGAATGGTAGAAGCATCGTTGAAAGCTACCAAAGATGGATCTGCATTATAATAAATAATAATATAATAAGGGGGTCCATCTTCCAGGGGTTCTCCAGATCTCTTTGAATTAAGGCTTCCAGTTGATGTTGAACGCTCTAAGTACTTTTCCATGTATTCGAACACGATAAGCCGTTATCGATACCAGTTAGTGCACATCACTACAACCTCGGGTTGCGAGCGACATACGTCCACTATCTGGCATGCATAGCGCGCTACTCTTTAATTACCTTAGTAATGTTGGCAAAAACCTGGCAGATAATATCCAATCCTCGAGACAAAATCCCGCAGCTCTGCCTCACACACAATCCCTGATTAATAAAAATATTCCTCATCTGCCTCCCTGTAACTCTCTAGGGCTACTGGAAGTGGATGAGGCCGAGGTAGAGACGGTAATTCTTCAATTACGTAATGACTGTGCTCTGGGCTGTGATGGTATTTCTCCTTCCGTCCTAAAACTGTCCCGTACCACGTTGATATCGCCGTTGACATTTATTATTAACACCTGCTTACGAAAAGGTATTTTTCCTGACGCTCTAAAAGGGCCGATAGTTCACCCAACTCAAAAGGGTGGAGACAGAAGCTGTGTCTCCAACTATAGACCTATTTCAGTTTTAACAGCAATGTCAAAAATCTTTGAGGGGGTTCTTAGCAGCCGCTTGAAAAAATCCTAGACAAACACAATATTATAGCGAGTAACCAGTATGGGTTCCGTTCAAGAGTATCAACTATTGACGCAGTACACTTGATTTGACAGAATCCATAACTAGGAAAAAAAATATTTTACGCTTTTCCAGGCACTTTTTCCGATTTTCCTCTTCATGAAAGCTTTGCAAGTTTTATACTTAAGTTATCGGAGAGTATTTAAAAACAAAAGTCACAGGAGAATGAACAGGCATGAATGCCACCTCACATAGTTTTCAAATATATTTAATCTCAGTTGATATACCTATAAAATACAATAATTAATACAACTAACTAACATACGACTTATTTGACAGAAGACACAAAATACCGAGAGGACAGAAGGTAATCTTGATACAAACACGCTTGAGCAACGCACACATAGACATCGTTCACGGATGCACACGGAATCTAGGAACGCTTTTCGGGAAAAAAAGTTTTTTTAAAGACAACTCCCACAATAGGATATAAACTTTACAAATATTTAATTTAAAGTACACCTAGACTCGAAACAAAAATTTGTAGATCAAACATAGTGATAAATTGTTAAACACTGCGACTTTACAGAATATTGTGGTGGCTACCTCGAGTGGCTTCCATTCAATATTTGGAGCATCCGCTTGCAGATTGGCAGAGTCTATGCGCGCAAAAGAGCGCCTGAACAATATCTTTAGCTTTAGATTTGGGGGTTTGAGGGCACATGAGATCATGATGAAAAAAAACTGGCGTAGGATTTTGGCCATGAGAGGAAACTAGAGTAGGGGTAGAAGTTATAATCAAATATATCCATGTGTCTTCCCCATAAGTATTGTGGTGAATTGTATGTAGAGATAAAACATGGAGGGAGTGGGATATTATTACATTGGAAAGTTTACGAGAGTGAGGATAACTAGAAAGTAGATCCGTATTAAATAATAATCCCTATTAAATCGAACCCATGACGCGGCCACGGCGCAGCGAGTGTGCAAGAAGCGCAGCAGTCCTGTACGCTCCCACCGTGGGACCAAGGCAGTCAATGTTACCGGAGCGAGATATGTCATACGTACCATGCTTGAGCAACGGTTACATTTTGTACTCTCAGTATTTTGTGATTATCATTCGTCGAAATAACTTTTACACCTATTTAGTTTCAGTTTCTTTAGAGCTGTCCTCTCTGTGGTAGTTTTCGACTTGTATAATGGTGTCAAATGTTGGCATATCCTTGGTCTCAGGAGTCCAGATCAAGAGTAAACTGCTTATGATACACGAACAAGCAAACAGTATAAATGGGAAGCCATCGAATACTGTACTCTGTAAAAAATAAAGGAAACAAATGAGTTAAGGTAATACACAAGTAAAGTTTTGATGCTGGAAGTACATAGTCTCTAAAACGACTATACCGATTTAGATGTTTTTTTACGGAGGTACAGATATTATACAAGGTTATTTTGGTATAGTGCAAGGCTCAGACACTCTAACAAGATTCTTACTTCAGAAAATCATATAAAAAAAGAAAAAGAAAATTTGAAAACTTGCAGAGTTATAAGCCATTCAAGTTGTCATAAGTTCTTCGCGCTATCGTGCTCATTGCGTCCCACAGTAGTAATCCGTGCAAACCTGAAAGTAGTTTACTCAGAATCAGTAACACAATCCAATGGGGTAGTTTTTATACCATGTTACATTTCTTATTAATTATTTATCAATCATTAATTAATTCATTAATCTTTCTAATAGTCCGACTCTTGTTCACAATGTGATGAGAAATCAAATCGTTTACTTATTTTCATATACATTACGTACTACGCGACGCAATAAGCATGGTGCTACGAAAAACATAAGACAACTTTAATGGCTTATAACTCTGCAAGTTTTAAATATTTTCATTTTCGTTTTTTTTTATATATGATTTCTTGAAGTGAAAAACTTGTTGGGGTGTCTAAGCTTTGAGACATACGAGAAATGACCTTCTATTAAATAACGCACAGACACGTAGAAAATGTTACAATAGACTTATATTGAGATGACAAGCGCTTAACACGCATTTATTTAAAACTTATTCTATATTAAACAAGGCGTTCATATGGTAATGCGTGTTACATAATCATGAAATTGTAAACGTGCGTCATAATTCGCATACAGTCATAGGTTTTGTTAAAATTATATATGCTACGGGTCTACAACGCGTGAATATTTTAAAAACCTTTTTATTGCCCACAAAAAACGTTTTTTCGTTTCATTTTGACCGTTCCGACCTTATTGTAGTGGCCGTAGTCACGGGTAGACTGATCTCTTGATGAATATTTTCGGGATTAAGACCAGTAGTATAAAGAATTTTAAAATGTGTACAAATCGTGAATGTTTATCAACAATTATAGGTTTTCTTATTTTTGTTAAGTTTGACTGTCTCGGTGGCGCGGTTGGTGTGTGAACGCTGCGCAAGAGATAGTCGGTTCGATTCCCACACGGGACACCATTTTGTGTATTACACAAATTGCTGTCTAGTGATGATGCCGAGTCTGAGTGTACTCTGTGTCCGTGAATTGTATGTTTGTAAAATCCTCCGCCAGTCCGTCAGGGCTTGTACCCTACTGCGGGAATTGTTTTTTCTTGCAAAACATCCTTCAAATTGCAAGTCACGAAAAAAATTTAAAATAGTTTGCGCCATCCATCTTATTCTTTATATTATTCCGTTATATCTACTTAGTAGTTAATAATTAACTATATTTACTTTACAGATTTAAGTTATTTAGGAAAATCTTTCAGTCAAAAATAGCGTTATACAAACTGTATTGCTGTTGGTTTTCTTAATAAATAAATTAGTCATATAAAATATGTAAATTACGTAAAAGTCACACATGGCCACCTGATCCCAACGAAATAAAATAACGTAAAAAGGGCCCCTTGTGAAAATGAAACCCACGATCTCAGGCTTAGCAATCATAATCACTAACCACTAGACCAAGAGTGTAGTAAAAAAAAACTTTTTTACAAAAAAATATTACCGACTTCAAAAATAAATACAAGGCAACTAAAAAAGCAAAAAATAATATACCTAGAATAACAAAAACAAATTAAACATTTCGAAGTTAATAACAAAAAACATAAAAACTACTATTTCATGGCACCAGATAAATAATAATCATTATAATGAATGTCAATATTTGATGTGTTGTTATTTCTAAACCTAAATTTATACCTAAATCACTCACATTAATTAAACCTTATAACCCTGCGAAAAAATCACGTGACGCGCCTTTAACTTCCAATTGACAAAATTCTACTAAGTGAAATGTGCACATTTATAATTTTTCTGGTAGCTTATTTATCAACGAACAATTTTATATATTGATTTAAATAGCCTTAATACATAATTCTAAAGATATATCGTTCGTATCCTTCTCGGCCGACGTCAGACGTCAGTTTGACAGATGTTTCTGTGACAGAGATGTCCCAACAAAAATGGCTGACCATTTTTGCTGGGACATATTAAGGAATATACTGTACTTATTTGTCATACTTCAAAAATGTAACCAAACAATTTTTCAATTGGATCCAAGGGGGCAACAGAGGCAATTGCCTCGCCTAAAAGACCTTTTTTAGGGAATTTGGACACAGTAACGGTGTGTTTTGACAGCCAATTGCCCTCCCCTCGGCAGTGGTGTCTGGTGCACCAGTTTTGCCCCCCCGTAAACAAAGTTCTGGATTCGCGCCTGATTGTAACTAGACAATTTCAGAAAAAAAATAAAATTGAAAAACAATACGACGGGCCATTATAACAGCACTAGAAGATATACAAATTCTTTTTCGGTATATTTTTACGCACATCATGCAATAATTCAAAACAAATTGGATGCGGTTTTAACGACGAGACGTATTATTATAGGTCTAACTTAAAAAAAATGTGCTTCACGTTGACGCATTTTAAAATAGCAAAAACTAGTTACCAATATAGGTGTAAGCGGCGCAATTGTGCCACCCAACTTCGCAGCCATGCCTCCAATCCCTACTAGCGACCCCCTCACGCTAGTAGGAAACAGCTCCATGACATAAGTGATCATACTTGAGAAACACGCTGATATGACAATCTTGGCTAAGAGAAACAGCGTCAGCTTCACCCATGCATAGCCTGAAGATTAATATAACTTAGTTTACCAAGACCTTCTTTTTGTTCATGTTTTAAAAAATTGAAGCAATGATACTTAGATTCAACGAACGTTTGGCTTGTTTTTAAATAATATACTAAAACGTGTAAGAAAACCGCGATTAAAATTTGTGCTATATTTCATTCAATGTTACAAAATAAAAATAGACCTCAAATGACCAGGTATATAAATATAAAAAAGTTCAAAGCACAACACGACCATCAAAGTTTCATTTTAACTATAGATACTTCATTGTTATACGCAAGAAATATAAATATTCATAGTAAGTATCAGAATGGCTGAAGAGCTCTCAACTTACTTGCTGGTATCAACACCGAAATGAGACAGAAAATTCCACATAGCAAATAGCCAGTCATCAATGGTATTCTTCTTCCTACTTTATAGGCCAGACACAAGGCGAGTAACTCTCCAGGAAAAGACATCAGCGTAGTAAGGAAAAAGTTTAAGTATTTGTTTCCAGGCAACCATACTGAATTCAACATCATCCCATAAAACACAAATCTCGTCGTAAATCTACAACAACTTGTGACAAACAATCGTTTAATCATTTCTTTAGAACGAAATATATCTCTATACGTTTCTTTTACCTCATTTTTCCCTATTTTAAACATTTCTCTCATTTGAGCGTCGTCCATCCCATCAATTTCTTGATTGTTTATTTGAATTTTATTAACCTCTGCCATTCGTTTCAAATTCTTTTTCGCTTCTTCCGTTTTATTGTTTACTATTAGCCATCTAGCACTTTCATCTATGAGGAAATGGTAGAGTATGAAAAGAAGTGAGGGAGGGTAAATTATGCGGATGAGTATTACCCAATTAGGTACAAACGCAGCTATACCGGCGAAAATGCTTTCTCCAATATAAATGGAATAAGTGAAGAGAATGCCGGATAGCGGTCTGTGCTTCCTTCCAGTGATTTCCATTACTGAAATTAATATCTTGATATTATTTTTAAACTTACACTGCATTATTAAAATATTATCGGGACTTAAACGCGTGTTTTTTTTTTTAAAGATAACTAGCGATGTGTGATTGTGGGTCCTACATTACTAGCAATCCTGTTATCTCCTCCGGCTAAGCTCAATGGCTTATGTTAGGATTGCTAGGAGTAGGTTCAGGTCGGTAGTATAACGGGTAGGATTCGAAGCCGCGACCTCACTTTTGCGCCGCTTATTAATAATAATACTTAAAGGTTACCTATTATTTACTTTTTCTGATATCATAAAAGGTTAAACAAAAAACCTTTGAATATTTTATTAAAATACCCTGTTTTTATTTTATTGTAATGTTGAACAGTGATGTTCCCCATTGTAATTAAAATCTAGTCTACAGAGACTAATAAGTAATTTGAGTTTGACATAAACTACTAAAAATATTATTTTAAGTTCATGTCCATTAACACTATTCTTATTGTTTCTATTAACATGAAGACACTTTGTTCTTGTGTTATTTAATTACCCTGCATTGTTAAACTATATTATGGTCACTACACTAACTCAAAAGGTTTAGTCCTTTTCAGTCTTTTCACTATGTCCGTGTTGTCGAGGAGCTGAATAGCCTCACTATTCACATGGTGATGAAGTCGGTGTTCATGAGCTTCGGCTATTTTTTTATATAGTCTTGGCGACGAGGTCCAATTTAAGGTCCCGATGGAGATCGTCCATTCTAATATACCAGGGCGCGTTTACGATGCCTCTGATTACTTTATTTTGGAAGCGTTGAATCATCTGCGAGTTGCTCTGTTTAGTACATCCCCACAACTGGATACCATAGGTCCATACTGGCATAAGGACTTGTTTGTACAAAAGTATTTAGTTGTGTACTGATACGGCTGAGTGTTTTCCCAGTAACCAGTACATATTTTTGTAACGAAGTTCTAATTCATCCCGTTTCTTTTTGACATAAGCCTTCCAGCAAAGCCTTGTGTCTAGTGTCATGCCCAAATATTTGGCAGTATTTACATAGGCTACAGTCAAGTTATTTATAAGTACCGGGTGAAAATTTGTCTTTTTGTTCGTAAAATCTATGTGCATTGATTTAGATTCATTGAGCTTTATCCGCCATTTCTTAGTCCATTTTGTGATGGTATTGACTGCTGTTTGTAGTTTCTCTGAAGCTTCCTTGTGAGTTGCCACTACAGACATAATGGCTATGTCATCAGCAAAGGTTGCAAGAGTATTATTTTCTATTTTTGCAATATCACAAGTGTATAATAAGTACAGTACCGGACCTAATACACTTCCTTGTGAAACTCCAGCTTTAATGGGTTTAAGCTCTGAATATGCATCTACTTGTTTTATTCTGAACATTCTGTTAGATATATATGATTTCAAAATATCTGTGAACTGCTTCGGCAGCATTTGGTTTAGTTTATACATCAGGCCTTTATGCCAAACTTTATCAAAAGCTTAAGCTACATCAAGGAAAACAGTAGAGCAAACTTGCGGGTTCTTCAGTGCTTTTTCTATGATATTTGTTATTCTGTGGACCTGGTCTATGGTCGAATGTTTTTCTCTGAAACCGAACTGGTAATCAGGAATCAGGTTTATATTTTCAATAAATGATTAAGTCTTTTGAGAAGTAATTTTTCGAACAGCTTAGATATTATTGGTAAAAGTGAAATTGGTCTATTTGATGATATTTCATGGGGAGGTTTTCCTGGCTTTAGTATCATTATCACTTCAGCTATTTTCCACACGTCAGGTACGTATTTTTATCTAAGTGTTGCATTAATAAGGGTAGTCAGTTTCACTACTGCTTTACGTGGGAGATTTTGTAGGACTACTCCAGTAATGAGATCATAACGAGGGGACTTTATTTTATGTAAGAATTTTATCTCTTTACTGATTTCTTTTGGGGTTGCTAATTTTATTTCTGCCATATCGTTTTGTAAAGGTGAGTCAAATGTTGCATCATCACAGCCAGCGTCATTTGGTTAAATTTTAAATATTTGTTATAGGTGCTGCGCAAATCTAATAGATTTTTGTTCATTACTTACGGCCCAATGCTCAATACAGTCTCTTCCTTAATTGGTGGGATTTGAGTGATAGGTTTTTTTAAGCTTTTGGTAGCTTTCCATAATAAGTAATCTGTGGTACGATCACCAGATAACTGACTTAAGTAGGTGCACATATATACGTCGTCGTAATATTTTTTAATTGACCTATTGAGTCTTTTTGAAAGGTTATTTATGAGTGTTTTGTCAGCGGGAAATCTGCTTTGCTGCCATTTTTGCCCCTGTTTTCTTTTTTCAGCTGTTAGATTCCGAATTTCAAATGGGTAGTTGATACTTCTAATTTTTCTTTTCATTTCGAGCGTATTATTCCAGGCACATTGTTGAATATCTGTAAAGAATTTCCTTTTGTAGTGGTTAGTCCCGACCCCCCCTATGTGTTCTTAGCGTTAAAGTCCCCTCCAAGAATAAATCTGTTTCCGAGTTTTTTTAGAATTTTTTTGTAGTATGTAGCTTTCAATGAGTACCTTGGCGGAGTGTAAATCGAAGACAGTGTGACAGTATAACGATTGGTTTTAACACATATAGCCATAGCTTGTATTTCGACCTCTTTATGCTTAAATTTCTCGTAATGGCAGATGTTATCTTTTATTATAATTGCACTACCTCCCTTAGCTTTATTATGTGGGTGCAATGCATGGTAAATTGTGTAACCTTTCATTTGGATGTAAGATTCGTTAGTAAAATGTGTTTCGGATATAAGGCACACATCCATGTTTTTTTTTTATATTTAGGACAGCTTGTAATTCACTTTGACGTCGAAGAAGTCTATTAGCATTCCATGACATAATTTGTAAAGAATTATTCATTATATTTTTTGGATATAGCTGTGTTATTGCTATTTTATAATTTCCTTATACGTTCGTCAAATAATGTAATAATGCTTAACATTTTATTCAATTTTGCATCTACAGTCGATGTTGTTTCCTCATCTGGTTGAGGTTTTGTTTGCGCTTATGTACCTTTGGTTATTTGTGCAAAGGACTGGGTTTTAGTGACCATTTGACTGCCCATTGTTTTCTTTGCAGGGTTGCCTTTCAGTGTCTGGTTGGAAGAGGCTGATAGTACCGTATTAGTAGCTTTATTTTTAATGTTTTGCAACTCTTTGGCTACCATACACCCTCGGTAGCTGGCAGGGTGCGGCTCTCCACAGTGAACACATTTAGGTTTAACGTCTGCAGGTTTTTTGCAGTCTTTACTTAAATATTCACCTGTACATTTGACACAACGCGGCTCTTTGTGATTTTGTAGTCGTTTTGGAGCGGTGAATTTTGAACGGTGAATTTTGAACTCCATATCAATAACCTAGTCCGTAAAAAATATCAGTTCAATAAAATATTAACATTTTTTTTTATTCAAAAGTTAACTTTGAATTGCCTAAAGTGCTTATTTATTTTTCGCAAACGACATAAAATTTACTTTTATAAAAAAAAAAGTTAGCATTTTCTTAAACTGATATTCTTATAGACAAGGTTATTAATATGGTGTTAAAAATTATTGGCCCCAAAACGACTACAAATTCATGGTGTATATAATATACTATTTATTATATAATTCTTTTGTACGTGTGTTTGTCAACTCCTCCTAAACGGCTGGACATATTTAAGTGAAATCTTAGGTGTAAATTTGAGTGGGTCCCTGGATGGTTTGAAAATACATTTGAATCCGATTAACGAACAAAAAACGAGGCGATACAAAGTTCGCTGGGACAGCTAGTATGTGTATAAATTTCAAGTCTAAAAACAATTATCACACAACCATCTGAAACTGAAACTAAGCAAAGCCTATAAACTACTCGTAAATAGTCTAGATAGCCAATACACATCGTTATTTTTAAATTACACTTGCATGCAAAATAGACAAACATGCTCATTACACGAAGATTTAACCAGAGTGGGACACAAACCGTGACCTGTGCCTTAGCAATAAGGGTCACTAACTTTAAAAGAAAAATAAATAAAAATAACTTAAGATAAAATATAAATATGTCTGAAAAATAGTGAGTTGTAATCAAGGGATTATATATTGCACTTTTTTATTTTAATGTGTAAGTGGCTCTGTATGTGAGGTTATTAGGAAATTAACAAATGTAAAATATTGTTAAGAAAGTTATAGTTAAGTAATTATACACGTGTATCAAAGAACAAACAATTCTAATTCGCGCAGCGGGCTATTTAGCGAGCTAAGCTTGGATTTTTTTCAAGAATAAAATTCGAAACGAGGTCATCCGACAAAGAACCAAAGTTACCGACATAGCACGCAGGTGAAGCAAGCGGAAGTGGCAATGGCCTGGCCACATTCTCCGAAGGACCGATGACCGATGAGCAAACGAGTCCTGGAGTGGAGACCGCGACTCGGTAAACGGATGAGCGAGGTAGAGGACCGAATGTTGTGGCGTAAGTTAAGAGAGGCCTTTGTCTAGCAGTGGACCGATACAGGCTGATTTATTAATCTTGTCTCTATGCGATCAATAGAATTAAACACTCAAATTGTCAAAGTAAAACAAACTATCATAAACTTCAGATTGCAAGTTTTCTATATCTTAAACAGGGATTTCTAAAACAGGCTTGATGCCCTTACCCAATGATTCTTTTTGTGTAAGTATTTTCGAGGTTCGGTTTATTTCAAAACTTACTTAGAACCACAGCAGCAGCCTGATTTCCACCCGTGAATAGTGCCTCTATAACCTCGATGGCAATGTATAAGTAGTAAGAACAGGTAGCAAAAGTTTTGAAATAGCCAATAGCGCCTGCCACAACACCAATTATAAATATCGGCTTACGACCGAATCTGAAAAAAAAAGAGATTTTTAGAGACAATGCTAATTATAGTACCAACGTAGAGCTTATGAAAATATTTTCTTCTATAATTACTAAATATCAAGTTTTTAGTTTGGAAACAAATAATCGTCTATCAGAATGTTTAGAAAATGAAAAGAACTTCTATGTGGGTTCATAGAAGTTCAGAAACTATTAATCACCGCAAAAGAGCCATATACATAGAACTTACTTATCCGATAATAATCCAAACAAGGGCATAGCTACCAATACACCCAGATTATGGGCAGTGCCAATCATATTTGACTTCCAAGGTTGACAGGCCAAGTCTAACTGAAAAGTAAAATTGGCGTAGTTTATCAAAAAACATCCGAACAACAGACTTCATAATCTGAAGCTCTTAAATGTGGTGTTCTGTTCGAAAATAACATTAATAAACTTATTTATTTCCATAAAAAGTTTACACAAAAAAAACATTAAATTATATATACATTATTTTTTCTTTTTAAGAACCTCTCAATGAGTAAAGGTTTTCTCGTTTTCTCTCCAAGTATTTCTGTTTTTTGCCTTCTCAATCTAATCCTCTCCAGCTATTTTTAAAATGTCGTAACTGGTAAACTTTTTTGTATCTATTATTTAGCTAAACATTCTATTTTTTCATTTTAAATTTCATTGACCTTTTTAAAAATCCGAAGTTTTTATGTTTCTTGACTTGACTTGCATTGAAGGGCGGAACATAGCCCAACTAAATAATAAGAACACCTGTATTTAATACCTATCCACGATAAAAAGATTTGATTGATTAAACTAGTCTTTTCCATAAACTACAACGTAATTATAACACGAAGTTATTGGAGAAGAATTTTATATTTATCATTTAGAGAAATAGAAAACATAGACGAAAGGGTAAAATAAGCAATAAATGTAAGCGTAAGCTTCTAAGAAGATCCGTCATATTAGATGAAGGATAAACAAGATTTGAAAAAGTTAAAAAGGCAGTTTATATTTTTCAATTTATCTTTTTTCTATCAATAGGTATATTAACATACAATATCAGGCCAACCAGCATTAATCTCATGTAATGTAGCTTCATATTTATCACTGGTGTAAACCAAGTCAGGTTTTGATAACTTTTTAATGAAGCATGATTTACGCTTAGTAGAAACAACTGTAGGAACTTAGTTTACCTCAGAAACAACAGTGTCATTGCTCTCATAGATCCAATTGTCACACTTAGTGAGTTCACCAGTGAAGCTGTTGTTGGTACAGGCTTGTTCCCCGCGTCTGAGCACGGGTGCTGAACACCTGTCTATGTTTGTGTCCGGCCACCAACTTGGTTGCTGGGCTGTTGAGTTTGTGTCTTCACATTCTTCAACACGACATCTTAAAAAAATGACCTCATATGACTATTCTTTTTGATTGCTCGAGTCGTTTAGGAATGAAGAAAATTAGAGAAAGTCCAAAAAAAATAATGTAAGGTTTGCTACTTTAGATTACCTACATTAAATTATAAGTCCACTTTTAGATATCTTACCTGTAGTTTAAGTCTCCAGCCACAAACACATAATTAATATTACCCATAGTGACAAATATAATTGGCAACAATAATAATGCACACCGTACTAGCTGAAACTTGCCAAACTTTTCCAGAATATTCGACACATCACAATAAGCAGGATTATTTTCCTCTATTTGAACCGTCATTTTAAAAACCTTTCAACATCTGTTCAAAAATCTACTATAAACACTATCAGTATTAGTCCAAAGAGTACTAACAAATATGAACGACTAATTTTCTTTATTTACTGATCGTCACGCCTTCAACTGACTGTTGTTTAAAAATAACATTATGTTAAATAAGTTGTCTACATTTTTTTCATCACAGAACAAATAAACTAGCTTAGAAAAAAATTAAGCGTACATACGAGATGACTTTCGAAAAAAATTTTGTCCACTATGTCAAAATCAAGGTAAATCAGATAATCATCATCATTATCATCAGCCTATCGCAGTCCACTGCTGGACATAGGCCTCTCCAATTGCACGCCACTTTGTTCTATCTTCGGCTCCTGGCACCCAGCTCCTGCCAGGCGTTTTGCATAAATCATCACTCCACCTGGCGTCCTACATTTTTGCCGAGCCGCGGTCTCTACTCAAGAACTCGTATACCTCAACGGTTGTCGCTTCTTCGGCTAATATGGCCAGCCCACTGCCAATTTAGCTTGCTAATCCGGTGGGCTATGTCGATAACTTTGGTTCTCTGCCGAATCACCTCATTTCTGATTTTGTCCCTAAGAGAAACTTCGAGCATAGCCCTTTCCATAGCCCGCTGAGTGACTTTGAACTTGTGGACCAGCCGCGTCAGGGTCCACGTTACGGCTCCGTAGGACGCACTGATTCAAGACTTAAGTCTTTAGGAATTGTGGGATCGACGATGAGAAGACTTGACGTAGCTTACCAAACGCTGCCCAACCCACCGCATTCTCCTGTTCACCTCGTCCTCGAAGTTGTTTCTACCTAACTGCAATGACTTCCCGAGCTACACATACTCTTGAACAACTTCGAGAACGGCGCCGTGAACCGCTGTCGGTTCCGGTAGTAGATGTTCATTGAACATGACCTTGGTTTTATCCAAGTTCATCCGTAGGCCGATGCGTACAAAGGAGTCAGCCAGGTCATTCAGCATCCGTAAACCAAATAAAAGAGAGTCCCTTCTGGAACAAACCGGTAGGGATAATTGAAGTTTGATTCCATAAATGATTAGTCCGCTAGTCATTTACGGAACGGTTTAACTCGCGTAGTTCCCGTTCTCGTGAGAATACAGGGATAAAAAGTAGCCTATGTCACCCGGAGATAGTGTAAATCCCAACGGTGAAAGATTTATTGAAATCGGTCCAGTAGTTATTAAGTTTATTCATTACACACTAAAATTCAAATCTTTCCTATTTTTAATATTATTATAGATATAGATTCAAAATTCGGGATTCAGGAGAACTCTCAAAGAGCTTGGGAACAACCGCTTACTTTCCCTTACAGAATATTAAATATAAAAATTTAACATACTAACAAAAAATCTCTCACAATGCAAATAAAAGAAAACTGCCAAATAAAATTTTCGAGACGAATTTAATTACCTTTTACAAAAACTCTAAATTCCATTACGTTGAATCAAAACTATGGGAAGGTGATAAGGGAACCTGTAGGCTATTATTTAGCAGCGAAGTGCTGGCGCCTTGTTCTACAGTTCTGCTCTTGGGTCTGCAGAGCTAGCATCCAGCACCAAGAGATGACCTTTGCTTCCCTGACACACCCGACACTTATGCGTGTTGAACGCCGTTGACTCTTTCAAAAGTGGCTATGCCGGTGGTCTTGACGGTTTGACACCGCAACACCTCAAAGATCTGTTGTGTTCAGGCGCCGGAGAAGCGGGTGATGCCCTCTTGAAAGAGCTGACGGCGCTAATGAACCGTATGCTCTCCGGCGATGTGGACGAGACCATTATTGATATATTGTATGTGGCCAATTTGTGCGCCCTCAGCAAGAATGCTGGTGGTATTCGTCCAATGGCCGTAGGGTGTACGTACCCGGCGTATAGCAGCCAAAATGTGTCGCACATTTTGTCGAGACACGAGCATATTATAGCCCATTCAATTGGGTTTCGGCTTGCGATGGGGCTGTGAAGCTGCAATAAATGCCATGTCCACATACCTTGAATCAGGTACGGCAGAAGTCATCTTGAAGGTTGACGTGAAGAACACCTTCAATTCCGTCAACCGGGACACTTTGTTCGCACGGGCAAAATTGGAAACCCTCAAAATTTATAATTATCTCTGGCAGTGTTATAGACACCTATCAATAATGGTATTTATGGATTTTTTTTTTGAGTTTATCGGTACAATGCCAACAAGGTGATCCTCTTGGGCCAGTCATTTTTAGTTTAGCGATTCATCCCATAATTCGACAAGTAAATTCTAAATTTAATATTTGGTACCTGGATGATGGGACCCTAGGGGGAGACGTTGAATCAGTATATAAGGACTTTGCTTTTCTGAAAGATAACTTCAATGACATTGGTTTAGACTAGAATTTTATTAAATGTGATATATGTATATATATATTTCTAAATTTAGTTCATTGGCTTCATAATATAAACATTTTAGATAATCAATCTCTTCAACTACTTGGGTCCCCGATTTTAGAGAAGCCCTGTGAATACTTTTTAGAAAACAAAATCCTTTTTTTTTTTGCACTACTTTAAATTAATATACATTCAGCTTTGCTATCGTTCGATATTGTCTATTCGTTCCTAAATTCACTTACATACTCAGATCAACTCCACTTTGAAAACATCAGGGGCTTTTGGATAAACTGGACAAATTTTTACATGAGACCTTGTTTTGAAAAATGCGACCGAGCGAGGCTTCAAGCGTAATTATCCGTACGCCTTGGCGGCCTCGGCGTCCGTAAAATTTCTGATGTTAAATTTCTGGGATTCTTGTCCTGACTTCACAGCACGGATGATTTGACCAGGAAAATTTTAGAACCTACACTGGTTATATGTTCATAAACTTTTGCGATTTGTTCAAATTATTAATGTGCCCGTGACCAGGGTCGTTGCAATACAGAGAGAAAGCCTGTTAAATATAAGGGTAATCTATACAAATATTATAAAGCTGAAGAGTTCGTTTGTTTGTTGAACGCGGTAATCTTAGGAACTACTGGTCTGAATTTAAACATTATTTCACTGTTGGATAGTCTATTTATTGAGAAAGGCTATAGGCTATATAACATCACGCTACGATCAATAGGAGCGGAGCAGCAACGAGAAGTATTGCAAAACGGGGAAAATTTACGCAGACAAACTTGCGGCAGAAGGCTGAGGCAGAAGTTAGGTGGTTAGTTAGTTGTCTAGTCATCGATAGACGACGACAGAAATTTACTAGTGACTTTATAATTACCAATACTGGAGTCAGTGGTGCAAGAGTCCCACCTGCCCATGAAGCGAGACCTCCGATTCCTAGAAGAGATCCTCTAACACTCGTAAGGAACAGCTCCATAGAATATATGAGAGTAGCACGCCGCTATGAGGATCTTTCCCAGGAGAATGGCCGTTATCTTTACCCATTGGTATCCTGCCGGTCAATCAAATATGAAATACTTGTTTTATTTTAATAATAATAATAAAAATGATTTATTCACTACATTACGTGACATTTTAATTTTATTCTATTGTTTTTTATTTAATAGTCTTTTTTGACAATTTGAGGGTAAATGTGACATTTTAATGAATAAAGTTTGCACGCCATTGTATATGACAAACATGTAAGAACATAACTAACATTGTAACATCCTTCATGCTTAATTGTTGGTACACACATGTTTACGCAAATAAAATTTTATCTTATCTATCTTATCTTATCTTATCTTACACTTATGAAAAGTCGATTCTATATTTACTTGTGATGTCTGTTCGCAAACAATAGGTAAAGCCCGAGAATAGAACAGGCAATTTAAAATCGTCAAAAAAAGTTTGAGAAAGGAGATCGATACTTATTTCCGTTGTCGTCACATCAGTTTTCATTAAATAGCAGGTGTATTGATTCACTTAGAGTAGCAACAAAGCACAAAGAACCGGAGGCGTTGAAAAGTAGCTTATTGGAAAATAGATTTAGATCTAAAATAATGAAAATACTATACAAGGTGTTAAAAAATAAGCGCAAGAATTTCATGTGCTTGGTCAGTATCAAAAAATAAAACATGTTTTTTTTTATTTCTTATAATAAACATAATATGGCATAATATTGTATGCACTCTGTACATGCGAACTCTTTCATATGAAGCCGGCCATCTGTATTTACCTATCTAATATTCTTTATTTTGCTGTCGTAACAAGCCCGTGTGAACTGGCGCATGCGCGGTGCGCTCAAAGATGTCCACCGCGCATGCGCGTTGATACATTCCTAAGCGCAGCTCTTTATTTACCATTACGACAATATTTTGACCGTTCGCAAAGGCTTGCGGACACAGAAAAAACGAACAAGGCCCCGGGCGTCAAGACAGTCCCACGTACAGTGTACTTAACAATATTATGCAATATTGTTTTTATTACGTGAGAGAAGTTAATAAAAAAAATGTGATTGATCAAGCACACAAAATTATACAGTTAATTTTGTTACAACTAATAGGTATACTTACTAATAACAATAATAACATTCTATACTTATTTGCGGATGTGAACGCTGAGATTATACACAAAACCCCACACAGTGTATATCGCGCCAATAGTGGCATTTTTAGGGTTCCGTAGCCAAAAGTTTCGTCATGTCCGTCTGTCTGTCTGTCCGTCCGTATGTCACAGGTATTTTACTTGATGAAATTTGGTGATAAGGTGTCTTGTAATAGCCGCTACTTAGTTTGATAGCTAAATAATAAAAATACATATAACAGACATACACTCCATACATTTAACAGAAGCTGAAACAATGCTAGCAACTCTCCTGGAAAATACATCAGCGTTGACAAAAAAATTCAAATATTTATTGCCTGGTAACCATACCGCATTTAAAATCAAACCGCAGTAAACAAATCTGGTCGTAAATCTACAAGCTGAAGCAACTATCATACGTTTCATTACTTCTTTAGAATAAAATATATGTACAAAACTTTCTTTTACTTCTTGTCTGCCAAAATTAAACCTATTATTTATTGAATCATCATCAGCACTCCCGAGTTTTTACGTTTTATAATTTTCTTGGCTTCTTTATATCTGCCATTTACTATCAACCATCTAGGACTTTCATTCGTCAGGGACATGTTGAATATAAATAAGGGTAAGGTGTCCCTCCAACACAAAGGGAGGATCCTCCGACCAGGCGAGGTGATCGTGCCTGGCGGGCCGCGGCCCAACGGTTAACGTTGGGAACTTGTATTTATAGTTAGCAGCTGTGAAAACTTCTATATCGCGATTCAGGATTTGACGCGAGCTGTCAAGTGTCAATTTATTTATATATTTATGTGGGTACCGCCACATCACTCCCCTCCGAGACCGGAGGTTGATTGTTTTTTTTGTTTTTTTTTATGAGTCAGCTGTTTTTGCTTCTTGAGGAGCGTGCCAGTGCCAGTGTAGAGTAGTTCCAGTGAGTCGGAACTGAAATCCGCTGAACCCAGTGAGTCGGGTAGTAGCTGCGGTGTGCGGTGCTGCGTAGTGGCTGGCTGCTGCGTAGACGGGAGAGATGTGCTCTGCTTACTCTGCTTACGAGTACCGTAGGTGCAGTGTGCTGTGCCTAGACGCTGGAGAGGCCGTAGGGATGACCAGGCTGGAGCGTTCGCTGCAGGCGTGTGGTATCCCAGTAGAGGCCGGATGCTGGCTGGCTGTGACTTGATTACCGCTCATATCTATGGGAATAACGGCGAGTGTGGCGATGACGATGCTGCTGCTGCTGATGATGAAGGCTGCTTCCAATAACGTCGGGGTCACCCACTGTGGAGGGCAAGGTGTTAAGTCCCTCCAACATAAAGGGAGAACCCTCCGACCAGGCGAGGTGATCGTGCCTGGCGGACCGCGGCCCAACGGTTAACGTTGGGAACTTGTATTTATAGTTAGCAGCTGTGAAAACTTCTATATCGCGATTCAGGATTTGACGCGAGCTGTCAAGTGTCAATTTATTTTTATATTTATGTGGGTACCGCCACAGGTTAATGCTGCTTTATGTGTCCAATATGGCACTTAAGCTGCAATGCCACCAAACACACATTCGCCTAGAAAGACTAAATATGTCTAAATGATGCCAGACATTTGCCGATGTTTTTTGCCAGTGCATTCTAATACTGAAAAAAAATTATAAGTATTTTAAAATCTATTTTATATGTCTAAGAGGTCGTGGGCTCGATCCTTACCCAGGATATACATATACTATGTGTGATCAGCACACTGGTTTTTCTGTGTCAAGCTGTACGAAGCCAATACTACGTTTTGATATTGCTATAATAATATTTTTATGTATGTACACTAGATGTGGGCAAATCTAAATAAATAATCAAATTTTTGAAATCCAAGACTTGTTCCCGCCATCTTGACACTCACACTATTCATGGGTATGTTCCGATATGCACTGCAACCACTGTTCAGTGCTTCTACTGGAGAGAAATTCGTTCCGTTATGGACTGACAGGATATTGCCGCAGTATACTAAAGAAGTATGAGACGTAATAAATCATCGCCATTTTTGTACTTAGAAACACTGACGTTTTCGAGGTAAGGTGCTCTCAGTACTTTGATCCAGTGATAAGCAGCGTCCAGTAATTTAAATTAATTAAATTTATTTAGAAATTATGCAATTTATTCAATTGATAATTCACTTGAATATATATTTTTTAATTTAACTACATTCAAAACATTAATTTTATAATATTTCAGTTAAACAAATAGGTTATTTAATAATAATTATTTTCAAGAGAAAACTGCGCTAAAACGTGGATGACAATATACTGGACTATGTTAACCGCTTCACAGGATACTGAACTGACATCACAATTTACAGTGGTAGCAGTACATATCGGAACACACCTTTAAGAAGAGTACAGTAGGATCAATGTAACTTGACCGGATTAAAGTTAGGTTCTTATCACTTTCGCGCATGTCATAGAGATGCGACCCTAAAATTACTTACGAAAACGATTATTTATGTTTAATCGATTAAAAATACTAACAAAATTTTAATTCAACAATATAAAAATGAAGGAAATACATGAGTTCATAAAAGTTTAAATTCCAAAAGATCCCAAGGTATTTTGGGCATATATAAAGGCAAAACGAGGCGGTACAAGTAACTATCCGATGACAATGACGGACGGATCAACAACTGCATCTGAAGTTACAGAGATTTGTGAGTTATTTGCGACGTATTTCTCTTCCGTTTACAGCGTTAATATAAATCTAAGACATGACCTTATTGACTCTGAGTTTTTGATGTTATTAAATAATTACAGCCAATCTTTGATCAGGCCTATCATAAACGCCGAATCCTTATTTAAAAGGTTAAAAGCTCTGGATACTAAAAAAGGAACAGGTCCAGATGGAATACCACCAATCTTTATAACAGCATGCGCATCCAAGTTGGTCCATCCTCTGTTATTGATCTTTAACAAGTCCTTGTCATAGGGCATTTTTCCATACATATGGAAAATGACCAAAGTAGTCCCTATTCACAAATCAGACAATGATGATTTCATTCACAATTATAGACCGATATCAGTTCTTTTAACATTTGCCAAACTTTTCGAATCAATAATCTGTCCTTATTATCAAGATCACTTGAAACTATATCTAAGTGATCACCAACACGGATTTGTGTCAGCACGTTCCACAAGCACGAATCTAGTACCATTCACTGAGACACTGATAACGGCTATTGATTCTGGTCACCAAGCCGATGTAATCTATACTGACTTTTCCAAAGCCTTTGACAAAGTCTCACATAAAATTCTAGTACACAAGTTGGTTGCGTATGGTATCACAGGGAGCTTGCTTGATTGGATAAGCTCATATTTATAAGATAGTTCTTTTTACGTTGCAATTAACGGATTTCTATCCACAATACATAAAATCGCTTCTGGAGTACCGCAGGGGTCAATATTGGGCCCAGTTTTGTTTTAACTACTTTATTAATGATTTACCTGCTTGTATTCACCACTCCAAGATTTTTATGTTTGCAGATGACCTCAAATTCCTAAGAATAGTTACGTCTGAAGAAGATGTCTGTTACTTACAATCTGACCTCGATAGGCTTATTGAATGGTGTAGTAATAATGAAATGTTTTTAATTTCAAAAAAATGTTATCACGTTAAATATTCTAGGAAGCATAACTTAATTAAATCTAGTTATAACATTAATTTAATCGCAATCAGCGAGATAGATGCTATAAATGATCTTGGAGTTTTGTTTGACAGAAAGCTAACTTTTGTCCCGCACTTGGACAAAATAATAAAAAATCCTCAAGGATGTTGGGCTTTGTAATTAGAAATTGTAAAACCTTTAATCATAACAAATCTAAAATTATCCTCTGTAATAGTTTAGTTAGAAGTCATTTGGAATATTGTGGTGTGGTATGGCGGCCTCATTATGCCTTACATAGTCTGCGTATAGAACGCGTTCAAAAACGCTTCCTATGGCATCTTGCATTTTCTAATGGAGTATCAAAAAAAAATCCGTCATATAATGCCCGATTGAAGCACTTCGCCTTAGTCACTCTTGATAAGAGGAGATGCTTTAATGATGCTTTATTTGCATGTAAAATTTTTAAACAATATATTGACTGCCCCATATTGTTACCTTATTTTAATTTGCGTGTTCCCTCAAGACTCCCTCGCAGCTCAATTACCCCACTCTGTGCCCCGTTCAGGCGGACTGTTTTAGGATGCAATTCGCCATTTGCAAGACTGAGTAAGGTTTTAAATCATTGCAGTGATCAAATAGACCTCCACTTCGATTCACTTGCGAAAATTAAATCTAGAATTTTGAATTGTTTGCTAGAGATATGTTAGCCTTGCAGTATTTTATTTTGTTGTTTTATGTTCAACTATGTATTTTTTTTCTTTAATTTTAAAACTATAGTTTGTACAATGTTGGTATGTGTGTATGGTAGGGTGTGCATGTGGTGTTTATCTCTATGTAATTGTTACACTCTTTGTTATATTTCACCTTTGTTTTTAATGTATTGTTAGTGAAAATAATTGTTGGTGAACCTAATAAATAAAATAAAAATAAAATAAAAAAAGTTAGTAAACAGTTACAGTAAATACTAAATAAACTTTGAAAAACAATTTCTTTACGAAAATAATCATAAAAAACATGTGTTAGTAATACTAATTATGACAATGTAATGCGTAATCGCATCTCTAATTCTCTTGGTTTAGTTACCGCCCCCGCCCCCCGCTTCCTGTCACCAATTACTTCCAAAAAATGCATCTGCGCAACCACTTGTCGTCTACTTCAGTCCGGCCTAGGTACGTTGATCCAACTGTAACAGTATTTATGGTCAGCGCGCTAGCCGGGCGCTCGCCGCGCTCTCGCTGCGAGAGGCCCATGTTTCGCGGCGAGCGCGCGACGATACTTTGACGTTTCTCTCGCACTCGGCCACTCGTCGGAAAGCGGCGATAAAATCGCCGTGTGAAGACGTTCTATGAGAGTATATAGAAAGAGACGGTCCAGCTTGTAGGTAATAAAGTGGAGCCGCGAGCAGTAGTTGGTAAAAGATGATAAGTACAAAAGAGACGAAGGAGGCTACCAGCAGATGTTTAACGTTAAAAATTATTCACACAGCTAGTGCGTCATGTTTTGACATAAATTAAAATCTTGGTAATAAAATTATTAACGCTGTTTATGAAGCAAATTGATTTGACTCGGTGTTCATCTAAGTATTTTATTATATCTTTTCAAGGCACATATTACATAACTTACAACAAATAGTCAAAAATGAAGGCCATTCTGAAAGCATCGATGAAGGAAAAAAACCTGTAGAACATGTCGATGTGTTATAGTAATGAAAATTACATTTTTTCTATACTTTCATGCTCGCGAGCTCAACCAAACTAGCGAGGGCTCAACTCGCGAGCTTGAAAGATTAGAAAAATTTGAGGTCTAGTAACATAGTCCAGATAGGTGGTTCGATTCCGGCCCCGGCTTAGCATATGGAAGTCTCGGGTTCGATTACCGAGTCTGGACTTGAAATTTTTCTATCTCTCAAAAATGCAATTATTGTATTTATAAAGTAATTGGCAAGAAATGTCTTTAAAAATACTATAAAATTCGGCCTGCGACATCATAATTTGTCAAAATGTAACGAATATAACGAAGCAATAACAAAAGCCGTGATAGTTCTTTAAAAAAAGCGTTGGACTTAGTCGATAATTACTTGTTGCTAAAAAGTTAGTAGGCATTGGTTTTACCCCACATTTACTTTACTTTTTTGCCAGATATATGACTGAGAGGCAACAGTATGTGGAATATGAGGCATAAGAGTCAGAGCCATATTTCACGAGGTCCGGGTTAAGTCAAGGTAGTAACCTAGGTCCAGTAGAGTTCCTACTGATGATAAACGACTACAAGAAGTAGTGAAAGACTAATAGTGATTAATGTTTGCAGACGACCATAAGTTGTCATACGCCATTAAGAACAGTAATGTTTGTGACCGGCTTCAAAGGGACATAGACAGAGTAGTCAGCTGGAGCAAGGACAATAACTTAATAACAGCTTTAATAACAACAGCTCAAAGTGCACCACCATTACGTCCGGTGGTATAATAATAATAATAAAATGTTTTATTCACTTAGGAAGCAAAATACTACACTTTTGAAAAGTTTACGTTTTCGATTCTACATTTACTTGTAATGCCTGTTCGCAAACAATAGGTAAAGCCCGAGAAAAGAACAGGCAATAAAAACTCGTGGCCACTCTTTTCAAATTGCCAATGTTTACAATGTTTCTCTGTTTATAAACTGTATACGCAGGTAAGGTGCTGCCGCCATTATATTAAACACTATATTAGAGGACTGATGCAAAAAAAGAGGTCAATAATATTAGAAGAGTAGGTACACGAGATTGGATACATCAGCCCCAATGGGCACAACATAGTAAGAGCATCCACTTACGATGTAAAAACTTGGCCAATTTACTGCTACTTAAACCCTTTCAAACATGATTTCAACAAGCGGAAAAAAATATTTTAGGTACTAAACTTCTGTTTTGTGAGACGAAACCTATATCGAACGCTTGTGCGGGTTGTGTGCGTGGTAATAAAAAAATGAGTAGGCATCGTACGATCAGTCAGTTGCGCCGGCAGTGACGGAAAAAATGGTTGCGTTTTTTGGCGCTCTCGGATTGACAGGTACGTAAAAATATACATTGTTTATTAATTATTATTGTTGTTTATCTTTAATTCAAAAAAGTTTATATTATAATTTAATAGATAACATATTTAGTATTTGATTCAAGAATATTTTCTACCTGATTTTGGGGAGTTAAAAACAATACGCACGATCGTAGCAGTTCGGTTTTTAGTTATGTTTTTATACGCAATAATGCACGCTTGTGTGTGTTATTATGTTATTTACTTTTAATGATAATTTAGTAATTTATTGTTATATAATAACTTTATTTTTAAAAGATTTACAGGATGAAGTTATGCTATCCATATTAGGAGATGGGAACGACTCTGACATTGAGGATATTATCGACTAACATCTAATTGAAGATGATTCAATTGAAGGTTTGGACAGAGATGAGTTAGGCGAACATCAGCAGCTTAGTTAACCTGAACCAGTGCCAAATGTCGCTATAGGCCGACCGCTTAACTCGTATATCGCCTGCGCGGTGAGAAGGGAGCGCGGGGTGATGTTAACGGGTGGGTGAGCGGTGTGCGCGGGACGTTCTCTGTCCCGCGCACACCGCTCACCCACCCGTTAACATCACCCCGCGCTCCCTTCTCACCGCGCAAGCGATATACGAGTTAAGCGGTCGGCCTATAGTACATCAACATTTTCACAAGTTTGTGCTCCACTTATTACACCAAGTCGAAGCCAAAATAGAGACAGAATCTGGAAACAAACAGCATGTCCTGACAAAGCATATGACTTCCTACCCCTATCACTCAACAATGTTAGGACTCCAATGGAATACTTTGAAGACTACTACGATACTGTTTTATCAGCTTGGTGAGGACAGTACTAACAACTATCATATGAGAAAAACATGGCATGTGTTAAATGCTACTGCAGATTAAAAAAATACTATTTAGGGTACATATTTATATGGGAATTTTCGGTTTTCCTCGAATGTATAAGTACTGTCGACAAAGTTGGCGGTAATCGCTGACGTCATGACACGTGATCGTTTTGCAACTTTAAGAAGCTCTCTACATTTTGTATCCGAAGATCAACCCAGTTCTGCTTGGGGTAGACTTAATCCGCTATGGAAGGTGCAGCCTGTTATACATCGAGTCAAAGAAACCTGCCGCAAGTTAGAGCGTGTACCAGGCAATTAATCGATTGATGAACAAATGATACCATTTACTTAAAGGTGCAGCTTACTTCAAGTAGTTATGAATAAACAGAGACCTATCGGGCTAATAAAAATTGTAATTACCACCAGCGAAGGATTAACGATAGACTTCGAAACACATTGACAGCATTTACTGAGCGGGAGCTGTTTACTGAGCGGGAGCTGGGTATGGATGCATCATTCATTTAACATTTAGCTCATGCTGTGCCTGCTGAAAGTTGTTATTATTTAGACAGGTTTTTCACCTGTGTTTTCCTCTTTTAGAAAGGTTAACACAGTTAGGTTTACACGGCACTGGTACCATAACGTTAAATCGGATTAGCGAATGTAAAAACTTAGGATTTAAAAACGATAATAAAATGAGTCGAGGAGAATCATAGCAATTTGTATGTGATATGATCTGGTGCTTGTTGCATTTGACAATAAGTCTGTGATCATGATTTTGAACTGCACTGGAACTGATCATACTACATTGGATAAAAGATGGGATAAGACCAGAAAAGTGTATGCTGATGTGTCATGTCCATTAACTCCACCCATAATAAGTTTATGGATGGAGTTGGTGTATTGGATAAATTAATTGAATATTACCGGGCTTTTATTAAAACAAGAAAATGGACCTAAAGGTCATAATTCATTTCATTGATCTAGCCGTGGCCAACTCTTGACGACTTTATCGTAATGATTGTATAGCAAATAATGTACCCTAAAATAAAATCAGGGACTTATTGCATTTTCGTTTAGAAGTAGCTGATGGTTTAACTCAAACTCCTACTAAAAGAAACCTAGAGACTGAAGATACTGATCCTTATCACCACCACCTAAAAAGTTTAAGCAACCTACTCCCTCAACATACAAGCGCAATGATGGTTACAATCACTTTCCAGCTTTTGATGGGGACATTACACCTCCAAGAGTATGTAAACTGGAGACCTGCTTTAGTAGGTCGAAGATAAAGTGCAATATATACTTATACCTTTCCAGGGGTAAAAACTATATGTTTTATAAGTTTATATGATTAAAGTTTATGCGAAAATATATATTTTACTATCATTTATCTCCTGTCTATTTTAGAAAGCACGAGCGTGCGTATTGAGCACCTATACCGAGAGCGCACGGTAGAGCGGATATTGTTGCGAAATACCTAGAATACCTAGATTTTTTATTTTATTTTTCGTTGGTCTCCTAGCGTCTTTTTAGTAGACTCAAATCGAAAAAAACATCAAAATGAAAAAAAAAAATCTTCGGTCTGAAAGGCCATTTTATCACGCAGAATCTTTACTTACAAAAGTAAATCATTTTCTTAACTAGTACCTAAGTAACATTATCAAACTGTGACAACAATATGCACCTAGTAAAATGCAATAAACTATACAACAAAATACAGTAATACGGAGCAACGAACTATATCCATTTATCTTTATCAGTTAAATAATCATCGATTGAATAGTAAGCTCTTTGAATAAGATGTCTCTTGACTACATTCTTAAATTTATTTACTGATAGACTCGATATGCTGACTGGGATTTTATTAAAGAATTTAACACCTAGTCCCATGAATGACTTATGAGTTTTATGAAGCCTATGATATTGACCTACTAATTTGTGCTTATTTCTTGTATTGTTTTGTTAACGCAACCCAGCGCTTGAGGTAGACCTTACTTTGTATATAACGTTTCCTAGGGGGCATTATATGCTCTGTGTATATAGCTCTCTTCCAAAGCTACCGGGCGGGTGAGCAGGTTGCGGAAAGCTCGCAACATCTCATGCAATTTGCTGCTTGGGATGGGGAACGTCTCAACGTGTAGACCCCGGACAATGGAAGGGTAGCCATCATCCCCTACCCCTACCCATCATCCCGTGTTCCCCCCCCCTCCTCCCGCACACCCTCTTCCTGTCGTAACCTGACCTAAGTGCTTGCCTTCCTGGTAGAGCCGGGGAGGGCTACTCCTGATCGCCTTATCCCCATATATCCCATCATTCCTATCCTAACTCCGGAAGAGGCAACCTCGACTCTAAAAACCCCCAATCCAAGGTGTAAACCGACCCGTGCTGATGGATGCATGGCTGAGGGGGAGTTCAGTCTTGAACGGAGGACCTTCGATACCAGGCGACCTCGGAGATTAAGCAGCTTTATCTTCGCACGCAGGGCTCTGCGAAGATGGACCACTTTTCCCTAGCTACTCGTGGGACCAAAATGGATACCAATAATGAATACCCTACTAAAAATACCCTTTTTCCAACCCCCATCCCTAAGCTAGTCATCGCTAGCCCACCTTTTAGTCCCCTTACTGAGGAGGAGTGCGTTAGTCCCTCCTCAGCTATGTCCCTAGGAGATCTCTCCCAGGAGCATACTACCTTTCAGCTAACCGCAGGCGAACAAATCCCAGCGGTGAACGTGGAGCAACACATAGTAGTGACGGGACCAAATAGTTCTACCACCTAACAGTCCAGCAACACATCGGGTAGCGATACTCGCAGGAAAATAGCCTGGTAAGAGGCTTACTGGAGCGGCCAAGAGGAGGCTCGCTTGGTGGATGAAGCATGGGAAAAGCTTCAAAGAGGCCAAATCCCTAAGCTCCACTCCACTGAGGGATGTTTCTGAGTATCTGGCTGCACAGGAAGATGATAAGCCGAAACCGGAGAAGAGGTCTAGGCAGGAACAGAGCGCCTCATCGCAAGAGAAGCTGGTCAAGGTAGCGAGGCGGCCGATTCTCCTGAGGGTCAAGCCCAGGACAGGCGCTACGAGCGGAACAGAGGTGGGGGCGGGACCCTATGCCGTGAGTCAGAGGGAGCGGGAAACTGCCCCTCCGGAACCTTGCGGCATTGAGACCTACCAACCCAACACTCCAGCAACCACTGCAGTTGGTAATGTAATCTTAGGTAGGGAGGTAGGCGGTGTTATTGCCACTATCACCCAAACAACGAATACACAAAACCTACGGCAGAATATTAAGAAGCCGACTGCTCGGGTGATTAATATTGCAGGACCGAGCGGAAGCATCGCTGTAAGGCCACCTAGCCGGGCTAATAACCCACCTAGGGGCGGCAGGACAGGACGCGGATCGAGAGGCGGGCCGACGAGGAAGCCAACACACCCGCACCCTCAGCCCGGAGGAGGCCCACGTCAAAACCTACCAAATCCACCCCGTACCTAGTAGGAAGAAGGAAGGGAAAAAATAAAAAATGTTCAAATCATTCAAGTAAACTTGAGGCATGCGAAGGCAGCAACCGCGGTCCTCAACAGACGCTTCCTAGAAGAAAAACTTGACATGGCTTCAGAGCCATGCCAAGAACCGTGGATCCATGGTAACACAGTTATGGGTCTAAATTCCGCTGGTAATCTACTGTACAATACCGACGGGAGAAGACCCAGGGCATGCATGCTTTTCAAGAAGAGCGTGAAATTCTTACCGATTCCATCGCTGTTTGCGGACTACTACGTTGTCGCATATGTGGAACTATCAGGATATGGCACGAAAATACTAGCCTGCTCAGCCTACTTGCCTGGAGAAGGATCAAATCCTACAGAATCTCTAGCAAATATCGTAACTCACAGTCAGGAGCAAGGAAAACAACTATTAGTGGGCTGTGACTGCAACGCCCACCACAGAAGTTGGGGAAGCACTGACACAAACACCCGAGGTGAGATACTTTTTGATTTCTTAATCTCGAATAACCTTTCTGTTCTTAACCGGGGTAACGCCCCAACATTTGTCAACAGCTTGCGGCATATAACTTTTTGCACGGATAGCCTCCAACATCGTGTAAAGAATTGGCACGTTTTTAGTGAGGCGTCCATGTCTGACCACAGACACATAAATATGAATTTGAATATTGCCCACAAAGGCGAGACACTTACCTATAGGGACCGGAAAGCTACAGACTGGAATGGCTACAGGGAGTCTCTTAAGGAAGTTATCAAAACAACTGATGGAAGCATCAAAACCCTGGATCAGATAGAGTTATCAGTGGAACGGTTGGAGGAAGGCATACAGACGGCATTTCACCAAAACTGTCCACTGAAGACTTCGGTGACCAAAAGGGATGTTCCATGGTGGAACAAAAGTCTGGAGCGTCTCAGGCGTCAGACTCGGACCCTATTTAACAGAGCAATGAGAGATAATAAGGTTTGTATGTAATAATTAGAATATGTAAAATGTTACTTTAAAAAGGTATGCTATGTACACTATCGTCCTGGTTCTATTGTCATGATAGACGTAAGTTTTGCAAATAAATAAATAACTAAATTTCCAAGCATTTCAATCTACTGTACTTTAACAGCGTTTCCTTCTCCATAACTTTTGCGTCTTCCATGTATGTATATAGAGAAATTGTTCTTTTGTTATCACATTAAAATGACTATCTTTATTGTCTTCCAGTGCTAATTTTTTTTGCAAGTACATGTCGCGCATACTGTAGGGCTCCGTACTCTCTGCTCCCCCCATTCGAATAATGCGACTAAGGAAGTGGGTTTTCTGTTTTTTTTTTGTTTCATACTTACAACGTTATACCTACTTAATAATAATTTTCAATGGAATTTGTACGAAAATGTTGTTGATCAGCTGTAACTCGTAAACTTGTAAAACCTACTTATCTGTTATAGTTAGTGAGATAGTTTTCCTTTCAATTTCACTATATTTACCTAAAAATTTTTCACATACCCAACATCAACCATTTAGCTGGGACACTTGCCCGTAATAAAATTTGCACATTTTCGACTGGCCTGTTGGTCTAGTGGTTAGTGACCCTAATTGCTAAGCCGGAGGTCGTGAGTTCGATCCCCACCCACGATAAAACTTTGTGTGATAAGCACGATGGTTTATTCTGTGTCTGGGTGTAATTTATGTGTTATATGTATGTATTTATTTATTTAAATAATACTTCCTGCAAATACATTGCGAAAGGCGGACTTAATGCCATAGGCATTCTCTACCAGTCAACCTTTGGGTTGTGGCGAGAAGAGGGTGGCAGGTGCATATTATTTAAATTATTACATTAAAACAAAAGAGAAACTAAATAAACATACTATGGAACAATAAATAACATATAATATAATAAACAATATAATACATACATACAAAATAATACTAATAAATATGTAATTACCTACAAATACATTATACATAGAACATACCGAAGTCGAACGATCACTCTGCTGCAGCATCCAGATAACTGATACCAGATAACTGGATTTCCAAAGGAAGCGCATTCCAAAGACGAGAAACTCCAGAGCTGTGAGACGGACAGATAATTAAAAGAGTGCCAGAATTTAAAGTATGAGGAAAGATAAGTAGGAGTATTGGGAGAGTGAAGAAATGAGTAAAGCAGGGTCAGCGCCCTAACGCTACAGCGCTGGCGAATAGACAAACATGTCAGTTGGGAACAGTAATTCGAAACATGGTCGTACTTACGAAGGTTAAATACGAATCGAATGCAATTGTTGAAAAGTCCATCGAGCTTGTTGAGCAGATCTGCATTCAGGTCGAGATAGTGTATACACATCACCATAGTGAATCATAGTCGTGGTCATGGATATGTATCCATGTAAAATTACGGCCGTCTAGTACTAACATTCTCTGAGCTTAGCTGCGGACGGACGAACGATGGACGGCTAAATGGACATGGCGAAACTATAACATGGACTTTAACATGGGGACATTGCTACGGAACCCCAAAAACGTTTTTATTTTCTATTAATGCATTTTTTGAAACACCTGCAAGTTCTCTTATAATATTTAGACATGTAATTTTATTTTTTTCTTTGGTAATTTTTATGGAGTTTCTTAATTTTTATTGAGCTTTGAAACGACTAGTCATAACTTTTGACGGAATCAGTTAGTCAGAACTACTATATCCTGATTAGTTGGGCAACAGTACTTTTGACTGAAATTACAGTGAAAATAGTATTGTTGAAAGGCTGCGGTCACAGTATTTTTGACTGATTTTGCCGGTTTTATGTACTTTTTACCGGTTATGAGTTAAATAAATTAACTATTTATAATTATACAACTGCTAGTCACAAAGGTAGTATTTTGAATAAAGCTACCTATTGATCTAGTGTAAAGTTTAGACAGAAATAAATCTCCTTTACCTACACGTAGTGATGTCGCACAATTTAATAGATACAGTCCTGTTGCTGTTTTAGTAATATTATTATCATTTTGTTTTTAAACTTTCGCGATTTTTATACATATTAGTTACTAGCTGTGCCCGCGACTTCGTTCGCGTGGAAGTTGGGTTTATATTAAGGTAGTTTATGTTACAATTTAACTTCTGTGTAAAACATATTGGAAACATGCTCCACAATGCTCTGTGGCATCTATGGATATTAGGGCCTAGCTCTAATCAGGGGCCGACCTATGGCAAGGCAAGCCAAGCAAATGCCCAGTGCAGCAAAATGAAGGGCGACAAAGTTTATGGCGCCAGACGGTTAGAAGACAAATTATAATAGTATTTTACCAAAATGATTTGCATCACATCAAATATTACTATTATCGGTTTCGGGTTAAATGAAGCCCGAAACCGCCCAAGTACTCGCGCGAAATAGGGCTAGTGTGAGATAAGTTTTTAAAAAAATATCCTGTTTT
Source organism: Herminia tarsipennalis (assembly GCA_945859575.2). NCBI lineage: Eukaryota > Metazoa > Arthropoda > Insecta > Lepidoptera > Erebidae > Herminia > Herminia tarsipennalis. The sequence continues at coordinate 21,370,405 of OX243846.2, forward strand.
TAAAACATTGCATTCCCGCGGTACTGTGATGCGTGTTCAAACAAACAGACAATATTCAAACGTTTCTAAAAGATATACTGAATTAGTATATCTTTTAGAAACGTTTAGTTTAAATACTAAACTTATTTCTTTATAATGTCTACATTGGTGAATTAAAAAATAGGTGTGTCAACCTGTCGTAGCCGAGGATAGAACAAAGTGGCGTGCAATTAGAGAGGCCTATGTCCAGCAGTGGACTACGATAGGCTGATGATGATGATGATAAACCTGTCGTTAATTAAGATCATCATAAATTCATATCCCTCTACGTAAGAACTTCAGATTTATTTTTTAAATCAATTTACCTGATTCTGTTTCATTTGTATTTAAACGCCATCTATTTTCAAAACTGGATAAGTTTATTTTAATACTTGATGACTTTGAATTAAATTATACTTAAACTATCATGCATATTAAACGTAGGTAAGCAAGGTATTTAACCCAAAATTATTCACGCGATTAAGACCCGTAATATATATATTCATAATAGCTGTGCCCGCGACTTCATTCGCGTTAAAGTCGGGTTTAAATTAAGGTAGTTTAGGTAACGAAATAACTTCTGTATAAATATGTTGGAAACAGTCCTGTTGACTAAATACTTACTAAATAAAAATCGATCTGTTCTATTCTTTTAGATAGTTAGTTTGGTGTGCGGCTTAAGAAGTGGGTTTTCTGTTGTTTTTGTTTCATTCTTTCAACGTTATACCTACTTATTACCTAATAATTTTTAATAGAATTTGTACGAAAATGTTGTTACTTCTCATGTCATCGTAAACTTGTAAAGCCTAAGTACTTAACTGTGATAGTTTTCTTTATAATTTTAGTGTTTATACTACTACCCTGAATTTTTTCACATACCCAACATCAACCATTTAGCTGGCAGGGGGACACTTGACTCTAACAAAAATGTTCACTATAAAGCCTAATATTATACACAAAGGAATCCTTAAATCTAAAAATAGTCTTCACAAACCCTAAACGCTTTTTAAGAGACCTATCTAATGATACCACACACGATGGGGTAGGTAGGTGAGAAAAAAATCACATCCCCACTTTACATAAAAGAGAGGTACCCTTAAAAAAATAATGATTTTCAAGATTTTGTTCTTTCACTTTATCGGCGTTAGTAATTTATTCATGCAAAAGTTGCAACCTTCTAGCACTAACAGTCTCTGAGCTAAGCTGCGGACGGACGGACATAAGGGAACTATAAGGGTTCTGTTTTGCCATTTTGGCTAAAAATGGGGTGTATTTCATATAGTGTTACAACGCAATACTAATAATAAAACTTCTGTAACACTTTAGTAAGCAAACACAGAGCGTGTCATGTGTGTCATGCCCGCGAAAATGTCAGATATCCCTAAAGGTACGGTTGACAAACAACGACCCCCCTCCTCCCGTCACCCGAACTACTCATACTTGACCGATGTTGAGCCATTCATTATCGTTGAATTGATGAACACGTAATCTCCAACCATAACCCCAAAACATGATGCACCTGTGTGATGCGTGGTCAAACAAACGGACAGACAGACAAACATTTCTAAAAATCATAGCAATGTGTTTCTTTTAAAACTTCTTTTACTAAGTATAGAACGTTATTGAATACATCGCCATCTACTTTCAAGAATGTTGCCACTCAGCATCTCAAGCCCCTATACCCTAATAAATGTTTTCACAAATAAGGAATTATTTGATCACGGTGAACAATTTGATTTCATAGATGGCGCTACATGTTTTTTTTTACGTGTGTAATGTCTTTTTTTAGACGAACACATCATTTCTGGAAAATGTCGAATACTTTTTAATTATAATGTAATATTGTTTTTCATTTCTACTACGATTAATTAATTACTCTCAGCAGTGCATGCAATACCTATAATTAACTTACCTACGTGCATAATTTACTTGATTTTTTAATATAAAAAAATAATAATCAAAGTAAATAAGTTACTTATGGTCGAAAAAGGATAGAGACAATTTAAAAAAATACAAAAATAACATAATCAAACATCGGATTCGAGGCCGGGACTTCGTCGCCAAAGTCCGCTAGCATAGCTTCGAGGCTATACTGTTCGCTACTTGCCACGTCAAAATAACTGTTCTTATGAAACTTAACAATGTTGTGTTTAGCTCCTTTTAGTTTTAGCGTGAAGTTATGTATTCTATGGGTTACAATTATAGATAATGTCTAATTGTGGAAAATTTTGTGATAAACCATTATGGTGCGACAAAAAATACGTTGCTACTCGTTCCCCATAGACGTTAGCGTAATGATTCATATTATTATATATTCGTATTTACTATAAAACTGCAAATTTTCATAAAGATCCGTCTAGTAGTTACTGTTTTATAACGAAAAATAGCTACAGACATTATCCCTTAGTGCTTAGCTCCTATGGGAAAAAGCGTGATAATTTATAGCCTAAATGTTAATCTGCATCTATTAGATTGCACGTGCAAAATTTCAACCGAATCTGTACGGTAGTTTTTGCGTGATGCGTGTTCAAACAAACAGACAGACAGACAGACAGACAGACATTTTTAAAAATGCAGCAAAGTGTTTGAATACTCTTTTCGAACATTTCCTAATATTTTTTTTCACTAAGTTCGGCCATGTACAGACACGTGAAATTTACAGTTTTATTATATGTATAGATATTTCGTACGTTAAATAATTCACGCGATTAAGTCCCGAAATATAACTAATATATTAATATCAATTAGTGAAACGAACAGAATCCCATACAAAATTTATTAAAAAAAATATCATCACGCATTACTATCAGTCTCAATAGAGTCTTTATTTACTACATTTTCTTCTGTTTTTTTCTCCTTCCCGTGATTTTCCACCTGCTTGATAGTGTCAAAAAGTGGCAGGTCTTTGGTCTCTGGAGTCAGTATAAGTAACGTACCAGCAAGAATCGCTGAACATCCAAAGAACGTGAACGGAAGAACTTCGGATACTGTATTCTGAAAAACAAAAAATATTAAAACTATTCTGCGATAGGTCGACATCAATCACACTCAGATGGTCTCAAATATTATAAGACTAAAGAGGTAAGAGGTAAGACTAAATGCCACGTGATACAAATGGTCTTTACACTATTGCCACTTTTCAGCCAAATCACCTCAGTGTTTCGGAGGTTTTGGATAGTGATGTGGGCTATCAACAACAGTTTTTAAAAATATCAACTGAAATAATGTTACTGGCTTCGGTACTATTGATTAAGGCCCGATATAGGGTTCAAGGAGAGTTTTTGAGGCGCAATCATTAGCTCTTAACTGAGAAGAGTAGGTAAAATGTTATAAATACCAGAATGGGGGAGATTGGTGCCAGCATGCCTCCAATCCGCGAAGCGAACGCTCCGAGGCCAAGAAGGGAGCCCCTGACGCTCGTAGGGAACAGCTCCATGGTGTAAGTGAGAGCGCCCGTGAAACACGCTGATATTATCACTTTGCCAAGCAGGAAAAGTGATAACTTCGCCCAAAGATACCCTGAAAATAAATACAGATTTATATTTTGTTCGTGCCCCTGCAATCTACAAAATATAGCCTTTACTATTCAAATTAAAAATAAGTCTATACTTAGATCGTTCCCGAGATACCATTTATCTCCATTCTAAATTTCATTAAGATTCGTTCAGCTGTTTGGTCGTGAATAGGTAACTAACACGCTTTCACATTTTACAGATTTATCAAAAAAAGAACTATTTGTTAACGTAATTTTCGATTCCATAGAAATATTTTTTACAAAATACTATATAACTAATATGAAACGCTATCTTACTTATGTCCAAAGGTAATAAACTTGAGATCACTCAAGTTTATTACCTTTATTTATTTCATCATACCTATCAAGGTATGATGAAATGGCATCGAGTACCACTAAATGAAATACTTACTTGCTGGTGTAAACGCAGAAATGATACATAGCACCCCACACATTGAATATCCAACCATCAATGGTATTTTCCTTCCAACTTTGTTCATTAAATATAAAGAGAGTATTTCTCCTGGGAAAGACATCACAGTGGACAGTAGGAAATTTACATACTTATCCCCTGGCAAAAACACAGAATTTAACATCATCCCGTAATACACAAAGCTGGATGTAAATCTACAGGTCCCAGCAACCAACAACCGCTTAATAATCTCTCTAGATGAAAAAATACTTATAAAACTTTCTTTCACTGCATTACTTCCAATATTAAATTTCTCTTTGAGTTGATTTTCATCAATATTTGCTAATTCTTCATTGTTTATATGAATTTTGTTAACGTCAGCTATTGTTTTCATTACTTTCTTAGCTTTTTCGGTTCTACCAGTCACGATTTGCCATCTAGGGCTTTCATTGACGACGAAAATGAGGAGGATTGCCAAAACGCAGGGCCCGTTAATTATATGGATGAGGGTTTTCCAATTAGGCACGAACATTGCTATGCAGGCGAACATACACTCGCCGAAGTAAATGGCGTAAGCGAAGACTACCCCTGATAACAGTCGGTGCTTCCTGCCAGCAATTTCTAAAACTGAAAAAATATGAAATTCAATTAAAATGACGCCTAAAATCGGCTTTATGAAATATGAACTTAAAATAACTGCATACATCTAGAATATTTCAAAAGTGCAGCGCTAGTAAATTAATCAACCATTACTGGTAAACGTGGCATTATACGATATTTCCATATTTCAAACAAAGAAAAAAAGAAAGAAATATAACTTACTGTTACACATAAATAAAAGTGATTATTTGTGTATACATTAAACAAACATTGTTTTATCTGCAACAACGAGGTTTTAATTTAACATATTACTATGTTGTAACAAGAACCACAACTTAATGCTGTTTTTCAATGAAAACCCCTTAGTTACATCCATTTGTTTGGACTATGGATAAAACTGTTAAAAATGACCAAAATTAAGTTTAGCTTATAAACTGTATCTTTGAATTAAACATTTTGGTTAAGAATAGCTTGACGTGGGTCGAGAAAATGTATTTCGATTTTTGCCGTTTTCTGAAAATGAAACCTAGCTAGATCGATTTATTGTCCCCGAAAGCCCCTCCACAGTCATGAAAATCGTTGGAGCCGTTGTCGAAATCCAGATTATATATTTAAGTATATATATATATATATATATATATATATATATATATATAAGAATTATATTAATTAAGTATATATATAGTATGCTCGGTTAATAACGACATTTTCTAAAAATGAAACTAAGCTAGATCGATTTATCGCATAGGTACTAAATTTTATGAAAACCGCTGGAGCCGTTGGCGAGATACAAGAATTGCTCGTGTAAAGGTTTAAGATAACTAATATATATAGGTATACATAGACAATTACTATGATTATGCCTCTTTAAACAGTCAACATTACGTGTAAAGACATAATATTTATCTATTTTATGTGTATACACGTGATATCGGGTTTCCTTTTTTAGTACTACTATATAATAGCAGTAATACTCTATTGTTGAGTACAGTAAATTTCCATCCCATTACAGTAATATTCCATTAGATTACAACAAAAAAACCGAGAGTTCAGTAGCTCATTAAGCTTAGTGTTCACGGACACGGAGTTACTGATCGAGAGGTCTCGGGTTCGAATCCGACCTATTTTACAACCGATGCGACGTCAACCTGCTTCCCCATCATCTAAGTTGTTAAGCTTAGCTGGTGGGGTTAACAAGATTGCTATTTATTTTTTTTGTAGACTAGATTTCGCCCGCAGTTTCGCCCGTGTGGTACAGGTTATCCCGATAAAAGCTATCGTAAGTCCTTCTTCAGGACTCGAACAATCTCTATTTCAAATTTAATTTACATAAATTGAGCGGTTTAAGTGTGATATCGTAACATACAGATTTTTTAATTATTGTTTTCACATTTACATTGCTGCATTTGTATACTAACTTACAACCCTTGTTTTACCCTCTTAGGGGTTGATTTTCCAAAAGCGCTTTAACACGTGTTTCTCCATTTTATAAAACTGTCAGAGTTTCAAACAAACTTACAACCGTTTTTTAACCCCTTAGGGGTTGATTTTCCAAAAACGCTGAAACACGTGTTTTTTTTATTTTAAACCAAAAAGCTTAAATCAAACTAACGGAGTTTCATACAAACTTACAACCACTAATTGGGGGTAAATTTTATGGAATGAATTTTCTAAAATGCCTTCTTATTTGATGCCTACATTATAAAAGAAATACGTCCTCGAAATTACAAGTCTCTACGATAAGCGGCTTTGGCTATACGTTGAACCATCAGTCAGCCAGTCAATCAGGTCAAAAAAAAAAAAAAAAAAAAATATATATATATAAAAATATAATATATATAATAACATTTCAAACAATATATATACATATATATATATATAACTATATAAAAAAACACAGAACTTACATATAACCATAGCTGCTGCGTAAGACCCTCCTGTGAGAGCTGCCTCGAAGAACTCGATGATAGCGTACATATGATATGATGTAGCTAAAGTTTTGAGATTGCCAATACCGCCTCCAACCATGCAAAATATTAATGTTGGCTTGCGGCCGAATCTGGAATTAGATACATTGAAAAAAGTTAGTGGTAACGTTAGAAATGAAGATTATAATAAATTTTGCCAATTTGTATTATAGCGACAACGTTAGCACTTTAGTGTAGCTCTCTGCGGGTCCTACAAACCCATATATTTATTCACAACTAGATTCAAGAAAACAATGACTTAGTACTACAATATTAACGAACACGTTACTTTCTATTACTTTCTTGTCCCTATTTTCCTCCAAATGGTCAAGGGCTTTCTGGTTTTATCAAAATCGGCTCATGAGGCGATTACTATTAGCAGGCCGAAATTTAGTCCATGAACATCGAAAATAGTCAATTTCATAATATTAGTTACCTACTTTTTAGTTAGTAAATTTCGCTTAATATTTTTATGTCTTTTACCTGTTATTCTTTGTTACTTCAGGAACCCCTGTCTTAGTGGTGCGCGATAGTTTAGACTGGACTTCTGGGAATACCTGCCCAGAAGTCCAGCAGTCCACCAGTCCACCTCAACTACCGCGCACCACTAAGGCAGGGGGGTTAGGTATAGTAATATTGTTGTGTACTACAGACTGTGCCGAATCTAGAGGTGGTCAATCTGGGGTCCGTGCCCTGGGTGCCACGTGCAAAGGGCACCAAACACCATCTTCAAAGGGCGCCAATTAAACTTTTAAAGAGGTGCTAATTAAGGGTCGCGAAATTGCTATACTCGCACTGGCCGAAGTATGAAACACTGAAGGCGATGAAGCGTCATCATCAAGTTATTTTCGTATAGGTAGAAGTAGAAAGACAGATAGAAGGCAAAACACTTACTTGTCAGACATCCATCCAGATACGACCATAGATAACAGCATCCCAGTGCTGTGGATGGTGCCAATTAGATTCGATCTCCATGGCTGACAGGCTAAGTTCAACTGAAAGTTAAAATAAAGCTGTTATGTAAGGGAACCCATATGGAGCAGTGTTTGAAATTTTAACATTGTATTGCCACTATTATGAATACTAGCTATTTTGTGGCAAATAGTCTAAGTATAGCAAAATCTGCCCAAATTTAAATAATACAATATTGTTTACAGGAATTCGCACATCTTCTTTTTTAATAAGTACAATTACACAACTCCTGTAATGCAGAAACAACTAACGATATAACGATATTTAAAGGCAACGACATTACCATTACTATGGTTTGCGTGAGTTTCATGGTGTAATGGTTGCAGCACCTTACTGGCTTTACTTTATATATACAAATATATTGTAAAAATGGCATTTAAAAAAAGTGGCCAGGCTCTTGCAAACTTGGCATTAAATGTAGAATCATTATATTCCAAATTTTGTCTGTCGTTCATAAGCGTTGCATTTGTAACCTAAATGAATAAAGTATTTTTACTTTTTTCTTTTATCAATATCTCATTTTATTAACTTATTTACTAGCTTATGCCTGAGATTACATCCGCATAATTATTCGAGAAAAAAGTAGTTATCCTACTTATCAAACTAGGTAATAAACTCACTGTGTACCTACTAAGTAAGTAGAAAACCCAGTCTCAATTTGTCTTGTAGATAACATTAAAGTTTAACTACTCTAGTCAATGCACGTTAGATATTGAAATAACATTTAATTCAAAACACAAATAACAGAGTTCCCTATGTGAATAGGTAGGTAATGTAAAATGATTAGGAAATCATGGCAAACATAGACGAAACAATAAGCAAAAAAAAAAAAATAATAGTATTCTTATGATGTCGATAGCATTTTAACATAAAACGACTAGATAGTTACCGTAGCAACAACTGTGTTATTACTCTCATAGATCCAATGGTCACAAGTCACCAGTTCACCAGTGAAGCTACTGTTGGTACAGACTTGTTCCCCGTGCCTGAGCACGGGCGCTGAACATCTGTCTATGTTTGTGTCCGGCCACCAACTTGGATGCTGAGCTGTTGAGTTTCCGTCTTCACATTCATCTACTCGACATCTACCAAAAATAAAATCAAAAGTCTAACGCTTGTCAGTTTTTATATTCTTGGCAAATGGTCCTGATATTATTTTCATTCCTGACAAAACTGTCATCACGGTTCATAAAAGATGCTTCCTTGAAGTTTAATTCTTTGGAGTTTATACCTAGGCCAAAGGTAGTAAAAACTGCGACTAGTTCACCAATCTTTATATACTTTGTCTTCTTATCATACCCTATCAGTATAATAACTTGCCTATAAGCTCTAGGGACTATAAGATTGCAAACTTAAAACCAAAAAACACGTGACTGAAACAAACATGACTTAAACCTATCTATAAAAGGAGAAGCTGGCTGACTGACTGACATATCAACGCAGGGCCTAAACTATAAGGGTTAGAAACTTGAAATTGTGCACAAGGGTTCCTTTTATAATGTAGGGGAGCACTAAGAAAGGATTTTTGAAAATTCACCCCCTAAGGGGGTAGACTAGCAAAGTTAGTATGGAACAATATTAAAATATTTTGGTAACAATCTGGCATCTAGTTACAAATGTGTCTTGTTTATCACCGTGAGACGAGACACAATTTGTCGTCAGCCAGCAACTAGGTTTTAACTGAGTGGAGGTGCTTTTAGCCGGATTAAGGGAGTGTGTGTATAGTGAGATTATAATTCCTACGAGTGAGTCATAGCCACTCAACATCCAATTGTTCCACTACCAGTATTTTGTAAAGCCTTACAAGCAAAGCTTATCAAGAATATAATAGGTGAAATAATTTAGTAGGTATTTTTGTAAGTTCTATGATTAAACTTACCTGTAGTTTACATCACCCACCACAAAGACGTAGTTGATGCTGACCATGGTGACGAATAGGGTCGGCAAACATATCAACGTGTACTGCATTATCTGATACTTCCCAAAAGTCTCCATCAAGTCTGATATGTCGCATATTTTCTTCTCTTCATCTTTCTTGGCCTCCATATCAAAAACCATAAGTATTGTTTCTTTACCTTTCAATATTTCAAAGATATCTGTTTATTTTTATGTTGATCAAGCCTGTCTTGAGTATTTCCACTTAAGTCAAATCTAAAAGCGGTGTTTTTTTAATCTTTACTGTTCTGTGGTCTTTGTTGTGTATCTATACTATTCACAAATATTATCAATTGAAGCTATTATTTGTTTGATTTTTATTGTGATTATATGCGTCTTTTTATCTAAGTGCTCTTTGTTCTTTATCCTTTGCTAAATTTAATTCAATGATTAAATAGTACCGTTGAATTAACAGACAAGATATTGTACCAAATTTTATTCAAAATCAATTGTTCTGTGGATATTTTAATGGAAATTTTGCAGTCTTTAATTACAATTAAAGACTTCAACAGGACGGGACTTCACCTTAGATGCACTGTTAACATGTTTATGTCACTAATATCAACACTAGCTGTTTTGCCACAAATAGTCTAGGTACTAATGAAGCTTCTTACATCATTTTAATAATATAAATTAATATAAGAAAGCAACATCGTTCTACAATGTGTGATTCTAAATGATAACCGAAGCAGCATCATAATAATATAACCTTAAATGATCTAAAATACCGAAATGATAAGATGCGTTAGTTCTATGTGTGTAACGTCATCTATTTTGTTTGACAAAGTATCACTCATAATCTCTATTCTTATTTATGTACAAATATGGTTTATTTTAATTAATTACCACGAGTTTAAATCTATTAGATAATACTAATGATTTTTTTAGTCTTACTACTTTTTGTAATGTTTTCGTTATATTCAGTACGATAATAAGTTATTTTTTAGTGCAGTCACATGTACGTTTAACCCCAATGATGTTTTATGTAAAAAGGTGTAGATAGATTACAAGCGCTCAGAAAGCGGTACTTTAAAATCTATACAATGGACTTAGTATCGCATCGTTGGCGTCAACAAACTACAATTGTACAAACTAAATTACATTTACTTTTTTTCACTCGTGATAATTAAATCATGCTTTCCTAATTTTACGACTTTTTTATAATAGTGTGACATTACAATATATAGGTTAAGGCTAAGTGTGCATTAGTTTGCCCTTTTTAAAGACCGAATGTTGTTTATGTAACCTATTTTCACCTTTTTATTTACTTTATTTACTTTTACTTACTTTGTCTTCTTCTATTCAAAAACATTAACATTAGCTATTTAAAATAAAACGAACGGAAGGTTAGTGACCACAATTACCTATCAATTCAATTAAAATCTTAATGAATTATTTATTATTACGTCAACATTCATACTTCTAAGACATCTGTGGGCAGTAATTCACTTGACAATTTTTTTTCTGCCTTAGTTAATCCCAAGCCAAGGTCTTGGGATTAGTCCAAAATGTGTAAAAAAATGACACACCAATTTCTTTCGGAAAATTACGTGATTTCGAGAGAAATATTTTGAAAAAAGTTGTTTTTAAAATAACGTTGTGTTCATTTTGCTTGTTTCTTATAAATATTATGTGATGAATGATCGCGTTTTCATGTACTATCAAAATCTGCAAGATGCAACATTTTTCCATTGCCATTATATTTAAATGTTTGTAAATGACCACGGCCGTTGCAATACGGTCGAAACTTCGGGCAATAAACAAAGGTATGTAGCCTTAAAATAAAATATTTACGCGATTAAGACCCGTTATTAGCCGGAGCTTATAAAATTGTATAATGTGTACAAATCGCGAAAGTTTTCGAACCCATATACAATATCGAGAAAAGCCTAGTTATGGATCTAGAAAATAATTTTTCGAAGAAGTTAAAAATTAATTCTACTATTTTTTAGACAAAGTTTGCAGGGATGGATTTGTGTTACTCAATAACGCCAGATTGGCTGAACGGGTTGATATCTAGCACAGAATTTAGATAATAGTCTGGAATAGCCAAAAAAGTAAATAACCGGCATCCCGACGAAAGCTAGTAGGTTATAAAAATCATGTAACGCGAGCGAAACCGAGGGGAAAAGCTGGTATTCTATAAATTATATATTTATAAAATACCATATACCATATATATATATATATATATATATATATATATATATATATATATATATATATATATATATATATGTTACAGGCAAAACTTTTTAACAAGTACTTTCGACTGCGCAGGTTGGTTAATAGTAGCTTGTGACTGTAAATTTCCGGTCAGAAGTGGTTTTGACTGACGCTTCTGGTCAAAACTACTTTTAACACGAATATAAGACCATTCGACCACATAGTGGAGTATCTTGCATTTTTAGAAGTTTCTTTTTTATCTGTTATTCAAAACAACTTTTTACCAGCTTCATTGGCTAACGGACGGCTAGATGGATTATGATGCAACTTTACAGTGATGGTCATCATTAAATTTCAGAATACCACAATTAAAAAAAACTACAAACCGATGAAAAGTACAAAATCAGTCAAAAGTAGGTACTTTTGACCGCAGCCTTTCGACAATAGCACTGTTGATTGTTATTTCAGTCAAAAGAACTATTACAAGGTAGTCTATTAAGACCATTAAAATAAAGCCTAATATAATCTAGCAAAATCATAGTAAGTTGCTTTTAGGTAATAATATAAAAAAAATAGGCAACTGTTAAAATATGCGAAACCATAGTAAGAACAATAATAAGATAACTAATTATGTACATAGTGACAGTATAAATGACATTTAGTTTATTTATATTACCCAGATTATGTTATCTGGTCTAACATCGCATGGAACTTTAAATATAGTTTGTGTAAAGATAATTACCTCAAAATAACCGAGACTAAACGCGTAAATAGACACACAAAGGATATACAAAGAGTAATAATAATGATGAAAATGTAGCTCCTTTCATAAATTTAAACTTTCAATATGTACTTTCACATAAACACTTTCTTGCATAGTATGTTTGTCATATTTCGTATTGTAATATGTCATCTTCTTGAACTAAGTGCACAAGAGATACCATATAATGCGATGATAACGATGATAGTTTTAATCATTTTCAATTTATCCTAAAACAAGCAAAACATGTTTAAGAATTATTTAAATTGTAGAGGTCGCACTACCTATCTTATCTTGACAATAATGTTTTTTCTAGTTAGTCACTTTTGTTTTCGAAAATTTTATTTCCGAATATTTTGCTCAATATGATTTTAAACAACATTTAATTCGTCTACTAGTAGTAATAACACATTTCTTTATCGAATTTGACAAGAACAATTTAAAATTAAACACGATTCAAGAATTTACAAAGACTATTACATCACATTTTACTCTCAGACTGTCGCGTTTCTCTATACCTTGACTTTGGTAACTAAAAATACGATCACTACTATGAGTGAGAGCGATGAGCACTTCTTACACAATTATAAGATCACTACACTACACCAAATGCACACCACTTAAATGATTGTGTCCAACGAATTGTGCGTCGTCAATTTGTGACAAGTTTTAATGGTCCCTAATAGGGTGTTCTAGTGTTGAAAATGATCGATTGTCTTTCATGTGTGTAGGAGTGTGGTATGTCAGTTTTATAACAAGCTTATGTACACGAGTAAAAAATAATTTGTCCGTTTGACCAAAAAAGCTGGTACATTTCACGTTGTCGTGATCCAGACAGGTCAGATGATAAATATATCAAAATATATCAGCCTAGATACTAACTTTGAGGGCTATGACGAGGCCCATTTTTTTATTTTCCAATTCTTGGCTAAGCTTTTTCCTATTTAAAAAAAAACAACTGCTTACTAGGTTATAATCGTTGGGTCGTGGCGGACTTCACAAAGTACATAGACTCGGAATAATTCATGAATCTTACAAAGTAGCATCCTGTGTAGAATTAGATACTCGTAATAGTTTCCCCAATCATTGATAAATGCCAATTCAATTGAAACCAAATATAGTCCAAAAAGGAAATTAAAAAATCGCAGCTTGTCCTGTCCGAACCAGGAGGCCTACTCTAATTCAATGAAAACGAAGTTTCGATCAAAAATGAGGAGGTGCTATACAGAGCCAGGAACATCTATTTAACCCACTCGCTCCTAAAAATCGTCCATGGGTTCGAACTTTTTGTAATTGTTCAAAAATGAATTAGCATAGTCCCCGTAAACTTATGAAATTTAAGTAAACGAATATCCATGAATTTCATTATAAAGAAAGAGAGTAGGCCTGCAGGCAGGCCAGGTATCAGATCGAACACGGTAATCAGATCGCAACCCGCAGTATTTATTATTGAATAGTTCCGCTGGCCATCTGTGGTTTTCATCATCAGTTCAATTTCACGCAATGATACTTTTAAGAGTAAATGCATGAATTTGTTTTGAAGAGTTCCCTCGATTAAATCAAGATCTCATCAGAAGAAACTTTGATAACAATGAGACCAAGCTAGAAGTATACCCTGTCAAACACGAAAATAATTTCCGCCGTCTACGAGTAATCAGGTCACGAAACTTAAAAAAAAATACAGTCGAATTGAGAACCTCCTTCTTTCTAAAATCAGTTGAAAAGACATGATTTCATGTACGTCAGTACAAATTATCTCTACTGATAGGATTATATGCTCACGAAATCGATAGCGTCAAATTTAAGCCTTAAGGAAAGTAGGTATTTTTAAATATCCTATTTTGACGTAGGCATCTATGTCATAATTATTATTACATAATTATATTGCAAAACTAACGCATGGCATTTAATATAGATACGTTATCTGATTTGTTTTGTCTACCAAATGTTTAAATATAAACTTGGTTTTATCAATAGCTAAGAATTTTGTCGCTAAGTGCAAATTAAGGGTTTTAAAGGCTGATTTAAAAATATGTAGGTACAACTTATATAATTTAAAACACCAAATAAAATTTAAAAAAAGATTACGTACATAAAATTTATTGGTAATCATTGTCATTTCAAATAATTCAATTGATTAACTTAATATTGCTACGATTACAATATAAAAATATCTTCAAATGCCAAAAAAGTATGATCACACTAATATTATAAAAGCGAACGTTTGTGAGTGTGTATGTTTGTTACATAACGTCTAAACGGCTGGAGAGATTTTAATAAAATTTGGTATGGAGTTAGCTGACACCCTGGATTTAACACATAGGCCAATAAACCGCAAATAACACCGCGGGGCACCGGGTACCTTTGTCTAAATCTAAACAAGTAATTTTTGTTTCCTTATACATAGGTTTATCTATAAGGAAACAAAAGTTGTATATTTATAGGTGGATCTGAGAGGTGTGAGGCAAACATCAAGTGTAGATTTTGTTACAATCAGAGGCTTGTTTTATATGATCGCACTTGGCTATGGACGTGCACCAATGTCCTCCGATACTCCGCAGAGATCGTAATTCGGTGAGTGGACTTTATTAATTAGGAATGCGAACTGCCTTGATGGAATATGGCCGGATCTGAGCCACATACTTACAACTACATCTCTCATAGGCAATTCAATATTATAGATACATGATCTAGCAAGAGGTTGTGGCTGGATCGTCATAAACCAGATTTCTTTACCTCCGTAAATCAAAGTATTCTTTCCATAATTTGTAATGTCGTTTTTTAAGTAAACAATAGCAATCCGAAAAATAAGTCTACTTCAGTAGTAGCCTGTTTCGCAAATAAATCGACTACCTCATTACCTTCTACACCGCAATGCGACGGTATCGATATAGCTTTGGATATCAGCAAAATAACACCTTTTAGTACTGTATAGCCTGTCGGTGTGCTTTGGATGCCCGAGGTGCAACAAGCCAAATGCAGGAGCGCGCTTTTGGAATCTGTAAATATTATCTTATTGCTATCCGTTTGTATCGATGCAGCATGGGAAAGTGCTTCACACTTAGTAGGTAGTAAAGGCAATTTTTTATTGCGCCAGTATATATTTTCCATAAACTGTAATAATTCATATAGTAATCTAATTGTAATATTATTTTGAAAGTTTCATTCATTTTGAAAAACCGGTATCCCAATACCCCATAGCACAGATAATATGATAATATACTAGTACAGATACCTTATCCCATACAAATAAATGCGATCGTTCTAACTCGGGCACATCTTCGGGCTCGTTTACGTAGACGCTAGATGGCTTTAGCAGTGGTGCATAACTAGCGACATCTAGTGATTCAGGCTACAGCTGATTGATTTTAATGGCCTTCCTTACTAAAGTCGGCAATAGGTGACGGTAAATACATCGAGGGATGAAAATAGAGACCTCCGCTTGGTTCTTTCAATGTCGTGTGTTTACTTGTGAAGGATCAACTCGAACTTCAATAAAAATGCGTACGATTATAAAGAAATAAACGGATTTATTTGAGCTATTCCAAACGACCGCACTGTTCAACACGCGAACACAATCTGTCTGCCATCTTTCTATCCCCTCTCCATGTCGGAGTGACATCCGCATGACAGATGTCAACGTCATGTGATGTCACTACCGACATTTACATTTTGAATGTCAACTGTCTAAATCAAATCTCAATAACGTTTTTAAGTAGTAACGAGTTAAACTCTGATAAAAATAGAATGAATTATATTAAATAACGGATTAGAATAATATTGAGTCTAACAGCTCGGCCATCCTAATTAAGGTGTGTCCTCACACTTAAATCATAAGATTTACATCTTTTTTATTCTGATAAAATTTACAGGTGGCTATCAAAATCATACAGTGTTTTATGGTAATCCACTAAATAGTGAGGAAGTGTGAAGGAGAATAAAAACACCCAACATCAGAGAGCAACGGCAAATTCAAACTGCAACTGCAACAGATCCAAATTCAACACTTCCACTGCCGACTACCGCGAACCTCGGCCGCGCCGCAACCCTCGGACGCGCGCGCTCCGCGAACGCCGGCAACACCGTGGTCACCACGCCGCAGGACTCGGCTGTGCCGCGAACGTTGTATCAAAGTCTGTCATGATTAAAGCTTTGTATTACTGTTAATGTATAATAATAGGAATGCTGTACACAGTTGTGTATACTTCAGTCTATCGTCCGCGTCTGCATCCACTTAATAAAATAAATCTGTCTGTTATGATTTGCGTCATCTGAACGCTCACAACCCATGGCAACACAGTCTGTCATGATCTGCGTCATCTGAACGCTCAAAACCCATGGCACCACAGTCTGTCATGATCTGAGTCATCTGAACGCTCAAAACCCATGGCACCACAGTCTGTCATGATCTGCGTCATCTGAACGCTCACAACCCATGGCACCACAGTCTGTCATGATCTGCGTCATCTGAACGCTCACAACCCATGGCACCACAGTCTGTCATGATCTGCGTCATCTGAACGCTCACAACCCATGGCACCACAGTCTGTCATGATCTGCGTCATCTGAACGCTCACAACCCATGGTACCACAGTCTGTCATGATCTGCGTAATCTAAACGCTCACAACCCATGGCACCACAGTCTGTCATGATCTGCGTCATCTGAACGCTCACAACCCATGGCGCCACAGTCTGTCATGATCTGCGTCATCTGAACGCTCACAACCCATGGCACCACAGTCTGTCATGATCTGCGTCATCTAAACGCTCACAACCCATGGCACCACAGTCTGTCATGATCTGCGTCATCTGAACGCTCACAACCCATGGCGCCACAGTCCGTCAAGATCTACGTCATACGAACCTAAAGCACTTACACTCGCAACCCATTGTCACACCGGTATGGTCTGTCACGATCTGCGTCACCTGTGTCAATTAGGCACTGGCGCTCGTAACCCATAAAGGTAGTCTTATTAGTCACATTATCTGTACTAAAATCCTAACGCTCGCCACCTATACTAGCGTGTTATGTTGCGATCTGCGTCATCTGTGTCAATTAGGCACTGGCGCTCGCAACCCATATCGGTACAGTCTCATTAGTCACATTATCTATACTAAAATCCTGGCACTCGCCACCTATACTAGCGTGGTATGTCGCGATCTGCGTCATCTGTGTCAATTAGGCACTGGCGCTCGCAACCCATATCGGTACAGTCTCATTAGTCACATTATCTATACTAAAATCCTGGCACTCGCCACCTATACTAGCGTGGTATGTCGCGATCTGCGTCATCTGTGTCAATTAGGCACTGGCGCTCGCAACCCATATTGGTACAGTCTCATTAGTCACATTATCTGTACTAAAATCCAGGCGTCGCCACTTATACTAGCGTGGTATGTCGCGATCTGCGTCATCTGTGTCAATTAGGCACTGGCGCTCGCAACCTATATTGGTACAATCTCAATAGTCACATTATCTATACTAAAATCCTGGCGCTCGCCACCTTTACTAGCGTGGTATGTCGCAATCTGCGTCATCTCATCATCTGTGTACATAGCACTGACGCTCCCAAGTCACTTCAACACTGTCTGTTGCGAACTGTGTCATCTACACAAACATGTATACACTCGTGACCACTCAGATCTAAACACTTCTCGACTATATCAATTAAATTGTACACGTATGTATTACCCATTTAATAATTTCGTTTTTATTTAATATCTCAATTCGTTTGTCACTTTTATCATGGCTGTCATTAACGTCGCTATCGTTTTCACTATATAACTAAGTCCTTGAAATTTAACCATGAATGTACTTTATCAATAAATACTACATTTTCATACTCCTTACCTTACCTCCCTTTTGTAAGGTCTTTTGGTAGTAGTTTAACAATTCTATGAATAGGAAATTCAAATATAAGTTTAGATTATCATAATCGAATATTTGAAATTTATTTCCAGCCTAACCAAATTTTCACTTTGGTTTTCATTTCCTAAAAGATAGAATCAGATCTGATTCCCTTTCAATTTTGCTTATAGATATCCATCTATTCATATTCTCATCACTGCTAATTTGTTCTACTGTCGTATCAAATAAGTCACTTAATGTTTTCCGGTATACCTACCTTTTCACTTTGTAACCAAGAAAAACAACTTTAACGAGGCTTTTACCAGTCTCAAAAAGTGTTATTATCAGACATATTCAATCGTAATTGAACTTTGTTATATACTGATCCGTAGGTAATGTCGTCATGTCTCATCCCAGGTATACTGAGAGCGTCCAGAATTTTCCGATTGAATATTTCGATTTGTCAGCTTGCCCGTGGATTTGCCATATTGTTCAGTACAAATTAATTGCCAGAATTGGCTACGACAGTTTTGAATTTGGAACTCGTGCAACATGCCTATGTCCGTTATCAACCAAGTGAGTGCTCCAGAACAACTAAAGAGGTCTTTAAACACGCGAATGGCACGATTTGTGTCACGAACGGGTTTACACTAATAACTTTGTAAAAGCATCTTTAATCACTAAAGGATATTATCAGCTCTCTTCAACTCAGTGGCGACCGAGCAGACCGAGACATCCGCGAGACTAATTAAGCAACGCTACCACCGTCGGCTCACAGATGGGTGACCGCTTTCAAATATTGTTACACCCCTCCGTGCCGCCTCGGAGACCACGTCAAGCCACCGGCCCCACGCCCAATCCCCCCCGGCCGCGTCGGACTTCCGTCCCACCGGGCCACGAGAGCGCGGGAACAGAGAGTGCACCCGAGTCCGCGCACACATCCGTGCACCACATCATCCCCTGCGCAGCCGCCAGTCTCAGACGCAACAGGCCGCCGCAACTAAGCGCATCAACATGTGACATTTTGCATCTGCTATATATTGCACCTCACAGTCGAACTCTTTAAGCTGTACCCACCATTGGCCTACTCTTAAAATTCTCGGCCTCGTCTTTTTGTCATAGTGGTTTGTAAAGCATTACCGTCCGTAACTCTTTCTTTAAATCCTTACAAATAAACGCGGAGTATGTTCAACGATTGCAGCAAAGATTTCTACATAGAATTTATGAAACTTTTGTTAATCAGGCGTCGTTTTGCGTCTAGGCCTCGTTGCATGGAAATACTAGCATGCTTTTTTTAATGGTTAAATAATATTATTTCCAATATCACACATGTGACTTCTCTGCCTCGCTACGACATAATTAGGTACATTGATATAAACATATCCGTACAAGTTATGATCATTCACTTTTAAAATAACGAAAAAACTTATTATTACTTATGTTAGACATCAAATTCAACACCACCATTACAAACTTTTTCTTACTCGACTACTGTTTAGATATGTCATTACTCGATTTTGTGAAATTAGTAGTTACGTGATAACGTGGCCTAATTTGTATAATATTTGTAATATTACATTTCATAAATTCTTTTTCAAACCTAAAATAACCAATCTCATTTCAGTGATAGCAGGTAAGACCCTATCGGTCTTGCGTTCGATGTATGTTTATACAAATCTATCGTACTCTTATTATAGTTACTTTTAGTCCGATCTATTGCCGTGGTTCCTGTCCTATTGTTTAGTTGATTTAAAAATATTTCACAACCGGCTCCGGTTCTTCACCTATAGTTGCTTTGGCACCTAACCTCGAACAACAACGTGTAACAGGAGATCAACTGCACGCTTATTCTTAGTCTCGCAACATTTAATAAGTTGATCATTTCATATTAATATGCTTATTTCCAACAAGTCATTAAATATAGCCCTTTTTGGCGAATATTTCGGTTAGAAAATTTACATAATCAAGGTTTGATGAGAAGGACTCAATTATTTTCGTTTTTCATTCGGGTCATGAAAATGACGTTGACGGAAGGGCTAGATACTTATAGTCGAACTTTTGGTCATTTTTGAACATCGGGCACTATATAGTCGAACACATTCTTCTACTTAGAAAAGCCATATATTGATGGTCTGGTCTTTAATCATGGGATCAAACTTTAAAATGTCAATTCCTAACATCGAAAATTTATTACCTTCAGGACGGTTATTAGCCATTGATCTAATTAGTTCCGTCATTAACAACTGAGTTTTATTATGATTAGAATTGGAACGACTTACTTGTCTATCTTCAGTTGACTTACTAAATCTGCGACGTGACCACGGTGACATGGTCTCGTTGAACGCTGACAGCGTAGTCGAAATCCAACAACTGTGTGCGTCGAACTCGACCGATCGTGACGCGCCAAACGCGATTGATCGCGACGCGTCGAACGTATACGATCGCAATGAACCACTACTCCGAATTGAATTTGAACAGCGCGGCGTTTACGTTTCAAATGCGAACGATATCCTATTTCACATCTATTTAGAATTTTCGATTTCTCACGGTTCTTTCGATTATGACATCACTTTCAGATTCGGTCACTATTACGATGTATATAATCACTATCACTGTAATAATATTATTCAGACGCGACTGAAGCGCAAAAACACACAAAAAGAAAAAAAACCAAACTACAATTTCACAGGACGCGCCTGGCGCGGAAATAACTAGTGGGCTTTGTTTATCCCACTTCTGAGCTGAAGGATCAACTCGAACTTCAATAAAAATGCGTACGATTATAAAGAAATAAACGGATTTATTTGAGCTATTCCAAACGACCGCACTGTTCAACACGCGAACACAATCTGTCTGCCATCTTTCTATCCCCTCTCCATGTCGGAGTGACATCCGCATGACAGATGTCAACGTCATGTGATGTCACTACCGACATTTACATTTTGAATGTCAACTGTCTAAATCAAATCTCAATAACGTTTTTAAGTAGTAACGAGTTAAACTCTGATAAAAATAGAATGAATTATATTAAATAACGGATTAGAATAATATTGAGTCTAACACTTGGAAATAAAGTTGGTTGATATTTGCTACGACGCGCTCATCGGGCCGCGCATAGGCCCGTTTTAATAGATGACGCTCAGATTCGTTCTCAAGAACGATATCACCTGAGTTCCCTTCTAAGTGCGGTTAGCGTCTTGGGATCGGCACTAATTAATAAACACGTGCCTATTGACAACATCTCGGCTGATATCGCGCCCTTACAAATAACGCAGAAAATCATCTTAAATTACGTCATTCAAGTGCCGATCTAATGCAGAGCTCAAAAATATTGTAATTTGACCTTAATCGGCTACGACACACTGTTTACTTTATACGAATTTGCTATTGTTATAGTAACCTCAAAGTTGAACCTACTTCTATTATGATATAATGTCTGCGTAATTTAAATAACATTCCGACAGTCAGTGCATAGATAGGTGACCGTTGTCTTAATGTTATACTTACATAAATCATCTTTTTGGTCTTGGTTTATTGCCAGATAACATTTTTTATGCCTATTTAAGTGAAATCGTAAAAAAAATATGCATAATTTCACAAAATCCACAATTTAGGATTAAAATTGACATAATCAACGGTCACAAGTTACAAGATATTTCCCATATAGATATTTTACGATATCAATAGCAAAAATATTTATTTTTTGCCTTGTTTTTTTACCTACAATAAAAATCACCATCTTGCGTCAAGAGGCGACCACATTCACCAATCGGCATCTTCTGTCAGTCCAAGATGGCGTTTAGGCGCCGAATTTTGTTTATTATACAGGCGGGAACTTAGCTGATATCAACGACTTAAAACTTAACATATTTATTGAATAGGACGGAGTCTCAAATTCGTGTTCAGGGTCGATCTTACGTTTGAGATTGTTTTATTAATACGACCCTTAGAGTGTAACTGTCAGTGTCCATAAATAATTGTAAATATTTAATAACGACCACATCACGAGTAGGTACTTAACTCTTTTTTTAACCCTCGATAAATATAAGGGGTGTTATAAGTAAAACGAGTATATCTGTTTATTGGTGTATCTGCGTGCCTGTCTGTAGCATCAAAGCTTCCAAACGGATGAACCGTTTTGATTTTGAATTTTTTGTTTGAAAGTTGACTTGATCGAGTGTTCTTCGCTATTATTTATATAAATCGAGATTTTCTACTTCATTTCAATTACTTACTTACCTAAGGACGAGGAAACCTTCTTGATTTGTTAAGATCTTTGTGACCCGAGGTCAAAACTATGAACGCTATATCACACGAACTATGCGGCGCATGCTTGTACACAAATTTCTTATTTTGACGAGATCTACGTGACCGGGGTAAAAACTTTGAATTTTGAACTATAAATTGCATTTAAACTTGCATGTGGAGAAAATTACCGCCAAAGTCTTCCAGATTTATAATCTAGTTATGAGAGCATAATCTGACTTTAAACGCGCGAGCACACATTTATATCTTTTTAATTCTTTGAGTATGCTTGTGTTATTTGGGATCCAATTTACTCTCAGTACGTCGATGCAATTGAGAAGGTTTAGCGAAAAGCCCTTAAAACGCTCCAATTTATGTGTTAAATGCAACGCAGATCATACACTGAAGCTCTTAAACACCTAAATCTAATTACGTTGAAGTCTAGATGTATGTTGCTTCAGATCATGATGTAGTCTTAGAATAACATAAAACTTTAATGTTAAAACATTACTGAAATTGTTATTAATGGAATCTAGTAAAAGTATTACTTAACCAACTTAGCTTCACCTTACTTACCTTACTTAACTGTACCTTTTAACTAAACCTTTGTAATAAGTGGAAACGTAGTGGATTGTACTTTCATCTAAATTTTAGTGTAACATCTAAATTCTGTAATTTATTATTGTTCCAATAAAGTAAAATAAAAATAAATAAAATAGAAAACAAATTGATATAAAGAAATTATTTATATATACTTAGGTAGTTTTTATTCACACTTTGACAAGAGTCGTTGGTCAATTTGTGGCCACGGTTTCTTTTTACACGTATTTTTTTGCTGCACAACAGGGGTTATCTTAAGGTTCAGAAGCGTCACAGATATCTTCAAAATCTTCTTCTGTGGATATTACACCTATGTTATTGTAGAGGTTCTTGATCGCTGGGTACTTCTCTTCGAGGTCCGGACACTGCATTGTAAGCTTCAAGTTGTCGAACATATCCGGTAGAAGGTAGTCTCCCCAAGTGAGCTAAAACAATATATCATTAATGAATCCAATTCGTCATTAATAATAATCTTTTTAACAATCTTTAAACCGAGTACACCCAAACTCAAAACAATCATTGATGTAGACATTTACTTAGGAAATTAAACGAAATTAAAATTATTACTGTGGCATGTCATTATATGTATAAAAATCTGATGTATGTTCATAAAAACGTTGATACTTTTTATAAGAGAATAAATACATAACATTAAAAAAAAAGATCTCGCAACACACAGTTTGTTTACACCGTCTAAGCATTAAATAAAAATAAAATTTCGATCTATTTATTAACTGAAGTAGTAAATTCGTATGCAGTAACTGTTGGTGTTAAGTGACATTGATTGTGAAAGCATTTATTACGTACATTTACCTAAACCAAAACCAAACTTATTTACAACATTATGTGCTTATAATAATAAAATAACATTAGAACTTAAGACTACAAAGTATGTCATTAGTGTGCAGTTTATTTGAGAATTTCTAATAAATATAATAAAAAAACAGTAAAAATTATAAACGTAATAATAAAGTATTTTTTTTTTAATTATTCATGTTTGACAACTCGACAACTAGTACCACTCGTATCATACAAGCGGTGAATAGCTGTATTAAAAATAATCTGTTAATCGGCACCAGAGGGCGCTAAACCATACCAACGTAAAAGAAAAATGGTAGAATTCAGAATATTTTTTTCTACTACAGAAAAAAAATTGTGATCTGAACTGGAACATAATTTTTGATAAATTTGATTATAAAATAGCGTCTTGCAGTAATGTAATAACTAGAAAAGATCGTTTACGGATATCGCTATCTATCGAATCTATCGACAGTCGCTGTATAGATATAAGTATAAAAAGTGGACATGGTACATAAAAATGGACTTATCAACTTATCAAAAAAACACTCACACTTCAGAACTGACTTAAACTAGTGATAGTTTAAATGAGCAACTATTAAGTACACAAACTGAAGTACATACATTGCTTCTGGAAAATTACTCACTCAAACAAAAATTTGACGTAAAAAAACAAAAGAACAAACGCCTAAAGAATTTATACAATACAAATATTAGCTACAAAACAATTGAAATAACGGATAGTGTCAGAAAAGAAAATACATCTAAGGAGAAGCCCCAAAAAAACACTGTCTTTAATAATTTGAGCCAAAAAATATATAGTCACGTTCGTAAATCAGAATAAGATATCATGCACCAAGGGAAATAATACATCAACCAATGACTACGATTCCAACAACCAGCCAAAACATCTTCCGAAAACCCTTTACGGTAAAGAAGAATATAAAAACAATAATAAGCTAAGCCAAAATGGATATCTAAGGGTATAAAGGTATGCAGCCAAAAGAAACGTGAATTACTTTGGAAGTATAGGAAAAACCCAACCACGTGTAATAAAATACAGTTTAAAACCTATACTACCAGGCTCAAGAAGGTAGTCAAACTAACCCAGAAGTCACAGAATGATCATTATATAAAAAATTATGAAAACAAATCAAAAGCGACTTGGAGGATTATAAATGGAGTAAAAAACAAACAGCCTAATCTAAATTTTACTGAAATTAAATTTAATGACAAATTGATAAATAATCCCAAATTAATATGTAATGCTTTTAATGACTACTATGTTGACATTGTAAATAATGAGAGTAATCTGAAGTTTATGAAAACTTCACCTGGTCAAGTATGTAATTCAATTTTTATGAGTCCTATATCATCCTTTGACATTCTTAATATAATCATGGATTTGAAAAATACAAAAAGCGCCGGTATTGATGGAATAACAACGTCTATAGTCAAAGATGTCGGTAACTTGATAGCACCTGTTATATCCTATTTAATTAACTTAAGCCTTGAACAGGGTGTCTTCCCTCATGAACTAAAAAAATCCATAATTAAACCAATTCATAAGAAGGGCGACACTCTCAACATAGGTAATTACAGACCGGTAGCACTGTTGCCTATATTTGCTAAATTATACGAAAAAGTTATCTATAATTCTATATATACATTTTTTGAAAAGGAATCTGTCCTGATACCTGAACAATATGGCTTTAGGAAAAATAAAAACATAAACATGGCTACCTATGATTTTCTACGATCTGTTACCTCTAATATGGACAGAAGACAGCCGGCAGTGGGTCTTTTTATGGATATGACGAAAGCTTTCGACTATGTTAGGCATGATACTTTACTAATTAAACTTTCTTCTTATGGAATAAGGGGTAATGCTCATAAATTGATCTCGTCTTACTTATCTGACAGGGAGCAGGTCACGCAAATAACTACAGTAAGCACAATAACAAAAATGGAGGAAACATGTCAATCTAGTGTCAGAAAGGTTAAATACGGTGTACCCCAGGGAAGTGTGCTGGGACCACTGCTTTTTATTATATATATAAATGACATTTCAATTAATATTAATGACAAAATTACATTATTTGCCGATGATTGTACAGTATTATTCTCCGACTCAAAATTGACAACACTACAATCTACTATTAATAACACACTGACATGTATTATCCATTGGTTGACATTAAATAATTTAAAAATTAATTTAGATAAAACTAAACTTATTAATTTCAAGCAAAGGCCAGTAGTAAATAGAAATGACGATAGAATTAATATTAGTTACCAGGGGACACAAATTAAAGAATGTTCAAGCACTAAATTTCTAGGGTTACATTTGGATCAGAAATTGAACTGGAAGACACACGTTGAACATGTATGCAAAAAGATCAGCCAGTTTACGTATGGGTTGTACCGGCTGAAATACATAACGAGTAGAGACGCGCTCATAACTGCCTACCATGGATACATTTCCTCGACATTGCGTTATGGTATCATTTTTTGGGGGAACTCTGCTGACTGGCTCCTTGTGTTTAGAGCGCAGAAACGCTGTATTAGAACAATGTTCAATTTAAAGCCAAGAGACTCGTGCCGCCCTTATTTTATTAAACATTGTCTACTAACTTTACCTTGCCTATACATTTACGAAAGCGCAATATTTGTGAAACAGAATATAAACCTATTCAGTAAAAGAGATCGACAACGTCACTTTGGTAAATTGTGTGTGGTACCGTGTAAAACAACGCTGATGCATAATAGCATATTTTGTAAAGCGCCACTAATATATAACAAACTTCCATCGTGCATTAAGAACATAGACAATAAGGTCAAATTTAAAAAGCAGCTTATTAATATGCTTACGGAAAAGTGTTACTACACCCTAAATGATTATTTTAATGATAGTATAGTTGACATGCCTTGATTTCGATAATTATATTGACTGTAAATCTGATTAATAATAATAATATTGTTTTGTAATTAATTTAAATAACTAACTATATACTAATTATTTGTGATCATTTGCACACCAAATAGGTTAAACATAGATTGCACTAATTATTGTAATTACTAACACCTTTTTGTACCTGTGTTTTTGCAAAATAAATATATTGAATTGAAAAGAGCTGATGAGAAGCTTTAGATTCAAGAAGAAGTCTGTAAGCGGTAAAATATTGCGTCTAACGGACTACCTAGGAAAAGGCATATTTCATAAGTTAATTAAAAATAAAAATAACCTTTTACCAAAAAACTACGACATGACATCTATTATGAAAGTAAAAAAACAACAACAAAAGATACTAGGTACTATCTAATTGTATAAACCTTGCCAAGCATCTAACAAGTAAAGATTATGTTGTTCTGCAGACTGATAGTAATAACTTTAGTCCTTTTAAAATGCTGTTAGAAATTACTGTAGCACTCAAGTAACTTAAAAAATATAATGTTATTAATGTAAATGTGTTGAATAATGCATATCTAAATAATGATAAACTTAATTATCTCGATAATTGTACTTTTATACCGACGAATAATTATAATATTATAGTATTTCAGAAAATATTATACATGTGATTAATACAATTTATTAAGGTAAAACTTTTTTATCATATGATGTAAACAACAAGGCATCTTACTTCAATGAGCATAAGAGTACTTTTTAGGGTTCCGTAGCCCAAATGGCAAAAACGGAACCCTTATAGTTTCGTCTTGTCCGTCTGTCTGTCTGTCCGTCTGTCCGTCCGTATGTCACAGGCATTTTACAAAGGCTACTCAATGAATCTTGATGATATTAGGTGAAAAGGTGTCTTGTAGTAGCCGCTACTTGGTTTAATAGCTAAATAATAATAATAAATATTTTTTGGGGGGGCACTCCGTACATGTTAGAAGCTGCCGTTAGAAGCTGTTTTGTTCAGCTAATATGTTGTAGAAACCTCAAAATGTTTTTGAAAGCCCTGTCGAATGATGTACATGTTGATCATGTACATCATTCGACAGGTCTTTCAAAAACATTTTGAGGTTTCTAATAAAGTTTTTTGATTGAGTGAATATTTTTGGAAATAATCGCTCCGAAAGTTGCATAAATCGTGTCCCTCCCCTTAACTTTTGAACCATGTAACCAAAAAATATGGAAAAAATCACGAAGATTTAATAAATATCGCGCTTAATAAATACTTTAAATTAAAAATATTTCGGATAAGATCGGATATACCGTCATTGAGTTATTGCCAAAAACTGTGTTTCTCAACAAAAGGTAACTGCCACGAACATACGCTCTTCTGCTGATGCAATTGTTCAAGGCTCCGGAACCCTACACTGAGCATGGTCCGACATACTCTTGTCCGGTTTTTTATCTAATATGTATTTTTCGAAAGCATATCAAAGCACAAATCCAAATCGATCGAGAAAACATGAACATTGTAATGCGTAACCTACTAACGTTTCTACCAATGTTGACACCATAAAACTCGCCAAAGGAACAATGCCTTATTATTTTAAAGTAGTCAAAAAGTCGATAGCAACCCTATGTTTCTTTGTGAGCGATAGCACAAAAAATAGCAACAATATTAAAAAAAAGCCGGCCAAGTGCGAGTTGGACTTGCGCCCGAAGGGTTCCGTACCATTATCTATAAAAACGGCAAAAAAGCAAATTTGTTGTATGGGAGCCCCCCTTAAATATTTATTTTATTCTGTTTTTTAGTATTTCTTTTTTTTTATTACTTATAATGGCAAGTTTAGTATTTGTTGTTATAGCTGCAACAAAAATACGTTATCTGTGACAATTTCATCTGTCTAACTATCACGGTTCATGAGATACCGCCTGGTGACAGACAGACAGCGAAGTCTTAGTAATAGGGACCCGTTTTACCCTTTGGGTTCGGAACCCTAAAAAAATCAGTATTATTTCAGTTATACACCAAAATATAGCAGGGGCACTAAACAAAATGCAAGATATTGACCAGGATTTAAATGAGTTCAATGAACCCGATAAATGTTTATTGCTTAAGTAAACATTTTAAAATAAAAGGAGAGTAACGTTACCTAAGCCTAAATAACTACAACATTATTGCTATTTATTCGCGACAAGAGCAGCGAAGAGGAGGTACGTGTTTGTTATGCAAAAATAATTTACGTTGTTTTAAACTACAAGAAATAAAAGAACGTATATAAACATTTCTGACTGCCTCTGTGGCGCGGTGGGAGTGTGTCCGACTGCTACGTAAGAGGTCGGGTTCAATTACCACACGGGACACCACTTTGTGTGAAAAAGTAAGTCACATCCTACCTCTACTAAAAAGTATTAAATAAAAAAATAAATTATAAAATAAAAAAACCCGCATGCACAAAACTACTGCATGATCTGACTGATCTTGTTTCCATCTTTTTTGTGCATGCGGGTTTTTTTATTTTATAATTTATTTTTTTATTTAATACTTTTTAGTAGAGGTAGGATGTGACTTACTTTTATCACAGCTATTGTCAAGTATTGTAATTGAAAAAAAGAATGGTTGCTAACTAACTTTTTTAGTATAGTAGTCATATCATGTTATATCTTTTTGAAATGCTTAGGATTAGCCCTTTAATTTGATACCCATATTGCAGTGTTCAAAACAACTTTTTTTTTCACACCTCTTTATTTTGACATCTCACAGCCGCCATGTTTGTTTTTTTCAAACGTCACATATCTAAGAACACTTGGGCGATCAAGACGAATCTAACGACGTCAGAATTGTATAAATCCGTTCAGTGGATTGTGAGATATCAGGTAATAAAGAATATTACATACATACATACAAGATACGCGCGAAAAACATAACCCTTCTTTACAGTCGGGTAAAAAGGCCGTTTTAACCGAAACTTAACTACAACTGAACTGCAACTGTACTGCTTTAAATACGTGAATTGACCCCCAGGAATGGGAGGGCTAAGGGGCTCAAGCCCACTGCAAAGTTGTCGAAGTCTACCCGCATATGAAGTCCTTGATAAACGTTATCCCTCCCCTAACAAAATCTTCTATTCCCTGGGATCGGGCCCCCGCCTGACCCCGGATCTGACTGACTGACACATTTTGATTCAGTCAATATTTGGTTACTACTCTTAACTTTTTATACAGGTTTAAATTATGAAAAACCCTGATTTTATATTTCAAAATACCTATACATTAATCCTTACTTGGCAAAGTGAAGTGAGGCGTCCATTGTTTTTTTTAATAAGGGTGTTCAACTTTTCTAGTAGAACATGCACGTTTTTTATATTCTCTTCTTGCCTTTTCACGTT
The DNA here is from genome assembly GCA_945859575.2 of Herminia tarsipennalis. NCBI lineage: Eukaryota > Metazoa > Arthropoda > Insecta > Lepidoptera > Erebidae > Herminia > Herminia tarsipennalis. Next base: position 21,400,526 of record OX243846.2, read on the forward strand.
GGCAGCCTCGCCTGATTCATAGTGCGACGCAGCGGCCACTGTAACAAAACAATATTATAATTCTAATACTGACCGCCAGATGGCAGTAGTAGTCGCATAATGAAAATTAAAACCATCTGAGCAGGGGCGTAACTTCAAGAACAAAATACAAATATTAAGAAAAGAAATCGCTAGCACAGCTGTCTTTTTCGGGAATTTCCTTACGACAACTGGCTAAAAACATATTAATAGTAAAAAAAAGGAGTGGTAGGGGGTGGTAAATGAAGTATGTCTCTGTCAAGAAAGTACCGAGAAACTATCAATAATACACAAAATGCCTATTAATCTATTTGTCCAAATTTATTTTATCGCCTTCAAAGTATGCTCCTTTATAAACGACACACTTACGCCAGCCATCCAATCATCAAAACATTTTTTAAACGCTTTTTCCGGAATTGAGTTCAGTTCTCGCCGCAAATTCTTCTTTATGTCTTCTATAGAATGAAAATGGCGGCTGGAGTGTGAATGAAGATGGTTGCTCGGTGTTATTTGTTGACACATAATGATGATCTTATGCGAAGGTGCATTATTGTAAATACGAGAATTTTCTTCCTACAAATCTAGCCTTTTTCGTCGAATTTGCTCTCTTAAACGCAGCATAACACTCAAATAATATTATTTTTACCGTTTGACGTGCCGGCAAGAATTCCAATTACAAAACACCGCGATAGTCAAAGAAAACAATGGACATGACGTTGACTTTTGATCGACTTTGGCGTTGCTTTCTGGAACATTTTAAGGGACTCCGAAGACGAAATTAAAATGGCGATGTCAAATTTAAGACAAAGACCTAAAACTTTACTTTAAGCTCAATTCTTTAGATATTACTTATGGCAGTCGCCATAGTATATTCCTATACCAAATAATGAAACACCAGTACGTGTTTAGATTGCACTTCCTAATTGTCTATTTTATTATTTATAAATTACGCAATCTACACGTACTGCTAAGAGGCGCTGAATAAACAAATCGCCCTCCTATTATAATATTACTTCCTATATTTTTACGTGTATAAATACTTAGGTTTAAGATTTATTAAGCTAGTCAATTAAGTCAAGTCAATATAATCTACAACCCTTCATCTCGCTTCTCATTGACTCACAATAAATATAGCAATACGCTATAATTGGTGACCCCGACGTGATCTATTGCTAGCTAGTGCTGATATAATTCCGAGTCGATCGGTACCCAATTTGGTTTTCAGCAGCGAATCTAGCGAAACAATAGATTACCAGAATAGGCATAGGATCGGTCAATTTAGTGTAGTACGTTTTCGGCACATTTTTGTTGGCTTCCCACAAGCGGGTCTCACCAGCTAAAATTTCAAGAGGCCAGTATTACGCGGAATAACAAAAATTTACCATGGTCCCACCAGCTTCTCCTATCAAGGGCGACGCTAGCGCTGAGACGATAGCAGCGATATACGTCTCAGAAAAATTACCACAGTTTTGGACCGACTCACCAAGACTATGGTTCGCCCAGTTCGAGGCAATTATGGCACCTCAAAAACAGGGGGAAGAGTACAAATATAACATGGTAATAGCAAAATTACCAAAAGAAGTCATACACCAGGTTAGTGATATACTGACAAGCCCTCCAGCGGAAAAACAATATACCACTATCAAGGACCGACTGATAAGCTGTTACGAAGAAAGCGAGCATCGACGATTTCACAAACTCCTCTCAGAAATGGACCTCGGAGATCAGAAACCGTCTCAATTGTTAAGACAAATGAAGGAAGCAGGCTGCGGCAAGATCAATGAAGATACAATTCGCCTACTGTGGTTTCGACAACTCCCAGCAGAAATTACGTCAATCATAGCAGTATCCGAAGAGTTAGGATTAGATAAATTATGCGACCTCGCCGATAAAATCCACGAAAACATGCGATATAATAGAAGTACGTCACGATCGGCGACCGCAGAAATTAATTTAATAACAAGCCTGACGTCACAGATTGCAGCTATGCGAATTGAAATTGATGAGTTGCAAAACGGTCGCTCACGCCGACCTTTGCAACGCGGCAGATTCCATTCACGTAACAATTCGCATACACGGTCAAGGTCTAAAAATAGAATGGCGAGTAATGGACTTTGTTTTTATCACAGACGTTTCAAACAAAAAACGTATAAATGTACGCAACCATGTTCATGGAACAACAAAAACAACCAGCATTCGGAAAACTAGAACTAGCACAGAATGCGACGGGTCTCTGTGCAATTCACCCATCAAACCGTCTAACTATAACTGACTCTAACAGTGGTTATAGATTCTTAGTCGATACGGGTGCTAACATATCTGTTATAAACCGCACAGACAAGAATAGCGGAGCCTGCGAATACAAATTGTTCGCTGTCAATGGGAGCTCTATCAACACATATGGTGAACGCACCTTAATGCTGAACCTAGGACTACGTCGAAGTTTTAAATGGACATTTACCATTGCCGACGTTAACATGCCAATTTTGGGAGCTGATTTTCTTGAACATTATCAATTATTAGTCGATATACACGGACAAAAATTAATTGATAAAAACACAGGCCTTAAGACGCCCGCAAGATTATTGAAAGCAAATATTGCAACAATCCGATCGATAAACTCTTCTCTACCAGAACCGATAAAGTGCTTGTTAGAGAAATATGAAGGTATCACTAAGCCTAGATCGATGAACCAACCTCCCAAACATCAGGTGCAGCATCAAATCATTACAAAGGGTTTTCCAGTAGCTACTCGAGCTCGTCCGCTACCTCCTGACAAATACAGGATTGCTAAACAGGAATTCCAAAACATGATGGATATGGGAATTTGCAGACCGTCAAGCAGCCAATGGGCATCGCCACTTCATCTGGTCAAGAAAAAGAATGGCGAATGGAGAGAGTGCGGAGATTGCGGCGCTGTGTAGTAAACACATCAAAAAAAGAGTGCTCCGTAAAAAGATTATAAATTAATTGTAAATAATATGTATAAATAAATGTATTAGTGTTAATTTAGTGTATAGTATTGCAATGAACATTGTGTAGTGTTATCACAACTTTTAAAACGACATTAACAATTTTAATTAAGAAATAAAAAATGAAAGGAAAACTTCTAATAAACAGTGCTATAACAGTGACAATATTATATAAAAGTGAAAAACAATAGCTTCACGACACGTAAGTCTTATAAACAAGTGTACTTGTAGTTAAAAACGATTTATCATCGAAAACTTATTATTGAATGTGAGTGACTACGAGCCTGTCCAGATGAAGCGTTTTACGCGCGAGTGAACTCGCGCGTTGACACTCGCGCGTAACCGAGGTACTAGAGCTACGTACATCCCGTCCAGATGCCTACGCGCGTTTCCTCACTCGCGCGTAAAACGCGTGCAATGAGCGGGACTCTCGACTCGCGCGTCCCATGCGCGAGCGCCGCGCGAGTCGAGGTACTCGGGCGCCTGTGCTGCGTCCAGTACTACGCGCGTGTCCGTGGCGAGTGGACGTATTTGGTTCAAAATGGAGCGTGATAACTTTGACACGGAACTTTTTATCGACGAAATTGAGAAAAGGGTAGCTCTATGGGACATGGAATCATCAGATTATTCTAATAGAACCATTAAACGTAGGAACTGGGAAGAAATAGTGGAAGTTTTTTGTGAAGTTGGTGATTCCGAAGAGAAAAAAAAAACTTTAGGTAAGTAAATAATACTTTATTAAATAATATTATTATTTGCATAGATTTTACATTGTTAAACTATATCATTTTATCTTGCCAAGGGAGTTTGTCTTCGTTTACAAAATAATCAGCAAATCTATCTCTTATATTCAATGATCTCGCATTAGGCCTCACTGCCTCATTGTTCAAATTATTCAGAGATGTTTCGTAGAGAGTGTGATCATACCTATAGCCATCCCTTAACCTTACGTAGTTATGGAGAACACAACAAGCCTTAATTATGTTTTCTGCAAATTCTATATCCACATTCAACGGTCTATGAAATATTCTCCATTTATTTACCAAGATGCCAAAGCAACATTCAATGTAACGCCGGGCCCTGGATAAGCGATAGTTGACATTTTTTTTTTTGGTTGTTAAAGATCTACCGCAGTAAGGGCGCATTATATTTTCAGACAGACTAAACGCCTCATCTCCTACTATGACATGAGGTAAGGGGGTTGCATCTGTTTGCGATATTGGCTTTGGATCTGGAATATCTAAAGTTTTCTCGACAAGTTTTTTATATAAAATAGAGTCTTTAAAAATTGTGGAGTCATTACTTTTTCCATATGCGCCTATGTCCACTGCAATAAAACAATAATTTGCATCACATACGGCCAACAAAACAGTTGAAAAATAACTCTTATAGTTATAATAAAGAGACCCAGAATCGTTAGGTTTTATAATACGGATATGCTTGCCGTCAATGGCACCGATGCAGTTTGGAAAATTTGTGTATTTTTGAAATTGTTTCGAAATTTCTTTCCATTTAGCTTTCGTTGGTTGTCTCATTACTATGTTTAGCAGTTTGTTCCACATGATGTAACAGGTTTTCTGTACTATTTCGATAACTGTAGTAGACTTTCCTAATCTGTAGGCATAATGCAGATCCGCAAAATAACATCCTGTGGCCAAATATCTGAAAAGAAAGTAAAATAATTATTATTATTTTATTTCGATCTTTTTATTATTTACAGGTACTTTATTGCAGAAGAAGTGGAAAGGGTTGCGTGATGGCTTTGTGAGAGAAATGAAGAAGAAGAAAACCACACCGTCTGGATCAGGAGCCTCCGGCAAAGCCAAATATATTTATTTTGAACGTTTGATGTTTCTCGAAAGATCGACACGGAATAAAATAACTGAGAGCAACATCAACACCGCGTGTGTTGCAACTGAAGAACAGGAGTTTTCTGGCGATGGGGAAGATGTGATGAGACCTCCACGTAGTCAGGCAAAAAAGAAGAAAAAACTAAATGCGGCTGACGAAGAATTCCTCTCCATCATAAAAACAAATTTAGCATCTGGGAATCAGCCACAGGCAACAAACCAAATAGAGTCAGATGATGACAAACTATTTTGTTTGTCCTTACACAAAGAGCTTCTTAAAGTACCAGAGGAAAACAGACTTCAAACAAAAATTGAATTAATGAAAGTACTTCAAGCTCAACAAGCTCTGTGTCTTAGACCTGCAGCAGCTCGTTCCGACTACCAACCTTCGACACAATATCATTACCAAACAGGAATGACACAACGTGGACAGAGAGATTATTTTGGAGAAACAGGATATACCACAACAGACCCTTCAACATCTTCGTTTCCACCTGAAACCTTTTCGACTTACAATCGAGGTTATTGCACTGCGTCACGACCACCAACGACGTCTAGCTACAAACACCCTTCACCGGCATCTACACAAGATTCCAATGAATCTGAATTAATGGAACTATACGATAATTAAATTAAATCTTAAGTACCTACCTATATTATATAAGAATGATGATTCCTAATTTTTGTTAATTTTGTTTAAATTCTTTATTTTTGTTAATTGGGCTTATAATTACTAAAGCAATAAAAAATATTACCTCAAAGTAATCACGAGTTTTTCTTCTGCAGAAACAGTATCCCGTACCATATAATTTTGACATGGAGACAAATCTTCTTTGATAATTTCTAGTAAATTATCAAACGATGCTATTGACATCCGAAAGTAGTTGAAAAACTTTTCACTATGTTCTCTGAGTTTTGGGTATAAAGTTATAAACATACTATGCGTCATTCTATCACGTAGAATGGGATGTACGTTAAATCGTCGACTTTCTCTTTGTTTACGACGTCTCCATCGACGGTATGCAAGCCACAACACAACCGCTGTATCCGAGTCCATGTTTATAACTGCTCAAATCCGTCTCCAACACATGCGCGCGAGAACGCGCGTGATATGCCGCATCTGGACGCAATACAAATCAAAACGCGCGAGTTCACTCGCGCGTAAAACGCTTCATCTGGACAGGCTCTAAGTGCAAAAAATTCCAGAGTGTTGAGTCATTCGTAACCGCTCTTGTGTTTTTAAAAATCATATAACTACGATTAAGAACACCAATTTCAACAAGGTCTATCAATAGCTTTGTGGCTAAGTTGGTTAAGCTTCAACTATAAGGTACCGGTAATCGTAGGGAACCGAGTTCGATCCTACGCACCGCCACCATTTGTCTTTTTGTAAATTATAAAATTTATATAACTTATAAAATAAGTACTACGTAAGAAAAAGCGTACTGTACAAAAAACTGTGGATTAAAACAAATATTGAAACAGACCACAAATATTAAAAAATGAATTTCTTAGATAATATCACCTTCCGACGTAATCGAACTAAATCAGATTCTATATTAAACGACAGCAAAGCTTTGATGACACAAACGATCGATACCGATGGAAGTATAATGTTATCTGATGACGAAGATAATGAAATGGACAAACTAAGGCAACAAATTATTAAACTAACTTCCGATTTGCAAAGTGCTCACGCAGAAATAGATAACCTTACATTGGCAAATATTAAACTCTCCAATTTAAATGACGAATTAACAAAGAAAAATGAATTACTTACAAAAATAACAAGTAGTCCCCTCAAGCTCTCACGATGTAGTCCTATTAAGAACCGAAAGACACCTAATACATCAAGCATAAATAAATGCACACAGACAGACACCATGCCAGGGCCTATTAAAAAATCTGCTCCAGAGATTTTATGTAACTACACTCCAGAAACATGTATTAGACCGGGAGCATCTCTAACAAACACTCCCATAAAGATAACAGAAGTCAACGGTGACATCATAAAAGATACTCCTTGCAATGGTAGAAGTGATTACGTTAAGAAGGACAGGAAGTTATGTGTACTTACAAATAGTAACCTTAACAAATATGAACCACACTACATAGAAGAGGCGTTTGCAGCACAATTTGACTATTGCCGTTATGTTACCCCCCAATGTTACATTGAACATTTATTACGTAATATAGAAAAGAAGCTTATGAACTTTACTTTATATGATTACTGTATAATTATGCTAAGTGAATCAGATTTCAAAGGTATGCCTAACTTTACAAAAATAATAAATCACATAAAAACCTGTCTACAGCAGGTAACGTTCACAAATGTTATTATATGCTTACCTACGTATATAAGAGGAGCTCCAATCTACAATTATAAAATTGAAACTTTTAACAATTTGTTATTCATGGACAATATGACTTGTAAATATGCATACTTGTTTGATCCTAATCAACACCTAAATCTTGGTATGTTTTCTTTATTATCGGGTAAAGTAAATAAGTATGGTATAGAGGCTATATATAAAAATATTATGAAAGAGATTAATGTTGATCTAACTCTTTTTCCGATTTTAACACTGTCACAAAACAGTGAATGTCCCGATCAGATAGACACAGATACTTTTTTTCGTGAATAAGTCTACCCAACTTTCCTATAAAAATAATAATCACATAAATTACGTTAATAAAAACTCACCTCTACCTACCTACAATATTTTTCTACAAAATGTCTGTGGTATAAGCAATAAACGCGATGAATTTGAACTGTATTTCGACACACTTCCTGCGCTCGACTATATATGCATGACTGAACATTTCCTTACTAAAACTTCTGCACCATTGCTAAATATAAATGATTATAAACTTCTTACATATAATACTAGGACTAACAAAAAAAGAGGTGGCAGTTTAATCTTAGGACATGCAGATAGAAGAGTGTTGGAGTGTTCACAAATAAACAATCTGTATATTGAAGGATGTTTTGAAATATGTTGCATAAGAGATATTGATACAGGGTTATTTTTATCATGTTGCTACCGAAGTCCTGATAATAAGAATTTTGAACTATTCTTAAGCAAACTTGAAAAAGTGCTTGAGCATTTATTTAATAGGAAGGCTTTAGTTTGTGGAGATTTTAATGTCGATTTATTAATAGAAAGTAAAAAGCGCTCGGAATTTTTAAATTTACTACGATGTTACAACTTTAGAGCCGTCGTTCACGATGCTACCTTTATTCGTAATAATTCATTTTCATGTATAGACAATTTCGTAACTAATATAGATAGTCGATTTTTTGGAAACCTTATCAATGACAACAATGGATTAGCTGATGGACACAGTGGACTTCTATGTGAAATATCCCTTCAAAAACTTAGTGGATGTGACAAACCACCAATGGACCAATTTATCATAATAGAAAAAAGAGTAATTAATAACAAATCTCACGAAAATTTTAAAAATATATTGACAAAAACAAATTGGACTGATATGAGTATTAACGTATTCTTAAATAAATATATTGATCTCTTTAGACAAACTTATAAAAAAAAAGCAATTAAAATAAATTTACAACGAAAAGGCTTAAAAGTTAAATGGGCTACTAACGGCATTCGAGTCTCTAGTAAAATGAAAAGGTTACTATGTGTAGCTGGAGGTACTCACAACGAGTCCATTCTTTCTTACAAAAACAAATATGTGAGACTATTTAGGAGAGTAATAAAAGCAGCAAAAAGAATTTCAGTAAGTAGACAACTTAGTAATGCTAAAAATGATAAAAAAGAGATTTGGAAGGTGGTAAATCAACATAGAAACACAAACACGCATAAAGTTATTAAAAAAGTAGCAATTGTCCATGATGGTGAAAGGATCGATGAACCTACGTGTGTCGCAGATATATTAGCACGGCACTTTACTTCTAAAACTATCCCCCGTTATTGTAATAAAGATGAGTCCGTTGCTTATCTTTGTAACAGCTCTGCTGGGGTCACCGATGATATGGTATTATCACCTATATTGCCTAAAGAAGTCAGTGATATTATTAAACGCATGCCTGCCAAAAAATCTTGTGGTTTCGATGAAGTGCCTATAACAGTTATAAAGACACATTTGGATAGTTTGACAGTACCACTTACTCATTTGTTCAACAAATGTTGTGAACAGAGTATTTTTCCCAAACAGTTGAAAATAGCCAAGGTAATTCCATTGCATAAGAAGGGATCAACATCTGATCCAAGCAACTATAGACCCATATCAATTTTACCAACATTATCAAAAATATTTGAAAAAATTTTAAAAACACGATTAGTTAACCATTTAATTACAAATAATATTATTGATAAAAGGCAATTTGGTTACCAAAAAGGAGTTGGTACTTCGGATGCACTATACACCTTAGTCAGCGAAATCATTGGAAAATTAGATCAAAAAAAGAAAGTCGCTGGCATTTTTTTGGACCTTACTTCTGCGTTTGATACTGTGGATCATACATTGTTGCTATTGAAATTAGAGCACTATGGAGTGAGAGGCAAAGTATTGAATCTATTTAAATCCTACTTACAAAATAGACAAATGTATGTAGAAGTTACAGATGTTGATAGTAAAAATTGCCTCAGACCTTTTAAATCAGTGATACATAATGTAACAGCAGGTGTTCCTCAGGGATCTATTTTAGGACCTATTTTGTTTCTGGTTTTTGTAAATGATCTTTTAAACGTCTCCAAAAAATTTGATTCAAGTCCTGAGCTTGTAGTATTTGCAGATGACACAAATGCTATTATTAATTCACATAATATTAATTCGCTAAACCAAAAAATAAATGATGCACTCATTGATTTTAATAAATGGTTTTCAGCTAACAGCCTAGTAATCAATACAAATAAGACGAATGTTGTACTATTCAAATCGACTACGCGAAACACTGACAATCTCGACATTCAATTATGCGGAAACCAATTAAATGTAGTAAACACAGTTAAATTTTTAGGCATGTATATTGACTCATTATTAAATTGGCAAAATGAATTAAACGGCATTCAAGAATCAATTTCTTCTGCTTGTTTTGCCCTTCAAAGTTTAAGAGATGTAGTAACTGTAGAACAGCTAAAGGCTGTGTATTATGCCTTAGTTGAGTCGAGACTGAGGTATAGTATACAATTTTGGGGCAACAGTTACAAATATAATTGTGAAAAGGCCTTCATAATTCAAAAACGGGCTATACGAACTATAGTTAGAATTCCACAGTGGGAATCATGTAGAGAACATTTTAGGAATTTATCTATACTTACTGTTCCTTGCTTATATATACTCGTATTAACTGTTTTGACTCAATTATCCAAATACATGCCAGAATTTGAAACTGCGGATGAAAGATTAGTTAGGGAAAGCACTCGCCTAAAGAACTTAAAGCATCGTTTTATACCTACTATGAATATAACAAAACATAGTGCGTTATATCAGAGCGTAAAATTGTTTAACAAACTACCCATCGATTTAAAAAAAGATATTTATTTAACACATTTGTTTAAAAAAAGACTAAAAGCCTTCCTGTTAGAAAAATCTTTTTATAGTGTAGATGACTTTACTGACTTATCTTATAATTGACATTAGAATTTGCATGAAATTGACATAAAAGATTTTTATTTGACATTAGATCATTGACATTAGATTAATATCATTATTTATTTAATTTTTAATTGAAATTGTTTTTGATAATATAATAATGCTAGTATTTGATTTATTTATTCAATTTATGCAAATTCGATAGTTATGATTTTTATGTTAATGTGTACCTACCTAATTATATTCTATGTTTTAGTAATTGTTAACTTATGTGTATTAATGTATTTCAAACACAATTGTAAAATATTGTTTATGAAATGAATAAATGAAATGAAAAATGATTACCGAGCACTGAACAAAATAACAGTACCGGATAGGTACCCTTTACCCAGACTACTCGACTTTACATACATAGCAAGCGGAAAAGCGATATTCAGTAAAATTGATATAAAAAAAGCATTTCACGCGCTGAACGTAGCTGAACCCGAAAAAACGGCAATTATTTATTTATTTATTTATTTAAAACTTTATGCACAAAGTTGTACAAAGGTGGACTTAATGCTAAGAGCATTCTCTGCCAGTCTACCTTAGGGCGATGTAGAAATGGAATGTGTAGGTGCAGTAACCTAATTGTAAAATAAAAAAAAACTTCCTATTATTCTTACATAATACACAAATAAAAATAGCTAGATAGAGAATATAAAATAAATACTAAAATACATACTTACAAAAATACATACATACATATATACCTACTTACATAACTATACAATAGTATACATACTTACAACAATACATACATACATACATACATACACAAATAAATACATAGATACAGACAAATATTTATGTTACTAATGTTGTGATGATTCAGCTGATCCATCAAGGAACAAAGTGCTTACCTTCCATTTAAAATTAAGGCGATTGGGTGCCATCCTAATTTCGGGGGGCAGGGCATTCCAGAGAGAAACAGATTGAACTATAAAAGAGCATCCGACGAATCCAGAAGAATGAGCAGGGCATAAAAGAAGTAGATTGTCGGAAGATCGAAGATCTCTACTGTGATTTGAGTGCAGGTACTGAAAGTAGGAAGTCAAGTAAGAAGGGGCAGTAGGAGAATTAAGAATAGAATAGAGTGTAGTGAGAGCGCGTAAACTATGTCGCTGGCGAATCGGGAGCCATTTAAGTTCGGAACGGTAGGAAGAAACATGGTCAAACTTACGAAGATTGAAAATGAATCGAATGCAGTTATTTAGAAGTCGGTCAAGTTTATTAAGGAACTCTGCATTCAGGTCAAGATAGCATACATCACCATAATCAATCAAGGGGAATATTAGCGTTTGGACAAGCATTACTTTAGTTTTATACGGAAGAAAGTTCTTGAGACGATATAAAGCCCGCAAAGTACCCGTAACCTTTTGACTTACATTTGTTATTTGAGTATGCCAGTTGAGGGTGGTATCAAGGAAAATCCCGAGATTCTTAACCGAAGAATGTAACGCGATAATGGAGCCGTTAAATATGTCAGGTGTGTCGGTGTTCAATCGAGTTAAGAGGCGTTGACTCCCTATCACAATGGCCTGACACTTAGACGGATTTATAGTCAAGCCAAACTTGTCTGACCAGGTCTTGATAGCGTTAAGGTCCCCATTAAGCTTAGTGATGGCCTCAGATATGTTATTCACACTGGCCTGGGCATATAACTGCAAGTCATCTGCGTAAAGATGGAACGCACACTGAAGGACATTAGTAATGAGATCGATAAAAATAGAAAATAATAGAGGAGAAAGAATACCGCCTTGAGGAACACCAGCGTCAAGATCGCGCCACCTCGATAAAGTATCACCTACGCGCACGGACTGCTGGCGTCCCCGAAGATAAGATGAGAACCAGTTTAAAGAACCTGCCGAGAACATCAGATGAGATAGGATAGAGAGTAAGATATCATGGCTGACAGAATTGAAAGCATTAGAAAAATCAACCAAAACTAAAACCGTAACTTTGGTATCATCCATGCCAGTTCTAATGTCGCCAGTTACTTTGAGAAGAGCTGTGGTGGTGCTATGTCCTGGCCTGAAGCCTGATTGAAACTGGCTCAACAAATTGTTTCGATGCACAAAATGTGCCATTTGTTTATGCACGCAAGCCTCCAGCACTTTAGATAAAAAAGGAAGAATAGAGATAGGTCGAAAATTATTAGGAAGAGTGGGATTTGTAATTTTAGGCAGAGGAATAACAAAAGCATTTCGCCACGAAGACGGGTAAGTCCCTGAATCTAAAGAAAAATTTATGATGTGTGTTAAAGCAGGAAGAAGGTGATCAAGAATGGGTATAATCATGCGACGGCTAATACCATCATTACCAACAGCATTAGATTTGATAGAAATAATTATCTTATTGATCTCGCCATGTTCAACTGAAGAAAAGTGAAAGAAGTCTATGTTGGGGCGAGGAAGGTTAGCTAAGTACTCACAGGTACTACGCTTGGTTAGATGATCAATAGGTACGAAGGAGGTGAAATGAGTATTGATTTCATCTAAACCAACCGCCAACGGAGGATCAACACTTCCATGTTTGCCAATTCCTAGAGTCCCCAAGAACTGCCAAATACCCTTGGGAGAACATGAATTAATATGAATAAGAATATGACGGCGTTTAGCGTTGCGAATCATCTGATTACACCGATTCCTTGCAGTTTTATAAAGGGCCCAGTTATCATCGTCCCGGTTTTTCTTAAATTTGCGAAAAGCTCGGTCTCTGCGGCGCATAGCCATCCTGATTCCATTCGTCATCCAGGGAGCTGGAGGCCGCTTAATTTTAACTTTTTTAACAGGCGCATGAATGTCGTACAACCCCACGACCATATCATTGAAAACGTCAACTTTATCATTTAACGTAGGGGCCTCAAATACCGGTTCCCAATCTAATCCCGACGCATCCTCACGGAGTTTATCTTCATTCATCTGACCAAAGCAACGCACGTACACAACTTTAGGACAAGGTTTTGGTGGTTTTAGCTTGTAGGAGAGAAAAATTAAATCGTGATGAGAAAACCCCGAAGCTAAAGATTGCCCATGATGACGGACTAGAGAAGGAGCCGAGGTAAGAATGATGTCTAACCAAGTATCCATTCCATCCAAGTTGTGATGAGTAGCTTGCAGTGGTAAGATATGAAAGCTAGTGGACTCAACAATCTGGAGTAACTTACGGGAACGGAGGGAGTTACTCGAGAGGAGATCGGTATTAAAATCGCCCATGATGATATGGTGAGTATACTCTGACCCTATAGATTCCAGATTCATTTCGAAACTGGAGAAATAATCCGCTGCTGGAGGAGAATAAACAACACCTAGAATGGCTCTAGCCCCCCTGAAACACACCTCTAGGAAAATAAATTCCGCAGTAGTACAGTTACTGGAAGTAGGAAATGATAATATTTTGTAAGAAAAGTTACTACGCAGATAAATAGCGACTCCACCTCCTCTCCTATCGACTCGATCGTTCCTAATGAGAACGAAGCCAGGGAGAGCGTATGAAGTAGAAAGAAGGTGAGGCTTGAGCCAAGTCTCCGAAACTAAGATGGCATGTACGTTGGAATTAGCGAAAGCATCAACCAAGTCGCTGTAGTGACTAGGAATACTTTGAGCGTTGATGTGACAGACATTAAATAAACATTTGTGTTGCTCATCAAATGTTTTTCGCAAAAAATCACTAAGTGAATCTGAAACCGAGCTGAAACTATTATTATTCGATGAATCAACAGATTCGTTTGCTGAATAAAATGAATCATTATCAGACATTAATACTAATAATTATATATTATATATAAAAAAAAGGATATTTAAATATATATAAATATATAAATGATTTAAATAAATATTAATGTAAATATATGAATTTACTACTACTACTAAACTCGTATCTATTCCGAATACTTTTCTGCACCACCCGCCAGCCGACACTCACAAAATAATAATATTAAAAATAACTATTTAACTAAATACATATTTAACTAAATACAATACATTTCAAACAATTAATAAACTAAACGCAACAAACTAAATGAACAGAGCATTTCTGAACGCAACCCATAGGACTGTTGTGTCATGTGTCAAATTGATGCTGTCAATCAAACAAGAAAATAAATTCCTAAAAAATAAAATAGTGGGTATCAAAATTAAACATGTTAAAACCTACATATTAAAGGACAGTGTACCAACTAGATAATTAAATCGTTATGGGGTACCAATTGGTTGCGATTAACTTACGTCACTGAGCAACAACAAAACAAAACAAAACAAAACAAAACTTTACACGACACAAAAGATCATGCACATTAAAGGCCATGTGAGTTATTTACGTGAGGAAGGCTGCTTCAACCCCGTGTCGCCGGTGGCTGCCCGCTTATCAGATTTAGACGTGGAAACAGGGTGCTTCTCAATCAAAAGGTCCAGCTCATCCATGGAAGACAACTTGTGGCGACTGCTGTCGGGCGCTTTGATGTAGATAGCGGCGTCTAGTGTCCAAGCAGCCCTCATCCCGAAATGCTGACGAGCCTTGCTGAAGACCGCCTGTCGGGCTTTCGTTAGGAATTCCCTAACTGAAACCGCAGAGCCCTTTAAAGCGGACTTTGCTCTCCAAACAGCTGCTCTGAGATCTGTGCTGGCAAATCGGACAAGTATGGGACGGGGCCTCTCTCGACTCTGGGCTCCAATCCGGTGGCAGACTTTAAAATCACCCTGTGTGATATCTTTGAGACCCAGCTTCTTTTGCACTAGGTCAAGTATTGTGGCAGTGCAGTCTTCTTTATCGAATTCAGCCACACCAATGAAGAGGAGGACCTTACGTCGCGACCTTGTCTCCATTTCATCCACAATCCTGAGGCAGTCATTAACTTGATTGCGGAGCATACCGAGCATCTCGAACACAAGTTCCCGAAAGGTGCGAAACTCCTCGGCAACTTTTGCTACGGTATCTCTGGAAGGCACTCCGCTGTTCAGCTGCGCTTCCAGTTCATTCATTCTCCGGTTGAAGGTCTCTTCCAGTGATTTTTGTGTGGACCTAATTTCATTAAGTTGTGACATCTTGTGTGAGTGTTATGCTGGTAGGTGGTGTATAAATTAGCAGTTAATATTGCATAAGATGCCGTACAAACGTAAGTACTATGTTATTCTGTTGTAAATAGTACAGAAAAGTTGTAAAAGTCAACTGAAACTTAATAGTTTAATTTTAAAATCTTTTTAAAATTATAACCCCGTTCGGACTCTTTGAGTTCACAAGAATGCCATTCGGACTACGAAACGCTGCACAGTCCTTCCAGAAATTTATGGACTCCATATTTCGCGACTTAGATTACGTATATATTTACGTGGACGATATTTTTGTGGCAGATTGTAAAAATAATATTAAATTACATTACGAACACTTAGAAGAAGTATTCAAGCGCTTACACGAAAACGGCATAACAATAAACACAGATAAATGCGAATTTGCCAAAGCAGAGATTGATTTCCTTGGTTATCATGTAACGAGCCAAGGATTGACGCCTACTACGGATAAAATTCAAGCAATAAACGATTACCCTAAACCACAAACGGTGATGGAATTACGACGTTTTTTGGGTATGATTAACTTCTACCGAAGTAGTATGCCTCTCGCAGCGAAACATCAGGCGCCATTAAATAAATACTTGCATAATTCCAAGAAAAAAGACAAGACTGTTATACAATGGAATACTGAAGCTAACCACGCGTTTGAATGCTGCAAACAGGACATTCGTCAAATAACTACATTGGCATATCCTGATAGCAACGCCCAAATCGCTGTAATGACTGATGCTAGTCTGAAATGCGTAGGCGCTGTACTACAGCAGCGAAGAAACGCAAAATGGGAACCAATAGCGTTCTTTTCAAAATCACTAAGTGAAGCCCAAACGAAATACTCTACATACGATAGAGAGTTACTCTGTATTTACATGGCTATAAAACATTTCAGAAGATTAATTGAGGGACGAGAATTTACTGTCTACACGGATCATAAGCCATTGATTCATGCTTTCGTTAAGAAGCCATCATTGGATGACACCCCTAGACGAATAAGATATTTGGATTATATATCACAGTTTTGTACAGATATTCAACACATAAGCGGCCACATGAATGTTGTAGCTGACGCTTTATCCCGAGTTATCGAAACGATATCCCTACCTTCTGCAATTGATTGGCACGAGGTAGGACAATGGCAACGCAAGGATAACGAGCTGGAACGTTTGCAAGCCAATAAATCGTTAAATATCAAATTGATTCATTTCCGAGATAAGAATATCAAGATTTTCTGTGATACATCAACAGGAAAGCAACGCCCATTTATACCCCTCAAATTTAGGAAAACTATTTTCGAGAGTTTTCACAACTTAAGCCATCCTGGAAAGAACACTACAAGAAAACTAATTTCAGCAAACTACATATGGGAAAATATGAACAAAGATATCAATGAGATGACAGAGAAATGTTTACAATGTCAACGAGCGAAGATACATCGTCATACAATATCACCTCTAGGTAAATTCATGCCGACAGGAAGATTTGCTCATCTCCATATCGATTTAGTAGGACCTTTACCTACGTCGCAAAATAAGCGTTATCTATTAACAATGATAGATCGCTGTACTTCATGGCCAGAGGCTTTTCCCATAGCCGATATAACTGCAGAAACTATATCTAGGATGGTATATGAAGGATGGATAGCCCGATTTGGATGCCCTGAATACATTACCACAGACCAGGGACGCCAGTTTGAATCTGAAATATTCAAAAGTTTGGCTAAACTCATGGGTATCACGAAAATCCGAACCACACCATACCATCCACAGTCAAACTCAAAGGTAGAACGACTGCACAGGACTTTGAAAACAGCATTAATAGCAAGAGGAAATACAACGAATTGGACAAAAGAACTTGCAACTGTTTTACTCGGTATCCGTACCAGTCTACGGCAAGATACCGGATACTCTGCAGCTGAACTAGTCCTCGGTACAACAATAAGACTACCTGGAGCATTTTTCGGAACAAGCGATCACTCGACATACGCCGATTTTGTGAAAGAAATTAAAGAAAACATAAAAAAGCAACCTCCGTTTCACATAGGCAGAGTACGAACGATAAGATATTTGTGCATCCACACTTATCAATATGCACACATGTTTTCTTACGTTGCGATCGTTTACGGCCAAGTCTTACACCTCCGTATGATGGACCTTATCTCGTTATTAGTCGTAATGATAAGGTTTTCACGATCTGGATAAACGGACGACAGAGCTCCGTGTCAATCGATCGTCTCAAACCAGCTTTTATGATAAACGACAACGAGATAAGAGATCAAAATTGCACGATTAGAAATAACATAGAAGATAAAAAATTAGAAGATAAGAACTGCCCGAATAAAACACGTTCCGGACGAATCTCCCGACCAACGGTGAGATTCCAATCGTAGTATATAAAGACATGCAAAACCACAGTCATTCATTCGAGTTACAAGACTTCCAACTACAATGGGTTCTACAAGCAGTCACGAGAAAGAGCAGATGAATATGGTGCAGAACAACGCCGCGATCCCAGAGGAGATTACAAAACTCCATTCAAAGCTATCTGGGGACCTACAAGACCTCCGCACGTGGATCATGGTGGCCATATTCACCGCAGTTGTAATAATACTAATACTCAGTATATACTTTATCTACCGAGCAATCGGAGCAAAAATAGAGAAGAACCTGTTGCGAATCGTCAGGGACTCGAATGCTGCTTAAGACTGTCGGAAATAGATATAATTAATAAGATATTTCATTTTTTTTGTACAATTTTCAACTTATAATTTTTACAATTTTTAAATGTATAATTTTTAACAAATGTATAATTTTTTTACAAAAGGGGGAATATCTATGGCAGTCGCCATAGTATATTCCTATACCAAATAATGAAACACCAGTACGTGTTTAGATTGCACTTCCTAATTGTCTATTTTATTATTTATAAATTACGCAATCTACACGTACTGCTAAGAGGCGCTGAATAAACCAATCGCCCTCCTATTATAATATTACTTCCTATATTTTTACGTGTATAAATACTTAGGTTTAAGATTTATTAAGCTAGTCAATTAAGTCAAGTCAATATAATCTACAACCCTTCATCTCGCTTCTCATTGACTCACAATAAATATAGCAATACGCTATATTACTCAATACTCAATTTTAATAATTTAATAATTTTTTCAAGCGTCACATATCTTATGCTACTAGACATACGAAGCTGTAATTTAAAATTATATCCCATAATTTTGGATTTGATCTGCTAACACTAAAAAAAGTCCTTATATTTTACGCAGATAGCACAACTTTTTTTTTGCTTACAATACGGAGTTCTACATTCCCCTAAGGGGTCTAAATAACACCAAAAGTCCAACTTTGCATCATCTTTTGCGTTATTAGTATTGTCATTTTTAAAGTTTTACTGATTGCTTCTGTCATTTTTAAGTGGTGAATACACAGTAAAGAGACAACTAACTAGCAACTAAGAACTAATGAGGTGGTGAATAAATTTATTTTGCATGTTTAAAAATTAAAAATCATGACAATATGTGGTCTCTTTATAAGGTGTGCAGAAGATTCGAAGATGATTTTGGTTGTAGTTTAGGGGTAGAAAAATCAGATTTTTCAGTGGCTGAGGTACCTCAACTTTTTTCTCAGAGTGAGCTCAACGACCTAGTAAGAGGCTTAGGTCTTCCAAAATAAATGGCCGAAAAAAATCATCATCATCTGGGACCCCATTTTCGTGGTACAAGAAGCAAAAGTAAATATTTACTCAGTTTTTCTCCAAAAACTGAAATCTATTTTATTGTACCTTATGATATTCCTAGGCTCTTGAAATGGAGTATTATTATGTTCAAGCCTAGCGTCATCCAAAATCTGTGTTTGGTTTCTGTAATGAAACTCACAGAACCGTATAAGTTCCTTGGGAATGCGGTTGATGACGTCACGATTGCCGCAAAATGATATGAGAGATCAGATATCATACAGTCGGAGGCATTAATGAATCTCGATGAATTTAGTTTTGTACCTTCGACAGCATAGACAATGGGACCAACTTGAAAGTATACCTTATAAAAACAAAAGGGATTTTTCCAAATCGGCAAAAACAAGCGTCTTCAAGTAATCGAGTAAAATACATAAAAATGAAATATTGTGACGAATCGAGAACCTCCTCCCTTTTTTTAAGTCGGTTGATAAATTCATTTAATTAAATGTAAAAAATAATATTTGCAGCTGTAAAAGTTAGAATGAAGAGATTTTAATTTTTTAAGATTTTTTTTTGTTTTCTTTTTATTGTGTTTTGTTATTTGTTCAATATTTTAAATTTAAATTGGTAGGTATTATATGATCCCATGATGTTTGTCATATAAAACTTATTGCTATCTTCTTTCGATGGGGTGACACCACCAACTTCCGCGCCGAGTACCACCCAAGGTAGCGACGCCACTTCATCTAGGTATCAGTGATTTACAAAATAATTGTTTAAAAAAATCTACTTACAGGTGCAAATATCATTGACAAAGTCAATGTTCTGATCAATCTCGAAGGCCTCCTCGGCATTTTTTCCTGCAAGTCCATATTTGTTGCCCAAGTACCGGCAGATGGCAATGCTCTGTGCGTACTGTTTGCCATCGATTTCCAGAACTGGCAATTGACCGAACGGGGTCTCTGCAAAAAATTAGAGAAGAAAATACAATTTATGAAAATATATATATTACGGGTCATAATTACGTGAATAATTTAAGATAGAATACCTTGTTCATGATGGATTGAACTACACAAACCACAGGTCCTCTCCACTGACCGTCATTACTCCAGGGTGACGAGGGAAGCGGTTGAAATAAAAAAGCATGTCAATTCCAACCGAGAAGATGGATACCGTTTGTCAACATCGTGGAATCCCGTGATCAGCAAGTGTATACACCGCCGAACAAACATTACACGCCAGTGTGCAAATGTCCTTAGTGTTGTGTGTCGAAGTACCGACAGTTACTTAATAGTGAGTGATAAAAATCAAGCGAGGGTAGTTTCCGAAACCCGCGCTCGCGCTTCATGAAGGCGACGCTGAGCTGAACTAGTCTACCCGTGACCACGGCCGTTGCAATACGGTCAAAACGTCGGGCAATAAACAAGGTATTTTACCTTAAATTATTCACGCGATTAAGACCCGTAGTTTATCAACATTTATAGAAAATACAATTGAAAAAGTTTTTTTTAAACATAGAATTAAACGTCATATCGTAAGTTGAAGTTAGTTAAGGAGCTTTCTAAAATTGTATTGCAGTTTTAACTTTAGTCCAAATATATTTATATTTTTGCTTATCTGGCGCAGTGGGAGTGTATCCGACTGCTACGCAAGAGGTCGTGGGTTCGATCCCCACCAAGGATAAAACTTTGTGTGATGAGCACGATGGTTTATTCTGTGTCTGGGTGTTATTTATCTATAATATGTATGTATTTAGAATATAAGTATGTTTATCAGTTGTCTGGTTTCCATAGTACAAGCTCTACTTAGTTTGGGATCAGATAGCGTTGTGTGAGTTCTCCCAAGATTATTATTATTATTATTAACTTACTAGATTTAAACTCCGCCCAAGTTTCCATGGTGTAGCGTCTATCATCAAAGTTCTGTCTACCATAAAACAAGATATGACGGATACTCTCCCCAAAGTAATTACCGTGAAAGTGATGAACTATAATTTTAGACATATTTCTGAAAAAAAACAGAAGAGAGTTGTCACTATGTGATATTTTTAAAACCCGACGCAAAAGGAATAGATATCTAGGTCCTCTAAATGTCAATACCGTGTTTATAGACATTTAGAGGACGGAATATATATTCCGTACGCAAAAGGAATAGTTATTCCGTCCTCTAAATTTCAATACACACGTTCTAAGCTCGTATATCTTATTATATTAAATGTTCATCATTTAAACC
Source organism: Herminia tarsipennalis (assembly GCA_945859575.2). NCBI lineage: Eukaryota > Metazoa > Arthropoda > Insecta > Lepidoptera > Erebidae > Herminia > Herminia tarsipennalis. The sequence goes on from OX243846.2 coordinate 21,421,955, forward strand.
TTGCAATATTATAGTAATCATAGTTATAATAAATTCTATGTTAAGAAAATAAAAATCCTTACCTAATTGTGTTGACGCAATTGTGTTGCGACAACTCATAACCAATAGCGATACAAAAATGTCCCGTATCGGTTCTTATCGACTGATATTGACATATCGTTGTTCAGCGTGTAAGCATATTGTATGCTTGACGTTTTGACTGGGTTACACCGACCGTGGTCATAAGCTCGTGACCACGGTCAGTGTAAACCAGTCAAAACATGGTCTTGCCTCTATGGTTTTGTAGTCAATGGACATGGGCTCGAAATTTTGTCAATAAGGCTCAAAATCGAAGAAATAAACTAGTAACAGTACGAAACAAACAGTAATTCGTATCTACCTGTCCTTTTCCCGCACTGCATCTACGAGTATCTGCCGCGGACGGCGTCGAGAACGAGACGGGGACATAATTACCTGCCCACTCTCACTTGAACAAACAATCCGTGAGTCGTGACTCCGTGTATGTATTACTTTTATAATTGCAACTGTGCACTTTATTCAATAACATAATACGAATGAGAAAATCGACTTCTTCTCCGAACGTGAGTGACACAGATATGATCTTACCGCCAGACTATATTACGCTCCGTAATAAGCCGATGAGAGGGATTGAGTCTGATCTCCCGCAGGTTAAAGATATGACCCTAGATCTCAAATTCAACTTACACAGACAAACTTACTTACAGAGCTAATAAATAATTTAACAATAACACAAAATGCTCTATTATCAATTACTATACTTAATTCTAACATCGTTAAATCGTATTCAAACAACAAATTATATGGTTGAGGCGGCAATTACTTACCAAACAGAAAAAAACCCTAACCTAAAAGAAACACAAGCCAAAAAAGATAATGAATAGAGAGTTTTGCTACAGAATTAATCAGAAGATAATCAACGATCAGAAAGAAAAACAAATGCGTAAATTTTCCCCGTTTTTGCAACATTTCTCGTCGCTACTCGGCTCCTATTGGACGTAGCGTGATGTTATATAGCCTATAGCCTTCCTCGATAAAAGGGCTGTCCAACAAAAAAAGATTTTTTTAAATCGGACCAGTAGTTCCTAAGATTAGCGCGTTTAAACAAACAAACAAACAATCAAACAAACAAACTCTTCCGCTTTATAATATTAATATAGATAAAAGATAAATTACACCCAGACACAGAATGAACCATCGTGCTCATCACACAAAGTTTTATCCTGGGTGGGGATCGAACCCACGACCTGTTGCGTAGCAGTCGGATACACTCCCACCACGCCATTTATAATAACCTGGACCTTAAAATTGAGAGGTCAGAGGTGAAAGACATTATGAGGACCAAAACATCGAACGCTGACAGAAGTACAATCATAGTTGAGCTAAGTAACACTTTTGCGAAGGGTAAAATTACGAACGAAGGCTTTAAATTATTTTTCATTTTTTTTATATTATTATTTCTTAGTATGAATAATCGTATAGTGTAACAGAGTCACTATATTTCTTTATCTGTGGAATGGAGCACCCGTTGTCGACGAGTTTCTTATACGGTATATAATATACTTCGTATAAAGTTCAGGCCACTGCATTATATACTTCAAGTAGTCGAACATACCCTGGCTAGCAGAAAGTCGCGTCATATGAGCTGAAAATATCCATACCAGTATTATAAGCTAGCTGCTGGCCCCTGGTTCGCACCGGCTTTTTCCCACATCTGTAAAAACACATAAAATGCATGTATTAACTCTACTAATGTTATAAACTAGCTGTCCCACGCAACTTCGTCTGTGTAAATTTTTCCAGCTTTTGCAACATTTCTCATTGCTGCTCCGTTCCTATTCCTTCCTAGATAAATGGGCTATCCAACAGTAAAATATTTTTTAATTCGGATACGTAGTTCCTGAGATTACCGCGTTTAAACAAACAAACAAACTCTTCAGTTTTTTTAATATTAGTATGGATATGAAAGTAATCTCTTGCCTTTTCACGCATAAACCGATGAACTGATTTGGATAGCGAGCAGCTTGACTTTTATATTTACATCTAAACTGCTGTGCCGGTTTTGATGGTGGGACTTTTTATATTATTATGGCGAAGATGGTATTGAATAAAGTGTGTGTAAAGGCTTATGAGGGACTTTTTATATTATCATGGCGAACAATTGATACGTTATCATGTTCTAACATTATTGAAAATAGATTAGATATTTTCACTAGCGCATAAACAGAATTGGGTTTTTTAATAAAACGTTAGTCCTTTACCTTGCCAATAAATGCATTTAACTTCTTTAATTGATCAGGATACACAGTTTTAGAATTCTCTTCATGTTTTTTAGTCTCAGCAGCACGATTTATCGTCGTAGCGACCTCTGTGACAAAACAAGATACTAATGGTTCTGATGGTGACCGCTAGATGGCAGTAGTGGTCGTCCTAAATAAATACCTATCAAACATGGAAAATAAATTTGCAGTACTTATTACTTATTACACCACACTAAATCAGGGTCCATTTTAAAAAGAGAGGTGTAATAAGAGTTAGGTATTCTCTAACAAATTTTCAAGGCCACCTCGATTTAGGGTCCTGATTTAATCGGCTTCGTATAACAAGGGCATCGCTATCGTAGTTAAATAGCGTCATTTACACTAGCGACATTTTTAAGGGTTTTTTAACTATTTGTGTGCCTAGATAGGCTTTTTCAACTTCACTCCCATAATGATCCTCCTGATATCTTTACTCCATCAAAGTTAGGACTTTCGCCACATTAGTAGTTCATCTATTGACAACTAGATGGCGGTAGTAGGTATACTGAAACTACAAGATTGTATCATAGAAGTAGCCTAATGGCTAAGGCATCGGACTCGCAATCGTGGGTTGCGGGTTTGAATCCTACCCATTATATTACCGACGTGAACCCACCTAACACAAGCAATTGAGCTTAGATGGAGGGGTTTGCAGGATTGCTAGTAATGTGGGACCCATAATTCCATATAGTTAGGTCTCTTTAAAAAAAAAAAGGCTTTGATGACAAAGTGACAAATGACAGTGAAATTACATGACACGTAAATTACATTCGCGCCGTGTTACTGGCGCGAATGTCATTTACGAAATCAATGCTCTAGTCAAGTCCTTCGAAATTGACTAGAATGTTTGATTTCCGCCTCAGTGATGTCTCCAGTTACAACATACTTCTTGCCTAGGTACCCGCAGATGATGATCTGAGCGTACTGCTTGCCGTCAATCTTTAGAACTGAATTTAGACCAAATGATGGAATAAAGAAAGGATAAAATATAGCTCACAATACCCTTTAAACAAAAACTTACAAAAATCAAAATCATTATCAGATCATAGCAAGTCATCATTATTAGGATTTTTGTGTATTCTTCAAGAGCGGGTCTGTCAAAATGGTGTACATCATCAAATATTTATAGATTCATTGAACCGATAGTCGTTTCTGATAATGGTTTGATTGCCAAGAGCCTCGACCAACACCTTGAGAGGCTCACGTTAGACGGTTGGATCAAGGGCCTGATGCAGATGGCAGCACTTCTGGACACGGCTCGCATTGTGAGGAGGTTCCTTTCTCTGGGGCCATAACCATCGGTAGCTTGGTCCCGATGCCGGTTAGACACTATTTTTTATATTTTTAAATGTATTTTTATATATATATTTAAAAATGTCATGAGATAAGAAAAACCCTAAATAAAGTGAATAATAATAATATCTTGGGACAATTCACACAACGCTATCTGATCCCAAACTAAGTAGTGCTTGTAGTATGGAAACCAACTGATAAACATACTTATATACTCGTATTTTTAAATACACACATATTATAGATAAATAACACCCAGATACAGAATAAACCATCGTGCTCATCATGCAAAGTTTTATCCTGGGTGAGGATCGAACCCACGACCTCTTGCGTAGCAGTCGGATACACTCCCACCTGCGCGGTGTAATCGGTCGAGCCGTTTCGGAGGAGGTCGATTACAAACACCGTAATGTATGTAGAGATTTTTGCATATTAGAATAACACCCCTACCGTTTTTGAGTAAGAGGATAAAGAGAGGAAGAATAAAGATCAATTTTATTTTTAACTGTTTGTCAATCTGTGTGTCTGGCTGTGTCACCGTGGCACCGAAACGGACCGTCAGTTTCGGTGATATGGATTAAAGTTCTTTTAATAGTAAACTTGTTTAATCGTGATAGTTTTCGGTTTTGTTTAATGAGAATCTGTTTAGCCCTTTTGAGGATAATCAACTTTTTATCTTATAGGTGTTACGTGATCTTTATATACTATAGCTGCAATATTACTTTTAATTTCGCAGAACTGTGACGACTATTTCTCGAGCAGGGCCGTAGGAGAGCTCGTTTGCTCTTAGCGTATGGAGGCTTAGTTTTGAAGACCATAGATTAATCATGAAACAGTGGCCTGAGTTAAAACCACGTGAGTCGATTAAAAGAGACATATTTTCTTTGCTGTACAGACAATAAAATATATCCCATGCTGAATAGTTTCCTCTTATAACAAGTTTCAAACGACCTCTATACCAAACATCTAATCTAGTGATTATATAATACAGTTGGAGAATTTATGAATTTTATCATTAGAATGGTCTGTTTTGACAGGCAATTGCTTCTCCCCCCTCGTCATATGGGCCACTAACACTTGGTCGAATAATAACAAATGTTGTTTGTTGATGGGTATCATCAATCATCGAAGGTCACCAATCATGATAATGCGATTCACCTTGTTACTATATTGTTATCGATTGACAATTTCCACATTTATCTAATGTTAACATGACTCGTATTGTCACTTGAACGTTTCCGACATTTAAAAAGGTGTGGTCAAATTTAAAAACTACACTCGGCAGTCGCGTTAGGGCTGTCCATTCTGCCCTAAGCAAAAAGTTGTCTGCGATGCAGAAAAATAAAAATATTCGACATTATCATCACCATAACCACCAGGTAAGTTGGTTGTGATGACTACCGTAACCATCACTACCATAACCACCATTACCATCACCACCACCACCAATCACCACCATCATCACCACCACCAATCACCATCATCATCACCACCACCATTACCACCACCACCACCACCAATCTCGTCCAAAAAGAGATTTTCGTCATGGGGGATGGTGATGTCGATGATCATTGCACGACGCTCTGATCGGTCTATCGTCACCATATCAGGCTTGTTGGCAATAACAGTCCTATCTGTGATGATAGAGCGATCCCAGTACAGTGTGATACGACTATTTTCAAGAACTGGCTCAGCAACGTACCTGTAGTACGGGACTTCAACGTCCACAAGGTGGTATTTCAGAGCAAGTTGCTGGTGGATTATCCTGGCTACTTGATTGTGTCTGTGCAAGTACTCGCCGTCAGCAAGACGTGAACAGCCGGAAACGATATGTCTGAGGGACTCACCAGGTCGGTGACATGCACGACAGATGTCATGTTCAACAGTGCATTCCCTCAGTATATATGTACGGTAGTTATTCGTTATGATAACTTCGTCAGCAATTGCACAGACAAAACCCTTGGATTCCCCAAAGAGGTCACCGAACCGTAGATAGGCCACAGATGCTAGTAGGTGCACATCGGGCCCATGAAGAGCCCGAAAGAACCTACTGTGAAGCTCCTTGCTCTGCCATACCTCTCTGCGTTCGTTGACTCCAAGTACTACAGGCCTGCATGCATATGGAGAAAATATTCTCTGATATTATATATCTCGTGGTTATGAAGGGACTTGAAGTTCAACAAACCCCGGCCACCACACTCCCGCGGGATATACAATCTCATCACAGATGAACGCGGGTGATGCATTCGGTATGACGTCACGAGTGTACGGACTTTTCGACCCAGGGCGTCTAATTCTGTCTGAGTCCACTTGTGTATACCGAAGGAGTACATTAGAAGTGGCATGACCTAACTGTTGCAAGCCCGGATCTTTTTGCCACCTGACAAAAGGCTATTAAGTACTTTTTTCAGGCGACCGAAAAAACGTTCTTGCAACAGCTGTTTCATGTCAACCTCATTAATGCACAGTGCCTGTGATATACGCAAATACTTATAGGTCTCGGTTGCGTGAAGTGATCTTAAGTGAGTGGAATCCGAGAGTTGAGTCCCTTCGGATTCCACTATCCGCCCTCGCCTGCACATTTGTCAACACCAAACTCCATTCTAATAGAATTTTTAGACTTGGGTGTAGGGGGAACAAACAACCGTCTACTCCCCCCCCCCCCCTGTTGTTTTGTGTACCGAATTCATTTGCCTTTTTTTGCACTCCACCCCAGCTTGAGCATTGTCAGGTGAAACGAAATGCCCCCCCCCCCACATACAGAAATCCTAGATCCATTTAATATGACTGAATATGATATTCATAACAAATTTATTATACCACTTCAACTGAATGCCAGCTATTATGTAACATGATATGAAAGAACACATTTTTCATCTTGACTAAAGCGTTGCTTGTCTTTCATGCAGGATATTGATAAAAGAACAAGAAGCTATTTGTATTACAGGGGCTAACAGTAACCTACTTTCTATTTTACATTATGGCACGATAATCTTCAATACTGGATCTTAATGGAGAACACTTTGAGTACCTACTTAAAGTCAAGGAGCCTAAATGGTCTCGCACGATGTGGTTTTAGAGACACTTCGTCCACCGACCGCTCCGATCATGGAAGAAGCTCCCTACCTTTTTTTTTAATCTACAGGTGTTTTTTCAAAAAACTAAATATATTTTAAGGCATTGATATTGCGCCCGTGACGCTCCTGATATTGCAGTTAAAACAATAGGAAATATGCACCTATTTTTTTTTTTAAATTATTAAGCTAAAAAAAAATATTAAAATATATAAATATATTTAAGAATCATTTTTACTTATTTACCTGCACATACTTATTTTGTGCGTATGAATGCGTATAATAGAATACACAAGAAATTATAAGAATACACATTAATTGTACCATAGGCAGCATGTTGTTTGACAAACTGTTTTACAGTTTGGCGGAACTGTAATGTAGAAAAATGTGTAGAAGTTTGAATTTTTTTTTTATTTAAAAGACGACTCCCGCAGTACCCTACTGCGGGAGTCGTCTGTCGCAAAAAGCCCTGTGTCGCGGGGGACTTTGCAAACATACAAGTCACGGACACAAAGTACACCCAGACTCGGAACAACAATTTGTGGATCACACAAAGTGGAGTCCCGTGTGGGAATCGAACCCACGACCTCTTGCGTAGCAGTCGGATACACTCCCACTGCGCCAGAGAGGCATCTATAATACTTTTTTCATTTTTTTTTTGTAATATATAATATGTAAGCAACAAGTATAAACTATGTAAGCTATGTTTTTCGACGGAAACATAGCTTACCTAGTTTATTAAAAGTTTTAACGATATAGTTAATGAGTAACTAATACATAGGAATTTATCCATAAGAGCATTCCCGATAGATGAAACCTCGAGCCTGAAAAAAGTGACAAAACCTCGCAGCTTTTACTTCCTTGAGTTCAGTAGACACAAAATCTGAATTTGATGCGAATTACTCGATCATCATAAACATGTCTATTTTAAGAAGATTATTATCCGATTGCGCTTTGACAAAACCTGTTTCAGTCATTGTGTTAAGTCTTTCTTCACGAGGATTTTATTTTTTAATACTTAAACTAATCTATACTAATTATTACAAAGCTGAAGAGTTTGTTTGTTTGTTTGAACGCGAGAACGACGGGTCCGAATGAAAAATCTTTTACTGTTGGATAGCCCATTTATCGAGGAAGACTATAGGCTATTATAACATCACGATGTGACCAATAGGAGCGGAGCAGTAATGAAAAATGTTGCAAAAACAGGGAAAATTGACGCATACGAAGTTGCGCGGTTCAGCTAGTAACTCAATATGAAACAACCGTGAAACATTACAAATAAGCGCTCGATACAATACAAGTTTTGGTAATTTGCTTGGGAAATTTAAAACAGCCACTTTTTGATGATTAAATTTCGCTACAAAAATAAGATAAACTTTAAAAATAATTATATAATTATTTTTTAAATGTATCGTAATTTTATTTGTTACAAAAACATGCCTATATGTTTTTGTAACAATAAAGATCACAAAATAGAATTTTTGTTCATTTTGGAGTGTCTAGAGGTCTTTCATTTTGGAGTATCGAGTGGGAATCGAATCCACAACCTCTGGATTAGCAGTCAGGGTCAAATCAACCAACAGGCTAGTCCAAAATGTTAATGACACAGGGCCTGTAGACAACAGAAGTTGTCTATTTAATCCTAGATCCGCAACTAGTAAATTAATAATTTGTTATGCAATATTACGAAATAATTCCACCACTTCTGAATTTTTGAGTCACGCTACCGCACTAACAAACAAATGGATGCTCGCCCACTGTTATTTAGTTGATTCTATTAACATACAGTGGTTTTGGCCTCGTTTGAGCGATAACAGACAAAGTCAAGGCCAGGCAAGTGCGAGTCAATATACCTAGTACGTTGCTCGCCGGCCGGCATAACATACAGTCAACACGAAAAGCAAATAGAGATGTTTGCTCGATCGAAACTTATACATAAATATATTTACATCTGGTTTTGTAAATCAATGTTATGAAATATTTGTAATTTTAAGACAATTCTCAAGAATATGATTCCAATGTTTGTTGTAGGTGCTATGAAATTATATCAATATCTTTTAAGTAACTATAATATTTGCTATACAGTGAGGAAATGCCGCCAGTATTTGTGGAACCATGCCCAGGGGTCCCAATTTTTAGGATATATTTTAGTTTTATTTAGTCATAATTTCTAGTTTAAATATAGTATTAAATAGTTTATCTAATCATATACCTTGTAAACTTATGAAAATATTGCATTAAACACTATAATAATCTAAATAATGTTATAGATCAGCACGCAGCTAAAGTTTTCAGAAATCTAAAATTCTTTGTTATTGTTTGTCCACATTACAAAAAAGACATCTGTGAATAATTTCAACGTTCTAGATTTAATTTTTTTATTATAAGTTTAGGTTTAAATTTTTTAAATCTAAAAATATGTTCTCTTCCGTTTCCTCTTGTTTTCATTGCTTAACTTCTACATTTTCGATTAATTTTCTGGACAAATAGTAAATGAAAAATACTCTATTTTCTTTTTGAAATTTTTTAAAGCATTTTTATGCAATTTTTTTAAACATAATTTTAAATGTAGGGAGGAAATTATGTATAAAAGAATTCTAACTTATAAATGCTTTAAAAATTACAACAAGTAATGTTTAGGCCTGTCGTCATCATAAACATGTGTTGTGAGACGAATTTTTCTTCCATACAATTAAAATTAAGTACTCTATTATCATTATGAGACTAATTAGAAATAAGTTTCTAACCAAAAAGACAAAACTCACATAAAGATAAAAAAAAAATATTTTTATGTTGTCGTTACCCGAACGGCTTGCGCCTGCGCCGATTATTTCATTGGTGTGACATTGGCCGCCATCTGGAAATAGCTCAAATATACGACGCGGTGTTTTATTTTGCGAACATGTTGTTATGCATTATGTGACTGTAAAATCTTGCTGGATTTTTATGGAATGTTACTAATATAGCAAGTTTTTAGATTTAATTTCTGCAACAGTTGTCTAGATCAAAACTGAGAAAACTCAAAGTTAACAAACGTCTCATATGAATTAAAATATTAAATAAACAAATAAGAAACGCAATTCCTAACCATCAGAACTTAATTTTTAAGTTTTCACAAATTAATCAAAGTTACTTTTGCAGAGCTATGCTATGTCACAGGCATTTTACTCAAAGAGTATATACACAATGAATATTGATGAAATTTGGTGAAAAGATGTCTTAAAGTAGCCGCTTAGTTTGAAAACTAAATAATAAAAATAAATAGTTTTTGGGGGGACTCTAAACATGCAACAGCAGCTGATTTTTTTTGAGTAAACATCAACGTGTTACACATCATTTACGCATGGTCCAACATGCTCCTGCCCGGTTTTTTAATTATTTTGCGCAAAAATCTGTGATGCCAGTAATTCTACCTATAAAAATACTAGCGTCACAGATTTTTGCATTTAAATTGTTTTTTAATTACCTATATTATAGGTAATTTATCAGGATTACCATTTCATACTCATAATAATTATTATTATGAGTATAAAAAGTTAATCTGATTTATCCTTTAACCTATATTATATACTAGCTGGCCCGTGCAACTTTGTATGCGTTAATTTTCCCTGTTTTTGCAACATATTTTTTATTGCTACTCCGCTCCTATTGGTCGTAGCGTAATGTTATATACCCTATACCCTTCCTCGATAAATGGGCTATCCTACAGTATTTTATTTTTTAATTTGGACCCATAGTTCCTGAGACTATCGCAAACAAACAAACTCTTCAGCTTTATAATATTAGTATAGATTTAAGTTGTCTCCGTTATGATTTTACCTATTGTATCTAATTTATGGTATGGTCGCAGGTTTGAGTCCTCCCCCCCCCCCAACCCCCGAGCCAATCCCAACGCCACTCGCCCAACGTGTGGATCTAGAATAACGCTCGTCCCAACGTTGGCGCTAATGCTATTTTTTATATCCACATAGGACCAACGTTGGGGCTAATATGTGGAGCCGGTGTAAAACGTAGTGATTACTTTCTCTGTGGGTTGGTCATGGTGAGTCACTGTCTCACTAACAGCCCATAAACATCCCATGACACGGTTTTGTTCAACGACTGTGTTTACCATAATCGAATAAATTACAATAACAAATGAAGACTTCTTCTATAAATGAGGACTTGTAATTAGCGAGATTGTTACATACACATTTAATTCGAATGAGCTTTCTTTATAATATATAGTGAGGATAATGCAATTTGAGTAGTATATACCATGATTGTCAGTAAATCAAATCAAATCAGTTTATCTATAATAATAAATATAATAATAATATCTTGGGACAACTCACACAACGCTATCTGATCCCAAACTAAGCAGAGCTTGTACTATGGCAACCAGACAGCTGATAGACATACTTATATATTCTAAATACATACATATTATAGATAAATAACACCCAGACACAGAATAAACCATCGTGCTCATCACACAAAGTTTTATCCTGCGTGGGGATCGAACCCACGACCTCATGCGTAGCAGTCGGATACAGTCCCACCGCGCCACAGAGGCAGTCAATCTTATTCTTTTCTTATCTTATCTTATCTTATCTTATCTTATCTTATCTTATCTTATCTTATCTTATCTTATCTTATCTTATATCTATAATAAATCTGTAGAGAGGTCAATTCTGTACATGAAATATATTTCCAAAATAACTATCAGGGGGTGATTAGGGAGCGATACTGATGCCAAAAATGCAATCAGTAAAATTTTTGTCTGTCTGTCTGTCTGTCTGTATAACCGTTATAGAAACAAAAACTACTCGACGGATTTTAACGAAACTTGGTACAATTATTTTTCATACTCCTGAGTTGGTTATAGTATACTTTTCATCACGCTGCAATCAATAGGAGCAGAGCAGTGAAGGAAAATGTTGGGAAAACGGGAGAAGTTACTCCATTTTTTAAGCTTCCGTCGCGTGTGCAACCTTAATGGTTAAAGCTACACAGAAATTATGTATGACGGAAATGTTCTCCTTAAACTTATATAAAAAATATCCTACGACAGCATATGTCTATCTTTTATGGTTGACTCACAATATCGCGTGTAACTCCCGATAGCTTAGCAATTCGAAGCTTTCTGATTATATTTGTCTACTGTTACGTTTATAACACTCTCAGTCATCCCTAATTAAAAAAGTTAACATTATTAACTATTCCTTATAAAAGAATCATAGAAATCGGTATAGAAACACCAAATTATACATGAAATACGGTAATAATAAGCCATCGCGCGTGAATACTGAATCATGCTATCTAGCTATCTTCTATATCTATATACATATAATATAATTGAAATTTTCACGTGTCTGTACATGGCCGAACATAATGAAAAAAATATTAGGAAATGTTCGAAAAGAGTATTTAAACACTTTGCTGCATTTTTAGAAATGTCTCTCTGTCTGTCTGTCTGTTTGTTTGAACACGCATCACGCAAAAACTACCGTACAGATTCGGTTGAAATTATGCACGTGCAATCTAATAGATGCGGATTAACATTTAGGCTATAAATTATCACGCTTTTTCACATAGTAGCTAAGCAGTAAGGGATAATGTCTGTAGCTATTTTTCGTTATAAAACAGTAACTACTTGACGGATCTTTATGAAAATTTTACAGTTTTATAGTAAATATTTAAAGTAATTATTTAACAGTTTTATAGTAAACTAGCTGTGCCCGCGACTTCGTTCGCGTAAAAGTCGGGTTTAAATTAAGGAAGTTTATGTTACGAAATAACTTCTGTGTAAATATGTTAGAAATAGTCCTGTCGGGTGAACCGCGATATGATTCAGCAGCGGAAAATCGTCATATAGTCATATATTGATAGCTTCAACACCCAAAAGCTTTGTAAAAATAAATAAGTACCAAATATAGACTCTTTAGGTATTCGTTTACTGTGTTTTTCTGTCATTAATGTGTGTTATTTGTGTCTCTTTTCTTTTTGTCTATTTATTAGTTATTTTTATTATTTTACTGTTTTATTTATTGCTTTTTTTATCTTCTGCATGACTTTTCCTGTTAAATTATAATAATGTCTATACACGTGTCTTATGTGTACTAAATAAAAATCGTTCTATTCTATTATCTTATATACTTAATTTGGTGTGCGGCTTAAGAAGTGGGTGGGGAACGAGTAGCGACGTATTTTTTGTCGCACCATAATGGTTTATCACAATTGTTTCCACAATTAGACATTATTTTTAATTGTAACCCATGAAATACATAACTTCACGCTAAAACTATAAGGAGCTATACACAACATTTTGAAGTTTCATAAGAACAGTTATTTTGACGTTGTAAGTAGCGAACAGTATAGCCTCGAAGCTATGCTAGCGGTCTTTGACAACGAAGTCTCAGGCTCGAATCTGATATCTGATTATGTTCTTTTTGTATTTTTTTAAAATTGTCTTTGTCCTTTTTTAATATTTTTCTCAATGTTATAAGTAGTTATGTTTTCGACCATAGGTAACTTATTTGCTTTGTTTAATATTTTTTTATATTAAAAATCAAGTGAAATATGCACTTTTGTAAGATATTTATAGGTATTGCATGCACTGCTGAGAGTAATGAATTAATCATAGTAGAAATGAAAAACAATATTACATTACAATTTAACAAGTATTCGATATTTTCCAGAATTGATGTGTTCGTGCTCAAAAAAAAGCTATTACACACGTAAAAAAAAAACATGTAGTGCCATCTATGAAATCAAATTGGTCACCGTGATCAAACAATTCCTTATTTGTGAAAACATTTATTAGGGTTTAGGTGCTTGCGATGACGGATTCGTTTCTTGCTGAGTGGCAACATTCTCCTATTTATTTAATTAAATTGCTTAAATTATTAAAAAAACATTAAGTATTAGAAGAAACTTCACTGGTTTTGAAAGTAGTTGGCGTTGTATTCAATAATGTTCTATACTTAGTAAAAGAAATTTTAAAATAGTATTAAAAAGAAACATATTGCTATCATTTTTAGAAATGTTTGTCTGTCTGTCCGTTTGTTTGACCACGCATCACACAGATGCATCGAGGATCATGTTTTGGGGTTATGGTTGGATATCAAGTGTTCATCAATTCAACGATAATGAATGACTCAACGGCCAAGTGTGAGTAGTTCGGGTGACGGGAGGAGGGGGGTGGGGGGTCATTGTCTGTCAACGCGGAGTCTGGGTAGGGGGAGTCCATGTCTTTTTTTCTTACTTGCATCATACGTCAGAGTACCTCTCTCATATGTTACAACATATGAGAGAGGTACTCTCTTATATGTAAAGTGGGATGTGATTTTTTTCTCACCTACCCCATCGTGTGGGGTATCATTAGATAGGTCCTTTTAAAAGCATTTAGGGTTTGTGAAGACTATTTTTAGATTTAAGGATTCCTTTGTGTAATATTAGGCTTTATAGTGAACATTTTTGTTAGAGTCAAGTGTTTCCCTGCCAACTAATTGGTTGATGTTGGGTATGTGAAAAAATTCACGGTAGTAGTATAAATACTAAAATTATAAGGAAAACTATCACAGTTAAGTACTTAGGCTTACAAGTTTACGATAAACATCTGATCAAATGGGAAGTACCAAAATTTTAGTACAAATTCTATTGAAAATTATTAGGTATTAAGTAGGTATAACGATGAAAGAATGAAACAAAAACAACAGAAAACCCACTTCTTAAGCCGCACACTAAATTAACTATATAAAATAATAGAATAGAACGATTTTTATTTAGTACACAGAATACACATGTATAGACATTATTATAATTTAACAGGAAAAGTCATGCAGAAGATAAAAAAAGCAATAAATAAAACAGTAAAATAATAAAAATAATAATAGACAAAAAGAAAAGAGACACAAATAACACACATTAATGACAGAAAAACACAGTAAACGAATACCTAAAGAGTCTGTATTTGGTACTTATTTATTTTCACAAAGCTTTTGGGTGTTGAAGCTATCAATAGATGACTATATGATGATTCTCCGCTGCTGAATCATATCGCGGCTCACCCGACAGGACTATTTCCAACATATTTACACAGAAGTTATTTCGTAACATAAACTGCCTTAATTTAAACCCGACTTTCACGCGAACGAAGTCGCGGGCACAGCTAGTTCTTAAATATTTATCAACATAATAAAAATATAATTAAACTTAAACCTACAAAAATTAAGAACCTATAAAAAAGTAATTATGAGTTTTGATAAGTAGGTAAGTAATGTTTTTCATAGCAACATGATCGATAGCACGATTTTTATTTTAAAATAAAATTATCTACCTATTTTAATATTTTAAAGAGGTAAAGTTTGTGAGGTTGTACGGGATAAACGACAATTACACTACCCTAAATCAGGTCCTTAAATCAAAGGTAGGAATGAAATTTGTTAGAGGATTTACTGAACCGATTTTGAAAATTACTTCATCAATTGAAAGCCATGTTGTTTGAAAATGTCATAGGCTTATAATCTATACTTAATAATATAAAGCTGAAGAGTTTGTTTGTTTGAACGCGGTAATCTCAGGAACTACTGATCCGAATTGAAAACTTATATGACTGTTGGATAGCCCATTTATCGAGGAAGGCTATAGGCTATATAACATCACGCTACAACCAATAGGAGCGGAGCAGCAATAAGAAATGTTTCCAAAAATCGGGAAAAATTTACGCTGACGAAGTTGCGCGGGACAGCTAGTATTATTATTAAAATATATATATTACAGGTCTTAATCGCGCGCGTGAATAATTTAAGGTAAAATACCTTGTTTATTGCCCGACGTTTCGGTCGTATTGCATCAATGAAAATTGTTGCAAAAACGAGGGAAAATGACGCAAACGAAGTTGCACGGGTCAGCTAGTAGGTTATAAGATGATACCCAATATCTGTTTATTTGTCACTATGCAAGTCATCACATTGGACTTGAAGGCATGACATAGGCACTTCAAAGTTATCTGAGAAATTAAAAAAAAATATTATGACATAATTTAACAGTAGCAGATAAGATTAACATTGAATTTTAGACCAGCTGACCCGCGCAACTTCGTCTGTGTAAAATTTCCCTGATTTGGTCGTAGCGTAATGTTACATAGCCTATAGCCTTCCTCGATAAATGGGCTATCCAACAATAAAATAATTTTTCAATTCGTGGTCAGTGGTTCCTGAAATCATCACGTTCAAACATACAAACAAACAAACTCTTCAGCTTTATAATATTTCGAGTAGTATAGATTTGTACCTAGCTTAGGTATAATATTTCCTAGAAGGATCCCTAAATCAAAAAATTATATTAACATATCTACTCCTAAATATTTTTAAAATACCTATCTAATGATAAGCCATGCGATGGGATGCGGAAGAAAAAAAAATTACCACTTTTTCGGACTAAGTACCTAGTATGTATATACACTAGCTGTCCCGGCGAACTACGTCTCGACCATTTTTTTTTGTAAATCGGGTTCAATTGTGAATCTAAACCATCCTCAAATCCCCCTGAACTCACACTAAAAAAATCATCAAAATCGATCCAGCCGTCTAGGAGGTGTTCAGTGACAAACACAAGCACACAAGAAATATATATATAAAGATATATACCTATATCCATGCCAGATTGCAGAGGATTAACAGTCTCTGAGTTACACTGTGGACGGACTGACGGAAGGACATGACGTAACTATAAGGGCTACGGAACCCTAAAAAATGCCACGGAAAAAAGATTGAAACGGCGCGGCGGCTACCTAGAGATTAAGGCATCGGACTCGTAATGGAGAAGTCGCGGGTTCGATTCTCACCCACTTCTTATACAAACTTATTTAGCTTAACTAGAGGAAATAATAAGATTACTATTTATGTGCAACCCTTATTGCCTTGAAAAAGAAAATTAAATGTCGGAATATCGTCATACTTGTTTTTAAAACACAAACCTCTTTCATTTTATTAGTAAAGAAAGAGGCTCAATTACCTTTTCTTTTTTATCTCATGTCAGAAGACCTTGTCAGAAGTCAAACAAATGTCAATGTTAAAATCATTGAGATTACAGACATTTTCTGAATATAGTTATCTAAGATTAAACGTAAAGAAAAAAGGAAGAATTGGTCCTCTACCCCTAAGTCCAATTTGCTTAAGTTATTTATTTTAAAAAGAGCGAAAAAACCGCTAAAAAATGCATGAACCGTAAGTTTAATCAAAAAAATTGTTAATTATGATAAAATATCCTGTTATAAGCAATCGTCAAGTTTTTTGCAGTAAAACACCGCTTAAAAACCTGTTCTATTAAAAACATTGAGTTCTTATTACCAGTATTACTTACAGCAATATGCAGCAATAATAATGCACTAAAAAAAATAAAGTAATTACTGGGCAAATGAGCTTTAAGAACTGTCTCAAAATGAGGAACGCGTTGCAGTGACATTCATCAGTTAGGGTGACACTGATATTAAGTTTATTGCAGTCATAATCAAGTTAAACCTTTTTTAAATGCTTAAAATTAGCCTTTTAATTTGATACCCATAATCAACACACAGTACCTAATCTATACTAATATTATAAAGCTGAAGAGTTTGTTTGTTTGAACTCAATAATCTCAGGAACTAAAGGTCCGAATTGAAAAAATAATTTTACTGTTTAATAGCCCATCTATCAAGGAAGGCTGGCTATCATTTGAAAAGGAGCGGAGCAGCAATGAAAAATGTTGCAAAAACGGGAAAAATTGACGCATACGAAGTTGCTAGTCTTATCTGCTTCTGTTAAATTATGTCTTAATATTTTTTAACTTATGTCAGATAACTATGAAGTGCCTATGTTATGCCTTCAAGTCCAATGTGATGACTTGCATAGTGACAAATAAACAGATATTGGCTATCATCTTATAACCTACTAGTTGACCCGTAAAACTTCGTTTGCGTCATTTTTCATCGTATTTTCAACATTTTTCATTGAAGTTTTTCTACTGTTGGTCGTATCGAGATATTATAATACTAGCTGTCCCGCGCAACTTCGTCTGTGTTCATTTTCCCCGTTCTTGCAACATTTCTCATTGCTGCTCCGCTCCTATTGGTCGTAGCGTGATGTTTTATAGCCTATAGCCTTCCTCGATTAATGGACTATCCAACAGTGAAAGAATTTTTCAAGTAGTTCCTGAGATTACCGCGTTCAAACAAACAAATAAATTCTTCAGCTTTATAACATTAAGTATAGACATAGCCTATGACATTTTTAAATAACATGGCTTTCTACGACTGCTCGTCTCTTCATTTCGTTGTATAAAACGACCGAGGTATATTGTGTAGGTAGGAGTAGTTGATCCCCGTTGCTATGCCCGCATAAAAATTGATAAATGCAGCTCCGCTCACGATGAATTTGAATTTAAAATTAGATTTCAGGAAATTCAAGGTGTGAGGGACCAAGTAGAGCTCAAGTTTCTTGAAATCAAATATCCGATTTAAATTTTCTGTACTCTTGTGGCTTTAAATTTGCACTCATAAATTTAAAGCTACACTTTTGATAAATATAAGGTTCCTTTCTTGCTGTCACAATAGGTGAACAAGAAAAAAGTACAAGTCAATACATACTCGTTGCTATTCTTTTGAAATTGGCAATTTTTACAATGTATGCTTTGTTTATTGCCCGACGTTGCAATACGGTCGAAACGTCGGGCAATAAACAAGGTATTTTACCTTATTATTTACGCGATTAAGGCCGCGATTAGGGCCTAAACCTCATAATAAACAACGATTTTGTTCCAGTGAAATAGTCTGTAGGTGGTTAAGGTCATAACTTCAAAAACAAGTGATAGGTGATTAATGGTTAATGTATTAAATATTTACCAAATCGTATATTATAAATTTATTTAGTGTTATGCAAAGAAGCCACGATGGGGAGGATTAGTATATTACAAATAATATCTATAATAATAATAATAATAATATCTTGGGACAACTCACACAACGTCATCTGATTGCAAACTAAGCAGAGCTTGTGCTATGGCAACCAGACAACTGATAAATATACTTATATATTTCTAAATACATACATATTATAGACTAGCTGTGCCCGCGACTGCGTTCGCGTGAAAGTCGGGTTTAAATTAAGGTAGTTTATGTTACGAAATAACTTCTGTGTAAATATGTTGGAAACAGTCCTGTCGGGTGAGCCGCGATATGATTCAGCAGCGGAGAATCATCATATAGTCATCTATTGGTAGCTACAACACCCAAAAGCTTTGTGAAAATGAATAAGTACCAAACACAGACTCTTTAGGTATTCGTTTACTGTGTTTTTCTGTCATTAATATGTGTTATTTGTGTCTCTTTTCTTTTTGTCTATTGTTATTTTTATTATTTTACTGTTTTATTTATTGCTTTTTTTATCTTCTGCATGACTTTTCCTGTTAAATTATAATAATGTCTATACATGTGTCTTCTGTGTACTAAATAAAAATCGTTCTATTCTATTATTTTATATAGTTAATTTTGTGTGCGGCTTAAGAAGTGGGTTTTCTGTTGTTTTTGTTTCATTCATTCAACGTTATACCTACTTAATATTATATAATAATAACATATAAGAGAGTGCCTCTCTTATATGTTACAATGATGCAAGTAAGAAAAAAAGACATGGACCCCAGACTCCACGTTGACAGACAATGACCCCCCACCTCCCTCCTCCCGTCACCCGAACTACTCACACTTGGCCGATGAGTCATTCATTATCGTTGAATTGATGAACACTTGATATCCAACCATAACCCCAAAACATGATCCGAGATGCACCTGTGTGATGCGTGGTCAAACAAACGGACAGACAGACAAACATTTCTAAAAATGATAGCAATATGTTTATTTTTAATACTATTTTAAAACTTCTTTTACTAAGTATAGAACATTATTGAATACAACGCCATTTCTTTCAAAACCAGTGAAGTTTCTTCTAATACTTAATGTTTTTTTATTAATTTAAGCAATTTAATTAAATAAATAGGAGAATGTTGCCACTCAGCAAAAAATGAATCCGTCATCGTAAGCACCTATATAATAAATGTTTGCTAGATCTTTTATCTGTGGTTTTCACAAATAAGGAATTGTTTGATCACGGTGACCAATTTGATTTCATAGATGGCGCTACACGTTTTTTTACGTGTGTAATGTCTTTTTTTTGAGCACGAACACATCAATTCTGGAAAATATCGAATACTTGTTAAATTGGAATGTAATATTATTTTTCATTTCTACTACGATTAATTCATTACTCTCTGCAGTGCATGCAATACCTATAGATATCTCACATAAGTGCATATTTCACTTGATTTTTAATATAAAAAAATATTAACCAAAGCAAATAAGTTACCTATGGCCGAAAAAATAACTATAACATTGAGAAAAATATTAAAAAAGGACAAAGACAATTTAAAAAAAATACAAAAGGAACATAATCAGATATCAAACTTGAGCCTGAGACTTCGTCGTCGTCAAAGACCGCTAGCATAGCTTCGAGGCTATACTGTTCGCTACATACCACGTAAAAATAACTGTTCTTATGAAACTTAAAAATGTATTCCATGGGTTACAATTAAAGATAATGTCTAATTGTGGAAAAAATTGTGATAAACCATTATGGTGCGACAAAAAATACGTTGCTACTCGTTCCCCATAGACGTTAGCGTAATGATTCATAGTGTAAATAATGTCCTAAGTATAGTATTTACTATAAAACTGTAAATTTTCATAAAGATCCGTCAAGTAGTTACTGTTTTATAACGAAAAATAGCTACAGACATTATCCCTCACTGCTTAGCTCCTATGGGAAAAAGCGTGATAATTTATAGCCTAAATGTTAATCCGCATCTATTAGATTGCACGTGCAAAATTTCAACCAAATCTGTCTGGTAGTTTTTGCGTGATTCGTGTTCAAACAAACAGACAGACAAACATTTCTAAAAATGCAGCAAAGTGTTTAAATACTCTTTTCGAACATTTCCTAATATTTTTTTTCCCTAAGTTCGGCCATGTACAGACATGTGAAATTTACAATTTTATTATATATGTATAGATATAGATAGATAGCATGATTCAGTATTCAAGCGCGATGGCTTATTATTAGCGTATTTCATGTATAACTTTGGTGTTTATATACCGATTTCTATGATTATTTTTTATGGAATAGTTAATTATGTTAACTTTTTGAATTAGGGATGACTGAGAGTGTTATAAACGTAAGAGTAGACAAATATAATTAGAAAGCTTCGAACTTCTAAGCTATCGGGAGTTACACGCGATATTGTGAGTCAACCATAAAAGATAGACATATGCTGTCGTGGGATATTTTTTATATAATTTTAAGGAGAACATTTCCGTCATACATGATTTCTGTGTAGCTTTAACCATTAATGTTGCACACGCGACGGAAGCTTAAAAAATGGAGTAACTTCTCCCGTTTTCCCTTCACTGCTCTGCTCCTATTGATTGTAGCGTGATGAAAAGTATACTATAACCACGTCTAGTAGTTTTTGTTTCTATAACGGTTATACAGACAGACAGACAGACAGACACAAATTTTACTGATTGCATTTTTGGCATCAGTATCGATCCCTAATCACCCCCTGATAGTTATTTTGGAAATATATTTCATGTACAGAATTGATTAAATAACACCCAGACACAGAATAAACCATCCTGCACATCACACAAAGTTTTATCCTGGGATCGAAGCCTCTTGCGAAGCAGTCGGATACATTCCCACCACGCCACAGAGGCAGTAAATTTTCACAAAAAAAAAAACTCATCCTGTATGATGATTTTAAGCTTTTCCACTAACAGAAATATATCTCCAAAATTTCAGTTAGTAGGTTTAATGGTTTAGGCTGAACATCGATGAACGAACAGCCCTGCACCTGTAAGATGGCGATTGACGCAATTAATTAGGGCAATTTCAATATAATTTGTCCTCATTTTTGTCTTTCTTTGGATTGAAATTTCCAAAAAACCTTTAAAGGTTTTTGGAAAACGCCTAACACCCGATAGGAGCAGAGCAGCAATTAACAATCTTGCAAAAACGGAGAAAACGCGCATACGAAGTTGCGCGGGACAGCTAGTATCCGTTTTGACCAGAGCAGGACCGACGCGACATACAGACAGGTATTTGACCAAAAACAAAAATTAAAACTTTAAAAAATTGCTGTCCGGTAAAGAGATTCGTTCAAAGTCAATTAAATAGCATTCGAATATAAACAGGCAAACAGTACAACATTGATGTTGATAACTTTCGCGATTTGTACACATTAAGAAATTATATATATATGTACTACGGGGTCTTAATCGCGTGAAAAAATTAAGGTAAAATAACGGTATTGCTATAGCCGGGTTAACTTGTCGAAATGTCGAAAAATAAACAAGGTATTTTACATTTAATTATTCACGCGATTAAGTCCCGTAGTATATTTACATCAACTCTTACCTACTCTAACAGCCACAAAGTTTACAATCATTACACTTTAATAAAACTAGCATATTATAATGCATATGGACCAAACAATATTATACAATTGACTAATCGCTTAGCAACGGTATTAGGGTATTATGAAGTGATGTCATAATGTACCCACTGGCGCCGCCTTTCGATTTTGTACTGGATAAAGGTATATTTCCACTAGCGACGTGAGAATTTGATGCGAAAGTCTTAAAATCTCGCCATCACCACACCCTTGTCCACAAATAATTTCCTAATTAGGGTAGAATCATCATCTGAATCACAATTTCAGAAGGATATATCGGCATATCTTCATCAGACATAATTTTATTTTATTTTTTTATTTATTTGCGTAAATGTATTAGGTACAAATTACGTAGATACGAACTCATTTAAAAAAAAAAAAATTATTCATTTAAATGTTAACTACAGCCATGTATGCACGAACGAGGAAAATATGGTGAACACGAACATCGATCACGGAACATTTGGTTCGTACGTGTGGACGTAAATAACGAACACGAAAACCTTGCGAACACTGTTCTGCATAATTATGTTCGCGCCCAACCCCTCAGCAAGCGTAGATGGACAATTGGAAGTGGTCGACAGTGAAGTAGCCAATAAACCAAAACAATGTTGCTTCAAATTTGAACGAACATCGCCCGCACAGAACAACCAAATTGTATCGCCACGAACATTTTTGACGAACATAGTCTTCGATTGATGTTCGTTAGTGGTACACACGTGCGAATCAAATTTATTTATTTATTACTTATTCATTAAATTATTTATTTATTACTACGGGTCTTAATCGCGTGAATAACTTAAGGTAAAATAACCGTATTGCAACGGCCGTGGTTACGGGTAGACTCGTCGAACATTTTACCTTAAATTATTTACGCGACTAAGACCCGTAATATACCTATTTAATTTTTTAAAGTGCTTGGATTACCTACTCAAAACGGCCTCTAAGTTTACAATCATTTCAGTTTAATAAAACTAACATATTAAAATGCATAAGGACCAAACAATATTACACAATTGACTAATCGCTTAGGAACGGTATCAAAGTGTTCGATGTGTTTACCAAGTTTTTATTCGTTCGTGCATACACGGCTCAAGGTGCATAAAATAACTTTAAGAAATCATATCAAACTTTACAATAGGTAACAAATATATGTTTATAACAATACGAGTCAATTGTCATCGTTAACAAATATTTCAACTCTTATCTCGCATGTTTATCTCGTCAATCCACACCATTTTTATCAACGATGAGGCGAGAATTATTTAACCATACAAATTCTCGCATCCAAGTCTTGCCTCGCGTGTGGTAATACATCTTAAAAAGCTAAAAACAACCGACCGGCTTACGGACGCCATTCTTCGTCGTGTCTCGTCAGTTACGCCGCGAGCTCCGTTCCAATAGCACATACAACACAACAAAAACGCGTAAGTTCTTTCAATTTTCATGGTTTAAACATAAAATATAATTTTATTTACACTAATATACGATATTTATTAATGTATTAACACTACAAGTTTTATTTTAATATTATACGTATAGTTTTAGTTTTTTGCTGATAAAATAATGCCGGTTTGTACCTACTTAGGTTATTTCTGCGCTTCACTCAGTTTGTACGAATTGTTTGCAATTTAAAATACGGTTAGATTATTGCGTTATTGCAATTTTGAATTGTTGTGTATGTGTAATTAAATTGGTTTTGAATTGTGGTGGATATTTTTGAGTATATTTTTACTATGCCTAATATTGTGGGCAGGTAGGCAGATAGATCGTATATTAGTGTTCAGATCATTCTTTATTTATTTTATTTATTCATGAAGTACATAGATACAGCTTGTGTCTGTGAAGCTCTTTTTTATCTCTACTAAGGATGTATGTATGTAATAAAGATAAATCATATAAGGGGCATTTGAAGTTAAAATGTTCTGTATTTTTTTTACCAAATTATATGATGATTTAGAATAAGTTAATATATACCCACAGAATAAGTACCTACACCTTAGGTAGGTACCAAGGTACTATCAATTAATTTAATGGTTCTATTGTTTATTTTTTGTAAGTAGTTTTAGGTACCCACCTGTTATGGCGAGGTACATGGAATTATTTTAGGTTATTGTTGTTTATTTGTTTATTCAATTTACACAAATGAATTTAATTATTCAGAAAGTACCTACTTACAGTATTAGAATAGTAATTAATAATAATTACTTATTTATTTCACAAACAAGGTTCACATTTTGTTCTTATTCTAAAAATGTACATTAAACAGATTATTAGGTACTTAAAAAATAAAGAGGTTGTCGTTGACCACTGTACTAGTATCATAATTTCTTGCATTGGCAAAGGTATTTTTTGTATTTTTTTAACAAACCTTCATTTACCTACCTTTACTTAACTATGTTAGATACCTACCTACAAAAATCCATTAGGTATTGTTTGTCTTAAAATTCTAAAATTGCTTAATTGATTTGTTTTTTTTATTCCCTCGATACTTATTTAGTTTAAATAAACTGAAATACACAGCTGTGAGTAAATTGAAAACATTTAAAGTTGGTAATTTTATATAGTTAGGTACTTTTCAGCTATTTTTGTGTTTAAAAAACTACCTACATAGAATGTTTTTGTCCACAGAATAATGCCGAAGTTTGTGTACCGTTATTTCCAATGCAAGGCCCTGGGCGAGGGTGCTCGTCTGCTGCTGTCATATGGCAACCAGGAGTTCGAAGATATCCGCCTTAGCAGCGAGGAGTGGCCCGAGTACAAACCAAGTAAGATTATTATTTTTTTTTTTAAAGTTATCTAGCAATGTGGGATTTCCGTCCCACATTGCTATAACCACAGTATAAAAAGCATAAAGTAGGACGATGCTTTTAAAGTTGAGTTGTAAATACTATTGACTGCCTCTGTGGCGCGGTGAGAGTGTATCCCCCAGGATAAAACTGTGTGATGAGCACGATGATTTATTCTGTGTCTGGGTGTTATTGATCTATAATATGTATGTATTTAGAAATATTTAAGTAAGTTTATCAGTTGTCTGGTTTCCATAGTACAAGCTCTGCTTAGTTTGGGATCAGATAGCGTTGTGTGAGTTTTCCCAAGATATTATTATTAAATATAATGTCTTTGGACAACCGGTCCAGGTTTACCAAAGAGGGTGCACTAAAACAATGATTTTTTTTTCTCTCAAAATATCGTAAAACATAGGTAGGGTTCAAAAACAGACAAAAAAAAATAGGGACTCAAATTTTCATCAAATTTCTACGGAGCTGTTACTGGCGTACGTGACGTAGGGGTCACAGTTCTAACCTAACCTAACTGATTGATTTTGTGCAAATTGTTTTTTTTCTTTTTTAAGTTACAAAATAATTGGCGGCTTGTTTTTGAAACCTATGTTTATAGATATTTGAAGAAAAAAGGCCAGTGTCTAGGCCGTGTGGTACCGGCTTAAGAATAGTACCACCCCATCACTTCCCTTTAGGTGTCGTCAAGGCGACTAAGGGATTTACCACCGGAGGGCGGGCAGCAGCGTCCTCTGTGTACTTTAAAGCCTTACTGCGATCGCCAACCCGCTCGCCAAGCGTGGCGATTATGACAATTACCCCCAGGGTACTGGGGAGACCCGTGCCCAGCAGTGGGACATCATATGGGTTGATATGTATATGTAAAGAAAAAAAATATTTTAGTCACCCCCTTTGCTACATCCCAACCGGATAACCCACACAACACCATTTGATCCCAAACTAGGCAGAGCCTGTACTATGGCAACCAGATAACTGACACACATATCTACATACACATTCTTATATATTTGTAAACACATACTTACGTATATTATATATGAATTACACCCAGACAAAACATCAAGCTCACTATACAAAGTCTAGGGGATCGAACCTCTGACTTAGCAGTTAATGCCATTAACCACTAGGCCAACAGGTCAGTCGAATAAATGCCAACATCGAGAAAAAATCGTAGGCTGCTCCCCCCTGCTTCGAGTCCCTCATACCCTCCCCCCCCACAACACTATTGCTCCGTCTATACAGCTTTGTCGAACGACTGTATAAGTTACTATGCTGTATAGTCGTTGGTTATTATACTGAGTGAACTATAACTCTGTGACAGTATTACAAATAACAGCGTTTCAAAATTGAGTGACGTTTTAGCATTCGATAGACCGTAAGGCAGGTTTCTTTGCTGCGTATGAGTGCAGCAGTCGAGCTTATGATTGTAAACCAATGTTCTAGTAAGAGATTTGATCTTCGCACAGAACACCATGCATTCCTTTATGATGTCACATCATCGATGTTGATAAGATGTAACTAAAACCAATCTGTAACCAAAAAAACTTTTTTTTCATGAAAACGACACGACAGCTAACAGTTCCATAAAAAGAGAATATAAATCATTATTCTCTCAATTTATTTTAATTTTTATTACTTAATAATATACTTAATTAATAGTGTGCAACTGTAATTATCTAATTACAAGTATAAAATAATTAATTACAAAATGCTTTTTGGCTATTATCGAATATCAATAAAGCGTTAGTAATTTATTTATACTAATATTATAAAGCCAAAGAGTTTGTTTGTTTGTATGTTTGTTTGTTTATTTATTTGAACGCGTCAGGAACTACTAGTTCAAATTGAAAAATTATTTTAGTGTTGGCTAGCCCATTTATCGAAGAAGGCTATAAGTTCAGCACACAACAGTTTCAAATTATGGTTAAATAAATTAATGCTATTGTCACTACCGTATATTGAAATTAAATAAATTAAATTAATTGCTCGGGGTTTCGAAACTAGGCCATATTAATTCATTAAAAAACTCAATTTCCTGCTCGGCATGTGCACTCAGTATTATTTGCACATGCCAACCCTTGAATATGACCACACCTTTTTGTTACACCCTTCTTCCACTTCTGACGTTCATAAGCGTTGCATTTGTAACCTAAATTAATAAAGTATTGACTTTGACTTTTAACCCTGTATAAGTAGCTTGTATCTAAAAAATGCACTCACGCATCCATTTGTTACTAACTTCAGCCGCCTTATTCCAAAAGCTGGACTAAACCTGGTTTGACGAAAATCCTAGTTTAAACCATGGATCTACGAAAATCTTTATTACAAAACGAGGTTCATCGCTTAATCGATGATCATCTTTGGTCCATAGCTTAGTCTTTCAATCACCCTAGTTTAACTATGGTAATAACCTTAAAATGTCAAAACTTAACAATTTAAAAGTTAGACCATTTACAATTTTGCGTATTTTAGTTTCAATGAATAATGACGAATGTTGAATTTAAATAATTAACTAACTAAATATAGTGTTGCAACAAAATAAACGCAAAAATCGAGTGAAATGCAATGTGTGACAAAAGATTTAAAAATACATGCATAATATTGTTTTTCAAAACATTTATCACAGCTTGGAATTGAGAGAGAAGATTTAACATACAGAACTCAGAGATGTCCTAAAATTAAAGTGGTCTGTGCAATGTTTGGGTCAACCAGACTCGGCGTGAAGTGTACCTACGCAGTGTGGAAAGTTGAAGGTCCACACAGATTATTTTTGTTCGACAATAGTATCATTAACTGGTGCTCTATGTAAAACAAACTGATGCATTCCACTTATATGTCACATTATTAGATTGAAGTTGGAAAATCACATTTGGAATGTCTGATAGGTGGTCTGGAGTAGTGCGGCAAAAACCAATGTTGAATATACTCAAAATGCACAAAACAAAGTAATAGAAACATCATCTTACCCAAAACTTACTAGTGAACTATATAGTGGAACTAAATAAACATTGATCAATTTAAAATTTAGTTGGTAAAGTGTAACCATGGGTATATTGTCACTAGAAACAGATTTAAACTTAGATTATAAGTAGGTACCAAGAACTGAATATTATGTTTATAGGAGCTCAGCTAGTTAATACTTTGCTACAATGTTCCTTTAAACATAGACAGAGAGTACAGATTGGTTACAGGTTATTGAAATTGTGATGTAATAACTATTATGCACTACTTAACTAGACAGACTAGATAATTATATTTAAGATTCTCATGAAAAACTAACACTGTTTATATAATAAACAAAAAATGCATACAATTTAAAATTTACTGTAAAATAAATAACTATACTAATATCATAAAGCTGAAGAGTTTGTTTGAACGCGGTAATCTCATGAACGACTAATTCTTTTGAACTTTTTACTGTTGGATAGCCCATTTGTCGAGGAAGTCTATATAATATCACTCTACAACCAATAGGAACGGAGCAGCAATGAGAAATGTTGCAAAAACAGGGAAAATTTATGCAGTTAGTCTGCATAAATTTTCCCTGTTTTTGCATATTTGATGTGCGGGAAAGCTAGTTATGTATAAAGAAATAAGGATATAAACTCAATATTCCTTTTCAAACATAGTTTGAACAGGGAGTACAGATTGGTTACAGATTAATGAAATTGTTAACATCCATTTTGTTGTCAAATGGAATAACTAATAAGTGCTACCTAACAGTTTAGATAATAATATTTATGATTCTCATAAAAATGTACTCTGTTCTTAGGAAGAATAAATGGTATCTAATAAATAATGATTCTATGTAGTTATTTGAGAATTTCATTTCATAGCAAGCTCACTGATATTAAATAATAAATATATTCATAAAATTTGTTTTAATTGTTTGTTGTGCTTCAGCCGAAGCTTCAGTACCTATGTTGAATCTAGGCATACTTTCCCCCAATACATTCAGAACAACGAGTGCAACAAAGAAAACAGTAAGTATATTAAAAATGCATTATCTTATTGAGTAAGTATCCTTAAACTATTGAACGAATTTTCATCCAACCATGCTAAGAACTGTTCCAATGAAACTAGCTTTGTAATAAAAACTCGCATCCAAGTTCCTATAAGTGTTTGGGCGCTATAATTACTCAGATTAAACTTATAACATCCATAATAATGTCGTGAGTTAATAAAATTTAGGTTATCATCATTTGTTTACATTTTTAGTACTACTGACACTACTGACAGCTATATATGTAACGTTCCGATCCTGACAGAATCTATTTTATTATTCGTAAATTGCAGGCCGAGGACTTTTATGTCAGGTTTATATTTTGAAAATTACGTAGTCCTGGCGAATAATTTAGCTAATAGAACGTCTAAATATTTTTTTCTCAATGAAAACTATACTTTCAAATTATATTGGCTTAAAACGGAACGTTATTTTTGAATGATAAGAAAAATGAATGAACTAAATTGATTATAATCTGTGGCTGATTGCAAGATCCTTTGGTATCAGCTGGTCCACGGATTATCTAAGCTTTGTAATAAGACCAATAGTACAGTACTAAATCCTGGACTTGAAAGTCTTAGCCTAAACCTTGATTTAGTCTTCTCTTTGTAATAAGGCGGCAGGTGTTCCAGTACAGGCCAGCTAACATAGTTTGCGCGTACTTTTATTAATGACTGGATCAAATTAAATAATTGGAACGATAATGTTCCTATAACGCTATGACTAAGGAACTGAAACAATGAATGTTTTTATTCCAAAAGTAGTACATTACAAAAATGCTTACAGTTAGATAAGAAATGGTCTCAATGCTTAGAGAAACCAATGTAATAAATCAAGTTTGGTTAATATTTCTTAGGTATATATGTCGCCAGCTACCAACTGTAGTCAACGTGATTAGGCCGGACTGAAGTAGGCGACAAGTGGTTGCGCAGATGCATTTTTTGGAAGTAAATGGTGACAGGAAGCGGGGGGCGGGGCGGTAACTAAACCAAGAGAATTAGAGATACGATTACGCATTACATTGTCATAACTAGTATTACTATCGCATGTTTTTTGTGATTATTTTCGTAAAGAAAGTTTTTTTTTTAAGTTTCTTTAGTATTTACCGTAACTGTTCTAAATTTAAACTTTTATGAACTCATTTAAATAGTATTTTTATACTGTTGAATTCAATTTTTGTTAGTATTTTTAATCGATTAAACAAAATTAATCGTTTTCGTAATTTTAAGGTCGCATCTCTTTGACATGCGTGAAAGTGATAAGAACCTAACTTCAATCCGGTCAAGTTACGTTGATCCAACTGTAAGTTTGCGTGTCTGATGTTGGCGCGTAGGTGAAAGAGACGGACGGGGAACGACGTCCCAGCGCCGAACTACATTCGAAGACAACTTCACAAACGCAAACTTTGGTGGCGCTAATTGTACTATTGTAATTAATTTAACCAAAATATTGTTATAAGGACTAGATAACATCTCATCATATTTTATAAGGAAATTAGTTCAGATATATTGTGCCATCTGATTTAAATTCTCCATCCGCGACCTCTCAATTGCAGAACCGATGCCTTACTTGGCTAAGACGCGCCAAACGCGCATTTTTAAATCGAAATACTGAAGAACCTACGGATTATACCGGTATTAAAAAAAAACACCTATTCTTTGTCTATCATCTTCATATCTATACTAATATTATAAAGCTGAAGATTTTGTTTGTTTGTTTGTTTGTTTGAACGCGTTAGCGTGAATATCTCAGGAACTACTGATCCGAATCGAAAAACTCTTTTACTGTTGAATAGCCCATTTATCGAGGAAGGCTATAGGCTATAAAACATCACGCCATGGCCAATAGGAGCGGAGCAGCAATGAGAAATGTTGCAAAAATGGAGAAAATTTACGCATACGTAGTTGCGCGGGACAGCTCGGTATCTTATAACTATTTATTATACGGGAATTAACGGCAATTTAAAGGTAAACAATGCGCGTTAATTCCCGTATAATAAATAGTTATAATCATGCAACGCGAAAGTTTAAATGTTAGTACAGCTAGGTATCTAATAAAATTTTAAATTACTTGCTACTTAAACGAATTAAAAAATATTTTATTAGGAACTGCTACCGTCTGATTTTAGATTGGGAATAAAATGTCCATTAAGTACTTAAAGACAATAAAAGGAAATGACACAAGGTTTGTGTTATACGGAACCGTTGTAACGTGTCAACATCCTGCCATCAACAATATATTGTTATGGATAGAAGCATTCATTGAATATGATGGCCATTGATACAAGTTACTTGAAGCACTTGAAGTAATAACAATAAAGTGGTTGAAGCAATGAAGTGTAGGAGTTAGATGGCTGGAGGTCACTCCCCCTACAGTAAATAGCTTGTCATTTAAATTTGAATCTTATATTGTATGTGATATAGTGCAGTTTATTACGTCATGATAAAGTAACCAGCACTTTGTGGCTAGTGGTCCGCTGACGGCAGACGGCTAGCAATAATTTCAACTATAAGATTGGTGAATTATAATATATCTATACTAATATTATAAAGCTGATGAGTTTGTTTGTTTGTTAGTTTGAACGCGGTAATCTCAGGAACTACTGAACCGAATTGAAAAATTCTTTCACTGTTAAATAGCCCATTTATCGAGAAAGGCTATAGGCTATGCAACATCACGCTGCAACCAATAGGAGCAAAGCAGCAATGAGAAATGTTGCAAAAACGGGGAAAGCATACGAAGTTGCGCGGGACAGCTAGTCCTAAATAATTGAGATAAAGGGCAGGAAGATGATGATGATTTTTTAATAACGGATGTTTCCAATATCCGATTTTATTCGCTCTTTGGTATAAAGTTCTTATCTGGAATAATTTTGACGTGAGAAAAGAGTTGTTCATTTTGGCATCGCCGTCTGTTAAAAAGTGATAAATTGTTTTTTTTTTTTTTTTTTTTTTAATAAAGATAACTAGCAATGTGGGTTTGAGTCCCGTATTACTAGCAATCTTGTTAACCCCTCCAGCTAAGCTCAAAGGCTTGTGTTAGGAGTGGGTTCACGTCGGTAGTATAATGGGTAGGATTCGAATCCGCGCCCTCACGATTGCGAGACCGATGCCTTCACCATTAGGCTACCGCCGCTTTACAGGTGTAAAAATGAAAATAAGGTGTTAAAATGAATTAGATTCAATTATAAAACTTAATTTCAAATCAATTTATTGGTAACGGCTACTAGAGACCAACTAGACGTTAGAAGTTCATCTTTGAGTTTAAAATTAAAATGCGGGTATTAAGGTTGACTGCCTTTGGCGCGGTGGGAGTGTGTCCGACTGCTACGCAAGAGGTCGTTCGATTCCCACACGGGACACCACTTTGTGTGATCCACAAATTGTTGTTCCGAGTCTGGGTATACTTTGTGTCCGTGTCTTGTATGTTTGTAAAGTCCCTCGCGACACAGAACCTACTGATGGAAGTTGTCTTTAAAAAAAAAGCAAAATCTTCGTCTGTCGTTTGTTGTCGTCAAGTTTGTATGAAACTTAAGTTTGTGACGTCACAAAGTTTTATTTCATACAAACTTCTCTAGGTTAAATTAGATTTTTTTTTTTCTATTTTTATAAGTTGATAACATAAGGTAGCGTGGCCTAATTATGTCATATTTCTTGACGTGATCGCGTGATGTAATTTATATAAGATAACATTATATATCTTTTGCCATAATCATTATGTAATTATAGTGCCTATGTTTGTACTTTATAAGATAAACGTTAAATAATAAAGTGATGAATTGATGATAAACTTACGCTATTGGAACATTTTGTAGAA
This sequence comes from Herminia tarsipennalis, assembly GCA_945859575.2. Classification (NCBI taxonomy): domain Eukaryota; kingdom Metazoa; phylum Arthropoda; class Insecta; order Lepidoptera; family Erebidae; genus Herminia; species Herminia tarsipennalis. Next base: position 21,454,785 of record OX243846.2, read on the forward strand.
TTACGTATCTACTAGCTTTCGCCTGTGGCCCCGCCCGCAAGGATGTCGGTTATCGCGATAAAATCTATGTCCTTTCCCGGAACTCAAACTACCTCCATACCAATTTTTTTCTAAATCGATTCAGCGGTTTAAGCGTGAAAACGTAACAGACAGACGGAGTTACTTTCACATTTGTAAAAATACTTTCGATAAATCTAGCTAATACTAGCTGTCCCGGCGAACTTCGTCTCGACTCTTTTTTTCTGTAAATCGGGTACAATTATGAATCTAAACCATCCTCGAATCCCCTTGAACTCGCACAAAAAATTTCATCAAAATCGGTCCAGCCGTCTAGGAGGACTTCAGTGACATACACACGCACACAAGAAATATATATATCTATATACAACTCTTCAGCTTTATAAAGATTATAAAGCTGAAAAGTTTGTTTGTTTGTACGCGGTAATCTCAGGAACTTTTAGTCCGAATAGAAAAAAATATTTTACTGTTGGATAGCCCATTTATCGAGGAAGGCTATAGACTATATAACATCACGCTACGACCAATAAGAGCGGAGCAGCAATGAAAAACGTTGTAAAAACGGGGAAAATTTAAGCAGAAGAAGTTGCGCGGGTCAGCTAGTATTAAATGAGGGTCAAACTGAAAGTTCTTAGAAAATCAAAAACTGATTACATTAGCCAGTTATTAGTTTTATTATATCTTTTCAAAATATTGTCCATTCACGTCAATACACCGCTGCATGCGATGGAACCACTGGGAAAAGCACTTTGCCCACTCGTTCTTAGGGGTCTCTTCAATGGCATCGCGATACGCAGACACCGCTTCTTCAGCATTCATAAACCGCTTTCCTTTAAGTTTTTCTTTAATTTTTGGAAATAAATAAAAATCACAAGGCGCGAGGTCGGGGCTATACGGCGGGTGACCCAGTAATTCAACGTTTGATGTCGCCAAATAGTCGATCGTTCGCTTGGCGGTGTGCGACGAGGCATTGTCGTGGTGAAGGAGGATCCTACTGCGAGGTCGTTTCTCTCGAACTTTTTCCAAAACAAGTGGCAAACAATTGGTAGTGTACCATTCTGCAGAAACTGTTTTTTGATCCTCTAACACAATTGTTGCGAAATGACCTATCCTTCCAAAGAACGAGGCCACCATTTTTTTTCCCGCACTTCGATCTCTTTTCACTTTAGTTGGCAACTCCTCGAAAGGAAACACCCACTGAGCAGATTGTCTTTTGGTTTCAGAATCATAACAGTAAATCCAGCTTTCGTCACCTGTTAGTATGTCGAACACAGCATTTGAGTCACCTCCGTTAAATCTTTCAATCATTTTACGGCACCAGTCCACACGATGGAGTTTTTGAGCCTCAGTCAAATTATGAGGTATCCACCGGGCGCAAAGCTTCCTGACCGCTAAATGTTCGTGGAGGATTTTGTGCACTTGACTCATACCGATGCCTAAGCTTGTCCGAATCTGCTGATAGGTCACTCTTTTGTCAGTCTCTATCATACGCCGCACAATACAGATGTTATCTTCAGTCGTCGCCGTAGAAGGCCGTCCCTCACGTAAATCATCAGTGAGATTAGTGCGACCACGTTTAAACTCATTAAACCAGTTGTAAACAGTCGCACGAGATGGGGCTTCATCGTGAAAGGCCAATCGTAGTCTATCATAACTTTCTTGTTGACTTAAATGACATCGAAAGTCATAAAAAATCATTGCACGAAAATTTTCTCGTGTTAAATTCATGTTGACGTGACACAGACAATTTTCAATTTGCCGCCAAATCGTAAAACAAATGACAAATGAATGAAATATGTACTCAGTAATATTGGCAAAGAGTTATATTTTTAAATTTTAGAATTATTTTTTTATTATATAGTTTATAAGTGGCCAGTTCTAAGAACTTTCAGTTTGACCCTCGTATCGGGACTAAATCGCGTCAAATACTTAATTGAAGTTACGATAAGATACCTTTCACTTTAACACACGAGGTTTCGATCGAATTGCACCGATCGTCGTCGTCACGGTTAGCGATATCTCTGTAAGGCGTGTGGATTTCACCCTCGCCCAGTGTAATATTATCCCGATCGGTTCGATTCGATCGAAACGTCGGATAAATAAAATAAATAAATATTTTACGCGAATAAATCTCTTAAATAGGCAGCTAATATCTAATGTGTGTTGCAACATGTTCGCGACGTCACAGGAACAGCTCACACCTAAATAATATCTTTGGTTGTCATAAGTCAGAGTCAGATTTAAAGGTAATTTTCCTTTATATATAAATTCTGATATCTTTGATTGATCGTGATATGATTCTGATGACTAGGGGGCGGCTGATTTGCCATATTATAGTTTAAGAGCTAGCAAGTCGAAAATTATTGTAGACTGTTTTTGATATTTTGTTTCTTACTGAAACATGATAACGTATGGATTTTGTTACTATACCGGGAGCAAAGACTTCACACTACCACTAAGTGTAATGTTTAAGAACTTAGTTCTTGGCTGAAGAATTTGTTATTCGGAACAAGCTTAGGCGACATTCATTTATTACGTAAAACGATTTTGGCCGGTTTTTGACCCCATCTCTCCCCTATGTAAGACAACATAAGATTTGGCCGACCCACTTCCCCCTGTTTAATATTTATTACGTAAGAATCTTGCCTAATGGCTAAAGTATCGGACTCGCAATCGTGAGGTCGCGGGTTCGAAACACAAGCCTTTGAGCTTAGCAGGATGGGTTGACAAGATTGCTAGTAATGTCGGACCCAATCCCACAATGCTAGTCATCTAATTTAGAGAGAAAAAAAAGAGAAAAAAGAAGAAAATAAGCTTGGCTTTATTTTTATTTTTGAAAGAAACAATATTTAGGAACGGTTTTTGTACTTAATACATTTATTAAAATATATATATTACTCAAACTACAACGGCCGTGGTCACGGGTAGACTCGTTGCAATACGGTCGAAACGTCGGGCATTAAATAAGCGCACGTGATTAAGACCCGTAATATAAATATTTTAATAATGTGTACAAATCGCGAAAGTTTATCAACATTTAATACATTTAATCGACTCTTAATTTAATTTAAAACAAATTCTATCGCACCTTCGTACTCGCGCGGATTTGCGCATTTCGCGCGCATTTTATAGTACTTATAGTAAGTTAAATTACTTATTTAAACTTTGCACATTTTTGTGATCTTACGTAAGAACTGTCTAGACCAGGGGTTTCGACAGTCCCACCCTCTTGTATGAAAACATAAGACATGGTCGACCACCCTGCCCCGCTTCTTAATTGTCTTACGTAATAAATGAATGGCGCCATATCTCCGGGAGTAGGTACTGGCTCTGTAGAAAGTAGTTAATCTTGTCTTTTTATTACAGTAACAAAAACAACCCGATGGAAACATCGGGTTGAAGCAGAAGCTTACTAAGAAAGATCAGAAAAAAAAAATCTTTTTATTTTTTCTAGTTTTTTTTTAAACATTTAGGTGCTAGCTCTCGAACCATTACTAGCATTGTGGTTTGATAATATCCTTATCACTATCATAAGTATTTTGATAAATGTCATACGATCAAAAATTATGAATTGATGACAAATCATCAATACCTATATATTTTTAGTGACTTGTACAAAATGATATTGCAATTTTTAAGTTTCATATCGGTTTTAAAATATTGTATCTGATAAGAAATGAATTTTTCCTCGCGTAATGTTTGTTTGAAATTTGAACTGATGACAATGGCTTACCTACAAACTTAGATAAATATTTTTTATAAATCATGATATGCAATTTATACTTCGACTTGGGAGGCAGATAACTGTAACCAATGCAGAAAATGCTATTAATAACCATATTAGGAAATTATTATCACATAATAATCTATACTAATATTATAAAGCTGAAGAGTTTCTTTGTTTGTTTGAACGCTGCTATCTCAGGAACTACCGATCCGAATTGAAAAATTATATCACTGTTGGATAGTCCATTTATCGAGGAAGTCTATAGGTTATATAACATCACGCTACGACCAATAGGAGCGGATCAGCAATGAGAAATGTTGCAAAAATGGGGAAAATTGACGCATACGAAGTTGCGCGGGACAGCTAGTGTTAATATATGAATGGACTATGAAATTTTCTTACTAGGTACATACATTCAGAGAAAGTTACTGAATAAACTAACTTGGTTAAGCCTGAGGGTATAGTTCAATTTCCACCCAAATGAGTTTATTCTGTGTCTCGTAGGTAGGTAGGTAGGTACATTTATTTAATTAAAATAAATTTCTTATCGTCAGTTTCGAAGAAACTCAATAAAAAAGACTAAACTAAAAAAAAAGGTTATTTTGTATGAAGAAAGTACAAAGTTTAACGGGTCAGCTAATCAGTTTTCTGGTTGATAATGTTGGACTCTCCACACTTGAACCGAATTCCACCTAACATGATCACTGATACACACCTTCATTTTTATCAAATAGCAAAACCATAGTTACTATACCTACCGTATCAAAAGATACAATCATGCGATAACTGCATTGCATAGCAGTTTCATTTCGGCGTACAATAGTACCATATCACAGAATAAACATACAGAAAGCCGGTTCTCTACAAAGAGAGAAAACAGACTCACACAGCCATAAACGCTCACGTACACAGATCTCGATAGAATCTCAACCGAAACTGTGCACGCTGAGATCGTCCGTACGTGCTTGGTTGTGTGTGTGAATTTGTTGTTGACCTGTGAGCCGGCTTTCAGTGCTTATGTATTTGTGGGTATGTGGACCAATCGCAGCTTCCTATTGTGTTGATAACTCGACGTGACGTGTCTGTTTGTATTCGGTTACAATGTAGGTGCGCTTCAAGGTCGATGGGTGTGCCTGATTTTATATTTGTTATGCGGGAGGTGTGACTTGATGCTTGTTGCCGTGAGCGATCGTCTATCTATCTATACTTATATCTAAAGAGTTAGTTTGTTTGGTTAAACGCGCTAATCTCAGGAACTACTGATGCGAATTGAAAAATTATTTTACTGTTTAATAGCCCTTTTATCGAGGAAGGCTATAGGCTGTATAACATCACGCTATGACCAATAGGAGCGGAGCAGCAATGTGAAATGTTGCAAAAAACGGGAAAATTTACGCAAACGAAGTTGCGCGGGTCAGGTAGTCTATAAATAAAAGGATAAATAAAATAACTGATTGATTAATTTCCATCTCTTTTTAGGGTTTCGTAGCCAAAATGGCAAAAAGGAACCCTTATAGTTTCGTCATGTCCGTCTGTCTGTCTGTCTGTCCGCATGTCACAGGCATTTCACTCAAAGATTACTCAATGAATATTAATAAAATTTGGTGAAAAGGTGTATTGTAGTAGCCGCTACTTATTTGATAGCTATGGTTGAAAAGGTCCATTGTAGTAGCCACTACATAGTTTGATAGCTAAATAATAAAAATAAATATTTTTAGGGGGGGGACATTCCATACATGTAACAGAAGGTTAAAAAAAATCAGCAAACATCAACGTGTGGCACATCATTCGACAGGTCTTTTTAAAACATTATAAGGTTTCAAATAAACTTTTTTGATTGAGTGAATAGTTTTGGAAATAATCGCTCCGAATATGCATAAATTGTGTCCCCACCCAAACCCCCAAAATTATTTCGGACATGATCGGACATACCATCATTGAGTTATTGCCGAAAAACTGCGTTACTCAACAAAAAGGCGTAAGTGTCATGTACATACGCTCTTCTGCTGATGCAATTATTCAAGGCTGCGGAACCATACATTGAGCATAGTCTGCACCTGGATAGGTATAAGCCCTTTGTCGCAGGGGACTTTAAAATACAGTGACGCAAGAGGTCTTGATTTTAATTCTCACATCACCAATGGGGGACACCAATTGATATTTTTTGTATAGGTACCTATTAAAGGGGTCACCACTTTATGTGATCTACAAATCATTGTTCCGAGTCTAGGTGTACGTACTTTTAGTCGTCGAATGTTTGTAAAGTGTCCCACGACACAGGACTCTTACGCCACCATTCCTTAGAATGGGATACCTATTATGAGACTAATACACCATTTATAACTATTAGATATATTTCGGGACTTAATCCCGTGAATTATTTAAAGGTACGGACCTTTTATTTACACGACGTTTTGATCGAATTACACCGATCGTGGTCACGGGTCGACTTTAAAAACAATCATTTATAACATCATCAATAATTTATTTTTAAGAAATAGCTTCGCTCGTATAATGTCATACGACGTTTAAGTGAAGACTTGCAAGTATAGTATAATGTCACCCAGCCAGTGACAATTTAATATTTATTAATAAGCTTTGATTATATAATGTCTAGATTCCTTATCCGGCATCTAAAATTGAAGCAAAGAACTGTCAAAAAGTACGGTCAAATGGACGTACTTTTTGAGAGGTGAGAAGACTCCTGACAGATGTTCTAGCCATAGTTATTCTAGCGCGCCATTTTCAACGAGTGTCAAACGTCAATAATAGTAGCTTAATTCTAGACATTGTATAATCAAAACTAATCAATAATAAAATTATTTATTGTATTCTAATACATCACCTTTCAATGAATACTCTAAATTTGAAGAAATCTTCAAATTTTCGCTTGATCCAGCTAACCTGACGCCTGAGTTACGTTTGATTGGCCTGTGTTAATGTGTTTTTCATATTTTGTTATATTATACAAAAGTAATGTTCATTATGAGGACTTGAGTAGTTATTATTAAATAGATAAGAAAGAAAAAAAAAACATTGCATAATGTGGTATGTAGAGCAGTTTTTCATAGTCTGAAATAGATTGTCAACAATGTTAAAACCAATAGAACATAGCACTCGAACTAGTCATAATCAACTAACAATTGATTACCTACCTTCTAGTAACTGATTATGTTGAGTAACTGTCAGTTATGTAGATACTGAGTGCTGTGTTATTTGAATAGCTGCAATATGGTGTCTGCCTGAAGTAAATTCAGCCTCTTTTTAAGAAACGTCCAAAATGATCCGCTCCCTGCAAATTTGTATGAAATGCTAGCATGTGACGTCACGTTCTCTGTGGTCAAATCATTTACTTTTAGTGTTTCTCTTTAAGATTATTCATTTATTAAAGTTTACAATGTTAATAACTACAAGCTAGATAACTCTACATACGAACTATATACATACTATTAACATTATTTACAACTTACTTAATAAATTACAAAAAAGAGTTAGGCGTCAAAGAATTCCTCCCCATCGATGTCTACCGGTATAGTGCCCAGAAGGCTGGCCGCATTGCCTCGTTGTATGGCAATGCTTATTCTCTGTGCAAAGAAAAAGCCAGCCTTCTGGTCACGAGATGCTCTGACAAGACGCTGGGAAATGTCTTTGAATAAGAGGCGAGCACTTGGACCCCATGGCCCTAGCGTCTCAACCCCAAACGGCTCAAATATGTAATCTCCGACTATTATAGATTACTATGACTGCCTCTGTGGCGCGGTGGGAGTGTATCCGACTGCTACGCAAGAGGTCGTGGGTTCGATCCCCACCCAGGATAAAACTTTGTGTGATGAGCACGATGGTTTATTCTGTGTCTGGGTGTTATTTATCTATAATATGTATGTATTTAGAAATATATAAGTATGTTTATCAGTTGTCTGGTTTCCATAGTACAAGCTCTGCTTAGTTTGGGATCAGATGACGTTGTGTGAGTTGTCCCAAGATATTATTATTATTATTATTATTATATTTGCGCTGTTTGAGAGTCTCCGCAGATGCAGCAGCAGCTTTAAGATTAAAAATTAATAGAGACGTTAGATTATAGATGAACATATTTTTTCATGGATATTTAAGATTATAGATATTTTTACATGGTTAGTATAAAATATTTTATTTTGATAGTAGTCAAATAGGTATCCAATAGGGTTGCTATTATGAGTAAAACTCCTCACAGACTTCGATTTGTTATCCATTTCATAAAACACCCCCACCCCAACAAAAAAATGCGATTTTGAACCGGGGACAAATTAGTTCGTAAGTCACAGACTTGTCCTAGATACCACAATGGGAACACTTGACACCATTTCGCACTTAACCGGCGTGATTACAGTTACAGCCCGCAGAAAGGAGACTTGTGACCTTGCATTGGACCGTACCCAGGGACCGTCCCAGGGTACACTTATGTCATTGGAAAGTTTTAGGTTCGATTTCGAGCATTACGTTACAATACGGTCTCCATGACCGACAAGCATTCACTTGCAACAAAACTTTTATGATTCTACTAGCTGTCCCGCGCAACTTCCGCAACTCCGCGCAACTGCGTAAATTTTCCCTTTTTTTTATAATCCTATGTTACTTCTAATACTTCCAGGAATATGTGTACAAAGTTTCATGATGATCGGTTGAGTAGTTTTCGCGTGAAAGCGTAACAAACAAACTTACATTCACATTTATATATTAGTAGGGATTTTCGAAGTGGTCTCGGTGGTGGAATTTTTTTAATTAATGTTACTAGTTGTATCAAAATATTACAGATTGTATCATTACAAGTTGCGCATTATAATGCTTAGTTCTCCTCCATCAGTGAATGTCTGTGTTATAGGTTGGGCAATGTAATGCTTAGCCCTCCTTCACTGATGTAATGCTCGGATCTGTAACGTTACATTACAAGCGAATACTCGCGGTGAGGGAGGGCCTCTAAAGGCGAAATAAATATTTATTTATTTATTTATAATGCATTTTGAATGATAGTGCTTGTGAACTAATGCACCTGAAAGATACAACGTAGTTTATAGACTGAAAATAAGCACCTGCATGGGACTCCATACAGATGTATATACCCGTCCCTATAACTTTAGAATGCAAGCATCAATTAATGAAATTATTAGGTGCATATAATTTCTATTTGACTTAATTACTGTTACTGTCTTTCTGATGTTGGAGGGCGTGACGCAGTGGCAATGAAAGTGATCGACAGGTATAAATGCAGGCACTGAAGATCAATATTTCTGACGTAGTTAGATAGATAGAGTTATACAAACCGCCCTGACACTACCAACATCGAAGGCAGCTATACTTTTATGTCTCGTAATGACTTTCAGGCTAAAATGTATGAAAACAAGCTAAAATTAATATCTGAAATATTTTGGCACCTCAAATCTGCGATTATTTTCTAATTTTGATGTATCTACCCAGAGTCACTCACAACTGAGACGAATCTAACGATACCTCTCAAGCTAAAATCCATAAAACCATTTAGGCTCTAGAGCGTGCCAAATAAATATACATACAAACATAGGTACATACACTCAAAAAATATAAGCCTTCTTATTTAGCAGTCGCGCCTCAGCCAAATATCCCTGAGGATGTTTGGCTGTGGCGCGCGTTAACTGTGCCCTACAGAAACGGGGCAGCGCCAACAGCACCCTGAATGCTACGGAGTTTTATATTGGATACGGAGGGTATTGTAAGATTTTTGAGTATAGTTAGGCAAAGAACATAAATGAAATAGTTTTTATCAAGACGTCGTAGTTGCTACTATTTTGACAGTGAATAAATATAAATAAGTCAGACTCTAGAAATCAAAAACGACTAAATACCTACTGACATTCGTATTTTTTTTCAGAGACCGTGTTCGGTCAAATGCCAGTTCTGGAGATTGACGGCAAGCAGTACGCACAGAGCGTCGCCATCTGCCGGTACTTGGGCAAGAAATACGGCGTCGCTGGAGACAACGCTGAGGAGGCCTTCGAGATCGACCAGAACGTTGACTTCCTCAATGACATTCGCACCAGTGAGTAGCAGTTTAATTTTACAATAAATATAGAACATAATATATAAATAGATGTATTCTCTTGTTTTGAAAACAGCATTCAGTTTTTTGGACACTACTAAAACAAATGGTCTACAGATGCTTTGCTTATCACGAATCCTTTTCTTAACTACCTATAAATACAATTTACTTGTTAATGTCATTTTTTGTAAGAAATTCTCTCAATTACAGTGAAAATCTCAAAATTAGTAGCGTAATTTAGAAAAACTGAGAGTAGAAGGTGACTTTACTATACACTTTATTATTATTGCAGAGGCTGCCCTCGTGCACTACGAAGCTGATGAAGAAATCAAGGCAAAGAAACATGCTGATCAATCCAAAGACTTGTACCCTGTTCTCCTAGAGAAACTGAATGAAATTGTTGTCAAGAACGATGGTCACCTTGCAGCTGGAAAGGTAGATATCCTTATTAAAGATTCTAACCGCAGCGTTTTACTAAACGATACTTCAGTATACGAGTTTATTCAAAAAACTTGGTTAACTGAGTTCCACTATCGCCTTTGGTATTTATAAGGTTGCAGTATACAAGTTATTTATCTAGCTTCTTATAATTCCTCTGAAGTCTCGCTCACACATATCGCTGGCCTTCTCAATCTTCCTACCGAGTAAGTAGTAATATTTAGGTGGCACTTCAAGCCAAAAAGACCTTGTCACATTTAAAAACTCAAAAAATCTCAAAAAAATTATCTCTTCATATGTGCTATTTAGATTAATGTGGTCATAGCCAATATTTAGACATTATTTTACAATTTTATCTTTTCTTTCAGCTCTCATGGGGTGATTTCATATTCGCGGGCATGTTCGACTACCTGAAGACCATGCTCCAGCAGCCAGACCTTGAGAAGACCTACCCGGCTTTCCAGAAACTCATCGACAATGTATACTCCATTCCTCAAGTCAAGGCTTACGCTGATGCTGCACCTGCTTCTGTCTACGGTTTCTAAACGAACAGTGGCAGCCATATTGAATAGAGAGTAAAGAGCACATTATTTTTATTATTATTCTTGAATCGTCAGATGTTGAGAACATCAATACTATATCTTGTAACTTTAGCCTTAAGGATGAAATTAAAATAAATACTTGTTATTTTTAATGTTTGTTTCTATTTTACCTGTTGACGTCGATTTGTTCTATAGAATATGACGTCACAGGACAAAACAACACATTTTTTTTCCTTTTTAGGGTTCCGTAGCCAAAATGGCAAAAACGGAACCCTTATAGTTTCGTCATGTCCGTCCGTCTGTCTGTCAGCCTGTATGTCTGTCTCTCCGTCTGTCTGTCCGTCCGTATGTCACAGGCATTTTTCTCAGACTACTCAATGAATATTTATGAAATTTGGAGAAAAGGTGTCTTCTAGTAGCCGCTACTTAGTTTAATAGCTAAATAATAAAAATAAATACTTTTAGGGAGGGGGGGGGGGCACTCCATACATGTAAAACAGAATCATATTTTTTTTGACACATTGTTAGACAGGTTTTTTTTAAAAACATTTTAAGTTACTATTTTTTTTTTGATTGAGTGAATATTTTTGGAAATAATCGCTTCTAAAGTTGCATAAATTGTGCCCTTAACTTTTGAACCATTTGACAAAAAAAATATGAAAAAATCAATCACAAAGGTAGCAGATAATAAATACCTAATTAAAATTATTTTGGACATGATCGGATATACCGTCATTGATTTATAGCCGAAAAACTGATTTTCTCAATAAAAGAGCGTAAGTACCTTGAAACATACGCTCTTCTGCTGATGTAGTTATTTAAGCATGTCAGACCATACACTGAGCATGGTCTGACATGCTCTTGTCCGGTTTTGTATTCCATAGAATGACATACTAACTCTTCACCCGAGTCTACGGTATTACGGTAGACTTGGGAGAAGAGTTAGGATGTAATTCTATGTAAGTACAACAAATGAAAGAAAAGAAATTCTATGAAGGTTCTATGTAACAACAGAAAAAGTGATATTACAAAGCGTCTGCATGTACAGGAAACTGTTTGTTTTGAAACATATCAACCCATATGACGTCCCACTGCTGGGCCCGGGTCTCCCAGTAGAACCTACTTCCTTTCTAGATCTTGAGGATAATTGCCGTAATCACGCTTGGCGAGCGGGTTTGCGATCGCAGAAAGGCTTTAAAATATGCAGAGGACGTGTGTGTGTCCTCCGGTGGGAAACCCCTTAGTCGCCTTGACATCTCTGTGGCACGGTGGAAGTGTATTCGACTGCTACGCAAGAGGTCGTGGGTTCGATTCCCACACGGGACACCACTTTTTCCGAGTCTGGGTGTACTTTGTGTCCGTGACTTGTATGTTTGTAAAGTCCCCCGCGACACAGGGCTTGTACCAAACTGAGGGAGCCGTATTTAAAAAAAAAAAAAAAACAACGCACGGGTAAAGATTGTTTTGAAACAAATTGAGTAAAATCTGCCGGCCGGCTTTTAAACGCCATAGTAATGTTTAGATACATATCCGTTTCTTGGTACACGTACCAGTTTATAAGTGCTTGTAACTACTACGATATACATTTAAAAAATACACATAAATCGAAACTAATATTATAAATGGCAAAGTAACTCTGTTGTTAGCGTTTTCACGCTTTAAACGCTGAACCGACTTACATGAAATTTGGTATGCAGATAGTTTAAGTCCTGGGGAATACATAGGAAAGTTTTTCACGCGGGCGAAGGCTAAAAAAATTAAATCGACATCGAAGAATAAAATTACTTTTTTAAATTGTAATTTTATTATTTGGGAGGGGTAAAAGTTGGGTTTTAAACGATTTCTGCCTTCTTCTTTACCCCAAAAGAGTAGGGGCAAAGAACCTGGCAGGTGTGGTTGAAAACGCATAGGGGACACCTTTGCCCAGCTGGTTGTGTCACAGTACTGGATATAAAAATGTATTTTGGACAGAAAAATGTCCTCCAATTATCCCATTGTCCAGCTATTTACTTTTAATGGCAAGTATTTATTGCACCTACACTATAACTACGCAAAGACTCGGTCTAACATATTTTGAAATAATAAACATGGAGCTGTAATGAAAATGATGACAGCATATTTTGTTACCATTTTCACAACTTTCAGCTTGATTTTTATCTGTACCTATTGATGATTTTGGTATATTAACGTCTATATCAGTATTTGAAACGGCTATTACACTACCCTAAGACGAGGTGGCCTTGAAAATTTGTTAGAGAATTAGGGCCCAACTCTTATTACATCTCTCTTTTTAAGGGTTTAGGCTTATACACTACACTGAATCAGAGACTGATTCAGTGTGGTGTATAAGCGCATTAGTTCTGTATACCAGAACCAGTTGTTATTACCAACATTTTCTGATACCGGGTACCAGTAATAGAGCGTCCTTGCCACGCCATTCGGCGCTCGGATTAGATTAGGCAGTAGTGTCGCGAACTCGCACCCGACAGCACCACAATTAAACAAAAACACGTAAGTAGTTTTATAATACATAAAATATACTGTGATATAAGTTATAATATGCATGTATTCGATAATATGCCAATCGTTCTCGGTTAGTATTAGGTATTTATGTATAGCGACTAGTTTTAATATTGTCATTTGCTATTAATAAAATGCAGGAAATAAGTTACTTGAGCGGTCTAATCGACAACTTCTGATTTGTTTTTGAGAGATGTAGAACTTATTTGTTTAGCATGAAAATGAATTGTTTTAATTATAGCTAGGTATATTGTATTGTTCTACTCATATGTGCGGTGCATAGTATTAACTATGTTTATGTGAGTTTTTGATGTATGATTGTGGAGTGCCGTCATATTTTTTGTTTCTTTTTTATTGTGATTATTTTTTTAATACTGTTAGTGCCGAATTAAGCTATGTAAGCTACAGTAATACACATAGCTTTATTCATTTATTTATTTATAAGGTACATTAACAATATACATACATAGCATTCATATTACACTTATATGTATATCAATAACAAATGTACACAGCATTCGTTTTAGATAAGACAAATATTTGTACATATGTCTAAACAGTGCAGAAAATATAAAATTAAATGTGATGTAAAAAAATAATATTTACAATTGTACATTTGAAATTAAATTAAATATTTACAACTTAAATAATAACAAAATAAAATTAGAATAAATAATAACAACTTAAGTAAAATCAAATATTTCTATAAATCAGCTTTTTCAAATAAAAAAATAACAAGAAATCAAATATTTTTAATTATACTTACATTTTAGTCATTTTTTGATATTTGAAACAAATTTGTCAAAGAACCTATAAAAATACTTTACACAAGATTCATTTTGTTTTTTTCGTTTTCATTTCATTCGTTAAAAAAATAATCAATATATTTTTCGAATACGTCATTTTTAGGGTTCCGTAGTAAAAGGAACCCTATTAGTTCCACTATCTCCGTCCGTCCGTGCATCCGTCCGTCCGTCCGTCTGTCCAGATTAGCTAAGAGACTCTTAGTACTAGAAAGCTGTAATTTGGCATGGAAAAAAATAGGGTAAGTATTTACCCTTAAAGTGGGGATGGGATTTCTTTTTTCTCACCTAAACCATTCAGTGGGATATCGATGGACAGGTCTTTTAAAAATATTTAGGCGTTATCAAGACTATTTTCCTACTTTTATTAAATATTAAGCTTTAAAGTACATTTTTTTATTAGAGTCAAGTGACTAGCCAGCTCAACTGTTATTTTTGAAAATGTAAAACAAAATCGCGGTGGTAGTATCTATCCATAACAAAATTAAAAGGAAAACTATCACAGCTATGTATACTTTGTAAGTTTAGGAATAATAGCTGACCAAGTGAGAAGTAACAATAATATTTTTGTACAAATTTCATTGAAAATTACTTAAATTTTAACGTTGTTAGTAACAGAACCATCAAACAAAAAACCGGGCAAATGCATGTCAGGCCACGCACAATGTAGAGTTCCGTAGTCACACCCCCCCCCCCCTCCATCCGAATAATGCGGCTTATGAAGTGGGTTTTCTGTTGTTTTTGTTTCATACTTACAACGTTATACCTACTTAATAATAATTTTCAATGGAATTTGTACAAAATTTTGTTACTCATTTGATCAGCTGTTACTCGTAAGCTTGTAAAGCCTTCTTAGCTGTGATAGTTTACCTTTTAATTTCACTATAGATACTACTACCGTGATTTTTTTCACATACTCAACATTAACCATTTATCTGGTGGGGGGGGGGGGATTTGTACTTGACTCAAACAAAAATTTGCATTGTAAATCTAAATATTTCATAAACGGATCCCTAATCTATTCATCATCATAATCCCAAAACGTTTTTAATAGACCTATCGAATGATACCCCACACGATGGGGTAGGTGAGAAAAAAAAACACATCTTTATTTTATATATGGGGGAGGTACCCTAAAAAAAGTATATATATTACGGGTCTTAATCGCGTGAATAATTTAAGGTAAAATACCTTGTTTATTGCATTGCAACGGCCGTGGTCACGGGAAGACTTCCCGAGACCACGGCCGTTGCAATACGGTCGAAACGTCGGGCAATAAACAAGGTATTTTACCTTAAATTATTCACGCGATTAAGACCCGTAATATATATATTTTAATAATGTGTACAAATCGCGAAAGTTTATCAACATATCAACCCATATGATGGCCCACTGCTGGACACGGGTCTCCCCAGTAGAACCTACAAGTATGTAGATCCTGGGGGTAATTGCCATAATCGCCACGCTTGGCGAGCGGGTTGGCGATCGCAGTAAGGCTTTAAATACACAGAGGACGCTGCAGCCCGTCCTCCGGGGTGAAATCCCTTAGTCGCCTTGACGACACCCACGGGTAGAGATGGGGTGGTACTATTCTTAAGCCGGCACCACACGGCATGTTTTCAAAGTTTATCAACATTTACCCTAAAAAAAGGTTTTTCAAGATTTTATTACTTTCACTTTTTCGGCGTAAATAATATGTGTATCCATGCAAAATTACAGCCTTCTAGCACTAAAAGTCTCTGAGCAAAGCTACAGACGGACAGACGGACGTACATAGCGAAACTGTAAGTATTCTGTTTTGCCAATTTGGCTAAGGAACCCTAAAATCGACCGAGCACGGGAACAAGCTAATTTGGAATAAAATGATCAGTTATCGACACTCCAAGACTGACGTACCTAAGAAAGTGTAAGGTTTATTTTTAGTTTGATAACAGCACCCATTTCGTTAACTCATGGCCACGAGGGAGCGGACATTGTCTCATAAACAGCACCTACATGAGAATGATATAACAGGCGCTCGTTGGTGAATTTATTTATTAAGATAATTGACACAATCATACGAACGACAAACTGCTTCAGGAACGCGTGATGATGACATAATGTCGCTTACTTAAATTTGGCCAATTTTCAGAGGAGAAAAAAACTGATTGTTTATTATTAAGCCTTCGTACGCATAACGGTTTTTAAAAACAAATATATTCCACGGAAACAGTACATTTTACTGGGATAAAAAGGTAATTTATGTGCTATTCTGGAGTATACTCCAGAGCAGCACACATCAGATACGCTATAGCATAGGTATATCTGTGCCGAATTTCATCCGCATAACAGTTTTTAAAAAGAAAGATTTTCCACGGAAACAGTACATTTTACCTCGATAAAAAGTAATCTATGTGCTATTCTGGAATATACTCGCGTATTCGTGTTCCAATTATCGTGTCGATCGCGGTCATCTGAAATCCCAACTCTCCCATCCCCTAATAATAAGAGCGAGAGAATAGAAAAAGTACTAGTATTTGCACATAATACTTATGCACTATTATGCCTTTCAGGTGCCTAATTTTTGAAGCGGCTGTAGCCTAATGGGTTCGAATCCTGGCCTTTATACTACCGACGTGAACCCGCCCCTAACACAAGCCATAGAGCTTAGCTGGAGGGGTTAACAGGATTGTTAGTAATGTGGACCACAATCCCACATTGCTAGTTATATTATTAATTAAAAAAAAAAAAACATTGGTTAGTCTCTATAGAGGTTAGCCACCATGACCGATATCATTTAGGAGGACATTATTGTATTCATATAAAAACTAGCTTCAATAGCCCTGACCTTGTATTTCAAATACATAAAGCTTAGTCGTTGAGCCAAGGTCACCGAGTTGAATATAAAACATGGAGTGTTTAATGATGGTGACCCCTTACACGGACGACCCGATTTGGTCTAATCCGATCAATGATTATTTCAAAGAATCGTTCTTAAATGATGCTCTGGAGTTAATAATAATGACAACAAAATAAATGCTTATAAAATCGTATAAAATTTGTGAAGTTAAAGTATACCTTCATAAATCCTGGTAGAAATTCATTGAAAACTGTAAGTGGTAAAACGCTTAACACGAGACGAAAAAGGAACGACGCTCTCTTTATTAACGTAGGTACTTGGTACATATATTATATAAAATTAGTTAATCTGTTAGAATTTTTTAAAATGTGTTTCATGTTTTTTGTAGTTGTTATTCATCTAATTGATGATATGATAAAAAAAATGTTTAATGATAGGCAATTATTTTTTACATCTTTGTAGCCTTAAATGACTAATTTTGGGCACAAAACGAGACTTCGTATTCGAGCGATCCAATTCTGACCTGAGTCTTAATTTTCCTTCGCTTTTATAATCGGACGAGATGAAATTCCAAATAGGAAAAAAGATTAGCTGCAGGACCGAGGGCATAAAGGCATGGAAAGTTATGACTTTTCTCCACACCCATCTATAGATCTAGCAGTGGTTATAATATTGCTTAGCCTCGTGATAATGTAGAAAGAACACATTTCCTCGGTTATGTTTTAAACACCAACAATCCATACATACTAGGCCTACTTAGAGGATTACCGCTCACAATCGACGTGTGTGGAATATTGCACTACATTATTGAACTGCAGGAAGCAGGGAAGAACATTCCAACTGGTAGAAAACCGGTTTCTTCTAACTAAGCCAGATTATTTATTTTGTCCTGAATTCTCATTTTTGTTGACAGAACAATGCCGAAGTTTGTACTCCGTTACTTCCCAGTAAAAAGTTTGGGTGAGGGTGTGCGTTTGTTGCTGGCATACGGAAACCAGGACTTTGAAGATATTCGCGTACCCGTTGAAGAATGGCCTGAGCTTAAACCAAGTGAGTTAGAAAAAAAGATTTTATTTAATTTTAGCACAGAACTTAAGATGACAAAGACAATTAACAGGGACACAAACATAGGGAAAGTTGTTTAGAACTTTATGGGGAATGCAATAAGTATCTACTTTATATGGTATAAAGCCGTTGGATAATGACTACAGTAAAAATGAATTAAATTTCAATAATCAAGCAAAAGTATGTAGTAACAAGATCTGAATAAATGATTTTTTTATTACACAATTTAACGTTTGTAACAATGTATAATTATCAAAACTAATACTAAAACTTTAATTATATAATGTCTAGATTCCTAATCCGGCATCTAAAATTGAAGCAAAGAACTGTCAAAAAGTATGGTCAAGTGGACGTACTTTTTGACAGGTAAAAAGCCGCCATCCGATGTTTTAGCCATAGTTGTTCTCATCAACGAGTGTCAAACGCCAAAGAGGGTATGCTTCGTTTTTTTATAGGCTTATTAAGAGAATGCTCCACCTAGACATTATTTAATCAAAGTAGGTACCTACTAAAAGTTGATTTGACGATCCTAAATTGTGACGTCACGCCTCAGTACTCCATACAAATTTCAAAAGAGCGTGTCGTTTTCACGTTTGGATTTGACTTGAGAGTTTACATCCCCATTAATTTTGTCACGCCTCATACCCTCGACAATATGTATAAAACAAGTCTACATAAATAGGTTTTACAATAAATATCCTGCAGGTGAACGCATTCAAACCTGACTGAGGTGTATTTCCATGTTCACGCTTTTGGTCTAAATTCAACGAGTATTTGGTTAATTTTTGTACATGTTCCTATCTATAGTACGCCACAAGGTCGACATGGCAATTTTAGAATTCATTTTTTAAAAACAAATACATACGTCGCCTGAGCGACTCGCACTTGACCAGTGTCGAGTCAAATCCTGTGAAGTTGACTAGTCTTTGGTGAGATTGGCCGCCCTAATTGATGTTAGTTATTGGACCATTTTAGTTACCTTTAATAGACTAACTAGAAAAATAAAAAGAATAAAGTAGCCTTTGTGTTAATAACCTTTCATGTGTCCGCCGCTATATAGCGCCTTATATATATCTGTCGAACCATATTATGGTTCGTGGACAGATCGGGCGAATCGACCGCCCGTGTTTTGTATTTTATCGATTTACTCGTATCCTCTAATCTATACCTATGCCAAATTTCAAACAAAGCCGTTGATTAGTTCTAGGCTTTTTAAGTCATAAACATTCATCCATCCAAACTTTTGCATTTATAATGTAGAATAGATTTTGTACAAATTAACATTATGCAATATTGGGCAATATTTATTTTTCAAATTATTTCATTACCTCTATAAATACTCAAGTATGATGCCTCAACTATCGCCGCAATTTTCTCGCCCGTGGAGGCATCATACTTGAGTATTTATAGAGGTAATGAAATAATTTGAAAAATAAATATTGCCCAATATTGCATAATGTTAATTTGTACAAAATCTATTCTACATTATATTTACTACTATTATTACATACACTCTCTTAGAACGTGTCATAATCAGCCACTCGTCGCAGCGGTGCGACGAGTGGCTAATTGCGAGAGAAACGTCATCGTCGGGATTCTCTCTCCCGTGGAGACGGTCCCAGTTTATCAAAAGTAGTTCATCATCAGCATCAGCCTATCGCAGTCCACTGCTGGACATAGGCCTCTCCAATTGCACGCCACTTTTTTCTATCTTCGGCTTCTCGCATCCAGTCGGTAATTATTATACAATGACTAGGTAACTGTTATTAAAAGTTAAGTCCTGATAAGCATTCTTATGCTTACCTATGTACTTACTAAAATATTACAGTGATTAATCCCCGATAATATCTCTAGCAATCATCGATTACCTCGAATACTATCGCAGTCGTCAATCTAATTACATAAAATATGGTCGCATATGATTCACCACCACGTACCTAATGGGCCTGGGTAGTTACAGAAACAATCGATCATTTTGTTTCACTTTATCAATGTCAGGGTGAATCACTAGATAGATCGAAACTAAATTACCTGTAAACATTATGATAAATATTCCGAGGGAATATGTTAAAAATAACATGTGTATTTTTCTTTTAATCGTAGTTCCATCTTCGACGTGGTCTGTCTTTTTCCTCCATTTTTCTTCTCTAGGCTATCAGTTCAGGTACTATTTTCTATTCAGTATTAAATCCTGAGGGAATAAGCTTCGGAATATTTCACTTTATTCGCCTGGCCTTATTTATAAAGTACTTGCGGACCCGTGCTAACTTCGTTGAGCCTATGATACTCACAAATAACATGGCTTTCAATTGGTAAAATAATTTTAAAAATCGGTTCAATAGATCCTGAGATTACCCCCCTACAACCTCACAAACTCTACCTTTATAATATTAGTAAATACATAGTCTATATTGGGATGGGATGGTACTATTCTTAAGCCGGTGCCATAGTACCGGCTTAAGATTAGTACCATCCCATCTCTTTCCGTGGGTATCGTCAAGGCGGCCAAGGGATTTCACACCGGAGATAGGCAGCAGCGTCCTCTGCGTACTTTAAAGCCTTACTGCGACCGCCAACCCGTTCGCCCAGCGTGGCGATTATGGCAATTACTCCTAGGATCTATAATTAGTAGATTCTACTGGGGAGACACGTACCCAGTAGTGGGACATCATGTGGGTTGATATGAGTGATGTAGCGAATGTGAACTGGTGCACCTGTGATGCAGTATGGTATAGTTCGCCTGAGACTAAACATTTGTGTGGGACAAAACGCAGTTGTTTGTTATTTTTGTCCTTAAGCTTCAGAATGATACAACAGTTTTTTCATTATTGCACATTATATTATTTACTAATGTTATTTCTAACTAACTATCTAGTAGTATTAATCTTATGTTATCAAGAATCAGTTCGGCTCATTACTTTGCGTGTTACGCAAAGCAATGAGCGGAAGTGATTCATTTCCAAATAGATTAACCATCTATACAAATACCATACATACATAAGATTCATTTTTTTTTAAGAGTAAACGGTTCTTTCCAAGCTGTTCCGGTTTACAGATTACTGCTGGGATTTATCCTTCGGGATGATAGCAATCTAAGGAGACCTTAATAGACGTATAACTTTTTCCTTGAAATCATCCACCATAAAAAATCTAATAAAGCTTCATAACCCGAAAATAGTGTCATGATTTCCGACCTCTTTTCCCAGAGACCCCGTTCGGTCAAATGCCAGTGCTGGAGATCGACGGCAAGCAATACAGTCAAAGCAGCGCCATCTGCCGGTACTTGGGCCAGAAGTACGGCGTCGGTGGCGACAATGAAGAAGACGAATTCGAAATCGACCAAAACATGGACTTTGTCCATGACATCCGCCTAAGTGAGTAGCTTTAAAATCTAAGCGTCGCCTCCGTGAAGCGCGGGTTTCGGAAACTTTTCTCGCTTGATTTTTATCATTCACTATTACGGAACTGTCGGTACTTCGACACACAACACTAAGGACATCTGCACACTGGCGTGTAATGTTTGTTCGGCGAAACCTTAAATTATTCACGCGATTAAGATCCGTTTAATATATATTTTCATAATTTCTAGGAGTAATTATAACTTTTAAACTTACGCGTTGCATTATAAATACAATTTGACACGGGAATAAACGCGTTTAATCTAGGTAAAGTTATTTACCTTATGCTTGACGTTTCGATCGGGTTACACCGACCGTGGTCACAAGCTGACTTCGTCACGACTCCGTGTGTGAGGCGGACGTTTCTTCATCCACCCTCACATTTTCTTGTTTCTTCCAAGTACCCGCGCACACAACACTAACCGTGTCCCTATTCTGTAAGTCGACCGACGGGTGCCTATTCTGATATCTACACGATTGCGAACTAAAACGAGGTGGTGTTAATTTAATCACTGGATTCCACGTCGGAGATAGTTTAAATCCATCTTCTCGATTGAAATTTTTGTATTTTTAATTTCAATCGCTTCTCGCACTACTCTGGAGTAAAAGTGGCGATCGGTGGAGAGGACTTCCGTGCGGTGAAATTCGATCCAGTGATTAGTGTCCGTTTGTAATATATGTTCGGCAATCGCGGACTTGTTAGTTTGTCTGTTCTTAACAGCTGCAATATGTTCTTTGACCCGTTCAGCAATGGACCGCTTCGTTTGGCCTATGTATGAACTCCCGCAGCTGCAATTTATTTTGTAGACCCCTGGTGTTTGTAATGCCAAGACATCCTTCGGTGTGCCCACGATGGTGGTAATTTTTGTTCCCGGCGCAAAGACAGTCGGTATGCAGTACTTGCGCAATACCGCGCCGATCTTGTCCGTCACGCCTTTAACAAATGGAAGGTAGGCTGGCTGTCTACTTACTTCCGGATGTCTACATTTCTTTGTCGGTCGCTTTAGGCGTCGATCCACCTGGTATCCGTTGTATTTCAGAACCTCCTGAACATGTAAAAGCTGTATTTCTAGGAGTACTTCTTAGGTTGGAGTTGATGTAATAACCACGATTCTTTGTTTTAATTCCTTATATTATTTCAGAGTGTGCTCTTGTACACTACGAAGCAGACCCAGAACTGAAGGCCAAGAAACATGAGGAGAATGACAAAGAATACTACCCATTTGTGTTGGACAAATTGAACGCTATTGTCGAGAAGAACGATGGCCACATTGCCGCTGGAAAGGTTTTATTTTTATAATGCTTCATATATCTTTAAAGAAAATGTGATCTGAATGAACTATAAGTCACTTCTACTTCTTGCACCAGATTCCAATTCGTCGCAATTTACGGTTACAAATACTGAGCATTTTTGTCTTTATTCTTTATATGTATTAATTGACTTAGATAGTTCTTCAAAGTAACTTCGTAAATTGGGTTTATTGATTACTTACATAATATCAACACTTTTGTCACACTTAATCACAATGTACTTGGCTAGCATAAAAATACGACAACACTTTAATAAGCTATGTTTTCACAGCTCACGTGGGGTGACTTCGTGGTAGCCGGTGTCTTCGACTACTTGAAGGTCGCGCTTCAAAAGCCAGACCTTGAGAAGACATACCCAGCTTTCCAAAAGCTCCTCGACAACGTATATTCCATTCCTCAAGTGAAGGCTTACGCTGATGCTGCACCAGCCTCCATCATGGGCATCTAAACTAGTGAAAGCAAGATTGAGTAGGGATGCACATGTTTTAATATTACTCTTTGAATCGTCACTTGTTACGTTATTATCTTGTAACTTTAGCTATTAAGGATTTGAAATTAAATGCTTGTTATTTTTAATGTTGTCTTAATTATTGTAAATAAATTAGTTATAATACTATTGTTGTTGGTCTAGTGGTTAGTGAACCTAACCGCTAATTATTAAAATATATATATTACGGGTCTTAATCGCGTGAATAATTTAAGGTAAAATACCTTGTTTATTGCCCGACGGTCTTCCCGTGACCACGGCCGTTGCAATACGGTCGAAACGTCGGGCAATAAACAAGGTATTTTACCTTAAATTATTCACGCGATTAAGACCCGTAATATATATATTTTAATAATGTGTACAAATCGCGAAAGTTTACCTAACCGCTAAGCCGGAAGTCGTGGGTTCAATCCCCACCCAGGATAAGACTTTGTGTGATGAGATGAGATGATGTGCAAGATGGCTTATTCTGTGTCTGGGTATTATTTATCTATAATATTATAATACTATAATATTATAATTATTATTATAATACTGTCAAACCAACTGAACCTTAAATCATTTTACTGACAATTATCATTTTTTTTCTTTAGTGTTCACGCTTTAATTAGGACTTTCAAATCGGGTAGTGTCTAAATTACTTATTTATTAACATTTATGCTATATTATCTACCAGTCAAACTATAAGATGAGGAACTAACTACAAATCCGAACATATAGATGTAGGCGCATTTAGGCAGTAACAAATTACAAATGCTATTATTATATAGCGTTTTGTCTTGGTCATAATCATTTTTATGCTCGCATTAGAATTACTCACCAGGGGGTATCACCGAATTCGAGAGCTCAAGTTTTCTGAATTCAACATTTCAACTCCTTAGATCCAAGCGTTGATGAGTGAATGTATTGCAATCTATACTAATATTAAAAAACTGAAGAGTTTGTTTGTTTGTTTAAACACAGTAATCTCAAGAACTACTAATCCAAATTAAAAAATTGTTGAAGAGCACATATATTGAGAAAGGCTATAGGCTATATAACATCACGCTACGACCAATAGGAGCGGAGCAGCAATGAGAAATGTTGCAAAAACGGGGAAAATTTACGCAGAGGAAGTTGCGCGGGGACAGCTAGTCACTAAATAATCAGTTTCAAACTTAAAAGTGAGTTATAAAGTCACGCTGACCCACCATATGCACACGTTTTTTACATTTTTTAGTCTCCACGCCAATTAATACGATCTAGCAAAGATATATTTAGCAGTTGCACGACGAACTAAGTAGTCAAGGTTATAAAACGTTAATCAAACAAAAAAATCCATAGCTACAGATGCAGGTCACGTGCTGAAAAACGCAAACAGTTCATAATAAGTCTGTTTCACGTTGCAATAACAAGTTTGTCATACGCAAGTGTATCTATATTTGAACGAATTGCCTAAAAAGGAATGTATCTACAATTGTTTGTATTCTTTAAACTCCCCAGAAAAGGACTTTTAGTCGAGTTCTGGGGGGGATGGCAATTGCCGCTGTTGCATGAACAGGGGCGTCCTTCGATCCACGCCTGTTCATGTATGGTAGTTTCTATATTCCACCATTACTTCTAAGCCCCTGATCGGATTTAGAATGATCTGTAGGGTAATCATCGTAATGTGAAATATGCTAGCTAGGTACGGATAGGATTCTTTAGGCATTTTAGGTTATTTATAAAAAAAACAATATGGTTGGTATCAAACACGACTAAAATCACGCTTGATTTATTTTATTTGCTGATTGTGTCAATAATGGTTTTTAAAAAAAAAAAGCCAATTGTCAGACTCGTGCGCCAAGGGATCCGTACCATTATCTGTAAAAACGTCAAAAAAATATGTCTGGTGTATGAGAGCCACCCCTAAATATTTATTTTATTTGTTGTTATAGTGGCAACAGAATTAAATCATATGTGAAAATTTCAAATCGTGGTTCATAAGATACAGCCTGGTGACAGCTGGACAGACAGCGGAGTCTTAGTAATAGGGTCCCATCTTACCCTTTGCGTAGGGAACCCTAAAAAGATTTCAATGAAACGTTTTCAAGTATTAAAGTAATTAGCGGGTTTGAATTACATGACTGTTCAAATAAATATAATGAACAGTCATGTTTTTATATAACTTTCAAATAATAGAATATCGATCTGACATCGATACTGCGACGTTGATTAGTAAAAAAATATCAAAAATAATTTGGTTGAATAATCTCGCTGCATTTTCTGTGAGTAATAAGCAGCTCAAGTATCAAGATTAGATACCTACTTGGCGCTGTACATATCATGATTAGATAAAATGCCTACCTACCACTTCATGGTATACCTACTCCCGAAATTGTTTCATAGGTACCAACTAGCTTTTGCCACCTACGGATATCGTTATCGTGATAAAAGTATCCCATGCCATTCCCCAGACTTAAATTCAAGTTAAATTCACATCAAAATCAATCCAGTTGATTAAGCGTGACAGACAGACACAGAGATATACTTTATAGAGTAACTTTGCATTTGGACTTAAAATTTTCTCTTCTTCTCTCTAAACTTATGTTTAGAATGCTTTTATTCAGAAACATAAAGGAGATTGCACTAAAACAACTAGATTGACGTTAGTTTTCGACAACACTATTGTAGAGATATCAAAAACAGAACCTCAAAAATTTTAACGTAAAAACCAGTTTTAGTTTTTCAACTGAATCTATTTAAACAGACCAAATAATTACCTATTGTAAATATTAACTTCGTGCAGCAAAAATGGTCAGCAAATTGCAAAAACCTCACAAATACCTACTAGGTATTTAAACATCAGTCTAAAATTTATTTGTTCAAATGTTTTTAGGCTAGGCTACAGTAACTCATTTACAATCTTAATGGCATAAAAAAATAATAGTATACGGATATCTGAACCTGGCTAGCTACTATTAGTACTAAGGCGTACCATATTTTACGAATTATATTTAACCCTTTAATTATATAATGTCTAGATAGAGCTCTCAATAAGCCTATAAAAAATGAAGCATTCCCTCTTTGACGTTTGACACTCGTTAATCACTTACGTTTTACCTGTCAAAAAGTACATACGTCCATTTGACCGTACTTTTTGACAGTTCTATGCTTCAATTTTAGATGCCGGATTAGGAATCTAGACATTATATAATCAAAGATTTAACCTTAGGCTACAGAAAGTCACTTTAAATCTCAATGACATACAAAATCAATGGAAGTACCTTTGTATTAAAAAGTGTTAAGCTTTATAAAAAAATGGTTGTCTGTAAAGTGTCTTAACGGACGATTATTTGACGTGATAACATCATATGAAAACATTGATGGCATTAATTAAATAACCATGCCTTTTCTGCACTATTGTTCGGCGGTTAGTTGTAGCTATATGTAAGTGTGACAGTTTCTTCGTCGTTTACTGATTGTTACTTGCCTAGGATTTCCAAAACGACAACAACATAAGGTTCTTTAAGAAGAAGTGAAAAGGTTTTTACAGGGTCGGCTATGTGCGAGCGGCACCTATGATATTGACGTAGACTTTCATAGGCCACGGTAACAGCTTACTATACGGACCGTAAGCTTGTTTGACACCTCTATGGTTTAAAAAAAAATTGATTGGATAATAAAGTAATTTTTTTTAGCAAATTTCTACCCGTGCCATGTGTTTTATTCCTACACAAAGTTCACGGTATTGTTCATATCAACATTAAACACGTACTTATGATTTTTATACTTAAATACGCTAGAATGTAACAATTTCACTGGTCAATTTGCTGCTATTTCACGACTCAAATGTACGAATTTAGGAATTAAATTATTACCGGTATATTTTGTGACCTTGGATACGGTTTCATAGCCGCTGTATCGCTATCTACGAGTAGGTACCTAACGCACCATTCGGTTCGTATTCGGCTGTATTTATAAGTATCAGTAGTGTAGCGAGCTCGCGACTGGAAGCACCACACAAAAACAAACACGTAAGTGCTTATATTTATGTTTTAAACAAGCAATTATAAGATTTTAACACTAATATATCTATATCTATAATAATAGTGTAATAGTTGGACTTAGGAAGCTTTGATTCAGTTTTTTTTCTAAACTTCCGATTAATATGAGGTAATTCATTACAGTATACGACCCATAGTTACGGTTCGGTTGTATAGGTACACTAACTTCATTGCTTAGGTAGTCATATCCTTTGCAGTAGTTTCATGGTTGTTTATTTCAACTGTGTATAATAAAACCTGTGTTTAGTTTAGTAATAAAGTATAGTACCTGTTTAAGTGTACGTAAGTCGGTTTTGAGTTGCTTTAAATTCGTTTTTGTTACTATTTTATTCAAGTGATTTGAGGTTATTTTAGTAGACAAGTAACTAAACGGAATTAGAATACTTCATCGATCACATCGCTAACCTACATTGAATACATTAATCAACCAATCGATAGGCCTGTATGTTCCCCTTCTTAACATATGAGTACCGGTCTACATTCATTACTCACCAATCAAAAACAGGTTATTAGCCGTTGTAACTATTTTTCTACATAATACTCCTTCTATAATAGATCAATCACTGGTAGACAGGCAGGCTATACACAGGCAGGTCGTCATGACTATATCGGAATATAAGTTTAAACGAGGAAGAGCAAGACCCAATACACCTTCTTACACCCGAGTTACGTCTGTTATACCTGCGTGCAGTGTTTACACTGAACAACGGACATCTTTCGATCTTTCGAACGTTAGCCGCCGATGCGTTTACCACTTATTGTTTATCGCCAGACCGGCACCGTATCCTGTACATGTACACACACTCATTGTAAGCCATATAACACTTTAAGTACGGTGAAAAAAACGGAGTAACAGAAGGCCTAGTCTGCATTACCCGTTGAATGTATTTATTAATTTTAATCTCAGTTACGTTTTCGCCTTTAAAAATTATCAAATCGACCTGTTGCTGTACAGATATGATATAAGATTAAATGTAGAATGACTTTACAATATTGTAGAGACCCGGTTATTCACGACCACACATGGGTTATCTATATTAATATTATAAAGCTGAAGAGTTTGTTTGTTTGTTCGAACGCGGTAATCTCAGGAACTACTGGTTCGAATTAAAAAATATTCTGCTGTTGAATAGCCCATTTATTGAAGAAGGCTATAGGCTATATTACATCACGCTACGATTAATAGGAGCGGAGCAGCAATGAAAAATGCTGCAAAAACGGGAAAAATTGACGCAAACGAAGTTGCGCCGGTCAACTAGTAACTGATAAACAAGATGTTATTACCTTGTTAGTGACGCTATATCGCAGGCCTAATTTGCATATTCATGACCACAAGCGAACGACATGAGTCACTGATAAATAATATACCTACTGACAAGAAAATAAGATTATGATATATATGGAAACTTTATTTTAGGATAAGTAGTAGATACTGCAAAATATACTTACCCTGTAGATTTTCAGGGGGTTAATTCACGTATTTAAAGTAGTGCAGTTGCAGTTAAGTTTTGATTATAACGGCCATTTTTGTATTCTTGTATCTTTGGGATCGATCTAAAATACACTTGCGTTAAGTAAGCGTCTCGAGAGCGCAATAACGACATTCTAGTACGGTGCGAAAATGGCTGTTTTAATCGAAACTTAACTACAACTGAACAGCAACTGCAATGCTTTAAATACGTGAATTGACCCGCATGCTCAAGCGATGCGACAATAAGATATCTTATTACTTATATTTTATAGAATTCATTATAGCGGAGCGCGGATGAGTACGAGATGACACAATACTTTCGCGGAATTTATTTTATCTAAGTAGAAATCGTGATAAAAATTCTCCTATGTCTTTTCCTGGTACTCAAACTATCTCCTTACCAAATTTCATCTAATCGATTCTCCGGTTTAAGCGTGAAAGCGTTACAGACAAACAGAGTTACTTTCACGTTTATAATATTACTAGCTGTGACCCGCGGATTATTAGCCCATGTGTTAATCCAGGGTATCAGCTAACTCCACACCAAATTTTATTAAAATCGTTCCAGCCGTTTAGACGTGAAGAAGTAACAAACATACACACTCACACACTCACAAACTTTCGCTTTTATAATATTAATGTGATTTTTATACTTACATATAGGATAGAATAGGATTGCTTAATAGAATAATAGATATAATATTTGACATTGACGAACACGAGGTAGATCAACTTATTTCTAGCCTAAAGGCTGCTACTGGCTCTGACAATATTAGCATTAAAATCCTTACACCTTTTTAAACATATTTTAGTATCCCTCTAACCTATATTTTTCAACTTTGCTTTCTGTGTCCTTATTCACTATATTTTTTTTCGTTTTCGCGTCAAGCCCGCGCTTTTCTGCGCTTAGAAATGCATTGCGCATGCGCGCGGACATCTTTGAGCGCACCGCGAATGCTCCAGTTCACTCGGGCTTGCCGCGAAAACGAAAAAAAACATAGTTAATAAGGACCCTGAAGGGATTTTTGTTCAATGCCTAAAAAAGGATGTGGTTATTCCTATCTTTAAATCCAGTAATAAAAACTTATATCCAACTACCTCCCTCAATATCCAAAAATACTAGAAAAAAAAAGCAAATATTATATTAGTTAATTACCCCGAAAACAACCAGTTCCTATCCCCTACACAGTATGGAGCTAAATTGACTACAGCCGACGCGGCTCATACTTTGATGGATTATAATTCACAAGAGCTCAGCTTAGGGAACCAAGTACTGGGAATCTTTCTTGACCTTGCTTTTGACACAATTTATGCTCCCATTCTCCTGACCAAATTGGAATCTCAGGAAATTAAAGAAAAAAAAAGAAAAGAAAAGAAAACGTTTATTTTGTTGTGATTTGGGCACAGACTACATAATTACAATTACATTAATATTATCAGTAGGCAAAAAATACAAACAAGCAACAGCGAATCAAATAACTAATTCAGGAAGGCATCTGACAGTCATCAGACATTTGAGTATCCGGCGAGGACCCGTCAGCCATTTGTTATAAGGAAAATCACGATCGTGTTTGCCCGGCGAGACAGCAACACTTAACCTGTTTAGCCACACCAGAAAGATATGTACATGTGTACCGATCACAAGGTTATGAGAGCAGTGTCGCTGTTTCTCCACACAAACACGCCGTAGAAGCAGCTGCTTATGCCGCGCGTCGTCGCCGCATTCACACATGGAAACACATCAACCACTAGAGTAACACAACTTAAACCTTTGTCATATTATTTAAATGAAAGATACCAATGTGTCAAAATAGATAAAATTACCAATGAAGATCAAAAATGTTCTGGTTTTGGTATTCCTCAGGGCAGTATTTTAGGCCCTACTTTATTCATTAACTATAAAAATGACAATGAATGAATATCGGTCATGGCCATATTTATATATACTGACACCACTTTGTGTGATCCACAAATTGTTGTTCCTAGTCTGGGTGTACTTAAAAATAAAAAAGTCGTCCCACATTTTTTTATTTTATTTGTCTGTTTTTTAATATAACAGTTCTTATTTTTGGTTTTTAAGTTTACATTTAGTTTCTTAGAGAATTTATTAATACTTTTACTTAACCTGAAACACAGGTTTCAACCTAGTTCAGGCAAATACTCAACTATGCTGTTTGTTATTAATATAAATGTACCTAATGATAAGTTTATTGTAGCTACCTTTACTTTCATGAATACATTATTATTAGTACTTAGTACCTATAGTAGTAGATATAATAATAGTAACAATAGTAACTTTAAACTCAATATAACTACATTTGTTCACAGAATAATGCCTAGGGTTGTGTACCGTTACTTCCAAAGCAAAGCCCTGGGCGAGGGTGGGCGCCTGCTTCTAGCTTATGGTGGTCAGGAGTTCGAAGATGTCCGCTATTCTGGTGAAGACTGGCCCGAATACAAACCAAGTAAGTAACACCGAATTAACACCACCAAATTGTGACTGAAAAGTAAGACTTTTTGTGCAATATTGTTTAAATCAAACCGTTCGTTATCTATCGATAGGTACATTATTTGGTTGTTTTAAACTGCGGTTTTGTTAATGACACTTGCGATTCTCTTGATAGGCATGCGCCTGCATGCGCAGAGCGAGGTGACTTGGCAGTTATTTGTCATGTCCCATGGAAATAACATTTTGTTTTAGTCATGCCCAAGCATCAGAATTTCACATAACATGGCACCAGCTCCTTCTGACATTTTGACACATTCCTAGACGCAAACGAGGTGCAGTTAGAATGATTTGAACATGGTGCACAACTTTAAACCGACTGGCCTGTTGGTCTAGTGGTTAGTGACTCTGACTGCTAAGCCGGAAGTCGTGGTTTCGATCCCACCCAGAATCAAAATTTGTGTGATGAGCACGATGGTTTATTCTGTGTCTGGGTGTTATTTATTTATGCTATGTATGTATTTAGAGATATATAAGTATGTTTTTCAGTCTTGTCTTGTTTTGTCTAGTTGCCATAGTACAAGCTCTGCTTAGTTTCGGATCAGATGACATTGTGTGAGTTATCCCCAGACATTATTATTATTAATAATTCCAACTGCAAGACGTTGACGTAACTAAAAACGCATATCTACTTAACCACGCTTCTAAACAAAAAAACATTAAGTTTTATAATTAAATAAACCTAGGAAGTCGTCGTAATGATTACAAATACAATAATCGTAAACTAACATTACTTTGAAGTAAACAGATAAGTTATAAGATAAGTTAAAATTAGATAAAGTTGTTATCTTTAGCCGACTTTTTGACAACACTCAGTTATATTGTTAAAAAATAAACCTGTTTGAAACTCATTAAGTATGTTGACAACAAAGAATTTGAAATGCTTCCAAAAAATAACGAAAACATCGTATTGTAATGAACATTGTAATTTATCTACAATGAGTGTATAAATGCACTCATTGTAGATATGAACTATTTAGAAAAATACGAGTAAGTTCCCCAAATTATTAATAATATCTTGGGATACCTCACACACGGCCATCTGATCCCAAACTAGGCAGAGTCTGTAGATACAATGGCAACAAGACAACTGATATAGTATCTACAGACTCTGCCTAGTTTGGGATCAGATGACCGTGTCTGAGTTATCCGAAGATATTATTATTATATTGGGTATACCATGGTCATTCTATATTACAAACAAGAAAGTTTCATAGAATGGAAGTATGGATATTTGTTATAAAAGCTACTAAAGAAGGGAATCGTGCATTTAAATGGAGAAAATAAAAGGTTTTACCTTAAAAATATTCGCTCTCGGACTCCAGTTTTTTTTTCTTATAGAAAGATAACTAGCAATGTGGGATTTTCGTCCCACATTACTAGCAATCCTGTTAACCCCTCCAGCTAAGCTCAATGGCTTGTGTTAGGAGTGGGTTTACGTCGGTAGTATAATGGGTAGGATTCGAACACGCCACGGAAGAGATAAATATAGTAATCTCTTCCGTGGAACACGCGACCTCACGATTGCGAGACCGATGCCATAGCCATTAGGCTACCGCCGCTTCTAATTATCACATGGACAAGCCAAAAACAATTCGTGGGCGAAACTCGAAAACGATCAATAAAAAACAATTTTCAAGATAATTGTAATGATAAGTGAGGTTCATAGTCAAAATAGTTTAAAAAAATACCTGTCCAATTAAGCATCCATTCTTTTTAAGAACTACTTATAATTAATTAGGTTTTCAAAAAGGAGACGAGGTCGTGCTATTTTTGCTTATGATGATTTTAAATTTGTCAGACCAATTGGTCTTTTCAATAATCTTTACTTTTCATGTATTAGTGCTTTTGTTCCCACTTCTACCGTAGCTATTGTAAAAGTATTACCGGATATGAAAGTAAATTTATTCAGTACTGACAGTGATAGCACAAAATAAAGAGAGTACAGAAGGAATGCTCATGTATGTACTGCGACGCTTATAACTTCACTCACACATGCGCACAAAACGAGCATCTTCACCGAGAGTGGCACTCGCTGTTTCTGGTCCGTCTTGTTGCGATTCTCCGCGTCTGTGACGATACCTATGTGTGCGTATTAGTTACTTCTTTAGTACACTAACTTCTTGAGATAACCCATGTCTCTCTTATTCACTTACAGAAGTTTGGACCACTTTGTTCGTAACGTGTTCCGAGATTCAATGTCTGTGAGCAATGTATGCGTAAGAAAGCGTTTCTCTAGTGCGCCCCCTATGAACCTCAGTTAGTTTTTCTGACTAACTAATTCTTTCTGGATTTTTCTATAAAATGCCCTAGCTACATTTTATTCATGTATCCTAGATATTTAACAACAAGAAATATATCGATTCAGGTCTTCAATGCTAGTGTTGATGAAGGCAACTAATGTAAAATCGATTACCTGTAGCCTGTCATTATCATAAATCTAGTAGGTATGTGGTGAATAAATTCAGCTCAGACGTTGTTAATACTGAAATAGATTGTTAGAAGTGATAAGAAACTCGAAGAATTTAGACTTAATCACGGTTAAACTGTAACAAAAATAATAAAATGGATACTTGTTGTAATAAAATATGATCATTGTGTAGATAATTATATTCCTACACAGGAATTTAATTACCAACTAACTTAATCCTATTTTTGTAAATACCCTCTCTGAAATGTTTACTGATTCTATATCATACTATTTATTTTCTGCCCTGCCGGACCATAAGCTATTCTGATTCAAATGCTTCTCTTATTTGCATTATTAATCTCATTTTCCACCTATTGAGAATTGCCATTCTGTAACATCCTTTATCCATTTTATCCTTAGGTCTATCTGTTACACCTTTTTATATCTCCAATATATTATCACGAATTTTCTTTTTTTCAGAGGCCCCGTTCGGCCAATTGCCTGTTCTGGAGATCGACGGCAAAAAATACACTCAGAGCATCGCCATCTGCCGGTATTTGGG
Source organism: Herminia tarsipennalis (assembly GCA_945859575.2). Taxonomy (NCBI): domain Eukaryota; kingdom Metazoa; phylum Arthropoda; class Insecta; order Lepidoptera; family Erebidae; genus Herminia; species Herminia tarsipennalis. Next base: position 21,488,959 of record OX243846.2, read on the forward strand.
CAAGAAGTATGGAGTAGCTGGAGACAGTGTTGAAGATAGATTTGAAATCGATCAGAATATTGACTACCTCAATGACCTTCGCGTCAGTAAGTACTTGACTAATACTATGACAAATTTGGACAAGACGAGGCTGCTAAGACAAATTTTTGTATGAAAAACAATATCCTAGATTCCCTGAATAACTTAACCTTTTCTAAAAAAGGCTAAATTCAGAAATCCAATTCTTTTTAAAGTTAAATTACTCGATCCACATCGCAATTCTTAGGGAAATATATACCATATCGTTTTTATTGTAGCTGGTCACTTTTTACTATTTCTGTTTAGCGAATGTAGTTTATTTTTCAGTTAACCTTATCCAAACCTACTCAAGTGCAAAAAGGATAGCTAAAACTGTCGCTAAGTGCCATTTGTTCTAATTTTAGGGGCAGCTCTTGCACACTATGAACCAGACGCAGAAGTCAAGGCTAAGAGACAAGCAGAACACGCCAAAGACGTGTATCCTGCTATGGTGGAAAGGTTGAACGCTATTGTCGAGAAGAATAATGGTCACATTGCTGCTGGCAAGGTAATTTTGTTTAAACTTCACTTACTAATGAGTAATGCAATAAAGAGCTAGTGTTTGGCCTATTGGAAATAGACCCGATATACAAGTGACTCATGGGCTAACCTAGGCAGGAAAGCACCCAATTTGTGCCATTTGTTTCACAATCTCAACCCAAATTCGAAATATATGTGGCGAAACCGACATGCTATAGAACTAAAAACGGAGATTGGCGATAAAACAACAGAACTTGTATTCTAATGGTATTCATTATTTTTTGTTTCTTCCAGCTCACATGGGGTGATTTCCTGTTCGCGGGTATGTTCGACTACTTGAAGATGATGCTTCAAATGCCAGACCTTGAGAAGAAGTACCCTGCTTTTCAGAAAGTCGTCAACAACGTATATTCTCTTCCTAAAATCAAGGAATATGTCAATTCCGCTCCTATGTGCCCTCACTAAGACATTTATGTGGAGTTAGATTTTAATATTACTCTTTGAATCATCAGTGATGTTTTGCAACTTTAGTCATTAAGGATTTGAAAATAAATACCTACTTGTAATTTTTAATGTGTTTATATTTTTGTTTCATGCTGAAATATACATATAATGGTACTGTTATGGTGAAATGGTGTCTTATACATACAATGGTACTGTTCAGAATGTCAAAACGTTTTGCACTACTTTGATTGATTGATGATGAAATAAGGTTTTATAATGAAATATTTCGAAGACCTAAAGCGCAAGCAATGACGCTAATGTAATCACTTTTTATGACCGCTGCACTACAAAATACCAAAAGTATTTGTACTTTTGGTATTTTGATGTGCATGTTAACCTTCAAAGAACATCGTTTATGGACAGACACGGAATTACATACCACCTCGGACCATTTTGTTTGGCGTTCAGAGGTTCCGTGGACGTGAGCGCTGTTTAAGTGTGATTGTGCGAGCATATTATGAAGGTTACTCTCTGTACTCACGGTATTTTGTGTCCACGCCGTCATAAACAGGGCGGGGTCAGCGGTGCCCCAGCAGAACGCAAAAATGACCAAACCAGAAACAGGTTTTGGTAGAAGTTGCGTCCTCCTCGTTTAGTTCCAGAAATACTTATGATGAAAATTCATCTAAACGTCAATTACACGAATTCTACACAATAATAACTTTTAAACTTACGCGTTGCATTATAAATACAATTTGACACGGGAATAAACGCGTTTAATCTAGGTAAAGTTATTTACCTTATGCTTGACGTTTCGATCGGGTTACACCGACCGTGGTCACAAGCTGACTGGGGGGGCAGGGCGGGCAGATTAAATGCATTTATTCCCGTGTCAAATTGTATTTATAATGCAACGCGTAAGTTTAAAAGTTATAATTGCAAACCGCTACGGGTCGGAAACAACAAAATTAGTGCGTCATCTAGAATTTCTGGGTAAAAAACGTGCGCGAGTGCAAACCTCGTTGATGTTTTTAGTGAAGTGTCGCGAGTGGAACTTACTACCTACGTGTGTGCGTATAAAACCGCGTAGTGATATTGCATTTTCTCGTAGAATTCTAATAAACGCGAGTAAGCGTCTCCTGAGACAATTAATACGTAATAAACACAGTGCGCTAAATAACATACAGAGTGAGTTGTATGCGTTACAGTTACGATGTAGTTTTATTCTATCTCGCGATGATTACGAATTGTGTGACCGCGTAACATTCCTTCAAGCGAGTCGTACATTCGAGCTGTGCAGTGAAACCCACGATCGAAAATTCACAAAGGTGTATAAACGACGGTATGCAGAGAACATAACGTCTCCTGTGGCACCAGACAGGTCGAAGGATACCGTCCTAAACCTATCAACCGTGAGTTTAGATGAGACTACGATTAACATCTTGGCCAAGGGCATGAACTATGCTTTAACACCGAAACGAGTGCCGTACGAAAATGTAATCAGTAGCATTGAGGAAACGATAGCGCGTAATAAAGTACCGCCCGGCGATGCCAGACACCCTGAGACAGGACGTTGCGATCATATTACGCAAATCGAAACCTCCGGCTAGTAACATCACTACCGCAGAGCGTCAAGCACTAAAACAGATTCGGGAAAACCGGGATATTTTAGTGCTTAAGGCCGACAAGGGAAACGCCACGGTAGTAATGAATACATCTGATTATCAACAGAAAGTACAAGAACTGTTACATGATAAAGTTGTATATAAACCGGTGTCATATAACCCCACGGCCAGAGTAACGCGAAAAATACGATCTCTTATCCAGGACAACCAGGACCTATTCACGGAAGATGAGTTCGAGAAATTATATAAGCCGAAGTCAACTCAACCACCGAAACTATACGGACTGCCTAAAATACATAAGCCCAACGTGCCGCTGAGACCCATAGTCAGTCAAATTGGTTCGCCCACGTATGACCTAGCGAAGTACGTTGCGTCAGTATTGCAGCCACAAGTGGGTAAAACACCATCTTTTGTGAAAGATTCACGCCACTTCGTCCAAATTATAAAGACCCTGATATTGGAACCGGATGAGATTATGGTGAGCTTTGACGTGGAGTCGCTCTTCACCAATGTTCCAATCAAGGAATGTTTGGAAGTCGTTACGGACAGACTGAGGGATAACGAAATGCCGCTTAATTATATTGATTTGCTCAAGTACTGCTTGGAGGGCAACTACTTTCTTTTCCAAGGTCAACATTACCTCCAGATTGACGGCGTCGCTATGGGGAGTCCCATAGCCCCAGCACTTGCCAACCTCTGGATGGAACACTTTGAAGACAAAGCACTGAGCCTCGGCCCAAAGACTATCAGACTTTGGAAAAGGAACGTTGACGACATTTATAGCATTGTCAAGGGCGGCAAGCCGGAAGTGGATCAATATGTGCAGCATCTCAACTCCATGCACCCGAAGATGAGGTTCACATATGAAATGGAGGCGGACAGATCGTTGTCTTTCCTGGATGTGAAGATACACGTGAGATCAAATGGGTCCTTATCACACTGTGTTTACCGCAAACCCACGCACACGGACAGATACCTACACGCCACGTCACATCATCATCCTCGACACTTGCAATCCGTTATGGTTTCACTGACGAATAGAGCCTACGACCTGTGTGACCCTGAGCATCTAAAACAAGAGCTTGAACATGTTCAGGAGGTGCTGAAATACAACGGATACCAGGTGGATCGACGCCTAAAGCGACCGACAAAGAAATGTAGACATCCGGAAGTAAGTAGACAGCCAGCCTACCTTCCATTTGTTAAAGGCGTGACGGACAAGATCGGCGCGGTATTGCGCAAGTACTGCATACCGACTGTCTTTGCGCCGGGAACAAAAATTACCACCATCGTGGGCACACCGAAGGATGTCTTGGCATTACAAACACCAGGGGTCTACAAAATAAATTGCAGCTGCGGGAGTTCATACATAGGCCAAACGAAGCGGTCCATTGCTGAACGGGTCAAAGAACATATTGCAGCTGTTAAGAACAGACAAACTAACAAGTCCGCGATTGCCGAACATATATTACAAACGGACACTAATCACTGGATCGAATTTCACCGCACGGAAGTCTTCTCCACCGATCGCCACTTTTACTCCAGAGTAGTGTAGTAAATTGAAAAATACAAAAATTTCAATCGAGAAGATGGATTTAAACTATCTCCGACGTGGAATCCAGTGATTAAATTAACACCACCTCGTTTTAGTTCGCAATCGTGTAGATATCAGAATAGGCACCCGTCGGTCGACTTACAGAATAGGGACACGGTTAGTGTTGTGTGCGCGGGTACTTGGAAGAAACAAGAAAATATGAGGGTGGATGAAGAAACGTCCGCCTCACACACGGAGTCGTGACGCCCGCCCTGCCCCCCCAGTCAGCTTGTGACCACGGTCGGTGTAACCCGATCGAAACGTCAAGCATAAGGTAAATAACTTTACCTAGATTAAACGCGTTTATTCCCGTGTCAAATTGTGTTTCTACACAATAGAGTAATGAAAGGGAAATAGCCACGCAATTGCAGCTAATTAAAATTGGTTGTAACTTAGAATAGAATTCTTCTTTTCTAATAGGTTTATCTTCCTTTAAGTAAAACATGACTGTATGTGTAAATCGGAATCCATATGGAGTCCACTTGGAACAAACTGTTTTCCAACAAGTGTTTCAAAAAGTTTTCTTCTTAAACGAATTTCGTATGGAATTCATTCCGATTACAGTGGAAGCCCGCTTTAACGGCAAGATGATAAGACTGACGATGTGGTACGATCCCTTGCCGAGCTGATAAATGCGACAAGCTTTATGCTTGTCATCATTATTACTACAGCCACAAAATATAACAAACATCGCGTCCTTGAACTGATACCAATATTTAATAACCACGATGCAATCTTATCAGCTCTTAACACGAGTGTCTTATCACCGAATTATATTATTGACTAGCTGAGCCCTTGATTCTGTTCACATAAAATTCCGATACATGTGATTTTGTCTAATGTTCATTAGAGTTGGATTCTGTTACAAATAAATAAAGTACTTTGACTTTAACAAAATAACCTCTTTTTTTCTAGAGAAATGGTGGAGTAAGTAACGCGTTATTTTACAACTAGATTGTGATAACTCGTTATGATTCCAGAAAAAAACTCAATAAAAAAATGTGTCTAGTGTTTTGCGTGATGCGCGTTTAAGTCAAGACTTTCTAAGCGGGTTCAATAATCCCAAAAAAACATCCTGGAACCCCCTCTGAATATTGCTATATCCAACCCTTTTGTTTTTAAAATGTCTAGCTTCTAGATCTAGTATTTTGGTTTGCCATACAATGAACCAATCAGTTTCTTCATTAAAAGCGTATCTACAAATGATACTGAGAACTTTGTACCTAATTTTATCTAAATCTAAGCGCTTACTCGTGATATTTTTTATCATTCATTTATTATCAATTAAAACATTATCAATTTTAAAAATTATTATCTAGGAGATCTGATGCTATAATATTGCAATCGGATTATGCACCATGGGAGGCGGCTTAATATTTACATTGCTGAAATTTGATACAAAGAAAATATTTTAGGTACCTACATTTCCAATGAGAGTTATTTACGAACTTTTTTCCGGGTCCGTGGCAAACACGCGTGAACTGTCAAAATATTGGCGTAATGATAAACACGGGCTTGCCACGGACATGGATTAAAGATCATAAATAAGGACCCAGATATAACACTATAGGTAGTGCAATACTTATGGAATATGTTGTCCTTTGCTGAATTGCTCGGTTACTGTGGGCATTCTCATCAGAGAATTAGCTGCCTTTACACGTAAAGTTTTGACCGCGAATATGGAACTGGATTCCAGACCGTAGATACTCGTAGATATGTGCGGTTTAGACAGTGGATCAAACTGTCGATATTGTGTCCAGGTTTGGAGAACCGGCGAAGCTAAAAATACTAATATTATAAAGCTAAGCTAAACTACTGGTCCGAATTGAAAAACTCTTTTACTGTTGGATAGCCCATTTATCGAGAAAGGCTACAGGCTATATAGGAGCGGATCAGCAATGCGAAAAGTTGCAAAAACGGGGAAAATTTACGCAGACAAAGTTGCGCGGGACAGCTAGTGTTTAAATATGAGGTAACACGTTACTAGCTTACATTTCTTATTATTTTGTATTCACACGTGACGCACGCTCTAAACTGTCAAAAAATTGCTTGCGTTGACATGCCATTTCGGACTGTCGGTCCAGCGCATTTACATGTTACGTTTATGAAGCGGCGCGTGCGATTTCCCGCGTTCCGAGCTTTACCTGTATATATTATAGTACCCTAATGTGTTCAAACGCAAGGACACTATCTTTCCCTCACTCTCATAGACCGATGGAACGAATCCAACAAGACGGTAGACAGATCAATTGATGATGATCAATGACTGCCCCTGTGGCGCGGTGGGAGTGTATCCAACTGCTACGTAAGAGGTCGTGGGTTCGATTTCCACACGGAACACCACTTTATGTGGTCCACAAATTGTTGTCCCGAGTCTGGGTGTACTTTGTGTTCATGGCTTATATGTTTGTAAAGTCCCCCGCGACACAGGGTTTGTAACCAAAAAATGGTGTTTTAGTTTTAGTTAATCTATAGACCGATGGTGATACAATACTTAAAATCGCAGATCTCTAGATCTCCTCGTTCGCCACGGAGCTCTTCAGTCACTTCTGTTACACATTATACGTAGCTATAGTCTATACCTACCAAAGTCTATACCTTCGATTGTTAGACCTTCGTTGAACAATCGAATGTTAGATAGACGCCATTCTAATTTAAATTCAAAATTCTTTATTCGCTTAGGAATCCTCAAAATTCACTTGCGAAAAGTCATTATTCTACACGTAGAGTACATATAATGCCAAGTTTGCCGAGCAATTGGTAAAGCCGGTGAAAAGAACAAGGCAATAAAAAACATTCGAAACTTACTCCTGAAATAGAACTCTCTAGACTATGCGTCATTCGATTTGTTTACAGGCAACCTACAAAAATAGGCACGAAAATATTTACGATTTTGTTATATCATACAAGGTTAGTGGAAAGCTTCGAAGTTTCTTTGTGGACACAAAAGGGGCATCGTTCGAGTTGTGGGTACTGTTTATGGTCTTAGGACAGTCTAATAATAGAGTCGTTCGACTAAACCGCGTGCATGGGGTAATCATGCGGAGATTGCGGGGTGGGACGCAGCCGGCAGACGGACCCGACTTAGCAACTGGAGTCGGGTCCGTCCACCCGCTGCGTCACGCCCCGCAACCCCTGCACAATTACCCGATGACTGTATAGTTTGTGGCGGTACCCACATATAATAATATAAATAAATTGACACTTGACAGCTCGCGTCAAATCCTGAATCGCGTTAAAGAAGTTTTCACAGCTGCTAACTATAAATACAAGTTCCCAACGTTAACCGTTGGGCCGCGGCCCGCCAGGCATGATCACCTCGCCTGGTCGGAGGATCCTCCCTTTGTGTTGGAGGGACTTAACACCTTGCCCTCCACAAGTTATTAGACTGTGGTCTTAGTGACCTTTCTAAGTTGATGTGGGACCGTAACGTCCCCAAAGTGGCTGGTGGGCACCCTTACGATCAGGGTGTACTGTCGTAGATTGAAATTAATTCGTTTGCTACCCCAGCTCGCTCTGAGTCTGAGGTGGCCCTTTCTCATGCTAACACAGAGGTTCTGCAATCGCTTCATTTTGCGCCATCACTGGTAGATGGTAACTACCTGAAGTAGTCGTTAGCACGATCACAGGTCAGTGCAATGGTCCCTCTGGAAAATAGCCCTCGACATTGATAAATATTGTGATAGTAATATCCCAAAAAAGGCCGCGTGGATTTGCTGCATTCTCCTACTAATATTAATAAATACCAAGGTTATGAGACCATTCCCATAACTACAAATTCCCATATGTGTATTGCTCTTCAAAAACTACAGAACGGATTTTAATAAAAATGTATATCAAGAATTGCATATAGGCTATAAAAATCAAACATAACAAAGCTAGTATAATAATAATCTTTAATAGTTATCTACACTCCAAATGGATGAGTGTCGTCAAAGATAGAAACTACGAAACCCAAAGACTAAAAGTCATGCTGAAGCATTTTGATGATATTATAATCGGATGACACATACAAAAAACTGATAACATGTTATCTGCTATCTCTTTTACTTAAGTACAAGGATGATTAAAAGTTTTACAGTGTACGATGTTAGCTATTTTTTTTAAATCTTTATTTTTTTAAAAATAGCTAACATCGTAATCGTAATGATGCCAAAGTGAACTATCAATCGTTTCGTCATAAGTATGAAATTTAAGTTAATAAGAATTAACATTCTTTTAGCACCGGGTTAGCATTTCGGATCCCCTTAGAGCTCAAGTTTCCCGAAAATCCAGTCTACAAAAACTTTTATGCAAAATGCTGTTGGAGGGCAATGTAAAGCAGGCGCTGTTCGCCGATGACGCTGCTTGCATCTCGAGTTCGATGAACACCACACACGCAGCCAGAAAACTGAGCCCAACCTTGTGTGGAGTGAAGTGTAATGTGGCCAAGACTTAAGCATTCATTACCGGATGCTGCCGCTACCCGTGGGAGAAGAGGTGCTGTGGTCCCCGACCATCAAGTATTTAGGTGTCATCATAGACCGCCAGCTCACGATTGCCCAGCACGTGACGTCAACCGTCGCGAAGGCCAAAGAAGCCAAAGCGAGATTGAGGCCTCTACTGCAGTCAAGACTTTCCTTATGCACGAAGACCGGCATTTACAAAGCATACATCAGGTCGCGCCTCACCTACGCGGCTCCGGCCTGGTATTGCTTCGCAGCAGAGTCGATACGACGACGGCTCCAGGCTCCGGAGAACCAATGCCTCTCCTGGACGGTTGACGCCATTCGCTACATGCGTAACTTCACGATACACCTGGGCCTAAGGTGGAACAACATAGAGAGCACTTTGTAGGGGAGCTCACCGCGCGGGTGTTCGGACAGGCTGACTGCTCGTCCGAGGCCCATCTGGTGAGCATAGCCCCCTGCCTTCTGCACCTTCACTCGCAGGGCAAGACTAAAACGCCCCTCTCGGGGGCTGGCACCGGGACCGTTGAGCGGAGAGCCCACCCATGAAGAAAACCCGCCGCCACTCTCTCATAGGTAGATAGATATATAGAACTAGACCTCCCAACGGAAACTGCCTCGGTGGCGCGGTCGAAGTGTCCGACTGCTACGCAAGAGGTCGTGTATTCGATTCCCACACGGGACACCACTTTGTGTGATCCACTAATTGTTGTTCCTAGTCTGGGTGTACTTTATGTCCGTGACTTGTATGTTTGTAAAATCCCCTGCGACACAGGGCTTGTACCCTACTGCGGGAGTCGTCTAAAAAAAAACTCACCCGGTTGGCTCGACTAGAGAATGGCGGCCGAAACCCGGATTTACTTGACCTATCGCTCGGGAGCTGAAGCCCCCTTGAGCGAAGGTCACCTGGACTCACAGCCCGCCGTCGCCCTCTGGTAGGCGGCTAGTCGAGCTCTAAGGAGACTCACCTGGGTGGCTGACTCGAGAGCGACGACATATACCTAAGGACCGACTCGTAATTAGGAGTTGCGAAGAAAATAACCATAGGGAGGAAACTCCGAATGGTTTCACCGCCCATCCCTTAAAGGGAAAGGCGTGAGAAGGCAGCAGCAGCATTTTATGTCTAAGGTTTTGTAGATAAGTGTCCAACTTAAAAAACTTGATTAGTGAATTAATGAGTCAGGCCTTTCATTTTTATTAAACGAATCAATATTTTAGTTATAATTAGAAACCTTATTCAAGTTCCTGCACCATAACTTCTTATTTTTTACTGAATTTAGGAAGTGACAAGTCGTTGATAGAATTGACATTATCCTTACACTTACATGCTTTGTGAATATAACTTAGCTACTAAGTTATATTCACAAAGCAAAATAATTGAGCCTGATAAACGAATCGCACCGAACTGACAACAACATTTATTAAATTAACAAAGTTTAAATTGTTAATGTTTAGTTTTCCATAACACAAGCTAAAATTATACAACCAAAAATCAAAACAACGCAACGATCAAATCGTACTGTATGAAGCAGGCTTACTTACTTGAACAAGGATAAAAAGTTACATAAACAAAATAAAGTCAACTTTTCGGTAATACAAATAAAGTAGATATTGTGTTGACTAAAGTATCACTTATAAATAAATATAAGGAACTGCCGGACTTTGAAATCAGTATTAGATTGGACTCGCAACGATTGATACCTGTGCACGGTTAGTTTATTTTTTAATGTTTTTTTTTTCTGTCCATTATCTTATTTAAGACAATTTAACAATAAATTTAATCTTATCTGACCAAGTTATCATTTATTCGGCCAGTATTAATTATATCAGTTCTATTTTTACACATAGTAACATGAAACAATTCGGCCAGTGTTAATTAGGTTTATTAAATCCACATAATTTACATACAGTATAAATGTGAAAAATAAGACGATCGGTTTACCGAGGTTTTCGCAGCTTTATTTAGTTTTCTTTTTCTTGACAAGGCAGAATAGCCGATACATTGGCTACATTGTCATATAATATTAAATAGGTACCTACAAATTTTAATAAAGTTTAACGGTATAGGTTCAGTAAATAACGTAGTTTAAAGTAACGCCTCTAGTTGGAACTTAATACTATTTTAAGGAATAGTACCTAATGTACCTACTTACATACTTTTGACAAAACAAAGTCATACCTACTTATGAATATCACGTAACTAAATGACGTCATTATTTTGAACAAACAAGTCTTTGATAACAGCGTTTTTACCTATTTTATGTTGAGGTATTTATCAAGGTCATTTTTTTGCCATTTTTATTATTTTAGTTAATGTTACCCAGATGTACAAAAAATGGGCTTTTTTGGGTCTTCGTATAAAAAACTCATTAATCGAAATAGTATTTTATCGAGTACCTATGTAACGTATTTGAATCATTAAATATTTTCAGATTTTATTGTTTTCATTTCATTTTATTTGTACCTGTCAGGGTCACTCAAGTGCATTAGTGTTCAAACGAAAAAGGTGTTAAAATCTATCCTAAATTTGATGAATTACTTACATTTTAATATAACTAAATGATTCAGGTCCTTTACTCGTTAATTTAATCACATTTCAAATTTAAATATTTTATTCCTTGGATTAAAACAAAAACATGTTTAACATACGTACTCTAAAATAATAGTTATTATACCTATGTACATAAGTAGCATGTTTATTAAGTACAATTATTTGATAACTACATAACCTACCTATATTTTGCTGAGATAATAATATTTAATCATTAAATACGTAAAAGCAAACATACCTCCTGTATACTTTAACGTAATCTTTAAGAGCTATTGACCTGGAGGAGCTTACATCACCTATTACTTCGACTAATTACAAACTATCTGTCACTATCTGATTGTATTACCTAGGTATTTATGCACCTTCTATACCTAGGCAGTATAACGGACGCACGCTACGGCTAAACTCGCATCTGGCACAACTTGAGGTGGAACTTGGGAAGATTAGGTGGCATATCCTCGGGTTAAGTGAAGTCCGAAGAGAGGGGGAGGACACCATAACCCTCGAGTCAGGTCACCTTATGTACTTCCGCGAGGGAGACCAAAAATCCCAAGGTGGTGGTGGTTTCTGGTAAATAAGTCCCTTTCTGACAACGTTGTGGAAATGTCTAGCGTGTCGAACAGGGTAGCGTACCTCATTATCAAGCTCACCGAGAGGTATAGCCTTAAGGTAGTGCAAGTGTACGCACCGACCTCGGCACATCCAGACGACGAAGTGGAGGATATGTTCGATGACATATCGAGGGCCCTCCACTCCACCACTAAGACCCACTACAACGTTGTTATGGGGGACTTCAACGCTAAAGTGGGAGTACAAAATTGCAGCGAATTGGTAGTAGGATCCCATGGATTTGGAAGCAGAAATCATAGGGGGCAAATGCTAGTCAACTTCCTCGAACGGGAGGGGCTCTTCTTGATGAACTCTTTTTTCAAGAAACGGCCCCAAAGGAAGTGGACGTGGCAAAGCCCCGACACTATGACGAAAAACGAGATCGACTTCATCATGACGGACAAAAAGCATATATTCAGAGACGTCACCGTGATCAACAGGTTTAATACCGGTAGTGATCACCGACTTGTCCGAGGCTCTCTGAATATCGACTTCAAGGCGGAACGTGCCCGTCTGATGAGGTCCAGGCTCCGACCTACTTTGCTCCAAACCATGATAGGATCCGAAGCGTTCCAGTCAAACCTGGATAACCGATTTGCTGCCATGGAAACCACAACAGACGTAAACCAGAAGCTCGTAAATGTGGTTCGGATACTCAGGGAAGAAGGTACAAGATTTTGTGAAATGCAGCGTAAGGGCAAGAAGTCAAAGCTTTCGGAAAGGACTTTAGGGCTAATGACGGAACGACGTGAAAACCCACCCGTCACTTCGTCGGAAAAGCGCGCTCTAAACCAAGAGATCAACAAGCTTATACGACACGACCTTCGGTGCTCCAACACTCTTTTGATTAAAAGAGCGATCGAGCAGAACCGGGGGTCAAAAGTGTTCGTACAATCTCTTGGAAGAAGCCACCTGACGAAGTTGACCACAACAAGTGGAGAAGTCGTTTCTTCGAAGCCGGCAGTCCTCTCCGAAGTGGAAAGCTTCTATGGCCGGTTATACGCTTCGCATGCATCTCGACCTGATCCTGAAAATGAGGGTCCTAGAGCCACTCTAACACGCCACTACACCGAAGACCTGCCAGAAGTCAACATTGACGAAATCGTGCTGGCTCTTAAACAGCTGAAAAATGGAAAAGCCCCTGGAGAGGATGGCGTTACAACAGAGCTGTTAAAAGCTGGAGGTAAACCCGTACTGAGGGAGCTCCAAAAGCTCTTTAATGCTGTCCTGTTTGAAGGGAGAACTCCGGAGGCGTGGAGTAGAAGTGTAGTCGTCTTGTTCTTCAAAAAAGGAGATAAGACCCGGCTGAAGAACTACCGACCTATTTCTCTTCTAAGCCACGTCTATAAGCTGTTTTCAAGAGTCATCACGAACCGCCTTGCGCAAAGACTTGACGAATTCCAACCACCGGAACAGGCTGGATTTCGGAGCGGATATGGCACCATAGACCACATCCACACAGTGCGGCAGATTATACAAAAGACCCAAGAGTATAATCAGCCCTTGTGTCTAGCATTCGTGGACTATGAGAAGGCTTTTGACTCGATTGAAATCTGGTCCGTTCTGGAGTCTCTGCAGCGATGCCAAGTAGATTGGCGATATATCCAAGTGATGAGATGTCTCTACGAAGCCGCCACCATGTCCGTCCAAGTACAGAATCAGCAAACAAAGCCTATACCATTGCATCGAGGAGTGAGGCAAGGGGACGTTATTTCCCCGAAACTATTCACAAATGCAATGGAGGATATGTTCAAGACGCTGCACTGGAAAGGGCGGGGCATCAACGTCAATGGTGAATACATCTCTCACTTGCGATTTGCAGATGACATTGTCATCATGGCGGAAACGCTGCAGGACCTGCAACGAATGCTGAATGACCTGGCTGACTCCTCTGTACGCATCGGCCTACGGATGAACTTGGATAAAACCAAGGTCATGTTCAATGAACATGTACTACCGGAACCGATAGCGGTGCACGGCGCCGTTCTCGAAGTTGTTGAAAAATATGTGTACCTCGGGCAGTCATTGCAGTTAGGTAGAAACAACTTCGAGGACGAGGTGAACAGGAGAATTCGGTTGGGTTGGGCAGCGTTTGGTAAGCTACGTCAAGTCTTCTCATCGTCGATCCCACAATGTCTAAAGACTAAAGTCTTTAATCAGTGCGTCCTACCCGTCATGACATACGGAGCCGAAACGTGGACACTGACGGTACGGCTGCTCCACAAGTTCAAAGTCGCTCAGCGGGCTATGGAAAGGGCTATGCTCGGAGTTTCTCTTAGGGACAAAATCAGAAATGAGGTGATCCGGCAGAGAACCAAAGTTATCGACATAGCCCACTGGATTAGCAAGTTGAAGTGGCAGTGGGCTGGCCATATTAGCCGAAGAACCGACAACCGTTGGGGTAAACGAGTTCTTGAGTGGAGACCGCGGCTTGGCAAACGTAGTGTAGGACGCCCTCAGGCCAGGTGGAGTGATGATATACGCAAAACGGCTGGCAGGAGCTGGATGCGAGAAGCCGAAGATAGAACAAAGTGGCGTGCAATTGGAGAGGCCTATGTCCAGCAGTGGACTGCGATAGGCTGATGATGATGATACCTAGGCAGGTAATGAAAATACATGTCTTAATCATTGAGATAATTATTAGTAAGTCTATTAGTAATGAACTGTATGGTCCTAATTGACTGACTGATTTGTAGTTTATATCAACCCATATGATGTCCCACTGCTGGGCACTGGTCTCCCCAGTAGAATCTACTTATTATAGATCCTGGGGTATTTGCCATAATCGCCACGCTTGGCGAGCGGGTTGGCGATCGCAGTAAGGCTTTAATGTACGCAGAGGACGTTGCTGCCCGTCCTCCAGCGGGAAATCCCTTAGTCGCCTTGACGACACCCACGGGAAGAGATGGAATGGTACTATTCTTAAGCCAAGATGCCACACGGCTAGCCGGTACCACACGGCAGATTTGTGGTTGCAAAATTCGGTAATTTTATGATAAAAGCAAAGATTAAAAAGAGATTTTTTTTTAAATATATTTGAGGGTAAATTACGGATTGAAAGGTTTAACGAAAATTAAACCAGTTGCCTACTTAATCACCGCAATTTTTTTTTTTAATTATCATTTAAAATACAATTTGTCATAACACTTAATAATGCATTCCTAAAGCACGACCAATACAGTTATATCGTAGTACAAAGTAAATAAATAATAAATAATCTATGTTTACAGGCATTTCATTATTGGGAACTGGTAAACACATTTCCAAGTAATAAATTATCATTCCATATTCAGAAGAAAGTAGGACTTGAGTTTACACTTGACAGTTATTTGTGTGAAAGAAAGAAAAGAAGAAAGAGAAAAGAGAGAAAGTAGGGCTTTAGTTTACACTTGACAATTAGTGATTTTTTAAAATTGGAGGGTAAATTGTTAACCTTAATTAACCGGCGGGGAACTAAATAACGCGATGTGCGTTCGCCGTAGGTATCGTTCGATCGAGTCGTGCAGAGACAGGCTCTGCACGACTCGATCGAACGATACCTACGGCGAACGCCGTTTTAGAGATGGCCCGGGTGTATACAGGGTGAAGGATTTCATTCTTTAAATCTTCGTTAAAGAATTGTTCTTTTATATTTAAATTGTTGTACTTAATAGTCTCATTACATTTGCCTAAAATAGGTATTTTCTATATACTTGTTTCAGAAAATGTCGAACGTAGTATTCTACTATTTCAACGTGAAAGCTCTGGGAGAGGGCACAAGACTGCTACTCTCATACGGAGGTCAGGAGTTCGAAGACCACCGCGTTGACAGCGAATGGGAGACGCTGAAAAGCTGTAAGTAAAACACGCATCACACCACATCTTAACTGTTGGAGAAACTTCTATACCGATGACATAAGTGTCATCGATATGGAATGGTACTTCCTGGTGTTAGGAACATCTACAGGCACTTTATTAAAAATATTTAAGGGTTGTTAAGGGTGTACAGAAAAACATAGGAAGCTTTCTTCTTAAATTACTTCGGCTTTAGTCGTAGCAGATGACTCAGTCATAGCTCTGTGAGGTTGGACGAATGTTGGTCTTTCACACAAAAAACTTCTTTACGATTTTTTATGCTACTATACAGTGTCTAGTGTTGTTTTTACATGAAAATAGAAACAGGCTATACAAATCAATCAAAACGCGTAGTACCTCATTTAAGGGCTATGGTGGTTTTTGTCAGTTCAATTTCAAGTTAACATGTCAATTTTCTGTAAACTTGTAGCCGTACGTTACGTATTGGCATTTTTTATAATCAATATTTCAAAGTGAGTGCACAGATTGTAAATTGTAATACGATAAATGTAATCACCTAAGGAGGAGGCCTGGTGTCTTTTTTTTTATTTTATTTTTTTTATAATTATAATCTAGAGTATACTATAAAATATTATAAAGAGAAAAGATTTGATTGTTTAGTTGATTGTTTGTATTGAATAGGCTCCGAAACTAATTGACCAAATATAAAAATTCTTTCACCATTAGAAAGCTACATTATCTGAGAGTAACATAGGCTATATTCTTTGCTCAAAAATCCCTACGAAAATTATAATAATGTAACTCAAGGTATAAAAACTACGATATGACACCCGTACGATGCCAGGGTAGGCAGCTAGTTTATTATAACTGTTATACTGTCTGAACAATAGCTGTAGGCTTTCCAAAGAAGTAAAAAAAATACTCATCCTCGTAGCCATTTCAATTTTATTATACATTAGAATGAAATATCAATTAACCTAGTAACTATTAACTGAAAATAGGTTTTACCAATCAATAGACATTAGGTAGTTGACTACAAATACTAAGTCTACATAAATAATAAGTCTGTGGACGTGTACCATAGTTACAGGCCATCTAGTCACCACGTTAACCGTTTGTTTGTATTCCAATAGCCTTGAGCCATGACCAGCTATTTTTATGATGTGGCATTTACTTTGACCTTTGAACGACCTCTGTATTAGGTACGTCATTGTATAGATGTAGAACCTATAACGTAATCAGACTCATGGGTTCCCAGGGATAGAGCCTTTAAGAGAATGTACTTGCCATAATTCACCAATGCACCACTGGAAGTTGGGAGACCTCACATGTCATCAGTTTTTTGGATTTATGACATGACATAAATCATTTAAACAAAGTGCTTGCTGGCCTACTTTATGATAAATGGTATCATCAAGCAGGCCAGCAAGATGTGTACATAAGTAAAAAATAAAGAAAAAGCATAAAAATATAGATTTTAAATGTTTTTTTTAATAAGAACTTTGTTGTACAATACAGTCAAATTGGAACAACGCGACTGTTTTGACATCTAATTGTACATTTCAATAGAAGAAGCTGTGGAAAATGTTACAATGAATTCAATTTCGTTTAAAAATCACATTAAAATAATTAAAATCCAATATGAAAATGGGGCATCTGTGAAGTCAGTTACGCGACATTTTCGGTCAAAATAATCGCCCTTCTGAGACCACAATTCAAATTTGGTCGATAAATTTAAGATGTCAGCCTCGACACATAATGTGCCAATATCAACACGTGTTCGACCGGGTCAATCAAGTTAAAACGTTGCAGCCGTGAGCCACAGTGTTAAAAAAATGCGAAATGGAAATCGGTTAATTGATATCAATAACATGTAGTTTCAATAGGACGGTGCCACATGAAACACAGCAACCGAAACATTAAATTTATTGGAAACCAAATTTCCCGATCGCAAAATTTCACGAAATTTAGTTGTTATGTGGCCGGCCTGATCATGTTATTTAACAACGGTGGATTATTTTTTGTGCGATAAAAAAGAGTTTAAATGGAGCCAGTCGAATCGATTGCAGTCTAAAAACTCAAAATCCAAATGTTAATTTGTTCATTGTCCCATGATTAACAAAAAGTGACTGAAATTTTTGATGAAACAGTCGACATTGTGTTGTTGTGTAATACAATAAAAATGGAGTAATTTTCATTAAAATTCTTTGTTTTATTTTGTTTTAAAAAACAAAGTTCTTGTTAAAAATCTCTGTATGATCAAATTAAACAAAAAATGCAAATGTATGAAGGAAGTAGGACCTAGTTCAACACAATTCCAAGCAGTTAGACACTGACACTGGTTTTTATCTCCGGGTGAATTGTGGTGATCTATACCAACATGTCCAAAAACCAGCATTTAAAATCTAATCCATTAGTTTTCCTCCATGTCGCCTTCGTGGATATTGGTTATTGCAAAAAAATGCTTTCAATCTACAAAGAATGATCAAAATAAACAAAAATTGTGAATGTATGAAGGAAGTAGGACGTAGTTCAACGCAATTCCAAGCAGTTAGACCCCTGACACTGGTTTTCAACACCAGGTATTTACCTGGTGTTGAAAACCAGTGTCAGATCGTGATGATCTTTACCAACATATCCAAAAACCAGCATTTAAAATTTAATATGTCAGTTCTCCTCCACGTCGCCTTCGTGGATATTGGTTTTTGCAAAAAAATAGCCTTCAATCAAACTACAATGCATTTAATCAAACTCCGGCCAATAGATTCCAAGATAGCAACCAAAAATCTTTCCTCTTTGTAGTTTGATCAACGATGTAATTCTATTTCAGCGACTCCTTTCGGTCAGCTGCCAATGTTGGTGATCGACGGCAAAAAGTACGCGCAGAGCATGGCCATCTGCCGGTACTTGGGCAAGAAATACGGACTTGCTGGAGACAACGCCGAAGAGGCCTTCGAGATCGACCAGAACATGGACTTCGTGTTTGACCTTCGTGCCAGTTAGTATTTGTCTTTCAAACGTGTTCCTTGCAGCTTCGCCGTGTTGAGATTGGTTATCGCAATAGAAAATAGCACAATGTCTTTCTCAAGCTTCAAGTTCAAAGTCGGCCCTATGAGTTCAAATGAATAAACTCTTCTGTTTTATATTAACAATTTTGCAGATTAATTTGTGAAATCAGTAGTAATGCTGGAAACTTACCACATATTATGACACAAGACAAAAAGAATCAACCTAAGGCACTTGTCCCACCAACGGCGATGAGCAAGAAGCTAATAACAATTTTATCGCTCAAGAACGTAGAGAGCAAGAGATGCAATATAGACTATAGAGCGAGTACTCGCCAGCAGTGTGAACTATTATATATAGTAACTGATGGGACAGGTGCTCAACAAAATATAATCTCACCTGAAACAAAAAGAAAATGAACATACCTTTAAAATAATACATATGGGTGAAGATAATTCTTCGTGCTTACTTTTAATCTAATAATGAGTGGGTACTTTTTATCAACATGGTTACCGATACCACTATTTATTTACCTATCTATTTTTATTACACCGATAGCAACAATGTCTTATCCTATAATCCTGCTGTAAAAAGTTTATTTACCCCATTTAGGCCTTTTAGTTGTATCCTGTAAATAACTACTGACTCATTGATCAAAAATAACCGCTGAGAGCGATTAGGTCCACCGGGCTTTGGACCTTTTAGGCTAGGCAACCTAAAAGGTCCAAAGCCCAGTGAATCTAATCCACTACCGACCGGTCCATTTAAGCGGTGAGAGTCTGCAGAGCGGAGAAACGGAGAAATAAAACATTTTTCACTATAATATTTTTCTTTTTTTTTTGCAGAGGCAGCATCAGTGCACTATGAAACCGATCCAGATCTCAAGGTAAAGAAACATGAAGATTTATTAAAGAACACCTACCCTGGCATGCTGGAGAAACTGAATGAGATCATTGTGAAGAACAATGGCCATATTGCTGCTGGCAAGGTAATTTTATGACACAAAAACATTTTTCTTTTTGTTCTTTTACAATAATCAAAAGACTAAAGTATTTAGTTTATCATTATCATGAGTCTTTATCGATCCACTGCTGGACATTGACCTCTCTTATTTACTTCACAACACTCGGTCCTCTGCCTTGGTTATTCCCAGCGACCTTCTATGGGTATTCTTTCATTACTGTTGAAATTAACTAAACCTGTGTTTTGCACACTTTGTTCCAGTTAACTTGGGGAGACTTCCTCTTCGCTGGTATGTTCGACTATCTTAAAGGAATGATGCAATCACCCGACCTGGCGACGAGATACCCATCATTCAAGCAAGTGGTAGACAACGTATACTCTATACCTAAAGTGAAGGCGTACGCTGATGCAGCTCCCGTTAACATTCACGGCGTTTAAGATCTTAGTAGTTGTTAAAATTGAAGTATCCGTTTAAGCTTTAAGAAAATAAGCCACGCTCCCTTTATACAAACTACTACCTGTATTAAATTATGTCATTTCTGGCGAACATTTTGGCCTTCAAATACATGGTATTTGATAAGCGCGGTTTTCCTGTTATACTCTACATAAGGAGGGAGCAAAAGGAGCACGCTAAAACAAAGTGTTATATACTTTTTGAAGCACCCATGACCCAAAAGTGTAGCTAGAGTTAGATCATTTGCAAGTATGTCAAAAATTGCTTTAATTATCTCTAAAAATATTTAAGTATAACGAAATACGGGATTAACACGATCGTTTCATATTTAGACCATCAGATTATTTGACCACAACCTAGTCGAAACGACAAGCAATCTAATGCTTCAATGCAATTTCACTTTATATTTGTATTCTTGTACTTAAACATTTTTGAGCGTTACATACATTTTATTGTGTGGCTTTAAATATTGTGGAATAAATAAATGTTGTTTGATTTTATTACTTGTTTTACTAAAAGTGGTTAAACATGATCCCTTGGTACTAACTGTCCAACCTCTGGAATCGATCAATAGTCTTCATGCACTAGTCATGAATTTTAAAGACACCAAAGATTTGCAATTGCCGATGACCGATGTCGGTTACGGCGGCCAATCTCATTAGAGACTAGCCAACTACACAGGAGATATTAGGGTACACCGGTGGGACGGAAAACGGAAATCCGACACGACGGAACAGTACCACGGAACTCTCTTTCTTTAAAACAAAATTGGTGAATTTTCTTAAGTTTACGGCGACCATTCTAATTATTTTTTGGATAAGCACAAGAAGCTCGAACTCGTGGACGATTTACAGGAACGAGATAATACATAATAGAGTGAATACTCGTAGATTTTCCTGGCTCTGTAAATTACCACCTCATTTTTGATCGAAACTTCGTTTTCATTGAATTAGAGTAGGCCTCCAGAGATCGAAACGGATCTTCGAGATGCGGAGGGGTGTGATAACGTTCGAAAATACAGTGGAAACGTTGCGTAACCTCGCAGATATCTCAATCTGCTCGGTCGCCACTGTATCCGGAACCCATCAAATTACTCTCCCATGAAAAAAACCTAATTTGACACTGCAATAAATGCGATCATGCTAAGTACTTGATTACTTTTTTTAACACCCCAGTTAACTGGACTCTATACGCTACGTCTACAATCGCGTGTCTGTATCTTCTGTTATGTCAAGTTTTACTGCTATCAGAAACAAAAAAAGCCGATAACATATCATCGGTTATCTCCTTTTTTAGAAAGGTACATTCAAAAATTAAAAAAAATACGTTTTATGATACACGATATATTTTTTTTTATCTGTTTAACAAAAGCGTACGGGCGTGACAGATTTCCTCGGTACGACTTACAAAAACTTTATTGTTTCAATTACGGAGTTTTTTGCTCGTTCCTAACAGTGTTCATCCTCTTCCTGTCGGCGGCTTCAAGCTCCCTACAGAAAACTAATAAACGGGAATGTCGGGTCGTCGCTGATTTTACCATGCCGATAATAAAAAGCCCAAAAAATATAAACTAAATTTTTCATTTTCACTGAACCGTCCAGTCGAAAATTTCAATGAAACATTAACGTCTATAACTATTTGATGGAAGCAAAGGTCGAAATTAAGGGGTTAATCAAACTTAATGCCGATATAAATCTTAATGCAGGCAAAGCCGCGTAGAAAAGCTAGTACTTATAATAAATATTACATGATTCATGATGCAAATGTTGAGATAGAGGTGTTGTATGGAAAGCAATACGAATAGTGGCAAACCTAGGAAAAGATAGATTGTATAAAAGCTGATATGGCCACAAAGGTAGTGTGCACAGAGATGATGTCTGACAGGATAGTACCTAAGAATGGAATAAGTATAGTGGCTCGAAATAAAAAAGATGGTGGTGGCACTTTACTAGTGACTATGTTGTACCGGATTAATAGTGTCAAGGCTACTAAGGGATTTCACAACAAATGACGGGCAGCGGCATCCACTACGTATTTTAAAGCCTAACTACGATCGCCAACCCGCTCAGCAAGCGTGGCGATTATGGCAATTACTCCCACTATCTATAATAAGTAGGTTTTACTGGGGCCATCCCGTATCCAGCAGTGGGACATCATATGACTTGATATGATATTGACTCTACTAGTCGTGTGCTATAGTTCAATTCAAGCAACGATCAAATCGTGCTGTGTGATGATTTTTTTAAACATTTCAGCTTAAACAAAGTAATTTCGACTTTATGGTCATAGAAATTAAGTAGATTTTATTTTGCCCGACAATGATAGGGGTATTCAAATAAAGAGCTGTTAGAGTTTTAGTTTAAAATCAGTGTCTGATAGGACTTGAAACGATTGTTACCTGTGCATGGTCTTTTTATTGTTTACTTTATGTAAGTAGTTTTTTTACCTAGTCAATTTATTGTTATTTTTTGCCAGTGTCGCACTTTCAATTTGATTTTTTTTTTTTTGTTAATTTAATACAATAACATTTTGATGACAAGAAGATAATATTTTGATGCATGATACCATTGCAAAGACCAAAGTAAACCACCATTGTACCATTGCTTTTATTTCAGAAAATGTCGAAAGTAGATTTTTACTACTTTAACATGAAAGGTCTGGGTGAGAGCGCGAGGCTGCTGCTCGCATATGGAGGCCAGGAGTTTGTGGACCACCGCCATGAATTTGCAGATTGGCCTAAACTTAAGAGTTCTACTCGTAAGTACCATACAAATCTACATTAAACCTTAGTTGTTTTGTCGCGATAATCTAGTTTTGAATAGAGTAGGAGTAAATAAATGTACGAAACATTAAGATTTTTAGAATTCAACTCATACATTTTAAGATTTTTTTAGGCGTGGGTTCTAAGTACAGAACTCAAGGTCCTTACTTGAGAGAGTGTGCCCAGGGGTAGTCTGACTAAGCCATCTTGGGATAAAGTGGGGAAGAAGCGTGCGTCTGCAACCGGCTAGTCCTTGGACAGCAGCGGGTGTCGGGCCGGACGCAGGGACCCTGGGAAAAGAAACAAGCGGCTAAGTTTGATGTTCACTGCTTGTCGGTAAGCTATGAAGAAGAAAAATGAATCTGAAAGCATGGCTTGGTGGGACACGTGAAGTGATGGAATAAAATCTGCATCTGTATCGAATATCCAGCAATCATGTGCTGTCAACGATAAGTAACAACTGCACTCACTCCATCGTATTTGAGAAACCGAAAGCAATGTACTCAGATCAGCCGTATATGTACAAAGGCAAGCAAAGAAATAATATACACATCGGATTATCGAAATGTCAATATGGGTATCCCTCAGGGTAGCGTAATGGGGCCTCTATTGTTTAATATATATATCAATGATCTTCCAAAAATAATAAGTCGCCCAACATTCCTATTTGCTGACGATTGCACTATAATTTTTACTGGCAAAGAAAAGTCACTAATGGAATTAGATATTAATAATACCCTTAAAAAAATAATTGAATGGCTGGAAAGTAATAATTTAAAAATTAATTTAGATAAAACTAATGTGATGATTTTTCGAAATAGAGAGGCACAATTCACGAATATTGAAATTAATTACCTGGGACACAAATTAAAATAAGTAGAGTTAACAAAATTTTTAGGCTTAAACATAGACTACAAATTAAATTGGAAAATACACGTAGAAATCTTATGCCAAAAGTTGTATCAACAGTCTTATGCTCTGTGCATGCTGGCTAAAACAGCCAACACATCAACATTACTGACGACCTACCATGGGAATATCGGTTCTTTGATTAGATACGGAATTATATTTTGGGGTAATTCAACGTATAAAGAAATGGCTTTTATTGCACAAAAGAGATGTGTTAGGGCAATTTGTGGGATTAAAAAGACTGACAGCTGTAAACCTCATTTTAAAAATCTAGGTATACTAACATTACCTTGTATCTATATATTAGAAATTGTAGTTTATGTCAAAAATAATATTGATAGTTTTGAGAATTACAAAAGCAAGCGACACCATTTGAAAATATGCTGTCCACAAAATAAAACAACATTGTTTAATAATAGTGTATTTTGCATGACATCGCGAATATATAATCATCTCCCAAGGGAATTACTGGAGACAACAAAAACTGAACACTTAAAGAATAAACTAAAAAATATTACTTGAAAAGTGTTACTACAGTGTTCATGAATATTTGACAGATAACATAATTACTCCAAGATGACATTTTATATAATTATCCTAGTGAATCGATTGTATACGCTTCACTTTATTGATCTCTCATATTTTATCATTTTATTATTGTTTTAATCTGTATTGCTATGTGTTTGTTGTTTGTATTTTTATTATTATTATTTTCGTTATTGGTTTGACATTTGATTTTTTTTATATATGTTTATTGAAATACGATTATATTTAAATTGATTGCGTTATATTTGAATACACTAGTCGAAAATAATGTTAGCTGATTTTTTATAATTATTGTTATCTCAATTGTTTATAATAAACCATGAATATTGTGTATCTGATGTAAAATTTTACATGCCTGTAAGTGAAATATGGTAGATCATCACAATTATGAAAAACCTTATTTTGTACCCATATTTGCAAATAAAGTAATTGAATTGAATTGAATTGAAACCTTTTATAAGGGTTTTCTAAGGTTTACTGATAAAAATATAAATTGCATGCTGCTACGAAGCCGATCGAATAGAGAGAAAGTCAAAAGAGAAAAATAAAATCAAGATGACGCATAAACCTCCGACACCATAGATAATAATTAGTACCATGTTTTTAGTAAATAATCCACTACCAAGATTTACTAAAATTAAATTATGTGAGATTTTGAATTGCTAATTATGGTTTAATTACCAATTGTTTATAATAATAATAATAATAATAATATCTTGGGACAACTCACACAACGTTATCTAATCCCAAACTAAGCAGAGCTTGTACTATGGAAACCACACAACTGATAAACATACTTATATATTTCTAAATACATACATATTATAGATAAATAACACCCAGACACAGAATAAACCATCGTGCTCGTCACACAAAGTTTTATCCTGGGTGGGGATCGAACCCACGACCTCTTGCGTAGCAGTCAGATACACTCCCACCGCGCCACAGAGGCAGTCATAGCATGCATAGCATAGTTTATTTTTTAATGTTGTTGCAACGTGACAGCTTGAAGAACTTTATGTCATCGATACGGAGTTCATCTCTGGGGGTCAATTCACGTATTTAAATCAGTGCAGTTGCACTTCAGTTTCGATTTAAACGGCTATTTTTGTATTCTTGTAACTTTGGGATCGATCTCAAATATGTTTGTGTCAAGTATGCGTCTCGAGAACGCAATAACGACATTCTAGTACGGTGCGCAAGCGTTTTAAGATCGGTCCCAAAGTTAAAAGAACACGAAAATTGCCGTTTTAATCGAAACTTAACTGCAACTGCATTGCTTTAAATACGTGTATTGACCCGCTGGTGTTCACATCTCTTCTAACCTTGAAGTTACTCCTGAAAACCACAGTACTTCAAGTCAAGTGCGCAGAGAGTCTTTAATGTCACCCTTCATTATTTATCTCTATTTAAAAAACAAGTAGGTATCATCCAAGATCAATCAGTTTCGCTTTTAGATTTATATGAATTTATGTTATTTATTTTAGCGACTCCGTTCGGCCAGCTTCCAATGTTGGTGATTGACGGTAAGCAATACGCACAGAGCAACGCCATCTGCCGGTACTTGGGTAACAAGTACGGGCTCGCTGGAGACAACGCTGAGGAGGCCTTCGAGATTGACCAGAACTTGGACTACTTATTTGGCCAGTATGTAAATATTTTTCCACTAGGGTATTTGTATAACACACCAAGTTTAACATACCGAGTACTTATGTACTTAAATATTACATGAATTACACCTACCTAGTGAAATAGGTTGAAATTATAAGCACAAATTAATCTGTTCTAATAATATAAAGTTGAAGAGTTTTTTTTTGTTTGTTTGAACGCGATAATCTCACGAACCACTGATCTGAATTGAAAAATTATTAAACTGTTGGATAGCCATTTATAGGTTAAGTAACATCAAGATACGAAAAATGTTGCAAAAACGGGGAAAATTTACGCAGACGAAGTTGCGCGGTGCTTTACTTTTGTGATGTACCCTAAATCTCAAATTTTTATGTTGTTTATTTAAAATTTATATTATTTTTGTTCGATACTTCGGTTTTCATTGAATTAGAATACCTACTCATTTCTTTCATGTTATCTGGAACATCTATATAAAGACATGGAACATCTGTTTATAGACAAAAAAATAAAAGTAAACAAAAAAATGATTTTATTTTTCTCTCGATATCCTTCACAGAGGGAGTGGCGGTGCTTTATGAAACTGACCCTCAAATTAAAGAAAATAAATTTGAAGATTTAATAAAGAACACGTTCCCTAGCATGGTGGAGAAACTGAATGAGATCATCGTGAAGAACAATGGCCATATTGCTGCAGGCAAGGTAATTTCAGACATTATACGTCTTCACAAAACTTATAATTATGAGACCTTTGCATATAAGGCTCTAGCCGTTTATCTGTCAAGATTAAGCAAGACCCTTTCATTGTTACGTTTTCATCATTTTCAAAATGTAAATCTAAATTTCATACTATTGACACCTCTGCTTAAAGTATTTATGCATCTCGTCGGAAGCATAGAAATGCTCAAACATTTTCTCATGTTGAATTGAACGTGATATACTTTTTTAATCTTGTTCCAGCTGACATGGGGTGACTTTGTCCTCGCTGGTATATACGACTCCTTAACAAACATCATGCGGCTGTCAGATCTATTGGCGAAATACCCATCCTTTAAGCAAGTAGTGGACACTGTCTATTCTCTACCAAAAGTGAAGGCGTTTGCTGATGCTGGTTCTAGTTCTTAGAATCTGATATCGTAAAAATTGTCTAGTCTATCTTAATCATTATATTTTTTTAACATATTTTCCATTACAAAAAATAGTAAATAAATGTTGTTTGATTTACGAAAGCTATACGAAGAGAGGAAGACTTAGGAAAAGATAAATAAAAAGAGAGGGAAAGAAATAGAACGATAGTATAAAAGCTGTTATAGCCACGAAGGATGTGTGCATAGAGATGACGTCTGACAGGATAGTACCTATATGGGTGGAAAAAAGACATAAGCTCGATAAGAGACGGTGATAATTACCTATTTGTACTCTACTAGTGGCCGTATGGTACCGAATTAAAACTAGTAACACCCCAATCTCCTTCCGAAGTGCCAGGCGACTAGGGATTTTACACCGGAAGGCGCAGGGCCAGCAGAATCTAAACCGGGAAAACTCGTGCCCAGCAGTGGGACAACATAAGAGTTATAATGATGATGATGATGACTCTACTAGTTGTGTTCTATAGTTAGAATCTAGCAACGATCAAATTGTGCTGTATGACGGTTTGAATGAACAGAAATGAAACATATCAACTTATACAAAATCATTTCGACACATCTGTCATAAAATAATGTATATTTATTTCAAAACGTATAAATACAGGTAGGTAAAAACATTTTTCAAATTGATAATCATTGTACTTTACCTCACGTATAATACGTAAATACATTATTAAAAAAAAACTGAATGAGATCTACTGGACAGGTTAGTAAATAAATGTTTATCTATATCAGAGCGCTTTTTACGATATCGCCATAAAAGTTTCCGCTTTCATTTGAGATACAAACTACACAACATTTCATAATTTTCTTTCGTATTGTCCCCGACAACCTCACAAACTACCCCTAGAGTCTACCCGTGACCACGGCCGTTGCAATACGGTCGAAACGTTGGGCAATAAACAAGGTATTTTACCTTAAATTATTCACGCGATTAAGACCCGTAGTATATTTAATTTTATAATTTGTACAAATCGCGAAATTTATAAACATTACCTATTTATAACACTAGTATAGAAGTATAGAGAGTCCAAGTAGCTTTGCATTTTATTTGATGCTTTGTTAATGAAATTGTCATTTTGGCACTTAAGTGTGAGTTTGATAATGCTATTTAATCTAGTGGACAGGTTAGTAAATAAATGTTAACTATATCAGAACGCTTTTCACAATATCGCCATAAAAGTTTCCGCTTTCATTTGCAGCAATGTTTAATTCCTTTTGTAATCCATTTAGACCTGATTTGCACATAATTTTTTGCTAAATACTGGAAAGCATAGGTCATTGAAGAGTTGAAACAACTCGTGAAAATTGAAAACAGTATTTGGATCCTCACTTAACGAAACGGAACTAAGAACATTTACCTATGGCATTTTTTAGGGTTCCGTAGTCAAAATGACAAAAGGAACCCTTATAGTTTCGTCATGTCCATCCGTCCGTCCGTCCGCAGCTTAGCTCAGAGACTGTTAGTGTTAGAAGGCTGTAATTTTGCATGGATACACATATTACTTACATCGACAAAGTGAAAGAATAGAATCTTGTTAAACATTTTTTTTTTGAGGGTACCTCCCCTATACCTAAGTAAAGTGGGAATGTGATTTTTTTCTCACCTACCCCATTGTGTGAGGTATCATTTAATAGGTATTTTATAAACGTTTAGGGGTAATGCCTATCATTTTTAGATTAAAGGACCCATTTGTGAAATATTAAGCTTTAAAGTGCAAATTTTTGTTAGAGTCAAGTGTCCCCCTCCCCCCCTGCCAGCTAAATGGTTGATGTTAGGTATGTGAAAAAAATCACGGTAGTAGAATATATAGTGAAAATATATTATAAGAAAAACTATCACAGCTAAGTAGCTGTGATAGTTTTTCTACTTACTTATCTTGTGAAGCCTACTTATGCTTCACAAGTTAACGAGTAACAGCCGACCAAGTGAGAAATAACAAAATTTTTGTACAAATTCCATTAAAAGTTACATATGTACCTAACGTTGTTAATTTATTTTTAAATTTGACAATCTTTCCATTACTAAGTCGCGTTACTAGTATAGTATTATATTATCTGTGGTCGCGTTATTCATTCGTAAATACTGGTTTATTAAAAAAAAATAACCAGTATTTAAGAGAATGAGTAACCTTAACTAGTACTGAGAATAATTGTGATCTGATAACGCTAACTCGTGTGAACAGTTTTACTTTAAGTAAATATTACGTTACCCCAAAATGATAAAGGTATTCAAATAAAGAGCTGTTGGAGTTTCACTTTGAAATCAGTGTCAGATCGGACTTAAAACGATTGATATCTGTGCACGGTCTTTGATTATTTATTTGATGTAAGTTGTTTCTTTTATATTTAATATTCCATTTAGATTTTTACTAAAATGAAAGTTTACATATTATATACATTAAGCTAGATTACCCTACGAACTAATTATATACAAACAATTATGTAATTTAATTCTGTAATTATGTATATAATTATAATTATGTAATTTAATTCCAGTTTATTTCAATTTCAATTTATTTATTAGCAGATAACGATGATTCATAATGTTAGTAAAATGCTTATATCTAATGTTAGTAAGTAATTCAGATATTGTTTATTCTTATACGCGACGTTAAAAAACATTAGTTGATACTCTCCGCTATCGTTTTTAGAATGCTGTTGTCACTGACCACTAATGAGGCATTTTTTTGCGAATGACAGCCTGGAAACCATGAGTTTGGTTCAGCATAAAGATTTCAGAAACACTACAAAGGCTATAGGCTATAGATTTAGAATGCTGCTGGGACTACCCCGTCCCAGCAGCATTCTAAATCTATACTAATATTATAAAGCTGAAGAGTTTGTTTGTTTGAACGTGGTAATCTCAGGAATAGGAGCAGAGCAGCAATGAAAAATGTTGCAAAAACGGGGAAAATTGACACATACGAAGTTGCGCGGGTCAACTAATATATTATTATACTAGCTGTGCCCGCGACTTCGTTCGCGTGGATGTTGGGTTTATATTAAGGTAGTTTATGTTACAATTTAACTTCTGTGTAAAACATATTGGAAACATGCTCCACAATGCTCTGTGGCAGGTGGCAGGGCCCGACCTATGGCAGGGCAAGCCAAGCAAATGCCTAGTGCACCATAATAAAGGGCGACAAAGTTTATGGCGCCAGACGGTTAGAAGAAAATTATAATTATAAAAATTACCATGCTTTAGCACCTCGACAAAATTTTTTTTTACCAAAATGATTTGCATCACATCAAATATTATTAATATTGAAAAATTCCCCCCCTCCCCCGTCACGCGAGTACTTGGGCGGTTTCGGGCGAAATTTTGTGTTAAGGAGCTTCGATTCTGACTCCGAAAGGTCGAAAATTCCGATTGATTTTAAACCTCCGACTCCAACTTCGGCTCCGACACTTTTAAATCGGACGTTTTAATCGAAGGTACCTAGCCGCTCCTTCAAGTTAATTTATACATAGGTAATAAATGTATGATGGAAAAAACTCTCACAGATTCCCTATGATCGCGGGTTCGAGTTCTGCCCGAGCGATCTTTTTCGAGTCTAAAGTACACCCACTTTGTGTCCGTGTTTGTAAAGTCCCCCGCGAAATAAATAGTGTGAGTTGTTTTTAAATAATATCCTGTTTTTAAAACATTGCATTCCCGCGGTACTGTGATGCGTGTTCAAACAAACAGACAACATTCAAACGTTTCTGAAAGATATAAGTACTCAGATATCTTTTTTTTGTGTTTAAACTTAATTAAATGTTTTTTTTCACTCACTTTAGAAGATTTAAATATTATTTTATAATGCGTGTCAACCTGTCGCAAATTAAGATCATCATATATTCATATCCCCCTACGTAAGAGTTTCAGATTTTTTTTTATAATTAATTTTCCTGATTCTTTTTAATTTGTATTTAAACGCCATCTATTTTCAAAACTGGATAAGTTTATTTTAATACTTTATGATTTTATATTAAAATATACTTATACTATCATGCATATTAAACATAGGTAAGCAAGGTGTTTAACCTTAAATTATTCACGCGATTAAGACCCGTAATATCTATATTTTCTTAATGTGTACAAATCGCGAAAGTTTATCAACATTTGTAGGTAAGCAATTTTGACACTCAGAAGAAATCGAATCACAGATGGCGCCACGTGTTTTATTTTGATTTAACACGGACTTAATCTTTAATTTTTTTAAAGCAACTAACATACATAAATTCTAGAAAATATCAAGTAGTTTATTTGTAATGTAATACTGTTTTTCATTTCTACATTCATAACATAATCACGATTCATACAAAACAATGATAAAGGTGCCTATTGAAAGTGATTGATTAATATGAAAATTTGTTTAACAAAGCAAATATGTTAAAGTCGAAAATAAAAGCTTGTTTAATACATACATTTAGAAAAATACTTTAAAAAAGAATAAAAAGAAACACAAAAAGAGACAGCTCTCTATTTACCATTATGACAAGATTTTGACAGTTCGCACGGGCTTGCCGCGAGTACGGAGAAAAGGAACATGAATAAGGACTCAGACAACGTAACTACACAGTGATCTAGCTATCTTTTGTAAACATGCACGTCACTAATAAAGGAATAAGGAAAAAATAACTATCAGAATGATACCCAAGTTGTTCAATGTCAGCACAAACCCACGACTGATCTGTACAGAAGCTTGGAAGTTCTCTAAAAAATATCTCTTGGCCTTTGAAGAAGATAACGTTTTGTTACATGATACCATTGCAAACACTAAGGTATCATTGTTTTTTCTTTTTCAGAAAATGTCGAAAGTAGATTTTTACTACTTCAATTTCAAAGGTCTGGGTGAGAGCGTGAGGCTGCTGCTCGCATATGGAGGACAGGATTTCGTGGACCACCGTCTTGAGTTTGCGGATTGGCCTAAACTGAAAAGTTCTACTCGTAAATACCTATACATTAATATTTAAAACCTTAGTTGTTAAAAGAACTTTATGTCATCGGTATGCAATGACGTCTCTAGTGTTCACGTCTCTCCTAACGCTGAAGTTACTTCTGAAAACCTCTGTTCTTCACTTGCGTAGAGACTCTTTGAAGTCACCCCTGATTATTTATCCCTATTTTAAAAATAAGTAGGTTTCATCCAAAACCAATCAGTTTCGCATATAGATTGATATTAATTTATGTAATTTATTTCAGCGACTCTTTTCGGCCAGCTCCCAATGTTGGTGATCGACGGCAAGCAATATGCACAGAGCAATGCCATCTGCCGGTACTTGGGCAACAAGTACGGGCTCGCCGGAAACAACGCCGAGGAGGCCTTCGAGATTGACCAGAACATGGACTACTTATTTGACCTATGGACCAGTTAGTATATATGTCTCAACTAGGGTATTTTTAGACACAGATATAGGAACTTGGATAGGCATGAATTACATCTATCTAGATGAGTAGGTTCAAAAAGTCTTTCGACCACAAATTAATCAAAATTATGTTTTTTTTTGCTTTCGTGCGTAGCCAGAATTTTAGAATTTTTAGCTGTTAGTAATTTTAAGAAGAAGATCATATCGGTAGATTTAATAATGGTTTTAATTGAGATTGCAAAACTTGCTCGTTTCTCGCATACTGATATCTGGGTCAGCATATTAATAGGATTAATATAAAAATCTTTCATAGAGGTAGTGGTGGTGTTTTATGAACCTGACCCTGAAATCAAAGAAAAGAAATTTGAAGATTTAAGAAAGAACACATACCCTGGCATTGTGGAGAAACTAAATGAGATCATCGTGAAGAACAATGGCCATATTGCTGCTAGCAAGGTAATTTTTATTTCACTTCATTTATTATTAACTTTATTTCACAAAAACCTATTTCTACAGAATACTTTTTAGTATATACTCTTTTGAGTATTTGGAATTCTTGCCTCCTAAACTTCGTTTCCCGTCTCGTCAAAATCAAGTTAGATCCTTTTTCATTATTACGATTTTCGTTATAATATATGAAAAATTACACCCTATTTGCAACTGGCACTGTCAAAATCTTGTCATAATGATAAATGGAGAGCTGCGCTTAGAAATGCATCAACGAGCATGCGCGCCGTACATTGGCAAGCCGGCGAACTGGCGCTTTAAATGATGTATAGTGACATATTTTAAGTTTAATAGGAAAAATGCTTAAACATTTCAGGTCTGAATTAATGAATGATCTATTGACATTGTTCCAGTTGACATGGGGGGACTTTGTCTTCGCTGGTATGTACGACTCCTTAACCAAAAGTATGCGGTTGTCGGATCTATTTTCGAAGTACCCATCCTTCAAGCAAGTAGTGGACGCTGTCTATTCTATACCAAAAGTGAAGGCGTTTGCTGATGCAGTTCCTAGTTCTTAGAATCTCTAAAACCTTAAACATGGTCTAAACCTTAAAAAAGTCTACCTCAATCTTTATATTTATTTCTTTCTTTAAGGTGGTAATATTATATAAAAAAAGTAAAATAAATGTTGTTTGATTTAATTTACTTGTTCTACTGAACCACCACTGGTTATTAGTTGTTCAGGGACAGGACAACAGGACTGAGATGGCATCTCTATGGTCGTGCGTGCAAAAAATAGCATTTGTCTATCACATTTCTTTGAAGTCTGTCTATTGTGCCTATGTTTTAATTTCAAATGAATTCTATCTCAAGAACTCGCGCACGCGTAGTCACGCGTATGCGCGTACATCGCGCATACGCCAGTTCGCGCGGGATTGACGGGAAAACGAAAAAACACATAGTGAATGAACCCAGGGTTAAGATTCACTACACTATTTAATCAAAACAGTCAACGATAATAAATTGGCAATCTAATAATTCTCCGCCATATAAATAAATAATGCATGTTCGCTTCAATATTCATATTATTATAATTATAATAATTGTAACTTGAAACCAAAACACAGAAATAAAAGAGTCCATGATATATTTGTCTGCCAATTACGATGATGTTCTCAATGATTTGAAAAAAGTACAACAGGAAAATAACTTTCTCAAAATACATATTAAAAATTTAGAAAACAAAATTGAACAGTTCGAGAAAAATGCACGATCTACCGCAGTTGAATTTCGAAACGTCACAGTCTTGGAATCTGAAAACAAGGAAAAACTGGTTGATTTAACTAAGAAAATGGGAGCGCTCGTCAACGTACCCATTCAAGAATCAGATATCCGGGATGTTGCTCGAATGAAATTTAAGGACAAATCTACCGGTCCCATTATTGTGGATTTTACTTCTACTATAAAAAGAGAAAACTTCATAAGAGCTACTAGAACATATAACAAAATGAATCGCGAAAGCCGTCTCAGTACAGCTAGTTTAAATATGCCTGGACCTAGTAAACCCATATATATAGCTGAGTCCCTAACTGCCTCGACTAGACGCCTATATTATCTGGCAAGGATGTTTACCAAGGACTTTAATTATGAATACTGCTGGACATCTTTTGGCAAGGTATTTATTAAGAAAAATGTCAATGAACCGCGACTATACTTAAGTTGTGAAGAAGATATCGAGAAGCTTAGAAAAAGTATCTGACTAGGCAGTATTTTTGCATCGTTTATACTTTTTTATTTTTTTAATGCATGCTTAATATCATTTTGTCTTTACTTACCGATTGTCTCCTTCAATTTAATAATAAATGTGCCGCAACCAATCAATCATACACTCTACTCATACAAACTACATACATTCTCTTTCACATTATTTAAAATATACATAACACTTACATACATTACTAAGAAACATACACATACAACATACAAATATAATTACATATCGCATGATAAATACCATTCATTACACAAATCAAAAAACTATTACTTGAATAGGGTTTTAATGACATCACATTATTGCATTTTATCTTTTATTGTTCTTACCACTAATTTAATCTTATATAACTGGAATTACTTTGATCTGCTAAAAAAATTTAAACTTTAACATTCAATGAATTAATTAACATTCAAAACGAAATTGACACGTATAACGTAGCCGATTCCATTACCTGTGATGCTGATGAATGTGTAACGTATTTACCAGGCTCCAAAAAATGTCTAAAATTTTTCCTGCAAAACATTCGCAGTGTAAAATGTAATATAAACGGTTTATTACCAATACTTGTTAGCACTGGAGTGAGCTGGGACTGCATTATACTAACGGAATGTTGGCTTCCTTCTACTCACTGCATACCTCATCTTGATGGTTATGATAAATTTGCAACCACAAATAATCTCACTCAGAATGAAGGTGTAGTAGTTTATTATAAAAAGGATTTGCTTATCACGATTGAAGAACCCACAATTTCCGATGCAAACTGTCTTATAATAACGCTTAACCCCTCGTCTGTGTAAAAGCCGAAATTCGGTTTTGACAGTTTATGGCGCATCTGTGTAGCAACCGAATTTCGGTTGCAGTCATGCGGAATATCAGAATTTGTTACCCTGTATAACTTTATATGAAAACCATCCTATGTTTTATGCCTCAAATTTGAATTAAAGATAAAGGAAGCTAATAAAACCATATAAATATAACTTCTAGAATAAAAAAACGGCGTAAAACGCGGGCGAAATACGATGACGGTTAGAATATTTTGATTGTGATTTATATAAAAAGTTCAATATTTATGAAAAAGATAATAATATGACATTATAGAATGGTTATCATAGTTTCATTTTAGATATAAATAATCTAATATAATTATATATCTTTTGTTAAAACAGTCGTTAAGTGCGACCATAACCTCAAAAAAACCATGAACGTCATTTTATATTGGTCATATTTAAATTAAATCGTTAATAGAATCTATAGTTCTTTTTTTTAAATGAAGCCCTTACTAATAACAAGTAACTTAAAACAATTTCCAATGTGAATATTGGTTTAAATAGCCAAATATATTAATAAAACTGAGCGAGGGTACCGGCCGCCCGCGCAAACGCGGAGTTTGGCGGCGCCACCGGAAACCCTACCGTCATTGACATAGAGATCACTTTTGCACGAACTTTTGTTTAAAAGCAGGTAATTATGGGTGTTCTTTGTCGGCTTATATTTCGAATATTTGTTAGAAACATTATTATTTTTTGTGTCGTAATAGGTAGATAATATTATAAAGAAGCTAAAAATCGTATTCATTTTTTGCTAAGAATTGTTTTTTTGCCTCTAAAAAATCAAAGGCTGACCGCCGGTTTAACGACCCAATTTTTTGTGCATTCTTTATTCATTTCTTACTTAAATTCCTTTGATCTCACAGGTGTGCCGCTTTTTTTGTCGTCTAGACGATAAAATGAATTTATGAAATAAAATATTCCTTTGTATAAATGAACAATAGTTTTTTTTTAAATCGACTACAAACGAGCGCCGCCGCCGACGGCACGTGGGGCCCGCACCGCGCGGTCCGCTTTGATATATTCAGGTATTGTGTAAAAAAAATGTACTAGAGCAGGTAAAGTTTCTTTTAAATCTTATTGTAATTATAATTATGTGTAAATAAAATAACAAGTAAGAGGCAAATATTGTCTAGCTTTTGAGATAAAGAGAAAAATATGATTAAAATTTAGCTCCCCTCACATTCAAACTCGTATTTTGAATATAATTTTACGAATTAAAATTTCAAAAAAAATATTAATATGTAACTGATTGTATTAACAATAAGTAGGAAAAAAAAAATACCCATTATATCAATTAAAATCAGAGTAATTCAATTAAAACCAAACGCGCGCCGCCGAAAAATTGCGGTCGAACTGCAACTGATTATCGACTGCACAGACGCGCCATATTGTCAATATGGCGGCGCACAGACCAGGGGTTAATCACGATACAGTTGCAATTGCAGTTTACAGACCGCCCGGGTATAAAAATATCAATAATTTTCTTTTATCTCTCAATCAAATATTACTAAAATATTCAAAAAAACAAAACGTTATATTGATGGGTGACATTAACATTAATATAGCACAACAATCAAGTGATCCAAATATGTCCCCGTACTTAGATATTACAGCATTCCATGGATTGATGCCCGCCTTCACAATTCCGACGCATAATAAAACGTGTTTGGACCATGTAGTATTAAAGACACGACTATTAGCCCGCTGTCTTATTCTCCAGACTACTTTGACTGACCATAGTAGTGTAGCCCTTTATATTGCTACATCAGCGAGAAGTAAACCCACTAAATTAAATACATATATTAACTATAAACTTTTAAATTTGGAAATTAATAATGTTGATTTCAGTGGTCTATATAAAATCAAAGATGTAAATGACGCTACTGAATTATTTCAAAATATACTTAAAACTGCTGTAATTAACAACTCAAAACAGGCAAAAGTGGCCAACCGTAAAACCATTTTAAAACCTTGGATTACCATAGGTGTATTAAAATGCATTAGAAATCGCGACAACCTATTTAAAAAACTTAAAAAAGATCAAGAAAATGAGGTTTTAAGGACAACTTATAAAAGATATAGAAATTTTTGCACATCACTACTAAAAAAATTAAAAAGAAATTATAATAAACTACAGCTACAAAAAGCAGGAAACGACAGTAAAAAAGTTTGGAAAATAGTTAAAAAAATTACCTACACAAATAAACACAAAGAAGCATCAATAGATTTAATTAACACTAACGATCCACAAAAATCTGCAAATGATATAAATTGTTACTTTGCAAATATAGGCCGTAACCTAGCAGAAAAGATCACGAAAAATAAGTTACATACAGATCATTCTCCCTTAAATGCTTGTTGCCATTCATTCGTCCTTTTGCCAACCGATGAGGATGAAATAAAGACATTAATCTGTAACCTGAAAAGTGACTGTGCGGTAGGTGTGGATATGATACCTGGCAACGTTTTAAAGGCAAACAAGAACATCTTAGCCCCTCCAATTTTATATATCTGCAACTTGTCGCTATCGTCAGGAATCTTTCCAAGAACTTACAAAAAATCTCGTATTCATCCGATTCACAAGAATGGGGACAGAGACTGTGTCAATAATTACAGACCAATCTCGATTCTGTCTGCACTTTCAAAAATATTAGAGCGGGTTATAAATAATAGATTAATTAAATACTTGGAAACTAAAAATCTTTTATCAAATTCGCAGTTTGGTTTTAGAGCAAATAAATCGACATCAGATGCTGTGCTTGATCTGTCAAATCATATTATTAATCATTTAGACAATAAAAATAAAGTAATCGGTATATTTTTAGACTTAGCAAAAGCTTTTGACACGGTCTCTGTCCCAATCTTGGTGAAAAAGCTTGAATCCCTCGGAATCCGTGACCGCTCGCTAAAATTATTGCAGAATTACCTCACTGAGAGAACACAGTGTGTAGGAATTAGTAACATTGTAAGCGAGGAAGCTCCAGTAATATATGGAGTGCCTCAAGGGAGTATACTCGGCCCTACACTTTTCCTCGTTTACATAAATGATTTATGTCAGATGAAAATTCCGAACACTAAAATTGTTACATTTGCCGATGACACAGCCTTGCTTTTCACTGGTAACACTTGGGATGAAGCCTTCACATACGCCCAACATGGAATGAATTCCGTGACCGAATGGCTAAATAAAAATATTCTCACGCTTAATGTAGAAAAAACCAATTTTATAACTTTTTCTATAAAAAATAACGATAAGCCAAATTCATCGCATAATATCATCTCGCATTCTTGCTTCAATGGAAATTACTCTAACTGTTCTTGTACTTATCTCAAACAAACTGAATCAATTAAGTATCTTGGTATTATTATAGATAGAAATCTAAACTTCCATCAACATATTGACTTGCTTTCAGCCAGAATACGTAAGTTGATGGTAATTTTTAAAGCAATAAGGCATATTGCTGATATTAATGTAATTAAGATGATATATTATGCTCTATGTCAATCACATTTAACCTATTGCATCACCACTTGGGGTGGTACATCCAAAACGCATTTTATTAAATTAGAAAGAGCGCAGAGAGCGCTTCTGAAAGTTAGCGCATTTCTTCCTTTCTATCACCCTACTTATGAACTGTACAAAATGTGGAAAGTGTTAACTGTTAGGCAGCTTTTTGTTCTCGGTGTGGTAACCAAGCAACATTCCCTGACAAAATATGAACCAAATATATATAAAACAAAAAGACGTAAGGATCGTATTTGCACTATAACTTTATATAAAACAAGTTTGGCACAAAGATTTTTCGGCTCTTTAGGTCCTAAATTATACAATAAGTTAAATCGGGTGTTATTAATATATTCCCTTCCTAAGAATAAATGTAAATGCAAAATTGTGGAGTGGCTACAAAATCAAGATTACAATTTCACAGAAAACTTACTCCATTAAACATTATAATATACACTTTCGCTTTTCTCTTGTACCACACGCCATTAGTAAAAACACACACATATACATACACTCAACACACTAACTTACACAAACACACAACAAAGACAACTCTTTACTCTCTCAAATTAAATGAAGGCACATAATAATATTATTTGTTTTGTAGTTTATACTTGTATTTTTATTGTTAACTACCCTCCTATTATTTTTTCTCATATGTAAAATTAATTACGTGGTTTATTTTTGTAATGCTTTTGTTATTCCGTGGGGTGAGGACCTGGTGATCTGTAATACAGGCATTTGTCTTTGCCTAACTCAGACACCAGCTCCTCACATAATAGCCTAAGTTTAAAATTGTACTATTTTACATAACCTGTGTTTTGTTACTTGTGGTCTGTTTTTGTGAGGAGGAAATAAATAAATATTATTATTAAATATTATTATTAATTGTGTTGCTATAAATGTGGTATTATGTCATTGTTTAAATATTGTGGAATAAATAAATTAAAGCGGCGGCAGCCTAATGGCATCGGTCTCGCAATCGTGAGGTCGCGGGTTCGAATCCTACCCATTATACTACTGACGTGAACCCACTCCTAACACAAGTCTTTGAGCTTAGCTGGAGGGGTTAACAAGATTGCTAGTAATGTGGCACTCAATCCTACATTGCTAGTTATCTTTTTTTTCTAAAAAAAATGTTTGATATTATTAAATATTTTTACTAAAAGTGGGTAAAAATCATCCCTTGGTACCTACTGTCTAACCTCTGGAATCGATCAATAGTCTTCAGTCAATTTATGACATACAGCTTAACATGTTGTCCAAGGCACAGAGAGATGTGACAATGTTCGAAAACAGTCACCCACCTATGGACCGACAGAGGCAACGTTGCTTAACCTCGCAGACGTAATTTGTCTTACGTAATAAATTAATGGCCTCTAATGTCTCATTCAGTCTTGTTCTCTTTGTCGTTTCTAAATTAAACTTTTTTTTTAAAGACGACTTCCGCATTAGGGTACAAGCCCTGTGTCGCGGGGGACTTTACAAACATACAAGTCACGGACACAAAGTACACCCAGACTCGGAACAATAATTTGTGGATCACACAAAGTGGTGTCTTGTGTGGGAATCGAACCCACGACCTCTTGCGTAGCAATCGGACACTCTCCCACCGCGCCACAGAGTGCGCCATGCCAAATTACAGCTTTCTAGTACTATGGGTTTCTGAGCTAACCTGGGGGTAGACAGACAGACTGACGGATGGACATAGCGAAACTAAAAGGGTCCCGATTTGCCCTTGTGGTTACGGAACCTATGAAATAAATACGGAATCTATGAAAAAAAACGAATACACAATCTGACACTGCAATAAATTCAATCATACTAAGTACTTGATTACTTTCTTTTAACACCCCAGTTAACATCATTCTATGTTCTATGTCTACATTTGCATTATTAGTGTCTGTATATTTTTTACCCGACTGTAAAGAAGGGTTATGTTTTTCGCGCGAATCTTGTATGGCTCATCTTAAGCAATTCAAAAAGGTATAACATGATTATGACTGCAACAATTATTTTTTCAATTTTCAATACGTGTGAATAGCTGTGATAAAAGTTAGTTGTTACATCGGTTACATGCTATAACCACTAAAAGGCACTTTACTAAGTTCATCGAGATTCAATAATGGCTCCGACTGCATGAAATTATATAATTATGTAGGGGATCTTGTTTCCATCTTTTTTTTTGCAGGCGGGTTTTTTTATTTTTATAATTTATTATTTTATTGCTAAAACTATCCCAAGTGCTCTGTTTCTATCTGCTCATCTTAAGCCAATCATTCTAAACCCACAGGAAGAGTGAAGCGTCCGTTTGAAGTTTTGACAGATTTCAGGATGCTCTTTTAAACACATCAATCATAAATTCTTTATTTGCCTAAAAGTTGGTACATTCGTGGTCTTCAAACTATTTGGTTCTTACAACTTCAGTCAATAGTGACATGCAAATGCCATTTCGTTTAAATAAGATACCTGCTGAATTTATTTCGTAATACTATAATTATACGCATAATACGAAAAAATAAAAAACATATTTTTTAAAATTAATTACACAATATAAATAATTCTTTATAAAGAATTAAATAACATATAATAAAATTACAAATTGATATGTCCTTTTATCACATTTATGTCAACAAATAAAAATTATACTAAAAATAAATAAAAAACATGAAAAAATGTTATAATTTTGTCTCATTACATATCATTCAGAATATCATTTATTGAACAGAATAATCAAAACTAGAGTCTATTACATGATTAAAAACCAAGCGGCTAAGCGCGGTACCCTGATTGCACCCACTCCCACCAATTCTTGGCCGAGACCGACTGAGTATAAAACTCTGATACGGACTCTGTGATACATATCTCGTTTATGTATGTATGTAATGTTCTGGCAAATTTTGTGCTGTGAGGGATCGCCATACTAATTGTCCACAGCTCCCGTTCGAAGACCTTCTCCAAGTCTATGAATATTAAATGCAGACAGTCTGTACTTCCGAAGTTAGTTCTCTGTCTATCCAGAGGTAAAAGGTAACTCAATAAAAATATATATCTTTTGCCGGACACGGTTGTATGTGCCTATAATATTTAAGTTACTTGTAATGGTTGGGTTTTTCCCTTTTGACGGGTTCCCCTCTGACCTAGACGTACTTTTATGGCAAATAGCGATATCGGATGAAGTCGCCTGGCTACAAAAAAGACGGGTATTTTTACACGACTGTAAGGAAGGGTAAAAATCGCGCGTATCTTGTATGTATGTATTTATGTATGTAATATTCTTTATTACCTGATATCTCGCAATCCACAGAACGGATTTTTACAATTAAGACGTCGTTATATTCGTGTTGATCGCCCAAGGTTGTGACGTTTGAAAAAAACAAACATGGCGGCTGTGAGATGTCAAAATAAAGAGGTATGAAAAAAAGTTGTATTGAATACTGCAATGTGGGTATCAAATCAAAGGAGTAATCTTAAGCATTTCAAAAAGATATGACATGATTATGACTATAATACTAAAAACTTTAGTTAGCATCCATTCTTTTTTCAATTTTCAATACTTGACAATAGTTGTGATAAAAGTTAGTTATTACATCGGTTACATCCTATAACCACTATAAACTATTAAATAAAAAAATATATAAAAATAAAAAATCCACCTGCACAAAACAGATGGAAACAAGATTCCTTACTTAATTTTATAATTTCATGCAGTCGGAGGCACTTTACTAAGCTCATCGAGATTCATTAATGCCTCCGACTGCATGAAATTATATAATTATGTAGGAGATTTTGTTTCCATCTTTTTTGTGCAAGCGGGTTTTTTACTTGTATAGTTGAAGTCTATTTTCTTTAGTCTAGTTGATAGTGAAGTGAGGTGATAAGGCGAAGTGGGACCGATCTCTTACGAAGCTGATATTTTTTGCTTGTCATCGTTTTATCTATAAGTATACAAGTGCAAACATCGCGTCCCTGAACAGATAGGAATATATTTATAAACCGTAGGTATCTTGAATATACTGAATTTGCTTGTTGCTTTGCCCGAATAGAGAGTGCTCGTATTTGCCTACACAATTGTGCACTATCTACGCAAATATTAAAAAGCTAAAGAGTAAAAAAGTTCCGAGACAATATTGATTCAATTTACAGGAAATCGGTCACTTCAATCTCTACGTATTTCAAGTATTTTTTCACATTAATATACGGAGTTTATGACATATGTTGTTTACTGTATTTCAATTTGTACGGTAAATCACAACTTAAAAGTGTATTAAAACACCTGTCCCAACAACGGCGAGAAAGCGAGTAGCGTGTAGCGATTTTGTCGCTCAAGAAATTAGTTGATCGCTAACCGTTCATACTGCCTGCGAGTACTCGCTCTATACTCTGCATCTCTTTTGTTTACACAGACGAGATCTACAAAATACATTTATGTTACGTTTCTTGAGCGATAAATCGCTACTCGCTTCTCGCTCATCGTTGTTGGTGGGACAGGTGCCTAACTGGCGGCGATTTATCGGATTTTTGAAAGTCATGCTAATGTACAAAGCCGCTGCATGGTACAGTAAAACAATGACATTAAACAAAAAATAAATTGATAACATGTCATCAGTTATCTCCTATTTTTAGATAAGTACATACAAAAATATTAAAATATAAGTGTTTTATGATATACGATGTTATCACAAGCATACGGGAAGATTTCCTCTTTCCCTTCCGAAATAAAGACTCGGTATGACCTCCAAAATCTTTTCTTGGTTACAGCGTTTCATTGCACAATGAGATATAACAACTGGGGCCGTACCATGAACTCTAAATTATTTGCCAAGTGCAGCAGTGCTCAACTTCATATTTGAACCTGACGCATACATGTCAGTCGCTGGACTGCTGTCTAGTGCAAAAATTGACAAATAGACAATAGGGCACTTGCCGGTCTAGTGACTTCATCATTGACTCACCTGCTTTTTGCAGAATTATGATACGAAATTAGCAGAACAGTACAAATGGTAGCTATAAGAGTTCATGGTACGCTCCCTGGTATCACACTAATGTTATAAAGGCGAAAGTTTGTGAGTATGTGAGTGTGTATGTTTGTTACTTCTTCACGTCTAAACGGCTGGAGCGATTTTAATAAAAATTGGTATGAAGTTAGCTGACACCCTAGATTAACACATAGGCTAATTAACCGCGGGTAACACTGCGAGGCACAGCTAGTAATAAAATAAAACTGAAAGGATATCCTAATAAGATTATTTTTTTAGACGTCTTTATGGTTTATACGTCGTTTTTTTTTTATACTTACAACGTTATACTACTAGTATAGTATTATATTATCTGTGGTTATACCTACTTACTAATAATGTTCAATGGAATTTGTACAAAATTTTGTTACTTCTCATTTGATCAGCTGTTACTCGTAAACTTGTAAAGCCTGCTAGCTGTGATAGTTTTCCTTTAATTTCCCTATATACACTACTACCATGATTATTTTTCATATACTCAACATAAACCATTTATCAGGCGGGGGGGGACACTAGAGTCAGTAAATCTTAATATTTCACAAACGGATCCCTAAATCGAAATGGTCTTTACAATCCCTAAACTTTTTACCACAAAGGATGTGTACACAGAGATGATGTCAGACAAGATGGTACCTATTTGGAATTTGGACAGTGGCTTGATGTAAAAGAGACGATGATAATTACCTACTTGTTGGTGGCTGTGTGAGAATAGTACCACCCCATCTCTTCCCATGAGTGTCGTCATGGCGACTAAGATTTCACACCAGTGGACGTGTAGCAGCATCCAGTGTGTACTTTAAAGCCTAACAATGATCGCCAACCCGCTCGCCAAGCGTGGCGATTATGGGAATTACCCCCAGGATCTATAGTAAGTAGGTTCTAGTGGGGACCCCGTGCCTTGCAATGGGACATCATATAGGTTGATATGATATACATGATGATATGATATATAAAAGAAAGAGAAAGAAAGATATCGATTGATTGTATAAAAGCTGATATAGCCATGAAGAATGTATGCAC
Source organism: Herminia tarsipennalis (assembly GCA_945859575.2). Lineage (NCBI taxonomy): Eukaryota > Metazoa > Arthropoda > Insecta > Lepidoptera > Erebidae > Herminia > Herminia tarsipennalis. Next base: position 21,533,927 of record OX243846.2, read on the forward strand.
AGAGATGACATCTCACAGGATACCTATAAGGGTGGGAAAAGGATAGAGGCTCGATTAAAAGAGACCGTGATAATTATTACCTACTTGTACTCTGACCGTGTGGTACCGGATTAAGACAAGTACCACTCCATCTCTTCCCGTTTTTTCACCGGAGGGCGCAGGGTCTGCAGGACCTGAAGCGGGGAAACCCATGCCCAGCAGTGGGACAACATTTTAGTTGTTATAATGATGATGATGGCTCTACTAGTCGTGTGCTACAGTTCGAATTAAGCAACGATCAAATCGTGCCGTGTGATGGTTTACAATAACATAGATTAAACATTTCAGCTTATACAAAATAATTTCGACTTTTCTGTCATAAAAATAAAGTAGATTTTATTTTGCCTGAAAATGATATAGGTATTCGAATAAAGAGCTGTTGAAGTTTCAGTTTAAAATCAGTGTCAGATTAGACTTGAAACGATTGATACCTGTGCACGATCTTTACTTTATGTAAGTAGTTATTTGTTTTTTGTTCAATGATAATCACCTAATCCAATTTATAGCTATTTTCTGCCAGTGTCGTTCAACACTTTTTCGTTTATGTACATTTCAAATGTTAATCCGTTTATTCTAGTTTTGTAATACCTTAATACTTCAAGTTAAGTAGTTTGTAACAACTTAAGTAACTTTATTAGTAATATTTTAATTGTTTATTTTTTATTCTTAAAGCTAAACTAGTTATTTAATCTACAATGTATGTGATAGAGCGGCGGCGGCAGAACACAGGCAGTGTACAAGCCTAAAGCATGTTCTAGACGGTTGGAAACAAGGCTTCCCGCCAAGGTGACCTTGCTGGTTTCTAACAATGTAGAAGGATGTTGTAAAGCAAATTACATACATACACTGTTGGAAACCAGCAAGGCCACCTTGGCGGGAAGCCTTTTTTCCAACCGTCTAGAACATGCTTAAAAAAAGAGCTTCAATAATTTTGTGATTATAATAAATTATCTTTTTCAGAAAATGTCGAAAGCAGAGTTTTACTACTTCAACCTAAAAGGCCTGGGTGAAAGCGCGAGGTTGCTGCTCGCATACGGAGGCCAGAAGTTCGTGGACCACCGCATCGAGCATGCCGATTGGCCTAAGCTGAAGAGTTCTATGCGTAAGTACTGATACGGTAATATAATTATTATACATCAGTTGTTAGAAGGACTTTATGGTATCGCGACGAAGTGGGATCTCTTGTGTTCACAGTAGACTTCAGAATAATCGCTGCCCCCCCACTGCAACTCCTAAAAGTCAGCCCCCTCCCCCTCCCCTAGCTCAAGTCCTGCATAAAACCTACTCAAAAAAAAGCAGGTTCCATTGAGAGATCAGTCAGTCAGATACAGATATATAATGTCTTAATAAATTTCAGCGACTCCTTTCGGCCAGCTCCCGGTATTGGTGATCGATGGCAAGCAGTACGCACAGAGCAACGCCATCTGCCGGTACTTGGGCAATAAGTATGGACTCGCCGGAAACAACGCCGAGGAAGCCTTCGAGATTGACCAGAACTTGGACTACTTATTTGACATATGGGCCAGTTAGTACCTACATCTTATTCAACTAGGGCTTTGTATAACAAACAGATAAGCTTGCTGGCATCTTAAACAGCTATAGAGATTCAAATTAATAAATATATTTTTGGCTTTCTTCATAGAGGGAGTGGCGGCGCATTTAGAAACCAACCCTGAAATCAAAGAACAGAAATTTGAAGATTTATTAAAGAACACGTTCCCTAGCATGCTGGAAAAACTGAATGAGATCATTGTGAAGAACAATGGCCATATTGCTGCTGGCAAGGTAATTTCAGACAGTATACGTATCACTTCACAAAAACCTATTTCTAGATATTAAGAAGCCTCAGTGTAGCGCAACCCAGCCTTGAATAATTGCATCAGCAGAAGAGCGTACGTTAATTTGTGTATGTACGAAAATTTTTCAGCTTCTGTTAAATTTATTGAGTACCCCAAAAAATATTTATTTTTATTATTTAGCTATCAAAGTAAGTAGCGGCTATTACTACACTCCTTTTCGCCAAATTTTATTAAATTCATTGAGTAATCTTTAAGTAAAATGCCTGTGACATACGGACGCACAGACAGACAGACGGACATGACGAAACTATAAGGGTTTTTGCCATTTTGGCTACGGAACCCTAAAAAGAATATGGAACCTTTGCACCCTACACTTCTCTACCCGTGTGTCTTTTAAGATCAAGCAAGACCCTTTCATTGTTACGATTTTTATAAAAGTATGAACATTATTTTTATTAATTATTTTTTCTTCACATATTTAGAATCTCGTCGGAGCATCGAAATGCTCGAGCCTTTTTCATGTTGAATTGATACGTGATCGATTTTTTAAATCTTGTTTCAGCTGACATGGGGAGACTTTGTCTTTGCTGGTATATACGATGCCTTAGCAAAAATCCTGCGGCTGTCAGATTTATTGGCAAAATACCCATCCTTCAAGCAAGTAGTGAACACTGTCTATTCTATACCAAAAGTGAAGGCTTTTGCTGATGCTGTTCCTAGTTCTTAGAATCTGATACCTTTAAGAATGGCTAATCTATCTCAATCTTTTTATTTATTTAGCATATTTTATCATTTTAATGTGGTAATGTTAAGTAAAATAAATGTTGTTTGATTTAAAATACTTGTTTTATTAAGCCACTGAGGGTATATTAGTGGTTTAGGTGACTGAGGTGGCAACCCTACGGTCGTGCGTGGAATAAAAGCAATTTTACTATGAGTGTTGACCACAAGCGGATTTGCAGTGTTGGTCGCCCTAGGCCTAGGCCATGCCAGACGCCATTTTTGCGATAGAGGGGTGTTAAATTTTTTGGCACTTATTGGCCACTCCTAAAATATTACAGTCTATGGCTTATTACGCTTTAGGGCAAATCCGCCTCTGGTATTGGCAATGGTATCGACATAAAGAAGATTCTAGGATGTCGTTTTCAAAATTTCCTTTAAAATTATGTCTATCACAAGATTATGAGCAGGGGGCTAAGGGCAAAGCCCTGATGAACACCCACTCCCGCTTTGAATTCTTGACTGAGACCGTTCTTTTGATACTGATTTGATACACATCTTGTATTAAATATTTGCAGTATTGCTTTGAGAGATAGCCAAAAATATCCCACGGTATATTTTCCATAAAATATAATAATATTCCATAGACCGAAGTCCATAGATAGAAGACATTTGACCGGGGTCCTTGTTCACTATTTTTTTTTCAATTTCGCGGCAAGGCCGCCCGAATTGGTACATGCGCGGTGCGGTCAAAGATGTCCGCGCGCATGCGCGTTACATTTCTAAGAGCAGCTCTCTTTAATACCATTATGTCAAGATTTTGAGTTAAAAGGGCGGGCTTGACGCGAAAACGAAAAAAAAGGGTGTCAAATGCCTTCTCGAGGTCTGTAGAATATTATATGCAGATCTTCGGTTTTATCTATTTCAACTGTCTCACCAGTTAGAATAGATAAAACCGATATAGATAGATATATCTATTTTTATAGTTAATAGCGAAATAGCGTTTCTTTGTAACAGAATGAAACAAGGAGGTATTCCTGAAGATTATTTTCTTTAGTCTAGTTCTCAGGTCTAGTTACTAGTATAGTATTATATCTGTGGTCTAGTTAATACTAAAGTGACTGATAAGGCGACGTGATGCCGATCGGTTATGAAACTGATAAACTTTTAGTTTGTCATCGTTATTACTTCAAGCATATAGTAAATAAATTGCTCATGTGCTACAATCTGCAATTGCAAACAACACGGCCTTGAACAGATAAATACTTTTTTATTTATCGTGCAACCTATTATCACTAAAAATATGTTGCTTATGACTTCGCTCAAGTAGAGAGTTTCTAACTTGATAAATAATGGAAGCAATTAATAAATCTATATATTTTTTTTTTTTTAAAAGTTAACTAGCAATGTGGGATCTTCATCCCACATTACTAGCAATCCTATTAACTCCTCCAGCTAAGCTCAATGGCTTGTGTTAGGAGTAGTAGTGTAATGGGTATTATGGTAGTATGGGGATTTGAACCCGCGACCTCAAGATTGCGAGACCGATGCCTTAGCCATTAGGCTACCGCCGCTTCATTTGGATCCTTATTCAAATTCTTTTTTCCGTTTTCGCGGCAAGCGGCAAGATGATTTTTTTTATGGCAGGAGCTTGAAATTTGAGAAAGGTCTAAAATAGGATCAAAGGATTTGGGACTTTTTATTAAAATGTTTTCTTAATCTCTAGTTTGGTTGGATATTTTCCATTAAGATCGGACACCCGCAGGGACAGAACACCCTCTCTCCTGTTCCCTCCCCCGTCCCCCTTCAAAAGTTTCTCACTAAACTCGCTGACCAAGCCAAAATGTTAGAACCGCTATTGTGTTCCCGAAGTTAGTTATGATATAATAAAATTCTTGCTGACTTCTATGTGCGGCAGTTTATGTCAATTCATCCGTTTTCTCAACTAATCCTAGTCAATGTGAAGGGATATTAAATATTTTCACTGCATAAGAACCTAGTCCCTTCAATTCGCACTTTCTTTTCTTTTTTAAAGATACCTACTACTATATTTATACCAATATTGGATTGTGGTCAATTCAATTCAATTCAATCGTTTATTTGCATTCCACAATGTATACTTAGGTGGTAGGCTTAAAATTAGACCATCGTGGACCCCGTTGGGCACAACAAAATAACATAAATAATTATATTTAAATCTAATTAGGAGAGAGGAGGATATTATCTATGTAGCATAATTAGATAATTGTTTGTCATTTAGGTAATCATTTACGGTGTAATAGCATTTTTGTAGTAAAAGAGTTTTTATTTTATTTATATAGCTATTTAATTTAGATTCGTTTCTAATTTTCTCGGGTAATTTATTATATATTTTTATAGACATTAACGTAAGGGCTATTTAAGTGCATGCTTAAATGTGAAGTTGGTAAGTTTAATCTGGTTTTGTGCCTTAGTGTGTATTTTGTTTGTTTATCTTCTCTTGTATTGAACAATTCTTTATGGTTACGTACAAATTTACACGTTTCTAAAATATATATACAAGGGAGAGTTAGTATATTAAATTTGACAAATTGGGGCATGCAGCTTTCCGTTTGTTGTATGTTAGCCAATATTCTTATAAGCCTTTTTTGTGTAATAAATAATTCTGTTGCATCAGTACTGTTTCCCCACAAGATAATGCCATAGCTCAGCCACGCGTATGCATAAGCGTAATAGGTGACGAGCCCAGTTTTGATGTCAGTGGTCATTTTCACTTCACGTAGAGCATAAGAAAATTTAGAAAGCTTTGATTTAATTTTTTTTTTAATTCCCACATTACTAGCAATCCTGTTAACCCCTACAGCTAAGCTCAATGGCTGGTGCTAGGAGTGGGTTCACGTCGGTAGTATAATGACGACCTCACGATTGCGAGACCGATACCTTGGTCATATTATATTATCTGTGGTCATTAGGCTACCGCCGCTTCTAAAATATGCTTGATAAAAACGCGGAACGGAGATGACGACATAATAATATTACACAACTTATAAGTATTGTTACAAGATTTTCATGCTGAGGCGTTAAATGGCATATATGCAAAAATAAGTAGACAATGTGTAACCAGTTATGTCGTTTTACTTACATACAAAGATGTAAAACGTAAAGGATTTATAGTATAGGATGTCGATTATTTTTTCTGCTGCTTACTCATAATGCCTTGAAAATGCAAAGTTTTTATCACGCTTCAAAAGAAGTGTAGCCAGAATTTCATTTTCATTTATTTATAACGAACTTCAAAATGGAGGATTTTCATCTGTATGTATTTGTAGGCTCAGGATGCCGCAGGTTATAGCTTGCCATCGTTCACGAACACCGGGAGATCACTAGGTTTAGATTTTACCATTATTATTTAAATTTAAATCTTAATTTCACCACCGATAATTTGATAAACGAAATAATACTAGACGCGTCTAAATTAAATAGCTAATAATTGATTCCACATATTACTATATGAAAAAATAAAATGATCGGGTCGGAAATTAGCGATTCGTCGGGCACGTGGTGCGCAAACGGCTCTCGTCGGCGAACTGCCTACCGCCTGGCCGCCCCGCCATCACGTCCATGTGACGTTCCGCAAGAATGATCAACTACCCTCATTCTTTTCCGACTTAAATGACAGTGAATGTCAAATGTTGCCATATGTTCGCCGTCACGGCCAGACTGACATTCGACCGTCCTCGGGCGATAATACATTATGGTCGTCCTGAAACAACGCTCGTCCATCCCTGACAAACAGCCTGATTATGTGCAGTCAATGAAAGCTTTTCGATCACATTAATTATAATACTTCACACAAAAGGTGTGTTCCTTCGACCAGCTCCAAAGTGCAACGTGGACCGAGCGATACTTTTCTATTAGTTAATTACTTCAAATAGCAACCTGGACCGGACGAGTGCGTCCCTTCGACCAGCCCCACAAGCGGCGTGGACCGGACGACACTATCCCCTCGACTAGTTGGACCAACAAACAACTGGACAGGACGAGTGCGTCCCTTCGACCAGCCCTACAAGCGGCATGGACCGGACGACACTGTTCCTTCGAACAGTGCGTCCCTTCGACCAGCCCTACAAGCGGCATGGACCGGACGACACTGTCCCCTCGACCAGTTAGACCCACACACAACTGAACCGGATGAGTGCGTCCCTTCGACCAGCCCTACAGGCGGCATGGACCGGACGACACTGTCCCTTCGACCAGGTTCAAAATCACATAATTACAACATTACAATTATATTTAACAACTACTGCTCACTATGAATTTCCACTCCATGTTGCACTTTGAGTGTGTCGGGATCACCGCATACACTGAGTCCGGCAGTAAGAGTTTCTGAATTGGCTGATGCTGTGTCCGAGTCTATGCAAGGTATCATTTCTGACAAGTAAGCTATCGTCATGGTCACTATGTCTTTGAGATGAGAGGAAATTACCGTTAGATCGACTCCCTTCAACATCTTCCAGCGCCGTCTTGGCCTCCTCTTCTTTCATTAATCTAGCAGCTATTTCAAATAAAACGGTATGCCCCCGAGGTACTAAACGCAAATACTCACGTGGATAATTGAAGACGCGGTGTGGACCGCTCACACTTTTTAATTAATGGCGGTCTTTTTCTAATACGGAGGTTATGAAAAACGGTCCCTCATACTTCCTATCTAACTTAGTATGATGCCGTTCACCCGTTAATAAAAACAAAATCACCTTCGGCTATAGTATGACCATTAGTGCTGTGCACTCCCTGAGGTATGCGCGCGGTGAGACGGGGGGGTTAGAATCGGCTGCTGCGCTGTCAGTGCGCCGTCAACGCTTGTGACGGCAGGTAGTGTTATTTGTATCGGACTGTCTATGTCAGACGCACACGAGATAAATATTCAAAGATGGGTCGTGCGTTATCTCGTGATATGAAGACTGTCATTTTTAAGGTGGCTGAATATTTTAAGAAAAGAAAAGCAGACAAAGAAAGCTTTGAATTTAAAAATGTCGTGAATATTGCTAAAATCGTTGCGGAGGCTACGGGATACAGCAAAAGAACCGTACATAATGTGATTTCTGCGGGCTATTTATCAATTGAAAATTCAAGCCAATTAAAATTTCAATCGCCAAAAAAACCAAAAGTTCTAAAGAAAAAACACGTTGTGGATGATTTTGACCTTGGAGTTATCAGAAGAAAAATTCATCAGTTTTACGAAGTTGAAAAAAAAATACCAAGTGTCCGTAAGTTACTATCAAGTTTGAGACAGGATGGCATATTGAATTGTGGACGGGAATATTTAAGACAGCTTTTACACAAAATGGGCTACCGTTACAAAAAATGCAAATCAAAGAGACATCTCCTTATAGAGCAGCCTAATATTACAGTGTGGCGGAAAAAATATCTTACACAAATCAGAAATTACAGAACGGAAAACCGAAACATATATTTTCTTGATGAAACATACATCAACCCGGTATTCATGCTGATATTGGGAAAGGACGGCGACTAGTAATACTCCACGCTGGGTGTCGAAATGGCTTAGTGGATGATACATTGACTATATTCAAATCCGATGCTAGAACCGGTGACTATCATGGAGATATGAGCGGACCTACTTTTTATAAGTGGGTAGATGAAAAGTTAAAAGATAAGTTGCTGCCGAATTCTGTGGTTGTAATGGACAACGCGTCTTACCACAGCGTTCAGATTGAGAAGAAACCAACTATATCAAGCCTCAAAAGTGAAATGCAGAACTGGTTGCTACGCCATAATGTAGAATTTTCAGGAACCATGTCAAAGGCTCAACTGCTACTTCTTATCAAAAATACACAAAAAGAACCCGTGTATAGAATTGACGAACTCCTGAAAGCCAGTGGACACACTGTTCTGCGTTTACCTCCGTACCATCCAGATTTAAATCCAATCGAGTTGGTCTGGGCTGATATTAAAAACAACATAGCCCAAAACTATATTAATTCTTCTCTAGACGAAAAGATAATCTTATTGGATAAATTGTTTTCGGAATTCACGGCGGAAAAATGGCAGAAATGCGACGATCATGTCCAGAAAAATGAAAATGATTACTGGAGTCGCGATAGTAGGTTCGATAATGTTATCGATTCATTCATAATAAATTTGCAAGACTCTGATTCAAGTTCCGGTGGCGAAGAGGAAGATGAAGATGATGACGAAATGGAAGATGAAGTTGAAACAGAATCTATGTCAGAATAACTTTCGTTAGAATATATAATTGTTTGTAAATATAAAAAATGTTTAATAAAACAAGTCCTGTTGTGAATTATAACTTTCAATTCTTATTTATCACCTGCATATTTTTAATAAAATATGAGTATATTTGGGTTACATTTTAATCAACAAAGTAAGTATATATTACAGATAGATAGCCTCCGACCAACGCAACGTCCCGCCACAAGTCTTGCCTTAGAAATGCAAACTGATATCGTAAGATCTGTCCGACATGTATCGACCTCATGTGAACTCATGCACTTTTTTCTTCGCCCCCCACCTCGCCGTGCATACCTCAGGGAGTGCACAGCACTATAGTTTGCTATTAGCGCGCGATCAAATCGACGAGCATCTGCTGCAGCAGCTTTTTGGTTATTCTCCGAGGCATTATTTCAAATGATCTCTAAATCTAACGAGTTATTCTAATCCTCACAGTGAGTTGTTTAATTAGTTTTAGAGTTGATCTTAAACATACCTAATCACTGTGCGCGAATACCGTATTTGCCAAACTACTTGGCAATATATGATTAGGTATAAATGAGACAAAAGATGTAGTATAGTCTGGTTATAATTATCTAAAGGTGCATCTTATATACTAACGACTTCGTGTTGATAACAGATAGTGGAAACATTTAATAGATACTGAACGTGCGATAAGGAACATAAGATTGTGATGTAGATTGTAGATACAGCACAAAGATATTGTACTGTAACAGTACACCCCCCTTTAAAAAAAAAAAAAATATGGTAATAGTGTTTACAATATAAATTTGACCTAGACCTTACTAGTTATTTGCTGATGTATATAAATAATAATGCTATTGTACGCGGTGGAATTTGATGACGCCTGTTGTGGTGTGATTTGCTGACGTCTGTAATTTTGACTTAGCTGTTGCACGAGTGTTTATTATTTTTTTCCGTTAAACTCTTCATTCTTCTGTCCAGTGTTTTCATTATGCCGTAAATTAGGATCACGCCGATTGTTAAAATAATCTGTCCCATTGCAACATTTCTTGTCCACCGTAAGTCCTCCTGGATCAGGTTACGGAGTTGGTCCGCTTCGTTTTGATTGAGGCAATTGTCCGTATTGTATGTTATCTGGTCCTTAGAACTTTGATTTCCCATTTTAGATGTCTTGTTGTTACGAGTAGTTGTGAATTAATGGTATATGTTAAGATCTATGTTAATATATATACGAATAGCTTGCTTATATCAGCGATTTTTTATAGACGTACTACTGGCTTTACTTTACGTCCCGATCGTGTAGTGTACGTGTGTGAATGCCTGTCGCAATCCTTTGAATCTGGCACGTAGTTTGATTCGTCATTGATCATGAAAGCTGGTTTCAATCTATCAATTGATATCACTGTCTCTTTATCCCTAATTCTAATGCAAAATGTTTTATCTGTTTTACTAATTACTGGGTAGGGTCCTTCATACGGCGGTGTCAGGGCTTTCTTAATTCTATCACACCGAACAAATACGTGTGAGCATTCTTTGAGTTCGGGATGCACAAATATAGCTTGATTGTGTTTTTTTCTTTTCGGAATTGATGTCATTTGTGTGATGTCCTTTTGAATTTGTTTTACAAACTCTTCGTACGTTGATAACTGTGCTGCTGATGACTCAAAAAATCCTCCAGGGAGTCGTATTGGCGTTCCATATGTCATCTCTGCTGAACTATAACCTGTGTCTTCTCGCAAGCTACTCCGCAACCCGAGTAAAACTGTTGGAATTTCTTTTAACCAATTTTCGTTGGATTCTCTTGTCATTAACGCCGCCTTTAAAGTTCTATGAAATCTCTCTATCATTCCATTGGATTGTGGATGATAAGGTGTTGTCCTAATTTTATGTATTCCCAAAAATTGTGAGAGTGACTCAAATATTCTTGATTCAAACTGTCGGCCTTGATCCGTAGTAATGCGCAATGGACATCCAAAACGAGTAATCCATCCCTCGAAAAGTGTCTTGGCTACTGTTTCTGCAGTTATATCTTCTACCGGAAATATTTCGGGCCATGACGTACAACGATCTATGATTGTGATTAAATATCTCTTCCCTTGTGAAATCGGAAGTGGTCCGACGATGTCAATATGTAAATGTTCAAAACGTTGCGCTGTCATAAATGTACCAGGAGGTGATATCGTATGTCGTTGTATTTTTGATTTTTGGCAGGCTATACATGATCTACACCAGTTATTGATATCTTTGTTCATATACGGCCATAAATACCTTTGGGTTATCATTTTTCTCGTAGTTCTTTTTCCTGGATGGCTCATACCATGAATGGTATCGAAAATTTGTTTGCGAAAATGCTTTGGTAAGTAGGGGCGGCTTTTTCCAGTAGAGGTGTCGCAGGTGATGTTTATTGTGGAACCCGGAAGCGTAATGTTTTTGAATTTTAATCTTTTATTGTCATGTAATTTACTTAGTTCATTATCTGTTGATTGACATTTTTCCAATTCAGCGTAATCGATAGGTGATGGCACGTATATTTCCTCTATTCGAGATAAGGCATCGGCGGTAATATTGTCACGTCCGCTTATGTGTTGAATGTTGGTACTGTATTGTGAAATGAAATCTAACTGCCGGACCCGTCGCGGTGTATCGTTTGATGATGGTTTTTGGGAGAATGCGTATGTCAAAGGTCGGTGATCCGTAAATATTGTAAATTCTCTTCCCTCGATTAATCTGTGAAAATGTTTGACGGCCATGTATATTCCTAACAGCTCTCTGTCAAACGTAGAATATTTTTGTTGAGTTTCGCTCAATTTTTGTGAAAAAAATCCTAATGGTTCCCAATTGCGTCCGGATTTTTGTTGTAAAACTCCACCAACGCAAGTAGCACTAGCGTCGGTCATGAGCGCTAGTGATGCGTTGCGGGAAGGATGCGCTGTTAACACTGCGTTTTTCATGCTTTCCTTGCATTTTTCGTAAGCTTTGTCTGCTTCCGTTGTCCAAGGAACAGGTGAATTATCGTTCTTTTTTGAACCATGTAGATATTCGTTTAAAATTCTTTGATTTTCCGCTGCGCATGGAATATTACTTCTGTAGAAATTGACCATGCCCAAAAATCTTCTTAATTCTTGAATTGTTTTCGGTTTGGGAAATTCCATGATTGCTTTGTAATTTTCTTCGGTAGGGAGTATTCCTTGGCTCGTTATATGATAACCTAAGAAATCTATTTCCCTTCTGAGAAATTCGCATTTTTCGAGATTAATGGTTATTCCATTCTCGTGTAAACGTTTGAAAACCGTTTCTAAATGCTGATAATGCAAATCTTCGTTGTCCGATGCAATGAGACAGTCGTCTACAAATATAAATACGTAGTTTAAATCTCTAAATAAGGAATCCATGAATCGTTGAAATGTTTGTGCCGCATTGCGTAATCCGAAAGGCATTCTTAAGTACTCAAAAAGTCCAAAAGGTGTGATGATGGCTGTTTTTTCTATATCTTTAACAGGAATACAATGGTATGCTTTACGTATATCTATCTTGCTTAGTATCTTCTTATTTTCTAATATGTATGTAAAGTCAGTTAATCTTGGTAGTGGGTATTTGTCCGGTACTGTCGTGCTATTGAGCATTCGATAGTCTCCGCATGGTCTCCATTCGCCATTTTTCTTTTTTACCATATGTAATGGGCTTGCCCATGGGCTATCTGACGGTCGGCAAATTCCGAGTTCTATCATATTTTGAAATTCCTTTTTGGCTATGTCGTATTTTTCTGGAGGTAATGGTCTTGCCCGAGCTGCGACGGGTGGTCCTGTAGTGATAATGTGATGTTCAATCTTATGTTTGGGCGCATTGCGGAGAGAGGACCCTTTCGTGATGTCTTCGTATTTGTTTAAAAGTTGCGTAATACGTGGATTCGTTCCCACTGCGATATTACGAATTGTTTGTTGTGTCGCTTTTTCCGAAGTTACATGCGTTGTCAGCTCTGTAACTTTGTCGATAAGTTTGCGACCTGCTATGTCGACTAATAGTTTATAGTGCTCTAGAAAATCTGCTCCAATTATTGGTTGTGTAACATCGGCGATTACAAAATTCCATTTATAACATCGTTGTAGTCCTAAATTCAAGGTAAGCGTCTTCTCGCCGTAAGTCCTAATTTTAGTCCCATTTGCAGCGTATAGTGTGTATTGTTCATTTTGTAAAACTGAATGTCTCTGTTGCTTGCTAATGACTGAAATATTTGCGCCCGTGTCAATCAAAAACTTCATACCACTTTTTCGGTCGGTAATGGTGAGGCGATTGGATGGGTGGATTGCACAGAGTTTCGCCGTTGTCTGTGCTCTTATTCGTTTCCCTGGTTCCGTACGTAAGTCATTGGTTTCCAACTGCATGGTTTAATGCAGTTCTTTGCATATTTTCCGAATCTTTCGTGGTAGTAACAAAATCGATTTGCTCCTCTATAGTTTGTTCTCGGCCTCATAATCGGGAATTGTTGACGTTTCTTGAAATGATTGTGCGTGTTGGGTCGATAGCCATATTGACCTTGCTGAATTGCGTCAATATCTATCTGTAATTTTGCTAGCTGGGCTAAAATGCATGCTGTATTGTTGTCGTTTGAAGTGTCGTTGCTAACAGCTGATATTTCGGTTACTTTTGAATTCATTATTATTTTGTCTGCAATTTGGCTCAGTTTGTCAATTTCCATGTCTTCCGTAACTGCTAGAACCGTAGTAACTGATGTTGGTAAAAGCCTGAACCATAGTAGTTTAATTGTTTCGTCACTGATTTTTCCTCTCCCGAGGACTCGCATTTGACGTAATAACTGCGAAGGTTTTTGATCACCGAGTTCTGTCTCTGATATTAATTTTTGAAACTGTCGCTGTTCTGTTTCTTCGTAACAATCAATTAAACGTTCCTTGATGTTTTTGTATTTATCTGTAGTCGGTGGTGAAGTGATTAGGTCACTAACCTGTAGTATTTCTTCCTTGGATAACTTTGCTATTACTGTACAGTATTTGTATTCGTCTCCTTGCTTCTGTGGTGCTAATATGGCTTCTAGTTGCGTGAACCATAATCTTGGTTGGTCTTTCCAAAATTCCGGAATGCGGGATAAAACCGAGGTGCCAGCAGCTACTTCAAGTGTTCCTTGCTGATTTATGTTCGCCTTGCACGGTGATTGTGCCATGTTTCTTGCTGCGTATTCGTTCGTCGGGGTCACCAATTTGCCAAACTACTTGGCAATATATGATTAGGTATAAATGAGACAAAAGATGTAGTATAGTCTGGTTATAATTATCTAAAGGTGCATCTTATATACTAACGACTTCGTGTTGATAACAGATAGTGGAAACATTTAATAGATACTGAACGTGCGATAAGGAACATAAGATTGTGATGTAGATTGTAGATACAGCACAAAGATATTGTACTGTAACACCGTACATCGGTTCTGTTGGAGAGTACTTAGTAATAGTAGATTTCGTACTACCAGTGGGTAAACCGAACCAGCACCTAACAGTCTCATGCTTATGGCGACGCACTGCTTATTGTCATTACAAACGCAATGATTGACGAACTCATCAACATACCGCGATATACGTACTGCTCAACTATCCTGCCTGACCAAATCAGAACTATTACAGAAAATGATAAAAATAATATAATCTTGATCGACATTAAACATTGGTACTATTGCAACTACAGTCATAGTCATTCCTGTGACTATCATACAAACAGTCATCCTTGTGACTATCACACAAACATAGTTATCCCAGTGATTATCACACAAACAGTCATTGCCACACAGGCTAACTATTGCCACTCATGCTAGTCATTGCCACACAGGCTAGTCACTGCCACACAGGCTAGTCATTGCCACACAGGCTAGTCACTGCCACACAGGCTAGTCATTGCCACACAGGCTAGTCACTGCCACACATGCTAGTCATTGCCACACAGGCTAGTCATTGCCACACAGGCTAGTCATTGCCACACAGGCTAGTCATTGCCATACAGGCTAGTCATTGCCACACAGACTAGTCATTGTCACACAGGCTAGTCATTGCCACACAGGCTAGTCATTGCCACACAGGCTAGTCATTGCCACACAGGCAAGTCATTGCCACACAGGCTAGTCAACCTCATACAGGTCAAGCCAATAATACGTAAGTTAGTCCAACGCTCAAATCCTAGTAACTCACAAACGGTTGCTTCCATTCTCCTACCCTATTCACGCTAAACACTGGGTGTTTGACTGGAGCCCACTATATCAGGTTAAATGAATCAGTTCAAACTGCCTACAAAGACGACCCTATCGTTTGTAACCGACCCTTTAATACCTACTCAATCAGAACTATTGCATAAAATGATATTATGTATTGCAACTGTCAATTATAGCACTTAACTGTGTTCTACCGTGTTCTACATAACTGCTTAACCAGCAATCCAGGAAGTACTTAACTAGTACTCTACAACACAATGCTACAACAGCACTTAACCAGCGCCACTCAACCCATCACATAATTAGCGACAGATTCGTACTGTTTTATCCACGATACTGAAACATGCCCACTTATCCAGTGGTACCATTACTGCTTAACCAGAGATACTGACCCCACAGTAGACCCCGCAGTTGACACCCCTTTGACCCACAGTTGACCCACAGTTGACCCACAGTTGGCCCATTGTCGACCCCACAGCTGATCCACTGTTGATGACCCCATTAACCCGTACGGTGGACCCCTCGATGGATCCCACATTGACCCCACGTTAGACGCCTCTGTGAACCCCGCACTGAACCTCTCGGTGGAACCAGCATTAGAGGTACTAGTACTAGCTTGGGACATTAGTAACGGTGCCAACGGTTTAACAGCCATGCAGCATGAATAAAATTTCACGTCCAATCACTATGGCGTGTTAAAGATTTTCGACGTTATCAATATTCACACAAGTTAAAATTTTCACATTACTATTAACGGTTGATTGGCATATGGTAGTGATAAGGACAGCTTAAGCACTACTAAATTTAAACGAAAGAGAATTTCCAACTAGCCACTCGTCACGTCACATGAGAAACTATACACCAAATGCAAAGAAAACCGAAAATGAATTAAATTAAACGGTTTCAAAATTGTTTGAATACTGCATCTACTCGGCTCAATCGCGAAATGAAATAACCCTTTCTTGCGCCCCACAACTATTTAACGTAACGGGACTACACACGCGAGATAAAATATATAACGACGCATTACACACAGCACTATACGGATAACATTTGAACATTTTCGCTACGCTTACTAGCGATACTTATTTACCCGTTTACTGCATAGTTCAGTGACAACTTTTTCTCGAATGCGACAGTACTCGGCTTCAAAATGTTAATAAAACAAGAAAGACTCACCTGTATCTATGAACAGTCCCTTAGGACAACTCACATACCAGAGATCCGCGACGAAACCGGATATACTCGATCCGTAGACACAAAACGGCCAAACTGGACGTAGAATAACGTCCAACACGTCCACACAACACACGAATATCACACGCGACAACTTTTTTTTTTTGGTAACTATATATGAGCACGCGTCTCCGTCCGGATTACAGGGGTGGTTTCATCCCACTTCTGATGTAGGCTCAGGATGCCGCAGGTTATAGCTTGCCATCGTTCACGAACACCGGGAGATCACTAGGTTTAGATTTTACCATTATTATTTAAATTTAAATCTTAATTTCATCACCGATAATTTGATAAACGATATAATACTAGACGCGTCTAAATTAAATAGCTAATAATTGATTCCACATATCACTATATGAAAAAATAAAATGATCGGGTCGGAAATTAGCGATTCGTCGGGCACGTGGTGCGCAAACGGCTCTCGTCGGCGAACTGCCCACAAGATGGCCGCCCCGCCATCACGTCCATGTGACGTTCCGCAAGAATGATCAACTACCCTCATTCTTTTCCGACTTAAATGACAGTGAATGTCAAGTGTTGCCATATGTTCGCCGTCATATTTTTTATGTATGTTCGGTTACTTGAAAAAGTTACGCAGATTATGTGGCTCCAGGTCTGTAGATGAAATCCTGGAGAAATCGAGGGAACTCTTCAAATATTAGGCACACGTATAGCATTTCAAGTATATTTTAATTATAATTAGAGCTTTTAGGATACCATATATGACCTGTAGTACTACTCAATAGTAAATATTACGTGGATGCGATGCGATTAATTTAAGTCATTACTTTAAGTAATATGTGCTTGTCGTATTACATAAATGGTTTAATGGAGCTGATAGTTATGAACTGGAGTCAACAATAAACGGCCGTTTTCGAGAGAGTAATATTTTGTAAAAGGTAATGAGCACTTCATCTTAGATTGTATGTAACTTAGATCTACATTTTTTTTGTAATAATGTCTACGTGAGTGAGAAGAGTATAGTTTTTTATTATTTATTATTTTATTATTAATTATAAACCGACCTACTAAAAAGCAAGATATAAGTACCTTTTTTAAAATTAATATTTTCTAAAATATTTTGAAGTTGGTGCCAAATAAAACGTAAAAGCTGATATTTGATGGCATCAACGTATATAAATATTTATTTTTAGTTATCCTGTACCTTACACGCACTTTAATAATGAACATCGCTGAATCAACGATCAAATTGTGTCGTGTGAAGTAGGTTTACAACAAAATAATATCGACTCTTCAGTCATAGAAATAAAGTAGATATTATTTTGTCCATAAAATCATATAGTTGTTCAAATAAAGAGCGGTTGGCTTTTGATATCTAATCAGTATTAGTTTGGATTTGAATCGTGTGATACCTGTGCACGGTTAGTTTATTTTTATAAGGATTTATTTCCAAAATGTGAGTTTTTTCATTATTTGATGTCAACCTGGACGATTTTTATGTAATTATATCTGTCAGTGTGTCTGTCTACAATGTTACAGCACGAAAATAACTCGTATCTACTTACCTATTTCAAGTAATTTCATACCGTGAGGACTGTGAAAAGATCAATATTCACAACTCCAAAACGAGTGTCGAGTCGTGCGTGACTGAAGTCATTAGTGACGTACTACACGTACCTAATGACTTGTTCTTTTTTTAAATATTATTTTATTGACATAGGTAATATTCTCATATATGTACAGTTCAAACGTTATTCTATTTTTATTATACCTACACTACTAGTGTGAGTTGCATGCACGGCGGAGAGGATAGGTACATAAAACCATCGTCTGGTATCATAGGGGCGTGCCCCCCCCCTGGATTCCCTTAAATAGTACCCACTATTGAAGTAACGTATATATTTTGCACTAAATATTGTTTTTTGTAATTATGGACCCAACAGTAAACGATTTAGAAAGTTGGCACTTGAAGGGGAGTACATTTTCCTTTGTACCATAGGAGGGGTATTTGGTGGTTCAGCCTCCCCCTTCCCTCGAAATCTTAGATAGATCTCAAAAAAGAAAATTTTAATTCTGCGATCTGCGAGTTCGACTCGTACTTCTTGGCCGAGACAGACATCCCATTGATCAAGCAAGTCTCTCGCATTTCCGGTGTTATTCTAAACTTTTGACTAAAAAATAAACTTCCCTAAAAAATAATCTGGTTACACCCTTGATAGATAGTATAGCCTACCGTTGTTTAAATGATGTAAATTATTTCCAGAAAATGTCGAAAGTAGATTTTTACTACTTCAACTTGAAAGGTCTAGGTGAGAGCCAGAGGCTGCTGCTCGCATATGGAGGCCAAGAGTTTGTCGACCATCGCCTTGAGGCTGAGGATTGGCCTAAACTGAAGAGTTGTAAGTACTAATGCCGTAATATATTACCACAGTATAAAAAGCATATGGTAAGACGACGCCTTTGAATTTCTGGTAAATGCTGATACAACCGACCGCGATGACACGTATAAAAATACGTCAGCCCTGGATAATAAGACCACGCTGTATATGAAGCGTGGTCTTCCCCAACCCCTGGTCGCGGTCGCAGCCCTCAACCCCCACATTGTTTGCCCAAAGAGTAACACTATGAGGTACTATGAGGTGTAGGTGTTGGTGTGGCAAACCATTATCTATACTAATATTATAAAGCTGAAAATATTGATTGTTAGCTTGAACGCGATAATCTTAGGAACATCTATATATCACGTGATAATATTTTTACTGTTGGATGTTCATTTGTCGAGGACAGCTATAGGCTATAAGAGCGGAACAGCAATGAAAAATGTTGCAAAAACGGGGAAAATTTACGCAGATTAAGTTGCGCAGGTCAACTAGTATGATATAATTACTAAATATCTCAATGAACTAAACACTGTTATTGGTTGGAGTATTGTTAAAACAGAATAAACTGGTAGAAGAACGTTATGGCGTCGGCACGGAATGCCACTCAGGTGTACCCCCTCGCCACCTGTGGGAGTCACGGCTTACTTAGGCAGTGCATTCTAATCGCCTATTTCTCTCTCTGCTACTTAAAACCTACTTAGAAGATCTACCAGTTTCTCGTGCAGATATATTAATTTATCGAATTGATTTCAGCAACTCCTTTCGGCCAGCTACCAATGTTGGTAATCGATGGTAAGCAGTACTCACAGCATCGCCATCTGCCGGTACTTGGGTAACAAGTATGGACTCGCCGGAGACAACGCTGAGGAAGCCTTCGAAATCGACCAGAACATTGACTTCTTATTTGACCTCAGATCCAGTTAGTACACAGCTAACAATTACTTTTAAAATTATAAGCCTTCCAACCAATCTTAATTTCTGATGTGTTTTTGAGACGTGGGCCTGAATAGTCTTCTAATTTTCTGGAGAAAGTAAGAGTAAGAAGTAGAACTGATTTATACGTAGTTTTGATTTCTTTTTTTAATAACTGTCATCCATCACTTATCACCTGAGAATCTACTTTCTTGCCTTAAAACGAAACTTCGTAATCAAAAGACAGCACGCAAGCCAATTCTATACCGCATGCTCTAAGCAAGTCCAACTTTTTTTCGGATTACCACAAAAACTTTAATTTATCGCGCGTTGATATTTGAATCATCTTCATTAACGAAAAACTTGGTCTTCCTTCACAGAGGCAGTAGCATTGCTCCATGAAACGGATCCCGAAATAAAGGCCAAGAAACTTGAAGATTTTTTAAAAACCACCTTCCCTGATATGATGATGAAACTGAATGAGATCGTTGTGAAAAACAATGGCCATATTGCTGCTGGCAAGGTGATTTGACAAGTTTCGACTTTATTCCACCTGTTTGTAGACATTAAAAAGTATAATCCAAATGAATATAACTTTAAAGTCTAAATACATTCAGAATGCCTAATCTATATTTTTAAATTCTTGTTTCAGTTGACATGGGGAGACTTTGTCTTCGCTGGCATATTCGACTCCTTTAGTAGATTCGTACAGATGTCAGAGTTAATTGAGAAATACCCAGTCTTAAAACAAGTGGTGGATACTGTTTACTCAATACCGAAAGTAAAGGCGTTTGCTGATGCAGTTCCCGTGTCTTCTAAAAATGCTTAGAATCGGATACCTTAACAACACTACTACTAGGCAGTACCATAATTTTCATCTCAATCATTTTATTTATTTACAAAATCTTATATTATGTTAATGTGGTTAGTGTTAGAAAATAAAATAAATGTTATTTGATTTACTGATTTGTTTTATTAAAAAGCATGCCGCTGATGTTAATAATGGTAAAGTTGGTTGAGCGACATGTGTACAAAAACAGCATTTATTTGTCGGTGTACGTCTTTGATTCTAAAACATCTTCAATTTTGGATCAAAATTTTTCTTCTTTTTTTATTATTATTTTTCTTATACGTACCTAAATAATGGCAACACTGTACTTTCACAAGAGAATATAGAAACAAAAACCATAATTTTCTATACTTTAGTAGAGTATCGCATAGAAGGTCAGTCAACATCACTCCAGTTATGAGGACTTTTTTTACATCATCTTCTACGTTTGTTGTTTCGCGCTATTGCTCACGGACTTTCAATTCTATATATTTAGAACAGTTATTTTATCATGATAATAGATGGTAGCACCTGCACCAACTACTTGACTTTTAATATAAATTACATCCGAACTACTGCTTAGTTCTGTCTGCTAACTTTGAGCCCCGCACTAATTTCTAGAGCGACAAGTTAGATTGTAAGTTTGGATTTTTTTCTATAGGCGTCGGCAATAGTATCCACGTAAAGAAGATTCTAGAATATCCTTTTCCGAACTTCTTTAGAAATCATGTACAGTCAGCCAAGAGATTGACTTTTAGACATCAGTTTTATTGTCAAAACTTCCTTTGTAGTCGATTTAGTGTTAAGGTTGAAATTGGTAACTCTCAGAATGTGAAAACTTTCAGTATATAGGAATAATAACCTAGTTATTAATGACGCGCAATTCGCAAATAAATTTCAACCGTAAAGTGACAGACTATATTTTTTGGCGTCTGTAAATCACAACATTACGAGCAGGGGGCTAAGGGCGGAGCTCTGATGAACACCCGCTCCCACTCGAATTCTTGACTGAGGCCGCAAGGTACCTTTATCTGATAAGGATTATGTGATACATATATTAAATAGTATGCAATATTACGAAAACACAAAAACTTTAACCAACTTTTTCTTTGAGGGATAGCCAAAATATTTCCCACGTTACCCGATCAAATGCCTTGATGAAGTCTATCATATTAATGTCCAGTGCAGATCCTATACTAATTTTCAATTCTTGTTCTCGTTACGCTGTGAAACAAAATAAAACGAGAGGAGTATTTCTGAAGACTATTTTCTTTAGAGTTATTTAATTCTAAAATGCAGTGATAAGGCGATGTGGTATCGACCCCTTACGAAGCTTATAAACTTTTAGCTTGTCATCGTTATTACTATATGTACAGTGCAAGCAATGTACAGAATTCGGTCATAGCTTTGTCAGCACTTTACCTGCGTCGCCCGGCCTTACATTCAGTGCAATTACATCATTCATACTGTTTACTTGTACTCACTATTATATCAAACAATAAATAACATTTCAATCTTCCAATCAGTTCTATCATTCAATAATCTCAAGTTGTGTGGGCAACAAACCATACATCTTTATGGTCCTTCGAGCAAAACAGAATCAGATACAGTGGTATACTACGTAACTTCTGTGTTTGTTACTGAACGTGCGACCAGTGGAGTGGAAACTAAACGTCTACTTGGATCGACTGCAACAGCTGAATACTTAGCGGTAAGTGTGTTGTTATTCTTTTTGCGGTAGCGAATCGGTTTGGCTGGCCTCCCACAAGCGGGTCTCACCAGTTGAATTGAGAAGGCGCACATATCGTTGAGAGTCTAATAAAGCACTATCTGCCAAGTAGCAGTGTATCACACACATCAATCAATCAAACATCAACCAATCAAACATCAACCAATCATTAAATCAATCATTATGAGCGCCAACATGGAGAACCTTTTTCAAAACCAAAACCAAATCATAGCAGGTATGGAACAACAACTGACAAACTTCAAGAAGGATTCATCAGATCGTAAGACGCTACCTTACATCAAAAAACGTATCCAAACATTGGATTCCTACTGGGCTGAGTTTCAGTCCAATCATTTGCAATTATGTGAGTTTGAAGATCGTGACTGTAGTTACTTTTCAGACAACATTTATCAAAAGACCATGTCGTTCTACAGTCAAGCAAGAGAAACGATATCACGATATTTGACCCCTATTGATCCTCGATATTATTCATCACGACATTGCAATGGTATGATTTGACATTGCCGCTTAATATCCAACCGAGGTGTGTTTGTTGCGCTATTGGTAAGGTTTCATTTTCTTTGATGATTCCGCCCATTAAAATTTGTGCAAACACGTCCGCCCCCAGTAATAAGTCAATGGGTCGACTCAAGTGGAATTCCGGATCAGCCAGCTGAATGTTCTGTAGATATGGCCACGATGGTTTTAGGAACGTCTGATTGGGTAAATTGTTGATAAGAGTATTCATTATCACTACCTCCGTGTGAAATTCAAATTCTGAATAAATTGATGACGCAACAATATTGACTACGCCCTTACAATTTGTTTGGTTCGATCCGACGCCAAATATGACACCTCTGCATGCCTGTCGTGGCAAACAAAGTATTTGTACCGCATTTTCTGTTATAAGGGATGCTTGAGAGCCTTGATCTATGAGCGCTCTCATTGTGTGACACACTCCGTTGGCTCCCTTGACTCGGACGAGAGCAGTAGCGAGTAAAACTTCGGCAATATTTTCTTTTGCGATATGGGAGACATTATTCCGAGACTTGTTTTCGCGTGACGTAGACGGTGTTGAACTCTGGAAAGCATCATGAAGCAAGGTGTTATGAGTACCATTGCATACACGACATTTTGATGCAGAATAACATCGTTTGTCTTTGTGATCGACCAGACAATTTTTACAAAGATTCAACCTTTGTACTGTGTCGCGTTTTGCTTCTGACCTAGATTCTAAAAACGCCTTGCAATGATACAGTCCGTGATTGTCATTGCAGAGTGGGCAGTTTTGCATTCTTGTTGTGAAACTTTTTATTGTTGAGTTGCGTATAAATGGTTGTTTGAAATCATTTTTATTGTAATTGTATGATGTTTTGATTTGTTTGTTGGAATGGTCAAAATCTTTCTTAAAGCTTGATGTTGTTGGTTTTTGTAAGGATTTCTTAATCCGGGATGATTCCAGGGCAGTGTATTTATTTTCTAAAAAAATTAGAAAATCTTCCATTTTAGGTAGTTCTTTAGGTTTAGCTAGCGACTGGCAGTATTCTGTGTTTGTTTGATCGTCCAGTTTCTGAGCTAAAATGTGCACTATCAGCGGTTCCCACGGCGACGTGCTAATTTTCTTCAAGGCATTGACACATTCGTTGGCAGTATCGAATATGTTCTTGATATTTGTATCGGATGGAGTAAGTATTGTCGGTATAGATAATAAAACGTCCACATGCGAGTTGAATATGCGTTTGACATTACTATACCGATGGTTAAGGATGTCCCAGCATGGTTGGTAGTTTTCTGAGCTGATGTCTAAACGCTTCACAATTGTCTCAGCCTCTCCTTTCAATTTTCCTTTTAAAAACTGCATTTTCTGCGCACTAGACATAGACTTGCAGTTGTGGATGGTTTCAATGAACAGGTCTCTGAATGATGTCCATTTGTTGTAATTTCCACTGAAAGTAGGGATGTCCATTTGTGGTGTACTGCTCTCGCGATGTGCTATTGAGCCCATCTTCGTATTGATAGACCTCTTCAAATTTTTATATAGCCGCTCGTATTTGGTATATGATCTTTCATACTCCTCATCTTCATCGTACAACTCGCTATCGATCTCCCAGTGTAAGCTGTCGATAATGGACCATCGCGATTGAATTGCTACCAGAAGGTCTTTCAGTTCCCATTTTTCTGAAAGGGTTTCAAGGTTCACATCTGCTATTGTACGAGATAACGCTTTGAAATTGCTCTTTTGCTTACGCAGCATCTCTTCCAATTTGCTGGCGCTTCCTTTAGAAACCGTCTTGCTGGTTCCTTGACCCGGGTCAACTGGCAATGTCGAATGATCCTCTAATGCTTGATCCTGAGATACTTGAACTGATTGTTTGCTAGTTGATAGACCTGTCATTTGAGGATCAATAGGGGTCAAATATCGTGATATCGTTTCTCTTGCTTGACTGTAGAACGACATGGTCTTTTGATAAATGTTGTCTGAAAAGTAACTACAGTCACGTTGCGTCATCAAAGGCTCAAAGTTCACTATTTATTCACATCGGCGGCAGACTAATACTATCAGCACCAAACTTGACATCGTAAAAGGAGACATCCCGGCGATCAACAACATTCTAAACCTAACAATGGCACCTGTACACTCAAATGATTCGGTGGAGGCCAACGGCCGACAGAAGGATTTAGAAGCAATTCATACTTCTATCCAAAACATGAAAGCCAACGAAGCAAGTGTTCTAGCAGACCGAGTATCATATCACGATATTCATCACTACGTCGTTATTTACGTACTGGTAGCAATCGTCGCACTCGGCAGTATCATTTACATATGGCAACGCCTGCGAGTCCGTTACCAACGCGAACCTCGACATGAACCCGAACCATCAAGACTACAGGGTCCTGAGCAATCGATGCCATCGACACCCAGTGTGCATTACGTCACCAACGAAACACAACCTACGAGCACCATCCAACACCACTGCACCACAAACATTGTGGACAGGGCGTCGTCACCGAACATTCGAAGAAAATATAATTCCGATTAATTTTATAATTTCATAGTCTATTGCATTATATAAAATTAGTATTAAGTTAGTTTTCATTATAATAGTTCATGATTCATCTCATTGCAGCATCCCTTCATCTCGGGCCCCGGAGCATGTACAGTGCAAGCAATGTACAGAATTCGGTCATAGCTTTGTCAGCACTTTACCTGCGTCGCCCGGCCTTACATTCAGTGCAATTACATCATTCATACTGTTTACTTGTACTCACTATTATATCAAACAATAAATAACATTTCAATCTTCCAATCAGTTCTATCATTCAATAATCTCAAGTTGTGTGGGCAACAAACCATACACTATAAGTCTACAATCAAGGGCATACAGTAAATATTTTTTTAATTAATTACTCATGTGTTATAATCTGCAACCGCAAACAACACGCCCTTGATCAGATAAAAACATTTTTATTCAATCAATCAATCAAATGCATTTGTATACAACGGTAGGTACAAAAGTGTGTCGGATGTAACATAATGAATAGATGCGCTATGTTTTACCCGTTTTTGGTGTACAAATATAATTACCAGTACAAAATACGTCTACATTCTATATCAAAACTGGCTGCCCCGCGCAACGTCGTCTGCGTAAATTTTCCCCGTTTATGCAACATTTTTCATTGCTGCTCCGCTTCTATAGGTCTCCATAAATGGGCTATCCATCAGTGAAAGAATTTTTCAATTCGGACCAGTAGTTATTGAGATTACCGCGTTCAAACAAACAAACAATCAAACTCTTCAGCTTTATAATACAAGTATAGATAACAGTCCCAATGAAACAGTACATAGGGTTCAGTAGTAAATCCGAATAATTTGGCTTACGAAGTAGGTTTTTTGTGCTTATTTCTCGTGTTCACACGTCACTTTTTTTGTGATATAAATGCATATTTTGTTTGACAAACATAATGTTTGCAAATATACGAGTATACTGAGATGCAACTGTCATAATACCTATCTCTTTAAACTTTTCTCTAAAGGAAACTCGTGCACCTAGTTTGTAAATCGCACGCACTGGACATTTTTGGAGAATTAAAATGATTGAATATCAGCCGCCTTGCCTCAAAGCAGTATGCCATACAAACATGACGCTGTGGAAATAATCGAAATAAACTAAGGGTCGCACGAACCTTTGTGAACCTTCGTTTGTTCACTTCGTTTGTTAAGGGCTTTTTTTTAATTCTTCTTCTTCTTTTTTTAATTCATACAACTTAGCTCTACTTATTTCTATGCCAGATGTTGCCCAATCACAAAAGCAAATTTTTCGATTTTTATAAAAAGTGTTGGTTATTAAATTCATATTTTATAACTAGCTGTGCCCGCGACTTCGTTCGCGTGAAAGTCGGGTTTAAATTAAGGTAGTTTATGTTACGAAATAACTTCTGTGTAAACATGTTGGAAACAGTTCTGTCGGGTGAGCCGCGATATGATTCAGCAGCGGAGAATCATCATATAGTCATCTATTGATAGCTTCAACACCCAAAAGCTTTGTGAAAATGAATAAGTACCAAACACAGACTCTTTAGGTATTCGTTTACTGTGTTTTTCTGTCATTAATATGTGTTTTTTGTGTCTCTTTTCTTTTTGTCTATTGTTATTTTTATTATTTTACTGTTTTATTTATTTCTTTTTTTATCTTCTGCATGACTTTTCCTGTTAAATTATAATAATGTCTGTACATGTGTCTTCTGTGTACTAAATAAAAATCGTTCTATTCTATTATTTTATATAGTTAATTTGGTGTGCGGCTTAAGAAGTGGGTTTTCTGTTGTTATTGTTTCATTCATTCGACCTACTTAATACCTAATAATTTTAAATAGAATTTGTACTAACATTTTGGTACTTCCCATTTGATCAGATGTTTATCGTAAACTTGTAAAGCCTAAGTACTTAACTGTGATAGTTTTCCTTATAATTTTAGTATTTATACTACTACCGTGAATTTTTTCACATACCCAACATCAACCATTTAGTTGGCAGGGGAACACTTGACTCTAACAAAAATGTTCACTATAAATCCTAATATTACACAAAGGAATCCTTAAATCTAAAAATAGTCTTCACAAACCCTAAACGCTTTTTAAAAGACCTATCTAATGATACCCCACACGATGGGGTAGGTGAGAAAAAAATCACATCCCCACTTTACATATAAGAGAGTGCCTCTCTTATATGTTACAATGATGCAAGTAAGAAAAAAAGACATGGACTCCCCCTCCCCCAGACTCCGCGTTGACAGACAATGACCCCCCACCTCCCTCCTCCCGTCACCCGAACTACTCACACTTGGCCGATGAGTCAGTCATTATCGTTGAATTGATGAACACTTGATATCCAACCATAACCCCAAAACATGATCCTCGATGCACCTGTGTGATGCATGGTCAAATAAACGGACAGACAGACAAACATTTCTAAAAATGATAGCAATATGTTTATTTTTAATACTATTTTAAAACTTCTTTTACTAAGTATAGAACATTATTGAATACAACGCCATCTACTTTCAAAACCAGTGAAGTTTCTTCTAATACTTAATGTTTTTTTTATTAATTTAAGCAATTGAATTAAATAAATAGGAGAATGTTGCCACTCAGCAAAAAATGAATCCGTCATCGTAAGCACCTATACCCTAATAAATGTTTTCACAAATAAGGAATTGTTTGATCACGGTGACCAATTTGATTTCATAGATGGCGCTACACGTTTTTTTTACGTGTGTAATGTCTTTTTTTGAGCACGAACACATCAATTCTGAAAAAATATCGAATACTTGTTAAATTGGAATGTAATATTATTTTTCATTTTTACTACGATTAATTCATTACTCTCTGCAGTGCATGCAATACCTATAGATATTTTACATAAGTGCATATTTCACTTGATTTTTAATATAAAAAAATATTAACCAAAGCAAATAAGTTACCTATGGCCGAAAAAATAACTATAACATTGAGAAAAATATTAAAAAAGGACAAAGACAATTTAAAAAAAATACAAAAAGAACATAATCAGATATCAGATTTGAGCCTGAGACTTCGTCGTCGTCAAAGACCGCTAGCATAGCTTCGAGGCTATACTGTTCGCTACATACCACGTCAAAATAACTGTTCTTATGAAACTTAAAAATGTTGTGTATAGTTTTAGCATGAAGTTATTTGTTCCATGGGTTACAATTAAAGATAATGTCTAATTGTGGAAAAAATTGTGATAAACCATTATGGTGCGACAAAAAATACGTTGCTACTCGTTCCCCATAGACGTTAGCGTAATGATTCATAGTGTAAATAATGTCCTAAGTATAGTATTTACTATATAATATATAAAATTCTCGTGTCACAGTTTTCGTTGCCATGCTCCTCCGAAACGGCTTGACCGATTTTGATGAAATTTTTTGTGCTTATCCGGTATCTATGAGAATCAGCCAACATCTATTTTTCATACCCCTAAGAGTTTGTTTGTTTGTTTGAACGCGATAATCTCAAGAACTATTGGGCCGCATTGAAAAAATATTTTATTGTTGGATAGCTCATTTATCGAGGAAGGCTATAGGTTATAACATCACGCTACGACTAATAGGAGCGGAGCAGCAATGAAAAATGTCGTAAAAAAAAAAAGGAAGAAAAAAGAAAAAAGGGAAAATTTACGCAGACGAAGTTGCGCGGGTCAGCTAGTAAAACTGTAAATTTTCATAAAAATCCGTCAAGTAGTTACTGTTTTATAACGAAAAATAGCTACAGACATTATCCCTCACTGCTTAGCTCCTATGGGAAAAAGCGTGATAATTTATAGCCTAAATGTTAATCCGCATCTATTAAATTGCACGTGCAAAATTTCAACCGAATCTGTCTGGTAGTTTTTGCGTGATTCGTGTTCAAACAAACAGACAGACAGACATTTCTAAAAATGCAGCAAAGTGTTTAAATACTCTTTTCGAACATTTCCTAATTTTTTTTTTCACTAAGTTCGGCCATGTACAGACATGTGAAATTTACAATTTTATTATATGTATAGATATGGATAGATAGCATGATTCAGTATTCAAGCGCGATGGCTTATTATTAGCGTATTTCATGTATAACTTTAGTGTTTCTCTACCGATTTCTATGATTCTTTTTTATGGAATAGTTAATTATGTTAACTTTTTGAATTAGGGATGACTGAGAGTGTTATAAACGTAAGAGTAGACTAATATAATTAGAAAGCTTCGAACTGCTAAGCTATCGGGAGTTACACGCGATATTGTGTGTCAACCATAAAAGATAGACATATGCTGTCGTGGGATATTTTTTATATAATTTTAAGGAGAACATTTCCGTCATACATGATTTCTGTGTAGCTTTAACCATTAAGGTTGCACACGCGACGGAAGCTTAAAAAATGGAGTAACTTCTCCCGTTTTCCCTTCACTGCTCTGCTCCTATTGATTGTAGCGTGATGAAAAGTATACTATAACCACCTCAGGAGTATGAAAAATAATTGTACCAAGTTTCGTTAAAATCCGTCTAGTAGTTTTTGTTTCTATAACGGTTATACAGACAGACAGACAGACAGACAAACATTTTACTGATTGCATTTTTGGCATCAGTATCGATCCCTAATCACCCCCTGATAGTTATTTTGGAAATATATTTAATGTACAGAATTGACCTCTCTACAGATTTATTATAAGTATATAGGTAGATTACAAAGTTTTAGTGCTTATATTCTACCAGACCTGGTGTACCTACATTTTTTTTTATGAAGTAGGTATAACCAATATGAAAATAGAAAAATACAGAGAATTATTATGACAAAACCATAGGCACATAATAAATTTAAACAATTCTATCATTTAGGTACTCATTTATACGGTAACAAGGTATCACTCCAGTTATGACGTATTTTTTACATCATCTTCTACGTTTGCCGTCTCGCGCTATTAGTGCTCACGTACTTCAAATTTTATAACTTTTAGAGCAGTTATTTTATCAGGATAATAGATGGTACCAACTGTTTGTATTTTAGTAAAAACCACATTCAAAGTACTGTTCCTACCTGCTCACTTTGAGCCCCGCATCAGTTTTTAAGATCACAAAGAAATTTTAGTGTTCGTTTAGATTTTTACTATAGGTGTTGATAATCTTATCCACATAAAGAAGTTAGTAGAATGTACTTTTTAGAGCGTCTTTCGAAATCATGTCTACCATAAGATTAAATGAATAGGGCTGAGGGCGGATCCCTGATGAACACCTACTCTCACCTCGAATTCTTCACTGAGACCCCAAGGAGACCTTAATCTGATATGGGCAATGTAATACATGTAATAAACAGTATGCAATATTACGACAAATGTTTTTCTCTGAGAGATAGCCCAAATATTTTCCACAGTACCCGGTCAAATGCCTTGCCGAAGTCTATTAATGTCAAATGCAACTGGTGAGCCTTTGACTTATTTCTATAGAAAAATGCGAAACAGCTCTGAAACAGAATAAAACTAACTTTTGACGTCTATTTTCTTTAGTGTTAAAGTGAGATAATGAGCCGACCTGGTACGATCCCTTACGAAGCTGATACACTTTTGCTTGTCATCGTTATTGCTACAATAGTACAAGCTTATAGTAAATAAATGATTTTTGTGCTACAGTCCGTAACCGCAAAAAATGCGCCCTTGAACAGATAAGAACTTTTTTTAACCGTATCTAATGCAATCTATCACTGAAAATATTGATGTTGATTGTGGTTCCGCCTGAGCTGAGTGCATTTATTTGCCTACAGACCTATTCTCTATTTATCCTAATAATAAAAACCAGAAGAGTTTGTTTATAGGTATCCTCTAATGTTCTGGACCGATTATTGTGAAATTTTAGATGGAAGATGCATTTACCTTTCTGTAAAGGCTACTTTTTTTAGCTCAATCGTTTTCACTTCCACTGCATAAGGATTTGGTCTTTTCATAAGTCAAGTAATTTTGCTTGAGGCAGATCAAGTTTTAGCCATATTTCACAATTTTTAAGCATTTTTACATGATTTTTGAGACGTTATCTGGCCATTCGACAGCTTTATAAATGTCATGCTGAGGCATTACAAAGCACAGTAAACACACACAAAAAATAACTTGATAACATGTAATCAGTTATCTCTTTTTAGGGTTCCTTAGCTAAAATGGTAAAACGGAACCCTTATAGTTAGAATTTTTTTGTTAGAGTCAAGTGTACCCCTCCCCCTGCCAGCAAAATGGTTGTTCTTAGATATGTGAAAAAATCAGGGTAGTAGAATATATGATTAAATTAAAAGGGAAACATTCCCAGTTAAGTAGGAAACGTGAAACAAAAACAACAAAAAAGCCACTTCTTATACCGCATTATTGTGCTAGGCACTGCTGGGTAGCTACGGAACCCTACATTGTACGTGGCCCGACATGCACTTGCCCGTATTTATACTTACACTAGCCGGACGCGCAACTTCGTCTGAAATAATTTTCCCCGTTTTTACAAATGTTTCATTAATGCTCCGCTCCTATTTGTAGTAGCGTGATGTTATATAGCCTTGAGATTATAGCGTTCAACCAAACAAACTCTTCAGCTTTATAATATAAGTATAGATACAAAGATATAAAAAAATAATGGTTTTATAGTGTACGATGTTGATTTATTTTTTGTTCTTTAAATAATTTTAGTAAGCGGCGGTAGCCTAATGGCTAACGCATCGGCCCCGCAATCGTGAGGTCGTGGGTTCGAATCCTGGCCATTATACTACCGACGTGAACCGATTCATAACACAAACCATAGAGCTTAGCTGGAGGGGTTAAGGCCCACAATCCCGCATAGCTAGCTATCTTTAAAAAAAAATAAGGCAATTGAGTGTGACAACTGAAGCTTTTTATCCTGTATTGTGTCGAAATATATTTAGACAAGTCCTATACTGTCCTATTACTATCTTTCTCGTCTAAAAAGCCAGGGCCAGATTTAGAGGGGGCAGGCCGGGCTACTCTAGCCCTAACTCTAACCTCCACAAGAGAGGGCTCCCACAATAGAGAAAAAAAATCGCATTTTTTTATAATCAAAATTTCAAAGCGTTGAATTTGCACTAACATTGTTTTGATGGTGTCGATATGCCCTGGAGAGCACTTATTTACAAAATTTGAAAAATAAAAATTAGAGGCCTCTGCTCCATCGTTGCCCCAGGGCCTCCACCTCCTAATTCGATCCTCAAAGAGACAGTAATATTACTTAATATTACATAAGTTCTTATAACCGTCATAGGATCAACGATCAAATCGTACTGTCTGAAGAAGGTTTATATTAACAAGGATTACATTACTAAGACAAATTAATATCGACTTTTCCGCTATAGAAATAAAGTAGATATTATTTTGCCAACAAAATGATAGAGGTATTCAAATAGAGACATGTCTGTGTTTGGTATCTAATAATCAGTATTAGATTGGACTCAAAACGATTCATACCTGTGCACGGTTAGTGTCTTTTTATTATTCTATGTGAGTTTTTTAATTCAACTTCAAACAATTACAACCTGGCTAGCTCTGTGTGTACTGCACGAAAAATACGACAATAATACGTAGGGCTACCTACTACTACGAATTTACTTGCAAGAGGTACCCCTCTTGCAAATAATTTCGTTAATAAATTACCTAGCTTACTTCGTAGTAGGACCTTGAAAATGATGAGTTCTGGTTATTGTTTTGTTTCCATAATAAGATACGTACCTAGTGACTTGTTTTTAACGTCAGACGATTTTTTTGAAGTGATAACTTCTTTAGCGGCATTGTGCAATTTTTTGTTGGTATGGGTAAAAAGTGTTAAACTCGCGTAGACATGATCAATGCACAACGTTAAAGTTCAAGTTTTTACTTCTGCCGGCACTTCCGGAGTGCAATCCGTTTTTTTTTTTATTGACATTACCCAATTCTAAAGTCTGGATCGTTGTGGCTTTGGATTTGGCAAGCAGAGGGTAGCAAAGGTGTACCAAATTGTACCTCATTCACGTTAAAATATAAAGCTCAGTATTTTTACATTTTTTTCGAAATAATATTAGAAATCACGTCGTCCATTGAGAAACACTTAATATGGTTTCAATTCAGTCGCGATTTCGTTTACCACACGGGTAGTACGCATATTTAATTATAATATACAATTGTGGTTAACGGAACGAATTACTTTAACGTTGTTACGTTAAAGTAATTCGTCTCACAATTTGTTAAATCTTGTGAATAATTTCCAGAAAATGTCGAAAGTAGATTTTTACTACTTCAACATCAAAGGTCTGGGTGAGAGCCAGAGGCTGCTGCTAGCATATGGGGGCCAGGAGTTTGCAGACCACCGCCTGGAGGGCGACGAATGGGCTAAATTAAAGAGCTGTGAGTACTAATATAGGTACATTAAATACCAGTATTAAAGAAAGAGAGTAGGCCTACTCTCTTTCTTTAATACGAAATTCATGAATTTTCATTTCCTTATGTTTCTTTAGTTTACGAGGACTATTCTAGTCATTTTTTGGATAAGCACAAGAAGTCTGAACCCATAGACAATCTGAACCTCATTTTTGATCGAAACTTCGTTTTTATTGAATTAAAGTTGGCCTCCTTAATTATTAAAAGAGCTTTGTGAGATCGGATGATTTATGGATGATATCTACTGGTGTTGCTCATTTTTGGCACTGTATTAGAAATCTTTGGAGGGCCAAGCCGGTGCCACAATTAAAGGGCGCTAAGCAAATATTAGAATAAGTTAATTGCAAATTATTTTCAAAGACATTATCAAGTTTTGTCCCAGTTTTAAAATATCATAGATCCGGAATTGCTATAAGCTATCAAACTAACCGCCAGTGATATTAATTTAGACAGTGCCGAATCTATGGGGAGGGGGCAAACCGGGGCACACGCCCCTGGCGGCAGTTTCATCATCATCATTATCAGCCCGTATGATGATGGGCTGGATGCGAAGGTAGAGGATGTTGTGGCGAAAATTAGGAGAGGCCTATGTGACCGGCAGCTTCAGGAGGCGTCAAAATCATATTATAGTATGATTAAAAAAAAACTTGCTCCGCAAAGCGCCCAGCATATGGAAGCCTGGTTAGCTCACCATCTACTTGTAAAGCACCACAGAGAGATTTTCCATGCCAACTTTTGACGTCTTATTACTGAAATTGTCGTAGATCAGATACTAGATTTTGATCGTATGTAATTCATCTAACTAGACATTTGTAAAAACTTAAGCTTGACACAGGACCTGATCAGTTTAATTTTATTAAGCGCAAGACCTAAGAGAAAATCTTGAAGGCGACTTTTAATAGCCATAATTAAGCCTAAGGAAGCTGCCTTAGGCTTAATTATGGCTATTAAAAGTCGCCTAAAAGTTTGCGAAAAAAACAAGCAAGGTTTCAAAAAATATCACTCAGTTTCGCCTGTAGGTAGATAAGGTATTAATTTATTTATTTATTTTCAGCGACACCTTTCGGCCAACTTCCAATGTTGGTCATCGACGGCAAGCAGTATTCACAGAGCGTCGCCATCTGCCGGTACTTGGGTAACAAGTACGGACTCAGCGGAGATAACGCTGATGAGGCCTTTGAGATTGACCAAAACGTTGACTTCATTAATGACATTCGTTCCAGTTAGTAGTTCATTATTACAATCTCTCATCTATACGAGGCATTTAGCTATTTTACCTCGCCGGAGGTAAAATAGCTAATCTTTAGTTAAGCTAAGGTGGGTATAACCCTCCTCTCCGTCGATTCGACTCAATGGGGATGATAACTGTCAAGTCAAATCAGTAATCTTTGTTGTAAAACGACAAGCCCAATCTTTCGAGTACTTTGTACACTTGTCTGATGTTGATGTTGACTTTATTGTAATCCCCCGTCATGCAAGCAACTCACACTTGGCTAATGTTAATTGCTCCCCTTGATGTTGGGATACAATAAGTTAGAATAATTACGAGGAGGTTTGCATAAAGCAGTCTATAGGGATAAAGAGATCCAAAAGTTTAGAAACCACTGATCTAGATTATAAAGTGAGAGACTGTAAAAATATTTTTTGACTTTCTTCACAGAGGGAATGGCGGTGCTTTATGAAACTGACCCTGAAATCAAAGAAAAGAAACTTCAAGATTTACTAAAGAACACGTTCCCTGCCCTGCTGGAGAAACTAAATGAGATCATTGTTAAGAACAATGGCCATATTGCTGCTGGCAAGGTAATTTCAGGCATTATCTAATTAACTGCATAAAAACCTATTGTTAAAGAATAAAAATATTTGTGACCCAATTATATTTTCCGAAAAATATCACACCTTATGCTCGAAGTTAAGCCGTCAGTCCTGCTCCCAACCTCACTCCTGTCGTGTTGGATTTCCGTTCCATTGGACTATGAGAGTGAGGGAATAGATAAAGAGTGCACTTACGCCTGCGCACATACTTTTGCACTATAATCTCTCCTGCGTAGCTAGTCTCTGATGAGATTGCCCGCCGTAATCGACATCGGTAAGAAGACCATTACTACTATTTTTTAAATCTTGTGGATATTAATATTTCCTTGTTTTTTCTAGTTGACATGGGGAGACTTTTTCTTCGCTGGTGTAACCGATTCCTTAAAAAAATACATGCAGTTATCCGAGTTAATGGCGAAATACCCAGCCTTCCAACAACTGGTCGACACTGTTTACTCAATACCAAAAGTGAAGGCGTTTGCTGATGCAGTTCCCGTGGCTCCTTAAAATGCTTAGAATATGATACTTAAAAAATAGCATTGCTATAAATATTCATGTCAATTGTTATTTAATTACAAAATCTTTTATCTTTGTAATGTGGTAAGTGTTTTACCTTAATAAATAAAATAAATATTATTTGATTTTATTGACTTGTTTTATTATAGATCATGCCGCTAAGACCAACTATGTTTTAAGTAAAAAGGTGTAGATAGTTTACCTAAACAACATTCGATCTTTAAAAACGGCAAACTAATTCACACATTGTTAACTTATATATTGCAATGTCACCCTATTGTAAGAAGACGTAAGAGTAAGAAAGAATGATTTAGTTATCACGAGCGAAAAAGAGAAAAATGTAATCTACTGCTTTTACCTATTGACGCTGGCGATGCGACACTAAAGACATACTAAAGACTTGCTAATTTGCATTGCATTGGCTGAGGCGGCTCCAATGCTTGCAATGCTAGGCAATAGCGCAATGCAAAAATAACTTTTGTATGTACCAAAGTATTAAATTTTCTTTTGTCTTTTATATTCTCCTTTAGTACCTGCCAAATAGAATTTAACACTATGTTTAGTATCTGCCTATGTTCTTAGCTCAAATGAATTAATTCTCAGATCATCTTAAGTTTTTCTGTTTTTTTTTATTATGAAACATCTTAATCTTAAGTCCTGGGAACTTAATCTTATATGAACCATTTGATGTAGACAAATATTTTGTTCTGACTATTAGCCAAAATATTTCCCACGGTACCCGGTCAAATGCCTTCTCGAAGTCTATAAATGCAGATCTGTTGTTTTTTCTCTTTCAACTGATAGTAGTTTATTTAGTTCTCAATTCGCATTACTCGAAGTATTTTTATTTTTGTATGTTTGTTCACCGATTACGTAAAGACGGCTGGACCGATTTAAAAAAATATTTTTTTTATTTTTTAAAAAGCAAAAAAATAATACACCTAGAATAACAAAAACAAATTAAACATTTTGAAGTTGGTGCCGAATAAAACATAAAGACCATTTCATGGCATTTGTTTTTGTTATTCTAGGTGTATTATTTTGTGCTTTTTAGTTGCCTTGTAGGTATTACTTTTGAAGTTGGTAATATTTTATTGTTAAAAAGTTTTATTTTAATAGTAAATTGTAGAATAGCATTAATCTCTGAGACTAAATTAAAGAAGAGGGTTATTTCTGAAATCCATTTTCTTTAGCTTTAGTGCTAGTTAATTCTAAAGTGAGGTGATAAGACGACATGGTACGATCCCTCACGAAGCTGATAAACTTTTAGCTTGTCATCGTTATTACTACAAGCATATAGTAAATAAATTACTCATGGGTTACAATCTGTAACCGCAAACAACGCGCCCTTGAACAGATAAGAACATTTTTATTGACCGTATATAATACAATACAATATTACACTGAAAATATTGATATTGGGTATGGCTTCACACCTGTTTTTTTTTCCGACAGACTTGCGCACTATCTATCCTAATTAATATATTAAAAACGGAGTTGTTTTTAATGCTCTAATCTAAGAAAGTTCTGAGCCGATGTTGTTTATATAAGTAGGTAAGTAGTTTAAAGCTTAACAAAAGGCATAAGTAGGCTACTTTTTATTGTGATAACCATCCTTTATCCACGATTCGGAGCTGCAGGTAAGATTTCCCATAAGGGGTTAAGGGGCACAGCACATCATCTTCCTCCCCTTCATAAATATCTCGCTGACGTCTATGACCAAACAAAATCCTGGATCGACGATCAGCGTTCCCAAAATGTGTGACAGTTGATGGCCATCTAGCAGTATCTTTGGCTGATTTTAGTTATACCATGTGTTTAATACACTTCCACTGCAGGATTTGCCGCGGAAGTTGAGAACCTGCAGCAGACAATTTTTTCGCCTTTATTCACAATTTCATCATTCATCGGTTTTGTGAAAGTCATGCTGAGGCGCTTATTTTTTTTAATTTTTTTTTTATTTTTTACTTTATTGGAAAACAAACAATTGTACAATAATAAATTACAGAGTTTAGATGTTACACTAAAACTTAGATAAAAGTACAATCCACTACGTTTCCACTTATTACTATGTTAGTTGAAAGGTACAGTTAAGTAAGGCAAATAAGGTGAAGCTAAGTTGGTTAAGTAATACTTATACTAGATTTAATTAATAACAATATAAGTAATGTTATAATATTAAAGTCTTATGTTATTCTAAGACTATGAAGAGCAGCGCTTTTAAATGAGTGGCGGCTTGTAAAAAAATATCTAATTTAATAAAATTTATCATTATAGATTTTAACTAAACGTTGGAGAGGCGCCCGTTCACCCGCGTTTGTACGACTAGAAGTTGTAGCAAAGAGCGGATAATCGCGCGCCCCTCTTCTCATAACAGTTCTGGGCACTATGTAACAAATATTATTTATTAGTTCAGGGCAGTCAAAATTGCTATGAACCAATCCATACAACATCATGATTTGGAGCAACATACGTCTAGACTTCAAAGTAATTAAATTTAGGTGTCTAAGAGCTTCAGTGTACGATCTGCGTTGCATTTGACACCTAAATTGGAGCATTTTAAGGAACTTTCGCTGAACCTTCTCAATTGCATCGACGTACTTAGAGTAAATTGGATCCCAAATCACACAAGCATACTCGACTTGTGGACGAATTAAGGAATTAAAAAGGTAAAAATATGTGCTCGCGCGTTTAAAGTCAGATGATGCTCTCATAACTAGTGAAAGATCAAACCACACTTAGACAGTCAAATCACTTTTATTGTTCCATGCACAGCACTTTCAAACTTAATTTTACACTCGAATGTTGCTCAAGACAACCTTTGACGTCTGTAGCTCCGAACGGACTGCCTTGAAAAATAACTGATCAAATTTAAATAAACGTTAGTGTTGCTACCCTCAACAAGTAAAAATATGTTTAAATCGGTGTTGCCAATGAAATACATATCGCTCAATTATTGTGTATGCGAACATTCGGCTAATCCTGACGTCAAACGCGGCCTCGCGTTTACAAAATGTAAATAAACACAGAATATGATTAGAAAAAAAAATGCTGATTACAATTACGGTTTAGAACAACAACATCGACTACGGACACTCTCGTCCGTAGCGACTCTCTTAAAACTAACATCGACTACGGACACTCTCGCCCGTAGCGACTCACTCTTAAAACTAACATCGACTACGGACACTCTCGCCCGTAGCGACTCACTCTTAAAACTAACATCGACTACGGACACTCTCGCCCGTAGCGACTCACTCTTAAAACTAACATCGACTACGGACACTCTCGCCCGTAGCGACTCACTCTTAAAACTAACATCGACTACGGACACTCTCGCCCGTAGCGACTCACTCTTAAAACTAACATCGACTACGGACACTCTCGCCCGTAGCGACTCACTCTTAAAACTAACATCGACTACGGACACTCTCGCCCGTAGCGACTCACTCTTAAAACTAACATCGACTACGGACACTCTCGCCCGTAGTGACTCACTCTTAAAACTAACATCGACTACGGACACTCTCGCCCGTAGCGACTCACTCTTAAAACTAACATCGACTACGGACACTCTCGCCCGTAGCGACTCACTAATTGCTACTATTTTACTATCATAGTTGGAACCAAAATTAACTCGTTAACATCACTGACTTAACATTATCACTTTAATTATCATTCGCTATTTTATATCTGTCCTCATAATAATAATAGTCAATCATTTCACCATTACAATCTCTTCAAATATTTTATGAAATTCATCTCTGTTACTTTTAAAACATTATTTTTCTCTTACTAATTCACAAATCATTTACATTTACACTTCACATGATTACTTTCGTTTGATTTTAGTATATTCCTAGATACAATCATGTTAGTTCATCACTAAGTACTTTGATTTATCGATCACAAGTCATGTATATAAATGAAGTAAGCCATCACTACAATACATCACAAAATTTAATCACTACGTTTTACAATACATCAAGAGTTGATGGTTTTTTTTTTTTTTTTTTTTTTTATTCTGAATCACTCGAGAAGGCATCATAATTATAAACAAGCCAAGGGTGTAATTTATCGACGGCATAAATCGACCTATAAGGTTTGCAACCTTCTTTCCTTGTAATTGGGGTATCTTCTATTTCGTAACGGTCATTGCCAATTATTTTAGAGATTCTATATGGACCTACGCATTTTGGTATTAATTTACGACTATGCCCAGATTCTGTACGTATATCTTTTTCGACGCGAACTAGGTCTCCTACTTTATACTGAGTTGGTTTCTTATGCGACCTATCAAAGCGCTCTTTCTGTTGCTGTTGATAACTTTGGATTAGCGAATCCGCATCTGACCTAATTACGTCACGATCTAGCAAGGTATGAGATTCCGAAACTAAAGAATTCATGAAGGTATCGGACACACTAGTTGTTTGAACGCCAAACAGCATTTCCGAAGGAGTACGACCTGTTGATTTGTTTACGGTGTTATTCAATGACCACTGTATTTGCGGCAAACACAAATCCCACTCATTTTCTGGTTTTTCATGATTGGTTGCCGTTATTGCATCAACTATGGTTCGGTTGTACCTCTCAACCTGGCCATTAGACCTAGGAGAAGCAACCGCATTTAGAACATGTTTAACACCACGTTTATTGATAAAATCTGAGAACTCTTTACTAGTAAAACTAGTACCGCGGTCAGATATTAAACGGCGTGGCACTCCAAATAACGAGAAATACTCTGTAAATACCTGAATACTAGTGCTACTTTTAACATTTTTAACTGGTTTTATATATATGAATTTCGTAAAGGCGTCGATTATTACTAAAATGTGGCAATTTTTCTTTTTACTAAGTGGAAACGGACCACAATGGTCGGTGTGTAAAGTATCAAATGGTTTGTTTATTTTCGGAATTGGGTGAAGCTCTCCTTCCTTAGCTCCCGCGGGTAATTTATTATGAGCACAATTTAGACAAGATTTACAATATTTTTTAATGAAACGTCTCATACCTTTAAACCAATAAATTTGTCTAATTCTACTGTATGTTTTGTCAAAGCCGAAATGACCGGCATCGTCGTGGTTCATGCGAACTACCTGCCATCTCACTGATTTTGGGACTACCCATTTTAAATTGATGTCATCATTCTTATCTTTAATTATTCTGTATAATCGGCCATTTTTGACTGTGTAGTTCCCATGAATCTCGACAATGTTCTTAGTTGTTGAATCGCCTAATATGTTAATTATTCGTTGTATTTCTGAATCTTGTTCCTGAACTGTGCGCAACCACGCGTCATCGTCTATTGCTAAGATATCGACCAATTTTATCTCTTGTGGGGGTTCAAAGGGACTGGGATTACGTGACAGTGCATCAACATGACTCATCTTGGTGCCATTTCGATGTTCGACGATGAAGTCATATTCCTGCATTAGAATATACCAACGCGCTACTCTTGGGATTAAGTCCTTTTTGGTCATCGTACTCCGTATGGCAGCACAGTCAGTGAATAATCTAAATGATTTACCTAATACATAGAC
Source organism: Herminia tarsipennalis (assembly GCA_945859575.2). Taxonomy (NCBI): domain Eukaryota; kingdom Metazoa; phylum Arthropoda; class Insecta; order Lepidoptera; family Erebidae; genus Herminia; species Herminia tarsipennalis. Next base: position 21,575,278 of record OX243846.2, read on the forward strand.
TCGAAATTTGTTTAAAGCACAAACTACCGCCAAAGTCTCAAGTTCATACGAGTGTAATTTACTTTCATCAATGGTCGTTTGTCTACTATAATACGCTATAGGGTGAAATACGAAATCAGAACTCGCACGCTGCAGCAAGATTGCTCCTATACCTATTTTACTAGCGTCGGTGTGAATCTCTAACTCAGCCTCCGCGTCATATAGTGCCAATACAGGTCGTGTTGTTAATTTAGTTTTTAACTCATTAAATGCATTAATCTGAGGCTTATCAAAACACCAGGAAACATTTTTCTTGGTAAGGATCGTAAGAGGTTTTGCTATAATAGAATAATTTTGGATAAACCGCCGAAAATAACTTGTGAGGCCCACAAACTGTCGCACCTCGTGTACATTTGTAGGCATGGGGAAGTCTATCACAGCATTGATTTTGGCAGCTCCGGGGCGTATACCATCGCAACTGATCTCATAGCCTAAATAATTTATACGAGTCTGGAAAAAGTCGCACTTTTTCAAATTTAACGTTAGATGAGCAGACCGTAGTAACTGAAAAACCTTTTCTAACTTATCTAAACCCTCTTCAATTGATTGTGACGTTACCAATAGGTCGTCCATATAAGCTAGTGCCAAGTTTTGTTTTCCCTTAAGCATACAGTTAATTGTCCTTTGAAAAACACTTGGTGCGTTGGCAAGTCCGAAAGGCATTCTCTCAAACTCGTACAAACCATCGGGTGTTACGAATGCAGTAAATCTTCTACTAGCTTCACTCATCGGTACCTGATAATATCCCGAAGTAAGGTCAAGACTGGTAAAGAACTTATTACCCCCTAGTCTATCTAGTTGGTCTTCGATACGGGGCAACGGATATTTATCTTTTAACGTTTTTCTATTGAGGGATCTATAATCAATACACAGTCGTTTATCGCCATTTTTCTTACTCACTAAAATAACGGGACTCGAGTAATCTGATGAACTTTCGCGGATAATGCCATTTGTTAATAGCTCTTCGATTATTTTATTCAAATAGTCACGCTCACTCTGTGATATCCTATAAGGATTGTATACTACAGGTCTATTGTCAGTTAAAGTAATTGTCATTTCAGTTAAATTCGTTTTACCTAACTCGGTTAAATTCATGGCAAAACAATCCCTGTACTGTTTTAATAAACTGTAAAATTTACATTTCTGTTGCTCTGACAGTTCAGTACTAATTATTATATCTGTTAAAGGTAATTGCTCACAAAGTTTAGTTTCCGTTGTCAAACCTATGTATTCACTACAAGTTTCATGATATATATGACCGCGAGCCATTAAAGTTCCTTTATCTATTTTTAAATCATTAGATGATAAATTGGCTAACATTAAATATCCCTTACCATCTTCAAATGAAAAAAGCCCAGACAAAATAGCATATTCATTAGATGGTAAAATACGAAGACCGTATTGCACTAGTAAGCCGCCACTATATTTATTTTCCACTCTAACATCAATTGGCATGAGGGTCTTATGTTTCACGATTGTATTACAATATGCATAAATTTTAATTTTAAAATTACCATCATTTAAATCTGGAGTATACAAAAATTTCAGTTCGTCTACAGTTTTAAGAATTATAACGTTTGGCTTTTCTGTAAAAGATTGCCCTACCAAAATTGGTGTTGACAAATAATGATCATCTACAACAAGGATTTCTACTTCAGCTTTAACCAACTCAATTTCTAAAGTTATCATAAACTTTCCTAATGGTTTGACGGCAGAATTCCCGAACCCCTGTAATATAGGTAAAAGGTTGGTATCCCAAGTATCAATGAACTGCTTTGCATTTGACTTTCTTAAAAGAGTACATTTACTGCCTAAATCAACATATCCTTTCAAAATAACATTGTTGATTTTTACATCTTTGTAAAATTTTGAATTACCGGCCTCACTATTAGTAATGCACATGACAGTTTTATTATTATCTGTTGTACTACTACTTTTACTAATAACTTCATTATTATTTGATTTTCTCTTTAAACAGTCTTTCGTATCATGGCCCAATTTAAAGCAAAAGCCACATTTTTTAATAGGTTTATTACACCTTGTACTTATGTGACCTATTTCATTACAATTAAAACATCGGATGGTATCGCTGGTATTCGTTAGTTCATTTGTTGTTCTATTAGAGTTTTTAGATACTGTACTACTTCGATTTCGAAGGCTAGATCCAGACGTATTGTTTTCATGTTGGGAGATTGTACGCAGATAATTAAGCAACTGTTCTGGTTCGCCAAACATGCAAGCACCCACTCCCATTCTTACGAATTTATCATCAATACCGTGAATGAGACAGCCAACAGCTTTATTACCCGTAATCTGACATTTATTTATAAGCGCCATTTTATCGTAATAATAATGTTCCAACGATTGACCAAACCTACATCGAAGCTTTAACATTGACATTAATAGATCACCATAATTTTCATTTGACGGAAATGCCAGTTTTAATTTTTGTACCCATTCCTCCCAACTATGTAAAACTGAGGGCAACCCCTGGTACCACTTTTTGGCTAAACCATTTAATTTAGGAAGCGCGTAATGACATATCTGACGATCGTTCCAGGAATAGATCTGCGCACATTCACTAACTTTGTTAATCCAGTTTTCTATTGTTTGATAATTATCACTTGGGTCGAATTCAGGTACAACACTAAAAGCCACGGGAAAATTATTTTGAGCCCAGAAATTGGGAGATGTTATAGACGCAGAATTACTGTTATGATTACTCGCCTGAATTGAATTATTCGTATTCAATGGATTACACGCACTCAATTTTATGGGAGAGGTAGTTATCGGAGGGGTCTTAGTGAGTTCCCGGTTTTTATCTTGCCTATAATGCTGAGTACGGGTATTTCTACCTCTCTTGCTATACTTATGGCTCCTACTATGCCTTTTATCCCTGCGGTTTTTACGGTGCCGCGACCTACGATGGCAATCATCACTGTCACTAGAACTTATAGACTCGCTACTCTCACTTGAGTCACGTCGCCTTCGCTTATTATGTCCCATTATCACGGCTTAACTACTCTGAGTGATTCAAAACAAAATCAACTGTATAAATAATAGAACAAGGGTAAAAAAAATTACAAAATATTCAAACACACATTCAGCAAAAATCACAAAAGTTATAACGCTTTAACTTTATATGTATAAACCGTCAAATTTAGTATAGTTACAAAATTTAGTATGTACCTGTAGGGTACCTATAAATAGTCGCAAAGTGTAGGTAGTAGTTTGTAATAATAGGTTTGATTGAAAAATAGATATTCACTTCAATTCGAATATTGGCTTCTTAGATTCAAATCCAATGCCGTTATGACGACGCATCTTAAGAAAATATCTCCGGGGTGTTCAATTATACAGGTGCACTTGCTTTACATAGATCAGTCCAATACGAAAAAAAAGGTGTTCAAATTATAATTGTACTGCAACAATTATAGAAAATGCGAAGTAAAATATTCAGCAGAAGGTATAATGCAATAAAATCTGACCTTTAACCGTCTCTGGTTCAGGAAAGAACCGCATCAGGCGCGTAGATTATTATCCACCACTTCTGACTAGAAAGATCAAACCACACTTAGACAGTCAAATCACTTTTATTGTTCCATGCACAGCACTTTCAAACTTAATTTTACACTCGAATGTTGCTCAAGACAACCTTTGACGTCTGTAGCTCCGAACGGACTGCCTTGAAAAATAACTGATCAAATTTAAATAAACGTTAGTGTTGCTACCCTCAACAAGTAAAAATATGTTTAAATCGGTGTTGCCAATGAAATACATATCGCTCAATTATTGTGTATGCGAACACTAGATTATACATCTGGAAGGCTTTGGCGGTAATTTTCTTTACATGCAAGTTTAATGGCACAGTAAACTACTACTAATTTATCTTATAAGTAAAAAAACACACACACTCAAAATATTAGTTATATATTTTTACTTACATTCAAAGTTATTAACAAAAAGGTTTTCCATGTTGGTTTTTCTGTCCTGCTTACTCATGTCAGCTAAAAAGCAAAGCTGATACCTACTTGCTTTCTTTTTATAGTCATCATTGGATCAATCAACGATCAAATCGTACCGTGTGAAGAAGGATTAAATTACTTAGACAAAATAATTTCAACTTTTTGCTTTTAGAAATAAAGTAGATATTATTTTGAATAAAAATGATAGAGATATAGAAATAAAGAGCTGTCGGCGTTCGATATCTAATCAGTATTAGATCGGACGTGAAACTATTGATACCTGTGCACGGTTACCTTCTGTAATTTATTAGTGAGTTTTTTCAATTATTTTGAACTAGCTGTGCCCCGCTGTGTTACCCGCGGTTTGTTAGCCTCACAGATTACCTGTGGTTATCCAGGGTGTCAGCTAACTCCATACCAAATTTTATTAAAATCGCTCCACCCGTTTAGACGTGAAGAAGTAACAAACATACACTCTGACATACTCACAAACTTTCGCCTTTATAATATTAGTGTGATAGCCCATTAACGTGTCTTTTTTTTTAATTATTTTCTGCTTGTGTATCTAGGTAGATTTTCATTGCATAAGAATGTCACGTATTTCAATAAATTTCATATGTGAAATATTGAGCTGTGAGAACTGTGAAAATCATGATTAATATTTTTCCACTCCAAGATACGAGCTGACTTCTTGTTCTCTTTTTTTATTAATTCAGGTAATATTCTCGGACCCACATACGTACAATTCAAACTTAGTCCTTGGTCCTTTTATTTTAATAAACTATATAATAATAATAACCTATCTAGATAGGCCTACCTACTCATGCTATAATAGTAGAGTTACTGCAATAGGATTAATTTAAAAACCTATGTATTTTTTTTAATTTAGAAAGGAGACATATTAAATAATGTTTAAATGACCGGATTTTATTACATTGAAATAATTTATGTTATTTTACTTTTAATTATACTTTTGATAATGTGTCCTTATCTATACAATAGTTTAATTTGCTTGCCATAATTGTATTCAATAATATGTATTCTAAAGATCTGTAATATGTATCACATTTATGCAAAAAAAAAAAGAAATAAATCAACTGGGTACAATAATTTTTTGTACCGAGTTGTTTAATACCGAGAGTATTGTGTGACTAATCGTTTTAAAAGTTGGGCACTTTAAAGGCGGCAGATATATTACATTAGTAAACACTTAACTCACCATTACTTACCTAAATGATGAACTTAAATAATTTCCAGAAAATGCCGAAAATAGATTTTTATTACTTCAAAGCGAAGGGTCTGGGTGAGAGCCAAAGGCTGCTGCTTGCATATGGAGGCCAGGAGTTTGAGGACCACCGCTTTGAGTTTACGGATTGGTCTAAACTGAAGAGCTCTATTCGTAAGTATAGATACAGTAATATATTATAACTTAGTTGTTAGAAGGGCTTTATGATACAGGGTGACATCTCTGGTGTTCACATCGGCGACGCGTACATCATATAATTTCTCATCATATTCTTTCTTTGTTATAAGTTATGTATGTACCTACTGATTAATGTAAGTAATTAGTTTTTTAACCTGTATTAATCAGATAGAAAAGAACCTTATACCGGGTTCTTATTCACGTTTTTTAGCCCGTGCGCACTGTCAAAATCTTGTCATAATGGTAAATAGAGAACTGCGCAAAGAGCTGCGCTTAGAAATGCATCAACGCGCGACGGATATCTTTGAGCGCACTTAACGGCACTATATAAGAGATCTAGAGGGGGGCGGGGCAAGGCCACGTTTTAGGGACGCTAAATATTTGTTAAGGACGTACTGCTTTCAGCTATGCAACTGCTGACCGCCAGCCATGTTGATTAAGATCGTACATACTTCATCAAACCACATGGTTTATAAAAAAACAAAACTTAATTTAAAAACAGGATAAATAGGTCCTATTTTATTAGGCGCAAGAACTAACTAAGCACATTGATGTGTCATATCGGAGAATTACTTATAGTTCGATTTAGGCTTCAAAGCTACGAAAAAAGCTTGCAACGCTTCATCAAAGATCACTTAGTTTCGCCTGTAGATATACCTCGATAATTATTAACTTATTTAATGAATTTCAGCGACCCCTTTCGGCCAACTGCCAATATTGGTGATCAAAGAAAATCACTCAATCAGTTTCCCCTGTAGGTAGATAAGGTATTAATTTATTTATTTATTTTCAGCGACACCTTTCGGCCAGCTGCCAATGTTGGTAATCGACGGCAAGCAGTACTCACAGAGCATCGCCATCTGCCGGTACTTGGGTAACAAGTACGGACTCGCCGGAGACAACGCTGAAGAAGCCTTTGAGATTGACCAAAACGTTGACTTCATCAGTGACATTCGTGCCAGTGAGTAGTTAATTGTTACAATAAATAATTATAGAGGCTAGTAATCCCTCATCTTGTACAAGGGATTACGAGCCTTCTAGAAAGGTCCATCTCTTTAATCTAGTGCCTGGTTTGCGTACCTGTGGTTATTTATTCCCGTGGCGGTAAAACAGCTTTTCTTTAGGGGTAATAAAAGTGGGTCTAACCGTTCTTCCCGTCGGTGTTGGATCAATTGTACTACAAGGATCTCTTATGATCGTCAATTGTAAACGAAAAATAAACTGTTCTGCTAATTTCTTACCATAATCTTGCCAAAAATCAAGCGAGTCTGTGATGATGTCACCAAACCGGCAAGCGACCTATAGACTATTTGCTAATTCTTAGCACTTTACAGCAGTTCACAAAGAACTGCCCTGCACTTAACAAATAATTTTGATGTTCATGGTACGGCCCCAGGTCGTTCGTGCGACTCACACTTGACCCATACTGATGTCCAAGTAGGAACCACGGATCCAGATTATGAAGTGAAAGAGTATTAAAATGTTTATTCACTTTCTTCACAGAGGGAATGGCGGCGGTCTATGAAACAGACCCTGAAATAAAAAAAAAGAAAATTGAAGATTTATTAAATAACACGTATCCTAGCCTGCTGGAGAAACTGAATGAGATTATTGTGAAGAACAATGGCCATATTGCTGCTGGCAAGGTAACTTCAGATAATATCTATTTAAGTTGGGAGTAAAATGGTGGCAGCACCTTACCTGCATATACAGTTTATAAAAAGAAAAACAACAATTTGAAAAGAGTGGCCACGAGTTTTTATTGCCTGTTCTTTTCTCGGGCTTTACCTATTGTAATGCCTGTTTTACAAGTAGGTAAATGTAGAATCGACTTTTCACAAGTGTAGTATTTTGCTTCCTAAGTGAATAAATCATTCTTATTATTATTAGTTTTAAAAACATTTGGGACACAATTATATTTTTCGAAATATGGCACACCCCTCCGTGTTTCGTTAAGCCGTCAGTCTTGCGTGTACGCAAGACTGACGGCATCTCTCTCAGGTCGTGTCGGAGTTCCGTCCCATTGACTATAAGAATTAGTTATTGTGTCTGCGCTTATACTGTATTATAGTGCTACGCTGGCTATAATATCGTTTGCGTAATTGAAACCGACATCAGTTTGGAGACCATTATTACTGTTTTTAAAATCTTTTGCATATTAATATTTCCTTGCTTGTTCCAGTTGACATGGGGAGACTTTTTCTTCGCTGGTTTATTTGATTCCTTTGAGAAATACATGCAGTTATCAGAGCTAATGTCGAAATACCCAGCCTTCCAACAACTGGTAGACACTGTTTACTCAATACCAAAAGTGAAGGCGTTTGCTGATGCAGTTCCCGTGTCATCTTAAGATATGATATTTAAAAATAGCAGTGCTATTAATAATTCATCTCAATCGTTTTATTTGTTTACAAAACCTTTTGTCATTATAATGTGGTAAATATTTTACCATAGTAAGTAAAATAAATGTTAATTGATTTTATTGACTTGTTTTATTATAGAACATACCTACGGTTAATGATCATGCGTGTAAAAATGACTTGTCTCATATATTCATTTGGTTCCTATCATAGTATCTGCCAAAAGAATTTGAAGCAATGTTTAGTACTTATGTTTTCAGCTCAAATGAATTCATTCTCAGATCATGTTACGATTTTCTATACTGATTGATTATGAAACATCTTAATTCTTGACTAAGACCGGGGATTCTTCATATGATTCCTGGGACCTTAATATGATACGGACCATGTGAGGGCGGGACGATGTCTTGTTGTATTTCTTTTTTAAGATAACTAGTTAGCTGCCAGCCTTCTGGGAACGTTACCTGTTTACATCGATGGGGAGGAATTCTGTGACGCCTAAACGATTTTGATCTCTTTTTTTATTTTAATTCTGTAAATATCGTGTATATATGGGTGTAATTAAGAATAGTTTTCAACTAGTCAGCAATGTGGGATTGTGGACCCATATTACAAGCAATTCTGTTAAACCCTCTAGCTGAGCTCAAAGGCTTGAATTAGGAGTGGGTTCGTCGGTAGTATAATGGGTAGGATTCGAACCCGCGACCTTGCGATTGCGAGATGGATGCCTTAGTCATTAAGCTACCGCCGGTTTTTTTACTTCTCACGGTACCCTGTCAAATGCCTTCTCTAAGTCTATGAATATCAAATGCTGTAAAAAGTAGGTATAATAACACTACGGAAAGTCTTCTATGTCTTTCTTTTGAACTGGTGGGGCTTTGACTTATTTATATAAAAAAAACAGGGGGCCCACGCCGGCTTCGCACGGAGTTTTTTTTAAACAGAATAAACGGGCATTTCTGAAAATGTTCTTCAGTCTAGTTAGTATTAAAGTGAAGTGATAAGGCGCCGTGGTATCGATCCCATATGGAGCTGATAAACTTTTTGCTTGTCATCATTAATACTTCAAGCAAATTTTAGTAAATAAATTACTGATATATTACAATCTACAACCGCAAACAACGCACCCTTGAACAGATAAGAACATTTTCATTAACCGTATCTAGCACAATCTATCACTGAAAATATTGATTTTGCCTCCACACTTACCTGGTACCACAGGTACCTACTACACTGTCCCGCGCAACTTCGTCTGCGTACATTTTCCTCGTTTTTGCAACATTTCTTATTGCTGCTCCGCTCCTATTGGTTGTAGCGTGATGATATATAGTCTATAGCCTTCCTCGATAAATGAGCTATCTAACCGTCACAGAATTTTTCAATTCGGATCAGTAGTTCCTGAGATTACCGCGTTCAAACAAACAAACAAACAAACTCTACAGCTTTATAATACTCGTATTACTAGCTGTCCCGCGCAACTTCGTATGCGTAAATTTTCCCCATTTTTGCAACATTTCACGTCGCTACTCCGCTCCTATTAGTCGTAGCGCGATGTTATATAGCCTATAGCCTTCCTCGATAAATGGGCTATCCAACAAAAAAAGAATTTTTCAAATCAGACCAGTAGATCCTGAGATTAGCGCGTTTAAACAAACAAACAAACAATCAAACAAACAAACTCTTCCGCTTTATAATATTAGTATAGATAGATTAATAAGCTGAGGTTTCTTTGAAGCCTCTAGTAAAAATCAAGATAGGGGCATTTTTTTAGAAATGTTGTAAGTACGGAAGCACATAGGCTGAACTTTGAAGAAGAAGACATTATTGCAATAACCAACATTCATGGCGACAAAGCAGTGAGGTGCAGCTTGTTTTAAAATTCCAGTAAGTACTTAAAAATTGTAGAGAGCATTTTTTTAAAAGTTTTTGAACACGTAGTACCTAATAACATATTGCCTGATTAACGTTATAACGATGACAACGGTCAAGTAAATGTTGCAGTTAGACTTTGGTAGCTTCTAAAGTTAAGCTTTCAGTGAGTTATTTGACTGCCTTTGTGGCGCCACAAAGGCAGGTGGGAGTGTATCCGCCTACTACGCAAGAGGTCGTGGGTTCGATCCCCACCCAGGATAAAACTTTATGTGATGACGATGGTTTATTCTGTGTCTGGGTGTTATTTATCTATAATACGTATGTATTTAGAAATTAATAAGTATGTTTATCATTTGTCTGGTTTTCATAGTACAAGACAAACTCTGCTTAGTTTGGGATCAGATAGTTGTCCCAAGATATTATATTATATTATAGAGATCGGCCCTAAATGGATTATTTGGTTACTATAATCCATTTAGGGTCGCTCTCAATAACTTACCGTCGTTTCGAAAACAAAGTTTACGTAAAATTAAGTTAGGCTAAAGACAGATAAAGTCTCCTCACTCTAGATAACGTTTCCCTCCCTGCTGTTTAATTTTTGCACGTAGCAAAAACAATAATGTGTTTAAGTTATTTTTAAAAACTGAATTATTGTTGTTAATTTAACGTATTGGATTACTTACATTATGTATTATACGCTTTTATTAGCTTCATACGTATGTTAGTATGTAGGTATGTTAGTATGTAACGGAATCCTTGATCGTGATTTTCACCCACTTCAAAACGTCTGATTTAATTGGAACTTCGCACACTTATCAAGGACCGATAACAATACAATCCTCTAAAAAGATTTATTCTAAGGGGGTAAAATAGTGGTTGTAAGTTGTAAGAATTTCCTATTTGGCTCTATGTTATTTTTCTATGAAGTTTTAAGTTAGTTTTTTATCCCCAGTAAGCAGCGAGTGCTCCCAATGATAGTTTAAAGTCAAGGGTACGAGTTTCTACCTATAGGTTATTGAAACGCACAAATGTCAGCTTCGCTACCTAAGTTAGTCATTTTAACAGACAGTTTATGGTAGATACGTTATTAAAACCGACAGTAACTCCAAGTAATCTTACACGTTAAAAATGTGGAACTGAGAAAGTGACAGATAAAGATTACACCATATTTCACAACCGTTGTAAGTAATTAATATTATTGCCTGCAAGGCCATCCATTTATTAGTTTTAAAAGTCATCCTGAGCGACATGGCACCGTAGGTAAACCAATGACATATCTACACAAAAAATAAGTCGATAACATGTAATCAGTTATCTCTATATAGTTACAAGTAAACGTATTAAAATCTTATGATTTTATAGTATACGATATTGAATATATTTTTTTGTTCTGCATTCTCATCATCTATACTAATATTATAAAGCGGAAGAGTTTGTTTGTTTGTTTGTGTGTTTGTTTGTTTGTTTGTATAAACGCGCTAATCTCAGGAACTACTGGTCCGATTTGAAAAAATATTTTTTTGTTGGATAGCCCATTTATTGAGGAAGGCTATAGGCTATATAACATCGCGCTACGACTAATAGGAGCGGAGTAGCGACGAGAAATGTTGCGAAAACGGGGAAAAATTACGCATACGAAGTTGCGCGGAGCAGCTAGTAATAATACATAATAGCCGAATGAAAGCACTGAGTCTCTTGAGAATACAAGGTGCTAAGATTTTATCACGTGTAAAATGAGTTAAGCTAAGTAGGTACCTAATACTTGGCTTAACTTATTTTTGCTCTCTCTCTCTTTTTCGTCATTAAAAGAGATAGCTAGACCTGCTAAATATTATTTTATCAGTAGATAAGTACCCAGGTGCTGATTCTTTTTGTGGACCATGTGTCCATTTAGATATTATCTGCATGGTTTAGCGACTATATTTTCATTCAGTTTCCGAAAGTAATAAAATAACGTTGGATTCAGGATTGTCGTTTGGGGGGGGAGGTTCTCTGTTGGGGGGGGTGCTTGAACCAGATAGAGCCGTTGTTGCCTATCTCGAATATATACTGGCGTCATGATCGCTATTCTCTCCTTCAGACCATTACCATATCCGAGAAATGTAAGGCACTGAAATATATGTAATTTATACAGGATTCTTAGGATTAGTACAGAGCCAAACGTATCGGAACCAAGTTGAGCCGTAGACAAAGACAAGCATCGAGCCGTCGACAGATGTCACTAGAGAAGTGCCCATCTCGCTAGAGCTGTGCCCACACTACATTAAGAAGACGAAAGATGTCCTGGCTCCCTAACATCAGAGAGTGGACAGAGTTGACTGCCAACCTTCATTAGTGGATAGACACTGAATCATTTTGGTTTAAATTTGTAACAGTTTAAATTTGAATTGGCTAGATGTTACCTTCTGATATTGGATTGAAAGTCCTTCAATATTGAGTAGATTATCATAAAACTCTTTCAATAATAAAGAAAAAGAAGTTGCTCTGATCGTCACAGTCTGCTATAAGTTCGGATCGACCAACGATCAAATCGTGCCTTGTAAAATAGGTTAACATTATAGATTAAATTGCTTAGACAAAATAATATAGACTTTTCTGCCATAGAAATAAAGCCGTTATTAGTTTGTTTACTTGATAGAGGTATACAAATAAAGAGCCTGTTGGTGATCGTAATCAAATCAGTATTAAACTGGACTCAAAGCTACTGAAACCTGTACAAGTTTTTAAAAATAATTTTATGTAAGTTTTTTATTTTTTTTTTATTTAATGCCAATCTGACTGATCATCAAGTTAATTTCTAGCATATATAGGTACATAACATTTTCACAGTACAAAAAAAACACGTATTAAGAAGCTCAAATCATCATCATTAGATAGGTCTATTGTTTTAGGGTATCATTAGGTGAGAAAAATAATCACATCCCCACTTTACATATTGGGCAGGGTACCCTAAAACAATTTTTTCTAGGTTTTATTATTTCACTTTGTCGGCGTTAGTAATATGTATATCCGTAGAAAATTACAGCCTCCTCGCACTAACAGTCTCTGAGCAAAGCTGCGGATGGACGGACGGACGGACGTACGGACATGGCGTAACTATAAGGGTTCCGTTTTGCCATTTTGGCTACGGAACCCTAAAAACAAAGGCCAACGTTTATAAAACCGTAGTACGTCCTCGTTATTGTGTGGTTCCGGATGTCGGACAACAAAGAAGAGAGGGCGACCTGACTTGACAAAGTCCGTGATGAAAATATACGTAACATAGGGAAATCGGTTAAGATAAACGATTTCCCTACATTACGTAAAAAGACACAAAGAGACACATAAAAAGACGCAGCCAAGATCATTTAGTACAAATAGCCCTAATTCTACCAGAACCAAAGAGAGGAAGAGGTCGCCCGCCAATGATCTGGTGGTTAAATATCGAAAGAGACCTCAAGAAAGCCTAATTATTGACTGACGCGACAAACCAAGACCATCTGTCTTGGCGCAGAAAAATTAGGAGATCAGACCCCAAATAACAGGATCAGGGACGGATTGATAGATGGATGAGTAGTTAATCTACCATAGCCTAAAATATGTAAATTATTTCCAGAAAATGTCGAAAGTAGAGTTTTACTACTTCAACGTGAAAGGGCTGGGGGAGAGCCAGAGGCTGCTGCTCGCATATGGAGGCCAGGAGTTTGTAGACCACCGCCTTGACGTCGACGGCTGGACTGCAATGAAGAGCTGTAAGTACTAACACCTTATACGGTCTACGTCCACTGCAGGGCGAAGGCCTCCCTTTCTCCCCTACACACCTCTCTGTTTTGCGTTAAAGCAGGCCAGTCTTTCCGATAGGAATCGACTTCTTCTAGCTATCTTCGCCTGGGTCTGCCGCGATGTCGTTTAATATTTTATGGACTCCATTCAGTGATGATTTTTGCCCACATCTTTTCCGACTTATCACTCATACAATCCCACTTTAGTTTAGCGGGTTTTTGGATGACATCAATTATTTGAGCGCAGAGTGGTATTTTTGATCCGGCCTACTAAATACCTTTATAAAATAAAATAAAACAACGGGTTTCACTTCGGGAGTGCCAGCAGAAGTGACTTTATCTATCAGTATAAAAGTACTATCACAGTGGTTAAATTAAAATATTTAAGTTCATCTCGTCCCCTCGTCGTGAGAGTGTCTCGACTTTGCCAGCATTGAGAGAAATCAATTGCAAAGTACGTAACACATTATTTTAAAGTTTCTGGCCCGGTTCGAAATAATCGTGCGCGTTCTGGCGTTGCTATTGCTTTAAGCTATGGAACTGCTGACCACCTGCTGCCGTGTTAATTGTGATCGTACGTTCAATTCATCAAACCACTTTATAGTACTAGTGAATAAATTGTTAGCGTACCATAGCAATAAATAAGTAGTAAATGACTAAACTTGATTTCAAATAGTCAGACAATTTTTATTTTGCCCATAATCTACATAAGAGGTAACACTAACTGAAACCGTTCACCTTCCCCGCTTGCGTAGTGACTTATGTGAACTTAACCATAGTTAAGACTAGTGCAGCTGGGCTTAAACCTACGAAAAAGGAAGCCAATCTTCATAGAAGACCAGCAGTTTCGCCAGAAGATATAGTTATTAATTTCTTCAAATGGATTTCAGCGACACCTTTCGGCCAGCTGCCAATGTTGGTAATTGACGGTAAACAGTACTCACAGAGCATCGCCATCTGCCGATACTTAGGTAACAAGTATGGACTCGCCGGAGACAATGCTGAGGAGGCCTTTGAGATTGACCAAAACGTTGACTTCATCAATGATATTCGTGCTAGTGAGTAGTTCATTGTAACAATAAATATAGAGGCTAGTAATATCTTGAACGAGAGATTACGATGTACAACTACTGCATATAGATCGTGAGTATATGCATCCTCGTCGTGGGTCGTCCCGTCCTAGGTCGTTTGAGCGACTTACATTTGACAATTGCAATCCCCCGTCATGTAAGTGACTTTACACTTGGCCATTATTGATGTTAAGTCAATAGCAGCTCCCGATGTTGAGGGTAAAATAGGTTTTAAAGCAGTCATTATGATTAGATCAAAAGAGTTAAGAACCACGGATCCAAATTATGATACTAATAACATTTTATTGTCATAAAAGTTACAAGTTTTACTTAACTAATCAATGGAGCCTCCTTCTAAGCAAATAGATGTCTGTATCAGGAGACCCCGCTCCTCCACATCATATTCATTCTTCTTTGAGATTTTTGTCATGCCTACCTCAGCACTGCGTCTAACATCCTCCCAAGTACTTCCATAACAGACCAAAGCTGTGTCATCATCACTCATCAGCTTAAGAGAGGATTTTTGCGTTAGGGATTTTTAAACTGCAGAAGTCGTTTATATAAATCAGAAATAGTGTAGGTCCAAGCTAGAGAGTATTAAAATATTTCTTGACTTCCTTCACAGAGGGAACAGCGGCGCTTTATGAAACTGACCCTAAAATCAAGGAAAAGAAACTTGAAGATTTGTTAAAGAACACGTTCCCTAGCCTGCTGGAGAAACTGAATGAGATCGTTGTGAAAAACAATGGCCATATTGCTGCTGGCAAGGTAATTTTAGCCAGTATCTATTTTGTTAAACCTATTATTAAATATTAAAAATATTTGGGACTCAATAATCATTTTTCGGAAAATGTCATGCCTTAAGCTTCAAGTTACACCGTCGGTGCTGAGCTGATCTCTCTAAGGTCGTGTCGGATTTCCGTCCCATTGGACTATGAGAGTGAGAGAATAGATAAAGAGTGCACGAGTCTGCGCATACACTTGTGCATCATAATATCTATGATATCCGACCGAAATTGGTTAGGAGCCTATTATTACTATTTTAATATTTTCTATTACATATTAATATTTCCTTGCTTGTTCCAGTTAACATGGGGAGACTTTGTCTTCGCTGGCGTATCCGACTCCTTTAAAAAATACATGCAGTTATCAGAGCTAATGGCTAAATACCCAGCCTTACAGCAACTGACGGACACTGTTTACTTAATACCAAAAGTGAAAGCGTTTGCTGATGCAGTTCCCGAGTCTCCTCAAAATCATTAAAAATATTTATCTCAATCATTCTATTTATTTACAAAGTCTTTTATAATTATAATGTGATGAGTGTTTGACCTTAATAAGTAAAATAAATATTTCTTGATTTTATTGTATTCGGTAGACTAGTTTATTTTATCATCAACATCAGCCCGACTAAGCCTCTCCTAGTTTTCGCCACAACATCCGATCCTTCCGCATCCAGTCCATCCCGACAGTCCATGTCGACCTTCTATAGTTCGTCGCTCCACCTAGCTGGCTGTCCTACCTTTCTTTTACCAAGTCACGGTCTCCACTCTAGGACTCGTCAGCCATCAGTCCTTCGGTATTTTCTTTACATATCAACCCATATGATGGCCCACTGCTGGGCACGGGTCTCCCCAGTAGATCCTGGGGGTAATTGCCATAATCGCCACGCTTGGCGAGCGGGTTGGCGATCGCAGTAAGGCTTTAAGTACGCAGAGGACGCTGCTGCCCGTCCTCCGGAGTGAAATCCCTTAGTCGCCTTGACGACACCCACGGGAAGAGATGGGGTGGTACTATTCTTAAGCCGGCACCACACGGCACTTTTCTATTTTCTTTAGTATTAGTTAATTCTAAAGTGAGGTGATAAGGCGATATGGTACGATCCCTCACGAAGCTGATAAACTTTTTGCTTGTCATCGTAATTACTACAAGCATATCTATACTTATAATAAATCTGTAGAGAGGTCAATTCTGTACATGAAATATATTTCCAAAATAACTATCAGGGGGTGATTAGGGATCGATACTGATGCCAAAAATGCAATCAGTAAAATTTTTGTCTGTCTGTCTGTCTGTCTGTATAACCGTTATAGAAACAAAAACTACTAGACGGATTTTAACGAAACTTGGTACAATTATTTTTCATACTCCTGAGGTGGTTATAGTATACTTTTCATCAATACTAATCAACTACAATCAATAGGAGCAGAGCAGTGAAGGGAAAACGGGAGAAGTTACTCCATTTTTTAAGCTTCCGTCGCGTGTGCAACCTTAATGGTTAAAGCTACACAGAAATCATGTATGACGGAAATGTTCTCCTTAAAATTATATAAAAAATATCCCACGACAGCATATGTCTATCTTTTATGGTTGACTCACAATATCGCGTGTAACTCCCGATAGCTTAGCAGTTCGAAGCTTTCCAATTATATTTGTCTACTCTTACGTTTAAAACACTCTCAGTCATCCCTAATTCAAAAAGTTAACATAATTAACTATTCCATAAAAAAGAACGATAGAAATCGGTATATAAACACCAAAGTTATACATGAAATACGCTAATAATAAGCCATCGCGCTTAAATACTGAATCATGCTATCTATCTATATCTATACATATAATAAAATTGTAAATTTCACATGTCTGTACATGGCCGAACTTAGTGAAAAAAAATATTAGGAAATGTTCGAAAAGAGTATTTAAACACTTTGCTGCATTTTTAGAAATGTCTGTCTGTCTGTTTGAACACGAATCACGCAAAAACTACCAGACAGATTCGGTTGAAATTTTGCACGTGCAATTTAATAGATGCGGATTAACATTTAGGCTATAAATGATCACGCTTTTTCCCATAGGAGCTAAGCAGTGAGGGATAATGTCTGTAGCTATTTTTCGTTATAAAACAGTAACGACTTGACGGATCTTTATGAAAATTTACAGTTTTATAGTAAATACTATACTTAGGACATTATTTACACTATGAATCATTACGCTAACGTCTATGGGGAACGAGTAGCAGCGTATTTTTTGTCGCACCTTATTGGTTTATCACAATTTTTTCCACAATTAGACATTATCTTTAATTGTAACCCATGGAGTACATAATTTCATGCTAAAACTATACACAACATTTTTAAGTTTCATAAGAACAGTTATTTTGACTTGGTATGTAGCGAACAGTATAGCCTCAAAGCTATGCTAGCGGTCTATGACGACGACGAAGTCTCAGGCTCAAATCTGATATCTGATTATGTTCTTTTTGTATTTTTTTTTAAATTGTCTTTGTCCTTTTTTAATATTTTTCTCAATGTTATAGTTATTTTTTCGGCCATAGGTAACTTATTTGCTTTGGTTAATATTTTTTTATATTAAAAATCAAGTGAAATATGCACTTATGTAAGATATCTATAGGTATTGCATGCACTGCAGAGAGTAATGAATTAATCGTAGTAGAAATGAAAAATAATATTACATTCCAATTTAACAAGTATTTGATATTTTCCAGAATTGATGTGTTCGTGCTCAAAAAAAAGACATTACACACGTAAAAAAAACGTGTAGCGCCATCTATGAAATCAAATAGGTCACCGTGATCAAACAATTCCTTATTTGTGAAAACATTTATTAGGGTATAGGTGCTTACGATGACGGATTCATTTTTTGCTGAGTGGCAACATTCTCCTATTTATTTAATTAAATTGCTTAAGTTAATAAAAACACAATAAGTATTAGAAGAAACTTCACTGGTTTTGAAAGTAGATGGCATTGTATTCAATAATGTTCTATACTTAGTAAAAGAAGTTTTAAAATAGTATTAAAAATAAACATATTGCTATCATTTTTAGAAATGTTTGTCTGTCTGTCCGTTTGTTTGACCACGCATCACACAGGTGCATCGAGGATCATGTTTTGGGGTTATGGTTGGATATGAAGTGTTCATCAATTCAACGATAATGAATGACTCATCGGCCAAGTGTGAGTAGTTCGGGTGACGGGAGGAGGGAGGTGGGGGGTCATTGTCTGTCAACGCGGAGTCTGGGGGGGGGGGGAGTCCATGTCTTTTTTTCTTACTTGCATCATTGTAACATATAAGAGAGGCACTCTCTTATATGTAAAGTGGGGATGTGATTTTTTTCTCACCTACCCCATCGTGTAGGGGTATCATTAGATAGATCTTTTAAAAAGCGTTTAGGGTTTGTGAAGACTATTTTTAGATTTAAGGATTTCTTTGTGTAATATTAGGATTTATAGTGAACATTTTTGTTAGAGTCAAGTGTTCCCCTGCCAACTAAATGGTTGATGTTGGGTATGTGAAAAAATTCACGGTAATAGTATAAATACTAAAATTATCAAGAAAACTATCACAGTTAAGTATTTAGGCTTTACAAGTTTACGATAAACATATGATCAAATGGGAAGTACCAAAATGTTAGTACAAATTCTATTTAAAATTATTAGGTATTATGTAGGTATAACGTTGAATGAATAAAACAAAAACAACAGAAAACCCACTTCTTAAGCCGCACACCAAATTAACCATATAAAATAATAGAATAGAACGATTTTTATTTAGTACACAGAAGACACATGTATAGACATTATTATAATTTAACAGGAAAAGTCATGCAGAAGATAAAAAAAAGCAATAAATAAAACAGTAAAATAATAAAAATAACAATAGACAAAAAGAAAAGAGACACAAATAACACATATTAATGACAGAAAAACACAGTAAACAAATACCTAAAGAGTCTGTGTTTGGTACTTATTCATTTTCATAAAGCTTTTGGGTGTTGAAGCTATCAATAGATGACTATATGATGATTCTCCGCTGCTGAATCATATCGCGGCTCACCCGACAGGACTGTTTCCAACATATTTACACAGAAGTTATTTCGTAACATAAACTACCTTAATTTAAACCCGACTTTCACGCGAACGAAGTCGCGGGCACAGCTAGTAGTAAATAAATTACTAATGTGTTACAATCTGCAACCGCAAACAACGCGCCCTTGAACAGATAAGAACATTTTGATTAACCGTATCTAATACAATCTATCATCAGCCATAGAGCAACTCCGGCCGGCTGGTGGCCCGTGTTTAAATCGTCTGTCCACCTGGCTATGTCATCAGCCCGTGTCGGTCCACTGCTGGACATAAACCTCTCCTTATTCCCGCCACAACCTCCGATCCTTTGCCTTTGCAGTCCATTCCAGCGACCTTGTTTAAGTCGTTCATCCACCTGGCTGGGAGCCGTCCTACCTTTCGTTTACCGAGTCAATCTATTACTGAAAATATTGATGTTGTTATCACACTTTAGTACTATCTATCCTAATATTGAAAACTTTAAGAGTTTGTTTGAATGCTCTTAAGTTCTGAGCCAATCTTAATAAAAGGCATACTTAGGCTATTTTTTATTGCAATAACCAACCTCCAAGGATCGGAACCACGGATAAAGGTATTATAAACGATAGTCACCGTTAAGGTGGTCCTTAAGAGCTATTCGGTAAAGAGGATATTGGTAACATTAGTTTATTAGGTTACACAACACTGTGCCCCAACTCCTCCTCTTTGGAAGTATCTCGCTGACGTCGTTGACCAAAAACGTCAAAACACAGTGTAAAAGGTTCGTACCTTTAAATAATTCACGCAATGTAGTCCCGAAATATATCTAACTAGCTGTCCCGCGCAACTACGTAAATTTTCCCGTTTTTGCAACATTTTTCATTGCTGCTCCGGTCCTATTGATCGTAGCGTGATGTTATATAGACATGCCTACAGCTTTCCTCAATAAGTGGGCTATCCAACAGTAAAAGTCTTTTTTAATTCGGATCTATAGTTCCTAAGATTACCGCGTTCAAACAAACTCTTCAGCTTTATAATAATACTCGTAGTATAGATATGTATAAAAATCGCGAAAGTTTAAAAACAACAGTCGTTGACCAAACTAAATAAGGATTTGGTCTCTTGCAATTTGCACATAGGTTTATTATATACGTGATAAAAATCGCGATCAATTTAGCGAACTCAATAGGTACTCTTCTAAAAATCTTGTCACAAATGTATCCCCTTAATTCACAATTTGAAGTATTGTTACTTAATAACTGACGGTGATTCATCGGTTCCATAAAAGTCACGCTGAGGCGGTAGATGGCACAGTAAAAACATACAACAAAAATAAATCGATACTTGGTTACAAAGATTTTTTTTAAGCGGCAGTAGCCTAATGGCTAAGGTATTGGCCTCGCAATCATGAGGTCGCGGTTCGAATCCCACCCATTAAACTACCGATGTGAACCCACTCCTAACACAAGTCTTTGAGCTTAGTTGGAGGGGATATCAATATTGCTAGTAATGTGGGCCCCAATCCCACATTGCTAGTTATGTTTTAAAAAAAAAACATAATAATAAATATTTTAATATACTTAAACGATTTTATATATATTTTGTTCTACTTATACATATGGGTGCGTTCCCACAGACGCGGGTCGGGCCGGAGTGGAGCGGACTGTAAATTGACAAATGACAGTGTTCGAAATCCTACCTAGGATCACAGGATACACGGAAAGGGCGCGTGCCCCACCTCAGACGATTGATGCACCCCTCTAACATCCTGCTTATGGGGGGGGGGGCATATGCAGGATGCTAGATCCGGCACTACCTTTTATCTCTCGTGATCATAGTATTCAATACGTAGGGTATCTTGGCTCTGTCTTTTTGCAGGCGGGTTTTATTCTCCATTTTATTGATTTAGCTCATATTCCCTGACCCATATAGGTTTACCTACAATTCAAACTTTACTCCTTAGTCTTTTTATTTTATGAAGTATAAAAAATAACTGTATTCTAAATTTTATTCATAATACCTTCCTACCTACTTACTCCTGCTATAATAATAGAGTTCTGCAACAGGATTCATATTTTTTTTTTATTATGTAGGTAAAATGTACACGATCGGACCATCATACCGAGAGGATTCTGTGGCCAAACGTTTTAAAAGTTACTTGAAAGGCGGCAGACATATTGAGTGTGTAAAACACTACAAGGTTGCCATGATATAAATAATTTCCTGAAAATGTTGAAACTAGCTTTTTAAGAACTTCGAAGTGAAAGCTCTGGGTGAGAGCCAGATACGGCTGCTCAACTTCAAATGACCCAAAGATCTTATAGAGAAAAGAGCAAATAGAGTACCTGCCTAATCCTACACTGAAAATAATGTATCCTATAGGTACTTCGTTGTCCGTCTGTCAATCAAGAGCAGGAAAGGCCAATTTTTATCGTCACGATTTTTATTATTATGTAGGTATGGATAGTTCAACTCATTTGTGCCCGCAGCGCTGTGTGCGTGAGCAACTTTAATTATTATGTGTGGCAGTGACGAGGCAGTCGTCGTCCCCGTAGTATTAGTCTAGTTTACTCTTTGCGTCGTCCTAGCACCATTTGAATTGCAATCAAGCTGTCACTGTACCACAGAACAAATATACTCTACAATACACAGTTATTCAATAATAGCGCCGCGCGCACAAATGAGTTGAACTATACCTACTTATATTTTGAGCTACCACTTAACGATAAGTTAATATTTGAAAATGATATTAAAACCACTTACACTCATCAACATTATACCATCGGAATAATTCTCGCGTCTGATGCTTAATATTTTTTAAATGTTGTGGATTTTAATATCTCCTTCTTTGTTCCAGTTGACATGCGGAGACTTTGTCTACGCTGGTATAACCAACTCCTATATATATGATACATGCAGTTAACAGAGCTAATGGAAAAATACCCTGCCTTCCAACAATTGGTGCACACTGTTTACTCAATACCAAAAGTAAAGGAGTTTGCTGATGTAGTTCCCGTGTCTCCTCAAAAATTTTAGAATCTGATACCATAAAAATGACCAGTACTGCAATATTCATCTCAATCATTTATTTGTTACCACACTTTCAAATATTGGGAAATAAAATAAATGTTTGATTTTATTGACTTGTTGTAAGAAGTATAAGAAACACTCAGTTTCTTATACTTCAGCTGCCCGGACTCTTTACTATATTCCGGATCCAGGCAGCAGAGGTTTTTTATTCCCTTGGGCTCAGATTTCACTAACTGTGACCAGGCGCGCAAATCAAAGTATTTGTCAATTAGATTTCCTATATTTCCAGTTCAAACTAATACAAAAGCAATACAATATTATGCTTTCTTTTATTTGAAAATGTTTATAAAACATTTCTAACAAAATTACCCACCTCTTTTTGAAATGTTCTACGAAACATCTTTAGCAAAGTTAAGCTCTTTTAAACCTATCGTTTTTCATGACTGTCAATAATGGCAACACTATACAATAAAAAAAAACCTCATTAAAAAAACGTCAAATTCACTTCAAATGCCATGCTAAATGTCAGTTTGATTTGTTTGGTAAAGTTTTTTGTTATCTTGTGATAATATTTGAAAACTCCTCATAAAATGAGCCAAAGGCGAGCAAATAGATCCAGAGATGAAGGACCAGACTTGAGTGCACTTCAGGACTCAATAAAAGAGTGTGTTCGATTTATTTTATGTCGCGAAGGCAGCAAAATACCGATTAAACGCAGTGAAATTAACAAACATCTTACTACTGTCTGCCAGACAGCCTCCAACCAAATAAACACGGTCGTTATTGAAGCTAATAAAGTATTAAAAAGGGTTTGTATCGTTTCATTTATTGTCGGGCATAGAGCGGGAAAATTGTGACCATATTTCTGTCGACCAATATTGATGAGTGTTTTGCGACTTCGTTCGCGTGAAAATGTTTAAAAACAAATCTGCCATAAGGGAAAATTTTTCAGAGTAAAAAGTAGCCTATGTGCTATTCCAGACTATTATCTCTGTACCAAATTGCATTCAGATCTGTTCAGCTGTTTTGACTGAATAACCAACTGACTGATGACTGATTGAATAACCAACGTTTATCCATACATATATATTTTTAATTAAAATTAGCATATAAATGCTTTAAAAATTACCAAACTAATCCATCTATACATCCAAACTTTCTCATTTATAATCACACTATATAGTATAAAACAAAGTCGCTTTCTCTGTCCCTATGTATGCTTAAATCTTTAAAACTACGCAACGGATTTTGATAAGTTTTTTGCGGATAGAGTGATTGAAGAGGAAGTTTTATATTTATAATAACATCCATTAAATAGTGGAAAAATAAGGAGCCGAGCAGGAATAAGAAATGTTGCAAAAATGGGGAAAATTTACGCAGACAAAGTTTCGAGGGTCAGCTACTAACTTATATATCTCTTATTTCTCAGGTATATGGCTACAAACTGGTACAAGTACGAACACAGACTGCAGTACAGTACATAGTAGTACTGGATAAAGACTGTGAATCTGTATTACCATCAGTTACAGACGACCACCACCGTAAATTGTTAGTGGCAGCACTTACGCATATCTTTATGAATTCTGCACCTGTTAGAGAAGGTTTGTTTCAAATGTGTATTAAAACTTTTTACAATAAGTCCGTTTTCTTGCTCATATTTTTAAGTTTATAGCTAGCAAGACAATTTTTCTGTTATTTTTTGCCAGTATTTAGACTATTTAGTAATTAACTCAATACTTCAACTGCACAGTTTTAAACATTTGATTATATACAATATTTTTGATTGAATTAATGATATTAACAATGTCAAATTTAATTGATTCCTTAGATATGTACCTATTAGCTGACTACTTACACCCATAGGTATAAGTAGTCAGTTTGTGGGCTGGATCTGCACCTATTACACATAATAGATCCAGCTCACAAATAAAGTTATGGGTATGGTAGATGACCCCAAAACGTTGTGTTCACGGCAGCCAATAGCCAAAAATTCTGATTTTCAATAAACTTTTAAGCCTGAATACCTATTGCGCATTACATACAAATAGGTGATATTTTAATACTTTTAAAAAATACCTTGAATGTTTGGATATAATTCTCATATCGTTAGCCAATCAGTCAAGTAGGGTTGTGGGCATGCCCACGGTGCTCACAACGATGGATCCACACCTGTAGTATTGCATGCTTTATACAGATAGTGGAGTGACTGTACCAACATTATTTTAACCAAAATACCTGAACCTACTGTCACAATAAATGAGCTTACTGTTAAGTGTATTGTGCATTATTATCATTTTAAAATACAAACAAAATATAGGTACATAACAAAAATTAAAATATTTTATATTATTATATTTTTTTAATATTACAGAGGATATGTGGAAATTTTTGATAGAAGCTGGCTTATTGGAAGAGAGTGACAATGCAACCCGTAAGCTGTTTACTGGAACATTTACTAGACAGATGTATTTACTACATACTAAAGCTAAAGTAAGTTAATTGTACCATCCTTATGCTGACCACATATGCTAGGGTGTGCATGACGGTTATAACCTTGCAGGCTTAACCAACAGGCATAACTGAGTTATAATGTACAGATAACTAAAAAGCGGCGGTTGCCTACTGGCTAAGGCATCCGTCTCACAATCATACGGTCACAGGTTCGAATTCTAGGTCACTCCTAAGACAAGCCTTTGAGCTTAGCTGGAGGGGTTAACAAAATGGCTAGTAATGTGGGACTCAATCCCACATTGAAAAAAAAAATTAAAAACGACTAAAGAACAAGAACTGTACAATAAATAATGCCATACATGCTAGGGTTTGCCTAAATGTTATAACCCTACAAGCTTAACCAATAGGCATAACAAAGTTATAATGTACAGATAACTGTACAGTTTTATGCCACATACGCTAGGGTTTGCATGACGGTTATAACCTTACAGGCATAACCGAGTTATAATGTATAGATAACTGCACAGTTTATTCTACATGTGCTAGGGTTTGCCTGCAGGAAATACTTGTAAGGATATAATAGTCATGCAAACTGTAGCATGTGAGGATTACACTTGATTATTTTTACATATCATACATATCAACCCATATGATGTCCCACTGCTGGGCACGGGTCTCCCCAGTACCCTGGGGGTAATTGCCATAATCGCCACGCTTGGCGAGCGGGTTGGCGATCGCAGTAAGGCTTTAAAATACACAGAGGACGCTGCTGCCCGCCCTCCGGTGGTAAATCCCTTAGTCGCCTTGACGACACCCACGGGAAGTGATGGGGTGGTACTATTCTTAAGCCGGTACCACACGGCTTGATTATTTTTATTGTATTTATATTATGTCAGGTTTAAAAATCATGTCATTATTCAAACCTTAAAATTTTTTGGATGTATTCCAGTAGTCTTAATGTGTAATTCCAGATGGTAGAAACCAATACAATAAGGAGCGAATTTGAATGGGGCCAAAGAGCTACAGAAGAAGTACCAAAATTATTCTTACTTAAAAAAATGGCTGAGGTATGTTGTTCTTCGTTTTGATGTAGGTATAAATTGAGGGAGAAGTAACAGACACTTCGTAGTAGATAAGTTATTTTGACCGGACGTAAGACATGCCAGCCTTCTCTTTTTTTTACACAACATAATGAAGAGAAGTAATTGAAGCAGCAGTAGCCTAATGGCTTAGGCATTGGTCTCGCAATCGTGAGGTTGCGGGTTTTAATTCTACCCATTATACTACCGACGAGAACCCATTCCTAGCCTTTGAATTGAATTAATTTTTTTAAAAGAAAAAAAAGGAACAATCATATCGTGCACCTGATGGTAAGCGTCACGCTATCCCATAACAGTATCAGTGCCAACCAAATCCTTGTTTGGTAAAGTTCCAAATGTCACCACATGGTGCTACTCATTTGAGACATTAGTTCATCATCAACATGATCAGCCTGTATCAGTCCACTGCTAGACATAGGCCTCTCCTAATTTTCGTCACAAAATCCGGTTCTCTGCCTTCCACATCCAGTCCATCCCAGCAACCTTCTGACAGACATTAGTTACCACTCGTAAAGAATCTTTAGGCCTTAACGTCAAAAAGGCACGTTGGTATATATCCTAATGCACAAGCAAGAATTAATTTTATTATCCTTCTAAAACTTGAATTTTGAAAGCTGGAGGCCAATTCACGTATTTAAAGCAGTACAGTTGCAGTTAAGTTTCGATTAAAACGGCCATTTTCGTATTCTTGCAACTTTGGGATCGATCTCAAAAACGCTATAGGAATATAAAAATGGCCGTCTTAGTCGAAACTTAACTGCAACTGCACTGCTTTTAATACGTGAATTGACCCGCTGAAACGTCTTCAAATTATTACGCTTTTTCATTGCCGTGATTTATATACCTACAACTAACTATGCCCACGACTTTGTCCGCATGAAGTCACAGTGCGGCCTATACCTATAGACGTTAGGGTGATGTAGCTTATGTTACTCCGCACAGTGAAAGTTCCATCAAAATCCGTCCAGCCATTTCGAAGATTAGCCGGAACAAACAGACAAAAAAATTTAAATGTTTTGTCATATGTACCATATTGTTATTTTGACAGTACAACCAGACACTTCAATATTATTTATTTGTACATGTATATATTAGTTAAGTTAATAGTTGATATAACGATGTATAGGAAAAATTAAATTATCTTCATATACCACTCAGTCAGTGCTGTCCCACAATAAAAAAAAACTTTGAATATCACACTAATATTATAAAGGTGAAAGTTTGTGAGTACGTGAGTGTGTATGTTTGTTACTTCTTCACGTTTAAACGGCTGAAACGATTTAAATAAAATTTGGTATGGAGTTAGCTGACACCCTGGAATAACACATAGGCTAATAAATCGCGGGTAACACCGCGGGGCACAGCTAGTTAGTATATAAAGCTGGGCTTTGCAAGAAATACATGATGTCATTTAATGTTTTGTTAAATTTGCAGGCATTCGGAAAGACTCCTGATCATTGGTGTGAACAGTATAAAGAAGCAACTACAGGTATTGAGCAAGCACAGTCTTAAAATTTAATACACAGCTACTGAGGATAAATGCTACCTATTTTGTCTACAATATATGGTCATTCTATTAATATTATAAAACCAAAAGTTTGTAAAGATAGACATAAATATAAAATAAAGTTTGATTTAACTTCAGAAATATGGTTTACCTTTAGGCGCTTGTTCCACCGCTGGCGAGTAGCAGGCAACTGTCAACTGCTTAATCGCTCAAGAAACGCATAATAGATTTATCTATATTGTAGATCCCGTCCGTGTAAACAAAAGATATCTAATATAGAGCTAGTACTCGCCGGCAGTGTGAACAGTCTTAGATCAACTATTAATATCTGCATCTTGTTTGTTTACACGGGATCTACATACTTATGTGCGTTTCTCGAGCGATAAAATAATTGATAGCTGCTTGTTTTTTCGCGTTTGTTGAACAAGTGTTATTAAGGCATGGATACAGGAGGGGCAACTAACAGACTCGACTGAATGACCTTTTATTTTTGAGAATTTTGATACTGGATCGTAGTGCGCCTGGGTCCCACCGCCGGCGAGTAGCGGGCAACTAGCTAGCTATAGCTGCTAGCTTTTTTGCGTTAATAGACAAGTGAAACCCAACTTTCACGTAGGCGAAGTCGTAAAAAAGGCTTGGAGAAGTGCCTAATTACAATGATTAAAAATAGGAAAAAATCTGTAATTTTGTATGCCATTGTTAATATTAAACATTAATGTAAGTAAGTTAAGTTTGAATTTTGAATAAAAATACATTTTCCACATGATGTCTATAATTTGGAAAAAAGTACAGCCCTTTTGTCAGTTTATTTAGAGTTGGCGCATTATATTTTAACCTATAATATTTTACTGCTCACGAAGAATACAAAAGATCAGGTGGGCTATTTGGAGTAACTTTTATGCAGTGGCTACTGTAGCCAGCCTTATTTAATTGCACTTCGACGGACACTATACATAGACATAGTCTACCATGTCTTATATTTTCCATGCGTAACGTCGCTTCAGTCCGTGGTGATGCGCGGCAACCTTTATTCTTTTTTCACACTATCCAGGGACCGGTAAGCTATTAATTATCTACCCCGTGAAATTAAAAGGTTAAAGAAACGTATATTATTCTATAAATAATAATCCCCTTTAAATTAAGGCATTTGATTTAATGTGATACAAAGTTATACCACTATTGTGGTCCAAGTTAAGTGAAAAGTGAACTAAAAGACACGTACCCAGATTTAAAACGAAAATGAAATGTCATTACTGACGTCTTGTTATCAATATCACGATCACGTCACGTCATTGTCAAATTCAGCTGTCCGCTGAAATATTTGTGCGGTGCGGTGCACAGTGCACATTTTTTGAATCGAGTGTATTCATTTCAGTGAGTTCCGACGATTTTTAAAAAGTGTGTTCGTAAACTGTGTTTGGTATAAAAAATACAGTGACAATGGCACAATCGCAAGCAGTTGTTGCACCGCCAAAAGAGCGTTATGTACCAAATGGTCTTAAATTCGCTTTCGGCGGCCTTGCTGGGTACGTACAAAAGCTTAATTTATTTTAAGATTGTATGTCCTTCATCTATAACCAATGTCATTAACGGGACATGAACTGATACTTTACGTAGATAAACCTCTAAAAAATAAATAATCTAGTCCTATTTAAAGATATTGAGACCTAGTCTTTTAGCGCTTAGATCCTTGATTTCTATGAAACATGTGCGTTTATGTTTCGTCCTAGCTCGTGATTTCGCAATCTATTCGTTACAATAAATTTATTAGTTTTTGTAGATTGTATTATATGATTATGTAATAAGTAATAAAAAAAATTTTGTTATGTTCTTTAGAGTTTCCATTTTTTATCGTGTATTGTTAGGCGTTTATGTGATACAGACGTTGCACTTTGAGGTCAATGCTGCAATGTATCAAAATAATGATATATGATAAAAAGCCTTGTTTACATATAGTTTTTTTTTTAAGTGACCTGACCTGACTTCTCCTAGGTTGAACAGTTTATCTGGATAATATAGCCAATGTCCATCTGGATTCATGTCCCTTTCAATATGTTTAAGAATTATATAAATAGGTGTAGTGGTTTTATTGCCTCCATGATAATAAGTGGCCTATGTTCATCATCAGACTTAGCCCTATCTCCATACCATATTATTTGTAGCAGTTTAGCTGTGAAAATGTTACAAATTACCTCTATATATGTATTGTAAAATTGATATAAATTGTATTGTAAAATTGCAATTTATTTAACAAATTAAAAATGTTGTCAAGTAAAAGTGTTAACAGCCGCATTCAAAGCTAGTATGTAAATATTTGAGCTACATTTACAACCCTTTTCTTAGTTAACTATGGAGATTAATTAACTCATTTTTAATTATATTAAAAAACCTTTTAAAAAGAAATAAAAAAAAAAATATCTTAATCATAAGTAATTAGTGATTATTTTATTACAATTTAAATGTACACCAGTACCCTCTATGAAGTAAAGGCATCTTCCAGAGACTGCCAGATGTTTCTGGAAATAAAAAGATCTGTCCTGTCCTGACTGACTGAATTCACCATTGCAGAGACTAAACTACCAAAAATACGAACAGCAGGATATTTTGATATTTGCCCCCCGGATTAACAAAATAATTATAAAGGGTTTCAAATAAAAAGTAGATGCACACAGGTAATGCATAAGTAACAGCTAGTAAAAATTCCATAGATTTGCAAAAAAAGTTAAGTAACTTTAATTTTTCATTCAAAATGCTATATTTCAACCACATATCATTAAATAAACAATCTATCAAGTATCACAATAAACACAGTTAACTACAACATCTCAAAATGTAAATTAATTAAAATACTTAAAATACTTAATACATTTCTGTTGCATATTATTATATGTTAATTTACAAACATATAATACAAAAATATTCAAATATATACGATTTTATGCATAAATTATACCCAGACAGAATAAACAATCATATGTCACATTGGATTTGTCCTTTGTGAAAATCAAACGCTAGACATCTGGTTTAGAATTCAGGGTCACTAACCAGTGATTCCCCCAACCTTTATGATCCCATTACCCATTTTGAGTAACATCGACTACCTGGTGGTGATCTTCAGTCCTAGGACTGAAGATCACCACCAGGTATTCTCTGAAGGTGGTACAGGTATATGCGCCGACCTCGATATATTCTGATGATATAGCCAAATCCATGTGCGAAGACATTGCCAAGGCATTACATGGTACCAGGAAAGCTCACAACAACATTGCTATGGGTGATTTGAATGGTAAAGTTGGAGTACAAAAACGCAGCGAAACGAAAATGTGACGAAATGGTGTGGGGCGTAGAAATCACAGAGGTCAAATGCTTATGAACTATCTAGAGTTCCAAGGGCTTTTCTTTGTGAACACTTTATTTAAGAAGAAGTCCCATAGGAAGTGGATATGTGTGACGAGGTATTACAGACAAGCGGCACATATTTTAGAACGTCTCGATGGTCATTCAATTTAAAGACAAAAAGACTGCGGATGCTATTCTCTGATCTACGTCGCCCCAGATAGCCTTAGATTCTGAAAAGTTCCAGAAATAACTTCGAGAAAGAAGTTGAGGATCCGATTGGGTTGGGCAGCGTTTAGCAAACTTCATCGAATCTTCTCTTCGCCTCTATCGCAATGCCTGTAGACCAAGGTATATAAATAATAATATCTTGGAACAACTCACGCAACGCTATCTGATCCCGAACTAAGCAGAGCTTGTAAAATCGAAACCAGACAACTGATAAACATACTTATACATTTCTAAATAACCAGTGCGTCCTACCTGTTATGACCTGCGGTGCCGAGACGTGACACTTACGATTGGGCTAGTCTACAAATTCAAAGCCGCGCAGAGAGCTATGAAGCGAGCTATGTTTGAAGGATAAAATTCGCAACTAGGTCATCCATCAAAGAACCAAAGTTACCGACATAGCACGCAGGTTACGCACGCTGAAGGGGCAATGGGCTGGCCACATTTGCCGATGGGACAAACAAGTCCAACAGAGGAGTCCGCGACTGGATAAACGTAAGGTAGGACGACACCCAGCCAGATGGACCGACGACCTAAAGAAAGTCGCTGGAATGAATTGGATGCGGAAGGCGATGGGCCAGATGTTGTAGCGTAAGTTAGGACAGGCCTATGTCCACCAGTGGACCGATACAGGCTGATTGAAGTGAAGGGAAGATCGGCTAAGTGTGAATTACTCGAACAACTGTGAATATCAACATCAAATGGCCCTATTGTGAGCCTAGAGATATGAGGGAAGAGATTTAAACTACCTTCATACCCCCAAAGAATAGCAACTCCCATAGTGGTAAATACCCGCAGCTTGGAAATCCAGGCATTAAACCAACAGTCCAGTCCAACTAGGTTTTAATTCCAACCACACAATACCCTCTGAATGTTCAGTTAAATTTAGCCTGAATTAACATGACACATATCGCGTCGTAATTCAAAACCACACAATGCGGCGGTAGGCGAAGACTATTAAATTAAAATATGCTCAAAGTGAAATGCTATACGTTACGAAGTCGTGGACATGCACCTTGAAATTTGTGTAGGTACAAATTGTTCTTGGCTTCAAGGTGCTAAGGAAATAATAAGGTTAAAATGGTCACAACACATTTAAAAATAAACATATACCTATTGTATCTATCTATCCTCTTTTAATCGTATGGTAACAGAGGTGAGAGCAATAGTTCGCATAACTTTCGGATTACCTAGCGGCCATGATCTTGAAATTGATTTAAAAATATTAGCTGCAGCAAAGCAAACAAGAACCACAATAAAGGAAGAAAATGAAAAATAATAAAATATTTGTTTTGGTTTATTTTAATTCAAGGTTATACATTTTATGATCATAATATCTTTTGACAACTCGCACAACGTTATCTGATCCCAAACTAACCAGAGCTTGTACTATGGAAACCAGACAACTGATAAACCTACTTATACGAGTATATTTCTAAATACATACATACTATAGATAAATAACAACCAGGCAGAATAAACCATCGTGCTCATCACACAAAGTTTTCTTCTGGGTTGGGATCGAACCCACGACCTTCGGCCTAGCAGTCTTGATCACTAACCACTAGACCAACAGGCCAACCAAACCACCAGACCAACAAACCAAATACGTTATATTTAGTTTGCACATGTTATTACATTAATCAGAATGTACCTACTCTCCATAATCTAAGAAAGCGAGTGACAAAAAACGTTTTAATGAAATACTTGGGTTAACTTCTTAAGAAAATTTTTAAAAAGTTTTAAAGAAGTAGGTAAGCACTTCATTTAAAACTTCAGTCATGACCATGAGCCAGGAGAGAAAAAAACCGCACTTACTGCTCCTCCACGCCCTCTGTATCCACCTGTGAGTCGGGTCGTCATCTAAATTACTAGTTAATTGAAATAGTACACTGTCGACGCACACTACTAAACTACTTGGTCAGTTACTTTGTACGCTGATAACAAATGCGAGCTTGTAACTTTATTTACACAACGAGTTACGTAATGATAAAGACGCGAATATCATTGAGAATGGAGAAGAAATCGAAACAAAACTAAACCTACCAATAAACTATTTTTAAAAACAACTCATTCATGGCATCTTTTTAAGATAAAAATTAATGAATCGCGCGGCGTTTCGACGTTGAAGGTTATTGCCAAGTTTTTTTGTAGATTCCCAGAACACCTAAATATTATGTACTAGCTGACCCGCGCAAATTGCGTTAATTTCCCCGTTTTTGCAACATTTTAAATTGCTGATCCGCTCATATTGATCGTAACGTGATGTTATATAGCCTATAGCCTTCCTCGATAAATGGACTATCCAAGAGTAAAAGAATTTTCAAATTCGGACCCGTAGTTCCTGAGATTATTGCGTTCGATCAAACAAAAAGATTTAGCATTATGAGAGACAAGCTGTCCCGCACAACTTCGTATGCGTAAATTTTCCCCGTTTTTGCAACATTTCACGTCGCTACTCCGCTCCTATTAGTAGTAGCGCGATGTTATATAGCCTATAGCCTTCCTCGATAAATGGGCTATCCAACAAAAAAAGAATTTTTCAAAACGGACCAGTAGTTCCTGAGATTAGCGCGTTTAAACAAACAAACAAACAAACAAAGCAAACAAACAAACAAACTCTTCCGCTTTATAATATTAGTATAGATAAAACTGTTTCTTTTCTACTTTAGGATGACAGACTAGGATCAATGTTTGGTCTATCGCAGAGTTTTGCGTTACATCGATCTGCAATGCAGTCAAGATTCTGATGGTGCTGCAATGCAGCACTCTTATGGGTATAATATTGACTGTTGATCTATTTCTGTATATTACACAGCCATGTTGCTGGTAAATAATCTAATAGCGCCACCGAAATAGTTACTAGACAAGACAAGACACCTATCAATATCATAACGGCAAAAAAGGGAAAATTTCACGATCAAAATACATACATATTCTAAGCCCCAATTTTGATCAACATTTTCTTTTCAGCATGGCAGCAACATGCGTCGTCCAGCCTTTAGATTTGATCAAGACTCGGATGCAGCTAAGCGGAGGAGGTCGCAGCTCCTTCGCCGTGGCTGGTGAGATCGTAGCAAGAGAAGGATTCTTCGCTGTATACACGGGTCTGTCAGCTGGCCTGCTGAGACAAGCTACATACACCACCACGCGTTTAGGAGTATACAACTACCTTTTCGACGCCTATAGAGAGTGAGTTTTGACTACCAAAAATTCGGATTTTATTTCCACAACTTTTTTTGTTTCTTTTTTCACGAGCTAAAGCCAAATAGCAGGCTTATTCCCAAATTTTAGGTTTCCTTTTTACACAATCCCAATATCGGTTAACACAAAGAACTCACCTATGTCCATTTAATTTATACCATTACAAAATTGACACGAATATTAATGTAATTATAATTACAAACTCAGTGGAAATTATTTAACTGAAGCGAAATACTTTGTTGACACTATTTGTCAGCCATGATTGATCATGTTACTTATCGTGAGTGTGAGTCCCTCCCAGCGACCGTCTTTAGGTCCTCGGTCCACCTGGGAGTTCGATACTCCTACCTCACGGGTACCAAGTGGTGGTCTCCACTCCAGAACTAGTTTACTCCAGTGGTTGAAAAGCCAGATATAGATCAAGAGAACATTTTAAACTTTACGAGCTTCAATCCTGTTTACATCAGTACCAATCGAGCTGGTCTCAGTGGTTGAGTGAATATTGAGTTTCTCTGCATATTAGCTACTAGATCACCCATTGTTACCTTCGTTCGTATTGACTATTACTACAACAAAGGACGTTTACATTGTGTGTATTTGCTATCACTATTTGTATGAGAAAGCTGTTGGTATGTAACTTGAGATGCAGTTTAAAACTGAGCCTACGTTCCTACAGATAATTTACTAGGCACATTACTAGCAGTCTTTTGTGGTATGTTCGATTTTAAAGCAGATGTAAGTAGGTAAAGTAGGACTTAAATGAAAATATAGTCCGAATTTATCCAATAAGAAATAATCAAACCTATAATAGCGTCTTCGATCTGAATTAATCTGATGAAGTCGATTCGTATTTTGACGCAAAACGGCACCTACTCCTTGTCAACAAGAGAAAAAATAGACCTTACAGTATGACTCACAAATTACAAATACAGTCTGTGTATCTCATCACTCGCTTTCGCACAAGTCGCAACCATTGGATAGAAAGAGTAAGAAAGCTAAATAAGGAGACGTATTCGTCAGTGCAATTGCAAACAATTTTGACAGATGGAAAATTTTAGAATGATTTCTACGTTCTTGATTCACGAACACGTCACACTTGTTTATCAAAATTTGTTTATCGAAACTTTAAATTCATGACCATGGCTGATGCAATTTAGATGAGACGTCAAAATAATAAATTAACCCAAAATAATTATACTATACTGAGTACTTTACAATACTTTTAGATGCTCTCAAAATGATTTAAATCGCTTTTATTCACCTCAAACTCAAAGTGGCAGAATTAAACTTGACGGTTTCTTATAATTAAACTGGTATAACGTTCGTGAGACAAGTACTCTGGAATATTGTATGATAGGTATATATAAGTAAAATACCGTTGGATACAAAAACTGCAGTAAGCAGAACAAAATGCATTTCATTTCATTGATATTGTAACTACATTGCCTTTGCATAATACATTGCATTATGCAAAGGCAATATTACCACATAATAGTTTGTTACGAACGGAGCTCCAAGATCAATAGGTCGAGTCAATGTATTCCTTATCTCAAACACTTAATAACTATACTGTTGTGTGTGCTATATTTATCACCATTGTTATGAACATCTATAGAAAATAGATGAGGAAAAATTAGACTACGTGACACGGCATTTGTAAAACAAATTCAAGAGCATTGCATGGCATTTTAAAACTGAATTCAGTAAGTAATTAGGTATACAAAAGTTACATAGAAGTACCTACTAACAAGGTCATTTGACTACGTCAGTTTTAGCTTGGTTGCGGAAAACTATAAGTGGAATTTTCAATCATATCAGCCTACTTATTATAGATCCTG
This sequence comes from Herminia tarsipennalis, assembly GCA_945859575.2. Classification (NCBI taxonomy): domain Eukaryota; kingdom Metazoa; phylum Arthropoda; class Insecta; order Lepidoptera; family Erebidae; genus Herminia; species Herminia tarsipennalis. The sequence continues at coordinate 21,611,310 of OX243846.2, forward strand.
GGGGTAATTGCCATAATCGCCACTCTTGGCAGGTGGGTTGGCGATCGCAGTAAGGCTTTAAAGTACGCAAAGGATGCTGCTGCCTATCCTCCGGTATGAAATCCCTGGGCTTGATACCCACGGAAAGAAATGGACTATTCTTAAGCCGGCACCAGTGGAATGAAACAAACTAACTATCTTTTGCAGACGTCAAAATGTCGAGCAAAGAACATGTTAAGCATTTGGACATATCGTACGTATATATTTTCCTGCTCGGGATGCCAAAAAGCCTTAATACATTATTCAGTATGTTAATAGTAATTTAGTTCTAAAAACAATTCACTTGTGAAGGAACTAAAGAAAAAAAGACCAACGAAAATTCTTGAGCAGTAGTTACAGGGAAAATTATGAAAGAAAGATTTGTAGCACGTTGAAGTTACTCTCAAAAGTGCATTTACTTTTAGTGTTCTGACCAGCTTGAGCGAACGAATGTTCATTCACACGATACATTCTAAAATACGTCAGACAATAATGTTCAGAAACAGGATCCAAACGAAAGCCAAACCTCAGGACCAATTTTCATGACGCTTGGTGTAGAGATACTTTAAAAACACACACAACTCAAACGCGACTCAAAGTAATTCATCTGAAATACCTGGAGATACTTAATAGTTGGAGCACTTACTATTTGGTGGGAAGCGTATTGCAAAGTGTGGTCCAAGACATACTGCTACAACTGACAATTTCTTAGAATACAAGAAAGAGAAAATGAAGTCCTTAGCAAGACAACCATTGTGAAGCTGTCGATTATAAAAGCAGTGTACGTCACACAAATCGTGATTGAAAAATTAATTGCCATTATATAACAAATAGCGTGACGAAACCTATCTGATGAAGATAATGAGAAAACAATTTACCATGAATTAGGAATAGTGCGCCCCTGAAACAAGAAGTCTAAAGTCTGACTTGATTTATTAGTGGAACGAAATCTATTACAAGGTTTGACTTTTCATAATGGCGCTTCCATCAAGAAGACGTTATATTTTATAGTCAACGGATCTTAATCACGTGAATATTCAAAGGTTTAAACACCTGTTTTACTGGCCGAAATTTCGACCGTATTGCAAAGGTCGCTGTTGTTGTTGACGGCGTATTCACGCCATCAGCGCCGAAATTACACAACGTTTATAAATCGCTAAAGATTGCAAAATCATACATAACTCACGGTCAAAGTCGTACAGACAATGGATAGATAGCCAGCTAAAAGATTTTTAAATATTATAGTTTGCAGCAATTATTTATAACTTGTTGTGTAATTATCTGCAAACTGCCCATGGATAGATCTATAAATAACTTACGAATCTAATGTTATCTATCGGGCGCCATTCCAATATCCGGACTGACTGAGAATAACATTTTAATCATAGAGAAAACACAAAACCTTGATACCTGAGAAAAACATCTAAGTGGAACGACATTTGTTTAACTTTACCTGCCGGGTAAACGTGAATCTGTGACAAAATGACACTGATGACAGCTGGTTCGTGTTCTCGTGTTTCCCCGCTTGCTAGGTTTTCAGGGAATTCCTCCTACTCGTTTAGAGCTACTAATTACGCGCATCTCTCCTCCAAGCGGAGGAAGTGGGACCTCAGACTCTGTGAGTGCGCTCACTCACAGGGTCTAAATTAAGTCGCGGTACCCCCGCTTCGCTCAGATATGAAAACGCGTTCCCTTGCCACCTTCCTCAGAGCTAGTTTAGAGTTCAATGGACTTTGAAGTTATACCTCCTTGAACTATAGGCCTAGCTTCGCCAATGTTTATAATCTTAATAGGTCTAGAATGGAGTACAAATACAATAATACGTTCTAGGTGAATCAATGGCTTGCAGTTTTCCTGGATTAAAGCATGCTAGATGACAACCCAAGATATGTCACTTTTGGTACTAAATCTTCTTCTATTCTTTAATGTAACCAAGTAGAATAATCAGTAGAAATGTATGAAAGACTATATATGCCAAATATTTTTTCTCACATTGGTATTGAAAGGTCCAGAATATATTAAGTAGTCTTGATTGTAGCCTAGATAGATAACTATACTTACATTGTATTTTGAAATATATGTAATTTAATATAAATTGAAAGTATTAACGTTAGACGGTTGGTTAGTTAAGCTTACGGATTTCGTCCTATTTTTCCTGTATAGTTATTTATTTTTTATTAGAAGGAGCAGGAGCAACAAGCAAAATAATATTAAATACAGAGTTCACGAAAATCACTTAAACGCAGAGTTATTATCCATTCTGGTTAAGGATACTATCTTTTTTGCTGTTATAATAAGGTTCCGACCTCTTGAATGACTGTTACATCCACCCAGGTCTCCAACTGAATGGAGTTAATATATGATGCAACAATACAAATAAATACCTTTATATAAATACCGTTATGTTATCTCAATTCAAATGTCCCAAAAATAACTTCGTTTCATAGTTCTTTGACGTTTCCGCGCGTCTTTCACGTCTGTCATCAATTGGCGCGCCGGAATGACGCAGACTAGCGCCAAACAAATTGTTGAACCAAGCTCACTTGATTGACGAGACGCTAATGTTTTGAAAATCGATAATAAAAGAAAAATTCTGGCCAATATAGTTCAGTTTTTATTTATTTTGCCCAATTATTTTCTCCTGAGGGACCCTCCAGGGCCCTTTTGCAAAAAGGGACATTTCTGTCCTCCGCTGGTAGTCTTTTATACAAGTTACTGAAAAATGGTTTATTAAACGCGTTTATTTTCGAATCATAATTAAATTTAGTAGGTATGGAGTTTGGACATAAAATATGGAGATCACCAAACCTCCGAACGCCGTCTTGACGAAATGGTCTAGGATTCTTATACGATGTGTCCATTGCTCAAGCCAAATCTGTTATTCTGTACTCTCAGTATTTTGTGGTTTGGTTGTATTCTTAAACATGGAGATAGAATCCCAATTCCTGTCTTCATTGGACCTTAGAAATCAAAGCTCAAAAAAATGTAACCAAAACTCTTTAATCCAGACGCAACGATGGTGCTGCGCCAGGATTTGGCACAAAAACCCTGTTGGGTATAGCCGCGGGATCTATTGGTGCCTTCGTCGGTACACCAGCTGAAGTGGCTCTCATCCGTATGACAGCCGACGGCAGGCTGCCCAAGGAACAGCGCAGGAATTACAAGAACGTCGCTGATGCATTAGTCAGGTAAGTGGATTGGTTGATTGGTGATACGTCGGTTATAGAACCATTCTTCTTGACCAACCTATGGCAATCGAAAACTTTTATACATTAACTAACTATCCCCGCTCCTTCACCGTGTCAAGTATGATGAAATTTGAAACCACCCTTTAGGAGATGAGTTTTCCAAAATCCTTTCTTAGCGGATACCTACGTCCCAAAGTGCCCCGCTGACATATCAACCTGTTAGTTGATATATCAGCCAGACACAAAAACTTTTTGGCTTCATACTTGTCCCTGTTTTTTGGACTTTTAAAAATGGTTTGAGGAAAAGACTTGTTTATGATTAGAAAAATACCTTTGCTCAAAACGGATTACATAACTAAAGATTTCATAACGTTGTGATTATGATTATTATGGAGATATGAAGTCACGAAGATGCAAACAACAATTCAGTGATTCCCCTCATTGATTACAATAATCAAAAAATCATTCAGTAATATCCCTAATTACTTTTACGAACTCGTAAACTTATCAAAATCGTTTATCTTGATAATTTTACGCGTTCCAACAATGTGTGCTTAAACGATTTGTAGTACCGAAGTATCAAAATTATTTAGAACCAAATTAACTGGGAATATTATCATTTATAAAATAAGATTAGTAATGTTATTACTAATCTTATTTTATAAAATATAATATTTATAAAATAAGATTAGTTACTTAAAACATAATTCTGTCTGGTTTCTCTTTGAATTCTAGCGACTTAGTATTACAGGTACAACAAGTCCAGTAAAATATAATGTTATTTAGGGAGCTACCTCCATCCATACCAAATTTCATCTTAAGTACCTGTCTCACTAACGGTAATGAGCGAGAAGCGAGTAGCGATTTTATCGCTCAAGAAACATACAATTGACGTATATAGTAGATCCCGTCCGTGTAAACAGGCCTGACTCACTCGGTGGCGCGGTGGGAGTGTGCCCTACTGATACGCGAGGTCGTGGGTTCGATTCCCACACGTGACACCACTTTGTGTGATCCACAAATTGTTGTTCCGATTCTGGGTGTACTTTGTGAAATGTTTGTAAAGTCACACAGGGATTGCAACCTACTGCGGGAGTCGTCTTTAAAAAAAAAAGAGAGATGCAGTATAGAGTGAGTACTCGCCGGCAGTGTAAACGGTCAGCGATCAACTATTAATATATGTATCTCTTTTGTTTACACGGGATCTACATAAGTTTGTACGTTTCTTGAGCGATAAAATCGCTACTCGCTTTCTCGCCGTTGGTGGGACAGGTGCCTAAATCGGTATAGCATTGTTAGCGTGAAAACGTTACAGACAGACGGAGTTACTTTCAAATTTATAATATTAGTATGAATTAGATACGTATCCTACCTAATACATTCATAACTGCAGAGTTATGGGTATACTACCTATAATCTGTTTTATTGCCATGCACTTGACTTTGTATCTCATATATTAGTATACTATCTACATGATTATTCGAGATAATACAATGTTATCTGTCTATACTTACTAAAATTGTAATAGCAGAAGCGTGTTTCTTTTTTTAAAGCGGTCTTTTTAGGAGACATTACCTACTTACTTTTTCGCCAGTAAATGTTTAATTTTACAGATTTTGATTCGATTATTGCTGGGCCATTTTGAGTGACTTTTTCTGAACTATGTTTATATAAATGTCTTGTTATGAAAATGTATATATTACGGGTCTTAATCGTAACCGTATCGCAACGGCTGTGGTCACGGGTAGACTAATCTACCCGTGCCCACGGCCGTTGCGATACAGTCGAAACGTCGGGCAATAAACAAGGTATTTTACCTTAAATTTATTCACGCGATTCAGACCCGTATATATATATATTTTCATGATGTGTACAAATCGCGAAAGTTTATCAACATTTTAATGTCTTGTTTTGTATTTTAACAGGATAGTGAAAGAAGAAGGTGTGTTAAAGTTATGGCGTGGTGCGATGCCTACTGTGGGTCGTGCTATGGTTGTAAACGCGGCGCAACTTAGTACTTATTCACAGGTAAACAAATCTATACTAATATTATAAAGCGAAGAGTTTGTTTATTTGTTTGTTTGTTTGAACGCGGTAATCTCAGGAACTACTTGTCCGAATTCAAATATCTTTTTCTGTTGGGTAGCCCATTTATCGAGGAAGGCTATAGGCTATAAAACATCACGCTCCAACCAATAAGAGCGGAGCAGCAATAACGGGAAAATTTACGCTGACGAAGTGGCGCTGGACAGCTAGTATTTTATAAAACAAGATTATAATTAACTAGCTGTCCCGCGCAACTTCGTATGATTAATTTCCCCGTTATATTCCCGCTATCCAACAGTGAAAGATTTTTTCAATTCGGATCAATAGTTTCTGAGATTACCGCGTTCAAACAAACAAACAAACTTTTCCGCTTTATAATATAAGTATAGATAAGTACACATTTTATTAGTAAAGATAGGGGTACTTCCCTCCTTTATTTTTAGAGGATTTTCAGCAATATAATTTAAAAAATAATTGATTTCTTAATTTTGGATCAAGTACTTTAAAAAACGTAGATACTTTAACAAGCAATAAACTAAATAGGTATTGTTTTGTCTTAGGCCCGCGAGATGTTCGTTGGCTACGTTCCAGACGGCATTGTGTTACACTTCTGCGCATCCATGGTTTCTGGTCTCATCACCACCATAGCCTCAATGCCCGTTGACATCATCAAGACAAGGTAACATTGAAAATGATATTTCTAAAAACCTTAATGCTAATATGACTAGTCCAATTTAAAACCTTACGGCGTGAGAGATTTAGTTCAAAACTGCTGAAATGATTCCTCCTTTCATCAAACAAAACTGAAATGTTTCCTTTTTACCCGACTGTAAGGAAAGGAATTTTTTATTACCTCATATCACACAAACCACTAAACTGATTTATTTATATACAATTAAGACGTCGTTAGATTTGTCTTGACCGCCCAAGTGTTCTTAGATATGTTTGAAAAGAACGAACATGGCGGCTGTGAGATGTCAAAATAAACAGGTGTGAAAAAAGAGGTTATTTCGAATACTGCAATCTGGGTATCAAATTAAAGGGCTCATCTTAAGCATTTCAAAAAGGGATAACATGATTATGACTGTAATACTAAAAAAGGTGGTTAGCAACCATTCTTTTTTCAATCTTCAATACTTGACAATAGCTGTGATAAAAGTTAGTTGTTACATCGGTTACATCCTACAACCACTAAAAAGTATTGAATAAAAAAATAAATTATAAAAATTAAAAAACTTACAAAGACAGGCACTAACGACGAACATAAACAGGCACTTTACTAAGTTTATTGAGAATCATGAATGCCTCCGACTGCATCGATCTTGTTTCCATCTTTTTTTGAGCAGGCGGGGTTTTTTATATTTAAATGTATTTTTTTATTAAACCAACTAGTAAAAAACAACTTATTCAAATGTGTTTGTGTGTGTGTGTGTTTTTTTTTTCCCTAAAAGCCTGTTAATTTTGACATTAAGACTGACAATTTGTTTATTTGTAAAGAGTTATATATCTCTAGTCTTCATAGTAAGTAGTTATATTTACTTAGCAGTTCCATAGGAATTTCTCGTGCGTTACCGACCAACTCATAACTCATATTACAGCATAACTTACAACGTGTTAATTGTGGGTATAATCATTTGTCACGCGCGTATTAGTGTTAGTTATGACACGCATATCCATATGTCTAAATATATCTATACAATACGAAGTCAATGTCATTTTTATTCATATACATTATTAGTTTTGACAGGAATCAAAAGGACTTTATTATAATTACATATCGTCATATTTGAAACTGATACCGAGTTTTCAAATTGATTACCGTAAGGATTCATAACGGGGAACGAGACCTTAACATGCATTCCAAGCCTTGTAATTTTTGGAACGATGTTCCTTATCGCGCGTTTCGAAAGGGGCTAGACGGAAAAAAATCATACGAAAAGTTGTAACGACACTTTTTGCTATAGTAAGCTATTATAAGCCGTGCGGCGTGCGCATGTTTCTCTGTCTGTCTCTTTCTCTTATAATAATTACTAGCTTTCGCCCGCGGCTCCGCCCGCGTGGATGTCGGTTATCGCGATAAAAACTATCCTATGTCCTTCCCCGGGACTCAAACTATCTCCATACCAAATTTCATCTAAATCGGTTCAGTAGTTTGAGCGTGAAAGCGTAACAGACAGACAGACAGACAGACAGAGTTACTTTCACATTTATAATATTAGTATGGATTACTATATGATTAAGTTTATATTACATTATATCTTTATAATAAAAAAAAAAAATTATAACTTAAAAAAAAAAATACAATTTCTTCACTAATTAATCGAAAGCTACTTCGTTCCATCCCGGTGTCCTTTGACACCTCTCAAGTTTTTTTTGTTAATTTGTTTATGATCCAGTCTTTACACTGAAGCTTGCGTTGAGATATCTATGCTCAGTCAATACTGAGCATAGAAATCTCAACACCTTCACCTTCATATTTTTGTTTTATTTGTATCACACTTGACAGCAGTACATATAACAGTTTAAAAGTTTTACTGATGCTTTGTTGAATGAGTTTTCTTTGGGGAGAAGTGTTATTATTCAAATTATTCAATTGATGAATTTGGTTGTATTAAGTTAAGTTCCAGACGGTTGTAAACAAGCGTACAAACCAGGGTGACCTTGGCGGGAGCTTTGTGTGGTCCACCGTTTTTACTTGGTACTTGGTTTACAACAGCCGTCTACACTGTTGGAAACAAGCAAGGGTCCAACTAAGGTCACCTTGGTTTGTACGTTTGTTTCCAACAGACTAGAAGACGCTTTTATTGTATAACTAGTTGACCCGCGCAACTTCGTCTGCGTAAATTTTCCCCGTTTTTGCAATATTTCTTATTGCTGCTTCGCTCCTTATTTCTCCACTATTTAATGGATGTTATTATACATATAATTTTTCCTTCTTCTTCTTCTTCCTTCCTCTTCAATCACTCTATCTATTAAAAAAAACCGCATCAAAATCCGTTGCGTAGTTTTAAAGATTTAAGCATACATAGGGATATAGGGACAGAAAAAGCGACTTTTTTTATACTATGTAGTGATATATAAACTTGACATAAATAATATAAAAAAATGTGAAAATTAATTGTAATTTTTTTAAACATTAATATATGCAACTATTTATCTTTAATTTTATTATTATTATTATTATTACTTGTAATAACATAAAATTAAAATGTTGAGTAGGTATGTCAAATACCTACTCAACATTTTTATTTTATGTTCTACTTTTTTGTGTGATTTCTTTTTCTTTTATTATTTTGTTTTTATTTTTTTACATTCAGACACAATTGTATAATTGTATATTGAATAAATAAATTGAATTGAAACTATTGTGTAATACACATCTAAAAAACATTTCAAAATTTCCAGAATTCAAAACGCAGCTAAGGGCCAGAGCCAGTTGGCGGTGGTTTCCAGTCTCCTCAAGAATGAGGGCGTCCTATCCTTGTGGAAGGGCTTCCTGCCATATTACGCGCGTCTAGGACCCCACACAGTCCTAACGTTCATTTTCCTCGAACAAATGAACGCTGCCTACTTCAGATTTACATAAATTAAGAGAAATGTGTAAGAAACAGATGATAAAACACGAGGTAAGATTCACTTTAAGTTCAAAATGAGAAGGATTATAATGTCGTCGCTTAAATGGCCCATCTCATATTAAAGCCCATTTCTAAGATTGTAAATTCCGCTGTTGCAATCGTTACAAATTAAAAATATTGTCTATTTTATATAATGTAACATATTAAAACTAGTTGGGTAAGTTTATTAGTATTAGATTAGTGAATTTAGTACTTATAGATCAACAAATCTGTACGAACGAATTGAACTATAAATTGGGATTTAACTACCTAATAAGGTCAACTAAACATTCAATCGATCTGTGTTTTTATGAAATCATATTCATAGTTGAATAACCTACAAGAAAACAATGTTAACCAAACATAGTATAATGTTCATGTGTCATCCATTATGTTGCAAATAAGTCAATATTTACTGTTCCATATAACTAACAAAGCAATGGACTGATAAATGTGAATACTATTGTTTTTAAACTTTCGCGATTTTTATACATATTAGATATATTTCGGGACTCAATCGCATGAATTATTTAAAGGCACAAACCGATTATTTACCCGACGTTTCGATCGAATTGCTCCGATCGTGCAATTCGATCGAAACGTCATGCAATTCGATCCAAACTTCATGCAAATCGATCGAAACGTCGTGCAAATCGATCGAAACGTCGGGTAAATAAAAGGCTCGTGGCTTTAAATAATTCAAGCGATTGAGTCCCGAAATATATCTAATAAATGTGACTACTTTCGTGTTTTATTATAAATTTATAACTATATAGGTGCACTCGACAGCGAAAGTTATATATATAATATGTATGAATATAATAACGTTACAATTATATAAATATTGTGTTTGTAAATACAAATAATATCGATGTTTATTTTACAATCGAGTGTACAATCAGATCGTCATACGTTTTCACTGAACGAATTTAAACAATACTCGATAAAAAAAAACCTATTTATTGTCAACTTTTCATATAAGATAAGGTATGATTCGATTTGAAAATGTGTTAAAAATGTGTAAGCGTCTATGTGAAGTGAAAACTCATGACTATCGCTGGTTAATGATATATTCTTAAAGAATTTGTGCTCTTGTGAATATATAGATATATTTTTGTATTGGATCGGCTGGCTCGTGAATCGTGAAGTTTGTTCATGGCGTATGCTTGCGTACAAACATACTGATGTTAAACTATTTGAAAATATGTCAGAATGTGTTATATTTGTCGTCTTAAGAGGCTAGGCAAAACATATATAATATACCGAGATATTTTTAAAAATGAAGTTATAATGCTGAAATTAGAAATATTTATCAAAAGAGTTTTCATTACTTTCATATTTTTTTAAATATTTGTTTTTATTTAAACTTTTTCGATTAAATCGAATCGAATTAACAGTAAGACATGAATTTATTCCTGTATATACACAGTTCAATTTTAGAACATTTGGATGTGGCCTTGATATGAAAATAGTTGTTCATAGGCTCGTAAATAACTACGTCTGAATCTTTTCGTTCATGAAGTAAAAATATATTGCTACCTTTGTTTGAATTAGCAATACTACAACATACAGTATATACTAATACTACTGAATTGACCTACTGCATCTTTATTTGCACGTAGTCTAATTTGGTATAATTTCTTTTTTTTTTTAATAAAAACAACCGCGACACAGGGCTTGTACCCGCAGTAGGGTACAAGCCCTGTGTCGCGGGGGATTTTACAAACATACAAGTCACAGACACAAAGTACACCCAGACTAGGAACAACAATTTGTGGATCATACAAAGTGGTGTCCCATGTGGGAATCGAACCCACGACCTCTTGCGTAACAGTCGAATACACTCCCACCGCGCCACAGAGACAGTCAAAATACAGGTAGTCAATTTAAAACGGAGGGTAAATTTGTTAAACGATGCTTTTTAGTACCTACTATCTTTTATTAAAAAAAAAAAAAAAAATATGAATGTGTCATTCTTATTGAGTCACACTCTGATTGATTGTAAACAAATGTTGCAAGAAGCCGAAGATAGAACAAAGTGGCGTGCAATTGTAGAGGCCTATGTCCAGCAGTGGACTGCGATAGGCTGATGATGATGATGATGATGATGATGACGATGAAATGTTGCATACCTCACGGTAGAATCACTTAAAACCTGTATATTCAATAACATCACTCTGAAACAGTGTTTTCTGCAAAAAATGAAGTTTGATTAAATGATTGATTCGATTCGGAATGGCATTTAGATGATTTAAAATAAGTTAAAGCTGTTTAAATTTCACTGTATAATGTCATAAATGTAATAAACTAAACAGTACTTATTTATATAGTATGATTTTCGTCAAACAATAGGACATTTTTATCATAAACAGTTAATAATCTGCCTCTTAAGTTTGCTATGGGTGTTATGTTGTCATAAATGAAAATTAATACAATGACATTGAATGTCAACTATGTTGCCTGTTTGTTAACCAATCAGTTGTGGACCTATTTTGAGTATAATGTCTGTATGTTACTGTGAACAATGTGTTAACTGGCATATAACGGTTTGTGACTTTTGTTTAGGGTTTTGGTTGTACACCACTTTACAATTTATTGGTCATATAGCAACAGTTATTGTAATTTTTATAGGCATTTCTTGCAAATTATTTACAATTATTGCATTTATATAAATAATAACAATAAATATCTTAGGACAACACACACAATGTCGTCTGATTTCAAACTAAACAGAGCTTGTACTATGGTAATCAGACAACTGATAAGCATACTTATATATTTCTAAATACATACATATTATTGATAAATAACAGCCAGACACAGAATAAACCATCGTGCTCATCACACAAAGTTTTAACCTGGGTGGGGGTCGAACCCACGACCTCCGGCTTAGCAGTCAGTGTCACTAACCACTAGACCAACAGGCCAGTCAATTATACGAAATAAGTAATTTTTGACTATGATTTTCAAAATTACGGCAATCATAGCTAAAACAAGTACGTGTGAAAATAGCAGACACACAGATTTTTATTGACAGAGCTGTACTAATATCAGAATTGTTTACATAATTTCGGCATTATTATCTTTGACCATATTATACTTATCTATAAGTGATGCAATAACATACGAGTGTGTATCTATATCATAATCGCCACTTCATAAATGAGTAAATTGAGTTTCACTATCAGATAAACAGCGTCGAGACTGTCTAGGTTTTGAGATAAATGATTTTGTCACAAATAATTTTATCATGAGAACAGATATGGCTTAATATTTAAATTAAATTCTCTCTCAATTGACGATCTCTACGGCTTGAAATGAATTTGAAATTTGAATATTTAAACTAAGAAAATATGAATCTGTTTCTAAAAAGACAGATTAGCGACTATCTATAATAGCAAAGTGAATAGCAAAGAAAATTTAAATAGTCACCTCTGAATACATAGGTGAACATTCGCGCGCTTTAGTAGGGCTGAATCATTTTCTATATAATCTATTATATCTTCAATCTAACGATATGAATTCTTAGACTGGTTTAAAAGTCACACTGATCGTTGGCACTGACAACGTCCTGCAAAATCTTTGGGCGGGCCCACTGTAATTACATACTATTTGGATGAGTTGGCGCCGATGATCAGCATTAATGTAAATAAATGTGTTATAAGATATAAAATAAAAAACTACATTCTTAAGGAGCCTGGCAAGATGACCAATAAAACTGTAATATGTAACAATAAATTGCTTTAAAGCAAGTTTATACGATTAATAAGTAAGTGCTGTTTTTACTTCGATAGTGTTTCAAAAAGGACCAGCTTCTAAGGCCCGATCAAGTACTTTTTGTGTAACTGAAAGCTACTGAAATAAAGGTGATTGAATTCCATTTTTGTCAATGCCATTCCATCTAATTTTGTCGTATAGTGTGTTTGATATGTCACAAACGGGCCTTATTGGCAGATGGGCCTTTTTACGTGAAAATATCTTAACTGTCAAAATTTGTAAAATTTTGACAGCAATCATGTTACCCAGTGTCATGTGAATTAAAAAGTGTAAATGTTTTTATTTTAAAGCACATTATGTGCCAAAATGTTTATTTTTCCATTAAACTTCAAAGTTTAAGCACATTTCTTGTTTACTTCATACATTTCAAATGTAATATTAAGTACAAATTATTTTTTGATATTTTTTTAAATTTTGTGATTGTTTTTTCTGAACTTGTTTTGACAGGTTAGCCATGTATAAATAATTTGCAAAGATCACATTTACTATAATTTGTTTCTAAACACTTTTGTTTTGCCTAATCTATTGTTTTATGAAAATCCTTTATAATGAATTTCATGTCTATCTGACAATAAACTGTATTTAAAATGTATTTGTTAAATTGTCACTTACGTAGCATGTTTACTCCTACCGTACCCACAAAATATCTAACTTTATCTAGTATCAGTTTAACTCGTCATTGAAACTCTATTTTGAATACGAATGTTGACTGTCAAGTCAATCAGTCTCTTTAAGAAATGTCAAAACGGCAAGCTCATAAATGCTTTTGAATTTTAAAACATTTTAAATTGTGGAAAAAACAATTATTTTCAAAGCATTTTAAGATCTACTATTGTCTAAATTGTATAAAATCATAATTTTTTTCTTGTAGTCAACTATCCAATTATGTGATACCGCGACGCACCTAACATTTTAATTTATTATTATACCATAATTAAATGCATTGTGACAAATATAACTAAAATGGGAAGACATGTTATGTAACTGACAAAGTATGTTTTTTTTAATTGACAAAATTAAAATAAAAGTTTTATAAAGAAAAGGTAGTGTTTATTGTTAAGAGATTAAATAATGTTAATAATTTAAACTTTTTTATTTGTTTATCATAATTTTTACGTTAATTTTTTTGTTTACATTTTTTTACAATTGGCTTTATTCTTAAAAGTTTATTATTCAAAATGTCAACAAGTTCACTTATAAAATGATTAGCCCTCTTGAATATGGCCACCCTATCCTGCTATTAAAGTTAAATCCAAAGTCATTGACTTAATTGCTCGATTTCGAATACTTACCTACTCATAACCAATCGATAACATCAAAGCGTCGCCACAATCGAAATCGGCGATGCTCAATGTTTTTATCGCCAAACACAGCGACTCCGTTACAGTACTTACATAACTAGCAAATTATATTACGACCTTAAGTATACACATACGTTCAGTGGCGGACTCAGGATTGTAGTTTGGGGGGAAGGAGGGGGGGGTCTTAAATTGTCTTTTGGAGAAGCGTGAACCAGATAGAGCCTTTTGTGCACCATTCACACGAATGGAATGGGTGAATGGTGAATGATTTTTAGGGGGAGTCTTGAACCCCTAGCCCTGGATCCGCCACTGCATACGTTTTAATACGGCAATTTGGCTAAGAACCCCTCCAGGGTTAACAAGGTCGAGTCATGTGCGACCCACAAATCTTGTTTAAAAAAAAATTAAAGGGCTGCAACATAGGTGTAAGTATCCCTGGAGGTATTTGGGGGTTGATAACCCTGTCCAAAAATTATCCTGTGTTCGCAACGTCACTTATTTTACTTATAATGTAGATTATATAAATTATAATACCGAGATTACTGACGTAGTCAGACGACACTGATGCACGTTAAAATTCGAATGAGTTTATGTTTGCATTACTGTGTAAATATTATTTTCTTTTGTAAATTAATAGTAAACAAATAAATAAATAGCATTTTAAAATATACTTTAATGAACACGTTTAAGGTCGAAATCTTTATTGCAAGTTATGTGCTGATTCGGAACGTTGCTACTATAATGTGTGATGACGTCAACATGGCAAAACTTGGCGCTATGACGTCACACTTCATAAAATGTCTTCCATTATGGGGCGCATTGCACGCCGCGACTGACTTACTAAATCTTTAAGTCGAAGTTTCCGAGTGCTGTTGTTTCGGCGTACTTAGTTTTTTAGGCCGTTGTTGTAGGTTACTTTTAATCTATAGACAGGAACATTTCAACCTATTCGAAAAACAAAGTTGCATCTGCAAATAGGCACTGTACATCACAGTGGAGCGGTTTGAAATTTGTCTAACAAAAAAATTGCTGTTATTTCCTCCGTGCCTAACACATATGTACAGACTGTAATATGGTTTGTAGACAGGCGGATCCAGGATGTCATTCTGGGGGGGGGACCGACACCGCCCAAGTGACGTACCAAAAAAAAAACGTTCTTGGATGAGCAAACAAATTCAATACGATCCAAAAAATTAAATGCACAAAGCAACCGTGGGGGGGGGGGGGGCGTGCCACCGTGCCCCCGTGCCCCTCCCTACGGTACGGGCGCACGGTAGACATTTTGCTGATGTAACTTGGTTCTTCGGATAGGTCGGTTTGGAGGAGAGGGTTTGAACCCCAAATTATCCCCCCTCCTCTCCACGTCTATAGAAAAAAACCTCCCCTTAAATAACATTGCAACTGTTCTTGAAACGACTTAGTTTATGACGACTTATTAATACAATTGTGATATGCTGTTATATTTATTTATATTCTATAGCATTTTATAATTTGTGAATAACTTCCAAAGCAATTTTGTAAGTAATAGGTTATTAAATATCATTGTTTTGAACTTTGTTGTTTTTTTTTTATACCTACTAGCTGTTCCGGCGAACTTCGTACTGCCCCGTCATTTATGTATTTTATTGAATTTATCGGATGTTTTAATAGTAATTTTGATATTCGGGACGGAGTTATATATATACGGTTATACTTGAAAATCAGCCCACCCATTGTTCACTTATAAATGGTGTAACTAACACGACTTTCTTTTATATAGTGTGATTTTTACATATCAACCCATAAGATGGCCCACTGCTGGGCACGAGTCTCCCCAGTAGAACCTACTAGTATGTAGATCCTGGGGGTAATTGCCATAATCGCCACGCTTGGCGAGCGGGTTGGCGATCGCAGTAAGGCTTTAAGTACGCAGAGGATGCTGCTGCCCGTCCCCCGGGGTAAAATCCCTTAGTCGCCTTGACGACACCCACGGGAAGAGATGGGGTGGTACTATTCTTAAGCCGGCACCACACGGCAATATAATATTACGGCAATATATTATAAGTAATATATGATTTTTAATATACTAATAACCTCCCGCTCTTGGTTTCTTTACATTACACCAAATAACTTCGTAAAATATTTAAAAAAAAATACAAATTAACCCTTCACCACCCACCACCTACTTTTGTCACACAACCATTTACCACATATCTGTGAGTCCCCGGAGTAAAATCGAGGTTTCTTTGTCAGGTTTAGAGCCTAAACCTCACAATAAACAACGATTTTACTCCAGTAAAATAGTCTGTAGGTGGTTAAGGTCGCAACTCCAAAAACAAGTGGTAGGTGAGGTGATAATGGATAATAGAGTTTATTATATTAAAAACCGGGCAAGTGCATGTCGGGCCACGTACAATGTAAGGTTCCGTATTCCCCCCCCCCTCCCTCCCATCCGAATAATGCAGCTTATGAAGTGGGTTTTCTGTTATTGTTGTTTCATACTTACAACGTTAGGTATACCTAATACTTTTCAATGGAATTTGCACGAAAATGTTACTTCTCAATATAAACTGTTAGGTACTCGTAAACTTGTAAAGCCTCACTCAGTTGTCACTTGTCATAGCATTCCTTTTAATTTTACTATTTAAACTACTACTTCACATACCCAACATCAACCATTAAGCTGGCAGGGGGGGAGGGGAACTTGACTCTAACAAAAAATCACTTCAAAGCTTAATTTCACAAACGGATCGGATTTAAAAATGGTCTTCACAACTCTTAAACTTTTTTAAAAGACCTATCTAATAATACCCCACACGATTGGGTAGATAAGAAAAAAAAATCACATCTTCACCTCAACATTTTTTTTAAGGTTTTATTCTTTTACTTTGTCGGCGTAAGTAATATGTGTATCCATGCGAAATTGCAGCCTTCTAGCACTAAAAGTCTCTGAGCTAAGCTGCGGACGGACAGACATGGGGAAACTGTGAGAGTTCCGTTTTGGCTACGGAACCCTAACAATCACCCTGTATATTGAACTACATCTTACCAATGGTTCCGCTCTTAAGGATATCAGCTTTTACAATAAATAAAAAATAGCTTATGTCATTAAAATCTACACATTCATTACACGCAATTAGTCGCAGCCACCAGCATGTACTTTACCAAACCTGGAATATTGCACAGAGAATCCCTATCTCCATTCCCGAAATCTTCAGGCCCGACAGGAACCAAATTAAGGTTTTTTAAAAGTATTTGACCAAGTCTGTCATTTTGTAATTTGAAAATATTACAATTATTATTGAAAAAAGCAACAGCAGGCGATTTTCTCGTTGCTAAGATCCTGGCACTCCGGCAGACGATTTTAAAATCATACAATATGATAATTTTGAAAGTGCCTGATAAATTATAAATAGCAAGACACTAGTTGATTCAAAAAGAGAAGAAGTTTAAATTTTTTACAGGCTCTTTTATATGTTTTGATAATTTCAAAATTGTCTGCCACGATCTTAGCAACATGAAAATCGTTTTCCGTTGTTATTATTCAGCAATAATAATAAAAATCGTATATTTTAAAATTACAACGCGGCAGTTTATCAAAAACATATAAAATAGGTAGGTACCTATAATTTCTGTACCTGATAGACCTGAGGATCCCACACGGCAGATGAGAGATTCTCTACGCAAAGTTCCAGGTTTGGTAAAGTATTATAAAATGATATATACTGCGGGTCTTAACCGCGTGAATAATTTAAGGTAAAACACCTTGTTTATTGCTTGACGTTTTGATTAAGACCCGGTAGTATAAATAATTTTATAATGTGTACAAATCGCGAAAGTTTATCAAGATTTACTACCTACTAACTTAAGTATGTACATACTGGATTATCGCGTAGCCTTTCATTGTCTCTTAAACTATAATGACCCGTACCGGTTTAATGTACCTACATCGAAATAGGATGTTATAAGTTGCTGACTACTTAGAATTACCGGACGAAGACACCTACATAATAGTGAAAATAGTAGAAAAATCCATTACGTAAACAGACAAACGAAGAAGGCGACTTAGAACATAGGTAGAGTTTTATTCATGACATTATTTTAGCCGTGGAACAGGTCAGCAAAAAGCCACTAAGTTTATTTTTATGATCTTTTCCCTTAACGTGTCTGTCCTATTAATCCCATTACAATGAAGGGACTTCTTAAATCAAAATATGAAGCCACTTATCCTATGAAACTACTGAGTATCAATTATCTAGGTGGCACAGACCTGACCCCATTTTCTTTCTGCCTTTAAATTTCAAATTGTAATTTCCTAATATCTTTTTTACGTTACCTACCTTCATAAGAAATTGCAAACCAACATTTCAAAATACTAGACCTAGTTTAGAATGGATCAGTTAGTCTATCGACTACACCCTTACATATACTAGGTACTTACCTAGTTTCAATAAGTAGGTATTAAATTAAATACATGAAACAAGTAAAAGGGCGACATCGAGTTATATCGACGTGGGCCCACTTCGCTACTAATACTGCACTACTAAGACTTCAATTAGTCTATATTGACATAGTTCACTGAGTCGGGCTTACACTGCCGTGCGCCAAACACGGTTACTTCACTACGTAGCTAATATAACCCTTAATACTATTACGCAATATACGACACCATTTTGAAAAATAAGTTATGAAAAAATAGATGAAAAAGAAATTTGAACAGATAAAATCGTGCGTGAAAAGAACTGCGAAGATGTTTAACTTGTATCAACATATGAAAGCGAATAGCGAAGGTAAAGAACAGAAGGAGCCGGAGACAACTGGTCATGATAGGTTCTATCAGGAGCGTCCAAGAACTAGCTATAGGAAGAAGAAGCGTCGTGGGGCCTGCAGAAGAGCCCAGTCTGCTGCCGAATTGAATCCCGAGTCCATTGCTGCTGCGAATAGACGGAACGCTTTCAGAATGCGTTCTGTTTCCACTGATAGAGAAGAGAGCGAAGGTTTGTGGGCTTATTTTTAATTTGGCTACTTGTTTCGTCTTGTATATCATCTGCCTAGCTTTTAATGCAATGGTTAAGAATGAGAGTATTTTTTTAAACTTGGGTAGAGTCTCCTAAATAAGTCACTTGCCAGAAATAGGGAAAAGGTGTACGAGATAATGCCCTTATGACAGTATGCTTATATTTTATACGATATTCAACTTAATGGAGATGTAAAAACGTTTATTGATAGTAAATTTATTTGTGTAACTATTGTGATACTCAAATTAATCATTTATAGGGTTCCATAGCCAAAATGGCAAAACGGAACCGGTTTTTTTATAGTTTCGCCATGTCCGTCCGTCCGTCCGTCCGCAGCTTAGCTCAGAGACTGTTAGTGCTAGAGGGTTGTAATTTTGCATGGAAAGTAAATTCACGGTAGTAATATACAAAGTGTAACAGAAAGGTGTGGTCATATTCAAGGGTTGGTATGTGCCCATCATACTGAGTGTACATTACCTAATTTTGTCAAAATCGGAGTACTTACCCTAAAATTTTATTTAAGTACTTATTATATTTTCATTCGTTAATTTATGAATGAAAAAATTATTAATTAAAAAACCGGGCAAGAGTATCTCTCTGAGTGTAGGGTTCCGCAGCCTTGTATAACTCCATCAGCAGAAGAGCGTATGTTCATGACACTTACGCCCTTTTGTTGAAAACGTAGTTTTTTGGTAATAACTCGCGCTATCTTTGTCATTTTTTAAATATTTTTTTGGTAACACGGTTCAAAAGTTATTAGGCATCTATATTTATTGAGTAGTCTTTGAGTAATATGCCTGTAACATACAGACGGACATGACGAAACTATAAAAGTTCCGTTTTTGCCATGTTGGCTACGGAACCTTAAAAAACGTATGACTTCAAAAGTTCTATGCTATAATAATCCAATCAAATTATGCACTAGAGGAAGTATAGGAAATACTCATGCCAAACGCATATCGCTACTGAAATTTGACTAAAAGAATATGCTATATCTATGTAACAATAATGCAATCGGCTATGGCGCCATGGTAGGTGCAATACTGACAACATACACTATTCGCTACTGAAATTTGACCACACCTTTCTGTTACACGTTGTATATAGTGAAATTAAAAGGAAAGCTATCACAGCTGAGTAGGCTTTACAAGTTTACGAGTAACAACTGATCAAATTAGAAGTAACAAAATTGTCGTACAAGATCCAATGAAAATTATTATTAAGTAAGTATGAAACAAAAACAACAGAAAACCCACTTCTTAAGCCGCATTATTTATCTACGGAACCCTACATTGTGCGTGGCCCGACATGCACTTGCCCGGTTTTTTGTTCTTTTATACTTCATTTACGATTCGTAAAGTAATACACCCGCCTACCAACTCACTACTAAAGGATCATCTTGTACACAGTGTCCAAGATGATCTCTGCGGTAGGGGCAAGATGATCGTGGGGATATTGTTGCTTCAGTTTTTAATAAATTGAAAATAGATAAATGTTCTAAGTAGGATTTGAATTAAATAAAAAATAACATAACATACTTTGAGATCAATTAATTCTTATTTTATTGGTTTGCACAGTATTTTACCATTCTCAATGGTACCCTGTCTTTACTGGTACCACATCATTAAACAATAAAGCAACAATAAACAAAGCCAACAACAGGTATTACAGTCTTTAGAGTCTACTCGAAAGACTGTTGTACCTGTTGTTGGCTTTGTTTCTTGTTGCTTTATGTTTATGTTAGGTTTATGTTATGTAGTCTACTACATAACATAAACCATATTTTACATAATCTTAAAGTCAATCTTACCTTAGATCATGTAATTTCTATTTTTTTAAATAAAACAATTTGCTGTCACTTGTGACGCAATCACGATTGACTAAGGCGTGGGGGCATCGCATACTACATTTTACCTATAAAAATAACTAGACAATATGCACCTGCTTTATATTTTTTTACGACCCAAAGGTTGACTGGTAGGCAATGCCTATGCCATTAAGTTCGCCTTTGGCAATATATTTTCAGGAAGTTTTTAAATAAATAAAAGCTATGTAGGCCTTATAGTTCAGCTGCAATTAAGAGGGATCATCTCGCCTCAAGGGATCATCTCGTAGGTACACCTTACCCCTAATAGGTATTTCAAACAATCCTGTCTTTAAAATTAAAGGCTCAACAACCTTTGGGTTTTATTTTTTAAATTTGGTAAACTATTAACATACCGTATAGTCAGAAAATTAGATTGGTTCAAGATAGTATTGGAAGTAGAAGATGTCTGTGCCGAGGTTTGAATACTTTCCAAATTTAAGAATTTTTAAGCCACTTACCTAGGTAGGTACGTAGGTGACTGTACCTGCCCACTTAACTGAGTTGGAAGGTATTTAAATTTTTTGAGTTCAGGTTTTACTTGTATGTAATTGTTGCACCCTTTTGTACTCCTATATCTACCTACTATATGTTTCAATATTTATTTTTAAGTGAATTTAGCTAATTTGTAAATTACTTATCTATCTAGTTATTTCCTTTATTATCTTCTTTGGGATAAGATGATCTCTTGACAGTGAACTTCAAAGCTTAAAGATTATTTAATTGCACAACATACTCCTTACTAATTTTCGCTAAAAGTTCCTACGGGTCATTAATTCGAGATTGCCCATGAATTCGAAATGCAAACAATAAGTACAAAGCTTTGTAATTTTGCTTTTTTAAATGTTGAATGAAAAACAGACCCGACCTTTACGTTTTTAAAACAAAATATATTTTATAAAAATATTTTCGCGAAATTCGCATATTTTTATGGCCGACACTATTTGATCAACAATGGCAACCTGGTTGATGAAACCAAAGAGTAAAATAATACTAGGGAAAACAGGCACACGGCGACATGTAGTTGATATAATTTCGTTTGGTTTTGTTCGCTAACGCAAGATGGCGGTCGACAGGACGATGGTGACGCCTCCACGTGCGCCAGTAGTTCAAGTATACGCTTTTATTTTCTTCTTCCTATACATCTATTATTATCTATTTTTTGTTGACTATTGCTCTGTAGTATAAGTTAGAGTTAGTTAGGTAGTCTATTAAAAGTGTTAAAACTACCCTATGAAATTGTCCGTACAGATGTTGGTTGGTACTTTCCTGTTGCAATTTAAATTTTAAAAAACTGCATTTTTGTGTATTAACGTTTTTTGATGACGTAAAAGTAGATTATAGAAACCAATTTAAACAGAAAGTAAATTAAGCATAAAAAGTTTTTTTTTTATAATCTTTATTTATTTTAGAAACTTTTAACGGATTGTTATGTTGGTTCCATTGTAACCTGATCTTAATATCTTCATCTTAATTTTAACTAACAAATAGAGTAACATCGCCTCTGGGGACATTGGTTTAGAGAGAATTACATTAAATAAACCTACATCTAATTTATTTAAAACATCTAAGTACGACTCTGTTTAAGCATAATTTATTACTTCCATTGAACGTTAAAACTCAGCTTCATCTGATACATTTATTATGCGTATAGAAGAGAACTCGGAGCGAGCGCCGCTGGTCGCGCAGAAAATCGACTCGCTGGCGAAGCTTCTCTTCAACAAGTCACTCATTGGCAGCGGTTCCGGCAAGTCCTCGCCTATGGAGCCACCAGCGTCTCCACGGTATGTATTACTCACTCTCTAAAAAGCAAAGCTGTGTACCTGACACCTGAAACACGATGTATACGTACATAGGTACCTACCTACTTACCCATATGTAACATCTAAGTACAAATATTCATCTTGCCATAACTACTCCAATCGTATAGTCCAGCATGTTGAAAAACAGACTCTGCCTTCACTCATCTCATCACTCAAAGAGATCTTTGTAAGTACCCATATGATGTCCCACTGCTGGGCACGGATCACCCCAGTAGAACTTATATTATAGATCGTAGGTGTAAGTAATAATGGCCATAATCGCCACACTTGGCTCGGGTTGGCGATCGCAGTGAGGCTTTAAAGTACGCAGAGGATGCTGCTGCGTGAAATCCCTTAGTCGCTTATGTTCTTGTTAGGGTTTTGGTTTCCACACTTAGTCCTTAAAGTGGACCGTTGTACGTGAGCCATGGTGGCTGTTATTCCAATCATCTCACCTCCCTTCAGAAGAAAAATAACAGCAAGAAAAAGCGCCGGTAGCCTAAAAAAAGGTCAATCCTCCCGGTCTTCTCAGGACATCCGCAAGGGATCTTGGTGTTCCAAATGTTCCTTACCCAAATTTTAGATAATACCAAACTCCATAACTTACTTCTACACTACTTACATAATTTGGTTTTGTCATATGCGGAAATGTCCTGCTATCGTCTCACTAAAAAGCGAGGTGATTATTGAAAAGAAAAGTTTAACAATGTTTTCTGTAACCTAGATGTGAACGATCAATGGAGAGCTCAGCCGCGTTGGCGATCTGCACAGAATATTTGTCACAGTCAAACAGGTAAGAATCCCTACTAGGAACGAGTACAAAACACCAAGGTCTAAAAAGCTTCATACAAAGCCCGCTCATCGCTCACAGACACGGACCCAAGGTGTTCCAAGATTCCATCTCAGTGACCGATCTATGTATGCGTTGCTTGAGGGCGCATTGTATGAAGATTTCCTGCTCTCAGTGTAGGCAAGGCGGATCCAGGATTTGGTTCTGGGAGGGGGTTACGATGCAAGAAATTCTAGAAAGAACCGTCGAGGGGGGGAGGGCACGAAGGTCCTTGCCCCCCTGGATCCGTCTATGAATGTAGGTATTCATAATGTATTTAGGTCAGAGGTTGTAAGAAAAATAGCAAATGTACATTTTTAGAAGTTGCGCGCCCCAGTTCTTCCCTTGGCTGCTGAAATCACGTAAAAGGAGCTCTGTCATAGTTAAGGAAGTTTAGGATTCAAGATCACAGGATCAGAGATCTCATATATTTCATCATTTCCGGTTGTTATATTTTATGTGTAACATAATGGTACCAGTTAACTACTACTATAATATAATTTGTAGATACGATTTGCTATCAGCCCTGAGTGCGATCGGTTCTCGTCCTAACAAGCACTGGTTCGCCATCCACGATAACTCCATCAAGACGGACAGACTTTTAACTCTGGTATGTGTAATTATTTAGTCAATTTATATCTATACTAGCGGCCGCCTCGCGGTCACCCGCGTAGTTCCCGATCCCGTGGGAATACAGGGATAAAAAATAGCCTATGTCACCCGGGGTTAGTATAGCTCTAAGAGTTTGTTTGTTTGAACGCAGTAATCTCAGAAACTACTGATCCGAATTGAAAAAATATTTCACTGTTGGATAGCCCATTTATCGAGGAAGGCTATAGGCTATATAACATCACGCCTACGACCAATAGGAGCTGAGCAGCCATGAGAAATGTTGCAAAAACGGGGAAAAATTATATCTATTTTGGACAGCCAGTTATTAATAAATAGCTCCTAAACATGTTTACACCACTGGTCATCGTGTATTATCCGCGCAAGTATGCCGCTGGCATCAATCAGCCGAAAGACAATATCAATTTTAATAAGTCACGCCTACCGGGTTTTATAGTCACCTGGCTGTGTACGGCAGCCTGTAGGTCTTGAGGCTTAAATGATGCGACATGATAAGCCAGCGAGACAAGCTCGAAAATTTATGGCAGGAGACTAGGAATGTACTTCTGCTCTGAAGTGGCCCCAAACCTCCCCTTCAATAGAAGGAATAGGACATCTCTACCGAGCTGTAAAAGAAGACGGTAATAGATCATCATAGATGGTGTAAATGTGTAATAAATAGTCTCCTTATAACAAAAGAAAGAGGGTAGTCCAAAATTCTGACTATACGACGTTGACACAGATATGGAAATTAAACAAAGTAATCCAAGCCCTTTGTTCCAGATGCCGTTAACCAGTAAATGCCCTATAGAACAGGGTGAGCGCTCCAAATCGCTTATCATGGAGCTGTTCCGCGCTTTGCACCATCCCTACATATACCCTGTGTTGGATTTGGAACTATGTAACGGTCATGCATTGGCTGTACTTCCTTTCAACTCCAGGGGAAGTTTGAGAGATCTAATTTATAAGGTAAAATTGAATTCATCTCTGATCAAGCTGAAAACCTTGAATATTACTATATTTTTCCGGTCTATTTGCTATTAGCAAATAACATTTTGTTACTTTTTAATTGATTAAATTCTCGTTCTGTATAAGATCTCATTGACTTACTTTTTTACAGTAATGTTTTAAGTAAAAAGGTGTAGATAGGTTACAAGCGCTCAGAAAGCGGCACCTTAAAATTTATACAATTGACTTAATTTTATATATCAGTGTCGCATCGCCGGCGTCAAGTCAAGCAGCGGGTTACATTTCTCTTTTTCACTCGCGATAATTAAATCATGCTTTCCTACTTTTACGACTTTTCAACCGACTTCAATAAGGAAAAGGTTTTTTTTGTGTTTGTTACTCACAGACGACTGGTCCTATTTAAAAAAATATTAGCACATAAAGTTTTTACATCGTAAGTGGATGCTCCTACTATGTTGTGCCCATTGAGGCTGATGTATCCGATTTCGTGTACTCTTCTAATATTATTGACCTCTTTTTTTGCATCAGTACCTACTCTAATATGTTGTATAATATAATGGTGGCAGCACCTTACCTGCATATACAGTTTATAAACAGAGAAACATTGTAAACATTGGCAATTTGAAAAGAGTGGCCACGAGTTTTTATTGCCTGTTCTTTTCTCGGGCTTTACCTATTGTTTGCGAACAGGCATTACCAGTAAATGTAGAATCGACTTTTCACAGGTGTAGTATTTTGCTTCCTAAGTGAATAAATCATTTTTTTTTTTATGTTTGGAAAAGGTATACTTCCAGATTGGTCCATTGTCATTAATGTTAAGATCTGATGATGAGATTTTGGAGAAATCGAGGGAACTCTTCAAATATTAAAGGCACACCTATAGTAGTTTGGGTATATTTTGATGTACTTCGTGCATTTACCTTTAAATAGTAACATTGAGTGAAATGGAGCTGGTGATCAGCGGAACTATTCAACAATAAATCGGGTTGCGATTTGACTATCGTGTACGATTCCTGATACATCGCTTCCATTAAATCTGGTAATGGAACTGATAGTCTAGTGTCAGGTGAATTCCTCAATAATCAACGGCCGTGTATTGCAAGACGCAATATTTTGTAAACAGAAATGAGCAGTTTGGATTATGCTATTGTAACTTTTATGAAAACCAATACACTAAAAGTAAAAAATAAAAACTTTTTCACAAAAAAATAAAAACCGACTTCAAAAATAAATATAAGGTAAAAAATAATTAAACATTCTGAAGTTGATGCCTAAAACATAAAACATAAAATTACATTATAGGTACAACAATAAAAAATAATTAAACATTTTGAAGTTGATGCCTAAAACTACATTTACTGGCACCGACTTCAAAATGTTTAATTATTTTTTGTTGTTGTACCTATATTACTTTTTAATTACCATTTACCATATATTTAAGCTGGCAGGTTCCTCGCAAAACGTATCAGCATTGCTATACAGCGAGGAAATGCCGCCAGCATCTGTGGAACCATGCCCAGGGGCTCCAATTTTTAGATATATTTTAGTTTTATTCAGTGTTAGTTTTTAGTTTTAATTAATTAGTTATTGTATATTAGTTGAACAACTCTTAGTTTTCAATAAAACATAACTTAATGTTTTGAAGTCGGTTTTTATTGGTATTGTATAAAAGTTTTTATTTTATAAGTGTAACATTGCAATAGGTATCGAATGTTGTTAATGTAACCTATTTACATATTTTTACTTAAAACATCATCGTTTTTTTCACTTATATGATTAAAG
Source organism: Herminia tarsipennalis (assembly GCA_945859575.2). Classification (NCBI taxonomy): domain Eukaryota; kingdom Metazoa; phylum Arthropoda; class Insecta; order Lepidoptera; family Erebidae; genus Herminia; species Herminia tarsipennalis. The sequence continues at coordinate 21,638,106 of OX243846.2, forward strand.
CGTTTACCCTATAAAATCCCAGTGCCTGTTTTGGCCTGAGTTTCGCCTACAATTTATAGAAAAACAACTATGTTTACTGGGGGCGTAGCTTACCTTAGATGGGCACCGTATCAAATTGTGTTAAGGGGCCTGGTATCCAGAAGCCCACACGGGCAAAACAAAAATGGCTCTGCAGTGCGTGTCGTTGAAACGAATGTGGGGGGTGCAATTGCTAACCCTCGTTCGGGGGCCCCGTTGCCTGGGAGCCCCATATAATTGATACGACTGATATGGTGGTAGCTACGCCCCTGCTATTTACTTTAACCAAACCAGCGATAAGAATCCTACAGAATGTTGTACTAAAATTCGTTTGCAGTCATACACATTTTAATTTTCTTGCAATTACTTACTTTTTTACTGTTTTTATCTTATGTCTAGTTTGCTTTGCCGAAATTAATATTTTGTCGTTTTTAAATTTTAATAGAGTACATGGAATGAAGAATACAATCGTAAGTACGGGTCAGTAGGCACAGGACTGCCTGCGTGGCAGGTCGCAAGGTTCGGGAGACAGATGCTGGAGGGGCTGCTCTTCCTCAAGGAGAAGGGGTTTCCTCCCTTCAGGCACTTGCACTCTGGGAATGTGGTTGTGCAGAATGGAGTGGCACGGTAAGGGTATAGTCCCATGGTGGGCGCCAATTGTAGCTAAAGTACAATAGCTTTTAGGAATTTGTGATACCTGAGCTTTATTAGCCAATTGGCATTTATTGATGGTTTCAAGAGATCATAATGTGCAATTTGAAACATTTTTATGAGTAGGTACACATTGTAGATTTCAAAATGAAACTTTAAACTAAGTAGTTTTTTGTTCCCTCCACTTAAATCTTGGCACTGTATGTCTACATTATCGTTGCATCTTGAAATTATCGTACCGAGACAAAGGCTAGAGCCGCCTCTGCTCCTACATACAGCCTTCTCAGTGGTGGGTCCTGGATTATGGTTTGGTAGGGCTTGACTACGCTGGCTCGATCACCTAAGGGTAGGTTTCGCTTTTACATGATAACGAAACCGACCCTAAGCGACGTCAAATCATCTAACCAAAATCTTGAGTTCCTCACAGGTCACATCCAGAACCAACCGGCCAAGTGTGAGTTACTGACATGACGGCGAGGGGGGTACATTTGATTTAACACCTGTACATCAGGCACCACTGCCAAGGAAGGCAAAACACACCGGTGTAGTGTCAAAATTCTCCAAAAAAGGTTTTTAATTGAGTCTGGGGGGAAGGGCAATTGCCATTGTCCCCCCCCCCCCCCTCTTGGAACCGCGCCTGGTTCCTCAGCGGTGACAATCGCCCCAAAATAAAATCTTGGATTCACAACTGTAATTTTCCATGACCCATCTTATTTATTACTCTTTATCCAGGATATGTGGTCTAGAGAATACGTTGATAGGCGCCCTGCCGCGGTGTCCCATCGCCCTGGCGGCGCAGTTGGAACACGTGGAGGCGCTATCTCTTGGCCATGTCTTGTTTGAGATGTGCGCCGGCACTGAGATTGATCTCTCGCTTCTATCTGATCTGATGCCTAATTATCCTAGCGTAAGTAGTCTTTATGATTTTAGTTATATATTACATACCTATACATTAGCCGTGTGGTGCCGGCTTAAGAATAGTACCACCCCATCTCTTCCCGTGGGTGTCGTCAAGGCGACTAAAGGATTTCACTCCGGAGGACGGGCAGCAGCGTCCTCTGCGTACTTAAAGCCTTACTGCGATCGCCAACCCGCTCGCCAAGCGTGGCGATTATGGCAATTACCCCCAGGATCTACATACCAGTAGGTTCTACTGGGGAGACCCGTGCCCAGCAGTGGGCCATCATATGGGTTGATATGTATGTATGTATGTATGTATGTACCTATACATTTTTTTGAATACTTTGTTTATTTCTTTATATACTCACTTACCTACATCAAATTCGTTGATGAGACGTTTTCGTCTCACCTACGGATATTTTCAAACAAGCTGACCCGCGCAACTTCGTATGCGTCAATTTTTCCCCATTTCTGCAACATTTTCTATTGCTGCTCCGCTCCTATTAGTCATAGCGTAATGTTATATAGCCCATAGCCTTCCTCGATAAATGGGTTATCTAACAGTAGAAGATTTCTTCAATTCGGCTCTGAGATTATCGCGGTCAAACAAACAAACTCTTTAGCTTTATAATATAAGGCGTTTAAGGTTCATTTCTGTGCATCGCGGCCGTTCGCGAGCCGCGCGCGGCCGATACGACAACAGTCAGAGTATATGAATGTATGGTGCCGTTTCCGAGGTAAGCGACAGACGCGCGCGACCGACGACTGTCGTAAGCTGCGCGCGCACTGTGAATACTGTCGCATCGGCCGCGCGCGTCAGACGCTTGTCGTAAGCCGCTCGCGGCTCGCGATCGGCCGCGATGCACGGAAATGAACCTTGTAGTCTAAAGCGGCAGAACGCACTTGAGCATATCCTACTCTTATACCCATTCGCTGACCACATGTCTAATAATATAAACGGTACGTGACATTCCGCATTCCGACAAGCCAGAATTAATGTATATTTTGTCTGTAGGTAAAAGTCTATGTTCGTTTTTTTTTCTATCTAACATAATTTCTTTATGGTAAGGTGGTGGAGATCATAGAACAGATCTTCGGTTCTCGCACTCCGAGTCTGCACGAGCTGCTGTTGTGTGAACTCTTCAGGAAGATCGACCTTCGTGAGATGAAAGGCTCTTGTCTACCGGTAATAACTATTTGCTTCATAAAATACTCGATTTCCTATTAGATATGTTTCGGGACTTAATTAAAACTTTGAATTTCAACCGAGAAGATGGATACCGGCTCTTACCGTCTTAGAACCCTGTTATTAGCAAATGCAATCGTAGCCGTAACGGCACCGTGGCTGGTTCAGTGTAAAGACGTTATAAGTGTAGTGTGTAGAAGTACCGACAGTACAAATTATCAAGACCTGGCGAGGGTAGTCACTCGTCTTCTTGCTGCGAGTTGCCGGCTAAAAGATTTTACCACTTTTTCACATTTTTACATACAGCTGGACCTTGCCACGTGTGTGCTAATGGCTCAAAAATTATCAATTCAAAATTATCATTCACACGCGTCTGAGCCCGGACCGGCGATTCCAATGACTAATTAGGGTCCAATCACATCATGGATACCTGGAACTCACCTACCTGATGAAAACTGATATTTGGGTATAGGAATCACTGTGCAAATCAGTGTTATGTTGTGTTGTAGAAGGTTAAATGTGGTATTCACTCAGAATCGGTGAAGGAAAAACCAAAAAATAAGGTCGGTCGGTCACCGCATATCTAAGTTCGCCCTTCTCAACCTGAGCGAAATTTTTCGATCATAGCATATCCTGTAGCAGATTAAGAGCCTTGCTTATGCCGACACTGGAGTTATGTATATTTGCGTGCAGGACTTAAGCCAGCACTTGTTCCAGTCTTCCCCATTGCTGATAGCGACACGGTAGTGGCCAGGGGCGGATCTAGGATTTCATTCTTTCACGAGAAGCAAGTGGCAGTGCCGGATCTAACATGTTTACAACGGGGGCAGGGCGTACATTTAGTTTCGCCCCTTGACGTATAGACCTGGATTGCGCAATAACCTCACAAAATTGACCGATCTCTAGAAAAGAAAAAGACAACGCTAATAGGACCGCACACGTTTTTTTTTCTCTTTCACGCTTTGCATCCAATTTTACAATTGAAAGGGATGGTGCGGTCCAGGTCTATACGTCAATTGTTTCGACCGATACCAGCCAAATGTGAGTTGCACACACGACGGAGTGTGGGTGCAGCAAGAATTAGAGGGCAAACAAATTCAATACAACACAAAGCAACCGTCTGGGCGCGTGCCCCCGTTCCCCCCCTCCCTGGATCCTCTTACAGTCCATGCCTTCTCTCAGAAGACTTACGTAGATATCGGTATGCGTGCAGAACTTCAGCCAGCGGCTGTCCCGCTCGTGCCTGTCGCTGCTGGGCGAGGTGGCGCGGCGCTCGGCGCCGGCGCGCGCGCGCACGCCGCCGCGCCGCTCGGGGCCCGCGTCGCCCGCCTCGCCCGCCACGCCCACGCACCGCAGGTACTAAACCTTACTTCAATATCTACCATTCACGTCTTTCCAGTAGCGAAGGGATTTTTTTTTTTCTTCTGTCCTGTCCTCCATTCGTTCATTTGCTCCAGGAGGACTATGGCTCGCACGTTCTGTGCATCTGCCAATTTCAAGTTTTATAGCGAAGGGTTAAAAAAAAAACTCTAGGTAGCCCTATATCTATCTTGGTTCGGTTCTATAACTCCAATTCGAAGGAAACAGAAAAGAATGGTGTTCTAAGGACCCTCCGCCACTGCCTGTTGTATACGGATCGGGGATGTTACGGAACTTCGACTCCGAAAGGTCACATCCAATTGATTTTACACTTCCGACTTCGACTTCGGCTCCAATACTTTAATCGCAGATACCAAGCGCGCTGCGGCCGCTCCTTTAACCCTTTCAGACCTGAATTATTTTTTTCTCTCGTACGGATGTAATTAAATTTTTATGATAAGATTAGAGCAAAAGTAATATGAAAAAAATAAAAATAATATTCCAGATACTTTATTTCATAACAAAAAAACAGTTTTTCGTTATGTGCACAAATGATGACATTCGTATTAGATAATAGTTTTAGTAATATATGGGAAAGCTTTTTATACAAGGAAAAACGGTACTTTTAAATTATATATTTATTATAAAATATAGTCGTTTAATTTGGTTTGCTTTGGTGTAACAATTATTTCAATCAGTCATGTAAATAATCAACTATAATAAGATATAATCAAAATAAGTTTAGTATTTAGGTGTGGAATGCTAAAAAACAATTTCTATCTTTAGTTAGACAAAGGTGAACTCGACATTTTATACATTTCACGCGGCATTTTCCATGGCAACCCATCATTTTGCAGCGTGTTCCAGCTCCATCATCATGTGCAGGAAAATGACCAACACCATCTTGAGCTATTTCAGAAGCGGGTCTAATTTCTCCTGATCTCTTCGGTATTTTTCGAGGTGTAGGGCTGCTACTACTACTTGGACGACCTCTTTTGCTTGCTCTCATTTTATTTTGCATAATCAAACTCTCAGCTAAGCGTCGGCGAAAATGAAGTAAAGTGAATTGCTTTTTCTTCGGAATGCCTAGCAAATCATTATCTCTTTGGTATTCTCGGAAAGCTTGAATGACCGCCAAGTCTGAAGCATGAAAAATCATGCGGAGAGGCCATTTCTTAGACTTTATAAATGTTCGATAGTAACTCATAAGTTGGTCAAGTAAATCTACCCCTCCCATGGCCTGATTATATTTTTTTACGATTTCTGGCCTTTCCACTTCAACATAGCGCTTTTCTCTCTTGCACCACCGCTTGACGATATCTTTCTGTCCTACACCTATAAAGTTAGATGCTAAATTATTAGCCTTGTTGTCTAACCATTTGACCACTGTTACGTCGCCATCAAAGCTGGTTACTTCTTGGGCGAAGCCCCTTGGTTTTTTATTGATTTCCTTGTCGCTTAGCAATGAAGGATTAGCGAATCGGTTGACACGCGCCGTACACGTAGCCATTATGCCTTTATGCTTCAGTATCTGAAGCAGATGATAGGACGAGAAGTAATTATCGAAGTACAATTCATGACCTTTGTTGTCTCCGATTCGTTGTGCCAGATGTAGTACTATCGATGCAGCGTAACCAATTTTTTTTATCAAGTTTTTATCCAGTTCTAAAGAAGAGCTTTGATAAATAACGAAGTCATAAGCCAGACCGTTTTTGCCACACAGAAAGAATAATTTTAGGCCCCATGGGCATGGCTTCCCTTTTATATATTGCTTGGCACTATGTTTTCCTGTAAATAGAATTATCTGTTCATCAACACAAAGTTCTTTTTCTAGCGGTAGCTCCAGGCACCGACTTCTTATTGTATTATAAATTGGTCGAACTTTGTAAAATGCATCGCTACAGCCGGTAGGCATTTGTGTATTGTCAATGAGATGCAGGTTATTGCGGAGTTCAAAGAATCTATCTCTTGCCATGTTTTCCGTAAATAAGGGAATGCTGATTCCAGTTTCCCAGTACATCTTCAAGCAAGGATAACCAAATACCCCTGTGGCTAAATGCAAGCCAAATAATACCTCTATTTCCTCTGAAGTCGTAGGTCTAAACCGGAGCCTATCTGACTGAACAGCATATAAGTTTGTCATTGCCGCCATCACCTCAAATAAACGTCTGAGGACATACCTGTAATAGTAGTCAATAGGTGCTTGCACTATAGGCTCTATTGCTATAGGTGGAATCCAATCAGTTGCAATAGTGTTATGGAGCTCTTTATGTCTCCACCTAATGCTTGGTTTTGCGGTGAGATTTTCAAAAACAATGCGGTTATTCGATGATGACGAATCAAACTCCACTTCTGAAGCTGCATCAAAATTTGCTGGTATTGCGTCGTTATCACGGTCCGGTTCTTCGTCATCGGAATCAGGCGGAAATAATTCTCTTTGGCTTGGTCTAACTTCGTCTCCACCAAACCGAACGGACCTATGTTCTTGCATAGGTCCGTTCGTTGGTCCTCCATATCCATCTTCATCGCCTGAAGATAATTCCAAGTCAGATAGATGTCCGTCGCACAAAGCGACCCAAGCGTCTGGATCGAACATTTTGTACATAGAAAATCACCTAAAAACAAAACAAAAACACGTAAATAATTATTGCACCATAAAAATTTGATATTATTTTATTATATCATTAACAAATGAACATATTAAACATTATTTTGTTGCACTTATGAAATAATTAGTGGATTTTACCAACTAAATTCAAATATTTCGATGTTTCGTAAAATTTGCATATACGCCGGTTGTGCACATTTGTAGACATTACAAAAAAATCTATTCTGGGGCATAAAAAACAACAAATCGTAACAACAAATACATTACACATAACTAACGATGTATAACAAATTTATTTATAATTATTTCATAACGTATTTTTTGATATAACATATTTTTTACAAATAAACTAAACAGCTTACCTGCCTACTTCAAAACTTCGCCGGCTACCTGTCGAAACTTGAACAAATCTACTAAACTGTGATAAAAGATGGCGTTGCTAGTATCGTTTTCGTTATTTTATTATGTGGACAATTGAGTGCATTCGTTCTATTTAACAAATTTATAAGATTTAAAGGTAAAACATTTTTGTGAAGTTTGTGTCCTCATTTGTGGACGTCAGGTCTGAAAGGGTTAAACAAATTTATATACCTACCTTTAATAAAAGTATAAAGGAAAAAATTGTCACGGATTGTCTATGACCGCAGGTTCGAGTGTCACACACACATATAGTGAATATCTGAATAATGGGAGTTGTAAATATGGCGGCAAACTGACCGGCCATTATTTTTACAGCTCCGAGTTTAACTTGTGAAAAATGAATTGAATACGTGATAATTGACTAAGAACGAGACTTTGTGCATGTAATAAGCGCATAAATACTTGACACTGGCAGAAATTAGCCGTTAAAACGGCTAGATTGCCATAAACTCAAAGAAGAAGAAGAAGAACTGAATAATGTTTCTTTTTTTATGTAATTATCTTATGACTTATCTCAACAAATTTGTCTTCGCCCACCACCTCCGACTCCGATTCCGACTCCGACAAGCAAAATTTAAAAACTCCGAGTTCGATTCCGATAAAACCCCCTCCGTAACATCCCTTATACGGATGTTGACTGTCAAAACAAATCAGTCTCTTTTTATGAAATGTCAACGCGACAAACTCTATAGAAATTTGAATGGAATAACAACCTGTGACGTCATAAGTTCCTATCGTCAAATCATTACTTTTGGTATACGTTTTTATGCTTTTAAATGAAATTGTAAAGCCTATTATTGCCTAATTTGTAACTACCTACCCAATTAGACCAGGACCGTGCCATCTCTTTCAAATAAAAAGTAAATATTGACTGCAAAGCGTGAAGGAGAGAAAAAACTCGTGCGGCCTTGTCTCTTTGACAGGTATTGTCCACAAAGTTGCGTTGTCTCTTTCTAGAGAGTGGTCAATTTTATGAGGTTATGGCGCCTTCCTGGTCTGTACGTCAATGGTATACCCACAACTATTTTTCAGACCATTTTTTTTTAATAAAGACAACTAAAAATGTGGGATTGTGGTCCCACATTACATCACTAGCAATCCTTTTAACGCGTGCCATTTTGGACTTCGCCGTCTAACCTTATGGCACTTATCCCACCAACGACGAGAAAGCGAGCAACTATAAATGATTTTCTCGCCCAATAAACGTACATTAGATGTTGATTTTGTGTAAACAAAAGATATACGTATATTAATAGTTGATCGCTATTTGTTCATAATCAAAAAAATCAAAAAATACTTTATTCATTTAGGTTACAAATGCAACGCCTGAACGTCAGACAAAATTTGGTATAGAATGATTTTACCTTTAAATGCCAAGTTCGCAAGAGTAAAGCAGGGAGATAATTACTTGGCAATAAAAACTAATGGCCATTTTTTTTAAATGCCATTTTTTAATACTGCTCCGTAGATCCCGTCCGTGTAAACAAAAGAGATGCAGTATAGAGCGAGTACTCGCCGGCAGTGTGAACGGTCTAAGATCAACTATTAATATCTGTATCTCTTTTGTTTACACGGTATCTACATAAGTATGTACGATTCTTGAGCGATAAAATCGCTACTCGCTTTTTCGCCGTTGGTGGGACAGGTGCCTTAGACCCGATTGCCATGTCGATTTGTCGATGTCGACGAATTAAAAAAAAACTAATCTATTGTAGCTATGCTGTATTATATTTATGGTGTTGCAGAAGACACTTCCCCATGGACCAAGACTTCACCGAAGAGTGGCAGTGGTGATAGAATAATACATTTGTAAGAACTAATTTCAAAATAAATAAGATGACAACACCCTATATAAGTGTGTTTCATTTAGGTACTACGTAAGCATAAAATAAATCTCTACGGCTCTAATTGAGCCCTACAAAATACCATCAGATCAACCAAATGAGAGTCGGACTTGCACATGGGGACTGTATTTTACCTTTTTATCTTAGGTCTATTTAGGATTTCGGGAATAGTCTCGACCCTCAAATCCCCCTCCCCCTTAAGTAGCTAGGACAAACAGTACTTACCAAAAAAATCATCGATGCCACACTGTTCAACTCTGCCTATCTTAACATTACGATAAAATAAAATAAAAGTGAAAAATCGATAAAATTGCCATTAAATCAAACAACAAAATAATCAAACAGATATATGTATTGTGTTACATTACAAAACAACCAAATTCACTAAGCTGCACAACGTGTTAATCATGAACAATAAACATGATTACAACAAATTAAAAATAACAAAACATCATTAACGAACAAAATTATAACTAAAAATATAATAACTTAGAAAGGAAATACACAGAAGTAGACGTACAAATATATATGCAACATCTAACCATAAAGATAATCCCAATGAATAGGTAGGTACTTATTTGATATCAAAATATTTAACATGGATTGATTTAATGGTATATATATATATCTCTCTCTCGTCTAAATTGATGCCCAAACGTGATAGATAAAGATAGCTACACTCTCCAATGTGAATCAAGGTCAAATACTTTGACTTCAAACAGCTACCTATTCACCGAATGTAACTTAACCACCATCTTTGCCAGCAACTTCAAAATTATTTAGATATAACGAGTTTAACTGCTCTAAGAAAATGAAGCAGAAGACAGTATGTGGTCCTATCTTGGCACAGGTGGGCAGCAGACCGCTCCATAGCGCCAGTACACCTTCGTTTTTGACTACACTCATCAGAACAGTTGCCATGCTTGAGGATGTGACCGCGTTCTGTACTCTGAAAAGGTAGACGAAATAGTTACATAAGACTAATGACGTATAGTCATTCTTTTAGATGCCTAACGTGGTGAGAGGTGAGCTTGTTATGAATCTGGTGGTAAGCCCTAGCCCATTACTGGGTCCTTATTTACTTTCTATAATTCGGTGTGCTCAAAGATCACATGGACATCTTCGAGCGCACCGCGCATGCGCTATTTTCTTTTTGAAAAAAAAATTGTGTTTTTGAAATATATAAGCACTACTTTAAGATTTTTGTCTATTTGTTTGTCTGTCGGTTTGCCTGGTTGTCTGTCTGTTTGTTCCGGCTAATCTCCGAAACAACTGAACGGATTTTGACAGGACTTTCACTGTCAGATAACTGATGATGTAAGCAATAACTTATGATACTTTTTATCAACACGCTAACGTCTGTAGGGAGTGACCTGAACTGCAACTTCATGCGGGCGAAGAAGCGGGCACAGGTTCAAAATGATTAATAATAGTAGATACTTTTTTTTTAAATAGTAGATTTTTTTTTCTTTATAAATGACAACTCCCGCATTTTTCACACAAACATTTAATTCACGGACACAAAGTACACCCCGACTCGAAACAACAATTTGTGAATCACACAAAGTGGTGTCCCGTGTGGGAATCGAACTCACGACATCATGCGTAGCAGTCGGACACACTCCCACCGCGCCACAGAGGCCGCCAGTAAACTAGTAAGTCGTTCTTTAGGTCTGAGTAAGTAGGTTTACTACCTTGTCTTGACAATATCCACAGGCACGGAACACAATGAAGTTATAAAGCCAGCTGTCATGGCCGCCGTGAAGTGCAGCGTTATACCCTCCGGGAGGTAAGGAGCCATCAACTGTCGCGCCTGTCGAATAAATAACATGGAGAAGACAATATTACAGCATAATTTTGCTAAGTTGTAGGCAGTGCCGTAACTAGGGCGGTGCAAGCAGTGCTGGCGGCGCAGCGGCTCAGGGCGCAGAAATGACCATCAGGACCAATACCAAGGGCGCACAAAAGGCTTTTTGGCACTGCTTGTAGGTCCACTATAAAACTGACATCCCGAACAATAAGACTATATCGAGTCGATACGTTAAGTTTTATTTATTGTTTTTAAACTATAATTGACAAACTTTAGTCTTGAGTAGCAGGTTAGGTTTTTTGCCTGATATAGAAACAATTGATTTACGAATTGCCTCAAAAAACTGTCAACTTTACCCGCCACAGCCTTTCCACTTGTCGGGCGTTAGATTATCGGACAACGATTTTTTGTCGTAATATAGAATGTTCAGCCATCATAAAAATGTTGAGCACCCAATTTTTATATGGATACAACACCCGACAAGTAGGAACGGGGTGTGACATGCGAGAGCTCATAGGCCAAGGAAAGGAAATAGGTAAGCGAAAGAGAACCTGTGTGTAAGAGCTGAGTTGCGCGCCATTGACGACAACCGCCCGGCTGACGGTGACGCTTGTACCGCGCCACAATGTCGCTACACCTTCCTCCTTTATAATCCTGACAATTTACATACTCGTACATAAGTACAATTTAATTGTCAACTCTTTCATACATATGCTGGCAAGTGGGGGATCCCTGCTTGAACCCGCTGGGGGTAAGTTTAAAAGTATTAGTAAAAAGCATACACAAACGGGAGAGTTTAGATACTTAAGGGCGAGCCCCTTAGACCTTCTCCCTGGACGCTAATGCTGGTAAAGCTGTTAAGATAATAGTGTAGATTTAATCACACATTGACATTTGTGAACAAATACCACAAGCGACTGACCAATGTCCAATGACAATCACGCGTTGTTTTATTGGTTCGTCGATTTGCCCACACTGAATTTTTCATATTTCAAGTAATGTGGTTATAATATTTGCTATTTGCCAACTACATAATAGGTTAGACATGGTGTTCAGATTACAACCATGTGCTCTTACTTGTCTCTTGTCAAAGCAAAAAAAATAACAAATCTATTCACAAAAAACACGAAAAAATGTTTCCCATGTCCGTTATAAACTTTTAAATCATCCAACGGCCTCAAACGGGTGTCATTAGAAAGGCAATAATACGAAGATTCAGCAGCTATTCAAATCAGTCAGTCGGTTAATAAGTAGGTAACATCTACCTGTATAGAACCAGGGCATTTTCAGCAGTTGGAGTAAAATATTCATTAACTAAAGTAGGCAGTAACTCAGACCTCGCTAATGCATTAAACACATTAGTATAATTCCGTCTCTTTTCAACCGGCATTCGGCCGTCAGCCGTCATTCGTATCAGAGCCACCTCAGCAGGAGTACCGACGAATGCGCCAATGCTTCCAGCAACCATGCCTAAAAACACCTTCATTGGAAACGAAGGCACACCATATTTACTGAAAAAAAAATACATTAAAAGTCGTGTTCACATTGTCACACAAGTGCTTTCAGAGCTACATATAGCATGCGGGTTGCTCTTCAATTGTTATAAATTTTTACCACTACGAGTCCTAAATGTGCATAGTAATGAAAAAACTGGTACTCGTCAACAGTGCCGTAACTAGGGTGGTGCCAGCGGTGCCCAGGCACAGGGCGCAGAAAAGACCAACACCAAGGGCGCAGTTATTTAAGCTCGCACTGGGCGCATAAAAGGCGAGTTACGGCACTGCTCGTCAAAACAATCCAATTGAGCCCAATCTATTAAGCTTTAAGACCCTTTCTCCATATCACGTTCTGGGTTCATAAGCATGTTAATACAATTCAAAGCTTACAAAAGCAACATTACGTAGGTAGCTACTTACTTTTGGTGTATATCGAAGAGTGCATTGAAGACGCCCAATCGTCCGGTGGTGTACGTAGCTTGCCTGAACAAGGCAGCGGACAAGCCAGTGTAAAAACCAACTAAACGTTCCGACTTTCTGATCTCCTTTGCTACTTGAAATAAGCTTCTATTTTTGTCTTCAGCCCCCAAAAGTTGCATACGTGTTTTTAGTAAATCCATTGGTTGGACGATTGATGTTGCCATCATGCTGTTTAGATAATAAAATTATTAGATAATAGCGGACGCCTCGCGGTTTCACCCGCGTATAGGAATAAAAAGTAGCCTATGTCGCCCGGGGATAGTGTAGCTTCCCAGCGGTGAAAGAATTTTTGAAAGCAGTCCTGTAGTTTTTATTCGTTACATTCAAAAATACAAATCTTTCCTCTTTTTAATATAAGTATAGATATTGATTTGTTAGATATGGTCCGCGATAGGTCTACATGGCAACCTGAATATGAAATTAGACAGGGAGGACTAAGACGGTATGCATCTTAAACAGGAGCGTAGCCATCTCAGCTGTATCAATTTTAACTGCTGGATGAGATGACATGACATGTACATGATGACAGTACCTACCCGTTACGAGCGGTATGCACGTCTTCCGACAAAGGATCCTATTGGGTTAAATTATTTGTACAACCCCCTCCGCCCCCCTCGTCGTCGTACGAGCGACAAAATTTCAATTCGAAGGCGGTTAAAAATACCCACCGTACCACCAGGGGGTATAGCCCCCCCTGGCTATACGGTGGGTCTGAAGGGCCAAAGATTGATCACTCCAACCTAAATCTGGTCAAGCCCTGTTTTAATAGTGTACCACACCTTTTACAGGCTCATTATTATGTATTCTAGTACCTATTAATCTATACTAATATTATAAAGCGGAAGAGTTTGTTTGTTTGTTTGTTTGTTTAAACGCGCTAATCTCAGGAACCACTGGTCCGATTTGAATTTTTTGTTTTTGTTGGATAGCCCATTTATCGAGGAAGGCTATAGGCTATATAACATTGCGCTACGACTAATAGGAGCGGAGTAGCGACGTGAAATGTTGCAAAAACGGGAAAAATTTACGGATACGAAGTTGCGCGGGACAGCTAGTTACCTATATAATAAACTAACTGTCCCGCGCAACTACGTATCCGTAAATTTTGCCCGTTTTTGCAACATTTCTCATTGCTGCTAGCGGAGCAGCCTATTGGTCGTAGCGTAATGTTATATAGCCTTCCCTACCTCGATAAATAGGCTATCCAACAGTGAAAAAATTGTTCAATTCGGATCAGTAGTTCCTGAGTTTACCGCGTTCAAACAAACAAACTCTTCAGCTTTATAATATTAGTATACATAATGTGCTTACCCAGCAGTACCTCCTATAACAAAGTTAAGCCATGTGGGCACCTGTTTCTTTTTTCCTTTCGAAGACATTGTTACTAATCCATTTGTTCCTTCACAAAATAACTTACAAAATTTTAATAACCTTGTGTTCAAGTGCACATAAACAATAACCAAATCAAACAACTGTATTAGCTAAAGGATGTCGCTTGAACATTATGTTATTTACACAAAGAATTTGTTAGTTTTAATGAGAAATATTTCATGATTAATTATTGTTGTCACACGTAGTCTATCAAATTTGATGTTTCTGTCAGAAAATGGCTTGATTTGTGACCAAGAAGGTTATGTGACATTTTTGTGACTGTAAACGCTCCTACGCATTAGAGGTTGGCCGTCTAGGCGGATCATTTGAGCGGTCAGCCGCCTCACTTGGTTGCGATATCGGCTGCCCGTTATATCCGCTTGAAGCGGCTTCATCCGTCGGCCAACCGCGATGAAGCCGCTTCAAGCGGATTTGGATAACACACTCTGGTGTTGAATAAAAAACTCAACGGGTGGCTCGCCGCAAACAAACCGCCGCTTCCGCGAGCGGGCCACAGCATTTAACCGATGCGATTAAAAGTTTGTGGCGGTTCAGGGCGTAAGGCGCATAGCGACTAGTCCCGCAGTTAACTGATAGTGCGTAAGAACGCCTATAAGCATATAGTTGACTGTCAAGTCAAATCATTCTCAAAATATCTTAACGACACATTCTAATAAAAAAATCATAAACTAGTTAATGAGACAACAGATAAGCAAACATATGGTCTAACCATAGTACATCAAAATATTCAGAGCTTATCTGGCAAGATTCAGGAAATAGAATTATTTATAAAGACCCACCGTGTTGATATTTTTTGTGTCACAGAACACTGGTTTAAAAATCATGAACTGATTTTTAATAATGAACAATAAAGTATGGCAAGCATGTTCTTATGGAAGAAGACATACATGGTGGCTCTATGATTTTTGTTTCTAATAGTGTGAATAGTAAAGAACGTAAAGATATTGTAGCTCGTTCTGTCGAGCGTACTGTAGAACTCTCTTGTGTAGAATTAAAGGAGCATATTGTTGTTTGTGTCTACCGTCCACCACAGAGTGACTTTAATTTATTCGACACTATAATGGAGGATGTACTAAAAGTTCTTAGTTATGGTAAAAAGCATGTAGTAGTTTGTGGCGATTTCAACGTTAATATACTTGAACAGTCACCTATGTGTATTAGATTATGTACTTTATTTAACTCATTTAATTTGAAGAATTTGTTTAGTGCACCAACAAGGATCACATCACATTCTGCCACATGCTTAGATAATATTTTTTGCAACTGTAGCTATTATAATGAGTGATTTAACTTCCGATCACCGTGGACAGAAAGTCACTTTTCCTATTCATACAGTGGCTAAAGTAAACAAGATCACATGTAGGCCAATGAGTACAGTCCGCCTAAACAAATTTAATACAAATGTTTCTGTCCGTATTGCTAATATAAATTTTAGTCAGGATGATCCGAACTACCTTTACGCGTCTTTGTTTAACATTATCAAATATGAATTTAATAATATTTTCACAACTAAGACTTTTTATAAAAATCGAAAAATTTGTTTTTGTGATTGGGCAACAATTGGCATAATAAGTAGAATTGTATGGTATGAAGCAATATAATTTTGACCCTAAGTTTGTTCAATATGTTAAAAATTATTCCAAAATATTTAAAAAGGCTTGTGCTGCTGCCAAGTCTTTACATTTAGGTAGAAATATTAAACAAGCAGAGAATACAATTAAAGCCACTTGGAACATAATCAATGCTGAAGCTGGGCGGGCCAAGCCACGCGATCATAATTTTGAATCATGTGTTGGTAATAAAATTGTAACAAACAATTTAGATCTAGCGCAAACATTTAATAATTTCTTTGCTGAAATACCTATAAATACAACCAGCTCCTTAAATTCATGTCCGGCTAAAGCCCAATCACTTGTAAGAAGCAGTGTGAAAGAGTGTACTGTACCATTTACTTTCAATTTTATAAACCCCCATGACATAATAAAAATATTTAAGTCAATTAATTGCAAAAAGACAGCAGACTTATGGGGTATTTCTGTTAAATTAATTAATTGCATTATAATTAAAATAGCACCACATTTAGCTACAATATTTAATCGATGTGTTGATACCGGCGTGTTTCCTGTTTTAATGAAACACAGTAAAGTAATCCCTTTGTTCAAAGCCGGTTCAAAAAGCGACCCTAGTCATTTTAGACCTATTTCTCTCTTACCCGCTATTAGTATAATCTTTGAAAAGGCCATACTAATGCAGTTAGAAACACATTTTAAATCTAATAATCTACTGCATAGCGAACAATATGGATTCACAAAGGGTCGTTCGACAGTAGATGCAGGCTCTAAACTACTAAAACACATATATAGTGCCTGGGAAAACTCGCAGGACGCCATTGGTTTTCTGCGACCTCTCAAAAGCATTTGATTGTGTGGTGCATAGTATACTTCTGCTGAAACTTAGGCATTACGGCATTACGGGTACAGCACTTAATCTTGTTGCTTCTTATCTAAGTGAGCGAATGCAGTATGTAGACATAAACGGAATAAGGTCGTCCGGATCACCAGTGAGTATGGGCGTGCCACAAGGATCAATTCTGGGTCTTTTTCTATTTTTGGTGTATATAAACGATCTGCCATTTTTTACCAGTAACTTACGCGATATTGTTCTATTTGCTGATGACACTTCTCTTATATTCAAAACCAATCGTAAAAATAATTACTCTGACGAAGTAAACAGGTCCCTCGCATTAGTTCTTGACTGGTTTACATCAAATAACTTACTTTTAAATTCTAAAAAAACCAAATTTATTAAATTTAGCTTACAAAATGTAAGAAATATCAGTCTAAATCTTGTTTTAAACAATGAAGTTATTCATTTTGTTGATTCAACGGTTTTTTTGGGAATTACTTCAGATAGTAAGTTACAGTGGGGCGCCCAAATATCATGTCTCGCAGGGAAACTCAGTTCTGCAGCATATGCTGTCAGCAAAGTCAGACAGCTTACGAACGTAGAAACAGCTCGACTAGTATATTTTGGTTATTTTCACAGCGTCATGTCCGACGGCATATTGCTTCGGGGCAAGGCGGCTGATATACAAACTATTTTTATTCTTCAAAAACGTGCAGTGCGTGCGATATATCAACTAGGAGCACGTGTTTCCCTTAGTGAAAAGTTTAAAGAGATAGGCATTGTGACAGTTGCATCACAATATATATATGCAAACGTTATGTTTGTAAAACAAAACTTACAATTATATAACAAAAATAGTGATATTCACAAATTGGTCATAGGCTTCATAAAACTCATATTTAACTCATTCATGGGGCTAGGTGTTAAATTTTTCAATAAAATCCCAGTCAGCATATCGAGTCTACCAGTAAATAAATTTAAGAATGTAGTCAAGAGACATCTTATACAAAGAGCTTACTATTGTATCGATGATTATTTAACTGATAAAGATAAATGGATGTAGTTCGTTGCTCCCTATTAATGTATTGTGTTGTATAGTTTATTGCATTTTACTAGGTGAATATTGTTGTCACAGTTTGATAATGTTACTTAGGTACTAGTTAAGAAAACGATTTACTTTGGTAAGTAAAGATTCTGCGTGATAAATTACGGCCATTCTTTTCTTTCCTTTGAAAAACATGTATACTTATTCATTAAGTAGCAGTAAATTGGCCAATATTTAAGCACATAAAGTTTTTACATCGTAAGTGGATGCTCCTACTATGTTGTGCCCATTGAGGCTGATGTATACGATCTCGTGTACTCTTCTAATATTATTGACCTCTTTTTTTGCATCAGTACTCTAATATGGTGTTTAATATAATGGTGGCAGCACCTTACCTGCATACCTATACAGTTTATAAACAGAGAAACATTGTAAACATTGGCAATTTGAAAAGAGTGGCCACGAGTTTTTATTGCCTGTTATTTTTTCGGGCTTTACCTATTGTTTGCGAACAGGCATTACCAGTAAATGTAGAATCGACTTTTCACAAGTGTAGTATTTTGCTTCCTTAGTGAATAAATCATTTTTATTATTCTTATTACCTTGCTCTCACTCACATTAACAATCTTCTATTGAGTAATGAAACAGTAGATATATTTAATTATACGGAACCGAGATTCCTGACTGCAGCTTGTCAGTACTTGGAGTCTATTGCCACTCCTAGTACCATTAGAATAGAATAAATGTAACTATGTATCTAAAAAGTTATAAAAAAAACTGATATTATTGTATAATTTCATTGATTTATACTAAATAATATGTCATGTACCTATCTTAAAACTTGTATGGTTGGATTGTCTGTTAGTATAAGTTGAATAAAATAAATAAATAAATAAAATAAAATAAATTATTATTATCTATATCGAGAGCTTCTATACTTTCGAATAGTTAACGCAAAATTGCAGACACTAACTCAGTGTGCTCATTTTTTACTAGCGAAGACGAAGTTGCGCGGGACAGCGCAACTTCGTCTGCGTAAATTTCCCCCGTTTTTGCAACATTTCTCATTGCTGCTCCGCTCCTATTGGTCGTAGCGTGATATTATATAGCCTGTAGCCTTCTTAGATAAATGAGCTATCCAACAGTAAAAGAATATTTCAATTTCCTGAGATTACCGCGTTCAAACAAACAAACTCTTCAGCTTTTTAATTAAAGATTAAAATACGATGTTCTTTTTGACGTGATAACGTCTTATAAATCTATAACAGGCTGCATTTCCAAAAGTGTCACGTTATTGACTGGTCGCTAAGCGTGAATGGAGATTCCGCCTGCTCCACTAAAGCTGTCACAAGCATGGTTGTTTATTACAATGTCGTCAATGTTTCCTCATGACGTTATTACATAAAATAGCGTTCGTAAACCGAGTTTACAGACCATTTTGTTGACACAAGTTTTTGATAGCATTTTCACCTAAAACGTAGTGCTGTGACAACGTAAACATGTTTCTCTATAGCCAATAAATTGACGATAGCTTTAACTCAAGTATAAGACATTAGTTTATACACACCCGATGTTGACTGTCAAGTTAAATCAGTTTCTTTTTATGAAATGTCAAAACGACAAGCTCTATAGCAATATGTATGGAATAACAACCTATGACGTCATAAGTTCCTATCGTCAAGTCATTACTTTAAGTATTCGTTTTAGAACACTTATTTTAAATATTTTAAGATCTACTATTACTTGATTAGTATAAAATAATTTACTTTTATTGTAGTCAACTGCCCAATTGGTTATATGTAGATTAACTAGCTTTCGCAAACTGTCCTATTTCCTAGGAGCTATTTCAATACCAAATTTCATCTAAATCGTTTAAGCGTGAAACGTAAAAGACGGTCAAACAGTTACTTTCACATTTATACGACATACGTATGTATGTACATCAGGGTTATGTCAAAATAAAGAAAATAAAACAATATTTGAAACCAAAATATAAATTTTATTCATCTAGTAATCCCTCTTATGATATACCTACTTGTGTACATATATTTGTAGCCTGACCAGAAATTTATAATACCACCACAATTTAGCTAAAAGCTAATAAAGTGCACATTAAAAAACCTAACCTACCTATTAAACCCGTGAGACAAAAACTTATTTACAATTTGCTGACATTTATTTAGGAGTTTCGTTATCTTTCCCCGAAACTCATCATCAGATCTTTACGAAATTTTTATGGGATCATTTCGGAATAGATAAACATGTTTCGAACAAAAAAAAAATAATGTGTCTATGACGGGGTTATGCCCGAACCATTGACGTATAGACCTGGACTGCGGAATAACCTCACAAAATTGACAACTCTCTAGAAAGAGGCAACACCAACAACTTTATGGACTATACCTGTCATAGAGACGAGGCCGCACGAGTTTTTTCTCTCTTTGAAGCTTTGCAGTAAATATTTACTTTTTAATTGAAATGGATGGCGCGGTCCAGGTCAATACATCAATGGCCCGAACATATTTAAAAAAAAAACTTAAACTCCTTTTTGAAGCTGGTTGAAAAGGCTATTCTTCAAATAAACCCCTGGCTATGGAGCCCAAGTAGCTATCTTGAAATTAATCGAGCGTCGTGGGGACCTATTTGATTTTAAAGATTATTATGGTGCAAAGGAAAAATGTTTAGGGTGTATATTCTTTGATTTCGGACTGTTCGTTCCACTGTTATGTTCCACTAATGGGTCCAACAGGATTTGCAAGTTCTCATGGACCCATTTTGATAGTGGAACCAATAACACTATTTTTATGAAATATATTTTGGACTAGTGGCCCCACTTGCCATATTTTACTAAAACCTCTATGGTTTCAAATAAAACTTAAAAAAGTAAACACACAATAGCAACTGCCTCTGTCAAATTCATGCAATGTACTATGCATTCAAAAAGTGTTATTTCACGATAGATGGGTTTTCAATTCCGGGTTCGCAAAAAATCAATGTTTGTAATAACTATCAAAATATACCTGGTGCTACGGTGGGTCTTTTATAGTTAAACGGTACCACTGAATACTAGTGATGATCCTTAGAAGCGGGATTTTTTTTCCGATTGCTCCGATTTAATTTAATTCATCAAAAGTACAGTTTGTACTTTTTTAACCCTCTCACTATGGGTATTGAAAATAAAGCAATAAAAAGCCCATAACCTTCTTAAGGCAATTATTTTGGTTGGTTTAGCACAAATCAAACTACACATGTTAAGTTAAAAAAAAAACAATTTTTTTTTGAAATATACAAAAAAGAAAACAAAAGACTATCTAGACTATCTACTACTAGTAAGTGATCAGCTATCGATAAAAATTAAGTAATTAATTAATCATCGAAGTTGTTCCAAAAAATGACCAATTGTTATTTGTTTATGGACTAATTTCATTTGTGTGTTTAAAATAAATATGTCCTTGTCTTTCTGCATATTTCGCCGCTTATTACCACCATTGGCTAATGCTATTTTGTTTATTGATAAATCGTTTTTCAAAACTGAAAGTAACTTAGGGATCGTCACATAGTTTTTGTTGATCGAACGATTCAGTCGAGCGTGCCATCCCTCTGTAAAATTATTTGTGCGATGCAATTGGTTATAAATACACCATTCTTTTATAAAATTATCAATTTAAGCCAATATTTACTAAAATATGTCATAAAAGGTTTCATCTTTTCCCATTGGCAACACTCAGTTTGAATGTAGTTCCATCCATCAAGTATATCTTCTTCAGGTAGTAACGGAAGTGCTGTGCACAAACCTACTATGCGGCGATAGAGTTTTGTTTTAATTCCTAGGGATTTAGCTTTTCGCCATAGTGCATTGACAAAATGATAGTAGCAACGCTTAACCTCTATTGTCGGAAAAAAGTATTTTAAAGCATTCGTCACTGCTACCTCAAAGTCACAATGGAATCTTTTTGGCTCCCATTTTGGACATTTTGCTGTGAGAATATCAAATAGAATGGAGTAAGCCATTTCAGATTTTTCGCTCATGAGGCAATATATTATTGGCGCTATCTTTGTAGTCTCCGAAGTACTACCAAAGTTACCATGTAAACTCCATAATTGAGCGAACGGGCGAGGCGCGCTTTTAAATGTGCCGTCCCCATAATATTCATCTATAGTCTCCAGTAATTCCATAAAATCTTTAGAACCAAAAACAATTAATCTTATTCCATTTCCGCTGTAATCTGCTATTGTAATTGTATTAAATTTTGACGGTATTTCTACTTCTTGTATATTATTATAAACTAATTTATTCACTTCAAAGGATCTTTTTCGTTTTGCGTATATTGAACTTTTTGAACTATCGTAAGATATTTTAGTCACTTTGTCCAGTCCTTTGTCATACAACGGAGCCATAACTTTTCGAAAAATGGAAGGTATTGGGTCTTTACTGATAGGGTGTTCAGTCTTGAGGTTGCAAAATAAAACTCACGTGTGATGTATAAGTAAAAGGTGAAAGAGGTATATTAAATAAAAGTGGCACGTTATATTTACAAAATAAGGTTCGCAAGTTGTATTGCATGTAGCAAGTCAGTGCATCGCGACCGACCAATCACGACGACTGCGGTGCATTCTCGGCGCCATATATAAACGTGTGGCACAGCGCGCGGCTTAGTGCATAAATAGTTATTGCGTTGGGATGTCGTCTTTTTCAGCACGCGCGCTACGGTGTCGGCGTCGCGATGTCGGGCGCTATCGGCGGCTTGGCATGTAGGACGCCACATCACTCCCCCTCAAGCGAAGCGTACGTTGTGTTTCACCGTGCGGCCGGATCTTGTGACGTAGGCGCTGCTCGGTGAAGACGATGACGTTGCGTTGTCGCTAGGGGTCATGATCGAAGATGCAGTGTCGCTCGATGCGTGGATCCGTGGCACTGCGCCGCATGATGCTGTGCTCGATGATCTAGTGGGTGAAGCTGTGTCGCTCGGTGCGTGGATCGGTAGCGCTGCGCCGCTCGGTGCTGTGTTGCAGATATAGGCCGGCTTTAATCTGTCGACAGAAATAACAGCGGTGCGAAGCGGTAACCGCAGTGTAAAGTGTTTCCCGTCTGGGCTGCGCTGTAAAACTTCGTACGGGCCATCATATGGAGGTGTGAGAGGTTTGCGTACGGTATCGTTGCGCACAAACACATGTGAGCAGGTTGCGAGATCCTTGTAGACGAAAGTGTTCATCGTTGATGCTCGAGCTCTCGGAGAAGGTGTTAGTGACGTCATCGTTTCGGTCAGCTGACGGACGAAATCCGCGTCTTCAATGTTCGACGTTGTAGGTACGAAGAAATCAGACGGAATGCGAAGAGTCGAGCCGTATGTCATTAATGCCGGGCTGACAGATGAGTCGTCACGTAGTGCATTTCTAAGCCCTAGTAGTACCGTAGGAAGTTCGTTGACCCACCTCCCGTCGTTCGTTCTCGCCATCAGTGCCGCTTTGAGGGAACGATGCCATCGCTCGATTTGTCCGTTCGCTTGGGGATGAAAAGCCGTAGTCCGTATTCGAGTTACGCCGAGTTTCTTCATGAGTGAGGTAAACAGTGACGACTCGAATTGTCTCCCTTGGTCCGTAGTAATCCGCAGAGGACAGCCGAATCGTGCTATCCACCCGTCGTACACAGCCTTCGCGACGGTCTCAGCTGTGACGTCACGTGTGGGAATTGCTTCAGGCCATTTGGTACAGCGATCTATCATCGTCACGAGGTATCTATAATCTTCCGATGGAGGTAAGGGCCCGACTATATCGACGTGCACATGTTCGAAACGCGACGACCGTTGAAACTCGCCGAGTGGACTCACGACGTGTCGTTGAACTTTAGCGCGTTGACAGCTGATACATGATTTCGCCCAAGTACCTACGTCCTTGTTGATTGACGGCCAGAAGAACTTTGTAGTCATAATTCTTCGCGATAGTCGTACTCCCGGGTGACTAAGTTCGTGCTGCGCTTTGAAAGCTGGGACGCGATACGGCGGTGGTAGGTATGGACGAGCGTTCGCTGTTGATGTTTCGCACCATATCGGTCGTTGAACTCCCGGTAGGTTGACGCGCGTAAACTTGAGATTCGGATTTTTCATAGATTCGCGTAGTTCGGAGTCCTCTTGTACCTCCGCGAGTCTATTATAGTCGACGGTTGCGTTGAGTACTTCGACTTCAGCGATACGTGACAACGCGTCAGCTGCTTCGTTCTTATCACCGAGAATGTACTTGATGTTAGTGCAAAATTGACTGATGAAGTGTAGTTGTCGCTCTCGTCTTGGTGTGTCGCTGCTACTCGGCGTTCTTGTTAGCGCGTACGTCAGTGGCTTGTGGTCGGTACATATTGTGAGGTCATTGCCCTCTACGAGTCGGCGTAAGCTCTTAACAGCTGTATACATTGCTAATAATTCGCGATCGTATACACTGTACTTACGTTGCGTCTCGCTCATCGTTTTGGAGTAGAAAGCGAGTGGTTTCCACGTATTGTCGATCTTCTGTTGTAGAACGGCACCAATACTGCTGTCAGATGCGTCGGTGAGAAGACATAGTGGAGCGTTAGGTATGGGATGCGATAAGACGGTGGCCTCGAGTATGCTTTGTCGGCATTGCTCAAAGGCTTGTTCGGCTTCGGGTGTCCATAATATTGGTGATTTATCGTTTTTCTTACTATTGTGTAGGTATTTGTTTAACAGATGTTGATGTTCGGCTTGGTGGGGTAGGCAGCTACGGTAGAAGTTTATCATACCTAGGAATCTTCTTAATTCTTGAACTGTGCTTGGTTTTGGAAACTTGAGTATGGCTTGTATGCGATCTTCAGTGGGTTTGATACCGGCCGATGAAACTTCGTAGCCGAGGAATTGTATCTTGTCCTTGCCGAACTCACACTTGTCGACGTTAAGTGAGACACCGTAGTTGTTCAGTCGTTCGAGTACCTGATGTAAGTGACGCTCGTGTTCCTCTTCTGTTTTCGAGTGGACCAACACGTCGTCGACGAAACAGAATACATTGTCGTCGAGTCCTCGCAGTACTTCATGCATAAAACGTTGAAATGTCTGACCTGAGTTACGAAGACCGAATGTCATGCAGTTAAACTGAAAGAGGCCAAATGGGGTTATTATGGCCGTCTTCGCAGCATCTTCATTCTCCATTGGTATCCAAAAGTACGCCATTTTTAAATCGATTTTTGAAAATATTTTCTTTCCGTGCAGTTGGTACGTGAAATCTTGAATTCGCGGAATGGGGTACCGATCGGGAGTTGTCACGGCGTTGAGACGGCGATAGTCGCCGCATACGCGAAGTGAACCGTCCTTCTTCTTAACGACGTGTAGTGGACTAGCCCATGGACTATTCGACGGCTTGCAGATACCCATCTCCATCATCTTCTCGAACTCTAACTTCGCTGCTTTGTACTTATCTGGTGGCAGGGGGCGTGGCCTCGAGTAGATCGGTTGTCCTGTTGTCTCGATGCGATGTGTTACTTCGTGTTTCGTCGGTACTTTGAGTGACATGGGTCGCAGAACGTCTGGGTATTGTTTCAGCAGGTCGTGATAGGCGTGGTTGCGGCTGATGACGTAAACGGCTTCGGTACTTTGCACTGTGATGGTGTTTACACTGAGGTCGGTGATGCGGTCGATGAGTTTGCGGTGATGTAAATCGACTAGCAATTCGTGCCTCGCTAGAAAATCTGCGCCTAGAATTGATGTTTTCACCTCAGCGACCGTGAACGTCCACTTGTAGGCTCTACGTAAACCCAGGTTGAGCTCGAGTGTACGCTCTCCGTAGGTACGTATCTCCGTTCCGTTTGCGGCGAACAATCTGTAGGTATTTTCTGTCGGCTTCGTGGGTTTCTTATTTCTAGCGGCTAACACAGATATGTCGGCTCCGGTATCGACGAGAAACTTCTCTCTGCTGTTAACATCGACGACACATAGGCGGTAACTTGGTTTGTTAACATCGACGCCCGCCAACGTGGATGAACGTTCTAGTTTTCCGACTTCTGCTTCTGTTTAGCACACGGCGGTTCACATTTTCGGGCTTCGTCACCAAATTGAAAATGATAATAACATACCCAATCTGGATCTCCGGGCTTTCGGTTCGTATAGGCACGTACTCGCGAGTTCGACCGCGATCGATTTTGGCGGTAACGGGAATGATGCGTCGAATTTTGTTGTCTCGTGCGAAGTTCGGCGATTTCTAGCGATAATTTCTCGATCTGTTTAGATAGTAGGTCAAACTGCAGGTTTTCGTTTGGTACGTGTTTTCTTTCGAGCGTATGCGCGGAGTTTAACGATGTTGATGGCGACGGACACGTGGGACGCACGGCGACCGCGGCAACCGTCGCAGGTTCGAAGTGTTCCACCATTTTGTCAGCCATCGCAGCTAGGCCTTCGAGCGACGATTCGGTGTTCACGGCGAGCACGGCGCGCACTTGCGTAGGTAATTGATTGAGCCACATTACCTTTAACGCCTCTTGGGTCAGCAATTTCCCGCCTAAATCAGTCATCTTGCGCAGTAACTGGCTAGGCTTCATGTCGCCGAGTTCTAAGCCGCTGAGCAGCTTCTGCAACTGGCGATGGTCGGACTCTTGAAACGTGGAAATCAGCCTATTTTTCAGTGTAGCGTATTTGTTGCTCGCGGGCGGGCTCAGCACGATGTCGGCGATCTGCTCCAGGTCGTTGCAGCCGAGCAACGGGACGACGAGATTGAACTTCTGATCTTCTCCAATTCTGCTAGCCGCAACGGCGGCTTCAAACTGCGCGAACCATAGGCGTGGGTTTTGGCGCCAAAATGGCGGCAGACGCGCAGGCAGCGAGATTGTGGCGACGTCACACGTAACGGTCGTTACCTGTTCTTTCACGTCTTCTACTTCTTGTGGGCTGGTTTCCTCTGTAGACATCTTGGAGTTGCTCCTTGATCACGTCGGGGTCACCAATTTACTGATAGGGTGTTCAGTCTTGAGGTTGCAAAATAAAACTCACGTGTGATGTATAAGTAAAAGGTGAAAGAGGTATATTAAATAAAAGTGGCACGTTATATTTACAAAATAAGGTTCGCAAGTTGTATTGCATGTAGCAAGTCAGTGCATCGCGACCGACCAATCACGACGACTGCGGTGCATTCTCGGCGCCATATATAAACGTGTGGCACAGCGCGCGGCTTAGTGCATAAATAGTTATTGCGTTGGGATGTCGTCTTTTTCAGCACGCGCGCTACGGTGTCGGCGTCGCGATGTCGGGCGCTATCGGCGGCTTGGCATGTAGGACGCCACAGGTCAGTTGAAATGGCAGCTTTTAACTTAATGTCATCTATAGCTAAATCCACTGTGTTTTTTGCATCATCTGATAAACAGCCAACCGAATGTCCCGTAAACTTTTCTATTTTGTCACCCTATGGAAAAAAACTCATTGTATACTCGGAGTTATAATTTCGTGGTACTGTTAGAAAATAAAAGAAATTAAAAGTTTGACTATAACGGTTTACTGACGTTTGGCAAAAAAAAAACGTTCCGACCCTAATATGAAATAGTACTTCTGTACTTACATGTACTGTTATTGCTCCAGTACATTTGGTGTTTCTTTTCTGCCTGCAAATCCATCGTGTTTTTGTGCTTTTATAAACTCTATGTTTATAGAACTGATATCCATTGTAAAGCAATACTATCCCGCCTTTCCTCTCGATGAAATGTAATTCTTCTTCCATTTTGTAAATCGTTAATAATTTTTATATTTGTATTTATTTCAATATTGACATGACACCATCATGCAAATGATACTCGTAGGTATGACAGCTTTCAGTTTATATTTTTAACGCAAGTGCATTAATGGCCAGTATCTGATAACAGAAGTGGAGACATAAGTATTTACTCATCCTAATAGTCCCACTATTAGTTAACAGTGGAGACATGAAAACTTGCAAATCCTATTGGACCCATTAGTGGAACATAACAGTGGAACGAACAGTCCGAATCCTATTCTTTCAGAGGAAAGGGCTCAAGGTTTAAAAAAAAACTCTTTCGCATGAAATAATGATGTTAAGTGATCCCACAAGAGGCTCTTAGTCAAATGACTTACGATTCAAACAAGCCGGAAGCTCGTAAGTAGCGGCTTTTTAAAAAAAAAATGTCAGATTAAGAAAACCCTTCCACATAATCGTTGTAATATTAGACAGCGTGTCTAGGATATCAAGCTGAACTTTCAATTGATCATTTTATTTTTAACTATTTTTGATCGGTTAATATTCAGTAGGGGTACTTAACAGGGTACCTACGAGATATCCCCCATACGTTAATCTGGCACGCTCGAGTAAATCCAAGTTTAGCAATTTGGGCACCCCATCTACCATCTCCCAACAGTCAATTAAAAAAATGTGCGGACTACTCATACTTTGATAGCTCCCCAACAAGCTACGACCCTGACAAACAAGAATGGAAACATTGGAAACCAACAATAGTCACGATAAAAGTCTTAAGTATGTCCGTGGAATATCGTTGTTTGACTCTCAGTTGGGCTCTAGGCATCGGCTGCTATCGAGCCTTGTCAGGCTAAAGGAAGAAATAGAGCCCACGATGTCATAGACTCTGTTTCGTAAGTCCTCAGAATCTGTGCCCCAAGGCAGTGAGAGATCCAGGGAAAAGAGTTAAGGGGCTCAAGTCTCTCAATCCTCCCTTATATTTATTTAAGCCAGGGGTTCCGAAACGTTTAACATAATTGAACACTCAACAAGTACCTTTCATTTTATGTAACCCCAAGTTCATGAATGGGATTGGAATTATCCAACGTGTTTTCTTCTTTGAACGCAAGCAAACACGATTTCTTTTTACAATTTCAAAATAAATATTTCGCAGTACCCTGGTAACTTTTCTACGGAACCCCTGGGTTCCATAGAACCGACTTAGGGAAACACCGAACTGAGCTATTCCTTGATGAAACCTACCCTCAGCGCGATTAAGGGGGTCCTTAAGCGAAGGCCTTCTTTCCTCTCCACGCCCGTCTTGCCCCAGGGGCTTGCAACACTATGGCCATCGCTTAGGCTAGCTAGAAAGGTATACATAACATAAAAACAGTTCCTAAACATCATTCAGCCTGGCCTGTTAGTCTAGTGGTTAGTTACGGTGGATAACTATGTCAGAGGGTTTGAACCAGGATTGTTTGTATGAAGAGCAAGATCTTCAGATTAACTAGTGTCTACCTGTGTATTTTATGTACAATATGTATTTAGAAGTATATAATGTATTATTTATTATCAGTTTTCTGGTGTACAAGTACAAGGCTCTCTCTGGTTTCAGATCAGAAGTGTAAGTTATCCCAAGATATTTCCTGGCCAGGCGTTACATAAATAAGAGAACCAGCATTATAAATACTACGCGAATACAATAATAGTAATTCTTCAGTCGATCACCCGTAGGCTACTTCTTCCACTATGGTTTCCCAGGAGTCTGTAGATTGAGTTTCCCAGGTGCCATCGTCTTCATCCGGTTCTTCGTCTTCTTCGTAATATGCCAGCTGTAATTAATTAAATAATGCCATGAGTTTTTATTGCAAAGTTCTTTTTTCACTGGGTTTATTAAATGTAGACTCATACAATTCCAAAATTGGTCAAAATTGCATAAGTTACAAATTGGAACTCTTACGAACGGTAACAAAATGTTATCAGATGTTCATAAAAGTTCCATTTTGTAACTTAAGTTAATAAAGTATTTTGAGTTTGACATGATTATATTAATTAAGAAAACCCCCGAAATGTGAGACAAAAAGTTGATTATCTTTAAAACAAATCTAAGAACTATCCCGATATAGATAACTATTTCTACGAGGGTGGATTGAAAAGTTCGCGGCCCCAGCAAGAAAACAATATAAAATATAAACAAAAGTAATTTTATTTTTCCACGTAATCTCCACTTACTCAATGCACTTCTTCCATCTGGTTTCCAACGCCTGTATGCCGGTCATAAAAAAAGTTTCTTCAAGGCCTTCAAAAAAGTCACCCACCGCGGTTTCAACCTCCTCATTTGATGAAAATTTTTGACCTCCAAGGTGTTTTTTAAGGTTTGGGAATAAATGAAAGTCCGAAGGTGCCAAATCAGGGGAATAGGCGGGATGGGGCAGTAATTCAAAGCCACAATCACGAATTTGAGCCATTGATTCAACAGACGTGTGAACGCGTGCAATATCCTGATGGAACAACACTTTCTTGCTGAGTAGTCCTGGCCTTTTCTCTTTGATCGTTTCACGCAAATGACGTAAAAGGGTGCAGTAATAAGCAGAGTTTATAGTCTCACCTTTTGCAAGGTAGTCCACCATGATGACACCCTTAGCATCCCAAAAAACTGACGCCATCACCTTGCCAGCTGACAAAATTGTTTTGGCTTTTTTTGGAGTCGGTTCATCAGGTTTTTTCCACTGCTTGGATTGCTGTTTTGACTCTGGGGTGTAGTGGTGTACCCAGGTTTCATCCATTGTAACAAATCTGTCCAAAAAATCTTGTGGATCAGTCTCAAACATTTCCAAACTGTCGCGAGAAATCGTGAGCCGTATTCGTTTTTGTTCAACTGAAAGCAATCTGGGGACCCACCGCGCAGAAACCTTAGAAAATCCAAGTTCATTGACTATGATGTTTTGTGTTCGTTCATATGAGATGCCAATAGTGTCAGCAATCTCCCTGATGGTCAATCTCCGATCTGCCAATATCAGATCACAGATTTTCCCAATGTTTTCTTCAGTCGTAGACGTCGTAGGCCGGCCGGAGCGAGGGTCATCTTCAATACTCTCTCGTCCGCGTTTAAATTCTGCAACCCACTTTTTCACAGTCGTATACGATGGAGCAGATTCCCCCAATGTTGTTGACATATCTTCGTGAATCTCTTTTGGAGTCAGTTTTTTTTTGAACAGGTATTTGATGACCGCACGTTGCTCAATTTTCTCCATTCCTTAAAAACGCTGCACTTAGGCTCACAAAATTCAGTCTAATTTAAAAACAGATAATGCTATTGTGACAGAATTTTACAATGTGACAACCAGAGAGTAAACAAATCGAATGAGGTCAGTTACATTAAAATAAGTCAAGTATTTATGTACGTGGTAGGCCGCGAATATTTCGATCCACCCTCGTAGTAAAGAATCGGCATCCAACTACAACCATTCATAGAGGCGTTATGGTAACACGAGTGATAGGTCAAAGCCATAGGCCGTCTTGTTCGGTGCCAAAACAGCGTCAGTTATTCTTCCGTGAAATAATAATGTTAACGCAACACTGTGTTTTAGTTAAAGGGCACTGTAGCAAGTGTAATTACAGAGTAAATGAGATTTACGAACTAATATCTCAAACTAGCTGTCGTCTGCGTAAATTTTCCCCGTTTTTGCAACATTTCTCATTGCTCCGCTCCTATTGGTTGTAGCGTGATGTTATATATGCCTATAGCCTTCCTCGATAAATGGGCTATCCAACAGTGAAATATTTTTTCAATTCGGATCACTAGTTCCTGAGATAAACGCGTTCAAACAAACAAACATACAAACAAACTCTTCAGCTTTATAATATTAGTATAGATCAGGAGCGCGGTGAGGTGACATTCAGTTCTTTACCATCTTTGATCTTGGTGACACGATACTGTTATGAGCTAGCGTGACGCTTACCATCAGGCCAAAATGTTACACCCATGTGTTTAAATCAATTCAACAGGATTCGTCACCAGTCTGCTAACGACCTTAAAGCCGTATAGTAAACAAACAATGACTCAAAGGATTGATACAACTAATGGGTTTAGTGTTTTTGCTGTCATAAAATTCTAGTGAGTGCGTAATCTTATTAACCTAGTAGGTAGAAGGCCACGTGTAATCGGTAATCTAGCTGTGAATGCACTTATACACATACACATATGAACTCGATGGTACAAGTCATACCTAAAAAAACACGAAAGTAGAAACAGTCAGCTACAAAAGTCGCTAAACATTTGAAGATATTCAAACCAACTCGTTTTCACAAAAACGATACAACAAACTTTTAGAAAAAATATTTATTTCAAATATTAATGTTTTATTAGGTATGCTAGGATTAGGTGTAACCAGCTTTTGATCCAGGGGAGGGTGTGTCAACCAGATTTTTTTTTTAGTTGGTCACTATTTTTAGTTTGCACGCCAAGCGTCAGGACTAGTGCTGCGATTTTTTTAACCATTTTTTTACATAAATTACACAGTCACAGCTGGGCAGGAGTGGAGTGGGGGGAGGGGAAGAGAGACCCCGTCCCCGAAAGCTTAGTTTAACTGGTAGAGAAAAGGGTTATTTATAAATAAATAAATAAAATAAAAAAAAAATAAAAAAAAAAAATGTTTTATTTTCGAACATCTAAGGCTCATAGGGTGTTAGTACAATTGCTTAATAACTATGTTAGTAAACATACTAAAATACTATTTCCGACCCAGATCGCAGCACATCAAGTCACTGCGCGTGTCGAGCTGGCGAGTGCCGCGCGGCCCTAGGAACTATTGATCAAACGGGACCGCAGCGCAATCTTAAAAGTTACTGCACGATTGGGGCTCAACGTGGTCTCCCACACAGGAGCGATGCGCGAAGACAGAAGTCATTGTGTGAGCTGACGAATGAACGTAGACTTAGAAGCTATTGAGCGAGCTGGAGCAGCAGCGTGATCCAAAAGTCACTGCACAAGAAGAGGGTACAGCGTGTATTTCATGCGGAAGCGCCCTAAGATGTCATTGTGCGAGCTGGCGAGCTACACGGGAATTTAGAAGCCATTGAGCAAAAAACTATACTGTGTATATTGATGAAATTTAGAGTATAGATGTCTTGGATGAGCCGTTACTTAGTTCGATAGTTTAATAACAAAAATAAATATTTTTGGAAGGGGCGGCCCCATACATGTAACAGAAGCTGATTTTGGTCCGAAATTCGTAAAAATTACCCCTTTTATTTTTTAAACCGTTTCACAATAAAGATTGAAAAAAATATAAAGGTAACGATTTATAAATACTTTCAACTGCCTCTGTGGCACAGTGCGAGTGTATCCGCCTGCGCAAGAGGTCGTGGGTTCGATTCCCGCACGGGACACCACTTTGTGTGATCCACAAATTGTTGTTCCGAGTCTGGGTGTCCTTTGTGTCATTGAATTGTATGTATGTAAGAAGTCCCCCGCGACACAGGGCTTGTAACCTACTGCGGGAGTAGGTAGTCTTAAAAAAAAATTGCAACATGCTACCGTCTCTGAGTTATTGCCTAAAAACTGAGCTTCTGAACAAAAAGACGTAAGTACCATGAAGATACGCTCTTTTGCTGGTGCACTTTTTCAGATCGAATTTTTGTCATATGTAGTGTATTAATTTATTTGTAGTGATAGCTGCAGAACCCGACACTGAGCATGGTCCGACATGCTCTTGCCCGGTTTTTAATTAATGTAATAGATGGTATTTTAGGCTTTAATTCTGAAACGCTCATCATAATAAAGAAATAAAATATAAAAAATTGAAAGTTTAAGTTTTGTTTAAAAAATGGGCCAATGACAACGGCATAATTATTATAATTTCGTTCTGTTATTTTTATTAATCTCGGATATATTATATTTTTCAAATGTCTAGTATTCCGCGTTTTAGTAGCCAACTACACAAGTGTATGTGCACACACAAGTGCACTCTATGTATATTCCCTCACTCTCATAGTCTGATTGGACGGAGATCCGACACGACCGGAGAGAGATTTGTCGCAGGACCAACAGTTTAACGTGCTCTTCGAGGCACGGGGGGCGGGGTGTGACAATGTTCGAAAACGGTCACCCATCTATGGACCAACAGTGGTAACGTTTTTTTTTTTCTTTCATTCTATTCAGTTTTCTATTTTTTACCACTACCTCAGTACAACCCACGTGGCGCTGGGACTTTGCAAACATACCTACAGGTCACGGACACAAAGTACACCCACAAAGTGGTGTCCCGTGTGGGAATCGAATCCATAACCTCTTGCGTAGCAGTCGGACACAATCCCACCGCGCCACTGAGGCAGTCAAAAATGAATCAATATTAATGAGCTTTAAATAACTCTGAGAGTCTCAGTTAGATAATGTTATATGTATTTCGTATTTTTAACTATCTGGTCTGCGGCCGAATAGCTATTTGGTATCCGGTATCCGGTCGGATAATAATTTTAAGCCGGATAGGCCGGATGACGGAAAGTTGCCGGATATCCATTTCATCTCTGGTATAAAATAGGTATCTACCTAACTAACGAAAAATAAATGTTTTTATTACTTTGACTACACATGGGTTCACCCCCTAAAGTTTGTCGACTGAATTAAAAGTCATCTTGACTGCCTCTGTGGCGCGGTGGGAGTGTATCCGACTGCTACGCAAGAGGTCGTGGGTTCGATCCCCACCCAGGATAAAACTTTGTGTGATGAGTACGATGGTTTATTCTGTGTCTGGGTGTTATTTATCTATAATATGTATGTATTTAGAAATATATAAGTATGTTTATCAGTTGTCTGGTTGCCATAGTACAAGCTCTGCTTAGTTTGGGATCAGACGACGTTGTGTGAGTTGTCCCAAGATATTATTATTATATTATTATTATTATTATTATCATATTTTTCGGAATAAATAAATTTAAAAAAATAGTGACATCAATTTTGAGCCTGCCCAATATCACATTTTCGATTTTGCCGACCACTCGATACAACTTGATTCACTTTATTTGCTGGCAAAACATTTAAGAGAATCTCTTTCATTGGCTGGCAGTGTAAATTATATGGTAAGTAGGTACATATTTATCCTGCAGCTTTGAGTTTTTTATTATGAGCTGCTGGCTTCCTCGCGATATTTTTTCTTCACCAATTTTGAGCTAAGTACTGAGATGAAACAAATCACATAAAGCGCGCTCGACTACCTCAGTTTCAAAACCTATCTCTACGGTCGCCTACGATCGTATTATCACTTAGGTACTCGCTGCCACATAAAATTAAACGTTATATTCAAAAGCATAAAACTTATATTACTCCAACCACCTAAAATAAACCTTATAAACTAAAAAATATATAAAGTAGTGATATTACCTCGTTTTCATGCAGCCTATGCACCGTATGCACTCGAATTTGAAACATCCAAGCCCTTCCGAGTACAGCCACTGTTCCACTAAGCAGCAAAGGCATGCTGAATCGGCACTTCCACGCCAATCCCATGAGAAATAAGAACAAACTCTTCCGTCCAGTCATACTTGCATTCTACCTGGAAGAAAACCGTCAAACTACATTTTGCGATGAAGTATCGTATAAAGTTTGAAGAACTTAGATAAGGTTTTAATTCGCTAAGATATGGTACGTAGATAGTTTTTATCTTTCTTATCGTGAAAAGTCAACTTTCGCGTGGAATAATCCAATTGTCGCGGGGGAGTCATAAGTCACATAAGTAATTTATTTCAGAACAATATTGAGTTAAAAATAAAAACAAAATTACGCTAATAAATTAAATAAGAAATTACATTAAAAATAATAGATAATAATATTTATTATTATTGTAATCATAGTACCAATCATAATTGTAATAATTATACTATAATCTAAAGTGTGACATTATGTCTATTGTTTGTCATTTATGAACTCATCGATACTATAATTACCATTCCCCAATAAATATGTTTTAATTGGTTTTTAAAAATATTTGTACTATGAATGCTTTTTAATTCGATAGGTAATAACGTGACTGACTGCACTCTAGGACTATGTTATGACTATATTAATCTTTGGTTTTATTGTGGAAGGTAAGTCTTTTCTACGAGTACTACTTTTATCTAACTATTATTTCTTAAAAGGAAAAGTGCTACTAATTTAGTTTTACCTAACTCCGCCTAAAGGAGAGTAACATTTTCGATCGCATCATCACTGCGTACGTTAGTTATGTCCATTACTTTGGCACACTCTACAGCCCAAATGGCTCGAGTCCGAGCCTGGTCTAAGCCTAGCTGTTGGTACCACCATAGTGGTACCATCACTGGGTTTCGGTTGAAGGGCACTGTAGTCATTCAGTCTACAGTCAGCCGCGTTCAAATGCGGACGTGCCTTTATGTGTGACTAACCATTACACGCAGTGCGCGACGCGAGCCGTCGCTAGTTTGCAACCATGAGCAACGAGCTCGTGGTAAACGAGCTGCTGGCGTTTCTGCAGCAGAAACTGGACGTGATGGACGAGGTGTCCGCTGTCCAGATCTGCGTCACGAACTTCAGTGAGGACGACATAGCTGCAGCCAAGCGGCTACTGTACGGCGTTCTGAATAAGACCGCCCAGATGGTGTCTCATCGTCGCGATGGGACTAAGAAAAGTTTAGCGGAAGTCATCACGCTGCTGAAGGAGACCGATCCTGACGACGTGCCTACGTTTGTGGCGAAGGACCTGAACAAGCTCCCTCCCGTCACCTTCGATCACGTCGACGTCACCAGCCTGCTGAAAGACATAGTCTTTCTGAAGGCGAGCCTCGCGGATGTGCAGCGGAAGTATGATGCTTCCGAAGCCAACGTAGAAGATCTGCGCCAACAAGTCATCGAGTTGCGCAACGTTATTACGGGATCTGGGTCACCGTCGCATGTAAACACGCGCCGCGGTGCATGCCTTGATTTAAGTTACGCGTCAGCTGTGACGACATCGCCGCCGGCGTCGAATGCTGACCGAGCGGAATGCGCTGCAAGTGCGCATAGTGACCCCGCCCGCACGCCCCGCAAGCCTGCGCCCGTGCCTGCGGTTGCTACCTGCAGCGCTGCCAAGGTCAGCCGCCCCGTTGTACAACAGAAACGTGTGATAAAGACGAAGACTAGCGAGAGCGTACCCACAGCCCCTGCCAAAGGGCAAATGGATGTAGAGGGCTTTATAAAGGTTGAAAGGAAGCAGAAAAGGCCCTCCAGACGAAACCAATGTGGTACCGGCGTGACGGGACCTAAAATGCTGCTGCGTCCGGCAATAGCAACGACGCAGTTATATGTGTCTCGTCTGCATCACACCACAAAGGCAGAGGAACTTTCGGAATACCTCCGGATCAAGACGAAGTGGACCTTGAGGGTGGAGAAGTTGGAGTCGCGCCATGACGTCAACTTCAAATCATTCATGGTGCGAGTTCCCAGTGAACATCTGTCCATCTTTATGAAGGAGGACTTCTGGCCGAAAGGTGTCGCGTACCGACGTTTTCGTGGAAGGTTACGTGACACCACGCAGCGAAACACGACGCCGCTGTCTCAATCCCACTGTCGTGTATAATTTTAATTATGTATTAGTTTATTGTTATTATGTTACGTATTTGTGTAATTGTAGTTTAAATTATGTAGTAGTTTATTAAGTTTTTTTTTTTTTTTTTTTTTTTTTTATGTACCTATGTATTTGTATGCTATGGGCCTTAGTAGCCTGAAATAAATGGTTATTATTTAATAATATAATAATATGTAGCAAGAGCAATTACTGGGCTAATGTGACTTCACCTCGCTCCTCAAATGAGGAGCGCGGTGATATTCAGATCTTTGCCAAACAGTATGGGTGGGGTGGTACTGATACTACTGTTATGGGTTAGAGTGGCGCTTAGGTACCACCAGGCGTACGACCTGCTCGTCTCTTCATTATTGGTATAAGAAAAAAAATCACGTGAGGAATTTGCCTCCATTATGGGTGACATAGGCTCTACCTATCAAATTTTTCAGTAAATTATTTTTAAGCAATCGGTTTTTGGGTTTTATAGTTATATTTATTTCCCTGTTCTGGGGTTTAATAAGTTCACTTCATTCATTTATCTAGTGTGAACTTAGTGGACCTGATTTATTGGATGTGTTTGTGATTAATTTGCGACTAACTTGGGCTAGTGGTTATTGACCCTAATTGCAAATTCAAGGTCGGGAGTTCGATTCCCACCCAGAATAATTCTGTGTGATGGTTTATTGTGTCTGGGTGTAATTAATCTATACTTGTCTTATAAAGCTGAAGAGTTTTTTGTTTAAACGCGATAATCTCAAGAACTACTGGTCCGAATTGAAAAAATATTTTACTATTGGATAGCCCATTTATCAAGGAAGGCTATAGGCTATATAATATCAGGCTACAACCAATAAGAGCGGAGCAGCAACGAAAAATGTTTCAAAAACGTAGAAAATTTACGCAGACGAAGTTGCGCAGGTCAGCTAAATATACAAGCTTAATATGTACCTAAGTATGTATAAGAAATACCGACAACGTTATTCTTGGTATGGAGCGAACCTTAACATATTTTTTTATATGATTTCTTGAAGTAAAATCTTGTTGACGCATATAGCACAAAGGCTATACTAAAATAACCTTGTTTATATGGTCTCAATAATCTAACTATCGATGGATTCGGCTACTAGAGGTATATATTTGACATAAGCTCCATACAAAATATGTCAAAATTCTACCTCTAGTAGCCAAATCCATCGATAGGTAGACTACTGAGACCGGCCGTAAGAGAGGCTGAAGATCAACCTTCACCTTTACCTTCAGATAAAATATTTTTCATTAAATTTTATTGATAAACACGTCTCCTAAAGTGTTCATGGTTAACTTTTTTTTTCCTTAACCTTAATCTTTTGATAACAGAATAAATTTAATTTCAACTGATTGTTTTTAATATAGATAATATGTTTTAGTAGGCTTGCCTAGTTATTTCTGGTCATGGCTACCTGAACGATACAATAGCCGAAGATAGAACAAAGTGGCGTGCAATTGGAGAGGCCTATGTCCAGCAGTGGACTGCGATAGGCTGATGATGATGATGATGATGATGATGGCTACCTGGCAAGCAGGTATGAACAGGTACCTAAGTCAATATAAGTAGGGGCACCTACTTATATTGACTTACCTGTTCATATTCAGCTGGATAGTTTAAAGTAATAAAAAATGGTACCTATCAAAATATTTTTGCAAAAAAACTGTTCATGGAATAAAGCGTCTTCTAGACGGTTGGAAACATGGCTTCCTGCCAAGGTGTTACCAAGTAACAAAGCAAACCAAGTACCAAGTAATTTGGTTTACAACAGCCGTCTACCTGGGTGACAGGACCAAACCAGCAAGGTCACCTTGGCGGGAAGGCTTGTTTCCAAACGTCTGGAAGACGCTTAATATTGCAATGCTTTGAAGTTTTAAAATCGATATAAAAATAGCCATGCGTTTTCCCATAGGCAGGCTATCACAGGCGTGTTTATAAAACAATAAAATTTGAAAAAAATATGCCTCATCTGGTTTTCAGATGGATGAAGATCGATCTTCAACGTCTCTCCTACTAATGTTTATCAGTTGTCTGGTTGCCAGGCTCTGCCTAGTTTAGGATCAGATGTCAGTGTGAGTTGTCCCAAGATAGAAATGTGCTTACTTCCTTCCAAACTCAAAACAATATTTTTTGGAAAGGTGTCTCGTGTGGGCATCGAACCCATAACTTTTTACTCCACAGCAGTACTCGTTCTCCCTTCTTGACAGAAGCGGTATTTATTTAGCTGGGATTAAATTAAATAGGTACTTCATGTAATAGATACCTAAAGCTTTCTCACATGTGCCACCTGTTATATCTAACAGAACTTGTATGAGCGTGTTCGTTTGTATCGGTATTGCAAAGACAGCCAGACAGAACGTGTGAAAAACCGCTAGGAATGCTCACAAACAAACCAACTTGGTATTATCACTATTCAATCAACGGAATCAGCCAATAACGTTCCTGTATCTATACTAATATTATAAAGATTTGATTGTTTGTTTGTATTGAATAGGCTCCGAAACTACTGGACGGATTTGAATTTTTTTTTCATCGTTGTGAAGCTACACTAACCCGCGGTGATATAGGCTATTTTTTATCCCTGTATTCCCACGGGAACGGAAACTACGCGGGTGAAACCGCGAGGTGTCCGCTAGTCGCTAATAAACCTATATGGAACTGTACAATACTCAAACGTTATGAGTCGATTTCGATATCACAATTTAACCAAGTTGGCACATCTGTTAACATTAAAAAAAATTATGAATGTAACTCATATTACTATGAAGTGAAACAAAAGGTGAGGGTAACAAAAACAAGTTTAATTTCAAGCATTTATTGTTAATATGAATTGCATTCATAGACTACGTATACATGATATTTTATGGAATGTTTAAGTACTATGTTACTAATATAATGTATATTTGCTGGTTATATAAAAATGTGATATAGTTGCAGGTTGAAACATAGAAATAGAGACAACTGCGCCATAACCTCACAAAATTGACCACTTTCTAGAAAGAGACAACGCGACTGTGCGGCCAATACTCTTAACACATAGACATCATCCTGTTACGTGGACCAATCAGGTTTCTAAAAAGAGACAGCTACTGGCCACACGTGTGTTTCGTCTCTCTCAAGTTTTGTAGCCTGTATATACTTCGTAACTGAAAGGGAAGGCGCAGTCCAGTCTCCATGACTATAGGTTGGAAAGCCTAGGGCGTAGACGCAACAGTGCAAACGCCTGAATACTTAAACGCTATTTAATTTTGAGACGCCGTTCACTCTCATGCTATCTCTGTCACTCACTCAAGGTCATAGTAGATCCAGTGGGGGGCACGAGATACCTGCTCTCCCCCTCCCCGCAGACGGTTGTTTTGTGTACTGAATTTCTTGTACCCTCCAAAACGTTTTTTTTTGCCAAAGCATGTTAGATCTGACACTGCCATTTGCCTCTCGTGCCTCTCCCTCCCCCCCCTCCCCCACGCCCCAGAATCAAATATTGGATCCGCCCCTGCAGGTGAATAGTGGGCACAGAAATACTTATGAGCTCATCTCAATATCTATTGTTTAAATATTCGGGGGTCAGGTCGACAAAAAAGGTTTGAATAGTCAAACCTTTTATTGCTACGTGTGTTAAAATCCCACCTTGTCGAGGACACGACAACAGTGGGGAAAATTACATGATATGTATGTGCCGTCATATTGGTACCTGACCATAGGTGAGGATGTCCCTTGCGGAATAGTTTCTCTCACCTCCACTTTGATTAAGTTCATCAAATTAGACCACATTCAAGCCTAAAGCTAAACACAATGGATATGCTGTTTATCACACATAGAGCGTCGGTTTTTGACAAAATACTTAATATAAATAAATAAATTCATTCCATAAATAACTTAAATAATTATTTCTTAAATAAAGAATCTTTAAATTTTTTCATAGTTAACTTTCAACCTCATCTTTATTTTAAAATGGGTCTCAATTTTATATGACCAACATTTTTCATTAATATAGTATATAGTGAAACATTTGAGCACAGAAAAACTGGAAATATGAGATAACATATTGATAACAGCATGTTAATATTTAGGCCATATCTTGAAAAAGTTTTCATCTGTAAATATTACTCTTTTCAATGTTGTTAGGTGTTGTTTTACAGTATTTAAGTCACTATTTTCCCAAAGGTGGTTAGTCAATTATTGGGAATATTTCTATTTATTTAAATTAATTTTCTTTTTTACATTTCAATAAATATTTATTAAAATTTAAATGAATTGGCAAAAACAGATTTTTATTAACACTGCTGCATAGCTATTGCAGCCTTACAACATTTAAAGAAACTCAGCTGTATTATAACTCATTTTAAATTATAAATGCTATAGAAATATTCTATATACAGTGACTTAAACACCACCAAGTAAAACATATGCCCACAAGTAAAAACACCACCAAGTAAAACATATGCCCACAAGTAAAAACACCACCAAGTAAAACACCACCAAGTAAAAAGTATGTCCAAAGTTAAATACTACTCAATAGGAATATAAAGATTCTACAGAGATTCCATTATTAAGTTTTGTAACATAGTTTGGGAATAAATATAGTTTATGTTTCACATAATACAAATACATACATTAGAACAGCCATACTCAACCTGCCGGCCAACCTTTTTTGTTTGGCCCACCAACACCAATTTTGAAATTTATGCATCCATTAGAAAGACTGACTGCGCTGAGAGGTACTACATAATACTACAGCGCTGCGGTATGCAATGCTATTATTGACACCGTAATTTCTATAATAGCATTCATTATTTATTAATATATTTTTTAATACACAGTGGATGTCTAATTTTAGGTACTGATCCAATTCTATAAACATTCAGTGGATCTTTGGAACATACTTGTTCTAAAATAAAATACACCAAGTATTTACAGAAACAAACTTAAATACTCTGATCTGGTTGATAAAATAAGGCTGAAAGAAGGTTTTCTATCTCATTAAACATTTTAAACAATTTTTTTTTTAGTTTTAGTTTTCATGAACGCCTAAAAATGATTTGAATTGGGGGGTACTTTGCTAAACACTGTTTAAGTATGTAGCTCAAGGAAGAGGGGATGCAAAAACTTTTACGGCCGGCAACACCATGAGTAACTCATATTTGCAGCCCTTATAAATTTGAGAATTAATATAAGGTTGAGTATGGCTGCATTAGAAGCTAACAATCACATATAGTTTGGCAAAAATTTGAGTATGAAAGCTACTCCTAAATATTTGAGTATGCTATTTGCTTACTCAGAATCAAAATAGTCAACATGGTCACCCGGACCGAATTTCCCTTGCTGTAAAACAGTGAGACATTTCTTAGCAGTAATTTCTGGCTTAAGTAATTTGCCTTGCATTTTGAACGACAAGAAAACATCTCTCAAATTCGTGTTAACGGTTTCCGCTAACACATAATCAATCATAGATGTCTCCACTGGCCCAGGGGAATAATTCAGGACTCTAATGTCCTTTTTCTCTTCAGCTAATACCTTGAAGTACATTTCCCGTGCGGCTTTACCACTGCAGTAACTAGCCATTCCACTCATGGCTTTGAGTGCACAAAGAGATGTGATATTTACAACGACAATTCGATCTTCAACCTCCTCAAAAACCTTAAGAAATTGAGTATTCAATTTAATCACATTAAAAACATTCAGATCATAGTATTGCCTCATTTCATCAACATCCTCCATGCATTCGGTAGCCACGGCCAAGTTGCCCAATGACCCAACATTGTGGAAAATGGTAGCTGTCACAAAATCTGTAACTTTATGTCCTTCTAAAGCATGGACAATCACTTCATACATCTCTTTTGCAGATGATGTAGACAAATCCATAGATACGCATATTGTTTTC
Organism: Herminia tarsipennalis; assembly: GCA_945859575.2. Lineage (NCBI taxonomy): Eukaryota > Metazoa > Arthropoda > Insecta > Lepidoptera > Erebidae > Herminia > Herminia tarsipennalis. The sequence continues at coordinate 21,680,856 of OX243846.2, forward strand.
AGATTATCTTGTTGACAAAGGTCTGCAGTCTTCACAAGTTGATCTTTGTTGCGGGCGAGTAGTAACATAATAGAGTTAGGACCAAGGAGTTTTGATATTTCAACTGCAAGAGCCCTGCCGATGCCCTGCGATGCTCCAGTTAGTACTACAAAAGTAGGTCCTGAGAGGTCAATATTAGAGGAAGATGATGCCATGATTACTTACAATATTCTTATAGTAATTGGAGTTATTCTTGTTGATCTTGGATCAGCTGTTCTTCTTCTGTGTCACCAATCACTGGGTCCAAGTCACAGCCTTCACGCATCAACCGATCAATACAATCAGCCCGGTATGCAGACAGATTCTCAACCACCTTGCACTTTTTTCTTATAGCCTTCAATTTACGTTCTGAAATTAGAAATAATTTAATGTTACACTTTGTACAAAATTGAAAAGGAGAATTGTATGTGAAAGGCCAATTTTACCAATAATGAACAGAAAAAATACACTTTTTTTAAGTTTAAGAACGTGTAGACTGTCGTCGATACGGAAGTTGACTAACTGCGCGGCGAACGGTGACTGTCTCAACCATAAACCACAGAATGTCTGCACTATGTCGTAACTGCCCCACATTAACGCGAATTGTGAAACAATACCCGTACTTCTTAATTACAACAAGTTATAAACGCATAAAATAACATAGTGATAATAATTTATCAATAACTTGCCTAAAACAGCGAGATATTGTTCGGAATCCGATAACTTCTCGAACTCGCAGGTCGGCTCGAAGTTATCTTCGAATTCTGGGGCTGCCTCAGAATTCTTGTCTTCGCTGCCCCAAGGATCCATCAAACTCTGTAATTTGTCAACTGGTGCATTAGGTATCTGTAAAATGCAGTCTTCCCTAAAGGCAAAGGGCATGTAAAATAGGTATAGGTAGATACAGAGTGAGCTTACGAAATTACGACAATGACACCACTAAGGCAAATATTGACAAAATACCAACTTACAGACTACTCACTTGGACATAGGCTAAACGCCTACGCAATTAAGGTGTAACGTTTTGTAAAAAATAACAGGTTTTGCAATAAAACAATTATTACGATCAAATCAATGACATGACAAGACAGACAGTCATTATGAATTGCGTTCCATTCCAAACCAACGTTGCTAAAAAAAGAAACCTTTTAAATTAAAATTGTTTTTATTTAAGTGAACATTGAATAAAAATACTTCGCAAAGAACTTCTTTTAAAGTTTCAAAAATCGAATGATTACAGATATTTTTATTGGGTTTAAAAAACTACTTTTATTGTTTGAATGTACTAGTAACAATTTATCGCAATGAAAATGAAAACTGGAACGCGACTGGAAATTTCCATAGATATTTTTTTATCTCTATTTTTTTATTGATTGTCAGTCGCGTCGCGTTAGGTACCTATTTTGTTGGTGTTATCTTGTTAATTGCAACTGAACCTGGTTTTTTATATGATAATGTTTATGTATTTTATTTTTTTTATATTTTTATTGTTCTATTTGCATTAATCTGCCAGCTTCTATCTTACCTGCCGTATTGTCTATGGAAAAGACAAAATTATGAAGAGCGGGAAGCGCCCTTACTTATGATTTTTTTGAAAACAAAATTAATTAATCACGAGTCCACGACACGAGGGGCAAAATTATTAAAACTAGGTTGGATAGGTAAACTATATCTATTACTGCCAAAAACCCCAGCAAAATCAAGTTAATGTTGTTTCATCGTCTCCAAGTTTTTGCGAGCGAGCATTAATTGTTAATAGGGAGTTTTGGGAGTTAAGTAGGTACCTCTACCTACTGCATGAAAAGACCAAAATATATTCAAATTCGCCCAACGTCTACTTCTTTTATAGCTACCTACCAGGACGCAATGACGTGCCTATGATATGACCCACAGAAGGAAGTAGGTAGGTACCTACATATACGTCATTATACATAACATTTACACCTTTCTATTTACGTCGAGGGATAAAAGAAGAGAAAAGACAATTTTCAACATTCGAGCTGTCTCGTGTTATCGGCCCATTGCGGTATAATAGTATTTACAATTTACCTATTTGATTAAATATGTGCATTATATAATCAAATAGGTAACATTTATTTATAATACAAAATCTCAAAATAAGCTATGAACGAATATTTATTTTCTTTTGTAAGATATAGATTTAAAAATAGAATAAGAATCAAATTAGTCTTTGTGCCCGCATCATAAAGTTTCATTTCGATCGCAGTTTGTATAATTTACGGCAATAGTTCAATAGTATCGTCTTGAGAATGCACTTTGTCACTAAGACTTTAAAGTTGTATTTAGAATGAGTGATATTTGTAACGATAAAAGCAGTTTTCACGGAGCTCTTGTGAGCGAGCTGAGTAGACGCAGCTGCCCCCCTCCCCGCCTGCGTTCCGCGGCGGCGCCCCCCGCTCCGCTCAAACACCCCGCGCGTGTCGCGCTCTCAAAGATCAAGCATAGGTAATTAAGTAGAAACCTGTAAATGATATGTTTGTAATTGCAAATATTAGAAATACTAAAGATAAGAATAGTTATATGTGTGTTCTGAGATACCTACACTTCAATGATAAATTATTAAACTTTGAATTTAATTCTACAGCTCCTACCTACTTATAGCACTTTTTTATTTCAACAAGGGAATCTAAAGCTCCTTTTCATTAAGGGCTGTGTCATGTAAATGTATGAAATGTAATGTAAATTTATATCGCTCACCATAATTTTGAATGGAACCGTTTACACTGAGATAAAATTGAAATTACATTTGAAGCTATAATTATTGTTCTGACCGATACAGCGATATTTCAACAAAGATATATATTTTACCTCTCGTCCCTCGTTATGACGTAATGGCGATCGCTCCTGAACTGGGTAAAAAGAAATACCCCACAGTGTGCGAGTTTGACGACTCGATACATGTGTGACGTCATCTACTGCTAGTACGTTTTAGTTTAAAACGCATTTTCGCAAAAATATTGGGTTTATATTTTTTTAAATTTACTTGTGACCTATTTTACATTGAATTCTTTGGAAAAAAATCACATCCCCACTTTACATATAGGGGAGGTAAAACATTTTTTCAAGATTTTATTCTTTCACTTTGTCGGCGTAAGTAATACGTGTATTTATTCAAAATTACAACCTTTAATTAGAGCACTAAAAGTCTTTGAGCTAAGCTGCGGACGGACGGACGGACGGACATGGCGAAACAATATGTTATATCTAGCGTATTTTTTTTCTTAAAAGGTCCTGTTTGATTTCATCAACCAATGGCGATCACAGATGTTTCATCGTGCAATAAGAGTTAATTTTCCTCTTAATGTCAATTGAATTGCAAACAGATTGGTGATTTCTAACTATAATGAGTTATCTTACATTGTCCAGTCACCACCAGAGACTAATTCTCAACAAAATCAGCAGACACCCTATGCTCTTCAGTTCCAGTGGTAGTTAAAACTACCAGGTGTTTAATAGTAATTAATCCTAAGATACAGTCATCACAGAAAAAAAACTGAGAGTTGCTTTAAATCGTCTTTAGAGGTACATTTATGAAGATTAACACAATTCTGAAAAATATAATTCCTAATAAAAATAGTAAAATTTTTAATCTGTACTAATTACTTTAAACTTAAATTAGGAGTTTTATTGATATTTTCCTATTGCATTAATAGTTAAAGAAATATGCGCATGAAGACACCCCCTTAGTATGAAGTTAGTCACTCACCTTGATTTAATCTTCAAGTACCAAGTCTCCAAAACTCCAAATAGAGTCACACACTTCTTGAACAAATGTTATTATTGTGCATCTAGAGATACTCTGTACAAATATTTTAAGGATAAGATATCTTAACTCAATTTGCAGCTTTACTCGTCTTGGTAAGCCATATCTCATTCATTAATGTATTTTTTCTTTGAATAAATGGTGTAACCATTTCAAGAAGTTCATATAATTGACTTTCTGTCATTTGCAAATGGTCCAAATATGAATTTGGATCGTGTTCTGCCAATTCTACTAATAAGGTGCTTGAGACTTCTTTAGTAATCCTTCTCGAAATCCATGGGCGCACTCACCAACGCCGAGTTTTTCTTCTTCTTTTTATTATTATTATTCTCATTTATTAAATAGTTGCAATAGAGTTGGCGCGACATACTTTTATTAAAATTTTATATAATTTAATAAAAAGGTGTCATTAGTATTACACAGAAGTACCTACCTACTCTAAGAAACTATAAATAAGCACTGAATTTTACTATTTATTATCTATACTTAATATTATAAAGCGAAAGGTTTGTTTGTTTGTTTGTTTAAACGCGCTAATCTCAGGAGCTACTGCTCCGATTTGAAAAAATATTTTTTTGTTGGATAGCCCATTTATTGAGGAAGGCTATTGGCTATATAACATCACGCTGCGACTTATAGGAGCGGAGCAGCGATGAGAAATGTAGCAAAAACGGGGAAAATTTACGCATACGAAGTTGCGCGGGACAGCTAGTTATAGATATGTTTTAGTTAAAAATAATAGCTCATCTACCACCAAAATGTAGAATATTCTTATATTTTGCCTATTTACTTATTTCTGTTTGGTGTTTATAAAATTAAAAATAATACTAACAATATTATAATAAAGAAAAACGATAAGTACATAGTTCAAAAAAGAAAAATTACGTCCGTTCCATTGCCATACACATATGTATTTCGTTTTATTACCATACACATATGTATTTTATCCGACTTTGAAGTTTTTGTTGCTAGCGGTACAATTTTGACAAGTACAGAGTGAAGTTGTCGCGATGATGTCTCATTTGAAACGCATAGTATATTGGTAAAGTCGTTCAATGTGCAATGCCCAATGCGTTCAATACAATTGTTTCAATTTGGGTGATTCGTGTAATATGGCCTTTAGTTATCTTTTTTGTTTCTGATAAAAATATTCCCTCGATGGACAAACTATTTATAATATCATAACGAATATCATGGGTCAAGCATAACTGAATCCATTTGTATGTCAGTGCTTTATGAAATATATTATTTAATTCCGTAATAAACATTCTAGCAATCTATTATAATAATTAAAAATTAAGTTTGGACTTTACACATTTGAGCTGCAGTGAATAAAATATAATATTTTAATGTATTTACTTGAGTAGTAGATACGTATCAATATAGGAAGTGCTACATTGAACAAGGCGTGATGTTATCACAAATTATTAAGAAGATTGTTTTCCACATCAACCTAATTTAATTGAATATCAAATTAAAATTACACCTTCTTTGTTGAGATTTTATTATACGAAGTGCCTAGTTTCACATCTGCGATAGTTGGTCCATGCGACAGGCGGTCCGCAGCTCGCGCCGCCATTCTGGATATTTTGACGGGAAGGTCGGTCACGTGACTCGGCGGCGGGCGCGGGCGCGGGTCGCGGGGCGCCGGCTAGACTCTCCAGTAGCCGAGCCATCCGTCTGCTGCTTTGACTGCGGCCGGTCGCCGGAATCCACGCCCCAGTCTCACGCGTCCGCATCTATTACGTACTATTTTGTTCCGATGATACGCGACTTCCACGACAACAATTCGCTTCCATATTCAGGATTTCGAGACTACAGTGTATGTAGTATAAGTTTTTAACGAAACAATGCGTTAGTTTAGTGTCAAACTGAGGTTATTTGCGTATTTTTTGCACGGGTGTGCGTGCGGCGACGGGGCGGAGAAGCCGGCGGCGAGCGGTGCGCGCTCGGCCGGGCCGTCGCGACGGCACACTCGGCTCGGCAGACATGTTTCGGTCGCGGCCGGAGCGCGTCGTGCGTGCCGGCGCGTAGGCTCGCTCGTGACATGCGCCTGCCGAGCCGCAGCGACAGTGGGGGTGATCGAACATGGATGTAGTGACGCCGCACATCACCTCCGTGCTGAAGACATACCAGGCGAGCGCGCCGCGCAGCCTCCAGGGCCCGGGGTGCGGGCGCGCCGAGCGCGAGTGCGGCGAGGCGCCGCCGCCACCGCCGCCGCCCGCCGCGCCGCCGCTGCTGCTCGCCGCCGACACGGTGCTCGGCGAGCGCGGCGAGACGCTGCTCGAGGGCGAGCCCATCTCCTGCTTCAGCGTCGGCGGCGAGCGGAGGCTGTGCCTGCCGCAGATACTCACCTCAGTGCTCACAGACTTCACACTGGAGCAGATCAACCGCGTGTGCGACGATCTCCAGATATATTGTTCACGGTGCACGCCGGAGCAGCTGCACGAGCTCAAGTCGACGGGCGTGCTGCCCAAGTCGGCGCCGTCGTGCGGGCTGATCACGCAGACGGATGCGGAGCGGCTGTGCGCGGCGCTGCTGCACGGGCCGACGGCCTTGCGCCCGCACAAGCTATCGGGCTTCCGCGTGTACCACGAGTGCTTCGGAGGCGGGCGCGGCGTGTGCGCGCCCGACCAGAACCTAGTGCAGTGCTTGGAATGTCGTATGTTGTACACGCCGCGCCGGTTCGTGTGCCATTCGCACGGGACGGAGCACCGCACGTGCCACTGGGGCTTCGACTCGTCCCGGTGGCGCCGCTTCCTGCTCGTCGCCGACGAGGAGCAGGACAAGCAGAAGTGTACGACGCTGCTCGACGACCTCGCCGCGCGGGAGACGACAGGTCTTCCTCCTGTCGTTATCAAACAACAACACAGCCTGCCATTGAAAAGAAAACAGGTATGTGTTACCAAAACAAACCTAGATAAGTCGTAATATCTATACGTGTAAACTTATAAGAATCTTATCAGATTCCCTTGGTCATGGCTACACATACAAGATGCATTCATGTTCACTCATCTAGAATGCTACTCGGATCTGTAGAAGTCAAACGTGACATTCGAAATTCAAATTGCCATGAGATAGACCGTTCTTTCGCATACAAAAGCACCTATACCGACAACCTAATGTGCCTACCTACAGCTACGTGCTTTGAAAAACTACAACATATTTATCAATAAGTAATCGTTATAGGTAGGACATACTAAAAAGTCATCGTAATTACACCTAATAGTCATTATAGGCCGTCACAATTGTCTATGTTCCTTTTCATTAGTGGACTGACAAAGGTGACTGCACAAAGGCCATCGGAAGCGGCGCCTACCTATTAATTTATTGCACTGGTCAATTTGATGACACTATATTTCCGCTTCACCTACAATTATCGCACTTGACATCAGCATTTTGATAACATAGTGTTATCAAAATGGCAAATGACACGAAAACGTATCTTTTATACTTATAATTTTGTTACTGATATTGTACTCTACTCCTACACCCCTACTCACTTCCTACTCTTCCTCAAAATGAAACTTCGTAAATTTTAGAAATTTTGTTTTGGGTATGTACAAGAGATTCGGATTCATAGACAATTTTCTTTCACTACTTTGTTGTTTATTGAATTTAAAGTTTCTAGTTCATAGATAATTTACTATCTCAAGATCTCACGCGAGTAACTTACTTTCCGATTTTTTGGGTACAATTTTATTTTAATCTACTATCTGGGTACTAGTACGTACAACTCTTTGGTTAGTCACACAATATTTAGGTGTTTTGTATATTTTTTGACACACACATTTTTTTGCGTGCCCCTAACGTGGCTGTAAGGGCCCGTTAGGCAAAGTAGACTTTACAATGGTTTTTTTAACTATTCTTGCAACTTCACAAATTCTTAATAGCATAAACAAAAGAGCGGGAAATTCCTTATTTTTTTCCTATTATTTTTTTAATCAGCTTTTACGACCTTACACGCTGAAACGATATCATTTTATTTCACTGCATACATACGAATTAAAAAAACTTGTTATTTATTTCTATAGGTAGGTATTTCAGTGTCAGTTCACAAAATATAAATTGGTAGATATGTAACCTCTTTGTTAGACCCACTTTGTAAAAGAGAACTCCCGAGCTAATGCAAAAAGTACGGTGACATTGATTTACAGTAATTACCTAGGTAGTGTGCGACAGATTATATTAAAACACTCTATTTCATGGTAACCCAAAATAATGTGAAAAAGTTTTTAACAAAAAATGTAGAAGAGATTCGCAGCAGTACCACAAATACCGAGAGTACAGAACACAAACTTCATACGTAATTCGCTCGAGGAACGCACACAGACGTCGTTCACGGACATGGAATCTCGGAACAAAGTGGTCCGAGATTCCGTGTATGTAAACATTTTTACGTGTACATTGCTTCAGGCGGCTGTACACATTGCGCAAACGTAGTGGGCCAGCATGTTGGGTCAAAATAACGAATCCTAAATGTCGCTGTTTACACAATGGTGTACTAATCATTCTACATTGGCTCTTTGATAAAGATAGGCGTGGAATCTCTTGCAGTTTTGAATTCCATATTACCTATAGGTTCATTCACATCCAAAATTTATAGAAATGTACCTAGCATTTGTATACATTTTTAAAACCCCTTCGTAAGCGTAACACGGTAACGTAAATTTCACTTCAAAATTAATTTTCAGACTTTGATGACGAATAACACCGAATTGAGGCACGTGTGAACACGGTTGCACACCAAGATCCTTTGGTGTGTGCACAATAAACCGACTCCATTCGGTTGGCCGGCCAGTATTGAACAAACTACCAACATACCGCCAAGTAGATCTCTAGTTGGCCCACTACCTAGGCCCAATGTGTACAGTGGCCTTAAAGCTTACCTTCTGTAGGTACCTTCGGTATTTTGCCGAGGCCGAATTTTCCAGTACCGAGACAAACAACTTTTTTAAATGATTCTGTGCGACAATAACAAGATATAAGGCTCGGCTAGGCGCACACTATAAACTTTTTGCCGCGCAGCGAAAGATCAGCGACATTTTTTTTACTTAAGACAGAAACTATAAACTCCAGCAGTTTGCCGTTATCGGCGTGCAATACAATTAAAAATGTATTTTACAATACAGCTTACGGTCGCGGATTCTTCAATCTTGAAGCTGTCTTCATAACAAATGTCATCTAAATAGGCACAGTATCTTCTGAGATTAGCGGGCTTAAACTAACAGATTCTTCAACTTAATTTGGTATTCGACTACTATGTATTCGACTACTATCATTAATCATTATTTGTAATGACTACATCCAATAATAAGTCATAAAATATTTTGAAAAATTACGTTCGTTCATAATTTAACGTGTTTATTATTTTTTATTCATCATTAGAAATACTAAAAGTCCTCAGAAAATTACATTCAAGTAAGTCCATGCCTTTATTGGCAGTTAGGTGACAATAACACGTACAGAGGAACTATATGTACTTTTATACAAATGTAATGCATATTACAAGAATTGCAAGATACATTGAAGTTCATTGAATTCAAAATGTAAATACAAACCATAAAGATTTAATAATTTGAATATAATAAGGATAAACATTGCGACCTCTAATATAAAAGGTGTTCGGCCGGGCATCAAACTCCATTCATTGTTGCTTACTTGTGATGATTGCATGACATGTCGATGCAATTCTTTTGATGCAAATTCAAAAATGATGAATGATCTGTCGATGACATTCGAATATGTAATGAAATTCATTACAAATCAAAACATATCTGCATTAATGTAAGCATGTTGGACCCGAATTTGGATGTATATTCATTCATCAATCAATCAATAGCTTTGTATCGATCCACTGCTGGACATAGGCTCTCCTATTTTATGCCACAACACCCGGTCCTTCACTTTCCGTATCCGGTCCATCCCAGCGACCTTCTTTAGGTCGTCAGTCCACCTGGCTGCGAGTCATCCGGCCTTACATTTACAGAGTCGTGGTCTCCACTCTAGGACTCGTTTGCTTCAGCGGCAATCAGTCCTCCATCAGATATGGTAAGCCCATTGCACTTTAGAGTGCTTGATCGAGCTATATCGGTAGCTTTGGTTATTTGATCTCTTTGCGAATTTTATCTTTCAAACTAGCTGTCTCGCGAACTTTGTATGCGTACATTTTCCCCGTTTTTACAACATTTTTCATTACTGCTCCTTCCTATTGGTCGTAGCGTGATGTTATATAGCCTATAGCCTTCCTCGATAAATGGGCTCTCCAACAGAAAAATATTTTTGCAATTCGGACCAGCTTTTTCTATAGTAATATTAGTATAGATAAACGCCAAGCCTACGCTCGGCGTTTATATAGTCCTCTCTATATCCGCTATAGTCCGCTGTGCAAGTTTAAATTTGTGGACTAAGTCTGTAAGTCGAAGTAAGTCTTGATAGTCTGTCAACATAGGATTTATCTTTGATTTAACAGTGTGTACATTGTGCTCGTTAATTGTAAACTTAATGATTGTAAAATCCTCCTCCTCCTCGACACACAAATTATTATTTCCTAGTGCAGGAATATTGTTTAAGAAAATATAAAAAACACAACAATTTTCATAAATTAGATATATTTAGGGACTTAATCGCGTGAATGATTTAAAGGTACGAACCTTTTATTTACCCGACGTTTCGATCGAATTGCACCGATCGTGCTTACGGGTTAAAAACAATAATTTTCATAAATTCCTGCGTATACGGTTGTCATGTGATTAATATATTAAAAAAAGGATTAAGTTAACAATCATTCGTCAATTACAATGTATAGTACCTACTTATTACCACTACATTTTATGAAGGTTAAATACGTATTATTTAAAGCCGCCATATCTAACTGCGAATAATCTTTTTACTTATCAATATTGTTTTGTTCTTCCGATGTAGATAAAAGAGGAAGAAAAGGAGGCATATGGATGGATATCACAAAGATTACCTATCTAAATTTATAATTCTATGCTATTTATTGAACGAGCTCAAGTTAATAACAATTTTTTATTTATTTTTAGTTTAGAGGACGAGTTTCTAAAATCTGTTCTTAGTCCTCATTCATATCGATATTCGACTGCCTCTGTGGCGCGGTGGAAGTGTGTTCGATTGCTACGCAATAGGTTGTGGGTTCGATTCCCACACGGGACACCAATTTATGTGATCCACAAATTGTTGTTCCGAGTCTGAGTGTACTTTGTGTTCGTGACTTGTACGTTTGTAAAGTCCCCTGCGATACAGGGCTTGGAACGTACTGCGGGAGTCGTGTTTTTAATATATATATATACACTATACAGTGCTAAATTAAATGATTTTTGTACTATATGGTACGTGTTTCATTACGGCTATGCGTTTTATAAGCGTTCAGATTATCAAGCCAAATCCTCTAGTTATTGATTATAGATTCTATTGTCATACCTACATTTGAGGACATATTTTTTTTATTTTTACAGGAGGCCAATGATTTTGCAGTGGCAACTTTTATTAGGCTTATTATGTATTATTATACCTAGTATATATAATACTAACTGTATACGTTGCACCATTCGTTAGTGCCTATTAAGATAATACTTCCGCTCAGACATTGCTAATATTATCCTTGAATACCTGTTTCCTTCCTACTGCACTTAGATGACCCAGTTTCCGTACATTAGGCATGTGACGTCATCTTTACAGATATTCGCATGAAACTAGATAAAAATATGATTATAAATTCTCTGTCTATAATGTGAATGGTCTGTGTCTGGTTGTGTTAGGGCTGTCAAACTTCAATCGTAAAAAAAAGTCAATGATTGTTTGAAAACGTCAAATGAATAAAGTAATGAATCACAAAAATAAAAAACTACATGAATTTAGGCGGCAGTTCAAGTGTTCCAAGCTCATCATGTCGATATTTTGACAGGATAACGTCTTACAAATCGATGACCGGGTGCACGTACAAAATGTCTAAAAAAAGGCAAGTTATTAATTGGTTGCTAAGCAACGCGAATGGCGATATGTCATCAATGTTTTCTTATGACGTTATTACGTAAACCGACTTTACAGACAACCATTTTTTTTATCAGTTACTTGTGTCCAACTGCATCGCTCGCGTTAAGGTTGGTTTTTACTTTACATACCAAAAAACCTCTAAAAATATTTAATTATCTTGTCTAAGGGTTGCACTGGCTGAAAATGGGTCAAATGAAAGTCCTGGCTCATTCACTCTTCAACAGGATCACAGGATTTCAGAAAACACGACCTCTATAATAAACAAACACGCGGGCATACGTATAATAAACCTTCGAGTTGTTTTTCTATACTAAAAATATCGTGTAACAAAACAATATTAGTGATACTGAAAATAATTGGGACAGCCCTGACTTTGTGTTGAACTAAAGTGTTAATGTTAGCAAAACAAGTTTATCAGACACATAAAAAATATTTACACATATAGGTATCAGATACATCATTTACTTCTTATTGGTTGGATCGTATTACAATTTCGTGGGGTATTTCTATGTATAACGAAATTAAAATATCGAATTTCGGTTTCTCCTACACGTTATATTTGTGACTATGTACCTAAATACAAATGTAAACTAAAAAAAAACGACCAATTTTAACTTTTCAGCCGTTTTGATTTAATTGAATTACAAACATCCAAACTTTCATATGATTATTATTAGGTACTAGGATAACTTTCCGAAAGAATTACCTCATAATATAAGACATTGAAAACTGTACTAAATTCCGTAAATTAGGTAATAAGGATATGCATTATAAAATTATATATACTCGTACTACGGGTCTTAATCGCGTGAATAATTTAAGGTACAACGGCCGTGGTCACGGGTAGACGCTACCCGTGACTACGGTCGTTGCAATACGGTCGAAACGTCGGGCAATAAACAAGGTATTTTACCTTAAATTATTCACGCTATTAAAACCCGTAGTATATATAATTTTATAAAAGTGATGAATTTTAATGTTACGATCGGTGCAATTCGATCGAAACGTCGGGTAAATAAAAGGTTCGTACCTTTAAATAATTCACGCGATTAAGTCCCGAAATATATCTAATATGTATAAAAATCGCGAAAGTTTAAAAACAATAATTTCAATGTTATTATCACATTTGCCATATCATGAGGTAATCATTAATAATTTTCAATTAATCACTCTTACACATGCGGGGTATACTTAAGTATTATACAACGTAGTATTGCAGTATTAGATTTCCGTTAAAAATTTGAACAGTCACAAAGTACGTTTGCAAGGTGTGCCAGTGAACTAACGCGGTAATCGCATTCCGCTCGTATCTCTAACTTAAATTATGCGTACCTGTCGTGTATTACAAATGGCTACGGCTAATTACACACTTAACTGTTTAAAAGTTAAATTTGTACTGGAATTTTACATACTGAAGCAGAATTGATGTGTGCGTGAAATGGGACACACTGTGAATGAGGAATTGTTATTTTTTCTAATAAGTTTATTAATAACGCGACACGGCTTCGACTGATGATATTTTGAACCCCCGTTTCACTCTTTTACAGGTTAAAACCCTAAAAAGTTTTCTTCATCATCTCTGTTCTAAATTTTAACCCAATTCCTTGACTGTTGCTTTGCGTTGAAATAAATAGAAAAGCAATCAGTCACGATTTCCTCTTATTTAATAAGATAAATGCAAGGGGTAAAGGATTTACACCACTTATTAATGGAATGTGTCCGATATGAGTCTACTAGAAATAATGTAATATTGGGTTTGAATTTGAACAGAACTGATATGGGAATGATTCACCAAATCTTATCTCAACCAAACGAAGATGCTGCAAAAGTCCTGTTCAAACTTTTGATTTAACTTTAGTAGGAATTATCATTAAGTTTAAGGTATGATGGGACTGACATACGTTAAACGTAAAAGTCCCTTAATAAAAAAAAAAGAAAAAAAATGCAAGGGAATCTTGCAATTCATTTTTTTAATTTTAGGAGCTATCTTACGATACACAATTATACACGTTACAGTTATACGACCCCTCATTTTGCGTCCAGAGTTACAATGTTAAAAACAAAGATACATGGGTTTTTAAACATTCTGCTAGGATGTGGAAACCTTGATACGTCCCCAAGTCACACGTTACGTATAAATTGCTTCAGCGGCATTCTGTAACGTCAATCAAGTTCTTCACATACACTAGCGCAGTTATCACGACAAGTCCAAGTACAACGATTGAAGCCTGCAATTTACTTGATACAAAACTACGATGCACCAGCATTGATAGTACTAGCAAATTACCGCGGAATCAGGCCCATCAACGCTCCAGAAACCAGTTAACTGTTATCTTTAAGTGCCCGTTACGTTACACCCGGATGTGGTACATATCTTGGTACATATTACTATTTTGCTAAATATACCTGCTTACCGCGGTTCCACCCATGTGAAATGAACCTACACCCTCGGTGGTCCAATAAGGTCTGATCGGAAGCGTTTGAGGTATTTGTAGTGTAGCGTTCTGCTTAAGTATAATGTAGCCCCTCTCGTTGGAGTTAGACGGAATGACTACGGTAATAACGGATTACTTGTGGTACATGCCCAAGGTAATGTGTTTGGTAATCTCGATTAAAAGTCACTTAGGTATGACCTAAGGAAGGTCGCTGGAATGGACAGGATGCGAAAGGCGGAAGACCAGGTGTTGTGGCGTCAATTAGGAGAGGCCTATGTCCAGTTGTGGACCGATGCAGGCTCATAAGGATGATGATGTCTTTCCCTTAAGGGTAGATTACGCGAAACAGGGTTCGGCTCTCTCAAAAATTTATATAGAAAACCTAAATATTAGGACACGAAAAAAAATGTGTCACTAGTCAAAGAGTTTTTCTAGTAGATGAAATAGAGAAATTTAAGGATATGTCCTAATATGATCCCGCAAATAAATCTTGAAGTTGCGGAAAAATGCAAAAACGAGCATTTTCGTATTGTCATTAGTCATGGCGTTCGTAATCTAACATAATTATGTACGAACGAATATTCTACTTTATTTTGACCTGCGCTCCTGCGCACTGTGAAGTAATAGTTGTGTGTGGAAGAACGAGGCCGGCGATCGTGTCGCTGTGTACGTAGCGCTAAATAAATAATTCTCTCGGTGATAATATAATATATATATATATATATAATATAAATAATGCCTCCTTAAAGCTAATATATTAGAAAATTTCATTGACTTTACAAACAAGTCACTTTTCTTTCTGTCTTTGAAACATGGCCACAAGTAATATTAAGCATCGAATAACCCTCGATGGTTCCAAGATAACCCATGCTCCTATGACCCTGTATTTTTTTTCTTTTTCCCCCGATTGTTTATTCAGTATAGGATTATTAGGATTATGGCTAGCACACTCTGTACATCCGCCAGTTTATTTTCTTTCTAGTTTTCTTCTTTGAATCCCAAAGACTCGTTCTTATCCAGTTAACCGCGGAGCTGTGCAGATAATGACATGTCAGTTCGCCGCCATTTTCGTAACTCCCCAACCCTGTGTTTGTTTCTCCTAACCAATTCCCGTCACGGCAGCCAATTTCACTAGAGACTAGCCGACTATGCAGGAGATACAATAGAACACATACAAAAGTGTCTATCGATTCCCTTCACACGATGGGACTTAAATCTGACACAACTGGAAGAAGGTTATGGTGTGGCTTTTTCGAAAATGGTCATGTATAATATAATATAGGTTTTGAAACTTTCGCGATTTTTATTCATATCACTACATAGTATAAAACAAAGTCGCTTTCTCTGTCCCTATATCCCTATGTATGCTTAAATCTTTAAAACTACGCAACGGATTTTGATACGGTTTTTTTCTATAGATAGAGTGATTGAAGAGGAAGGTTTATATGTATAATAACATCCATTAAATAGTGGAGAAATAAGGAGCGGAGCAGCAATAAGAAATGTTGCAAAAACGGGGAAAATTTAAGCAGACGAAGTTGCGCGGGTCAGCTAGTTAGATATATTTCGGGACTTAATCGCGTTTCGATTCAACGTTTCGATCGAATTGCACAGATCGTGGTCACGGGTCGTCCCGTGACCACGATCGGTGCAATTCGATCGAAACGTCGGGTAAATAAAAGGTTCGTACCTTTAAATAATTCACGCGATTAAGTCCCGAAATGTATCTAATGTATCTATGGACTTCACTGATCTATCGATCTGCTTGGTCGTCATTAAGTCGCAGACCCCTCGATTATATTCCCTATGCAATCCCCCAAAATGACCTCAACCGGTTTTCATTGTCCAAAAATACCGCATAGTTAAATTCTAAGCGTATTCATGGTTATTGAATCCCAACAATTCACATATCCCCTGCTACCGTACATCCTAAGAGGTTTGTAAACAATAGCGTCTCGTTTTACACCGGAGCAACTCTTGCGCATGTAATTGCCTGCGTGCCATGCACCACTCGTAAACGACTCATGTGCACATTATCTCTCAAGTGTAATATTAAGGCATATATGAATAGGTAGTTTGAATTTTAAATGAAAATTGATATTATGCAAATCGTTTAGCATACATACCTACATAATATATGTTGAACTTTAGCTGCTTGCCCGGCTTTGCAGAGGTGTATTTTTTTTGTACGATTTTTTTGCCTTGTCTTGACATTAACGAAAATTTGGTGAAGTTATGCGCGTATATACATTTTGGCAAATCATTTTTTTTTATATTGTAATGCTGAAGAGTTTGTTTAAACGCGATAATCTCAGGAACTACTGGTCCGAATTCAAAAAATATTTTACTGTTGAGTAGCCCATTTATCGAGGAAGGCTATAGGCTGTATAACATCACGCTACGATCAATAGGAGCGGAGCAGCATTAAAAAATGTTGCAAAAACGGTGAAAATTTACGCAGACGAAGTTGCGCGGGACAGCTAAGTACATTATAAAATAGCAAGCGACCCTAATTTGCGTATTGCCTATTTCAAGCTGAAACGAAATAAATAAACTAAACCTCACACTTAATTGAGAAGAAAAACGTATTTACGGACGATTTATCGAGCCACCCGAGTTTGATATATCCAAAACCATTAATACAATTTTGAAACTTAATGGAAAGAATGTGAAAATATTTCAAGGGCATAACTACCTTGAAATATTTATATATTCCATCTATTGTATCCTACAGGCGAGGCCAATCAAAAACAGTTTCAAATCTATTAACGAGTTTAGTCAAATTGTGGTTGGTTACACTTGAAATGCTTAGCTCATAGATATGCATTGAAAACAGTCTGAGCTACATAGTTATTATGAGTCGTTGCAGACTCAGTACGTTGTATGTCTGTTGCATTTGTAGCCGTGTATGTAATTGGCACTCTTGCTTCTAAGAACTCGATATTGTGGCTGGCTGGAATGTTGAAGATAGATTAGGACTTATATAAGTTGTTTAAGAAAGACTACAGGATATTAACGTTTTGTGGTTTATAGACAGATGGAATATACTTTCAAAGTACTTTATTCATTTAGGTTACAAAATGCAACGTCAGACAAAATTTGGGATAGAATTATTCTACATTTAATACCAAGTTCGGAAGAGTAAAGCCGTGAGAAAAGAACTTGGCAATAAAAACTCATGGCTAATTTTTACAATATATTATTAGCTTATACAGAATTATGCCAGTAAGGTCCTGCAACCATTACACGATGAAACTCACGCAAGCAATAACCATAGTACGTCAAGTTGGTTTTATCAAGTTTAAATTAATTAGGCTTCGATTTCGACGAACATTCGCAAATAAGTTTTTTTTTTTTTTATTATTTAAGTTTGAGTCCCACATTACTAGCAATCTTGTTAACCCCTCCAGCTAAGCTCAAAGGCTTGTGTTAGGAGTGGGTTCACGTCGGTAGTATAATAGATAGGATTCGAACCCGCGACCTCACGATTGCGAGACCGATGCCTTAGCCATTAAGCTACCGCCGCTTACTTAGTTAAAAAATATATCTTACGGTACCTACTAAAATTCAAACTAGAACAATCACTATAAAATTTCAAAAAGGTTTATCAAGTAATTGCCAATAAAACGCGAAATAATCTTGTCTATAGTAATTTAGGTTAATATTTCGCCAGTCCAGTATTGTCAACTAGGGTTGTTCCTCGGTCAAGAACTTCAAGTAAAAACTATATCTACGGCATTTCTAAAAAAACTATTTAGTAGTTTTAAAGCAATAGTTTTTTCCGTTGTAATTTCATACATCGTACGAAAAAATAAGTATTTCAGCAATATCTTTAAACGTATTTGTTAACACATATAAATAACTTTTCTCTTTCACCCAGAGACAATAACTTTCACCAAACTTTTATTGATTAGACGGAATTTCGTTCGGGTTTTAAATGGTCCGATAAGGTTTTATGCTTTTTTATGTTGCTAGCTGCATACATTTTGATTAAAAATACTGCTCTAGTAATAGACAAGGAGTTGAAGTTTTAAATTTGGAATTTACTTTTAAATTCAACACTTTATTGCGATAATGGTGCAAAACAAACCTGTAGGTAATTTTTTACATGTAACTTAAAGAAAACTTGTAGCAAATCTTTGTGCAGTTGAAGTTAAAGTACCTTTACAATTGATACAATCATCTAAATGAAAGAAATCTGTTGAGCGCGAAGATGAAGCGGCTAGATGGTCATCAAATCAGAAGATCTTTAGCCTAACTCAGGCACAGGAAATGATTGTATTTAAAATTATAAATACTACTATAAAATACCTTGTTTATTGCCAGTCTACCCGTGACCACGGCCGTTGCAATACGGTCGAAACGTCGGGCAATAAACAAGGTATTTTACCTTAAATTATTCACGCGATTAAGACCCGTAGTATATACAATTTTATAATGTGTAGAAATCGCGAAAGTTTATCATACATTTATATCGAATTTAAGTTAACAATTAAATAAATTGGGACACGTACACTTTTGCACTAGTAATTATAGCTCACACGAGCATAAAATACTGATTACTATACGAAATACATAACAAATAAGTATATTAAACTGAAAAAAAAAACGCTATTGGTCTAATAAAATCGAACTCCACATTAAGTGCTAATGTATTAATCAGGTACTTAAAACCGCAAATTACTTAGCAATTAATTGCTAAGTCTAGTCTAGAGTGGCACCTTGCCTAAGACCACGAAATACCGAGAGTACAGAAGTCAACCTTCATACAACGCGCCCTCGAGCAACGCACTCAATAGAATCACCGAGCCTTTCAAACAACACTTTGGACTAGTAGTTCGTACTACTACCACTTTGTTCCGAAGGCGTCACTCACGACTTTTCAAGTCTGTGAGCGATGCCTTTGCGTTCCTCAAACCAGTGTAATGAGTTCCGACTCACATCCATTAAGGGGCGTCTAAACGGGCCATTTTTTACGGCAATTTGTGGCGACAATGCTATGGCCGGCAACATGGCATTACTCTCCAATATTGATTTGATGGTTGCCGGACGATTGCTGAGCGATCTATTTTCCCCAATGTTGCCCGGCCAATTTTGTTATTGTTTCAGTCGCCCTCTATTTTCAACCGACTTAAAAAAGGAGGAGGTTCTCAATTCGTCTGTATGTTTTTTTTTTTTTTTTGTATGTTTGTTCACCGATTACGCAAAGATATATTAAAAGCACACCTACAGTGATTTAGGTATATTTCATAGTGATTCGTGCATTTACTCTTAAAAAACACCAATTGGTGAAGTGGAACTGATGATGAAGACCAAAAATTACGAGCAGACCTATTCAATATTTCACAGTTTGCGATTCAATTAAGTACTTTAATATGGTATTGAGTAGCACTTTAATCTCGATATACTACTATTATACAATGTGATAAAGCTGATAGTGAACTCCTCAACAATTAACGGCCCTGCATCGGGGCAAGCAATATTTCGTAAAAGGATTTGAGCAGATGACATAAGCCTATATAAACCAACCCACTAAAAAGTGAGAAATAAAAACTTTTTAACAAAAAATATTACCGACTTCAAAAATAAATACAAGGCAACTAAAAAGCAAAAAATAATATACCTAGAATAACAAAAACAAATTAAACATTTTGAAGTTGGTGCCGAATAAAACATAAAGACTACTATTTCATGGCACCAACTTCAATGTTTAATTTGTTTTTGTTATTCTAGGTATATTATTTTTTGCTTTTTAGTTGCCTTGTATTTATTTTTGAAGTCGGTAATATTTTTTGTTAAAAAGTTTTTTATTGTTGCCGGGTTGTGAAGCCCGTTTAGGAGACTGTATCATGCGCCATACAATTGTAGACATATTGCCATTATTGGCCGATCAATTAGTTGCCAATAGTGTCGCCACAAATTGCCCGTTTAGACACCCTTTTAAACTACGAATGTCCGATGTGTCAGAAGTCCGACACGACCGAGGGGGGTGACAATGTTCGAAAACGGTCATTCATCTATGGACCAATGATAACGTTGCTTAACCTCGCAGATATCACGATCTGCTCGGTCGCCACTGAGTTAGGGATACCCAGTGATGTCTATACGTTCCTCAAACGAGGTACGACATCTTACCTATAGAAGGTTACTTTCTGTACTCCAGGTATAGTGTGCCTGCGACCGTCACGCGAAGCAATAAAGTGAACGGAGCTGAGGCCTCAACCGCGCCTGCAGCCTCAACCAATCACAAACCTCTCTGTTTACCTTCTACGTTTACCTACTTGGTCAATGTTTTGCTCCGCGATCTGCATTCTGCAATTAGCAGCTTACTGTTCTTAGCTCGTGTTTAACTTTGCGCAAACACATTCATTATTCATCACGAGTACTTTACAAGGATATACGCGAATTTTAACCGACTAAGATTCTCACAGAATAAATATAAGCAATAGACAAATAGGCAAAGGTTTGTTTCTATTTCAAATATTTTTTGTACAAAAAAGTACATCACAAACACTCTTATATATCTTACGGCTTTGCACCTATTTCATGTATTTATCCCACGTTAAATGCGAAGCTGGGAAAATGATGACAGCTCAATTTGTGGCCTTTTTCACTGCCCAAGGCAACCTAAAAGCATCCTATTTTTTTGGTAAAAGTATTATCATTACATAGACAACCTACTTTTTTTCGCAAAGGTATCACTCGCATTCAGCCTAATATGTCACATGAAAGGTTGATTTAGGCCAAAGTAATCCTAAACGTAGTATCCCCATTTCGTGTCTAATTATATACTTGGCATTTAGGATGAAGAGTGACTTGTACTCGTACATAAGTTTATATCAAGAACATTGTGCCGAATATCTAAATAGCTAAGGCAATTGTTAGGAGATCTTTGTCCGTCCACTTAGCACCCCACACTTCAAGAGTACAGTAAAACCCTTAAACGCGCGCGTGTAAGTAATCGACGTAACCCTCCCACTCCCTCCCTGAAATTGACGAGTTTGGGATCCTGGAAAGGGTAGTAAACTGACTTGAACTCAATTCGAAGTATTCAACCTCTAAACTTCTTACGTATAAATTGTAAATTGATCCTTATTAAGTTTCAGGGCTCTGAAAGCCTGAGCTTACGAAGAATTTTATTCCTAGAGGCGTAAATTACTAGATATAAACAACTTGGAGCGACTATCGATCTTTCTATATTGTGTAGAGTTTTGCTTTGATGGGGCGTCAACGAGAAGCTACTGTCCATCAGACCGCTTTCTAAATTGATTAATAATGAAACTATTCTCATGTAGATAGTTTGACAAAATTATTTATGGCTTACATGTGATGTTAACATTACAAAATTTTGACAATCAAATCAAAGAACAATATTTTTATCTATGAACGTAGAGACCAGGGCTGCGCCATCCCTTTCAATTAGAAAGTAAATATTGACTACAGAGCCTAAAAGAGAAAAAAAATGGGTGGCCTTTGACAGGTATTGTCCACAAAGTAGCGTTGTCCCAATATATTATTATTATTGTTACAATTTAAAAGGCAGATAAATTAAAGAATTCCAAGAACCAATCAACTCAGTGAAAATTAGCAATTCTTGAATAACATCATCTGAAGTAATGATTAGGTAGGCAGAATGAACGGTATTGTGCACTTTACAATGTGTACCTTATGTAGGTATTGTGCATGGCACTAGCACTCACTCGAGGGTACCGTAGGAAACGCTGGGGGATTTAATATGTCAAGTACAGCCAGCAGAAGCAGAAAAAATAGTGAGAATAGTAAAAGCACTGATTTTGGCCACGTTATGCCCGGTTTGGACTGACCAGGTTAAGCAAGATTTTGGGCTTATTGTGTTATGTATTATTTTAGCTAAATTAAAGCCCGGTTTTGATCACTTAAATAGTGAAAATATGTCTTAAATACAAAAAAAAAACAGTAGTTTAAAAGGCAACTACCCACACCAAAATGCCTCGTACATTAATGGATTGCAATTTGTAGTTATTTATATTCATATTAACGTTCTTCTTACATTTTATTTTATTGTCAAGTCATTCAAATATTTGCGGTCGTGAGGCATTGTGGCTCTTTTAAAAGAATAGGTAACATTGGAGGTTATATAAAACCACATCACTCATGCGAATTATTAATTTCTTATCTCGAAAACATAATACTATTTCACACAACCTATCGAGGTTCTCGCAGTTCCCACACGGTCGAGGTCAAACGTACAAATATACTTATAAAATTAAAAATAGTTCTTATTTAGTATGCTGACCCTACCCTTCAAAGCATGCAAATTGTATGCGAAACATATGAACGCGGTACATTTACTTTGCATAACCCGACCATTTAAAATTACAACCCTGCTCCGCACTATTCTACTTGCGCGCGAATCTATTTTAAATAGTCGTATACCGTGAGCTGTATATACCACGATTGAATTGAGGAGGTCAGGAGCGAGAACCACTCGCAATATGGTTTGACGACTCCGTGATTTTACCGGTTAGTTTGCCTAGTAACAGCGTCCGTGTAGATTTGTAGATATGCTTGTTTATAACGAGAGTGCGAGGGCGACAAGCAGACCGGAGTAGCTACAGTTTTTTTTAATTCTCGCGGCAAAAGTGTGTTGTAGAAAAATTCTTACGTTGCCAGTTTAATTGCTACATCGGAATCTATAAATTTTCATTGTTGGCTTCAATGCGGCTCTTATAACATCAACGATAGAGATTTCTGTTTTTATAGGTCAGGGACCAAAATTAGGCGATTGAAATACTCCTGACTGATAGCTGCCAAAACTGCTGGTTTTGTTTAGAAATTAATTAAGAGACGACAGTTAAACACTTGCTACTTTTTTAAAATTGTAATGTCATTGATTAAATTCGAATAGTGGGGGGCTTTGATGTTTTAAAGGAAGGGACCAAGGAAAAACTCCATATCAAAGAAAATATATAACTTCTCCTTGGCAATGTTATAGGTGACAGGCATTATCTAAAAGAGTTTGAAATGGCCATCTGTCGGATGGTCCTGGCTGGTAATGCAGAAAAAAAACTTGGTAGTAAATAACCGTTCTAAATTTGAATTTTTTATGCCACTTAAAAAAAATATAACACCAAAAAGTTGAAAGCTAATGTAAAGCATAAATGGAACGTCATTCAAACCGTCTAGAAACGCAACACCAACAAAGATACGCTGTGAATAATTTATTAGATAAGTCAAGTCAAGTAGATTATAAGGGAGGGATCCCACCACCCACCCTCGATCTGTGAATCACCACGATTGAAGTAGTAAGGAAATGCCCTTAATACAACAATCGAAATAGATTGACAGACCGCACTCAAAAAGAGAGACCTGTAACAAAGAAAATTAGTGACAGGTACTCTTACCAAGTCGAGTGGTAGGCACCTCCGGACCCTTGACTTGCAATATTCCGCTCCCACGAAGTGAAACTTCGACACGTGTTTCGCCTCTACACGAGGCATCCTCAGGACAGTTTGGCACCGACTGAGCGCTCGTCCAACGTGTGCGCCTCTTTTATACTCTCAATCCCCACTACTCCGGCCAACGGTCGATGAGTAATGTTGCCTTAAAGAAAATAAATTGAGCAGGGGAGACGAATTGAAATTGGTTTGTTCGTTCAGCAATGTGCTTCTATCCTGTTTCAGTATTTCCAACTGCTCTAATACGCACAACCTGAAACCCTTACTGCAAATATGTAGAATTTTGAAAGAATTTCTGTCATTCAGGGCATGTCCGGTTTCAAGTAGATGGTTCGCAAAGTGAGATTTTTCTGGATGATTGTTTCTAAATGCAGCAATGTGTTCTTTGTATCTGGTGTCAAAATTCCGACCAGTTTGGCCAATGTAAATACTATTGCAGCCGTCACACGTTAATTTATAAATTCCAGATTGTTTCTCTTTGCTCACTTTATCTTTGCTGTTGCATAAATATCTCAACGAATTTTGAGGCTTAAAAGCTGAAAAAATACCATTAGCCTTCAATACCTTCGACACACGTTCTGTGATATCTCCAAAATAAGTCAAACTGGAAGTACAAGTTACAATTTCTTTCTGG
The DNA here is from genome assembly GCA_945859575.2 of Herminia tarsipennalis. NCBI lineage: Eukaryota > Metazoa > Arthropoda > Insecta > Lepidoptera > Erebidae > Herminia > Herminia tarsipennalis. The sequence continues at coordinate 21,705,180 of OX243846.2, forward strand.
AATGGATACAACATATGGTTGACTATGTTGTGCTGTTTTTTCTTAATCAATGAGTCAATTAATCTCGTACTGTATCCATTTGATTGAGCTATATGGTAAATAATATTGAGCTCTTTTCTGTAACTTTCTTCGCTTAGGGGCACATTATATAACCTGTGGATCATACTGTTAAACGCGGCTAGTTTGTGTTGCCAGGGATGACATGATGATGCAGGAATAGTAGTGTCCGTATATGTCGGTTTCCGGTAGATTCCGAATATATGTCTGTTGTTCTTCCTTGATATAGACAGATCCAAAAAGTTTATTGTGCCGTCCTGTTCGATTTCCAGTTTGAATTTTATGTTTGGATGCTTGTTGCTTAACCCATTGGCAAAGTTGTGGAGTTGTCGTTCAGTTCCTGTCCAAGCCAGTAAAATATCATCAACATATCTGTAATAATATAGAATATTATTATCGTTAACCACATATTTCCTTTCGAAGTAATCCATAAATAAGTCTGCCATCAATGGACTTAAAGGTGACCCCATAGCTAGACCCTCCTTCTGTAGAAAGTACTCATTATTAAACTGAAAATAGTTTTGTTTCATACAAAGCTCAGTTAAACTAATGATGTTCTCAATTTCTTCAGGATGTAATTTCTTCCTTTCCAATCGATGTTTAAGTATATTTAAACACTCATTATATGGAACATTTGTGAATAAGCTTTCCACATCCAGAGATGCCAGTTTCGAATTGCGTGGTAACTGTAAATCTTTGATTTTCGTGATTAAATCTTGGCTGTTTTTGATACTGTATTCCGGTGAAAATGAAGATCTCTCTTTAATCAAATAATTCAGATATTTGGCTAATTTGTATGCAGGTGCGCTAGTGTATGATACCACTGGTCGAACAGGTACTCCATCTTTGTGTATTTTGGGTAATCCATATAGCCGAGGGCATTGTGGGTTCATAGGTATTAAATTCTTACTGACGATGGAATTATCTGGAAACAAGTAATGAGCGGATTTAATACAAAGCTTTAATTCGGCGTGGAACCGCTTCGTTGGGTCTGAGGCCAGGCGCTGAAATTCATCGGTTGATATGACATCTTCAACTTTGCTGTTGTAGTCTAATCTTGACATAATCACGATAGTGTTACCCTTATCTGCCTTATTGATCACCAAGCTATTCATTTGTATCTTATTTTGGATTGATCTGTAAATTTTAAGTTCAGAATCATGAAACTTACTGCCTTTGTAGGTTTTAATTTGATGGGCAGCGATACTTCTCACCAAATCCTCTTTCTTGTTTCGCATGATTGAAATTTCTGTGTCAACCGCTAAGGTCTCTAAAGATTTTTGGGTAACTTTCCGTGGTATACTGTACTTCAGACCTTTCTCTAATAGTGCTTGTTCATTGTTATCAAATTGAACATTAGATAGATTTTCAACCCTAGAATAAAATGAATGGTTACAACAACTATCCTTACGATTTGAGATGTCACTTTCAGCGCGTTTTTTATCCCTCAGTGTTTGTAGTTTCCTATTTTGAATCAGGAACTTCTCTTGGGCTGTCTGTGAAGCTAGTTCTCTGGCCTTCTGATCCAACAAATCGAACTCAACACTATGTAATCTGAAAGCTAACTCGGAATGTAGTATTTTCAGATGTAGTTTCAAGTTGTCTCTAATAGTAAACCAACGTCTTGCCTCTTCTCCCAGCCAAATTCGTTGAGCTTTTTGGACAGCGATGTTAGCAGCTCTGTTGTGTGTATTAGTACGGATGTTGATGTACTTTGGAATAACGTTGTAGTGCTTGCACTGCTGATTGAACCACACGTTTTGATTAGCGACACAGTGTAGTTTTAAGATCTTGATGTATAATTTCGCCTGTACTGCTATGCTTGCTGATTTAAGATAACCGATTGAATCAGGCGTTACATGGCGGAAATCCATCTTAAGTAGATTATAAGGGAGGGATCCCACCACCCACCCTCGATCTGTGAATCACCACGATTGAAGTAGTAAGGAAATGCCCTTAATACAACAATCGAAATAGATTGACAGACCGCACTCAAAAAGAGAGACCTGTAACAAAGAAAATTAGTGACAGGTACTCTTACCAAGTCGAGTGGTAGGCACCTCCGGACCCTTGACTTGCAATATTCCGCTCCCACGAAGTGAAACTTCGACACGTGTTTCGCCTCTACACGAGGCATCCTCAGGACAGTTTGGCACCGACTGAGCGCTCGTCCAACGTGTGCGCCTCTTTTATACTCTCAATCCCCACTACTCCGGCCAACGGTCGATGAGTAATGTTGCCTTAAAGAAAATAAATTGAGCAGGGGAGACGAATTGAAATTGGTTTGTTCGTTCAGCAATGTGCTTCTATCCTGTTTCAGTATTTCCAACTGCTCTAATACGCACAACCTGAAACCCTTACTGCAAATATGTAGAATTTTGAAAGAATTTCTGTCATTCAGGGCATGTCCGGTTTCAAGTAGATGGTTCGCAAAGTGAGATTTTTCTGGATGATTGTTTCTAAATGCAGCAATGTGTTCTTTGTATCTGGTGTCAAAATTCCGACCAGTTTGGCCAATGTAAATACTATTGCAGCCGTCACACGTTAATTTATAAATTCCAGATTGTTTCTCTTTGCTCACTTTATCTTTGCTGTTGCATAAATATCTCAACGAATTTTGAGGCTTAAAAGCTGAAAAAATACCATTAGCCTTCAATACCTTCGACACACGTTCTGTGATATCTCCAAAATAAGTCAAACTGGAAGTACAAGTTACAATTTCTTTCTGGAATGGATACAACATATGGTTGACTATGTTGTGCTGTTTTTTCTTAATCAATGAGTCAATTAATCTCGTACTGTATCCATTTGATTGAGCTATATGGTAAATAATATTGAGCTCTTTTCTGTAACTTTCTTCGCTTAGGGGCACATTATATAACCTGTGGATCATACTGTTAAACGCGGCTAGTTTGTGTTGCCAGGGATGACATGATGATGCAGGAATAGTAGTGTCCGTATATGTCGGTTTCCGGTAGATTCCGAATATATGTCTGTTGTTCTTCCTTGATATAGACAGATCCAAAAAGTTTATTGTGCCGTCCTGTTCGATTTCCAGTTTGAATTTTATGTTTGGATGCTTGTTGCTTAACCCATTGGCAAAGTTGTGGAGTTGTCGTTCAGTTCCTGTCCAAGCCAGTAAAATATCATCAACATATCTGTAATAATATAGAATATTATTATCGTTAACCACATATTTCCTTTCGAAGTAATCCATAAATAAGTCTGCCATCAATGGACTTAAAGGTGACCCCATAGCTAGACCCTCCTTCTGTAGAAAGTACTCATTATTAAACTGAAAATAGTTTTGTTTCATACAAAGCTCAGTTAAACTAATGATGTTCTCAATTTCTTCAGGATGTAATTTCTTCCTTTCCAATCGATGTTTAAGTATATTTAAACACTCATTATATGGAACATTTGTGAATAAGCTTTCCACATCCAGAGATGCCAGTTTCGAATTGCGTGGTAACTGTAAATCTTTGATTTTCGTGATTAAATCTTGGCTGTTTTTGATACTGTATTCCGGTGAAAATGAAGATCTCTCTTTAATCAAATAATTCAGATATTTGGCTAATTTGTATGCAGGTGCGCTAGTGTATGATACCACTGGTCGAACAGGTACTCCATCTTTGTGTATTTTGGGTAATCCATATAGCCGAGGGCATTGTGGGTTCATAGGTATTAAATTCTTACTGACGATGGAATTATCTGGAAACAAGTAATGAGCGGATTTAATACAAAGCTTTAATTCGGCGTGGAACCGCTTCGTTGGGTCTGAGGCCAGGCGCTGAAATTCATCGGTTGATATGACATCTTCAACTTTGCTGTTGTAGTCTAATCTTGACATAATCACGATAGTGTTACCCTTATCTGCCTTATTGATCACCAAGCTATTCATTTGTATCTTATTTTGGATTGATCTGTAAATTTTAAGTTCAGAATCATGAAACTTACTGCCTTTGTAGGTTTTAATTTGATGGGCAGCGATACTTCTCACCAAATCCTCTTTCTTGTTTCGCATGATTGAAATTTCTGTGTCAACCGCTAAGGTCTCTAAAGATTTTTGGGTAACTTTCCGTGGTATACTGTACTTCAGACCTTTCTCTAATAGTGCTTGTTCATTGTTATCAAATTGAACATTAGATAGATTTTCAACCCTAGAATAAAATGAATGGTTACAACAACTATCCTTACGATTTGAGATGTCACTTTCAGCGCGTTTTTTATCCCTCAGTGTTTGTAGTTTCCTATTTTGAATCAGGAACTTCTCTTGGGCTGTCTGTGAAGCTAGTTCTCTGGCCTTCTGATCCAACAAATCGAACTCAACACTATGTAATCTGAAAGCTAACTCGGAATGTAGTATTTTCAGATGTAGTTTCAAGTTGTCTCTAATAGTAAACCAACGTCTTGCCTCTTCTCCCAGCCAAATTCGTTGAGCTTTTTGGACAGCGATGTTAGCAGCTCTGTTGTGTGTATTAGTACGGATGTTGATGTACTTTGGAATAACGTTGTAGTGCTTGCACTGCTGATTGAACCACACGTTTTGATTAGCGACACAGTGTAGTTTTAAGATCTTGATGTATAATTTCGCCTGTACTGCTATGCTTGCTGATTTAAGATAACCGATTGAATCAGGCGTTACATGGCGGAAATCCATCTTAAGTAGATTATAAGGGAGGGATCCCACCACCCACCCTCGATCTGTGAATCACCACGATTGAAGTAGTAAGGAAATGCCCTTAATACAACAATCGAAATAGATTGACAGACCGCACTCAAAAAGAGAGACCTGTAACAAAGAAAATTAGTGACAGGTACTCTTACCAAGTCGAGTGGTAGGCACCTCCGGACCCTTGACTTGCAATATTCCGCTCCCACGAAGTGAAACTTCGACACGTGTTTCGCCTCTACACGAGCCATCCTCAGGACAGTTTGGCACCGACTGAGCGCTCGTCCAACGTGTGCGCCTCTTTTATACTCTCAATCCCCACTACTCCGGCCAACGGTCGATGAGTAATGTTGCCTTAAAGAAAATAAATTGAGCAGGGGAGACGAATTGAAATTGGTTTGTTCGTTCAGCAATGTGCTTCTATCCTGTTTCAGTATTTCCAACTGCTCTAATACGCACAACCTGAAACCCTTACTGCAAATATGTAGAATTTTGAAAGAATTTCTGTCATTCAGGGCATGTCCGGTTTCAAGTAGATGGTTCGCAAAGTGAGATTTTTCTGGATGATTGTTTCTAAATGCAGCAATGTGTTCTTTGTATCTGGTGTCAAAATTCCGACCAGTTTGGCCAATGTAAATACTATTGCAGCCGTCACACGTTAATTTATAAATTCCAGATTGTTTCTCTTTGCTCACTTTATCTTTGCTGTTGCATAAATATCTCAACGAATTTTGAGGCTTAAAAGCTGAAAAAATACCATTAGCCTTCAATACCTTCGACACACGTTCTGTGATATCTCCAAAATAAGTCAAACTGGAAGTACAAGTTACAATTTCTTTCTGGAATGGATACAACATATGGTTGACTATGTTGTGCTGTTTTTTCTTAATCAATGAGTCAATTAATCTCGTACTGTATCCATTTGATTGAGCTATATGGTAAATAATATTGAGCTCTTTTCTGTAACTTTCTTCGCTTAGGGGCACATTATATAACCTGTGGATCATACTGTTAAACGCGGCTAGTTTGTGTTGCCAGGGATGACATGATGATGCAGGAATAGTAGTGTCCGTATATGTCGGTTTCCGGTAGATTCCGAATATATGTCTGTTGTTCTTCCTTGATATAGACAGATCCAAAAAGTTTATTGTGCCGTCCTGTTCGATTTCCAGTTTGAATTTTATGTTTGGATGCTTGTTGCTTAACCCATTGGCAAAGTTGTGGAGTTGTCGTTCAGTTCCTGTCCAAGCCAGTAAAATATCATCAACATATCTGTAATAATATAGAATATTATTATCGTTAACCACATATTTCCTTTCGAAGTAATCCATAAATAAGTCTGCCATCAATGGACTTAAAGGTGACCCCATAGCTAGACCCTCCTTCTGTAGAAAGTACTCATTATTAAACTGAAAATAGTTTTGTTTCATACAAAGCTCAGTTAAACTAATGATGTTCTCAATTTCTTCAGGATGTAATTTCTTCCTTTCCAATCGATGTTTAAGTATATTTAAACACTCATTATATGGAACATTTGTGAATAAGCTTTCCACATCCAGAGATGCCAGTTTCGAATTGCGTGGTAACTGTAAATCTTTGATTTTCGTGATTAAATCTTGGCTGTTTTTGATACTGTATTCCGGTGAAAATGAAGATCTCTCTTTAATCAAATAATTCAGATATTTGGCTAATTTGTATGCAGGTGCGCTAGTGTATGATACCACTGGTCGAACAGGTACTCCATCTTTGTGTATTTTGGGTAATCCATATAGCCGAGGGCATTGTGGGTTCATAGGTATTAAATTCTTACTGACGATGGAATTATCTGGAAACAAGTAATGAGCGGATTTAATACAAAGCTTTAATTCGGCGTGGAACCGCTTCGTTGGGTCTGAGGCCAGGCGCTGAAATTCATCGGTTGATATGACATCTTCAACTTTGCTGTTGTAGTCTAATCTTGACATAATCACGATAGTGTTACCCTTATCTGCCTTATTGATCACCAAGCTATTCATTTGTATCTTATTTTGGATTGATCTGTAAATTTTAAGTTCAGAATCATGAAACTTACTGCCTTTGTAGGTTTTAATTTGATGGGCAGCGATACTTCTCACCAAATCCTCTTTCTTGTTTCGCATGATTGAAATTTCTGTGTCAACCGCTAAGGTCTCTAAAGATTTTTGGGTAACTTTCCGTGGTATACTGTACTTCAGACCTTTCTCTAATAGTGCTTGTTCATTGTTATCAAATTGAACATTAGATAGATTTTCAACCCTAGAATAAAATGAATGGTTACAACAACTATCCTTACGATTTGAGATGTCACTTTCAGCGCGTTTTTTATCCCTCAGTGTTTGTAGTTTCCTATTTTGAATCAGGAACTTCTCTTGGGCTGTCTGTGAAGCTAGTTCTCTGGCCTTCTGATCCAACAAATCGAACTCAACACTATGTAATCTGAAAGCTAACTCGGAATGTAGTATTTTCAGATGTAGTTTCAAGTTGTCTCTAATAGTAAACCAACGTCTTGCCTCTTCTCCCAGCCAAATTCGTTGAGCTTTTTGGACAGCGATGTTAGCAGCTCTGTTGTGTGTATTAGTACGGATGTTGATGTACTTTGGAATAACGTTGTAGTGCTTGCACTGCTGATTGAACCACACGTTTTGATTAGCGACACAGTGTAGTTTTAAGATCTTGATGTATAATTTCGCCTGTACTGCTATGCTTGCTGATTTAAGATAACCGATTGAATCAGGCGTTACATGGCGGAAATCCATCTTAAGTAGATTATAAGGGAGGGATCCCACCACCCACCCTCGATCTGTGAATCACCACGATTGAAGTAGTAAGGAAATGCCCTTAATACAACAATCGAAATAGATTGACAGACCGCACTCAAAAAGAGAGACCTGTAACAAAGAAAATTAGTGACAGGTACTCTTACCAAGTCGAGTGGTAGGCACCTCCGGACCCTTGACTTGCAATATTCCGCTCCCACGAAGTGAAACTTCGACACGTGTTTCGCCTCTACACGAGGCATCCTCAGGACAGTTTGGCACCGACTGAGCGCTCGTCCAACGTGTGCGCCTCTTTTATACTCTCAATCCCCACTACTCCGGCCAACGGTCGATGAGTAATGTTGCCTTAAAGAAAATAAATTGAGCAGGGGAGACGAATTGAAATTGGTTTGTTCGTTCAGCAATGTGCTTCTATCCTGTTTCAGTATTTCCAACTGCTCTAATAACCTTAGATAATATTAGAGCAGTTGGAAATACTGAAACAGGATAGAAGCACATTGCTGAACGAACAAACCAATTTCAATTCGTCTCCCCTGCTCAATTTATTTTCTTTAAGGCAACATTACTCATCGACCGTTGGCCGGAGTAGTGGGGATTGAGAGTATAAAAGAGGCGCACACGTTGGACGAGCGCTCAGTCGGTGCCAAACTGTCCTGAGGATGCCTCGTGTAGAGGCGAAACACGTGTCGAAGTTTCACTTCGTGGGAGCGGAATATTGCAAGTCAAGGGTCCGGAGGTGCCTACCACTCGACTTGGTAAGAGTACCTGTCACTAATTTTCTTTGTTACAGGTCTCTCTTTTTGAGTGCGGTCTGTCAATCTATTTCGATTGTTGTATTAAGGGCATTTCCTTACTACTTCAATCGTGGTGATTCACAGATCGAGGGTGGGTGGTGGGATCCCTCCCTTATAATCTACTTAAGATGGATTTCCGCCATGTAACGCCTGATTCAATCGGTTATCTTAAATCAGCAAGCATAGCAGTACAGGCGAAATTATACATCAAGATCTTAAAACTACACTGTGTCGCTAATCAAAACGTGTGGTTCAATCAGCAGTGCAAGCACTACAACGTTATTCCAAAGTACATCAACATCCGTACTAATACACACAACAGAGCTGCTAACATCGCTGTCCAAAAAGCTCAACGAATTTGGCTGGGAGAAGAGGCAAGACGTTGGTTTACTATTAGAGACAACTTGAAACTACATCTGAAAATACTACATTCCGAGTTAGCTTTCAGATTACATAGTGTTGAGTTCGATTTGTTGGATCAGAAGGCCAGAGAACTAGCTTCACAGACAGCCCAAGAGAAGTTCCTGATTCAAAATAGGAAACTACAAACACTGAGGGATAAAAAACGCGCTGAAAGTGACATCTCAAATCGTAAGGATAGTTGTTGTAACCATTCATTTTATTCTAGGGTTGAAAATCTATCTAATGTTCAATTTGATAACAATGAACAAGCACTATTAGAGAAAGGTCTGAAGTACAGTATACCACGGAAAGTTACCCAAAAATCTTTAGAGACCTTAGCGGTTGACACAGAAATTTCAATCATGCGAAACAAGAAAGAGGATTTGGTGAGAAGTATCGCTGCCCATCAAATTAAAACCTACAAAGGCAGTAAGTTTCATGATTCTGAACTTAAAATTTACAGATCAATCCAAAATAAGATACAAATGAATAGCTTGGTGATCAATAAGGCAGATAAGGGTAACACTATCGTGATTATGTCAAGATTAGACTACAACAGCAAAGTTGAAGATGTCATATCAACCGATGAATTTCAGCGCCTGGCCTCAGACCCAACGAAGCGGTTCCACGCCGAATTAAAGCTTTGTATTAAATCCGCTCATTACTTGTTTCCAGATAATTCCATCGTCAGTAAGAATCTAATACCTATGAACCCACAATGCCCTCGGCTATATGGATTACCCAAAATACACAAAGATGGAGTACCTGTTCGACCAGTGGTATCATACACTAGCGCACCTGCATACAAATTAGCCAAATATCTGAATTATTTGATTAAAGAGAGATCTTCATTTTCACCGGAATACAGTATCAAAAACAGCCAAGATTTAATCACGAAAATCAAAGATTTACAGTTACCACGCAATTCGAAACTGGCATCTCTGGATGTGGAAAGCTTATTCACAAATGTTCCATATAATGAGTGTTTAAATATACTTAAACATCGATTGGAAAGGAAGAAATTACATCCTGAAGAAATTGAGAACATCATTAGTTTAACTGAGCTTTGTATGAAACAAAACTATTTTCAGTTTAATAATGAGTACTTTCTACAGAAGGAGGGTCTAGCTATGGGGTCACCTTTAAGTCCATTGATGGCAGACTTATTTATGGATTACTTCGAAAGGAAATATGTGGTTAACGATAATAATATTCTATATTATTACAGATATGTTGATGATATTTTACTGGCTTGGACAGGAACTGAACGACAACTCCACAACTTTGCCAATGGGTTAAGCAACAAGCATCCAAACATAAAATTCAAACTGGAAATCGAACAGGACGGCACAATAAACTTTTTGGATCTGTCTATATCAAGGAAGAACAACAGACATATATTCGGAATCTACCGGAAACCGACATATACGGACACTACTATTCCTGCATCATCATGTCATCCCTGGCAACACAAACTAGCCGCGTTTAACAGTATGATCCACAGGTTATATAATGTGCCCCTAAGCGAAGAAAGTTACAGAAAAGAGCTCAATATTATTTACCATATAGCTCAATCAAATGGATACAGTACGAGATTAATTGACTCATTGATTAAGAAAAAACAGCACAACATAGTCAACCATATGTTGTATCCATTCCAGAAAGAAATTGTAACTTGTACTTCCAGTTTGACTTATTTTGGAGATATCACAGAACGTGTGTCGAAGGTATTGAAGGCTAATGGTATTTTTTCAGCTTTTAAGCCTCAAAATTCGTTGAGATATTTATGCAACAGCAAAGATAAAGTGAGCAAAGAGAAACAATCTGGAATTTATAAATTAACGTGTGACGGCTGCAATAGTATTTACATTGGCCAAACTGGTCGGAATTTTGACACCAGATACAAAGAACACATTGCTGCATTTAGAAACAATCATCCAGAAAAATCTCACTTTGCGAACCATCTACTTGAAACCGGACATGCCCTGAATGACAGAAATTCTTTCAAAATTCTACATATTTGCAGTAAGGGTTTCAGGTTGTGCGTATTAGAGCAGTTGGAAATACTGAAACAGGATAGAAGCACATTGCTGAACGAACAAACCAATTTCAATTCGTCTCCCCTGCTCAATTTATTTTCTTTAAGGCAACATTACTCATCGACCGTTGGCCGGAGTAGTGGGGATTGAGAGTATAAAAGAGGCGCACACGTTGGACGAGCGCTCAGTCGGTGCCAAACTGTCCTGAGGATGCCTCGTGTAGAGGCGAAACACGTGTCGAAGTTTCACTTCGTGGGAGCGGAATATTGCAAGTCAAGGGTCCGGAGGTGCCTACCACTCGACTTGGTAAGAGTACCTGTCACTAATTTTCTTTGTTACAGGTCTCTCTTTTTGAGTGCGGTCTGTCAATCTATTTCGATTGTTGTATTAAGGGCATTTCCTTACTACTTCAATCGTGGTGATTCACAGATCGAGGGTGGGTGGTGGGATCCCTCCCTTATAATCTACTTAAGATGGATTTCCGCCATGTAACGCCTGATTCAATCGGTTATCTTAAATCAGCAAGCATAGCAGTACAGGCGAAATTATACATCAAGATCTTAAAACTACACTGTGTCGCTAATCAAAACGTGTGGTTCAATCAGCAGTGCAAGCACTACAACGTTATTCCAAAGTACATCAACATCCGTACTAATACACACAACAGAGCTGCTAACATCGCTGTCCAAAAAGCTCAACGAATTTGGCTGGGAGAAGAGGCAAGACGTTGGTTTACTATTAGAGACAACTTGAAACTACATCTGAAAATACTACATTCCGAGTTAGCTTTCAGATTACATAGTGTTGAGTTCGATTTGTTGGATCAGAAGGCCAGAGAACTAGCTTCACAGACAGCCCAAGAGAAGTTCCTGATTCAAAATAGGAAACTACAAACACTGAGGGATAAAAAACGCGCTGAAAGTGACATCTCAAATCGTAAGGATAGTTGTTGTAACCATTCATTTTATTCTAGGGTTGAAAATCTATCTAATGTTCAATTTGATAACAATGAACAAGCACTATTAGAGAAAGGTCTGAAGTACAGTATACCACGGAAAGTTACCCAAAAATCTTTAGAGACCTTAGCGGTTGACACAGAAATTTCAATCATGCGAAACAAGAAAGAGGATTTGGTGAGAAGTATCGCTGCCCATCAAATTAAAACCTACAAAGGCAGTAAGTTTCATGATTCTGAACTTAAAATTTACAGATCAATCCAAAATAAGATACAAATGAATAGCTTGGTGATCAATAAGGCAGATAAGGGTAACACTATCGTGATTATGTCAAGATTAGACTACAACAGCAAAGTTGAAGATGTCATATCAACCGATGAATTTCAGCGCCTGGCCTCAGACCCAACGAAGCGGTTCCACGCCGAATTAAAGCTTTGTATTAAATCCGCTCATTACTTGTTTCCAGATAATTCCATCGTCAGTAAGAATTTAATACCTATGAACCCACAATGCCCTCGGCTATATGGATTACCCAAAATACACAAAGATGGAGTACCTGTTCGACCAGTGGTATCATACACTAGCGCACCTGCATACAAATTAGCCAAATATCTGAATTATTTGATTAAAGAGAGATCTTCATTTTCACCGGAATACAGTATCAAAAACAGCCAAGATTTAATCACGAAAATCAAAGATTTACAGTTACCACGCAATTCGAAACTGGCATCTCTGGATGTGGAAAGCTTATTCACAAATGTTCCATATAATGAGTGTTTAAATATACTTAAACATCGATTGGAAAGGAAGAAATTACATCCTGAAGAAATTGAGAACATCATTAGTTTAACTGAGCTTTGTATGAAACAAAACTATTTTCAGTTAATAATGAGTACTTTCTACAGAAGGAGGGTCTAGCTATGGGGTCACCTTTAAGTCCATTGATGGCAGACTTATTTATGGATTACTTCGAAAGGAAATATGTGGTTAACGATAATAATATTCTATATTATTACAGATATGTTGATGATATTTTACTGGCT